>CM076090.1:5080870-7580870 GCA_038088585.1 Chrysina gloriosa | reverse complement strand
AGACCTTAAAACATACTGCCGATAGGCATATTGCCCTATAGTTTTCGCACTGATTTTGATCGCCTTTCTTATATGTATATGGGAGTGATGAGGTTATTTTCCCAATCCGCAGTAATTGTGTTCGTTCGCCATGCCTTACAAAATATGTCAAGGATCCACTCCTTTCCCACCTGTCCGAGCCATTTTACCATTTCCGGTTCTATATTATCCGCACCGCAGGCTTTTCCTGTTTTTATTCTTTTTAGGGCTTTCTCTGCCTCTTCCATATCTATCTCTGCAAGTTCTTCATTATATTCATTTCGTGTTCCTGATTCTGGCAATAAATCTGTATGATCTCCTGCATCTGTGAATTTCTTCGTGAATAATTCTTTCCATATTTCAAGTATATCTTCTGTTCTTGTTTTTAGTTCATTCGCGGTATTCCTAATTGGTTTTATTTCTTTCTTTTTCTTTCCATTCATTGATCTTATTAGGTTCCAAAATTTCCTGTTACTTGTTTTATATTCCTCATTAATATCATTTCCAAAATCTTCCCAGCTTTTCTTTTTCGCTTCTTTGATTCTCTTCTTAACTTCGTTTCTTATTTTAACATATTTTTCTTTGTATTGCTGTTCCTTTGTTAAAACATATTTTCTCCACGCATCTTTTTCTTTTTGACTTCCTTTTGTATTTCCTTAGTCCACCATTTTGTTCTTTTCTGTTCTTTCCTGTATCTGATTTGACCACATACTTCTAGTGCAGAATTATAAATAATTTCCTTGAAAATTCTCCACGTCTCTTCTAGTGTCATTTCTTCCTGGCAATATCTCTTTAGTAAATCATTCGTTATCTGTTGGTATTCTGCTCTTTTCTTCTCGTTTCTTAATTTTCTGATTGCTATTTTATGATACTCAGCTATTTGTTGTTCTGTGTTAATTTGTTCTTGGAGTTCTGCCGTTAGCAATCTGTGTTGAGTAGATTTTCTTATTCCCAATAAATTCAGCTTAAGCCCTAGCATAAGTAGTGTAAAAAAATAGCACAACGTTACTATCTTATACACTTATTTAATTGCGACTTAACCCTTTGCACTCCGCTGTCCCCTCTCATGGGACATCGTAATTCAAGCATATCACTCGGATGTCCCCTCTCATGGGACATTAAAGTTTATGAGTGATTACGGGGAATTAAGTTATTTCAGCCCAACTTTTTGAGACATGCATGTTTCCCTGAAGTCTTTTCTTGAAATGGCACGAGAAATCATATATATGTGTTCTGACAGGAAAACACCCGATGGCAAGCGTCAAACAACTTATTATTGTCAAACGTGCACAAATCAGCCTACAATGCATATTGGGGAGTGTTTTATGGTTTATCACACTGTACAAAATTATAAAAAATAAAATATTGATTTTTTGAAAATATACATTTCTCGATGTCAACCAATTCATATAAGGCCCCAATATCATTATAGTACGTTACTTGGTTCCAAAACTATAGTAAATAATACGAGGATCTGTAAATGCACGTTTCTACCATAAACTAGCGCTGAGTAGCTGATAGCCAACGTCCAGAATTGTTCGGAGTGCAAAGGGTTTTAATCACACACACAACTCGTGATACAATACATTTCTCCGTTCGTCTTTCTCATACCACTCTCCAACACTCTTCCTCTCCTTTTTCACCTAATATCTTGCTAACGCATCTCTCACATCTTTGTGACTCCCCGAATTATATGATTGTATATTGATGATGTAACTGTGTCCTACAGTAGGTAAATCTACACAAAATTTCTCTAATACCACTCTGGCTATTAAGATAAGGAACAGCTTATATCTCAGATGTGTTTTACCCTTCATTAAGCCCTCACCCCGGTAGGTGCTATAAATCTGTTCACACTTAATTTAGACTAAAATAAGTTGAAACGAACAATAATATACATATATTATTAACTGGTGCCAACAAATTAAGTTGAAATTATATTTCAATAAACGTTATGTTTCTTTTAGACGGCAATTTACACCGATTGCCTCTACTTATAAGATGGAATAGTCAACTTTTAACAAAACTGGATCTTGGGGTGTTATTTAATCACACTATGAGCTTTTCATCTCATATAACTCACCTGTGGTCACCAGCCTCTTAGACTCGGGGTCATTATATGCTCTTCCAGATCATTTCATAATGATAACTTGGTGAAATCTCTCTATTTTACCTTTATTGTTATTAAACTGAAGTGTGCACCCCAAATTTGGTCTTCTCGTTACATCTACCTCCAGTTACCGATAGAAAAAATTCAGCGACGTTTCCTGTACGAAGTACTTGTCTTTCAGGATGAATGGTATTTATTCGGATCGGGGAATTGATTACCACCCATTGTTGGGGGAGACTCGGCTTTAAATCTCTCGCCTTTCGACGTGAATGTAGTGACGCGCGCTTCCTGTGGAAATTGGTACATTGGTGGAGTAAATGGCTGTTCGTTTCTTATTTTCAACTTAAACTTTCACGCTCTTAGAATATGGTTTACTTAGCAAATGTCCATTTGCTGCAACGTACCGCCCTGCATATCGGCATTACACCGATATTTTCCTTTACACAATTAATGATTTATAGTTATTTTTAAGTTTATTGGTTATAGTCGTCAAACAATTACGGGACGCACCCCCGAATTTGGGAAACGGTGCTGTAGTGATTCCCTCAAATTTGAGAACAGATAAAAATCACTAGGCGCCAGATCTTGCGAATAGAATGGAAGTAGGAGCAATTCTCAACGTAATTCGTTTAAAACACGCTTTGTTCTTCGTAGGGTATGTGATTGTGTATTGTCCTGTTGCAATAACGCACGCTTATTGTACTGAGAAAATTGCACCGGCCTAGCTCTTAATTAAAGATATAAAAGGCATAAATTATAACAATTTATACTTATATATTTTCAGAAATATTTAACATATAATCAAAATATTTACCTAGTGTTGTGTGTATGTGAGTGTAAATTTCTTTTCTGAAGATGATTCTTCCTATATCTCCTCTCCTCACTTCTGTTCTCGATGCACCTTTAAGTTCTTTGGATTCTTCCCTTTCTTAGATTCTATCTTCTCCGTTGTGGTGAGGTTCTTCTATTCACTGGTACTTCTTCTTGAAACCCTTTTTTCCAAATATATTTAAGGACTTATCTTTTTGACTTATCTATCTTGTCAATTTTCTTCGTCGTTTTCCAAACAAACTTTTTTATTTCTTTTGGAAACCAGAACTACATTGCTTTATTTATAAGTTGTCCACGAAACGAAAACTTTAATTCACCTTGACTCCGGTTCATCGATGTATATCGCTATTACAGAAACCTGTATTGAACGTTGATGTATCCTTGGTTATTTCCAGTAAATTTAAATGAATTTCTTGTAATGTAAAATGTTGTATGTTAACAATGTTGTTTTTATCTATTAATATATGCTTTTTAGAAAATAAATAATTTTATTTCTAGTGACATTAAATATACTACATTATTCAATTTCCCCGATAGAGTCTTACAAAACACATACCGCAATCTGCCAGATTACCAGTCTGATTATACTTTGTGCAGACGATACTAATAACACGAAAGAACTAAGTAACTTGCTTGAACAAGATTTTCTTAAGTTGGATGGGTTGTTTCCAGAAATAATAACCACAATCCGAACTTTACAAGGACAAAATTTTTAACGCTTGGCAAGGACTAAGAACTCCCAATTCAACACTATAACTCTCTGGTTGAATCTGATACTAGGACATCCTTTCTGGGATTAAATATATAGACAATCAGCTTTCTTGGAAACAACACACACAGGAGCTTACCGCCATCTTTTCCATCTAGTTTCTGCAGGACCCTTCGTGTGCCCGCTGGAACAGTGAATATCGAAGCAAATGTTGGTGCTAAACTTGCCTACGTTTACTTAAAGGCGATGTAAAAAGGTGGTATAACTCCAGTCCTTTCATACCCGTAGAAAGCTTTCTGTACAATCATATTAGAGCAGTTTTCAACCGAAAATCGAGAGACAGTTCAAGAGGCATTCAAGAAAGTTATAACATACTTACACGTCAATTTCTTATTTATGTGTACAAATGCGCAGTAGTGGTAGAAACCGTTGTAAAGATTTCTCCCGCAAATACGAAATAGTACACAACAATCGTTTACGCGGAATTTAGAAAGGTGTTAAAATCGGCTTACTCTTGAACGGGTAAAAAGACTTTGGGATTTGTTAGTTAGTTAGTTTTGAAAAATGAACTACGGAATGCTTTCATGTACTCTGTCTTTTGACTCTTTTTTCTCATTATGTGTATATTTCTTTTCTTTCGTATTTCTTTAGCAATTCCACGGCTTAGAACTAAGTATTTTGGAAGAAGTCCACGCTATGCAGTAAGAAAGGCTCTCAAGGCATTGTAGGTGCAATTGGAGCGCTTATATTTGAAAGATCGAAGAATTTTTTGAGAGAGCTGAAAAAATTGATCATCCAAAATTGCTTTTATAGTTTTGGGGAATATCTAAATAGCTAGAAATCTTGATTGACTGTGTGTCTTTTTGTCCTTGCTACTATTGATTGAAAAGAAACAATAATAATAATAAGAGTCATAATTATTTCAAGGATTTTATTTTAGGCAGTTTTTTCGGGTATAGATACCAACATATCGACATATTTCGTTCTGGATAAGTACATAACAAGGGATCCGCATAATTAATCTGTTTCGGACAAGTAACGTACAATTTCTGATTATTAACGAAAGTTTGTGAGTATCATTGCTGGAAGTACGTGCGCGCCTCAAATTTCGACGCTCCCTCGATATCTTGTCATAATATTTCGACCTGCGTCAAAATAATTTTCGCTTCAATTTAGCCTGCCGATTAACTTCGCGATTTCAACCCTTCGTCTACGGGAGCGGGGAATAGGCCGACGAAATTCGGCGCCCCAAAAGGGTTGAAGTCGAAATTATCTCCGGCCGTAATTTGTTTACTTCCGAATACAAGGATAGTCGCTTAGATTTTTGGTCGAAATATGTTCCGAGAAAGAAATTGGAATCAATCCTTGTTATTTAAAAAAATATCAATTACGCCGAAGAAAGAACGAAGCGAAAGACAACATTCTCAATAATTTAATTTCGTTGATTTCGTACTAGGATACGAAATAATAAATAACGTCCGGTGCTCGCAGCGAATCCAAAACAACCAATTTGTTTGTCATTTAAACGGCCGTAACTCATTTTAATTGAATTAAACAAAAACGCAGCGGAGCGAAATCGCTCACATTTTAAAGTATAATAATTTTCTAGCGGCGCGCTTTATTAAATTTCGCACATCGGTGATACGTAAAATATATCCATATTTCGTTAAAAATAAATAACTTCCAATACCCCCTTTTGACGATAAATTACAGAGATATATTGTTTAATGAGCATTCATATTACTCGATTTATTTAAAATATTTACACAGCCGCATACAGACCGAAATCCGATCGGTTAGGATATGCCTGGACGAATTCACGTGTACATACATACGTACATAATCTGAGGGGTGAATGTATTGCGTGAATTCGGTGAAATTTGAATAAATTGGTTTTTGCGGAAAACAAAAAAAAGAAACTCAATATGGAGCTTTCATTCACGCGTTTGAGCTTTTAATTGATGTAACTCTA
The DNA here is from genome assembly GCA_038088585.1 of Chrysina gloriosa. NCBI lineage: Eukaryota > Metazoa > Arthropoda > Insecta > Coleoptera > Scarabaeidae > Chrysina > Chrysina gloriosa. Next base: position 7,575,230 of record CM076090.1, on the reverse strand, counting down.
TCACATGCAAACAAAACAGTTCATATGCTTCTCACCATCCATCGTGGTAATAAATGACAACAACGAAGCAAATCAAATAAAGATGAATATAACTTTAAATCAAAAGTTTGAAACGTATCACTATTTTATACCTATCTGACAGTTTAGGGAACAATAAAACAATATTCCTATCCACCTAATACTCAGAAAATCAAATGAAGGGATGAAAAACGAAGAAGTGATTACTAAATGATTATTAAGGTTCGACAAACGAGTGCATTAGAAGTTGTATAAACCGTACTGACGCTGTCCCTCATCCGAATTTTACGCTACTAAATGATAACTTATCATGTCATTGTTTGTCGAATTTTAATGATTAGCAATTGCACAGTTCGTCTTTGTAAAAAACAAACTATATTTATAAATTTTAAAATTTTGATCTCCTCTTGCCATCAGTAGACGTACGTTTCGCGATTATACCGCTCGTCAGTACGGCTTTGCAAGAGCTGTAATTTCGTATACAAATTTTATGTACATATCGTCTGAACATTGATGTTTGTACATGTGAGAGGGATTCGATATGAATTCTCTCACAGTGCACGTATTACGCATTTTTTACAGTTATTTTTCTAGAGAAGTGGACAACTTGCGTTGCCACAGCCTCCTTTAACTTTAACTGCAGTCGCGCTCTTCGGCTACCCGCCGTGGGAAAATTGCAAATTACAAAATTGTACTGACGAGCGGTATAATCGCGAAACGTACGTCTACGGATGGCAAGAGAAGATCAAAATTTTGTAATTTGCAATTCTCCCACGGCGGGTAGCCGAAGAGCGCGACTGCAGTTACTGCAGGAGGCTGTGGCAACGCAAGTTGTCCACTTCTGTAGAAAAATAACTGTAAAAATGCGTAATACGTGCATTGTGAGAGAATTCATATCGAATCCCTCTCACATGTACAAACATCAATGTTTATAAATTTTATCACAAAGTAGTATCCTTATGTATTTTGCATGGAGAGGTAGTACGTGGCACGCCCGAGATTTAGTGAAATAAGGATGCCACTAAAGTATAATTAGAGATATTTGTAAAATCGCAACGTCAAAAAATGTAAGAATTTCTAACAAACAAACCATTTCCTTGCATAAGAAATTCAAATTGCTGGTTGCGTGTTTCATCATTTCCAATGATTGGGTACAATATGCCCTCCGCTTGCCCAAATCGATCGGCAGTAATTGTTGCGCGAACATGCAACGTTCTTCTAACATTTCTGTGCTCTAGGGCCACTCTCACCCTCACTCACTCGCACACTTTTTGGGCTTACGCCCTGATCTTGGGCGATCAGGATTTTTCTTTGGCAGGGATGAAAGGATTGCACTAAAGGCGTCGGTATGTTACCTCTCCTAACATTAAGTTGTCGCTTAAATTTACACTTTGTTTGAATCTTGGAGCATAGGAATGTGCTTCGTCCACAACTACGCTTCACGCTGTCATCGAATATTTTCTTAATAACACGCCTCTCGTCCTGGAAACTGTTTTAACCGCAATCTGCACGAAAAAAGCCTTAATTTGATGTGTAATAAGTCGTACTTCCAACCACTTCGATTTTCTTCGAAATATCCAAGGAGTACCCCTTTGGAAATTGTTGTTGGACATGTTCTGAATTGGACGAAATTTGGAGTATATACGTTTTCGAAGGCGTAGAGTGCGACGTCGGAATTGGTGGGACTTGCTTCGTTTCGATCTTGGAGCATACAGAGGTGCTTCGTCCAGAACTCTGTTGCAGGTTCGCAACGAATATTTTCTTAATAACACGGTTCTCGACCTGGAAATTGTTTTATCCGCAATCTGCTTGAAAAGAGCTTCAATCTGATGTGTAATAAGTCATACTTCCAACTATTTCGATTTTCTTCAAAATCTTCAAGGGGTACCCCTTTGAAAATTCAGGAAAAATTGAAGATGTTCTGAATTAGACGAAACATGGTGTATATACGTTTTCGAAGGCGTAGATTGCAAATTTGACGTCGAAATCGATGGGATTTGCTTCGTTTGGATCTTGGAGCACACAGAAGCGCTTCGTCGAGAACCACGCTTCACGCTTTCATCGAATATTTTCTTAATAACACGCCTCTCGTCCTGGAAACTGTTTTAACCGCAATCTGCACGAAAAGAGCTTTAATTTGATGTGTAATAAGTCGTACTTCCAACCACTTCCATTTTCTTCGAAATTTCCGAGGGGAACCCCTTTGAAAATTCAGGAAAAATTGAAGATGTTCTGAATTAGACGAAACTTGGTACATATACGTTTTCGAAGGCGTAGATTGCAAATTTGACGTCGAAATCGATGGGATTTGCTTCGTTTGGTTCTTGGAGCACACAGAAGCGCTTCGTCCAGAACCACGTTTCACGTTCTCATCGAATATTTTCTTAATAACACGCCTCTCGTCCTGGAAATGGTTTTAACCGCAATCTGCACGAAAGGACATTTAATTTGATGTGTAATAAGTCATACTTCCAACCATTTCGATTTTCTTCGAAATCTCCAAGGGGTGCCCCTTTGAAAATTCAGGAAAAATTGAAGATGTTCTGAATTAGACGAAACATGGTGTATATACGTTTTCGAAGGCGTAGATTGCAAATTTGACGTCGAAATCGATGGGATTTGCTTCGTTTGGATCTTGGAGCACACAGAAGCGCTTCGTCGAGAACCACGCTTCACGCTTTCATCGAATATTTTCTTAATAACACGCCTCTCGTCCTGGAAACTGTTTTAACCGCAATCTGCACGAAAAGAGCTTTAATTTGATGTGTAATAAGTCGTACTTCCAACCACTTCCATTTTCTTCGAAATTTCCGAGGGGAACCCCTTTGAAAATTCAGGAAAAATTGAAGATGTTCTGAATTAGACGAAACTTGGTACATATACGTTTTCGAAGGCGTAGATTGCAAATTTGACGTCGAAATCGATGGGATTTGCTTCGTTTGGTTCTTGGAGCACACAGAAGCGCTTCGTCCAGAACCACGTTTCACGTTCTCATCGAATATTTTCTTAATAACACGCCTCTCGTCCTGGAAATGGTTTTAACCGCAATCTGCACAAAAAGACATTTAATTTGATGTGTAATAAGTCATACTTCCAACCATTTCGATTTTCTTCGAAATCTCCAAGGGGTGCCCCTTTGGAAATTCAAGAAAAATTGAAGATGTTCTGAATTAGACGTAACTCGGTGCATATACGTTTTCGAAGACGTAGATTGCAAATTTGACGTCGAAATCGATGGGATTTGCTTCGTTTGGATCTTGGAGCACACAGAAGCGCTTCGTCGAGAACCACGCTTCACGCTCTCATCGAATGTTTTCTTAATAACACGCCTCTCGTCCTGGAAACTGTTTTAACCGCAATCTGCACGAAAAGAGCTTTAATTTGATGTGTAATAAGTCGTACTTCCAACCATTTCGATTTTCTTCAAAATCTCCAAGGGGTACCCCTTTGAAAATTCAGGGAAAATTGAAGATGTTCTGAATTAGACGAAACTTGGTACATATACGTTTTCGAAGGCGTAGATTGCAAATTTGACGTCGAAATCGATGGGATTTGCTTCGTTTGGATCTTGGAGCACACAGAAGCGCTTCGTCGAGAACCACGCTTCACGCTCTCATCGAATGTTTTCTTAATAACACGCCTCTCGCCCCTGAAATTGTTTTAGCCGCAATCTGCACAAAAGATCTTTAATTTGATGTGTAATAAGTCATACTTCCAACCATTTCGATTTTCTTCGAAATCTCCAAGGGGTGCCCCTTTGGAAATTCAAGAAAAATTGAAGATGTTCTGAATTTGAGGAAACATGGTGTATATACGTTTTCGAAGGCGTAGAGTGCGATTCCGTTGTCGGAATAGATGGGATTTGCTTCGTTTCGATCTTGGAGCATACAGAGGCGCTTCATCCAGAACTACGTTTCAGGTTCTAATCGAAAATTTTCTTAATAACACGTTTCTCGTCCTGGAAACTGTTTTAACCGCAATCTGCACGAAAAGAGGTTTAATTTGGTGTGTAATAGGTTGTACTTCCAACCACTTTGATTTTCTTCGAAATATCCAAGGGGTATCCCTTTGAAAATTCAAGACAAATCGAAGATGTTCTGAATTAGACGAAATTTGGTGCATATACGTTTTCGAAGACGTAGATTGCAATTTTGACTTCGAAATCGATGGGATTTGCTTCGTTTGTATCTTGGAGCACACAGAGGCGCTTCGTCCAGAACTACGTTTCAGGTTCTTATCGAATATTTTCTTAATAACACGCCTCTCGTTCTGGAAACTGTTTTAAACGCAATCTGCACGAAAAGAGCTTCAATTTGATGTGTAATGACGCCTAACAATCAGCACACTATCTAATCTAAATACTTACCATTAGAAATCATGTAGTCAATTCTATCACACCCTGTAGTCGTAATTCAAAGTAACGATGGATGAAGAAGAAACTAATGTTTGAAGTTGTGTTATTTTCCCAAGTTTTCCCAGAAATCCGTAACGAAAGAACATGAAACACAAAAATTCCTTTGGTCTATTTTTTCGTTGTAGGCGTTTCTTGTTTCCTACTGATTCTCTTCAGTTGTTGTATGTATGTACATATATTGATCACTGTTATTGTGTTGCTGCCCGTCTTGTTTCTCACGGCGCACAGCCTTTCAGATATTGCGTTAAAGCGCTTTGTTTCCTTTTTCAGAGTATCTTTTATGAGAAAGCCTACTTCCAATGTTCAACTTTCATCCCCAATTGTAAATGAGGATTAGTTATGCACCTTTTGTATATTCGATCTCTTAAGTTGCATTTCTTGGAATGTTGCAAGATCAATATTGTTATTAACCAAGGTCCTTTTTCGTATATTCTTCATACATTTCATGTGCATATTGTATTGAGAATTTACTTAATTTCTTAAACAAAATTGCACCTGCCTAGCTCTTAATTAATGATATAAAAAGCATAAGTTATGACAAATTATATTTATAAATTTTGAGTAATATTTAACATAAAATCAAGATAATTACCTAGTATTGTGTGTGTGTGAGTGTAATTTCTTTTATTCGATAATGGTTCTTCCTATGTCTCCTCCCTTAACTTCTTTTCTCGCTCTCTCGCAGCTCTATTTTCTATGGATTCTTCCCTCTCTTAACTTCTTTTTCGGTGTGACTCTATTTTCTATGGATTCTTCCTTTTTCCTAAATTCTTTCTTCTCCGGTGTGGTGAGGTTGTTTTATTCACTGGTACTTCTTCTTAAAACCCTTTTAGTCCAAATATATTTAGAAACTCTTTGTTGCCTTATCTATCTTGTTAATTTTCTTGGTCGTTAACCAAACAAACTTTTTACTTTTTTTCAGAAACCAGGACTATACTACATTATTTCTCCGTTGTCCACGAAACGAAAACTGTAATTCACCACGACAAAGTCTATCCAAAGGCATATGGTTATTATAGTAACCTGTATTGAATGTCGATGTATCCTTGGTTTTTCATCCAGTAGTTGTTATGAATTCTTGTAATGTGAAAGTGTTGTATGTATGTGTCTGAATGTTTACAATGCTTTTCTATCTTTTAATCGATGCGTCTTATAATAATTATTAATTTAATTTCTAGTTACATCTTTTTCTCACATTAAACGTCTCTGGCTGGTAGTTAAGATAAGAAGCTAACACCCGTAGTGTAATAAAATGCTTAAAAGGTGGTGTGCGTGGTATCGAAAGGGTATAAATAGAACCCAAAATAAACCGAAGGTCATTTGAACAAAACATCCATAACCCCAACATTTAACTGTGAATTTTGATATATTGAATTGTAATAAATGATAAATTTTGTAATGGTTATTAACCATTTGAGTATTACTATACTACAATATCCTCTCATGTTACTATCACGCCACAGTCTTTTTAGACCGTTCGCTCCTCTTATTGTTTCCTTTCACGTTACATCATCGGTCCTCCTCCTTTTCTGTATTCTGCACAGTCCCTTGTATTTGTCCTCAACCTCAAGGTTCAAATTTGGGACCTATTCTCTTCTTAATATATATAAATGATATAGTGAATAATTTGCAGTGTGAGTCGTTGTTATTTGCTGATGACTTGAAGATTTTCCTTAAAATTGAAAAGATAGAGGATTGTCTTACTTTACAAAAGATCTGGACAGTATAAGTTCTTGGTGCATGGAAAACCACTTGCAACTTAATGTGAACAAATGCAAAACTATAACTTACACTAGGAAACACCAAATAATTTGTTATGATTATACTATGAATGATATCAATTTACAACGTTGTACGTCTATAAAAGACTTGGGTATACTTTTTGACACTGGCTTTTATTTTGTAGATCACATAAATGAAATCATAGCAAGCTCTTATCGAACTTTTGGTTTTATTTACCGAAACTGTAGAGATTTTACTAATACGGATTGTTTAAGTTTATTATACAACGCCTTCATCAGGTCAAAGCTAGAATATGGTTCGATTATTTGGTATCCCGTATATGCCGTACATATAAAAACTTAGAACAGGTTCAACGACGGTTCCTAAAGTACTTAGTGTATATTAATGACCATGTGTACCCAGAAAGGGGATATGATTATGCATTGCTACTCAATAGATTTAACTACACTTCCTTACAAACCAGGCGGACTGTTGCTAGCATCAAATTGCTCCTTAACTTATTAAATAATAAAATTGATTGTCCGTGGTTACTTGGAAAAATCAATTTTAATGTGCCCAGACTATCTGCAGGACATCCATCCATTTTTTACCTGGATGACATAAGAACAAATGCGATGCTTAGAGCACCCATCTATATAATGTGCCATAATTTTGATTTGTTTTGTAGCAATGCTGATCTGCATTTTGATCGGTTTACGGATATTATCAGTAGTATTGTTAGTTTGTAATATTGTTATATACTCTTATTTACTTGTAGAATAGCTTTTTTTTTTATTGTGTGCAAATTTTGTTAGTGGCAGTAAGCTCTTTATTTTTGGTTTTTTATTGTTACGAACGTATTCGCATATATATTTTCTTTTTCGTGTATTAATTTTCCTGTACTTGGGTGTTACCCGTTGGAAATAAATGATTATTATTATTATTATTATTATTATTATTATTATTTGTCTCCTTCTCTAGAGCACAGAAAGAGTACGTCAGGACTAATTTGTTGATAACAAACTCTTCTGAAATTCCCCTAAAAGTTGGATTTTTAGCCTAACCACTTCAGTGACTACACATAAACCCAACATCCTGATATAAATCTCGCTTCATACATACCTTATAAATGTACGCACCTAAATCTCACATTCCCACATTTATATCTTTCTGATAAAAAACTACGAGCGAAGTAAATGGTAGAAACGGAGGAAGAAGAAAAGAAGCGAGACAACCGAAAGTAATTACGCCCCGAAATTTCATTCGGTTGCGGTCTCAGTCGGAGCATAAATCATACGAGTCGGAATTCGGGGCGTCCTGCCGCGTTATTTTGTTCTCGTTAATTAAACATCACACATAAATTTCCTTAAGAAGCTTGGCTTAAGCAATTTATACGCGGGAGGGAGTGGATGGAGCGCACCTCCGTCCGTTGTCTCTCCGACGACCGAAAACCCGAAACCGCGCGCGCGGCGCATAATTTAAGCTGCGGCTAACTGAAATTTGATGGCGACCGAAATCACAACTCGACAAATTTGCTACGTCGTCGGCGTCGTCGCGTTCCTTCCACATAAACTCGAAATTATAAACTTCTTAGGTTTGTATCATGATAATGAAATACGATACAAAGGAAAAAGACATGCCCCTATTGTGCAAGAAATTAACAATTTAACATCTATCGAAGCTTAAAAATTGATGAAATTCCTCGGATTTTCACGCCCTGCATTTTAAACTACCACAAAATGAAGCCGCCGCTCGTATTCTCATTCACCCTAGAACAATCGACGGCAATTGTAGCGAATACTGTTTTCTTCGGTGTAGGCGCAACAATTGAGCCGACGAAGTAAATCCGAGGCAATAGCGCGAATACCGCCGAAATTGCCGGATGGGGGATTTTAACGTAACCAGCGATTTTCGCGTGGCGGTTTTCATCTTCGCCGTTTACCTTCCTTCTCGACTCGCCCCCTTTCCGAGCGGTCTTACGCCGAGTGATCATCGTCGAATGTTAGTTACGGCGAAAGGAAGGAGGAGAGATAAAGGGAGCAGTCGTCGGGACGAGCGGCTCCGCCGCAAATAGCGAAGAAAACAAGGGTGCAGATTACCGACACCCTCTTTACTTATTGCGCGGCTCTTAGCGCCGGAGTAATTATTTAGAAATTTGATTTCTGCCGTAATTACTTTCCGTTCTTCCGAAAAACGGGCGGAGTTAATTAAAATCTCGCCTCGAAACGTCGAGTTCTCGCGGGGCGCCCTTCAAAAGGAGAAGAAGAAGAAGAAGGTGTAATTGTGTTACGAATGCGGTCGTAGCTACCGTAATAAGACTATGTTGTTCGCGAATAAATTGCTTAGAAGTCGCGGCGTGGAACGGATGTTTAGGAATAAGTCGGGGGAGAATTAGTTTTGAAGTTTCGTCTCGTATGAAAGCTGTAGTTAGTGTATCTAACGTCACAAGCATATAAAATCGCGAGGTAACTACGATATTGCGACCATTAAATTCTAGATCAACATGTGATCCTTCCTTAACATGTGTGCTAGCCATGCTAAGACTGCGTTCGTTTAGGGTGTATTTGTGAGTCAGGAGCACTCAACATGTTAGGGTTGTTCAATACCTTGTAGGGATAAGGGAAGTCCCCTACGCATCGCTAGTTTTATGTTTAATATTTACGGCCTACCCTTTCCCTATTGGTGCAGTATAAGTGGAGAAAGTCCGTTCTTTACTTACAGCCGAACGTTCTGGATGACCAATCAATTCGAAATTGTTCTAAAAGAGAACTTTTGAAGAGAATGAACTTTAATTAATGGGTTTCATCTACTGTTTTCTTTCACGTTAAAAAGATGTATTTTTGCGCATTTAAAAGGCAGCCTAGATTACATTAAAACCGATGATAATAACGAAATAGATCTTAAATTTACGTTAAATTGTACAAGTTAAACTAGTGTGGGCTTTGGGTTGTCATATACAATGTGTTGTATATGTTGCTGTAACATTTCAATGGATTTGTTGCTATGTTTTCGTCCGTTTGTTCGGGTATTAATATCGGATCAAGTTCTGAACGTGGGATCATAATAGTAAGGTATTCGATCGGTTTTCATGTCTTCTTTCTCGACGTTTTTAAGCTGACGTAGTAAGGACCCAAGGCCCAATATCGTCCTCGATATTCAACAGCCACTTCGTTGAAGGTCACTTTCTTCTTGGATTTGGCGATGATGTAGTTCATAATAGACGCTGGTAGATAATTTACACCGATCATCGCGAAATATCAAATGGTAATTAGGATTTGGTTAGTGTAGAAATGGGATTTTCATGGAATTTACATTTTATACCTTTTTCTAGTTTCTCTAGATTGCGACTTGTTTCATGTTGTATAACAAAGAAATTATCCCTATGTCTTTGTTGCCGTCTCAGTTAGTTTTTTTTTTTTTAGAAAAAGTCAATAATAATACGAAATTTGACGTTCTTGTGCCAACATTTACAATAGGTAATAATAGGTAATACAACGCAAGTTGCATATAAAAAGAAGTCCTCTTCTTTTTATATGCAAGTTATATACAGTTTATATCATGAATGTTCAATAATATTTTTATTATGGCTTCTATACGCTTATTTTTCGTTATCCGTTTTCACGCGGACGCGCACACTCCTGTAAGATACAATAATTCGCGACTTGAATTAACTCGAGCACATACGTTTTTGCTAGTACGGCGAGTTCAAAGTATTTCGATGAATCTTTTTCAATTTTCTTCTTCATTCCTATCGAAATTTTCCACATTTTATTTTTGTGGGTGCGTTCTACATGAAAATCGTAAATCTGTGTATACAGGATGACATAGAATAAATTGCAATGCATAGCACCACGCGATAGAGAACCAAGAAATAATAAAAAGACTCCTAAACTCTAATGTCCGATCGCCTTTTGTTTTCAAGCTACAGGGTGCTAAGTTTTTTTATTAATTGAAACGGCTTTTATTTAATAAAACAACGTTAAAAATGTAAGGTATTTAGCTCTACATAAGGTGTTCAATTTGGTGACCCTGTTCTTGAATACACATTTCCAATCTTCGTATTAATGATTGACGGCATCTTTGAAATATGTTGGGATTATTACGAAATGTATCAGCAGACTCACAATTCTGTTCCATAATTGCTCTTCAGTATTTATTTCTACCGCATACACTTCATTCTTCATAAACCCCCAAAATGAAAAATCCAGAGGATTAAGATCGAAACTACGAGCTGGCCATGGTATAGGTCTCCCACGACAAATCCACCTATTTCCAAATCTTTGAAGAAATTCCCTTGCTCTTCGAGAATAGTGAACTGGTGCACCGTGATGCATGTAATACATTCTTCTATAATATCCAATGGGACATCTTCTAATAAATTGTTCAGTTCATTTTCCAAAAAATTTGGTAGAGTTCGCCTGTCAATCGTCTGGGCAATCGAATAGGACCAACTAGATAATTATCGATTATACCTGTCCACATATTGATGGAAAACCCATACTGATGATACCGTAATACGGATGAGGGATGAGGGTTTTCATCGGTCAAGCCAAGGAGAATCCGTGGCTGAGCGGCCGGTCGGATGTGCGTATGCTGTTGAACCGCTAGCGGTCGGTAGTGCTAAAAAATCTCAACAGCCTGTAACGTGAAAACAAAAAGCGATCGGACATTAGTGTATAGGATTTTTCTTATTATTTTTTGGTCGTTTATCGCGTGGTGCTATGCATTGCAGTTTATTCTATGTCACCCGGTATAACGAAATCCCAAAAGTCTCTCTCTTAGTATTGGTAATAATAATTCTCAGAAGGAAAAAACAAAATAGAATAGTTTAACTGTAGTTTTGAACACTGTAATTTTCTATTCTGCCTTGAGTATTTGAAAGCAGTATTAAGAATTACGTATCATATATAACGGATGGCGCAAAAGTAATGTCATAATGTGAATGTGCCTTAACTTTTGCAAATGGCGTCAAATCTTATTGTGCTTTGACATCTATGTTGTAGACAGATAGAGAATTAGCTGACAACAAGCAATCGTTACTGCTTATTTGACCAATTTTTGGTCTGTTGTTTTAACGCAGTTTCTTTTTTAACGCGCTGAGCGCCTCGTGCAAACTAGGTCAACTAAAGATGTCGCAAGAAGTCGCCGGCCTCGTACTGTTCGTTCGATCGAGAACATCGTTGCTGCGGCCGAGGAAGTCGAAGAGAATCCACAAACATGGACGAGACGACGATGCACACAATTAGGCATCAGCAGACGTTTGTTGCAACGAATTTTAATGAAAGACTTGAAAATGTTCCCGTACAAAGTACAAGCCGTTCACGAATTGCTGCCTGCTGATCGTCAAACGAAGTTAACTTACTCCTATGCTATGTTAAACTTGGTGCAAGAAGAGGATGATTTCGTATCCAAAATCATAATGAGCGACGAAGCCCATTTTCACTTCAGTGGTTACGTTAACAAACTAAATTTACGTTACTGGGGCACAGAGAACTCACATAAAATGCAAGAAGAGCCATTGCATCTTCTCAAAGTGACTGTTTCGTGTGGCATTTGCAGTGAAAAATGATGGTGGTCTTTATTTTTTTGAGGACGCCGATGGAACCGTCGTAACCGTAACTGGTGAGCGTTACAGGCGGATGTTAAACGAGTTCTTTTCTCCGCAAGTTCCTGAATTGGGTCCCGATCATTGTTGGTTCCAGCAGGACGAGGTAACCGCTTACCCAGCTCGGGCAACGATGGAGATTTTAAGACATCAATTTCCGGGTCGAGTGATTTCCCGTTTTGAAAATTTGAACTGGCCTTCGAGATTGTCAGATCTAACGGCGCCAGACTTCTTCCTTTGGGGCCTGGCGTTTATCACAACAAACCACATGCCTTGCAAGTCTTGAAAGCTAACATTGAAAAGGAGCCAGATGTTTTGCGAGCAACAATTCAAAATGCCGCAAAACGAGCATAACTGTGCATCAACTAGGGAGGTGGTCATTTGACCGATATAATTTTTTCAATTTAATATCATCAATTTCACATCTTCATCTTTTCGTGAAAACAGAGCTCATTTTTTTCATTTCTAACAAAATGGTAGACATTCACATTTTTGCGCCATCTGTTATACATATATAGTTGAAACTTACGTGATCTTAGTCTTTTGTTTTTAACTTCAAAACAATTTTTCTTTGTCGATGTCATAAGTCTTCTCTCTATTGAAGGCAAGCATTTCACTTTCAAGACACCTTTTTCACCTATTAATGCACTTAGGGATGGATTTTCCGTGTTAGTAAAGAACCCGCACTTCCCCGTTTTTATGCAATATTGTGCTTCATATTTTTCTATAGGCGTTCTTTCAATAAGGCATCCGTTAAGTACATTGGAAATACACAAATCACCCTTCTTGTACAACTTCTTGACTAAATTGTGGTAATAGGCGGAATCTCGTCTTTTAATGACTGCTCCAAAGTTGGATGCAGTTAAATAATTTTGCTGATGTCCCACTACAAACGGTTACCACGTTGTCCTATCGTCGATTTTTCGATTTCGGTTAATTTCGTAATCGTCTAAACTCATTCCCGCAACTTTAATCAAAATTCGGCAGATTGAACTTATATTTGTATATACATTAATGTAATGAGGTGCCGGTACAAACTAAATTGAGATATCAAAATTGCTACTATCACTTCGGCTAAAACTTTCCCGACAGATACAATACGTTTTCATGATACGAACCACAAACAGTTCCGTTTGTTGCCTGGTAAAGACATAAGAAATAATTCTTAGTCGTTGAGTACTAATTCATAAGAGGGATTAACTGAGGCGGGGTGCCAAACTACTTTCGGCATTACTTTCACCCTAATTTAAAACAATTTTTATTTTCTTATTGTGTATATAGGAAGACATTTTCTTATACCTAGGGCATTCCGATCGTAGAAATGAAGATTTTCGTAACTTAAAGTATTAAAAGATTACATTTAAAAAGGCACTTTTAAAATCTGATTTGCACCTAAATTGGGTCTCCTAAGAAAAAGTCGAGATTGGTACGCTCCAGTTCTGGAATAAATCTTTAATTTTCATAAAAAAAAATTTTCGTTCACTTGTTTATCTGTAAGCTTGGCCACAAAAACGTCAAATTTCGTGATGTTATCAACTTTTTCTAAGAAACTAAATAAGATAGCAACATATAAACAAGGGTAAACTTTTTGTATTGCAACGTGAAACAAGCCGCAATCTATAAAAACTAAAAAAAAGTAAAAGGTACGTGGCTTAATTATGATTGCTTATTCTGCACCCTTTTCCGGTCTCAAAATTAGCTCTTACTTTACTTTAGATTTTAACCTCCAAATTCCATTTCACGTAGTAATCACCGTACATACCATCAGCTAAGGTTTAGAACACCATTTTTGTTGGAAGTTAAACTTCGGGAAACGTTTCTGCTTCTCAATAGATTGAGTTTGGAGCTTCTTCATAAGCAATTGTTGATATTCGGTGATTTTAATTGTCCGGATTTTAATTCTTGTAATACTACCGATCGAAAAACACGTATACTTACTAACTTCATATCAACATTAGCTTTGAAAGAGTACAATAACGTCTTAAACTGTAATGATAGAACTTTAGATATAGTTTTCTCTAACCTTTCTTGTACTATTGCCGTTAGCCATGATATTGTTCCGCTTATACACGAAGATGTGTTTCACCCTGCCCTAATTGCAATCCTAGATATTACCAAGTCTAAAGCAGGAAATAACGTCCCGTCTAATAAAAACTTGCGGTATAATTTTTCGAGAGCGGATTTTATGTCGCTGTACGACAGTATCTTGCATGTCGACTGGACCTTTCTGAACAGTTTTTCTAATGTCGACGATGCTGTTTCTGCATTTTACAATCAACTATTTACTACTATTGATCTTTTCGTACCAATATACAAAAGTTCCCAACGAATATACCCACCTTGGTTTAATACAGACATTAAGAAAAACTTAAAACTGAAACATTATTATCATAGGAAATGGAAAACAACTAAGTCTTCCATTTATCATAGCGAATTCTCACGATTACGGTCCTTAATTAAGACACAAATTAATGGAGCTTATAGGGAATATCATAAAACTATTGAAATGAATATAGCTGGTGATTCAAAATTATTTTGGAAGCTTGTAAACTCTAGGCTATCTACCTTCAGAATTCCTGGGTGTTTGGATGTTGACAACTCAATCCTTGAGAAACCAATTGATATCGTTCAAGCATTTGCAGATGTGTTCTCCAAAGTATTCACTCATAGCATACCTACTAATCCTAGCCATTTTTATTCGGACTTTAATAGCTGTTCTGTTAACATTGGATACTTTCCTCCTAACGAGGTTACTAGTGCCCTAAGAAAGCTCAAAGCGACTGTGACTCAAGAAGATGACGCTTTACCTAATTTTCTTATTCGGGACTGTGCTCCAATTTTGTGTGAACCGCTATGTACGATTTTTAATATGGCTATCAAAACGTCTACTTTTCCGTCTTCTTGGAAAATTAGTAGGATCACCCCCGTCTTAAAAAAGGTGACACGCGTAATATTTACAATTATAGACCTATTAGTATACTTTCAAACTGTGCTAAGGTTTTCGAACAACTTCTCTGTGAAAGATTGTATAACTCCATCAAACCTTATCTATCTATTCATCAACATGGAATTTCTCGTGGACGATCAACTACCACCAACTTAGCTGAGTTTACCCAGTACATTAGCGAGAACCTCGATAAACGAATTCAGGTAGACACTATATATACAGACTTCAGCAAAGCCTTCGATACTATTGATCATGGGGTGTTAGTATCCAAACTCTCTTCAATTGGATTCTGTCCTGGTGCTGTTGCGCTAATGCAATCTTATCTTCATTCTTCGTACATATGTACGATTTACGTGCACTATAATGGTTTTCTATCTCGCTCTTTCATTGCGTCCAGTGGAGTCCCTCAAGGCTCAAATTTAGGTCCACTTCTTTTTAATATATACGTCAATGATCTTTTGCTCTCTTTGGATTGTGACTTCCTTGCTTATGCAGACGATCTCAAAATTTACAACAAGATTACTTCAACGTCTGATTCCTTGATTCTACAAAAAACCTCACAGCAATTAATGATTGGTGCTCTCTCAATAACATTCAATTGAATGTTGATAAATGTGCAACACTTACCTTCACTCGCTCTTCTCAGCCAGAGATATATAACTACACAGTCTCTAATGCTATAGTTCCTAGAGTTAACCAATTCAGAGATCTTGGTTTACTGTTTGATACACAGTTGTCATTCTCTTTACACATACAAGCTATCGGTTCCTCAGCTTCTAAATCACTTGGGTTTTTATTTCGAACTTGCAGACACTTTTCCGATGATGCAGCGTTAAAGGCTGTTTACTACTCGCTTGTTCGCTCCAAGATGGAGTATGCCTCTATTGTATGGTATCCTCACTACCATCATCATCAACTGCAGCTTGAAGCGGTTCAAAAAGATTTTTGAAATACCTCTCTTATAAATCGGATGGTGTCTATCCTCCTCGTGGCATTGATTATGGCAGCCTACTTCAGAGGCACAATCTTGAACCTTTATCTCGCCGCAGGGAAGTAGCCAGTGGTAGGTTTCTCTTAAAGTTGATCAACCATGAAATCGATTCGCCATCTTTACTTTCCCAAGTATCTTTTGTTGTTCCTCAATACAATTGCAGATCTCTGGATACATTTTGCATTTCACGAGCACATACTAATGTTTTACTTAAAGCGCCACTGAATCATATGAGTAGGAATGCGAATGGTGCGTATCCTGACCCTTTCAATCTTTCCGCCGCACATTAGTATTTCTTTTTTTTTTTTTGGTGAAAACTATTATTTGGAAGCTTCTTTTATGTTTAACATATTGTAGCGATCAGTTTTTTCAATCTCTTTTTTGTTCAAATTGTTCCTTTTAAGTTTAGCTTTAGTTTAAGTTTACGTTTAAGTTTTTGATTTGTAACACTGCATTGTCGTTTCTTTTTGTAAATTGCCCTCTTATTGGATAATCTGTTGGGTAATAAAGTTATTATTATTATTATTATTATTATTATTATTATTATTATTATTATTATTAATAGATCTCCCGGAAATAACCTGACAGCCATTTGCTTCCTATGTGCCGTGGTCCGTTCTTTTGATGTCATTGTGAGCCTTGAGGACTCGGTTCTATTTTTATTCTGGGTAGTCAGCGCTTCGAAACACCTGGTATAAGAGGAAGCACGTACCACTTACTCATATCAGGTCAGGCAAAGGTTTATCAAAAAGTCCTAGGAAAAACGCGAAAACCATTCTTGGAACAAATCAGCGTACATTACGAAGAAGAAGAACAGGAAAGTGTTTAAACTAGAGATGGGACATTCGAATCCGCGAATCCTCGAATCCATCGAATCCTGAAAAGATTCGAGATTCGAAAACTCGAATCTTCGCACGATTTTCGTAATTCGAATCTTTCGAATCCAAAAAAATAATAATAATAATGATGACTCATGTAATCACGACACATATGAATCACTGACTAGAAAGATCTCGACGATTCTCTTCGGTTCTCGTTCTTTCAGCCACAAAGTATTTATAAGCTGGCATGCTTTCCTAATGTTTGTGGTATTTTAATAAATAAATATCTTTATTCCTGAAACCAGAAAAGGTATGGAACATGTCAAATACAGTCAGCAAATAATATAACTAATCTAATTACAAAAATTATGAAAACTTATTAACTTATGTACATTTAGTTCTAATAACTAGCTAAGACTATATCATGTTAAGTCAGTTCAGTCAAGTTTTATATTTTAAACACCATATATGCTACACTAATACCATCTATCGCTCTTTATGTGATTCTAATTAACATCCTGCGCTCTCTCGTAAATTCTAGCAACTATCTCGTCTTGAATAGTCTCGTCGGTTCTGGATGACTGAGCTCTAATACTGGATTATTCTCGAAACTCTTGATATATGATATATAAAAGGTGCGTGGTGCGAGTAAACTTCAGATCGCAACGACCACTTTATAGTGCAGTACTGTTCAGTCTGTGCTAATGAAATTTCATCCATCTATATGCAAACAAATGGTGATCTGCAGTCATCAGAGAAAACTCAAGCAAATGCCACAGATATATCTTTAACTGAACAAGGTCATAGTATGTGGAGTTACTATTCTCAGTTGATGACCCCAGCTACCTGCAGTGATGTGGATTACAGTTCATCTCCTGAAGAAGAAATAAATGCCTATTTAGCAGAACCACTGCTCCCACCAACTGCAGACATCTTTAAATACTGGAAGGGCAACACAAAATACCAAAATTTGATGAAACTAGCAAAAAAATTCTTAATTACACCACCATCAACAGTGATTTCAGAAAGACTATTCAGCACATCAGGCATCATAGTGGATAAAAAACGTAGTCGGTTGGATCCAGAGCGAGTTCGAAAGCTGGTTTTCTTAAATAAATATCTGAATTAAAATTCTCACTTATTTCTTTTAGGTTGAGTGCTTTCTTTTATATACTAAAATATGTGTTTAGATTTTCATGTGCAATATTTGCTGTTTATCTATGTTAGCTCTCCCTTATTCTCATTCACAAAAGTTTCTGAAAAGATATCGGTACTGTTATTGATATATTAATTTCCATATGCTAAGGAAATTAAATATAAATAAAAACTTGTTGCATAATCATCAAGATTTTAACATAATTTATCTTTTAATATTGTGTAATTTGTTTTTTTAATTTCATTTGTAATATAAATATATTCAAAAAAATCTTTTTAATAAATATTTTTAAAAACTGTATCGTTTTTAATTAAAGTAGCTTTAAAATTTTCCTGTAAAATTGTTTTTCCTCTCTGTCCTTTCTTATTATTGTAATTATATGATGGATTCGAGAGATTCGAGATTCGAAGGATTCGAGAGATTCGAGAATCCTTTAGGATTCGGATTCGGATTCGGATTCGAGAAAATTTGGATTCGTCCCATCTCTAGTTTAAACCCTTCGTCCATTCAACTGTTAATTATTCTAATTTTAATTTTGCATCATTCCAACCATCCTAGTTAATCCCTCGAGCATCAGGGATTTTTCCCACACGTCCGTACACAAATCGACAGATTTTTAACGGAAATTTCTTACGGTACACGCACACACACGTAACGCACACAAACGCGTCTCATATTTTCACGCGCCGTTAGCATCTAGGGAAAATGGATTATAGCGAGCGGTGATTTCCGGGAAATTATGCTCAAACACGTACGCACGGCGAAAGTGCAAATAAAAAGGGGTTGGGCGGGGAAAAAAATTACAGCTTCGCACGCGATGATGATACGTGTTATCCTCGATTCGGCCTCGATAAATCCGGCCGTTCACGCGCTGTTTGGATTTCGAAACGTTACGGCAACTTATGATGGATTAAGGCGGGAGAAGGGTTCTTTCGCGCGCTTTTTTGTTTTGGTTCTGTTGTCGTTTTTCGGTCTGCAGAAAAAATTGTTGTTTACTTCCATGAAGCTGGAAGAGGAAAAATGTACGAAGTATGAAACGGAAACGTTGTAATGAATGAGGCTGATTGTCTTCATATGGTGCGACATAGGCTTAACGCGTCAGATTTAAATTAGTTGGTCGAGCGTGATTTATTGTTCCAGTTTTATCATAACTTGGGCAACTAGCAAGGATAGACTTAGAATCTTTGTCCACGTCCAAAATACCTGACAAGCTACTCCTCACCAATTGTGAAGTTTAGGTCAAATTATTTAAATTTTTATCGTTTTCTGCTTTAAAACTACAAGCAAACGATGACACAAAATCCTTGCCTGGAATATTAATGGGCCTAAAGTCTTAAATCAGCTAAGCAAAGTACGAACTTCATAGAATAAAATCTGGAAGATTTTCTATGTAGCGACCCAATAAATTAGGTGCGTTAATGGGCAGTTATCAAGTAACTGTGCAAAAGCTTACGCAGTTTACAAAGTTTTTGCATACTTGATAACTGCTAAGTCGTTACGTAGAAAGTCCTTCAGATTTTATTTTATTGAGATAGTTTACTAAAATACGAACTGTGGTTCTACATTCCAAAAATCGATACTTCAGCCTCCCTCGAATCAGGTGTGTCCACACTTAGCACATAAATTGGGACAACTCCAAAGAATTACTTCAAGATCTTAATTACCCCGTTCATTGCAACAATTACAAAGGAAAAAAGCATCACAGTGTCGACTTCTCCATTATCTTACAGTTGATGCAACAGTGTGGTGATAGACAGACGAGATAGTAAGAACTATCTCGTTGAAGTCAGTTCTAAACCAGAACTTTTTCTGGAAAACTTTGAGGAACTGAGTCCAAAACGCATATATTTGACCAACGCACCAGGATTTGGTTCAATGAGGTCAATAGTGAAAACGAAAAGGGTATCAATACCGAGCCAGTTAAACTTAACGAAGATATTATTACTATTATTAAAATACCTACCAAAAATGTGAGCTAAGCGGTTAAGTCAAATGCTCAAAGATGAAAAACTTCCAGGACTAAGAAACCCACGTTGCTCCCACAAAATATGTTAAAACAGCTGTCCGTCTGCTTCACAAGAATAATATACGACACCTAATAAAAATACAGAGAAGCAACAGCCAGGTCCGAAATATCTACGAAGGCAAAGAACTTTCTTACACTTTCTGAAACACAAACAGCTGGTCTTCAACTATCTTCTAAGTCCCCTTATGGCTTTCCTACCAATGCCATTACGATTAGAAAGGTAATCAGTCGTAGTCGACTCAAAGTAATAGGGGTATAGTTTGGATGGATCCAAAGAAACTAAACATTCAACAATACTGACAGAAAAGTTTTTATGGCAATTTAGATCAAATTCATTCCTTTTCGAAATGTTGGAGATTCTACATGGACTTCGTGTCAACTTCCTTTATCCCAGTATAAGGCGAAAAGGAACAAAGGTGACCAGCGTGCCAGGAAAGAATTAATGGAATACAATGCTTCGTTCCCTCAAAAAACATCCTCGTTCAACGTGCGAAAATTTTTTGACTAAAAGTCAAATCTATGAGAATGACACCTTTCCTTTTCATTTCGTCCCGCAGCTCTCTAAGAGTAGGCGATTAAAATGTAATCTGGAACCTCAACATTATATATTTCTACTCTAATTACAGTAAGTAATATAATCACGATATTACGACTATTAGCACCCAGACACATTCCTTACCAGAACTTTGATAATTTCTTGCTTCGTCATTGGGGTTTCCTCTTAACATTTCTTACAAAACAAATGCTAGAAAACTGTATGAACTTGGTGATAAAAGTTTCTATAACTGAAACTTCTATATAATTTCATTTACTTAACCTTCCTATACTCACGCATACGGTCTGTGAGACCGATTTATATAGTATAGTATATCTCTTTCATTTTGACGTGAGTATAGGAAGGTTAATATGAGAATCATAAATATTCAAACTACACTATTACAATTAACTAATTTAGCTAAAGTATCCTACCATTTTCCAAAATTACGTTCGCTCCAGATAAGTTTAATTGGGAAAAATATTTTTCTTAATCCTACATAAATCAAAAGGAGCAAAACTTACGTATTTATTTAGTTTCAGAAGTAACCTCATTATCGACAGTAATAGTTGTGTTTCGGCTAAATTTCTGATCATTTATGTACGAGCTGAATAATTTAGCGAGTTATAAATCTACATAATTTGTATCTTATATCATAATCTATTGTGAAGATATCATTGAGACGGTAATGTCCGATTATAATGATTTATTCTGAACTAAAACGTAACAATTTACTTTCTGTATCTTCTTAATTTCGAATGTTTAGTTATCGCAGTCGCTGCTTTGAAACTATACCGACAACACCCTTTTTCTTTTATCCTTTCCCAAATTTCACTAGAATCGAATACCATTTTATGTGCGAATAAGTAAGCTCATTTATTTCTGAAAAATTAACTGCTAAGAATGAGATAGGAAAATGCAAGTACATTATTTAACAGTTGACGCCGCGGCGAGGTGATGACAGTAAGAACTATCTCGTTGAAGTTCATTCTAAATCACAATTTTTACTGGAAGAACGGTGAGGAACAGAGTCTCCGAACATAGAAACGTGAGTAACGTGTCGTGTCCAATGAAGTAAATAATGAAGACGAGAAGTGCCGTGGCCAATAAAGTAAATAATGACGACGAGAATGAGAAAATGAGAGCTTAGGGTATAGATCAAGCATCCAGGGATGATCTCCAGGAGCAAGAGGACCACGGTGTTCCAACGAAAAATATTAAGGTAGCTAGCAATTTGCATCGCAAGAATAACAGACATTTCTAAATAACAATAGCAAAGACTAACAACATAAGCCTAATCACGACTAGCCACTTTCCGACTTCTTCTGAGCACACTTACGGAGAAACGAGGTTACCTGAGATTAACGGAAGTTAATAATTAGCCGACTAAAGCTAAACGAATTCATAAGTATGTAGGTGCTAGGACAGGAATGAGATCAAAAAATATCTAACAGTCCTGAGACAAACATGGATTCCCTTTTGGAAGGTTGGAAATCCTCAGATCTAGACAATCTTTCCAGTTTCCTAAATTTAATAGTAAAAATTTCTTTGAGACTGTTGTGACGCAAACGCCTAAGAAGGCGATAACACTGCCACAAATCTATATATGACTTACTAGTCTGTGATCTTCAACAAAAATGACTCTTTCTCTAGAAGTTTGAAAATCATTAATTTGGGGCTCATAGTTATGAGAACGAAACGTCTCCTCTTAAGCATGTGTGCTCGCATACATTTTTTGCTTCCTCTGAGTAGGTTATATGAGAATTCTAGCGTACTTAACAGTATATTACTGTGAAATTGACCTCCAATCAATTTACACTTCTTTGAGTCTTCCCTTTCTGGCTAAAACCGGATTTCCTCTATGGTAGAATCCTTCGATATTTCGCATACAAGTTCCGGTCTTAGAAAGTTGCCTTTGCAGCTTTCTTTGGCTAGTTCGTCGACAATTAGACTGCCGTCAATGTCTTTATGTCTTGGCACCGAGATTAACGGATCGATGTTGTCCCGTGCTAGTTCATTGAGGACTTCTTTGCAATATTTTACCAATTTTGACCTGATGTGGCAATCTTGATAGAACAAAAAAATGTATGGCATGTAAGCGTCGATGTTCTTATATGCAAATGCAGCTGCCCCATTTGGGGATCTGGAAATATTCCTCTTGAAAGTTGAAGTTAAGAGAACGAATCTTTTCTTTCACGTCAGGCTTGGTAGCAATCTCCTTTGATCATGCATGTAGCAGTAATCGTCGTATCTAAACATGTACTTGACTCGCCTTAAAATATTGACCTAATTTTGCTAACGTTTAGATTTCTGTGTCTAAATCCTAAAATACAACTGTATTTAACTCTATGTGCAGGTGAAAATAGTTTCTTTTTGAAACTTAAGACAGTTTTACTTTACTGTGATAGTAGGAAAATATTTTCTCTTACAAATTTTATTTTATTTCGTTTTTCTGTCTTAATTCGATGCAGAAGCTGTGGAAAGCGGTGTATTCAAAATGAGAAAGGTACGATCTGAGTACACGTTTAGGCAAACTATTTTAGTTGAAAATTATTTTGAGAAATGAACTTTAACTTGAATATAAAATTTTCCACGCGGATAAAATTGACGGTAGTAATCCGACCGAGTTCGCTAAATCCTCACCGACGATATTATCCTAATAAAATCCTCTAAATTCGAATTCAACAACGGCCGGATTAAAATCAATCCGAACCCGAACTCCATCCGAGCGGACGATGTTTTACCTGCTTCCGGGCGCGCACATCTGCGCTTTTTACGATTCCGCGTTAACCGGACTATTTCTGCTGACTGCGCCCGATGTTAAAGTGCCGAAAGTCACCGCGTCGCGCTTAATTTAGTCCGATTCTTTCGACACGCTTCCGACGACCGCTTAATTTTCGAATAAATTATCTCACGGTTGACGCGACGAGAGAGCGGCCGAAAAAATGCGTACACTGCAAAATGAAAAGTCATCCCCTAGCTGATTCGTCGGGATTCACCATCGAATTTGCGGTATATGTAAACTACGTAAACTACGGTAGCAAAGTGCTGGTAAGTATGCATCGATTTCGTGATAATTCATGTGTAACATTTGATAAGGACGTACCGGTACACCGCCGGCGCGCTGTCCCGCTATGATAAACGCTTTGGGACTTATTTATTGTGTTTGTAATGTTCGAGTTTTGGTATTTTGGTTCGTTGTATAACCGGTGTTGTTTATTAGGTTGGTAGTAAAGAACAAAGTTGAAACAACCAAATAGTGATAAATTTGTATATAGCTCATTAATTTGACTACGGTTTGAGGTATTTACAGTTATTTAGTTCAGCTTTAAAACTACCTTTCATACTCATTAACTTGTCATAGATCAGCTCTTGCCATCATTATAGTTCAAAAAGTCTTGGAACTTGTAGAGAGTGTTGCTTTTCAAAAAGTGTTTATTCTACTGCACCACAACTGGAATTATTCGTGATGATTCTAATCTGGATAGTTCCAATGAATAAGATATGAACAAGTCCCGCAAGTCCCTTTCACTCTATGTATGTACTCCATGATCTATTTACATGAAAATCCCCAGAAACATATACAGCGTATCGCGTACAATCTGCGGCAATTTCTAACACTGCATTGTGTTATTAATACAATATTTCGCGGTATGCCCAGCTGAGTCAGTGTTTACGTCTGGGCCACGTTCGAGTCTTAATGATACTGGACTAAACGAATAAAAAGACATTCTTTAAAAAGCCTCCGTCGTCTGCGCTTGACCTGAAATATATTTTGCTTTTTCCTAAAAGCTCCTAAAGTTTTGATTGACTCTTCTCGCTTTTATTGTTTACATTTGGTTTAAGAAGATCTCACAATGATCTTGGTCATTGGTAGGAACCCTATACAACACCTCTATAATGGTCTTATACGTTTGTAATTTAATGCCTATCACCCCTATATTTTCTTTTATTGAAAATGGCTTAATTTTGTTCAAGTCTATGTACCTCAAATCATTCCTTACTAAGATTAGGACGCTGTCATGCTCTATTGCTTTCCTCTAGAAATACATGCCTAATATACTACAATACTACATGTGATTATCTTGTAGGCAGACAACATGAAATTTCCTGAATCCAATATAAATTCCAAACTATTCACTTTATCTCCGACTGATTGCTAATCCAGAACAAGAACGGTGGGACAGTTATAATAATAATAATAATAATAATAATAATAATAATAATAATATTTATTTATTACCCAACAGAATAAATCCAACAAGGGGCAATACAAAAAAGAAATATGGATAATACGGATAATACGGAAATTAATACAGTGCAAAAATATAATGTATAATAAGGTGGTGATAGTATCAATTACAAATCAATATCAAAAATAGAATACAATGAAAAAATAAAACATCTCAAAACAGAGCTTACAGGATTATGTATATTGAATATTGAAGTTCTTAGCGGAATGAAATAAAGGAGCTTTAAGAAGAATATTTGTTCTTGACGTAGGAACCATGATTAAGTCACCCGATCTTGATTCAAGGGGTGGCACCAGAAAGTTGACCTTTGCTAGTAATTCCGGGGCATCCAGCTTACCATAAATCAAATTCACCATAAAGGAGGCACTGATGTGGATTCTACGCTGAGCCAGTGATTGAAAACCGTGTCTTTCTAATAGATCATTATAATCAGTATTTTGAATCGGGTAAAAACCGTCCTGCTTGTACGACAGATACTTCAAAAATTGTCTCTGTATTCGTTCTATTGCTTTGGAATGAACACTGTATATCGGAAACCAGACCGTAGACGCATATTCCAATCTGCTGATAACCAGAGCGTAGAACAGTGAACATATTGTATTCAAATTGGTAAAATCTTTACATGTTCGAATAATGAAACCCAGTGTTTTATAGGCAGAAACAGTAACGGCAGATATATGCTCAGAAAATGTCAACGCCGAATCAAAAGTGACACCCAAATCTCTGACGGATGACAAGCAAGAGATAGGTATATTGTCGATTTGGTAAGCTGAGTTTATTATGCTTAATTTCCTAGTATATCTAACGAAGCAGCATTTTTCGATATTTAGAGTGAGCTTGGATCAATGATCGTAGGGTCAATAAAGTTTGGTAAATTAAAGTCGCCTATTAACAGTACAGATTTGTCTGAGACAAATATCTCTAGTAATTCAAAGGAAGTTATGAAGTTATTGACGAGAAAATGAGATGTGGGGCCAAAATTTTCCGCGTGAATGAACTCACGGGTTAATAATCTTAGAGATTTCAGAGGCAAAAGTAAACATTTTCTTATGGGGATATTTTTGCAGTGTATAATCAGTATATAAACATTCTAATTTCGCGCGGTAAAACACTCTTTGACGAAATTTCTAAATATGTACTTGGGGGCCCGTAGAAGGTGCTTGGAACGAAGAAAAATTTTTACCTCTTCATACACCTGGATAGGACACGAGTACTTAAACACCCAACAGGCTTTGGTGTGATGTTTTTAAAATTATTTTGAAATAATTTTTTTATATTGCTGAGGCGACGCCCAAACCGTCTATATAGCGTCTATAGAGGACGAGTGTTTTTCGTTTTTCGCATTTCCTTTATTTGACAACACTTTTTCCATACATTTTCGGATAAAGAAAAACCTCCATTTTACCTACATGGAAACCAAAGGTAAAAACGCATGAAAATGTTACTGTTTTAATTTTTTCCAGACTAATCAATCCCTACTACTAAACAAAAATGTAAGTTGCAGCAATAATCTCTCATCTGGCCCGGTCTAGAGTTTTTTTGACTGTCTTCACTTTTTTGGATATTTAAATACCAATTAGGCAGGAATGGGTAAACATTTATACATGTCAAATACTGGACCCTACTATCACGCGTATTATGTCACGGTTTAATAGTAGTCTTTCATGGTAGGATGAATTTATGTTGTTACAATCATCATCATCATCATCTCTTGCTCAAAGGTTACCGATGAAGTTCGTGTGCTTCAGACGTCAGATTTCCTTCGACATTTATCCATGTTGCACGTGATTGATCTTTCCTTATCGCGGTTAATCGCATATCGGAGATGAAGGCGCCAACTTACTCAGGCCTCCATAACGATTTCGTGGTATTAGACTTCGAAGCACCACAGAACAATTATCCCTAGGAAGTTCAGCTCTGCTAGTGCTCCGTTTTTCCGTTCTCGAGCTCTTTTCTTAATACATGGCGATTCTACGTACCCAGGTGATCCAGCGAATATTATAGACGGGTTCCAATGATCCCTACGCTTCTAGAACTGGAGAAGTTATAAACGTCGTCGTTCGCATACGTCACCAGGATGATGTGCGTATCAATAGTTATATCGTGATGATGTTGAAGAGAAGCGGAAAATTGGTTTAAATTTGGTGGATATCTGCCGACATGGATTGAGAATAGTGGTTGTAAAACTTCAATTTTGAAGAACTGATATTGCGAAGAGAAGTTATAAAGACGTCAGCCCAGCGCGTCTTATAGATTAGACTTAGGAGCCAAACTTTGTTAAGGGCTTCGGATACGTCAAAAAACCAACGTTCGTAAACTCGTGATTGTTGATCACATCTTTGATGTATTCGAGGAAGGAGAGGATTTGAGGTAAAAGTCTTTACATTTTGTTTTAATCTGAACTGGGGGTTGAGAATTATGTCTTACAATTAGAAGCTGCCTTGTGGACGAGCCTGCAGTGGAGTAGACGTTCTGTTACTCTTCCAAATACCGGGAAAAGACCGGTGGACCAGTAGTTTTGGGGCTAAATGGGCGATTCACCAGGTTTTATAATGACGACTGTGTTGGCGCACTTCCGTTGAGACGAGAAGTGGATAGGACGGATAATGGCCTTCACGATGAATGTGATGGTAAGAGCGAGGCCTTATAAATATGACGATGTCTTTGAATTTCTTGTTCCAATCAATTGTAATGCCCAAAACCCTTTCAACACAGCGTGAAGTTCCAGATTGGTTCCCGATATACATCGTCACTTTCTGTTTGGTCAAGGTGGAGAAACTTAGATTCAAGTCGAAGTAAGCATCAGAGAAGTCCTATTTGTGCAAAGTCCTGCCTCCTCCAAGTATGCTTCCGATATGAATACCTAAGTGTTGCATCTGTTCCTATCAGCACCGGTCTTGTCAATTTCTTAAATATGATTTCCATCGTAAAAGGCACGTTCGTCCAAAAAGGAAGTAATCAACCATAAAAGATAGAAACTGTACTACAAAAGCGTTCTCGTACGGACACCATCAATCAATACGCGAAGACGATAATTACACCTTCCATTGGCGCCTTCAATATTCGCAATCGGACGTTTCAATCTTCATTCGACAATTGAACCTGCATTCGTATACACGAGCGTGTACACGCTTAGGAAACTAATTCCGATCGTCGTTAAGGGGAAAAATGAGCGTCCGTATACACGCCGTACGGAGCGATACGACAAATCAGATAGGACTTATGAGTCGTACTCGAACGACTCTAGAAGGTAGCGTTTTGATGGGACTGCTCCGCCGGTAGCAATCAATTTTATCACGTTCCCCTTCGCTCTTATTATACCTCGCCGCGGTACGAATACGCACTTATTCAGTCGTCGCGGCACGGAACGCGGCAATTAAAATATCTTTTGTCGTGTTGAAGTAATGTACTTCCATGATGAGAATGAGCAACAACTCTCCGAGCTTCAGGGCTAATTTCTTAAATATGCTTCGTAATTACGTTGATTGTTCTGTTAACTTTGACGGTTTTTCATCTCTATTTCTCGTCGTTCCTTTCTGGAAACAAAAGCTTCATTCGTGTATTGAGAATGTATGAGGGTGATATACCTACGTGGCCTTTCCTCATTCCGCGTGATATTAATAAAATTCTTAATTTTCACTTATTTGAAATTTGTGTAAAAATATCATACGAATCGTATTGCTAACTTTATTTAAAGAAGATGGCTGGGAAAATTGAACACGTAGAAGCCAACCGAAGTTACACCTTATACGTTTTTGTTAACTATGAAGAGGGTGTTAAATTAAGGGCGGATGTTAATCGTTGTGAACAAAAATGAGAATAGATTAATTGACCGACTAGACACGCCCTTTAGGCAATAACATTAATAAGTAATTGGGTAAAAGGTGAACCTGAAGGAGTGCTATGCAAAAGGGTCACAATAAAACCAAAATATATATTGAACTAGCTGTTAAGCCTGTTCCTGCCAGGCAGAAAGAAAGCGAAAATATAAGCTAAAATGTAAATAAATTGAATTTGCCACGCCTCTTTTTCGTCTTAATTCTCCGCCCACAGGCCAAAAATCAAAAATCCGGCTACGTTAGGATTTGGCCTAGGCGTTTTACTATACGCATGCCAATTTTCGGCTATCTAGCCCATCTGTGGACTTCAAAAAGCTCTGGATAGGCAAAAAGAGGAACACACAAATAGAGAAATTATATATATACTAGCTGTTAAGTCTGTCCCTGCCAGGCAGGAAGAAAAAGAAAATCTGGTTGGCAGAAGAAAGGCAAAAAATTATTTACCACGCCCCTTTTTCGTCCTAGTTCTCCGCCCACAGGCCAAAAGTCAAACATCCGGCTACGTTAGGATTTGGCCTAGGCGTTGTACTATATGCATCCCAATTTTCAGCTTTCTAATCCATCAGTGGGCGTCAAAAAGCTCTGGATAGACAAAAAGGAGGAACACACAAATAAGGAAATTATATTATGTATAGATAGATACAATACGAAATCACTGCCACAGTCTGAGAGCGTAAAATTTGTATGAGTTTCCTTTGATAGCCGGTTAAATTGGCAGGTTGTAACATCTTAGCACTGAATAACAAAAGGGTAGCAGAGTAACATGTTGTGTGTATTTTTGCAGTGCCTTAAAAATGGTGGCATTTAAAATAAATAGTATTTTTCAATAAGTATTATGTACTTCTCCTACGTAATGAGCACGGTGTTATTACAAAGTGACATTTGGATCACTTACTGAAGAAACTTAGCAGTATCTTTTGTCCAATACATTATCTTAGAAATAATGTAGATATAACAGTATTGAGAATGTTTTACTATGTATACGTATACTCACAAATTAAATATGGACTGATAGTCTGAGGTTCAGGTACAATGATTAGCAAAGTGTTCATCTTTTAACAAAAGATACTGTGTTATTAATTTCTGAAAAACTTCCTGCAACTTTTATTTGAGGAACAAAAACATATTTAAAAAGAATAAGGAAGTCTCAAGTCAAATGCTTACTAGAGGAGCAAAGGATTTACATATTCCTATTAAGATGGTTGCTGAGGAGGATGCTCTGCAGATAAAAGTAAAAAAATCCTAACTGAAACAGTTCTTATAGCTGAATCTATAGGCTATTAACAAATAACTAATATTATACGTTTTTCAGTTTTATTTTATGTTAATTGTTTGCCCTTTTTGTGTATTTAGATATATATTCTTTCATTGACTCTGCCTATGTCTTGAAAAGATCGTGAAGAATAAATATATTATTATTATTATTATTATTATTATTATTAAATAAATTAAATAAAATGCTTATTTACTTAATTGATTGACAATGGAAATAAAACACTGTTTTTTAAGAACGTTTATTAATTATATTAATTAATTCGTAAAACTACCAAAGGAAACAATACAACAATACAACAAAAAAAAACAATACTAGTGATAGCTACTGAGTGATATCTTAGCTTGAAGATAGGACTTCGAAGCGAATGTGGGCACTTGTATCTATGTCGTAGATTTTATTGGGCAGCAAAATGGTGGAGACGGCGAGTAAAGTTGGGTATGTACTTGGTGGTGTCAGTCAGTCAGTGAGTGTGCACTTAATGGGTGGCACTAGGGGTGTAAGTGAGTGAAATTGGCACGATTTGGTGTTAAATAGAACTCAAGGGTACGAGGGTGTTAACTAACAGACCGACGGAATAGGAAGTGTGGATGGTCCCATTTACAAAAATTCACATCCTTTCTACCTCTTAGGGGAGCGAATAGTCGATACGGGCACAAAATCACAATGGTAGCAGAGATAAATATTTCAAAACGTACTACCCAAAAGCAACGAAATTGTAAAAATTAATCTTAGAATAACTTGCCTTCAACTGACTATAACACGCAGATGTTGGCTAAAATTTTAAGAAAAAAATAATTCGAGTTAAAAGCATATGTAAAAGAAAGGATGAATTATTTTCGAGTTTTACAAGGTGTAGCATTATGAAAAATGCTAAGGTGTGATTACTTGAACTTGTTTAGGAAAAAGAGAATGACAGGTTTTTAATCTTACCGGGTGTGTAAATAAAGCAATGAGGCCGATGTTTTCTGAATTGCTTTATTCCAATAACATTACAATCCAACATTGTCCCTTTCACGGCAACAGCCTTGGGAAGCCATACAGCTCTGGAGATGGTTTTTCAACTCCTCAAAGCAGTGATGGAACTAGGATGCTAGAATAGATTTTGGCTCGTCGATTACAGCCGTTTGAATATGTTGTCCGGTTCCCCAAAACGACGTTCCTTGAGGTCTTGTTTCAATTTCAGGAAGAAGAGAAAGTCCCAAGGCTCAAATCAGACGAATAAGAAGGCTGAGCAGCCAGAGGAATTTTCTTACCGACCAAGAAGCGGTTTGTTGAAATTGCTGTGTGACAAGGCGTATTATTGTGATGCAAGAGCCATTTCTTGTTCATGTTTGGTCCCATACGCTTGATCCTATTTCGAAGTCCTTCAAGAACTTTTCGGTAAAGGTTTGATTAACTCCTTGGCTTGGAGGCATAAGCTCTTCGTAAACTATTCCCCGCCTAGCGAAAAGGCAAATCAACATGCCTTTGATCTTTGGCTTGTTTATTCTTGCTCTTTCTAGCCTGGAAGAGCTTGGAGTGTGTCATTCCACGCTCTGCTGCTTGGTTGGTTGATCGCACACCGTTGATAGAAATTTGTATCACCAATTTGATAAAAATTTAGATTTTAAGTGCAGTAAGTCCAAAATTCAATTTACCCTGCCTTG
The DNA here is from genome assembly GCA_038088585.1 of Chrysina gloriosa. Classification (NCBI taxonomy): domain Eukaryota; kingdom Metazoa; phylum Arthropoda; class Insecta; order Coleoptera; family Scarabaeidae; genus Chrysina; species Chrysina gloriosa. Next base: position 7,543,981 of record CM076090.1, on the reverse strand, counting down.
TAATCTGACAATTTCGGTATCGGATGTTTAGATCTGTTCTTTTCTGAAAGAAACTGGAAAAGTTTACTCTAAGGTTGATCGACAATCTTATACCACGTTCTTCAAATGTTCGAATACGTTTGGTATGCGAGGATACCGCATATTTCCTAAGTTGCGGGTATTTCGCGCAACTGGAAGCATAAAGGAAGCATATGTAAATTTCCCTTCGCTCAACATACTGCGATTTGAAAATAGACCGCGAGCTTATTAATGGTCAAGTTTTCGTTTCGTCGTCGCGTATAAATAAAATTTATCTCGTAACATAGCACGTTTGGTCCCGTTTTTACTTCCACTTTAATTAACAGTTAATTAATTCTGGCGTAACCTCGACACGCTCCAAAATTAATTTAATTTCCGTAACACTAACATTTATTGTCTCTCCTCCGCTGCAGTACGGTAATAGTTCTGCACGACGGTGATGAAGCTTCGAATAAGAATCTAACGTGACATCAGCTGGCGCGATACGCGAAGGAAATTCACTGCTGTTTCAAATGAATGCAGGCTAAATGAATGTCGAGAAACTATTCATTCAATGTGCGATTTGAGATATTTATACAGAAAATTTTCTAGGAAGCGAGTATATTACCAATAAACAGAACGAGTGGCATTTCTACAAATCGTAAGTGGTGAGATTTCACCCCATGAAGTGGAGGAACGATATCTTCTTTTGATAGGATTTTCCACTAAGTTATTTACTTTGTTTTGCCCGCATAGTTTTTGACCTTGAAGGCCAACATATTCCTTCTTTCCTTATGTTCCACATTTTCCAGCTACGTATCTGTATTATAACTTTCGTCGTTCTAGTGTTTTTTTTTTTCACTTTATATTTATTTTTCGGTTTTAGTTTCCTCAATTCGTTCCTATGTTTCCTCCACTCTTCTTTTACCGTATTCATTTCCTATTGTGTTAAGGCTATCGAACGAAGAGTTTTCCGACGTCTAGATGGTAAAAACGTTCGCATGGTTGCGAGTCCGGTTTGAGGCTTCCGGAACACCGGTTTTATGTTCCCCTTATTGATTTAACTACGGTAATGCAGTTTTGAGCCACCAGGCTCCGTAGAAATCGGAAGTGAAGAAGATTCGTCTACGAGAAGCCCTTGGTTTGCTAAACCGCTTGGCAATGTGTTCTCCGCCCACTCTTACGGGGATTCCCAACGAAGGCGTCTCTACAACGTTAATCCTCTCCATATACCAGTTATCCGTCGAAAACACCCTTAATTTAAGGTGGTAGCATTTTGTGTTCCAACAACACGAGGACGCCAATGCATCTTCCTTTTTCAACCAAGAATTGAGGAGCAACGAGAAACAGCCGGGAGTTCAAACCATTTTAATTTGCTCTCATCGCCCTCAAAAATTTAAACGCAAGAAAGCGTATACTGTGCTATTTGAACAAAAAATGAGTATCGCTTTTTCCCATCGTAATTTTCCCCATTTAAGAATATATATAGTTTGTTTTATTTATTTAAAAAGAAATTAAGTTAGAGTCCTGAGCAGTGAAGTATGAGACACTCAGTATATTTGATATTAATTATCTCCCTAACAACGGGGATAAACGCCACGATCGTAGTTTTTGGACAGTTTTACTATTTTGTCCAAGAAACTGTCCATTCATCAATTGGGCTGTCCCCATTTTCGGTCACCTTTGTTTTACATTAGTACTCATCAAAAGAGGGGAACACTTCGTTGCTGATGGTTGGGCAGGGATTTTAAGATTTTCGTGTGTACGTTCGAATTTGATTCATCAATTCAGCTGGTCTCGATTTTGATTCTTCTGTTTTGACATCGATCCTCCCACTAGAAGGGAGATCCCCACGTTAGTAATTTCTAGACACAGCTTTGCTAAGAGAACCTATACGTAAATTCCATTTCATTCGAACGTTTCCAAATCTCAAAATCGAATATGGTAGACATTCGGAGACGTCTAGAAAGGAAGTTTCTGCGAGAATTTGTAGTGATTGAAAAGACACAATCAGCAAACATGATTAAGTACGGTAGGCGGTGAATCACACCCTTAAAAAGGAAAATGTAGTGAAAAAGTCCAAAAAATTTCGCCACGTTCTAGCAAGAAAAATATACAATTATAAATGCAGTCAGTCATAAAAAGAAAAAATATATATATACCAAGATAATAATAATAATAATAATAATAATAATGTTTCATTGCCCAACAGATGGCAGGTACATCCAATCAAAGGACAAAGGAATGTACATATATAAAACATATAAACATAACAACACAACTTAAACTAACTAAACTTATTAGCTCGAACTAAATAAGAAACTAAACAAGAATAATAAAATACACAGGAAATCACGAAAAATAAATGGTAGATATTAAAACTCAATATTTTTTATTAAATTAAGAAATTCTGGGAAGGGAAATAAAGTGAATATCAGCAGAACGACCGAAACAGGTATTGAAAAAGTTGCAGATCCTATGCTAGGAGGCATTAAGCATTAGATTAGTTCAAGCTGGGGAACAGTGAAAGGAGTTGTTTTGACGTGTCGAATATTGTGGCACAATTAAACACAAACCATTCGACAACATCGGTGCGTCGATTATACGATTAGATAGATAAAATAGAATTTTCATATCGGCCTGAACACGACGATGCTGAAGGGATTGGAATTGGAGTCCAAATAGAAGTAGGTTGTCGTTAATACCACGCCACGGGTAGACACCGTGTTGTTCAAAGTATCTGTATTCTAGAAAGCGATGTTGAACTCCTTCGAGTGCCTCAGAGTCGTTATAAAATCGAGATCATATCATGGAACAATATTCCAATCTAGAGCGCACGTACGCAAAGTAGAGGCTAGTAGTCGCTCTTAAACATGAAAATTCTTTGGTGCTACGAATGACAAATGCCAATGATTTTAACGATGGGGACGCTATATTTTTTATATGGTTAGATAGCAATAATAATAAAATGATAACCAGAAGCGGTCATTAATTGTAATAATCTGGGCACATACAGTATGGCTTCAGTACACAAAGACGTTCGTACAACTCTCTTTTAGAAGTCATAATTTTTTTATTGATTTGATTCTTGTTGGAAGATTATTATAAACATTTCAGACTAACATAAGCGGCTCCATAGTCACTCAAAATCAGATGGTGCTTGGGGTGGTAGTAATAAGACCTATAGTCGGACCATCTCGATCTGGCGAACGGAAAATATGCGAACTAACGGTTCCTTCCCTTACCGCGCGCTTCCCTATCCCTACTATTATACTAGTACAGTCCGAGTAAATTTGTTTATGTTTTGAATTTCCATTAGTGTTATTTTACTTCTTTTATCAGTCGTGTTCCTTTCTTATCATTATTTCATACCTTATTGTAATTATTTTATCAGTTTTTTCAAAACTAAAGGAGTATTCAGAAGTTTTTAAGGTACATAGTCAACATAACCTCTATTATATATATTATTAATTAAGTGGAGAAAATAGGACAAATACAATTATTTGTATATAATACTAAATACATCATAATTTGCAGCTTCTATTTTCAAAATGCCAAAAAGGAAATCCAAGGATGATATGACAATTCTTGTGCAAAATATTATTAAATTTTGCGAAGAAAAAATGCTGGTAAATATTCGTTTACCGTAGATCAAGTGAGAGCAAGAGTAGCAGCTATGACTGGTATATTAGCTAGAACAATTGATCGGATCAAGGCCAAAGTATGTGAATCTGATATGAATCAATCACAACCATCCACAACCACTGATATTTTAAACAAACCTGGAGAAATAATTCAGAAAACACGCAAATTATCTATAGATGATATGGATAGGTAATACTAGACTTCAAATTTGGTTTCTAATTGTCTCTGTATATATGATCTCTGTAATTTACAGGTGTATTCTACGTCAAAAAATACATTCTATGTATGTGGTAGAGAAAACTGTATCTACTTTAAAACTCTTACATCAGCATATGACAAAAGAAACTAGTTTTAAGGGCTGTAAAGAAACTTTACGGAAAATATTATTGGATATGGGTTATAAATTTATGAAGTGTCAGTCAAACAGGAAACGTTTAATGGAACGTTATGATATTGTTGCTTGGAGAGCTCGATATTTGAGGTTTATGAAATCAAATGAAGAGGCAGAATATAGTAGACCTGTTGTATATATTGATGAAACATATGTGCACAAAAATTATACTGTAACTCGTTGTTGGCAAAGCTCTACTGAGGAAGGTGTGCTAAGGAAGGACAATGCTGGCCAAAGATGGGTATTGTGTCATGCTGGAGGTAGTATGGGATTTATTCCAAATGCTTTGCTTTTGTTTAAATCAAAGACAAAAGCGGGGACTATCATGATGACATGAATTATGACAATTTTTCAAGATGGTTTCAAACTGTACTTATACCACAGTTACCACCAAATTCCATCATCGTTATGGACAACGCTCCATATCATTCCGTGCAAATAAATAAAGCACCAACAGCTACAACCAAAAAGGCTGAAATTATGTATTGGCTACAAAGTATGAATATTGCTTACCATCCTGCGATGTTGTTAGAACTCGTAAAGAAATATAAACCTGCACCTCGGTATGCCATCGATGAGTATGCGATAGCTTGTGGTCACACTGTTGTAAGATTACCCCATACCATTGTGACTTAAATCCGATAGAAATGATATGGAGCATGGTAAAAAGAAATATTGCAGCACACAATGTTGATAGCCTTAGTAACATGGAAGCCTTAATTAGAGCAGCACTCGACAGTATTACTCCAGAAATATGGCAAGCCGAATGCAACCATGTTAAAAATATTCAACAGCGATATATGGAAAGAGATGAGATTCTAGATGAAGAAGAGGAAACAATTATTATTCAAGTAAATTAATCTGATACGGAATCAGAATGGAGTGAATTATCAGATGATTAAAAACTTCTTTCTGTATAGCATTAAGTAATTGCAGCATTTTAGGAAACAAAACATATGTATTTATTTTTTGTATGAATATATATTTTCATTGTAGTAAGTTTGTAAATAAACAGTTGAACGTGAATAAAATCAGTATTTTGGAGCATATTTACTTAAAATTATACTATTTTAAACAGATAACAAATAAGATATTGGCAAGTATTGAATGCCTTGAAATTGTTACATTATAATTTTCATTACATTAAAACTGCAAATGAAATGAAACATAAACATTGGTACATAGTAGTGTATACATATTTTCAATAGTATTCATAGTAGTATTTAATTTGAGCAATAACCGAAAAAACAAGTTATACTGACATTATAGAGACATATAGAGATTTATAGAGATATTCACATTCATAGTGCGCGCGTTAAAATTGTTTTCACGAGTGTACTTTGTAACGCGACGGTGCTGCGCGGCTCGCCACATTTACTTGGTTCGACTATACGCCTCGTAGCATACCGGTGAAGATTGGCATTATGCTCATATAGATATTTATTTTGAAACAAAAATGTTAAATAAATAAAACACCCTTTTTACTTTGTAACAATATCACTATATTTCACTTATTTGTGACTGCAGTTGCGACATACCATGTCATTATCAAACTGTACAATATTTCTTGCTAGCGACTAATATAAAGGTAACCTTAATTAGGGAAATTTTACATCAGCTACACAGCATTCGAGAAGGGGGTATATAATAGGTCAGTTTGTTCATTAAGAAGGTTGTCGGACTTTCTAATAGCTTTATGAATTTCTAATGACTCTAATAGGTTTAATTTTAATCCTTTTTCGGCTACATGTAAAATTTGTAGGCCGTCATCTGAAAAATTATGATTGTATTCTATTAAGTGGTTTGCAAATGTTGAATCTGTTTTTTTCAAATTAAAGGATCTAATATGTTCCTTTTGTCTGATATCGAAATTTCTGCCTGTCTGACCTATATATATACCTTTACAATATTTACACTGTAATTGATAAATGCCGGATTTTTTAAGAGGGTCTAAATTATCTTTAGCGTTAAACATTATGTTCCGTAATTTAGTATATGGTCTAAATGCTATGTGAATTTCTTTATTTCTAGATATAATATTTCCTATTGTTTCGCTGATTTTCCCGAAATATGTTAGTGTTACATACTTTTTATCTTGTTTTGTGTTAATGTGGGGTTATATTGTTTTTAGAGAAACTGACCTATTATATACCCCCGATCCGAATGCTGTGTAAATAGCTGATGTAAAATTTCCCCTAATTAAGGTTACCTTTATATTAATCGCTAGCAAGAAATATTGTACAGTTTGATAATGACATGGTATGTCGAAACTGCAGTCACAAATAAGTGAAATATAGTGATATTGTTACAAAGTAAAAAGTGTGTCTTATTTATTTGAACCATGGAATATCGCAAAGTAACGGCCAAAAGCGTTAATTATTTGAAAAATGTTAAAGTTTCAAAAACACTGTTAAAACTCTAAAATGCCCGAAATATAACTTACAAGAGTTAGTACGATTAAGTCTGTAGATAATCCGAATAATTTTCTTCTGCATGGAAAATACACGGTGCAGACTAGCACTGTCACCCCAGGCAATAATCCCGTATTTAATGCGAGAATAGCAACAACCGAAATAAACGGATAGAGAGCATAAGAGCATAAAAGTCTACCATTTCTCGAAGTCGTCGAAGGCCAAAATAGAGACTACTCAATTTCTAGCACAGCTTATCAATGTGTTTCCTTCATTTGAAACAATCATCAATAATAAGACCCAATCATCAATAAAAAAAAACAATTATTAGAAACGGCAGTATTTGGATGGTCTTGCATATTAAGTGTTTTACTTCCACATTACTTAACATAAGGAAGTTAAATACAAGAATCTAAGAGACTCCAACTGACGATGTAAACCCCATCCAATCTCGAGATTACTAACGTTTCCATTCTCATCTAAATATCATAACTAATTGGAGTAACGCGCATTGCAACTTGTTTCCACGATTGTCTCCTATCACCAAAACAGAAACGTTCTGCGACGCTAAATTAGAAGACAACACCTTCTCGTAATCACTACGCCGCTAATACGGAAAGCAAGACGTAATTACTAACCGAAGACAGCGCGAATGTTCTTCCTAATCCCGAAACATAAGCGCGATAGTCTTCATAAGCAAATGTACCGGAAGACGGATATCTTCGTGCATGCTTAATTGTTGTTTCTCGATCTCGCTCGCGAAACGCGAAAAGATCCGCGCTCGGATAGGAGACAGTGACTAACGTCTTGCCTCGAAGCTCGCGGTAATCGGCCGATTCCCCATTTGCCGATAGTATAGTCGCGCGCGCGATACGGGATAGACCGTGGGGTGGAGATGTAATCGCAATTGAAATACTTCGCGGCAAATTATGGCCTTTCGCGCGTATTTAACGCGCATCAATTCCATTTAGGGCGGCTTATTTATTTCGTTGTTGCCGAAGAACGGTGGATGAAGGGAGAGAGCAAGGGAGCGATCGCGGTGGTGTCACGAACGGCGAAACAAGAGGCGAGTTGATTATGCACGATTGTTACGTAATGGAATCGCTTTCAAGTATTGTAGCGAGGAATGGCTTGAGATATACGTGGCGGGCACCGCCGCGCCGTGTGGGTAGCAATAAAAGTAACGAATGGCCGACCGAGATTTTCAACTCGTTAACGTTGAAGATATATAAGTTTGTTCTTAATCTATTCCCGGGATTAACGACGCGGGATTCTTGCTCTTACGAAATAAAGTAAATGCCGCTCAATCACTGGTTAATTCAATCAGACGCTTATAACATTGAAAATAAGAAAGCCAAAACCAGTTACATATTATTCAATGTTAAGTTTTCCGCTTGTTTGAATCACTAAACAGAGCGTCCGCAGTTTATCTGAACTATTTCTTACCGAAGCGTCATTCAATACTCGGGGAATTACCTACTAAAGCAGTACTGAAAAAAGCGACTAACAAGGGGAACGTCAAGGTTGTGAATAACGGATTTTGATGTGTCTCGAATATGTTATAGAGGCACCTCCCACGAGTATCTTGCTACCAGCTTTCGTAGCCATTCGGCCTAGTTCTCGAGAAAATTGCGAAAGTTTTCCTAATGGACTTTATATACCGTTAATCTTAATAAGTTTATAAAGAAGTGATTGTAGTGCAGTGGTTAAGTTCCAGGCGTACTACGCTGGCGATCTGTGTCCAAATCCTGCTCTTGTAGTTCTTTTTCGCAATCTCATTGCATATGATATTAACAAATATATTCAATTTCATGCAAAATTGTTCAATAATAATATTTTTCGCCATGGTAATTTTATTAATAAAATGATGATATTTTAAATCGCTTAAGAAAATTAAAAGTGGTTTTTGACACAAAATGATGTATGTAATTCTTTGTGGGTAAATTCGGCTATTCCTTCAAAAGAACATTTAAGCGTTAAGAATCAAAATTATTTGACTCTTTTTCTTTAAATGCTTTGGTCATTTTTTACTTTTTGCCCGACAGAAACTGATTCATCAAAAAATACCAAACCGACTGCTTCTTCAGTGAGATACCATAAATGCCCACAAGAATTATTTGATGTTGCTTTTGACATGTTTTCAGCTATTTTATTATAAAAATAAAGGTTGCTTAAAAACATCAAGTCCTGGGCCGATGCTTTGTAGGTAAAAGGAGCATTACAATATGCTTTTATCTATATCTTTAAAATAAATATACAAATATCTTTCAATTCTTGCAATTCCGCCCGGGCCAATTTTAGTTTAAAATATAAAAAAATACATATAAAAATGATCACTAGTGATAAAACGATTCAATTATAACACTTGATTGTGAAATTTAAAGTACACACCATGCTGCACATTTGCCTCTGATTAATTTTATTAATAAAGTTAGTATGGCAAGAAATATTTTTGAACAATTTTGCATGAAATTAAATATATTTGTTAATAACATATAAAATGAGATTGAGAAAAAAACTACAAGAGCAGGATTTGAACACGGATCGCCAGAGTAGTATGCCTTGAACTTAACCACTGCACTATACTCACCTCTTTACAAACTTATTAAGATTAACGGTATATAAAGTCCGTTAGGAAAACTTTCGCAATTTTCTCGAGAACTAGGGCGAATAGCTACAAAAGCTGGTAGCAAGATACTCGTGGGAGGTGCCTGTATAGCATATTCGAAACACATCAAAATCCGTTATTCACAACCTTGACGTTCTCCTTGTAAGAGAACGCATCGTCAGTTTCAAAATTTACAACATTTAAAATTTTGTCCCTATGGATTGGTAGGTAGTAGCAAGTGGCTAATGGGTCCGACCAATGCCAATAAAGAAGCGAAAAACATTTAAAATGACTATAGAAACAAATCGACGGAATATGAGTGTTCTCAAAAGAAAGAAATAAAATGAAAAGTGATGCTATGCTCCTATGTAACCAGCGTACTGCAGCGATAAATTTAGAAATTTCGCAATCGATACAGTTAAAACGCTAGTAATCGATATAAAGATCACGAATCTATTGTTAAGAATGAAACTTCAGCTCGTAAGAGAAAACGGCATGGATAAATGTTGAAACAGCGCTTTTACGATGGCTTACAAACACGTGAATGCAAAATCAATCAGCCGGAGCCTTTCTAATGGAAAAAGCTGCGTCTTTCGTATTAAATTAGGACCATGAAAATTTTAAGCCTACTGATGGGTGGTTAACTCGATGGAAGGAAAGAAACAATGTCGTTAGCAAGAAACTTAACGAGGAAAAGAAAGATGCCAATAAACCGCTGCTTAAAAAGTAAAGGATTGTTTACCGGGACTTCTGAAAGATTACCGAGTAGATGAAATTTACAATACTGACGGAACAGGATTGTACTTCAAAGCGATACCGGATTATTCCTTAGTTTTAGAAATAAAAACCGATGCTGCTGGTAAGAAGGAGAAAGCGTGTATTACAGTGTTGGTCGCGTGTAACATGTCTGGAACAGATAGAAAGAAGTTATTGGTGTTTGGAAAATCCAGAAAACCACGATGTTTCTTACGAAAGTCGTTACTAATGACATACAAAAACAATTGGATTGTATGGATGACAAGCGAAATATTTTGTGAGTTTTTAACAGTATGGAATCGAAAATTTAGTGAACAAAATAAAAGAATTGCGCTGGCAAGTGTACCACTCATCCAAACGTTGTGTTGAGCAACCTAAAATTGTTTTTCTGCCAAGTAATACAATATCCTTAATCCAACCACTTGACTAGGGAATAATAAAAACTTTAAACGCGTTATATCGAAAGGATATGCGAAATTTTATCATTCAGATAATCCACGAGGATAACCAAAAACAAGCCTAAGATGTTACAAAAGTATATCACCTATCACTGCCATCCATGATACAAAAAGCCTGGGGAAATGTAAAACTTTCGCCAGGTGATTTCTTCGTACACAACGAAGATGGGACCCCATCAGAACAAAATAATGGAACTGATTTGGATTTGATGAATTGAGTAATTGGGTGAATATAGATGATACTGCGCCGGTTGCTGAAAACGATTCCGAAGAAAATAATATGGGAAGTTTTTTGAAAAAGGAACAGTTGCGAGAGGGTGAACATCCAGAGAAAACGATTGATAACCTTGAAGCTGGTCCGGCTCCAACATCAAAGGAAAATCGTGCGGTTTTGCTAGTCCCAAGAAAAAATTTGGGTTAAAAGGAGGATCCACCGAAGACCTTAGATGATTTTATACGATTGAAAAGAACGCGATTTAAACGATACCCAATCGTCAAGCTACAATTAAATCATATTTTAATCAAATATAGTTACATAAAACTATTTCTTAATATGTAGTACATACATATGTATATTTTACAGAGAATTTAGATAATTACACTAACAAGATTGCACAGGCTTAGGCTCTTAATTAACGATATCATAAAAATGATGAATTATAACAAATTGTATTTACAAGATTTTAGAAATATTTGACATAAATTGAAAATAATTATCTATTATGTCGTGCGTGTCGGTATGAAATTTCTTCTATTCGATGAGTTTTTTGCTATGGATCCTCACTTAAATTCTTTCTTCGTTGCAGCTCTATTTTCGATGGATTCCCTCTCTTAAATTCTTTCTTCGGTGTGGTGAAGCTTTGTCGATTTAATGGTTACTTCTTTTAAAACGCTTTGGGTTCAAATAGAGTTGGAACTTCTATTTCAGTCCACCTTCAACGCAGTAACATCGTATTTCAATGACTTTTCGTGTTGTCATTTCTGGTCGTCAATCAAAACATACCTTCATTTTTTCCGAAACCAGGACGTTTCCCCATCCAAAGCTTACTACATTACCTATCCGTTGTCCAAATAACTAGAACTATTTACCATGGTTAACACTTTATCATGGCGTGACGTTGTTGTTGATGTCCAGGTGTCCTTGATTCCTTATATCCAGTGGTAACTAGGTATTCTTGTGATGTGAAACTGTTGAATTTATGTGTTTAAATGGTTACATTGCTTTCTATCTTTTAATCGATGCGTTTTATAACGATTGATAATTTTATTTCTAGTTAAATTTTTTTCTACAATTAAATGTCTCTGGCTGGATTTAAAAAAGAAGCTAACACCCGCAGGTAATTAAATGCTATTGGAAAAGTATAAATAGAACCCAAAACTAACCGAATGTCATTTGAACATGAACATCCAAAACTCCAACATTTACTGTGAATTTTGTTATATTAAGTTGTATTTAATGATATATTATTTAATGACAATTAACCATGTGAATATTAATATACTACAATATACATATATTTAAATCCAAATTAAATGCTTATGTATTTACTACAAACAAATTATTACTTACATATTACTTAACAAACATCATATGTAGAACTTCTAGTATAATTTTTCTGCAAAGTCCGCTTATTTGAATTGCCGCTTATGCTATGTACCAACGTGATTCTAATAAGCGCGGTCAACTGTATTAACAACACTCCGAGCACCGGCAACTAAGAAATTCTGATTTCGATGAAACTGTACAGACTGAAAGAGTACCTTGCTATAAGATCGATGAAATTTTCTTTAACTGGCGAAACCCCCGATTTCGGGGTAGAGCCTGCTCCAAAAGTTTGCACGGTTTCTTAGTTTTTGTAATTATCTCGGAAACTATCACTGATATCTTTTTTCTTTAGAATACAATTTGAAGTATCTTACATAGTCTCAAGGAAAATTTAAATATCGGGTGACCGGGCGTTCCCTACCCTCGTCTTTTAATAGCCTTTTTTCCTATTTATCACACATAAAGTCGGTTTTACGTAGAAAACGGTACTGATTAACAAATTTAGACAGCTAATAATAAGGATGAAGGACGATAATAAAGTTTCACTTGTCATTGATTGATTTACATAGATAAAGGTAGGGTACTTCCCTCGAAATTACAAATATGATATTTCTGTAAAACGACTTGTTTCTTTCTCTAACTTTCAAACAGAATATTTGTTATTCTTTTTTATTTAAAACGGACGCAACATCGCCGGCCCGGATTTATCTCTAATATAACGACGTTGGCGGCGGCGACGGCGGCGGCGTTCTCCGGAAGAAACGATTTGAATTTCATCGGCAACGGCGCGTCGCTTCGCGAACCGACGAGGGGCGAGTTATTTGAGCAAAGGGGATGCGAGTAAATACTTGCGAATGTTGAGTAAATTTGTTCCTTTTAGTAGCGTATCAACATGTGTGTGCGTGTATGTGTACGTGAACGTATATTTGCCGAATTTCCTCGCTTCCGACCCAACATAAGTACTACGTATATATGTAGTACTGGCGGACGTATCTGCCATATTTTTTTGAAAATGTCGAAAATAATTGAAAATTCTTACCCGTTCCCGTCTAGAAGGGACCGTAGGGAAAATATCGGGGATGCGAGAGATTCGCTTCGTATTTGACCTGGTATGTTCAACAAATATGGCTAAATTACAAAAATGGTAGCTTAATATCTTTTTATCCGCGCCAACAAAAAGCGATTATTGAAATGTTAATGAGATGAATGGTGAAGGTCCTTATAGGTGGTCATTATTTTGATGTGAATGTTCATATTCAAATTGAATTTATTGCTGGAAATTGTAATATAAAATTGATGACACATCGATGGATTGTATGTAGGTAACGAGTCGATATTTACCTATGTAAATACAAACGACCACACACACATATATCTAAACAGAACAGACATTTCTATACTTGTCTTATAATTTAAAACTCATTCGTCAACTGCTTCTATTGATTTCCACATGCACCATTTTTACGTGGCTTTGCGGTTTTCCGAAACTCCGAATTGATTTATTCTTGTGAAAACGGAAATAGAAGTTTTGCAAGGAATATACGAGGCGTGTGTCTAAACCAGGTATGGGCAACGTCCGGCCCGCGGGCCACATGCGGCCCTCGAGTAAGATTTGCCCGGCCCGCTACTGATTCTTTCGTTGCATATTAGCACGGCCCGTCTAAACTTAATTCATAATGAATCATAAGGATACCACAAAAATGTATATTTTTCAAGATTACTCGCAGCATAAAACTTCTACAAAAAAGGTTGCCCATGTCTGGTCTAAACTATTCAATAGTTATTTGAATCATGAAAACTAGACTATTCCACAGATTATAAATTTCACTTTTAGTAGCTTCGTAGTTTAGCTGAGCAACAATGGCCTTAAGTGTACCCTAACGATCATTGTACACTGAGACACCGGCATTCTCCAGCTGCAGGTCACCTAATCTTTTCACAACCGGTGCAAGAATGTCGCACCCAATTTGAGAACTCAAAACTCAGAAATAATACGACAGTTAGTTGGTGGGAAACGTATTAATACATCATCTATAAAATTTGGTGTCTCACGTTCTACTGTGTATGCAGTAAGCAAAGGTAGAGAAAAATCGAAATGTGATTTACGAATAATAATAATAATAATAATAATAATAATTTATTTGAGCCCATCGGCTAAAATGTAGCATGGGTTACGTCATTTAGAGAAAGAGCAATGAAATACAATACAAATTAACAAGATAATACTAGAAGAACAATGTCGATTTAAAAATTTCTTGACCAGTAGGAATTGTGGTAATCCAGCTTTAAATTTCTTGATATTTTCTATTTTTCGATGTTCATTTGGCAAATTATTGAATATCTTAGTGCAGGAATAAATTGGTGATTTTTCGTACAAGGCTCTATTATGCTTAGCAAAATATAATAAATTTGTGTGACGGGTATAATATTCATGTGACGGTGTTTCAAAATTTTTAATATTGTTTTTGACATATAAGGCAGCGTTGTATATATAAATCGATGGAAAAGTCGATATGCCGTTGTCAACAAAAAGTGGTCTGGACGACTCACGAGGTCCACCGTTATATAGCACACGCAATAACCTCTTTTGGACTACCAATACACGGTTATAGTTCCATCCACGACCCCAAATTAGGACATTGTAGGCAATCGTAGAGTAGGCCATCAGACCCGCACTGTCTAGACACGTCTTCAGCCGCAAAACAGCGAAGTAAACTTTATAAAGTTTTTACATACGCCATCGATGTGCTCCTCAAAGGTGAGTTTTGCGTCCACTACTAAACCCAAAAGTTTAATCGACTCCAAAAGAGGCAAATTATTAGTTGTCATAACTGGCTTTCACTGGGTAAACTGAACCATCGCCCTCTTATGCAGATTTACGATTAGGCTATTCATCCGACACCACTCTACGAACTCTCTAAAAGTGATGAGGAACAGGAGAATTTCACGTCAAGATCTGGATTCTGCATTATAACAATTGTTTAAGCAACTTTGAAGTAAAAGTATTCCAATAATGAACCTCTTGTTCAGACTAAAGCCAATACTTTGGCTATATTTTTTGGTGAAGGATGTTTTACCTATTCCTCAGCTTGGATTCAACGTTGGTGAACACGTAATCACATTGTTTTTAGGAAGATGAATGGGGAAGTTGGCGCAGTGCCAGATGGAGTCATTCAATATTGGTTAATTGATATAAACTTTACTGACGAACAAATCATTGCTCCAGTGTCATGAGGTTCCTGCTAATTCAGAGGAAAATTTGGTTACTCCTTCACTACGTAGTGCATTGAATTCTGTACAGAATTTAATGAAATTTATCATGTGAAACACTATCACGACCTAATCACGCGAACTAACATTGATAAAAGGCTTACAAAGCAAACAGAAATAACAAACTTTTTAAGTAATGCAGTAATAAGTTAGTAACTATGTATGTATTAGTGTATAATACCTTCGAGCAAATAAACTTCATGAAAAATAGGTGCTCCTTTTTA
The DNA here is from genome assembly GCA_038088585.1 of Chrysina gloriosa. Classification (NCBI taxonomy): domain Eukaryota; kingdom Metazoa; phylum Arthropoda; class Insecta; order Coleoptera; family Scarabaeidae; genus Chrysina; species Chrysina gloriosa. The sequence goes on along the minus strand of CM076090.1, from coordinate 7,528,675 downwards.
TAAATTCGGATAATATAGACATCGGTCATAATTGCATCACGGTAAAGCTGAACAAGCTTGATCTGTTATCTCTTTTATTACTAATATAATTTCAATGTCGAAAGTTAGATATTTATTGTCGTATAGTATACGAATACAATCACAATTGTCAGAACAATTGCAAATACAAATAAAACATGTTTCTTCGTCACATAAGAGTTAAAAACGGTCAGGTGCAATATACAGTAAAAATCGCTTATAATGGATTCGGAGGTATTCTGATTTTGTGTATTATAATCAAGTTTTGATAAAAGTGTGGATGACGTGTTATCATTAATAAAATTGGTAGAAGTGACGGCGCGAGTCCGGTTAATTACCCCCGCAATTCATGTAAATATTGATTGGAAGGATCTAATTAACGTTGTTATCTCTTTTTCTAGTTTGTTGTCTTCTTTAACATATCGGTTCCCTCGTTTGTATATTTGAAAATTTCACCTTTAAATTCGTTTTCAATGTTTTACCAATCGTTATAAATATAAGACGATTTGTCGTGAGAAATCTACGCCGATTTTGTAAAATCAATCTACGGCAAAATCTTGTAATAATTACTAATGCTAAAATACGTGTTTATGTTCCACCTTGATTCCGAAATCAATTACTGGATCGTTAAGGGGTTCGTTGTAAAACTGCCATTATTTCGGCTAATGTAGTAATGACAAGAAATAAAATTAATTGCCTTGGGATTCAGAGGTTCTGAGGGTTTCCTCTGAAATGCGTGCTTATCAGCGACACTATCATCCATCTCGGACAACGCACGTATTTATAAGAGAAGGAATTGTAATTTACGAAATTAGCTGGAAGTAATTAGAAACTAGGAAAGTATTCTTATCGAATGAGGATGTATCGAAGGGAAAAAGACGATGAGGCACAGCAAGGAACGTAATCATCCGTAACTGTTATATATGGGACGCCTTTGAAGTTGTTACAAAAACTAGGAAGGAAAAAAATTGTTTAGAACAAACTGTCTTATCGCTTTTCAAAATACAACAATCATACATTATACATCAATTCCTAAAACATTTTTTTCCACTCTGGTTTAAAATAAGTCTAAACAAGGTAGTTTTGGAAATTATAATCTGGGAACCACAAGACATGGAATTTGAGTTTGATAAACAAAGAGACAAATATCATAATAATGCTATGACTCGAAACTGTCAATAAAAGCTGCTGAAATCAAAAGTTATACTTCATGTTTCACAAGAAACTGCAATGAAGAAAGATGAGACTTTAAAAAGTGTTTAAACCTGATTGGCTCAATACCAAGGAGATCCTACCTAGCTTTCAGACTGCTTCCATATTTCACAAAAGATCAGATACTCCCTGTATCTGTATTTTGAACACAAAACCTTGCATGCTATAAGAAATATTGAAGTAAAAGTGAGGTGCATTGATTATTATTATTATTATTATTATTATTATTATTATTATTAGTATTATTACTAAGAATGGATAGATTTCGCTGAAAATTTGTATTACTGCGCAAAAGCACACGTAAAACACGATTACCATTATTGAGCTTCAACAAAAGTCAGGAAACATTTGAACTTGCTCCAAATTGGGATCTCCAGTCTTGATATTCTAAGCTTACTACTTAGCAAACATTTTCCAAAGTAGTAGACAAAGTTCGTATGAATCAAGGCCTACACTTTAAAGTATATAATACGAGGCCCGCCTTTTAGGTTGTTCCAAAAACTAGGAAAGAGAAACACCTTTATTTGGAACAAACTGACTTATTGCTTTTCCACATACTCATATCTAAGATTAATATACATCTCCATGCGTTCAAACCAATTCCCCAAACATGTTTTCTACTCCGAAGTTGGTATCCCACAAACATGGTTTTTGAAGATTTCGACGATTTCTTTAAGCGCTAAAAATCCCTGTCCACGCATTTTTGTTTGACATTCGAGAACTGACAGAAATCTCTAGACGATCAATCAGGTGAATAAGGGCCATGTGACATTAATTCGACGTTCTTTTCCTCCTAATAACAAATTATTTACGTACTGTGTAAAGCTGCCGTTGTCATGAAGCAGAATGATGTCAATTTTCCGGTTGTTTTTCTTGATTTCGTCGATGACTTCCGGCAAACAACTTGTTGTATAACATTCAATACTTTTCAGCGTTCTTCGATCCTCTAAAGCAGGCACGGACAACTTTTTTGTAGAAGTTTTATGCTGCGAGTAATCTTTCAAAAATATACATTTTTGTGGTATCCTTATGATTCATTATGAATTAAGTTTAGACGGGCTGTGCTAATATGCAACGAAAGAATTCAGTAGCGGGCGGGGCAAATCTTACTCGAGGCCGCATGTGGCCCGCGGGCCGGAGGTTGCCCATCTATACTCTAAAGGAATGGTTATTAGATGTGCTGTACAGCCGAAGGACAAAGCAATTATTCTGATAATAGTTTTTGTGGGATTCAGTTCACCTTGGAACAACCGAATAGTGGACCGTTGTTTAGTTTCCGGTTCATAAAAATATATCCAACTTTTGCCAGCTGTTAAGATGTGATAATTTTGCTGTTCCTCAGTTGATTTCTTTGAGCACTACCTTACACCAATTAACACGAGTCTTCTTCTTCAACTCTAGTCAAATTATGCGGAATCCATACGGAACCAGATCTTTTCTACAGTTAAATGCTCATGCAAAATCGATTGTCTTTCGGTTTTTGATGTGCCTAAAGATGCTTCTACCTAACTGTGAGTCACATGCTAATCCTTTTCAATTATGCTTCGCATAGCATCAATGTCTTTTGGAATGACAATCGATTTTGCTCGACCTTGACGCATTCCATCACTCACGGACGTACTACCACGAAGAAATTCTGCAAACAAATTGTAAAGAATCTCTTCTGATGGTGCTTTACTACTGAAAGTTTAACGAAGCGATTTTATGTATGCTTGCTGGGTTAGATCTTTACTAAGATCATCTAACTAAAGTGAAATTTCTAGTCTTTCACAAAATTATTTTTAAACCTCGACTCTAAGGACACTATTCAGTCAATTACGAAGGTGCTACAGTTTTCACAATAAGAAATGACAAATTTGCGAAAATGGTAATGATATATTTCAATACCCAATCTTAGTTGCCGTTTGTGCACCTCGTACCATACTATTTATTACTTTCAGATAGATTTTAACATTTTGAGTCCCAAGTTTCCACGTGAAGCACGTTGAATAGCATAACTACCAACTCTTTCTTTCTGGTGTAGCCCACAGCATGAACTACCTAAAATCTATCAATTTAAGCTCACTTATGACCTATTCGGCTGCAAAGTCGAACATGGCGTGTGTTGAATAATAATAATAATAATAATAATAATAATAATAATAATAATAATAATATGTCTTTATTACCTAACAGAGAGAAATCTCCAATTACAGGATAATTATACAAGAAAACAAAAAAACAGTACACAAGAATAGCTACAAAATCAACAATCAAACTTAGCATAACGCAAATACAGCTATAAATCACAACGATACAAGTACAATAAACATTATCTAAACGGATCCGGAAAAGCATTAATTATGTTCCTAGTCATATGAGACAGAGGGGCCTTAAACAAAACATTAGCTTTAGCCCTGACTGAACGAAAAGTATTAGCTGATCGAGTAGAGCGAGATGGGGCCGCAAAGTCAACCCCAGCTAACAGCATGGGAGACTCCACAACATTATTAATTAAATTAAGCAAGAAAACCGCACTACTATATTTTCTTCCGTCACCTAGGGATTCGTAATTATGCCTTTCACGTAATGCGATGTAATCAGTTGATCTGGGAGGGCAGCATATACGACACAAACAACAATTAAACTTAAAAGTATACCAGCTCCTCCACCAGATATTCAACATATTGCTTCCTACATAACTACAAAGAGAAAATTAAATATTACTGCACTATATTATTTGAATAGGTTATGAAATACTGCACGTTTATTTAAAGTCACTCTACCATCATATACATAGTTAATTGCAGAAAGCATCAAAGGCAATTACTTCGAATAAGAAATTCTTATATCACAAAATCTTTCATGCAATTCAAAACGTCAGCTATTAAAGAAATCTGTGTCGAGTTAAAAAAGTTCCCTAACAATCAAAGCTATATGTTAACATTCTCTCCCGTAATTAATTAAACGTGTTCATGCAGCAATAGTCCGAACGCAAATGTGAACTTATGGCGCGCATAGTGCAAATACCGCCGGCGGTAACGCGATGCAGAAATATGCATCCTAATGAAAGTCCTCCGATGGGAATGTTTGTACATTTATACATATTATCTAACCGTGTTTCAGCTATCTCCTGTAATTTCCACTAGTATTTACAGCTCGAGACGCGATACGTTTTGCGTAAACAATGCTGTTTGTTCGCCTGCTTACTGAAATCACGGCTCCGGTAACCGCTTCTGTATAGATACGGCAGTGAGTAAATACGGTTATCTTCGTCGGGAGCACTTTCTTTAATTTAATTCGCGTCGTATGTAGGTCGTCGAGTCGATATAAATTTAAATATTTGCTTCTTACGCGCGCGTTGTTAATGTGTACACGGCAGCTACGTGAACGGTTGCTATTGAACCGAGAATGGTGTTCTGTAATGCACGAGCATCAATGGTGAGATAGCAGAAGATAATGTGTTAACGCGGATCGTTTGGAGGATTTCAGGATAAGTTTAATAGTCGTAATAGTTATAAAACTTCACCACAACCTTGACTCTTCCAATCTGCATCACATCATTTCCTTCATTGTTGATATTTTCGATCTTTTTATCCTACCCGAGAACGCGAAGCGAAGACCTCGAGTACCACCGGTCCTATTTAGGTGGGCTCACCGAATAAATTGTGTTGTGCAATTCCTAATGATCTTTTTCGTTTCTTTATATTAATGATCACCTTCCTTTTTCTCCCAATTGCAACTCTTTGCTTTATGAATTAGAGAAGACAAATTCTACTCAGCTTCGGTGGCGTCCCCTTTCCCTACAAAATTGTTGTCAGCGTTTAGTTTGGACACTCGTTTCGCCAGCATCTCCTCGCCCTCAGAGATGAATGTCTATTCGGAGAGTTTTGTGTCAGCAGATCTCAAATCCCCATCGATTTGAGCCAATTTCGCATTTTGTATACCATAGACATACGTATCTACATACATATATAACAGATTTTTCATCTGGTGGATAGAATTTTTGTCGGAAACACGATGAGTAGACCTGGTGTTTAATGGATGAAATTTATAATATACCATGTGATAGATATCAATATTCCATCGACCTTCTCCGCATTTAACACTTCATCCACATTATTCGACGAGTAGATTTAGCATTTCATAGAAAGGAGCTTATAATACATTTAGCCAATGGAATAGATTTCTCATTTTATATAAAAGAAACGACGTATACATATACCAGATTTTTCACTTGGTAGAAACGAGGTGTAGATCTGATATTTAATAGAAAATAAAAATGTAACAGTGTCATAGACCTGCATTTCTTATTAATCTTCTCTTTATTTAAACATTTGATCCAAATTCTTCGACGAGTATGTTTGGCATTTAATAGAAACCAGCGATACATTTCTTATTCTGTTGATATCGGTTTCAGCTAATGCAATGGGCTTCTCATTATATGAAAGCAACGATATAGCAGATTTATCGTGGGGTAGATAGGATTTTTGGCAAAAACACGACGAGTAGATCTCGTCTTTAATAGAACAAATCTATAATAGATTATGCGATAAATGTGAATATTGAGAATAGCTTTTCTCAAAGCCCGCTAAGTACGTATTAATAGAACAGCTTGGTCCGTTTCTCTCAGACTACTTCGAGACAGCAAGGAGTGAGACAGGGATGCAACTGTTGTTCAGTGGTTTTATATGAAAGCACAAAGCAAGCAAAGCGGCCCGTAATGCAGTAGAACATAGGATATTGGAATATGAGGCCGATAGGAATATAAAAATAACATATTCCGACGAGATATGGTTCTAATACCCAAAAATTAAGAACTTTTAAATGAAAATGTAAAAAATTCAATGAAAGCTTGGAAGAACTAAACATAAAGCTAAGCGATGAAAGAACAAAAACTACGTTAATCATCAAGGAGTAAACCAAAAATGAAATTCCTCCAAATCAGAAAAAATTAGAACAAGTAAAAAATTTCAAATATTTAGGGACAATTCTAGCAGAAGATGGGATGTTGGGATGAAGGGAAGAGGAATCGAAACAAGGCAACAAGAAAATTGTTTAACGGCTTCGAAAGTACCTACCTGAGCAAAAAAAAGAAAAGAAGTATGGACAACAACAGAGAATCAAAAACAAAAACTCAAAGCATTAAAATGAGATTCCTCAGAAGGATAGATAGACAAAACAAGACTTGATGAAGTAAGAAATTGTAAGTAATTGTCAGAAAAAAGTTAAAATACGGCCCATACAAAACCAAATAGAAGAGGGACAACTCAGATGGCTGGAACATATGAGAATGGGAGACAATAAATTGGTAAGAAGCGTTTTAGAAGCTAAAACAAGCAAAAGAAAACTAAAATGAAGACCGAGAATGTATTGGATAGAGATAGTAAGGGAAGCGGCGGAGAAAAGAAATATAAATTGGAATGAAATCTGAAGCTAAGTGCTAGTCAACAAGTCAACTTCATGAACTCGACACCTCGAAGGGTATAAAGGGTATAACATTAAGTAAGTAAAGTAGTATATTTGTCATCCGATGGATAGAATTTTTATCATAAGCATGATGAGTAGATTTGGTATTTAATAGAAAGGAGCTTGCAATCCATTTCTTATTTTGTAGATACCGGGTTTAGCCGATAGAATAAATTTCTTATTTTATATAAAAGCAACCATATACTAGACTTTTCATTTGATAGATATAATCTTTGTTGGAAACACGACGAGTAGATCTAGAATTTAATAGAAAAAATGTAATAAGTAATGTAGCAGACCTAAATTTCCTATCGATCTTACCTGTATTAACATTTGATCCTCATTATTCGACAAGTACATTTGCCATTTAATAGAAACGAGCGTGTAATACATTTCTTATTCTGTTAATATCGGTTTCAGCTAATAGAATAGACTTTTCATTATATGAAAGCAACTGTATAGTAAATTTTTCGTGGGGTAGATAGGAGTTTTGGCAAAAACACGACGAGTAGATCCCGTATTAAATAGAACAAATCTGCAATAGATTATGTGATAAATCTGAATCTTAAACATAGTTCTTCCAAAAGCCCGCAAAGTATTCTCGCTGTTTTTTAACGGATTTTCTTCTATTCAAATCCTTAAATTTCTGAAACAGGAAGAACTATGTTGTTGTCAAGTTCGAGGAGCGTGCTAGATGAGCAACCATTTCGAAACCCAGACTGTTCAAGGTCCTAAGGAAAAGTACTCATTTGTAGACAAGCTTTATCCGTTTCTCTTGGAATACATTGGTCAAACTTTGTTCAGATCTGTTTATTATTTAAATTATTATTTTGTTTAGTCGGTAACTCATCATTCACGCGGTAAGTGGCGCCATTATTGAACGTAATAGAGTTGGACATTTTTCTTACTAAATTGGCAAGAACAGTTTCCGGAAGAAATTGGTAGAAAGTAGCATTTAGTAAGTCAGTAACATTGTAGTTAGAAAACACGTGCACAACAGTGCGCACATACATATACATATAACAGTTACTTAAAACTACAGTGTTTCATTTTTTCGCATCGATAAGACTACCGAAAGTTCGTCCAATAAAATATAACGTACATCAAACTTTCTGAAGAATATACCCGGCACGCTCGCGTTCTGTGTCAAGGTCTAAATTAATTAATTTGGATTTTTTCGCAACGTACGTCGAAATTCTAGCTTATTTTTGTTAAACTTTTGAAAACATTGTAGATTACAATTGGTATTAGTACAATTTTCACGTAAGGACTACGTCGCTATGATTTTCTCCGCGACTTTCACCAATATTATCGATAACTACGCTATCGTAACTAGTACTTTACCTCACGTTTTAGGAAATTTCAAATGCGTCTCGACAACCACCTATAGGAAGTACTGTTTGGAAAAATAAGAGTTTTTCCTTATTGCACCGTGTCGTTTTGTAGCGTTCATCTAAGAATGGCCGTTAGAATTTTAGTGCTGTAAACGCATTATTCTTACGACTCGTTCAGACGATCCCTATTCTATCCGATCAGTCCAGGGATAAAACGTGAATTCGTTGCAATATGTTTGTGATACAGTGCATACTCAGATTTTAGTCTCCCAGTGCGAAGCCATTGCTTGATATCAGGGCTTCAGAACTCAAGGATTGATTGCATCATTCACGCCTTTCTTTCAGTTAATTACCGTACACCTTAGTACTTTTGTCATCGCCATTTCTTTTCGTTCTGCAAGTTTTTATTTCAGCTTCCACGAGGACCAAGCAATTTCTGTTTGACACCATTTTCTTTTGTATTTGCTATTGTGTCTTTTGCCTTTTGTCGTTAATCATTTATCATTTATTGTTTGTTGTTTATCGTTTATCGCTTCTCCACTATTGACTATTGTTTGATCGTCTTTGATCTATTGTTTATCATTTGTTGCCTGTCGAATATTGTTTATTATCTAGCATTTATCATTTATCGTTTATCATCTGTTACCTCTCGTTTATTATCTGTGATCTAGCCTTTGTTACTTACAATCTGTTGTCCGTTATTTATCCATCTGTCGTCTGTCATTTATCACTTATCTTTCTATTTGTCCCCTATCTTCTGTTGTTTGTTGTTTATCAATCTGGGATGTCTTTTGTATTGCTTAGTTTCCTATTGCCTTGTTAGCTGTGACATACATTTATATTTCTTTCCTAAAGATACCGCACCCTAATCGGAACAAAATACACTTTTCTGAATTAGTGTAATGACACGAAAATATGGCGCCGTAGTCAAAGACGTTGAGAGAATAAAAAACTTAAACCTATCACACGTATTGTACAATAATGACACCACATTTCGGAACCACTCGCACTAAATTAGAAACGCTTTAGCATTTCTACGACAGCAATAATTACCATAGCCCCGGTAAATGGCAACGCCGTTCGTTTTAACGAGGCGCGTTCCGTACTGCTTTCGTTCGTTTAATTCCCGCCCCTCGAGTGATATACGACTCGACAATATGCACAAATAAATTCGACCGGACATCACCGGATGACATCGCTCAGAAAGGAGCGCTCTTTTTCCTGTCCTTCGTAAACGACGACGCCGCGCGTCCGTTTGTCGGGCGTGGGTGATCCACGATCGTAAGCCGCCAGCCTGAAAAAATCAAGTGTCCGAACGCGCTTCGCGCAATTTAGCGCCAAGGCGAGCAAGTCGAAAACATAAATTTCTGGCGCGACCATTAGCGGTCCATGAAATGTTATGAAAAATAGCCGTTTACTGTTTACCTAATGCCGCGTAATAGAGGTGCCCGACTGTAAATGAAACCCCGACGGCGGCGCTTATCCCCCTCTCTCCCTCTCTCGATTTTTCGCCCCTCTCGTCTCTTTCTCCGTCTCATTATCTCTCGCTGCGCGTTCGTCCGTTCGTGCTGTAATTTCCTCGTGAATTTTTAATGCTCTATGTGTATCTTATATATCACTCGAAATCGGGGTTGTTAAGTAATTAGATTTTTTATTTATGGGTTGGTCTAAGCGTCGAGGAGAATTCGTTGGGTTTGGTTTTGTTTACGCCGTGCTTAATTTCTTGTATTCGGCGTGCGGAACCGCACCTAATTATTTTCCACCAAAAAAGGAGACACGCTTAGGGTTCCTGGAATCTGAAATAAAACAATTACACAATATAGAATAATAACGAAAAGACGTGGCGCCGACAAAAGTAGTAACAGGAAGGGCCTAGGAAACCGCCTTTAGTATACCACAGAGAAACGGAAACCAGCTGAAAGGAAGGGGTGAATGATGCGATAAAACTTTGAGTCCTGGAGTTCTGTTCTCGACCATTGAGACTGTGAACGGGTCGCTTTGGGGGATAGCAGTGGGAGTATACACTGTGTCACACAGACATCGAATAAATTCGCGTTTTATAATTAGACTGATCGAATCGAAGAGGGTCGAATACTCGTTCATCGCAGCAAGAACGAGTCTAATATGGCGTATGGTAAAATACCTAAACGCCCTTATTTTAATGTTAAATATGAATGAAGAGACAAGAGAGAATCTCGAAAATGATCTGTAGTGTCACACGCTCGAGAGAACCTTTTTCCTTAACCTTTGTAGTGTTTATGGGTACGTCTGTGCCCATTCGTTAAAATGAACTTGTTAAATATTTGTTAATATCACGTTTAGGGCACTGTGGTTTTACGTTATCCTAAAATATACGTATATACACAAATTTACATTATGGCACACAATTACAAACAATAATAAATGAGGGAGAAACAATTAACACGTTCTTTGCTTATGAGTACACCTGTACCCTTTACATATTCTATACGTATTTGCCGGTGCTTATCGTGTTCATGCTTGTTTGAAATAAATTAATATTCCCGCAAAAATAAAAATACATGCGGTAGCTGGAACGAGTGGTAACCAAGAAGCCAGCAAAAACGTGGTCGATGTAAAGATTGTGGTTGGAAGAGGGACAGAAAATCTAATACAAAATGTCAAGCATGTAATGGGTTTATTTGTCCAGATCACGTAAATATTTTCTGCAAAACTTGCATAGAATAATCAATAAAATTGTATTCTACTAGTATTTGTTACTATGTTTTTCAATAAAATAGTTATTACATTATATAGTTATTTACATTAGAGTGCGCGCAGGTGTCATTTAAATGCCAGTACAGTTCACAAGGCCAAAATATATTTTATCGTGTACATTTTATATTACCTGATTCAAGTAAAGCAGTTTCTGTAATATACATTAGTTAAAAATTCAATATAACTAAGAAGATATAGATATTTTTTGGGCGTGGGTCCGTGCGTACCCATAGATAATGGATGCTGCATTGGGATTGGGAGAGTAGGAAGGTTAAGAGAGAAGATTTTAGGGAACTACCAAAATCAACTGCAGCTAATCAGAAGTGGACCTACGAAGAACTTATAATTAGGGCATACAGAAGGGAGAAAACAAAATCAAACTAACACGCAATGGTTATTGACAGAAGCCCCTACGTTGGCCAGGTCTCCACGTTAAAGAACAATGTAGGCTATAAAAAACGGAAAACAGTGAATATTACCACCGCTCTTAAAGCTTTTCTAACAATATTTACCGTACTATCTTTTTACGTTGGTCTTTAATATTTTCTAAGTTTTGATCATTTTAAAATCCAGGTTTGAGGGTAGGTTGAAGCTGTATAACCTGCGGCATCAATATCAGATAAAACCACGCGTTCTTTCATCTTCTTGGGCTTTTGGATCCTAGAATCTATTTAATTTTTAGGTATATTTCACTCTGCAAGCAAGCATGGATTCGAAATTTTACTTTTCTTTGTGTTCCTCCACTGAGAATGACTACCTTGCAATTGAAATGCGTATTTGGAGTTTCGACGTGGCAAAACGGTTATTGCATTGTATTTTGAAAAACCTGTATTTTAACACAAACGGTGTGTATGTATTTGATTTCCCTCGTATTTAAGCTTCAACGGTGATTTAAAAGTAAAAATCAAATTTTCTGCATCGTACATTCCTCAGCATATAACGCGGACAAAAGTAAAATATTTTTCCGTTTCGTCTCGAACAATTACGATAATCCCCTTGAATATTAATTTTCCTCCCTTTTCAATCCGATTTTGCATTCCTTCTCAGGTAATCGCCTTCGAGAACATCGCGCTTTAGTATTGAATTAAGTGCAGTATGCAGTGGGATTTAATAATTTAACAATTTTCCGGAATTTTCAGGCTCAGGACTCACTGTACTATTGAACTTGCGCGCAGTTAATATTTCATCAGATCGTCTATAAATTGAAATCTGGAGATCGATACCGAATGAAGCATCTCGTAACAACTTAATTGTAGGATTCTATTCGATGTGATCTGATTATTCACGCAAATACCACCAATTTCAACATTATGAATAAAATTTTGAATTATCTCGAGCTCCCAAGAAGCAAATTAGAAATGGATGGTTTTAAACGCAATCCTAAATTATTTCTTTATATTTTAAAACAAAACTTTTGCGAGTGATGAGATGTAACATAATCCAAAATTTTCTTAATAATGTTGAAATCGCAACTATCCAAATCTATGCGAAAATAAATCGGATATATATAAACCACAATTTCCTTCTAAATTCTAATTTTGTAACATTGATGCATTCCCGAGAATGTACTATAAGCGAATGTTTAATAGTCCTTTTGGGGACGAACCTGAATGCTGCAAAGCAAAATATTCGTCCCGTTTAAAATATGAAACTAGCTCAAACTTTGCGCGGAATTAAAGCAGAATTCAGAAATAATTATTTGAGGAGGACGCAAGAGTGCGAACGGCGCAAAGCATTCCAGGACGGGCAAAAGCGCGCCGCCCCGCGCCGTCTAAGGCAAAAATATCGTTGAATGTACTTCTGTCAAAGGCGTTGCATTCTTGGAGCATCGTGATATTTCTAGAGGGATGTGTTGTTTATGACGCATATTACTTCGGTGGGTTTTCGCGAGAAATAAAATTAGTTTGTAGTTCGTACATAAATTCCATGTCCCATTTAAGTAGTCTGTCGAAATGTACCTAAAGATATGCTGATTTCCAAGAAAATTCGAATACTGTCAATTGTAATCGATCAACTCTACTGGATGCTTTTCACAAAAAAAATAATTAAGAGAAACGTTAATGGGATAATTGGATATAAAATATTGTCCAGTATGATTTAGAATCACTTTGGCTTTGCTCTAATTCCACAAAAGATTTTATAAAATAGTTGCCAAAAGCTCAGTATTAGTAGTAGTATCGAAGCATCAGCATCCTCATAAATAAATGAATTTTTCTGATTGAACAGCTCTCAAATCCATAAGTTGTAGGTATCTGCCCCCTATGTATAATAGCATGCTGTTGATCACACAACGGCATGCTAAGTGATCAGTACTTTCATCTATTTCGCTACATGCGTGCTGCAGTCCGATTCATTGCTTAGCCTGATTTTATGCAGATGATAGTTGACAACCTATTGTCCAGTAAGAACGCCACTGATGATCCGGAGTTAATTTCCCATTAATTTTAGAAGGTTTGCAATGAGACTACAAACCTTCAGCTCAGGGGAACTTCTACGAAGGTCCTTGGCAATGAAAATAGAAACGAGAATAAAGAGGAGAAGAAGAACGGAAAGCCATAATACGATAGACATAAAATGAGAAGATAAAATTAAAAATAACACAAAGAAGACAAAAACATGTTACAGCGAAATGGGAGAAAAGATAATACAATACCAAGAAATGTAACAAAAACATGAGGAACGGAACCAACGTAACAAAAAAGAAAATAAAACAAGGAGGAGGAGAAGGAGGAGGAGCCAAAGTGGTTGCCGAAAGGGAAATGCTCTGGAAAGAATAAATATTACCAATGGAGCAGTATATAAAGTAATAAGGAGGAAGAACGAAAAACAATAATATAGTAGAGATAAAATTTGAAAAAAGAGAAACGAAAATTATGATTACCTTCAAAAGACTTGTGGCCTCAACGGTCCTCGATTGCTTGAGACCAACTTGCTAGTAACTTATTTATTATCACCCCAGTAAATCAGCTGTGGTTAAAATGAGAACGATAAAAACAACTTTTTTAATTAAAGAAATATATTCTGAGAACGAACAACTGTGCTCTAGCTCTCCTCAGTGTCGAAACAAAATAAAATCTACACAAATGGTGAAACAAGCGCAACTCGGATTAGAACAATGGAGACTAAAACAAAAACAAAATTGGGCTAAACAATTGAAATGGATCAATGAAATTCCCTACAACGATCGAAACAAAAAACAGATCCTAACGTCTCTGTTGTCGGGGTATAAACATAGACGAAACAGAACAGAAGCATCAACAAAACTAACCAAACAAGCTAGGAATAAACAAAACATAAACCAAACATGAACAAAACATAAACAAAACAAAAAAGCCGCCTTTACAGTGGATTCTGCAATTCAGGGAACAGGTTCAAACTTCCATAAATTTGGTACCGCCATCTTCCTAAACTAAATCATCTGCCCTTTCCTTGCCTTCAATGCCTCAATGGGCTAGTAGATAGCTATTATACTATCGCGTATCCAACTGTTTCGATTTTCTTCGAAATCGCCACCCTCCTACCCCTTTGGAAATTTAGGAAAAATTGAAGAATGTCCTGAATTAGACTAAACTTGATGCACATACGTTTTCGAAGGCGTAGAGTGCGATTTTGACGTCGAAATCAATGAGATTTGCTTCGGTTGGATCTTGGAGCACACAGAAGCGCTTTGTCCAGAACCACGCTTGACGTTCTCATCGAATATTTTCTTAGTAACATGTCTCTCGTCCCTGAAATTGTTTTAATCGCAATCTGCACAAAAAGATCTTTAATTTGATATGTAATCAGTCATACTTCCAACCATTTCGATTTTCTTCGAAATCTCCAAGGGATACCCCTTTGGAAATTCAGGAAAAATTGACGATGTGCTGAATTAGACGAACCCGATATATATACATTTTAGAAGGCGTATATTGCGATTTTGGCATCGAAATCGATGGAATTTGCTTCGTTTGGATCTTGGAGCATACAGAAGCGCATCGTCCAGAACCACGTTTCAGGTTCTCTTTGAATATTTTCTTAGTAACACGTCTCTCGTCCTTAAAATTGTTCTAACCACAATCTGCACGAAAAGAGCTTTAATTTGATGTGTAATAAATCATACTTCCAACTCTATTTCGATTTTCTTCCAAATCTCCAAGGGGTACCCCTTTGGAAATTTCGGAAAAATTGAAGATGTTCTAAATTAGACGAAACTTGCTGCAAATACGTGTTTGAAGGCGTAGAGTGCGATTCCGACGTCGAAATCGATGCGATTTGCTTCGATTGGATCTTGAAGCATACAGAAACGTTTCGACTAGAACCGCGTTTCACCTTCTCATCGAATGTTTTCTTATTAACACGTCTCTCGTTCCGGAAATTGTTTTAACCGCAATCTGTACGAAAAGAGCTTTAATTTGATGTATGATAAGTCATACTTCCAACTATTTCGATTTTCTTCGAAATCTCGAAGGGATACCCCTTTGGAAATTTAGGAAAAATTGAAGATGTTCTAAATTAGACGAAACTTGGTATATATATGTTTTTGAAGGCTTCGTTGTGCTTAATATTTTCTTTGATCATTGGGGAATTAAGGATTGACAGCAAGGTGAAGTTTATAATCTTTAATATCTTTAGTCGGTTGGATCATCTCAATTTATCTAATTTTCAGGTACTGTTCCGGCCCGCAAGCACAAATGAATTAAAATTTCTCTCCGGTATGGCGATTTTCGAGAGTCCAACATTAAATTGTTATTAATTTTGGTTTATCATGACGGCTAGGAAAATAGAAAGAGGAGTAGAAAAGGAGAAAGTCTATCGTAACACTACTGAACATGGCGCTAGAAGGAGTCGTCCGCAAGATAATAATAGCACAAAACTCAGACAATAACGTATGTAGATGCCGTAGTATCTACAAGCAAGAACGAGTTACGAAAGACAGTAATAAAAGTAAGTAAAGAAAGCGACAACGCGAGAGTAAAGCATTAATCAAGGAAAAAAGAGGATGGGCTTAAGAAAAGATAAAGGGAGCTTGACAGAAATAGAAATACGACAATAAAGGTTCCACAAAGTAAACAACTTCATATACCTGGAGATGATCGATAGTGGGAGAAAAAAAACGAAAAATGCGTGCTAATAAGTGAAAGAATGGAAGAAACAAATTATTTTGGAAATTTCAAAGACTACGTAAAGATAAAACGCTCAGCAGCTAGACAAAAATAAAAGTTCGCAAAACATTAATAAAACCGGTAATAATCTGCATAAGTGCAACAGCGCCCCTCATAGAGGAGGATGAAGAAAAATTGCGAATTTTGGAGGGTAGAGTTTTGAGGAAAATAATGGGATCAAAGAGGATACGGAGAAAGAGTATGGACCACGAGGCACAGAACCTGTTGGACGGCGAAGACACTGTAAAATAGCTAAAAGTCCGAAGACTGAGCAGGAGAGATCCAGATGCGCAAATAAAGAAATCACTTTAATTGAAACCCGCAAGGCAGAGGGAGACCAAGAGAGCGACTGAAAACTAGTCCAAAGGCATGGAAACTTGAAGGAAAGTGAAGGACAAGAAGGAATGTAGTATAGGCGAACTCTCTAAAGAAGGAACTAGGTAAAAGAAAACTAGGAAAACAGACTGATCCAATGAGAACAATGGATGTATTGGTTCTGTTCTCTTGGGTACAAGCCATGATAGCAACTGCTTCGGCTTAGTAAACTAACTGTGGAGTAGCGACCAAGCGGCATATTTATCCGTGCCTTCAATAGTTATGGATATTTTAATAAATATTTTCCTTTCCTTTTTCCTTATTACTGCAACGCAACTAAAAAAATTGAAATGCATGTTATACAGTGTGAGATTAAAGTATGGAATACCAAAATAAAAGCGAGCTCATTAAGATGTGCAATTCACCCTCCAGCTTTCATTTGTGTTTTAGTTATGTTATCACTAATATATAAAAGGACAATACAGATTTTTGGTAATGGAATCCGACAGTGATGTTTCTTCCCTTCATGATCACGCAAATAAATCATAAGGTTGCATAACAAAATTTCTGAGAAAATCGAGCTGACCAGTTAATGTTAATAACATCGTATTTAATAGGAAATGATTCTAAATTATAATATTAGAATACTGCAACATAAAATTAGATTAAAGATTATAATAAGTATTATCCAAGATAGCAAATAAGTCAGACCATCAACGGAAAGTAATTTGCTTGTTGAAGTACCTTTGTTTTTATCTTATAACTATTGCAGCATATTGAATGATCTGGATCTTCAAAGCTCTTGATATAATTATTGTAATTTATTGTAGAATTATAATAATATTTTACTAACATTATTTTTTGTGGCATCATAACTAAAAAGCCATTGAAAGTCGGAAAGTGAATGGCACATATTAATGTATAGGTATATAAAAATATAAAAATCTATGTATTTCCAAGTGAAAAGAAAAACGATTGAATTCACTTTCTCTTGTAATGTTCCATACTTTGATTCCACACTGTATATAAAATAAAATATAGACAAGGTTGAATAAATTGGATATAAGTAATTGCTGAAATTTGGGAAGACGAATTTCAATTATTCCCGCAAATCACGGATAATACTAAAGAAGGAACCAGAAAGCTTTCGGGCCATCCTAAGATTGTCGTTTAACTGTTATAAATCGCACTGTACTTATAGGAAATAACGTCCATATTTCAACATTTCAACGGTTACTTTTACGTCATTACACCCTTTCTCTTCAATTCCTTTCCCGCCCCATTCGAATTCTTTCCGCCGCGATCATTTCGGCAAAAGAACCGCACCCGACGCGACCATTTGGCTTAAAAATTTCAAACATTCGCCAAGCGAAAACCTTGGCGCACGAATTAATTATTCACGAGCTCGGTTGTACAACATACGTACACATACATCCTACAGTTTCTACGCGTTCAGCTCGCCGAATGGCAATTCGATTAAATAACGGAACGGCGCGACTTGTTACGTTATTCTATTTATAGATTCCGCGAAGAAACGAAATAAAAAACGAGGGAAATATTACTTTCACGAAATTAATTTCCTTAATGGACGGAAAAAAGGAGTATAATCAATTTATGCGGCGGTTTGTCTCGTTAAGACTGGAAATGTACAGGTAGCACCCCATACATGAGATCCGAGCTTTTTGATCCAAGTCTCATTCGTCGTATGATTTGTGAAGGAGAAAGTTCGTTTGTGAGCATATCCGTGTCGTTGATATATCTAATTAAATGACGTTGATTAAATTAAAGGATTTCTATCAAAAGTTAACGCAGTAGGGTGATTACAAGGTATGGGGTAATTTTTTTCTTTGGTACTATCTTTCGGGGCATTCCTCTAAAATATACCAATAGGCTAGAAAATGTGACTGACAAAGTTTCAGCCGAATCCGATTATGTTAACACGTGCCTCATTGAGGTTAAAGTTAGGAGAAATAGCGATTTTTCACAGAAAAATCCTAGTTTTTCGTCCTTAAAATCAAAACAATTTGTTCCAGGAACCTGATTCGAGTATTGTCTGATAGGAAATTTTATTCTTATTAATTTTGATCTTAATAATCTTTTTGCTTAAACTAATAGATTAACATTTAGCATTTATCGGCCCAGCTCGTAGTGGTCGCATTAAGGCTCGCGCGCATTTACCGACTACGGCCCACTACACTACGGACGCCCATTTATTCTTTGCATGTGTACTAATGGAGAGTCGTCGGTAGGGCCGTTTCCGATAAATGAGCTCAGCTCCACTAATATACGTGCAAAGAATAAATTGCCGTCCGTAGTGTAGTGGCCCGTAGTCGTCCGTTGCCGGTAAGTCCGCTGGGGCCTTTAAAAAACTACATTTATACCTTAATTAAATGTATATACATATATATATATTTCATATCATATAAGATTTATACCTTAATTAAATGTATATATATATATATATATATTTCGTGACCTTTTTATAATTATCTTATATGATGGATCTCTACCACTAATAGGTCAATAAAACAAGGCTGGTTTGAACGATAGTTATATTTTCAGAACGTTTACAAACGTTTTCGGAATACCTTCTTCAGTGAAAATATAACTAGATAAATATATAAACAAACATTTGTTTATACTACCTATTAGTGGTAGAGATCCATCATATAAGTTTATACCTTAATTGTATACATTGTATATAAAAAAGTGTTTCGATACCACGGCAGTAAATACTGGTCGCCATAAGAGAACCTGCATTGTGCTAGAACAATAATCAGAGAAAAATCCTCTTTATTTAGCATGTCGTCACCATATTTTGGAGAAGTTGTTTTAAAGGAAGTTTTCAATTGCCAAATGGGCACATCCACTGCACCTCAACCAGATATTTTTCGATAATTCCCGAGTGGGTGGTCTAAGCTAGACAAAAAGAAATTCAAAACAGTTATAGAAGATGAAAATTTTAGATATAAAATAAGTAATCCAGACCAAATTTCAAATTTTCTTTTTGAACAATTAAAAATCGCCAGCCCAGGGATGATTAAAAGAATTCATCCAACTTTGCTTGATTTATTTAGGACGTCTTCCACCGGAAAAAAATTACTTTCAGAGTACTTGCATCTATCCATTACGCCAGATGGGTGCCAAAGGCCGTTTATTATCTCAAAATATATCTTTTCAGTGATCAATTTTCGTTTACTGATTTAGAGAGGAAGGGTATTAAAGATATATGTATGTTTATTTATAATCAATATTTATATAACAGCATGTTTTACTGCCCACAAGCCCAATCTGGTCCCCAACCAAGACCTACAATTAGTAAAATTGTTAGTTCAGTACAGAATAATTGGTAAAGAAATTGCAGACGAGGCATTGCCTAAAATAATTAACCATCTGTGGTATCTCAATTCGAAGCAAATTGCTTTTTCATTTTTCGATCATACTGAAAAAATGTCAAAACAAGGATGGTTAGAAAATTAAAGTCGGAAGTAGAAAACGAACGAAGATAATTGTGATGACAGGGATGTAAAAGCAAAACTTAATTTCCAAGAAGTTGATAATTTATTGGACAAAGAATTTGATTATTTTGTTTCTTCTCGGATTCTACTTTTTTAAGAGATTTGAAATTGATACAGATTTTTTTAAATACTGATCCCGATTTATGGTGTGAAAATCAGCATTATTTAAAAGCTAAAAAATAGTGAAAGGTCTAAGAGTAGTTAATGGCATAGCTGAGTGAGGAGTAAAATTAATCCAAAACTTCAATTCATCCTTGACAAAGGACGAAGAACAACGACAGTTTCTATTACAAGTTGTATCTGAATGTAGGCATATTTTTCCGGACTCTTCAAAATCTATCATAGCGAAGCTATTACTACCTTAATTTGTAATTTTGAATAATGATAATGTTATAATATATAATTTAACAACATAAATAAAAAATGTACTTGAACACTATTCAAGAAAATAATTAATAAAATAAATTTAATAGATGTAATCGATTATTGTAGTGTTCTTAGACTTCTGCATGGACATTTACATCTGAGGATATCCACCACGGCCTGATCTGATAAATGCTAAATACTGCTAAAAATAACAGCTTTAGCAAAAATATTATTAAGGTCAAAATTAATAAGAATAAAATTTCCTATCAAATAATATTTATCTTATATGATAGAGATCTACCACTAATAGGTCAATAAAACAAGGCTGGTTTGAACGATAGTTATATTTTCAGAAAGTTTACAAACGTTTTCGGAACACCTTCGTCAGTGAAAATATAACTAGATAAATATATAAACAAACTTTTGTTTATATATTTATCTAGTTATATTTTCACTGACGAAGGTGTTCCGAAAACGTTTGTAAACGTTCTGAAAATATAACTATCGTTCAAACCAGCCTTGTTTTATTGACCTATTAGTGGTAGAGATCTATCATATAAGATAAGTATAAAAGGTCACGAAATATATATATATATACATTCAAATAATATTCGAATCAGCTTCCTGGAACAAATGGTATCGATTTTAAGGACGAAAAACTAGGACCTTTTGTGAAAAATCGCTGCTTTTTCTAACTATAACCTCAATGAGGCGCGTGTTAACATGATCAGATTGGGCTAGAACTTCGTCAATCACATTTTCTAGCCTTTTGGCAAATTTTAGGGAGGTGCCCCGATGGAAAATCCAAAATTGATTTCTTATAATCACCCTATTAATCCAGTGTGTTTGTGCTATTTCACGTGTTAACGCTTCAATAAGTACGTAACTCCTTTTTCCACGCAAAATAGCAAATAATTTGCTAAAATATTATTCTGTTGACATAAATTTTCTGCTAATTCAAATTTGACGATCAATAGTGTTAAAATAACACGTGGTAGATTTGACGGCGATACGCTTACTAGAGATTATCTGACAAAAAATTATTTACTGGATATTTAAGAAACGTGTTGACATTACAAACGATTTACATATGTTTCAGCTAAGGTTATATATAACACAAGGTTTACCAAAGAATTGGGAACTGAATTAGTGGACGACATGAAAACTTTGAAAACTTGATTTTTTTGTCGTTAACCTTGGATGATAAAAACTCTCTTTCCAGATTGCAGAAGCAAAGAAGATTCCACACCGATTTTAACAGGATAAACAAATTGCTGGTTAGAATTGATTTAGAGCGTATACGCAACGAAGTCCCGCAATATCGCTCAAAACTCCAGGGGATATAAGTAATGCCTCTTTCCATCGAGATTTCTTCAATGAATTGTTGAAACACGTATTTGCAGGGTAAGAGTGCGCTAAGAGCGTGCGCCGTTTCGATTGACTGTATTCCTTATAAATTACAAAACCTACACTTTGTAATCTTATTACGAACGTAATCGAATTGGCAGCGCCTGGAAATCCACGGA
The DNA here is from genome assembly GCA_038088585.1 of Chrysina gloriosa. Taxonomy (NCBI): domain Eukaryota; kingdom Metazoa; phylum Arthropoda; class Insecta; order Coleoptera; family Scarabaeidae; genus Chrysina; species Chrysina gloriosa. The sequence goes on along the minus strand of CM076090.1, from coordinate 7,507,058 downwards.
GATTCCTGCGCAGAGATAGATTAACTTACAAGTCTAAAGGACAGACCGAAATCCCACTTAATATTGCAGAAAGATCGCGTCGCTGTCCCAATGCGCCAGTCTATCTTCATCTATTGGGCTAAATAACCAATTGAATATTGATTTGCGATTAAGGCCTCTCGAAGTTTGTGCTACATAGGCGGACGATAAAATATTCATATCGTAGTAAAATCATCGACAGTACGATAAATGCTATAACAGGCGACCGATGATGCATCCTCGAATTGTACCCAATTAGGGAAATGTAAGGCTAAATCGATATAGTCAGTATTGAGGGTAATATTGTATGGAATTGAATTTGAAATTTTATCGTCGAAGTTCGAGCATATCTTTAGCCGCTCATCCTCATCCTTTTATTGGTCCCCTAAACAGTTGCAGAGAAAACAAATTCTTAATAATAGATTTTTAAACTTAGAATGATGATACATTGAAAAATTAAAATTTAGACATTCTCTCCGATAAGACAAATCCATTTTTTCCGCATAAAATCATTTTAAAATGGAAAAAATAGTACTTGGAAAAAGCTTAATGTTCAGCTTCTTATTACGTATACTTTTTGCAACTCACTAATTCGTTTACGTCCGACAAAAATATCATCAACTATAATACATTCGGGAATAATAGCAAACAACGACGAGATTAAATAATAGGTACCGGTATTATGTAATTACCATATCGATTGCGTTGCGCTGCAATAGCATGAAATAATACGGTTGGTTATCCGCACAGTTGTGTATTGTTAGGACGCCATTTCATGTTAATTCTACGTACGCACCAGGCCACTCGTGTGTGCTACTTCCTCGCTTCCTTGAGGTTTTCCTGAACAATGCCGAGTATAAATTAGGTCTTCTTACGACAATAAGAAACCGTTACGAGAACAGAATTTCTACTTGTACTTGTAAAATTGCACGGGAGATACAAAAGGAAAACAAATTATCTAGAGAAACTTTATTCCAATTACGACATTTATCGGTTACACTTTTTGCAGTATTGAGAAAAAGTTTCGGGAATTAATGTAGATGAAAACGAAGGATATCAAGTTTACTACGAAAGCATTTGATATCGCAAAAACAACATCGGATAGCAAGGAGGTGAAACTTAAACGGAAATGAAGCAAAAACAACAAAAAATTATACATAAAAAGAGGGAAGCCAAAATAACAAGGCGAGGAAGCATAGGAAAAAATCCGAGAGAAGTAAGTAAGGAAACGGAAATAGAGGATAAAATAAAAGAGGAGTGGATGGACGAAACGCGATAATATGACATAAAATTAAAAGATTATAAAATTGAAAGCGATACGAAGAAGACAAGAAACGTTACAGCGAAATGGGAGAGAAGTCGAGAAGATAAGACCAAAGAAATGTAGCAAAAACAAGAAATATGAGGGAAGGAAACGACGAAACAAAAATAGAGAATGGAATAAGAAGGAGGAGAAGGAGCCAAAGTGGTTGCCGAAAGAGAAAAATTTGAAAAGAATAAATACTACCAATGGAGCAGTACACAAGGTAATGAGAAAGAAACACGAACATTGATGATATAGTGATGATAAAATCTGAAGAAAATAGAACGAAAAACAAGAGGAAGAGGACAAAAAATATGAAAATAACAGAGGAGTCGACAATATAAGACAAGACCGGGAAACATGACAATGGTAAGAAAAATTAGAAAGAAACGGTAGGAGGAAAAAAAGTGAACGTGTTAATAAGGAAAATATTTATAAAAGACAGAAGCCATTAATCAAGAAATATGACTACCAACTAATTTAGTTAGACACAAGGAATCAAGAAAAATTTAAAGCAAAATTTGAGAGAAACAAAACAAAAAAAGGTAATGTATAAAACATGAATGTTAAGAGAAATGGAAACTGCAAGCGAAGAATTCTTCAAGACTAGATAGAGAAATAAAAGAATAGGGAAAAGCAACAGCAGAAGGAAATGCTAGAACAGTTAAAGAAATTTAAAATATAATACGACAAGACCAAAAGTTCGTAAAAAGCAGACGTGTCAGAATTGAAGAGTATGGGATAACAAAACCTAAAGAAAAAGGAAAGGGAGATAAAAACAAAAATCTTCTTTCCCATATTCTTGTTTTTACCCCCTTTCCTTTTTTATTTAGGTTTTGTTATCCCATTCTCTTTAATTCTGACGCGCCTGCTTTTTTACGAACGATGAGGAAAAGCAAGGTTTTGAAAAAGAAATTGCTAATTAAATAGTAATGAGGGGACGAAATGATTTCCGTACAAATGAGACAACGAAGAAGAGCCAAAGAAGGAGTGATGGAAATAATCCGAATGATCAACAGCACAAAGTAAACACTGGGAAAAGCAAAAATTAAATTATTCTTACTTTTATCCCATCAATTTCGACAACTTGGCGATCATTCTCGGTAGTACGAACACAAAGGATAGGACGCGTCAGCATTAAGGTTTGATTAACTTTGCGCTGTGATGAGAGTACCTCATCTCGAGGTGCGCTTTTGGTCTCCTTGGTTAATTTTTATTAATTAACTTGTGTGGGTAAATTGCTTTCATTTAGAGCAACACACGTTCCAAGATTTCAACTTACTCAACTTCATTGAAGCAACTTTTCCTTTTACTTCTTCTCGTCCAAAACCAACTTTCAACAGCACCCGAAGCAACATTAGTCCGCTTCTACTTCACGTACTTTCGTTATAACGTGACCCCGGATAGTTATAGGGAGGTTGACTCCCACCAATTAGGCCAACAACGTACAACATCGCAAGTGCTCGATGTATTTCTCCATCTATGTTTGGAGACAAACCGCTAATTCGTGGAAAGGATGGTTTCCTATTAACTTCCCCAAACTTTCCAGGGTCTAGTTATAATAATTAATTGTTGATTCTGGGAAGTGTGTTTGTTTCAATTAAACGAACGGAATTCTCGCGCCAAAGAGAAGGTACGTTAAATTGGATTTATGTAGTTTTTGAGAACGCCATATTAAACATCGGAAAATCTCACCCTGTATATGTACAACCATGGTCAGAGGAATTGATCAGTGTTATGTCACCAAAAATTGTTCGCTCACAGTCTCAGGTACTAGAGCCCCAGTCGCGCTTTTGGAAGTATGTATATCTCATAATTTCATATTCGACTCTGGTAAAATTGTCATTGTTGAAAGTGTCGGTATTATTTCATATAACTAAGACTGTGACCAACCGGGTGTTTAATGATGCAGCATCGGCCAATTTCGCTGACAGTAGCAGTAGGTAATCGTATGTGAAGAACTCTTCCTAACCAGTTGGATATTAATTGCAATTATTATTACGCTCGACTTAATGAAATACTTTTAACGAGGCTAATTGCAACGGCGACGTCCGGTTAATTAAACCGATTCCCGCGCGGTCACATTATACATATTTTGACAGCTGTGGGCAACAATAGTTTTAAATAATCGCCGCTAATTGTTGTTCAATTAATCTCGCGAACTAACAATAGCACTGTTTGCTCCACTTCGATATAAATAGGATTATGATAATGGCGCATAATAGTGCAAAATGAAGTTACGACCGGATGTGCCTCTATTTGTTTAATAGATTATTGGCGCGCACCAAGCGATAATGAGGATCGAAAATGAAAAAATGGGAAATATCGGTGTTGGAGTTAGTTACAAATAGAATCTGTTGGTAATTGTCAGCAAATTGGAGATATGTTTAACATTATCGATAATGGCATTGGGATTAATTTTTTCCAATTTCTTGTAAAATTGCAGCAATTGTTAACATCGAGGATAATAACTTGGTAATCAGGTCTTTTACCTCCATTTGCTGGAAGGGTGCATTTTCCACTTAGATTAGATGCAAATGGTCATCTTGCGCATCAGTAACGGGGACTTGCGAATTTTGAGGTTTTGTCAGTTACAGAAATGACCTGGGATGAATCGTGTAGATTATTTTATGCTGAAAACTTCCGGTTTTGAGGTAACTTTAACCGAAATGATCTGAGAATGGCCATTTTGGTCAAATTTATGAATTTATTGAGGGGGAAAGGATCTCTTTTTTATATTTCAAAAAACGGCATGGTATAGTACTAGTCTTTAGCTTTAACATTCAACTTCAATTGTCGATGCACGCTTTTTTTTTATTGAGACCTGCAAGTCTCGATTTATGATACTGGTCATGCGTTTTGGGGATTTCTTCCTACATTGCATTTTGGATTGTCACTGCATTGTAATAGCTTGTTGAATGTTCCCTTACTATTCTACTTTTAGTTACTAGTAGCTCTTCTTCGACCTGCTTAAAACTCTCAGTTAAACGCGAGATACCCCTTAGACTCCTTTTAATAGTCTGCTCTACTGCCCAATTTTCCTGCCCCAATGCATTTGTAAAGTAATTGTGGAAATTCTGTCTTGAATGGAATCCACGATTTTGGGCGGTTTCTGTTCTGTAGTATATACACTTGGAATTTGGAAAGGTTCTGTGTATTAATGTCAAAACAACATTCTACTCTTACAACAGTCTCTTGCAAGTCCCTTACCCAGTAAAAATCGTAAAAAGTCATCTATTTCAAAAGAAAATTAAAGTCTAAGAAAAGATCTTCATGACTTCTTTTTCTGGTATATACGCCAAAACTAGCACGAGTGAGGTGTGGAAACAACCAAGAAATAGGCGGGCACTTGAGTTTTGACTTGATTTGTGTCAAAAGAAGTAAGGAAGGAAAATAAAATAAAAATGTCAGGTTCATTTACTAAAAGAAACAGTACTGGCTTCAATTTCATTTTCAAAAATCGAAGTCACCACCCCTAATACAAATGACGTCGTAGAAACTCATCTATCTTTAAAAAATTTTAAAGTCTACGAAAAGATCTCGACGAACTCTTTTTCAGGTATATACACCAAACATTGCACGAATGAGGTATGAAGACTTAACTAAGAAATAGCCTAAAACTTGAGTTTGAAATGGAATAAGGAAGGGAAAGAAAAGGAGAAATGCAAAATTTCTGTTACTAAAAATCACATAACGGATTATGCCCCCTTTAAGTTCATGTGTAAAAGTCGACGAGAGGAGTCTTTCCCATCACCCTCCACTGAAGGAAAATCGTAAAAGCTGACCTACCTCAAAAAAATTGCAGTTTAACAAAAGGCTATCTCAAAAAAAAAAATTAAAGTTTAACAAACGGCTTTCATGAATTCTTCTCGTGGTTTACACCAAAACTAGCATGAATGAGGTATGGAAGCTTAACCAGGAGATAAACGGAAATTTCGACTTCATTAATATGGGCGGAAAAAAGGAAAAATACAAAGTCCTTTTGATAAAAAACTCAGCCCATGAATTATTATTCAGTTCAATGGTATTTGTCAAAATGGAAGGCAATAGTCGTTGGCATCATCCCCAACACAATAAATAGGCAGTAACTTGAGTTTTAACCTGGTTTGTGTAAAAGGAAATAGGGAAGAAAAAGGAAAGGAAAAATGCAAAGTTGGTTTGTTAAAAGTTAATTATTTCCGCTTCAATTTCCGCCCCACTTTCAATGCAAGAAAATCGTAAAAGATCATTTCAAAAGAAATTTAATGTTTAAGGAAAAACTTTTAAAATTCCCCTTTTGGCATATGCACCAAACACGGCATGAATGAAGTATGGGAACTTAATCCAGAAATAAGCAGTAACTTGAGGTTTGACATGATTTGTGTGAAGTGAAATGAGGAAGGAGAAGGAAAAGAAAAACGAAGTTGGTTTGTTCTAAAAGTCAATGTATTAATTATTAAAAGTTATTTTCTTAAGAAATCGGCCAAGGAATTATGTGCGCTTCAATTTCATTTGTTGAAATCGAAGGCAGAGGACGTTCGCACCACCCCTATTGCAAGGAAATCTTAAAAAGGCATCTGTCTAAAAAGAAGTAATTAAAATCTGACAATACGTATTCATAAACTTTTCCTCTGATGAATACGCCGCACGAAAACCAGGAGACATGTAGAAATTTAAGTTGCTACTTTTTGTTTAAACACTCATCCAATGAAATATGTCCACTACGATTTTATTTGTAAAAATCGAAGACAAATGTCATTTGCACCACCTCCCGATACAAGAAAATCGTAAACTCGTTTACCTCAAAAAATTAATATCTAACAAAAGATTTATGAGAATATTTCTTTTGGTTTATGTACCAAAAGTAGTGGATGGAGTGAGATTTGGAAGCTTAACCAAGAACTAGGGAAAAACGATAGTGTTGATTTGATCTGTCTAAAATGAAATAAAGAAGAAAAAAGGGAAAAATGCAAAAGTTGTTTTGTTGAGAAACACAGCGAATAAATTATGCTTGCTTCAATGTCATTTACCAAAATCGAAGGCACCACTCCCAATACAAGAAACTCGTAGAATTTCACTTATCCCCAAAAATTCCAAGTCTAACGAAAGATCTGCATGAAATCTTCATCATGAACGAGATATGGAAACTTAATAAAGAAATGGGCAGTAACTTAAGTTTTGAGCCGTTTTGTGTAAAATAAAATAAGGAAGGAAAAGAAAAGGAAAGACGCAAATTTGGATAGTTAAAAGGTCAACCTATGAATTATGTCAGCTTAAATATAAAGGTTATTCCCACCACTCCCCACTACAAGGAAATGGTAGAAACTCATATATATCTCAAAGAAAATTAACGTCCAGCAAAAGATGTTCATGAACTGTGCTTCTCGTTTATACACCAAAACTAGCATGAATCAGGTATGGAAACTTAACTAGGAGATAGTTAGAAATTTGAGTTTCGACTTGTTTTATGTAAAATGAAGTAAAGTGGAGAAAAGGGGAAAAATGCCTGCTTCAATTTCCATTAGAGAAATCGGAGGCAGAAGTCTTTCGCACCACCCCCAATACGAGAAAAAGTCGTAAGAACGCACTTATCTCTAAAAGATTCAAAGTCTAACAAAAGTTCTTCGTGAAGTCTTCTTCTGGAATATTCATCCAAACTAACATGAATGTGGTATGGAAACCTAATCAAGAAATAGGCAGTAAGTTGATTTTCCACCTGATTTGTATAAAATAAAATGAGGAAGAAAGGAGAAAGGAAAAATGCAAAGTTGGTTTGTTAGAAAGTCAGCTTATTAATTATTTCCGCTTCAATTTCATTTGTAGGAATCGAAGACAAAAGATTTTGCACCAACATCAATGCAAGAAAATCGTAAAAACTCATCGATCTCAAAGTGAAGTTTAAAGCTCAAGCTTCAACATCTTCATAAATTCTTCTTCTGGTATATGTACCCAAACTGGAATGAATGAGGTACGGAAACTTAATCAAGAAATCGGCTGTAACTTGAGTTTTGACCTGATTTGTGTAAAATGAAATGAGGAAGGAAGGGGAAAGGAAAAATGCCAAGTTGGTTTGTTAGAAACTTAGCCCATTAATTATTTCCACTTCAATTTCATTTGTAGAAATTGAAGGCAAAACTTTTGCACCACCCTCAATGCAAGTAAATCGTAAAAGCTCCTTGATCTCAACAACTACATACATTTTTCTTGTGGTACATGCACCCAAACTAGTCGTCAGGTCATCAAGAAATAAGAAAGAAAGTTTTCTTTTGCTTAAAGAAACAATGCCCGGCTTAAATTTACATACGAAAATCGAAGGCAAACTCCTTCCCACCACCACCTCAATAACATATAAAAGTAAGGACTCATCTATTTAGAAAAAAAAATTTGACTCACATACCGTACAAGAAGAGAGTAGCCAGGGAAAGGGAGCATGTTACCACACGCATAATGTGTTCTGATGGAGTCAGCACATGATATTTCTTCCCTTTTCGGAAGTCCTCACGAAGCACGTGTCGTAGAACTCTTTATTAACTCCCTACTCAATCGACTCGTTCCCGATTCTTATTACGCGATTCTTCGCCACCGACCTTCATAATTTATTACGTCGTACGCTTTATTAAATCGTCATCTTCCCTCGTCCTCGTCCGTTTTTCGAGCCGCGTCTTCGAGTTCTTAAAGGGCGATACGCGCGCGTTTCTTCCGACGGCGAGAAAATCTGAGAGAGGAAAATCGGCGTCTACGTCCGGCCGACGAAGTCCGGAACGATGATGATGCGTGTGCTGTTTTTCCGCGGTCGACACGCGAACTGCTGTCGAAGTTTCGGCGTTTGGCGGTGGGACCGAATCCGCGATGCGCGGGAATACTCCCGGAGTCGTAGGATTGGCGGAGATATTCCGGAACAACCAATGACGCCGGAGTATCGGCGCGCACCGATATCCTCTATATTGTGGAGAGACGGAGAAAAAGACAATTCGTACGATTATTATGTGGATTCGGGCCGAGGGGATGGAGGATGGAGGAAAAAATCGCCCATCGAGTGGAAATGTATTGTTAGTTGGCGAATTAGAAGCGCATTGATTCCGACAGCCAAAGGAAGAGGAGTTTTCCGAATTATATCTTTTACGCAAAATAAAAAATATCTTCAAAGCAAAATACAACTGCAACTGTAGGTCTTCCTTACCCCCACATGTCGACCGAGTAATAAATTTGGTCATTTTGCGTGACACAATATTTTGTAGTTTCTTAAAATGCCATATTCACCAATGTCCTGCTTGTGTCCAATCTCTTGTTTAGCCTGCAAAGCCCAGCCCTTCGAAGGTCCATGTCATGAATTATTTTTCCATCATCAACGCTATTTTGAAATGTTGTATGAATGAATTCTGTAATAATCCGTAGTTCATCCTTATGAATACCACCCCTGTTAATACATTCTTCCTATCTATATAACTGGGGTAGCGATTTCACTTTTTGCAATTCTTTGGTTTTATCACTCTTCCAGTATTCTACAGCTCTAATTTTGTAATCCAGGTCAATAACACTACCTCCTTCTACGAGAAGAGAAGAAATATTTTCGTACTTGTCTTCTTAATTTTCTGCTACATCTTCCACAAATTCCGTTTCATGTAGTTCTTCTAATCGTTCTAATCATAGAAATAATTTCGAGAGCATTTTTAGTCAAACCACCGCAAAACTGCTGAAGACGCCGTACGAGACAGCATCTCGTTTGGGGCTTTGCATCCAGACATACTCAAAATAAAGCACAAATTCATATTTACACCCAAAATTCCAAATGGCGCACCGATATGGTGGCCCGAAAACTGTAAAAGTTTAGCCAATTATATGAAAGTCGATATTCCGGAGTATTTTGGCCTAATGGTAACGAATAGTCTGTACAAACAGCGGTAATTACGAAATAAGTTACGACAGCCTAAATATACCTAGAACTACTCGCATACAACATCGATTTAGTATTGACTAGAGTGGGTAGTTGACAATGCTTTTGTATTTGTACGCTGTTACCGCTATTTTCCCAAGCTAATGACGAATGTGACGTTAGCTTCGCATTTTAGAAAATGACCGGCTGAAGATGAACCGATAGAATCTGGCTTTTAACCCGCTAGCAGGTCTGGAATGAATGTAATTGATGAGAAAGCTATGTCAAGGGGGAGGGGGAATTGGGGACGTTATTCTCGGAGCTATCTTCGAGAAATTGCCTCTTTCCCTAGATTTCCCCACTTGATGGATCCATATGTTAGATCGAAATTTGGATAAGCATTGCAAATTACATGAAAATCAAGGTTTTGGGCTTCTTTAGATCGCTAGTAATGGATTTGGTGTTAGTTTCGTCTTTTAAAAATTGACTAACTGAAGAAGGAATGCGGTAAGAAAGCCACCGCTTTTCCGCTCGCTAACTGATATCCACTAAAGAATGATAAGCAAGTCATAAAAGCAGAATGCGTGGTCTATTGGTGACTATCTCCTAAACGAGTAGAGTGAACGGCAAAGTCATCTTATTCACAAAGTTTTGGGTATTAGTTTTATAACTGTCGAAATTCATCAAGAAATTGCTACATAACCCTGATAATATAATATGCCAGACGGCCATGGTAAATCATAAGGTTTAGAAAACTTTTTCGATTTCTACATATGACAAATATTGGGATTTTTGGATTGCCCATGTTAGTTTTGCATTTTTTAATAAATCAGACTGTTTGGTCAAAGATATTTGCCGCCTTAACCAGGAGCAACGAGCGTAAACGTGACGAAAATTTGATCCCTGCGATGTGTGTGTGTATTCCACGTCACTTCCTGTACAATCTTTTAAGCATTCAATACCTCATCTGCACAGCAATTAGCAAGGGAAAACTCGGATTTTTGAACGTCATCTTGCGCAACTAACCTCAGACCTGTTACCACTGACAAGAAAAGAACGAAGCGATTTTAATGTAATTTGCTAGACTTTTTCAATTTTCCTTCTGCCATATTGGTCCACCATTTTAAATTTTGAGGGCACACGCAATCTTTTTAAATTTTGTTGTGAGATACCATGATGGACGGTTTCTTTAGCAGTTTCTTCGTGAGCTGTCGTTGTCGGAATCATCCTTAAGAATTTCCAATTTGATGCGCGTATCGAAGGTGAAAATTGTGGGTGATTAAGCGGTTCTGCATTTGATTATGACGTTTCCTACTAAAGTTTTGCCCTACATACCTCTAACGAGCGGATGAATTTTTGCGGATTAACGAAAGTTCCCATACTTATTCTTACGAGGGTATAGAGAATGTTTCTTCACTCTAAATTGGAGAAATATTTATCGTTTGGTTGTGATTGGCGTTAGAATCGTGAAAACTTTCAATTTTCTTAGGTTACCTAGCAATTGCTTCTGTTTAACTCCTGATCACTTTAAGAGCATAAATTCTGCATTGGTGTTTTATTCAGTAGGAGGCACAATAACGAAATAATTGAACGAGGTGGGTTTCGCAGGTTATTTAAACTTTGCAAAATCCGACAGAAATCTTTAAATTTTTGCTGTTTCTTGCTTTTTTGCCAACAGCATTTTATTACTAGCAACATCTTGACTTCAAAAGTGATCTTCCTTTCCTCCTTTAGTTTGATGTACAAGACGATCAAAATTTGGACATTTTAACTTTTATCACTTTCGGAATAGTTTGGCACAATTTGAATCTCTTCCAATGTCATCGAAATTTCGTGTATAATTGTTACCAATGGCTTAGAAGACGATTTTAAACCATAGATTGGTGAAATATTCCGTGCTTAGTCGTACTTGAAGTTGGATGCATAAAAATGTCTAATTCCTCTCGATTATAACGTAATTACTCGAGAGTTGTTTAACTTTCAGAAAATTCAACTGCATAAATTGTTTTCTAGGTACTCAGAGATGATAAGACGTCATGAGGAAACAATTGAATAGGGCTTGCCTATACGATTTCCCAAAACTATTTAGAAAACTACAGGAACCTTCAAGTTTTCGCTGTTTTTTGATGGGTTTTTGCTTGTAACTTTTATACCAGAAAAATTTAGATTTCTGTGGCGATTTCGCTGAAATCTGTTCAAGAAAAGCGTCTGCCTGATGTGTAAAACGATCATTTTGCAATTCCATTGTCATTTTCAATGATATTATACATACCCCGTTGAAAACTTTAGGAAAAATTTAAAACTGAACAAACCTCAAAGAAACTTCGGACATGTATATTTTCGAGGAGTAGGAAACGATTTCGAACTGTAATCGATAATTCACGAAATCGATCTGAAATTAGGATATATGTTGAGATAATTTCTTGTTAATGACGATTTTTCCATTTTCCGATAGCTTGCATGCAATTATTTCAATCCTCTATTTTTCCTTCTTCAAAATTCAATATTCTTAGTCCACTTAAATTACTGCTTACAGGTGCTATATTGTGCTCGAATTTTAAATAGGCATTTTCTTGAAACGTAATTTATACGAAACAAGTATTCGTAGCTATCTCTATGTGAATTCGAGAAAAACTATTAAAATATATCGCATGCAATACCTCAAAACAATTCTTTCTATTTAGTACGAGGACGTCAGCTACGGACGACCGATAGTTTCGTTCCCACTGTCTAAACCGTAGCTTCTAATCGAATAAGCATTGATTGCGGTTGTTTGTGGTTCTGGCTAGTTAATTGCCTATCACGCAATGGAAATTGGCTTACGTAATTGATAGGCACCGTATTCGGGTGACTGACGTAGTTTCGTGTTTTATGTGTTTGCTTTGTAAAGAAATTGCGATACTTACAATTAGTAGTTCTGGAATAGATCTATAATAGATCACAGATTTTGAAACGATATTAAAAACAAAGCTAGTTTTGAATTCATGACCTTTGTCAGTTTTTATGATACTGTGTCTTCAAATATGTTTGCAGGCCACGTGGCTAAATATTATATGCTTTATTATTATATTATTTGCTTTATTTTTAATTTTTAATTTTGTTCATAATCCCTGAATACAATTTAACCTCTGAATACGACATTTTCTAGTAAGTTTCAAGGTAATACCAACTGATGAGTTATCCAACCAGCTTTACAGAAGTCAAGAATTTTAAAGTCACTCTGTTTTTTGCGAAATGGGATTATCTCATGCACCTTTCAGTATTGTTTCCTCCTGAAATACAATATCATTAACATTCTTTAACGAACGTCAGTACTAGTTGTATTAAAAGTAAAAATATACAAATCATATTTGTTTATTTATGTTTTTGACAGAAGCTCTAGGTTTCTCAACCACTTCTTTGTAGTTCTTTGTTTCTGTGACCAATATTCTTGTAACTGCATCATTTTCACTTGCAACGACAATTCCTTCGGTTGGATATTCAAAAATATTGCGCTACTGTCTACTAGGACATTACGCAGAGAAATGAGATCGGTGGTTAGCGGTAGTACTCGTAGTCTTTGTGCTAGATTTATAGCAAACGTCTCAAAAAAAAAAAAAAATTACTGCATGTTCAAAGAACATATTTAGTTGCCTGTAGTAGTAAGGGACCCAAGAACGAAACGAAGGAACACCTGCTTTCAGTTCTTTGCCAATCGTATAGGATATGTAACAGATGAAATTTTATCTAAAAGCTTCGGAAATTCCATTCTTTAAGTAGCTGTCCAGAAATCCTTTCCTTTATGAACTAAGACGTTGAGGAGCCCAACGAAATAATTTCTGTTCCTAGCACTTTACAAATGGTGCGAAATATGTAACACAATTAAGACCAAAACATACAAAGAATTTCGGGTGAAGTTGTTCCAAAATTCAATTGGGATGACCGAGCTTTTGCTCTTTAGGTTAAAGTTTCTAAATGTCCAAATCTAATCGTTAGTTTTCAAAAGCTTAAGAAAAATTTGAACACCTCTGTTTTTCAACTGAGTGTCAACTCTTCCTTCCACAGCAGCTCTTTCCATTTCGCACGTGGTCTTCCTATCAAAATTTTCACTGGTAACTTCGTAAATTCCTCTTATCTTTCTGGTTTCCTCCATCCTGAATAGGTGCCCTTTTCCTATCTGTCTAACCTTGTCTTTTCTTGTTATGCCTTCAATTCTTCTAAACCGTCTCATATCCGTAACTGCAATTCTATTTCTTAATGTTTTAGTTATACATACCACCGCGGATATAACGACTTTCTAGTACCTTCCCAATTTTATTTTCTTGGGCATATTTCCCCAAGAAAGTGATTCCAAATGCATAATATTTAACCCTGCCTTTCCCATTGCCTCGTTTGTTTGCTCCTCCATTTTTTCATATTCTTCTATTACGATCTATAAATAACACAGCCCGACTCCTGCATTTAAAAAAGCTGATTTTAAGTATTTTAAGAACTCTGATTCCAAAAATTCCATTCTGTTTCTTGTATGAGTTCTACTTGTTGAGATAGACAAAAATTAAATATTTTATATGTATTTTCATTCATATTGCTACAATAAACCTTCTGAACCTTCTTTTCAAATCTAGTTGTTTATTACAGTTCTTACTTCCCTAATATTTCTAGGGAAGAAACTATTTATTTATTATCTTAAATTCCCCTAATTACCCCCAATGGTTTTCAGGAATACCGGCTTTAATGTGTTTGTTTTTGCAGTTTTCAAGAATATACGTCATAACGGATTTATGAAAATAGCGGTATAATCGGCATTTAAGATTTACTTTCCAATAATATCTGCATAAGTAACTACAAAGATCATATCTAGCTATTACACAAATGGGTGGATGATATGTGTTGATCTAAAAATGGTAAATTTCCTTTTAAGACAGCAATGTGGATATAGAGAATATCCGTGTTTATTGTGCCTTTGAGACAGCAGAGCGAAAGATCAAAATTGGCCTAACACAGGCCCTCTAGGAGAGGAAAAGGTCAATGTTGTTAATGAAGCATTAGTAGGATGAAAAAAAAAAATTAGCTCCCTTGCACATTAAACTAGGGCTAGTGAAACAATGTCTGAAAGCTTTAGATCAAAATGGTCTTTGTTTCCAATACTTGGCAGATTAATTCCCTGTAATCAGTGATGGAAAATTAAAATCACGAATATTTGATGGACCTCAGATAAGGCAACTTATAAAAGACCCACACTTCACAGAATCAATGACCGAAATTGAATCCAATGCATGGTCTTTCTTGTTTAAATTGTGCCAAATTTTCGTGGTAATTATAAGTCTGAAAACTACAAAGGAATAGCGGGACATATGCTTAGTAACTTTCAAAATTTGGGTTGTCATATGAGCATTAAGGTCCATTACCTCCACAGTCGTTTAGGGAGATTTCCTGCAAACCTTAGCGACTTTAGTGAGGAGCAAGGCGACCGATTCCACCAGGATATCAGAATAATGGGAAAAAGGAGGTAAAACTGCAGATCAGACACACATGTGATGGCCGATTAGCGCTGGAGTATTAAAAGAGACCATTCCTTTCGTATATTCGCAAGAAAAGCGCTTAAAATAAAGTTTTTAAATTAGTTACCAACTACTGTAAATATTTATTTTGGATAATACCGTTAGTAAATATTTGTTTTATAGAATTAACTTATTTTCGTTTTTATTCGTGAGTTTTTATAGGTTGTCTTGGAACCGATATTTATATGCAGGAATAAGAGTAACTAAATACAAATACGTACTCACATCTTTTGAAGACGAACGGATAGAGCAAATCTGATGGTATTTTTGTATTCGGCGCACCAAAATTAGTTAAGAACAGTCAAAAAGTCCGGCAGCAAAATATGTGTTAAACATTGTTATATAGATTATGGTCATTACAATCACTAAACATAATTTCTTCGAAAGTTAAGAGGTCAACGAGGTAAGAATAGTACATAAGCAAAGTTTAAAAGTTTTCCTCTTTATTCCTTACTTGTATTTTAAAAAATATATATCAGAACCAGTTTCGGCGGTAAGCCATTTTCAACTGAGATATTTAGATAGAAGTCAAAATGTTGAAGTTAGAACAGCTCGCACGTAAATATTGTTCCACTGTCTTTTATTTCTTTATTGACCCCGTTCGAAATTGGAACGCATTCTCCAAATTTACAATGCAGGATGAGCAAAGGTGATTGGTTCCGACTAACATATAAAAATCAAAAAGACTTTGTGAGTTTCAAAATATTTAATAAAAATACCACTACAAATTTGTTTCGCCGCACTGTAGCATCATCGGGTGAATGAATACTCCAGTATTGCGAAACAAACTTTTAGTGGTACTATTGTTAAATATTTTGACACTCACAAAGTCTTTTTGATTTTTATAAGTTATTCGATTATGGAGTTTCAAACAGTGATTCTCGCATTAATTAATTAGCTGATTGGTTTCGTTGGCGTCACTTGCTCACTCGCCCCCACCACTCTAAACACTAGAGAATAAAAAGAATAATCCATGAATAATTAGTAACATAATTACCCAACAAAGACGTAATACGCTCTTCTCTCTTTTGCATTACATCTTAATATTCACGAACTTCGCGTAAAATCGTTAGAACATCCCTCGTTCCTTCCCAGTATTTTTTCCCGCGTTACGATGAAAGTGTTATCGAATATGATTTATGTTCGGGGATGCGACACCCCCAGCCCGATTGTTACGCTATACCGCCAGGCGTTACCATCGCCGACAACGGCAACGCCAACACCAACACCAACACCAACACCAACATCAACACCAACACCAACACCAACACCAACACCAGCGGAAGATACATACCTACACGTATGTGTGTGTATTATTTATCGTTTGATAAGGGGTGAGCGACCAGCAGCGGCTGGAGCGCGGGTTTTGAACGCCCTGGAGAAGGCATAATGAGTCGAGGCCATAATATTATCGGCTCATCCGGCCCTCCGGCGGCCGATAAGCCGTCCGCGAGAGATTTCACAGCGGGGCCGTCGACAATTCCATTAATTTAACGGGCACCCCCGTCCGCCCCCGTTCTTTACCCCCGCAAGAAGACGCGAAGCGAATATTCTCGATTTTCCCTTACCTACGACCGTCGCCCTTTCTTTCTCTCCTACGCGATACGCTTCGAATAGCGACGTTCTCTTTCTCGCTCTCGAGGGCGAGGGCGATCCGCTTCGTCGACTTCGAGGGTTCGATGATTGCGCCGCCCGAATCCGACCGCTGTTATTGCGGCTGCGAGAGACTGCAATTAAAGCGAATACTTTTCTTAATTAGTTTCCAGTTTTACACGCCGTTTTAAATATTAATATCAAGTTTGTAAAGTTCGCACTTCGTAGTTGACGCGCGTCTTCGTCGTCTTCGAATGAGACGAACAAGTTTTCGTTCGGGGTCCACGAAAACTTGCCCCGTAATAGGTACGATTTCAAGGGAAAAAGTCCGATTTGCATTTTCCAATGTCTTAGACTTTCATCGTATCAAAACGAATTACTATTTTTGCTCCTAGTTATTTTAGTTTCATTAGGATTTTGCTTCGTATCACTTCTTGCTTGGTAAATGTTACCTAAGAAAGAAAGAGAGACAAACGGAATAGGGCGCTATCTTCAAGTGAAGCACGAAGCTCATCTACATTCCATCGCCATTTGTTCACTCCAAGACTAACGCCAAAGTAACGCGCACTTCCTATATTTAATAATCAGGCTTTTGTCTTTAGTGTCACTATTCCTGAGGAGGCAGGAAATAGAGACAGGAAGCCTCGCAAGAAATTATTATCAATACTGCAAATAAGAATAAGGGGACCACATCTTTCAGAAAAAATCCAGATACGTATTTCGACAACTAAGATGCCATCCTCAGTGGAAAACAGGCGGAATTTAATGTCACTAACGACATACGCCTAACTCCCAAAAAGAAAACCACACAACCAGCACTCTTCAACTCTAAAGCACTACATAATGAACATCACCCTGAACGCCTGCGCAAACCACACTAGAGATCAATTTCATGCTTTCCAATGGTCTTCGTTCGCGGGATTGACGAACGCACCAAGGTTTTCGCATGATGGATATTTTGCTGCATTGCTTTCATATCCACAAATAATCTCTTGACAAGTTTGACTCGAAATCATTCTGACTTATGTGGATGACATGATCTGAAGAATTTCACCAAAGTTGGTCCTAATTCGAAAAGATCCACTCAGCTTTCGTCCTGAGAATTCTCTAAGTTTCGTCTAAGTTAGTGTTATCAAAGCGTTTATAAAAGTGTTTCCATTAAACATAAATACTTTTCAAGTCTACATTCTTACGATACATTTGAACCGTTCCATTAGTCATTTTAAGGTTTTGGATGATTTCTATAATTTTATGGCGTTTTCCGCCAAAACTCGCTTTTTCCAAATTAATTAGTGATTCTAGAGCTTTCCTCGATAAGTCTTCCCTTACACGTTCGATTAACAGTTCGTAGCTCAACTCCTGTCGACTAAATCGATGAACATGATAAACTTTGATAAAAGTGTGAAATTGTACCAATTGGAACGTAAGGATGGGTCAAAAAGGGTCGACACAGTTTGACTTTTAAGAGATAAAACGCAAAAGTATACCCTAACGGAATGGGAACGACTGTAAATGGTTGATATCTGAAAGGGGTTTAATGAAACCCGGAACAGAAAAGTGAAAAGAAAAATGACGAAAGTGATCTGCACCCACACGTTTCGGGCGTTAAAAACCTTATTAGGCTTCAGAATACTTACAAAAGAGAAGCTCACGTTTTCGTTGATAAACCTCGATTGGTAGTTGTAAGGTCTAGGATGCTCGACCGCCAAACGGAAGTCAGTGAGATAACGAGTGTAAAATGGGAGCACCACTCCTCTAAAACGTATAAAAATTTGTAAACTACTGATTCTTCGTAACGGTAGGGAGGCTGCTTTTTGCAACACTTTCCAAGGTCGCCCACACTTACCTCAACTCAAATCATGTGAACCGTAAAGATAGGGTACGAAATTTTGTATTAAAGATAAAGTTTGGAAGAGAAAGTTTCAAAGCTTGACATAAGAATCGTCATTTCATATCTTTAAGTAAAATATTAAGAACAACATGTGAATATAGGAAAAACGAAGATATTGGGGTATTTTGCAACTTATTTGAATTTGACTGCATTACCAATTCCTGCTCTAATTTTCTCTTTAATTTAGACAATTTTAAATGAACTATAATTTATCAGAAAAGTTACCGATTCACTTTTCTGATAAATTCCCTTAAATTGTTTAAATTCAAGATAAACCTTAGAAAATTTTATCATAAGTAAAAAATCCGAAAATCTTCACCAATTCTAGGGAGATAGCGCCCAAACTAGTACTGTTATATTACCTTAAGTCTAAAAATTGATTTCTACACAGTCAAGAATGTTAATAGGCAACGATTCCATCGAATCCTGTACTGCTCATACTGTAAAGTTTCAAGCGCAAGCAACAAACCATTCAATGTTTCAAGATTATTTTATTTCGTGCCTTGCTGACGTAGGATTACGTTAATTTTTTTATAGATTTTCTTTGTGAACTTCTTAGAAAAAGTTTAGACAAGAGAAAGATATTTGCTTCACACTGAACTGAGGACGCTAACGCGGATCCAAATTGGGCGCCACAATATTAAAAATCGCATCATCTCCTTTCTCACGATAGTAACAATAGATGTGCTCTTGTTGTTAGTCAAGCACCTACCACACGAAATAGTGAACTAATGAGGGACGGTGATGGGATCACGCAACTACATTTGGGACCCCCGCATCGATTGCGGCGGCGACGCCGACGTCAGTCACTCGTCCGACAAAGTTACAAACAGCACTATTCCATTACCCCATTTGCGGGCTTCGGCAATTATTGTCCCGTTGTTTCGTTTACGAGCTCGCCCTGATTGCGAAAGCCTTAAACTAACTAAAAAGTAACTTATTGGCGACACGAATTGACGCGTTTGGTAAATGCCAAGCCCTTGCCGGCGATAGGTTCGATAAATGTAGAATCGGTTTTGATTTTTGCAGGGAATTGGTTAAATCAGACATTTTAAAGATACAAATAATGGTCGGGCTCGAAATAATGGAAGATTTCCGTTCAAAAGTAAGACTAGGCTCTAGTTAGGAGTGAGGCAAAACTAAGTGCTTTAATTTCGAATATCTCAAAAAGTTTAGATTACAAAAACACAATAGGGTATACGTATGATTTCTATTTATAATTTAATTAGACACTTTAGCATTAATAACTACTTTTGTAGTACAAAATACATTGTTTCTGGTAGAAAATAGTTATTGAAAAATGTTATTTTGAATTTCCCGGCAAAACAACTGTGACGTATGAGTATTTCTTAATAATTCCACGTTTTGTGTTTCCATGGTTACTTACAGTTAGTTTGACAGTTAGTAAAGACTTTTGACATCTAGCACTAACCTATAAATTTCATATTCCAATTACGTGTTAATAATATGGGAATTAAACAATATAACAGTATATTTAATAAATTTTTAAATATTTAACTAATTTCATTTACGATTCAGCTTTAAGTTCTCTAGTTTCGGCGGCGTTGACACAATCGTTTCGTCAGATCAATATTCAGTAAGTTATCTCTTGTTTGCTTTTACAAATGCCTTTCCGGTAATTTCAGGCATTCTAAAGTTTCAAGTGGGAACTTAGGCGCGTGTTAAACCATTCTAAATCCATATTTCTTTACGAAAACTTATGTTTTTAATACAACTACATACACCACTCAATGAACTAATGCTTGTAATTAAATCTAGTCACTTGTCACTTTATTTACCAGGCCACACTCGTGAGGTTTCGGGTGTT
This sequence comes from Chrysina gloriosa, assembly GCA_038088585.1. Classification (NCBI taxonomy): domain Eukaryota; kingdom Metazoa; phylum Arthropoda; class Insecta; order Coleoptera; family Scarabaeidae; genus Chrysina; species Chrysina gloriosa. The sequence continues at coordinate 7,487,033 of CM076090.1, read as the reverse complement.
GGTCGGAGACATTCGAATAATTTGAATTTTAATTAAGATTTAGACAACATTCCTTGCCTAAATAAATATTATTATAATACAAATAGGCACCCAGTTATATAATTGTTTGAGTAAACATATATTTCGGTGTAAAGCTCAAACTTTCGTACATGCTATTCTGTAAGGTATTATGAGGAAGGAGCATGGCCCGCAAGACTCACCATTGCAAAAACTAACTTATTGGCGGTGCGAACTGATGTTTTTAGTAAATGCCAGCGATAGATTTGGACAAATGTAGAATCGGTTTTGATTTCTGAAGAGAACTCATTAAATCGGAAACTTGAAGGATATAAAGTATGGACGCGATCGAAATGATAGAAGATTTCCGTTAAAAACTAAGACTAGACTCCAGTAAGAGTGGACAGGACTAACTGCTTTAATTTCGAAGATTTCGAGAAATTTAGATTACAAAACGCAGTTGTTTGAAGAATGGCGATAAGGCACTAGCTCTCCATGAAGAAGCATTGACTGCAACTGAGAGCAAGCAGCAATAATCCCCGTATTTTCGCTCTCACACCCAGTTGCCACGCACCAATCCATTCTGGAATCGTGCGTGATGTGACAAGCTTCGCGCATTGGACAACCACATTATTACCCCTTATTACCTCCAATAAACGCAGATACCCAATTTCTAACATGGGTGATTGTGAGTCGATTTAAACGCAGGCTATTGCTATAGGAATTGATCGCAGCCAAAGGCCTTAGCTGCCTCTTTTCTGAACAATACTACTAACCTAAGAAAATTGTTAATATCACCAACGAATCGGTTGTAACTTCAGATTTTATCATCAATGTCATCATCATCATCCAGCCTCATTAGTCTATTATTGAACGTAAGCCTCCACTTTTAAAAACTGTATAAAGTTTAGAGTTATTATTTATTATTAAGGTAATATAATACATTTTCTACGGAATTGTAGCTTTTCCCACGTTTTCGAGACTCATTAGAATCCGATTGAAACCGTGCATTCTATTTATAGGCCGGTTAGATATATATTTGTTTCTAGCAACTAAATATTAGACAATCGTAACAAGAGTTTTGCTGTGTATTATCTACACTCGAATAAATTATACTGTATTTTTCTACTGATTTTCTTGAATAGTTTCTAAATAAAAAAAAAACATTCAATTTGGGGCTATTTTTCCTCATTTATTTCCAAATAAATATGCAATTGCAAACGATCGGTACGGTAAGTTTTCTTAATTATATGTTACTTTGTTTTGGGTGTTTTTATAGTTTGCATGTACGCGTTTACACATTAAATCAATTATTTATAATATAAAAATTTTAATACAGATCTTATGTATCAAGAAATCCTAGTCATTAGTTATTCTATTGATAGTTTCCGAATAAAAACAAATGTTTGTTTATTCGTTTATCTAGTTATCTTTCCACTGATGAATGTATTCCGAAATTGTTTGTGAACATTCTGGGAATATAAATATTATGTCAATCGCTGTTGTTTAATTGACCTAATTGTGACAGGAAACTATCAAATAAGATAAGTATAGAGGTCACCAAATATATATGCATATATATGCATTTAATTTGTTTCAAAAATGCCTGTTTTAACACATAGTCATGTGTTTTTAAACTAATTGTTTATAATGTACATGTTATCGTTTGCGAAAGGAAGCTCTCCTATAAATATCACGCTGACACTTAAGTGACTTGTCGTGGATGTAATCATTATATGAAGAAACTTAAACAAAACGAAGAAGTGATATACGTTATTTGTATATCTGGGAACTTCCCCTATCTATTCAAACCTTTCATCTATTTGTGTAAAAGAACATGATAAAAGTTGGTGCGGCTACTGTATTATTGAATTATTCCCAAACATTTGAAAATAAAGTTTGTTTACGGCAAGTACCCACATTTCCATTTTTACACTCACTTTCATATCAAATTCTAAACTTACTTTTTCTATTTATTTGATACTTGATTGTAACTCATATTTTTTAAATATTCGCAGACGTGTCAGTGTGTTTATTACAAGAACTAGAAGATATTGTAAATGGCCCTCATTTTGTGGAGGCCGATGACGTAGATTTCATAGTTTTACCACCAGATCCAGATTTACTCGCAGATGATGATGAACTACGTATTGCTGAGATAAACGACGTACCGGCAGAAGTTGTGGCGCATTTCAAATCATCGAATAAATTCAATCAGAGTAAAAATTACACGTCTAGTGATAGTAAACCTTCAGCCGGACCGTCGAATATTCAAGTTAAAAGTAGCGCAGCGCAGAAATCGAGAAAGAGGAGTTACCACACTAAGGACACATTTTTGTGGAAAGAAGAACACCACCAGTTTATACAAAACTGCCTCAAATGTAGTGTAAGATTATGCCAAAAATGTTTCGTACCATATCACACCAAATAAGTGTACTTCTTTATATAATGCAATAAAATATTTTATTCGCATTTTTCGGTTCCAATGAAAAAATTATATCAATAAAGCCCAGAGTCCTATTTACTATATAGGACAGATTAAAAGTTAAACATTTTCAGAAATAAAAATAAATTTCGAGTATTTTCTTAGGTGAATATTATGAAGAATGATGAATATGAATATGAATATTATGTAATGAACGAGTTCTCAATAGTTTTGTGATTGGAGAGAATTTTGGAAATTTGTAAATTTTTTAAATTTTATAAAATACTAAATTTTTAACTTTGTTACAATATCTCCATTGTGTGATGGTTTTCTTCTATTCTGTTTGATGCTGTATTGCTGTTTCTCGGCATTTTATTTGAACTCTGGCTGCGATCTCCAGAAGTTTGACCGCCTTTTCACTTTTGTCATTATGAAGAAATTTTGATACGTAAATTTCAAATCAAATTTGTAAGCCGGACGCTAAGGGATTAAAGGCTACTATAAGATAAGGTAATTATGTCGTTCCAGCATAGCCCCAACAGCTGGAGCAGCCAATCATTGATGAATGTGTACGAATTTGAACTGCTTTGCCACCCGACTGATGTTTACGCATCGCACCAGACAGGTTCGTGCCGACTTCCGTTGGCTGCTTCAGCTGTTACGGATGCTGTAACGACACGATTATCTTATCCTATTAGTCCCCTTTTTTATATAGTGATTGATCAGTTTTGCTTTGATACTGTTTTTTCCATTCCTTCCTGTTTGATATTTGCTATTTCCACTGTTCTATTTTCGTCTCCGAGCTGATGTTCTACTCCACTTCCTCCTCGGACTAAAACATACCAAAATATTATCAACATCGATTGACTGATTCTCGAAACTTTTCGATCGCTTCAAATTTTTATAAGAATTCCTATAAGAAAAGAAAAATCACGAATGTTTTTGCTCAAAAACGATTCATATTCCAATAATCAAACGAGTCCGTTTGTTTTACGTATAATACGGTCCTGACATCGACGATCTCTTCGTTCTCCTTGTTCTCCCTCGATACTCTCCACATCCGCAGTTCAGGGGCCACTTTTCGATATCTCTCGTCGGCAGCCCATTACGATTTCGATTTTTCATTAAGGAAAGAACTCCTCCGATCGGCTTCCGACTACCGAAATTGCGACATCAGCGTATTCCGATGCAACGTCGTTTCGACGTCGAAGACGACGACCGTCGTCGCCTCGCTACGGCCCAACCGATGGCGAGCCGAATAAGGCAAACATACTTGTTATATTGGATTTGCATATCGACTAGCCGGTTTAATACCGACTCCGTTGTGCTAAGTGGTTCTGAGACGATCATTAGAAGCGGTAGTTAGGTACTACATATATATGTATATGTACGGATAGCGGGAGAATGTGCGAGTCGGGCGATAATTTCAGCAAGTGCTGACCCGGTGTGATCGGAATATTAATAAGTACCGCAAACACGACCGGGTGGTTCACTATTTACCTATTATTACCGCCAACTTCCTTGCATGTGTGTCAAGTTTCGCGAACTTCTTACTGCGTGGGCCGGGCAAGAGGATAAGGACGTTGCACCTTATCCTCTAGGAACGTTCTGGACGTCGACCCACTTCTGCTTAGTTTAATGACTTTTTAAACTTAAGTTGTATTATTGGTTTCTTAGTTCTAGCGTGAACATCGATAGGGATAGAATTTCAGTTCTTGTTCCACTTGATTCTCTATGTGCAATTCCATACAACTTGGCACTAATTAAACCGACGTAGCCCTTTGAAATTTTGGGGATAGTTTTCTTTCGTCCAGCAGCTTCATTTCAAATTTTCCATTTTCTTTTGGTCTTCTCCTTGTTCTTTTTCCTCATCCTCTAGGCACGTTGGCTCCATAAATATTACTTGTACAAACTACTTTCTCCATCGTTCCATTACTGTACATTCATTTGTTATTACGTTTCCCACTTTATACTTTATATTTAGCATAATATACTCCTTTCTTGTCTGAGCTGGTTTAGTGTGCTATAAAATAATTTTGGGTTCTCTCTTTTGCACCGAATTCCACGATTTCCTATGATTTCCCTCTTGCCTTCTCTATTGCTACTTTCACTTCTTTCCTTTTCTTGTTGTATACTTTCCCAATCTTCATTTCTTCTTATAGTTAGTTAGGTGTGTACTCTATTTGTTATTTTTATGTTTTACTTACTTACCTTCATATTTCACTTATTCTTCGTAAACTGCATTGTTTTGGATTGTCTAACGATTTGATTTCTTTCCTCCATTCATATCTGGCAGAGAGGAAGAACTTTGTCGAATATAATGGATTTCCGTTCATTTACATATATTTCTGGTAGTGGTGTGCCTCAAGGCTCTGTCCTTGAACCACTGTTATTTAATATGTTTATCAATGATGTTATCTCGGTTATTGACTCGGAATCCATGTTCATCGCCCGTTTCATCGCGGGTTATTGTTGGATATCTTCATTTTGCGTTAGCTCATCTCCGCTTCACACAATATGCCCCCTTAAATATTCATATTTCTCCTCTATGTTTCTGCTACTCTTCTTACCTTTTAATACCCCAGTTTCTCAGAATACAGTTAGAGGTATCATCTTCACATTTCCTAACCCGTTTATTGCTGGTGACAATCTCATTCAAAGTTTCTTAATTAGAGACTGGAATCTTATTACAACTTATGAAAATATTCAATCTGGATCTTAAAACTTCAATGTTTCCTGATCAATGGAAGGAGAGAGAGAGAGAAAATAGTCCCCGTCTCTAAAAAGGTTGTCGTAGTTTTTGTTTGGCTTCAACGGATTCCCCTTGAAGGCCCTAGTTTTGATTAATTTAAGACAATATCGACAGCACAGTGCCAATATCCGCGTGTTTTCTTTCTTTTACAGCCTGCATTGTTCGTCAAAACAGAAGACGTAATCAAACCGACGGTTTCTGTCAATCGCCCCCACGTGTTCGTTTCTTTTTTTTTTTATTTTGTTTTACTCTCCTCTGTACGCCCTAATTAGAAGTTTCTAATTCTTCCGCTTCTGATCGGCTGCAATTTATTTTCCCATCTCTTTTCCCCTAGGGAAATATCAGATTCTCTCGAACTCTTGATACGACAAATGATTTTTGCGCGAGATCCTTTTTAGGCCTCCGACACGATTAATTCGAGCTCCTAGCACATTCACGCCTAACATTCGAAATTCAGCATTTCAGTTCTTGCGACTCGTTCAGTCGACTCGTTTTCGATTCGATCAGTCTAATGATAGAACGCGAATTCGTGAGACTGTAGTCCCCCAGCGGGACCACTTCTCATCCCCATTTCTCGATAGCAAAGTTCCAGATCTTAAAGTTTGATTCTATCACTCACCTTTTTCCTGAACAGCGAACATCCACCACAATAAACCCCATGCGTTTTCAATCATGTAACAACCGATGTAAGAGTTTTATCTTGGAACGTCGACATTTCAATTCAATCTTTTGTTTTGTTCCATTGCCCATGCACCGATTTTTTGAACTAGATATTCGAAAACAACATCATTGAAATTGAGGATTTGACTTTTTCATTTTCTTCATTTAAAATCCGCCATCTTTAATTTGCTGGTAAAAACTTCTCCATTCTGGGCCAGAATTCCGGAGGAACTAAATTGCAAAAGAATTATACACCGATGGTTGAACTGGATGTTCGAAAAGAAAATCATAGCAGTTGAGAGTTTACCATTCTTTAATTGTTTCATTTAAAATCGGCCATATTTAATTTTCTGGCAGAAATCTCTGAATTTTAAACCGAGGTTCCGAAGGAACTAAACTTCAAAAAATTGTACACCCTATGGTTGAGCTAGATGTGGGAAAGGAAAATCATAGGAGTCGAGAATTTGCCATTTTTTTAACTTGTTCATTTAAAATCCGCCATATTTAATTTTCTAGTAGAAATTTCTCCATTTCGAGCCGGAGTTCCGAAGAAACAAACCCCGAGAACAATCGGATGCATGATTATTATTCCGTAATTTCTTTATTATAAACATGGAAATGAAGTTCGACGATCTGCGGTGTTAATGGGTTAATAACGTTTAATGGAGACCATAGAGTTAATTTTAAACTTCAGATGTGGATCTTAGAAGATGGAAAATTGAGCAGTTCTTAGAATTTCACACACACAAGCTCGTTATTTCGACCCCGCCTAAAGCTGGGCCGTCCATGAGGACTCGTTAATTAAAGAAAGCGATGAATCAACCTGCGGCGACAACTCCTCCGCCAAATACTCTGTATATGTGCTCGTCCTTTTCCCTCGTCCTTACTTCCATCGTTTCCACTGATTACCGTTCCCTACACGGCGCATTTATCTGGAACGTGCAAGTAGCGAAATGAATGAGGATATAGAAGATACAGGAAAAGAAATTGAAACGAAACTCAATTATTCAAGATTTCATGTGTGTATCGAAATCTACGAAGATAGATGAGTTTTCGATGGATTTTCTCGCGAGGCAGATGAAAAAATTGTTTTCCCAAAACGTAATTTTCGCTTACGATTTCTTCGTGTACATGCCACGCACGACAGGGAAACGTTTAAAAATATGACAAGCTGGAGGGGGAGGGAGGGAGCCTCGCAGCAACGATATGGCCATTTATTTCGACGATTTAAATAGGAACGAAACCTCCTTAAATAAAACAGAATACGGGCCTGCGAATTCGAAGGCGAAGATTCTGCGAAAGAATTTTTGCGATATATTTGTTCAAAAATTTCCGAATCAGATTTTCTTACGCGAAATTCTCTTTAATAATACATGACCCTTTTTTCGGTGGAAACGTACGAACCTCTTTCGTAAAAGAGAGTCTCCTCTTTTGATGTTAAATAAAAGGAAGTGGAGATATTCTTCCCTCCACGGTCGAAGAAGTATTCGGGATTACGAACTGTATACGTAATTAGATAACATTATGAATACTGCATAAACAACGATTTAAAACGGACTTCGTCTTCGAATGGAATCGGAAGCGCTTTTAGAGAAAACACCGGCGCGCTCGCTTTCTTTAAACGAACGCTATCTGAATAATGCTAAATGCTTAGCTTGAGGAATGAAGATGAAATCGGACGGTTCGTTTAATAGGTTTAGCGTTGAGAATAAACAAGTGGATGTATTATAGTTATTTCGAGCGGGAAATCTTTGATGTAGAAGGAATGGTTGTGATCGTAATCGTCGCCCTAGGTATGTACGATGTTTATCTGCTGTAAAATGCCGAGGTAATAATCTTTCAAGCGTTCATCTGCATCCTAACACTAATTTATAGCGATGAGCAGGAAGTTCTTAGAATTAGAACTAAAAAACCTTCAGATTCAGAGAACGAGTAATTTTTCCTTTTTTGGAAGAAATTAGAACGAAAATTTCTGTTCGACCCCAATAACGTTTGGAAATGTTATCTTGTGAAAAATGATAAGTGTTATAGTGGAAGAAGGATTTGTCATGGAACTTGATGTAAAACTTGGAAAAGCCTCTACTGCAACTTATCTCTTATTAAAAGAAGTCTATGGCAATGAATGTTGATCACGTGCGCCCCTTTTTAAGTGTTTTAAGCATTTCCAAGATGGAGAAGACCCTGAAGATGACAGACGCCCGGGACGTCCTTGCACGTAAAATACGGATTAAAATATCGAAAATGTCGGTAATCTGATTCGATCCGACCGTCGATTAACTATTCCTGCGATTGTTGAAACTGTAGGAAATGACAATGAATGCGCAAGGCTAATTTTACATAAGAATTTTAACATACAAAACGCGTATGCGGCAATGGTGCCGAAAATTCTTACAAACGAACAAAAAGGAGCTCGCGAAAACATTTTTACTTTGACAATTTAAATGCCGTTGAAAATGACTCAAACTTCTTGGGAAGAGTCATAACAAGTATTGAATCTTGGCATTTCAATTGTGATCCAGAAGCTAAGCGTCAATTCACGCATTGGGAAAGTCCATCTTCATTGAGAATTCAAAAAGCTCGAATGTGCAAATCAAAATTCAACGCAGTGATTATTGATTTTTTCGATATCCATAGAATTGTGTACATTCAGTGGCTTCCTGAAAGTCAAACTGCTAACCAGCGTTACTACCTTAAAGTTCATGGTCAACTGCGTGACAAAATCAGAAAAAAGGGAAGACCCAAATTGTGGAAAACAAAGTCATGAGTTCTTCATCAGGACAACGAACCGGTTCACACTGCATTGTCTGTCAAGATGTTTCTAGCCAAGCATAACATCATTAGACCATCAGCCTTATTCGTCTGATCTGGAACCGTGTGACTTTTGTCTATTTCCCAAAATCAAATCTGCATTAAAAGGAACAAGATTTTAGATCATTGAAGCTGTAAAGGGAAAAGCGCCACGCGTCATGAACGAACTCACATAAGAAGACTTCCAACACTGTTTTAAACAATGAAAAATTCGCATGGAGGGTCAGAGGAGGGGCGTATATTGAAGGTGGTAATAATCTAATATATTTAATTAATTCATTTAATTAATTTAATATAATTAATTCTTGTATATATATATATATAGAATTGGTTTCTCGAAAACGGCTCATCTTGATGAAATTTAGTACCTGGGAGTTTTCGGCAACGATAAATCGATCTAGCATGGTCCCGGTCCCGGGAAAATCTATTTTGACCCGGATTACACACATTTCTGGTATTGCGGTATATGAAATTGGTTATCGAAAATGACTTTAGCAATTTTTATGCAATTTAGTATCTGGGGATTTTCGAGGACACAAAATTGATCTAGCATGGTCCCGGTCCCAAGAAAAATTTTTTGTCCCGCTTTTACGTATTTCTGCAGTACATAAAATGTGTTATCGAAAATTACTTTCAAGATTTTGTTACAATTTAGTATCTGCGAGCTTTTTGAGATAAAATACATTTACTCCAGGTTTTCACCAATTTCGGCCTAAACGTGGGTTAGCAACTTTTTCAACATCATGTAGTCAAGCGAAATTATAAGTAATTAAAACTTTACTACTAAACCATAGATGGCGCTGAAAGTAGTATGTTAATAAAAGAAAAATATCTACGAAAACTAACAACAACATGTAAATTCACATACTTTGTTTACAGTTACAAAAGTAATCGGAGCTGAGTTTTTAAATCAAAATAAAAACTTATACACAATTAGTTGTCGTTGCAGAAAGAAGGTATGTAAATGTTTACTTAAAATGTGCATTTCCTAAGGAAGATTTTGAGCTCTGTTTATTCTTAAAAGGGCGTTATTATTTGGTTCAACATTATTCAAAAAATTTTGGGAACTCCGAGCAAGGCTCGGTCCACTAGGTACTATATAAATACGTATATTAATAAAATGAAAAAGTTTTATAGGATCAGTCTCGTTATTTTGTAGCCAACTCTCACACAACAATAAAAATTGCATCAATACCTTTCATATGAGATAAAGACCGTCTCTCCATACATCCAAGAGTTACGTGCACCTCAATGAAGTTTAAAGGTGAACAATTCTGAACGCACAACCATTGCAGCTTTCAAGTAAAAGCTCCTTCCAAGAAAAAAAGTCACGTACTCCAGTGAAGGTAATAATGTAGGGAGTTTCTCTATCTTGGATGCATGTTAGCAGAAGGATCAAACCTCTCGAACCTTCTAACCATAAGACTTTTCGATCAACTTGTTCGTATTAAAATCAAAGTCGGAGGAGGTTGAAAGAAGAAAAGGAACAACCATTTAATTTTTTCAAAATTTCAGCTCAGCCCGAAAAGGGGAAGGCAAATGGATATCGTGCTATCAGTGCGGACCATTCAGGTATTCAGAAATTCAGTTCTATCGAGAAAAGCGAAATTTAATAAATGGTTTAATCGTGAGATCCAAGTAAGGAATTGTTCTTCAGCTTGAAGGATGATTTGTCTACTTTTATCACAGGATGTAGCGGAATCATGGGAAGTCAATAGTCATTACTGGAAGCCTTTTAATATAACACACTTCGTCCTTACTTCACATATTCTCAGCGCTTTCTAAAGGAAATGAACTTTACAACGAGAAGAAACGAAGACCATCTCGAATCAGACCGTAAATCAACGAATTTGAATTTACGGAACTCCAGCTCCATCGAGAAAAGTGAAATTTAGCGAAAAATTACGTCGTGAAACTCAAGTAACAAATTGTTTTTTGGCTTGAAGGATGTAGCGCGATTCTGGGAAGTCATTTGACATCACCGGAAGACAATCAATATCACACAGTTGATTATTGCTTGAGATATTATCAATGTTTTATTAGAGGAAGGAGTATTTACAAGGTGAAGGAAGGAAGGCCACCTACTATGGACCTATAAATCAACGAATTTGAATGCAAGATCATTGATTCTTTCCAAAGCGACGGACCAGACCGAAGAGGGAAAGTCAGGTGGATATTGTAGTATTAGTGCTAACCATTCAAGTATTTAGAAATACTTCGTTGAGAAACGTAAATTTAAGATGTGACTAAATTGTTGTATCCGTGTAACAAATTCAGCATCATCTTGAGGAATGGTTTGTCCGCTTCTACCCCAAAACGTAGTGTAATCATCGGAAGTCAGTTGGCACCACTGGAAGCTTTACTACATAACACACTTCCTCCTTGTTTGAAGTGGTCTTAGCGCTTTATTAGGAGAAGGAAAGACTATCTTTTATGGACCCATAAATTAACGAATTTGAATGCACGATCATTGGTTTCTTTCAAAGCAGCAGATTAGCGCAATGAGGGAGAGTGAGGTAGATAAGGTAGTTAAGATTTATATCGGAGTAGGTTCTACAATTGGCAACGTCAAACGTCAAATCGGAGCAGCTTCCAGAATCGACATTGTCGCGGTCAAAGGGAGCAAGCATTGCATCTCTTCAAAATAGCAACTCGGTCCAAAAAGAGAAAGTCAGGTGTATATAATGGTACTAGTATCGACCATTAAAGTATTGAGAAATCCAGGTCCGTTGAAAAAATGATATTTAAGAACTGATCAAATTGTGAAATCCGAGTAACAAATTGTTCTTTAGCTTGGGGGATGCTTTATCTGCTTTCAACCAAAGATGTAATGCATTCATGGGAAGTAACTTAGCATTACTGGAAGTTTTCTGCAATATAAGACACCTGTCTTTTTAAGAAAGCAAAAAGAAAAAAAGCAATAATAATGATGATAATAATAACAATAATAATGATAGGAAGAGGAAGAAGAAGAAGCAAAAGAAGAACGATGCAGATGTCAGATGTACCAGTTTGTACTGAGCAAAGGCAAATCGAAGATCCTGCCTTTAGTTATATGAATATAACTTTTTGAATTGGTGTACTGCCAACTTCTTCAGGAATGCTGGAACTCCTTTTTCTTAGATTGTTTGGTATGTCGTTTCCTATTGAGCTTTGTATACTAAAGTTTCTCCCAAGTACGTTTTCAAATGGCCTTTGGCTAGAATTGACTCCCGAATACCTTCCATCCAACACCAGACCAGAACAATCATTGGCTGGACGTCACAGGTCACATCCAAGTTTAGGGATTACAATTTAATTGTTATGCGAGGGTGGTACGAGCCAGTCTTTTTAATTTCTCTTTCTATTAGAAAATTGCCTTCAACGGTGGAAAGGAAGTCAACAGGTCATCAATGTGTGAATGAGTTCAGCATTTGGTAATCCTTATTGGATTCATATAGGCTTTACAAACACACTTTATCAACAAACTTTAAGGATTCTTCAACTAATAATTTCACATCGTTACTTTTCCGAAATATCTGAGCAAAAATAAAGCGACAAACCGAAATCGATAATTTTCTCGGACACTTACGTAGGATTCAAGCTCTCCTTCGAACGAAGGGCGATAAACAAAACGGCCAATCCGGGATGATTGCGCAGATAATAGTCGGCGATAAGCTCTTCGAGCGCGGACCGGACGACTCTAGCAGACGAAGGAAAACAAGACTGACACATACAAGACTGTGGAAAAATAGACGAGCCGGAAGTAGTATTACCGAAGGCGGTGTTATAAGGTCGATAGCCGTTTGAGCAAGGAATTATTGCCGGATTACACATACACACGCCCGCACACACAGGCACGTCAAAAGATTCGGCGGCTACAATCCGAACCTCCCTTGCGGATATAACGAATACGGAGACCTGAAGATCAAATGGGGACTTGCTACCAATTGACCATTACGTCGTTTATACCGTGAGTGTGTGAGAAAATATGAAATGAAGCAACGCCGATTGTACGGTGGATGTTAAAAGATGATGAGGATGATGATGAATCAATATTATGTTCTGTGGAGTTTCGTGGAGAATATGGATAAGAACTGACTACGACTACACATACTGATTCCACCTAGAATTATTGTATGTAGAGACTACATTGATAATTCATTTAATTTAATTAAATCACTCAACAGGCCTCGAGGGCCTAGGGCATGTGTTCCAGTCTCCACTGTTATTCACTTTCCGGTTCGTCTCCATTCTTTCCCATCTCTCGCCTTTGTTTCCGGTGTTTTTCAGGTATTCTTCTACGCTTTCATACAATCTTTTTCTCGGCCTCCCTCTTCTTTTCCTCCCAATTGGTTTCCTCTTCGTTACGAGCTTCGGCGTTCGTTCAATAGACATCCTCTCCATATGGCCTAACCATTTAAGTCTTTGTATCTTTATGTACCTTATTATATTTGGTTCATTGTACACTCTTCTCAATTCCTCGTTCGTCCTTCCTTCTCAGCCCTCTTCTGTTTTTCTTTTCTTTTCCATCTGCTTAAAATATCCTTTTCCGTTTTGTTCAGTATCCACGTTTCTACCACATATGTTACTGTTGCTCTTATTACAGTTTTATATGTTTTGGTTTTTGCCTTTCTGGGCATATACTTGGAGCTCATCAGTGACCTAAGACTGCCAAATTTTTTATATCCTTTTGTTATTATAGCTCTGATTTCCTGCTCCCTATGGCCTTTCCCTTCTATCAGTACTCCCAAGTATATAAACTGATTCACGCTCTAGAAATTCTTTCTCTCCCTGTACTCTCACAGTCAGACTTTCGGTTTCCGCTTCTGTGCTTCCCATCACCTTGTATTTTGTTATTTTCTGGTTAATTTCTAATCCGTATCCTCTTGCTTCTCTTATTCCGAATTTGCTATCATAGTTAGATTATCTGCCAAGACCGCGAGGGTCTGATGTTCGTTGCTAAGAAGAGATTCTTTCATCTTTAGTTTACTGTTCTTTATTACTTTTTCTAGCACTACATTGCAAAGTATCGAAGATAACGGATGGCATTGTCTAACACCCCTTTTTACTAGAAATTTTTCTGACCTAAATCCCTTCCATATTACTTCGTTGCACGTTCCTTCTTGATAATCGTATTAAGTCTACGAATAGGGCATATACCTGTATTCCATGTTCGTGGTAAGTTATCTGTGGCTCCTTTAATGTAACAATTTGGTCTATTGTTGATCTGCCCTTTCTAAACCCTGCCTGTTACTCTCCCAACACCCCTCTGTGACGTTATTTAATCCCCTTGCTAAGATTTTCGCAAATATTTTGTAGCGTGGGTCCAGCAGAGCGATGCCACTATAATTCTCACATAGCATTCTATCTCCTTGTTTATATATTGGATTTGTGCAAGCTCCTTTCCACTTTCCTGGCTTTCTTTATTCTCTCCATATTCGCTTTACCAGATCCGTCATTTCTTCATATAAGTTCTTTCCTCCCGCTTTTATCATCTCTTTCGGTATTTGATTTCCTCCCATACTTCGATTGGTTTTGAGGCTTTTTCTTACGTCGCTTATTTCTTCTCGCGAGCTTCTGTTACTTCTGCTCTGTCCCCTCCAACTTCATACACATCAGTTGGACCTCTATTTTTTTGTGGAATTTCCTCTTTTTTCCCGGGATTTACTTGTTAGTTCTCTTATCAGCTGTCTGTAGCTGTCCATATTTTCTGTATTCATGTTTGTTTAATGGTTTTAGTCTTGCCTCCTTCTTCACCCGATGCGTCATCTCTTCATGAAAGTTTTTTCCTCCCGCTGTAATTATCCCTATTGGTATTAGATTTTCTCCCGCGCTTCCATTGTTTTTGAGGCTGTTCCTTCTCTGTTCTTTCCAATTTTCTGTACATTACTTGGATTCTCGCTCTTGTCCTTATTTAGCAGTTTTTCGATGTGTTCTTTCCATGTTTTCATCACCTCTCCTAGTTCTGCCTTTAGCACCCTCGTCTTTATTTTTATATAGCTACTTCTGCCTTGGTATACTTTCTAAATACGTTTTATTTCCTCGTAGAATCCTCGTATTTCTTTGTTATAACATCTTGCTTCTACCTCTTTTATCCTTTTATCGTAGAATTTCCTCTTGTTCTCTCGGCATTTTCTTTTAAGTCCTCTTCTCAGCTGTCTGTAGTTTTCCAACATTTTCTGCATTCATGTTTGTTTAATGGTTTTATCATTGCCTCCATCTTCACCAGATGCGCCATTTCTTTATGAAAGTGTTTTCCTTTCGCTGTTATCATCTGTATTGGTATTACATTTTCTCCCGGACTTCTATTGTTTTTGTGGCTATTTATTATGTCGCCTATTTCTACTCCCGAAGTTTTCCCTACTCCTGCTCTATCCTCTCCAATTTCATGTACATTACTTGGATTCTCACTCTCGTCCTTATTTAGCAGTTTTTCGAAGTGTTCCTTCCATTTTTTCATCACTTCTCCTGATTCTGTTTTCAGCACCGTTTTTTTTTTTTTCGTTTTTCTATAGCTGTTTCTGCCTTGGTATCCTTTCCCAATACGTTTTATTTCCTGGGTCTATTTCTCGCGAAGGTCCTTCTACTCTTGCTTCGCCTTCTCCAATTTCATGTATATTACTTGGATTCTTACTCTCGTCCTTATTTATCACTTTTTCGAAGTATTCTTTCCATTCTTCCATCACCTCTTCTGGTTCTGCCTTTAGCGCGGTTGTCTTTGTTCTTATATAGCCGTTTCCACTTTGGTGTCCTTTCCCAATACATTTTATTTCCTGGTAGAGTCCCCGTATTTCTTTGTTATAAAATCTTTCTTCTACCTCTTTTATCCTTTTATTGCAGAATTTTCTTCTTTTTTCCGGTATTTAGTTTTTTAGTTCTCTTCCGAGCTGTCTGTACTTTTCTATATTTTCTGCATTCATGTTTGTTTAATGTTTTTATTCTTGCTTCGTTCTTCACCAGATCCGTCATTCTTTCATGAAAGTGTTTTCCTGTTTTTTAGGTTCTATATTATTCGACAATTAGCTGTTAGTATTGTTACCTACCACAACGTCGAATTTTCTCGATTTGGGCTACCACTTCCGTGGGAGTGTTTCTGAAGTCGAATAGTTCATTTTTGTACACGTTCTGGTATAGAATACTTTTTGTTTTCGCTTATAATAGCAATCTAGGGAAACACGTGCTTCGCTACCAACGAAGCTAGCATCTCCAAAATCCGTACCATACCGAATCACTATCAACCAATTAGTGTCATACCTTCGTTTGAAATCGTCCTGCTTAAATGCGAATAATTCTTTTATAGAAACTTGTTCATTGGTTCTTATTCTTATTTAATCTTGTTTTCTTACCTTTCGGAGATGTAACTAGTACAACAACTATTTGCAATAAATAATCTGATAGATGCAAGTCGCAAACTTGCACCCACTTATTTCGATTTAAACGAAAAATATCTTCTTACCCTCCGAACCGACACACACTCTTACACCTCCGTCCAATCTATTCGAAATCCAGTCCATCCGTGTTTAGTTATCGTGAATCAACGTACACGCCGACTAGCGGCCATCTATATGCAAATTCGCCTACAAATTACAGGTGTAGCGGCGGTGCGGCGGAGTAGTCAGTCGCAGATCGGAATCGTAGATATTCGAATTGCTGTATTGTACGGACGTATACGTAGGGAGCGTAGATACGTGGTACGTAGACGTGTATACAATACACGCGACGAAGTTCATATTTACAGGTGATAAACCAATTATAATAAATCCGCAGCGTTGAAACGCTGTCTGAACGTCGACCGCTTTCCGTGATGCATGGATCCGCGTTTATGGTAATTCGCGGCTGAGTTTTAAACCCGGCGATTAAGGGGTCGGACGCAGGAAGAGTGGATGGTAAACACGAGATGAGTGCGTCGCGATTCGCGGCACGAATATTAATTTCGCGGTGGAGTAGGGAAGAAGTAGGCGGAGGGGATAACTGTTAACAGTTACTGTATGTACTGTTAACTAGTTCGTTGGTTATGGAATATTGAAAGGAACTTTAATCGATCTTTGTTGGTTCCAAGAGTTCAGGAGTTGATGGAGATGAAACGTAATTTAATGAGTTTGGATGAAATCGTATTAGTTGGATAAATGGAAATACAGGTGCGTCGGTGAAGGAAGGCTATTCAAGATTATATTTTCTGCTAGCGGTAATGGAATATGGGAAGTTTGCAATTAAGTAGATTTAAGAAGAATATATTGCAAGCCACTGTAGTTGCTGTCGCTGCACTGATTTAACCCTTTCCTACCGGCTATGACATGAAGTCAAAAAATATTAATTTATGTTTATTATTATGTAAAGATTAATGATAAATGAAACTAATTATTGTATTTTTCAAATTTTTGTTTTGATTCTTAGTATTACTTTTAAGACCTAGACTTCTAAGTACCGTCAGTCTATTAGTGTCACAGATGAAAAAATCAAATATAGGAATTATTTAAAGAAACGCTGAATAGTTGCCTCGTGATAATCAACAAAACAGTTTTTCTTTTCGTTCAGGTATAAAAAACATCAAAGTGAGAGCACTTGAATGAGACTTAGATTGTACCTTCTTCGTGGTACATATCACATCTCCCTCTTCTTTCCACAAACACTGGCGACTTCTTTTTCTTTCATATTTTTTTTTTTTTAATTTCCTTCAAATAAATCATAAGGTTGTTATAATGCATAGAGTAGTAGTAACTTCAAACATAACCAATGTTTCTGGTAATATTTTGATTTGTTTGGAGGCAACCATACGATACATTTTATTATATAAATTATTAATAAATTATATAATATACAGTTAGTTATATTATTATAGTTCGCGCGTATGTTGAACTTACCATTCGTTTCATACACACTTTATATGCTTAAATTAGAGATTCGTTCTTTTGTATTTAAAGACGGTTTTTGAAGGATGATTTCGGGAATGTTTATTACTTACATATAAGAAAACGTTTAATATAAAAATTGTTTCGGGGCTTTATTATGCATATATTTCAGAATGATAATGCATGCCTTAAATGAGTTTTGAAATGAAAATGGTGGCGTGAATGACTCGTCGGCAAGTGCTCCAACGCTTGCAGTATAAATGTCGTAAACGTTTTCCTAGAACTGAGACTCTCTCAAAATATATTAAAATAGCTATGGAGACACGTAGAAAATTTTGAGGATCTTTTCTCTTTTAAAAATGAAAAAAAAATAAGTTTTCGGACAAAGATTAGCGTACAAAGCTGTTAATAAACATAAAATTTGCACCATATAAAGAAACGGCTACGTATTTCTGTGGGGAATTCAATTTGCTACATTTTGGGGAAATTTGAAGTGATTTTATCGAAATTTGTTCGACCTATGCTACAATCCAATTTGAAAAATGTTGTTTCGAGAAAAATGCGTTTGAAGTTGCAAGTGATGTCTTTTTACATAAATTCGATTTCTTTGCTTGATATAACTCAACGTACCTTTGGTCTGTAATCTCTGCACCAAAAAGCTGTATTTTTAAGTTGGTATTAACGCACCTAATTTATTAGATCGTTATACAGGGAATCCTCTACATTTTAGTTTAATACAATAGTTTGGTCTTGTCACATCTTCTCCTTCTTCTTCTTCCATTAAGTAGAGTTCGTTTGTTTGAAAATCATTCCTCTTCTGATATGGACGTCCACTGTTCCCTCCATCGCCTGGACGGTCGACAATTGGAGATCCGCTCTGTTTCGGGACTATAATTTGATTCCACGTACAAAATCTGAGACAATTATAAACTTAAATCTTAATACATTTAAACGGACTTTAAAGGTTTTTTTATTAAGATACGCTTTTTTGATGAGATGGAGTATTTTGACAGTGTTGGGACATTACGCCCGGGCTCGCTATTTTGATTTGATTATTATTGATTTGATATTATTGATTTTGATATTTTATTACTGTGCCTGGTTGGACAACGAAAATCTGGTTAATTTTTATATTCCTATTTTATTTACATATATACTTTTTTATATTTAATATTTTTATATTTTCACACCTCTTAATACAGTACAGGAACGAATAAATATTATTATTATTATTATTATTATTATTATTAATATTATTATTAGTGTAAAATTTGTTTTCACATCAAGTAGGTTGCTAACCATATCCTCATAAACCTCCGTCTTTTTGCGGACTTAGGCACTGCCTGAAGGCGTTGAACACGATTTTAGAAATTTAAGTTTTCAGAATGTGGAATAAAATTGAGGCTATAATTTTGAAAAATGACAACAGTCAGATAATCTTTGGCATTCGTGAAATATAATCGCATCACCCTTAACATGAAACTTTCGTCGATAAATCAACATATTTTTATGATTGCAACATTCTATCAAAGCCAGTCATCGATTACCATAACTAAACGAAAATTATGGAGTATTTCAAATAGAAATGATATACCAACAAAAGCAATTATCTAGCGTATAGTACTAGTAAATTTGAAATGAGTGGTGTGCACCCTGTACTTTTAATTGTGGGAAACCGAAGTATCATTGTCTTCCCGTTTCCTTGAAGTGTCTGGGGCATTTTACTTAGTTAGTTTAAATATTCCTTGTCCACAACATTTTCGTAAAAGATGTAAAAACATAAAACGCGCAGTTTAGCTAAAGATAATTCGACTTTCCTCAATCTCATTTCGTTTTGAGTGTGCCTTACTCAAAAGGAAACGACATATACAAGAGTCGAGTTACTTTCAGCACAAATAAAAGTGCGGATCTTTGGAAAAAAAAAAAGAAAAGGAAGAAAACGTGCATTTTTACCAGAGTTGGTGTCCCACGAACATAAATCTACTCAAACCACTCGCCACACACAGCAGTAACACAAAATTAAGCATACATGTAAATTTTACCGCTGAAAACTGTTAAACTCCTCTAAATTTTAGCACCCAGCTCAGTGCTGTCATAGTCATATGCTCACTTGTTGCCGGAATGTCGCCGCGAACAAAATACGCTTGCGAAAACTGTAACCAAAGTAAGAGAGAGCCGGCGTTTGTGTCAGTAACACAAAATTATTATCGAAGAAGTTTCAGGAAATAAATTTGAAGAAGAATCGTGTTACAGACATGTAATTTTATTTCGACGAAAAATGTCAAAACATCTGGTAAAAAAATACAATAAGTTGCTTTATTCACTCAGAATTTTGGAAATAAATATTGATGTGACCCTCTGCGGAAACCAGTACTTTTCAGCCAATCATTTGGGATCTCTCTGTATACGGGACTGGGTGGGAAAACTTGGGAAACAAAGATGTTCCTATTTCTGGTTTTTGTTGTGGCCAACTGAAGACTTTTTCGGTTGTTCACTCTCTTGCGCCCTGTAGCTAAGAAAATACAAATAAATGTCCCTTTGTAAGGTATAACCTTAAGTTGGCATTACTTGCTATTACAAAATTTTTGATCTTCTCTTGCCATCCGTAGACGTACGTTTCGCGGTTATACCGCTCGTCAGTACGGCTTTGCAAGAGCTGTGATTTCGTATACATATTTTATGTATATATTTAGCTACCCGCCGTGGGAGAATTGCAAATTACAAAATTTTTGATCTTAGCGAAGAGCGCGATTTCAGTTACTGCAGGAGGCTGTGGCAACGCAAGTTGTCCACTTCTGTAGAAAAATAACTGTAAAAATGCGTAATACGTGCATTGTGAGAGAATTCATATCGAATCCCTCTCACATGTACAAACATCCATTACTTGCTGTTAGCAACCATAGCTCTTAAGTTGGTAGTAGAATGCCATCAAGAATAAGAAGTTGAGGTTAGTTTTAATAAAAATATCGTCGATGAGGCCCCTGACCACCACTTTGAATTATATCAACCATTCAGTTTCAATTTTTTATTTTTAAAAATTAAATGTCCCGTCGTTGTTCTTACTCCGCTACTGTCGATAGGACTTTTTGATATATTGAAGTTGGTAACGAAGAAAAGTGAGAAGTTGGTTAAAGTTGGCCATAGTGTTATGTATTATATGGAGTTTATGCAAATATATGTAATTATATCTTATTTGCATGACGATGGCGCTGTTCTCATTACCCTCATTAGTCAGGGGATAGTGACTACAGTTTAAGTTTCTTTAATGCAAGTTTGAACTTTACACCGAAATACATTTTTATTGAAACAATCATATAGTTAGCTGTCCGTTGGTTATATCATAGGTATAGTAACATTTATTTAGGCAAGAAATATTTTATATCTCTTAACTAAATTCAAGTTATTTGAATGTCTCCGACCAATACCTGGGTCCTTGGGAGTATGTTCGGTGAGTTCGGTGAGGTCTCGAAATTTATTTTGATTTCCTTTACGGTTTTTCCTTCCAAATAGGAAAATTTGATGGCCGCTCGAAAACACAAAAAGGTAGTTGACTTAAATGCTTGTCAAAACCAGACTGTTTGACAGATCGATTTAACATTTTCAGTTAATTGATATGAAGTAGTTGCCAACAAAATGACATAAAGTGTTTGGAAAAATAGTAATCCCCCAGCAGCGATTCCGGAAACATGGCAATATACCCTGGTAATAATGTGTTTTGGCATCGAATCTGTTGTCTCCTTCTTCAGCTATGTTGCGTTTGACATCCTTTCCGGGCTGCAATGACACAAAGAAGCTTTGGCATCTTTGCCGATAATAAATACGTCATTTGATATAGTTTGTTCGTCCAGTGGTCATCCACAGACTTTCAGAGTGAAATTCGAGATTAAATTCAAGTAGCAATGTCCAACTGGGTAGTATCATTTACTTTCACAATGGGATCGGCGTTGACAAATAATAGCAGGTTCAGTTTTTCAAAGGAAAGAACTGCTTTTCAAAGTTCGATATGCTGCTTGCTAGGAGTCATGTCAAGTTGTGTATGCTAAGGTGAAATTCTCATAGATCACCTTGAAGCATGACGTTCTATAACTTCTATTTACACTGATTATTAACTTCTTAACTTTATTGATTTTCGTTCGATTTAATTTACTCTAAGTCTAAACGTTCTGCACCACCCATTCGAAAACCGTAAAAACAAATCTCAACAAAACCATCTTCACCAACACCAACTTTGAAAATGTTTCGTATTTCCCCATCTAAAGCACTTAGAATCGTGTATTTCTCGTCGACGTTTCGGTAACAAAAGTGTCATAACGCGGAGAAGAGAGGCGATACGCTACATCATTCGCATTGTTAGAAACTGTTTCGTGCAGAAAACGAATATATCGAATCGGTTTCGAGCTCGTCGTTCCGAAGGAAAATAACGAAACTGCTTAAAGAACTATGTAAAATGGCGGCATCTTTGTCGGACGTCCGTGATTATCATAGAAATAGCGTGTTTGGCGACGCCGTTTCTTGTGCGGACACAAAGGGAAATGGCCGTTTGAATTTGTTGCTTGTCGAAAGTTCGGCGCCGCCTTTGAAAAACGAAATGGAATTATCTTTGCGCTGGTTTTAGAGGACCTCAATCGATACGCGTTCGCTATTTACTTGCGCTAACTTCGCGAACGTATCGCGTCGCAACGTCGTCGCTTCCGGTTCGTTTCTAAAAAAGTACGAATTCGATTTTCTTCCGATTTCGTTTTTTTCCGACGTTGTTCCTTCAAAAATTTCAAAATCCCTTAATTAGCGAAACTTCATTTAATCTAAAAAAGAAAATTGCTTGCTCCTGCAAGTATGCATTTCGAATATCATATTTAAACCGGCAATGCCAGATTTTTCCTCCCTAAAGCGCTCGGATTAAAGATAAACCTTTTCTCCGTTTTTCGTGTTTTCCCGCTACATTCTTTCCTCTAGGGAGTTTCCGTTTTATTACCTTTTAATGAGTATTCCGTTCTCTTTTCCTCTTTCGCGTTCGTAATTCGAGCAAATTGAAATTTTCTTTCTCGCCGGATTCCTTTGCTCGATGTAAATATGATTATACTCGAATGTATCGCCGCCGTCTTCGGCGAAAGTTTGATTTCTTTTCTATTTAATAAGAGAGTCTTGTTAATTATTTTTCAGCGTACTGAAAATAGACGGAATGAAAAATAAAATAAAGGAAAGGTCGCATCGAAGTAAGAATAAAATAACTAAAACTATTTTTATTGTATTCGTTTCTTCTTAATACCTCAGGCACGTACTATTGCGGGAACAAAAATCCGGACAACTCTTATAGCCTATTTTGACTATTTTTAGGAGTATAAACCAACCGTTTCACATGTTCGTTCTAATGCCTTGAATAGTACCTGTAGAGACTCCAAATCTATTATCTAATCTCCTTATGGATCATTCTTCTTTAAGTAATGTAATTACTTGCGTTTTTTAGCAGCATTTAAATGCAGGATAATGACATGTCAATAATGATTTAAAAATGAAATAACATTTGACAAGGCAAAAGCCGGATTTAAACCTCATTATCTTAAGTGTCCGATTTTTTGTTGCCACAATAGTACTTCAAAAACTAAGTACTTATCTTCAATAACCCTTTGTTGAGAGTATCTTACATATACGCTATCAGCCAGTGTATAATTTGGATCTGAAATCACGGAAGTACGAGCGAGAACGAGCATGAAAGATAACACCAGCCCGAATTCTCTTCTTTAACTAACTAACCAATAGAATTGATTCCTTCGCTGTACCTGCTCGTAATACTCGATACTTTAACACTTTTCATCTTCCCAGAGCTAAGATAAATGTACTGTTAAAGGCAGCAATAACACATACGACGAGAAATGCAAATAGGCTTGAGATTGATCCCTTATCCTCGTAGACATTACCGAACTATATTTAAGTTTACAATTTTGTGTCTCTCTGAAATGTATTTAATCTATTGTGCCACTTGTGTATGGTGTACGTATTCATACTATATTTTGTTTCCTTTTGTTGTTATTTTCGTTCTGTATATGGCTCTTGGGCTGTTGGGAAATAAATAAATTATATATATATATAAATATTATGGGATCAAATAAGATAGACCATAAGAGGTGTGTAACATACAAATATTTTTCTACCGTACGTTTCTTCTTCTTCTCGAAAAAATCCATATTGCCCACTGGCTAGGGTGTCGCTATGTTTTCCGTTGTTTCCCTGATTTCCAATCTTCTATTATCTTTCATCTATAGGGGCTGCCCCTACCGTCCAAACGGCGTGTTTTTTTTTTTGTCGGCTATTGAGTTTTGAATTACACAGTACAATATTTTTCAGCTCATTGATTTGGGACTCAATTCTGAGAATTGCACGTAAAAGTAGCCCCAAAAATAAGAACTTCTGCATCATTCGTTTTGTCAAGTGCATTAATAATTTAGTGGCTGTGGAATAAACAACCCTTTTGTTCAGAGTGAATTACATTTTAAAAGTTACAGTTAAAAGTTGTGGTAGCCAAAGATATTGAGGACGCCTATGATTGTTTGAAATCTATTTTTCCAAAACTCAGTGAAGCTAAAATTAGAGAAGGTACGTATCGTTGTCTGTATTTAAATATTGTCATATCTAAATTTGTTCACTTCTATATATTCGCATTACCAATAATTTTTTCGCAATTGCTTTTTTTTATTTCAAACAGGTACTCTGAATGGACCGGATATACGAAAATTAATGAAAAGCGAATCTTTCACAAATATGCTTTCGAACCATTATAACCACCTATGTGCATGGGACGCATTGAAACAAGTAATTGAAAGCGTTTTAGCAAAGAACCGTGTACAGCGAGATAACATACAGACACGAGTGGACAAGTTGCTGTATTATTTTGAAAAAATCAATGCATCCATGACGTTAAAATTACATTTCATGCATTTCCACCTTGATGCCTTTTTGGCACAATTACCTCAGGAATCGGACGAGGAGAGAGGTTCCACCAGGTGACCATGCCAATGGAAAAGCTATTCAAAGGCAGAAAATTAGATGCACTGCTTGTGGCGGTTTGTTGGTGCAGTTCTAAAATTATGCAGTTTGAAGATGAAAGCACCGAAGATGAAGATGACACACAAATTGGTGGACACACTAAAGAAAACATGCCCTTGAATATTATGTCTAACTCGGATGATAATGCAGACGCAGAACATGAATATGAACAACCTGCGAAGAAAATAAGATCATCAGAACCACAAGCGTCAACTTCAACGAGGATGGATATTGACAATAATTGAAAATGTTCTAAATTTTGTTTCCATGCAGATAACTAATAAAAATCTCATATTTTCTGTGTAAGAATAGCTGTAATATGAATCGGAATTTTTATTTTCATGCAAAATAAAATTTATTTAAAAAAAAAAAACATATTTGCGGATTTGTAATCCAGTTATTGAGTAAAAAAGGTGAAAAATGGGGAAAAAATAGGAATTTTTGCGATTTTTAAGGCACTGGATGCACTTTTCTCGGGTAGGTTTATTCCGCTTTTCTTTTCTCCTATTCAATGTCTACAACTTTGCTTCAGACACAAAGAGATATTCCGTACGGTATACCGAGATATAACCGTGTTAAAATATAGAAAAAGTGATAAAAATCCACCTCGAGCAAAAAATTCGTATGGCCATTAAATTATTAATGCAGCTAACTTGACAAAACGAATGAGGCAGAAGTTCTTATTTTTGGGACTACTTTCACGTGCAATTCTCAGAATTGAGTCCCAAAATCATGTGTTGTACTGTGTTAGATTTTGCCCAATTACCTCATTTCGTATTTCTCTCTATCTTTTAAGAAACTTCATATCTGCTGCTATTAGTTTATCTTCTTATCTATGCTGTAGCGTCCATGTTTCGGACGTTTTTTGTGTGTTATGGAGACGCCATCTTCCGGATCCTACATTTATTGTCATTACTTCAATCTTGTGTATGTATGTATTAATATATGTATGTCTGGTGATCTATGTACTTATCTTTTAAATATCATCTCCACCACTGTCAAGTAAATCAAACAAGAAATCGGGAGTTAAAAGCTATATGAATAAATAAAGACGCGAAAAAGGCAAAGGAAACGGTAAAATATAACAAACAGCAGACAAAACTACGAATAAGAAAAAGAAACTGACAGAACAGGTAGGACTGGGTTGGATAATTTGGAAAAGTAAACTATTGGTGGTTATGGTTTGCAGTATTGCCAACTCAAGACACTGGCGATTGCTCACTCTCTATCAGAATAAGATAGCAAATTAATCGCATATCCGTATAACAAATAAAAATAAGGAGACTTTGGTTAAGATAATATATATAATAAAGAATTAGCCTTACCACATCTTTCGCAAATAAATCCAGATACATATTTCGACAACTACGTTGCCATTCTCTGTAGAAAACTGGGAGAATTCAGTATGACCAGCGATATACGACTAACGCCCAAGACGAACACCGCAGAACGAGCACCGCACAACTCTAAAACACAGCACAATCATTGCACACTAAGTATCAACAGTGTTTTGGTGTGCTTCGAACGGGCGTTCAGTGTATGATGTTCAATGTGCAATGTTTTAGAGTTGTGCAGTTCTCATTGTGTGGCATGCGTCTTGGTCGTTAGCCGTATATCGCTAATGATTAAACTGGGCAAATGCGCGATATGATGAGCCATCTATCCTTTGTCCTCTGTAATATAATATTACATTGTGAAAAGGACAGATGACTCATCATATGGCATATTTGCCCTGTCGACTAATGGTGGTGATTTCGCCCTGTTTTCAGCTGAGGATGGCAACTTATTTGCGGAAATACGTATCAGGATTCATTACCGAAACGTGTGGTAAGAGTATATTTTATACATATCCGTGTGTACAGTGTCGTACCGGTTAGTTACAAAGACGAATACGCCGTAAATTAAAGTCGGTAAAAATGACGAATAAATCGAGTAAATTGTGGAACATGGAGGGGAGCGGAGAACTTAAATAAGCGAGACTCCCAAGTTAAGATAAATGAAACTCAAAATACAAGAGCCTCAAAATAAATGAGACTCGACTGTAGTTGATCTCCCTTTGCAAATCTCAAACGTTTTCAACTACCACAGTACACGAGTAGCTCTACCTCTTCCGTTCTCGCACTTTTTCCACGCGTTCAATTGACGAAAATGCGTTTCTGCGCCCATGCCTTAACCAAATCCACTTGTTCTCTTCATTTAAACTAATTTTACTACCAACTACTAGACGCTACATCACAAATTGAACAACGAACGAATTTAAATGAGACTTTCTATGGTGGGGTTAGCACTAATCACAGACAGTACTATAGAAAATCGAAGGAGAATGAAACGGGGGAAACGCAGAGATATTGACATAGGTATGCCTTAATAGATGTTAGATGTAAATAACTCAGGAGATTGTAAAGATAGAAAGTAGCAGACAACGCAACGGTAGCCGATAATGACGTTTTGGGAGAACAATTATAAAAAGAGCGTTAGTTCGTGTATGCTCGTATAATGGTGACAGATATACGAGCACTTACGAACTCGCGCTATCCTTCTCTCCTCATACCAGGTTTCATATTTTTCCATATTAAAGCTCAGCATGTAAATAAAACCAGTACTTTTCCAGTAAATTTGTTTTAAATTTTGCGGATAGTTTAAGTTGGTTGTTCCGGCAATAGTGAATATATTCGCATGCATTGTACTTAGAAATTGGTGGGTACGTCCACTATTACCGGAACTACCAACTTAAACTGTCGAAATTGCGAAATTTAAAAATGTTTACTGGATTTCAAGTTGAAATCAATATTTAATATTTTTTAAACATTTTAGTTGGTTATAGGAATTTAAAACGTCTTGCATGTACTAATAAAACAAAATTAATAAATTGTATACTATCTAGTACCTAGTACCAAATTAATACGTAAATAAATTGCAAAAAATCCTGTATTCAGTAAGAAAAGAATGAAATATGAACTATGAAGATGACTCAACCTGATGTTCTCCATTGAATTGAGGCTCCGTACCAACTATCATAGTATCATTTTCGTCATCACTATCTAATTCTCCTCTATCTATACTATGGTCATTATGATCACTGGAAGTCACTCTCCACTTCATAACGATCGCCATCTACTTCCAAATTTTGTAGTTGATGGTCAAGGGTTGGATGGCTGCTCATCCGTGTTGGCTGTGGATATAATCCTCTATATTGCGGTCTGGCAAATTCGACAACTTTATGGCTTCTACTCATTCCCATTATACTAGAAGTATAACATTGTCATATAAATATGTCATTTCCACTGATACGAGGGTCGTTCAGAAAGTAAGCTTAACGATGCAAGCGCTGCTCTTGATAAGAAGGTAGCACTACAGAATTTCAGGGATTTATTCTCTCATCTATTCTGCGTCGCAGAGTCCGGTCGGTAGATTGTTGCCTTGTTGTGTTTTATAAAATTTTATCATGGAAATTCCGACAAAATTTGTGTCCAAATGCGAACCGCGAAGTATAAATACGCTTTCTTTTACCACCAAACACTGCACTCCCACAGAAATTTATCAAGAATTATGTGCTGTTTACGGCGATAAATGCATGGGCGAGTCTACAGATGGTAACGTGTTGGCGAACGGCGTTTCCAAATGGGCGCGATGAGTTGCACGACGAAGTGCGCGAACGACGACCAGCTCACGCAGTCAACGAGGGAACCTTGCGCTTGTGTGAACAGCTGATGGAGGAAGATGCGCGGTATACCCTGGACGAGTTGGCCAAAAATCTTCGAAGTAGAGGTGAATGTAGTCGAACTTCTGGACGCAAGTCATTCCGAATTGGGAATTACAAAACTTGTAACTCGATATACTAAATGTATCGAGAAATGTGGCGACTATGTGGAAGAATAGAAAATTGTCTGAAAACTTCCAAAATGGCTTTGTTGAAGTGTTTTCACTACACTTCCATAGCTTTATTAGACTGTTAAACTTACTTTCTGAACGACCCTCATATAGAACATTTAATACGCGACTAAGTACTAATAAATGCAATATTCACTTAAAAAGAACAGAAAAACAGGTCAACGCTGTAATTCGCGTATTGAGAATACGCTCAATGGGCACAAGAGAATACCAACGCAAGAACTAGCGCCTTGAGAGAAACGCTCACGTGATCTGCAAGTGATGGACAAGTTCTCTCTGGAATTTGTTTCAGACAACAGATTGTTGGTCAGGCTGTATTTAGAAATGGCAGTGATACATAAACTCAGCTAGAAGGTGCCCTCTTCCTATATCTCAACTCCGTTTAAAAGTATGGCAATTATAGCACAAGTGTGAGAAAAATGCTCATAGCGCGAGTGCCCCAGGGTTAATGAAGAAATGCATAGTAGTCCATGAAATGCTTGCTGACTAAACAAACTCAGAATTTATCCAATATAAATTAGTCTTTCCGGAAAATTGAGAACCTAACTACTGCCAATTATAATAGCTGGCGTCGCACACGAACTGGGTCTTAAAAATTTCATGCGTTTCCGCTTCACCGTGCTCAGCTTATCCCGCTTTAATCTCCGACATCTACACGCGTTAATACCGTAGCCGTATAAACCTGGACATTTATACGAACGACGACGGTATTACCTTCAGCCGCATATTCCCTACTCCATTACCGTTGGTATACGACGCCGGCCGTTTTGCTTTCGTTCGGCTAATTTACGACAACAACCCCGGTATCGTCGCGCTCCCTAATTAATTTATACTCTAACCGCGAATCGTCCCCGCATCAAAACCGATCCGTTAATATCGTCCGGACAGCTGATCTATCATTTACGTTTAATTGACTCCGGGAGAAGAGTTTATGCCGCCGGGAATGATTGTGATGGTTTAGAGCGCTGTCTCTCGGAGCACATTCGACGTAACTTCGAGATTGTGTGATAAATTGAGGCTATAAATTTTACAGTGGGCGCCCCTTTTTTGTTCTATTCCGTTGGAGGAGTTTCGGTGAGAGAAATTCAACTTGTAGGATACCCGATAAGTACCGGCTTCAGTCTACAATTTTTATTATTTTGCGACGAAAAGTCTGATCGAATTGTGTTTAAGAGGAGTGGTTTCTTTAAACGTCATTACCTCTTTAGGTACTTGAACATTTAATAAAAAATTTCCACATTAATTCATTACTTGGGTTCGCATGCTTTTTAGGAGGAAGTCTAACAGGCTGAGAACTTACTTACTTACTTAATCCTGGCACCCGTTTGACCGTGAAGTGTCGGGTTGTGTGGAGTTGAGTTTCCTGGCTCCCTCTTCCATATTTGTCTCCACTCTTCTTTCTCCCTGCATCTTGCTCTCATGTCCTGCCATTTCTCTCCCCTTGCCTCGTATGCACTTCGTACTTCTTGCTCCCATGTCTTCCTTGGTCTTCCTCTTCTCCTTTTTCCCATTTCTTTTGATTCGCATATTTGTCTTGCCAACCTTTCTTCGCCCATTCTTATAACATAGCCAAGCCATCTTAATTGCTCTAGCTGTATTGTTATTTCGATTGGCTCTATCTTGAGCTCCTCTCTCTATACTGCGTTCTTTATCCTATCCAACTTAGTTTTATTTTTTATTCGTCTCAGGAACCTCATTTCTACGCTGTTCATCCTGCTTCTTTGTCTCTCGTTTGTAGTCCATGACTCGCATGAATGTGTCAGTACTGGTTTCACTATCTTGCGGATCACTTCTGCCTTTACTATCTCTGGTATTTCTTTTTTGTTTAAAAATGGTTGAGAAACCATGTGAAAAAATAATAATATTCCTGAAAATTTCACTAAAGCGGGGAAGCTATGTTATAAATATGAAAATAGTCAAAATACCCCACCGTGATGTCTATTATACCAACGACCCAGATGGCACTGCGCATGCCGGTTCAGCTATCATTATCGAAAAAGCTCTCAAGCGTACTAAACTTCAGCCTTATATCAGAAATAAAACCCAAAGTACTTCAGCAATCAATAAACACAAAATAATAATAATCTTTATTTTCTTTATCAAAAAAATCGCGATGAACAATATTTTTGAATTATGGTCAATATTACATTATTCATTCACAATATATGTATATATACCTACAGGGAAAATAAAAATACAATGCTTCTGAGTGTATACAAAATTATGCACTATGTCAATGAATTATAGTAAGAGAATATATTACAAACAAGAAAACATAAGTAGGCAAACGAACATTTAAGTAGACAAAAGAATAAATACTAGAAACGTTAAATAATACATAGAAACATCTTATACAAATTTTCAGGAAATAAATTAATGACAAACAAATATTTTCTCCAAGAAAACCCAAGAAATTCTCCAATGCTGTAAATCTGCCTGTCAATTAATTCTTCTTTGATAGTGTTTTAAAATATTTTTAATGTAGGCAGCGTTTTAGTTTGAAGGGGTAGATGATTAAGAAATCTACAAGCATTGTAATAAGTTTGTGTCCCCTATTTTGCAGTGAAATGCCTGCGCAGCACGGGGTTTCGTATCGATATTCTAGCCGGCAGAACTTTTCTTTATTTTCAAAGGCAAAACATAATCTTTCACATATATAAAGTGATGAATTGTCAAAATTTTGAGTTCTCTGAACGCATTCCTGCAGGAATTCCGATGACCCAGACCGGCCGTAAAACGGATTGCACGTTTTGTAGTATATGCCCCAACGTACAATTCCATATTTTCCCACGAATTGCAAACATGTGTACTATTGTGCTTTTAAAATCCCCAGATCGCAACATTTTGATAATATTTTAAGAAAAAGACTTACCCTTGCTAATCTGCTAGATAAAAATTAATCTGTTCTTTCCAATCTAACCGATAATCTATGGAATGGCCCAATAGATTAACTGAATTTGAAACAGGAATTAATACATTGCATAGACCCACGTATACCAGTTCTAAGGAATGTTTCTTACCAAAAGTAATCATTTTTCTTTTGTCGTGATTATATTATATTTCAAGTCCCATAGCTGAATACATGTAAAAGCTGCTCCAAGATTAATCAAAATTTCTTTCTCGTTTTGTCCAATTTTTAAATCATCAGTATCATCAGCATAATTTACGAGTAATGTGTTTTCGTTTTCAATGCAATACACCAAATCATTTACGTATAGTAGAAATAAAATCGATCCAAATATGGAAAATATGGGAGTCCCTGCACATCCACTGTAAGACCCGCACATATGCAAGCATTTACTTCCACATATTGAGTTCTACCAGTAAGATAAGATCTGAACCTATCATGTGCGACTCTCCTAATTCCTTAAATTTCTAATTTATTTCATTAAAATTTCATGATTTACGGTGCCAAACGCTCTAGGCCAACCTTTGAAGGCATCAAATCGAACAAGAAAAATACCAGGTTTTCTTTAAGCACTAGGAAACACAATTTCTAATCGCAAGAGACTGGAATGCCAAAAAGACAGCTTGGAATTCGAGACTTACCAGAAAGGACGAAATCTCCTAAATGCGATACAAAATGAAAACCTAAATTACGTGTTAACCGGAGAACCGATCTATTGGCCAAGAAACGCGAACGAAATTCCTGATTTGCTTAATTTCACCATAACTAAGAGAATGGCGCATATCCATACTCACATAAAATCTAATTTCTACTTAAGCTTCTCGGATCATAGCGTAGTAATAATAATAATAACTAACGACATTCTCTACCAGCAGCCAAGCCCAAAACTCTGCTCAAATAAAACAAATTGGAAGAAATTTGAGGAATATGTTAGCACAAAATATGAATATTTGTTTGCGAATAAAAATCCACATAGAATTGAAGAGGAGGTCGCATACTTAACAGATTTCTTACAAACAGCATCATGAATAACGGCTCCACATAACAGCACCAAAGCGCACACATCAAAAATTTTGTAAAGAGAAGCGAAAATCATGAAGAATATGGCAAAGGACAAGAAATGTTGTAAACAAGACTTCTAAACAATTTAACACATGGACTCCGTACGAGAATAGATAAATTAAGAAGCGACACAGTTCACTACTACATTACAAATCTCAGAGAACCAGACCAACGATGGGCAAAAACAGAAGAAGAGAAAGCAGACGTATTTGCTAATCATTTTTCGTAAGTATTCACTCCAGTACCGCCTGATGACGATATTCGGTCTTTCCTGGAGGCAACACGTCAGTTATCACCACCGATTAAAGCCATCACATCAACAAAAATTTCAAGTAACAACTAGTTACTTGAAAAACTAGAAAGAAGTAGACAAGTAATGATTATAAAGCGCCGGGTGAGAACCTCACCGTCCGTCAAATATTGAAGCACTTACCAAGAAAAGCACTTGCTCCTCTAACGATGATTTACATACAATGCTATGATAAGACTATGTTACTTTCCTATACACTGGAAACACGCTCAAATCATTTTTGTACCAAAACCTGGAAAACCTCACCACGAATCAGCATCATACCGACCGATAAGTCTGTTGTCCATCATGGCAAAGATCTTCGAAAATCTCAATTGCACAGAAGAAATTATTCTAGAGTACCAACCAGTTTGCTTTTCCGGAAAATCACTTAATTGTACAAGAATGTAATAAAATTGTCCACAAAATCACGGAGAGCTTTGAAGGACATAAGATATGTGTAGCTGTCTTCCTTGACAACCAGCAAGCTTTTGAGAAGGTATGGCATGAACGATTATTGTATAAGCTAAAGGAAAAACTACCAGACCAACTATATCTACTAATTAAGGCATATCTCTTTGAAAGATCCTTTCAGGTCAAAATCGACAACAATACCTCGACACCAATACCAAACTATCAGGAGTACCACAGGGTAACGTGCTTGGACCACTTTCATATTTGCTTTATACCGCTGATGTGTTGGAAACAGACGTAACTCACAAAGCAACGTTTTTGGATGATACAATTTCCCTAACGATTAACGAAAACCCCATACTCGCTTCTAACAACTTACACAATCGCATAAACTACTTGTAGCATTGTCTGAACAAATGGAGAATCACAGCTAATAGCGGCAAATCAACCCCAATTACACTTACCATAGGACAAACCCTATTCCCACAAATAACAGTAAGCGATGTAGCAATTCCGATTAAATCTGTTGTTAAACGCTAGGGAATGCATCAGAATGACCAGAGATTGACATGGCAAGCACACTTAGAGGCAGAAACGTAGCAACTGACACTGGGAGCCAGGCAAATGAATTGGCTAATAGGTGAAATGTCCCAGGTAGCCATTGAAACTAAGCTTCTACTGTACAAGACAATTTTGGTACCAATATGGACATACGTATTGAGCTGTGAGGATACGCAAACCCAACAAACATCAACGATTGATACTCTTTGGTATATATTGAACTCAACATTACACGAAAACCTATGAGTACCTGTAGTTACAGGTGTTATGAAGAGACATACAATACGTTACAGAGAACGAAATTCACATCGCGCGAGTCTCGTAGTAAATCATCTACTAACTTACACGCAGATAGAAGACTCAGGATATAGCGGCCAGAAGACCTACATGAATATTGGTAGTCGTCCACTCCTGTCAACCGGTCGTCAATCTATTTACTTATTATTCTTTTATTCTTTGAGTAGATTGTAAATAAGCAAAATAATAATTTTAAAAAATTGTTCCGGAGGATGACTTCCGAAATGGCAAACGATAGCCCAACTTGGTTCGGATTTCGTTTATCTTAAAATCTATCATCCCGTATCCATCGATTCTACTGAATATGCTCCATTTAAATAAAAATGGGAATAGAATCCAGGAACAGAAGGTTTTATAGGACGATATCCTATCAAGTATCTTTTATTGAAGATGACAAACGATATCCGAAATCCGCCTAATATTTATTTCCCTATAAATAAATCGGGCCATTAGCGTTCGACGACGGTTAAGAGTTATTAAATTTCGCGCAATCCGCGATGATTTAGTGTCAGCCGATGTCAATTGCCGTTTTTATATTTTAGAAATATTTTACCGGAAGCGTCGCCGTGCACAGCTGATGGACACTGATGGGCTTTTAGCATTTTAATATTAACGGTCGACGCGGCGCCCGCGGTCGTGCCGTGACAGCTGCCTTCGCAAACGTTATTTTCCGGAATCGAGCTGACTCGTATTTTAAAACAATGTCGATATGATTGAGGATGATCTGGTGTGAAATCGTTTTTGGGGACGTAATATCGTTTCGGCGGGAATTGAAGGGGACGAACAACGGAAAACTTTTACAATTTCAATATTAATCCGTGGAATAACTGTCACGTGTTCTTTCGTTTTTCCGTATTTTATTAAGTCTAATATGTGTGACAGGACCTTATCTAGCTCATGCGTTCTAGAGTACGCTTAGGGATAGCCAAGACTTTGTTTTAGTTACAAACTCCTACTTTTCTTCTTCAATTTATTTAAGGATACGCCATTTTCAACTGTTCAACAAGGATGTTTATTTTTTAGACATGGACGATTGTAAAATTCTAGGCATATCTTGAGCAAGATCAAGTAATTTTTTTTTTTATTTTACTATGCGGGCTGTAAATCATATCCGTCGACACTCCGTGAATATTTAATTGCAAAGTAAAGACAAAAGTTTACAATTTGGGGAAACAAGCAAGAACGCCTGTGAATTCCCGGCCATATATCAAGCATGGTGAAGTGTTTATTTTGATAAGAGGTGTTTTGTTTACATCCGAAGAGACTTTGACCACCCTCGCGCTTTGCAAATAACATTCGACGATAAATATTCCAGTGATTTTAAAACTAAAAATTTGTTTGCCCAATTTCCCTTTAATGATTTCCTTTTTCGCATTAGTTATGACAAACCCTGCATATACCGCCACAATCAAAAGAAATTGGCCGGTCTGACATCCTTAGGCATCCACTTGGTCATAATCTCAATTCATGACATAATATTTACATTGTCAATAATATCAATTTGGCAACGTCGAAAATGAGATTATGGCATACGTTCAAGGATTATATAGATGCACTTCCCAGAACCACGAAAGAGCCTAAAAATTTGGCAATGCGAACATTTCGATCTATTCTTTTAAATTGTTATAACATAACTGCCACCACTACGAAGCAATAATTATACGTTATAACAAATCCGACAAAAATCCCAAACCCCGCAGCCCTTTTCTCACCGGACAACCTCCTTAATCTCCTCGAATCCGCTATCTTCTTTTACATCCGGTTAACGTGGTTTCCGGGACGCACGCCATCCTTGATTTATTTACCGGATTGCAGTCCGGCAACGAGATTACACCTTGGCCTGAGAGAGAGCAGATCTATAATCAACTCGCCGCAGTACACAATCGTCTTATCTCTTCGCCGTCGGGGCTCGGGAATCCTTTGCGTAGATCACACGCCCCCGAACGAGGATCATTATTTCACCCGATTTCATTTAATTTCATTAGATATTTCAATCTGTCTTTGTTATCTACGTCTTTCCTTCTTTTAGACGTTCCGACTACCGGTCTCCCGATCCACTCTTGACCTTTGCAATCTAATTTTTCCTCGCCGATTCCATCTCGAGCCGGCACACAGCAATGGCGAGGACTTCCCACCCGCGCCATTGATTTGGGGGAGGTAAATATGATGTTATAAATAACGTGAGTGTCAATTTCACACACCAGCAAAGAAGTTGCCGTCGAATTTGCCAGAGGACTTATCTTTAATGTCCTATTTTTCCGGAGGTTAAGCGATGAATGCTTTTATGATTCGTGAGTCCTCGACAGAGTAAGAAGCTCTTTATAAAGCGTTAGCATGAACTTCGGAGCCTATGCGCATCTATTTCAGGCCAGTATTACTGCCGGAACTTCATATGCATAAGTTAGGATACAGCAATACTACCAAAACAGAAAGGTTTAGATCATGACGTAGACCGAAGCAGTTATTAAAGTAATTCAGAGAGCGCGGAAACAATCAAGGACAATTCAAAAACGCAGCGATGTACCGGTGTTCTTACCGAGACACATTAGACTGAAGCTTATGGAGTCTGAACCTACATGTGGAACTCCTTATCAAATCGTTAGGACTGAGATGAGGCATTTGCTAAGGGGGCATCATGATAAACGCGGGAACGAAGGCAGTCTTGCATGTGCATTACAGAATCTTCACAGAACAACACACAATACTTGCTGGAAATAAGCAAATCTCAAAGGAGAGAGGCAATGGGCCCGTTGACTGGATATTGCCGGTTTATAAACATCTCCACATTCTAGAAATAGAGCAAGGCCTGTTCGCCTAACACGAAGAAATTAATAAAGAATGATTAAGGAAATCAACAATCCAGCAACAATCGCGAAAGAAAATTTAGCTAAGCGTTTCAACCCATCGCTTTTAGAATAAGTGTACGACTAGGTTTACTCGGTGTTAGGGAATGTATTTCTAGAAGGAAAACAAATGAAACAAGCTAAAAATATGCGAGCCAATGGTCTAACAGATTGACTAAACTAGTTTAACATCTTCGAAAATTAATCACACTGCTGGAAATTTATGTCTTCACGAGTACATTTAACCAAAAATTACTCAAAGAAGTTAAAAAAGTGATACACAGCGTTTTTTGCATAAACTATACAGCTGCATTCAGTTGGTGTTAGGGAATGTTTTTGCCGGAAGAAAGCAAATAACAAGAGCTAAACGTGTTCGAGCCAAGCGTCTAAAAGATTAACAAGACTAGCTTAACGCCTTCAAAAACTATTTATCCTGCTCATAATTATAATCGTCAGTAGTGCGTTCAGCCACGGATTGCGCAAGAAAATTCAACAAAATGATATATAGGGTTTCTCGAATAAAATATACAGCCGCGTTTAGTCGATGTTAGGGAATGTATTTATAGAAAGCAAACAAATGATAAGAGCTAAAAGTGTTCGGGTCAATGGTCTAAACGATTGACTAAACTAGTTTAACGTCTTCAAAAAATTAATTACACTGCTGGAAATTTAAGTCTTCACGGGTACATTGAATCAAGGATTACTCAAAGAAATTTAACAGACTGATATACAGCGTTTTCAGAATAAAATATACAGCTGTGTTCACTCAGTGTTAGCGATTGTATTTATAGAAAGGAAACAAATGACAGGAGCTAAACGTGATCGGGCCGATGATCCAAAAGACTGACAAAACTAGCTTAATGTCTTCACCCTGGTGAAAATTTACGAGTACCCTCAACCAAGCTTTGCTCAAAGAAACTGCGCAGAAAAATCAATAAAGTGATGTACAGCGTTCTTTAGAATAAAATATGGAGCTGTATTTAGTCGGTGTTAGCAAATGTATTCAAAAAAAAAGGGAAAATAAAATGGACGGGCTAAACGTGTTCAAAGAAGCTTAAAACTGTCCACCCACAAGGTGCACAATATCAGCTCGGCCGTGCAAATAGCCCACAAAAGAGGAACATTTTTTACAAAGAGTAGAATTCGAGTGAGCTTGCACTGAAAGGTGACAAAGGTTAAGAAACGAAAACCTCACTGAGGCAACTTTCACACAAGCTGCTGCAAGGACTGCACTGTAAACTACATTGCATATAGCAATAATTATCAACGGAGGGAATTATACTTTGTTTATCGCGAACTGGAACCGTAGACCGGTTTTGTGCATATTAGGACTCGTCAGTACAGTATAGCACCTCCGCGATTTATGTGAGAATTATATGGATTCTATTTTTCTACTTATTCTTCGTATCGCAACTCTCTCCAAGCTCTTGAAACTATTTTTCGAAATTAAAAGACTAAGTTTATAAATACACCCGAGATAAATTAGAGTATAAAGATTCTAGTAAACTTCGATAACTTGATCTCCACCCAAAATTTCAATTTTTTTTTTTCAGAAACATTTTCATTGATTACATACCAAATGCACGTCCCTAAAGATCTGTATAGTACCACCACATATTGAATTAAAAATGATCCTTTTTGCGCACGAAGACAAGACAAAATAATAACGTACCACCATTGCGTCGATCGTACACACACACACACACACACACACATCTGCATGCGAACAACTCTGCCCTGATGAACGATGGCGACGCGGGCATGGGAAGAAGCAAAGACAGCCGTCCGTATTGAATAAAGAATAAGCGGGTAGAACAAAATGAACGACAAAAGAAAGGGCGCGATGTACGCGAGGAACGCGGCCGAACGCTGTGTGCCCTGAATATTTTTCAGTTTATCGCATTAGTCGCATTTGACGTCCCGTTCTTTGCCGGCATGCACGTACGCTTGTAGATGCTGATGCATGTGTAGGGATACACTACTGTCGCAAAGTTTAAACGTTGTTAAAACGTATTTGAGTTGTTATTTCCGGAATGATGCACAAAGTTGAGGAAAAGTTTTTATTTTTGGTCTAGGGAGTATAAGCGCGGATATCTTTGACGTTAATGACTTTCGTATTTTCTTCTTCATATTTGGAGAAAGTCTTCAATTCAATGTTCAAGTCACCGAAGAAAATAATCGGTTTCAATAAAATGAATTCCAACACTTTATCAAATAAAATCGGCCTGTTGGAGAATTTATTCCAACAAAATTTTATATGGCTTTTATGGCGCTTATACGTTAGTGAATTTTAATAATAACCATAATGAAAGAAGAAAATTAAGTGGAAGAAGAAAGCAGTTTGTTGACCGAACTTGTCTGATTTTGACAGTTAATTAGATCAATTTGCAAAATTCACATAATTGTTGTACACCTTTTGACCACAAATTCGGTTGAATTTGACAACCCAATTTTGCTTCTTACTTCCGTGGCTTTAAAAAGAAAATTGAGTGAAAGAAGGAAGCTCTTTTTTGTGACTGAACTCGTTCGATTTTGACAGATAATTGGATGAAATTGCCGGATTCACCTCATCTGCGATTTGTTTGAAGTATAAAACAATTGACCTGATTGGCAGCAGTCTTCTCATTCTTGGTTTTTTTTCGCTTTTACGTTAGTAATATTTAATAATGACGATAGTGAAGGAAGAAAATTAAGTGGAAGAAGAGAGCAGTTTTTTGACCGAACTTGTCCGATTTTGACAGTTAGATCAAGTGTTTTATACCTTCTGGCTACAAGTTTGGTTGAATTTGCCAGAAGTTGCTTGGTTTATTGCTCCCATGGCTTTAAACAGAAAATTGCAACATGTCTGGAAATTTTAAAGCCACCTTATTATCTGCACTGGCACTTTCCCCACAAATTCGCATATTGTGTGTTTCATATCGTTGTCGAAATCAGTCAAATCAACCTGGACCTGCTTCAAAGTTGTATGGTTCAGGATTATCTCCTTTACGCTCTTTCATAACGTTAAAAAGTCTCAGCGCTTTTAGTTAGTAACCGCTTGACTTAACGCAATTCTCTTCTGGTAACAATCTTCAATCCATATGGACAGAAGACGTTCCATATTTATTAATATTGTACTTCTTTTTCGACGTAGTATTTTGATGCTTGACAATGCCGTTATTTAACCGCACAATTTTTCGCACAGAAGACACATAAGACTCTTTCATTCCTTTATCACTAGCTATTTTTGCAAATATAGGACCATTTCCGTGTATATATGGTTGGATTTGCCTAACTGTACTATTGCGAATTACGCACTATGCAGGGTATTATATGCAATAGTCAAGTTGATACAAATGTCCACCAAACTTCTGCTAGGAATAATTGGAAACAACAGTGAACCATTAATATATGTACTTATATCATAAATGCATGTTTGTTTGTGGGAGTTTTTCCAGAAGAACTAAAAATATCGCTCTTACCAAAATTTCGTCTCGTTATCTTGGTTCATCCTATTACTCTTCTTAAGGTACCAATTAATCTATGTTTGCCTTAAATCAAAATTTCCTCAAACCCCGATCTTGGAGAAATCAGCAACCAGAGCGAAATATGGCAAACGCACAGGTCAACATGGTTCTGGAGATCGATTTTTAAGGTGAGTAAACAGCAAATAGCGACTCGGGAGGACAGACTTTTCCAAACTCAAACCCTTATCTGATGCCTACTTAATCTTAAGATGTCCGACCAAATAGATACTGTAGTTTCAATTATGGACCTATAGGTACTAACTTCCTAATAGGTGCATTGCACAGAAAGCATCCAACCCAAACTTCCGTTTCTTCGACCGCCCGAACGACAGATCGAAGGAGGAGAGAAATAAAACTCCTTTTTCTCTCGATAAATTGCATTACTCGAGCCCGAATAACTGGCAGCGCCGAATAAAGTAAACGAAGTTAACGTGTGCGAAAGTCTTCGGCTCTCCTCCTCGGCGAGCATGTAACTCTATCGCTCTCTCCTACGAAGCTGAGCCATCTAATGCGCTTCGGACCGGTCTCGAGACTTCCCTAATCCCCTCAGGAGATATTAGCGCGTCTTGTTACAGAAACCAAAACAAGCTCGACTTCATTGCCGGATTTCTAGATTGAGTCAACGGTATAAAAATCGATCCTCTGTCCCAACGGCACGTTTGCATTCGCTCGAGGCGTTCTTTGACTTTCGTCGTTTCTCTCCGTCTTCTCCGGTTCTTACTCTCTTCCTTTCTGGAGTCGGTCGGTCGGGGGCATGGCGAATCGGCGTCAAGTATTAGCGCGGAAATTCATTGAACTAATGTTCGGGATAAACAATCGGATCGTCCGAGAGCGAGTTACAGATAAACGAAATATAACGAGGAAAGAGATTTTATTCTCGAGACAGAAATTTCCAAGGGATCTATCTTTAAATAAGGCTGTATTTCTAAGTTTAATCGGGAATTAGGGGTTATTTCAGGTCACGAAGGATTTGCCTGGTGGATGTTGAACTTTCGTTCACGCTATGATAAGCGTCCAGACCTCCAGGTTCTAATTAGTCACAATTTCTTTTCGAAAATTATTTGCAAATATGATAACTATCGTCTGGCGAAAGACTCCTTCCAATTTTCCACTTTCCCAGTAGAACCAGGGAAGAACAGCACGGGATACATATACGTTGGCACACATGTCGTGGATGGTGAGGTCGAGAAGGCGGAGTATCGATGTGAAATGTGTTTGTTTTTTTCTCCTGGTAGTAATCGTAACAGTCTGAACTATATTATGGTCGAATCCAAAAGTATAGCACTTTCCACCATTCGGAAATATGTTTCCCTCGAATTAGGAGATAATTATAAAATAGATACAGAGACTAATCGAGAAAAATTATCCACCACGTGGCCAGTAACTTTTCTAAATCTGGGGATTTTTGTATTTATAAGTTTATGGTATTTGCATATCACCTCTCAGTGACTGAGTGGTAAAACTCGCGCTTCACAGTGCGAAGGGCCGGTGTTCGAAACCCGGTAGAGGCAGAGCGTAGCAGTTTAAAATCCTAAAATGGATCTGGTACCTCTAATAGCTGCGAAAATGAAGGAAATGCCACTGGGCGGGCCAGGAGTGGTACGATATATGCGTGTACATATACGGCTCGGTGGCTCCGAACCCTTACACCGAAAGGTAGAAAGGGTAAAATATTAAGAAGAAAAAGAAGAAGAAGCATATCACTAGCAGTTGACATAGGCGTACAATCCTTATTCACAATTTTTGCTGTCATTCTTTAGGTTTTCGATCCGTTATTTTTATCATACATTTAAAGTAATAGAATTGTACTTTTCAGTTTACAGTCGTCTCATCGCATTTCTGTGTAAGGTAAGCTAAGTACAATATCATATAGCATGAAATAGAAATAATTATTTTAGGTTAATCTTTAAAATGACACCTCACATTATAAGGGAAAATGATTATTAACTTTTATATGTTTAGAAGTGAACAAAACGGATTCATTCTGATCTGGCGCGTTTTCAAAGCGGTAGTCGAAATGAAGATGAGACTACGACATACTCACTGCAGAGTTGTATTGAGCAATACGTGTAAAGATTTCCAAAGAAAAAATTTCATATAAAACATTTTCTCGCCATTAGAAAAGACTTGTGGAACGTTCTGAAACTAAACATTGCATTTATAAAGGGAAATCTACTGGTGGGCTAACTGTATTATGTGTAGATGTCCTTGATGACATTCAACATCGAATGGAAGAGTCCTACGAAATCTCTACCCAAGTTATCTCCTAAATCAGGTATAATAACGAATTTCATTACTTATCATAAAAGAATTCAATGTTTCCTTATTTTGTAGGTATCTCTTATGGAAGCTGGCAAAAGGCTTTGAAGAGAATTTTGCATATGCATCCTTTGTATGGATACTGGTGTTAGTGGTACAACAATTACATCCACGAGACCATCCAGAACGTATTCAATTTTGTCGGTGGTTCAGTGTAAATTTAAACAAAAACGATGCATTGAACAAAGCATTTATGTCAGACGGGGAATGATTCCATTTACCAGGCTACGTAAATAGCCAAAATTATAGAACATGGGGAACTAAAAATCCACATAAGTTTATCAAAGCCAGTTTACAGGCTATTAAA
This sequence comes from Chrysina gloriosa, assembly GCA_038088585.1. Taxonomy (NCBI): domain Eukaryota; kingdom Metazoa; phylum Arthropoda; class Insecta; order Coleoptera; family Scarabaeidae; genus Chrysina; species Chrysina gloriosa. The sequence goes on along the minus strand of CM076090.1, from coordinate 7,444,122 downwards.
ATTGGTATATAGGTGGCATTATCAAGACGAGGTATTATGGGGCCTACATTTTTTAATGAAACAGTAACTGCTGAAAGATATCGGAATAATATTTTACACCCACTTATCGAACAGTTGCAGGATGATGTATTGAAGGAAGGATATTTTCAGCAAGAGGGAGCAACAGCTTATGCTACATTCGATACATTGGGATACCTACGTCAATTTCATGATAATCGTGTGCGATGGAGGATCACCAGGTTTAACACCTGTAGATTTTTATTTCTTTTGGTTATCTAAGAAACGAAGTTTGGTATAGACAACGCTTACATACAACATTGATGAGCTACAAGCAGCTATACGGCATGCAATTGAAGATATCAGTACAGTAGCTTTAAGAAAAGTATTTGACAATTTAAAGAGGACGATACAATTATATATAGGACAGAACGGATCACATTTTCAACATTTATTGTAATTTGATAGAATATACTTTACTATTAATATAACAACTACTGTTAGACTAACTGAATAAATAAATTGTGGCAATTATTAAATTTATATATATTTCAAATTGAGAGGCATAAAATAAAAACTTTCAATCAATCTAGCGATAAAGTCAAAAGTAAGTTAAAAAAAAGTAAATACAATTTCCTTTTATTTAAAAAATGCGCGCCCTAATTAAAACTTTAAAATATGCCACTTTCTGCAATATTTTACATGAAGCAATAGTGTACTGCCAACTGCTGTTATTTGGGTCGCCTAATTTGATAACCACGTGATGTGCACATATATTTATTATACAGTTCGTCTATTGAATCTTTTTACACACGTCACTGTTGAATGACACAAGCAAAAATCGCCGGTTAATCTAACTATCCCTATTTATCGGTATCGAATGTTCAAGTACGTATGTCTGACACAGAAGTTATATGTAAACTACTACGTTAATCAATTGACTGTAAGAGAAGTGCATATTATTTCAATGCATTATGTATATAGTGCTTAACTTGAACTACGAGTACCGATTTGATTCGTACGGATAAAAATAGACGACGTGTGTAAAAGATCCATTAGACATTAGACGAACGTTACCTATATTGCTTACTGAAGGAGAAAACCGTGAGCAACCATATGAGAGCGGGATATCCAATCATCTCACTTTAATGGGTGATGTCACTAAAATGGGCACGCGCCACATGTATAAACTTATTGGCTTATTGGCGACCATTATGAAAATTGACAGCGTTTGTATTTGTGCTGATTTGTGCGCTCCGTCCGACATAGTTAAGTCAAATGTAATGCAGATCACTCGTGATTAAAATATCAATGTTATTAGCAATTAGCACAGTGATTAGCGTATGCCGGCGTCTGTGAATGAATGTGCCTCGGAAAGGTTGTGCTTGCTTAATTCACAAAATGAATGCTCGAAATATGCATAAGAGAGAATATACACAGAGTTTTTATAAAAAGCAATATGAAAAGATATTTAATAAACATAATATTCAAAAGCATTGGGATGTATTTAATTCTGACGCTATGCCTACTCATATTAAAAGTCAAGACATTCTCCAAAACCACAGGACACAATTACGTAAGTGAATAACAGAATTTTATGTTAAAATTAGATTTCAGGCACAGTTGACATCAAAAATATTCTATTATTAGGCAGAAGTTCACGAAATTGATCCTGTTCAAAAATCGGTAATTTACAACTCAGGTTATGGTTTTTTGATTTTTTTTTAACGAGTCAATGTTGTTAATTATCACCAATATCATGTGTTTAAAGTTGTACTTACCTTTTTATTTGTTTATATTTGTATATATTATTTTGTAATTATATGAACATTAGCAAGATATATTACATTTTGATTTACACCTTTTATTATTATTAATTATTTATTATTATTAAAATTTATTATTATTTTTCTTTTCCCTTCCTTCTAAGAACACTGGTCCATAATTACATAAGTAAAACATTGTTATTCAAATAGAACAAACAAACATTTGTACAAATTACATTTAAAAATCGGTACAAGAATATTTATTTAATATTAAAACAATCACAAAGAATTTACATTCCACTTCGATTCAGTTAGAGAGGTTGCAGATATATTAACCGATTATAATCTATATCAAAGTAACATTAATGTTATTACCATCATCCGAATCAGGAACTATAACAAAAATTTATCATTGTCTACCATACATTTATTGTTATGAACCATTCTCGGTAATTACAATACAAATTTAGTAACGAACATGTATAATCAATTCTACATTCAATAATACTTCAAAATTTGTGATGTAAATATTAATACACTCACTAAATTTTGTTATATTAGATTAATAATTGGTCACTTTATTCAAATTTAAACCGCCAACTTCTTCCGATGGCGCATGTCAGCACAATTCACCCGTAAGAAAAGGATAGAGTGATGTATACCTGTCGTATTGTTGGTCACGTTTTTCGCTCATTGTCAGGATAGGGAATTAGCAATATAGGTACAATAAATATATGGGTGTACATATACAAGAACTGTTGATGTCTCTGTAGTATCGATTAAGTGCCTAAAAGCATCAAATCGGAAAGCCCAGCGTACGAATTCATAAAACTGTTCAAATGAAAAAAGGATTTCCTCTCATCAACCTCCGAATATTTTTCAATTTCGACGAACATTCTGCAAATATTTGAGGCGTTGCGTTGGCGTAGAAGCCAACACTCGAATAAATTCATTACGTTTAATTTATTACCCAGAATATACCTATTTCTCTTAACAATTTACATTTTAAACACGACATAAAGCAAACAATATCTCGAATTTATTTGCTCTAACACGAAATACATACCTACCCTTAATTTATATTTTCATTATGCCGGAGATAATTCAATTCTTCCACAGTCCGCGACTCCGCTTCCTAAATATAATTTGAATAATAAGATATTGTGTAACGCGAAACCGCACCGTAATGCCGCTTCGCCTTTTTTACGACGCGCACACGTAAATGCATCCCTTAACGAACGTGTAACACGAGCCGGACAGACACATTCCGCTACGCGATAAAATATTCATCGCTTTAACTTTTATACATGTCGCTTCGGATTAACGCGGAATACACCTAGATAAGAGGATAGGAGAAAATGTGAAGTATGTTGTAAGTAAAAATTTCACTTTCTTTCTTTCCTTTTCGATTAATCTCGAACTTAATTAAACGAAACAAAATATTCTCATTGGATTTTCGCAAGTCTTACATTGTCTCCTAGGTTTAGGAAGCCCCAGATTACAATGTCGAAAATCATCTAGTGTTTCGAGTTGGCTCTAAGTGACAACTTCCGGCGAAAGAAACCTTGGACTGCAAGACCCGCTTTTCGCAAAGAATAGGCAAAATGGTAACCGTGCACTTGTAATATTCACAGGGGAAAGTCGGAATTCTTTGGCAGATGTCATCGATCAAAAAATCGAGAGAAAATTACGAGTGCTAAAATCATTTTCTTCTGAAACTTGACGATTTGTTTCCTGACCAAGGACCAGTGATTAGTGCAACATTGATTTTGATGAAGTTCCGTAGCTGAAACAGCCTAAGGCATACAGCCTGATTTCCCTGTCACCATCAAGCTCCACTACTATCAGGGAACACCCAACACCCTGCACACTCCAAAAATTACCGGAACTCGACCTTTGAATCCCCCAAATCTTTAACCCTCAACAGAAATTAATTAAAACAATATAAACCAAGAACCAAAAACCAAGAAACTGGAAAGCTGTAATCGATACCAACATTTCAGGTGCCTCAGATCAGTAACATAAAGCCTATTAAAATTCTATTATAATTACCAGAAATCCTTGTACTCTTGCCAACAGTCATCTATTACAATAACTTTCCCAGCTATCTCATTTATCATCCTCACTAATACTTGACCCCTCCTACCCTCCTCCCATTTAGGAACCCTACCCATTCACTGAATTTCTCATAAAATCCTCTTCTTGCCTCAATTCTATTATCCTTAGTGCAAACATATAAGACATATTCCCCTGTTTCCTCTTCCACACAATCACATAATCCATCCCCTTCCCTAAATTGAAATCTTTTATAATATCCTTTAAAATAACCATTTCCCGTTATTAAGTGATAAGCAGTTTCTAGCAACCCTTTATCACCAAAAGTTTGTCTTTATCAAAAATCTGACACTATATCACATCGGTAAACATCCCATCACACAATTGTTTTATAATAAAACCGAAGGTTCGGTTTATACAGTTATTGAAAATGCTTGCCTCGAGCTAGCGAGACACGTGTCATCGATTTTATTATAAAACAATTATGCGGTAAAGGAGTTTACCGATGTGATATAGTGTCAGTAAATTAAACCACAGTCCTTGCAACCACCTTCATTTATTAAGAATCCTATATACTAGTCTCCCTATAACTTCGGAATCCCAAATATCTTGCCAAATTCTAATAACCTCATCTCTTTCTTTATGTCTCGCAATTTTTTATCCACGTCTTTAAAAGACTCTACATTACAAGCTTCATTCGCAATGTTACGACCAATTTATCACAGCGTTCCGGTATGGTTACTTTTGATCTCTCGCTTCAATTTCTAACGTGGAGATGGCGGCTCGCTTTCGTAGGTTCTTGATACAATTTTTTGTTTGTGGGTGCACGCGTTAAACATTCTGCTAATGGCGCCCGGTTGAAAGTCCCGTTTGTCGAGGATATGCACGCGAATTCGACTGTGGGAGTTTTATATCATCGTTGTTATCATTTGGGAGTTACGCTTCCCCAATTTTGCTGTTCGAACTATCGGCCACGCTGTACGTTTGCTTTTACCTCTATTGGAGGTAAGTTTTTCTTTTTATTAATTACGACGTCGTCATTTTCGCTTTCACGTTGTTGTAGAAGAGCTAGCAGAGTGCTAAGATTTATTTTGAGAACATATTGTGATGAAGAAGCCATTGTCAATAAAACCACCGGTAAACCTAAAATGATTATGTATTATAATTAGACTAGAGAGTGGATGCACTAGATCAAATGTGTTCTCTGATATCCTGTATTAGAAAGACGAATGGCTGTTTTCTATGGATGATAAATATTGCATGCATTAATGCGTATATTATGTACAGTCATAATGTCAATAGCAAAGGTGCGAAGGCTCCCAGTCGCAAAATTTTATGACAAATCTAGGCATGTCACTAACATCACATTTTATGAATAAGAGATTGGAAACAACTACTTTGAAAGAGATATTTGCGTGCAAATATATCTAATCTGATGTCAAAAGATGTTGCTAACTCGTCAAAAGATATTACTGAAGAATCAGTACCAAAAAACGTACTTACTGTACATTCTGCCCCTCTAAAATAAGGCGGAAAGCAAATGCATTGTGGAATAAATGCAAGAACGTTATTTGTCGTGAGCATAACATTGACATGTGCGAAAATTGTATATGAATGATTCTTATAAAGCTTTATATTCTTATCTTCTAAAAAATGTCTTGTTTATTTACTATATATGAAAGTCAAAATGACTGTTCATTAGCAGAAAATTAGTGGTAAGCTTCCAAAGAAATAGGATTCCTAAGTGTTGTTGATTCCTGGATGAAGTTTTTCTGGTGTTTTTATTTCATTTATATGTAACAATATAATCCACATTAGTTTATTCTAAATCAATCAATAAAATAGGACAATATAGCTAATTAAGAATCATGCGTCAATTTTGCGCATGATTATCTTTAACGTATGTCACAATATGATTATCTTTCTAGGGTTAAATAGAGTTTCCGAGTAACATTGCTGGTCGCTTCACGACCGAATAAAAGATTAAGTAACGTAGGCGGTTCGAATAACCTCGTCGCAATTGCTAACGAAGCTGGAGGGTCTCTCTGATTCCAGAAACTTAGATGCGATCCAGTTCTATAATTGGAGAGTGGCTCCCTCTCGAACTTGAACTTACGCCGTCTCCATTGAGATAGTACGGCCTGAACCTCCATCTTTATAGCTAACTAAGTGGGTTATTCCAATTGTAACGACTAGCGTCCGTATCGGTCACGTTTCCGACTTTTTCTTTTATCATTTTACCAAAAGTTTTTGAAGCCAGTAACAGCAAGTCTACCTGCCTCCTCATTCATCCTACACCCACTATGACCTCTCACCCAACAAATTCTCAATTTAGCCATCCATCTCATATACTGTACTTCCATTTATTCCCATGACCTTGCTTGATTCTTCGTCAGACAGTTGCAGTTATACACTATGAGGTAGCACCGATGCTGTTGATCGATGCTATACAAACTTAAAGGTGTTTGCAATCGTAGCAGTAGAGAAAAGGTTCAAGCTCACACTTTAATAAATAGGATAAAGAAAAAGGAAAGAATTACGCTTGGACAAAACTAGGCCGAAAAATTTCACAAGGCTTCCAGGATTCATTGCTGTGGTCGGAGAGGAATTAGTGGGTGGGTATTTTCAAAGCACTTCTGAACTAGACGCAATTTAGGCACGTTTGATCTCCGAAAATTATAGAGGCCACGTGCTTTCTTACTCACCGTATGTGTGTTCCGCAAGTCAAAATGTCTAAAACGAAGGGAAAAATTACGGAAAACTCCTAAGGTAGAATCGCACGCCAGCAAATTTTTACGCCCGAGAGGCGCGAGACACGGTACTACTTTTCCTCCAAAGGTCGATTGTCCCTTAAGGAAAAATCGAACTACAAGCAAAATACAAGGTGCAGTGTCTTTAAAGATATGCAAATATCAATTTGAAATGGAGAAAAATGTTTCGGAAAAGTTTAATAAACAATGAAACGATAAATTCAGACTATAATACAGAATCTCAGAGAACGTGTAAATTTCAGGAATTGCGCCGATACATCGCAAGTTGCACGGTTTTCCCATCTTTAGAGTATTGTCTCTTCGTAGTGAGAGCTGATTCAAGTCATTCCAAAACTACCAGTCTAGCATTACGATTCACAAAACTTTCAAGCAAAAACATTATCTTATTATCGCGTCGTCGATAAACTCATTCGACTTCTTGTAACCGTTTTACTCGCAAAATACGAGACGTTCGGCATCGAATTAGAACTTCGACCGCGATTTAACGACGGAATCCGTGCTAGCGATACATGCATAAAGTATGTATGAACGGTTACCTCATCGCCGCCGGCGTATTGATTTCTCGTTGCCGCCGAATTCCTTTGTCACCTCTAATTCTGACTGATCACTTTGTCGCCCATTCCGCCCCACCTCTCCTCGAATAACAGATGAGCTAACCGTACTGTATGCACTATGTGCCTGATCCTGCATTACTCATCTTCCGCATCAATATCGAGATTGTACGTGCATCGGTACGCACATCGTTCGAGGGTGTTTCGTCATATTCGCATGGATGTACGTTCATTTGGACTTAATATCCCCCTGTCAACAGTTCGCGGTGCTTAAATCCCGATGATTACTCACCTGCGCCGTTGCGTGTGACTCTGTCTAAACCGGAGGTCTTCAAACAATTTCACCGATTGAAAGTACGTGGAAAGTGACGTTTTCTTAACCTTTACTTATTAACAATATGTAAAAGTCACTTGTGAAAAGAAGAACACTACTTTGTTACACTACCACTTTATCTTATATGATAGATCTCTACCACTAATAGGTCAATAAAACAAGGCTGGTTTGAACGATAGTTATATTTTCAGAACGTTTACAAAAGTTTTCGGAACACCTTCGTCAGTGAAAATATAACTAGATAAATATATAAACAAACATTTGTTTTTTATTTGGGAACTATCAACAAAATAACTAAAGACTAGGATTTCTTGATATAGAGGTGTGTAACCAACTTTTATATATATATATATAAATTATAAAAACTAAATTAATGTGTAAACATACATGCGAATTAGGTAAAACCTTATATCAAAAATCTTTGTCGAAACCTTAACAATTCTGTTCAAGGACTAGGGAAAACCAAATTTAAAAACCTAGCCAAAGGTTTCCTTCTTAAGAAATGCAAATGTCATTTTAACAAATTGCTATATACATTACTTAAATTTTGAATATCGGTCCTGAAATTAATAGTTTTAGTGTCTTTCTGTATATTTATCATTTCATATATTAGTCTTTTTTATAATTATTCTCTGTTTTTAATATAATTGTGTTTTCAAAATCAAAGTAATGCCCAAGATCTTTGTAATGCTTTGTTACAGCGGTCATTGCACCAAAATCATTATTTAAAGAATACTTATGGCTATACAACCTTTTCTTTAAATATTGTTTCGTCTGACCGATGTAACAACCATCACAGTCTTTACAGTTTATTTTATAAACTACATTACTCTGATTTTGTTTAATTTTTTTAGATTTAGTATTAGTAAAAAGAGATCTGTTACTAAAATTTGGAGTGAAAGTAATGTTTATGTTGTTTTTATTAAATTCTTTTTTATTTTTCGCTTAAACCTTTTTTATAAGGAATAGCGTTATAACATTTATTGTTATTATTTTTAATTCCTCTATTATATAATTTGTTAATTCTATTTTTTATTATTTTTTCATAAAAACTATTTGGATAATTATTTTTATCTAAGATTTCTTTAACTTTGTTTAAATTCTTTTCCCTAAATTCAGGATTAGCTAATCTAACCGCTTGATCAACTAAACCGGTAACTACATTAATTTTATGTAATTTTGATGTTTCTGAAAAATAATTTAAATGTCTTCCTGTATTGGTAGACTTTATATGCCAATTTGTTTTCACAATGCCGTTATTATGCATGACTGTCACGTTCAGGAAATTCAATGAGTTATTAGATTCTCTCTCATATGTAAATTTTAATCTATTATGATAACTATTAAATGAATCTAATATCTCATCAATACTATCCTTTCTTACGAAACAAAAACAGTCATCCACATAACGTCTGTAAAAACTTACACTAGAATTTAGTTTTGCCAAACAAGTTTGCTCTAGGTCCTCCATTACCAGGTTTGCGATAACTGCTGATAATGGAGAACCCATTGCAGTACCGAAAATTTGTTTATAAATTTTATTTTGATATGTAAAATAAGTAGAATTTAAACAAAGTTTCGAAGCTGCAATGAATTCCTCCTTTGGAAGATCTGTAAAATCTTTTATGTTAAGGTTTCGACAAAGATTTTTTGATATAAGGTTTTACCTAATTTGCATGTATGTTTACACATTAATTTAGTTTTTATAATTTATATATATATATATATATATATAAAAGTTGCTTACACACCCTCTATATCAAGAAATCCTAGTCATTAGTTATTTTGTTGATAGTTCCCAAATAAAAAACAAATGTTTGTTTATATATTTATCTAGTTATATTTTCACTGACGAAGGTGTTCCGAAAACGTTTGTAAACGTTCTGAAAATATAACTATCGTTCAAACCAGCCTTGTTTTATTGACCTATTAGTGGTAGAGATCTATCATATAAGATAAGTATAAAAAGGTCACGAAATATATATATATATATATACATTTACTACCACTTTATGTTATTTAGAAAAGGTGACTGCAGCTTTGTAGACACTGGTACATTGTCAAAGTTGAAGTATCCTATAACCAGAGACGGCATTGTATGTTTCTTGCATATCGATAACTGTCAACGGTACATTTGAACGAATTAAGGTAAATACCGTAAAAACCATTCAGCACTGATTTAATATTACATATGTATTTACAATATTTTGGGTTCTTTCCACATATCTCGAATATTTTAACATATCTGAAATTATCCGACATATTTTCCCGTTTGAAAATCGCGTTATTTTTATAAAAATATGGTAGATAATTTTCTGAGAAATTTACGTTGTGCGATTACTGATGCTTCGTTAAATATAATAAAATAAAGATATTTACGTTCCTACATTTTGCTAAGAAATTGTTAATTGCTCTTAAACTTCCAAACAAAATATCATGTTCAATACCGAAGAGCAAAGATTACTTTGTTACGATTTCTAAGAATAAAAATCGGAAATTAAACAAATAATGATGAGTTCTGACTGGTTAAAAATAATTAGGTTGTGTTGTATACGTTTCAGCATTTATCAATTAAAGTGGAGTGTTACCGAGTGTTATCCAAAAATGCTAAAAGTGAAAAGCGACTTAGTATCCTCCCGGATCAAGACCGTTCCGGAATTACTTTTGAACGAAGAAAAAGTATTCTGTAACGTGTGAAGTAAAATTAGTTGATAATTTTACAAAACAATTTTATTTTATTTATTTAATTCAAATCACATGTTTATTTTGCAAATTCTAATCTGCCATACGATTGGTTCAATAACTTCCTCTGAATTGCTTAATAAAATTATTTTCATTAATAAAAATATTATCCTTTAATTTAAAAATCATTTTCTTATCTTATATCTAAACGAGTGCCTATATACTTTTTCTACTATAATTTTCTTCTTTTATAGATTCCATGTGAGAAAAAATCCTAAATTACTCAACATCGATTGAATTTCATAAACGACAGTTAGAGAAATCGCCACAATCAAAATTAATGCAAGTGTCAGTAGGTCACTCACTAGCAGGTTCATCTTCATCTCCAAAAAATCAGAGCGAACAAGTATTTAATTCGGAATTAACCAAAGTTTTGCTTTCTGTTAATATCCCCCTTTATAAGTTACAAAACCTAAATTTTAAAATGTTTTTGCAGGAGCAGTGCAGAAATAGTGTACCTGACGAAAGTACTTCAAGGAAAAGTTATGTTAGAAATGTATCTAAAGACGTAATTCATCAAATCAAGCAAACTGTAAACAACAGTTTTATATATTTTATAGTAGATGGAACCACAGATACTTGTGGACGCTTTTTGGCAAATTTATTAATAGGTTGTTCAAATAACAATACTCCTAGTAAATCCCATTTGATTTCGTGTAAACAAATTGAAAAAATTAACCATGTAACAATGGTTAAGTTTATTAATGAAACTCACCTGAATGTTTTCCTTCCCAACATTGTTCCAACTTATAAAACTGTGCTCATGCTTTCCGATGCTGCGTCATGCATGGTCAAAGCTGGTCAACCACTTAAAGGTTTGTATTCCAATTTAATTCACTTGACGTGTTTAGCACACGGTTTAAACTAAGGAGGGAGGGGGAGGGAATATTATAAATTCATTGCCTATGGTTAATAGTGTAATTAGTAACGTTACAAAAATATTATTTAAAATCTCATCTGAGGATTCAGTGTTACAGAGAAAAATTACCTAATACTCCTTTGCCACCGGAACCAATAATCACAAGATGGAAAACATGGTTGAATGCTGTCAGTTTTTATGCAGAAAATTTTGCCCCTATTATAGATCTTATTTTTAGTTTTAAAGAGGAAAATGTTGGTACAATTTCAAAGTGTCGATCAATTTGAGAAAATAGTTCATTGCACCATGTACTTTGCTTCAATAAATTAAATTATGATTATGTTCATAAAACTACTGTTAATGTTGTGATGAATTTAAGGAAAAACGTCAGAAAGTTCCTTGGAAGAATAGGACAATTAATAAATAAAAAATTTAATGATATTTTAAAAAGGAAATGGCGTTTTAAATTTGTTGCGACAAACAAAGCAAATTCTCCCTTGCAATTTTGATGTTGAGACTGGTTTAAATACGGAAGTTGTTAATGTTTTGAAATATGCACCAATCACATCAGTTGACGTCAAAAGAAGTTTTTCAACGTACCAATCGCTACTAGTGGGGTAGGAGACATAATTGACCATTGCAAATATTGGAAAACATTTAATTGTGAATTATTTTACAGTAAAGAATGTAATGTTTAATGTAGAAATGTTAGTGATGGGTATCTGTTTAATAAAACCTGTTTAAATTTTCTTGATGCTTGTTTCTTTTCCTTGTTACTTTAAAATATATTCGACATTCTGAAAATATTTTTGAAACATATTTTACATATTCTAGGCGTTTTAGGAATATTTTCAACATATTTTACTCATATTTAAGACATACACTCATGATCAAAATAATGGGTACACTTTATAGTTTTCTTTTTTAAGTAACACAAACTAACTTTAATGATTCATTATGGTCACAAGAATACAAAAATTTAACAAATAACGTAAATTGTACTTCAACAAAAAGAAACAGGTCATCTTTTAACTAAGGGCAATTCAATTGCTGCTCATAATGATAGGTACATTTCAATAATACTAAAAAAATTAATCACACACTTCATTTATTTTTCATAAATTAATTATAAGTATAACCGCATCTATTTTGTGCCACTTTCTTCATTCCTGTTTGGCATACTAGATATTAGTTTTTGGCATATTTCAGGTGTAATTTCGTACCATGCTTTTTTGGTTTTCTCCCATACATCGTCTTTATTTCTGGAAGTTTTCTTCGACAATTTTTGTTTTAGTTCGCCCCAAAGATTTTCTATAGGGTTCCAGTCGGGAGATTGACTAGGCCAACTTAAAGGTTCTCCCTGAAGCAATTCTTGACCAATGCAGGGGTATGCTTTGGGTCATTATCCTGTTAGAAAACCCAAAGCAATGGCATTTCTTCAGGTTGATAAGGAAGCATAACGTCTTGCAAAAGGCTTCTGTACCATATTCCATTCATAGTATTTTCTATGCGATATATTGGACCTAGTCCACTCCATGAGAAGCATCCCCAGACCGCCATTATATTACTGCCGCCATGCGTAATAATTTGCTTTGTAAATCTATGTGGAATTCTTTTCCTTTTGGGCGACGAACGTTCCTTTGATAGTCATTTCCAAACAAATTAATTTTTGTTTCGTCACTAAAAAGAATATTTCGCCACTTCTTTTCACTTTCACTTGCGCACCAGTTCAAATGTCTATTGGCAAAATTTAACCTAGCAGTAGTGTTTTTCTTACGCATGAGGGGAACTTTTCGTGCTATTCGGCCGGGTAAATTAGTTTCTTGAAGACGTCGTCGAACAGTTGGAGCGCTGATTACATTGCCAATTTCGGCGGCGATTGTTTTTGAGGACTTAAACGGCTCCTCCTTTGAAATTAAGAGAATGTGGCGAACAGCAGCTAGACATGTTTGGTGTGGTCTACCACGGCTTTCTGCTGTTTGTTTCCATTTTAATGCGTTTTGGAAGTTAACGGAACGTCCTAGGCTTTTTGCAATTTGTCTTAACGATTTCCCTTCTTTTCTTAAGTTTTTAGCTATGGTTCGTTCATCAAAGCTGCAATGCTTATTTCTACCCATTTTCTAAAATAAAAATTCACACTCAATATTGAATAATTTATTCAAAGGCTTAAATTTTCTTACTACTTTTTATGAAACGATAAGAATTTTAAGAAAATATCACTTTTAAATTCATAAAATTAGATAAACTTTCCTTGTACCTATTATTATGTTCAGTTTATTTCAGCACTTTGCATAAACCGTTAACTGTCCAAATATAAATAAAGCGGCACTTGTCATATTTTTGTAATTAGTAAAGTTGGCACATACAAAAACGTTATACAGTAAGTTATTTTTTAATGTGTTAATATTTATAAACTTGGTGTACCTATTATTATGATCATGGGTGTATATGTGTAGATACATATTCTAGTCAAATCTCGAATACATAACCCGGTCTTTAGTTGTAAGATGCATCTTAATATATAAAAGTACTTGGTATCTTAGTTATGTCCCGAAAGGGTCATCGTAACGGATTCCTCCGTCCGCAAACAAATCTCAACAATAAAACTCCAATTACATTTCTTGCGTCGTGTCCTTCGGACAATTAACCGACGCGCCAAATTCGCTCGCCGGGATTTTATACATCGGCGTCGAATCTTAATTACCGCATTCGAACAACGGAACGTTGCCGACGTTGCCGCGATCCGACCGAACGTTAAACCGCGGGGTAAATGAAAACCAAAACAAAACTAATTCCGCGCCGGCTCCTTTTGTTTTTGCGACCTCATTTTCCTCTTGATTTCGTTACGGAAAAAGCTATCTGATTTACAACTCGTTCGGGTACGCCGCCCCGTCGTAAAGATCCTCTAATTCCGCAGCTCGTTCGCTGAAGCGTCTTAATGAAATGCTTTTCTTTCGACGTCGTTCCGCACGGATTGAATTTACTTCGAAAAGAGCCGGTAAAACGTATGCGGTTTCCGCGTCAATTGGTTAGTTAAATACGTTTTCGCGAAGTCTGAAGCGTATGCGGATGTGGAAACTGGGATTTTGATTTCTTTACATCTTAAAGCGATGGATTTTTAGGTTGATAGTTGAATTTCCAGCATTCTGTTCGAAATTTATTTTGGTGAATATTTTCGTAGGTTTGCTCGCCCCTTGTCAATGATAGAACTTTAATATTTCGGAAGAATATGACTATAGTAATAATAATAACTGGGGCACCAAAAATATATATCATAACAAAATAACGACGCTCCTACAGTTCAATTTGGAAATTTGAATCCAAAAAAGAAACAACTTTTGTTGGATAATTGTTTTTATTCCATAGACAAATTTTTAAATTTTGAATGGAGCCATTAAATTATTTTTTTGAAGTGAAAGCTTCTTTAGCACAGTTGTGAGTGATTTGAAACTCGATGAAACGAAAAAGGCGACACTAAAAAGAAACAAACATATACATCTATAGGATTTATCCTGCGAAAGAATGAGATAGAATGGCCTCCCCACTCTTGTCTACATGTATATCTTGTATATATGTATGCTTGTCTGCGCCTGCGTATTGTCGAGACGAACCGAGAGAAAAGACTTCGTATAACTGCCTAATATTTGCTTAAGTTACGACTGTCTGCTCGAGACCACAGTTACAACTCCCGCAAAAAATAACGTTCGGGCGGTAATTATGGCGCTAGTTAACATCGAATCGGACGTTCATTATAGAAATATTTTCTAAGTAATTGTATGCATTGAAATTATCAAATGTAAAATAAACGAAAAGAACAATGTTGTATAGGAAAATTATTTACAAAAACTAGAAAAAAAAAACCTTATATAATATGGAACAAAATAACATAATATTAATATAAATATATAAAAATACAACTCAGCCTATAATATGAAACGACAATTTTATGGTGTAGAGCTGTTGAATGATAACCTGTTATTTTACAACCGTTATTTTAAAATACCAATAACGGTCGATACTGTTATTTTAAATAAATAAAATTTATTTAAAATAACGATTTTTCCCATCACTACTTGCTTTAGTCAAAGCGCACCGTGTACGTTTGTACTTCATTCGTCTCATTCTCTCGCAGTTTACTTTTCTGAACGTTTCATTTCTATCGCGTGTGAACTGCATACATAATTTTCTGTGTAGTATTTGCTTGTTTATTACTATATGTGTTTGTATTTCTATCTACACTGGTGAGCGAAAGATTTAGGTCCCTTTGAAATTGTTTACAGTTTGCAACTTGTAAATCATTGTACTAGTAGATCCTGAGTTGTGTGTGTCACAAAATGTGTACCATGCTTTGAGGAGATTGGCCCAATAACCAAAACAGTAGGAAAAAGAGTCACCACGCCAAGGAATGACCGTTTTTTTTTTTTTGGTGTCTGCAATTTTGCGAAATAGAACGGCTTCTGCGGCTTTGCTTCGAAATCAATTCCAAGAAGTTAGAGATATGAATGTTAGTAAATGGACCGTTAGATGAAGGCTTTGTCCTGCTGGATTATCTTTCAGAAAGATGGCTACACGTCCGCCATTGCAACGCCAGCATCGAAATGCAAGATTGGCTTTTGCCCGAAATCACTTAGCATGGAATAATGAGGACTGGAGCAAGGTTCTGTTTTCAGATGAATAGCGTTTTTGCCTCAATGGGTTAGGCGCGTTGAGCTCGAACGGTATAGACTGAAAATCTTATTTGTTTCTATGTAACCTTTCTAGACAAACCTCAAAAATGTCCAATATATTCATAAAATAAAAAATTGAACGACTTCGTTGAAAAAAAAAATGGAAATACTGACCTTCGAGAAACAAACGACTCCGCGCGGAATGTGTCTGACAGATCCAAAGGTCTCTGTTCCTTCTCTAAGAAAGCGACGGGAAAAATGACCGGGTGGAGTCAGTTCACCATCAAAAGTTAGCTGCTGGTGGGGAGGAAATCTGGCGCCGCGAAAGGAAAGAGGGGCAACGCCAAACGTAAATGCTGTGCCGGGCAATCCGGCCATACCTGACGGAGACTAATGGCGCCCTCACTAACCTAGTTATCGTAAAACTCAACCGAACAATGCGACCTGTAATAGAACCGACTAAACACTCACCCTCTGGTTGTCCACGGTTACAATGAACCATATGGTGCCTCCACATCCTCGCAGAGATCACGCCCTCGTTAGGGAATTTGAGATGGTCATCAATAATCCGTAATAACCAATCAACCCCGCTATCCCCGCCCTCGAAGGAGATCGACTCCTCCCTGCATGATACTGGTTGTGGCATACATGCTCGTTAACGAGATGAATGCGAGGCCAACGCCTCAATAGCCTACAACAGTATGCCTTGCATATCCAACAAACCCCAATTATTCGACCTGCCTCGCATAATCTAGTCAACCCTAAATAGAATACGAATCAAATGCGGAGAATCACTTTTCAAATGGAATAAACACCGTTCTCCCCGATGGAGGCTGTGGAGTCGATAGGCAAACAATTCGCCACATTGTTGAGGACTGTTCACTCACGGTTTACTCCGGTGACTCGTCTAACTTCCAGATAGTGACTGAGGAATCAATTGCTTAATCATATTTGTTTGTAAACTTGATTTCCTGCTCTGTAATATTGATGTCACTTCTTTAATTCGACAGTTAAAGAACTAAGCGACAATCTGCGTACATTAAATTTTGTGAAACTAATAATCGATGTTTGTAAGAGAAAAGCAATTAAAATTGTCCCCTGTATTGTGAGCTATTTGGTGCCAGAACAAGCAGTGAAAGTTAGGCTTCTGGAGCGAACGAGCCATACGCTATATAAATAATAAGAACGATAATAATAATAATAATAACCCGCTCTCCAACATCCTAAATAGTACCGTTCATGGGCTTAAAATCCAACATCAACACATTGAACAATAAAGGCGGTTACACAAATGAAAGGACGAACATTATGGCTGACAGTCAGGTGACTACTGAAACCGTTATGAAACCTATTACCAGATCGAAACTAGTAAAACATCATAAATAAACCCTCAATGAATTGGCATGGGACAACAACGATAAATGAATTGTTATGGATGCCGAGATGTGAGGAGGTTAAAGGCCGACGAAATACCAAAGGGGGATTTAAAAGGAAATTTCCATAATGCTTAAGTCCATAATCTATTACTTGCCAACCTTAAAGAAACAAAAAATGAATCTAGGAAAACAATAAATAATATAACTTCAAATTCATGATACATAGACGCGCTAATAAATATTTATTTATGTTCTTTCCTATTTATTAAATAAACATAAGGGTAGTTAGAAAAAAATCAGAAAAAAACCTCAATATAGACGTGAAGAGACAGACCATAAAGTAGAAGGAAAACGAAGAGACCGCCGAACGGTGACATTACGAGCTTCGCGTTTCCGGCGCGCTCGTCTTCATTGGAGTATTTCTAACTCGGTGTTTGCAAGTCGTTCGGTTCGTTAAACAGGTCGAAAAGATAGAAAGAAGAAAGGGGGAAGGGAGACGGAGGAACGAGCGCTGCTAGATTCCGAAACTCGTTAGTCGTCCTCGTATGTATTCGTCTACGGGTAAAGGGGCGCAAACACGAAAAATAATTTCTTGAAGTTCGTACGTACCTGGGCTGTACGTTTCCAGATCGCGATGGAAATTTCGGATTTGCCATGTTAAAGTCGAGATATTTCAATATTACGAGGTGGGAATAGGACGTTTTAGGGTTTATCGTGATATATCGGAAAATTTTAACTAGGCTACTTGAAGATACCGTTTATCCAAGCAGAAATTGAAAATTATCGAGGATTCAGTCCGATTATGAAAAAATTGCGAAAAAAAAGTCGCTTGAGAAAGTAGAAAGTAAATTATCCAATGATTATCTTAAAAACATAGCATCTTTGATTACTCTCCATATGACGCATCTAATTAAATTATGTACGTGAATGGGCAACTACCAGGTAACTGTGCAAATGCTTACTAGGTAAGCGCGATCCGTGAGGGCAATTTGAGCTTTATCAATCGCAGACTAATTTACTCCAGAGATACTCTAAGTGGCAAAAGCGACGGTTTAGAATTTGTTTCCAACTAAATCATCCGCTGTTTATGAAGTTTCCTATAAGAAGTTCTTTGTCGATAGAGGCGGAAATATGGCAGCTTTAAAACGTCATGGGGGTTGGCATTGTGGTTGGATTGCCGGACATTATATAGGAAAGTCGTTGAAGAACAAATGAGATATTGCCCAAAGAAATGTTCATGCCAGTGATGGAGAGAAACATCGGAAAGAACCCGATAGCCAAACCAATGCCAGCTCAAGCACCGAAATGTTGCGTATTGTGGCGTTTTTTAACGGAATATTGAAGGATTGCACGTTTAACATAAATATTAATAAATAGTTCACCACGATTTTAGTTAGTTTTTAGTTGATGTGCTTAGGCACAACACAACAGCTTTACACGTTTCAGCAATAAAAAAAAATGAAACTGTCAGTTAAGGCAAATAATATACCATCTCTATGACGATTGAGAAAAAAACATTTGTGGTTAACATTCCAATAAAAAAGGTTGATCTTCACAAATTGCACTCTAGAATTTTCTCCCAAAAATTAAAGTGGCTGTGGCATGCTCGAAGCTAATGAAAGCCAAACCGTCTAAAATCTGGGATAAGCGAAGTGAATACACATGATTGCATCGAAGAAAGGTGAAAGCATCTATGCGTATGTATTACATTCTTTGCAGACCCCAAAATCAACTTTGGATAACATCTGGCCAAAGACTCTGGTCTGCCTAAATTGAAATTGACAACTTTTTCTCACAACTGGAAGTGATGACAGTCGAGTACGAGTAAAATAACTACTTACTAATTGAGCAAAAATGCCTAAAATGCCTGTTCCGTCAATTCGTCAATTCCTCAATTCGTCAATTCATGCTAACAATTTTTGGACGAAAAATCTAAACCTCCGAGAAGAAATACGTATTATAGTAGTGGATACTTTCTTGGAAATAGGTGTCGCGTGTCGTGTCAAAGGAATACACAATAATGGCTTTCGACGGATTAAGTTGTCTCTTTACGATATTTCCTTCGTCTGTTCCTACATACATAGAATGAAGAGATCGAATAGAAAGACGTTCCCTACAAATGTTTACAGAAATTTATCCGCGAATATATTTATGTACCTCCTTTCACTCGACTACGTACAGGGATAGGGTCACAAATAGACGTACATATATACATGCATGCATGACTATAACTCGAAGCAACGTAAGTATATTCTGAGCTGCGCGATTTCAACTCGGGTTATGGGTCTGGTGAAATCGGTGGAGGTGATGAATTGGAGGATACAATCCGGACAAAAGATTCCTCTCAAGTTACAAGCGGTTTTTGTCATCCTTTCTCCCCTCAAGATGCTGTGTCCTATCGAAGTGAAACTCATTATCTATTCTATCAGCATTACAAAGTTCTTCTTCTTCTTCTTTGTTAATTATTGATTTTTATTAGATATCGTGACTTTTCAAATATTCTCCATTTTCCTCAATCTTCCAGTTTTTTTGTTTTGTATTCTGACACTCAACCGCTTATTGGTGTTTTCAATTAAGAAGACGACACTTTCAGCAAGAATTTGCAAACATCAACGGGAATGCAAGACATATTTATATATTGAATATATTTTTATTGTAACCGTTAACACTAAATCAGCATTGCAAGAGTGAATATGGAACAAATTGAACAATTCGCCCACTGGGGAACGATCATCAATGAGGAGGGAACTATGGCGGACAAAATGAATGAGAGAATTGTAAAAACTGGAAGACTCTTCAATTCGATAAAGACAAAATTTCTCAGCAAGAAGGATATACCGCAAGAGATGAAAACCGAAGTTCTTACAAAAGTAGCGAAACCAACACTCACGACAATGAAGAAACAAAGAAGCAAACTAACAGCAATAGAGATGAGATTTTTGAGGAAGATACAAAGAAAAGCAAAAGAAGAATAAGAGAAGAAATATAGAGTTAAGAGAACAAGATAATACCAGTGGAATAAACGATACAACAGTGACAAATAAGATTCTGTCTGTCTTGTCCCATTCTTTGTATATGTCTTACAAAGAATAGGGCAAGATAGACCAGTGCAAAAGTATACGAAGCAAGGGAAAATCGAAGACGACGAAGAGGTGACCAAGAAATACATGGAATGGGGAAGTAAGAAAGACAGCGGAACACAGAGGAGTAAAATGGGAAGATATACCAAGATTGGCGCAAAATAGAAAAAATTGGAGGAAAACGTGGAGGAAACTTATTTGAAATGTCAGGTGATCAAAGACGAAAAGCTAAAGCATAAATTAATGATAAAAATTATAGTGTTTACCTTCAGCCCATGGTAAGTTACTGTAGTCAACCAACGCGTTAACCCCAACTTAATTGCTAAAAAGTACTACGTTACTTATTTTCACGATTATTAGAAATTTGTATTAACTTCTTATGTCTTCTACCTCCCCCTATATTATAAGTTTCTCAAGTCCAACTCTCCGAATAACGCCTACTATTTGCCCTGTTACATACATATTTAACGGTTTCTTTTTTTTGTAGTCAATTCTATTCGACATTGATTCATTTGTTATAACAGCAATTTAAAGAATTTTCCACGAACAATCGATACTGTCTTAGACCTAGCGAGGTTATCTATGTTGTGTCTCATATGCTGATTCCTCAGCAAATTCCTCGTTTCGAAGTTTAGGATTCCATAAGCAATTATACGCTAGATTGTTGTCCCACAAGCTGATTTCTAGGTCCCCTAGTCCTTGCTGAAATTTTACTTTTTTTTTTTTACCTCAAGAATAACAAAGACAAACCACATTTCTTCCTCATCGGAACGCATGAAGATTACATATCTATTTTGGGAACAACGATAGAGGATTTTCTCTTCCCCTTCTTGCCTTCTCCAGCATCGTTGTTGAAAGTCAGTTTAGTTTAATTTTCTCCACTTTACTTAGCGTCGCTTTATTCAAATTTCTTACATTTATTTCTCTTGGTTCTCGCATATTCTTCCAGTTTCTTCTAAGAGTACCAGTACGCTATTACATTCCGGCATTTTTAAGAACGAGAGGTGAGTCTGAATCCCTCTTCGTTCGCACTTAATTTGAAATCAGGATCACAAAGTACAGTAAAATGTGTTCGTCTTTCTTCTAATCGTTCTCCTTTCTGAGTTTCTTCTCTGGAATTTAGTTCCTTCTAATTCGACCTACTTTTCCGGTTGCTCCTAATTTATCCATTTCCATCTATTTCTCTTGGTTTTTCTATTTCGCTAAAACTCGTTATTCTTATTTCTACTTTATTCTTTTTCCCTTCCCCGTTTTATTCTGCGCGCCTTCCTCTAAATATGTTACTCTAGTCCATTCTCCGTTATTATCTGTCTTCCGATTCGCTTACTCCTATCTTCATCTGCTTCCGTTCGGCTTTCTAATTCCCTCCGAATTTTCATTGAGTTGATGGAACCCCTTTTCTTTTTCTTCCTGGATTGTTTGGATTTTCCAAATTTCAATTGAATCCATAACTGTAGACTTACTTAATTGTGTGGTTTTAGTTTTCGCGATTTCTTTCTTCTTCCTTCCAGAATCTGACCGATTTTTTAACTTTAGTGATCAGTTCTGCTTCTATTACAATATAATCGATTGTTATAGCGTCCTAGCATGCCACAAAATTCTACCAATAACCAAGAGTTCGTTAACGAAAAACTAATACAAAACACGATCATTGCAATTGCATTTAACCATTACTACAAATTGACTACTACTAAAAAAAAAAAGTATATTTCTCCTAAGGTTGCCTATTTCACGGAATGAAGAATTTTATTCCTCCAGGAAGTTAATTTCCTAGTGAATCTGGAAATACACAAATGGCGATGTAAGATGAAATGGGACCAGTCCCCAGATATGTCACTGAAAGAACTCTTGAAGCGAAAGAAAACGAAACAGGTAAACATCCTCTGGAGGAATGAATAAGAAAAAGTATAACATACAAAATGCATTTCTAAATTCAAAAATAAGGAAGTCAAACAGGAAATGCACACCGAGGGAGTGGATGGTGACACAACAATTTCCATGAACGAACGACCAAGGTCAAGAAAATCACTGGCCCAATCGCCTAAAACAAACTGGTTTTTCCGATCTACATGAATACAGGAAATATTTCCAATTGACACTAGATGAAGAATGTATGATCTCGAATAGATTTTCCTTTCAAATTTATGTTTCCGATTAAAATTTGCTTGTGTTGGTTGCTTATCGTTATATCGATTACTTCTTATTATTCTGCATTTGTGGCTATTAATTTAAATTCTCATTTCTCATCCATAGTTGGATGCAGAACGTAGATTAAGACAAGCTTCCAAAGTTACTTTGAGAATTCTTAAATGAGAATTGCTTATGCACAAGTATCCAAACACTTTGGGATCATTTCCTTCCTCTAATGGTGCCGTTTCTTGTCAACTGCATCTAAACTCAATGGCTTATTGAGTCTTCTAGCCAATCTACTCCAATAGGTCGGTGCCTTCGGTACAATTTACTAGCTAACTAATGGGAAGCTTCTTCACATCTTTTGGTTGTGGAAACTGACAATGAGATCAAAAGTGCTTACTTGTTACTTGATCCCTCATACTTACAGAGGACATGTTGATGATGTTACAAATTTGGTCCTCCATTAACCCTATTTTAACGTAGCAGTGCTCCGTTAACCGTTTCACTCTCTTTCCAACTTGCCTTCTCCTCTTTGACAGTAGCTAATCTATTCTGGCATTTGAAAGGTCCGGAATTAATGGGCGGAACTGTCTTAATCCCCGCACAATTCTCTAATGTTTTATTTGCTGCGACTTCAGCAAATTCCTTGTCTCAATTCTTACTGTGTAATAAAGAATTCGGCACGTAGGTTCTCCCCTTCTCTCAACAAAAGTCGTCGTTAGATTTCCTTGTATCTTTCCTTGTTCAAGTACTTACCATAGGCTCTGGATGCTTCCTTGTAAATACGAACCAAGAACGCTTGTTGTAGTAGTAGTAACTTGAGGAAGGTACGTAAAAGAAAAACTCGCCCAATCCTTCTATTTACGATCGAAAGTGTACATATCTCCGACGGACGCGAAGAGAAAGAGACGGGGCGAACGAGAGATAGGGCAAATCTGCATGCACAAATTGCTCTCCGTCGGTTTTCTCTTGACTTGTTCGCGCTTGATCCGCAGATCACTCGAGCCGCGCTTCGCTTTGAAGTTCAAACCGTATTTTCATAACGCCACTCGACGTCGCCGCCGCCGCCGCCGCACCGAGGAGGAAGTTGTTCGCGCGGAATGTCGGGGTTGTTTGGGGCGCGATATCTTACACATCTATTTGCTCGTCATTAAAATGTATGAACGAGACGCGCCCCTCCCCCTCCCTCGATCCCCGATTTATTCCCCAGCGTCGTCGTCGTCGTCGACGTTGATGTCGACGCTTCCGTCACCGGCCGACTCCTGTCTCTTTAACTAATTCGACGGGGAGGTTTTTGGGGTAGGACTCACGTGGTAGTGGTGGTAGCGGTGTAGTTTGTGGGAAATCGGCCGCCCGAACTCTCGGCAATTTATGCGTGGTATTTTAATTATGGGATGGAATTTTTACTTCGTTTTCTTTTAAGGTGTCGAAATCTATTAGCGCGCTGAAAACGTGTGAAGTGTATTCATTGAAAAGTTGGATGAAAACGTCGCAGAGGAAATACGATTTCATCTCTTTCATTGGGGATTAATAAGAATGGTTAAAATGACTTTAGAAAATACGCAAAGTATGGTGAGAGTAAACAATAAAACATCAAAATGAGTTTGAAATTGGAGTGGGCATACGGCAAGGAGACCCATTGTCGTCAGCATTCTTTAACATTTTACTGGAAAAAGTATTTCGAAACGCAAAGGTGAATAGAACAGGACTCGTGTATAGAAGGAGACAGCAATGTTTGGTATTCGTCGACAATCTCGTCATCTTAGCTAGAAATGAAGAAGAAATAAGAAATATTATGAAGAGAGTAGATGCGGAGGCAGTAAAAATGGGTCTACATATAAATAAAGGGAAAACGAAATACATGGAGTGGACGGACAAAGAATTTCAAAAAGGAAAATGCTTAAAGCTGAGAGCCGAAAGTAGGAAAGAATATGTTTTTGAAGAGGTAGATCAATTCACGTATTTGGATACGATATTTACAAAGATGCCAAACATTACAAGTGAAATAGAGTCCGAAATCACGGCAGGGAACAGATGTGTGGGAGCCCACAATAGAGTTCTGAGGAGTAAATAGGTATCGAGGCAACCAAAGGCGCAGCTGCATAAAACAGTATTAAGATCAATTGTGTTATACGCTTGTGAAACGGACAATAAATAAAGAAAAACAGAACAAACAAGACTAGTGGTATGGAAGAAACGAATACTAAGGAAAATATATGGAGGAAAGAAAATTAATGACTTATGGTTAAAAAAGAACTAATGAGGAGCTGAAGGAGCTGTACAAAGAAGCAAATATAATGGGGATTGTAAGAGAACAACAATTACGGTGGGGAGCACATATATAAAGAATTCCGGAAGCTAGAATGCCAAAATTACTTACGACAATGTTAATAGCGGGGAAGGAAGAAGATGACGATCAAAGGCGAGATGAAATTTAGAAGTGGAGAGGAATATAACCAATTTGGAAATTTCCGGATGGAAACAGAAAGCAAGGGACAGAAATACATGGAGAAGAATAATTGCACAAGACATGGGCCAGTTAGGCTCGCATAAAAAAGAAAATATGTATATATATGTGTATATACATTTGTGTCTGTGGTCATGTAGAGAAAGGACATTTTGTTCCAATGGTGCAGCTGTCTCTTCCTTTTTTACTGTTTAAATACATGATAATTTTATCCTTTGACATCGTTTACGACATTTATTCCATCTCGATCTCATGATCCACATATCATTTTAATTGAAGTCCTTCAGATATTTTGCAATTATCTTTCGAATTGTTCTACCTTTTAACCCTGAAGAAGCATACTATTTTGATGCGAAATATTGGTGAAACAAAATAAACAAACAACTACTATTGATTTTATTAATTGCTGGACTCCCCAACAACCTGTTTCTTGAACCTTTATTCCCAATGGCAAGGACTGCTGATGGGATATTTTATCTCACGAGCTTGTCTAGCTTCAAATACGTATTTCGACAATCGTGTTCTTTAATTTAAAAAAGTATGAAAAACTCTCATCCACAGTTCATGACTACAAGCTGACTACTACTAGAAAGAAACAAATTATTTCACCTGGAGTTGCTTACCTCACCATAGGGGAGGGGGAGGGCTTTGAAGTATCAAAGGAATAAAGAATTTTGTTCCTCGAGGAAGTCAATTTTCTTGTTGAAATCTTCATAATTTCCGGGCTCTCAAGAGCGTATTTGCCACCTCCACTACACTACAGTCTTGCACACATGGATTTATGCGACATATTCACCATAACGATAATTCTCATTGTCCTGAGCGGAAGAGAAGCGGCTGTGATGTTCCTAGAATCGTCGCGTCGGTTCCGATGCAAATCAGAGGAACACTAGGTGCTCGCGGTCGGACATACATATTCATGGATTTCATGATATTAGATTGAATTCGGGAATCGAATCGCAGTTTCTCGATTTTATCCATGGACGACGCCAAAACTGTTGATTACCTGTTTGGCATATACATATGTATGTATATGATAAGAGATAACAGTCGAGAATGGAAACTAGATTATTAGGGGCAGTAGACAAGTATTTGCATCCCCTGCTACTAATAAGGATTAATCACTGTTTTTCTTTTGTCTCTTTATACATGTACAAAGATCGGAAAAAAATTTTGTACGACAGATTTCTAGTTTGTACATCGTAATAATGGTAACTGATCTTTGTGCAATCTATAAAGACGCTAAAAAATCTCTAAATGTACGGGCCAAAATTCTTTGGATCGTACAAAAAAAAGAAACAGTGGGATGAACTAAATCAGAAAATCGCAAGCATTTAAATTGATATTTATAATCATTTATTTACTTATACCTATTTTAAATTTATTCTAAATATATTCATTTAAACCATTTTAATTTTAATCAAAGCAGTTTATATATACAAAAATTACATTAACAGTGAAGCATTTTAAAAATGTATACAAATATACTCAAATGAAACAGTTTTTTAGTTCCTTATGCCCCGTTGTTCACTCTCGGTTTAAACCAAAGTTTAGGTTCAAGTTCAAGTTCAGGGTTTAAGTCGTTTTTCAGTTAAACCTAGAACTGAATGGCACTATGTTTCCCTACCTTGCGTAGGTGATGTACTAAACTATCTGCAGCATCGCCAACAATAAAAGAAGTAAAAGAGTATATGCAAGAACATATTTGGGCAAATGCAATATCTTCATACTTATTCAAACTCTATCGAATATAACTTACGTATCCATTATCAGGATCCTTAAAGCAAGAGGAAATCATTTACAAGTAACTTTATTTTCATCCTTCAAATAAAGTAGAAGCATAACATTAAGAACCTCGTGTTCCCCGAACACCACCTAATACCAACAGTCACCCCATTTAACTGATGACTACTTCGAAAAGGCGTCTTCCTCTCCTCAGTCTTCCCCGATGATGACCTAATGACATAGGGACTTCCATCCTGAAGGCACCGGTATAAATTGTTTTACTACCGCCGAATTACTTCTCCAGTCAGTCGAAATATAGAGCGCCAAGTCGAAACCGACTCCTTGCCGCCACCGTCGCCGCATTCTTCCTCTTTTCCGCAGCTTCGACTCGTCGCCCGGAGCCACGGCGAACGAATCCAATATAGAGGATTGGATATAACGAAATAAAAAGTTATAAAACGCCGGTGTATCTCTCTACGGCGGCTCGTAGTTCGAATAAAAATATATATTCGAGAGACGGTAAGTGCAGGTAATTGAAGACAAAGGCCCGGTATAAACGTCTTAGATGGGATGAGGGGACCTCGTCTTCCTGAAATATGTATGCGACGGCGATTTAGCTTCTGAAATTTCGTCGCGGGCAATCGACGGCGTTACGCGAGGTATTTGAGGATATTTCAGTCAGCTGATCGTTTCCTAAATGCTTATTTACTAAAGTCAATTATTTCTTGTTGACGATTTGGTTGGAAGTTTTAAGATATCTAAGCTTACTGTATAGATTTATATATTGTTTATGTCTTTACTTGCCTTTCTAGGCGTGAATACACGTTTGACGTTTTTAAGCAGCGGTACCAAACGAGAAATAAATTTCTTTCGAGGCACGTAATGGAGATGTTTAAATGCACGTATTATCTTGCAGAAATGCATAATTCCCTTCTAGACTACTTCTAATAAAGCACACAGTGTTCAGGACCATATCTTCGCAAACGAAGGAAATAGCTAGGAAATGGAAAAGGTCTCGAAAAGGGCTTCGACTCCGTCTCAAGAGGGAAGTTATGGGAAACATTAGAAGAAAGGAAAGTTCTCGATAAATTACATAGAACGATCAAAAGTCGTAACTTATAAAGTGAAACCTACGTCCTCATCGAGAACACTAATTCAGAGGAGTAGATACACATCATCATCAAACAGAGCTGGCAAGGAGGAATTAGAAGGCTGGGTCTTGGCGGTGGACAATCACCACAGTCGACGATCAACAGCTGCGTTTTGCAGATGGTGTCGGAAGGATCTCCAGCGCAACCATCGATCTACATATCTGGAGGGTACGAACTGAAGACCAAAGTAATGGTAATAATTCCAACAACTAAAAACATAGATATTAACAAAAGTAATTGAAAACTAGTTTCAGTGATTTACTTTTAGAGAGTCGACATTAATAATAAATAAATGTATGTCTGCCATCTACGATTAATAAAGCACAATTCCCTACATGGAATTTGTTGGCATATAATTTGTTTTTGCAACAGAAGCAATGGCTTCTGTTATGGCTTGCTCTGTGAGAGCCTCTGTTTAAGTTCGTTCAATTGAAAGTTAGATTCTACTTTTTTACATTTATTCTTTATAGATATTAATATCTAAAGACAAAAATACAAGTCGAGAATTTCAAATGTGTGTACTAATTAATAGCAAAGAAGAACAAAACAATGACTGAGAGAAAAGAACCGACAAAGCGGGTAAGGTGTATTACAGCACGTATGTGTAACACCATTATCAAGAAGAAAGAAGTGTCCCAAAAACAAAAGTTCTATTGTATTTAGGCCAATTTTATGGAAACGAAACATGGGTATTAAAAGAAAGATGGAGACGCGACGGAGTTGAATTTCTTGGGGCGATGATGGGATAGTCAAAGAACGTTCGAAAAAGAAATCATTCGATAAGAGAGCAACTGGAAGTATAACCAATAATGCCAATAAATTCAAACGAGACAACTTGGGTGGTTAGGACACCTACATAAATTAAAAGAAAATAGACCAGTGAAACGAATTTGGTAATCTAGAGTTGAGGGAAAGAACCAGAGGGGAAGACCGAAACAAACTGTGGACCAGAAAGTTGGAGAAGTTGTGAGGAAAAAGAACTGCACTTGGGCAGAAGCGAAAAAGTAGCTCAGAATAGGAAGAAATAGAAAAAGTTTCTTATTAACAGTAAATATTTATACCCGACACCGTAGGGGTTTTGTTTATACACGTGATGTGAATTTTTAATTTGTAATTTGTGATTATATAATTTCAGCATTTCTCCTGATGAAGTTGCAAAACCTGAAGCAACGAAATATAGAGTTCATGAAAGAATGAACGAATTTCGAATATATCCAATTACCCATAAATCTGCATCTTTTAAGCGTGCATATATTTTTGTCAGTTTTATTTCTTCGAAAAGGCTCCAATAATCTTGTAATTTCTCAATCTATTTTTGTGCAGCGGAAACGGCTGTACAGTACTCACGCAATTCCGAATAACCGTGATGGAGCTGTTGAACCAACTGGATTCTATAAAAGCATAACCGCAATTCTTTTTCAAAATATGATTAATGGTGCCACACGAAGTTGCCAGCTGTGTTGAACCTTGTGGCATTGCTGTTTCAGGGTTATTTTCCACGCTTTGCTCAACGGAATCGCTATTTTCAGCAAATCAAGGTCTACTCGCAAGCCTAACATCTCCAACATTTCCGTGGTGCTCCATAAAAATGCCGCTGTGCACGCTGAATCTCCCAAGTTTAGTGTCTGAAACGAAATATTTTTTTAATATTCACAAAGAAAAAGACATGATTTTTTCTGATAGGAAAGGAATTTTTACCAACCGGTGACCAACTCGTATTTGGTGTAATTGGTGTACTCGTTCGCTGTATATCCCCTGGCAGAAGTACCCGGAATCCATAAACTCCATTCTCATATTTACGTGACCCTACCAAAAGCTGGAGCAGTAATCGCAATGAGCGAACATCGTGTAATTGCACTTGCCAAAGTGATCAGAACCTAAGTACCAAGCATCCCACGTCCTATGCTCCAGCCTACCGTAAGATTGGTCTAGAGCTGTACAAAATTTTGTAAGCGTTACATAAAGTCTTTGACATGCTATATCTGGTAACCCCCGGAAGAACAAAGACATTTTGCAGCTTAACAGCACATTCAGATTGGACGAGACTGTCACGCTTCCCCGAGATGATTATGCTTCCGTTTTTTTACGCTTAGCTTTGAATTTCCGCAGAAGAGGGGAAAAAGAGAAAAGAAAACGCGCAAAGTAAAATAAAATATATATCTAAAGCGTGATGATTCAACAAATTACAGTCATTTAGTACTGAATTAATACTCCCTCCGGTCGCGACGAAGGAACAAGGGGTGGAAATAACGGAAGACAAAGACAAAGACATAAAACTCGCTGGTAATTGCACTCGCGCGCCCTCAAAAAAAAAAAAGGAGGAACAGCGAAGGAAAGAAAGCTCGCGAGAGTCGAAACGGGGAAAAAAGCACGGAATAAGATTGCATTTTGTTTTAGAGTCGTTAGTGCCGTCGACGGGTTTGGCTCTCTACAATCCGCGAACATAATTACGCGTAACGTTTACCGGGCGGCCGTATATCATTCTTAAAGGCACTCCGTATAATCCGTAAATTGTATAAAACAGCTATTATAATATCCTATAGCGTGATGGGTTTTCCTTTAATCTAGCACAATAATAAATTTTAAGTTGTGCTCGGAAGAAAATTAAATTTTTCGCCCTCTTACGCTCGCGTGAGAGCGCCGGGCAAACCGCGAGTTCAAGGTTGTAAATGGGAACGAGCTTTTTTCCGGTTATTACTACCGCTTATGCATCGCCAAGTTCAACTAACGAGGCGGCGTAGAACGACATGACTATATCCGAATTTGTTCGCGAAGCGCACGCTAAAATAAAGAAACACGAACACTCAACGCGTAAATATGAAACAAAGTTGGAAGTCGGAACTAACAAAGAGTTGAGGACGGGTGGGAGGAGTGCCTGCAAATTTTGGGAATAATTGCGAATTTGTTGGGAGTATAAAAATTTTTATATACATAGAACCGAACAATTTTATTCAGTAGTGTTAATCTTCCCTTGGGCGCAACGTTAAAAATTTTCATTTCGGGTGAACATAGAATCGAAAAAGAAATCTACTAAAAATAAATAAAAGGTGAATGTGGAAATGCGTAGCAAGTAACTTAAAGCTAATCTGACTCTATATCAGCATCCTAATCCTCGAATTTTGGAGTGAAACATTTTTCGCAAATTATAGTAGCATGTTCTAGGCATCAAGAGAATTTACAAACAATCGTTACTTTCTTCAAGTGCAAAAATTATGATAAGCCCATGGTCATTTTTCTATTCCCTAATTGAGGTTCAATTCTAGCTATCTTAACGAATACACGGTATGTAAAACTTCGACCCCATAAACTTACTGGTTCTTCACTTATGATTGCAAAACGATTAAAGCTATAGAATCTTTTAACATTGTAAAAACTAGTATTTTATCGTTACACACACTACTTTTAAAGGTCAGACATAGAATTTTCAAAATAGTTTTGGAACCAATAAAAAATTTAAGTTTAACCGATCTTGAAAAAAAGTACCCTAAAGCCTGTTTTATATTATACTTTCTTTATTGAAACAATACACACAGCTAGGTGTTACAAGCCGTGAAATCTATTCACATGATGAACTCGTGTGAAGGCATTGCTTTGTTAATGATGGAATTAGTCTAGGGTTGCAAAAGAAAAAACGAAAAATTTTCGCCAATT
This sequence comes from Chrysina gloriosa, assembly GCA_038088585.1. NCBI lineage: Eukaryota > Metazoa > Arthropoda > Insecta > Coleoptera > Scarabaeidae > Chrysina > Chrysina gloriosa. The sequence continues at coordinate 7,412,797 of CM076090.1, read as the reverse complement.
TTATCTCTTTACATTGTTAAATAATATCGCATAATGCTCTTCTGCTAAAACTAAAAAATATGAAAACAAATCACAAAAAGCTTCAGCAAAAAGTTAACGTTTTATCATTAACCGTTTTCAGCACTTCAAGAAACAAAGTGGTGCACGTGGACGCACAATATTTCATTACTAAACAACAAACCTGCAGCTGCCATTATGTAAAAGAATTAAGCCTGGGCGAATGAACACAAGCATCACTTTCTGAATGGTTGTGAGTGGAGTGAGTGAGACAAGTACATTTTCAGGGGCAAGTTCACCTCTAAGACACATTGGTTAACCTGAACATTAATTTAAAACAATAATTGAAGCTAAATGACCTGCACTGACAATGAGCTTAATTTGTTGGGTAACTTCCACAGAGAGTTGTATAACGCCTGCCTGTCTAATGGAGCGTAAATAATGATCCGAACTCAAGAGCAATCTGCTCAAAATGTCTCCGTTGCAACGCACCCTTGACCATTTTCTTGAGAAATATAATCGATGTTGTACAATAATATTACGGGCCTCGGCTACCTCCTTCGATCACTTCTCAATAGGTAATATTACTTCTGCTTTAACCTTCCTATACTCACGCATACGGTCTGTGAGACCGATTTATAGAGTATAGTATACGTCTTTCATTTTGACGTGAGTATAGGAAGGTTAAAGAGGTACACCGTACTGAAGAGTTCCAATCAGGACGAAACTAGTGTACGGTTGCAGGCCGCGATTAACAAACCACAATTTCTTCCGTGATAATTATTTACACATGCAATGTAGGCTGCAGTGCAGTCGTTGCACAACTTTCTGTGGAAGCTGCCTAAGAAAATAACCTCAGTGTAAGTCATTCATTGGTCAGTTTGTCGACTTCTATTTTTCTATTCTTAGTAGTTGTAACTCTCACGAGTACCTCTTGAAACTAGTTTTCTAAACGACATACTACCTTCCACTTACATTTTTAGAAGACATTTCTTGCACGCTCCAACACATAAGAACACAATTTAGAAATTAAGATAGTGAATATATGAAGTTGACGAGAACAAAAATATGCTGTTCGAAACGACTTTTTCCGACTAACCCTTCGGGGAGGGGCTAGCACCTGCCTGGTAGTTTCTGGTTGCCTTTTAACGAACCCGTTACTAAACTGACGCAATAAAATGTTTACGCAAGTTTACATCCAACTAGACTTGTTTTCGACCTATGAGCGGATTTCTCATACAAATACTCCTATATGCGACGAAGAGTTAATTTCTAAGCCCTCGTTCAGGCACCACCGTGATATCACGTTCAGAAAACTTCTGGATTATGCACTGATTTGTTTTCTAAACTTTGAACCATACAACTTCACGTATTTATACCTCCCGAACCTAAATCCATCTCACTATTCGCACGAATAATGTCAAAATCTATCTCGCCGAGATAATTACACCGGTGCTAACACCGCGCATTTGCAACTCGGTCACAACGTAGGCCCCTCTCGTTCTTAGTGCGGAGCTCGACCGCAAATATTGATGAAATCCCCACGGGTTCCAAACGGCGCTACGTGCATGCCAATGCTTCCGAATTATCTCATCTACGCCATCAATGTTAATTCTTTCCGGTCTTGCGAACGTCTACCAGGTGATTATAACTTCGTCTGCGTAATTTTCCGAGAAGGAAACGGCTTCTGTTCTCTAGCTTCTCGTTTTTCCTCCTCCGTTTTTTTTCTTACACGTCGTCGGTTCGCTAAAAAGAAGTCCGCAGTAAAGGCGAGGAGCCGCAACGGTAGGTACGCTGCACGACAGACCCGGCTAGCTAATTGCCTTAAGCAAAGGGAAGAAATTAGAATTTATAACTTCTTAAAACCGACCGGCGGCGACGCCGACGTCGTGCAACGCGATCCGGTCGCGAGAAGGTTTATCTCATCTCGGGCGCCTTCAATTTAGGAATTGAAATATATACGCCATCTGGCCAGGTTTCCGTTGCATAGTAATAAAGAGCTCTCCTCCTTCAGGGGTATTAAAAAATTTAAGTTGATAAAGATTAAGATGAGAGAGAATTTCAATTTGATTCATTCCGCGAAAGTAGTCCGTTGAAGGAGTGGGATAGAGGAGGATCGTACCGTTGGCTTGAGTGAATCGATGCTTACATTTAAGGAACGTTGAGTGCGAAGCATATTGAATATTTATCCCCTAATAAATTAAGGTATAATCCAGAATTTTCTTTGGATGTTAATAAATATCACGGCACAGAGGAAAGGTAGGAAACGAAGATAATCTCGGAATTCGCAATCTTAGCATCTACTTTTCTTATATCCGTTTTAAGGTAGCCTTTTCATCATATTTTCTTACATTTTGCCCATTCTTCTTTCCGTTTTCTCCAACCTTTCTTCCAGTGCACTTTAAGGTTTTCATTGTTTCGTTGCAGCATATTCATCATCTACTTTGTATTTCTGATCCTACCTGCGTAGTGCTTGTTTCCATATGGGTATTGTTTTGCCTTTCTGATTCCATTAACAAGACAAGAACGAAATTTTTTGTTTGAAAAATCAGTTCCTGCAAATGAGACTTGGATACAAGCGTTAACATGTTAACCATTAACCCTCTTGCTTCAGCAATAAAAAAGCTGAAAATCCTTCGTCCTTATTCAAAAGAAGTTTTTATTTAAATTTAATAGCGGCATAGGAAAGCTACTATTTAGTACGAACTGTTTCCAGAAACTTAAAGCCATAAAATCCCCAAAAAATGTTGCTTCCAATTCGGTTCACAAAGGAGAAGTTAATAAGAAATTAAGGTGTCACTTTTCATTTACCATGGGAGACCCTTTTGATCTGTTTGATATATTCTAGCTCATACTCTGTATTTGACAGATATCAATGGGTCGAATTATTATCTACCCCTTGCAATGAAAATCATCACGCAAATCGATTGTCTGTTTAATCTCAACATCAAAATTGAAAAAATTATTTAATATCGTTTCGGATTTGGACTGTTTATCTTATTAGCAGCCATAACGTTATGTAAGAAGTAAAATTTCTTTTTTGAATTGAATACTTCTTAAGCCTTTGAAAACTAAAGGTTACCAGTGCTAACCACACACTATACATTTATTTTCTATGCTCCTGCAGGTTTCCGTTGTAAACCGTACTGCTTAGTATGCTGCATACATGATACAAGTAGAATTCAAATATTGCGCGGTTCTCAATACTTTTTCAGTTTAAAAATTGTTAGTTAGTGCACGTGGGCGAGCTCGTGAAATTTGATGCGACTGTTGTAACCAATATTGGCTATTGTTTTCGTAAAAATTGCAATAATGTCACGTAAGCAATATTATAATATATCTAGTTATTGATTGCAACAAAGTTATTTTGTGGAGTTTTAGTTTATAACTCAAAAAATTAGCTTAAATTATAACGGTTCCGATTGGTAACCACTAGACACCTAGACGACAATCTTTAGGCGGAAAAAATAAAAATAAAGACAGAAATTGTTTCCTATTATTTCATTCCCATTAAAGTATCGTCAATAAGGGCACTAAATTCCTACTGGTGGCAGTGCTAACCACATTCTGTAGGATAAATGCGTATCCGTTCTTTTTTAATTTTAACAATTTTTTTTGTTACTTATATTAATAAACATATATAATAACTATTACTTAAATTTAAAGAGGGGAAAGTTATTGGGGATTGCAGCCAAGGTTGGGTAGAAATGAAAGTCTCTCGTTCAGTAACTTTAAGCTTTCGAACTACTTCCATTCTGCATCGGAGAGTTTTCCATGAGAGCTTGTCAGCAACTGAACGGAATGATGTCAAGATCACATTACATCGTAATATATTTAAAACATTGAAATAAGTTAAAATTTACATTTTTACATGTAATTAAATAAAATTTAATGAAAACTTGTTCATTACACATACTACTCTGGAACCGCTAAGTTAAACTTCTACGTTGTACCGAAGTTTTGACCATGTTGACCATGAATATACCCTGAATTACAGATAATGATTATTGTTCGTTTAAAATAAGAAAACTATTCCGGCCTCAAATGGTTAAGGGACACCGGCCCGGACCAGCTCAAGCGTAACCGTAAATGTAAGCGTGAACGTAAGCGTGAACGTAAGCGTAAGAGCGTTAAATTTGGGCGGAGTTTCGCTTCGTGTGAAAGACAGGGAAAACACAGAGTATGATATGCGAGCGAGAGGCGATGAGCGAGAAAAGGATACGTCCGTGCTTGCTTCGTCTGAAACAGAAGGAAGGAATTTTTTTTTCATAAATTACATAATATGCATGTAGCGATGTAGAATATCTTACTGATTATATCTAAAACGTACTATTACCCTGCAAGTTAATTAGGCACTAATGTTACATTATCAGTCAGTAAAGGTGTTTCCTGTGCAAAATAAGACGTTTCTATAAGTTAAAATTAATTTCCTTTGAATACTAAGAATTGTCAACAAGGTCGAACTCTTCTGTCTATTACAAATGAATATAAGGGCATAATTTGATTTCAAATTTAATTTCAGTCACTTGACCGGTATGAATTTTTGTAGAAAGTTATTGCTCCCTATAGAAACAAAGCACAACACCAAAATGTTTTGCATTGATTGGAAGTATGTAAAACTGCAGAAGTATTAACCCTGAAAAATCAAAAGCAAACACTCAATCATGTTAAATTGGTGCTGTATATTTCTTAATAATTTTATATTACGAATTTGTTGATAGTAGCTGTTTTATTATGTAGTTGAATCTGGTGTATATAAATCCTTATAATAGATAAGTGTGTAATTTGTGTCCTTTGCCTTTCCACTTCTTAGGCACATAAGTTAAACCGTTCTGTGAACCCCTGTATATATCTGGATCTCGTAGTACATACACTGTATGTCCGTTTTGTCAACTTTTATCGTTCTTTTAGTTTTAGTTTCTGTTTGGTCAAAATTTAGAATAGCAGAAATTTGAAATGTTATTACTTTAATAAACTGAAACATTTCTAAACAAAATTCTAATATTAAGTGAGTCCCCCAATGAAGCAAAATTTATCTAAATGATCCTGGAGAGCCCCACGTTGGGCGCCAGTTTCTTAAACATTGTCAGTCTCTTAAAAGTGATTTTAATAAATAACGGGTGTTCTTTATAGAGTATCACAAGTTTAAATCATAATAAAACAAGGAAATATATTTTTAATATCAGTGAAACGGGCTTTATTGGAAAGAAATTTTTATGAAATTAATGTTTAAATATGATTTCTGCCATGTGGCTGCCACGGCTGGCGCGTAGAAAGCGCAATCTGGCACACCAATTTTCAACAACTTTTCGCAGCATTTGCGGCCGTATTTCGCCGATAACTCTTGGAATGTTGATTTCCAGGTGTTCAATTGTTTGTGGTTTATCGACGTAGACAAGTGACTTAACATAACCCCAAAGAAAATAATCCAATTGGGTTAAATCACACGACCTTGGTGGCCAATTAATTGGGCCATTACGTGAAATTATTTTTTCATCAAAAGTTTCTTTGAGTAAATCAATTGTAGCGGTCGCTGTGTGGCATGTGGCTCCGTCCTGTTGGAACCACATATCAGCAAGATTAATGCCACGTAATTGAGGTACGAAAAAATTCACCATTGAGAGTAACATTCTGACAATCATCGTTTTTGAAGACATATGGGCCAATGACTACGCCAGCCCATAAAGCGCAACAAACAGTAATTTTCTGTGGATGTAAGGGTGTAAGCTTGTGGATTCTCCTCACTCCAAATGCGATAATTTTGCTTATTTACGTACCCATTCAACCAGAAATGGGCTTCATCGGAAAATAAAATTTTGAATGGAAATTCAAAATCAATATCAATTTGTGCTTCAGCCCATTCGCCGAATTGGCGGCGCATACGATGGTAGTTTGGCTTTAATTCCTGCACAAGTTGAATCTTGAAAGCTTTTACACCAAGATCCTTTAGTAAAATCTTCCATAAAGTGGAAGGAGATAACCCCAATTGCTGAGAACGGCGACGAATTGATTGATTAGGATCATCTTCAATGCTTTCCTGTACAGCGGCTACAGCTTCTTCAGTGCGCACTGTTCGGCGTCTCACGGGATGCATATTATCAGTAACAGTAAATATAGTCCGAAAACGATCTATTGTTCTTCGAATAAGCCGCTCTGAAGGACGATTATGTACGCCATAAAATGGAAGAAGTGCACGATGAGTTTGACGAATAGAACAATTATTTTGATTAAAAATTTCAACAATTTGCACGCGCTGCTCTGGTGTAAGTCGATTCATATTGAAATTTCAAATCAAACTAAACAAAAAGCAATTATCAGCTGTCAAATGGGTGCTCAAATATAGCAGTCATGCCAACTCAAAGTTGTGACATTCTAAAAACACGCGGTACTTGAACTTCATCAATGAATAAAACTTCCCTGTAGCCAATAAATTAGCCATCGGATTGCTTACAATTTTTTAAAACATTAACTTACATAAATTTTAGAAAAACCAAAAGTGTTATAAACTGTGCGAAAAAGTGTTGTTAGTAAACACTGCTTTGATGATACGAAAATCAAATTCTAATTTGTACTGAATGCTACTTACAGGTATATTGAATGAAATTACCTTAAGATAAATAAATATTGCTTTAAGTAACAAAATTCTGGAGAACCTAAAAATCTAAAAAAGTTAATTTATGTTTTCAGGAAAGGTCCGATACACAGCAGTCAGTACCAAACCCAAACACGCGAATGATCGGATACAGGAATAGTTGAAGTTTCCTTTCACCAAGGAAGCAAATTTTACCCAAGATACTAATCTGATGGAATCGATTAGTCCGAGGAACATAGCAAGCCATTGGAGCTTTAGCTAAATGCCATCATTATAAGCTAATATTCATTCTAATATTACTTAAAGTCAATCTAGCCAAAGGAAATAATTTTCACTATCATCTCCCCTTCCTAAATTAAAAAACAAATGTTTTCACTAACATTTCTCCCTCCCTAAATTAAAAGAAAATAGTTACAACGTACGGGGACCCTCAATCAAACTAATATCGCAAAAGCTCGCTTGTAAAAGTCCGAAGCAACTTTTACCCTAACAGAAAGGAAAAGGGAAAAATAAATTTTCGAACAGTTGTTCTTCGGCAGTAAATAACGGCAGCGCGAGCGAACGAAATACGGGTCCGAGCCTTTTTCTTTCGCGTGGGAAAACCGCGGCGAAAGAGGGAGGAAAAAAGGGGACAAAAGTCGTTGCGAACCTTGTCAGAAATCCATTTCAGCAGCGCAGGTTTTCATTTACAATGCCATCGGTTTTTAGGCGAATTACACTTAATAGTTGCCTCTAATGTGCCGGAGCTTTCTTTTATGGCCTTTCCTTCCCCCTCCTTCCCTTACTACACGCCGCCCGAATACCGTACGAGCGAGGGCTTTGTTTGTCTCGTCCGGTTTCCCCGGTCCGTTTCGGTCTCACTCTGTAAATTACGCCCGTTAGATACGATTGTTATACGTAGTACAGGTGCGTAAATTCTAAACGAATGGATTATTTACAAAGGAAAAGTTCAATATTTACACGTTTTCAGTATCTCAATTTCGTTTGGTGTTTTGCGTGGGGCGAGACCTTTAACGGTACCGGTACGGATGAAAATAAAATTGAAAATTAAATAGCACCATTTCAGTCCATATGTGAGAATTTTATTCGGCTTGTATATACAGGGTTTGTCATAAACAGAGACCGCACTATACGTTTTTTGCATGTAGATAGCTATCAACGATACAATTGAACGCGTTAAGATCTACACGAGTTAGGGTAAATAAAAGCGTTCAGCACTAATTTAATCTTACATATCTAGAATATTTTGGCCTTTTTCCATATATTTCCCATATTTTGAAAATATTTGAAATTATTCGACATATTTTTCCGTTTGAAGATCGCGTTATTTTTATAAAAATATAGTAGATAATTTTCTGGGAAATTTATATTGTACGATGATCGATGTGTCGTTAAACATAATATAAATAAATGTTACTTAAATAGGGATTAATGCATTTTCCAAGAAATTTATGTTTCTACATTTTTCTAAGAAATCGTTAATTGCTTTTAAATTTCTAAACGAAATATCATGTTCAATACCGAAGAGCAAAGATTATTTTGCTATCATCTCTAAGAATAGAAATCGGAAATAAAACGAATAAAGGTGAGTTATGATTAGTTAAGAATAACTAGGGAGCAGGGGTGTCTGAGGATACAGTGTTACAGAGAAAAATTACCTAATACTCCTTTGCCACCGAAACCAATAATTGCAAGATAAGGAACATGGTTGAAAGCTGCCAGGTTTTATGTAGAAAATTTTGTCCCTATTAAAGAACTTATTTTAAGTTTTGAAGACTTTTAGAAAATAACTCACTGCATCATAAGCTTTGCTTCATTAAATCAAATTATGATTTTGTTCATCAAACTATTGTTATTCTTTAAAGTGGATCACTCCCATTACAAGAGCCTCTTCATTTGATTAATGAATTTAAGGGAAACTTCAGACAGTTTCTGGGAAAATACGACAATTAATAAATAAGAAATTTGATGATATTTTAAAAGAAACAGCGATTTAAATTTGTTGCAACAAGCAAACCAAATTCTCCGTGGCGATTTTGATGTTGAAACCGATTTAAATCCGGAAGTTGTTAATGTTTCGAAATATGCACCAATCACATCAGTTCAACATACAAATCGGTACTAACTGATAAGAGGCATAATTAACTTAGGTGTGCATGCTTGACGTTTGAAATTTCCACCTAATATAGAAAAAAATTGTACGTTTTATAAATCAGACTTTTAAAGAAATACGTAGACTTTTGCAGGATACCAACTTTCAAGATAGGAAAGAAACTCAATTGTTACTACTAAAATATTGATAGTCCAAGCACACTAAAAGGAAAGTCTTAAAGACAACGAAAGAAGGATACTTGCTTGCTTACAACACACATTGACGAGCAGTTTGATTTAACTGCACGGCAGTCAGATGAAAATTACAGAAGCTACAATTTCCTCCAATTTCAAAAGCATTGTTTTAAAAAACGCATTTAATATTCTGAAACTTGTTTAAGAAAACCTTCATTTCGAGATGCTAAAACCGTAAAATTGGCCTTCTTTATTGATTTTCTGGTCACCAGCAAATTGGCCGGTTATCAAGGTATTTCTGCGAGTCTCTTTAGCAGCTTCTGTCGTAGACTGCTTTGCTCTGTCTACACAAACAGCCTGAGCTTTCAAGCGGAATTTGTAACATTCCGGTTCAAATTTATAATTCAACATTAGCATTACTTAAATGACTTTCTGCCGCTATCCTCAGTTTTCCGGGCAATTGATTGCTTTATTTGCAAGGTTATATGATACAGCAAGTCAATGTGTGGAAAAAACCTAACCTATTTGTTTCGTTATCGCAGCGCCAGAGAGAATCAATCACAATCGATACGCCGTATCGTATAAATAATGCACGTCCTATCCAAATATCCACTTAACATTATTCAATATATTGACCTACTTTTTCTATCGTTTACACTTATTTATGTAAACCATTGACATATGTTGATCTTGCTCGGTGAGCATGACAAAATAGTTTCGCTCCGAAATTGTATAAATTTGATCTAGCTTTCCCGTGATTGTAGGAAAATATTCTTTCATACAAACTCATTTTTAGTTGTATTTGTTACTAGCTTTTTCTGTTTTCATTCGATGTATAAGTAGTAAACAATTTTACACAATTTCTGCGTCAAATTGTAGAAGATTATATGCGTTAAAACTAAGTCAGCGAGTGTGAAAGAAGTCAAAAGTGGTTAAAGAAATATCGGCAAATGAAAGTCCTGTTTGCGGTGCATTGACCTACTAATCACAACAAGTGGTTTCCGCCTGTCTCGATGAGCAATTCTGCTCGCCGCAATAAGTAATCAGCATTCTATGTCCTTGCCCTTGCATTGTTGACCCGATTTCGAAATCTTCGATGATGTTTACTTATCAATCTGATAAACTAATGATTGCAGATTGATAAGTAAAAATCGATTGAATTTAAATGAGGCAAAGGCTTGGCTCAATCGGCTTATACGGATTCTTGAAGGGTCCGCAAAGAACCGAAAATTACGACAAGTATCTAGCTACTACAAAAATGTAAGTTGAAGGTGATGAATCGTACGTACAGAATGAATGAATCCAGTATATATGTACATATTTCGGTACGGCACATGAAAGTGAGTCTTTGTACAATATTTTTATTTTACTGTTATAACTGTTTATTTTTCTATTAATTTTAGATCTTGAAAATGCTCAGAAAACGTTAATTAGAAGATCTAACATACTTCGACTCAATGTACGATGAAAACTGTGACGCCCCGCGGATTTAAGTTCAAACACTCAACAGATCCAGATTTATAGATGGAACGGATAGAACGAATTTGGTTGCTTCTTCCCCTCGTATAGCTTCTTCAGTCGAACTTTTCCGATTTGCCGAGCAACACATTTCCAATTCACGATCAATTAACGCAATTAATTTTAATTGCGACGACGTTACGCCTCAGTCTAGAAAGACAACTTCCGTTTCAGAAAAATCGTTCAACCCTTTCCTCCTCGTCCTTAATGGACGTTCGACAAAAACAAACAACGTCTACGTCTTCGATAATTACAAAGCAACCAAGACGAAACAATTATTGGTAATTGGAAGTGAGAGACGGGAAGAATTATTCCATTCTCGTTCCTGCGGGAGAATTTTTCTTCTCGGACGAAACACGGGGCGGATTTGTTTCGACAACGCTAAAGCGCCGAGGGACGGCGGAAAGTGAGATAGGGGACGCATCGATCGTCGAAGACGCGAGCAAATCTTAGAAATGTCGTAATTAAAATGTAACTAAAGTTGGCCGGGCGAAATTCTCCAACATTTACTAATGAGATCTCGAGTCTATAATTAACCCGGCCTTCAATAGATAACGGTCGGCTCGCATTTTTCCCTTAATATTCCCGAAGTAATCAGCGGTTAATGGCGCGGAAAGACGATAAAAGTAATTTTAATTTTATTACCGAAAATATAGGAGTCGCGGCTTTAAATTGGAATTGAATTTTATTGAACGTCCGCCGCCACCGCCGCCTTCGCCGTCGCCGCTTACGTCTTATTTAGTTGCGATTGTATCGGAAATGGCGCGGTAATAAATTTATGCGATCGCGAGTGCTCGAGAATGTTCGTAAGATTTTTATTACCGCCTCTACAGGATAAAAGTTCGTGTAGTTGATTTGTAACAATCCTTTGAAATAGCACTCATGAGAATTTTTGATGTATATTGCGAAGGATCTTAGCAAAATGAGCGATAATTTCGGAATTGTGATAGTCCTGAGAATGAATTGGAGAATCCATTATTTAAATGTATATATATATATATATATATATACATTTCGTGACTTTTTCTTATATTATACCAATTAAGTCAATTAAACAAGAGTGATTGAAATAATAGTTATATTCTCAGAACGTTTACAAACGTTTTCGGAACACTTTCATCAGTGAAAATATAACTAGGTAAATGTATAATGTACTGAGAATTTGTACTGAGAATTTGGATAATTTCTTAAACAAAATTGCATCGGCCTAGCTCTTAATTAATTATTATAAAAGCATCGATTAAAAGATAGAAAAGCATTGTGAACCTTCCTACACACATACATCCAACACTTTCACATCACAAGAATTCCTAATAACCACTGGATATAAATAACCAAGGATACCTGGACATTAACAATGCCAGTTTCCATACCAACGTTGCGTCTTGGATGAACTGGAGTCATGACGACTTCAAACTTTTCGTTATCTGGACAACGGAGAAATAATGTAGTATAGTCCTGGTTTCCGAAAGAACAAATAAAAAGTTTGTTTGGTTGACGACGAAGAAAATTGACAAGATAGATAAGTCAACAAAAAGTTTAAAATATATATTTGGACCAAAAGGGTTTTAATGGAAGTACCAGTGAATAAAAGAACCTCAGTACACCGGAGAAAGGAAGAATTTAAGAAAGGGAAGAATCCATAGAAAATAGAGCCACACCGAAAAAGAAGTTAGGAGAGGGAAAAATCCATAGAAAATAGAGCTGCATCAAGAGAGGAGACATAGGAAGAATTATCATTGAATAAAAGAAATTACACTTACACACACACAACACTAGGTAATTATCTTTATTTTATGTTAATTATTTCTCAAAAATTATAAATATAATTTGTTATAATTTATGCTTTTTGTATCATTAATTAAGAGCTAGGCCGGTGCAATTTTGTTAAGAAATTATCCAAATTCTCAGTGCAATAAATAGACATTTGTTTTGTATTTGGGATCTATCAACAAAATAACTAATGACTATAGAATTTCTCGATATATAGGATCTGTAAAAAAAATGTATATTATAAATAACTTATCTAATGTGCAAACACATACACGCAAACTATGAAAACGCCCAAGAAAACATTATATCAAAAAATCTTTGTCGAAACCTTAACAATTCTGTTGAAGGACTAGGGAAAATCCGAATCAGAAATCTAAAGCCAATGCTTCCTTCTTAAGAAATGTAAAATGTCATTCTAATAGATTACTATATACATTACTTAAATTCTGAACATCGGTTCTGTATACTTATCATTTCGTATATTTTTCTTTTTTATAATCATTTTCTGTTTTTAATGTAATTGTGTTTTCAAAATCAAAGTAATACTCCAGATCTTTGTAATATTTTGTTACAGCTGTCATTGCACCAAAATCATTATTTAAAGAAGACCTATGGTTAGTCAGTAATCCCAGTTAAAGTACGGAATAGAGCCAATCGAGAGTAAACCCCTTAGAAGTACATCTAGAAGATGTGTCAGTGTAGTGCAGCGGGAAATTCCGTCCGTATCATTTACATTTATGAAACATGTGAAGCACCCTTGTGTCTGCAAAAGGACAAAACACACATCAATAACTAATTTTTCCAATTTTATTGTTCCTTATGTCGTGGTTGGCACCCCAACTAACCATGTTTTCTCCCCAAACCCTGAAATGCGGTGTATTTAAAACTGATATTTTTCACTTATTTATACCCTAAATAATTCCAATAAATTTCTTTGATAGAGAGGTAGCAAATCGTACGTGCAGAACCTAAACAAGTTCTAACATCTGAATCTTGCTGCTGAAGTTCCAATCTACAAATTTGAAATGGAGTTTAATTTTGTTTTAAACTGTACTTCCAACGCGGATTCGAGGGGAGATTAACCATCACGTGCTCTATCCCTAGCTACTCTTATTGTTAGTACAGCTACGCTATCTAGAATTTCCAAGGCTAAAGTGCAAAAGCTTGTGAAACAGGGCCAAGGTTACATACAGGCTAAAAGAGCCATAATCAAGGCCAACTTCACTAGGCATGCACAAAGGGGCCAGATTTAGTCTGGACAAGGAAGTTAGGCCTCAACAGATGGCGGAGGCTACTAAACGTAAAAAAAGGATGGAAGTCCAAAAAGGCGAGGTCGGTGGGCAGTACTCCCGCAGGTCTTCCGAAAGACAAGAAGCCAGAAGGTTTAACCTTCAAAGAGGCTGCTTTGGAGAGGATCGTGGTAGTGTGCAACGATTATCCAGCCACCCAGATGGGGAGGCAAAGCTTAAGGCAGGCCAGCACTCTATTATCGAGGCATATAACAGCATTACGGAGCAAGGCATCAGTGCCACCTCAAGTAATCTAATCTAATCTGATCTAACCATCACGTGACGACAATCGAAGACTCGACTAGGGAACCAGTTTTTATCTCCCCCTTCCAGCAAAACGACTGGCTTTTCTTAGCGTACACACTACAGCAGCAATGTTTCGAACAAAATTCCGGCATAAAGTTTGACGCTGAAATAAATTCAACTTGGATAAAATTTACAATGTTACTCATTAGCGTCCTTTTTTTGGAATTTAAATTCAACAATGAAACGTTGTCCCGGGTCAAATATCCGTCACGGTGCAAACGTACAAGAAATTGTGACATAGAAACAGCAACAAACATCACAGTTCCAGTTCAGCTCGTATAACGGTGAACTACTCGACAAGACCATACAATACGTAAAGATATGAAAGCTCAAATCAGAGATTAACACTCTACCCTACTTCCATCCTAAGGCACGAATGACGTCACAAATCTTGTACACCATTATTATGAGTGGTGAGAGCCTCTAACTTGACAGTTTCCCCTGCGAAGTTTGCATTTTAAAATTAAAACAGCCGCCGCCGGTGTTCAACCCGGAAAAGTGCACTTAAATTTGAATACTCTGGCAGGCTACGAGATGGAGGGTCTGAAAAAAGAGACAACGATATCCATTTTAGATTTTATGTACTCACGAAGAAACGTTTGAATAATATATCCGATATACTTCTAATGGCATCCTATTACATATGGCTGGCGAGTGGTGCTAGTCTCAATGTTTACTTCGACGAAACTACTTTTTAACCAAATAGCGGTGACAAAGGTGAAATGAGGGCGAGAAAATGTAGGGGGCAGATCATAAAGGACGAGGAGGAATGAGAAGCTCGGCAATTCGAATTTTCATAAGGTTACAAATGAAGAAGTCGCTTTTGCGTAAAAGGGGCGATAGGAAACGAGTTGGGGATTTTATCGTTTCTTGCATAAATGATCACGAAAAATGATTTCAAATTTATAAATGATCTTTATATGCAAATACAAGCCTGTGGAAATGTATAGTTCAAACTTTCATTCCAATCAGTGGTTTTTCTTCGAACTCCATTGGAAACTACCTAAAATTTATGAAGAATAATCGTCGTTCGTATTTTCTCTCATCGCTAGAGAATGATTCCAAATAACGTTCAAATTGCCCATTTCAACATGTCTATTTTTGTGTAGGCAGATATCCACGCGTACGTATGTATTACCAAAATCATGTTTCGCCCATTCGAATTTTATGCTGCAATTTAATTCGTTCGCGTATGCAGCGCCAGAAATAATATAAAATAATATTATGGCCGTCAGTTCGGTTCAGCTTTATTTACGCCTAATTAAAATACCCGTTCGTTTTGATGTTGTATATTTTTACACGTGATATATTTTGTTATTCGTGCAGGTATTGAAATATACAAGCCTGAATTGGACAAGGTTGACTTCCAATTAACATATTTTTAATACGTATAAATCGCAGATATTAGTGCGTGTCATTTGGAAGGAAGGCTAGCTACTGAAAATATAAAGGATTGGTGGAAAAAGAGTTTGCAAAGCCGAAACATCATTGAACTCTGATGAAATTGTCGAAACTCGCTAAACCAGGCAGCGTATACAAGGATATTACAACGATATCATTGTGGATGAGAAACAGATGCATCAAAAGATAGAATCTAATATGAATGATTCTGAAAGATTAGGATATAAAACAAAAGCAATTTATTGAGAAGATCCAGGAAATTTTGATATACAATGAAGTGCGGTAACATACATTATTACTGCATGTCAATTCTTCCCAAAATAATAATTAAGGTTTTATAAAAGAATGGATGACGTGTTAAGTAATGTAAACCGATCTTTGTCTTCACTTACGTGCAAGCCGCGACATTAAAATTCGGAGAAGTAAGGGCGTCAGCCCGATTTATCCTTTAATAATAATTAATTAAAAACTTTAATGACGGAGTTATTATCATTAACTAAAAGCATTGTGAGATTCAACGAAGAAAAATGGTAAAACGAAAAGCGGGTCGTAGAAATCGTTCGTTTGTTGGTCAGCTCTCGTTGAAAGCTGCACTGTAGATTCAAATTATAGCTATTACACAGCTTTCTGTGAAAGCTGCATAACAAACAAATCTCAGTTGTAGGTTTTGCTATGGAGAATTATGTGGATGTCCTTTTTATTCATTTGTAATTTTGATTTTGAAGTAAATGCATATACTTTTATACATATCGTGACCTATGTATAAGTATATTTGTAAATTAAGCTTCATCAACCGCAGATCGCAACTGCGATTGACAAAGCTTAATTCTCCTCACGGATTAGTGGCATATGCAAATTATGCTTATTTTGTAAACTTTTTGCACAGTTACCTGGTAGCTGCCCATTAACACAAGATCGAAAGCTAACAAACTATCAAACGACTTTGTTGTGGATATAATGATAGTTTAATAGCTGAAGACATACAAGAGACACTATAATATGCCTCGCAAACATGAATGGATATGTGATAATGGACTATTCTAAGCATCATTAGTGAGAATAAAAATCTCTATAAAATGAACAAGGAATTAAACTTATAACTAGATCGTCCGGACGGTAGCAATATATCTGTACGATACTGAATGTGTTCCTTTTGTGCTTTATACGTATTGTACCTTTTAGTTGTATTTGCTTCTGATGAAACCAATAACACTCTTCGGTCGTATGGTAAATAAAAATTATTTTTATTATTATTATTAGCTGACTTGAAACCGCACTTGCTTCAGACCTTCCGGTGATTCTTTTGCTGTAGCTGGTAATATGTTTAGTAATTTCTCTATCGAATATGGGCTTTTCCTTAAATATGATCGCAAATAGCTACTAACAATCGCTTTAAAACATTTTTGATGTCTGTAATATATATACATTTTTCGAAAGTGGATTAACACTTTGAAGAGCATAAATCCAGATTTTGTTGATCCAAGATTACTTGCTCCTATTGGAAGTCTCCATCAAATTCTGATTCCCCTTTGGAAGGGCGAAAACACATACCAAAATAATAATAACAATACAATATTTCCAGAAGAACCTATACTAAATGCATTGAAATGCCGCTCACAACAGCTGACAATATCCCGCAATGAGTCATGGTTGATGTCACAGACAGTCGAAATTATATTGTAATTGTAGCACATCAAGTATATAGGCGTGCAAAGATCCAATATTTGTTCTACATCGTGGCAAATAAAATGTTGGTGGATTACGAGATAAAAATGAAAATACATGAAAGTCATATTATTTAAAGTATTGATTCCGTTATCTTATCAAGTTTATAAGTAGTTGCCTATAATACTTTGATTGAAACTTATTCTGTAAAAGCATAAAAGTTTTCGAAGGAATCACAAATCCTTTTTTAACACGTTGACTGCCGACGACTCAACCGTTGAGGCAGGATGGCTCCCCACTAAACGCCGATGACTCAACTGCGGGGTCATGTGCAATTCAATGTATTATAAACCAACCTAGCTCTGGCTTTTGTGAAGCTCTTAATAGCATACAAGCACGTGTTTTTACTGTATTGGTTTTGCGGTCGCGTTTGTGACTTTTCTGTAATGGGCGATGAAGTACTGGGACCACTAAGGTCTAGAAGAAGGTGCACGGACTATGGAAGAGAGAAACTCTTAACATTAACTGAACTAGAAACACTACCTTATTGGTCTAAAAGTGATGAAGAACCGTTTGTGGGGAGAGGAAGTGAACCCGAGCCGGATGATACTAGTTCAGGGGAAGAAGTGGAAGATGTTGATGACGTTCCTGCTGTAGATAATAGAGAAACAAACACCGACGAAGGGAGTCAGGTTGAAATGCCGTCGTGAGATGATGATCCTGATTTCAAAGACTTTCCGTTTTTGGCCAATCCTGGTCTCAAAATAAACTTAGAATCCGATGAGCCTATGGACTTTTTCGCTTGTTTCTTACGGAAATATTGTAACAGAAACTAACAGCTATGCTAAAGAATTATTCTTAAGCAAAGAAACCAAGGAGCAATCAAGAATAACTGAGTGGAAACCTTTAACAGTTGCCATTTTACAAGTTTTCTTAAAACTGTGGCTTCATATGAGCAACATATAATTGAACCACTTACAACCGCTAAATTATATAACATTCCTTGTTTCAATTCAATTATATGAGTAGGAAAAACTCCAGAAAGAGGCGATTCAGGATATAGCGACCGTTTGTCCGAAGAGAAGATGGCTTCAAGATGTTTTTAACCAAAGAATGAATGAAATTTACTATCCCAATAAAGATTTTTCATTAGATGAGTATATGGTGCTTTCGCGAAGCAGGCACATACTGATTAAAAGTTCGTACTTCGTCAGGATGTATACTTAAGTCGGTTGAAGCAGACATCAATCTACAATAATAATAGGAAGAAGACGTGGTGTAAGTGTAGGTACAGCACGAAGTAAAGACAGAAGAAATGGAAATGGAAGTTTGGCGCTGTCAGTCTTTTCGCATAAAATTCGACAGAAATTTTTGAATGACCCTAGACGTGTAACAAAACTTACATCCATCCATTTCCTAATTTCGTCCCCGTGCATAGGCGAAAGCGAGTATTATTCGTCGATGAATTTCCCCGAATCGATTCGAAAGCATAAATCGAGCAGCGCGCTAGGTAGAAGTGCTCGAGAACAAAAAGAAACAGAAACCGAAACGCCTCAAATTCCAATAAATAACGTTTAATTTGGGCGACATCGGGTTACATTAAATTAAATTTCGCGTTTTACCATCCCCGCTTACCGTCGCAACTTCCCGCCGTTCGCCGACTACATCGTCGCGACGCGAATTTCGCTCCCGAACCATTGTCGAATTAGATTGCATTTAAGACCGATAATGCCCTAAAGCGAAGCGCGCCCGGTGTCTCCTTATTCTTCTTCTTCGTCGTCTTCCTATTCTTCCTACTTTTCCTCGACTACCGTCTAGCTTCTTCGCACGCCGCGCACCTGTCCGACCTATCCCGTTCGCCTTTTCAAAATTAGATTAAATTCAAATGCGTTTCGGAACCGCTCGCAGGTTTCTGTTTTCTTTTTTTTATAATGTAAGAAGAATGAAGAAAGGGTGTGAGGGTCACGGCGGCGACAGCCGATGGCGAAAATTTTAAATTCATAACGTGTTCGCGACTTGCCGCCGGATTTCACGTCACGACAGTCAACTGTCGAAGGATATGACGCGCGGATGTTTCGCCCGCGCCCGGAAAAAAGAAAATGTCGGATGGCCGTGAACTTTGAGTGATACGCGACCGGAGGTAATTTTATTAGCTTCTCTTTTTTCTCCGGCAGAATTTGCGGCGCTAGTGCGGCGACGTAAAGCGAAATATATTTCCGGAACGTACGTTAATTAAGGGTGCGTTTATTTAATTATGTAGTCGAGGTGGGCGTGAAATTTACGACGGACTGGACAGCAGAAATTCACAAGAGAAAAAAAGGGAGAAATTTGATTAGGGAATTGATTTACTCGTAATGTGGAAAATGTTAAAAAACAAATGTCGTGTTTGTGTAGCGTTATAAGTATAACGCACTGTTCCCCACCTACACAAAATCACAATAACGGTCGGGGATTTTGTGCGGGCAGTAGTTGTTTGAGTGCATAGCATACATATTTTCAATTCACAAAAGACGAAACAATAAGGACTCCAGCAGCTAGCTTGGAATTTCCGTTGCCAGTACTATGAGTTGCCTTTATAGAAAACTATTAAGATATTGGGAGTTGAACAAGAGTACACCAGTTACGAAGAAGACGAACAATCTGGATTCAAAGGCGAAAAATGTTGTACTAACAACATATTTTGCCTCAAACACCTAATTGAAAAGAAGAGTGCAACAAATCAGGAAATATACTTAACCTTTATTGATCTCCATACGCCATAAGACAGTACCAATAAAGAAATTGTGGGAAGTTCTCCGAGAATTGACTATAACCACGTTATTATTAAAGCGTTACAAAATCTATAACAGGAATCAAATGCTAGAATAAAAATTGGTAAATATATATCAGACACATTTCCGGTAACAAAAGGCTTAAGATAAGGATTTTGTGTTTCTTCAAACTCTGTTTAAGATTCTTGCAGCCAAGAAGGTAAAAGGTCACAGATAACTACTTGTACACAATACAGTTTGGGTCCGATCAAGTTATTATCGCAAACGACAAGGAAGACATGAAATACACCATAAGAAAATGAATTTGAGGAATATAAGAAAATGGGGACTTCATGAGAACATAGAAAAGACTAAATACTTATGCATTGCAACAAAGCCTCAGACTCTCATAATGAACGACGCCAAAGAAATAGGAATGTGCAATATCCTGGAACAATATTTAATAGAGACGGAACGGACGATCAGGAAATTCACTCTAGAACTAGTGAAACAAGGAGAGTTGCTTCGTATCAGTTTTGTATGGAGTAAAGACATCACCAAGAAAAGAAAGTACCACATACACGAAACGCAAGTTCAAAGCCTACTTACTCTACGGTGAGCGAGGGTAGTAGAACATAGTAGAAGAAAAATAGAAGCCACAGAAACGAATGCAATGAGGCGTACTATGAGAATCTTGCGAAGGGATAGAGTTACAAATTGAATAGTCAGAGAACGTGTGGGACTAAAGGGAACAATTACGGATGACATACAAAAAGCTAATGGTATCCTACAGCTACGTGGAAAGCACGGATGAACAGAAGATACCAAAATAGGTGAGACGGAAAAGAGGAAAAAGAAAGAAGCAATCAGAAAATCTAGGAGAGCAAGAAATCTTACATCTTTACAACGTCAGAAGACGTTCTGGGCCGATACGAAGGAGTAGTTGTTGTTATGGAAAAATTGTTCGATTTTAGGTAATCACTTAGTCGTTAGGTTTAGGGAAAGGGAGTGGAGGTAGAATTTAATTGACGTTGATGCTTCCAGTGAACACGACGCCCTATGCCGTCTCTATGTCTAGTTTGGTTTCCTTCTAACCCTTGCTTGAGTAGGACGTTCTTGTGCTCTTGGCGAAAAGCGCATTACTGTACTCCATCCTCCTACCATTCACCATATTCGACAGATCATGCCTGTTCCCAAAAGTAAAAGTGCATGGAAGGAAACACATTTTCAGTCTGAAGAAGAGGTTAAGACAGAAACGGCAGATTTGCTCAAGAGGTTGGCACTTGATTATTTGCAGGAGTGCCTTAGACAATGTGAAACACGTATGGAGCGGTTTATACACAGATGAGAGGAACGTACTGTTGATGAATAACAGCTACTTGTAAAAGTTTTCAATAAAACATATTTTTCGAACCAGTCCTGCTATTTAATTGTCCATCTCTTACATAAATAGTGTTCCAGACAGATGTTTCGGGCAAATGTCGAGGTTCTTGTTAGCTCAATAATACATATGAAGAATTTTTTATTTTATTTATTACAATCATTAGAACTATTCCAAGTCGAGACTTTACAACATCTATAACTACCCTTTCACAATCATATTAATGTTCATGGTAAGGTTATGTTGTTATGTTGGGGGTTAAAACTCAAAATATGTAGTACTCATTACAATATTCACAATAGTATTAATGGTAATGGTAATGTTAAATCATCATGTTAACGTTCTAAAACTATTTTGGATTTCCTATCATCTACCAATAAAAGGAAGTTCTGAAGCATGCGCATTGCCGCTGTTTATGAATCTGCAGCAAATCTAACCTCATTTATTGCTAGGCGTATCGATTACTAGATATGGAGTAAATTTTTTATTTTATTTTTTTATATTTGCAAGGAATTACTTCCTTAAGCATTTTTGAATCTTCCCGGACAAGCACGTCGGATTGGTAAGGCAGCGACCTGAAGTGGCCGAAATGGCAGAACATAAAAATAAAAACGCGGCGTAATTAAGATAAAGATTGTTTAAACCTAAAGTCGTAAAAGGGAACATCCTGAATAACAAACACTGAATGTTGTTGCTTAGTTTTTACATGTTTGTAAATAGTGTATATATTAATGTTGAGAATGAAATTGATCTTTGTTTTCACAAAGAAACTTTTCGGTTTATTTGATTGTGTTGACTCCCCCAACCCTGATACAACCCTGGCCTCGCCGCCAGAAATATCTAGAAGTTGGCGAAATATTCGAGAGGCCTGACCGTCGGGTGTATCCTCTTCGTTCACCAGGTGCAGCCTACTGGACATATTTCAAACGTCTACAAATATGTTTAAAAGATAATTTTGTTATCTTACAACCATTTGTACAGCTAGCTGGACATCTGTTCTGTACTAAAAATAGGTTCTTTCTTTTATAGCTGGCCACACTAAAACAATTGGCCTTACTTTCGTGATCAATTGATCGTAGAACACGTTTTTCCGAGCGCTCGTCAGTTTTAATGAAATTTCTTTAAATTGTGAAACATAACGTAAAAAAATTATATATTGTTATTGCTAACAATTCAATAAACAAGGTAAAGTATATCAATTGTCATAAATTTTATTGCTTGGCCCTTATTTTTGCATTTTTTTACGTGTCCAGTCTGTTGCACATTTGTAACGTGTAGTTCAAAATGGCACGCAAATTTTCAGAGCAGCATATTTTGATTTGTTTATGGAAAGCGATATAGAAGATATGTCAGATGATGAGGAAAATGATGAGGATCTAACCTGTTTGGCTGTTGAAGAGGAAATAAAGGAAGAATTAATAGAAGAAGAAGAGTTGCCAACACCAGAAATTTTGCCGGAAGCACTAGGCAAGCGGTTAAAATGGCTTTCAAAAAATCATTCGAATGCTTCCCAATATTCCGAAGAAGAAAAATGGGAAGTTGAAAACAGGCAGTTGTGGACACCATTTAACTATTTTTCAGAGTATTTTGACGAAAGTTCTTCGAGTCTTATTTCGGAAAAAAGCAACATATATGCTCTACAGAATAATCGCACCTTAAATTCAACTCCTCTCGAGTACAAAAAGCTTGTCGGTGCTCATATTATTGCGGAGTGCATGAAACTTCCAAGAATACGCATGTATTATAGACCACAAATAAAGGTTCCTGCCATAACACAAATACCAAGGAACAGGCTTTTTAAACTTAGGAATAACATGCATTTTGTTAATAATTTGTCAGTTAACAAAGCCCTTGCCGCCAAAAGATGTATGTACGTGTGTTAAAAAATAAACATTTACCCATATGCGCCGTTACTGATAAAAATAAATTTATGCGTTGTCGTAAAGACGGATGCAAGCAAAAAACTCGTTTTAAGTGCACATCTTGTAACATATTCCTATGCATAGCAAATGATCGGCAATGTTTCATGGAGTTTCACTCCTAATCAATTTTTAATAAATTTTTTCTTCATTTTTATCCATTATTTGCGTGAATTAAAAATAAAAATATTTAAAAAAAGTAAGGTTTTTATTCAACTTAGTTACAAATGTCCAGCCAGCTGCACCTGCCATATCTCCGAATCCTTTCGTCCTTTTAGTCCTTGAAAAAATTTTTTGTTTATTGTTCTTCCATAAGCAAAGGAATTTTAAAGCTATTTGTAGCCCCGGGACTGAGGAGGGTATAAACAGTTTAAAAGTTAACTTTTTAAAATATAACGGTAGGGAATAGAAGGCGAAGTGCGAAAATGTGATTAGTTATTATTTTTTGTGCTAGTGCATAAATACGGTAGTTTATTGTGGATTATGGTGCGTCGAGCATTTAAAGCCGTACAGAACTTCTTTTTAATTTGAGACTTGATTTTTATCTACAGGCGATATCTGTTGTTTGTGGCAAATACGTCTGAAATAAAGAATCATTCTAGTTTAGCATAGAGTTGCTGAACTTGAAAAACAAACGATCACAATGAAAAAGTTTATACTTGTAGTGTAAGCACCATTTCTGATTTTATTTGTTTATCGTTTGTTGTTTTTTGATAATAATATATGTACGTTCTGATTTCGTGGTTATTTTGTTTTTTCTAATCTTTTCTATTCGTTGTGGCGATTTTTGGTTTTAAATGGGGAGCGCCAAATTACCCCCTCGTCCGGGTGAAAATTTTACGTTGAACGGGTGCTTAAAATTAGCATTAACACTACCGTTAACACCTTAACATCAACATTAACATTATTGTGAAAAGGCCCATAACACTGTAAACGCGATCCCTCATCCCTCGACGACGCAATACACCACTCATTTGGATTTATTCCCAATATAAATGTCGTCTCATCGGATAAAGTTATCGCCCCGCTAGATCGAACGGGCATCCGTCGAAGAGATACAGAAACGTATCGCCGCAACAATGGTAATCCTATTCCGTAATGAGAACCGTCCCGAGGAGAAACTGACCGTTTCGCCGGTCGAATTTAACAAGTTCCCCGAAATCCATAACCGTTTTTCTTCTTTTATTCCTTTTTTCCCGTCCGACCCCGGCGCATTAGTCATATTTTATGGGAAAAGAGCTCTCGTAGCGGGCAACAGCCGACGCAATCCACGCTCTGACAGCCGTGATATTGTCTGGCAGGCGTCGACCGTATGTCCTAGAAAAGGAGTGCGCCTCGCGTCGTCTATTACAAACTTTGCCCGTTTCGGCAAGCGACAAGCCGGCAGTAAATTCCGAAGGATCGCTTCAAATTCGCCGTCTTATATGGACGTTCGATAATAATATTTGTCATATCGGAGCGTAAATGAGGATGTAAAATGGTTTCAGTGTGTTAGAGGACGTTGAGGTAGATGAGCGATTCCCTGATAAAATATCTGTGATAGGTTCTTTTAATTTTATTACCTGTCGTCCATCGTCATTGTCGTCACTAAGGTTCGACAAGCGCGTGTCTTGTTCGATGAAAGAACAGTAAATACACAGCGTTTGTAGAAACAAAACAATAGACCTATACGACTTTGAAATGGAGGAGACATATTAAACTCGTACAGCTCTATCCCAGACTTTCAACAAGCGCATGTCTTGTTCGTCGTATGCATACTGCCCTTTTAGGGAACAAGACGCGCGTTTGTCGAACCTTAGTCATCACCGAGTCTTCTCAAAATGCTTCACTTATACAATATAGCTATAGAGGCCCTATAGGGCCCATGGCTTGGTTTACTATTTTTGTCCGTTTCTTTCTATCCTCTGTAATATTAAATTTCCTCAGGTCTTCCTCTACTTCGCTTTTTCACCTCTCCTTCGGCTCTCCCTTTCTCTTCTTTCCGCCTACGGCTTCCGCCAAATACATCTTTCCTGTTCTTTGATTTTCCATCCGCTAAACATGGCCAAGGGTGGGCTTTGGCCACAGCTGTGATATTTAGTTTGCCATATGGCTCCACCAGCTCCTTATTAGTTCTTCTTTCCCTTCTTCAGTGTATTTGTGTTACTGGCTTCTAAACTTCTTGGTAGAAATGATAATATTATTACGATTCTTAGATGCTCTTAAATAATCGTAGCTCAACTCGCACTCTACTAGCTCTATGCTAGTGTCTTCCAATGAAGGGAAAAGCAAACGTACGACGTGGATGATTAGTTCGAACAGTAAAATTGGGGAAACGTAACTTCCAAATTTACACCACGATAATATTAACTTCCCAGAGTGGAATTCTCCTGTATATCCTCGAGAAACGAGACCTTAAAGCGATAACGGAATAACCTATTCACGGAAAACGACCTGTTCAACTGAACGCCAGGAGCCGAATGCTTAACACGTTAAAAGTCGAGAACGAAAAATCACGAGTAGCAAACCGGAACTGTGACGAGTTGGCCGCAACGCTGCGAGAAA
Source organism: Chrysina gloriosa (assembly GCA_038088585.1). NCBI lineage: Eukaryota > Metazoa > Arthropoda > Insecta > Coleoptera > Scarabaeidae > Chrysina > Chrysina gloriosa. The sequence continues at coordinate 7,387,376 of CM076090.1, read as the reverse complement.
CCGGAACTGTGACAAACGGCCGTAACATTTGTATTCCTCCATATATGTTTCTCAGTAACTTTTTTACTCATGTTTCTATCACCTCTCACCATTCTTAGTACCCATACTTCACCTCCGAATAATACTATTGGTCTTATAACAGTTTTATACAATCGTACTTTCAGTTTTCTCGATGTTAGATTGTTTTTAATCTAATTTCTTAGTGCGTATATGCCCGGTTATTTCTGCCATTCCTGCTTGTATTTCTTTTTTCTTTCTCTCTTTGTGGTTAATTCATCAAACACACGCACACAAACACAGATATATATATACATATATATATATATATATATATACATATTCACGTCTATCTAATTGTAAATTTAGCTTAGCATCCTGTTTTCAAGGAATCTAGAAAGCGTTAACGTTCTTCATTTATTAGCCCGTATTCAGTGTTACTGAAATTTCCTCGAACATTGTTACTTGAATTATTGTTTGCCCGTGCCGTACGTGCTTAAAACTTCAAGGCTGTAATTGCTATTTCAGCAACTGCATTCATTTCTACGTAAACATTTAAATTCATAGTTTTCCTAAAGGCTTTCCCTTTTACTGCCTATTGTATTGAGTTTGCAGCGGCAAAAGTTTTAAATATTAATGATTTTTGCCAGAAATCGGTGAAACCGTTTCATGATAACTCATTAAATCTTTATTGTAATGTAAGGTTCGTTGGTGGGAAAAGGTTTACGTCTTCAGAAACTTTATTCATCACAATCAGTATCTTTTATCAAAATCTTCGGGTCTCGGCGATTCAGTTAAGTCAATTTATTTCTGTATTGGTTGGACTTTAAATATTGGTTTGGTATGGTCCAGTTATGTAAAATAATTGTTAAGCTTTATTAAAAGTCAGTTTAAGTGCGCTGACTTGTCTGTATTTAAACCCCAGCCTCGCTAATCCTTCGAAACTTAATTTAGTGCGGGGAAATCGTTGTTACAAGTGCGAAGTTACTAATTCGTCGAAACACTTTCTTATGTCCCTTATATGCCCCAATTGAACGTTTTCTATTTGTTCGTTAGTGGAAATTTTAGCTGATTTTCGTAGTTCTTTAAAAATTTTTCTTCTCTCGAATCTCTGATACGAAAGATTCACATTCCCACATTCGAAGTTTGACACTTCGGTACTTCGACATCCGTACGCGATATTCGACCCTTTCTTGTGACTCGTTCAGTCGACGCCTTTTCGATTCGATCAGTCCAGTGAGAGAACGGAAATTCGTGCAATACGTAGTGATATACGAAGGCTGCTTTTTGTCAGTCTCCGATAGGCTATAAAGGAAAGACGGTCTCCATTTATCTTTTCACAAAGAAAAACAAGTTGCAATGAATTACACATCGTTGGAAAGCCTAGACTTTCTACTACGAAGGCTGTTCTTTTTCTTTCAACTTTCGTTAGGTTATGAAGGTTGAGGGTTGAAGAGGAGTGAATTTAAAAGAATATATTTTATTACCAAAACTAATGTACAATAAAGGTTACTCCTCTACGTAATCATCTTGACGATTAAGGAATTTGTCGTATTTCTGAACAGGCTTTGCAATACTCTCTTCATAAAATGTTGCAGCCAACGATTTGAAGTGAGTTGTGACGGCTCCTTTGAGCTCCTGGTTAGTTTGGACCGCCCTCCTCCCCCTCCCTCCTTCCCCCGCCTCCACCGCAAGCCACTTCTTCAGTTCAGGAAAAGATGGTAGTCACTTGGCACTAAGTCGAGACTATACGGTGGATGTTCGAAAATGTCCCATTGAAATTGCTGAAGAAGCCGTTGGGTTACACGAGCGGTGTGAGGATGGGCATTGTCATAGATCAGAATAATTCCAGAAGTCGGCATGTCCATTCTTTTGTGAATTTTTATGAATTTCCGTTGCACTATTCCCTTCTGTCTGCAAGAAAGCGAATGACACTTCGCAATTCACACTTCGCGGGAGAATCAATAAGACAGCCATATTTACGTGACTGCGGCTCAACAAGAAATGGTGTGTTGAAGTCGGCAGTGACAGAACGTGTTGAGGGCGAGATGCGCGGCCACCAATACGCTCACCAGCCACCTATCGCATGCCTGGTCTTCGTACTGGGCGATCGGAGTTTGAAAGAAAAATAGGCCTCGTAGTTCTCAGCCCCATTGGTCGAGATCAAAGCTCCAGGACGTTAAGTTTCATTGCATCTCCTACTTCTTTCATTCCTCAACTTACCATCTTTCTGACGTACAGCAATCATGGGTCCGTGTGCCTTTCCTAATACTACCTCTGTCGTCGCCACTTCTTTTCGCCCTTTAAATGTTTTATTTCAGCTTCCATGATGCTCAGGCGAGTCCTGTTTAACTCCAATTTTTATGTTTATTACTGATACGACCCCTGCATTTAATCACATATCGATATCGTTTTTTATTTTGCAGCTTCTAATAAAGTGTTTACGTTTTGCTGGTTTTGTCTCTTTATTTTTCTTTAATTAATTAACTACAAGGGCACACTAACCAACGCAACCTTACTAGAGATATCCACCACAACAAACCCTATTCGTTGTTAATATTACTAACTCAGTCTTTCCTTATTCCCTATACTATGTAGGCTACCTTAAAAACAAGTTAAAAGCTACATAAAATACAATGCAAATTTCTATTTTAAAGTGATAAAGATATCAATCGAGGACGACGAAGAGGAAACCTAGCTTTTCAAGCATTTCAAACCACCTGACGTGGCGTGACATTCCTTGATCAAATACATGCAAATTACGACGAAGCTTCGAACCTTCCTGTCCTGCGACCCAGTAACCTGCTCCGACCTCGAATTCGAAGTCCACTATCAAACGCGGACGTCTCCTTCGAACCTTTTCCGAATTCCACGTCGCGCGAGGACGGCCAGTATGCCGGTCACATTTTAACCCTATTATACGCGAATTGTTTCTCTAAAGTCCAGTTTTCATTATGCACATCTAATTAGGGACCATCGCAATAATGAAGCCGCGTCGAGGCCTCGTTATGTATGCTTAACGTTATTAACATTTTAACGTCGAACGGAGGAAGGTAGTCGTGATGGTGAGTACGCCGACGCCGACGCGACGACGAGGACTTAGTTAGGTGTAACGCTTTAGATATAAAAGGACCTCGAGTCCGTCGTCGTTACCGTCGACGCCAATATTACGTTAAAAATTTGCATTTCTTTGAAGTTCGGCCGGCGAAACTGACAATAGGTATCTATGTATGTAAAGCTGGAAGAAAGCCATGAATATGAATCAGCACGGTAAACGTAGGTACTGTATCTCCCACCTTACGGTGAGGCTGTTAGTGCCGAATTCGGATATCTAATTCATTAAAATCTTATCCGCCATTTTAGAGCGAAGCATCAAGAATACTACTGGGCGTATTTCCTAACTTAGAATAAAGAAAATAGAAAACAAATGAAATCCCGCTAAAATGCGTCCCACATACAATGTGCTACATAAAGTAATGAGGCTGGTAGCATACCATTTGATCAGGCAACACTGGCGACGCGAGATTTTGGGGAGAGCGCGGCTGAACATATGATATACCAACAGTGCAAGTTGGAACTCACTACAGTCACGTTGTTTGCTCGTAGCGTGAGCACTGTGAGTGGCACGAATTTCAAGCAATGCGCTTTGACCATCCAATTCAGCTCCAGACCATGGACTGGTACGCTCCAAGCTCTTCAACAGCAAAAAAGTAAAAATGAGCAAATCAAAGAGCAAATGCATGCTGACCTGCCTTGTTGATCGCCAGGGAATCGTTCGCGAACAGTTTGTGCCTCCAGGCCAAAGAGTCAATGGACACTTTAACCGAAAGCTTCGGGAAAGGATCATGCGTGTGAGACCAAGCTTCAAAATACTGGGTGTTGCATCACGACAATGCGCCTTATCACACGATAATTTCAATAGACCATATTTTGTCCAGTCAAAATATTCGTTTGGCTCCTCACCCTCGTTATTAGCCCGACTTAACGGACGTCGTTTTGGAGCACTGGGCAACATTCGAACGGCTGCAACCGATCAGCTGAAAACTATTTTACTATCCTAATTCCAGCACTGATTTGAGGAGTCGAAGAATCACCTCCAGCATTGTTTGGCTATCCAGGACCATCACTTTGAAGAGCACACCATTGAATTGTAATGTTATTGGAATAAAATAAGTGAAAGAGAATCAGTCCGATTACTTTATTTACACGCCTCATACATATAAGTTTTTCACTAAACTACGATGTATCGTACGTAGAAATCTGTCTGAAACGTATATTTAATGACTTCGTTACCCTAAAACTTACTTTCCTTCCCAAAACGACGATTTGATATCGGACCCGACTTCTCAATTTATCGAACGAAATAATGATGGAGCCTGTATATTTCGTATCGCGGAAGGACGCGCCATTGGAAATACAAGAATGGGATATCGAATTTTCCAACCATTACAAAATTTAGGGAAAACGTGGAATGCGTTGGAAGCAAATAATTTGATAAGGGACACATGGAACAAACATAGGAACAAAGACAATACCAACGCAAGCAGCATTAGTGTGGGGAACACGTCGAAAAAGGAGGCAATGAAGGGTAATGTCCTAAAAAAAAAATTGTAATTGGGAAAACCGAAATTGATGTAATATTAGCAAGCTTATCTCTTGAGGAAGGAGGATGAAGGTAGATGACTTGGTGTTAAAGTGATTAAGACTTTGCGATCGAAAGGTTCCAGCAAGTCGGAGTCAGTTTCAGCGACTTTATTAATAAATACGTTTTAAGAAATAGGCATAAAACAGGTTTTAGTTAGTACAGAAAAACGCAGTTTAATTACCCATAATTCTTTATTGAACATTCATTTTATAATTTAATATTTATAGTTGTGTAATATATGAAGTTTTCTAAACAATTCCCCCGGAAGGAGGTCAGGTTTTCTTTCACAAGTTTCGGAATAAGTTTCTCGTCTTCCTCTACTAATTTTTCGATTTGAGCATATCCAACAACCCTTAAGTTGCTTTTCTAGCGAAAATTTTTGATGATTCGTTGTACAATAAGTACTATGCTCGTTTTAAAGCCCCAAAATAGAATTTCCTCCATTTCAATGTCTTACGCATACAACAATATATTTTATAGTGGAAGTGCAGTATCCACCCCATCAATATGTTTTACGTAATTATGGATGACCGTCATTTATTTAAGACATTTATTGAGTTATAACTGTTGAGCTCACGACTTACTAGTAAAAAACTGACGTCGAGTCCACATCAACATTCAACCGCAATGGGTTAAATTTAATTTGTTGAGGCCGAGAGTCAGAATAGCTAGAATAGCTAGAATAGAAGTTAGGGATAGGAAAAGTAACAATACACTCCCCTCCCCTATCAGGCTTCCCCAACACAAACAGGTAGCTTGTCTCCCTTGTAAATGGACGCGCCACAAAGTGAAAAGCTTATGGTCATATCGATAAGTATGCTTTAAAGACGGTGCCTATGTTTAAGCCCGTCAATTTGATAAAGTTCCATTAAATAAACCAATCTTAAGTGCTGGCCGGTGCTGCCGAGGAATGAAAGGCATGCTTAGCCTTAAGGTTGTGTTGTACCTGCCTGAAAATTATAAGGTACTTATTTTCAAGGTCGCCTAAAAGCTGCAAACCTTGCCTTTCAAAGCAGTACGTGCAACTATAGAACAGCAGGTTCTTACGATGTTAAGAGCTTCTACAGCTTTAATTTTTCGTCAATAATAAGTGAAGGTAGATTTACAGGGACGAAATTTTCAATACCGTATATTCGCTACGATAGTTATTACTTATCGAAACGCTTTTCTATAGATCTCTCCGTTGCTATTAATATTAAGGTATAGAAAGATGACCATGGACTGATCGTCATTTTTGGACTTAAAGAAAGGTACGATAATAGAAGAATTTACAAAAATGCTCTTTGACGAGTCCTAATTACCCTATCGAGTATATGCTATTCCAAACTTCAAGCCTCCCAACCTGATGATCCTTCATCTATTATTGACAAAATATTAAACCTGTCTGAGCTCTTAAAATTGTAGAAGATTACTATTTTATCGTTATACATATACATATGTATCTTTTGGTATATAAAATAAATAAAATTACTCTTACCACACCTTTCTGAAAAATCCAGATATGTATTTCGGCAACCAAGTTGCCGTCCTCAGTGGAAAATTGGGGAATTCAGTATCACTGCGAATCCGAGTAATTCTCAAGACGACCACCACACAACGAACACTGTACAACACCAAAACACTGCACAATGAACATCACACAATGAACGTGCGAAACACACCAAAACACTGTTGACACTGACAACACTGACAACACCGACAGTGTCAACAGTGTTTGCTGTGTTTCGCACGTTCATTGTGTGATGTTCATTGTGCAGTGTTTAGGTGTGAACACTGTCGTTGTGTGGTGTTCGTCTTAAGCATTAGCCGGATTCGCTAGTGATACTGAATTGCCCAGTTTTCCACTGAGGATGACAAGTTAGTTGCCGAAATATGTATCTGGATTTTTCAGAAAGGTGTGGTAAGGGTAATTTTATTTATTTTATATATTGTTTTAGCCACAGTCTCCTTATTCTTATTTGTATCTTTTAGAGCTAAGATATATAGCCTTTAAAACAGTTTTTGAACCAACCAAGAAAATGTAACTTTAGCCAATTGTCTACGCAATAGATGGCGAAGAAGACAGCTCATCATCTATTCCGATAGATGGCGACGGAGATAGCTCATCATGTAATCCGATAGATGGCGATAAATAGGATTTATCAGAAAAAGAACTACTTTTGACAATGGGGGAGTGTTACTAGTACTGCCTAAATGAAACAAATAAGTATGCTTCATTTCCATACATACTCTAAATGGCGAAATAAAATCCAATGGTGTGTTTCCATATTAACTTTTACAGATTACGGTTTAGGTCTTGATTTAGCCGCTTTGGTAACATACCCGGATTAGTAATGAACTAATTTATTTACAATTTGTTCGTTTTCTAACTGTCAAAGCCACAGAACATATTTTCTAGTTCTTCTAGTTCTACTTGCTAGTATCTTCGCGGACTCCAATTTGTGTTGTTTTATGATTTGTTGTTTTTGTTAAAATTCGTTAATAACAGGTAATAATTGGAGTTCCTTTTTACATTTTATTGTATATAAATTAGTAATACGTCATATGAATATTTCAGCCTAGAAAAAGTGCCTTTATAAGCGAGCGGGAGAGATCACTCATTTTTTCTTGTTTTCCTAATCCTAAGAAGCGCCGGCACATGCTTATGGAATGGATTAAATTAAGGGGAAATACGAAATTGCAGAGTTTTACAGCAAGTGATGTATACGTCTATGTATATATGTACATATGTTAACGTTTTCCAGCTGGCAGCAGTTTAGTTTTGTTTACATGTGTCCACTCTCGAATGATTCTTTTCAGCTTACTGTTGCTTTTTCTTGCATCTTTCTTTTTTCATAAATTGTGGTTACGTCCATAAAACTGATAACAACTTACAGGGTGAACAAATTCAACTGAAGGTGGTTGGAAGTTAAATATCCTCAGATAAAAAAGGCTTTTACGTTATTCAGTTGGCTATATTTTAGTTTTGTTTACTATTTATCAACAATCCAATAATTCCATCTTCGCTCTTCAGCATCTTTTTCGTCCAATTTGCAATGGCCGTTCATCATCTGAAGCTCGCCACCGTTAGCGGGCGTAATAGGTAATAACCTTGGAGATCTCTCGTAGTAAGAAGTTTGCTCTTAAAAAGAAGAGAAACACGTTTTTAGCATCAAATACTCGCACTTAAAATTATATGTTACCACACTTCTAATAGCAAATGGACTTCTATTAGCATCAAAATCCATGTAGAAAGGAGCTTACTTAAACGATAAATGACTTTTAAGTTGATAAATATGTATTTATGTCAAAGACGTTCTTCGACTCCCTCTTAAATAAATTCCGTTCCATTCTAAACCGCCAACCATTTATAACTTCCTCGCTTTTCTTTTTGATCATTTTCGTCGCGATTTAGCACGTTTAAAAAAGCTCGATTCCAATTTAAAATTCAAATCGAAAATTGTCTCGGTCCCGAGAAACATTTTAAAGAAACAATGGTATCAATTAAAAGCAAATAAAGCGTCCGCCCGCCGTCGAGAGAGAGCCAGAAAAGAATTTCCTCGGCACGTCTTCGTCTCGACGGTGACGACGACGACGACGGGCAAAACTTTTTCTATCGTCCTCGTCGCCTCGGTTCGAAATGAATGAAGTAATAAAATCAGTATCTTAATCAAAGTTCTGACAGGTCACTTCTTTGATAACTTTTTAGAAGGCGAGTCGTGTAATGGACCGTTGAACGCCAACAAAGCAATAACTCCGCTAAGAGAAAAATGTCCCCTTATTATACGGCACTTCAACAGGAGTCCCGGAGTTTGTTCCGCACTCTTCTCTCTTATATTCTTCGTTCGTTTCCCGAACGCTTCGCGGTAATGTTGGCGTCGACGTCCCCGACGCGAAGTATATACCCCCATTAAAACTTGCTTTCCTCGAACTTATATAGGAAAAAATTATAGGTTTTATCGCTAGTACATTTGTCTTGATTAATGAACGGCGATAATGGTCGAAATTTGAATTTTTATTGCGTTTTTAAAATGCACTTTGACATTTTCTCGTTCGCCTCGTTGTATAAGAAAATAGGCGTCGCCCATCGTTTAATATGCTTTACGTGCTTCATCCCATCGTCGTGCCTCTCTAATAATTATTTACGCCTCATTGTTCTTGCAACCTCTGTCTTATAAGGGCGTGTTGAAGCAAACGTAAAATATGATAACGTGAGATTGACCAACTTGATTTTCGAAATGCTTAAACGGTACTGTTACATACAAAGGGTTCCAACTTAATCAGAGCAAAGGCAAAACTTTGGAAAGGGAGGATTTAGTTTTAGAGTGTATTCTAAGAATTATCACATTACCGTTTTTGATATATAATCTATTGGCATTGAGCGAACCAGGAACGGTACGGTATACGTATGTATACTGTTTTGTGGCTCCGATCAAATTCTGTGGAATTTCCAGCGTATTTTTACTTTCTAAAGATGACAATTGAGAAAAAACATTTTCTGTTACAGTAAAATGTCATTTTAGTCGACAATGCGGCAAAATGCTATTAAGGAAAGTTCAAAGTATGAAATTATGAATCTATGCAAAATTTTACAAATATCTGATCACTTTGAATAAATCAATATTTGTTTTTTATTCTTGCATTGCAATTATAGGAAAACAATTCAAATTGAGTAATTGTTATGTATTTTCTTTTTGAATAAAATACTTTGTTACAAACTTATACTAATGTTTTCTTTACAGCTTCTACCGAATACTTATTCTTCTGTGGTTACAGTGCAAGAATCGCTTTGTGTACACAAAGTGATACAATATGTGTAACATTTAACATGCAGTCATAATTTCATATTCTAAACGAGACATTTTTTGCGAATACACAAACGTCCTGAAAAATACCCGCACACAACGAAATATCAGAACTCGTCATTCACAGTAAAATTATTTTCAAACAAAACAAGATGTAGTTGCATAAAATGTAATTTTATAATTTCAACTTATCATTGGAATTATGTTTTGTAAGTCAAGCGAATTAAAAAGTAACCTTCCTCAAATTAATAACTGTGAATAAATTTCAGATTTTCATTATTCAAAATGTATAGATCTTTATTTCTTGGTATCTACATATATAATTTCCTTATTTGTGTGTTCCTCTTTTTTATCTATCCAGAGTTTTTTAAAGCCCACTGATGGGCTAGAAAGCTGAAAATTGGCATGCATATAGTAAAGCACCTATACCAAATCCTAACGTAGCTGGATTTTTGATTTTCTGGCCTGTGAGCGGAGAATTAAGACGAAAATGGGGCTTGGCAAAATTCAATTTTTTAACATTTTAGCTTATATTTTCTTTTTCTTCCTGCCTAGCAGGGACAGGCTTAACAGCTAGTATTAAACAAATTTGCATAATAAATTAAGGCAGTTTAAAATAAGTTAATTTTTATCCAAAAAATTGTTAAGTCTGTGAGTATATATAAGGAATCATCAATATTTCTCAATAATTAATACACTTCATGATCTTTTCCAGAAATAACAAAACCTATATGAATGAAATTTTATACTAACAATAAGACTCCATTTTCTGAGGAAGGCGAATAAATATGTCGAAACGTTAATTGCTTTGTTTTTTATTATTTTTACATCGCAATTCCAGGAATATACAATTAAACCATAAATATTATATATATATATATATATATATATATATATATATATATATTGAGGTTGAACAAATGAGACTTTTTATTTCACGGACCGACCACCCCAATAGAGTTTTTCTACGCTATACAGTACGGTCGAAATACATTTTTACTATATATATATATATATATGAAAGCTTAAAAAGTTGCTCTTCTTGAGCTTGGGGTATACTTAGCGTATTAACATTAATAGTTTTAACAAATTTGTTACACTGATTATATATCTATAGGCTTTAATACTTGAAATACTTCAGATCGAAAGTCTCTTAAATAGAAAGACATGATTTATAAATTCGTATGTTCTGTTATAATAGAATAATTTTATAACGTTTAGGTACGATACAGGCTGCTAACAAAAATAGCAGTTGCATTTTATAAAAATATTTGGTGACAGGAAAACAAACCTTGAAATTCTTTTCAAGACGTTAACCAGAGTATACTAGGAAGAGCGACAATAATGTTAATTTCATTATTTTAGGTACGTGTTCTTTGAACGATTACGAAAGTTTACACACAGCCTCCCACACATTTTTTTAGGGAAATAAAAAGCGAGGATTTTGTAAACGAAGGGAAGAACAGAAAAATGACGAAACTTGACACTTGTGGACATGAATACCAACAATATTTATGAAGATGGATGGCATATGAAGGAGCAACGAATGCCATGCTTAGAAAAATATAAAATTAGAAAATACAGTAGAGAAGGGAAGGAGAAGAAAAACTTGCAAGAAGATATAGAAAGTATCGTAAATTATAAGCAATAAAATGTGTAGAAATACCGCAAAAGGAAATCGTAATAAAAAGAATTACAATTGACATGATAATCATGCTTGCAAGCATAGTCATAGAACGAAACCAAGATGGACGAATCACGGGTAAAGAATAGTGCAAAACCCACTGGTTAGAAAGGCATACTATACCAGTAAATATGGTGGATGTAGAAGATGGTGATTTCCAAATTCTTGAAGGAAGTAATTGGAGCAACACGAAATAGGCAGACAAAATGTAAAGCAATAGCACAAAGAACGAGAAACTAAAAGAAGAAGGAAATAGAGAGACATATTGAAATAATGCTCTGGAAGAAGACTAAGCGGAATTTTTTAATTCCTTTGATCCATTCTTTTCGGTAGATCAATCTGTTTGCTTTGTTTTCCTATTTCCCTTGCCTTAGTTTATTGTGTCGTTTCGTCGATTCCACTATATTTATCCATTCTCGTCTTTCTTTCGCATTTTCCCTCCAGTTTGAGATGTTCATTCTTCTAATATCTTCACAGACTTGATCGTTTAATCTGCTTCCTGGTCTACCTCTTGACCTTGTTCCTGGCAGTTTCCAGTCGAGTAGTTTCTTTATAATAAAACTTGGTCTCTTCTTTGTACGCGTCCTATCCAGCTCAACGTTTGAGCTTTTATGTATCTTGGAAGTCCTCTCCTTCATCGTCTGTCTTAATAATAATTATAATAATAATATATTTATTCCGTATCATTATACACATTTGGTATTGAATATGTCAATAACAAATAAAGAGACAACAATAATATATAAATATAACAACAATTGTGCGTGTATACTAACAAACAAGCAAGTTTAACAAAAGCTTTGGTCAGAAATGTATTATTATTTCATCTCATGGTTCATTAATGGTCTCTCTTTATTTTCTACTTTCATCGATCCCATTATTCTTCTTAGGATTTTTCTTTCTAGTATTCGTAGGTTTTCTTCGTCCTTCTGTGTAGTAGGGCACCTAATTTCGGCTGCATTGGTTATTTCTGGTCTAATTACTGTCTTTTATAGTTTGATTTTCGTGTGTGTGCTGAGTCTTTTGTCTTTCGGTAGTGTCTGGTATTTCCAGTAGTTTGTTCTCTGATTTGATTCTCTCGCATATTCCCACACTTCTTTCGTTTGTTCCGTCGATTGTTACTCCTAGTCACCTCAACATATTTTTTAGATTGATATATTTCTCTATTTTTAACTCTCCCTTATTGTCCCTTTCTCGTCTTGAAATCAGCATGCATTTGGTCTTCTCCTGCTTAATACCTAGCCTTCTAATTTCCGCTTCTTTGATTTTATTGATATAAGCGCTTCTTCTAGGCTTCGTTTACTTGTTGATACTAGAGCCACGTCTTCGGCGTATTGTATTGATTGAGTAGTGCTTTGTGCTAAAGTTTTATCGATCTCTGTGCTGTTCACCACTCCTTCCAACGATACGTTGAGTAACACACTCCTCTGAAGTTGGCGTCCGAATTTTAAAAGAAAATTCTAATTCTTAGAGTTCTGAGACAAATAATCATCAATAATTCTGCAAAATTATCCCGCAAAAAGCAACCATTATGTTTCAAGGCTAGCGCCGTAAATCAAAAACTTTTGCAAAAAAATGTTAAACCATTCCCGAAAACTAAAGAACTCTAGAACTCTTACCTGTAAGCTGAACAAATGATCAAAACTCTCCCACTAACAAGTTATGACGCTAGCCCTGAAACACGACGGTTGCTTTTTCTTTGGGTAATTTTGCAGAACTATTTTATACAAGAACTCCAGAACTATACTTATGTGTCTCAGAGCTCGCAGAATTAGAATTTCTTTTGAAAATTCGGGCGCCAACTTCAGAGGAGTAAGTAACACGATCGACGAGCTGTCTCCTTGTTTCACTCCTTTTTCTATTATTTGCAGTGACTTTCTTTCTGATTATTCTTATTATTTCCCCTGCAACAGTACGTGAATAACAATATAGTTGTCAATATCGAACTTCTAGCTTCGCCTTTGAGATCAGCTGCATAAACCTACCCTGGTGCAAAATATATCACAAGGGTTGTCACTGTTAAGATAAGGGAGTGTCACTTCAAGTCACATCACATCCTCGACGAATAGGGGGTATATAAAATTGTAACCAATTTTCTTCTCCAATGCAATACTAGAATATTTTGCAAAAAGAAAATCGCTGCTATCAAATTTTCATACATTAAATCCAACATCCATCGGAATAACGTCAACAAACGAGGATAAAACCTCATCTTCGAGTTCAACGGGGAAAGAAATGTCGACGCGGGTAAACGATGACATATAAATGTAAATTCAGAGAGACGCGCAGCAGAAGGATGTGTATGTATACGAGCGGCAGTCCGTAGCAATAGCGGATACGTCGCGCCATCAAAGGAATAACCTTACAAGTAATCGTAATAAATAACGACGGAAAGACGGAGCAAAACGCGGGACCCCCGCTTTAAATTTGGCAATGATATATGATCGGATAAGTGAAAAGTAAGAAGTAAGAGAAAAGGGGGATGGAAACACGGAACGACGTACACGTAAAAAAAGAGGAAGATCTCGCGCTAAGAACATGACAAACGTTGAAACGAAGGCGTTCGCATCAGAAGAACACGAAACGGCATCGACGGAATAAAGAAAGGGGACGAAGGAGGGCGGACGAACGCGGACCGTTTCACATCTGCCGCATATAATTCAAAAGCCGGCATCGCAGATAATATTTCTTGCGGCCGTCGCCGGGGCGCTCATATCTTCGACGTGACAAACCGCTGGCGCAGCATCTGGGGGTTCCCGTGCCGGGTTCGGACCGCTCCGAGGCGAGCGCAGCCTCGGATGAAGAAGAGAGCGGAGCCAGTGGATTAGCCCCACTCGTGGTGTAATATGGCGTGTGATGAGAATAATAACAATAAGTCAATGGCTCGCCGGCCCGTTCCTTCTTTTCCGGAATTACGCTGCCTCGGGATTCGCTTATCTCCGCCAACTTTATACTTCTTTATATAACGTACTATCGGACTTTGCAACTTTTATTTCCCTCTTTTCTTTTCGGCGGGTGGATCGAAGGAGAGAGGGGAAGAGGGGGAGAGGGGGCGCCGGAGAGTATCCTGATGTTCTCCTAAACAAACTGCCGGCCAGCGTCGTTACTTCCGTTCAGATTAGATAAAGGGGACGGAAAGACGTCGTTCTCGCTGCGATATCGGATCTTTTTTATGATTTCTGCGCCTCTTTTTACGACGAAACACCTTAACTGTTTTCTGATATTCGCCACATCGATCCGATCCAACACCCTTGGTATATGAGAATAGGTTTAAGTAACTTGCTTCAAACTCACAATTTCTCGTAGTCGTGGAAATGACTTGAATCTGTGGGTGGAAAAACGATATATAACTCTAAAAATAAAGTTTTAAACCGAAATAGCAATAATTATATTTAACCTCTTATATTATATAATAATAATAATAATAATAACATTTATTTACCCCACAGGAACCGTTTACAGGGTAAGTTAACAAACTAAAATAAAGCAAATAATGCACATACATACACATACACAATGACTCAATAAATACAAAAAAGCTTAGTAAATACTACAAATAAACAAGTCCTCATAAATTCTATTATATAAACAAGGGGTTAGCCTGGTGTAAAATTTTCAAAAATCGGAAAAAGATTTTGCTTTGAAAAATAGTTTGAAGCCTGTACAATATTGTACTGAGAATCTAGTTAATTTCTTAAACAAAATTGCACCGGCTTAACTCTTAATTAATGATATAAAAAGCATAAATTATAACAAATTATATTCATAAATTTTGAGAAATATTTAACATAAATAAAGATAATTACCTAGTGTTGTATGTGTGTGATTGTAATTTCCTTTATTCGATGATGGTTCTTCCTATGTCTCCTCTCTTAAATTTCTTCTTCGATGCAGTTCTATTTTCTATGGATTCTTCCCTCTCTTAACTTCCTTTCCGGTGTCGTTCTATGTTCTATTGATTCTTTCCTTTTTAAAATTCTTTCTTTTATTCGCTGGTACTTCCTCTTAAACCCCATTTGGTCCAAAATATATTTTAAACTTTTTTGTTGACTTATCTACCTATCAATTTTCTTCGTCGTTAACCAAACAATTTTTTTTTTTTCGGAAACCGGGACTACACTAAATTATTTCTCCGTTGTCCACCAAACGAAAAGTTTAATTCACCATGAACAAGTTCATCCAAGGAATAATAGTCGTGGTTGTTATAGAAATCTGCATTGAATGTCGATGTATCCTTGATTGTTTATTTACAGTAGTTATTAGGAATTCTTATAATGTGAAAGTGTTATATGTATGTATCTGAATGTTTACAATGCTTTCCCTTCTTTTAATCGATGCTTTTTATAATAATTATTAATTTTATTTCTAGTTACATTTTTTCTCCCATTAAACGTCTCTGGCTGGAGTTGAAATAAGAAGCTAACACCCGTAGGGTAATACAATGCTTAAAAGGTGGTGTGCGTGGTATCGAAAAAGTATCAGTAGAACCTAAAAATAAACCTGAAGGTCATTTGAACATAAACATTCATAACCCCAATATTTACTGTGAATTTAATATATATTGAATTGTAATAAATGATAAATTTTCTAATGGTAATTAACCATTTGAGTATTACTATACTACAATTAGGATCTAACGGACCCAAGCATAAATTATTTATTCTAATTAGTTTCTGAGTTATAGAGCCTACAACAGACTCGTACCCGCGCGCCCAGGAGGAGTCTGTTGTGGGCCTGAGTGAGCGTTTATTACAGACTTGCTATTAGGGAGATAAAAATTCAATAGAAAAAATGAAAACTGCAATATGGGCAACGTTACAGCACAAATCGACAATTGACGCCAAATCCCAACGTGAAAACTGTCCGCCCGAGCCAAATTCTTGGTGTTCCTGGCAGGTACCAAAGGCGACAGATAAACAAAATCAATACATTCACAAATCTGCTCCTCATCCTAATGTTATAAAGGCAATCACTCCTTAGCAACTTAGCAACAATGATTTGTTAGAGCCCTGTTTAGGTGGTTATACTCAAAATTCGAACTACAGTCTGAACGCGTTAATTTGGACCCTCGCTCCAAAAATAACATTTAGTAGTGTTACATGCGATAAAACTGCTGTCAAAATTGCCAGCAATATATTCAATAATGGTTATTCAAGCATTCTTTTAATGATGAATACCATGAATATAGTCATCGGGCCGGTTACAGCATATGCAACGTCTTGGACAAAGCGCGAATTTCGATCGCTGAGGCACGTACGTTCGAGGCATTTAAAGAAGGTCGTATTTTACGACGGCAGAGCAAAGCAAGAAATGACGATGAAGGAGGTAACTATTACGAAGCTGGCATGGCAGATTAACCGTGAAAACAAATAAGGTTGTACTATATAATGAAAGAAATGTATTGTAAAACTTTAAATGCTTTTTTCTCGAAACTACGTTTTTTCAAATTGGTGTCTAAGATTTCTCGGGATTTACTCAACGGATTTACTCGAAGCTCGGTTTTTTATTACGCCTATAGTTTTCTCTAAGCATTGTCCGAGGATTTTTACAATATCACTGTTATTTTCCAAAATACTAACAAATTAATTCCCAATATTACAGCCAAAAATCAAACCAAAAGTGCAATTTTTTTTTCAGTCAAATTGCAATAACTTTTGAAAAAGCTCGGTCAATGCTTAAGGAATACACTATATTTAAGTAATATTCTTTTCTTTGGATTCAGACGTTCCACTATTGCGGAATCATCGACACCAATAAACCCTGCGAAAAAGAATTTCTTTCTCTAACATGGTAATTAATGGTATTAAAATTATTATTTTTCTTTTGATTTTATAGATTTTATATCGTCATAGTGTACTTAACTAAACTACCGAATTGCAAGTGTACAGCTTTCTTGCTTCTTTAGCAATCCACACTTGAAAATTACCTTGTTCCCGTCACAGCGGTCTAACCGCTTAAACTAATAGCGGACGTCGAGAAGGGCAAAGATCGAATGGTAAAGGTTGGACATAAGAAGATCACAATGGATGGAAAGGAGTGAAAGTGGAATGATGAAACCCAAGAACTAAGAGAATGGGAGAGATTTAACACCAGAAAGGAAGCAGAAAACGGAGAAAAATACAGATAGGTGGAACAAGGACGACCCTGGCAGGAAACGATAAATAATTTTACAAAAATAAGAATTAAGAAAACAACTAGAAACACACACAGCAACATAAAATGCAAACGAAGCAATTACTATCTGAAATTGTTGAAAATGATTGGCAACATCGAATGTTAGAGAAATAAATTGGAAAAAGGAGATGAAATGGCAGAGGAACTAGAAAAACTAAAATTGCACTTCCTAGGAATCACGGAAAAAAAGAAAAAAGGGAAAGGGCGCAAAATATTACGAAATGGACATTGGATGTACTGGTCCGGAGTGAAACAGGAGCAGGGAGCGGGAAGAAGTTAATAAGAAGTATTAATAAGCTATAATCAGTATTAGTTGTAGTGTGTAGTTGTAGTAATTGTAGAATTAGAAACGATAAACACAAAATACTTTTTTCTGTTTTTGCCAACCTTTCTTCCTCGAAACTCATTAACCGAGCAAGCACCTTACATACGTGTTTTGATAAGAAAATTTTGCACCAACGATACCACCATTCGCCGAAACGAAGGCGCTGCATCCTGTAAACACAATCTACTTATGCAGATGAATATTACATTTTTCAAGTGAAGCAATTTAATCAAAGTAACTGAAGTGCACCGGCGCTAAACGAAATGCTAATATTTAGTGCGATGATACCGACTTATAAGATTTTCGTGCATTATACCTGGGTTGTAGCAAGCGAGAGTAACTCTCGGTAAAAAGGCTCAAATAATTTGAGTTGCGATAAGTTTCTAGACAATGGTAATGGTTTCTATGTAAGAGATATAGGCAGACGTTGTAGTTGTCTTAGTGTACATGTTACTTGCGCAGATTTATTGTTGTAAATTTTTTGTTCACCTCCTATTGTTCGAACTAAGTTTGCAGTAGATTTAGAGATGCGAGGTACGTAAAAAAATAATGTCCAGTTTTGACGTCAATACTGACGTCGTATTCTACACCTTCGGAAACACCTGTACACAAAATTTCGTCTAATTTAGAACATATTAATTTTTTCCTGAAGTTTCAAAGGGGTACCCCTCTAAAATTTTGAAGAAAATCAAAAGGGTCGAAAGTACAACTTATTACACATCAAATTAAAGCTCTTTTAGTGCAGATTAGGGATAAAGCAATTTCGGGTGCGAGAGACGGTTCATTGAGCAAATATTCAGTGAAAAAGTGAAAAGTGGTTCTGGACGAATCGCTCTGGTACGTTCTAACACCCAAACGAACCAAATTTCACGGGTTTTGAGCTCAAAGTGGTATTCTACACCTTCGAAAGCATCTATGCACAGAATTTCGTCTAATTTAGAACATATTAATTTTTTCTGAAATTTCAAAGGGGTACCCCTTCAAATTTTGAAGAAAATCGAAATGGTCGGAAGTACTACTTATTACACATCAAATTAAAGCTTTTTAGTGCAGATTAGGGATAAAATAATTTCGGGTACGAGAGACGGTTCATTGAGCAAATATTCAATGAGAACGTGAAAAGTGGTTCTGGACGAATCGCTCTGGTGCGCTCTAACACCCAAACGAAGCAGATTTTAAGAGTTTTGACATCAAAGTCGTATTCTACACCTTCGAAAACATCTGTACACAAGATTTCGTCTAATTTAGAACATATTAATTTTTTCCTGAAGTTTCAAAGGGGTACCCCTCTAAAATTTTGAAGAAAATCAAAAGCGTCGAAAGTACAACTTATTACACTTCAAATTAAAGCTCCTTTAGTGCAGATTAGGGATAAAGCAATTTCGGGTGCGAGAGACGGTTCATTGAGCAAATATTCAGTGAGAAAGTGAAAAGTGGTTCTGGACGAATCGCTCTGGTACGCTCTAACACCCAAACGAAGCAGATTTCACGAGTTTTGACGTCAAAATCGTATTCTACACCTTCGAAAACATCTGTCCACAGAATATCATTTAATTTAGAACATATTAATTTTTTCTGAAATTTCAAAGGGGTACCCCTTCAAATTTTGAAGAAAATCGAAATGGTCGGAAGTACTACTTATTACACATCAAATTAAAGCTTTTTAGTGCAGATTAGGGATAAAATAATTTCGGGTACGAGATACGATTCATGGAGGAAATATTCAATGAGAAAGTGAAAAGTCGTTCTGGACGAATCGCCCTGGTACGCTCTAACACCCAAACGAAGCAATTTTCATCAGTTTTGAGGTCAAAATCGTATTCTGCACCTTCGAAAACATATGTACACAGAATTTCGTCTAATTTAGAACATATTAATTTTTTCTGAAATTTCAAAGGGGTACCTTCAAATTTTGAAGAAAATCGAAATGGTCGGAAGTACTACTTATTACACATCAAATTAAAGCTTTTTTAGTGCAGATTAGGGATAAAATAATTTCGGGTACGAGATACGATTCATGGAGGAAATATTCAATGAGAAAGTGAAAAGTCGTTCTGGACGAATCGCCCTGGTACGCTCTAACACCCAAACGAAGCAATTTTCATCAGTTTTGAGGTCAAAATCGTATTCTGCACCTTCGGAAACATCTGTACACAGAATTTCATCTAATTTAGAACATATTAATTTTTTCCCGAAGTTTCAAAGGGGTACCTTTTCAAATTTTGAACAAAATCGAAATGGTCAACAGTACGACTTATTAGCTTATTACACATGAAGAGTTAGAAACATATGCATTTATGTTTCACTTTAGCTCCCATCAATAAAAACTTACCGTTTCGAAAAATTAAAATAGGGTTTTGTTTGTCGAAGTTTAAATCTTCTGGCGTTTCTCATAATATACAGATATGTGTATTAACGACGACCAAGCGCTTTTACATTCCATCTACTCGCCCTTCATAATTCAATATTTACTCAGCAAATTCGTATCAGCGGCGGCGGTTAATGTATTCCTCATCTTATTCTCCTTACCGTTAAGAAAACGGATCGCCGTGGTACGCTGTCGTCGTATTTCATAATAATGATTAACTTAAAACGAGCGCGTTGGGATGCTACAGTTCGCCGGTGGACGCACGTAAATTTCAAGTAGCAAAATGGTAAGCTCTTGGTTTTCGTTACGAAGTATGCATAAAGATGCGAAAACGAAAAGAAAAATTCCAGCTCCTGCTACTTAAAGTAATTAAGGTTATAAATGCTGTATACGCGTATGCGGATATTCCAATTGGGAAAAGGAAGGATGTCACACGGACTGTTCCAGACATAAAGTAAAAATGAACGCAAGATATACCGTGTCTCAGATCGAGTGAGATTGTATGAGTAACTTTCTTATTATTGAAGATGGAGTTTTGGTTCAATGGGATATGTCTTGCAGCTTTATATGCGGATTTAAAATCCTTTTCAAAAACTTCAAAATGTCAAATCCATCAGAAGTTATTAAAAGGAACAGAAAACTGTTATCTTCTGGTATATCAAATATCTTTGTAAGTATAAAAGATACGGAAAAAAGTTTCTGATAAAAGTCAATGCTTTCGATAAGAGGTAGTTGCTTTTGAAGTAGTCCTTCCTTAAGTTAAATGACCGCCATACTGGATTTTCAGGTTGTTGAATATTCTCTTCTCTCTTCTTAAGAAATACCAGTAAAATTCACTTTTTTACATTTTTCTTGAGGTGCCGCTTGAATCTTGGGCAGAGGAAAAAGTTAGGAGGACTCAAGTCGGGTGAATGGGGATTCTAGGGAACCACAGGAATGGCCATAAAGCGGTTTACTGAAATTACTGTGTGACAAGGCGCATTGTCGTGATGCAATTTTCAGTTCTTTTTGATGTTTGGTTTCACACCCATGGCTCTTTTTCGAAGTCTTTCAAGAACCTTTCGGTAAAAATGTTAATCCCTTGATTTGGAGGGACAAACTTTTTGCGAACGACTCCCTAGCTGTTAAAGAAGATAATCAGCAAGCTCTTGGTCTTTGACTTGCTCATTCTTGTTCCCCAGAACTGTTGAGAATGGCTGCAATTCGTAGAGGAGTATACAGTCATATAGGATTGATCAAATACATGGAAACGCTATTATACCTGACACACTATTAGCTGGCGAGCTTTCAAATTCTGACACAGTCAATAACGCATAAATCTAGATCTTTTAATCACACTTTTGTGCGTGGTACAAGCTGATATTAATTTTTCTTATTTCGTCTTGTTTCTTTAACGTTGTAGATTTAATGGACATTTAATTTTCTATTTCGATCGAAATTTCTTTTGGACAATTCCACGTTCATCGTTTCAATTTCTTCCTTTTCTGATCAGGATGATCCTCATCTTTTCAGTTTCGCTGCCTTTCAACTCAGTTTGATATTAATTTTTGTGCTGTTTCTTCGCATATTCAATTGATGTACGTACTTCTTCTCACATTTCTACTACTCACATAAACTTGTGCATTTAATTTTATTACGTTTTAAATCAACGGTGCGTTCATTTTATTTTTATTTTGTATCTCAACTGAATGCTGATCGTGTAATCTTTTGCCTTGTTCTGGATCATCTCGACGTACACCTTCCCAACTTCTTCCAGCAGAAAATGTTAAAATATTCATTTCGACCGCTCGTTCGCTTGCTTTTAGGTCATTGTTTTTCCGATAGTTACACCAACTCGACATCCATATTTCCCATGTTCTTGTTTTCCGATTGATTGCATGTTCATAATTTTTACTCTGTTTCTTTTTGCGATTTTGATATCCAATTCTCCGTATTTGTTTTATTTTTATTTCTTACATCCACCAACTCGACGTTTACCTTTTCATCTTTATGTCTCTAGGAGTATCGCGAAGTTGGATTCATTGTAAAAAATTATTATTCTTGCAAAGTAATGCGGTAGTATCAGCAATCGAAGAAGCAAATAAGCATGCAGCGATCAGTTACAAATAACGAGCAGTAATAAACTATAAAAGTGCAT
Source organism: Chrysina gloriosa (assembly GCA_038088585.1). Classification (NCBI taxonomy): domain Eukaryota; kingdom Metazoa; phylum Arthropoda; class Insecta; order Coleoptera; family Scarabaeidae; genus Chrysina; species Chrysina gloriosa. Next base: position 7,365,262 of record CM076090.1, on the reverse strand, counting down.
TATCACTTGCACAAATAACAAATACTTCGATAGAAATAAACAAATGAATAGAATATTATGCAAGTACCAGGAACACAGATGACTGATTATTCATTTAAACATTTGTAATTTTGTGAGTATGGCGCGTTTCACGTCGAATCCTTTCCAATAATATTTGATGTGGCTAAGACAGTATATGGCAGTAGAGTAATGGTCAAATGGTCAATTATCTTTAGAAAATTTATCATTTATTACAATTCAGTATATCAAAATTCACAGTAAATGTTGTGGTTATGGATGTTTATGTTCAAATGACATTCGGTTGATTCTTGGGTTCTATTTATACTTTTTCGATACCACACACACCACCTTTTAAGCATTTTATTACCCTACGTATGTTAGCTTCTTATTTTAACTCCAGCCAGAGACGTTTAATGGGAGAAAGAAATGTAACTAGAAATAAAATTATTAATTATTGTAAACAGCATCGGTTAAAAGATAGGAAAGCATTGTAGCCATTTAAACACATATATTAAACACTTTCACATCACAAGAATTCCTAATAACCACTGGATCTTATATGATAGATCTCTACCACTAATAGGTCCATAAAACAAGGCTGGTTTGAACGATAGTTATATTTTCAGAACGTTTACAAACGTTTTCGGAATACCTTCTTCAGTGAAAATATAACTAGATAAATGTATAAACAAACATTTGTTTTTTATTTGGGAACTATCAACAAAATAACTAATGACTAGGATTTCTTGATATAGAGGATGTGTAACAAACTTTTTATATATATATATATAAATTATAAAAACTAAATTAATGTGTAAACATACATGCAAATTAAGTAAAAGCCTATATCAAAAAATCTTTGTCGAAACCTTAACAATTCTGTTCAAGGACTAGGAAAATCCAAATTTAAAAACCTAGCCAAAGGTTTCCTTCTTAAGAAATGCAAATGTCATTTTAACAGATTGCTATATACATTACTTAAATTTTGAATATCGGTTCTGAAATTAATAGTTTTAGTGTCTTTTTGTATATTTATCATTTCATATATTAGTCTTTTTTATAATTATTCTCTGATTTTAATATAATTGTGTTTTCAAAATCAAAGTAATGCCCAAGATCTTTGTAATGCTTTGTTACAGCGGTCATTGCACCAAAATCATTATTTAAAGAATACTTATGGCTATACAACCTTTTCTTTAAATATTGTTTCGTCTGACCGATGTAACAACCATCACAGTCTTTACAGTTTATTTTATAAACTACATTACTTTGATTTTGTTTAATTATTTTAGATTTAGTATTAGTAAAAAGAGATCTGTTACTATAATTTGGAATGAAAGTAATGTTTATGTTGTTTTTATTAAACTCTTTTTTATTTTTTCGCTTAAATTTTTTTTTTATAAGGAATAGCGTTATAAGATTTATTGTTATTATTTTTAATTCCTCTATTATATAATTTGTTAATTCTATTTTTTATTATTTTTTGATAAAAACTATTTGGATAATTATTTTTATCTAAGATTTCTTTAACTTTGTTTAAATTCTTTTCCCTAAATTCAGGATTAGCTAATCTAACCGCTTGATCAACTAAACCGGTAACTACATTAATTTTATGTAATTTTGATGTTTCTGAAAAATAATTTAAATGTCTTCCTGTATTGGTAGACTTTATATGCCAATTTGTTTTTACAATGCCGTTATTATGCATGACTGTCACGTTCAGGAAATTCAATGAGTTATTAGATTCTCTCTCATATGTAAAGGAATTAAAAATAATAACAATAAATCTTATAATGCTATTCCTTATAAAAAAGGTTTAAGCGAAAAATAAAAAAAGAGTTTAATAAAAACAACATAAACATTACTTTCATTCCAAATTATAGTAACAGATCTCTTTTTACTAATACTAAATCTAAAATAATTAAACAAAATCAAAGTAATGTAGTTTATAAAATAAACTGTAAAGATTGTGATGGTTGTTACATCGGTCAGACGAAACAATATTTAAAGAAAAGGTTGTATAGCCATAAGTATTCTTTAAATAATGATTTTGGTGCAATGACCGCTGTAACAAAGCATTACAAAGATCTTGGGTATTACTTTGATTTTGAAACACAATTATATTAAAAACAGAGAATAATTATAAAAAGACTAATATATGAAATGATAAATATACAAAAAGACACTAAAACTATTAATTTCAGAACCGATATTCAAAATTTAAGTAATGTATATAGCAATCTGTTAAAATGACATTTGCATTTCTTAAGAAGGAAACCTTTGGCTAGGTTTTTAAATTGGGTTTTCCCTAGTCCTTGAACAGAATTGTTAAGGTTTCGACAAAGATTTTTTGATATAGGCTTTTACTTAATTTGCATGTATGTTTACACATTAATTTAGTTTTTATAATTTATATATATATATAAAAGTTTGTTGCTACATCCTCTATATCAAGAAATCCTAGTCATTAGTCATTTTGTTGATAGTTCCCAAATAAAAACAAATGTTTGTTTATATATTTATCTAGTTATATTTTCACTGAAGAAGGTGTTCCGAAAACGTTTGTAAACGTTCTGAAAATATAACTATCGTTCAAACCAGCCTTGTTTTATTGACCTATTAGTGGTAGAGATCTATCATATAAGATAAGTATAAAAAGGTCACGAAATATATATATATATATACATATAACCACTGGATATAAATAACCAAGGATACCTGGACATTAACAACACAAGTTTCTATAACAACGTTACGTTAAGGATGAACTGAAGTCATGGTGAATTAAAACTTTTCGTTATCTGGACAACGGAGAAATAATGTAGTGTAATCCTGGTTTCCGAAAGGAATAAAAAGTTGTTTGGTTGACGACGAAGAAAATTGACAAAATCGATTAGTCAATAAAAAAGTTTAAAATATATTTGGACCAAAAGGGTTTTAAAGGAAGTACCAGTGAATAAAGGAACCTCACCGCATCGGAGAAGAAAAAAATTCAAAAGGGAAGAATCCATAGAAAATGGAGTCACAACAAAAGAGGATGTTAAGAGAGGAAAGAATCCATAGAAAATAGAGCTGCATCGAAGAAGGAATGTAAGAGAGGAGACATAGGAAGAACCATCATCGAATAAAAGAAATTACAATCACACACACACAACACTAGGTAATTATCTTTATTTTATGTTAAATATTTCTCAAAATTAATAAATATAATTTTTTATAATTTATGGTTTTTATATCTTTAATTAAGAGCTAGGCCGGGTACAATTTTGTTTAAGAAATTAGCCAAATTCTCAGTACAATATTGTACAGGCTTCAAACTATTTTTCAAAGCAAAAATTTTTTCGATTTTTTGAAAATTTTACACCAGGCTAACCCCTTGTTTATATAATAGAATTTACGAGGACTTGTTTATTTGTAGTATTTACTAAGCTTTTTGTATTTATTGAATCATTGTGTATGTGTATGTATGTGCACGTACGTTTGTAATTTTGCAACTATGACGCGTTTCACTACAAATGTTTTTGAGGGGCATTTGCTCATTTCCAGAGAGTGTACGTACAAAATTTTAGACGCTTTGCTCGTGTCTTGGACCATGTGCAGTATTTTATATTAGAAAAGATGCAGCATTTATTTATTTAAATATCTCTTATTTTGCCAGCAGGGCGCGCTTCACTAAGAAACATGTTACTTTCACGTGGTGATCATTAGAGAGGACACCTATCAAAATTTCAACAAATATCTCGTGTCCTGGGACTTGTGCAATATTTTATTTATTTATTTGTTTGTGTTGAAGTATTTGTTATTTGTGCAAGTGATTATTCACTTTTATAGTTCCTTCCTACCTCATTACTTGTAACTGATTGCTGCATGCCTATTTTGCGTATAAAAACTTTTTCCGAATGTTTTGCTAGCTTTAACATCACAAAACTGGTTGTAGTTTCTATCTAACTTCTTCTGCATAACTTTCTTCGTATCATTCATTTTTCTTAAAAGACACCATCTTGTTTCTTTTTAAATGTCAACATAGCATAACGTTTATATCTGTTGGAAGTTTATTTCTTCCCGTTTTTCGAGATTTTGAGATTAAATGTTATAAAAAATGCTTCACTTCTTCTTGTTCTTCTTTTTGTTACAATTTCATCAAGTTAATTGTCCGAAATTACAGAAAGTTTCTATAAGATTCTATGAGGTGCATCATACGGTAGTTTTCTTTTGCGAATTCTGCGCTGAACAAAAATTAATAATTAATGCATCGCACGAATAATTAACCGAACTCCGAACTCCGAACACGGTAAGTTCTCCTATTATCTCTTCAGATTGTGTTGTGCTGTCCGCGATCTCGGTCATTCCTGACTCGAGATAGCACTCGTACGATTACTAGTAGCGTCGTCGTAAAGCCGAGATAAACTTCCCGGGGACGCAATTACGGCCGACGAAACTTCGCCAATAAAAGAAATATCGTCAAAAATTGCCGGAACGAAGTAAACAATGGACGAGCCGAGTTCATCTAGAATCACGGTTCCCGCGGGAAACTCGACGACCGACGACTTTACCGCCGAACGCGAAAAGAGACCCGTGTAACATAATAAAAATATGCACGCGTGCCTGACATTTGGCCGACAATAAAAAGCGCTGATTAACGTTTTATTATTAACGCTTGTTAATGGTACGATGTGATTATTAAAAAATGAAACGAAAAGAGTTTGCATATTTCACCACTTGCTTTCGCGTAAACGGGGGAGAGTTAATTAAATGATGTATTAAAAATTTACTCGGAGTGAATGAGGATTTAAGTTTACTCGCCTTGGATAGTTGTAAGTGTAATTATGATTACAGTTGCGCGTCGAATACACATCGAAAGTTTTGTTCAGTGGCTTTCCTTTGTGTTCAAAACCTTGTCCTTTATCAAAACAAGCTAATAGTTTTGAAAACTTTGCCGTTTGATATGCGTCTTGAGTTATCCTGAAACATCCACATATTTGAATATCAATGTATAGTACATACATTTTAAATGATAATCAATAATCAATATAAATCAATGTATCAAGTTACTCAACAAATAATGTCATATCACTTTTCATTTAAGAAAACACGTACAGATTTGCTCCGATAGCTGTTAAATAAAAATATGTAGTTGACTTACTCCTAAAATGGTTTATTTTGCTCATCCTCTTCTTTGCTTAAATTCATAATCTGCTTTAGAGTTCCAATTTGTTCTCTTAAGGGGTAACACAACTGTAATTTTTTTCAGAAAACCGATTCTTTTTATTGGCTTAATAGATGCTTTGAACCTGCTAGAATATGGTGCAAAAAATTTATTACCCGGAAGAAAGTTTTTCCCTTGAAATTTCGTGCTCTTCCCGAAGCGCGTCGAACATCTCCGAAACAACTACCTGCGCCAAATAAATACCGGTTGGGAAGGTCTTACTTTTTGTGCTTAATTAGAAAACTACTTTCACTATTCGCAGACGCGCGTTTCGCGGTCATACCGCTCATCAGTGCGACTGTGTGAAGTAGTTTTCATTTCTATAGAAGCTCTATATAAGCCCGGGTGTTAGATGTTCGTACATATGAGAGTTCAATTACGAAATTCGGCCATAATGTACTAATTACGCATTTTTGCAGCTATATGTCTTACTTTTTGATTTGTAAATCCTCTAATACGCTAACAGAAGTTAAGAACGTTAGAAACTGTTTATTAAGAACGTTCTAATTATCAGACTCATTTGTCTATATATATATACACAATATATTCATATATTTAATTGTATAGTTAAGATGTACATTATTCACTCTTCAATACCTTATATTTTATATAACTGAATCATATGAATATTTAAGTGCTTCGGAATGAGGTAATTAGGTTTCTAAAACGTTATTGTGACATTAATGTTGAGTCTGACTATGTATGTAATGAGGTGGGATCTAGCCCAAAATGGCCCTTTGCACTGCGACCATCGTTGATCTATTGTGCTTCTCCTTGTCTTTATTTATTTAATACGTCCAGGAACAAGATCAGCTCCTTCAATGGGAGTGTTAGTAGGTCCTCTTCACTCAGCGTATATATATTTAGTATTCTATATCTGCTGTACCCAAGTGTTCCATTGATTCCTCTTCTTCATCGCAGAATCTGCAAGTGTCCGTGTTGGATAAATCCATTCTGTAAAGGTGCTTGTTGCAGGTATAATGGCCTGTAAGTGCCCCGTCAGTGTCGTTAGGCCTTTCCCGTCCAGTTTTAGAGCGAGATCCGCCCTCCTAGCGTCGAAGCTCAGAAACTTCTTGGAATGTTCCAGCCCACTGATGTCATTCCAGTGTTTTGTTGTGATGGATGCTGTCCACTTCTTTATCTCCCCGTTAAGGAGGCCTTTGTTAAACCCAAAAGATGGGGTAGGTCCATTCAGGTATCCCTCAGCTCCTTTTTGTCGTAGATGTCTGCTATCTCATTACCTCTGTGCCCCTCATCTCCTGGTACGCAGACCAGAGTGATCTGATTCTGAGTCGCCAGGTCGATAAGCTTGTTGTAACATTCCAATAATAATTTGGACTTAATTTGTACAACTGCTTAGAGCCTTAAGAACTGATTGGCTGTCCGAGAATATTTTGATTCGTATTCCCATATGTCCCCTTTCGGATAGGATTCCTACAGTTTCCAAGATTGCGTGTAGTTCCGCTTGGAAAATTGTGGTGTCCTTGCTCAATGTTATTGACCTGTGTACTCTAGGGCCCACTATTCCTGTCCCCACTCCTTGGATCGTTTTGGATCCATCTGTGTACCACTTTTGCGATCCATCCCGTAACCATCTTGGGTTTGCGCGCCATTCGCCCTTTGTCGGGAAGAGGCCCCCGTACTTCCATGTGGCCGCTTGCTTGAGACATACTGAGTATGTATTCGATTTTCTTCAGGATTGTAAGATGACCAGTAAGGTTACCTGCCTTAAGTTTTTCTCTTCTGTAAATGGAGATTGCTTGCGTAGCTGCTTCCTCCTGTACAGCCACATTTAGCGGTGTCAGGTTCAGAAGAGCTTCCATGCCCGTCGTTGGGGTTGATTTCATAGCCCCTGTGATAGGTATACAAGTCTTTGCCCCCTGCGTAGCCTTGATATGGCTGTTTTCTGTTTGGTTTTACCCCACCATACCAAAGCCCCATACGGTATTGTGGGTCTAACCATTTGGGTATATATCCAGTAGGTCATTTTGGGGCTCAGACCCCAGGATCTACCAAGTAATATATAACATAATCTCTAAATTTAATAACATCTCTGGTAAGAGGTAACCTAAGAGGTTTATTCCATTTATTCTCAGCCAAATCCTTGATTGTTAAAGAAGATATTTCGCAATTCCATAGGGTCTCAATCATATGCTTCAGCCTTTTGATGTCTTTCAATTTTTCTTCCATATTTATGCATTTAAACACACATTTCAGTGTGAATTGACTAAATAAATCAGAAACCTGCTTCAGTGTAGTGCCCATGTGAATAGCCACTTTTGGTGGTCTAAGCTTTTGCCGCCTTCTTCATAACCACTGATTGTTTCAGAGCTTGCATCAATTAAGTAAAAAGAATGGCTTTAACATATTAAAGAATATTAGTACTGTGTTATTTGATTAGAACATGCTGTCCTAATCTGAGCTCTTTTATGTTTTTTTAGATAGTTGTCAGCGTAATATCGAATAAGACCGTCTTTTTTGATACTGATCCGATTTCATCAGCTTTCATTTTAGGAAATATTTCATTTCTAACACATAGCGCAGCTTCAGTGTTGCTGAAGTCGGAAGTACGTGCTAACAAAGTTTGTGACTGACCACGATGCTGAATTCTTTGACCGGTTTCATTTACAGGCTTAACAATACATACTTTAAGGCGCCGTCTTAAGTATGACGGACTTACAGTGTACAAAAAGGAAGTTCATTGCCATCGATTTTTGCATTCTCAATAAACTCTTCAAATTGTGCCTCAAATCGTAGTAAAGCTATGATATTCCTAAGCGCAGTTTTACTTCCTTTTGATGTCTTCGGTAAATTCAATAGGTCTTTTACACTTTTTTCCTTTCGTTGGTGCCTTTCAAAATTTGTAACATTATTTCTGTAAAATTTGCAAATGGTCTTTTTCTTGTCCTTAGAGAATGGACGGATTCTTTTATTGTATCACCCAGAACGAAAGATGCTTCCAAATTAATTATGGCCCCACCCAATTCAATGTTAGTGTGTTCTGGGCCGGCCAATATATGTTCACAGCTGAACTAAATGGGAAGTTCCCTGGACTTCTTGGAGCATTTCCAAATTATTATTTTACATATGTCAAAATTTATCATAAATATTCAAGCGCGTATAATGATTTTAATTAACCTCGCTGGTTAAATCTCCAATACCTTGTTAACAACCTTGTGATCCTGCAATAAAATAGACCAAAGAGGAAACGGAAATAATTGCATTTTACACAGTTATAAACGCGAGAGTTTTACGTATTTCCAACGGAGAAGGAAACCCGTGCGAAATACCACGTCGAGGGTAATATATTTTTTGTCCTTTCCGGAAAAGATACCATTACTTCGGCATTCAAAAGCGAGGAAGAGTGGATTACCGGGTGCGACGTGATCTTAGGGAGAAATGTAGTTATAGAATTAGACAGGCGAGAAAGAAAGAAAGAAAGAAGGGAAAGAAACGGACCGAAAGTAGAAAAGGTAATTTCGTAGTGAATAAAAAAAGAAAGGAGCCGGTCGGTAACTTTTTCTATGACAGATTTTCGCGAGATTTATTTGCAGAAAACCTAACGTAAAAAGTGCGTTATTTATTCATACTTATTCGAGGGAGTTTTGTTTGCGTACGCGAAGATATGGGTGCGTCTGTCACGGCGACGCGCTGAACATGTTTTGTCATAATATTTCGGGAGAGCATATTTTATTGAAACGTGAGCGGAATAAAAGAAAAGGGAAAACGTATTCTGCTTAGGAAATTTCTCGAATCCTTTTGGTAATTCATTTCAACATGATCTAAGAGGATTACAATTATAAAAGTTTCACCTAACTAAAAGCGTTCGATTCTCTCAGATTTCTTTTAAAACTGTTTGATGACAGTTCATGTTTATATACTGTAATTTTCTTTAGTATTAATCTTTCGTCATATGATGCATACAAATTAAAGCCAATTGTTTCATTCTTTTTTTTTAATTTAGAATGGCAATGACCAAGTACTAACTCGGTGCCAAAGCAACTGAGGCAACTCGAAGAATATCTACCACCGTCAGAGACGATGCTGTAAGTGATCGGACAACATAAAAGTGGTTTAAAAGATTTTCTTCGGGGATTGGAACTTGAACTTGACCGATGATGCACGGTTCTAAGAGATCGAAGATCAATAACAAGGAAGACCTTCCACCCACTTTGGGGACAAATTCCAATGCAACGCTCTTAGAACTTGCAATGTAAGCGATGAAACCATACCCTTGCACCTTCACAACCGAGGAAAGATATGAAACTTAAGCACACGTGTCCCAACATGTTTTATTAAATGATAACAAATTGAGCCGTTTTACAAGTTGTCCAGAAAATCTTGCACGCAATGAAAATTAAAATAAAACTTTGCTGGATGGGTACTAGGAAAACTTGATACAGTACTCGAATTGTAAACGTTCGTATCATTGGTGGTCACTAACTGCTCGACAACCACACACATTAAAGGCTTCTCTGCACCCAGAAAATGGATTTCATTGCTTGTTTTGTGGACAGCAGTTGGAGCTGCCAATTTGGCAGCTACTTTTGGAGATGACACAAGCCATCACTGTTTCGTCATCTATTGTGAACAACTTCAGGAAGTACAAGCAGCACTTGTCCAGAAACAGCATGTCTTAATCAAGAGAAAAAATGTGCTATTCCTACAGGAAAATGCGATACCTTATATATATATATATATATATATATATATATATATATATACCTTACCCAAGGATACCTGCAAAAGGAATTTCTGAACTTACCACATCCTTCTTATTCTCCGGATATTCACGATCTGTAATCGCTCCAAGGACGTTCAAATCTAGGGCGATCTTGTTTTGCGCCTTCTTCGAATCATCTGGAACAACTTCTCACCACCGTTGCATGTGGCCACGTCTTGAAATCGTTTAATTACCGATAATTTGCACGTTCACGAACTGTTGGCATTATTAAATGTTCAGAGGGCACTAGTTGTCTAATAAAAACGCAAAATTGACAGATATCAACACTTCCAATTGTTTGCAGACCAAAAAAAAAAACTAACAATCGAGACGTAGTTTTGATTGAAATTTTAATTCTTTCTTTTGCTCATCAAAATATGCATTTTCTGACAGTTTCATTAAAATTGATGAACAATGTGTTGCGATTTTCTATGAAAATCAGTATATAATACCACCATCGATTTCGTACTACTGATTTCATCAGCGTGACGTGACAGTAAGTGAAATTAATTTACAAGTTTTGCACAGATAAATTTCGAATTTACGAATTCCATAATACCCAAGAGAGACAAAGATGAATATAAACCGTTAATACAGAGCCCAAAGTTCGATTCTGAAATGAAATTAATATCAACGGCCGACGCGGGAAGCGCTAAATTTTCTGATCGGAGAGATATACATAAATTAGAAAGGAAAATTAAATTTTAACGGTCGATACGGCGTATGCATATCAAGTGTATAATTGACAAGTTGGACGGATAAACTTTGATTGATTAAAATTCGCTGCTTTAATTAAACGGAAGCTGTATTTGGTTTCAACGGAAACGATTGCCAGAAAACGTGGGAATTTAGTTTAAATCCTTGATTGCCAATTGCTGATATTTTTTAATAAATCTAGCCAGCTGCTGGAAACGTGATTATTGTTGATAATCAGATTGATTCACCATCTCTTCGTAAGTGAATAATAATAATAATAATATGTATTTCCATGTTCTTCACGCTGACTAACCTGACGGATCCACCAACGTCGTCCAGATGTCAGAAATCTTTCTGTTGTCGTAGTATCACTCGAGTACACTTTATCATGAACCAAGACGTCAATTCAGGTAGTTGCCTCCCCATTGGATTTTCCGAAGAACTCACCCTTTCAAACGTTGATCTCGCCACTAACCTAGTAAAGTGCCATAGGATGGGAATCTTACGGGAGTCATCACGTAACCGACAAACCAAGCGGTTCTTGCGGACACCACAAGACGGTTTATGTGGCTCTTAACTGCTGTGAGCCATGTTAGAACTCCATAGATTATGATCGGCTGAAGGTACATTTTTCAAAGTAACATTTTAATCTGCAGGTCCGAAGAGGAATTTTTGCAGATCAACGGTAGCACGATTTTCCTAGCCACGAGTACGTGGAAAATGTGGAGTTGAAGAGTTTACCCTTTATCGATGTCCACCCCCATGTACTTCGCTGGCGAACTCGAAGGAAAGCGGATATCTTCGACGAGAACGTTGTCATCTGGAATGCTTCTTTTTAGTGGCCGACCGTGGTTTCGGCCAGTTTCGGCCAAAGTTTCGCTTTCGGCCAAAAATCGGCCGAAATTTCGGCAGCACCAAAACTCACTGTTCGTCATGGGCTGGTATCTATTATACATTACTCAGTTCCCGATGATAATGTAAAGTCTCGCCGCCTGTGGTGCTAGTTTCCCAATTTCAAAGATGACGCCAATTTATTGTGATTTAGTTCCTGTGGCAACTGTGTACAAGTTTGCAGTGTCCTCCATTATTTCATTATATTCGTATCCATAAGTGTGTTTAAGATTACAAACATGGCACTTTGTTGTGTTTCAACGTTCAAAATCCATCGAAAGATAGAATTCTGTATAAAATTCCGAAAGAGGAAGGGGTAAGTATATTTGGCGTAAAGGTTAAATTTAATAAAGTTTATTTATTGGCGACTCACAGTATCGGTATACTTCCACGCGTATTTTTAATGCTTTTTATGATTTTAGTATATTTTATCAAGTCAATAGAATTAACTTAACAGGAAAAAATATATCTAACTTGAATAATGACTTGCACTTCATAAATTCAAAAGGACTAAACTCAGAAATTCCACTGTTTGAATCTAAGTGTGTTATGTATATATCGATAAAGTGCGCTCACGTTTTACGACTTTACGATTATCTTCCCTTAATTATGATTAAGGTTGTTGAAAGCTTGACGTGTCACACACCAAACTAAAGCTTTTTTCCTGCAGATTGTGGTTAAATCAAATTCAGAAACGAGAGACGAGTTATTAAGAAAATATTCGGTGAAAACGTGAAACGTGGTTCTGGACGAGGAGCTTCTGTATGCTCTAAGATCCAAGCCAAGCAGATTTCATCGATTTCGATGCCGAAATTGCACTCTACACCTTCGAAAAGGTATTTGCACCAAGTTTCGTCTAATTTAGAACATCTTGAGTTTTTTCTAAATTTCCAAAGGGGTACCCCTTGGAGATTTCGAAGAAAATCGAAGCAGTTGGAAGTATGACTTATTACACATCAAATTAAAGCTCTCTTCGTGCAGATTGTGGTTAAAACAATTTCCGGAACGAGAGACGTGTTATAAAGAAAATATTCGATGAAAATATGAAACGTAGTTCTGGACGAGGAGCTTCTGTAAGCTCCAAGATCCAAGCTAAGCAGATTTCATCGATTTCGACGCCGAAATTGCACTCTATACCTTCAAAAACGTATTTGCACCAGGTTTCGTCTAATCTAGAACATCTTGAGTTTTTCTGAATTTCCAAAGGGGTACCCCTTGGAGATTTCGAAGAAAATCGAAATGATTCGAGGTATGACTTAGTACACACCAAACTAAAGCTTTTTCGTGCAGATTGTGGTTAAAACAATTTCCGGAACGAGAGACGTGTTATTAAGAAAGTATTCGATGATAACTTGAAACGTGGTTCTGGACGAGGAGCTTCTGTAAGCTCCAAGATCCAAGCTAAGCAGATTTCATCGATTTCGACGCCGAAATTGCATTCTATACCTTCAAAAACGTATTTGAACCAAATTTCGTCTAATTTAGAACATCTTGAATTTCTTCTGAATTTCCAAAGGGGTACCCCTTGGAGATTTCGAAGAAAATCGAAGTAGTTGGAAGTATGACTTATTACACATCAAATTAAAGCTCTTTTCGTGCAGATTGTGGTTAAAACAATTTCTGGAACGAGAGACGTGTTATTAAGAAAATATTCGATGAAAACGTGAAACGTGGTTCTGGACGAGGAGCTTCTGTAAGCTCTAAGATCCAAGCGAAGCAGATTCATCGATTTCGACGCCGAAATTGCACTCTACACCTTCAAAAACCTATTTGCACTTAGGTTCGTCTAATTTAGAACATCTTGAATTTTTCTGAATTTCCAAAGGGGTGCCCCTTGGAGACTTCGAAGAAAATCGAAGTAGTTGGAAGTATGACTTATTACACATCAAATTAAAGCTCCTTTCGTGCAGATGGTGGTTAAAACAATTTCCGGAACGAGAGACGTGTTATAAAGAAAATATTCGATGAAAACGTGAAACGTGGTTCCTGGACGAGGAGCTTCTGTAAGCTCCAAGATCCAAGCTAAGCTGTGTCGTAGTCGTCAGGATCCGCAACTCAACATTACATAAATAAATATCTACTTTTCTTACATACCGTGATTGTTGTTTATTTTATTTGATTTAACACAAAGGAACTACATAACATGTAAAAGATACACTAGATATCAGCATGCAACTGATATTTTAAGATGTCTAAATAAGTTTCGGTTTCGGTTTCGGTGTAGGACTTCTGCTCTACCGTCAGCTTATCACTCAAGCAAAAATTAAGCCAAACTTCTATTTTCAACAAATATTAGGGTAACCCTGCTCTAGATTCACACCAATGATTTTACAGAAACTTCTGCGCTTTCATTTTCGATGTCGATGATGCAGAAATACATATGCGTGTCACACATACATTTAGCAAAATGTCGGTCAAAACGTTGATCACCTTTGATTGAAAAATCTCCAACAGGGAATTCTTTGAACCAATTCTGAGGGATGTGTTCTGTTATGCAATCACCACCATAAACTTCGCGTATCTTTTTGTGAGCCTCAACAGCTTTCTTTCCTTTACGGAAATAAAAAAGTAAAATATGTCTATGTTCAGATTACCCTAAACCAAGAGCTACAAACAAGATTACGTACAACCTGCTTCTAAAGTAACCTAATAATGACTCATATCAAATGTCCAAAGGAAAGAAAGCCATAACACTGACATAAATCTTTCAAAACAATTGCAACCATCTCTTATGTATGGCAATCGAAATTACTTTCTTGCCAACCTCAATAAATGATTTCTAAGAAATGCTACCAAGACTCTCATGCCACGATAGGTGTGAGTCAAAAGAGAAAAGTTTAAAATGCACCCTAGCTGACTTTTTCTAAATAAATCAACGAATCTGACTTTCAACCAAAAACATAAAATTCTGACAACTCTCTTGATACGGAGATAGCCATTCACTTGCGCGAGTATAATGAAACGCTGTTCCCGCCGTAAAAATCTCGACTCATTCTTTCGTCTCTCCCTATTTCTCGACCGACCGAAGGAACGGAAGAGTTTCATGTAAACCGAAACGTTCGCTTGTCACTTACAGTCCTTCCTTTGATATTTACGCACACCTGAAATAAATGTCTTCGACGAACGAGCGAGTAGTACTCTCTACTCGAACTCTTCGCCGCCTGGAGACAATTGCTGACTCGGTCCGTCGTTTCCTTTTTCGGCGTCCCCGAAATGAAACGAACACGTGAACGAAATTGGTTTCGTAACATCAATCCTCGCTTGTCTCCTTAGGTACCACACCTCCCTTTTGTTTTAGCACCACGAAAGAAGAAAGAAATAGGTATGAGAGACGAACGGATATTCTAGACGCTAACGCGAATTGCAATTGAAAGTGGGTGGATTTGGTTTGGAGCGTTACGGACGGCAGGTACTGATCCATTTTAATACCGCACTCGTTCCAATTAACCGAATTTCATTAGATCGAGGCATTAACGAAAGAGAGTTGGGGGAGATGAGGGAGAACGGACGAGGGATGAGCAGGAAACCAATTAGCGGCGGCTACAACCCGAATTGCCGGATAAACTCGTAACTCTCGGTCACCGATGTCTGATCTGATTGTTTCCTCATACGTTAGGAAAATGTTCGATTAAACTTGAAACGATTTAATTCCGTAAATCCAATGCCACTCGACGATATATTCCTGGTTATGGCTTCGCTTTTAAATCTATCGGAGGTTTCCGTTCGGATCTGCTAAGCGAGAATAGAAAATTACGTTTGCTGCTGGATTGTGGCCACCCATTTTCTGTTTTATTCGACGAAATAAATGTAATGTTTGCAGATCGCACAATTTCGTATTGAATCTACCGACGATGTGTTGAGAAGACAACATTAACTTTTTACAAAAAGATGAAGAGACGAAAATATTTGCAGAAACGGTCGTGAGATCGATCGGAAAGAAGAGTTTGTGGCGACCAAGCTTGCTATTGCCAATACTTTCTTCCATTTGCTTCGTAAACAAATATACAAATGTTAGAGGTCGCTTCTTCTTCTTGTTCTTCTTTATCAGATCATAAGTGCTTTTGAGGCGTCGGATTGGGGTTCCTGGTCCTTCCCTTCTTTATTTCTTCCATCCTATCCTGTTTCCTGCTAGTATGTTTAGGTCCTCTAAGGCTTTCCGCTTTTCCTTCCCATAGTTTTCGATCTGCTCCATCCAATTCCTTTTCTTCTTTTATTAGGTCCTCTCTTATCAAATATCTTCTTTGACACTCTGGATTAATCCTCACCATATGCCCGTAACTGTTTAATTGCTTTGTTTTGATCTTTACTAGTATTGGTTTCTGGTTTACCATTTTCTTAATTTCATGATTTTGTATTCTGTCAAATTGGATTACTCCTGATGCCTCTCTAATATCTCATCTCCAACGCATTGATCTTTGTCTCTTGTTTCCTGCTCATCGTCTAGGTTTGCGTATATCAGTTGATTGGTACTATAATTGCGTTGTAGATGTGAAGCTTTACTTCCCCACCTAGTTTTGAACTTCGTCCTTCAAGTATTGAGGAAAGGAGAGATTATTTTCAAAAAATTATAATGCGATTTATCAGAATGGGAGGTTCATGGTGATAAAGATTAGTAATACTAGTAACATGTTCTTTTCACTTTCTATCTAAGAGCAATAGATATCGGAAAGCGTCTGCAGAAGCAAATTTACAAACGTTATTTGCTGTTTCATTCTAGAAATACACGTCGATTTCTACATGTTCTTCTGAACATAGTCACCACATTTAGGATGGGCAATGCACTTATTGGGAATGCAGGAAGGTAGAATAGCTTACGAGGCGAAGGAAATAGAAAGAAGAGGGTGATGGAAGCCGATACGGACTCGCGACGACGATATCAGGAATAACTTGAATAAAAGAAACATTAGTTGGTAGGAATCTAGAAGAATAGTAATGGACGGACGAAAAATCTCTGCAGGAACAGGCTCAACTCTAGTAGCTTTACGCCTAACAGTAGATAGCCCCAACGTTCAAATGAAGTAAAGCAGGTAAAATGCCTTATTCTCGGTCTATGATTTCTCTGCCGGCTTATGTACCTTCCTTTACTTTCTTAGATGTTCTTTCCGTTTACCTACCTATTCTTAGTGTTTCGAATCTCATTGAAGCCATAGATAATAATAATTTAAGCGACAAGTTAAAATGAAGTGGATGTAATACATGTATTTTTCATTCGTAGTTGCGAATCTGTTTTCACCCAATCACTGTTCTTGCAGCAAGGAGTCTTTCCATTGCTATGGAAGACTTCCAAAATTGTACCCTTATATTTGTTTGGCAACATCACAGAACAACCATCAAACATGAAGCCCGAGGAGCTTAGCTAGACCGAGGAACAAAATTTAAAAAGGTAGCGACAATGTGGATAATGTCGTTTCTCGATGATCTGCAGCACTTGCTGAAAATCTTGGAACTCGAGGGTTTATTGGAAAATATGCCTTAACACTGTTAAGCGTTGAGCGTAAAAGTAATGTAATCCTCGAACATAAAGGCTGAGGAGCCTAGCAAAAGACTACTAGAAACAGCGACAATGTGGGCGGTACTTCACCTCGATGACGTGACGGAGGAAGAAGCTCTAAAAGTGCAAATTTGGGCAATATCGCTTCTCGATGAACGGCAGCAATTGCCGAAGGTCTTTCAACTCGGGACTTTAACACAAATGCGCCTTAATACTGTTAAATGTTGTGGTCTGGTGTGGGCCTCGGGCGTATATTCAAATTTCGAGCATAAAGGCTAGAAGCTAGAGCTAGAAGCTAGAGCTAAAGGAAGAAACAGACTCCTAGAAACAGTGACAATGTGAGCACTGTCCTGGCCCGATAACTTAGCAAAAGAATCTAGGAACTCAGGCTTTTACGGGAGAATGTGCCACAACATTGGTGAAATGTGGGTCTCCAGTGTACGTCCAAACTATCGAACATAAGGATTGAGAATCCTAGCTAGAGGAAGGAACAGCCGTCGAAAAGAAGCGGCAATATGGCCAGTAATCCTGCCCACAAGGTCATGGCCTTGTGGAGGTTGGGAATTCGGCGCGTACGGAAAGATATGCCCTAATAACGTTAAACGTAGGCCTCGAGTGTATACCTACATCCCGAGGAATACAGGCTAAGTAGCCTAGTCAGAGGAAAAAACAAGCTCTAGTAAACTGCGAAAACTTAGCAGCGTCATTCACTCTAGACTTATAGCCATTAGGTTTGAGAATTCGAAGCTGATCACAGTTTACGTTTACATATCTTCTCAAGGTCGCAGTAATCAGGAGGTACACGTTGTCCAGAGACTCAGTTTCGTTTTTTGACTGGACTACTATAGCATGATTAGGTGAGAGAGGTGGTCGTCTTTATCGAAACCAGTTTAACGTCGTAAAGGCGAGTGGTTCAAAACGATTTAATACAAAATAGAAAACCCAGCAGCGGTTGTACTTTTACTGTTTCCTTCCTATTGTGATCGATCACATAATCAATGAACCTATACATTACTCTAGCTGTCAGCGAAGTTAGAGAAGCGTATTTTCTCTAAAGTCTTTGGGGTTTCCTTAAAGAACTTGATGCCGTAATAAAGCGAGATTAGATTACCTGCTCCGCCGTCATAGTTAAACCGCTATCGAAACGCGAACGATAAGCAAAATAGAAAAGGAGGCCGACGTAGACGCCCGCCCCGAAATACGCATCCGACTTACAATGGACTAAACGACGTCGCCCCGCCCGATTCGCAATGCGCTCATGCAAACTGCGTGAACGAGGAAGTGATTGCCGAACGATATAGGTCTCCGCGAAAGCCGTAGCGCGGCTAAACGACTCCTCGAAGATTGCAGATTAGATATTTCTTTCGCAAAAGAGAGTTCTAGCGTCGCAGCCCTTAAATCGACTTTTTCCGCGACGAGGGGCCAACTCCCCGTCGACTTCTCGGCGGCTCGACTTTCTCTCCCTCACTGTATTGCTTATTCGAACTGAGATAATGTGATAGCTTCTGCGGGCACGGGTATACATCACTTGCCAATTGCCCGACGCCTCCACTTATCTGATTACACCTTTTATTCACACTCCATTTGTGTACGGTTTATATTAGCTTTCGTTGGTTCCTTCGTTCGTTCGTCGATTTTGTTTCTCGCGATGGGGAGGGGAGGGGAACGATTTCTACGATTGAATCGATTTGAGCCTGGGTCTCCGAGCAATTCTAAGGATATTCGAAGGATCCTGTCACACCCAAGGATTTGAGCAATCGAAGGAATTAAGAGAAAACGTATAATAAAATCGAATGTGGAGATTGTTATAAATTCTATGTAGACCAGAGAAAATGCGCAATCGTTATCAGATTTAAAAGAGATCTAGCACGTTCTCGCTACGGTAGTGTGGATTCATCTTGGATAGCAAAGCATATGAACGACGTACGGCACAATATTTAAGTCAGAAGTTTAAAATTAATCGAAATGTGTGAATTCCTGGCGAGATTTTTATCCTTACAATACATAAGCAATATACATTTGGAACACAAATGGGGCGATCGTTTTCTAGATCGTCCAGCGTTAATACGTCTATTAGGTCAGAACAGAACGTGAAAATGGTAGTATGACATCTCCTAGCGATAATATTAGCAGGTTTGCACAACTCTTAATGAAATTCACCTAGGACCCAGGTATTAAATAAACAATATATTTACAGTTAGATATTGTTTTAGTACTGCAATAGTTTAGTTTTAAAATACCAAGTTTTCAGTTTTTAATTCTTTTGATTAATTTGGTAAGTACACACACTTTTGGATGTAAGCAATCAAAAGTTGTGTCTAAGGTAATTTGGGGCGCTAAATCCGAATCTTTAAACTTTAATCTTTAATTTTTCTACAAATTTTGGCAATTAAAGACCATTTCATTGAATTAAAAGTGATAAATCAGAAATGAGGAGAGATCATTTCAACTTCTCTTCGCCATCGTTTGTATTGTTTGGGGCCCGTTTTACGCATTAAAATCCAGCAGTAGTCGCTCATCATTAGAGTTAATCAATTCGCGTCAACAGTACTATAACTATCTGCAACGACTGTACTAGAATAGCAACATTGCCCTATACGAATACATAATACAGACCAACACATGTTTTGATGTCGAAATTTTTGGTGCTGATATTACCTACATTTGGTGTACTGAATTCAAATACTTTTTAGGTATGATAATAGCATGATTTACGTTACTCAATTCTTAATATGGGCTTGTAATTCAGGAAAGATAACATGAGCAGCATAACATAAATGTATTTTCTTGAGCATTCATATGATAAAAGCAGTAGTATTGTGACAGTAACAATACATAGCACTACAATAACACTTTACAAGATTTTAAAAAATTAGAGGGAAAATTGATGGACAATTGGAAGTTTCTTTTACGGGACAAACTTGAATTAAATTCGTTAGAAGAGACTCAAATTCCAGCAGTACTCTGCTATCCCGGGTGTATGCCATATTCCATGGTAGCGGGCTTCCATGGCTTTTATATCCTGATGAAATCATTCACGTTGCTTTGCGCTGATGTTACCCAAATTTTCGAGAAAGCAATCCAAATGGTAGTATAAGTAATGAACGATTCTGCTGATATTCCATCCAACACCTTTGAAGTTATTGAGCATTATGTTTAGTAGCTCAACATAGTTAGCAGCTTTGTGATTATCCAGAAGGTGTTGACAAACAATACAAATGACATTAACCCACTTTGCTCAGCTGCAGTCATTGAATCTACGTGGTCAGCATTACTTATGGGTAACCTCATTTGGGGACCGTCAAAATTTGCAGCTCTACATTTTCCTATATTCACTTCACTTAATTAAGCGTGATCTACCACGAGCTGGAATCTTCATAAATTGTGCCACTAATCCTAGCTTTATATAAAAGATTGCTAGGAAGTTGGAAAATCTGGTAACTCAACCTCAAGTCAATATTGACTCAAGATCGAACGTTATATGGGACTAATCGGCAAGTCGGATTATTAAAGTAAACAAGTTTTTACCTACGTGTCCATAGATTTCTGTCTGTGAGACAAGCGCAAATCGTGCTTCTCTTTTAACGGACAGCACTTGAGAAAAATAGTCAAATTAATAGATTGCCTTTACTCCTACGACAAAACAATGACGTAGGTAAAAACTCAAAATAGACAAAGCGTATGATTGTATAACGATGTGTCGTGTGCGACTGGTTGCTATTTATGATTTTGAAGTTGGAGTGGGTAATCAGCGGGGATTAGGTGATATTATATTAGTAAGGTTTGATGTAAGTTAATGAGGTTGTATCTCAGATAATGCAGCTGATAGAAGGAAACGGTCTCTATATTTAAAATCAGCACATTAAATACAGTCAAAACCAATTATAACATTTCAGGCACCAAATAAAATGTTTTCTTTTGTTGGGCTGTGTAATAGTTTCAATAGCCATCTGTATTCGTATAGCGCAATGTTGCTATTCTAGTACAGTGGTTTATCATAGTTGTGGTGCTATTGGCGCAAGTTGAGCAACTCGACTCGTCATGCCATCATCTCAAAATCCTTGGTATCGTCGTTCGATTTTCTCCATATCTTGGTGTAGCCGTTCTGCTCTCTCGTATCGCTCAAGTTTTCAGGGAAAATCCGTATGGAAATGCTGCAAATGAATCTTGAAAGACATTTGAGCTCCAATATTGTGTTAATTTTACAACAAATTGGCGATTACGTGCTTGAAATCCGGAGATTTGCGGTTACCCTGAAAGCTGTGAACAACACTTTGAAACGATGCTCGTGCCGCTGCTTCATCAGACGTTTGTAACATTTTGTAAAGTTTCCGTGGGCCATTAATTTTCGAAAAGCAGAAGGAATATTTGTCATTCCCTCCTAGATCACACCACTTCATTAATCCATCTTTTGAACCGGCTCTAACCATTTGTTCCATCGGATTCTTTGCCAATTCCTTCAAAGTGGTTGTCGAACGTCAAGTTGCCATTTCAGGGAATGCAATTCATCATTACTGTCACACTGAAACCAATTGAGCGGTTCAATAAAATATCTCTCAGCAACCCTGAGGGGACATATCTGTCAGTAAATATAATTACAGCTTAAGGTAAACTCTTGCAAAGTTTCAAAAGAGATCTTGCCTGACATCCAAGTTCTTTCAAACAGTTGGAAGTCTATAAAGTTATTACAAAACTTTTCAAGCCAAGAGGATGTAATTTTCCTCCGCACTTGTCCTTGGGAAAGTATCATCTGTTCATCGATGGAGACAGTAGCAGTTCTTTCAACACGTAAACTTACCTTCTAAATCCTAATCCCTAATGCTCAAATCTTTTAAATTCGATCTGAGCGTCTAGCTTCTTCAGCCACAGCATTGCGATTCACCAGCTCAATTCGAGCTCTATTTTCGCGATATGTTTCCCACTAGTAAAAGTACTCTTAATTTTCTACAGCAAAACATTTTTATTCGAGGCATTGTATAAATTTCAATGAGCGCTGAACAAGCAATGAGCTTGCAAATTTCAACCTGAGTAGTTTGCAATAACTTGCCAATATTTGCGATTTCTGCACCTTAAAATAACCGTACGCCCGTTCCCTGCTTATCAAAGAAGCAAATCAACAGGCTCTTGATCTTTGACTTGCTTGATTTTCAGTCGGTACTCACCCAAGTCTTGTCATGGGTAATAACACGTTCCAGAAAATGGAGATCATCTTCAATCGATTCCACAAAGTCAATGCACCTGTCCCTCCTCATGTTCCTTTGGTGCTGCGTAAAGTTTCTCGGAACCATTATTAAGCAAATTTCTCTCGTTTACAATTCCTTGGTAAAAATCTGATGCCCGTTCATCAGGTTTTAAATTCGACTCTGCCTCGATCAATGTGACTGTTAACCGATGATCTGAACGCATAAAATCCCAGACTCTGTTGACACTGGCATTTGTTCTTGAAACAAACAAATTTCGTCCTCGAAAATAGCTATCTTCGAATTGCTGAGGAAAAGTGGTTTGGTAATTCTGGTGTTGTTACTATCAAAACATCTGTCCCGAAACCAAATTTTCGACTTATTCTATTGACTTGAATCCTTTTCGAGATTAGCAGCGAAAAAATTCCTCTCACCTCCAAATTTTACGACGTCGATTTTACCTATCGCGTGCGACGTATACGGTTATTTCGAATACGGCTCTAATTTCGGCGTCCCGACGCTATCTTTAACAGGTTTAACGCCTCAATTCGAAACACATTCTCACCTACGTACAAGCGCCGCACACCAACACGAACGCCATCAGCGTCGTTACCGCGCACCGAATAGACTCGAAACAGGGAAATTTTGGTCGCGTTGTTTGTTTAGCACTTAACAGTCGATTCTAGCATTACCCTAAGCAAACATCGGAAATACACTTTAAGGCGAACAATCGCGATGTAGTTAGCGGCGGTGAAATTACAGCGGTTATGGCGTGTATGCATATACGTACGTATGTATGTATGTATGTATGTACGAAGGTCGGTCGATAGTGTAAAGTTAATTAAAATTTTAGTATAAGTACGAGCATAAAATTGCGAAATTACATTTTATAATGCGGCGTGCGATATGCTGTAATTGGTACCTAGTGAATTTATGGTATGTATTCGAAGCTTCAAGGAATGGCTTTTATCCTTACCACACCATCTTCAACACCCTTAAATAGGCCGTATACTGCGTTCGTAATAATACGTATTTTAACGACTAAGTTGTCATCCTCGGTGGAAGAAGTACAAAGGAAAAACGGTGTTGCTCGTGAGCTCTGCTTAACGTAGGTTTTAAATTTATACGTATACAAACCAAGCGAAGACGACGGGATATTTTCGAAACGATATTAATCCATTTAACAACGTTGCTAACGTTCGAGAGCATCGGAAATCGGAACGAAAAACAAAAAGAACACGCATCTCGTTCCGCTGGAATGATCGATAATCCGTTTAGCGGCAGGAACTCGAAATAAGTTAATTCGTCCATTCGAGCATCATTTTCAGCTTAACTTTGTGCTCGGGTACAATCCATCATTTACCGATGATACTTCAGTTGCTGTTGCTATTGAATTCCATCTGGCTTCGCTTGTACGGTTTTATTCGAAAAGCTTCTGGATATTTCTGTATAAATTTATTAATATAGGATGTCGGAGTGTTTCTTAAATCTTAATAAAGTACAGTAATTTTTTAAACACTTTTGAAATTTATGGAATTTTTATCAAACTAGATAATTCTATTATGGTAGGAATTTCTCTTCGACAATGCGGTGTCTTCGTCTCGTTCCCAACGCTTGCGTCTTCACGAATACTTCAGTTTCTATTTCGTATTTTTGATTTAAACCGCTCAACATGCTTCGCGGGCCTAGCGCGTGTTTTCCACTTCCCACTTTTATTAACTTTCTGGTAATCGGTGCACCGTTTATCTCCATGCTTTTCTATCTCTCGCCTTTGTTCTTCAATCTCTAATGCCCATCTTGTTCTGGTTTTCTTCTACACTTTCGCTTCATCTTTTCCTTTGCTTTACAAGGATTTACTCTTCGTTACCAGCTTCGGCATTCGTTTATTTGACGTTCTCTGTATACGGGCTAACCATCTAAGCCTTTGTATCTTTATGTGTCTTATTACACTTGGTACCTTGTACAGTCTTTTCAATTCCTCATTTGTCCTTCTTTCCCAACTCTCCATTGTTTTCCTTGCTCGATAGCTCTTAGTACTTTTCTTTCCCATCTGCTTAGAATATCTTCTTCCGTTTTGTTTAGTATCCACGTCTCTGCCATTTCCGTTCATTATTCTATCTCTAGTTTGTTTTTTGTTCTGGTTAATTTCTAATCCGTTGCTCCTTGCTTCCCTTAGCAGCTGCTCCGCAGTTTTTCTCAGCTTTTTTCCAATTTTGCTATCGTGGTTAGATCATCTGCGAAGGCTACTGCCTGATGTTCGTTGCTAAAAAGAGTTTCTTTTATTTTTCAATTACTGTTTCTTGTTATTTCTTCTAGCACTACATTTAAAAGTATCGAAGATAACGGACCGCCTTTTCTAAGATCCTTTGTAACTAGAAATGTGTTAATGCTACAGTTTTGACGTTAACACCGAGGAGAAAAGTAGTATAACGTTTACATATTTGTATACAGCCCGAGGCATAAATCTTTGCATTTTTGAATTCACTCTAGTTCACTTTGGTCGCAATGGTTCGCTTACGGGAGAAAAAACGCGCTTTCCGTTAAAGATTTTTACAAAAACATTACTACGTCATCAAAGAAAACATCAACAAACACTGGACATGAAATTGAAAGATGACGGAAATAATACAAATATAGAGGAAAAATGAAAACCCCTTAAGAAAAATATAATGGGAGCAGTGGAATAAATCTGAAGTAAAGCGAAGATTATGAACAACAGTAGAAAGAAAATAGTGGACACAGAAAATACGGGGAAAGGAAAGAGTAAAAAGAACAAATGAAGGAAATACCTAATAACAAGAAGATCTGAAGACTACGAAGTATATAAAGAAAAGAGAAAAGAAACCAACATAGCAATTAAAGAGGCATAAGAGAAATCAATGGAGAAAATTGGACAGAAAGTGACAATAAATTACGGAGAAAATCAAAAACTTTTGTAACACACTAAAACAACTGAGACAAAGAAAAAGAATATATAACACCGAATATAAAAGACAACCCATAGCCCTCTTCTGTCTTTTAGCGGTACTCGATGAAGCAGTAACAGAAGCAAAGAAAGTAATGAGAAAATTCACACTGAAATATTGGCAAATGAGACAAACTCAACTGACAGAGCTTATGTTCGCGGATGATGTGACTTTGTTGGTAGATACCGAGGAAAACCTACCTAGCATAACCTCAAAGTATTAGAAGAACAATTATTGAAGATCGATGTGAAGATTAATATTGGGAAAACGAAAGGTGGAATAATTTCCAACACAAACAAAATCCACGAAATAAAATTAAAAGGGAAACAAATTGAACAAGTAGAACGCTTTAAATTTTTAAGAGCAGTTAAAGACGAAAACGATAAATTTGACAGAGAAATAAATTAACGAGTGGAGAAAGTAGGAAGCACCTTCAATATAATGAAAACAACATTTTTAGGGGAAAAGAGAGATAGCGAGAAAGATAAACCTAAACTTGTCAAAAAAGTTACACGCCCAACACTCATATAGAGCAGCGAAACATGAACACTATCAAAGAGGCAAAAATCAAGAATAAACAACATGGAAATGAGGTTCTTGGGAAAATTTCAAAATAAGAATAGGACAGCATAAGGGATGAAATAATAAGACAACACATCATAGAAGCACAACTTAGATGGTTTAGTCACGTGTGTAGCATGAAGGACGAGAAACTAACTAAACAATTGTACAAAATGAAAGTGTGCGGAAAAAATAGAAGGGGAAGACCAAAAGCCAGATGGATTGACGGAATCAGAGAAAAGAGAAATGTCATGGGAAAACATACGGAAACCAACACAGGATAGGAATCAATAAAGGCAAAGATGCTAGGCTCAACCCTTCCAGCCTCACTTTAGGTGTGAGGCTGGAGGGTAAAAAGGTTCATGAGTAGGTAAGTAAGTACGATTCCTAAATGGCTGCATGAGTAAAATTGCAAGTTCTGGAGCAACCCTCAATTAAAACAACAAAGCCCTTTGTAGTCTCTGTTTGGGTGGCTATGTCTTCAAATGCTATCATCGCCCCATACTTCTTTGAAAGCCGACGCACTAATTCTGTCACGCTTAATTCTGCAAAATATATGAAGATGCTGAGAGAATTTCTTCAACCGCATTTGCGCTAGTTCCATGAGTACAACAATAGGACTTCGATGCAGCAAGATGGGAAAACCTGTCATACATCAGATGTCAGTGTAGCCGTAATTGAAATATTAACTAACAAAACTAATTTCGCGCGGAGTTAGTTACGAGAGTTAGGTTATTGACTGCTGATATTAATTTCCTAAAGCAATGCAAACGAAGCAATATCTTTCCTAAATTTCGGAAGGTGGATGTTACTTCCAGTTGTAAAGTCATTGAAAAACTCACGTTTTGTGCAAAAATTAAATGGTTAAATTTGGAAATTAAATATCGGTACGGTACGGGAAGTAAATTATAACTAGAAACGTGCATTTAAGTTTGACAAAAGATTTGGATCTAGCTGAATACGAAGCATGGTGTAATTTTCATAAAAAATCATTGAGGTTTCAGAGCATAAATATATGAGTAAAATTTCTAAATTAAGTAAATAGTTTGGAAAATGTTGAGGGAAGTTCAATGTAAATAGGGTATTTGGTGGGTTTCGCGCGGTAAATGTGTGAGGTTCATTGTGCAGTGCTTTGGTGTTGTACAATGGTCGTATTGGGCATTAGCAGGATTCGCCAGCGATACTGAATTTCCCCAGCTTTCCACTGAGGATGGCAACTTAATTTGGCGAAATACGTATCTGGATTTTTTCCGAAAGATGTGGTAATGGCAGTTTCATTTATTTTATATGAGACGTATGCCCTACCCATTCGCAGCCCAGACTTAAACCTTCCTGATTCTTTTTTATGGGGTTATCTCAAAAGTCGGGTTTACTTAAATAAACCAGCGACAATACTCAAATTTAGGGGCATATTCGTCAAAAAATAGTCAATATATCTCGTTGCGCCTTGTATCGAAAAGTTCCTGAAAATGCTAGTACCAGATTTGAAGAATGCCAGCGGCGAAATGGGGGACATTTGAACGATATAATTTTTAAGATGTGATTTTCCGCTTGTCTATTTTTCTTTAAAAATACATTTATTTTTAAATAATTTGTGGTTCCTTTTCTTTCAAAGCATTTTTAAACGTGCAACAATTTATGGCCCACCATTTCTTCGAGTTGACTATCTGAGTTGCCGTTTCTTCTTTGAGTAAACTTTCTTTATTCAGTCCGATCCTGCACACCACTTCCTATATACATTAACGAAACGTAGGGCTTACGTATCGAGTCCAGATTCGCCGCTTTCTTTCGAGATAGGGAATGGAGAGGGGGACAGAGGCACTTCTTAACGGAATATATAGCGCGGAATTGATTTCAATCGAGCGTCGCCGTTACTAATGGACTGGATTCGCCTTTCAATGTGGCGGAGCGGATCTCCGCGAAATCTAACCCCGAGACATAATGAATAAGGAAAGTGACAACAATACATAAATAACTTCCGAATAGAGGGCGAAGCTGGAGGCCGGCAGGAAGATCAGTGTCCTTTTAAACGGATCAGCTTCGAGCCGCAGATTGAAATGATATCGTTCGTTCCTTCGTCCGTCCGTACGTCCGTTCGTCTCTCGGCCTTAATACCGCCAAAACCGTCGCAATAATCGATTTAGCGGATATCTGTCCTTGCAGATTCCGTTATACTCGTCTTCTAGAGCGAATAATTGGAGCGAATTAAATAGGAAAGAGAAATTATTGAAATAAATTTTTTTCCCTTTGTAAATTCCAAAATACATATACAGAAGATTTACAATAAATCTTATGGCCTAATTTGCGAGCTTTGAGCTGTGCGCTCTAAGATAGCATGATAAGATATCCTCCATTGGTGGGACCTCTTCGTCGTCTTACAGATCGGCTGGCCTGCATCTCTTCAGTGTTTTGAGTCTTGATTGTTCTATGAGCGGATGTAACAATCTATTTGAGTGTCTTTCGATTTTACGGGGGTGTCCTTTGCTACAGGAAGTCAAATATAGGGACGGACTTCAAGGTCAGGAGTGCACTGGCAAAATTCAAGTTGCCATAGCACACCTTGTGGTTGCGATCATGTAAATATGGAGTACAATTTACAATCAAGAGATCACGGCCACTAGGTAAATGAGGTGTACTGTAGAAACTTACAATTTTCCAGTGCATTCCTGACCTTGAAGTGCGTACTAGATTTTATAACATCTTTGAAAAATGGGAATCGTAAGTCTTCGTGCAGGATTTGATTTATTACTTATCATTGAGCTCATATTGATAGTGATTGATAGTGCAAAGGCTGTGACTTAATATGTATGTATGCAGGCTGTGTGCAAGTCCATAGCCTTGTAATCTCTTTCCAGCCCTTCCTGTCTCGTGCCTCTTCCCTCCAGTTCTAGACTTCTTTCTCTATCAGATCTTGTTCCACAGCTTCTCTCTAACGTTTTGTCGGTTTTCCTTGCTTCATTTTATCCTCCGATGCCTTCCATGCTGCGTTTTTTACGTTTCTTCCCTGGCCCATCCTCTCCAAGTGTCCAAGCCATCGAATTCTCTCGCTTCTCTCTCTCTTCTCGTCTCAACAAAATTAGCGATCGTTGCTTTACCAAACAAATCATGCAGTTGTAGAAATCATTCTATAAGCTTAAGTACAGTTCAAATAAATAAAACACACTTTTAACTTTGTAACAATATCACTATATTTCACTTATTTGTGACTGCAGTTTCGACATACCATGTCATTATCAAACTGTACAATTCTTCTTGATAATGACATGGTATGTCGAAACTGCAGTCACAAATAAGTGAAATATAGTGATATTGTTACAAAGTAAAAAGTGTGTTTTATTTATTTGAACCATGGAATATCACAAACTAACGGCCAAAAGCGTTAATTATTTTAAGTACAATTGCTCAAAGACTACTCGGCGAGATTCGATTCTGACCATAATTATAACAGCATTCACAACGGACAGGGACAAACGACGAAATCGTAATTAAAATTTGTCCGGAATAACAATTCGCTAGCAATTAAAACCGTATCTTACCCAAATCACATAAAAAGTGATTACACTAATTTGTACAGTTATCCAATTGCGATGACAATTACATCTTATTCTTCCTCGGTTCAACTCTTCAGTTGCTCCAATGTGTCGCGTCAACTCCATTGCAGTTGTACTTTAATTTCAAACTTATTCGATCTCATGCACATTTCGTCCTAGCGCTAGCAGACACAACACCCAAAATGTTGTTACACCACAAGCAAATTCAAACTCAACCGATTCTTTCTCATTTAACCGGTCCATTTAGCTTTCATTCATAACATTCATCACTTCCTCCCCACATTTAGTAAATTATATGAAATCCAATCAAACTCTAGGTGCGGTATCGCAAACCGTCAAGTTTGACATTTATAAATATACCCTCCAAGAAATATACCGCATAAGAGGAGGTGCCCTTTACATTTATTACAACTCTCGCTGAGATGGATGTTCGGGATCGTTCGTTGCTGTTAATATAAACGGATTGACCGGAAGCGAACCGACCCGGAAGTTGGGCTGTAGTCGCAAGTAAACGTCTTTCCTCTACGACGATTCAGTCTTAGATCCGTTCTAAGATTCAATTAAAAGTAGAAAGACGGTAAACAATAAATCATATCCTTAATAACTTAAGGAGTCCGAGTTTATTTTTAATTGAATCCTCGCCCTCCGGTATCAAGGACCGTGTATACTTTATGGATGTTCATTCGCTGAAAGAATGAGATGGCGAAATTGTAATTAAATAGAAGTGCTTGTGTTTGGTGCTGTATTGTAGTGCTTGAATGCCCTACTAAGACCACAGGGGAAGTTGAGACTTTTGATCTATAAATTTGTACGACTTTTGCAAAAATTTATCGTATTTAGAAGTTCTTCCTATTGATCGTGATCAGAAGACATTATTATCTTCTGTTCCTCTTCTAATTGGGGTACTTGCGCTGTTTCTAATTGCTGTTACAATTCCAGTCGGATTCGTGGCTTGGAACTTTCGGTATCCAGAAATCGGTATTACTCGATACAAATTTTTCTATCTCTCTAGGAACCGGTTAGAGATAGCTTCTTCGTTCTTATTCTGTCCAATTTCTAGTCCTTAAATTCAGCCAAAAAATCGATTTCAAAGTTTGTCCAAAATGATCAGCGCAATTTTAAATTAAAAAATCTCCACTAACTTTAACAAACTTTAAACTATTTTACCGCCGAAAATATTCTGGAGTCCATCATGTATGGTATGAATGAGAATTTTGCATAAGCATAAACGCCTAACCTCCTCCTAGAGGAGTTGGTAAACCTCGACCCACGAAAGTTCGTTCAATATCCAGAATTTTTCTAAGTTTCTTTGTATTACTGTTTCAAACATTGGCTCGTTGGGCAAAGTATGCTCCACCAGTTACCCCGACTTTGCACATATCTTTTGGTATGTAACCCTAATCCATGATCAACCGCGATTTCTGATACGTCTTCATCAAGGACGCTGCCAACGTTTTTGCAGTTTTGTCTTTTAGCCGTGTCCCTCGAAAACTTATACATACCCTCTAGTCCCACGTTAGAAATTAATAATATTACGGAAGATCTTCTTCTAAGCGTCGAATACCCAGACTTTTAGCAAAGGCCAGAAGTTTCTTAAGAGGGTTACTACTCATATTGCCACTGTTTATAGCAAGCTGGTTCTCATTGTTCCCTGAACACTATTCAGCCTTTCTAGCAACTAGGCTTCTCAGCCTTTATACTCGAAGACCTGGAGGCACGTTCGAGATCAACTTTTGACTTCTATGTTTAACAATGGCAAGGGATGTCTTCCCTTAAAGCCCCAAATACCTAAACTTCTTAGGGAACGAATATTACCCAGATTGTCGAAATACCTACGCTTGATACTGTTAGGGCGTATATTTTCCAAAAACATAATTTTGAGTGCTCCCGTTTTGCGACTAGCTAGGAAAAATCAAGATAGACAGAGCTTTGCATATTTCGGGAAAGCTTACACAACCAAAGGTCGTTAGATCTCTTCTCGCTGGCTTGGGATCTACCACTTCTTCCTCAAGTAAATTAGGTCTTAATCTTACCACATCCATTACTTGGACACTCCAAATCGGCATTTCAACTACCAGCTACTCATCTTAAAAGATGACCAATCGAAAGGTATTGAAACTTTCCTTCGCCAACTCTTATCACCTCCGGTGTAGATATCTGCAGCACTTTCCAAAACCACTACAGTTGTTCTATCCTCTTGCAGTCCTTTGTCTCTTGGGGCGACAATTTCGTTTGTACTGAAATCAGTTTGACTTTCCTTCAATGCTCTACCCGCTGGTAATAGCCCACGGGTGCCAAATATCTTAAAAGAACCCTGGATTCGACCAAGCCACTTCAATCAACCTACGACCATATTCATGCTAAATATATAAGCGTAATTACTGATTATATTTTGGGCTACGTGTACAAAAAAAAAGAATCAGTTTATAATAGTAGGTAAGCAGATATAACGTTCTAATATTCAAGCTCTAGGACCCGTACTCAAAAATTGCCGTAGCCCTCAACGTGGTAACCTTGATCAACAGAATTCGCGTTTTCTCAGCGAAATCCCCATTTCGTTCTTGATTATTCCATAAAGAACAACTTCACACGGATCCTAAAAGTTTGGCCATTTTTCTTCCTTTCTTCTCATATTTCTTGTTTCCGATCTTCTTCATTGTGGTATCCCCTTCATTCAGCATCATCTCTTGCTCTTATAATACTGTTTTTTAGAAAAAGTAGGAACAATATTGGAACTGTAAACTTTCTTCATAGTTACTACTTATCCGTGTACCCCATTTAGTTATTTTTCCTTTTCATTTTGTACATGCTAAAGTTTTCATCTCACACCTATACTTCCTATTTCTTTTTCCTGATTTCTTCTGTCCTCTGTTCTTTTATCAATTTCCAAAATTTTACTTAAAATTCGTTGTTTTGTAGAGTTTTATCTGCTAGGGCGTGATGCATTAGGGCTAGCGAGCTACTCGTTTATCCTTGGCAAGGTTGATAGATGTCGCTGATACACGAGAATATACGAATTAATGCTGTCGTTGCAGCAGTACCACCCGCCGCTCATTAAGGTGATTGAAAAAGGAAATTCTTTTCAACAAAATCCATATATTTGGCAATTTGTCGTTCATCGTCCAGAAGCAAATAATACAGCGAGCGAAAATGAGCATTTCTCAAGACAATATAAATCCTTGAATCTCGAACGTGTAAACCATGAGTTCGCATCTCTGATAATCACAAAGGAGTCTTAAATAAATTTGGAGTATCTTTTGTAACAAGCTAAGAAAAATGCTCATAGGAATCTGTCATCATCAAAATCTATGATCTCCGTCTATTGGTGCAAATTCTGTGGTCTGACTATTCACGTACCGACCTCAAGACGTCTTAAAGCACTGTAATATAACATCCTACAATTAATTTCGGCAGCTCGCGTCGATGCCGTCAGATTTCTCACTTCATTCCGTCTCGCTTCGAGAAACGGCAGTAATCGCTGCTAGGCCACGTGAATTCGCGAACGTCGGCGGTTTTGCATGTCGAACCTAGTAGTACTAAGTTATAACGACATATTAGTTCATAAACGAACACTTAGCGAACACACAATGACTCCAATTTAAACGTACGTGCATACCAACATTCCTGTTCGTACGCGTAAAACGTACGTACGTGTATTCGTATACGTTACATACACGTATGTAAAGTTGACTTCGGTGGAAGTCAATTGGCTTCGTAAACTGGAGAGTGCGACAGTTATATAGTGCGCTCACTAATGACGAATCATGTTTAAACTGAATTGAGCTAATGAGGTCCCAACTTCGCCGGTTGAAATTCCACTCGAATTCCCTATTTCCATTTGTTCGAGCGGCGGCCGTCTCCCTCCTCCCCGTTATTGCACTTGTAGCTACCCCCTTCCCCCCTCCGGTTCGCCGCATTACACGGACTTGTGAATTTTTCTTTCATTAAAAATTGAAACGAGCGCGCCCCGGAGAACGAACGAACCGAGAAGACGGCGAACGAACGAACGAAGGAAGGAGCCGACGACGGAATCTTGACGTAACTACGAAATTAATTCGGTTTAGCGAGATTTAACGCGTCGTTATTTGATATTTAAATGCGTCGAAATGATAATTAAGTCAATACCTACCTACCTATCTCCTTTGGGCTTACTAGAAACGAAGAGGAATGAAGCTATCCAGAGAATAAAATAAATTATTCAAAGGGAAATGGAACGGTTTCTGGAAGACGAAAGGTATGAATTTTCAGTGATGTAGAAGAACGTTTTACCGGAAGAATACGCCACCGAGGTATGTACGCTAGATTTACTTGGAAAAAAGTATGAAGAAGATGGTTATGATCAACAGCTAAGTGGTGAAGAAAACAGTGACTTCGTATCGAATTGGATCCAGACTGATTTGCAACTGATAGAGAGCCCTCGATCGAATTGAAACTAACTATTAACATATGAAGAAGTACACGAATCTATAAATCGGTCAGCGAGAAACTTCAGAAGAAGTCCGAGCAGGTCCAATACCAACGAAGCGCAGAAGAAAACAGATGTTGACTTTAGATAAGTTTGAGTCACTATGGTCTTTAAAAAGTTTTTCATGCTAGCAAGTTGATAATAAATCCAACATGTAAATTTGCTTAGGGTGAAGATGGAAGGATGACTGAGACGTTTTGGACACGCCTGACGGGAGCTTCGCTATTTTAAGTTCTTTCAACCTAGTTTGCATCTTCTGCAGAACCTTCAATGGGCTCTAGACTAACAATCATCATATAAAGAAGTACACGAATCTGTAACCTGATCAGCGACAAAAGTAAAAAAGGTCCAGGCAGAGCCAATACCTACGAAACGCAGAAGAAAAAAGATGTTGCCTTTAGGTAAGTTTGAGTCACTATGATCTTCAAAAACCTACACAAATCCGAGATGTAAACTTCGTTAGGCTGAAGATGAAAGCGTGACTGGGGCATTTAGACACAATCGGTCAACATCCAAGCAGACGTGAAGCCTACGAAACACAAAGGACAAAAATTAATTGATTTTAGATAAAAATGAGTAACGCTGTTCTTCAAAAACGTACTCGTGCTATTAAGTTGGTAACAAATTCAACATCCGAACTTCGTTAGGAGGAGAATGTAAAGCCTGATTGGGGCGGTTTAGATACCAACGACCAAACTTGAGCTTCGCGATTTCAAGGAAGTTTCTTCAAACTGCTTCGCAACTTTCGAAGGGCCTTTAATGGAATCAACTCTAACCATCAACATAGGAAGAAATACACGAATCTGCAAATAGATCAGCAAGAGAGGCCTAAATACGTCCCAGCGGATCCAATACCTACGAAACCAGAAAAAACAAGAAATTATCTCTAAATAAGAATGAGTTGCTGTGCTCTTCAGAAACGTACTCATTCTATCAAGTTAGTAACAAATCGAACTTGTAAACTTCGTTATGGTGAAGAATAGATATCGACGGGGGCGTTTTGAACACCACCGTGTAGACCATCTTCTATTTGAGCTTCTTTATTTCAAGGAAATTGTCTTCAATTGATTCGCAATTGCTGAAGAGTCTTCAATGGACCGAAAACTACCAGTTAACATGTGACGAAGTACGCGAATCTCTAAACCCATTAGCAAGAGAAGATAGGTGATGCCGAAGCAGGTCCAAAGCCGGTGAAATACAAAAAGAAAGAAACACGTTGACTTCAGACCAAAATAAGTCACAGCGATTTTCGAAGACGTACTCGTACTGCCAAGTTAGTAACATCTCTAACATGTAACCTACGTTATGGCGAAGAAGAAATTATGAGTGGGGTCTTTGTGATACCACCGGACAGATCATCTTCTACTTGAGCTTCCTTTCGCAACTGTTGAAGAGTCTCCAATGGATTCGAGGCTAGTAATCAATATATGACAAAGTCTGCCAATCTCTAAACCGGTTAGCAAGAGAAAACAGGCGATGTTTAAACAGGTCCAAAGCCTGCAAAATGCAGAAGAAGAACACGTTGGCTTCACACAGAAATGAATCACTGTAATACTCAAAGACGCACTCGTACTGTCAAATTGATAACAAGCCTACCATGTAAATTCCGTTAAGATCAAAATTATTGGGTGGTAGAGGTGCTTCGCGATTTCAAAGAACCTCTGTCAAACTGATTTACAACTGCCGAAGACTCTTGAATGGACTCAAGACTAACAATGAACGTGTGAAGAAGTGGATGAATTCATAAATCGGTTAAGAGGAGAAGACGTACAAGCCGGTCCCAAGGCTACAAAACGCAAAAGGAAACATATTTTGACTTTAGATAAGTTCTAGTCACTATGGCTTTTAAAAAGGTATACATGCTATCAAGTTGGTAACAAATCCGAGACATAAATTATGTTGGAGTGAAGATGAAAGCATGCCTGGGGGCTTTCGGTCAGCACCGACCAGACCATCTTCAATTTAAGCTTCCCGATATCCATGGAGTTCTCTCAAACTGATTTGCAATTGCTAAAGAGTTTTCAATGAATTCCAGACTGACAATCAACATATCAACAAGTACACAGATCTATACATCGCTTAACAGAAGAAGTAAGAACTAATCCAAGCAGGCCTAAAACCTACGAAACATAGAAGAAAAATGGAGTGACTTTAGATATAGATGACTCTCTTTGGTCTTTAAAAACATACTCATCGAATTGGTAAGAAATCCAACATCTGAACTGCGTTAAGGTGAAGATAAAAGCCTGACTGGAATATTCTGGACACCATCGGCCAACATCTAAGCAGATACAAAGCCTAGGAAACACAAGAAAAAGAATGTTCACTTTAGATAAGAATTAGTCATTGTGATGTTCAAAGACGTACTCATGTTATCAAGATGTGGTGATGTGGTCCATCTTCAACTTGAGCTTCGCAATATCAGAAGAAGTTCAAACTAATTAACAACTGCTGAAGGGCCTTCAATGGACTCGCGACTAACTATCAACATAGAAAGAAGTAGACGAATCTCTAAACTGATCAGCAAGAAATATCTGAAGACGTCCAAGTGGATCAAAAGCCTACGAAACCGAAGAAAAAAATATATAAAAATAGATAAGAATGAGTCACTGTGTTCTTCAGAAACATACTCCGTTAGCATATGAGGAAGTTCATGAATCTATAAACCTGTTAGCAAGACAACTTAGAAGATATTCAAGCAGATCCAAATCCTACAAATCACGAAACAAAAGAAAATTTACTTTGGATAAGAATGAGTCACTGTGACCTTCAAAGACGTACTTGTGCTGCTAAGTCGATAACTAGTGCACCATGTAAACTTCGTTAGGCTGAAGATGAAGGCGTGACCGCGGCGTTTTGGACACTACCGATCAAAGCATCTTCAACTTGGGCTTCACGATTTGAAGCAAGTTCTCTTGTAAATCGGTCATCAACGTTTCAATGATATCAATCAGAATTAATTGATTTAAGTATAATTGATCACAATTCCTGCAATCATTTGGAAGTGCTTGTTTGGTAATGAGATATGTTTATTGAATGATAATCAAATGGTTTCACGTTGACTGCCTGATCCTGATATTTTTGGCTACTTGGCGCATCTGATTCGTTCGTCTTTAAGAGCTACATCTTACTCTTACGATACTAATAATAAGATGCCCTGAGTTTATCCCGGAATGCTTACTTCGGTTCGGTTGCTTCGTTTAAAGATGAAAGACCTTTCACCTCGCGAGGATGCAGATAGCAAGTCTGTTATTCATTTACCAAAAAGAAGGTTGCATTAAGCGCATTGATGAGTCGTAAGCGCCGATTGCTTGTGAGGCGCGATATCCGTAATTCATCTTCACACTCGACGAGGTCATCACGCTGCAAAAATTTTTGACAATAGAGAAAACGGGGATGAATTATAGAAGAGAGTAATATATAGATCCTTGTCAAAACCATAAATTTACAGCTGCCAAAACTTACGTGAACTTGTAAGAAGGGTGCCTAAGTCTATGCTTCTGGGAAGAACGAGTTTTGTGCCTGTGATACTGTGATGTGTTGCACTTCCTTTCTTCACTATAGCACATTGATTGCAAAGGCTAATAATCATGACATTGAGGAAGACAACGTGCAACGTAAGAACAAGAGGAGGAGAATGGGAAGACTTTATAGTAAGAACAGGTCTTAGACAAGGAGACCCACTTTCAACACTGCTCTTGAACATGGTTCTGGAAAAGGCAGTAAGGAACAGTAGACTCAACAGAGACGGAGATATATTACATAAGAGTCACCAAATAATAGGATACGCAGATGACCTAGCTGTTATAGCCAGATACGGGAAGGAACTCAAAGAAATAACACAGAGATTGATAGAGGAGGCATGGCAGCTGGAACTGCAGATGAACGAGAAGAAAAGTAAGGTTATGAAAGGGTAGGGTAGTAAAATAGAAGGAGAGCTCAAAGTATATACACATTTGGGAGAGATGAGTTTTGAGGAGGTGGATCAGTTTGTTTACTTGGGAGCACGGATAACGAACACGTGCGAGGAAGAAAAGGAAATTGAAGCAAGACTGAATAAAGCCAATAGAATTGCTGGAATCATGAGTCATCTACTAAGAGCAAAACAGATGTCGAGGAGCACGAAATTTAGGCTATACGAAACCGTAATAAGACCGACGGCATTATACGGATGCGAGACGGATTTTGAATCAATCTACAAAGGAAATAGTAAGGAGATGGGAGAGGAAAATACTTCGTAGGATAATAGGAGGGAAAAAGACCGAAGATGGCTATATAAGAAGAACTAATGAAGAGGTCTATGAGGCCTATAAAAAATCGCAGATAGATTTTATCATTAAAGCAAGGAGATTACAGTGGCTGGGTCACACGGAGAGAATGGACGAAAAAAGAACCGTTTGGAAGATAGCATGGAAAACACCAGGGTATAAGAAAAAGAGAGGAAGACCGAGGAAAGATGGCGAGATGCGGTACTGGAGGACCTGGAGGATAAGGGAATAGCGGACTGGAAGAAGAAGGCTACGGACAGGAAACAATGGAGAAATGTAACGAAGCTCTGGGCCTAAGAGGCCCGCAAAGGAGCTTATATATATATATATATATATATATATATATAGCACATTGATAAACTTCTTACCACAGCATTTCTTATGAATTCCGGTGACACGTATTTCGCTAGCGTCGAGGTCTAGCATCTTTAAACCGCATCTTATCGAATTAACCGTGTTTTCTTAAATTCTAGTCATTCAAGCTAAACTTTCCCGTGCCATGTTCCGAGTAGCCCTTCTCCAAATACCTTTTCACCATAGTGGATAGAAAAATATGCCCTGAATTGTGGAGGGATGGTGGTGTTTGTTTGCATGAATTGAAATTAGAGAAATCGGTATTCTCGAGACCACAATGGTATTCCTCAGGGTTCCTCAGGGTTTAAAGCAATAGACCTAACTTAACCTAACCTGATGGGAACGAGTAAATTCAACTCTACATCATAGGTTGTTCCTCTAACGCAAATTTCGTCCTCAATCCACGTTATTGCGTTAACGTGAAAGGGAAATATGAGATATGTTTGTGTAAACGCCATTTGCGACCATTACACGCATTACACGTTAGAATCGGGACATTGCAGCTATAATGAGTAATGAAACTATGCGATGCAGTAATACATAAGCACCGTTACGGCTCTCTCTCTCTCCCCCATTTAAACGATTTGCGTATCGTAAATTAGCAGGGCGTAGACCGTAAGCAATCTGCACGTTCGGCCTGTACATTCAATTTAACCGACTCCATTTCTAACCTCCGCCACCCTCAAGTTATCCATGCAATAAGATAGATCGCGCCCGACGTATACACCATCCATCCGGTATTAGGGCTTCCAGTTTATGGGCGCAAACCCGCTGGACGGACACCTAACGATGAATAATAACCGCTTTCCTTGAATCGCTCTCCTCTCTTTCCTCGGGGTTGTTTTCGCGCGCGCTAATTGCCAGATTATGTTTCTGGTAATTCGTAATTTATTTTTGGAGCGATTTATATCCATCGCGCGCGGGCGATTTTCCGGTTGATCCTCGACGTTGAGGATCGCGTTCCGCGCCGGCCGTCGTCGTCGAGGGAGTGTATAAAGATCGTCTGATTAAGACGGCTTAATTTATAACGTTTATCTTACCGTTTCGTCGAATTTGCATGCGAATAATACGTATGGTAATTTAGGTGGGAAGTAACAGCGAAGGAGGTTACCTCCTGCCAGTCAGGTTCGTTTTTAATTTCCTTTGATCTCGCCGTCTGTCGTACGAACTTAAACATCGTTTCTTTTGTTTTCCGTCAAAGTTAACGACGATATGAATCAACGAATTAATGTTTTGGTTTGTTACGAAAGCGTGGAAATCCTTTGTAAACGTCAAAAGTTGATTGTCTGGTATGTTTGTGATATGATTTTGCCACAATGAGTTTATTTCTTTCTGTTCTCGGTAGATTAACAATCTCTTGCGGAAGCCTGCGTTGTTATATAGGAGCTGCGCTTTCAACGTAAGATCGCTGTTAAACTTGCCGGCAATGAAAAGTGAGAAGCGCGGTTATAGATGCCCAGTAAGATTAAGGTACATCCTGACTATGCCAATCGTCTTTGTTAATATTATATCTCACTTCCTAATACACAAGTAACACACTCTTTCAAGGAATTGTAGGTATAAACATGGTAAACAATTTTCGAGAGCCAAAATCTTAATGAAATAAGATCTGGATGACTCTTCATACAACAACTTAAATTAAATAGGGTACCTCAACCGGCAGCTACCAAGTAACTGTGCAAAAGCTTACGAAGTAAGCGCAATTTGCATATAATATGTGGTATCTACTGTCCGTGCAGTTTGGATCAAAACTTCCAGAAGAGTTATAGGGAAATGTAAATGAACTCTCAATGTTATTTCCTTCGCTGTTATTGGATCCTGTAGCATTGGTTTCTGCAGGATGCGAAAAGTAGCAGACAAAATTTCGAAAACATTTTAGGACACCCTGCGTAACCTGTACAAGTAATAATTGAAAATTAGGATCTTAAACTCTTGATCATGTAGTCCAGTATGTGGTTTTATTATGTTTAGTGATAAAGGGAAGTCGTCATCCCGAAGAAAGAAAAGTCTGTTGCTGCAGTGTTCTTTCCTGGTAAATTATTAACCGAAAACGAATGCAAACTGTAACGGGTATTAACCACCAAACGAAGCAGCCCATATCCTCGAAATTGCAATTTTGGTTGTCGACTATTGCATTTCCTACCAATGACTACATGTAAAATTTAGGAAAGTAATGGTAAATGTAAACTTAACCTAAAATAAATTTTGTTTAAA
This sequence comes from Chrysina gloriosa, assembly GCA_038088585.1. Classification (NCBI taxonomy): domain Eukaryota; kingdom Metazoa; phylum Arthropoda; class Insecta; order Coleoptera; family Scarabaeidae; genus Chrysina; species Chrysina gloriosa. Next base: position 7,324,696 of record CM076090.1, on the reverse strand, counting down.
AAAATCTTGTTCTAAATGTAATCTAAAATGCGCCTCTTAAAAGAGAGTACAACAGATCGACAAATGCTGAAAACTTTAATGGAGGAAGAACGGCTTGTAAAGGTGGAATTTTAAAATACTGTTAATTTGGGGGAAATTACATGTTTAGCACAGTTTCCTAGCCAAGCAGAGCAGACTAAAGTTTTACAAAACAAAAGTAAATTGTGAATGAAAAAAGAGGAAGAAATATTCGTTCGGACCTCCCTAAGGAAGATTGACAAACTTAAAAATAAATCAGAATTGGAGAAAAGGAAGAGAAAGATAAGAACAATGTAACGAAAATAAGACACTGAAAGCTATGCATAGAAGAAGATGGATGGAGGTGGGATAAAGAAAAGGGCAAGCTATCCGGAATAAATAAACCCACAACTTGGAAAATCTGTTAAAATTAAATAGATATCGAGAGGATAGGGGCGGTGAAGAGAACCTGACAATGGAAATGGAAATAATTCATGAAAGTTAGAGAAACAAATTTAGGCAACGGGGCAAGCAGAATAAAGTAAGTAAATGGTATCGTTGACGAACTTGGAAATGAAAGTGGAAATGGGAAATGAGGAATAAAATTAAAAACTAGAACTGAATGGAGGAAAACAGATAACTAACTTAGAGTTAGCGCGAGGGATTTAGAAATAATGTTGATATAATGAAAACCTCAAATCAAGTAGCAAATGCAATTAGACTAATATGGGGTAAATGTGGCAGCTGTACAAGAGATTAGATGGAAAGGAAGAGGAATAATAGATAGGAAGGACCGAGGAAATCAGAGAAGAAGCAATCTTGAAAAAAATAAAGGATCACAGAAGGCGTTAGAATGGCCTACATCAGTATAAAAGCCAAACCGTTCAACATGTTATTTTTTAATGTATACGCAGCAACTGAGGGCACAAAGGAAGAAGTGAAAGATGAATTGACTGAAAAGTAGAAGAAGAAATAAACAAAACGCCAAAGCAAGATACAGTTGTTATGTTAGGAGATTTCAACGCTCAGATCGGGCAGGAAGAATATTGAAAGCATGTTGCGAGATAATGTACGATAATAAGTAGTACGAATTTCAACCACCCAACACAGCCACAGCACAATGTTGAAACAAAACGTAGGAAGGGACAAGATAAGAATGCACAGATTCAATGGAACAAAGGTAGATTAATTAAGCTCAGAGTGAAAGATTTGAATTACTCCTTTAACATTTCCAGCGAAGTTTGCTTCTGAAGAGTAGTGAGCATTTCTACTGCCGGAGACATTCCTGTCCTTGTCTACCAGATTATAGGTCCGAAGTTGATCGTCGCCCTTACTACCAGTGAGTACGAGCAGTTGGGTTTAATCACAAGCTCTTACCAACAACTCTTCTGCTTCGCCAAAACAGCTGCTTGGCCCAGATTGTTACTTTAACAAAGTGTTTGCTTCAATTAAGCTTTTGCATCTAGCATCTTAGCTCGATTACTTTACTTCATTGGTCAATTTTAGGTTCTCGCCGAACAGGTGTATGCTGCCTGAGACTTCTGGTTTCTCACCTCTCTGTAAACTAAAGCAATTGAATATTAATACTGCCCATTTTAGGACGCTATTGTAGTATATTCAAAATTCACAATTAATGTTGGGGTTACGGTCTTCGATTGTCATACGGTTTATTTTGGGGTTCTATTTATACCTTTTCGACACCACTCCCACCACCTTTTGAGCATTTTATTAGCCTACGAGTGTTAGCTTCTTATTTTAACTCCAGCCAGATACGTTTAATGGGAGAAACAAATGTCACTAGAAATAAAATTATTAATTATTATAAAAAGCATCGGTTAATAGACATAAAAGCATTTTTTTCTTTTACATTACAAGAATTCATAAGAAATTACTGGAAATAACCATGGATACATCGACATTCAATACAGGTTTCTATAACAGCGATATACCTGGATGAACTGGTGTCAAGGTGAATTAAAGTTTTCGTTTCGTGGACAACTTAGAAATAAAGCAGTGTAGTCTTGGTTTCCAAATGAAATAAAAAGTTTGTTTGGTTAACGACGAAAAAAAATTGGCAAGATAGGTAACTCAACAAATAAGTCAATAAATATATTTGGAATAAAAGGTTTTTAAGAAAAAGTATCAGTGAATAAAAGAACCTCACCATACCGGAGAAGATAGAATCTAAGAAGGGGAAGAATCCATAGAAATTAAAGGTGCATCGAGAATAGAAGTTAAGAGAGGAGATATAGGAAGAACTATCATCGATAGAGAAATTACACTTACACACACACACACAACACTAGCTAATTATTTTGATTTATGTTAAATATGTATTTCTTAAGTTTATAAATATAATTCGTTATAATTTATGCTTTTTATATCATTAATTAAGAGCTAGGTCGGTGCAATTTGGTTTAAGAAATTAACTAAATTCTCAGTACACTATTTTGGATTTTATAAAATTGACTACCTTGGCGGCCTCCAAAAGAACACTTTCAAATTGATCCGGCATTTTCCTCTCTATGAATATGGCAATGGCTACAAGCACTATCTTCCAGCAGTTTTCACCATCAGAACAGAAACTAACGCACTTCTTCCAGTCTGGCCCAGCTTCCGCGGGAAAGTCATAAATTTACGTTTAGGAACGTGAATCATAAGTCAATGTATTTCGGATCACATCTTCTTATTATTTCCCATATTTTGGAAGGATTCATTCCATATTCACTCACAAACATTCTGGTTCTTAAGTAGAACTTGATGGAACACTCCAATGTTTTTATATCTGTCTTAAGCCACTTACCTATACAATCCTGACAATGACGGCACTGAGCTCATTACTCATCACGATTTTTAAACGAGCAGGGGATTCCCCGTTGAATCAACACCAACAACACTGTTGCCATTCACAATATCAAATATCAGAAAAAAGATTGATTTTCAATAAGATTCACTCACTTTTGGAGGGCTCACGCATGAACCATTGATGGTACGTGTACCTCAGGTTTGGGAACCGCTGCTTTATCCGTTATCAAATTAAACCGGAATTTTCGCCGAATTATAAAAAATAGCGCTAATTTACCGATCACTATGCGGACAATTCAAATCATTTTGAAATTAACATTTTAAACAATTGCGGAGAATTTCGTATCCCGTAACGTTACTGGCATTGTTTTCAATATAATGCACGCGCTGATCCCTACGCCAAATAAATTTCAAATTAAACATCCAAATATCACCCCTCATTCCCATTTCGAAGCGGATCACTAGCGTCGAATATCCTATATCCCGCGCGCTATTACACAATACATATAATAATAATTTCATGTGCGATTTATTCGCCGAATAATACGTAAACCGCGCTGTCATTTAATATCGCTAAACATCATCGTTTTTGCATTTCGACCACGTAACGCGTAAGTACATTTAGGCATCCGCTTCCGTATTTAATTACAATGTGCCCTCCGATTTTATGTATAGCAAACGTATGTGTGGGTGTGTGTATGTCGTTGTTGAAACGTCCCCCGAATAGCCGAATGCATGTACTGCATCGCCGCAACACCCGGAGCAATTAATGTTAGCGGTAAAATTGCGGCTTGTCCGAACGTCAAGATATAAAGCCGGACGAGTGAGTGCGCCAGAGATTGACGTGATTGTTATAGTAGTTATGTATAATTTCGAAATATAAAGCTAATGTTAATGGAACTAAATTAAACGAAATGTTGGTATGGATAACGTACAAATAATTTGAGAAATTCCATATTTTCCAACCTTTAATTTCTTCCTGTTTCGTCCTTTTATGCGACCTTTCCTTCCGAAAACTCCTGATTCGTCTTTATGACTTTCATCTCTTGTCCTAAAGAGGAAAGTAATACCTTTGGCGAAAGTGTTGGAAAATATCCGCACCTCATTGTCTTGAGCATTTTAACAATAAATTGCTACAGCAGTGATTGGAGCAGTATTCTGCTTTCGTTACCATATTCTAGTTGTACCTGGAACATGATGTGTAATTTGGGACAATGGTAATACATCACCAAGAATCTGCTCATTACAGCCGAATTTCTAATAGTCGTACACTGCATATGAGATATGAATAAGAGGTAATACGAGACCTCCTCTTAAGTAGTTACTGAAAAAGTAGGCAATTTCGTTTTTCTTGATTTCTTTATCTCATGGTACTCATATGGAAGAATAAAAAAGCGGGCTCAAACACGTTTCGATTTATTTCCGATTGTTCGAGCGCGCCTTTTACGCCGTTAGAAAAACTAGGATAGAAAATATTGTTTCTGGAACAAACTATTTCATTGATTGTACTACTAGCTTTTAAATCTTTTGTTAAAAATGAAAATAACGTCTTCTTGACAACTTCGCGAAGCATACGGAAACAATAACAGAGACAGCTCATCGTACTACACACTTTGCCTCTGTGATCGCCCCGCTTGAGACATCCATCAACAACAAGGCCCAAAATCCGAACGGAACTCTTCACATTATAAGTTTGGTTATTCAACAAGAAAGTAGAAGAGAAATCAGCTTCTTTAGTACTAAATAGCACAACATTTGTTTCATCATTATTGATACTTAAATTATTACTGCTTAACCACTGTTCAAGAGCCGCCAAGTATCTGGAACCACTGTCAATGACAGTCTCAAGAGTATTCCCCATAATCACGAAAGAACCGTCGGCGGCGTAATTTATTATTAAAGTCTTGTTTGTAGTCAAAGCACATTCGACAGCATAGATATCATTAAAATAGATAACAAAGAGAAGGGGTCCTAAAATGCTCCCCTGAGGAACACCCTTTCTTATAATAATCTCATCAGAATAGGCAACAGAACCATTAGAGACCACTCTAACCGCCTGCCTCATTACATAAATATGAGACGAACCAGGATAAGGCCGTGCCCTTAATTCCGTACAGTTCTAGTTTACGAATTAACTTAGAGTGGTCTATGGTGTCGATAGCCTTTGAGAGATCAAGTAGAACGCTAGAGGGAATACATTTATTCTCTAAAGCTTCGGTAATAAAGTTTGTACAATCAAAAAGTGCAGTATCAATACTTTTATTTTTAGGAAAACCATGCTGATGGCCGTTTATCAAGTTATACTTTATGAAGAAATTGTATAAGCGATCGTAAACAACTTTTTCATATATTTTCGAAAATCCTGTATTTGCTTACTGGTCTATAGTTGTTAAGATCGATTATGTCACCTTTTATCCAAGGGTAAAATCGTAGCGTGTTTCAAAAGTGTTGGCAAGGAAATAATAAAAGGAAAGTCAGAAACGAGACCGATACCAGTTATAGTGTGGATAACCCAGTTCGTTGGTGATAAAGATGGAGATGCAGGCCGTGCTGGCCTAATGGAAACGGCGTAGGTTAAAATTCGAGAATTTAGTAACAGGGCGCCACACTCCCATTATGGAACTGGATCACATCTAAGTGTTTGGAGTCAGAGAGATCCTCCAGCTTCCATAGTAGGTGGTGCGAGGTTATATTCTGGATATTTATCCTGTCGTGAAGCGACCAGCAAAAGTATTCGAAAACTATTTAAAAATAACATAAACGAAATAAAAATAAAATGAAATCAGGCGAGAGATTGACGTTTAATAGCACTTTATTGTCACTTGATGTGTATCTAAAAAGAGAAATCAATTAAGCTAGTTCGTTATTTGGTTTACACGCTTTTGGTAACCTAATCCTTATCTAGAGTTATCTAAACCTGGCTCCTTTGTGCATGCCTAGTGAAGTTGGCCTTGATTATGGCCCTTTTAGCCTGCATGTTACCTTGGCCCTGTTTCACAAGATTGTACACTTTAGCCTTGGAAATTCTAGATAGCGTAGCTGTACGAAGAGTAGCTAGGGAAGTATCTGTCCGCCGGATCAGAGCCCCGCTTGATCGGGTAAGGCTAACTACAAGGGAGTTTCGCCTGGTGCCCCCAGAGGAACGTTAAATACCGCACACCCCTGCGGCCACGCAACTCTCGGCACGTTATCTCACACCTTAGTTTGGGTTTTAGCTCGGGTACCTCGGGAGCGCTAAATTCCCAAAGTCACTTGTTAAACTAGTTAACAGTGAGCCCCTGAGGCTTAGTATAGAGATAAACTGACACTTGATTCCTTACCATTCTCTTTTCGTGAGCCTGAAGGAATCAATGTTTCCTCATTAGTTTCTTTTACACATTTACACTTCAACACTCTGTATATGAAAGTACATACGTAGTAATTTTGACACTAGGTTCACGGGACGGGTCATTTTGACACATTTCGAATTTTAATAAGAAAATTACAAAAGCTGTTCGCATTTTTATTTTATCTCTTGTACTGACTTTTATCCGTTGAACAAGGTAAAAATATATTGAAGTATATTTTCTTCAAAAGTTTTGGAATATTGAAATTCTCTACGCGGTATACCTATCTCTGCGGATATGCGTCAATTTGACGCGATCGTAAATGAAATAAGCCCGATAAGCAACAGCAGAAAGAACGGAACGCAAAATGTGAATTGGAGTGAGAGTGCGAAGACGTTTTTAAAAGTTTACTTGCTATTACTTCGAGTATTGGAAAATAAAATACTATTTTTTGAATTATAGTACCTAATATTATTGTGAAACTCAAGTTTATACTATTTTGACAAAAAGCCCTTCTTCATCATTTAAATATGTCCAGAGGAGATTCGAAGTGATTCAAAACGAGGATGAAATTGCGATTTTGGAATCTGATGAAAGTATGCAAACAGCGGAATCTTCAGACAGTAAAAGAGAAAATGAACAGAATTTAGATCTTCGCAGAAAAAGGGTGAGTATCCTATCCGATTTTGAGTCTGGGAATGAGACAAGTATTCCAAGATCGGCCCAAAATTCTGTGGAAGAGAAATAGCGGTCGAAATTTGGACGAATTGTGGAGTAGGCGGATCTAGTGGTCGACCACATGCCCACGCAATTTTCAACGACATCGCTGAGCCTGCTGGCTACGCAAAACGAAATGTGATGGAAGCTAACGTAAGCGGTGCCTTCCAGTTGACTAAAAACAAAAATATTATGTAATATATATACCGAAGAAGAAGCACGTTGTGTTTTGAAAGGAGATTGCAACATTTCAACCACCAAGTTACTTGCGTTTATCGGGATTTTGTACGCTCGGGGAGCGTATGAAGCAAATTCGATAAATGCTTGTCATTTGTGGTCCAAGGAATTGGGACTCGCTTTTTCTAATACAGGGCCTAAAAATGAATTCATGCCAATTCTTCGATTCGTCGGATTTAATAGAGAAAACGGAACGACTAAACGTTTACGTACCGAAAAATCTCCGATGAAATCCGAAATATGGTATCAATTTATACTCAATAGCCAATGCTGTTAGAAACTTCACGAGAATATTTCAATAGACGAGCAACTAAATCCCGTTACAAATTCACACAGTATATGCCAAAAGGCCGCAGAAATTGGTCATAAAGTTTTGGTGGGTAGTAGATGTTAAATCTAAATACGTTATAAATGGATTCCCTTACTTAGGTAAGGATGAAACGCGAACTTCAGCACCCTTGGGCGAATTTATCGCTTTCAATCGAGCCGAATCATATCTTCATCAAGGCGGAAATGTAGCCTCGGATAATTTTTTCACTAGTATTCCTCTATCTGAAAAATAGTTGCAAAAAGAACCAGATTAGTTGGAACTATTCGAGCCAACAAGAGAGAACTCCCAATGCCGGCAAAAATCAAGGAAGATAAAATGAGTTGTATCCATCAGGACATTATTAGTCAGGGAAAATGCATACTCACTATATATAAAAGTAAACCGAATCTAAAGGTACTGTTACTAAGAACTAGGCATGCGTTTATAAAACTAAAAGACAATATAAGCAGACCCCAGAAACAATAACATGTTACAATGAGACAAAATTTGGAGTCGACGTAAATGGCGCGCAAATATATCTCCTAGGCAGCATCTTTTCGATGGTCCCTTCAAGTGTTCCTTAACATTTTAGACTTAGCAGCAATAAAAGCATGGATCACATACATACATATACACATTGACTCGATAAGTACAAAACACCTTAGTAAATACTTCAAATAAACAAGTCCTCGTAAATTCTATTATATAAACAAGGATGTAAAATTTTCAAAAAATTGAAAAAATTTTGCTTTGAAAAATAGTTTGAAGGCTGTACAATATTGTACTGAGAATTTAGTTAAATTTCTTAAAGAAAATTGCATCGACCTAGCTCTTAATTGATAAAAGCATAAATTATAACAAATTATATTTATAAATTTTGAGAAATATTTAACATAAAATTAAGATAATTACCTAGTGTTGTGTATGTGTGTGAGCGTAATTTCTCTTTTGATGATGGTTCTTCCTATATCTCCTCTCTTAACTTTTATTCTCGATGCACCTTTAATTTCTATGGATTCTTCCCCTTCTTAGATTCTATCTTCTCCGGTATGGTAAGGTTCTTTTATTAGGTGGTACTTCTTCTTAATACTCTTTTATTGCAAATATATTTATCGACTTATTTGTTGGCTTATCTATCTTGTCAATTTTCTTCGTCGTTAACCAAACAAACTGTTTATTTCTTTTGGAAACTAGGACTACACTGCTTTATTTCTAAGTTGTCCACGAAACGAAAACTTTAATTCACCTTGACTCCAGTTCATCCAGGTATATCGCTGTTATAGAAACCTGTATTGAATGTCGATGTATCCTTGGTTATTTCCAGTGACTTTGTATGAATTCTTGTAATGTAAAAATGTTGCATGTATGTGTCCGAATTTTTACAAAGATTTTCTATTTTAACCTATGCTTTTTATAATAATTAATAATTTTATTTCTAGTTACATTTGTTTCGCCCATTAAACGTCTCTGGCTGGAGTTAAAATAAGAAACTAACACCCGGAGGGTAATAAAATGAGCAAAAGATGGTGGGTGTGGTGTCGAAAAGGTATAAATAGAATCCTAAACTAAGCCGTATGACAATTGAACACCATAACCCCAACATTAACTGTGAATTTTGATATATTGAATTGTAATAAATAATGAATTTTCTAATGGTAATTAACCATTCGAGAATTACTATACTACAGTATACTGGATCAAAATTATCCAGAAAGGATTTTCTATTTAAGTTGGCCAAAGAACTTGCAGAAAAAGAGAAGAAAGAGTACAAATACGTAGATTATAATAAACTGTCACCTAGTACTTTGCAAGAACGCAAGGCTTGCTAAATTGAATTTTGTAAAAGAAACAGGAGCAATAACACCTGTAATAAATGGGAAAAATTGCTTGTGGAAAGTGTACAAACAAAATTGGGTATTTGTGTGAAAGATGCGAGGAATGAATGTAGAATATTGAAGTAATATACTAAAGTATTATTGAATAATAAAAGCTTTCTATAAATACATATCTCACGTTTTCATTTTTTACTTGTAGTGTTTAATTATATTGCTTTCTAAGTGGTTGTTTTTTCTTTAAAAAATGTATTCGTTCATGCGTCAAATGGATCTGTGTTCGTAGAGATAGCTATATAAGAAATGTCCCTAAATCTAATGTTGGAGAAGTAAGTCAACTTTCAGATCACTTCATATAGAGAAAGTACATAGCACCGAATGTACCGGAAAGAAACATTTCCCTCTTATTTCCACCGATCCGTGCTTTCTAAAATACCTCGTCCCACCTTACCCTCCTTTCCTCTCCGTTCCTCTAATGATGAAAATAATTTTAAAGGAAAACATAAACTGCCGCGTTTTGTAAAGCTCCTCATATAATTGCGCCGGGGAAAATATAAAACAGTATAAAAAGGCGAGAAGCTGGAAAAGATTGGAAGGGTAAATGAAACCAAGCGGGCGGAAATACTCGAGAACTTTACAAGATTTTTAAAAGAAATTGTAAAGCGCCACGGGCTTTATTCCCGCGCGCTGCTTCGACTACCTCAATATATTCGTTTTACGTTTTATCCGGCGTTCCCGTTCCTCCTTCTCGGCGTCCCTCTGGCCTCCTTCGCGTCGCGGCGTCGACACCGACTAGGTATGTTTGATTAGCTCAATCAATATATTTCTGAATAATTGCGTAGAAGTTTCCTAACGTTGCGATGGAGCTTGAGATACGTCTAGGCGTGAACGAGTTATCTTTTAAGATAGAATTGCGGGTATGTAAAGGTGTTTAGGAAACCTCTTCGTACTAACAGTAGTTGAAGTGCTTAAGAAGGCAAAATCCGTTTATTATGGAATTTTCACATTCTTGAAACATAAATGTGGAACAAGATAAAAATACTTACTTCGGAAGCATGAATGCTGAACGAAATGAAGATACTTCGTTCCGTTCAATCCACTCCATCGCTGACGAAGAAAGGGAGCGAATTTGTAGTAAAACATCTCAGAATAAAATATCGGATTCGTACAAGTTGAAAGGGAGTAACAAGCGCTCTTAGGTATTCGCTCAATTCTCTTGATTGAGATTCAAAAAGGAGATTCGCCGCACCACAATAGTGTGGCTTGCTAGCGGTGGTAGTGCATCTATTATTGTAAACCTCTCGAGATGCCCGCGCCAGTAACCACCGCCGCCGCCGCCGCCCTCGTCCGGGAATGGGAACGAAGTTGAGTGACGGAGCCGACGTAAGAGTAAAGGAACGGCGAGCGTTCCTTTTTACGAGTGAAGGAAAAGGAATTTCCAAAGTCCCGTGGGAAACCGAATGCTTTAACGTCGTCGGAACGACCGTACTTCGAATCGCTCTGTAGCCCGACTTCGTTCTCTGTGTGTATCGGTTTTATGCCGCGTCGGATACGGTCCTTCGTTGAAAAGTGAAGAAAACGATGGGCGCGCGCGAAAATACCGCACCACGACGGAGACAATCGATCCTTTTCGGACGTTTTATGAGATTAAATTGCTATCCGGAGGATTTACAACTCGAAATAAGCGTCTTTAAGCGCTGAATTTATTTAATTTCGGAGTAGATTTGTTGCGATATAAGCGAAATTTAAACAAAAAGGACGGCGGACAATTTGGAACGAAGTGAAACGATGCTGGAAAAAGGATTTGGCTAGGTTTCAAAATTATTGTCCGAAAAAGGGCGACGGAAACAAAAATTTATAGCTTTCCTCTGTGTAGGGCCTGCATAATTATAGATAGATAGATAGATAGATAGATAGATTTATTTGTCGTATTCACGAATACAAAACCAAGTTCGTGATACAAAATAAAATCCTTAGATTTGTATCATAAAAAGAATACATACATATATATAAATATAAAAATAAATAAATATAATTAATGTGTAGTCCGGGCAAATAGCGATAATTACGTAATAAGTTACGACAACCAGCATATAAACAAAACTACTCTCATACAGCATCGACTTAGTACCGACTAGAGTGGGCAGTTGGCCATGCTGTCGTAACTTATTTCGTAATTGTACGTTGTTACCGCTATTTGCCCGCATTAGCGATGTGTAAGCTAGGGCGTACATTTCGAAAATTCGAAAACGGGGAATTATGAAAGACTTTCCAGCAAGGGCTCACATTGTCAAGACATTACTTATCTTTTACACAGCCTCTTCTCTACCATTTTCAGGCCAATCAGACAACAAAGGGGGAGGAGGGGGGTTAATAGCTATATTTTCAGAACGTTAAAATAACGTTTACGGGCAACCGTCGTCAGTGAAAATATAACTACGTACCGGGAGATCCGAGATTGGTAACAAAATGATATCTATATTGGTGAATTTTCATGTTGGAAGATTTGCCCACATGTTTCATTTATTATTTCATATATTATCGAGTCTCGAATTTTCCCGAGCGATGTAGAATGGTCCAGAAACCATGATAGTGAGAAAAGGACGTATAGAATCCTTATGCATGTTCAGTTAGGTTAGCTTAATACAGCGTGACCAACCTAAAAGAGGCCCCGTGTCATATTAAACGTAATTCCGAGTGAACGATATTAGAAGCTACTGAACAATGTTAGTTCTTGAGTTAGTCACGTGGGGCGTTAGTGCGCTAGTGTTCAGCGCATACTTTGCGTTAATTGTTGATCACTGTTGCATTGCCAGTTGTGATTGACTGTTGTAAATGCAGTTCTGCAGGATGCCGTTATCAATTGTTTGAAAATTATTTTCAATGTAAAACGTTCGTAACGTTAAATGAAAAGTTCACGACAAAGTATCCACAGACAGCTGCTCCTGCAAAAAGTGTTGTACAGAAATTAATCACTAAATTTAGAGCAACTGATTCAGTCGCTAACGCCAAACGTAACCGTGTAGAGACCGTTTGTTCCCCGGAAAATGTTGAACGTGTTCGAGAGACTATGCTAAGAAGTCTACAGAAACCAACTAGACGCCTATCCTCTCAACTAAACATCAAACGAACGCCACGCCAGAACATGTTGAAGCAGTTACATATGCCACTTTACAAAGTATGGGTGAACGAGTGAATGTTGTGTATGTTGTTAGTAAGACGGGACCTCTTTTACGTTGACCGCGCTGTAGAAAGTAGCAGTGAGTAGGCGCGTAGTATTTCGTTTGTGTTCTACAAATTCTACAGATGTCAACGGATGTCACGTAGCGAGTCGTGCTTTATTAATCGTAGACTGTAGCCGTAGTCTAGTTTCGTCTTTGTTAGGACTCTTCAGTACGGTATAGCATTCAGCAATTAATAAAGCCATTCCCCTCACACAGCCAATGTAAGAAGTGTTCATCATATAAATAGAGTTCACCAAAACTACTGGTCCCGTCACATGAACAACGATTTTACTGGTATTCATTAGTTATGTTAAATACATAATATTTATAAGCTTTAAGGACAAGCTTTTTATTAATTAGTTAGGGAACTAGGCGGTAACCTAAACAACAAACTTTACCCGGTAACACCTCCCTCTCGTTTCGAATGTTGGCTTTTCGCCGCATTGCACTCTTGCCCATAATATTTACGTGTTTTTATTGACCAAATCAAAAAGAGTCTAATGGTGTGAGGTTGAGAGAAGTCAAGGTGACAACCTACATTGTACTAATTATTCTCTCATCGCCAATTATTCAAGATATTGTATTGTCTGTCTTGCCGGTTGAACAGTGGCATTGTCCTGCTGATAATACACCATTGTAAGTTTATCATCCTGTAATCCTTCGATAAATCTTCCAAGAATTTGTTGATAATTTGCTGCAGTTACAGTTTCTTGAAAAAAAAAAATAAGGCCTATAATTCTCCTTCTAGAAATTGTAATCCAAACATCTATTTTAATAGGATCAAGCTATGTTTCATGAAAAACATGACGATTTCCTGAAGCACGTGCCCTCTGGTCCTGATAATTCATCTAAGTCATCGAGTCTAATGATAAGTCTAAGAAATTAATGTCATTTTGATATTCATTGAACCAATAACAATATTCCATTTGTCTGTCGAAGTTAAAAGGAAGCAATTGTGGTACCGTTGTAATTTTATAAGGATGATAATTTACCTTTACAGACACTATTACTATCCCTAAATCCTTTCACAATGGTCACGATATATCGAGAAAAGCCTTCGTTATTGATAACCTCATTCGGAAATTGACAAATTCTACAGCACATGATGTTGTTGACTATTTTCACTTGCCTTGCGCATTCCGTTCTACGTCTAGGAAATAAAATTCTACTCTCAATATTTTTGTTCCAGATTAAATGGTATTATCATTGCTTATAATGTTGGTAATAACCTTAAAAATTAAAACAATTCTGAACTTCAATTTGGTCAGCAGAACATACTCACGTTCAGAGAGCAACAGATATTAATTCAAAAAGTCTTAAAGGGGGTTTCGATTTTCAAATTAACATTCTCGCCGCGCCGTTGTAATATTATTGTACACCCTTGTTATTACAGAAGTGTAACATTAATGTACACCGACATAGGTTCAGTAAAACTACGGTGTATCATAAATCTTTCACCTAACGTATATTTATTATTGGAACTATACTGTACTGGCCTAGGTCTACCAAATGTTATATAGAACTTGGGCCTGTGGCCTTTCTAGGGGAACCAATGCATAGGATGACAATAATGTAAATTTTACTCATTTTACTATCAGCAATTCTTCATGACAGAGTAAACAAATTATTAGAATTGCTTTATTTTAGTCTGTTTTACATGAAGGAGATGAAAATAAACAACTCGGTACATGAATAACAAACTCACTACTTTCATGATTCCCATCCAACCAAGCATCCCGATAAATCTCTTTAAATCTCGAACACATATAGGATAGCATTCATGAAACCGACATCGTGAAGCAACATCTGAATTCATTAGAGATTGAGTGGCGTATAAATTGATTTCCTCAAGCATCAAGTTTATCAAATCTTCGGTTAGGAATAAAGTAAATTATACAGTTGGCTCTGTCATAGCTAAGATTCCATTTATATCGGAATCCATTCCACTCTTTTCCAGGAAAAATGAATTGCTTTTGGTTTCCGATAGGATCCGTCCAGCTAAGACTTGAGAGATCACGAGAACGAAGACCGTCACTAACGTTTTGTAAAGTGGTGAAAATCTTAGGTAATTCAGATATAGGTGTTCAAAAATATTGCACCCGGTCAGTGGTAGCTTTTTCTTCCAAGGGCCAGTATAACATTTTTGTACACCACAAAGAAATAAAATATAATACAATACAATATATTATATTATATTATATTGTATTGTATTATATTTTGTTAAATTTTGGCTCTCGAAAACACGATCGCTATTTTCATTCGTCGCTGAACGCGATGTTACCGGGTATGCCAATACATCTCCTGCTCGGAAGATGGGGTCATTATTTTGACCGTATCCATCTCGCCGAGATTTCGAAGTATCACCTGGAAATGTTCACTGTGTCACTCGCAGAACGATATACTGTACTGACGAGTCCTAATGAGGACGAAACTAATTAGTTTGCGGTTGTGTTTTGCGATTGACATAGTCAACATTTCCTACAGGATTATTGTCATATGAAAATTGTGCTTACTTTGTAGGCTTTTGCACGGTTACTTGTTAACTGCCCATTAACGAACCTAATTTTTTTTTATTATTAGGTCATTTATAGAGAGTCTTCTACATTTAATATATTATATTATATTATATTATATTGTATTATATTTTATTAAATTTTGGCTCTCGAAAATACGATCGCTACAACCACAAAGAAACATAAATAATTATTACAAAAGAAGCAAGTATAAGATGGTAAACATGAAAAAATAGCATATTACTATTTCTATAGCAAACATCTTGTTTTGGCCTAGAGCGACTAAATTTGAAATTGTCTCCGGCAGCGAGAGTGTTAAATGAGAAAAACGTCACTAAACTAAGTAAGACCTAGAAAATCCCTAAACCAGCGCTTATATATAACAGCATAGACAGAAATATTGACAATGGGACACTTTTTTATGGTACTAAATTTATTCCTAAAATTGGAATTGAGTATTGGTAAATATCGCATAAAAATTCTGTTGAAAGTAGTTTCTTTTGGTAAATAATTTAGAATCGCTCTGTATCACGTTTAGGACACCCACTTTCTTAAAAGTTAACTTTAAGCCACAGCCTACGTCGTGCTAGTCGAAGCACGCTTCTGCTTGTCAACAGATACCCCCGAAATAACCTGACAGCCACTGGTTTCCTAAGTACCGTGTTCCTTCCTTCTGCCCCATCAATGAGGACTCAATTATTTCGTTTGTGAATATGCCACCTTTCGGTAACACCCAATACAAAAGAAAAGAAGAAGGTAGCACAGCATCATCTTGGTGCAGTTGGTTCAAGAGCATTACTAATATGATTCTATGCCCTGAATAAACGTTTAGCTCAATATTTGTGTTAATTAAGATTAAGGTGTACGCCTCTTGACGATTGGGAACGTCTGTAAAATACTTCACAGAGGGAGAGAGATAGAGCAGAATTCGTGTTCAATTGGAAAGAAAATTCTAACTTCTCCATCGCGAAGCCAAACACGGAAGTTCTAAGTTCCTCCTTCACCATAACTTTGAATTTTTAATTCACTCCTAAACTTACCACCTCATGACAATCAACTCCATTAATTTCACGACTTCCTTCCGAATTACGAATTCAAACGACACCTCTCTCTCCCTCGATTTTATTATTCCGACTCCCTCCCCGTCTCGCGGCGAAAATCGTGAATTTTTCGTTTCGTTCCCGTTTATTTATCGACGCTGCGAAACCGAAGGTCCGACGGAATTACAGAAATCATCAATCACGCCTCGTTTATTCCCGGACGCTCGCGGAGCTTCCGAACGTGTAACGCGTCCCGAATGGAAAAATGCCCGTTTTATTTTTTAATCCGACCCCCGCGGCAAATAATCGAATAGTAAGTAATAACCGAGAGAGGCGTTCGATTCGTACGGGGCGCGCGGCGTCGGCGGCGGCAACGACGACGACGACATCGCTTTTATCTGTTGAGAACAGAAATCGAATGATTAATGATCGCGAAGGTGCGGAGATTTATCAACGGGAACCGTGACTTCATTATTTATAATCAATAAGCCATTTCGGCGAGCCACTTCCGCCCATCACGCAATCTCGACGCAACACATCGGCACCCTCCGATTCGGTTACATGTTACGCGTTACCCTTTCCTCTAGTTAGTTTCACCTGAAGAATAGGGTGGGAAGATGTAGTGAACATATAAGAAGATATTAACAAATAAGTATGTACCTGTCATTTTTCGACGTATGGGAACAAATGTTATGCTTCTAGAATACCTAATATTGCTATAACCTCTACTTTTCGAACGGCACCGATTTGGGTAAAAAACTTTTCTGAATCGGTGTCATCCAAAAACGCCCGAACTTTTGAATGACAACGATTTGGACGGTGAAATTAAAGTTTTAGATGCAACGTGCATTACGGTTGGCTAATGACAATGAGAAAACGAATGAACTAGAAAGCACAGGAGTATTCAAGTTGCGTCTAGATGGCGGTAACTGTATTTTGTACATACATAGTCGACACGGGCTCTATCGGGCTATATAAGGAATTGTGGCGGGAATTTCAAAACAGTGTATTTAACACAGATTACAACCAGCGCCACTGAGGTAAGAATAGTACGGATTATTAGGGGTTCTAAGTGCTGGTGTTAGTATCCAAGTCCTCTATCATGTTTCAGAAAGTAATGCTTTCGAGTATATTGCAAAAATTATTTCCTCTAACTCCTACTAAATAAGTACTAGCCAAACAAAAGAGAATTACTATCCACACAGGGTGCACTGCCGATCATTGAATTACATAAGTTCTATAGTGACCAGACGTCTTCAAAACCAATGCAGGAACACCACAGAATCCCCGAATTTATAACCAAATCTGTCCATACATCCATCATGTCTTGAGGTAACTCGGCCCAACTACAACTAGAACATAATACAAAATATTATGCAATAGGAAATAATTCACCATGTCCCAATGTCCAACACAATCCTCCTCTGTCTGAAGAAAATTACATTAGAATGCCCGTAAAGTAGAAAACGTAGAGAAGTTTCCGGTAAACTTTGCTTTCTAGGGTCGCACCGCGAGCTGTCACAAGTTCTTAGATTGAATTTTACAACTTTTACGTAGCCACAACGTCGCGATACATGAATCCGAGTGAAGTAGTATTAGATTATAGCATAATTATATATGTGAGTATTCAGAGATCGACTCTCAACTTAATATTTAAAATTATTTCTTTCATTTTCTAAATGATTTTTATTTTTGTTGTATTTATATTTTTGAACCTGTCTCTATTATTCTATAATTGACTTACTACTGTTTGCAGATAACACCATTCTAATGGTTGGAACGGGAGACAAAATGGAAAAATCAGTGAACATATGGACGAAGGAGTTAAAGTTAAAGTAAAAGTAAGAGATGAGAATGGTCAACATAGGTAAGACGAAATATATGATAATAAACCAAAAAAGAAGGAGGAGGAAACTAAACATATAAGAATAAAGAACCGAGCAATAGAACAGGTGTCTACATTTCAATATCTTGAAATGTACTGTACCAGAGGCTGGCAAGATTAATCTGGAAATGAGCTATAAAACGAAGAAGGCAACTAAAGTCTACTACGTACTTAATAAAACCATATTCGGGAAAAAAGTTGATCAGTCGGGAGACGAGAACCAAGGATCCAATAATGCTATAGGGAGCGGAAACATAAATCCATGATAAACACAGCAGAAATGAGTTATTTAAGGAGGATAGTTGGGGTAACTAAAACCGACGGGCATAGAAATGAAGACATTGGGGCAAAACTCAGTAGGTTAAGGACAGCTTACACTTAGATAAGTTTGGTTGTGTATCGGCTCGTTAGCGTAGTTTCATTCTCCAGAAGTTCTTCTGAATCGACGGATCGAAGAACCGGAGGAGAATTTCAGCCATTCATTTATCAACACCAGTGATCTATAGTAAGTACATGGAAGGAATAATTAACGTCAGTCTGTCTGGTGAAATCTTTCCTAAGGCCTAATTAAATTTTCTTTGATTTTATATTCTTATTTAGGTATATTTGATCATTTATTGAATTACAAATTACCATATATCCAAATTCCATATAAACAGGGAGGCTCACTTATGTTTCATAGATTTGGCTTTTGGCAAAGTAGACAGAGAAGACCTATGGAAGACTTTAAAGAAAAGAAGAATCGAGGATGAAACAATAAAAGGAATAAAAGGTCTATATATAAAAACAGCAAATTTTGTCAGAATAACACACGAACAATGAGAGTCTGGAAAGTGTAAATATGAGGTAGAAAAGACAATGATTATAAACATGAAGTACGAAATGCACGAGATACACTTGGAAAAAGAAGCCAAAACAGGTGAATAGTTTTAAGCACATGGTGATAAAATACGGAAGGTTGGGTGGAGAAATCATGGTAAGAGTAGGATCAGCTGGAGGACTATTCGATTGCATCAAAAATACCTTCTTAAGTAGAAGAGAGGTACCAAAACCAACAAAAGTACAAATATTTACACCGGTAATAACACCAATTTGAACATATGGAGCAGAAATGTGGACAACAACAAAGAACCAAAGAAGCAAGTTACAAAGCATGGAAATGACGTTTTTGAGGAAGATTGAAGATAAGACAAGTCTGGGCAGAATCAGAAATGACGTTATTAGGGAAAACCTATTAAGTTGAAGCGATACCAGTCGCAGTAGAGAAGAGTCAGTTGAGATGAATGGGACATGTTTTGAGAAGGAGAAGAGTTAGGGGAAGAACAAGATAGTTAGAAGAGTGTACGGGGCAAGGCTGCCGAGGAGAAGAAGGAGAGGAAGACCAAGAAAAGCCTGGACAAAAGATGTTAAGCCAGCGGCTAAAAAACGAAATGTAAAATGGAGCGAAATCCGTGGAAGAACACAAGATAGAAGAAAGTGGAAGGAGTCCTGGAAGCGGAAATAGAATGACAGTTCGACAGCTCAACGTGACCGCCTTTCATTCGAAAGCGTAAAAAGGCTTTAGATTAGTTAGTTAGTTTCCTAAATTTAATATTTACACGTTTTAACTGTTTATATTGCAATAAATTCCGAGTTCATTACCTTTATCTTGCTTTCTTTGTTTGGGCTAATCTTTGACAGATCCGAACGACTAACGGCTTTCCGTTGGGAATATCAGCAAAAATTGCCACAAGTAGTAGGTATTTTTATTCTTTATGTTATAGGCGAACCGACGTTTCGGCAGCTTTGTTGCTATATACATGTGTAGAAAACGCTTCAACTAGCTTTCTTTTATTTTTGAACCAGTGGCGCCCCATTTTCAAAGTCGATAACCTAGTATTAGGTACATATACTTCAACACCCACCTGAAGTCAAATTCGGGGCCGCACCCTCACGCTGATTTTCTAGCCGGAGAATTTTCTGTCGTCAACTGATTTCCACCAGGTGGTAACTTGTCAAGTCACTTGCTTCGGAAAGAATATTGCAGGGCGTTAATTAATATTTTGGGAATCTTGGAGATCTCAATTACTTCGATCGTTTGAGATTTTATTTAAACTTTCGCGATAGGAAGCATAGTTCCACGTAGCACAGATTTATCATTTTATTTACAGAACTTATACAGATTAAGAACCGCATTAAAAGATCAAAATTCTTGACTTACATTGCCACTACCACTACTATTTCTTCGGTCATTTTGAAGTACTGGTTTTCGATGACTTTCGAATATCGTCTCTAACATTGTTTCCTTGGGGATCTCTTTAATTTTCCGCTGCTTTAGATTCCGTCTCAGAAATTAATTGTGGTCTTCAGGCTAAAAGAGAACTTGAAAAATGCAAAGTAACAAATCACCCTTTATATATTTTGGCCCGTCTTTAACAATAAGGAAAACTTGAAACGAATTACTACAAGAGAAGACTGATCATCTAATTTTCTTCTTATTCGGACATGTTAGTGAATGTCTCGAAAGCCAAGATTATCAAATTGGGTTAAATAACATTTGGTGGCAAAATCAGCCCAAAAATGTTATTATTCCTGTGTGTACTATTGTATTCAACGTATTCGAAAAACAAACTGTCGTCAACTTCCGGTATATCTTGTCTATATATTTGCTAATAATAGCGATAAAAAATCTTCGATCTATTTGCAAAAGGTGTTTGCGATGTCAGCAAACAAACGAGAAAACAGGAAAGGACGGCAGAATAACCCTCCGTCCCACCCCGTTCCAACCGCCCACGCGTACGCACGAGATTTTCGAATTTTTGCCAGAGTAAAAGTGTGCGCCTCGCCGCCGCCGTACCGCCCGCACGCTGGTCGTCATCGTCGTAAAGGGCTCCGAACGTTTTTCACTTTAACTGGATAGGTCTCGACGAGCGTCGCCTTAGGCCATCGTTCGATATTTATTGGCGACCCCGGTCGGACTCGATGACAAAGAGCTCAGCGAGTTTATATCATGTCCCTCGGTCTATGAACCGAATCATAATTCGGCGGGGACTTCGTTGAACCCGTACCGACAGGATTTCGCAATAAAACGAGAAAACTGATGTTTTCATTCGGAATGCCCGGAATGCCGTCGTCGTCGTCGTCGTCGTCGTCGTCGTCCTCGGTAATGTACGACGATGGGGGCGGAGAGTTAATATGGCGAACGATCCTCGCACGGAATATTATGTCGACGTATCCGTTATGTTTGCGCGTGTGTATATAACACACGCGCGGTTTATGGCGGTTGAAATTTGTCGATATCGGGGAATTCCTGTAACGAAGAGGTAACGTAAGAAAGCGCATATTCGTTTGGAATTTATTGCGCTAGGGAAATTGTTTTTTATAGAAGGGACCCAAAATGGTACGTCTAGCACAATATGGAGTACCACGCTAGGAAAGATGTTGTGAGTAAATTAGATCTCAACTAAAGTATATAGACTAAATGTTCACGAACTATAAAAATGGAACCTATTACGGATACACCGCACAACTTCATCTGTCTCGTCACTAAATGTTAATATTGTGCTCCAAGAATCTACCAGAATAGAAAAATACATACATACATAGGGATATTAATACGAATAATTTCATAGGAATGTTGGAGACGGAGGATTGAGGAAAAATGAAGAATGTAAATGTAAATTTGCAATTCAGTTACTTCCACAGTATATTTATTACCCTTAATTATTTTGAGATCTGCCCGCCGGAAGTTGTTGTGCTCGTATAAAATAATGTAGAATTGGTCACTTGGTGTGCTAAATACCTGCAACACCAGAAAAATATTTTGGATGGCTTACATATTATCAACCGACTAACCAATGCTACCGTACATCAAATACTTTGCGAACAAGAACAAGTTAAATGGCAAAAACTTAAAATACAGCAGTAACAAATTATATTCAAACTGCAAGCAATAAAACTAAAGCAACTTGGAAAAGGAGGAGGAGATTCAGAGGACAATGTATGTACTTATAACAGGAAACTTTGATAAACATCTTACGGAAGTTGTGGGTGAATAGTTGCTAAACGTTCCTAGTCCAATTAGTTCTGCGTGCTCCTTTTAACTTAACATACCAGGGAAGACTCGCCTATTTTCCTCAAGCCCGTGAAGAAAGGAAATGCCTCACGGACAATACAGAACCCCAAAAAGGAAGAAACGCAAAATGTGAACGGTATGATGACTGACTTATTGTTGAAAGTGGTGAAGCTCTAAGTCACCTGAGTCATCGCGATAAGTAGTCGTCCGTTTTCTTCCTCTTCCCTCTCGGTTCGCAACAAACCCAGTCTCACGAAACTTTTTCTACAGTTTTACACTTGAGTCTTACTCACTTCAAATTTTCTAGCTACTGTTCTCTGCGAGACACCTTTTGAATGTCTTTGACAATCAATTTTCGTATTTGAACACAAATTTGTTTCTCGGCCATCTTAGCCGACGATTTCTCGCAACTGAACTCTCTTTATTTTGTTCCACACTAAAACAAAACATTTACGAAATAAATTACGGCAAACTAAACTCACATAAAATAATGTAAGAATTTACACTGAATGTTAAATTGAAGTTCATACAGGATATGTTAGCCAAAAATACGAACACTTTTTCAAATATTTTTTCCCAATATTTCAAATTGTACATTAGAAACGGGAGGTGGTCTCTTTTTTGTCAGTCACTGTATACAGAATATGGAAACGCAATTAACGCTATTCGTCGCATCAAAAGGATTGCAAGTTTGGGATCAGCAAAGATGGTATACTTCACTAGTTTTCATAACCGAGCGACAAATAGTATCCTGCTTTAAACTTAACTTAAATTAAATTAAACTTGTCGTTTCATGTTTTAGATCATTTTGTCATAGTGTAGTCTTTCCCTTTGTCTGCAAATTCGTTTTGCTTTTTTTCTTAACCTTATCTATTCCTTCCTTTTCCTTTTTAGAGCGCTATCAACCTTGCTTGATTACTCAATTTAAACATTTTTTTACAGTGACTATGACACCATCCCTGTACTTTACTATTTTGTTGAGATGTGCCGAGATTTCAAACGACAATCTTTCGAGGACATCACTACGCGGAACGAACGTGTGAACTGTACCAAGGTCTTACACCGAAAGCTAGAAATAATCTAACCTAGCCTGCCCCCTCCCCTCCGAATGAGACGTCAATCGGAAAACGTATTTATTAATTTTTCCTCCAAACCAGGCATCAAGGCTCCCTCTATCCGAGAGGATGGAAATCGATAATTAATCGATAACGGATAGATGTCGCATAGAATCGATTATCAAAGATTAATTAAGAGCAACAAGTGTAAGGACCGAAATAGAGGTACGCCCGAAGAAAAGAAAAGAAGACGTAACAGAACGTGAAAGGAGAACTGGAAGGTCAGAAAGATCCTAGAGGCCAGAGATAAAGAGAGTAGTGGAAAGAAGGGCAGCACAAATGAACATGGCCAAAAATGGAGAGGAATATGCAGAAAGAAACCATGACGCTCATCACCGCGTAAATAATTTAACAGGCTGGCTCTTGCGGAAGAAGCGATTCCGAATAGAAGCTGGAAATGACGGTTCTCGAATGTTCTTCGACGGGAAAGAGGAAAGCTTTCTTGAGTTAGAAATAATAGTTCAAAAGTTCCTCGCCAGACTTTCCACTGGTGATAAATCCTTTATGCTATCACGTTCTGAATATTAGAGAAAATACTGAAGACAGAAATCGCGAAGTTGCGGGTTGGGCTATGATCTCACGCATGTCCAAAGAAAGCCATAAAGCATGGATTCCCGAATAAAGCATTTCCTCCAATTTCAAAATCCTAACACGACACATCAATTGCAACAAATGTTAACGGTTTGGGCAAACGAGATGTACTGTTTGCGCAAAGCCGCACCAAAATACCCAAATACAATTGGTTAATTATGGAAAAACAATAACATTTATTTATTTCTGTCATCAAAACCAAAAACAAGCACAACGCTGCGTTTCCAACGTAAACAAACACCATCGGAACGCTTCAAAACAATCACAAACCAACAGAATGATTTTTCTAATGGAGCAAACGAGCGATCGACGTCGGCGACTGTTTATCTATAACGGACGTTGCAGGTGAATAAATCTCCTGGTGCGACGCTCACCGGTCACAAGCGTATACACACACATCGACGTCGCGGACACATATTTGACATAATGTATGTACCGTTCGCCTGTTTGCAGCAATAGTCACGTATGAACAACAAATGATGTTGCTGCACACACGCTTCATTATTGGCAAACATTGCATGTAGCCCGATGGCGGCGCGGCGAGCGCGCGACGTCTCGTTCCGACGTCGAGGATACGTGATTGAAGTTGGCTACCCGGAAAGCGCCAGCCGCCGTCGTTATTAACCTAGTTCGCGTCCCGTTTCGGCCGTCCCGTCCGTCCCGTCCGTCCCCGTGCGATCCGACCATATTAATGAAGTTAAGAACGAGGCGATCCGTCGCAAAGTTGCGCTCAATTTTTGCGCACGTACGCGAAGACGCCGGTGTTATCACCGATGTTATCGAATTGGAAGTTGGAAGAGATAATTTGAATTAAGTGGGGCAGAAAGAAAAGTTAGTACAGAAAGTACCTTAATTAGGGAATTGATAAGATCGACGTGGAAAGGAAATCTATATTATATGATGGACGCATGTGTTTCGATCGAGGCATTCCCCATAACTTAGACCACACATACACGCTGTACACCGTTCCTTTCTCCAAAGTAAGGTAGATACCATATCACCTCCTGGCTTCTAGCTCCTACGATAGTTATACCAGCCTTTACTACATCACACTAGTTCTCTACTAGTTTACGCTATCTCCCTACTAGGTCACACTAGCTCCCTGTAACAACGTGAAAGAGAGAAAGTTACAGCATCGAAATTACAAAAAAAATAACAAAGAAAGGCTTACCTTCAATCGAGGGAAAGCAACGTGGACGATTCGTTTGACCAGCAAAACTTGAGGAACGAAAATTCAACGATACCCTTAACTTCCCTGCGTCGGTATCCGTATAATCCTCGATGAGAGATTTAAAACAAAACGGAAATAAACTTAAATACGAAAAACCAACTGTTTGATGGTAACGTTACAACGGAAACGCGAAGTCAAGACCACGGCCGCATTCAACACGGCGCGACCGTCTCATCGAATCAAAATTTACGAACGCCACACGCTGAAGGGGGGATCATAGAACTATAAAAACAGAAAACTGTAACAATATAGAAGACTATATGATTGGCCGTAACACGATCGACAAGTGCTTTGGATGACATGTTGATGCTAACCTTCTACTTCCTCGAAGACTCGAAGGCCTATTGCAACTCGTGGGACACAATCTAGTTAGTAATTCAAAAACACTTACTCCAGATAGAAGTTCAAGTACCTCCTGGAAGAGTTGGTAATCGTACCTTCAAAGACCTACAGATCTTTTGGGGCAATATGGAGCGTTCATCAAGCCCTGACTCGATTCTATATACCTTGCTTTAGATATACTTATGATTGCTTGGATTATCTAATTTTCAACGGTTCTTCCTCCTCCTTTGTTATATTTGACTTTAGTGGTAACGACTTCTTCAATATTCGGCTAATATCTTACATACTTAGTCAACTTCTGAACATACCTTCGTAGCATCCTCATCCCTTAACAATCTGGTTTCTGCTTCTGACAGTTGTGTGGATGAAATTTTGGTGATTATGTCCTTCAGCTTCTCTGGTTTTCTTTTATTTCCTTTTAAACCGCTTTACATGTATGTGTTCTTCCTTACGGCTTGAAGGCATACTGCAACTTATGGGTATGAAGACCACGAGGGTGGGTAACTAGGGAAAGGTTACTTAAAATAGTGCAAATGCCCCAGGAGTAAATGACAGTCCTACTTCCAAAGCCCTTAGATCTCCAAAGATATAGACTGGGACAATAGGAACGTTCATCCAGTCCCCGACTTGGTTCTGCCTTCAGATATAATTCAAATTCTTTTGATTGGCTCATTTTCAGTGCTTCTTTCATGCTTCTTTGCTTTGCTGTACTTGGCTTTGGTGGATTCGACTTTTTCAATGTTCAGAATAATATCCTGCATACATTCTCTGTTTCAACTCCGAACAATAGCATCCTTAATCCTCAAGTTCTTTGAATGACATGTTAATCATAACTTTCTACTTCCAGTTATACCCTTTTATATGTGTTCTGCCCGACAACTCGGACGCCTACCGCATCTTATGGGACACAAGCTCGTAAGTATTCACAGCATCCGTGAGTAACTCAAAAAAGATTACTCGAGATAGAGGTTCGAATGTCCCAAGAAGAGTTGTAGTCGTACCTCCGAAGGCCATCAGATCTCCAAAGGTATAGATTGGGTCAATACGAAAGGTGTTTATCAAGTCCTCGACTCGGATATGTCTGCGTTACTGCTTTCAAACATACTTCAGATTTTCCTGTTTATCTCATTTTTCAGCGCCTCTTCCCTCCTCCGTCATATTTGGCTTTGGTGGTTTCGACGTTTTCGGGCTAACATCTGACACACTTTGTTTACTTCAACTCCTAGTGGTACCATCATACTACCCTTAACCATAAAACTCCTGGTTTTTGTTTCTGACAGTTGCCTGGACGACATGTTGATGAGTAGATCCTCCAACTTCTTTTGCGGTTTGTGAGGGAGAATCTTCCGGATCTTCAGCGGACTTTGAAATTGTTGTCAGCTCTTGTTTAAAGTTTATTGTGCGAATTTATGGAGTCGGCCATCTGCCCGGACCGTATTCCTTCCATTTCCTGTTAGGTCTCCTTATATGTATTGTTCTTGATGATTTTAAAGGTTACTATGACGTATGGACACTGCTCCAAGCACCTTCTGGGTATAGATCCGTAATATTAATGCTTATGTCGAGCAATCTGTTCCAAAGTTAATAGCTTTTCAAGTAGCAATAAAACCTGTTTTTGAATGTTCGCCATAGTTACCCAAATGATAAAGAAAAGGCTTTAGTTGATTGCAGACCACTCAGCCACTAAGCCATTTGAAGACAAAATAGTGTGTTGTAAATCATTTTCCAATTATCAAAAGAAGAGAAAAATTGTATGTATTTGTGTCAAAACGATGAAAATCACAAAATTCTTTTTCACAGATAAACATTTATCTCTAACAAGGAACTTTATCAACTCCGATTCCCGTCACCGCTAACCCTCGCCAAAGAAAAGAAACAAGCTATTCCTACAAAAAAAAAAAACGGCGAAAGTACGAAGAAGAGGAAGAAAAGGCCAAAGACGAATAATGAAGTCGCATAAAAATTATCAAGCGGCGCAAATAAAAGAACCAACAGCACTTCAACGTAAGCCATTTGGGGAGGAAAAGCGACGTCGTCCGAGTATACGAATTAACATTTTCTCATGAACAGCTCGAGCACGACGGCTGCTGCATGTTTTGCGATTATGAAAGGTTAAAGGACCGCCAAGTATATTAGCTCCCTTCACATAGTTTAGGAAGATTATTCTATGAAATTGGTGTAAGGACGCGAGTTGATGTTGTGCTTCTTTCGGGGAGCAGTTATTAACTTTTTAACGTTTTTGTTTAAAGGAAATTAATCAAAGCCGCATGATTCCATATCTCGACAACATAATGTATAGGTTAAGATTATATAATTTCCAAGGACACCCTGAATCTACGAGGGGTGACTTCAAAATCTTCAATGGATTTTCTAACATTCTTGAAGGATTAGATATTACCTGTTCACGCAGTTGCAAAATTTGTTAATTTATGAATTTGAGGGACTTTAAGATCGATGACCAGAAACACCTAGAGAAGTAGAATTAGTCAATAACATTTGGAGCAAAATGAAATTGAGGACATGACGATGTTGGTCAAAGAAACATGATAGGAGTGCAAATCCATGTAAATAGGATTGGCAACAATCAACTATTCGAAACTGCAAAACAAGTAGACAAGTGACTAGTAGGGACATCTCCAAAACGCTTGGTTCAAATTTGGTTGCCATCTTCAACATAATCATCTTTAAGATCCAGATCAATAAAACAAGCATACAATGTTTGTAGAAATGAAGAAATTTTTCAAAAGAAAAGCAAAGATTTCAGAATGTCATCCAATCTACTACATCCAGGAACAATCTATACACTACTACAAAATTATAATAACCACAAATCCCCAACAACCAATCGAAATATTCTACCCCCTAAACAATTCCCCAACTTTTCCCGAACAGCATCGCATTTAAGTCGGCCGCATCGTCCATCGATTCCTCGCTATCCGGGTGGACGCTTTCAACGTTCGATTACTTCAAACTCGGCCGACGAACGGAACGTCGAGCATTATTGCCGGCGAGCGTTTAAAGCAAAGACTCCTTCAGAAGGTTTACATGTTAAATATTTGATAGTGGCCGCTTCTGCGGCTGACCGTTGTTTTGTTAGAGGGGCCGAATTCTCGGCGAATCGGGGCCGCGTCCCCGGAGATTCCCCGGACTTAGGACGCCCCTTTTCGAAGTCGACGTCGCGTTTCTATCGGAAAATTTTATTACGCTGGAAGAACGAACGGTAAGTACACAATTCGTCGGTTAACGCCGATCGAGGTCTTCTTATTTTGGGATTTTCCGATGAAAATCGTTGTGCGGATGTGTGCCAGATATTTACCCACATCTTCAGAGAGGGGTTAGATATATCCTTCGTTTTCGAATACATGGGTAACAAAAAACCCAAATCAGAAATTTTCGATGATATGTGAATCTTAAAATTTGGTTTGAAATGTATCTCTATTTAGTACCTATACATGTCTGTACACTATCGTAAACAATAACAACATTGGGACTTACACTAACACTAAAATTGACAGTAACACTAAGAGTTTTTTTTTTTTTTTGTTGATATTTTGTAAGCAATGATTTGCACACCAGCAAATGACACAAATTTGGGACAAAGCTCTAAGTAAAACAAATAAGTCAAAAAGGATAAATCGGAACCTCGAAAGCTTCTGGAGTAATAATATGTGTACATCAAATTAACACAAAAGAAAGTTGAAACAAAATTTATAACAGCAATTATTTCCCAATTATCATAAAAAAGCCAAAACTAATTTTTGAAGTTTTGCTAGTTTCACAACATTTGTAGACCGTCTAACAGTATATGATCAAATAGGATGTTTACTGTTTAGACGTAGAAATGTAAACGCCAGTAAAATTCTGGCCATATCTGGAGCAACGTCAAGTGGATCGCGTTCGTGTTATCATGCGGGTAACAAATAATATCTGTCGAAGAGCTTCGAACAAATGTTTGAAAAATAAATGTAAATGTTTACAATTTAGTGATAGAAATGCGAACGCCAGTAAGATTCGGACCTTATGCTAAATATAATAATATAAACTGGATATTTGGATAGAACGTGTTGTTTGCTTTCCCAGTCGGCTGGTGTGGCTGTATCTAACGGCGAGTTGAAGGACGTCCACGTTTTTCAATCACAGTTCGACAAGTCTGTTACGATACATAATACAGTGCGTCTAAACCAATAGCTCTGTTTTCCCATTCTTTTTCCTTTTACACCCATTGACGACTTGCTTTTACCTCGTCTTCCTTTTAATCTTTTACCCTTTCTACCGTTGACACCATATCACATCGGTAAATTCCATTTCGATTTATACGCTTGTTGAAGATACTTGCCTCGAGCTAGCGAAACACATGTCACCGATTTTATTATCTATTAGCTAGTCTTTTTATTGATTATTCATTTGCGAGTAATGTAATCACTTACCTTTTTTAGCAGCACTTAAACGCGATATAATGACTAATAATAATAATAGTAATAGTAATAATAATAATAATAATAATAATAATAATAATAATAGTGTTCATTGTCCAGCAGTTTTTAAACCAATAACAGCACAAATTGACAATAAATACACACATAGATATACATATACTGTAGGTACAACAAACAAGTTAAAAAAATAAAAAATAAAAAACAATTAAGTAAATTCATTAATTTTATCAAAAAAAATGTCATTATATAGCGCATCAGCAAAGTAATACATAGATGCGAACGGCCATGTAACAGCATGTTGGTCCTGGAAAAAGGTAAAGTAAAAGTAGGACAGGAACGAGCAAAATCCGGAGAACAAGGAAATTAATAGAGGAAAATGAATCAGAGGAATCAATGAGATCGTGTACATTTTTCCCCAAAAATCGAGCTTCCTGTGCTTCACGACGACTTGCAAGGACTTCACATCATGTCTTCTTAGTAGTAGTCAATGCCGCGTTCAAGGTATATGCCATCCATTTTAAAAGATAAATATTTTAGAAAGCGTCGTTGCACCTTTTCAATAGAAGATTGGAGATGAAGAAAGTAGGGAGACCAAACTGGTGAAGCATATTCTAATTTGCTGACGACAAAGCTAAAAAGAAGGTCTTGAGCAAGGGGTACTATTGAAAAATTTACAGGTCCGTAATACAAAACCCAATGCCCTAGATGCAGCAACACAAATATGGTTAATGTGAGGCGCAAAACTAAGGCGGGAGTCAAATAAAACGCCTAGGTCCAACACACTATCAACTTTAAGAAGGATGGAATCTAGGGTGGAATAGCTTGACTCCATCGAGTTAACATTTTTAGTGAAGGAGACAGAACAGCATTTTTATATATTTAATTTCAGTTTGTTTACTGAACACCAATGTACAATAATATTTAAATTCTGCTATAAAAGAATCACATTGTCCCATATCTTAATAGAATAATAGATTTCGATGTCATCCGCATAAGCGAGAACGGGAACAGATGAAGGCATTAATAAGTTATTAATGAAAAGGACAAATAATAGAGGTCTCAAATGATACCCCTGTGGAACACCAGAGACAGATGAAATTCGTTGTAAAAAATACCTGGGACCTGTTGTTTAAATAGGATTTCAGAAAACGTAGTAAGGAAGGACTCGTTCCAAAAGCAGATAACTTGTTACGTAAAATTCGATGGCCTATTATGGATATATGGTGGACTAATGCCATGTTAATAATGATTTAAAAATGAAATAACATTTGACAAGGCAAAAGCCCGATTTAAACTGCATTATCTTAAATCTCCGATTTTTTGCCCTCGCAATTCAGTCAGTGCCCGCAACTTACCGACGCAAAAGTTACTATTATCAATAAAACTGGTGCGGTTACGAATTACCCCTGTATTCATTGAAGGGTAAATATTGGGTTTGAAATGCCCGCTCTATGGTTTAGTGATATAAAGTACAATTTTACTCTCCCCTTCGGCCTAGGCGTCAACATTCTATCAGTTGTGTGAATACAAATTTGATAGTCCGCATTGTTGTTACTATTGTTTCCTGTATTTTGAGATAGTAGGTGCCATCTATCGTGACGTAGCTAGACTTCGATATTGGTTTCACTTTTATCCGAGATACGAACCGACGAATATAGGTAGTCTAACAGCTATATCGCGTTTCGTATTAAAATCGATATATCCTCTTATTATTTTAAGGCGGGAAAGTGTATCTCTCACAAGAAAGAAATCGAACTTTTTAGTATACCCTGACTCTAAGACAGGACGAAAATTTCCAGGCTTGCAAAAGAGATTCTGGAAAATAGGTTATATATTTACGTCATATCAATGTGATTCGTGCTGTCATCTACGTGGCGTAGTTACAGTTTGTCGATAAACCAGAACCATCTAGTCGAGATACGAACCCGTCAATGCAGATATTTTGACAGATGGTCACGCAATGCGCGATGGGATGCGCGCGCACTCGAAAATAGGTTATATGTGTTTGAGTGTATAGTATATTTAAATATGTTGGAGCGAAACCGGGTTGTAGAGTGATTTGTGTTGATAAAAGTGATGAAAAATGTCAGATATAAAACGTCCGGCGCTAATTTCCTTCAACGCACATAAGGTGGACGAGAAGAAGTGCAAGGAGAACGGAAAAACGGTACGGATAACGCTTGTATTGCCGGAATCAAACGAAGACACATGCCCAGAATACAATTACAAGGAAGAGCTGGCCGTTGCGAAGGTAAGTTATAACAGAAAATGGTTACGATTTGAGAGCAAACCGGCACCGTGCGATAGATAAAAGATTGAAAATTCAAATTTCGGAAGGTCCGGTGAAATTCGCCGATGGACGAGGGCGCAAAACGCATCCAAAAATGCGCTCTCTAACCTCGGCCGTATCGCCCTTTGTCGATTTCGATTCTCTATTATTCAAAATGCCTCGTTCTCCGTGTAATTATATAGCGAAGATTCCAGTGGTATAGACGCCATATTTGTAGGATATTATGCGAAAAAATTTGCGTGTAAACAATACGAGCCGTGTGCGTTTCGGGAGGGAGATCCGTCCGGATCTCCGACCGGACTTTGAGGATGTTGACAGCTCTTGTTTTAGGTATATTTTGCGAATTTATGGAGTCGGCCACCTCCCCGGACCGTATTCTACTTAGATCGATTGAATTTGTGTCCTGGTATACGTGCAGGGTTGTGCAATTCTAACCCTCACCTCATCTCCGATCCGTTTCGTTTTTCCAACCGGAACATCAATCGTCAGTCCGTACGAAAGTAGTCTCTCGTCGATATGCTCACTTCGATAACGTAAAGGAGATGCAATAACGATATACTATACTGCCATTGTTGGGGATTGTAAAACGACGAAAAATTTTGTTAAACGCGTCCACGCGTTCCTCCGCAACATTCGAAAACCTCGCCGGATTCGTCGCACGCCCGCCCGTTTTTTCGTTGACGTAGTATCCAGTTTTATAGGAGATTAATAATTATGTTCGTACGACGTTTCGCTTCGCGTTGGTTTTCTCGCTTTCTTCTCTCATCTTTTTTGCTTCTACTCATCCTCCTTTCGAGCTGAATATCGGGGGATTCTTACCGACTTGCGTGTGCAGCCATAATCGACCGCGCTCTCCTCCACTAGGGATATTTTTAACTTTCAAGTTTGCTAGCGCGATAGATGTTGCATTTTAGGAGGTATTTTGTCTTCGTGAAATGCATTTTGCTTTTTTTTTTCGACGGACCATTAAGGCGATTATCGATGTGGCATTCGTCCGAATTATCTTTCGAAACGGAGCGATGAATAAAATCGCTTTCAAGGCTGCGCGTACGCCGATGGAAAGGAGAGGTGCACGTCCCGGCTAACGCAACATGATTATGATTTTATTAATAGATATCTCGAAAACTATCCGTTGATAGTTTTCCTTCGGTAATTTATTTAATTACAATTATTGGGATTATCGTGGAATAAGGCAATTACTCCACTTACGTAGCGAGATTAATCGCGAGTCACGGCACGTCCTCATTTCGACTATTATCGAACCCGGCGAGATGTGCGATCGCACGGACATATTAAAAAGTACCGCTTTACCATAAAGTAAATCTTTTTTCGTCTTCTCCACGGTAAAATTGGCGTTTTGCACGTATCCACGATTCGAGCGAGAGGCATTTGGTCGCTTATCGCGTCGAGGGGAAGGGATAGAGCGAAGCGTAAGCCGCCGACTGACCTCTTCGACGTCGTGGGGAGGCTGGACGCGATTTTTTCCTCTTAAAATATTTCGGCAATCGCAGGTAAAAATTACGCATATTTTCCGGCGAACGAACGTCTTCCGAAATTGTTTATTTATTAATAAACAGTTTGGACGTGCGTTCGGCGAGAATCGCCGCTCGGCGCCCGAAGTAGAGCGGTTAGAAGGCGCGCAAATGCCAGGAGAGCAGAAGTAACAGGCGGTATATATCGAGTTTGTTTGTGAGCTGATAGTCGGTTCCCTACCAACCAACGTAGCGTACACGCACGACGTTTTCGATACCTTCACACAAAACCGCTCGCGTGCTCCGGAAATTACGATTTGAAGCGGCGGCTCGTCATCGTGGGCGAGAAGGTGGCCTCGTCATTTATTAAATCTTATCGAACTTTAGATTTTCCACACTGTGGTTGTAAATGGCCGTACGCCAATTATGTTGGTACAATGGATTTTATTTTTCTACAGTTGCTGAAATCCAGTGCCGTAATTTAGAATCACGCGGCGAAATATTATACCGGGTGTTTCGGAATAGCACGGCACCATT
Organism: Chrysina gloriosa; assembly: GCA_038088585.1. Taxonomy (NCBI): domain Eukaryota; kingdom Metazoa; phylum Arthropoda; class Insecta; order Coleoptera; family Scarabaeidae; genus Chrysina; species Chrysina gloriosa. The sequence continues at coordinate 7,290,742 of CM076090.1, read as the reverse complement.
TTAGGGATGCCCTTTCCACTGCAAAATAAACAAAGAAGTTCATAAAAACAAGTGACTCAAAATTTCGATCTAGCTGTCAACTTCCGGAAACCATCAGTAGCCCTCTGGAAGCGCCTACTGATTAGTTGATATAAAATCCTGCCAATATTCCTGAGTCGTTCCAGGTCAACTTTCAACAACTATTTTTTAAATTGCCCTGCAAGCTCTCCCAGGGGTGTCATTTTGCAACAGTTTCCATGCCCTTTCCTGTGTTATACAAGATACTATAGACCAGGGGTCTCCAAACTTTTCTGCCTTTGGGCCATACTGAATACTTCAGTGAGTTTTCTGCGTATTATGCTTGTCATCAAGCTTTACTTAGCGAGTAAATAAATCCGAGTTATTATCATTCGGTGTTTTTCTATCCAACTTATCACAACAACAATAAGCTTTTTTATTAGCTGTCGCGGGCCGGATTGATGACACTGGCGAGCCGGATTGATGACACTGGCGGGCCGGATTTGGCCCGCGGCCCGTAGTTTGGAGACCCCTGCTATAGACCAATCAAAATTTTTTCAAAATCTTAGAGAATAAGATAAGAATTTTCAAAATTTTGAAGCTTATTCCATGAATAGTTTGCATGGTTGTAAATCACAAAAATATACATTTAGGACGATAATGGCTCCATTATTAAAAAGAAATTAAAACTGAAGCCTGATTTTTCACTAATACAATATAATTAGCTGGACATCATAAAAATGATAATTTTTAACCTTAACTTGCAGAAAGTGTACCATAATGAGAATAAAATAAAACGTTTCATTAAGTAATGGAATATGTTTTTCGTTTGAAGTTAGAAAAAGCCATATTTGTTTGGTGTACATCACTTTTAAGTTGAGTCACCTTCCAGTGGGAGTCACAGGATTCACTTCTGTCAGAACGTCAACTACTGACATCCATAGGACATCAGCCTTTCTTGGATATGAAAATGATGTAGATGGCCCAGATGGATGAAGGAAAGTTATGTTTATTTCATCAAGTTCCTCATGTTTCTGTAAAATATACCCGAGCCACCAATTTCCTTCATAGACAGCGGTGACATATGTGCCTAATGTGTTTTTCTAATTTAAGTTTGTCTGGAGATTTTGACAACTTTTCTCAACCTTGCAAATTCCTTTTTCATTCCAATTGTTTTCTTGACTGTCCCACCATGGAGTTAAGTGCATTAAATCCACGCATTATCGTTCTAGCACTCCAATTCAATTTCAGGTAAACATTTGTCATTTTGGAGAGCTGATTTGTCAATATCATTATCATTTTCTGTTGAAGAATTTTTAGCAGCAACAGAAAGTCTACGTTTCATAGATGAGGAAATCTTTTTCACCTTTGATGTGACACAGTGCTTAGACTTTACATTCCTCTTATCAATGGGGGACTCTCCTAACTCTTGAAGAGATGTGTTGAGCGTCTGAACAACCACTGAATTTACTGTGAAATCTGGGGTTTTGTTCGAGAATGTCTCCGAGCGAGAAAAATCTTGAGCTTCGTTTTTATCGCCGATGGGTTGTACATTTTTTAATACGGGAATTTCTTTCCTACACTTATGACAAATCTTTGAGCTATGTCTAGAAATAATTTGGAAATCCATGTTGTGACATTTCTAAGCTCTTTTCTGTTTCTAATAAAATGGCTTGATTTCATTAATGGATTACAGCACTGCATTCCTAACAAATCATTAGTTCCCATATTGAAAGAAAAGACACTCGAACACCCTTTCAATTTATACTATACATGACTGATTTCTATTTACTTTGAAACTATTAATTTGAGACATATTTTCACTCGCTTGAAGATATAATAGTTAAATAATAATGGAGAAAACAGTATGAAGTATAACAATTAAGAAGACATCTAGTCACTGAATGATAGTCTGATGCAAGAAAGCATCAGTCTGTGCCTGAACAAGTTACAACCTATCACACCGCAAAGAAGCTGTGCCATGTTATGATTGATGTTTAAGAATGAGCACTTTAATAAGTATTGCCAGCAGGAAGTATGTATAATTCAATTGTTTTATTATCTTTACTGTTTTTCTTCAGGTTAGAATTCATATTTATTTCCACTTAAGTGTAAATATTGGCATTCTTGTGTAATTCAGCTGAATAGAGGGAATTAATGAAAAATCCAGTCTTGGTTTTATTTTTTTTTAACAATGAACCCATTATCATCCCAAATTTATATTTGGCAACGAAATTTGCAACAATACTAACTATTTGCGGAATAAGTTTGAAAATTTTAAACGATGTACTTTTTGAAAAATTTCAAATTGCGTATTTTCTAAGATTTCGACAAAACGTATGTGGATTAGTCTACAGTATGTTGTGTATCACAGGGGAGGGCATGGAAAATGCGGCAAAATGACCAGTCCTTTAACTCAATTAGGCTCCTACAACTATTCAAAAAAAAAAAAAATTCCGTTTGCGGTTCTCGGGCAAATTTACATAGCTGTAATACAAGAACGAGTTGACATCTGGATGAAATTTGGCATTGTTCCAAATCTATACGAGTGGTACACCTGTGCAAAATGTAATGAGAATCTGAAATGCTGAGGTAAATTTTGTTTTAACATTGTGTTTATTTGACCTGGAATGATTCTCCTACTTAAGATGGCAACTTTTTAAATAGAAACATGGTAGAAAGACCCGGACAAAATTAAAGCATCAGTAAAAATTCTTATTATTACTTGAAATGTTTCGAAATTTTAAATTATTAAACATATTACGTTAGGATGTCATCTGCCACTGTTAAGAAACCATTATAATTACGAGGGCGGGTCAATAAGTCCGTGACTTTTTTAAAGATTACGTTCGTGAGTAAACGCGGAACCCATCTTGCGGAAATTTTTCTCATACCCAAGTGATCATTCAAAATTGAAACCACTGAGCCATGTGAGATGGCTATGGCTTCCAAAATCGCTCTCACTTTCAATCTCCGATCGGCCAACACCATATCGTGAATTTTTTCAACTGCTTCGAGTATGGAGAACTCGACTGGGCGTTCAGAACTTTTTACCATTGAAATTGATGGTGCAGAGTATTTATCAAGCTTAGCCTTCGTTTGAGTGATAGTTTTTTTTTTTCCGCAAAAAATAATGCTTAATGAGCACACGAAACTCACTTTTTTCATTTCACGCGGTAGTCTGCTATCAATGGCTGTCAAACACAAACTTAATGACGCAGCTTGTTCAAATTTTGACAGTTGCCTGTTGACAGGAACAGTGTTGTCCTTTCAGTTAAGAGGTGGGAAATTCAAAAGGTCATGGACTTATTGACCCACCCTCGTATTGTTTGAAAACGTGGAGTTTCTAACTAAAGTTAAAAACTAAAATTAAGCTAATGATTTGTTATTAAGAGCTACAGGAGAAACTCCATTCTGTTTGTTTTTGTTTACTTTTCATTGACACTGTGTTCATTGCACTTAACATTATTGTTTTCTTTTGTTATTTATTAATCTTTGTATTTTTTTTTTTCATTCATCATGTCAAATTTTGATGATGCGTTAATTTTGGTCCAAGAAATGTGAAATTGTCTTGATACAATTTCGGTCAAACAATTGATTTTCATATCTGAAACTATTAGCGTCTGAGTAAAAACCGTTCTTGTGCACCCGCTTCAGATTCGCGCGAGCCGCCGCTGTCGATCCGTTTTGCATAAGTACCCGCTTAAAGCGGGCGATACACGCTAACCGGGTAGAACTATTTGTTTATAATGCTAGGTTCGGAGCGAGCACGAACGCCGACCGCGCCGCATTTTTATCGCTATCGCTTACTTTCGATACGCTCCTTTCCTCATTTTGCTTTCCGTTTTGTTTTCGTTTTACCGGCGGCGGCCGCCTGCTGCATATTTCAACGTCCTAGATGAATTAATTACCGAACGAAACGCGAACATATGGTCCGTCTAATGCGGTTTGCGCTTACAATTACGCATCCGGCGAAGTTTAGGACTTCGTCTATGATTATGTTACGTCGTAAATTACCGTTTACGGCGTTTTGATCGAATTAAAATATTTTAATTCGACCGATGAACATACGGAGGTTAATTGATTAAAATTAAGTAGTTCGACCGGTTCTACAACCGTTGGAGAATTCGAGGGGGAATGTAGATTTTGTTATACAGGAGGTTCCAAAAGTTTGGGAATTAATATGCGCATATACAGTTACTCACAAAAGTCATCGAAAATGCACTTTTTGCAATATAAATATTACTGTCGCTACGGAAACGTATACATTAGAAAGGGCATACAAAATTAGTAAGAATTCTACCAAAAATAAATCCAGTCCATTCAAATTAATAAAAACGAGAAAACGTAATCATAGAATCTCACAAAAGTGAACGTACACTAATAAAATAATTTAAATAACATGAACTAAACAAAAATTAATATTCTGTAGGGTCTCCTTTAGCTATCCTTCGAGGCATGGAAGATACTAAGTTATCTGTAAAGTTTGCTGGAATTTCATCCCATTCTTCTATTAGTACTCGTTTTAAGGATCCCCGACTTGTTACAGCACGGTTTTGTAATTTTAGTTTTTGATAGTCCCATACATGCTCGATGGGATTCCAATCTGGCGACGGGCAGAGAATAAAGCTGTTGGGGTATACAATAGCCATTCACGCACGATGAATGCCGTATACTTAGGATCTTGATCTCGTTGAATATCCATCGTTTTCCTAATTGCGGTTTCTGAACATCAGTTTTTAATTGAAGTTTCAAAATATTTAAATATGATTTCCTTATCCATAATACCTTCAATAAACACCAAAATCCCCACTCCACTCGCTTACATGAATCCCTAAACCAGGTATGGGCAGCCTCCGGCCCGCGGGCCACATGCGGCCCTCGAGTAAGGTTTGTCCGGCCCGCTACTGAATTCTTTCGTTGCATATTAGCACGGCCCCTCTAAACTTAATTCATAATTAATCATAAGGATACTACAAAAATGTATATTTTTCAAGATTACTCACAGCATAAAACTTCTACAAAAAAGGTTGCCCATGCCTGCCCTAAACCATAAGGGCTCCTCCTCCTCTCCCATCTGAAGTAAGAATGGTGAATTTACTTTCATCTGTAAATATACACCGTTGCCAAATTTCCATGTCTTCATTTCGGTGCTCTTCGGCAAACTATACTCTTTTAAGTTGATTAGTAGCACTAACGAGGGGTTTCATGCGAAGAACTCGGCCTTTATAGCCACGTTTTTCATATTCTTCTTATAGTCTCCATTAACATGTTTTCCTGTAAAATTTTCTGCTTGCGCGGCTATGTTTGGATTACTTGTTCTCGGATATTTATGACTTATCTGAAAAACACTTCTTTCGTGCGGCGTGTTAATTTCTTTGGACGCCCTATTCGGAGAATATTTTGAATATTTCCGGTGCTATTAAATTTATTTATAATGCCTAACTGTAGAATGTGCTTTGCCAACAATATGACCAAGTTCTCTCAAAGATTTCTTTTCTTTGTTGAGTTTCACTACTAATTCACGAATTTCTTTAGGCGTTGATTATGTATAAATTCTTGTAAGTAGTCTCGTTAGTTGTCTGATATGTGGGATGACACACATAGGGTATTCACCAGTTATAAATGGGGGAATTACAGATTTATATTTGTATATTATTAGTGTACGTTCACTTTTGTGGGATTCTATTATTACGTTTTTTCGTTTTTATTAATTTGAATGGACTCATGGATTCATTTTTGGTAGAATTCTTACTAATTTTTTATGCCGTAGTACATATTCAGTAAGGCTAGGCGCACACGCATCGATTTCGATCGTACGGAAAAATATCGTACGATCAAATTCTTTTAGTGGAACAAAGAAGAGCATCGGAGCGTGCACAAGCTTCGAACTCAACACGATACGGCACGATCTCCGTGTTGATGCCGTGCATTCCCATTACGATCGACTTGCCGCGAATACAATACGGTGTATATGATCCAACGAACGCTTGCACACTCCACGACTTTTATTGGTACGATAAAATAACGTGCGATATTTTGTCGTACGATCAAAAATCGATGCGTGTGCACCTATCCTAATATTTATATTGCAAAAAACGGATTTTCGATAGGTGTACGATGACTTTCGTGAGTGATTGTACGTAGCTCAAACGTATTACCCAATTAATAGATGTAGGAGAAGTAGGGTTTGTGACATAATGTGCTCTTCTCTAAGGAAACAAACCCTAACATGGACCAAAAGTATGGGAATCCACGAGGAAGAAAATCCTGCTCATATCTGACTGATTTTCACTGAGCCTCTCTAAACCATCCATTTATCAATAAATTTTGTTTAATCTTTTGAAGGGGCAAGCTTTTGAAAAATTGCGAAAGTCCTAAAAAATCAAGAACGTGTTTTATGTATTAATAATAGTAATTCACGTTTTTCAAACAAACATTCCCCCAATCTAAGAAAAAGTATCGTTTTTCGCACATGCACATATATTGCTACCGAGCCTTAAGGGTAAAATAAGATTTTATTTAGCAAATACTTAGGTGCAACCGAGCTGTTTATACTACATGACATGGAAATTGTAACACCAAGAAGGGATGCGAATATTTTGACCAAACTTGGCTGACGGTCTACCTATTCAAATATAATAATTGGTTAAAATTTAAAACAAAAAGGACGTACGATTAACACATTTTATTTTTGTCTTTATTAATAATATGTTGGACCTCCTCTATTAGTTCCCTCAATTTTCTTCCCATAATATCCCACACGTGTTCAATTGGCGAGAGATCAGGGTGGCCATGGCAAGATATTGTGACATGGGTCTCTTCGAATCGGTGTAGAAAAATTCTCACAATGTGCAGACGGGCATTATCCTATGAGGTTCTACCACCTCATCAACATAACGCTGGTCATTCATGTTGCCTTTGATAAACACCACTTCAAACCATTCCATAACTCCCACGACTCGGTGCACATTCCTTTTTTTGTACGGAAAATTCCCCACATCTTTGTCTGACCCTCATGCGGTCATCGTGAATCCCTATACAAAATCGGGATTCATCACTGAACACCGTCCAATGCCGCTCCACGTTCCAGTGCATTCGCAGCCTACACCACTCGAAACGTTGCAGTCTGTGTTGAGCCTTAAGTGGCAGCGCAAGATGTGACCGATAGGATTGCAAGCCGAAAGCCCTAATAAGGCGGTTCGGAGGGTCACGTGACGACCTTCGTTACTTTACCATCGACCCGCAATCCACTTGATACTGGAGAATCGGTCTCTTTGTGCCATTGCCTGTTTCTTTTCGGCGACGTTCCTGATCATCCCTACTCCATGACTGCTAGCAGCGCATGATGGTGGATTGATTCCGGTTAAAGCGATTTGCAATTTCCTTCAACGGAAAGCCCCCGTCCAGTTATACAAAATTGAAACAAGAGAAAGTTGTGGGAATTGAATAAAAAATCGCAAAACATCCAACTGACAATAATCCTAGAAAAACTGCATGAAGTGTCAGATATGCCATGACCATGAACAACATTTGAATCAACTCTCGTCTTTCTATCCTGATTACGCAAAATCGGTTGAAAAAAAAGTTTGCCTAAAATGTTTAAAACAGGACATTAGGCTATGATTGATAACTATAATAATCAAATGGGAATCATGTGAGAGATCAGGCACATTCATCTTTGCAATACTCCTGTTCGAAAGGAAATCTGATCGTTGTAAAAACACTGGTAGAGATATGTACGGAAACACCGCGAGACTAAAATATTGATAGAGCATGGATCCAGTTTGGAAGTTCATAATTTTAATATTTCATAAGTATAATCCGTAATGCTTATGAAGTACTATAGATTGAAAGAAGTATATCTCGGGCAAAAACAAGTCGGATCGAAACAAACGAAAATCGATTTTGAAGAGCATTAATAGAACTAAATGATAGCATTAGCAGAAATTAACAAAAGAAATTCACTGTTCTTATAACATAACCTCAACTATGACCGAAAACTATCTTGTTGGCTCTTTGAGGTTGGAATTTCTCAAAATCCTGGCGTGCTTGAGCAATTTTGCGGTCGAATTCGGATTCAGAGCCAAAAATCTACAAAAAATATGTTTCATTCGGGTGGCAACAAAAAGTCATTTTTTGTTTAATCGTGTAGTCGGGGTTTTATTGCAATTTTGTTTCAATGTGTCTAGGAAATTGGTTTTCAAGAATGCAAAAATGGATCGACTGTAAGGCTAGGTGCACACGCATCGATTTCGATCGTACGGAAAAATATCGTACGATCAAATTCTTTTAGTGAAACAAAGAAGAGCATAGGAGCGTGCACAAGCTTCGAACTCAACACGATACGGCACGATCTCCGTGTTGATGCCGTACATTGCCATTACGATCGACTTGCCGTGAATACGGTGGCGTGTATGATCCAACGAACGCTTGCACACTCCACGATTTTTATTCGTACGATAAAATAACGTATGATATTTTTTTCGTACGATCGAAAATCGATGCGTGTGCACCTATCCTAAAAGGGGAATAATTTGAAACATAAACTAATATGTTTTCTCACTGTATTGTGCGTTACTTCACAACGCTCAACGGAAAGGGAACAGCCTTCGTATTATAGAAATAGACGGTACTGATGCATTAACAATTAGCGAAAAACGTACAAGCATAATGCATTTGTTACGATTAATGTTCGCAATAGCGCCTTGAAGCGCGAACAATAATAATAACATTGGAATTCTTTCACGATTCATATTGGTAGGAGTAGATATCTAATCAGTATTCCGCAAATGAAAATACACGTTTCGTTTCGAAAATGATAACAAACAAACAAACATACATAGGTGAAGCAATTCGTACGTCGAAGAACACGTTCGGGATATGGAACATGTTGGTCGAACACCTGTTATTCAACGGCAATTGGAATATGGAATCGCATATGGAAAAGGTACGTACATAAACTGATTAGAAAACTGGGCAAACAAGATAAAATTTCTCACGACGATAGCGCGTTTTCAGGGAACCATACTATAAACCGCGATTTCTTCAACATATTTACCAACTTGCTAGGTACATACATGTATATATGTATGTATACAAGTAATTAAATGAAATGAGAAAGAAAGAAACGAGCTTCCATGATCGGTGTCAACAGGACAAAATTCTTTCACGTTTGGTTAAGCGCGCGTAAATTGGTCGATGTCGACGTATAGTTATCCGTTATTGGCAAAGTTTTCTTCGAAATAAGCGAGCTACCTGGAGTATTGATTGATTAATTGATTGATTTTCCAGAAAATAGTGCACAATATACGGTACAGTGTGTCTTAGGTCAGATAATATGGATAAAGTTAAAAGAAAAGGAAAAAAAATTAAATTAGCTCCAAACTGTACAAAATGAAGTAGTTTACAGTATTTGGTAGATGTACACTACAGAATCTGAAAGAAAATTAATTTTCGCTTTTAATACCCATTTCCCGAAAAACCCCTCATGATATTTCTGCTTTCTTAATGGCTTTGCTTTTCACGGAAATCATGTAGTACGTTGTTGGCCTTCAAGAGACTTTCTCCTTGCTCGAAATACCATGCCTTAAATATTTCTCTGGTTGATAAATCTAAACGAATAGAACTAAAACCTAATCTACCAAAGTCATAAAGTTATAATCGCTCCGTTAAATGTTTTTTTTCAGCCGATAACAGATCTGGTCGAGGCTAGTTGTCTAACAATATGTTTATGCGTGCTTGGAAATCATGTCGTTAACCTTGGAGAAAAATTAACGACTCATTAACACTTCGAAAAGATCGCGAATAAAAGTTTCATGATGAACGGCACCCCCACTGTTGTTTCGAAATTGTATTTGGTTCGTAAACTAGGTACATATTTGCGGATTTCAATGACAAACTGAAATAAAAGCGTGATTTAAATTTGAGTATTTTACAATTTCGAAATATCAAATCCATCTCGTCGCCTGATATTTGATACTTCAGTTGTCATTCAGACAACGAAGCATGAATCGATTACATGGTTTCTATGTATTTAAAAATACGCAATCTCGCATAAGGAAAGTTAACTAACGGACGGAGCGAATACATGAGCGTTACAAAACGGGGTAACTGTGGGCTTGTATTACCAATATTAAATTATGATTGTACTCGCATAAATACGAGAGTGATTCGTTACGTCGGTCCGGTTTGGTTATTAAAAGAACACCTATACATGAAGAGATTTTTCTTGTATACAGCTTAAAGCTTTCACCTATTTTTCTACATAGTTTCCATTCAGATTGAGACATTTGTCATAGCGATGAACCAGTTTTTTAATGCCCTCTTCATAGAACTACGTCGACTGTGAATTAAGCCATGCTTTAACACTTTTTCACGAATTTTTTCTTCAACATTAGCCAAAAGTTCATCTTTCAGGTTATTTACCTTCGTCGAAAATTAAATGGCGTTACAAAAAGCTACTATTTCCTAATAGTAACGAGTAAGAAGAATAACGGAATCGATGAAAGTACAAAATGAATACAGGCCACTAATCAACGACGAGATAAGACGATGATGAGGGATGAAAAAGACATCGTAAGTTACATCAAACCTCAAAGGCTGAAGTGGCTAGAATACATACAAAGAAGAGACCAAGACTTACTAATAAAAAAGTACTCAAATGGAAGCCACCAGGAGGAAGAGTTAGAGAAGAAAAGTTAGGCCAGTAGAAACAGGGTGGACGACCAAGTCTGAATTTATTTGAAAAATGAACATCACCAAGTGGAAGGGAAAAAACGAAAGGAAGACAAGAATGGAAGAAAATAGTGGAATCGACGAAGAAAAACATAATAACCTCTGACAAAGGAAAAAGAAGAACCGAGAAAACGGATTGATCCACTGAATAGAATGGATCAGAAGAGTTCCAAAAATTAGCGGCCAATGCTTTGTATTCAAAGTTTTGAAGACAATGGATATGATAATTCTGAAGTAGAAACTCGTCGTTATGGAAGTGATGTGTCCAGCCAATCTCCAAACACGTTGAAGGATGACTACAATCAATTATTCTACTGCGCAAATTCTCGTTTTTTTGCTTGTATCCACGTAATGTACATGATATTAACGTAAATAAATGAAACGAAGTGAAAAACATCAGTAAAGTTGCCCATATGTGTAAAAAAGAATATTCTGCATCAATCGAGGCAAGATTTGCACGTTCCAAACTTGGTTCAATGTCACTCGGAGCAAATTTGACGTAATCAGGATTTTTCCCCAAAATCGAACGTAATTTTTCAGCTTCTTGTTGATGTGACGTGGTTTTAAGCATTTGTATAAATGCTATATTGATTTTTCCAATGACAAAGAGGAGTCCTGCAAACTTCTAATGCAATCGGAGATAATGGCGTAATGTTGCCCTATAAGTTATACAGTGAAAAACGTATAAAACTGTTGTTGACATTCCCTAATTGCCTTTGCATCTTGCGGGTTTAAAGTTAACACTACGTTTTTTACTTCGCTGATATATAAATATATGATATAAAACATGCATCAAATCACAACGCTCGCCATCTCGTTTCAACAGGAATTCCTATACCATGATCGGTATCGGAATTGCTGGACGCAACTTGTAAAATTCCCGAAATCGCTCAGGATAATCCATACTTCCATCCATAATATATTTTGTTTTTATTGACTATTGTGTCAACTGCAAGTAAGTAATGCTGTCTGCAACAGTTTGGGCTACAAGATGCACGGCGCGCAGTAAGCCTTTTATGTGGAGGAGATTAGGAAAACGTGTTTGCTTCCAATTTTCTTCCAGTTTATAGTGTTTCAGCTGCAAAACTAAATATAGCAGTAAACGATTTCATTTTTACGATTTTATTGATACTAGCTTTGTTTCTCAAGAGATCATTAGCGTCTAATTCTTTATCCCTTAGAACTCAGATCCCTGACTGTAGTAGATACCCAAAGTCGGTTTTAAAGGTCACCTCATCGCTTGTTCTAAACATTTTTTTGGCATTGCTTTTAACCTTCCTATACTCACGTCAAAATGAAAGACGTATACTACACTATATAAGTCGGTCTCACAGACCGTATGCGTGAGTATAGGAAGGTTAAGCAACACCCAGCAGTCATATTCATCAAACACGTTAGATCGTTAACGCCGACTATGGCCTATCGCTATCTTTTGTTCTGGGCTTGGCTTCGAATCAACACTTTTACAATGGTAGTAATGTTTTCGTTTTTGTTGGTTTGAGTGTTGTTTCAAAGCGTTCATTTTCCACAATCTATATGAGACACAAGCAGAAGCGATGTTGCTCATCGTACACGTTAGGTTGTTATCAACCACGATGGCTCATCGCTATCACGTGTTTTGGCTATCACTTCGAATGGGCGTTTTACAATGGTGGTCTCTTTTTTTGGTTTGAGGGTTGTTTCAAAGCGCTCATTTCCCACAATTGATATACGACAAAAATTCAGGTAACACCAGCGGCAACCATGTTGCTCAAAACAAGTTATGCTCAGCAAATACGTTAGGTTGTTATCAACGACTATGGCTTATCGCCATCGTTTGTTTTTGGGCGTTGCTTCGAATGGAGGTTTTTACAATGGTGGTAGTCTTCTCTTTTTGGTTTGAGGCTTGGTTTCACAACGTTCATATCCCACAATTCATATGCGACAAAACATGCAAGTGACACCAGCAGCAGTCATGTTGCTCAAAGTAAGTCATGCTCATCTAACATGCTTGCTTGTTATCAACGACGGTGGCTTATCACTATCGTTTGTTTCTGGGCGTTGCTTCGAATGGGCGTTTTTACAATGTTGGTACTCTTCTCTTTTTTGTTGGTTTGAGTGTTGTTGGAAACCACTCATTTCCCACAATTGATATGCGACAAAAGAATAAAAGCAACAGCAGTAGTTGGTTGTTGCTCAAGGCAACGCCCAAAACCACCACTAGATAACCACGTGACTGTTGCTACTTCGAAGTGACGGTCGCAACCACCAACGCCGAGAAGCCACGCTCCAAACAAACGATAAGCCGTTTCACACCGTCGAATTGGGAGGCAATATTCACTTCAGATCCAACTTTGGTTATCCACTCCTGTTGGTTTTTCTAAATTTCTGATGTTCCTTCGATGGTTATAATTTATCCAACTTGTGGTCTAATCTATTCTTACCATTATAATTTCAAATTACCGTCTTCTCACAAAATAACGAATAATGAAATCGATTCTTATGTTTTTTTCTTTTTGTCTCTGGCCGCGCAAGTAATTATTGTTATTTCAACCATTTTCAGAGAAAGGAAAAATTCAAACACATCAAACCAACCACCAACGGCCTGGATCCGTTCAATGATGACGACGACGACGTCCGACGTGTCGCCCAAGAGATGGAAGCGAAATATGTAATATTGAGACGACCTATCGGCGATCCGAACCCACTTTGTATCTCACTCAGTGCTTGTTTGTTAGGGCGTTAGCGGGCCGAAGAAGAAGCGGAAAGGTCGAAGGGACGATTACGCGGATATCGGGATGGGCTATGACGAGAACGATCCCTTCATCGATAACACGGACGGCTACGACGAGATCATACCGCAGAACGTCACCACGGTGCTCGGCGGCTTTTACATTAATTCGGGAGCGTTAGAGTTTAAGACTGATGATGAGGCCAGTTCTGAGATTTCTTCCAGTTCTTCGTCGGAGAACGAGGACGACGAAGACGCTACCGCGAAAACCGCCAGTAGGAAGGTCTGTATTGGTGTATTGTGTTCCGTTAGATGAAGGCGTTTTTACCATTGATGGGTGTTTTACAGAGGGCACTGGTCTCGTCCAGCGACTCAGAGGGAGAAAAAGAGACTGATAAAGATCTAAATCACGTAGATAAGGTAAGTCAATAGAATTTTTTATTACCTATTTTTAGAGGAAATTTGTCCGTCCTAATGAAGAACATATTTCCCATGTTTTGTGACAAATTTTCCAACAATCTTCTGGATGATATGCAGCATGTTAGGAGGAATAATTGTTTGTAAATGGCTGTCTTGCTAGAAGCATCTGGAGTGTTTCCAAGATGTTGGAGCAAATACCCACTCGTACATTTGTTGTACAATACTCTTCTAAAATCATCTACAGTATTTCCACCATATTAGAGCAAATGCTCACTTGTAAATTTTGATGTCTTTCTAGAAGCATCTGGAGTGTTTTCAAGATGTTCGAGCAAATGCTCATTCGTAGATTTCAATGACTTGCTAGAATTATCTGGAGGGTTTCCAATATGTTAGAGCAAATGCTCACTTGCAAACTGCGATGTCTTTGTAAGAGCATCTGGAGTGCTTTGAAGATGTTCCAGCAAATGCTCAGTGTTAAATTTCGATATCTTTTCAAAGAGCCATCTGGTAACATCTACGATGATGTAGGATACACTTCTTTTGGGGTTGTAGTTTTCAGCTGTTTTCAGAATGTTAGATAGAACTAATATCCAGTTGCCAATTTTAATACTTTCGAAAAAATCTCTTGTTTATTTTCAGAATGGCAAAGGAAACACCGTTTTGCACGTTGCAAACCTTTCAAAGCACCCTTTTACCTATTTTGAGAATGTTGGGACGCATTTTCAGTCCGTAGTTGCGGTATTTTCCAGCAAATCTCTTGTTTACTTCCACGGCGTTGGAGGAAATGCTGTTTTGGACGTCGTGGTTTTTCCTGAAAAATCTTTTAATCATTCTCAGACTGTTGGAGCAAATTAGAATCGCTAATATGTTTTCCTAAAAATTTCCAAAGCATTTCCAGTATGCCGAAAATATTCATTCGAATTTTCCAAGCATCTTCTTGACGGTACGCGACATATTAGGAGGAATTATTATTTGTAAATTTCGTTGTCTTTCTGGAATCATTTGGCGTGTTTCAAGATACTAGAGCAAATGCTCACTTGTAGATTTCCATATCTTTTCAAAGAACAATCTGGTGACTTCTAAGATGATTTTGGAACTGTGATTTTTAGCTATTTTTAGGATGTTGGAGCAAATATCCAGTTGCCAGTGGTAATACTTTCAAACAAATCTCTTGTTTGCTTCTAGGATGCCAGAGGAAATACCATTTCGTAAATTCCGCTCCTTTCAAAACAATTTTTTCATTATTTTCAAAATGTTGAGACGAATTTTCAGTCGGTAGTTGCTTATTTGCTTCCAAGGTGTTGAAGGAAATGTTGTTTTGGACGTCGTGGCCTTTGATCATTCTCAGCCCATTGGAGCAAATATACAGTGGCCAATTTGTTTTCGAGGAAGCATCCAAATTATTTTCAGGAAGTTTCAAATATTTATTCGCAACTGCGAGTCTTCCTGTTCCACCGCTACGATATCGAAGTTTCCTCCAATGTCATTGTCTCCTGTTTCTGAACTTTTAAATACCGTCCAAACTTCTAGTTAGTACGAGCTTCCTATAGGGTTTTTAGGAAGGGCCATTTTTGTATTGAGTTGTTAATTTCTGACTGAAATTTTATGGCGGCGGTTTTAGGGGAATTGGGTAAAGCATAACTTTTTAACTTTTCGTTTTAGAAACCTAAGATACATACCAATGGACTAGAAGTGGAAAGCAAACATAAGAAGAAATTGTTAACGCCGGAGAAAATCAAGCAACTGAAAAAGAAACGCACCGAGGAAAGGAAGAAGAATACCGTGAAGGAGTTGTTGATGGAGAAGCGCGAAGAGGAAACCAATCAGCTGTTATTGATGGCCAAATCCGTCGATAAACCGCCGGATATGAAAGGTAAATTAGGTCAGCTCCTTTCTTGCTTTTTCTCGTTTTTTTTTTTTTTTTTTGTGGGGGAAGTGAGGTCAATTAATTTTAAACACTACTTCCATTCCCTTACGTACGCAAATTTATCGATATTATTCCTCATTCCTTAATTTTGTTCTGGCTCTAAACGAAAGAAAATGAAGTATGTAGTTACTCCGACTACGTTAAAAATATTTGGATAACTACTAAGGACGAAATTCCTAATTTGAAGTCATCCGAAATTTAACATCATTTTAAACTTACTTTCCAGAAGAACTAATGGATTCGATGAAAGAAAACAAGAAACCCCATTCGGCCGATAACATATCGGACGTAATCGAATTCGTGGTAAAAGGAGCCGAAGATAATTTGAAAAACCACGATCATCCGGACGTTAAACCTAACATCTCGGATAAAACGAACGTGAGAGCGCCGTCGTCGGATGGCGAAAACAGCAGAGACGGCGTCGACGATAAACGGGGCGATTACGAAATCGTCAAGCTTCCGGAGAATTTACCGAACGACATCGTCGACATCATCGAGCGCATCAAAGAATACGCCAGCAAAAATACCGATGGAAAAGTCAAATTCTTATCCGGATCGGTTTGCGACATTTTATTAAAGTAGTTCTTAACATCTTATTTGATCTAAAACAAAATAGGTACTTACCCCGTGTTTGTAGGTTGGAGAGGAAATGTAAATGTTTAGGGAGACCGTCGCGGATGAGGATCTACGAACATCTGGCGCCGTTCGTGAAATGTCGAAAGGAAACTCTGATGCGAAAGGCTAAGAATTTAGTGTTGGAAGATGATCAGAAAAGGTTAAGGACGCTGGTCGTCAAGTAAGTGTTGTGAATTGCAAGAACGTTGGTACGTTTGTTCGTGGATGTTTATGGATGATATTGTTTTCAGATTAAGGGATGAAATCAACAGGATTATGCCGACTTTGTTGGAGAATTACGAGAAGGATAGTCAGAAGGTGATGCAGAAAAAGTGAGTAGACGAATTGCAGTTCATTCCATTAAGTTGTAGCGCCGATCGAAATGTATCAATGATGTTCGTTTCTGGTGGATGAAATCGTTCATGTTTCCAAAATGACCACAGTTAGTTGTAATTTTGTTATAATTTTTCCCTGCATTTGGGGTGTTGGTCTGATGAAAATGATCCAAAAAATATATATGTATATTTAATTCAATCGAGAATTGTCATCTTTGGTTTTCCTTAAACAGCTGCTTACATCTCGAGAACTGCTTAAATTCTGATGTAATTTTGTTGTATCTTTAAATTTGCCTGATCGAAATTCATAACTAGAAGTGAACATAATACACCTGGTCCTATAAAAATCGGAGCACTTTTCAAAAAAATTCCACGAATTCCGATAGCTACTAAAAGTGATACCCCAAGCTCGCCCCGTAAGATGACCTCATCAGTTTCGCAGCACAACAGTTAGCGAGCGGAAAATCGGATTTTGTTCGATTTAATATATATTAATTTTTTCTGAAGTTTCATAGGGGTACCTCTTAAAATTTCGAAGAAAATCGAAATGGTCGGAAGTACGACTTATTACACATCAAATTGAAGCTCTTCTCGTACAAATTGGGGATAAAATAATTTCGGATACGAGAGACGGTTCATTGGGGTAATATTCAATGAGAAAGTGAAAAGTCGTTCTGGACGAATCGCTCTGGTACGCTCTAACATCCAAACGAAGCAATTTTCACGAGTTTGGAGGTCAAGGTCGTATTCTACGCCTTCGAAAATATCTGTACATGGAATTTCGTCTAATTTAGAACATATTAATTTTTCTGAAATTTCAAAGGGGTACCCCTTGAAATTTCGAAAAAATCGAAATGGTCGGAAATATGACTTATTACACATCAAATTGAAGCTCTTCTCGTGCAGATTAGGGACTAAATAATTTCGGGTACGAGATACGGTTCATTAAGGAAATATTCAATGAGAAAGTGAAAAGTCGTTCTGGACGAATCGCTCTGGTACGCTCTAACATCCAAACGAAGCAAATTTCACGAGTTTTGAGGTCAAAATCGTCTTCTACACCTTCCAAAACATCTGTACACAGAATTTCGTCTAATTTAGAACATATTAATTTTTTCTGAAATTTCAAAGGGGTACCCCTTGAAATTTCGAAGAAAATCGAAATGGTCGGAAATATGACTTATTACACATCAAATTGAAGCTCTTCTCGTGCAGATTGGGGACTAAATAATTTCGGGTACGAGATACGTTTCATTAAGGAAATATTCAATGAGAAAGTGAAAAGTCGTTCTGGACGAATCGCTCTGGTACGCTCTAACATCCAAACGAAGCAAATTTCACGAGTTTTGAGGTCAAAATCGTCTTCTACACCTTCCAAAACATCTGTACACAGAATTTCGTCTAATTTAGAACATATTAATTTTTTCTGAAATTTCTGAAATTTCGAAGAAAATCGAAATGGTCGGAAATATGACTTATTACACATCAAATTGAAGCTCTTCTCGTGCAGATTGGGGATAAAATAATTTCTGGTATGAGAGACGGTTCATTGAGGAAATATTCAATGAGAAAGTGAAAAGTCGTTCCGGACGAATCGCTCTGGTACGCTCTAACACCCAAACGAAGCAATTTTCACGAGTTTTGAGGTCAAGGTCGCATTCTACGCCTTCGAAAATATCTGTACACAGAATTTCGTCTAATTTAGAACATATTAATTTTTCTGAAATTTCAAAGGGGTACCCCTTGAAATTTCGAAGAAAATCGAAATGGTCGGAAATATGACTTATTACACATCAAATTGAAGCTCTTCTCGTGCAGATTGGGGATAAAATAATTTCGAGTACGAGAGACGGTTCATTGGGGAAATATTCAATGAGAAAGTGAAAACTCGTTCGCGACGAATCGCTCGGGCAGGCTCTAAGACGAAACGAAGCAAATTTCACGAGTTTTGAAGTCAAGGCCTACACCTACAAGGTCAAGGTTAACACGACACTTAAAAATTTTCTCGAGAATTAGAGACCGTCTACATGAAAATCTAACGATCTAACGAGGTTTTTGTCGATACCGATTATTTCCTACAGAGAGGATTGTATTGTGGAAAAGGTTTCTGTCTGTGTTGCTATAATTGAATGTTTTTGGATTTATGGCGAAAATACACACCTTTATTGTCCAACATCCCGAAGAAATTGTAATTAATTAATTAATTAATTAATTACACACCAGACAAGGAAATTACAAGCCAACAAACTTTTGTGAGAGAACTTTTGTGTCAAATGTGGAGAACGGGAAGGGCAACGGCATTCGGCGTAGCAAAGACGTGTGTAGGTTTACTACTGCGCATCCTAAACCGATACGAAAGTTATCGTTTGTTGAGTTGTACCTGTTTATAGTAGGTCGAAAAGCGCGGAGTGACTGGTGGGGCCGATATTGTTATTTAGAAGATTTGTAAGAAATAAGGAAACGTAAAATGTTAAAAGTTTCAAATATTAATTGTAAAAAAGAACAACAATATTATTTCGCTATAGTATAGCTTCATCAGGTGGATGAATAATGGCTTAGAATCCAAGGTTCTTACATTTATACAAAAATTTTACAGGTTTACAGATTTAAATTTAGGAGGAGAAAATAATCGTAAATTTATCATTAACTTAAAAATTTCACATGTTCAATACAAAGACAAAAAACTTAATTTATTAGAATTTTTACATTTTTACAAGATTTTAGTGGAAAAATGTCGGGAGTTATTCATTTTTACAATAAATATTTGAAGCTTTTAATATTTTACGTTTCTTAATTCGCATGGTGAATATGTCGAAAAGTAGTTGAAGGTGTGTAGATTGTTCTGTAATAAAATACAAACGAAAGCAAATTGTTAATCTTCTTTTAATACCCAAACGGTACTTACGTTCTGGATCAGCATTGTATATACTATCATATACCGCACCATTATGGTAGAAACGGAAAGGTAAATACAAAAATTTAGCTTTTCATGTTTATCTTTAATTCCGCGAATATTTTCCTTTCTTTGGTCCAAGTCAATCATATTTCAAAGCACCAATTTTTCGAATCTGTGCACCGTTTGTTGTTAAAATTCTTAGTTGTTAGCATTCGTGAACTCATCCTGATTGATGTTAAATATCATCTCACATAATGTCATAATTTCTATGCTTCGTCCTCACGTTTCTGGTTTCCCATATACTGAGTTTGTTTTCTCTATTATTTCGCAGGTTTTCGAAAGAAAGTTTAGCGAACGAGGAGAACAAGCAACTGAGGATGCCAAAAAGGAGATTTCAATGGACGGAGGATATAAAGTAAGTAATCCGACGCGTATTTCGATCGATCAATCGATAATATTACATGCGTTTTTCTGTATGATTATAGGAAACTGTTAAAAGACATTATAACGTTGAGAAAGCGCTGTTTCGTATCGGAAGGAAAACATAGGGACAACCTGGAGGCGTTAATATGCACATATTTAAAAACCGACATTCAGATTTTGTGGCCCGAAGGTTGGATGTCGATGAACACGCTACAAAAAGCCTGTAACATCGTACCGCAGGACTCTAAGAAGCCTTCCAATCCAACGCAATCTTCCTCGACGGCCCCCGTTAAGCTGGAATCGTCGCACGTGATGGAAATACAAAAACTGACGTCGAACTCGCATTTGTCTATAACCCCGGTAACGAACGTCTTAGCCCCGCCGCAAAAATCTGTAAATACGAACAATGTAGATAGTGTAAAGTCGAGGAATGTAAATACGAGTGATATTACCATAAATAAGATCGATACTAGGGATATCAGTCCGAGTAAAAGTAACAATAAAACACTGCCCGAAATGATAAAGAGCTCAAACTCGCTAACTATAACCCCGGCGGTCAGTAGTACGATGAAAACGTGCTCGGAAAGGATGAAACGGATCGATTTTACCGAACCGAGCAAAGAAACCGAGCTGGTCGCCTTAGAGGAGGCCGTCGCTAAAGCCTTCGGGGAAAATAACAATCTGCATTCGACGAAATCGAAAGAAACCGGCAATCACCACTCGAAACTCGAAATCGGTAGTAAACCGGAAGTAGGAAGTCACTGTCAAATTATCGATCTCACCGATACGTTAACGCCGGATATCAAAAAGAAACCTTCGTCGCAAAAGGTCAAACCCAAACCGTTCGAGCCTGAAAAGGGAACGATCCGCGTTAAAACCGATCTGATGAAGCCGAAATCGGATAAGGACGAGATAAATCCGAAAATCTGCGAGAATCTGACCGAATTGATGCGAGCTTCCTCCTCGTCTTCCTCCGCTTCGATAAGCCCCCACGGAAAAACGAAAGAGCAATATTTGCCGTACAGCACGACGCCTCCTTTGGACTTTCAAAAATGAAGCAGACCAACGAAGGTGACGAAATACAGAAGACGATGGAGGGTCTGAAGGTGTTACAGAAACTGCAGAATCCGACTAAATCGAACGAAGCCATGACGAGCTCGCCGGTTTCGGTCATCGCCTACAATAAGAGTTACTCGCCGAAAGGCGTCCTCCATAATACGGCGCCCTTACCGTTGCAACCCGCCCCCAATCTCCCGGTGAGAAGCGAATACAAGGCCGATTACAGTACCGGATTCCAAGAGGCCTTTCAGAGACAGCTTCGCAACGATTTTAATTTAATGCAGAATTCAGTTAATCACTCCGCACCCACCTCTTCCAAAAGCCACTATAATAGGTGCAGTTAATTCTCTTTTATTTTCGATTCTTTTAGTTTATTCGTTTCCTTTTGTTTCTTTTGTAGCTCTGAAAAGTACCCGCACTCGTCCGAGAGCTACCTAAACGACAAGTATTATCCTGTAAGTATAAATGTTGTGTAACAAATAGAAAACTAGTTTCAAAGAGATACTTGAGTGAATCAAAATTACAAATGAATAAAAAAAAAGGAGAACATCAACGTAACCCTCCAATGAACGACTCCTTACAAAGGCTCGCTTGTTAGGCAACTCTCGCAGAAGGTTGTGCAATGCCTGCGCTATAGTCTGCAGTGCATAGCGCAGCTTTCTGTGAGAAACATATGAACCTCAGTGTAGGTCATGCATTGGAAAGTTATGTAGATGTTCTACTTTTTTATTCATTTATAAATATTCTTATATCTCATATGTAGTCGGTTAAAACTGGTTTAAAAGTCTGGTCATCTGAAGACAGCGGAAATAATCTATCAATGCCACTTATAAGGCAACCTTTCGAAGTGTACACCTCCGATTTTGATGAAACTTGGACGTTTTAGTTCGTAAAAGTCTAAGGAACACATTTTCTTTTTTGTTTCGGCTCAAGTTGTTATTAAGGGGTTAAAATAGCCCTGAAGGAAAAGCATGTTAGAGGGGGCGAGGCAGTTTCACGTAGAAACAGTGCGCCAATGGACATAAAAGCAGTTCCAAAATGTTCCGTAGGTAAAATAAATAAAGTTGGCTGGTTTGGGCCGTCGAGCTCAAAGTTTGTGCAAATACCCGTGGAAATTGAGGCAGAAGAATTTGCTAACCTCCAAAGGAAATTTTCTTGTACTTTATCTTCTTCATTTTCTCTTAATGACTCTATAATGCTAGCAGACCGGGATCTCCTATAACTTCAGTCCATTGATTGTCCCCGTTCTAACTGCCATCTGCAAAATTCTTTTTCTAACAGTTTGTGGACACGAAAGATTTATAAAACTTATCTATCTTATCTTATCTTTTTTTTCTCTTCTGCGTCTCCTTTCAGTAGCTCTATAATCCTATACGACCATGATTTCCTTTAACATCGAGCCCTAGATTCATCTCGATTGCAGCTGTCGTCTGCAAAACTCCTTGTTCTAATAATTCTTGGACATGAGGACTACAAAAACCATCCAAATGATATCCATGTTTTTCTTCTTCTTCGTTTTTTGGTAAAGAAGGGCCAGGATTCAAGTCTCGATCGGGGCGGTTACAGCAGTCTAGATTTTTTCGATTTGGTTTTGACGACGCGATTCGTCCAAGAATCGTACGCGTCGCCGAAAGATTGGGTTTGGGTTGTCAAACTCAAAGTTAACGCGAAATACACCTGAGGAATCAAGGAAGAAGAATTTGCTTCCAGATTGGCTAGCCTCTAGATTCCAACAGTTCTTGAAAACGAAGATTTCATCAAATTTCCAACTGACATCTCTCTGTTCTTTCTCTTCTTCGTCTTCTTTCAGTGCCTTTATAATTAAATAAGACCACAGTCTCCTTCAACTTCAATTAGAAAGTCCCGATACCAGCCATTGAGTGTTCGGATTTCTTATTATCTATTCGTCTTCTTCCTTTTCCTCTTCTTCTAACTACTCTGTAATCCTATTGGAATATGATTTTCATATCAATCATCAATTTGATTATCCCATATCAATCGTCCTTGAGTTAACTTCTGCCTCCATATTGTCCTATCCAAAAGCCCTAGGATTATTCTAAACGATATTTTCCCGTCTTTTTTTCTTTATATTTTCGTCATCCAGTTGCTCTACAATCCTACGTGATCAAAATCCAGTTTTATGTGCCTCCAGATGGTTTACCTTTAGCTGGTAACTGCATGATTCTTTTATCTAATCAATTCGTCGACGTGAAGCTATTATAAAATTTCCAAACTACATCGTTTCGTTCTTCTAATTCGTTTCCTTGCAGTGACTTTTCTCTTACCTCCAATTTATGCCGTCTCTATACCTTGTTTCCAAAATAGAGAGACGACTTTCTGAACACACCACGTTTATAGTAAATCCTGATTGGTCGAAAGCAGCACTAAATTACACTGCACAAATCCTGCTATGATCCTATCGTGTACGTAATTCTGTCAAATATATTGACATTTGTTTGTTACCACTAGTTATTGTGTTGTTTATTATATTTTTCTGTTTCTCTCCCTCTTTCGAAGCATCGCTTTAATTTGCCGCGTAAATTTTATTCCAGATTTTATAGTGCGTAATTTGGGTTTGGCGTTCGTTCAGAAATTCATCCCTCTATTTCTGAAACAAGGTATAGCTACCATCTGCTAGATTCTTTCGTCTAAGATTTTGTGGGCTCGAAGATTTCATAAAACTTCCCAAGGATATCTTCTTGTACTTTTCCTTCTTGGTCTTCTCTTAGTGACCCTACAATGCTAGATGATCACGAACTTCTGTAACTTCAACCCACCGATTGTCCGAGTCCTAACTGCCATCTGCAAGATTCTTTTGCCTAACAGTTCTTGGGTACGAAGATTTCGTAGAACTTCGAAACGATATCTTCTTGCCCTTTTTTCTTCTTTGTCTTCTTTCAATGACTAGCCTAGAAGGCTATGGTCTCATTTAACTTCAGCTCCTAGACTGTCTCGATTCTAACTGCCATTTGCAAGATTCTTTTGTTTAATACTCCTTGATACGAATATCTTGTTCTTTATTCTTCTTCGCTTTTCAGTTGCTCTAGAATCTTGTAAGACCTTGAATTTTGACCCCTACATTATATGGATTCTAGCTGTCATCTGCAAGATTCTATTGTCTTAGCAGTTCGTGAGCATGAAAACTTCCAAACGATATCTTGTACTTTTTCCTACTTAATCTACTTTCAGCGCCGCTATAATCCTAGAGGACCTTGATTTCCTTTAACTATAGGTCCTAGATTGTCCTGGTGTCAGCTGCCATCTGCAAAATTCTTTCGTGTAATAGTTTTTGGGCACGAAGACTTCATAAAACTTCGAAATGGTATTTTCTTGTTCTTTTTCTTCTTCGTCTTCTCCTCTAGAATCACCATGGTCTTCTTTAATTCTGATCCCTACATTATCTGGATTCTGGCTGTCTTCTGCAAGAATCTTTTATCTTAATAGTTCGTGGGCACGAAAACTTCGAAACGATATCTTCTTTTACTTTTTCTTCTGAATCTACTCTCAGTGACTATAACTCTAGAAGGCCATGATTTTCCTTAAATTTGGGTCCTACATTGTTCTAGCAAGATTCTTTCGTCATTTACGGTCAGTTTTTGCCCACGAGGGCTTCATAGAACTTCGAAGCGATATCTTCTTGCAGTAAGTCTATAATTCTATAGGACCATCATCTCCTTTAATGTGAAACCCTAGAATATCCTGCCATCTGAAAGATTCTGTCATCTAACTATTTATGGACACGAAAACTTCATAGAACTTCGACGCGAGGTCGTCTTGTTCTTTCTCGTCTTTATCTTCTTTCAGTGCCCCTAAAAGGGTTTTTACTCCACCCTCATCAGGGAACATAGTCTTATAGGACTAACATGATGATCACGATGAAGGTGGACTACTTTCCCGAAATTCATCACTAAGATTACTACGGCCGAACTTGAATGTCGAAAGCCGGAAATAAATTGTTTGAGCTTGAATGGTGCTTGATCACCAAAATCCAAGGAATGGGGTCATCATGCGTCGTCGTTCGGTTAAACCACTCCTAGAATCGTAAGAATCTTTGAACGAAAATATCTCCGATT
Organism: Chrysina gloriosa; assembly: GCA_038088585.1. Classification (NCBI taxonomy): domain Eukaryota; kingdom Metazoa; phylum Arthropoda; class Insecta; order Coleoptera; family Scarabaeidae; genus Chrysina; species Chrysina gloriosa. The sequence continues at coordinate 7,265,550 of CM076090.1, read as the reverse complement.
AAACTTTTTTTTTTTGGGGGAAACTGTTAACTTTGTCCTTTTTTTTTTTTTTCTAAACGTTATCGAATGATTTGTTGTTGCAACTGCCAATGTTCCCTACACAAGAAACTTCGTCAACTTCGACGATATCATTTACGATGCGCTGATAACCCCAAGAGTATTCGATTCCAGAAATACTCTAATAAAAATACAAAAATCGATAAAACAACGGATAAATACTTTACATTATTTCGTTTATTAAAGCCTTCTGTAGGTAATAAATAATCTATTTTACAGAGCTCGAAAAATACCTTTCCCCGCCGAATTCTTCACAAATGAACAATCATCCGCCTCAACAATCAGGTAATGAATTTCATTTCTCTTTTTGCTCATAAACGCGGTTAATTCACGTGAGGCTTTCGTGGCCGATACTTTAGAATCTTCTTTTGAGATTTTCATTTTGTCCCATTTTAAGGACACTGCGAAATGTCACAAGAAGATTCCACAATGTATGTACTTACACGTTTACGTTGATTTTTTGGATTATTTCCCTTTTTCCTGTTATTGCCAAATACGTGTACCTATATCTAATAATGATTTTCTCTCGATTATATCCAGGTTCTCATATCCTCGATGATATGTTAGCAAATTTGTTCTCTGAATATGGATATTCAAAGTCAGGTACGGGGTGCATGGATACATACAAGATTTATAGTTTACATATGCAATAATGTTCGGTTTACTTGGTGGTTGGCTGCTAACATAATATGTATCTTACATACTCGCCGTTCACATTATTAATCTAGTTGCTGTTCTAATTTTTTCTGTAGCTTTTCGTAGACCTCCGCACCCCTGCCATACTATTTTATATTTATGCGCATAATGCATACCTACATTGTACATTATTTTTTTTTGATGACAATCATTTCACGATCATTCTACCGCATTCGTTTCAATGCTATACATACATATTTATGCGCTTTTTTCGATGGAAACAAACATATAATACGTCTATGTACGTTTAATAAAAGAAAAGAGGAAAAATCAATAAGTAAGGGTCGTAAACGTACATTTTGGGGTGAGTTTGTAACTGTGTAATAGGGACGTATCGAGGAGTTTGATTAGACGATTCGGTCCGAAGCATGGTCGTTTCTTTAGCTATCCTGTTAGCATAGTGCTTTCATGTTTCCTATTATCTTTTCAACATGAAACAGATGATAGTGAAAAAATAGATTTAGAATCTTGCGGGTTTATCGGCATACTAACCGCGTGCCAAATCTTGTAGGATCTTTCCATTAACTAACTATTGCGAGTTATAGATGTTACGATGGTATTAATTTGGTGTTTATTAGTTATACGAGGGTAGCTTGAAAAGTTTCCGGCATGACAATGAAAATAAAATGATACGGATTAAAGTTATATTTTTTACATTTCAAGACAATCCCCACGAAGCTAAACACATTTGGTCCAACGTTTCTCTAGCCTCTCGTCAAACAATTTTTTTAAATATGATAGCGCGCTAGAAAAGATTCAGCAGAAATAAAACATCTCTGGCGTGCGTTGATCAAAGAAACACGTAGGTCCTCAATTCGCAATTTTCATAAAATAGCGACTTTTACCCTATCTCTTAACTTCCACTGTGCGTAATTATTTTCGTAATTATCAAATTTGATTCAGAAATGAACTCTGTCAGTCTCAACAGAAGTCAAGACGATATCTAATTGTACTTAACGATAGTAAATATTGTGGAATTTAAGATTTACTAAAATTATCATCCTGTGATAATTATAATTTTGCTGTACATTCTCCAGTTTCCTTTCTAACTATTAGCGACTAGTCTTTTACCTAGTTATTTTCGTGTTAGTTTTGTAGTTTATTTTACAGTAGGTATTAGACGTTTTTACAAGAAAGCATCGCCCTCACTTATTGATTTTCAAAAAAAAAAATCATTTTTAATCATTAAATTTTCTTATACATATAGGTTCATCGAAGTTTTGATTTGCTCATGGTAATTTCAGGTGGCCACGTCCCCAAGCCGCCTCCGAAATAGCTAATGTTTATCTGAGATTTTATCGTCAAACTGCCATTTTTATACGATTAATAATTTGTGTTTGTATCATCGATGATGATGATGATGATGATGAGATGTATATTTGTAGATAAGAGATGAAGATGATGAACTACCTAATTGTAAAATGTAGAATTCATTCCTGCTCTGTAATTTATTTTGTTGTATATATATTTTGTAAAAAAAAAAAAATTCAAATAAAATGTGATTTTTGATACTTATCGTTTTAGCGTTTTATTACGTCGATTTGAACCGCGAAGGTGAGCCGATAAGATTGTAGGTTTTCGATTGCTCTAATAAGCTGCGAATTATCTATATTCGATCGTCTAGCTTATCTGACAAGAAATCGTAAAATTCACTAATAAGTTGATCTAAGCATGTAACCTATGACTAGCTACCAGATGACATTTTGAAGTTTCTTGGGATCAAATCATTAGACCAAGATCGTTGTCATATTATCTAGATATTAGTGACAAATTTTATGCATTTTAGATCAATTTCTTTTTCGATTGTTTGTCTGATTTGGAACATGGATGGTGGTGTTTGTAAGATTCAACTTCTAAGAGCTTATCTTTGATGCAGATGAATTGGGCCAATGTTTTATAGTTTTTATCTGTGGTCATGATAGGCAATTTTCATGTAACCATTTAGCGGAACATATACAAGAAAAAGTTGTGGGTTACATGTCTCTGTCACCTCTACAGGGTTTTAGACCAATCGGTCTATTCTTGGGATGGAGAAGTCAACAACATTTATTGACGAATAATGGAAACAGGGGTAATTCAAGAGATTGATGTTGCTCCTAATGTCAAAAGTATCATCTTAACCGAGTCCTTCGATAAAATAAACGCTACATTAGCAAACGATACAATTCTAAACAAATCTCCATAAGAGAATAATCCAGTACACGAAAATTGCTCCGTTTCGAACCAAATAATTCAAAAACATTGAGATAGTCCTTAGAGCCAACATCCAGTAATTCCCACAAGCAAAGCAAAAGGTATTTTAGAGTATGAAAAACGATTCGTAAAGCAACGAAAGAAGACTTAGAAACGAGAGAAAAATAACACTTAGAACAATTAAAGAAGGAAATATGACACTAAAACTTCCACTAAGCTCAAAAAAAAATCCGTTGAGAACCCGGCCCAAAGATTGAAAAGAAAAAATACTCGGATCAGAAATATGTATACAGAAATAGATATAAATCGCAAGAAGAAAATAAACGAAAATATTTAGAGAGCAGAAATAGTGCAGAAAGATTTTATAAAAAGAAGCTGAAACGAAAATATTTCAACGAATTTGTGAGATTGATGTTTATGCAGAGTCTAGTTTGAATCACAGAGCAAGTTTTATAAAAATTTACTCCAGAAGGAAAGCTTAAGCGAATGGAAAGTGTATATAAAAGAGAGTCTCGAAAAATGGTGTTCTGAGGCTGATTACTCCTTCTTCAAGTACCGTCTCGTATAAGAAGGTTGGCTATCATCTTCGTTTAACCACAAGATCGTACACCATCAAAAAGGAAATGCATCACATCTCACTGTAAACCGTAAGTAACAGAGAAAACAGGCAAATAAGCGGTGTTAAAAAGGTAACTTGAAATAAATCGAAATCCACGAGACGGTCCCGATTCGTTGAAGGGTGGAGGATTTTGACATTGGTTAAGAAAGTTCTGTTATTGTGAATCGCCGATTTTCACGAATTCTCTCATTACCCAAAACTTCGTCCGTCACAACAATTGATCTTACATTCTGTTCTTCGTCATGGACATTAGTTCGTCCTTCTCGAAACATGCGACACCACCTTCTAACCACACTGTCACGTCTGTCACTCGTGCCATTTTCACAAGTTCACGATGAATCATGTTTCTTCCATGCAGAAATGGGATAACAGCACGCAGTTTACATTCGACAGGACTTTCTAATGCAGCAGCCATTTTAAACGCCCAAAATATCAGTAAAGAATCCGGACAATTCTCTCACTAGCACTGTCAGACTCACATTGAACCAGACTACACCGCAGCGCTGCGATCACGCCGATATTCCCAATCCTTCCCTCACTAGGCGGAAACGGAACTTACTTTACTTTTTATAATTTTCGTGATTAGAAATTAAACGAGAAATTGTGGATCTAGACACGCCTATTAAACGCGATAACTCACTATGTGAAGGATTCCCAGGATGTTTTCTATTTTTTTCTGTAATTTCTATTTTATTACGCAAAGATAGGTCTTTTCGCGCCATTTTAAGTCACTATTACACTGTTAGAAAATAAACAAGCTATTAACAAGCTTTTGGGAATGTCTAAACAACGGCATTGTTCTATTAAGTGGAACAGTGTTCTAGTAAGCGACGTACAATATTAATAATAATATGTATCTGTGTCGGTTCTTCAAGAAAATGTTCTTATAAGCGGCGATATCTATTAAGCGGCTGTTCTTTTAAGCGGAATGTACTGTATAAATTAAATATCAAAACTAAAATAAAGGGCGGTATTATTTGGTTCAAAATTATTAAAAAACATTTGGGAACCAGGTCCACTAAGTTATGAGATACGGTATATAATATGGATTGATTGCCTTCTAGGATGAACAGAAGAATTATGACGACGAAGGGATACCCGCACGGAATTCCTTCGGTGCTGATATGAGTGAAGACATACCGATATCCACGAGATCGCAATCCGCTTAGCATCCATCCCTAAGAGGGCTTATGGCTTAAGACCGGCCCTGGTTATCCGCGTAGATCAGCAGAGTAATAAGATTTGGTTTCTACAGTTCTCACTGGACGAATTTACGAACCTAGTCTAGGGGGAGGCACGAATTAGAATTTTCCCTCTCTCAATCGCGTTTCAATTAACTCAAAATTCCACGATCTTTTACGCCCGATCTGAACTATCCACGTTTAAATTTCCCGCGGTTTCCTCTACCAACTCGAAGCAACTGCGGAATTATATGTTACTGCGTGCGCCGGTCGTCTATTCGATTTAGGGAGTTTGTCGCAATTTAGTTTGCATTCGTTCGCATATGCGGCTGTCAAGTGTTCGCTTGTTTTAGACAAAAATTTAAAAAGACCGATTTCGCCAATTCCGGTTTTGATAAGTCCGGGAGTCTGTGCCATATCCAGCGTACGTCCGAGGTGAGTCTCTTATCGATTTTATCCATACGATCGCCTAATTAGGTGCTAGTACTAATCGGGCAACGCTTATAATTCGATTTCGCTTATTTGCGAAGCTCGAACCGAGAAATTGTTTGTTTATGTCGATATTTCCCCCTCACCCCCTCACTTTTCGCACGAAAAAAAAATTAATTTATTTCTACCGCAAACACCGCCGCCGATAAAAATATGCAGGTTTCCGCGGCGTGCAGGTGGGGGGCGAAGTTACGAAAGGTCCCTTTCTCGTTTTTACGAGGGTTCATTTCAATTTTTTTACGGTCCTGCCCGTTTACTTTTTTGTTCTAAATTTTTTTGTTATTCGCCCGAAAGTAGGAAATGTTTTATTATCGATCCCCCCTCGACCGGCTGCGTTGTAAATGCGTTCGTCCACACCGGTTTAAAGGGCAAAGGGTTATTTCGTATTCAGAAAACGTGCCGCGGACCGGCAAGACATTGGGTCGCGCCCTGGCTCTACACTAAATTCACATGAACATATTGATCAATGGAACGCGTTTTTCTTTTGCTAAAGTAACGGTTTGCGGTTTTCGTTTTAACGACCTATTTTGCGGTAATAAATGCGACATTGTATAATCGAATAAGGACGTGAGAAAATGTCGCTAATTAAGTCGAATTAATTAAATTATTGCGCCGAGAACCATCTATTCAAATTTATTGTGGGTAATTTTTATCTTCTGTATTCTTATGATAGTTTGAAGAAGATTTTCTGGCTTGCGCCATTGTAAAAATATTAAAATTATTTAGTCATATGGTTATGGTCACATAATGCCCGAAGGAAATCTCCAAAGTTCTAGCAATTTGGCTATAATTATTTTATTGTGGTAATTTTCGACGAGTTTACAATGTAGTCTCTCAATTAACTGTACAATATATACAGCGTGCCCTATGACATGACTGCTACAGCTTATGGATATACCGGAGCAATTTCAAAATTTAAGTTAAAAATGTCTAATGAACAAAACTCTATGGTAACTGAACTGCAAGGATTCGAATGTCTGTCATCAGTAATACTGAAGGTCAATTTCACTTAACTCTGGATTTTAGTCAATAAATTACAATGAATTTAAATAAATTGGATAAAATGGCTGGAAGTGAATCAAGTCTAGAAGAACTTTTTCAGCCGAAGCTTTCCATTGGCTAGCATTGTTTAGATAATTACACAGAAGCAACCGATGTTACCAACTTACATATATACAAACAGAGACATTGAAGAACATTTGGTAGGAAAGTTTGTTTAAAGTATTAATTTCTGTATTGGAAACTGTCATTTATCTGAAGCTTAACCGTTATGGAGTTCCTAATAGAAGTCTAGATATACTAATTAGATTTATGCCGGTATAAGAATTGTCATCTCTATTTGCATTTCAACGCAACTGTTATATTTGCAATGGTTATAATAATGATGAAGTTTCGTACCGCTACAAAAAGAAATCTCAGTGACAATCGTTTAAAAAGAAGTCGCTTTATGGAATGAGTTGTTCAAAATGCCCATCCAATTGCTGTATATGTGCCTAATCTAGCTCTTCTTAGAATGGAAGAACGGTAGTATTGCTAACGGTCTCACGATCAGTAACGAATAGTTTTTGCTGCACCCCCAATCCTAGCAACAAGTTCTTCTCTGCTTTTAGGTTTTTCCGCATGTACCAGATTTTTCTTCTCCATCAATAATAATCAAGGGGATAAAAGTTTGCTGACCTTGTTGGCCCCAGCAACTGCTTTTTTTTTATTAAAAGATCTGTTACTTGTCAACCAAAATGTGGAGGTGCGCCATCGTGCTGTATCGGCATTCGTCATCTTATATCAAGAAGAACGTTATCTGGTAATGCTGCAAGGTCATTTTCCAGGAAACGCGAATAGTGAACGGTCGTGAGACGTTCTTCGATTATAAACGGACCAATGAGACGGCCGTTAATAATACTACACAAAAACATTCACCGAAAATCTAGCTTGAAAATGGGATTCCCAAGTGTGCCGTGGATTTTCAAGTGCTCAACACTATCACTCGTCGCCAAGAACCTTTTGAGTTCTTCGCATACCTGTTCTATGTGGTTGAGGTCTGGACAATGTGGAAGCCAATCGAGAACTTCGAAATTCTTATTCTGAAACCATATTTTTTAAGTCCTTGCAGTACGCTCGGCTTCATTATCGTGTTGAAAATTGGTATTTTCAATGAAGAGACCCCATTTGCTCAAGCTCCCAAAGAAATTTTGGTCCAGAATGGTTACATAATTTGCTGCGGTCATTCGTCCCTGAATCCTGTGAAATCTTCCTTATTTTAAATATTCGTTCCTTTACCATTTTCAATCAAATAACAATTCGATAGTAAACAGCTATATTTTCAGAACGTTAAAACAATGTCTTCACATAACATTCGTTTAGACTATAGGTCTCCTTATTAAATCCCGCGCTCTGCCTTGAATAACACCGTTTGGCTAGCATTTCAACAACGGTTATTGTACAGTAACAGGAATCCAGGAAGTTGTATCTGAGTTCGACTCATGAACCTCAATATCTTTGATAATCCCGTATCACGCACGTTGGCTCAAACGAAAATCTACCACTTACATCTACAGTAACAGTACCAACTGTACCAATAACATACAGTTTACCAAGTACTTCTGCAATAACAGTACCAGCATCTATAAGAACTGTAGCGACCACAATTATATCAGTAATAACAAATATTTTTGTAGAACCTCTAACAGACAGTGAATCGAGTTTTCTAAGACTTTCCCAAATTCAACAAAACAATGGTAACCAACAGAAGGGAAAGAAGAAATAGGATTCCGAAATTCTGATAAGCGCACCTATGAAGCAGCAACTGGAAGCACACAAAGGAGAGACGTTACTGATTTAAAAAGGAAGCCTAAAAGAAGAGAATATACCGAATGGTATAACGGCTTTTCGAGTTTACACCACAGTCCTTCCAATCACTATCATTTCTTTTACATTTTTTTGGACTCTTCATTTGAAAAGGTGTCTTTATAGGCAAACAACATCCACAACCTATTTTTTTGTTGAATTTTTTCTGAATTGAAGTCGACCGATTCTGCTTCTATTATACATAAAAGCTTCTAATTCGCTTAGAGAGATATTGTTAGTGATGCAAGTTGAATCTGAAAGAAATTATTTGGTTTCCTGAGAAGCAGTAGACATTAGAAAGTGGTAGAAAACAAACAATCAAGAAAAATCGCATTTCTCCATCTCACAGTAGAAAATTTCTTTACGTGTATTAGCCAAAATCCACGAGCAGTTTTATACTTTGACTTTGTTGATTTTCAACTTAAGTAGAATAACAATTTAGTTGTCAAAATGCAGAATCTCCCAAAATAAGACCCATAGCACCAAGAAATACATTGTTTGTGAGTTTTAAACCGCAGATATTTCTACTTTTGTTAAGTTTCGTTGACTACAAATACCACTTTTTGTTCTGCACTTCTTGAGGTACCCGATGATGGTGATTGGTCATAAACAAAGCCTCTATTTGTAGAACAAAATTTATTACTCAATTTTTGAGTTGCAATCTGATCAGATGTATCGTGTTTTAAGCGGGAAAAGTTGGGTCAGTTTCCATAAGGATTGTGTAAAACTGCTTCAATATCAGCGTTGTTGATAGTTTTCCGAATAGGAAGGCGTTTTATATCAGAAAAATTTGGTCTTACCTGGGACGTACTAATAGAGCTTCCAATTGTGGAATCCTCCACGGGTTGAACCTACTAACAATAAGTATTGATACAAGAGCGACGCATTTTGACTTTGATTTGAAAATTTTTCTTTCAATTTCTGAACTTATAATCCTATTTATAATCTCGTTATTTCTTCAAATTGTCTCCGACCACTTCAATAAAACAAACTAGACGAATTCCTTAGAGCGTACCTGCAGAAATAAACTCATTAAAATGTCACCCATTCTTCTTCTTTCTTCTTTCGAATGCATCTTCCATAACGATAATGTCACCGAGGGACGTTTTTCTAATTATAGACGACCTGGTTTTAATTTACCATCTCCCGCCATATTCCGGGGCATCTTAATTGTTCGCTGTCCTTTGCGAATAGCATGACTCATCCTGCATCAGCGAAATGCAAAGGTCAGCGTATAATTTTCCATATTTAGCGCTCCCCGGGTGCGATTTTCATAGAAAAATGTGTCTGGCCTGTCACATGGACGTTGCCACTTTGGATTTACGATTATCAAGGGCGATAACTTTAGAACTACTATATTTGTTTTGAATTTAAAAACGCATCAATGTATTCTTATGTAATATATATTATTATAATACTAGCTGTTAAGCATGTCCCTGCTAGGCAGGAAGAAAAAGAAAATCTAAGCTAAAATGTTAAAAAATTGAATTTTGCCACGCCCCTCTTTCGTCTTAATTCTCCGCTCACAGGCCAAAAATCAGAAATCCGGCTACGTTAGGAGTTGGCCTAGGCGTTCTACTATATGCATGCCAATTTTCAGCTTTCTAGCCCATCAGTGGGCTCCAAAAAGCTCTGGATAGACAAGAAAAGAGAAACACACAAATAAGGAAATTATATATATAGGTATATTATTAATAACACAGCACTACAGGCCTTGTAGGCTCTTGGTAAATTCTTTGTTACTTGTCTCCATTGTATTTGATCCTTTGCTTTTTTCCTCTAATCTTTCACAGCCCGGTCTTCAAGATCACCCTTTACAGCCTTCCTTGTGCGTCAACTTCTCTTTCGCCCTGATTCTCCGCCTTGCAATGTTCTTTTGACAATTCTTTTTCTAGCATTCGCAGGATATAGCCCAGCCAGCTCTTCGTGTGACCTTTGGCTTTTGATGTGCATCCATTATTTCTTTATTTGTTTGACGCCTCCATATTCCTTCAGTCACTTGGATTCCTCCAAGAATCTTTCTTAACACTTTCCTCTCCCAAATATCCATCATCTTCTCTTCCTATTGGTTCATGGTCCATGGTTTCACATGCATACAGTACTGTTTTCCGTATAATTATTTCGTAAGTTTGGATTTTTACTGCTCTGGACACGTTTTTAGTTTTTATAGGTGTTGTCCATGATCCAATATCTTGTTTTCCTTCAATAGTCTTTTATCTATCTCCTTTTCTTCTCCTCCTAGATTAGTAACGGTTACTCCTAAGTATTCAAACAGGCTCACATTTTCAAAGTTGTGTTCCACATTCCTGTGTTGTTCCCCGAGGTAATTTAGTATTGCGTTGTAAATAACTAATAAATGTTGATGCAATTGCCTGCTCGAATATCTTTCACACCGATGATAGAAAGCTAATCGCCAACATATCTGTTATTTTTCTTAAGAATAGATACTTGGAAATATTTCTTCTTATATCTCAGACGTGTGCTTGCATTATTTTCCATCTTTTTTCAATACTTGCTCTACCTCTACCCTCAGGTGTTATTGGATGAATGTAGAATTATTGCTTGTTTTGTAGATGAGAATTTTGTAGAAGATAATTTGGAGAATGTACCGTTGAAATGCTATTACTAATTTGACCACCGATTTCACAAAAATATTCGTTTAAACTATCGGCCGATGAGGAACAAAAGTTCCCAGTGCGAGAGCACTGTCAACTTCTTGTTCGCCATTGGTCTCAGTCCAAATTGCTTTCACTTTGTTACTGGAAGTCTCTGGCTGACTTTAGTTACACTCCTTAGATACTGCTTTTTGAAGTGGCGTTGGATGTTGTAGGATGTTCCAGCGAGACGATGCATATCCATATTTTTACAAGCAGGTCACTTAGTTTGACTATCTCCCTCCATTTTCTTCGGTCTTGGTACTTTCTATTCCAATGCCGATTCCCTATTCCGCCAGGCCTTCCCGAGCTGGACCATACCATTTCCTCTTCGGTCTTCATTTCCATGGATGCCGTTTAGGTTATTACAAAAACTAGGAAAAAAATGTTTTTGGGACAAACTATTTTATTGCTTTTCGAAATATTTAAGGTTTAAACCAATTGTCGAAACATTTTTCCACTCCTAAGTCGGTATTTCAAAAAACATGGTTTCTGAGGACGTTGACTCCTTTTTGAGGTGCTGAAAATCGCTGTCCACGCAAATTTTTATTTGACATTCGGAAAAAGACAAAAATTCTTAGGCGATAAATCAGGTGAATACGGGCAATGACACATATTAATTCGATATTTTTCTTCTTTAAATAATTAATTGTTTGACGTGTTGTGTGAAAGCTGGCATTGTCATGATGTCGAATAATGCCACGTTTTATGTCGAATTATAACGATAAATTCGCGAGGTATGCGTGCTAACACCCAACAAATCCTTTTGTTTCTTTTTTCAACCGAGTGCCAAGCCAATTCGTTCTTCAATGGGCGTGATTGCGTTTAAAGCATGACGACAATTAGCACGGTGCGGCGGCGTATCGTCGATCGTCCATCGCGTACACAGACATACACAGGGGCGACGAAGCCGCGGCATCCAATACTAATTGCGTCCGATGTTTGATAATTGCGTTTCAATAAAATAGGCGGTCGTTCCATTTAGAATTCTCTCGACTCAGTAGACCAGTAATTGCTCGTCTTTTTCCCCCGCGAATGTCGATGTATTTAATGGCATTTCGATGCCGGAATCGTCGGAGCATTTTAGGCGCATTCAAATAAATGTAATTGGACGTTTGTTAGGTCGTAAAAGAAATTAGTGTACACATCGGGGAATAGAAAGGAAGTTATAAAAGGGTGTTTGACAATATTTCGGACGTTCTAATTGCCATTAAGTTTTGAGAGTCGTGACCATCAACGTATTCAAGTTATCAGAAAATGGTTTCTGACAATTTGATGGAAAATATGGTGGGTACTCAGCTGGTAGTAACAGAATTTCGCATTTTCAGTGGCGTACTAGATTAAAATTTCAATTTTCCTTGTTGGTTTAAACTGTTGACGTTCGAACCAACGTCAGATTCTAAAGATTGTTGTAACAAACTCATTTTAAGACGATTTGATAGAAGAAATGATACAGAATCCGCTGATGGCATCGAAATTTTCAGTACCGCCTTGTGCATTTGCATTTCTACTGTTCGAAGCGCCATTAAGTTTTGGGAGTCGTGGCATCAACGGCATTTCCTGAGAATTTGATGAAAAATATGGTGAAAAATATGGTGACAACTCCGCTTGCAGTAACTGGTTTAAAATTGCAATCCTCACACATTCTTGACGTTCTACGGATCGACGCACTAGAGTTATTTTCAGACATTTTGATGATAATGATGACGATGAAAAAATGATGCAGAATACGCTGATGGCATCGAAATTTCCAGTACCGTCTTTTTCGATGCGCCATTAAGGGGAAGTCTGGTCCAGCCGTTTCCATGCGTTTTTTTTTTCAAAGATAAAATTTATTTTTGTTTATGAAACTTTTGTTACTTGTAAAGGTACATTTGAACAAGAAAAAGACTATTGAAAATTTGATTTGGATATATATATATATATATATATATATATATATATATATATATATATAGAGAGAGAGAGAGAGAGAGAGAGAGAGAGAGAGAGAGAGCGGCCGCAAACAGATGGTCCGACCAAATCGGCTGAAATCCTGGAGTCTTTGGAAATTATCTGAAATTCAAAAAGATGTCGCTCTGGTACTAATGTGGAACGCGCATAAATCACAGTTTGCAAAATAAACTGTTACTTGCCAAACAGGCGGACATAAAATGAAAATTGACGAACAATAACTTTTTCCTATAAAAATATGTTTTCATAAGTCGAGGCTCATCCGCACATAAATTTAATTTTCTTTAGTTTAAACTTCGAATGAAGTCAATCGGATGAAAATTCGATGAGGTGCGATCCCAGCCAATTTGAAAAACGTCATTTTGAGAAAAGCGCGTTAAAAGTTTTCGCTGGTAAAAACATAAGTTTTACCAATATTTGCGGCTGCTTAAAGCTAATCTGCGGTTCTTGAAGCATATAACAGGTCTTCAGACTCCTCAAAGGATTGCTGCTCCTTATGAAGTTTCTGCATTTTTCGTGCAGATCGACCCTCCTTTCTGCTTTCGAGGCTGCGCCGTGCTTGCCGCTTCCTGCGTGCGCTGTCGTACATATCGGCGTAATTCCTTTTCAACTTTCATGTTCAGCAATTCAATGATCTTCAGAGTAGCTGAATAGCATTCATTAAATATAGCTATATACGAAGTAGTTTCGACCGTTGTCACACCAGAATTGAGATATAGAGTAGAACTTCTTAATCTCATACAATACAATATAATATAGTACGAGGGCAACTACAGCGCATGTGCTCCATCCAAGGCGCTCCGGCACTGGCCGAGGTCGAATTAGATGCTATAACTTTGGGAATGTATTCGCCACATGTGTAGGAAGATTTTTAACGCAAAAAGTCGATTTTTTTGGATCGGCTGGACCAGAGGGGGACTCTTAAGTTTTGGAAGCCATATTTAAGCAGTTTTGTGGGAAAGCTGCTAGAAAGGCGTTGGTTGCGATCAAGTTTACTTTTTCAGCACTATACTGGTTCAAAATTTTGAATCTCTTAAACTTTCGAAGCGCTATTAACTTTAAGAAATCATCAGACGACTTGATAGAAAAATGGCGCAGAATACGCTTATGGCATCAGGATTGCAAGTACAGTTTCGTGCATTGGCGTTGCTGATATTCGAAGCGCCGTTGGGTGTTGGGAGTGGTTATATCAAAGCCATATTTAAGCAGTTTGGTGGAAAAGTTGCCAGAACCATATTGGTCAAAATTTTCAATCTTTCTCGTGCGATAACATTGCTGACTTCCGAAGCGCCATCAATTTTAAGAAATCCTCAACGTCATTCTCAAGACGACTTAACGCTTATGGCATCAGAATTGCAAATATCGTTTCGTGCAGTAGCATTGTTGATGTTCGAAGCAACATTGGGTGTTGAGAGTCATTGAACCAAAGCCATATTTAAGCAGTTTGATGGAGAAAGTTGCGAAGAATGCGTTGTTGGTATCTAAATTTTCTTTTCAAGAACCGTACTAGCTGAAAATTGCAATTTTCCTCGTATAGTTAGGTTTTAAAATCAAGAACGTCATTTTCAGACGATTTGATAGAAGCAATGATGCAGAACACGTTAACGCCATCAGAACATTTCTAATGTTCGAAGTGCGATTAGGTTCTGACAGTCATTGTATCAAAGCCATATTTAAACTGCTCGATAGGAAAAATTATGAGGAATGCCTTGATTGTACCCGGGTTATCAACTTTAAAAAATTTACTGTATCTAAAGCACCAACCGTAGCTTCATAAAACTGTAGCTTTAGCTTAACCAAATATTGCAACTTAATACTGGTTTTTCATCTTTTCCATCTATTTGCAACGCAAAAATACGTACCCACGTACCTTGCGTTTGACTAGAAACAAAAAACGGTGTTAATCTCCGTGCTTTTTTTCTTTCTAAAAATACAATAAAGAGGTATAAAAATATCCCTTAATGGTGGAAATTTAATTGACATATATGCGTATAAATAACCGTATAAAAATCTTTTACATCCGATATCCCGTCGCTGCACTATCCCGCCCGATATAGCGGCTATTTTTACCGATGTCGTTGCCGGTTCCCATATAGAAATACGAGGTCAGATCGCCAGGTACTGCTGGCTCCATATAAATCCGATAAAAAACAATAACAACGGAGATACGCGCGCAAAGATCGTACCCGGATCCCATAAATGTTCGAACGTCCGCCGCCTATCTACAACCGTTTCGATCAGGCTCATAGAATTAAAATGAGAAGAGATTTGCTACGTACGTATTCTCTTCTCTCGAAAACTTCGTCCATATAAAATTCATATGCGAACGTTTCGCCGTTCGAAATTTAAGCTATCTAGTCCGTATTGAATAATATCGATACGGCAAGTGCGCCCTCGTGCACGTGAGGAATATGTATATGTAAAGTGAGATGATTTACCGATGGACGCGTACAATAGAACGTAAACGTCCTTCGTACTTACCTATAGAAAAATATCGAATCTTTTACGACTTTATGCAGTAAATTTCGATTTTCTAGTATGTGATTGACTAGATTGCGAACATTTTAACCGACCAAGCACTTCGTGGTTTCCATTTTCAAAACACAAAAGTGATTGCAAGCACTATGGTCTAATTTACTGATTGTTATAAACCAATTGTGTGGTGAGGAGTTTACCGATGTGATATTGTGTCAGTAAAACACAAAAGGTTTATCGCTAGCAGTCGTAAATATAAGGAAAACGTTTACACAACTTATTTTATATTAGTTGTGCAAATTCCTTCCTTTTCAATGAAACTTGGTGGTTTAGTATGTAAAAATGGAGAAATCACCTAATCTTCAAAATAACATCCCTCAGTTTCTAAACATTCTTCGAATCCCACTTTTGACTTCGCGGTTTTGACTCAATGAATTCATCGGTGCCATTTTAAACCTCCTTGGCAGATCGAAAGTGTAAATCGTAAAGGTGCTCCTGCAGCAACCGCGAAAAGGTGACAATCCTAAGCTACGATGATAAGAGAATACGTCGCATGTGGCAGAATTTCCCAAATTCCTAAATTGGACTTAACTTCCATAGTAGCTTTGTGCTGTATGACACAGTGCATTGTGGTGCAACAAAGTCACCTGCCTCGTTCCACTCTCACTAGAAGGCCTTTTTGCTTGAATCGCATCATTTAATTTGATTATTTGCTCCTGGTAACATGTGGTAACAGTTTCAGTGGATTGGAACATTTCGTAATAAATAACGCCTTTAAAATCCCACCGCATACACGACAACACTTTTTTGGAGCAAATACTGAATTTTGGAGTATTTATTGATGGCTCACACAGACGGATCCACGAACTTCGCCTTTTTGAATTATCGTGTAACACCAATCTTTCATTTTGGGTGAGGAGAAAAGAGAGGAACGATACCTAAGAATAAGGAAATCTACGACATTTATAAGGAACCACAATTAGATGCAGTAATCTAAGTGAATCTGAGAGGTTGCAGCGGTTGGAGGACATAGAAAGAATGGGCGAAGATCGGGCAGTAAAGCAAATGGCGTGCAAAGTGGCGGAGAATAAAAAAGAAGGAGAAAGCCAAGAAGACGATGGAGATAAGCAGCACTAAAGGATTTACGGGATAAGGGAATAACAGAGTGGAAATATAAAATCAAAAAATAGAAAGTTATGGAAAGAAATAATGAAGCTCTGGCCCTGAAAGGTATGCACATCCAAACGAAAACTATTCTCATATCCCAAATGATAGTCTTTGGTATGAACACGATGGCGCATCGCCACATTACACGCTTTCTGTTCGTAATTCTCTGCACGCTGTTTTTCCAGAAAGATGGATGGGCAAACGGGGTTCGATAGAATGGCCGACAGGATCCCTTGACCTGACCCCCTAGGCTTTTTCCTATGGG
Source organism: Chrysina gloriosa (assembly GCA_038088585.1). Lineage (NCBI taxonomy): Eukaryota > Metazoa > Arthropoda > Insecta > Coleoptera > Scarabaeidae > Chrysina > Chrysina gloriosa. The sequence continues at coordinate 7,248,957 of CM076090.1, read as the reverse complement.
GATACTTAAAATCAAATGTTTAGGAAACAAAAGCAGAAAATTTAGAGGTATTGAAGCAACGTATTGAAGAAGATATTCGGAAAATAAACGAACTGTTATTAATAACGTCTTAGGCAAATTTGTAAATAGACTACCTTACTGCCAAGAACTCAATGGGTGGCATTTTGAACATTTAATCACTTTATAACAAATGAAAATCGGAAGGTGAATCGCACATATGTATTATTGTGTATTTCTAAAAACTTTAGAAAAACCGGTCGAGTTCGTTTTCTGTTAATATTCCATACTTTAATTCCACACTGAAGGTTCCTGACCGATGAGAAATGTGCAAATTGAATGGTTTCTGAGGACACAGTCAATTTATTGGTAATAGTCCAAGCGGTAAAATCTTGACGACGAAAACTGGTTTCTTCGTCTGATACCTTTGTTATCCAGGATGACCATATGAGGAATCCAACTTCCATCTCCTTGCGTGTAATCGTGCGGAAATGACTGTCTGAGTAACGCCAAGTTCCTCGGGAATGTTTTCTTGCAACCGACAAACATGTCCATCCAGCAACCTCTCCAGTTCCCCGTCATCAACTTTTTTGGTTGGCCAGGACTTTCCTTATCCCAAAAGTCATAATTTTAATCCTAAAGATATAATACCACTTTTCTACGGATGCCATGGGAGATACATCAACAATATCAGATATTATGGCTAATCTTGAAGCTGGCGAATACCGCTTCAAAGCAGCTATTCGACAGGAAAGATAAACGAGTCCAAGTGGATGCGATCATCGAATATACCTTAGGTGCCGAAAATTACCAGTACAATAAACACATGTAAACGAACACGAAAAAACAGGTCAAAGAAACAGAAAATGGCTCTATTATAGGTAATCGTCTAAACTATAACAATTACGTTGTAATAAATACCCTTTTGTACATCTTTTAAACGAATAAAATGACATTATAGATTAAATAGTTAATAGTAATTTCCAAATTACTTATATGTATGATTAGGTGACCCGGCAAACTTCGTTTTGCCCAAAATTTTTTTCGATTTTTCTTTTTTCCTAAACCTTCGCACAGCAATTACGAACAAACTCGCAGAAGGAAGTATCCAATTTGGTCCAGTCGTTTTCAAGCTTTAAGCATCCGAGCAAACCATGATCCATTTTTATATATACAGATAATAGACTTTAAATAAAATATTTTGTTTTACAATTGACCGGTACGTTACTGCACCTAAACCAAATGCATACTAACATAATTGCACGCAATCTTCACTCGTACTATTGATAGTTAGATCGATAGACAGATTTGAGTTTTTTGCTCCATTCTGCTATTGTGTAGAAACTAGTCAATGTAAATACGCATAATATATATATAAGTATATATATATATATATATATATATATATAACAATTAACGTCAAATTTGATAAAAATGTAGTATAAAAACAAATATATTGAATCCTTTCTAACGAGTGAGATCGAACAGTTAAACAGTGGTGATGCGGGGCGCCCAAAATTGTCCTTTCTCCAGCGATGTCGGCCCCATTAGTCATTCAGCACTTGTCGATCTATCATGAGGAGATAGTTTGTCTTTTGCAGATGTACTTATTTAGATTTGTTCGGAGAGGAGATACGTAAGTCAACGTAAAGAGGACTTTATTTAGGGATTCTGCGATGAGATGGGTATCCCTTTTCGAAACAATATTTTCAGTCCTTGTAGGTAGAAGGAGGAAATATGTAGTTTGCATGAATAGAATTTAAGAAGTCGCGATTCATTCGGTAAAAGACGTCTTCGTTGCTAGCGAAACACGTGTCACCGGATTTAATTACACAATTGTGATTACACCTACGCTAACTGACAGCACTTCTTTAGATTATTTCGCGAACCATAGGATATGTATTTACAGACGTATGAGGAAATCGGAATGACCAACTAAACGCGCTGATAATTCCCGAAAGCGTCATAGACTTATGCTGCATTCTTATTCCGTTTGTATCGGTAACAGTGCAAGTACTTCCAGCAGTATCAGCAACAACTGCATAATCTTCACATTATTAGTATCGGATCAAATCTTTTCTGCACGTACATATGTATGCACATACATACATACATCTACTTCAAGCTCCCAAAATTCACACCCTCTCCGACGTACCTAACGATATCACTTAACTCCTTACATATTTTAGAGGTGTTCGCGCGGACAATTAAATTATTATTAAACGCGGTAATGTAGTCCGTCCTGTGGGGGAACTACTACGGACATAATTTTAACATTCCATTGCCGTGGATATCGCGTAAATCGAGCGAGGAGACGGCCGCTGCTCGAGTAAGTAACTGACTAACAATTTAGGTCGAATAAATTTATTATGGCCGGGAATGAATGGACATGTGTGCCGGGCGAACAAACCGCACAGGGTAGGCTTCGGAGGTGCTGGAGAAACCGCATCGGAATTGTAAATGTCGGGGGTTGGAACCGTGTTGTGACGCCACCGACTGCTACGGAATGAATCCGATGCCCGGAAAGAGCTTCAGCTGAATAATCCGAGTTAGGCGTTCATTGCATATTCCTTATCGATCGGGCATAAATAAATAACAAAGGAAAAAATGGAATTTACCGGAGATAAATAGGAAGGAAGGGAGACGAAGATAAAGTGGGTACGAAGACCTGTGGGTTAGGATTGGTAGCGGAGATATGCCTTGACAATGAGGATTTTTGTCTGCGACAAACGAAATAGAAAAATATATTTATTTCGGTTCGTGTCACCTCTTCGACTGTAGACGTACTTCGTATAAAAATAAATAAAAAATAAAATCGATTCAGTTTTAGTACAGAAAAGTGTATTGAACGAGTCAGTTATGGACAAATACAATACATCAGACATATATAAACATACAACTAGTCAAAACTTAATAATAAAAATATTACTTGGTTTTTATCACCATTTGTCAGAGATAAGAGATAATGACCAGGAGTCAGCAGTCAAAAGAAATAATGCATGTAGTTAGAGCTAAAAGGCATACTCGAAGTATATCTTGTGTACTATAGACAACGTCTTTTTGAAGGCTTTTATCCCCAAGCTTCTTATGCCAACAGAAATATGATTGTACACTTTAATGAATTGTGTAACATCACTACTATGAACAGTGACTTTCTGTGTTTGTACTGGCATGTTGTAATCGTTATTTCCAGAGAAACAGAAAATGTCTTGATGTGCACGTTTCTCGTGTGAATAATAATAGGAAAAGTAGATTAATGGATAAAAAACAGAAATTAATGTTAAACAAAAGCACGATCTATAGGAGTAGTATATTTGTGCACTGACGAGTCCCAAATTGGACGAAACTAGTCCGTGCTTATGATTTGATGTAAAGTGAAACATACGGGATATGCCTACCTTCATGAACACGAACAGAATGTTGCCACTTCCTAATTGTCTTTTTGCTCTAAATTTAGGAATTATAACTTTATACAGGGATAGTTAAAAAGACATTACCACGTGTATGGTAACATAATATTTATTTTCTTTAATATTATTGTATAATGATGTATGTACATGTGAGAGGGATTCGATATGAATTCTCTCACAATGCACGTATCATATCGAATCCCTCTCACATGTACAAACATCAATGTTCAGACCATATATACATAAAATTTGTATACGAAATTACAGCTCTTGCAAAGCCGTACTGACGAGCGGTATAACCGCGAAACGTACGTCTACGGATGGCAAGAGAAAATCAAAATTTTGTAATTATTGTATAATGATACCTGCAATAAAACTTTATTTTCTTGAAGACTAGATATGATCACTCGACTTACTGTGAGTTTTGGACTAAGAAAGAATATATCAGCTTAGACCGAAGTTTTAATGTCATCATTAATAGATAAAAAGAAATAAATTTCAAGAATGATTTGAAAAGGATTATCGAAGCTGTCTAACTATTCGGTCAGCTACGGCGTTACCATTGGTAACCAGGATTTCAAGTATTTGCAGAGTTCTCCACTTACATTTGGCGATGTAGCCATATCATGTTCAAATCGTATTAGCACTTTGTTATGCTTATAAAATTGCTGGGTTACAATCTGCACGAATTTTAGTAGAAATGATGGGATTAATGGCACACAACAATGATCAAACATTTATGATGGACAATCTCCAGAGGTGCCAAGAGAACCAAGGACCATAGGTCTAACAAGTGTATTAGATTTATGTGAATTTTCGAATAAAATACTTTTTTAAATAAAGTATAAACAAATGCCAATCCCATATGTGATAACATCTTATTAAGTATCCCTGTATATACCAACAAATCATCTCCTCTCTTTTCTCAACACCATTTTCATCTCTTCTGGCCATATCTTCGCCAGTCTTTCGCTCCTCATCTTCTTCGGATCCTGTCTCAAAAGTATTTTCTATTGCTCACTTATCCAACGTATTAATTTGTTCCAATCGCATCACTTGGTTTTCCTCCATAATTTGTCCCATTAGTTTCATTCCGGACCTTTTATTGATATGATTCTTGTTGTTTTTCTTCCATCGAGTTTTCGCAAAGAATAGCAGAGAATCAGAGGAAATGAAAATACTTGTTTGAGCCCCGACGCTGTAAAGCTATGGTATCTTGTGCTAAGAAGTCCTCTTGCAGTGCTTCTGTACGAATAGTAGTTGTTTTGTGAATGAACATCATCTTTTAGATTTTTCATAATTGCCTACTATGACGGGCGCCGTTTAAGTAATTATAAAAACTAGGAAAGAAAAAGAAATTCGGACCAAACCGTTTTATTGCATTTCAATATATTCGCCTTCCAGATTTATACACTTCGGCATGCGTTCAAAGCAATTCACAAAACATTTTTTCCGTGCTGAAGTTGGTATCTCGAAGACATGGTTTTTGAAGGGTTTCGACAGCTTCTTGAAATATCGAAAATCGCTGTCCACGCATTTTTTGTTTGACATTAGGAAACAGAAGAAAATCACTAGACGATAAATCAGGTGAATACACCGGCAATAAGACATCAATTCGATGTTTTTCTCCACCAAATAATCAATTGTTTGACGTGCTATGTAAGAGCTGGCATTGCCATGATTTCCTGATTTCGTGGATGACTTCTGAAAAACACATTGTTGTATACCATTCATCATTAACTATTCTTCGATCCTCAAAAGGAATGGTTGGGACATATATAGTACATTTTCTTGGAAGTGCTTCGTGTGTAACGAACCTGTCATTAACTTTGTCCTTGTTTGTTACATCGAATGTAGAAATGGTCTTCTTTCAATGTCCTTCGTTTTGAAGTTCAAGTTAAACATCGGATGGACTTTGATATCTAATTTCTCTCACATAAAAGACATCGTAGCACTCGAAGCTGAATGTTTCTTTGGGCAGTTTCTTGCTTTTTCTCACCGAATACGTCATAAGAACAGTGTGAGCCGTTTTTCTTACGGAAAGCAATCCTGGACCTCTTGCTTTTGCACCCTGCTCGTTACGACGTTTTCGGTCTACTCCATCTTCGACGGTGTGTTAAAATCTTTAAAGTAGTGTTTAACCTTCAAGTGTGTTCAAGTTAATTTAACCTTACTCTGATAAGTAAGAAGAAAGTAATTAACTCCATTTCTTTTCTTTCATACTTTCAAACGTTACTTTGTTTGTATTAATCGTATTCCATATACCTGTTAAGCACGTGTCCGTGCAGGGATTATTCGACCGCTTTGTATACCTAGCCTTTCTGAGCGCGCCATCTTCGTAGTTTTCTGTATGTCGGGGTGCCGTTACGTCGATATCGTTTGTCATCTTGGATAGCAAAGAAGAACGAAGCGCACTATTTAACAAGCCAAAAATAACAACATATGCATATGAAGGCTCAAACATTGAAATAGCTAGGACACGTTGGAAGGATGCAGCAGGAAAGAACAAAAACAGAAGGCAGGTACTGTTCAGGAGACCGATAGGAAGAAAGAGCAAGGGAAAGGCCAAGCAATCGGTGGCTGGAGGAGGCGGAAGAAGACTTGAAAAAATGAAAGCCGGGGACTACAGAGGGACAATGAACAACAGAAGTCTGTGAAGTTGGATGAATTGAAAATACACATGTAATGTCTAAATACAATGACTTTTTGGTCACCAAGGCTTGTAGTGCATAATAACTAAAAATGCTCATGCAAAATCAAATGTATTGCAGTCGTCGATATGCCTAAGAATGCTTCTATCCCACAGTAAGTCACGTGTCGATCTCCTTCAATCGTGTTGCGTACATCATCGATGTTTTTTGTATAACAACCGAGTTTGGTCAAACTTCACGCAAATCAGATGTACAACCACGACGATTTTGGAAAACAATTGTATACAGTCCTTTCTGATGGTACTTCATTGTCATAAATTGAACGAAACGATTCTATGCATTGTTGTTGAGTTAGACCTTGACTAACATCGTAAAAACATCAACGAAAGTTTTTACGTGAAATTTCCGTTCCTCCACAAGATTGCATTTTTAAACGTCCACAAACAGCTCGGTCAATTTCTAAATTACCACAGTTTGCCCAGTAACAAATATCAAATTTTGACGAAAATGACCATTTGTAAGGTTCAACAAACGCGCGTATTCTTGGCTGAAAGTGCAGCCTATATCCAGCGAACAAGAGATACGTTTGTCGAAAGAAGGCGATGGACCTATAGGAGTTTGATACATGGCTGCTCCGTCACATATATCCAGCTCATGTAGGTCTATCGCCTTCTTTCGACAAACGCATCTCTTGTTGCCTCTATATAGCCTGTTCTTTCAGCGAATAAATGCGCGTTTGTCCATCCTTGGTAATGACACATCTCAATCGTGCAAATTGATGGTCGTTTGAAAAAGACTCTCCTCGTACTATCCATTCCCATAATAGAGCCAATTTCTTACCCATTCTCTACCCTCTCTACCGTAGTGTGTGTTTCTTCCTTTTTTATTTTTTGGATTTCTTCATAACAACCGAATCTCTCTCAAAAATTTATGACTCCGCCACACCCTCGTCCGTTCGCAATTAACAGCTCGGTAACAACCCAAATTTACATTTTTCTTTCCCCAGAACCAGTTTTACAAATTTTTACCATTCGCAATCTGCCCGCCTCACCCCATCGCGTTCGTCCTCGCACCGCCCTAGCGCGAAGTAAACGGCGAAAGTCGGCCCGAGTTCGCAAGACGGTAAAATTTTAATACGGCCGAAAGCAGGAGCCGGAGACCTATGTAACGGCCTAATCTCCGTAATAAGATAATTCATTTACAAAAGAAACACCTATTAACCGGGTAACGACGTTCTAAGCGCCGCGAATATTTGCATATTTCGTCCGCGCTTCTTCTTTTTCTCGGCCGTTTCCGGGTTCCGAATTTCCCGTAGCGGGTATTTCGGAACGGACCGGTCTCTTCCTCGACAATAACCGGCAGATGTAGCGGTCGTATATCCTGCCGCCTGGCACCGAGAGCAATTAATCTGAGGGGTATATTAAAGTTGGTTCCGGCCTGATTGGACCGCGGCGTTAATTACGCGATTCAAAACAATCGTAAATCTTTAATGTCGAAGATGAGAAAGCTTCGGCCGGATGAGTGTTTGGTTAAATTTTTGTGGCTTTTTCTAATTTTAGACGCCGAAGTAAATTCCACTCCGATGTCAGAAAAAGGAAACTTGCTATGACTTAAATTTGTGTGCAAAGGATCTTTCACAACCGAGATAGTTGCATCAAGGATTCTATGTAGGAAGATCTTGATTCCCCGTTGTAACAGATCTGTCTGTCATTTTATTCTTAGTGGTTACAAAATTTAAAATATTCCTCAAGTATTATTTAATTATTGAATCACCTTAGCCTTACCGACCATGCACGATACGTGGAAACACGTTCCACGGTCTGTCCCAGGACCGGGAATAGATGTACCTTGGGCCTCTTGGTCTTCTAATTAGCAGTCACTGCCGTGTTGTAGGATGGGAATGAGTGTAAACCCCACCGATTTAAGAATTATTGTCTTCTCTGCTGGGATCTACAATGTCTTCCAACACCCACCAACGTCGTCCATCCCACAGAATTTCTCCTATTGATATAGTACCTCGTGAGTCCGCCTCAAGATGCACAAAAAGCGGTGGTTTATCCTGGTCCAAATGAGCCTCATCAATGGATTATCCGAAGAACTTACTGTCTCAAGCGTTGCGACTTGAGTAGGGAGAGATAGCCGGTTATAGAACCACCTCTCCACCTCTCATACAATATGCGTTGCGTCAACAGCGGCGGTTGCCGTTAAACTATAAAGAGGCGTGGTTGCCGTTACCGACAGTTTCCACTGTCCTCAACAGGAGTGGGAGTTGTTGGTAATGGCATCCTTCCCAGTTATACCGGCTTAACGGCAACGGCCCCTATTGGCGTAACGGATATATTATGGGAGGCGGAGAGGTGGATGTAGAACCGGCCATCTATCCCTACTGAGGTGGAGCCGAAAAGTCACCCCCAATGTCGAGAATCATCCCCAACAGCCGAGGGGCTCCAAGGAAAGCGAATACCTTCGAGGAAAACGTTGTCATTGGGTAGGGCTTTCGAATAGGGAACTTAACACTTTTCAGGATTCACTTGCAGTTCCCGCCGTTCTTTCTGCTTCTGAAGCCCATCGTCGGAATACGTTTTGTTCGTCCCGCTATAACGTATGCACCGTATCGTCTACATACACCGACGGTTTCACCTCTTCTGTCTGTGGAAGGTGATTTCCAATTTTAACGAAGAAGATTCTCGCATTCAAGTATGATGATAAAAACCTGACCAAGTGAACATCTATTTCAGGACGAACCATTTTGGTGATGAGTCCATCGTGCTAGACAAAGTCGCAGACGTTGACGAGGTCACGACACGAATTTTAAGAACCGCCTCTGTGATTGAAAATCTGTCGCTCGAATACCGAGCTGCTTCTCTAGGTGGCGATTTCTTTGATAGCCCCTTAGAAATACATCATACCAACATCGTTTTCATACGATTTTCCTTCACAAACCGCTCGACAGATGTCGACGCAGTTCGCTCCTAAAATATTATCAATAACTCCGGTAATCTTACATCAAAAGCGTTTCCCGTCCATACCCTAATCGAATGAAACGAGATATCATTTTGCACTCACTTTTTTCAATCCTAAATACGATATATCAACGTCCTCCATGTTTGTTCGAGTAATCTGACGAAGAAGAAACTTTCTTTTCATTGAATAATATCTTATCTGAGCGCTGTAACGTAGACGTTCCGTAATTGATCTCTGCCCCCAATTGATGGATTGGTCACGTCCGGCGTTAATTAACCCCGCTGTCCGGCGGTAAGAAGCGGGCATCGGGGTGGGTTATGTTGCGTCGCCTTAAAGCTCACCGATAATCGGGCTAGAGTGGATTTCCATTAAGCTCCCATTTAATTAAAAATGATGACGTTTTTGTTTAACCAAAAATCTATTACCTACGATTATCACATCGCTATCTATTAAGCACGGAACATTTCTGCAATTAGTAGGAGAAACGAGCTGAAATATTTATTTTGTTTCGCAGATTATATACCAAAATTATCGGCACGGAGGATAATCAGATGAAAACTTAGTTTTCTAATTGACTTCCTCAAAACAACTACTACCCGCACAAATGCGCCACCATTATTGTGATCATTGAAATCGGGTTACGCTGCACAATTCTCGATTTGTATGTAATTGAGTGACCGGTGATGCATTTGTACGAATAGTACAATAGTCGTTTTGCAGACGAAAATTGCCTAATACCTAATTACCATACGAAGGGCGCCTTTTATGTTGTTACAAAAAATGGGAAGGAAAACAACTGTTTTATTGCTTTTCAAAACATCCGCCTTTAAGATTCATATGTAGGCTTTTGCATGTGTTCAAAGCAATTCTCGAAACATTCCTCCCACTCCGATGTTGGTATTTCCAAGATATGGTTAGATGTTAGATATTGAGCTGATTGCGATCTCGTGGATATCGTTATTTCTTCTGGTCATCCTAGAAGGCAATCTATCCATATTGTACACCGCTTTTCATAACTTATGCATCAAATTAAAGCCAAAGAAAATTCAAACAAAATAAAACAAAATTATAAGCGATAAAGTTTTCCTATCACCGGAAGCTGAAAGGGACTTTTGATATTTCGAAAGGAAATCACATCGGATGACTGGCTTTACTTACGTTTATAGTTTAGACTTTAGACCTAGGAAAGTAAAGTCAAGAAGATGTTATACGATAGAAACACTCCACTTTGAACGCCGAGTTCATCGACTTCCCATAAATCTGTCGCGTATGACGTATGATGTAGATAGGGAAGTGTAAACAGCAGTTAAATGTGGTGAATATGTACAGCAAGGTCAAGTGGATTTTAATTGAATAAGGTTTTGTTACACCTCCCCTACTAAAACGAAATAGTATTTATTCAAATTGATTTATATTATATTCTGTTTTCCAGTAAATACGTTAACTTATCAATATTGTTATTTAAAAGTATTTATAGTAGGTAGGTCGAAAACGACATCAGCAACAAGGGTGAAATTTCTTAACCATATAATAAAGGTATTTAGTATTTTGGAAGTTATAGGAGTAGCGACACAAGAAAAAGGAGAGATCAAGGAAGCAATGCTTTCATAGAATAAACGAATTGGGACGGAAGCGAGGGAGACCATAGAAGAAATGAGAAAAATGAGTACTGAACGGACACTATGAAAAAAGCGGATTAAATCGGCGTAAGACTACGAGATAATCCGACGGCGAGAGGCATAAGGAGTTACGAGAGCTAGAACAAAAAGGAAGTTGTACGAAATATGATTGTGCATGTAGCTTCTTAGCCAATTTAAAAATCCTCAACAGGTCGGACCATCTCGTGGATTTCCATTTATTTTAAAATACCTCTTTTAACAATGCGTATTTGTCCGTTTTCTCTCTTATTTATAGCTTACATTGTTCCTCAACGTGGAGATGTGATACAACCGAACCTGTCTGGAAATGACTGCGCGCAGTTTCTTTTCAATTTTTGGAAAGGTTGGACAGCTGCACATTGATACCATCCTCAAGTTGTGTTACCATAATTTTTTAAGTTTTTCTCTGGTTCACTTTCTGTTTGGGTACAGTTGCTATTTGCAATTACTTTTAAATATATTCAGTTGGAAGACAAACCAGATTTTTCTAGTTTCACACACGACATATTTACTAGAGGTTCAGGCAGGAAAGAATCCTTCAATATTTTCTTCACATCCAACTCTCGAATATCAGCATTCGGTAATTCAACTTTTATGTTCGACTTTTATAGTCGACTTCGTTCTTCTTACTTGTAAGGCCGACCCTTTTCGATTAGGTGTACGTTTACTGTTTAGAAAGAGAAATGTAAACGGTAGTAAAATTAGGTCAATATGTGGAATTAGGTCATACATGTATTATTTATACTATTACGGCGTCCAACATCGAGATAAATTAATCGGCGGTCCCTACCGAAACAAATCTGTTTATTTCCCCATTTTGTCTTTTCTTCCACTATGAAGTTGGTACCTCAGAAATATGGTTTTTGAAGGCTTTGACAGTTTCTGGAGGTGTTGACCATCGCTGTTTATTGTTCGATATTCGGGAAGAGAAGGAAATCGTTAAATCATTCGTTTCTTTTTTGTGTTTGATCTCCAAACAATCAATTATTTGACGTTCTGTGTCAGAGTCAGACCTTGCCATGATGCAGAATGATGGCATGCTTTCAGTTGCCTTTTCTGATTTCTTCCATGTCTTTTGACAAACAAATTATTGTATACCATTTGGCATTAATTGTTCTTCGATCTCCTAAAGCAATGGTTGCAACATGTCCAGTACGACCACGACGAAGCTCTGCAAAGCAATTGGGAACAATCTTTTCTGATGGCGCTTTATTACCAAAGGTTGAACGGAGCGATTCTATACATGGTTGTTGAGGTAGGCCCTCACTAAAATCGTCAAGAATCATCCAACGAAAACCTACACTTGAGATTTCCATTCTTTAACAAAATTGCTTCCTTAAACGTGTAGCAAATTTTACGAAAATAGTAATGAAACTAATGACACAGCTGAATACCCGCCACCAAGTGGTCGTTTGTAGAAATATTAAAGGCTGTCTCGTATTAAGGAGTTACTGGATGTACTACACATACATATGTATATCAACTTTTTAACAAGTTTCGATTTTGTCAATTTTCCATTCTGTTTCTGTTCTAATTTTTTACCCATTCAACAATCTCCTACTTCACATTCCCTCGACTTGCCTTATTTAACCCCTCTTCCTTTTCCCCTCGTAAATTCATCTCTCCACTTGACTAATACCGATACACCTCGTTCTACACGAGCTCGATTTGTACACTTGTCATTTAGGTAGTATAACGAAAATTCTCGAGGAACGAAATGATTTTTCACCGGATCCTTTCCGTCCATATTGCGCGCTCCGCCCGCTTCTCTTCCGTTTTCGGCGATGCTTCGCCACGCGGTGATGAATGAAACCCCGCTTAAGTGATGGCACGGTGGGCTGGGGAGGAACGGGCTGGCGGGACGATGGCAGGAGCTTTACATATGACGGCGAAGAAGACGGCGGTTGGTTCACATGCCGTTGCCCCAGTCAAGTTGATCGACTAAATTGCCGCCGGCGGGATGGTCCTTTATTTGGTGCTTTGAGCGCTTCAAACGGCTCCATTTCCCTTCCGTTTGAGCGCATGAAAAGAAGGAGATTCGGAGAGGAAGAACCGGTTGTATCGGATGCGCGATGTTTGAAGTACATATTAAAAAGAACGCTCGAAAGGTAAATTATGGAGAGCACAACATTTAGTGATTTGTCAAGAAGTCAAATATTAGTACTGACGTCCAATAAAAATATTGTTTACCTGACTAAGTAATAAACCAAAACTTAGGGAAGCCGGGAGGAATGCCGGTCGCTTAAGGAAATTTGTTCATATAAGGATGGAAAAGAATGTAATGGAAACACTGGGTTATCATAATACAGATATCCGTTTTACGTTAAAAATAGCTTCCGCGTGCTTTTCTGACGACAAATTCTTTAAAAATATCAAAATAATAGGTACACTACACACGAAAAACCCCTTTTACCAGTAAGGTGTAGAGGCAATTCTTGATCTAATTCTAATTTCTGCCAGTCCTTTTTATTCCTCGCTAATATTCTTCCCTCTTTCCATATCAGTCCTCTTCTTTCCAATATCTTGTTTATCACCTTGTTCCAGGTCTCTTTAGGTTTTCCCCGCTTCATCTTGCTCCTTGTTTTTGCCTCTCATATTTTTTAACTAGTGTTTGACTGTACATCCTCGTGAGGTGTCCCCACCAACTCAGTTGTCTTCTTTCGCTGAATTCCAGGATGGATTCAACTTCGATCCCTAATTTTCACGCTTCTTAGTCGATGTCTTTTGGTTACCCCTCGAACTCTTCGTTATTTATATTTCATTTCCGCAGCTTGTATCTTGTCTTTTTGTCTTTATGATAATATCCATGTCCCACATCCATAGGTAATTGTTGGTCGGTAGATAACTTCGTATACATTCATCTTTGCTTTTTTTGGTACTTCTTTTTTTCCTATAAGATTGTTGTTCATACCATCACTTTTGTCTTCATCTTGTTTAATTTCAATCCATAATTTAGCAGGCCTTCGTTCCATACTTTTACACGACCTTTACGAGTTTGATATATGTCTGTTCCGTCACATACATACATACTACGAGGGCCATCCAGTAAATAAGTTTCCCTATTTTTTAACGAATAAACAACATTATTTACAATTATGCAGTTATTTTATTTTCATTATACAACTCATAGACTACTTCTCTACATAATCACCATTTCTGTCCAAACATTTTTGGTACCGTTGTAGCAATTTTTTGATACCACTGTTGTACCAAGCTGTGTCCTGTCTTCGTAGCCAGTGGTTCGCCTCCGCCTTCACTTCGTCATTATTCGCAAAGTATATCAAACTCGTATAAGTCGATCACCTTTTTCTACATCTACATCTGTTAGCTGTATATAGACTGTTCTTTCAGCGAACAAAACGGGCGTTTGTTGAACCTTAATCATTAATCATACGCAGGTGTAGTGATACGATAGATATAAGCCAATATCCACTTGGAAATATTTTTTTATAAATTCGACGTTAGATATAAATACCTTATTTTTTAATAGGTTCTCTCTTTTATGATATAAAAATGTTTATAAAACTCCACGCGTGGGTCATTTAAAACGCCTGCGTAGGTCAATGTTTGACTCACGGGTCATAGGTTCGCCACCGGTGGACTAGGCTTTCCAACGATGCATAATTCATTGCAAATAAACTTGTTTCTCTTTGTGAAAGAAGAAAATTGGAGACCTTATTTCACGTACAACCTTCGTATATGAAAACAACTTATTGAATATTTATTTAATCGCTCCACTTAGCTTAACCTCGACTCCAGCGTATGCAACTCGCATACCCAAACCTGCTATGTACTACGTATACATATGCACCACCACCAGTCCCTCGCAGCATTAAAACCGTAATAATACCGAATTTACACGTTGTGCGATAGGATAAGGCTTCTGCGTATAAATTCCGCGTGTAATTTCCACCCAGCGGCGTTCCCCACTTCCATCGCATCCGCATCGAGCGCCGCATTTAAAGAATAACAAATAACTGCGAGATCGCGAGGGTGTGTGTTGATACTACCGCTGCCCCGTCACGATTACTCATCTCGCTTTCCGAAGCGCCAGCCTAGAAAACGCGAGGATGATTATAACGACAAAAGGTAAACAGAACGTCGCCCGTGTATGTGCGTCCGAGCGCATTATATGTAATTAGGCGAAGAGCAAGATCGCGAATGCAGACGCCTCTCGTAATGACGGCGGCGTCTCGTCGCGACGTGTGCAATTGCAACCTAATTAGCCGAGTTGCCTTCCGATGGGAGATGGGAGATGGGTAGGGGAGTGGTTGGAAGGTTTCGCGATCTAATTTCCTTATCGCTGGTAGGGGTGTTGTTGTTGTGTGTGATGTTGAAGGAAATATTTGTACGAGGACATTCCAGAAAACAGTAGCCGTTTACACATATTTAAAAGAAAAATAAATAATGATATTATTCAAATAAAAGTAATACATTTAATCATTTCTCAATGTAGTCGCCACCATTGTTGAAACATTCGTTGCATCTTGAAACCAGTTTGTTTATGCCTTCCTCGTATACCTCTACCGCCAAAGTAGCGAGTCAATGCTGTACACCTGCTTTTAAGTCATCATCACTTTTGAAACGTTCTCCTAACAAGAAATCCTTGATTTTACTGAACAAATGATAATCACTTGGAGCCACGTCGGAGCTATGCGCAGACTGGTCAGAAACCTCTCACTTAAACTTCCGAAGAAAGTCAGTGGTCTTTCGAGCTGTGTGGGGATGAGCATTTTCATGCAGAAGAACAATGTCGCTTGTCAGCATTCCCAGTCTCTTCTTTTGGATGGTTTCTGAAGTGTTTCACAGTATGAGTCTGCATTGATGGTCATCGCTTAAGATATGAAATCAACCAATAACAGACTTTTTTCGGTCCCAGAACACTGAGGACATAACCTTTTCGTGGAAAACGACTGCTTAAATTTATGGGGCCTTGTTGCCACGACGTTTTGTCTCAGGTGTGAAATGGCACACCCACGATTTTACACTTTTGTCCAAATCTGCGATGACTTCAGAATTGGACACGTGCATTTCGCAGCAAGAAATTTTTTTATTGGACTTATTAAGAGACTTACATCCGAAAGAGCCAAGTCGAGCGAATAAGTGCATGCCGTACAATTTCAAGCTGAAGTTCACGAACTTTACACATCACCACGATAGTCCTTCGGATGTGAATCGTTATTCTGATGGAAGGAGACTACCTTTTTCGCCAGGCGTGATCTTTATTCCTTGAATGCTTCTTTGTAAGAGTTCGAGAAGCATATTCGCCGTTAACAGTACTGTCCTTTGCTAGATAATCTGTCAACAAGATTTCTTTACCGTTCCGAAAAGGTGTATCCACAACCTTCCCTTTGGATGGGACGCCTTCGTCTCTTCGGGTGTTGCTTCTCCCACATCCGTTTATTATTTTAATTGTTGTTTGGTTTTGGGTTATAGTAGTGGATCCGGGATTCTTTTTTCCGAAAAACCTTATCTATAACCTTCCCTGTAGATCTTGGCGCTTTGGCCTTTATCGGTGTTACTTCTCTCATGTTTGTCTACTGTTGTAATTGTTATTTGGTTTCGAGGCCTACAGTGGTGGATCTATGATTCGTCCACAGTATCAATTTGACGCATGGGGACTATTGAGTCGAAGTCGTAAAGACGGAAGCAACACAGGTTTAGAAGAAGCAGAAGCATTCAAGATTTGATTCTTATACTGAGGCAATTGAAAGGAAAACTAACAAAAAAGTAATAAAGACACATATTTGCCTTACACCGAAAGGTAGAAAGGTTTAAAGATTACGATAATAATATTTGCTTTACCGATCTGAAGACGGCCTTCGACAGAATAAAGAGGACGGATGTACGGGACAGTCTAAAGCGACGAGGAATAGAGAAGGGCATAATCGTAATCATCGAGACGCTAATAGAAACAAGGTTAACAACGCAGAACGATAATCGGTCTCCATAATTCTGGATGGTGCCATAGAAAAATGCAAAAGAAAATGTAGAAGTATGGATGTAGGAAACTGGAAAATGGAACCAGCGAAACTCCAGAAGCTAACAATACAAGGAAGCCACCATTTTTCAGGAAGAATTACAGAAAATAAATATGGAAATAAATTTAGAAGAAACGTAGATAATGATGATAATAGCAGATCGAGAAAGAAAACAATATTAATACCGAGGGAGAAACACTGAAGCGCAAGTAAAACGATTTGATTACCTGCCATGATATAGTTTGCTTACATTTAAATCTTCAGAAAAGTATCTGAGGTTTGGAATTTGTTCAACTATAATGACCTTCTCTGCTAGGTATTCAATCAATCTTTTGTTTCCAAAGTATTTTCTTTCTGGCAGGGCGTTTGCCATCTGTTTTGTTTTTAACAGATATGCCAAAGGATAGTATTCGCTGACTGCAATCTCCTTTGTGTAATCCTAAAAGTTAAACACAATACACTTTTACATATCTGAGCTGATTCTCCAGGAAGTGATAGAAAATATTTAAATGAGTGGTGTCGTCTGCTCTGGTTGGGATTATCGCAATTTCCATATCTAGGTCTTCTTAAAGTTGGTCAAATAAGGGAATGTAAAAAGTTCTGCTACTCATTATAATCCGCCAATTTCCAAAACTGCTCAAACAATTTTTTCCTTGCAGCAGCTGTCATTACTCAACAAGCGGAGTTACAGCTGCATTTTACCTAAACGAACATTTTGCTATAATACATAAAATCCATTCGGCCAGTATTTGCTGACCTTTCCAAAAGCAAACGAAAGTTCTAAATAAGGTTTCTATAATAGTCTTTGCTTACCTCTACGTAAAAACTCTTCCCGGTATTGGTCGCTTTTGCTTCAAAGTCTGGTATAGACTCTCAGAATTTTTATTGCGTTCTGTGTCTTCCCTTTTTTGTCACGTATATTTTCAGGAATATTCATTTTTATTCGAAAACAGAATTTATTTTGACGAACGAAATGGTTGGTTGTGTTAAACTACACAGCTGTTAGTTGGCACTTACAACGTTTTGATATTTTAATTCCTTATATCTCCGTTTGGTAAAGCACCATCGATATGATTTTTATTGTGCAAGTAAACCATGGCACATACTATCTATTTAGCTCAAACCCCGCATTTGTCAAAAAGTTGTACTTACCACTTTTGCATATGGCATCCTTCAATTATCGATGTGAAAGGAATTGTTGAGATCGACATTTTTTGGAGAGAAGGAAATGCAAAAGCAAATAAAATGGCGGTATAAAAGTGTTGAGGCCATCCTTAATTTACGACAGCGAATCGTGACCCATTCGCTCGACAGACAAGGATGAGAGCAAAACCGAGGGTATGGAAATGAGATTTCCTAAGAAGAATTGAGAATGAAACAGGAAGAGACAGAATAGGAAATGCAAGAATTAGAGATCAATTAGACATAACCTATAGTGGAAACAATAATTGAAAAAAGGCAACTGAGCTGGCCGGGCCACATACGCAGAATGAGGGATGACAGAATGACGAAAAGGAATGAAACAGGAAGAGACAGAATAGGAAATGCAAGAATTAGAGACCAATTAGACATAACCTACAGTGGAAACAATAATTGAAAAAAGGCAACTGAGTTGGCCGGGCCACCTACACAGAATGGGGGATGACAGAATGACGAAAGGGAATGAAACAGGAAGAGACAGAATAGGAAATGCAAGAATTAGAGACCAATTAGACATAACCTACAGTGGAAACAATAATTGAAAAAAGGCAACTGAGCAGGCCGGGCCACCTACACAGAATGGGGGATGACAGAATGACGAAAGGGAATGAAACAGGAAGAGACAGAATAGGAAATGCAAGAATTAGAGACCAATTAGACATAACCTACAGTGGAAACAATAATTGAAAAAAGGCAACTGAGTTGGCCGGGCCACATACGCAGAATGGGGGATGACAGAATGACGAAAGGGAATGAAACAGGAAGAGACAGAATAGGAAATGCAAGAATTAGAGACCAATTAGACATAACCTACAGTGGAAACAATAATTGGAAAAAGGCAACTGAGTTGGCCGGGCCACATACGCAGAATGGGGGCTGACAGAATGACGAAAAGGATTTTCGAGGCAAGATTTCAGGGGAAAAACAAGGCGGGATGCCCAAGGAAAGGATAGGAGGAACAAAAGAATAGAAGAATAATCTGGCCCGAAGTTAAAAGGACAGCTCAAGATAGGAGACTATGGAAAAGAAAAAGCAAAGGAGGGATGAACATGAGAAAACATATCACACTGAGTCACCTGAACAGCATAAACACAGTACAAAGGATTAACTATGTATAAAATACTCATTGTAACGATGAAAGGACATAAGACTAAATAAAATAAGATTGCAAATGAAGGAGGAATTTCTTCATTCCTGAAGAGGTATAGAGAAATTAATAGTTGACTACACCGGATACAATTTTCTAGGTACGAAGCCGGAAAGACGGGTAAATCTCGAAAGCTGGATTTTTTTAAAGAACTTAATTTATATTTAGAACAGCATCTTTGTAAGAGGCCCCATATTTCCAAACACACAAAAAAATTAATGAAACGATTAAGATTCACGTCATTCCATCGCCGCCTACATTTGCATTTCTTCCTCGACCGTTCTTTTATATTCCTTTTTCGCATTTCGAAAGCCAAGAAACTGTCACGGATAAGTACTACTCTTCAGAGGTCGTAGTCCGCGCGCTCGTTCGTTGAAATTCAAAAAGCAAGCCTCCTTAGCGGAGAAGAAGGTAGGCGGTAGTAGGTATTGCGAGGTCGGAAGGGTTCTCGCAAATTAGACACCGCAAATTAGTTCGCGAGGGAAACGACCCCGGAACATCTTGAAACCACTCGCCGAAGATAAGAATATTTTACGTCTGCACGCAATCGCAATTTAAAATTTCGGTCGAATCATTTTCGCCTTTAAATTATACCGATCTCAAATTACGCGAGGTGCAAACCGTCGTCCCTCCTTCTCCGGCCCCGGAAAATAGCGGAATATCCGGATACGAAACCTTCTAAACTTAAAATAATAGTTTGGAATACCGCAGCTGCTTTCGCAATTACGTCGGTCCCCTTACATACCTCGTCCTCCTCCGGCACTCTTTATTGCATTTGGCTCGTCATAATGGCCGTTGCATCTTCCGTTATCGCTGCGCGTTTCGAAACCGCCACACGGCAGTCTTCTTCCGGATACCTACGTGTACATACGTGCAAAGATCATTTCGTGCGGTACGATCGTCGATTACTAACTCGTTCCTTTTCGAGGGAGAGGGTGTGGGTGAGAAGGATATATTGGAACATTTTTAATAGGTACGTGACCGCGTCCGGATGCTAGATTATATTTTTGCAATCGGATATGTTTGCGAGCGTGATATCAAGACGTACCGTATCGTAATTCATCTTTAAGGGTGTAGGAAATTAAGAATTTTGTGGTGGAGAATGAAGAGGGAGCTATTTCGTTATAAAAGTATAATTTTGAAAAATATTTCTCTAAAATTAGTGTAATGAAATATTTGAAAAAGGATTGGAGTCAAATAAAGTAAATTTCAACTGTATTCTTGGTGTGATTGCTTCAACTCAAACTGATTGTCCACCTTGAAATCTAATACAATACAATATAATATAATATAATATAATCAAAATGTAGAAGACTCTCTATAAACGACCTAATAATAAAAAATTAGGTTCGTTAATGGGCAGTTAACAAGTAACCGTGCAAAAGCCTACAAAGTAAGCACAATTTGCATATGCCAATAATCCTGTAGGAAATGTTGACTATGTCAATCGCAAAACGCAACTGCAGACTAATTAGTTTCGTCCTCATTAGGACTCGTCAGTACAGTATATCGTTCTGCGAGTGACACAGTGAACATTTCCAGGTGATACGTCGAAATCTCGGCGAGATGGATACGGTCAAAATAATGACCCATTCGACGTATCACCCGGAAATGTTCACTGTGTCACTCGCAGAACGATATACTGTACTGACGAGTCCTAATGAGGACGAAACTAATTAGTCTGCAGTTGCGTTTTGCGATTGACATAGTCAACATTTCCTACAGGATTATTGGCATATGCAAATTGTGCTTACTTTGTAGGCTTTTGCACGGTTACTTGTTAACTGCCCATTAACGAACCTAATTTTTATTATTAGGTCGTTTATAGAGAGTCTTCTACATTTAATATATTATATTATATTGTATTGTATTATATTTTATTAAATTTTGGCTCTCGAAAACACGATCGCTATTCACCTTGAAATCGACAAAACTTCCAATAAAGTCCTCTTTACTTTTTTATTAAATGTTTCGCTCCTTCCGAAGGTCCATCCGTGGTGAAACCGCCTCCGGGTATAAATACCATTACGGGCTTTAAAATCGTTACCTCCCCAGGTAACTACTCAACAATACATTTGTTAAGAGATAAAGACACGTAAAATGTTAATAGTTTCAAATATTTATTGTAAAAAACCACAACAATATTATTTCACTATACTCTAGCTTCCTTAGGTGGATAAATGATAGCTTAGAATCTAAAGTTTTTACATTTGTACAAAACTTTTTAGTAAAAAGGAGTGGGAGGTTTACAGGTTTAAATTAGGAGGCGGGGAGGAATTATTCACATCTGGTTGGTCGTTTAACGCTTTCCCTAATTTGTTATATCTGTTAATTTCTAGACTCTTTAATAAATTAAGTTTTTGCCCTTGTCTTGAACATGTAAAATTTTAAAATTAATGTTAAATTTATGATTATTTTCTCAACAATGATTAGCAAAAATCGGATCTGTTTTCTTGTATCTATGTGCAGCTTCTGTCGTGTTCTTTCATGCCATTTTTGAAGGTTCTCCCTGTTTTTTGTATAAAAGTAAAAATTTTAGATTTTAAGCCATTCATCCACCTGATGAAGGTATAGTATAACGAAACAATATTGTTGTGGTTTTTGCAATAAATATTTGAAACTTTTAACATTTAACGTGTCTTTATCTCCTATAATAGAGTTTCAACATGTATCTCCTTCTTCTATTACACATTAACCTCCAAAAAATAATTTTTTAGATTTAAATGTATTCACCTCTGGTGTGTATACGTGGAGATACAAGCAATCTTCGGTTCCTGGACACGCGACTAACGTGCATTGGTAACAATACGGTATTACGTCGTTTACTTCCCTTATACCCTTCCAGCCATCAGCAGGCGCCTTGAATTTTTAAAAAGTTCGGGTAGAATGGTAAAATTTGCCGGTACTTATTTTGAAGCGGAGCTCACCAAGCGGGGGCTGTGCGAAGGGTATATTTCGAAATTGATAGAACTCGTTACCAGTCCTATCTGTATCGATGCTTCCTCCTTGCGGGATCTCCACGATATTATCTTGAGCATTGCTCAACGCGGTTAGCGTTAATATTACCAGAAACTTGATGGATTCGATGATGCACTAATTGAATCGCCCTAACGTCGTGGCGTTATAAAGTGCATTCAAATCGTATTAGAAAAAAATTTATCAAGTGCATATGTGTCTTGGTAAAAATCGATAAGTACTTTGGACCTCGATTGCATTATTTAATATTATCAGGTTTTATCGTAAGCGAAAATTAACTAATAACGTATAAAAACAAACAACTTACGAAACTTCGTAGGCGAGGGACGAATACGCGCGACGGAAACGGCGGTGAACTCGCCCCAAATTACATAAACTTGCCATCCCCTGACAAGTTTAAGAAAAAGTGCTCTTCTTTATGAAGATGATATTTTAAAAAGTTTTTGTACGATATAATTGGGCCACGGGAGTCCTTATATTCGCGGCGTCGCCGTCGGTATGTAAACATCACCTGGATACTGGGGTTGATGGGGCGGGAGACGCCGTAGATATTCGAAGGAAAGAGGGAAGATTGAAGACGCGATCGATCGAAGAAGGAAAAGTAGATTCAATGCAGTTCGTACAGTATTGATCATAACTAGTCGGATGGGGAGGTGAATTTTTTACTTACCTTCCGGGCAAGTTCGAGGGTTGTTTTATGTACTAATTGCAGCGAAAGCACAATTTATTGAGACCATGATAATTAAACTGGGCAAAGATGCGGTATGATGAGTCATTTGTCGTTTGTCCTCTGTAATATAATATTACATTGTGAAAAGGAAAATAGGGAAATCCGCCGGGCATGACAAAATAACAATAGAAATGTTGAAAAATCTAGGGAAGATCTTTATAAGGGTGTGGTATGTAGGTAAAACGCCGACGGACTGGAAAATTGGTATGATCTTGCGAATATACAAAAATGGGGATAAAACAGACTGCGCCGATTATAGGGGTATCGCACTGCTCAGTACAGTATCCCAAACGTACGAATCGATACTAAACAAAAAATTACTAGATGTAGTACGAAAGAATCTAGCAGAACGCCAAAGCGGATTTCGGAAAGGGCGATCAACCCAAGACCATGTTTTTACAATAAAGCAGGTCATGGAAAAAGCATGGAGAATGAAATCAAAGATATATGCAACCTACCCGGACCTCGGAATGGCTTTTGATCGTGTGTCACAAGAAGATCTACGGAGAATTATGGAGAAAAGAAATATACAACCAAAATTAAGAGAGGCCATACAAAGCCCATACAAAGATAATAAATGTTATGTACGGAAAGGGGGTCTCAATTCGGACATGTTTGAAATCCATGATGGATTAAAGCAAGGAGGGCTTTAACCCCACGTTGTTCCTGCTTATGACGGTTGTTGTTATAAGGGCTGCGGAATGTAAGATATGTAAGCTACATGTAGGTTATAAAAAATTAAAACCATCAAGAATATCGGAGTGTACATTTGCTAACGATTTGGTTGTATTTGCGGACCAAGAAAAAGAACTACAGAGACATCTAACAATCTGGGCAAAAGAACTAAACAAGCGAAGAATGAAAATAAATTCAAACAAAACTAAAGTGAGGAGCATCGGAGACAACATAAGAGAATTAAATATACAACTAGACAATGAGAGACTTGAGCAAGTAGAAGTATACAAATACCTAGGAGTAAAAATAGAAAAAGGAGGGAAGTATAGAAGAAGAACTTAATGAAAGATTAACCAATGCATCACGCATGCACCACGGCCTAAACAGGGCGTTTATTAACGATAAGGAAGTCTCAAAGGAAACGAAGATGACAGTGTACAAAATTATTTTTAAACCAATATTAACTTATGGAAACGAAAGTTGGGACCTAACACAAATACTGAGAAGTAGATTACATGTCATGGACATGAAATATCTGAGAAGAGTGAAAGGAATCACGAAACGAGACAAAATCAGGAACAGTATAGTCAGAGAAGACCTGAAAGTGGAAGCAATCGAGAAGATATTAGAAAGAAATCAACTGAAATGGGTCATACGTATCTCTAGGAAGAAGGATAACAGACAGATGAAACAAATGTGGGAAACAAAAGTACCAAATAGAAAAGGAAGGTTCCAGTTCTTCTCTTGTCTACCTCTTCCATCATATCATGTCTGTTGCTAGTCGTTTTAGGTCCTCTAGGGGTTTTACCTTTTTGCCTCTCATACTCTTCAATCTGATCTATCCAATTTTTTCTATAACGGTATTCAGCTTTCCTCCCTTTTGCTTTATTTTCTTTGTCACTTTATCCATTGTAATTATAAATAGTAGTGTACTTAAGCTATCTCCTTGTTTTATTCCTTTGTTCGTTTCGAAGCCTGCCTTGGGTACCTCTTCGTCTAATTCTACGCTTGCCTTCACATCTACATACGTGGATCTTATGACTTCTATTAATTTTCTCAGTGCTTTCAGTTGTTCCAAACTTTTCCATATTTCTTCTCTTGTTTCAGTATCAAAGGCTGCCTTCGTTCTCTTTTATCTTCCTTGCTTTTCTATTAGAATTTGAATACGTAAATGTTGTCGTTAGTTTGTCCTCCTGGTCCAAATGCCGTTTGTGTGTCCTCAAGTCTCCTTCTACGCATTCTCTCGATCTTTTCTCCACTATTTTCGTGTATAGGTTGCAACAAGTTTAGGCCAGACAGATTGTTCTATAGTTTCCACAGTGTTTTTGTTTGTCTTGTTTATGTGTGGAGATTATTAGAGTTTGTTTCCAGTTATGAGGGATCCTCGCCTAATTATGATCCATGTCCATTATTTTCCTTTCTGCTGTTATTTCATCTTCTCCCCAGTTTTCTCCAGCTTTCCCCATTTTTATATTCTACAAGGCTTTCTCCACCTCTCTTCGTTTTCTATTTCTTGCATTCCTCTGACGTTTCTTCTCCTCTTGTTTGCGTAATAGCCATTTTCAACTCTTAGTATTTCCTTTGTTCCCGTCTTTATTTGGTTCCATTTATCTTGTATCGCCCTAAAATCTTTCCATCCACTCTTATTCCCCTTCAAACTTTTGATTCTTGTCCAGAAGGTTCTGTTGTGTTGTATTGGAGAATTCAGGAGGGAAGTAAATGAAGAACTGACTGTATGTTTTTCATTTATTTCCTTCCATAATTCTATCCAGGGCTCTCTCTACGCCCTTTTTACTGCTTGTTTCACTTCTGGTTCTTTGCGTGCTATTCCTCTCTGTGTTTGCTTGTCAAAAGGCTTTTCCATGCTAGTTCTTTTTTTTTTTTGTTTTACTAGGTACTTAACATAATTCTTCCACCAACTCGTTTTTTTTTTTAGTTTTCTTCTTTGGGATACCACTTTCGCTTTTTTCAATAACGTTTCTCTAAGTTTTTCCATCTTTCCTCCACGTTTCATATATACTTCTTGTTTTCCAATAATGTTCGTTCCTTGTCTATCTTCTGTTGTTATTTCTTTCGCAGCTCTTCGTTTTTTAGCTTGTATGTTATTATTTTGCTATATTCCCTTCGATCGTTTGTTCTGATCATTTTTTATTTGATATGTAGCTGTTACAAATTTTTTGGATCGATTACATTTCTGCGTTTCTTGTTTTGAATGGTTTAGTGTTTGTGCTAGGCGCTCTGAGAGTACTATGTAATCTATCAGACCTTTGGTATTTCTTTCAAGTGGAACAAAAATATGCTTATCTTCTATATTCTGGTCCCAGAATGTACTCCATATTCATTTCTATTCGTTTCTATAACAAAAATTGATCACTCTGATTCTATTTCTATTCAAAGTTTTTTCTACACGGATAGCAATGAATCCTATTGGCCTCCCTTCCTTGCTTGCATTCCGATTTCTTCTGATTATCGTTTTCTGTGTGCCTTCTCTCACCTCGTCTAGTACGTTTTGGAGGCTTCAATAGAACTCCAGTATTTCGTCCTTAGGGTCTTTATTGCGTCTTCGAGTTATAGTGCTTAAATAATTATTATTGATTTTATTGTTGAAGCTTGTAACGACATGATGAAAACAGAGCCTTGTTAGTTTTCTAACCAAACCTACCACATTAGATTGAAAGCTTATTGGCGGACAATTTTCAAACCAATCTCCTCCAGAGGATGCCCGCACATAAATCTACGAAAGAATTTGTCAGGTTAGTAACGTCCGTTCTTCCACGTATTATGTACAAACAAAATTGTGGCGAATACGAAGAAATTAAGATGGATAGGCAGCGATGGCAAGAGGTGAGAGAAAGATGGAGATCTTATTTCTCCAACCGAAACGAAGACGAAGAGGTGAGGATCCGGAAAATTGCGAAACCCCTATAACGGCATACCTAAAAGCCTTTTTCCTCCTTCCTCCCTCCCTTCCTCCCACCGACTTTCCCCCATCCGACCATGATACATGTGATATTAATTCACGTTTCCAGCGCCTACGTACGCCCCACAAATTTGACAAAATTAACTTAATAGATCTCCGTTGTAATAGCGCGAACCTTCCTCCTCCCCCTCCCCGCGCATTCTCTGGACGGTTGCGTCGCGCGGTCCTCGTGAAAAAACAACTCGACGACATCGTCGTCGTGCTTTTATGTTTTGCCGGGTGGGACATCGCCGTTTCGCGAGGCGACGAGACGCGAAAGCTTTATTAAAAGTGCTTACGTGTTATGAAATACCTCCGGCACTAATTGCAGCCGCACGATGACGACGACGACAACTCGTCGTAAATAAGGATGCAAAAATGTGTCACCGGGTTGATAAACGTAGCGACGTCGGTCGTCGTGAAAGGAAATAAAAACGAGCCTTTAATCAGCGGAATAAAACGCGACATTTTTTCTCGAACTGCGCGATTTCCTGCTGGAAATTCTGGAGAATATGTGCTTGAAATTTCAGTATGAGATTTTCTTGCTTCCTCCTTGGACTTTAGCCCACTTCTTTAAGACTTATAAGCAACTGCTTTAATCCCAATTGTTCCTATCATCAAGCCAGCCCGTTCTTCCGACTTGTGAGGCCACAACGACGACTTTTTGACTGAACCGTGAGTGTCCTCCGTGAAGGGCTGCTTGGCCAACGCCTCCAGTCACCGAATGAAGCAGTCGATACCTTCAAAAGACAATTTTGACTACTCCATCTGAAGATTGGAATATCAGCTTTAATATTTGGTTGGAACGAATATGGAAGTGCTTCAATCCCAACTGTTCCCATCATCAAAGACAGCTGTTCTTCCGAGTTGTGAGGCCAGAACGACGGGCTTTTGGCTGAACCGTGAGTCTCCTCCGTGAAGGATTGCTTCACCAACGCCTCCAGTTACCTTCAAAGAGACAATTTTGACTGCCCCAACTGAAGATTTGAATAACTGCTTTAACATGTTGGTTTGAACGAATACAAAAGTGCTTCAATCTCAACTCTTCCTATCATTAAACCCACCTCTTCTTCCGAATTATGTCAGAACAACGGCTTATTAAATCGTGAATCTCCTCAGCCAACGCACCTTTGTAATCCTCCATACGATATTTCTTACGCTCGCAGGGATCAAGAATAGACTGCTTTGTCAAACCTTTGGAAGAAACGCCAGTTGAAATGTTAACTTTTTCCAATGTCCGATTTGCGTTAAAAATCGCTTCAGGACGCTATTCTGACGCCAAGTACGTTAAAAGGGGCTCAACAAACGTGTATTAGGTCGGATTTGGACGAAACCGATCTGAATTTACTCGAAATTGAAAAATATCGGGCAGAAGTTGAGGTGCTTACAACACCAAGATGATTTCTTTCGGAAAACAAACAATAACTTTCGGTATCTTTTCACGAACCAGATTTATCACCAAAACTTTACAAGCTCCATCCTACATATGTATGTACATACATACATACATACATACATATGTAGGATCGAGCATGTTCTGCATTCTAAACTGCCATTTTCAATACGATTGAGGGTAATCAAGTTTATTTCGAAACGTTGGAATTTCTTATTTATTCCGATAGTTATACCGTTTGAAGTTATTTCCTCAAGCAAAAGCAGGACACACAGGACGCTCCACGCAGTTCTTCGGCGTTTTCCCGTTACCACTACCAGCGTCACATTTCGAGCTTTTCATGTCGTAAAGCGTCCCCGGGACCATTTTACACTCAGGGGCAGTAGTTAAAGTGTACAAAAACACTTCCCCGGGCCGCTGCCGACCGTGAATTATACATGGACCGAGCTTACCTCCGAGCAACGCTTTCCCATCGGAAAGTTTCATCATACATCAGAGGACCGGATGGATCCATATTATCTCGAAGGAAGGAGCGTGGAACGACGAGTCGCGCCCGCTTCGAGGAGTTTTGAGCGGCGTATGTTCTCTCCAACTGGTATATACGAACAAATGCATATAATAAAATAGGAATGAACTGGTAAAAGTAGATGCAAAGAGTTCAGGCGTCTTTGTTCCCGTCGATGTCAATCGTAATACTGTCCTGTCTTGCTAATAAAACTGACTGCTTTTGCAGTTTGTTATATTGGCGAAGGAAAGTTTATTAATAATTGAAGACTTCTAAAAGGTGCGCGAGTTCCTTTGTCGAAGGAAACGAATGTGATGAAAGACATCCAACAGTTGGGATCCTCGTTTTTTTATTACGTGTAGGGAGTTCTTTTAATGTGACTGGGAGATGAATTCTAAATGGGAGCAAGCACTTTATTAAGAGGAGCAGAGACTATGATCTCAGATCTGTTTAAAAGATGAAGAAACGGTACCTAAAATGTTATGATGTCTTAATCAGCAATGGAAATTGTAATATTCGAAGAGTTTGGTAAAAAACAGAGCACGTGGTAACTTGATGTTTGCTAGATCCAATGACTAAATTAAACAGGTGTACCACATGAGGATTTGTTACCTCTAATATGATCGGTGTGTGTGCTTAGGAGAAGGCGCTGGACGTTGCGGCATAGAAGTCGCTGGATCAGAGACCATGAATCGATCTCGCCAAAATTGAAATCCTTTGTCCGTAGACGGATTGAAGTCGGAACTAGAAGTTATTGCTGTTTCGTTGATTTCACCACATCGTTCAGTACCTACATAACAACTTCCGTGTAACTCATTTAAAGGATAACTGCCCCAATTACTAGCCTTTCAATGTATTACATTTCCTTAAATTACTAAGTTATATTTGTAGATAATAATTCATTTCATACGAAACAGATTTATTTCAAAAGATCAAATTATAGCTAACTCTTTACAGCATCAAAGTAGGTTTTTAATTTAATGAATTCATCCTTAAATCATTATCTTATTGCTTTGCTCGAGGGAAAAATTAAGTAGTAGAAGCTTCTGAAAGCACGTTCATTTGTCGAAGAGAAAGATAAAATACACGCGGCATATTTAGCTGGTGCACTCCTTTTATAAAATTGACTGTCCGTGTTTTATATTCACTCTATTGTTAGTTAGAACCTAGCGCTAATTTATGGTAATACAATAATCCCGCTTTATTAGTAAAAAGTATCCAATCCAATAAAATAAATCATTTGAATGAAATAAACTTATAAACGCGGAAAATTTATTATTAGGTGCACATGTGAAAACATTTTGTCGAATAAACTTGCTAGTTTGTGTAAAACACACAGATTTGCGCAAAATGTTTTGATAACTCTAGGGGAAAATTAATTTCTGCTTTTAATCTCGGCCGATTAAATTAATGAGCATAAATAGCAAAATATTGTGTGTTATATTGAAAATGTTTGATGCATCTATATGGAGTAAACGTTTCGGTAACATTTAGTCGAACTCATAATTTTTCTGAACGATAATTGAGATACCAGCTATTAAAGAAAGATACGGATCAGTAATTACTAGAGTTGGTAAATTTGTGCCACCACACAGCAAGTGGCGGGCACATCAAAATTTACACATAAAGTGAACGGTCAAAAATAAATTATAATACGTGCTCAAACACTTACCGTGTTAAGAGCCATCCGTGAAATCGCAAAGTGAATAAGCTCTGTAAAACATCTTCAACATTAGATATGTTTCAACAATTGTTTCTGCAAAGCGAGTGCGGCGTGATGAGGAAATGTGTTTATACACAGAAAACAGACGTTGTGCATCTGGTCACCTAGTTAAAATAATCTTTGGAACAACTT
This sequence comes from Chrysina gloriosa, assembly GCA_038088585.1. NCBI lineage: Eukaryota > Metazoa > Arthropoda > Insecta > Coleoptera > Scarabaeidae > Chrysina > Chrysina gloriosa. The sequence goes on along the minus strand of CM076090.1, from coordinate 7,218,856 downwards.
AACGGTCCTGTTGACGCACCATCACAAATTTGTCTTAATGTGCCAAACCTTCAAACCTTCCTCTGTAGAGCACATTCATCAGTTATTAATGATTTATTTCTTTCTCTTTTTATCAACGTAATTTTCCTCACGGCTACTACTAGTTGCTTTATCGCCTGACATGAATAACTATTAAATTAGTTTTCCTTTCCGTAATTTTAGTAATATCGATTCATTTTTTGAGTTATTTTTTACCCTTGTCACTGCATACTTTTTAAATTAAATAATGATTTTTACATTTATATTTCTAACAAATGGAAATTTATCATTAGCACGTCAACTTAAATACCATCAAATGTTCATCCCCATTACTTTTCGGAGTTATCGAAAAGTGAGAATCTTAACAAACAGAAATTGCAAAATAAAACGTTCGTTACAAATAGATTACGTTGTGATAACGCGTATGACATAATTGACTCTCAACAAGAAATACCACGTTCTCGTGGTTCGGTGCATATCGGCGAAATAGTTGGCTCATTGTCAGTTAAGATTTGAAGTTTGGCAGAAAACTCATATTCATTACTCTATGATCGTGCAAAACAAATAATTATGAAGAGGCGTGTTCGGATTTGTCGCTTTAACCGTCTTTCCTTATTCGAAAGAACTAATGCGATCCATCTAAGCGCGGTTGCCATGGCAACGACGTTGAATTTGGCAGCTCATTGGTTAGAATCTAAAGTAATAGAAAAGTCGATTTAATTTTGATTTGACAGTAAAATCCAGAAAGTAAGAACAAGTTACAAGCTGATTAAGTTAGTCGTATTGTATTTTTGATTTATAAAGTATAAGGAGGATGAAACATCAGATGTATCTGGTAACTTTTATAACGAAACGAGGCATTAAAATCAAATCGTTCTTCTAATTTCCTCTTTAATTTCGCAAATTTCTAGGTTATGTCAAGTTTGGATAATTTAATTTTGACGGCCATATCAACAACTTCACGACTCTACTTTAGTGACAAATAGTTACTGAAAAATTTAGCCGCCTATATTAAGTTGATCCCAAATTCAAGAAGAAAACGTAAGATTAACGATGAACATTTCTGTTAAATCAGAAACGAACCATTTTAATCGAGGAAACGGAAAGAGAAAATTATCAAAAGGGGGACATAATCGCAATATTCTTGGGTGGTTAGTAAGTTTCAGTAGAATTTAACTCACATTACCAACTTAACACCTACGATTTGTTGCTCTCTATCTGGTAGATGTGGAATTTGGTTTTTTTCATAGTACTTAGTGAAAATGTTTCCCCGTTCATAAATAACAACCACGTTGCGAGTGATCCCATCGTTGTCCCAAGATAAAAACTCCAGGATATACTCTTTAGGACTTACTCTTTGAGAATCCCAAGTTTAAACAAAATCTGGGGGTAAATTGATAAACATTGTTCGCGTCTTCTACCTAGCATTATTTTCAGAGGTTGTACTAACGATACCGAAGGATTTTCTAATTTTTCTATTGCCTAAAATAGTCCGAAGTAATTGTTTTTTTAGCCCGACTATCTTGAAATTTCGACTGGCTTTCGTTGATAGCCGCAGCTTCCTTTGGATCGAATTTTAAAACTAGGTTCTTAATACCCTGAAAATATTTATGATACGTAAAACGCAGCTTGTAACCATGTTCCCCAAAGTGTAAGAATCGACTCTGGTGACTCAAACATATCGGGGCACAATCTGTGAAATTCGCGGAAACGTTTTGGCGATTTGACAAGCACTGCTTTTGGATGAGCTATTAAAGCATCTATCTCAGGATAACATTTTCTAATACTATCAGCCACAAGACTGAAAGCATGAATCTTACACGTAACATGCAACAAGTTAGCGCAATGTTTTTGAACAGACCGGCCTACAGAAAACATTTTGCGACATCATCACTCATAAACGTTAACAGTTGGTTTGTTGAAATTTGTCGAATTTTTCCAATGTATTTAACAGTAACTTTGAAGTTACTTCGATAGTACATTGAAGTACTCGTCTGGAAACGATTGATGTGAGTCCATTGTACGTACCAATACACTAAGCACAGGATGTTTCTTACCATCTGCTGTTTCGTCCACAGATAACCTCAGTTTTCTATCTTTCAATTACGATTTAATTCTTTTCTCAAAACGTTCACGAGGAGACAGCACAAATCTTTGTGACGATGCCCGGCTTGATAATTTCCAGTTCGGATATTTATTCCAAAAGAAGACATATGCTTTGCTGTCTAGTAAATTAAACGGTAGATTATATAAATTAAATTGAAATTTTTCATAGTGTCTTATGCAATTTTTTTTTAATGCTGTTTGCTATTTACGTGACGTTGACAATCCGTTTCGGAGCAACACATTAAAGGGATATTACAAACCACACGCCATCATAATCTATGTCAGGCATTACTGCTAACTTTGTCCAACATTGGTCGTTTTCGTGACGTAGGCAAGATTTTTAAAATAAAGGTAGAAACCTGCGAAATAGTATTTACGACAGCGTACATGTATACACAACAGATCTCATTGTGATTGGGAGTTATACTGAAGGTTGTATCGAACCTCCGCCACGGTTCGTTGGCGCTAGTGAGCAACTTTAGTAATTACCATAGCGTGTTCCGGATTGAGTTGAGTGGTATACGGTCTTATGGGCTACTGAGCTCTTAAGGCTAATTTATACACCTAATAAGAATTAAGAATTAAGAGTTCAATATAGGTAACTCTACAGTAGCGTTCATTCACGAATTAGTATTCAGGATTAAAAATTAAGAATTGAGAATTAAGAGTTCCCAGCTTTCATCTTTTCCCCTTAATTCCTAGTTGACGCTTGTTGATTTGTATTTTCCAAAGGGAATTTGCGAATGCTGGCTGTATCTTAATCGTCGCTGGTTGGTAGTGCGGTTGTTTTTTGGGTAAATGAAATTATGTTTCCTTAATGAAAAAATCTACTGATCTACCACGTGCCACGAATGAATTGACAGTGCCCTTTTTTATTATTTTGAAATAGGTTACCTACTTTTAAGGGGCAAGAAATATACATATGCATTTACGATTACAATAAAGTGCGAACACTTGTGCATTGAATGCAATGTTTCACTTCTAATTTTTCAGGCAAGTGGTAAATACGAGGACCAGAAAACAGAGGTTAATTTCTGGTATTTTCCCCATTTGGGCTAGTTAATAATGAATTTGCCATGGAAAAATGAAGACGAATTATTAACAAAACTTGTGGAAAATTGTGAACAATAAAAAGAATCCGTTATTTCAAGGCAAGCAAGCTCCTATCTGTCAAACTAGCGATTCAAATTTTCTGCGCGCGCATACATTTCCTTAATACCTAATTTTTGTATGAACGCAAAACGTCACTCAATTCGTAATTCTTGATTTTTATTACGTGTATAAATTAGCCTTTACTATAGTCATTACTAATAACTCAAGACTATTCCTTGAATTGATGTCTTCCGGGTTTTGCCGTGTTTGTTGCACTGAATTACTTCACGTTTGGCCGATCACACTGCCAGCTTCTTCAGAAGCTTTCTAAAGACTGTTGTAATCGTCTCCTGCTCCTCATTATCTGCCAGTGTATAATGTTGACAGTTGACTATAAATTAATGGTTAAAGTGAAGCACCTGAACGAACTGGAAGTCGTTCGTTTGGTCGCTGGTACCGTGGCCTGGTCCTCGCGGAAATGCCCGAGCTGTGGGCGAGCGGCGGAGCAATGTAAAAGGGTCTGACGCAGAACCGACCATCTCTCCCTACTTGTTACTGCTTCCTTTAATAACTGGTAAATTGTCTCTTCTATTCGCATTTTGTATTATGGACGTTGCTCCTTTAGTATATTTCGAAAGCATTCCTTCTTTTGTAGTATCAACGTCTAGTTTTATTGTATAATTTCGTTCGTATCGTTCTTACCGTAAACGAACTCCGTAAATACGACGAATCTTGTCACCCCCGACATCTCGCGCAACGACGAAAGTGGCGAGAATCTTTATTATAATATTTGCTGGTAGCGCGCAGTTTCTGTCATGATTTCTCGTTTCAAATTGGAAAACGTCTTCGCGCCCCTGTTAAATTGGCAAAGCCGCAGGCTTAGAGTTCATGTAATTTCGGATTTGTGTCGCCCTGTCTATTTGCATTAGAGTTGATTTTCATTTCATTTAACGTCAATTTAAAAGTATTGTGTGTGTTAGATATAAATACTACTTCGCTTGTATCCTTGGAAATTTGATCATTCTCAGGTTGTGTACGTAATTCTTTAAGATTGGAATATAATTTTCAAGTTTCTGTTTTGATCAGGATTTTAACCATTTTCAAGGTTTTAATTTTGGTCAGGATTTTAACTTAAAATTGTTTAATCGATTTCGTTCCAAGGGATACAGTAGGTGTTATAGGTATGTAGGTGAAATATCCGTAGTTCTAATTAGATCCTTTTCCCATTTTCTCGAGATTAACGAAGCTTCATTTTACGAAGCAATAGGTTTGCAAATCCTTTATTGCATACATTTATTCATTTCAATTAAGTATGCATAATATTCTCGTCGTTTGATTTCAACTGTTTAAAGTACATGATTAATTTTCGTCATATCTGTTATTACTTCCATTTTAGAAGTTTCTCCCGAAATATCGAGACGTATTTCAACTATTTTTTTACAAGATCGATACACAACTTTTGTTTCGCTTCACTTCACCATACATTAAAATGCTTTGCACACAGATATACAGGGTGTAACTGTGAAAATTGAAAATTTATTAATATGGTAAAGCTGGTATGGTATAGTTAACGTAATCAGCAAAAACAGTGGCAAATCAGGCGAAACATTTTTGCTTAATTTTAATAGAATTTTGCTCCCTCCACCACATTTCTACATCGCTGTGTTTCTCGTAGACGTTTATTTGAGAGGTAGGGGATTCTTAAAAGACGAGATGAATAATCTGGCATTCAGCCAGTATTCGGGTATGCTGCAATGTAAGCAAATGGTTTGATTGAAATAGCGCCGCCAGTAAATAGTATATTATCGACAGGCGAATAATACTTCTCTGTCAGTTTACAGAAAAATAAACAGATGTTTTATTTCGCTGTCGTTACATTAACTTGGCCTTATATTTGAAAAGTTCGATGATCCTTTATTGGTAATGATAAAAATGTTTTCTTCCAGAAAGATTTATTTATTGGTAAACAATGTAAAGTCAAGAAAACAAAGAAAGTTTCACAAGAAATGCCTAACAGACCAAGTTTGATAATAATATGTTTATGTGATTTCTGTGTAAAAATGAAAGTAGAATGATTAACCTTCCTATACTCATGTCAAAAATGAAACACGTATACTATACTATATAAATCGGTCTCACAGACCGTATGCGTGAGTATAGGAAGATTAATAAACCGTAGATAACATGTATGTACTGTGCAAGCAGTGTGAAAAATTCGCAAATTTGAAGTAGACCGCTTAGTCATAAAATATTTATGCTTACTCTATCAATGATCCGATCGTTAGTCATATTGGAAACTCCCTATAATTGTTTAACAGGGCCGGACTTAAAACTGTAATTATAAATATTTTAGGAACGATACGTTTGGGGTCCTACGTTTATTAAGTAAATATTTTAATTATCTACCTTTGGACAACTTTTTACCATTTTCACAGTTACACCGTGTATACATACAATAAGTTTCCTTGAGGAAAGATTAGAAAATTTTCCATATTGCACTCCTAAACTAAGATTTTCGTCAACAACTTCTTAAAGAGCTATTTAAGCGGTTATTTAATGCTTTAAAGGCTCTTTAAGAAATTGTTGACGAAAATCTTACTTTAGAAGTGCAATATTGAAAATTCTCTAATTTTTCTCAAGAAAACTTAGCTACGCCTCAAGGAATTGCTTTGTAACATATATTTTGCTAATAAATTTTTATTACCTTTTGCTGTTATACTGTATTAGTTTAAAATTTAGAATACTACAAGAGAACTTTTTGAAGCTAGAAAGTTTTGTTCAGTAAATTAGCATTCTCATCAGAATATGGAGATACTGGCGATCCATTTTTCCATCATATACGTACACATTTTCACTACCCCTTTTATAGTAAAGATAAACATACTATTACGAAAAGCTATAGTTGCATACAAACATTTATTATTATAATTACATATTTAATCACTGAATCTATTTGAATTGTCTATTATATTCATATAAATTAATTTTGAACTTGAGAAGACCTCTTCCATATCTTTCGGGAGTTTGCAGTTTCCCAATAATTTGGTGAAAAGTAAAGTGATATTCATCTTTTACATCTGCAAATGTGTACACATTACCGGAATAGATTTTGTATTTCTTTCGCGTAAGAAATTTCCTTCATACCCGTTTTTATTTAATTTTAAAATGTGGGCTATATAAAATTTATTGAAGGACCTGGATGGAGCTCCTCCATTGTTCTTTGTCGGTAAATTTACAAGTAGCCAGTCATCAGTATTAATGTCTTCCGTATTGACAGAGTTAATAGGCGACGACTGAGAAAACTCTTCATTTTCGGCAGCAGAATGCTCTTCATTCCTTTCTTCACAGGCAGAGATGGGATTGATATCTGAATTTGAATCATTAGTGGTAGTCAAGTAGTGGCTACTTTCATCAGAAGATTCAACGTCTTCAACTGCGACGCTTCTACCAACAGAAATATTAATTTTCTTCGTTCGTTGTTTAGGCTGGTTCTCATCATACCGCATAGACTTTAAAATGTTACCAAAGGAGTGACTGAGTATCATGTGCTGGATCCACGGGCAGCATGCGCAACACACGATTAGCATTCGAGGGTAGTATTCCGCACTTATCAAACCGGGAAAGACATTTTTAGGAATACCTTCCTGGTCCCTTTTTATCCGATTCAACTATTTTTCTCCATGCAACCTTCAACGGTTTGGAAAACGCTACGTCTAAGAGTTGCGTCAAATGGGTGGAGTTGCTCGGTAAAAATATAAAACTAATATTATTTTATCGATTGTGCTGAAAGGTGAGACGATAAATTGTCACCTATTAGTATCTTTTTCCCAGGTAATTTCTTGAAATATGGTATGGCAATTGAATGTATCCAATCTTCGAAGCAATAACTATCAAACCAGCCCGATTTGCTGCGATTATACCTAATATGAGGTGGTCCTTCAATTGTCCAAGTGTCATACGTGTTCAAGGCTTTGTGGACTATAGACCATGGCAGTAACTCTCCACTACCAAAAGCAGAAAACATGATTGATGTAGATGATTTGATATGATTTACAATCCGTCCTGGATATTTACATCCCCGTTTTGCAATTTTTTTCGACTCCGGTCATCGCAAAGATTTGTTTCATCATAGTTTAGGATGTGGATAGCAGGAATACCTTCTAATTCTACAGAAAGACGTTCAAAACATTCTGTAATGGTCTCCCTAGTAACACCAGCACGGGCGGTTTTATATTTTGGCACATTCTTTCAGATATAGCATATTTTAATGTCATTTTGAAAAACTATATGAAAACTCTTTACCAGGAAGATTATCTTTAAAACGGGGAACACGTATACCAATTCTATTTAAATACTGTTGGACAAACAATCTTAAATCATATGTATCAAAGGGATGACCCCATTCGCAAGATATAACTAATTTTTCTGCAATACTCTTTCCTTGTGCTTCACTCAATACTGTTTGACCTCCTTGTTTCTTACCATCTTTACTTTTGATATGTCTTTGAAGCACAATCTAAGCAAGATTGTGTCTTATCGCGGCTTGTCTTATATTGTAATCATTAGTGACATAATCTAGGGCCTCTGGAATTATATCTGGGTTATGTTTTTGTAACGTTTCTCCGCTACCTTAGGTTTATAATATCTAGGCATTTTTACGTATTGATCCTATTGATCCCAGATCTTGATCCTATTGATCCTATTAACCCCAAGAAAGCAAAAAACACCAGCGAATTAGAAATATATTTCCAGATTGGTTTTGCATACAAATAAACTAAAACTATTTCATGTACCTTAATTACTAACCTCTTGCGGCCACTATTGTATTGTATTGTATTGTAATGAGGTGGGGTCTGGCCCAAAATGGCCCTTTGCACTGCGGCCACGTTGATCTATTGTGCTTCCTCTTGTTTGTTTTATTTATTTATTTAATACGCTGAGGAACAGGATCAGCTCCTTCAATGGGAGTGTAAATAGGTCCTCCTCACTCAGCGTATATGCATGTAGTAGTCTATATCTCCTGTGGCCTTGTGCCCCACAGTTAGTGATCAAGTGTTCCATTCACTCCTCTTCTTCACCGCAGAATCTGCAAGTGTCCGTGTTGGATAAGCCCATTTTGTGAAGGTGCTTGTTACAGGTATAGTGGCCTGTGAGTGCCACTAACACAAATTACTTTGAATGTAGGTCTCTTAAGTTCCGAGTTCCAGACGAAGTTTGTGCACCCACTAGACCAACTAATTAATAACGTTTTTGGTTATGTATTGATTCTCAACACTACCAACTGTTGGTGATGAAATATTGTCAACCTTAAAAGTGACTATGATGTAAGGAGTCAAACAAAGCCAAATCGAAAGGTTTCTGTCACATATTTATATGTTGTATATTTTATGAACAAATTCCCACTTTTCGATCCCATTCACCTCAGCAATTCTATTCACCGCATTGTACGCTACATCTAATCTAGTTTAGTGAGGTCAATGTTAATAGATGTTTAGTAGATGAGAAATTCGTATCTAAAATCATCAAAAATTACGCGATCAGAGGTCAAAACCATTTTATTTCAGACATTACGTCGAACGTTTTATGCAGTGCCAATTAAAAATTCCCACATAAATCGCTTTCGACCTTTCATATTTGATAAGTTCCCGTTTTAGATCGCTTATCCTCTTATTTTCGCCGCATCGCGAAAAAAGCTCCCCGCGTTCATTTCCGTTCCGTCGCGTCGTTCCGAATTTCCATGGATGAATTCCGATAAAAATTCACGACAAAAGGGGGAATTATTGCCGCTATCTTTTTAGGCATTACGTCGTAATTCGAATGAAGTATTATTAAGAAAGTTCGTGACGCCGGAATCGTGTCCTTTTTCCTCCACGATCTTCACCTCCTTCCCCGTCCCACTTCTCTCATCGCCCTCGTCGCGCGGTTACCCTACTTCCCCTACCCTTCTTCGTTCCTATCCCCCTAGCCGCACTACATATCGTCGATCAATTAGATTGCCGAGCCGACATTCGTATTATGGCGTCATTTGGCGGCCCGGAATCGATATCTTCGGTGACCGCGACAACATTCGATTCGATTACCGTTCTCCTACTACGTTTTAGCTTCGTCCATTTTTCATGATATTTTCGTATTGTTCCCCCTCGTATGTGGGGCTTTTGATTGGTTTTGGTGCGATCGACAATTAAAAATGCATTTAGTTAAATATATGTGCGTATTCCGTCCTTTTCTTTCCGGTGTATGTTTGTTAACCACGAAGGTTTGACCCTATCGATTGTATTTTTCGAAATAATTGAGTGACGAACATGTTGACTTGGGGACTTAGAGCCGGGGACCAGTACAAACTTAGACGTAATCAACAAGAATAATTAATATTAATAATAATAATAATAATAATAATAAAGATCTTTATTCTAAAAGAAAAATACATACTATCAAAACATAAATTACAAAATTAATGAAAATTTCAAGATGAGGTTAGGCCGTAGCGCCTAAATTATAGACGATAGAAAGCCGATTCGGGGATGATTCTGAAGCAGAAAAACGAGCTCTTTCGAATGGTGTAGGAGGGAATGACGTAGCTCGAAAAAATCCGCTCCTAGGGTGAAATTTGGCGATTTTTTGCGATTTCTTCGCGGTTTTTTGCGATTTTCTCTGTAGCCGTTGAAGTAAAGTGAAAAAATCCTACGCCGTTGAATTCGGCTCGTCAAGACGCATCGTTTGATGTAGGATTGAACGTCCTAAGTCCCATATTAGCGAAAATGGGGTATGCAATTTTAGCGATTTTTAGCTATTTTTTGCGGTTTTGCATTTTCTCGGCAACCGTTTGAAATAATCCAAACAAATTATATACCGTTGAAATCAGCGCGTCAAGACGCGTCGATTGGTATATGATTGAACGCGATCGGACGAAGTTGAACTTTAAACGTCTGTATCTCCGTAACGGTTGGAGCTACAGCCTTTATAATGCCATATTTGGAATCTACTCGTCCAGACCTATCCGATAGGCCTATTTCGAACGCGATCGGACGAACTTTTCTTTAGCTCGAGAACGGTAAGAGATACAGGGTCGGGGATGGAAGATTTGGATTCTACGTGTCAAAATCTATCGGATAGGCATATTTTGAACGCGATTGGACGCAAAAAATATTTTTGTCGAAATAAATTTCTACCTCAAAGCATAGAAATTTTTTCAGTTTTTCTAGATAGCATACTTCCGATAGAGCTAGCGAGTTCAAACTCGGTATGCCTATAGTACACGACGAGACGAATAAGATGAAACAAACCGGAGGTCCCTAACTCTTACCGTTCCGGAGATATGTTACTTTGAAACTTGAAAAAATTTCTTACCTAAAATTACCATAATTTCGTTCTAGCGCGAAAACTATTAGAGATAGCGCGTTCGTTCTTATTCCATTCGATTCCTAAGCAAAATCTGCTTCTAGGAAGGTCTACTCGATCCAGATCGTGCCATAAATAAAGTAGTGAGAGCGATTTGAAATTTGGCCCTTAACGAAAATCACGATTTTTAACGGAATTTTGGTCATTTGACGAAAAATTCATGTTCGAATTTCGAAGTTATTTTGCGTCAGAATATACATATTCGGACCGGTAATTACGTAGAACATATCGGTTCGAACGTGGAACGCATAGATTTCGAGAAAACGCCATTCGAAACTAGGGTAAAACGTCGAAAATAGACCGAATATAGGGGTGAATATAGGGCGAAAATGGGCAAACTTCAAGCGCTCGTAGCGCCTAAACTATAGACGATAGAAAGCCGATTCGGGGATGATTCTGAAGCAGAAAAACGAGCTCTTTCGAATGGTGTAGGAGGGAATGACGTAGCTCGAAAAAATCCGCTCCTAGGGTGAAATTTGGCGATTTTTTGCGATTTCTTCGCGGTTTTTTGCGATTTTCTCTGTAGCCGTTGAAGTAAAGTGAAAAATCCTACGCCGTTGAATTCGGCTCGTCAAGACGCATCGATTGATGTAGGATTGAACGTCCTAAGTCCCATATTAGCGAAAATGGGGTATGCAATTTTAGCGATTTTTAGCTATTTTTTGCGGTTTTTTGCATTTTCTCGGCAACCGTTTGAAATAATCCAAACAAATTATATACCGTTGAAATCAGCGCGTCAAGACGCGTCGATTGGTATATGATTGAACGCGATCGGACGAAGTTGAACTTTAAACGTCTGTATCTCCGTAACGGTTGGAGCTACAGCCTTTATAATGCCATATTTGGAATCTACTCGTCCAGACCTATCCGATAGGCCTATTTCGAACGCAATCGGACGAACTTTTCTTTAGCTCGAGAACGGTAAGAGATACAGGGTCGGGGATGGAAGATTTGGATTCTACGTGTCAAAATCTATCGGATAGGCATATTTTGAACGCGATTGGACGCAAAATATTTTTGTCGAAATAAATTTCTACCTCAAAGCATAGAAATTTTTTCAGTTTTTCGAGATAGCATACTTCCGATAGAGCTAGCGAGTTCAAACTCGGTATGCCTATAGTACACGACGAGACGAATAAGATGAAACAAACCGGAGGTCCCTAACTCTTACCGTTCCGGAGATATGTTACTTTGAAGCTTGAAAAAATTTCTTACCTAAAATTACCATAATTTCGTTCTAGCGCGAAAACTATTAGAGATAGCGCGTTCGTTCTTATTCCATTCGATTCCTAAGCAAAATCTGCTTCTAGGAAGGTCTACTCGATCCAGATCGTGCCATAAATAAAGTAGTGAGAGCGATTTGAAATTTGGCCCTTAACGAAAATCACGATTTTTAACGGAATTTTGGTCATTTGACGAAAAATTCATGTTCGAATTTCGAAGTTATTTTGCGTCAGAATATACATATTCGGACCGGTAATTACGTAGAACATATCGGTTCGAACGTGGAACGCATAGATTTCGAGAAAACGCCATTCGAAACTAGGGTAAAACGTCGAAAATAGACCGAATATAGGGGTGAATATAGGGCGAAAATGGGCAAACTTCAAGCGCTCGTAGCGCCTAAACTATAGACGATAGAAAGCCGATTCGGGGATGATTCTGAAGCAGAAAAACGAGCTCTTTCGAATGGTGTAGGAGGGAATGACGTAGCTCGAAAAAATCCGCTCCTAGGGTGAAATTTGGCGATTTTTTGCGATTTCTTCGCGGTTTTTTGCGATTTTCTCTGTAGCCGTTGAAGTAAAGTGAAAAAATCCTACGCCGTTGAATTCGGCTCGTCAAGACGCATCGATTGGTGTAGGATTGAACGTCCTAAGTCCCATATTAGCGAAAATGGGGTATGCAATTTTAACGATTTTTAGCTATTTTTTGCGGTTTTTTGCATTTTCTCGGCAACCGTTTGAAATAATCCAAACAAATTATATACCGTTGAAATCAGCGCGTCAAGACGCGTCGATTGGTATATGATTGAACGCGATCGGACGAAGTTGAACTTTAAACGTCTGTATCTCCGTAACGGTTGGAGCTACAGCCTTTATAATGCCATATTTGGAATCTACTCGTCCAGACCTATCCGATAGGCCTATTTCGAACGCAATCGGACGAACTTTTCTTTAGCTCGAGAACGGTAAGAGATACAGGGTCGGGGATGGAAGATTTGGATTCTACGTGTCAAAATCTATCGGATAGGCATATTTTGAACGCGATTGGACGCAAAATATTTTTGTCGAAATAAATTTCTACCTCAAAGCATAGAAATTTTTTCAGTTTTTCGAGATAGCATACTTCCGATAGAGCTAGCGAGTTCAAACTCGGTATGCCTATAGTACACGACGAGACGAATAAGATGAAACAAACCGGAAGTCCCTAACTCTTACCGTTCCGGAGATATGTTACTTTGAAACTTGAAAAAATTTCTTACCTAAAATTACCATAATTTCGTTCTAGCGCAAAAACTATTAGAGATAGCGCGTTCGTTCTTATTCCATTCGATTCCTAAGCAAAATCTGCTTCTAGGAAGGTCTACTCGATCCAGATCGTGCCATAAATAAAGTAGTGAGAGCGATTTGAAATTTGGCCCTTAACGAAAATCACGATTTTTAACGGAATTTTGGTCATTTGACGAAAAATTCATGTTCGAATTTCGAAGTTATTTTGCGTCAGAATATACATATTCGGACCGGTAATTACGTAGAACATATCGGTTCGAACGTGGAACGCATAGATTTCGAGAAAACGCCATTCGAAACTAGGGTAAAACGTCGAAAATAGACCGAATATAGGGGTGAATATAGGGCGAAAATGGGCAAACTTCAAGCGCTCGTAGCGCCTAAACTATAGACGATAGAAAGCCGATTCGGGGATGATTCTGAAGCAGAAAAACGAGCTCTTTCGAATGGTGTAGGAGGGAATGACGTAGCTCGAAAAAATTCCGCTCCTAGGGTGAAATTTGGCGATTTTTTGCGATTTCTTCGCGGTTTTTTGCGATTTTCTCTGTAGCCGTTGAAGTAAAGTGAAAAAATCCTACGCCGTTGAATTCGGCTCGTCAAGACGCATCGATTGGTGTAGGATTGAACGTCCTAAGTCCCATATTAGCGAAAATGGGGTATGCAATTTTAACGATTTTTAGCTATTTTTTGCGGTTTTTTGCATTTTCTCGGCAACCGTTTGAAATAATCCAAACAAATTATATACCGTTGAAATCAGCGCGTCAAGACGCGTCGATTGGTATATGATTGAACGCGATCGGACGAAGTTGAACTTTAAACGTCTGTATCTCCGTAACGGTTGGAGCTACAGCCTTTATAATGCCATATTTGGAATCTACTCGTCCAGACCTATCCGATAGGCCTATTTCGAACGCAATCGGACGAACTTTTCTTTAGCTCGAGAACGGTAAGAGATACAGGGTCGGGGATGGAAGATTTGGATTCTACGTGTCAAAATCTATCGGATAGGCATATTTTGAACGCGATTGGACGCAAAAATATTTTTGTCGAAATAAATTTCTACCTCAAAGCATAGAAATTTTTTCAGTTTTTCGAGATAGCATACTTCCGATAGAGCTAGCGAGTTCAAACTCGGTATGCCTATAGTACACGACGAGACGAATAAGATGAAACAAACCGGAAGTCCCTAACTCTTACCGTTCCGGAGATATGTTACTTTGAAACTTGAAAAAATTTCTTACCTAAAATTACCATAATTTCGTTCTAGCGCAAAAACTATTAGAGATAGCGCGTTCGTTCTTATTCCATTCGATTCCTAAGCAAAATCTGCTTCTAGGAAGGTCTACTCGATCCAGATCGTGCCATAAATAAAGTAGTGAGAGCGATTTGAAATTTGGCCCTTAACGAAAATCACGATTTTTAACGGAATTTTGGTCATTTGACGAAAAATTCATGTTCGAATTTCGAAGTTATTTTGCGTCAGAATATACATATTCGGACCGGTAATTACGTAGAACATATCGGTTCGAACGTGGAACGCATAGATTTCGAGAAAACGCCATTCGAAACTAGGGTAAAACGTCGAAAATAGACCGAATATAGGGCGAAAATGGGCAAACTTCAAGCGCTCGTAGCGCCTAAACTATAGACGATAGAAAGCCGATTCGGGGATGATTCTGAAGCAGAAAAACGAGCTCTTTCGAATGGTGTAGGAGGGAATGACGTAGCTCGAAAAAATCCGCTCCTAGGGTGAAATTTGGCGATTTTTTGCGATTTCTTCGCGGTTTTTTGCGATTTTCTCTGTAGCCGTTGAAGTAAAGTGAAAAAATCCTACGCCGTTGAATTCGGCTCGTCAAGACGCATCGATTGGTGTAGGATTGAACGTCCTAAGTCCCATATTAGCGAAAATGGGGTATGCAATTTTAACGATTTTTAGCTATTTTTTGCGGTTTTTTGCATTTTCTCGGCAACCGTTTGAAATAATCCAAACAAATTATATACCGTTGAAATCAGCGCGTCAAGACGCGTCGATTGGTATATGATTGAACGCGATCGGACGAAGTTGAACTTTAAACGTCTGTATCTCCGTAACGGTTGGAGCTACAGCCTTTATAATGCCATATTTGGAATCTACTCGTCCAGACCTATCCGATAGGCCTATTTCGAACGCAATCGGACGAACTTTTCTTTAGCTCGAGAACGGTAAGAGATACAGGGTCGGGGATGGAAGATTTGGATTCTACGTGTCAAAATCTATCGGATAGGCATATTTTGAACGCGATTGGACGCAAAAAATATTTTTGTCGAAATAAATTTCTACCTCAAAGCATAGAAATTTTTTCAGTTTTTCGAGATAGCATACTTCCGATAGAGCTAGCGAGTTCAAACTCGGTATGCCTATAGTACACGACGAGACGAATAAGATGAAACAAACCGGAGGTCCCTAACTCTTACCGTTCCGGAGATATGTTACTTTGAAACTTGAAAAAATTTCTTACCTAAAATTACCATAATTTCGTTCTAGCGCAAAAACTATTAGAGATAGCGCGTTCGTTCTTATTCCATTCGATTCCTAAGCAAAATCTGCTTCTAGGAAGGTCTACTCGATCCAGATCGTGCCATAAATAAAGTAGTGAGAGCGATTTGAAATTTGGCCCTTAACGAAAATCACGATTTTTAACGGAATTTTGGTCATTTGACGAAAAATTCATGTTCGAATTTCGAAGTTATTTTGCGTCAGAATATACATATTCGGACCGGTAATTACGTAGAACATATCGGTTCGAACGTGGAACGCATAGATTTCGAGAAAACGCCATTCGAAACTAGGGTAAAACGTCGAAAATAGACCGAATATAGGGGTGAATATAGGGCGAAAATGGGCAAACTTCAAGCGCTCGTAGCGCCTAAACTATAGACGATAGAAAGCCGATTCGGGGATGATTCTGAAGCAGAAAAACGAGCTCTTTCGAATGGTGTAGGAGGGAATGACGTAGCTCGAAAAAATCCGCTCCTAGGGTGAAATTTGGCGATTTTTTGCGATTTCTTCGCGGTTTTTTGCGATTTTCTCTGTAGCCGTTGAAGTAAAGTGAAAAAATCCTACGCCGTTGAATTCGGCTCGTCAAGACGCATCGATTGATGTAGGATTGAACGTCCTAAGTCCCATATTAGCGAAAATGGGGTATGCAATTTTAGCGATTTTTAGCTATTTTTTGCGGTTTTTTGCATTTTCTCGGCAACCGTTTGAAATAATCCAAACAAATTATATACCGTTGAAATCAGCGCGTCAAGACGCGTCGATTGGTATATGATTGAACGCGATCGGACGAAGTTGAACTTTAAACGTCTGTATCTCCGTAACGGTTGGAGCTACAGCCTTTATAATGCCATATTTGGAATCTACTCGTCCAGACCTATCCGATAGGCCTATTTCGAACGCAATCGGACGAACTTTTCTTTAGCTCGAGAACGGTAAGAGATACAGGGTCGGGGATGGAAGATTTGGATTCTACGTGTCAAAATCTATCGGATAGGCATATTTTGAACGCGATTGGACGCAAAAATATTTTTGTCGAAATAAATTTCTACCTCAAAGCATAGAAATTTTTTCAGTTTTTCGAGATAGCATACTTCCGATAGAGCTAGCGAGTTCAAACTCGGTATGCCTATAGTACACGACGAGACGAATAAGATGAAACAAACCGGAGGTCCCTAACTCTTACCGTTCCGGAGATATGTTACTTTGAAACTTGAAAAAATTTCTTACCTAAAATTACCATAATTTCGTTCTAGCGCAAAAACTATTAGAGATAGCGCGTTCGTTCTTATTCCATTCGATTCCTAAGCAAAATCTGCTTCTAGGAAGGTCTACTCGATCCAGATCGTGCCATAAATAAAGTAGTGAGAGCGATTTGAAATTTGGCCCTTAACGAAAATCACGATTTTTAACGGAATTTTGGTCATTTGACGAAAAATTCATGTTCGAATTTCGAAGTTATTTTGCGTCAGAATATACATATTCGGACCGGTAATTACGTAGAACATATCGGTTCGAACGTGGAACGCATAGATTTCGAGAAAACGCCATTCGAAACTAGGGTAAAACGTCGAAAATAGACCGAATATAGGGCGAAAATGGGCAAACTTCAAGCGCTCGTAGCGCCTAAACTATAGACGATAGAAAGCCGATTCGGGGATGATTCTGAAGCAGAAAAACGAGCTCTTTCGAATGGTGTAGGAGGGAATGACGTAGCTCGAAAAAAATCCGCTCCTAGGGTGAAATTTGGCGATTTTTTGCGATTTCTTCGCGGTTTTTTGCGATTTTCTCTGTAGCCGTTGAAGTAAAGTGAAAAAATCCTACGCCGTTGAATTCGGCTCGTCAAGACGCATCGATTGGTGTAGGATTGAACGTCCTAAGTCCCATATTAGCGAAAATGGGGTATGCAATTTTAACGATTTTTAGCTATTTTTGCGGTTTTTTGCATTTTCTCGGCAACCGTTTGAAATAATCCAAACAAATTATATACCGTTGAAATCAGCGCGTCAAGACGCGTCGATTGGTATATGATTGAACGCGATCGGACGAAGTTGAACTTTAAACGTCTGTATCTCCGTAACGGTTGGAGCTACAGCCTTTATAATGCCATATTTGGAATCTACTCGTCCAGACCTATCCGATAGGCCTATTTCGAACGCAATCGGACGAACTTTTCTTTAGCTCGAGAACGGTAAGAGATACAGGGTCGGGGATGGAAGATTTGGATTCTACGTGTCAAAATCTATCGGATAGGCATATTTTGAACGCGATTGGACGCAAAAAATATTTTTGTCGAAATAAATTTCTACCTCAAAGCATAGAAATTTTTTCAGTTTTTCGAGATAGCATACTTCCGATAGAGCTAGCGAGTTCAAACTCGGTATGCCTATAGTACACGACGAGACGAATAAGATGAAACAAACCGGAGGTCCCTAACTCTTACCGTTCCGGAGATATGTTACTTTGAAACTTGAAAAAATTTCTTACCTAAAATTACCATAATTTCGTTCTAGCGCAAAAACTATTAGAGATAGCGCGTTCGTTCTTATTCCATTCGATTCCTAAGCAAAATCTGCTTCTAGGAAGGTCTACTCGATCCAGATCGTGCCATAAATAAAGTAGTGAGAGCGATTTGAAATTTGGCCCTTAACGAAAATCACGATTTTTAACGGAATTTTGGTCATTTGACGAAAAATTCATGTTCGAATTTCGAAGTTATTTTGCGTCAGAATATACATATTCGGACCGGTAATTACGTAGAACATATCGGTTCGAACGTGGAACGCATAGATTTCGAGAAAACGCCATTCGAAACTAGGGTAAAACGTCGAAAATAGACTGAATATAGGGGTGAATATAGGGCGAAAATGGGCAAACTTCAAGCGCTCGTAGCGCCTAAACTATAGACGATAGAAAGCCGATTCGGGGATGATTCTGAAGCAGAAAAACGAGCTCTTTCGAATGGTGTAGGAGGGAATGACGTAGCTCGAAAAAATCCGCTCCTAGGGTGAAATTTGGCGATTTTTTGCGATTTCTTCGCGGTTTTTTGCGATTTTCTCTGTAGCCGTTGAAGTAAAGTGAAAAAATCCTACGCCGTTGAATTCGGCTCGTCAAGACGCATCGATTGGTGTAGGATTGAACGTCCTAAGTCCCATATTAGCGAAAATGGGGTATGCAATTTTAACGATTTTTAGCTATTTTTTGCGGTTTTTGCATTTTCTCGGCAACCGTTTGAAATAATCCAAACAAATTATATACCGTTGAAATCAGCGCGTCAAGACGCGTCGATTGGTATATGATTGAACGCGATCGGACGAAGTTGAACTTTAAACGTCTGTATCTCCGTAACGGTTGGAGCTACAGCCTTTATAATGCCATATTTGGAATCTACTCGTCCAGACCTATCCGATAGGCCTATTTCGAACGCAATCGGACGAACTTTTCTTTAGCTCGAGAACGGTAAGAGATACAGGGTCGGGGATGGAAGATTTGGATTCTACGTGTCAAAATCTATCGGATAGGCATATTTTGAACGCGATTGGACGCAAAAATATTTTTGTCGAAATAAATTTCTACCTCAAAGCATAGAAATTTTTTCAGTTTTTCGAGATAGCATACTTCCGATAGAGCTAGCGAGTTCAAACTCGGTATGCCTATAGTACACGACGAGACGAATAAGATGAAACAAACCGGAAGTCCCTAACTCTTACCGTTCCGGAGATATGTTACTTTGAAACTTGAAAAAATTTCTTACCTAAAATTACCATAATTTCGTTCTAGCGCGAAAACTATTAGAGATAGCGCGTTCGTTCTTATTCCATTCGATTCCTAAGCAAAATCTGCTTCTAGGAAGGTCTACTCGATCCAGATCGTGCCATAAATAAAGTAGTGAGAGCGATTTGAAATTTGGCCCTTAACGAAAATCACGATTTTTAACGGAATTTTGGTCATTTGACGAAAAATTCATGTTCGAATTTCGAAGTTATTTTGCGTCAGAATATACATATTCGGACCGGTAATTACGTAGAACATATCGGTTCGAACGTGGAACGCATAGATTTCGAGAAAACGCCATTCGAAACTAGGGTAAAACGTCGAAAATAGACCGAATATAGGGGTGAATATAGGGCGAAAATGGGCAAACTTCAAGCGCTCGTAGCGCCTAAACTATAGACGATAGAAAGCCGATTCGGGGATGATTCTGAAGCAGAAAAACGAGCTCTTTCGAATGGTGTAGGAGGGAATGACGTAGCTCGAAAAAATCCGCTCCTAGGGTGAAATTTGGCGATTTTATGCGATTTCTTCGCGGTTTTTTGCGATTTTCTCTGTAGCCGTTGAAGTAAAGTGAAAAAATCCTACGCCGTTGAATTCGGCTCGTCAAGACGCATCGATTGGTGTAGGATTGAACGTCCTAAGTCCCATATTAGCGAAAATGGGGTATGCAATTTTAACGATTTTTAGCTATTTTTTGCGGTTTTTTGCATTTTCTCGGCAACCGTTTGAAATAATCCAAACAAATTATATACCGTTGAAATCAGCGCGTCAAGACGCGTCGATTGGTATATGATTGAACGCGATCGGACGAAGTTGAACTTTAAACGTCTGTATCTCCGTAACGGTTGGAGCTACAGCCTTTATAATGCCATATTTGGAATCTACTCGTCCAGACCTATCCGATAGGCCTATTTCGAACGCAATCGGACGAACTTTTCTTTAGCTCGAGAACGGTAAGAGATACAGGGTCGGGGATGGAAGATTTGGATTCTACGTGTCAAAATCTATCGGATAGGCATATTTTGAACGCGATTGGACGCAAAAAATATTTTTGTCGAAATAAATTTCTACCTCAAAGCATAGAAATTTTTTCAGTTTTTCGAGATAGCATACTTCCGATAGAGCTAGCGAGTTCAAACTCGGTATGCCTATAGTACACGACGAGACGAATAAGATGAAACAAACCGGAGGTCCCTAACTCTTACCGTTCCGGAGATATGTTACTTTGAAACTTGAAAAAATTTCTTACCTAAAATTACCATAATTTCGTTCTAGCGCGAAAACTATTAGAGATAGCGCGTTCGTTCTTATTCCATTCGATTCCTAAGCAAAATCTGCTTCTAGGAAGGTCTACTCGATCCAGATCGTGCCATAAATAAAGTAGTGAGAGCGATTTGAAATTTGGCCCTTAACGAAAATCACGATTTTTAACGGAATTTTGGTCATTTGACGAAAAATTCATGTTCGAATTTCGAAGTTATTTTGCGTCAGAATATACATATTCGGACCGGTAATTACGTAGAACATATCGGTTCGAACGTGGAACGCATAGATTTCGAGAAAACGCCATTCGAAACTAGGGTAAAACGTCGAAAATAGACCGAATATAGGGGTGAATATAGGGCGAAAATGGGCAAACTTCAAGCGCTCGTAGCGCCTAAACTATAGACGATAGAAAGCCGATTCGGGGATGATTCTGAAGCAGAAAAACGAGCTCTTTCGAATGGTGTAGGAGGGAATGACGTAGCTCGAAAAAATCCGCTCCTAGGGTGAAATTTGGCGATTTTTATGCGATTTCTTCGCGGTTTTTGCGATTTTCTCTGTAGCCGTTGAAGTAAAGTGAAAAAATCCTACGCCGTTGAATTCGGCTCGTCAAGACGCATCGATTGGTGTAGGATTGAACGTCCTAAGTCCCATATTAGCGAAAATGGGGTATGCAATTTTAACGATTTTTAGCTATTTTTTGCGGTTTTTTGCATTTTCTCGGCAACCGTTTGAAATAATCCAAACAAATTATATACCGTTGAAATCAGCGCGTCAAGACGCGTCGATTGGTATATGATTGAACGCGATCGGACGAAGTTGAACTTTAAACGTCTGTATCTCCGTAACGGTTGGAGCTACAGCCTTTATAATGCCATATTTGGAATCTACTCGTCCAGACCTATCCGATAGGCCTATTTCGAACGCAATCGGACGAACTTTTCTTTAGCTCGAGAACGGTAAGAGATACAGGGTCGGGGATGGAAGATTTGGATTCTACGTGTCAAAATCTATCGGATAGGCATATTTTGAACGCGATTGGACGCAAAAAATATTTTTGTCGAAATAAATTTCTACCTCAAAGCATAGAAATTTTTCAGTTTTTCGAGATAGCATACTTCCGATAGAGCTAGCGAGTTCAAACTCGGTATGCCTATAGTACACGACGAGACGAATAAGATGAAACAAACCGGAGGTCCCTAACTCTTACCGTTCCGGAGATATGTTACTTTGAAACTTGAAAAAATTTCTTACCTAAAATTACCATAATTTCGTTCTAGCGCGAAAACTATTAGAGATAGCGCGTTCGTTCTTATTCCATTCGATTCCTAAGCAAAATCTGCTTCTAGGAAGGTCTACTCGATCCAGATCGTGCCATAAATAAAGTAGTGAGAGCGATTTGAAATTTGGCCCTTAACGAAAATCACGATTTTTAACGGAATTTTGGTCATTTGACGAAAAATTCATGTTCGAATTTCGAAGTTATTTTGCGTCAGAATATACATATTCGGACCGGTAATTACGTAGAACATATCGGTTCGAACGTGGAACGCATAGATTTCGAGAAAACGCCATTCGAAACTAGGGTAAAACGTCGAAAATAGACCGTATATAGGGACGAAAATGGATAAACTTTAAGCGCTCATAGCGCCTAAACTATAAACGATAGAAGACCGATCGTGGGTTATTCTGAATCGGAAAAGCGAGCTCCTTCCAATGGTGTAAGAGGGAATATCGTAGCTCAAAAGAAAATCCGCGATAAAATTCTTTGCCATGGTTAAGGGTGCAAAAATCTTAGTTTGTATCACTTTTTCCATGAGATTTTGTGGAACTTTTACTAGATTCCGCAGGGGCAAGTGCCCCGTTTGCCTCCCTCTGCGGGCGCACAAGGTCGGTTCCATACTTGCAGGAGGATGCACCGCCCTTTTATCGACTCGTAGTTTCTCCACTTTTTCCGTTCTTAAAAACTTTTGTAATGGAAGTTGTGCAGTTCTTATGTTTGGCTACTCGGTAGAATATTGACCCAAAACTTCCCAAAAGTTGCATAATCATGTTGTCATTTTACCAAATTAATGTAAGGACCTTTCAATATCCACTGTTCTGAGCAGTGTAGATTTGTGTCCTGTTTTTCTTAAAGAATTGGAGCGAATGCGATAGGTAATATGCATCTCATTCTCGTGTTGCCCTCTCATACATACATATTAAGATACGAAATTCTGAAAGGGAACGTCCTTTTTGGCAAAATATAATTCCTCAAACACCATCTCCGCTCGCATCCCTCATCTTTTAACATTTCTTATTTGCGAATATTTCAAATTTATATTTCTTCATCCGCGGGCATCCGGAGAAGAAAGAAACATTTTTTATGCGCGGCACATTTGAACGTGTACGAGTCGTATTTTATTTGGAACGCGGAGCGCCGAACACCCGTTTCCGCGAGATGGCGTCCTGACGTCATCTCCGCATCAAAATGCATAAGGGGACGGACGCCCGTCCGCGGAGCGGATATACCTTCCTCCGACGAACGACGAGGACGGCGGCGGCGGAGGCGAACGGAATGAGAACGGGAGAGAACCGAGAACATCCAAATTGAACAACGTTGAATTAGAGATAGCGAACGTGATAAATGTGACAAACGCAAAAGATAATTAGGAAACGCTGAAAGATATATTGAAAGATTGCCAGAATTTCCCCAGGTATTTCTCCGGTACGGCGCGCCGTCTGATTGGAAATTTATTTAGGCTAAATTATTTAGTTCTTTCCGGCATCTCTTCTAAATGAAAATTCGTGCACTAACCAGGAAATTTAGGTGTGTGTGTGTATATATGTGTACGTGGCTTTCGTAGAATTGGCTGTTGTTTATTTTTCCCAAGGTATTCTTCGGTGTAAAGATGAACTAGCGTGGATGAAGTAGTGAAGATTTGTGGAAACCGGTAAGGATTTCTACGAACCAACCGAACTGATTTTCTATCGTTTGTCTGTCAGTCTTTCCCAGTACCGGGAACAGATGTAGTCCAGCCAGAGATGTTTAATGGCAGCAAAAATGTAACTAGAAATTAAATTATCAATTATTATAAAAAGCATCGATGAAAAGATGTGCAATCTAACCATTTCAACACACACATTCATCACTTTTACATCACAACAATTCTTAAGAACCATCGGATATAAAAAAAAAAAAACAAGAATACCTGGGCATCAACAATATAGATCTCCATTACAACGTCACGCCGTGATGAAGTGTTATCCATGGTAAATAGTACACAGCTAGTTATTAGAATAACGGAGAAATAATGTAGCGTAGTCCTGGTTTCTGAGAAAAATGAGGGTATGTTTGGTTGACAACCGAAAATAACAAGACGAAAAAGTGACTGAAGTACGTTTTTACTGCGTTGAAGGTGGATTACAATAGAAGTTTCAACTATATTTGGACCAAAAGGGTTTTAAAGGAAATAACCATTAAATAAAAGGGTCACACCAAAGAATAAGGAATTTAAGAGAGGAAATCCATAGAAAATGGAGCTGGACCGAAGAAAGAATTTAAGAGGATATCCAATTACATTCTGGCACACAACACAAATATTTCTAAAATCCTGTAAATGCAATTTTTTATAATTCATGTTTTTATGATATCGTTAATTAAGAGCTAAGCCGCTGCAATATTTTTAATAAAATTATCTAAATTCCCATCTAGGATAACTAGTGTAAGCTGGTATTAACGAGTATATACGAGTATAGAACTATCGTAGGAGCTAGAAGCTAGTCTTTCCGACATATTTTTCTCACGTTCGAGAAAACCCGCCATCTTGGACAATTTCCGTCCGGTTTCGAATACCACGCCGTGCAAAGTCGACAACAGAAAACTACATCACGCTTTTATTTGCTTTATTTTTATTTTTGTATCGTTGAGTCTTTGGGGAAAATTCCCTGGAATCGGGTAATTAATTTTAAGTTACGAAATTGGAGATTTGTAGGCGAGTGTACGGGGGTTTCCTTATTTTTGTAGTCATTCAATTATTTTAGTATTTTTAGGGGGAAAATTCAGATTTGGTTTCGAGTAAAGAAGGTTTCTTTCTTTTCTTTTTGGTAATTAGTACTATATTTAATTCTATTAGTAATTTAGGGGAGGGCTAGATTATCACTACTTCCCGCTGGAATATATGATTGTTTATAGTTACGTTCAGCTAAGGTGTAAGGTAACTGTAAGGTCGTTGGAATTCCTCGGGTTACCGAAGCGTGTGAACCAAATAACGAACAAGTTTAAAGTATTAAACGTCGATCACTCTCCTCTGTTCATCTTATCTTCCTTTTTTATTTCGCTGGTGTTAGTTTTAAGTAGTAGTTAATTTAATATAGTCCGGATAACCACGTACCATCTACTACGAAGGATCTCTCCGACTCAAATCATTTAGAGGTGATCCAGTTTTACAATTGGAGAGTAGCGCCTTGTTACTATTTCTCGAACTGGACTGGCACAGCCTGGATCGTTATTACCAACGAGGTGGGTTATACGCACTGTAACGGTATTGGTCACGTTTCTGACTTTCCGATTATCATTTCCTTTTATTACATTCATTCTTTTTTATTAACAAAAGTTCTTTATCGCAAATTTCTCCGCTTAATTCAATTTATCTAAAACAGCGCGAGGTCTGTTTACTTACGGGTAAATTCATTGATGGCTAAGGTTTCTTCCCAGATCGCGGGATTTACGTCATCACGGTCGCATTTCTTCCGGATCTTCGGTAAACTATCGGAATAACCTCCCCTCCGATAATCGGGCGTAGAACGTGTTTAATAGACGTAGTCGTTTCCCTCACTTTATTTTACCGCGTAACCCAATTACCTTCTCTTAAAGATACCCGCGACAGAGTCAACATTCTCCACTCGTAATTCTATTAAAAATGAACGCCGGAGTAAATTGAATCAGCAACGACCTAATTCATATTTCAGCGTTGGCAGTGGGTTGCGACCTATCGATCGGCGACGAACTGCAAAATAATCAAAATTCCGCAGTTAATAGTTTATACATTAGAATGTCGAGTTCGGATGGGATGTAGATAGCGAACTTCGAGCGAAATAAAGGATGAGACAAACGGCGTACGTACAACACGTAGATGTACTATATCTACGTGTTGTGTACGTACTTACATATATGAATATCTCTCCCGGACAAACAAAACTGGGGAGAGCAACTGTACCCGAAATTTCAATAGCGCCTTCGTCCGCCGCGCTCCACTTCAACTCCCGAGATTAATCAGCAGGGAATACCCGAACTATTAGTAAAATGGAATGTGTAAATTTCGGTTACGAAACATGTTCTCTATCTTGCCGGGCGGTATTATCTGCATTCCGAGCGATAAATCTTAGTTTAACCTGTTTGTACGTACCTTCGTTGTTCGCCTCTATTCCGGGGGCCCTCGTTGCTTGCTGCGGTGTTGTTTTGTTTTGTTTACGAGATATCCGATTGGTCCGGTTTCTTTGTTTTGATCCTTTCTTTTCCTTTCGCCCAATCGATTGTGCATAATTCACGCGAAAGGAGGAATTCATCGTCGTTGTAATGTTCGAAATAATCCGGGGGAACCCTACGCGACCCAAGTCGTAAATCAGATTGCGACCGCTATCTCCTTTCCTTGATTAGACCTTATTAAGTGGATTGAAAAGGACGATATCGACGATATATAAGAAGATCTGGAGTTGCTGCTCCTGACAAAAATGTTTCTATTGCTTGAAATATTTTGCAATGTCATACAAGAATAAGGAGACTATGGCTAAAATAATATATTAAATAAATAAAATTACTCTTACCACACCTTTCATCCTAAGTGTCAACAGTGTTTTGGTGTGTTTCGCTCGTTCAATGTTCAATGTTCAATGTTCTTTGTGCAGTGTTTTGGTGTTGTACAGTCTTCGTCTTGGGCATTGGCCGGATTCGCTAGTGATACTGAATTCCCCAGTCTTCCACTGAGGATGGCAACTTAGTTGCCGAAATACGTATCTGGATTTTTCAGAAGTGTGTGGTATGAGTAATTTTATTTATTTTATATACTGAACAGATGTCAAAAACTGTAAGATTATATTGTTAATTCAAAATTTTAGCAATATTTACAACATTTATGCCCCTTCGAGAATGTGTAAAAGCTTGCCGGAAAAGTTGGTGATTTAAGAGAATTTACTCTTACTCTCAGTCTTAGGTCTTCACGGCTATAATTGATTGTAGAAATAGTCTCTGATTAATGTCGTGATCGTCGAGATTTAGCATTTCATAATGGTAATAATAATAGTAATAATGATATAGTGCAGCAAAAGATTTCAACCCGAATGACTAAAACGCCAAATTAAAAATAGGCTAACGAACTAACAAAACCCCCGCGTGAATTGGCTGTATTGCGCTCGCATTTTTTTATAATCTTCTGAAGTTGGCATTATTTTAAACCCATTTTTCGACTTTTTGTGATGAATAAGTCAATAAAGGGGTTCAAGAAAAAAATTATAGCCAAACCCTGCGGGGGTATTGTTGATCTGTTGGTTTGCTTCCCTTTGGTGTTGGAGTTATTTGAAGTGGAAACGATGACCGCAAAGCTGTTACACAATGTAATTATTATTATTATTATTATTATTATTATTATTATTATTATTATTGTTTTGGT
Organism: Chrysina gloriosa; assembly: GCA_038088585.1. NCBI lineage: Eukaryota > Metazoa > Arthropoda > Insecta > Coleoptera > Scarabaeidae > Chrysina > Chrysina gloriosa. Next base: position 7,191,512 of record CM076090.1, on the reverse strand, counting down.
TTGTGCTCGGTAAAGAGAGAATAATAAATATTTGAATAGCCAATTTGTTTATTAACTTTTACAGTGTTTCTGCACAATCGTAGTTAAAAAAGAAGACAAGAAGAAACGATATATCTCCCTGTGCGTGCGGTATGGACTGAGTCACACTGCTCCCTTCCTATGTATCTTTCCTTGTATTCCCAGACACCCATTTGGCGGCAAATTTGAAAAAAGAAGAAAAGGAAAATACAACAACAACAACAACAACAACAACAACAACAACAACAATAATAATAATATAACTTATTGACAAATCGTTACAATTCGTTATAGTCGGATAATAACAAAATAAACTAAATCTTGAATTATTTTCGAAAATTCGATTTTATGTTCGAAACATACGTTTAGTTCATCAACTATAAGAGCAAAACATGCTTTCGAAGTCTCATTTAACACTTATATTATGGATGTGTGCTGATGGAGTTCATAGCTACACATTTTTCCAATTTCCAAAAATTAAGAATTAGGTTTCGGTTGGATTGGCGTTTCTTGAAGGAAATCCTTTTCTCCTACTGTCTGCCGTTGTATGAAGACGTTGTTGAAATGGCGAAATCTACAAAACAGATAGAAATTGCAGGAAATTTGGAACACGCTGTGGTGCTTCCTTACATAAAATGGAGATGGAAATAACCCAACATGGAAAATATTCCTGTAGTTTCTGGGGAAAATATGCGATGACAGGAATTTGTTCAGAAAAATATGGTCATTTGAAAGATATAAGCGAGTAGTTGCCGAAGGAGCTTGGGTTAGCTATGGGGACAGAACAGCACCTAGACGTCTTCGAAAAGGTAGTGAACAATAAATGTTACATAACTTATTTAAATGATAAAACGACAAAGCTACTTAATCTAATCTTAATCTTAGAGAAATGGTGATCCGAGTCGATTATTGTGACAGATAGGCAGGAGCTTAAGAAATTAACGAATGCGGCGGTGAAAGCTCAGAAACCTTCCGAACCCGTAACAATGCAGACTCACTGGTAGAAGGGAGAAAGAATCTCAAATTCTTCGAATAAGTTAAATTGGTTTCCTCGCCTTGTTGGTTATTAATGTGCCATCACTTTATCTTTAAGTATTTTGTTTGGCGCGGACTCGCCGATTTAGGATTTCCAGCTAGAAAACTTATTTGACTCTATATAAATAGCTAAACAATCTATCTCACATTTCATCCTTCATCAGTTTGTACCTCTAACGCCATCTTCTTTAAATTTACCTTTAAACAGTAAACCACATCGTTTCGAAATGTTTTTGGGTATTTGCACGGATAAACACTGTTTCCAAACTTTTAGGTTTTGCGTGAAATGTGTTGTGATTCATGCCCCCTGCCCTTGTACCAAGAAGAAATCTCCAACTTTTCGGAGCCGTGTACAGTAGTCCAGAAACCGTGATAGTGGGGACAGACCATATAAAACGATGATTGGGTTACTTTTGTGGAGAGTGACAGCGAGTTGAGCGCCTAATATTTCGTGATTTAAAGTTAGTACAAATACTTTTCAAGTATGTAAAAATATTTGCCTCTGGAAAAAGAATGACGGAGTCATTGCTCTTCCGCTAGATGACATGACTTTTGTTAGAAGTTTGGATACCGGGACAAACCAGTTATTGGATTTGAAATAGTTTCTTGAACGAAATGCTTTGACTCCTGGAATAGACATTGGTGATTGCTCTCATCCATGGAAATTCGGTATTGCAATTTTTTCATGATGTGAACATTTTTGGAGAGAGGATATACTATGGATATTTTGAGATGTCATACGAATTCAACGAAAGATTTAGTCTAACTGCACATAGGATGGAATATCTTTTCCAATTAATAGGTACTCAGTTGCTCAGGTCCACCAAAAGAAATTATCCAGAACTTACCAACGTCGTGCGTTTTACGTTCGACCAAAATGTATCCCGAGCGTAGGAATAATCTTTGTGTGCGTTTAAAATGCCCATGGAGTAACAATTCTCTGTATTTTTTTCATTTTGCCACTTCCATCTTTCTTGTTAAGTGACCCGAAAAGGCACCAAACGCGGTTTCCTTCGAGTCGCGTACTTGCCTTAGGAAACATATATGTAACTGTTAAAACACTAATATAACTACCAATGCGATTCTGTTTATTAAAATACCTCCAACGCGTGTTTGATATTGTATACTAAATACGTCAATAACGCATGAAACGTGAGTTCGACTTGCAAAAATGTATTTACTAGTGTTGCCAAACCACAAGCCTTGTTAAAATTTTTGGTGACAGATTTTGCAAGGGCTTGTAAAACGGCCGCTTGTAACTTGTGAATATGTAAATTTGTAGTTTTGTGAAACAGGCCCCTTCTGCTTCCAATTAACCAATAGAATTTGATGAATTTAAATCCAGAAAACTCATATGATTTTATAATTAAACTATTATAATAGCGAAAATCGTCGTAGGACAGTTTTCTTCAAGATATCATACAATTTTCAAAAAATTATAATTTCTCCTTTTTGCTAAAAAACCGACAAAACAAATGGTAATTGCTTTATATTCCCCAATTCGCTGCAATTTTCTGCACATCTTTTCCAAATTTCCAAATAGGGCATACGCATGATTTTTATTTATAATTTAATTAGATACTTTAACATTAGTAATTACTCATATCATTATCAATTCTGTATAACATACAGAATTTCTAGTATAAAATAATTATTGAAAAATGTTATTTTGAACTGGACTCGCCGGACACACTCGTAATGTCTTGGATGTTGGTCGGAGACGTTCGAATAATTTGATTTTGATTTAATTAAGATTTATGAAATATTGCTTACCTAAGTAAATGTTTTTATATAACAAATAGAGAGATTTAATTATATAATTGTTTCGATAAACATATATTTCGGTGTAAACCTCAAACTTGGATATACCCTATTTTTGCTGAATTTATCATGCCTGTTTGCTTGCGAGATCTGCGGTGACCTTTTTACTGATACTAGATCATTTCTCATCATGCAACTACTTATTATTTTCCGGACACGTACTCGATAAGATATAGTTTGGAAATTGTAGCCTCGCTACTAATGAAACATCTGCCCTACAATAGTTAATAATTGTGTTGACAGTAATTGCAAGGGCTGTAGCGTAGTAACATCAGTAAACACCTCATTACACAATTATTTTATTAAACCTGGTACCGGGGTCAGTAACGAAAGGTTTGAAGATGCTAGCCCTGGTTGTTAGCGAAACACGTGTCATCGGATTTAGTTAGATAATTGTGCGATGAGCAATTAAGTGACAGATCTAGTGGCAGAAATTCTTCACGGCACAGAATGGGCGCGTTTTGATAATTATTGTCAATTAATTATCGTGTAATCTGCAAAAATCTGTTTCTTTATGTTTTATTACCGTTCGACGTCGTTTCATCCGGATACAGTTCAGTTTTTGATGACAGTTTATGAAAGTAATCTTTCGAGGATTTCGGGGTAAGCCGAAAAATACGTACGGGTCTTCCAAACACATCCGGATATTAAGTAATTTGGGGACACGCAAGAAAACGTAAATAAGTCGTAAATGAAAACGGTCTTTTCCCCTTCGTCCTCCTCCCGGTATTAGAAGATCCGAGCCGAAAGGACGTTCCGTTCTTATAGGCGATGCGAGACACGGAACGCCGTGTAATATTCTATGCTAAATCTACATTTCCTTTTCTTATTTTCATAAAATTGGTCTCGTGGAGGGAGGAATTACAATGCGGAAATGGTCTCGCATACACTCCAGCTCTCCCACATGCACACGTAACCCCACATCCTTCGCGTTCCTCCATTTTCTCGGCTTCGCGTCCGACTTCTTCCTTTCCTTTTCTTCCCTGTTCTTTTTCTCTCGTCCTTTCGATTAACCAATACGCGTATTCCGAGCACACGTCGCGTCAGTACAATACGCGGACATTAGCATAAAGGTGCTGATCAATATATAAAGTTGTTACGGAACTATTTGCTCGAGGAGGCGTTCGGTTATCTTCGTTTCTAATTTCAATTTTATGGCATCTTTATTGGGACGTTAAGCATTGCTCCGGCTTGTGTTTTGCTGTTGAAGTCGGAGGATGAAAGCACGATGGTTACTATTTTGCGGTTTTATCGAAGCTTTAGTTTTTATGGGGATATCATTCCTCAATATCGCGATTTATGAATGATTCATAACTTTTGTGAAAGAGGAAGTTACTTTGTTAGGAATTGTATTTGGTCGTGTTAAATATGTGGACTGCAACTATTTTTTGCTGAGGGTTATTGAAGATAACGAATAATACAGTACAGCTTGTCAAATCCATCTTGGGGTCTCAAGGACAATAACAGGGTAGATAAAATAGAGACGAAGCACCCCAAAACCACGGTAACCTTGGATAGATATGATAAATTGTAACTACATATTATACCCGGCTTTATGTAATTACGACCTTGTATTAGAACTATGCATAGTTACATCAGTAGGTCAAGTTGTAGCACAGTTTCTTCTGATTCTGACTTGAAAAGCGCGAAAATGCTTCTTTATTGTCATATATTGGTATCTACAGAATGTGCTGAAATTTTATTGCAATATCTTGTGAATTCACTACATATATATGTTGATGATATTGGTGAAAATTAAAAAACTTTATGGTGTGTGTTTGTATGTTTTGAATTATCAATTCTGGTAGCCCTTTAGAAGTTAACTACTCACAGTGAGATTATAATTTATATTACTCTTTCTTCATCTTTCTTCTTCTCCCTTTTCTAGACGACCTGTTCATTTTGTCCATTCAGGGATATCTCTTCTTCTTCTTCTTCTTCTCCGTGTTCTTCTCGGATAAAATCCATATACTATCCAATCCATATATATATAAGGATGTCAGATTAGTTTTTCGTTGTTTTCTTGATCCATCTTTGTCTCGCTCATACCATTCATTTCACCCACACCCTTTCCTCTTGCTTTGGCAATACCGTCAGCTCTTTAATCCACTCCTTCCTTAGTCGATCTCTTCTGCGGTTTCCCATTCCCAGTCATCATTTTTGTTTGTAATATCGTTTTTGGTAGTATATCATTTTCCATCCTTAGGAGGCATACATACCACTCAAGCCGCCTGCAGGGATATCTTAACTTAAATTTTCAGAATTGAAATTAACTTCTAAACTAACAAATTAATAATTTCAGCCGTTACTTTGTGATACTTTATTTTGAATGGAAATAGACGAATGTTATAGCTTTGTATATACCACTTTATTTAAATCACACATGAACTGGAGTTTCAGCCGAGAACCGTCATCCTCAAACTGTACAATACATCAATTTTACAAATTTCTTTATAAATGTGTAGAGCACTCTTAAACTCACTTTTAGATAATACAGTCAAAAAAGGGGTGTATATATCAGGTCAATTTCATCATTTAAAAATAGTTGTCCTGGGTTTAATAATGCTTTACATATTGCTAATGGCTCTAATAAGTTTAGTTTAGGACCCTTCTCGGCAAATCGTAAAACTTCCGTATTCCCTATATCTGGAAATTTATGCTGGTGTTCTAGTAAATTATATTCTTTAAGTTATAAGAACGATTCTAATATTAAAGTTTCTACCTGACTGCCCAATATATACACCTTCAAAATCCGCATATTTTAACCTATAAGCCTTTTCTTTTAGGGGATCTAATTTATCTTCGGCATTAAACATTAAATGTGACAATTTCGCATGTGGTTTGAAAGTTACTATTATGTTGCAATTTTTTGAAATTAGTTTGCTAATTTTTTTACTAACACTTCCGAAATAGGTGCGGGATACGTACCGTTTTTCTAGGTTATTATTTACAGAAATGTGTGGGTATATTAATTTTAAGGATTATTTTAATTTTTACTTTGTCAGGTCAGTATGTACCTAATTTTAATGTCGTTTGCATTTCTCTGTCTAATCTGTAAACATTATGCCCGACAGATTTATGGACGTTCTATAAACTCGCCGTTAAAACCCGAGAATTCGTATCGTATATTATGCAATCGATCTTCCTAACCGTTTATACCAGGTATGGGCAACCTCCGGCCCGCGGGCCACATACGGCCCTCGAGTAAGGTTTGTCCGGCCCGCTACTGAATTCTTTCGTTGCATATTAGCACGGCCCGTCTAAACTTAATTCATAATGAATCATAAGGATACTACAAAAATGTATATTTTTCAAGATTACTCACAGCATAAAACTTCTACAAAAAAAAGGTTGCCCATGCCTGGTTTATACCTATAAACTATAAACAAATGTAATGACAGCGGCATTGAAACGATTCCATGCGATTTCCTTAAGAAACTCCAAAGTTTCCGACTGCTGCTCTGATATTTTCTCCTACAAATTTGGTTTTACTTTCTTCGATTTGATGCATAAGTTATGTGGTGGATTCAAACCCTGAATCGAAAGGTAGAAAGGGCAAAAGATCAAGACTATCGACAGTGTAACGTCGATATCAAATACTAGTACACGATAAACCGCAAAGAAGTTCTTACGAAGGAGAAATTCCAATCGAATCTACTTCAAATGGAACCCTAACATCTTCCCCTTTTCTTCGCTTTCTTCTCTCACCGATCTGTATACGGCTTAGTTTATAATGGACCGGGTCATAGAAACAAGACCTTTAGACCTTACGCTCCTTCGCGCACACGCCATCGGGAATTATGAAGGAGCTAACTTTTCCGGTGGAAAAAGGACATCGTGTGTTCCGAGAAGACGATGGCGAGGAGTTAACGGCCATTCATTCGAGTTCTCTCCGCTCCTCGACTTTATCAAAGGTATCAGGCGTCGCGGGAAGACCGTATCTCGATATCAGCGAGAGGGCGATAACGCGAACGGCCTCATGCAACTTTAAAATTTCATTTCATGCACACACTACCGCCGCCGCCGCCGCCGCCGCCGTCGCATCATCCTTTCTTCCTTCTTTCCTTCTATGGCGTCGACGGACGACGAGAGAAAAAGGACGAAGTCGGCAGCAAGCATAAGCGTCGGTCGTTCGCCTAAAAATGGAATGAAGAAACAGGCCGGAATTCGTTCGAATAAGCGCTCGTCTCATTAAAGTCGAATGAATTGCCGAATCGTCGATGTGTCCTTTCGGCGTAAAGGTGTGTTGGATTATTTAGACAAAAAAAATGTGGCTATTTTGCGGTCGATTTAATTCTTTCCCTTTTCCAATTTGGTGGAATGTTTTCGAACGTGGTGTTTTATTTTATTTAGCGGTTAGCCTCTCGTTGTTCGTAGAATCGTTGATTATTTGGTTGAAAGCTGGAATTACTGATAACATAGTATAGGAGAGGAATGTGGACAATAAATTACAATTAGGTTAAAGAAACTGCAATTTTATTGCAATAAAGTAAATTGTTCCTAAAACAAAACAAGAACAATTTGGAGATTACCCAATAACATACGGGGCAAATCTAGAACGAACACGGACATTCAGATAACATTGCATAACGGTAATCTGATGAGCGATCTGCGGGAGTATTTATCAACAACTGTGGAAACAAAAATCCAAAATCGTTTTGGTTAAGTCATCCCAGACTCAGGCACAAATGAAAACTATATCAATCAAAGTTTCTACTTTCAGTCGGTAATGTCGCTTGAAGTACTATAAGTCATTGAAAATCTACCTAACAAGAAATCCATAGATATAGATTAAATACCAACGGCTTTGATTAAAGATTGTGCCCACGAGCTGTCTCCATCATTGGCGAACATAATTAATAGGTCTGTTCTGGCGAGAAGGTACCCATCTTACCTCAAGCGTGCAGCTGTTGCTCCTATTTTGAAGGAGGATAAGCTTAACGGCACTTGAGAATTATCGGCCTATTGCGTTGCTTACCATTTTTCCAAAAGATTATTGAGGAAATTGTTTGCGCTAGGATTGGCTCCTTTTTTTTGATAAGTATCGAATTTTAACAGATTGTCAAGATGGGTATAGGCACTGTCCCACGAGGTAGGAGTAACAGAAGTTGTACAATCTATTTAGACTGCGATGAATTTGTAGTGGTACCATCGTTTGATCTCCCGCGTGCTTTTGATTCAGTAAGAGGTGACTTCGTAACGACTAGAATATAAGTGATGGGTCTACGTGGATTTATTAATCAATGGATAGTTTCATATCTTGAGAACAGGAAAATCGGTATGGTAACAAATCATAAGAATTCGATATGAATCTGGGAACGCCACAAGGAAGTGTTCTTGGTCCACTAATTTTTGTAAAACATATTAACGACTTGCCGAAACATATATGTTACGGTAAAGTATTTATGTATGCTGATGACACTAGTATCGTTGTGTCATAGAAGGATCCCAACGTTTTGAGAAATAAGACCAAATTTACTATTGACGATTTTATTAAGTGCTGTAACGCTAATGCTCTTATTGTCAATATCCAGAAGACTATGATGATGGAGGCGTATAATGTCCGCAGAATGACATCGAATTTAGTCATTAATATTGACGGGAATCGTTTGGAAGTGACATCATCACTAAAATTTTTAGGTGCGGGAATTAACAGTAAGTTGACATGGAAAGACCAAATTAATCTTATATTCCAGAGATTCAATAAAAATTTCTGCGTAATTTTAACCTTGAGAGAAAGCAAAGAAGAAAGAAAGAAAGAAAGAAAGAAAGGAAAGAAATAAAGAAAGAAGGAAAGTAACAAAGAAATAACAACAACAATCATCATTTACATCTTCAAAACCTTTCTCTTATGATTTTGTCTGATGCAAGAGCAGGTTGTATGGATTTGTTGAAGTGAATGAGTCTCCCTGATCCATCATCAATAAAAATGTCCATATATTTCTTGAACTAACGTTTTCTCTTACTTGTTAAAGTTTCAATTACTTTCTTCCTGATTTTCCTGTACATTTTGTTTTCCAAGGATTGTAATGGTTATCAAATACCAGCAGTATAACATAATCTTTACTTGCTATATTATTATTATCATCTATAATTTATTCTGCCTTTCAACGATGAAGGGTGTTTGTGCAGCTTCTTTTCCATGACTTTCCAAGTTTTTACTACCGTCCGTTAAGATCCTGAGCTCCTTGATCTATCCAGGTTCTTCCAGGTCTTCAAATACCTATACGTACTTTTTCCGAAATCAAGATTTTCTTTTGCCTGGTGTATTAAACTCGTTTTATGCGATTTCGTCAACGTATGCTGTATTTATTTGCGTTTTCTTCGTTTGATTGATATCCTTCTTTCTTCCTCTAATATTTCCTATAGCCCATCGTTTGATATCATTATCGGTCATCTTTATTTTTGAATCCAGTTGATGAAACTGAAGTGAGTAACAATGTGGATGGTACGAGTAATGGTAAATCACTAGAATATTACGATTTGAATAGTGCTCCTTTGAAGCATGGTGAGGAAGTGCTAATAACACATTTGGCGTTTGTTTATTTTGAAAAGGGCCAATTCCCAGACTGTTGAAACCTATGCAAGGTAACCCCAAATGGTGATAGGTCTTTACCAGATAGCTATAGACCTATATCTATTGTGCTTATTCTATCAAAATTGTTGGAGATTACTTTTAAAAACAGATTCGTGAAATATTTGAAGAATAAAAATATTCTAAGTGACAGCCAATATGGATTTCGTTCGCGTTGAAATTTTCTGGACTTGACCAAGGCATTCGATGGTGTCTCGCACGAGATATTGTTGAACAGATTGGCTTTCTATGGTATTAGAGGCCTTGCATTAACATTTATTGACGGTTTTCTGGATGATACATATCGGTGTGTTGGCAATGGTCTCCAAACTTCATCCCTAAAGTAAATAGCATACGGAGTCCCACAAGGCTCAATATTAAGGCCCTTGATTTTCATTGTCTATGTAAACGATATTAATGATCATATTAAATTTAAAAATATAGAATATACCGACGACACAACAATTTTACTTGGCAACAATGATTCAGGGCAACTAAATGTAATGGGTGGGGAGTCTCTTCTGCAAGCTGAAACATATTTTAATAGCGAAGAATTATGTCTGTACAGAGACAAAACCAAGGCACTGAAGTTCACACTGAATTCTCATATCAAACTCTCTGAGAATGACCCAGTAAAATGTCTCACTGTAATAGACACCCTTGCGCGTCGTTTGTTTACGGTCATATATACCTTGAAAGGCTTAACTTGTTTGGTGAACTGTGAAGCATTATTGATGGCTCATCATGCTTTGTTCCATTCATTAATGAGTTATGGTGTTCTGTTGTGGGGAGGTTCTGCACACAGAAACGAAATTCTAATCCTAAAAAAACGAGCAATTAGGATAATCGCAAATTAAAAATATAATGACTCTTGCAAGCCACGGTTTACACAGCTTGAAATCCTAACATGCACCAATTAATTTATTTTTGGGTGCTTACTTCATTGCCGGGAAAACTTTGCACGTTATTATAGGCAACAACAATACAACAAAAAAAAAAGTTTTTTAATTTGTTACCCAACGGCTGGAATTGAATGATATACAATTTCGATAAGTACATAGTCAAAACGTACCCAAGAAAAATCCATACTATGAAATCCCGGAGTTTATTCACAATGCCAGCAAACTGATATTTAAAATTTTCTTGTATCATGTTTTAGTTACGTGTTTGTATTTATCTTCTATACATAATATAATTTTCTTCTTTGTGTGTTCCTCTTTTTTGTTTATCCAGAGCTTCTTGAAGCCCACTGATGGGCTAGAAAGCTGAAAATTGGCATGCATATAGTAAAATGCCTAGGCCAAATCCTAACGTAGACGGATTTTTGATTTTTGGCCTGTGGGCGGAGAATTAAGACGAAAAAGGGGCGTGGCAAATAATTTTTTCCTTTTTTTCTGCCAAGCAGATTTTCTTTTTCTTCCTGCCTGGCAGTTATAGGTATATTTTCTTAAGTAGAATTTGGTGTAGTTCTACATTTATCACATAACAATTTTTTTCTTTTGTTACGCATGAATAAAATATTCTATATTCGATCCCATTCATAAAATTTGGTTAATGTTTCGGAAATTTTTGTTTATAAATATCGGTACAAATTTTAGTATTTTGCTTGGTGATTGTCCAAGTTTCAGCTCTATAAAGAAGCACACCTTTAAAATTTCTATTGAATAATCATCGTCGTATATATTGCCGTTGCATGTTTTCCACAATATGTTAAATGGCTTTTTTGCTTGTGCTACCCAAGGAGATCCAAACCTATTCGACCTCTTCTATGATGATATCTAGACTGCCCCATTTTCCCATGTATGTTGCATTTCAAACACAGTTCCTTGTTTTATTCCCTATTCTTTCTTAGAATTTGCATATCTATGCTCCGGATGGTGCTTTTGTGTCTGCCACTTGTTTCAGCACCATGTTAGCACCGGAACTATCACTTGCTTCGAATACCGCAACTTTAATTTGTTTCCGGATATTTCTAATTGGCGTTATTCAATTTGCTTTCCATTTCCATCGAACAGAAAAGGCAATTATTTTCCCGTCAACGCGATGATGAGAACGAAATAGATGTTCGAGACTTTACACTTGCGGAGTTCCCAAATTAACGGTGCGTATGCAGTTCGTTTTGTAGTGACCGGTCACGCGATACGCCTGTTTGTTTCAAACTCGTTCCCATGATGATAAAATAGGTAAAAGTATAATGCGAAAATGACCATCGCGAATGAGCGTGAATAATCTAACCGCGTCGGTTGTCGTCCTTCGGCGTAAGCATCCGTTCGACCTCTGGGACATATCTTTTCCGTTTCCGGCGGCGTTCGCAATTTTTTGACAGGTTGATTATCGCCACCGCTAACGCCCGAACTCGGTTTTTCCCGTGCGAGTCCTAACCACCGACTCCTCGCTTGGGGTAGTCTGAAATCGTGGATTGCGCATCGTCGCGATCGCCACTTTTCCGTCCCCCTTGTCCATCGAGAATCCTCCTTCTTCCACGCGCGACGCTCGAGACCTCCGGGAAATCGTCCACCAGGTCGAGGAATTCGTCCGTTGGCAAAAAAAAGGAAAAAGCGAGGCAACCACCCTCATCGAACGACGACGACGACGCCACTATACAAGTTGTTCCGTTTGATAATGGCGTCGTTGTACGTTTTTGATGTGACTCCTTTCTGGCGTACGGCGCTTCGAGGCCGGTGGCAATCGAAAAATCAATAGCTACAGAGGGGGTGGAAGAGAAGGATCGGGGTTAACGGAGTCGACCCGGCACCGTCAGCTTCACTTCCCATTGCTCCGCCCGTGGGACTGCCAGAACTATACATAGGCGCATATACATATATACAACGTATACATGTATACATATATACAGGCGAAAAGCAAAGAACTCTACCTCGCGGCGCGTGTGTGAATCTCGCCTTTAACAATTGAATTTTGATACTGCCGCCTGTCGTCGCCGCCGCCGCCGCCGGCTGCGTACGTGTTTTAATATCGCTCATTTTGTGATATTTTATTGTCGCTACCAACCACTGTCATCGCGTCTCTCTTCGTCACCATCATCCGACCATCGACATCAATCTAGAATTTACCGTCGCTGCCGCCGCCGCCGTCGCTTTCCACGTCATTTAAATCGACTTTCGAAACTCCCACCCTCCGATTAAGCGTCTGATTCGTCTTAGGTAAGTTACTTTCTTTCAGATACGCTTTTCTATTCGTTGAAAATCGGCATGACAGGTCGTTAAAATCGCTTCTCGTGTGTGGTCGTTTTCGTTTCTTGGGGATATTTCGCAGGATTGACTACTAGGACCTGTATTCTTTATTACGTATTATGTTTTGTTACGAGCGTAATTATGTAATTTTCATAAACTCGCGCGCTTGAAACGTGCTAAAAATTTTGCATATAATGTTCCTTTGGATTTCTCATCAACTCCTACGAGAGATTAATTTCATGGATTAGATCGGTTTTGGTTTGAAAAAAAAAGCGTACACATTACTACATCCGTTAAAATTTTTCATGTTACTGTTAGAAGTGAAGAGATCACAGAGCCAGTACATATATTCAACATAAAAACTATGTCTAATACACTGCTTTTTTTCTTGTACGATACAAAGATTTTTGGCTCCGTACAAAGATTCTTTTAGCGTCTTTGTACGTTGTACAAGGATTTTTTGGGCTAGTTCAGTTACCATTATTATATTGTACAAACTGAGAACTTCTCGTATAAAGATATTTTTCCGATCTTTGTACATGTACAAAGAGGCTCATAAAAAAAACAGTGTGTGTAAACAGACCAATGCATATTTTTCTTGTAAAACTCGATTACGTTGGAATTAAGGAAAGAAACTGTTGTTACTATATGATACGACAGCAACTTTTGTATTACACGACTTTTGCATTTGAAGTTTTGAGTATTTGGGGAGATCACGAAAGCGGTATCAATGCAGTCTTATCGCTTTCAGAGGGGGATAGTTCCGGGGACACACTCAACGTAACAATATTGCGAACTCAATGATGATCAGATTAGCATAGGTTTATTAGTTTTATTGGTTATCTCGGAAACGATCAGAATTAACTTCTACCTTTTGTTTGAAGTGGAAATTATGGTTGATAATTTGCGCGACGAAGCCATAAACTTCATTTGTAGACTTTCAATTTGAAAACTAAGTTGTTTTAACAATCTGATCTTTATTTCGTAAAGTTCGAAATATCCGTCATACTTCGTCAACTTTCGAGAGTGGAACAAGAGCGTGTAATAATAATATTGACCGTTTTCGCAAAATTTGCCGTTCTCATTATCTTTTTCCTTTTGGCGGATGTCCAAATGACTTAGTTCCCTGAAATCGATACCAATGTCCCGTTTAAAGGGGTCAAATTGAAATCGGTCACTTCGAAGATTGTGATGCTGGGATATTTAGTAGCCAATAGCCAGAAGAAGAAAATGCAACGAAATTTCTACCGGCCACAAATTCTTCTTTTGTTGATGAGGCGAGAACATTTAACCGCTGGCTTAAGCCAGCTGCTTCGACGAATGTGATGCTGGTAAATTTAGGAGGCAGTAGCCAGAGGAGGAAACTGGAACACAACTTCTTTCACCCTAAAATTTTTCTGTTGTTATCTGTATCCGCTTAGGCCGTCCTCGCCGTTTCCTTTAAACATTTTCCAGATGATATAGTATGTCCAAATCTATTTAAAACTCGAAATTTCAACCTGGTAAATGCTGACGTCATGGTTCAAAATGAAACAACAAACATCACAATGTATCATCGATTATTTAACGTAATAATTAAGAAAAAGAACTACAATAACGATGGGACGTCCACCAAAGAACTTCATTCTTCCCACCTCTTCTGCTTCTTCAGTGGTTAATCGCTTTAGGTCTAGAAGGTCGCATGGGTATTGCTCTGATAGCAATACATCTGGTTTTTCTTTTATAAACAGTATTGATAAAATCTCTAATTAGTGATGTAAGATTCACGATATAACTTCTTCCTCGTCTATTCTACTGTCTCCCAATAGAGAATTGACTACAAGGATATTTTCGTCAAAGAGACCCACCCCAAAGGATAAGGCTTAAGCAATCTGAAAAGAAACAACCTAACACTAGTTGGATTCGAACACACGCGCAAACAAAGACCACCTGACCGGAAAACCACCGCCAAAGGCTAAAGTTATAACCCATTCAGCCGCTAAATGGCTTGAACTCCTTAGCGTGCCAACTCCCATCCTCCGATTAAGCGTCTAATTCGTCTTAGATAAGTTACTTTCTTTCAAATATGCTTTTCTATTGGCTGAAAATCGACGTGACAAGTCGTTAAAATCGCTTCTCGTGTGTGGTACCATTTCTAGGAGATAGTTCGCAGGATTGGCTACTAGGATCTGTATTCTTTATTATCACGTTTTGCTACAAGCGTAAATATGCGATTTTAAAAACGTCCGCGCTTGAAAAATGCAGACAATTTTGCCTTTCTCATCAACTCCTACGAGAATTAGTTCTATTAATTAGATCGCGCTCGGTATGTCAAAATTATACACATAATTTTCATATTGATATTAACTGCTACATTGGCCCAATTTTTTCAATGTTGTTATTAAAGGCGAAGAGAACATAAACCCCAGCAGAAACGTGAAAACTCTGTTTAAGCAGACTTACGCATATTTTTTCTGTTATATTCGAAGGCGTGCGAATTAACCAAAAACGCTATTATTACTATGTGATACAACAGGAAATTTTCCATTTACGGTAAGGTTTTGAATATTTGGGGGATCACGAAGACGGTATCAATATAATCTTGTAGTTTCCGGAGGGGCATAGTTCTGGAGTCAGTAGGCGATGCTGTCAATGATGAATGGATTAGCATAGTTTTGCTAGTGTTCTTGCTTATTGGATACAACCAAAATTATTGTTTTCTTTCTTGCATAAACTAGATATATTGTAACCTACGACAATTGTTTCGTTCCACAGTGGCGGTTTTTCCGGTAGAAGAATGAACGGCATTCATTCTTCTGCCTGAAGAGGTCACTGTGTGGTGAAACATGTGTCGTAGGTTACAATATATCTAGTGAACTTAAACCAGCATATTGTTCTATTTCGTGAATATGGAGTTTCACCATGTATGTGCCCAGTCAATATAATTTTATCTTTTGTTCAGAACGAAAACTCGTGTGACAACACGATGAACCCATAAGCTTTATCTATAAACTTTCAATTTGAAAATTAACTTGTTTTAACACTCTGTTCTTTAATTCGGCAAAATTCGAAATATCCATCATATTTCCGCCAGAGCAGAACAAGAGCGTGTAATGATAATATTGACCATTTTCGCAAAATTTCGCCATTTTCATTATCTTCTTCCTTTTGGCGGATGTCCAAATGGAATAGTTCCCTGAAATCGATACCAATGCCCCGTTTAAAAAGGTCAAATTGAAATCGGTCACTTCGACGATCGTGATGCTGGGATATTTAGCAGCCAGTAGCCAGAAGAAGAAACTGCAATGAAATCTCTACCACCCCCGAAATTCTACTTTTGTTGATGGGGCGAAAACATGTAATCCTTGGCGTTTTTAAATTCTAACTATCTGAATAGATCTGTTTAGGACAGGTCATCTTCGCCCTGATTCTTTAAGCATTTTCGCATGATATATTTTCTGGAAATCGGTTTAAGACTCCCCTTAGAAATTGCTGATTTTAAGCTAGTACATGCTGATGCCATGATTTGCAATCAATGAAAACCACAAAGGATCATTTTGGAAAATTTAATGCGGTGTTTCACAAGACTCTTTGGTTATCGTAAAACTTCATGATAAATATCAACGATCCACATATGAACGTCCTACTAATGCACCAGAGGTCAACGTTGGCTGCTCATTTTGGACCAGGCAAAATAATTGAGAAGATTTCTTTAAAACTTAAGTCATTGCTGACGATCGATTTTGGGTTACTTTATTGGGTTTTGTCGTCCAGTTTCTTCTTTTGGCGGATTACAAGACGTTGATCCAATCGAACATCATGCGCTTGCCAACGATCTTACCAACCTACTAATTTTATTGTAGATGAAATTCTCGATCGTGGTATTTCCTGGTTTGAAGATCATTTTTCCGAAAGGATCCGATTGAGAGACACCGGAATTCCTTTCTTCGTCGACACTTCGATCCCCGTGCGATTTTTGGGTTGTTCTTCCTCCTTCTTTATACTCTCATATCGTTAAGTACCGAGAGGCGTGACATACCGGTCAATTGTTCCTCATTCAATTTGTATAAGACGAAGCAATTGCTGTCTGACTTTGAAAAGTGCCGCGCTAATATTGATATACTATATCTAGTTTTCCGCTAAATCGGTGGAATTTTACCAGTCTTTGGCCATGGCTTCTCTAGAGAATGGATACTGCTCAATGAAGCTGCGATATTTGTCGTTGAAGCCATTGTGATCACTTGGGTTATGTTCCAATGTTCATACATCACCCAGATGCAAAACCCGGCAAGTTACAATTTTTCCCAAAACTAGATTATTGTTCATAAAGATTAAGCGCACAACAGCTTAAGAATCCATAGTTATTTTATAAAACATGTCTCGATAGATTCAGTGTAAACGGAGGCTAAAAATAGGTATATCTTAGATGCAAATACCAAATAAGTTCAGTCTCGTCTTTCATGATCGAAAAATCAGCTGTACGGAAATGTGTATGTATCAGTCAAGTGGCTGAAGTATATTAACCCTTAGTTCCCGCGGTCCTCATTTTAGTAAGGTAAACTGTACCCAAATGAGTACAGTGGGTACTAATGGGTTAAAAGAATTGCACGGGACGGCTGATTAAACGTGTCAAAACTTGTCTCTGACCTATATAAGATTTAGGCAATTGAACTAGAACGAAGTTCCTGCAAAGTTCGAAGCATTCCCTCATATAAGGTGGAGGGTGTCCAAATTGTTGTGATAGAAACAGGGACAGTTTAATTTCAAATTGTTCTGAACTACAAATTTTCTTATCTTCTTAAGCAGTAGTTTCACTCGTGAATTATTGATTAAAAGAAGTTGAAAACTAACTGACTTCCATTTACATGATTTGAACCGATGCCAAAGTACGTAAATGGCGCATTTGATATTGTTTCACGGTAGTACCTATGTACTTCACGTATCGTGAAACAAAATCAATTGCTTCATTACGTACTTTATGTTTTTATATATAAAAATGTTTCACCAAGTGTTGACAGTGAACCCAATCAATTATTTGATGGAAATCCAATTTCTTCTCTACACTAATTTCATATTGCCTTAATCGGATTAACCATCAGTGCATTTCTGCGAGTTAAGAGGTTGGAATGGGGTTCCATGCTTAGAACTAGACACGAAACCCAATGTTTATTCCTGAATTTGATTAGTTTAGCAGCTAAATATTCACATAATGTACCTATGTACATTACGACGATGGGGAACTAACGGGGTAAATCAATTATCGATACTGATTTATTAGATATCGACAGAACCATCAATAGTCATTTGTTGCTTGCATAAATAATAAAGTACAAGCAGTAATTGCAATAGCTAATATCGAATGTCCATCGACCGTAATTAGTAATTCATGGTCCTACGTCATTCCTATGAACTTAGACGGCTTTTCCAACAAAATTGCCCAACGAAAGAAAAAAATATAAATGTGAATGTCGGAAAGATATGAATAAAATGGACAAATAATTTAGGTCATGCTAATTAGTGTTTTATACTTCATATTTCAAATTTCCGAATATTAAAAAAGAAATTAAGAAATCACGTACAAATCGACCTGTGCATTTTCCATTTTATTCAAAAAAAAAAAAACATTTTCTGTTCACGAATGTAAATAATATTCAGTTTGTATCGTGTTTAGATGCAAACGATTCGCGCTGCATTTTAAATGAAACATTTACATTGTAATTGCAATTTTGTACTGACAACAAACTATAATCTCACAGCGTGGAACCAGTTTATAACTTCGTTTAAATATTAAGCAAGAAAAACTAACTTTTAGCACCGAATTGTTCGCGATATCTTCCGGATGGTTGGCGCACCTGCGCTACGGCACACGATAACTTTAAAGTTAGAAGAGTGTTTAATTAAGACGTAGAACAGCAAAACGGGCTTAAAACTGCAACTGCATCCATTATTTTCCTTTAGAAGGATGCTATTTATTTAGTCGCTTAATGGCTAATAAATTTTCTTTATTGTTCAGGAAGCAGGTTCCTGAATTTTTACGCTTTGGATGTAAAGCTGAAATTTTTGAAAATCGATAGAGGGTATTTTGATATTATTTGGAAATAAATTAGGTCTCTACTATAACGCGGTGTACCAGTCGACAAAGTCAGGACTGATTTGGACTTGCATCATTTCGACATATGGTCTCAAGCGATATACCTGAAGCTGAATCCCGCTTCATAGAAACTCGTACCAGGACATGCAATGGGAGTATGCCAGTTTACGTTAAATAACTTCAGCACATTCTCATTGGAGTGGATTTTGCAACTAAATACCATTTCGTATGTATAATGTGTACACCGTTGGAAAAGAAGCTTTGCCAGCCGCTCCCTGTGTTATATCTAAGCCACTCTATCGATAAAATTTGTTTTGTTCAATAATGAAAGTTTCTGAACAAGAGCTCTGTTTATCTCGTATTAAATGCTTCCAGATAATGTTGGGACATGCTCCAAGCCCTTCCGTGAAGATAAATAAGTTTTTGGATGTACTGTCCTGTATTCGTGGTTGATAACAATATCATCTATAAGAATAGATTGTTCCTAGCGAAGTTAATTCTTCAAACTTTTGCTGGTTCTATACTTCCTTAAACGTCGTCCTGGTTCATCGGATTTGTTCCTGCGGCCAAACGATGCTCCAAAGCACCAATCCTCTCAAGGAAAGGAATTGATTCGTCGATTAAGCATAATGAACCGGTGAAAATGTTAACAACGAAAATTTCCTCCAGTCCTTCGTATTCGTTTGGTGTAATTGTTTCTCTTTCCAGTTAGAATTTCTGGAACATACTTGTTTCAGGTCTTACGGGAACGAAAAAAATGTAGGTTTTCGTTTATCTGTGCATCTTACACTGACGAATTCCATAAACCAACATAACTTTTTCTCTTCTCTTTTTTTACTTCTGAATGTGATACCATATCTGATTCTCGTTTCTCAAATATTATGCTGATATAATTCGTTTCTGTTCCTTGTTATTTTATCTTTTGCCTTTCCCAACACCTAGTCTTCCTTTTTACATGGAATAACGAGGAGATTTACACATTTTGCTAGGATTTCTTTATTCTTCAAATTCTTCAGATGGTGTTGTTTGATTCGAGGTGATTTTGATACATTCTACAAAAGTCTCTTGTGCAGGTTGTTAAGGCATCCCGCCCGCTAATATTTCATGGGAATATATTCCGGGAAAGTTGGAACTGTATAGCGAAGTTGATTCTTCAAAATTTTCGTCCTATGAACGAATTTTTCCAAATCTGCTCGAATCGAACGTACGGATCGATGTTTCTGACTTGCTGGTATTAATTAGTTGAGGTGCATATTGGAACATACTACAAACACATCCACGGAAAGTGATAAGATGTTTAACAGATATATACCGTTCTGCACTGATGCTTTACGATATTTCTATCCATGGGAATTGACAATTTCTGGTTTTTAGATTGACAATAGTCTCCAAATCTTTATTATTTCTGATGAATTTTACTGCGCGACATTTCAAATAGATTTATATTGGATCTTTGAAGATGGGACATAACCTCAGCTCTTCTGTAGAAACTGATATGATGTAATGAACTGATTCATACCCACGTACACCGTGTTTCTATCTTTAGTGGAATCGAGAAATAAATTCTGATGATGATAGGAGTGGTGACCTTTATTAAACAATTATCCTTGAACAAAGATTTGATTTGCTCTGCTAAACGTTTCGGTATTATTTTGCTTTTATCAGAAACCTAAGAAGAAATAACAACCGCAATAAATTTTACACATTTTTAAAATTAACAATTACAGTTACTACGTTTACACTTGATTTCCGCCGTTACTGTTCTCTTAGGATGCCTTAAAATATAGAGAATGACAACCTAGTTGCCGAAATACGTATTTGAATTTCAAATGTGATGAAACTTATTAAATTTTATAACTGCGCGCAGAGTTAGAACCAGATCGCAACAAACACGGGTTCGAAGTTTGCAAGTTTCAATTCGATTTCAAAATTTGAAATGTTCTTGGGGTTATTTGCACTCTAAAACTTCTCTTCGTATATGTAATCCAGATTAACTTTAATAACTAAGTTAAGGCAAAAACTTTCAACTAAGGTTCCACCTAAAAGTCCTTCCGGTGCGAAGCGCCGAAGTCATTAATTTTTATTGGGCACTTCTCGCAAGTAATTAAAAGTGTGAGCCTCCTACGTAGAAGAAATTGAAGTCAAGTTCCGGGTGGTCGATCCCATCCAATTTTAAGTAGGTGCGATATTTAAATTCGGCAAGTTCGAAGTAAGCCCATATTTAAGGCGAGACGAAGAGGGCCCGTCGTCGTCGAGCAAGAAATTTGTTTGGAACAATTTGACCAAATTTCCAACACGACCGCTAATGGCGTACAAGAGTCGTTGGCGGAAATTCCTCCGCATCCGCCGTCGATTCCGTCCTCATCTGGTTATACCCTGCTCTTTCCATTTTTACTAGTTAATATTCGTCGTCTGTTCGTCCTGATGCTTCTAAACTGCTAATTAATGCGACCTCGCTCCTGACCCCACGCGAGAGAGAAGGAGCCGGCTCGAAACGAACGAAGACGGCAACAGAACGAGAAACGTGCGGAAGAAAGGCCGAATAAGAAAGAAACGAAGGCGTCCGGACCTCCTCGCTCGGCGCTCCGTACTGCGTAGATAGTCTTAATTGAGTTTCCCGATTCTTCCCTGTCGCTATTTCGTATCCCTCAGACCGAGAGGCTCCCGTCGCTACGAAACACTTGTTCCATACGAAATTCGGAAAGTTCGCTTCTTTTCTCCTTCTACGTCTTCTCGTTCGGCTAAGTGTGTCGTTGTGTTTCTCTTTTTTCTACTTCGTCGCCGTCTTCTTTCTCGCCTGCCGAAAAGTTTGCGCAACAGCACACATCTGGCGAGCTCCTCTGCTTTTTTCTTCTTCTTCTCTTTTTGAAGGTGTAGTCCTGCGCCCCCACACACGATTTCAAAACTCGATCTGTTTACAATATCCCGTCCGTTCGGGAATTGATTTCGCCGTTGTTGCCGCGTTGCGGGACGAAATTGGAGTTTACAAGCCGAGTTACGGCTGTAAGCTACTTCAGGGCTCTCGTAGATAGTATATTGTAAAGTTTGCGCCTTAATGTTCTACGTTAACCGCTCTCCGTGTAGTTTTGGCTGTTCGTACAGCCAACCGCGAGACCTTAAAAATATTTGTTTTAGAGCTTGATGTACTACGTATGTATGGGTGTATGTGTACGTCGGTTGAGCGTGGTGGGATGGCGGTGAGATTAGAGGAAGTACGAGCGAAACTGCATTTATCATCGTCTAAAGTTTTCCGACTTTGTTATCGCACAATGTAGTATGGTGAGGTTATCGTATACTTTCAGGCGTTTCTTTTTTAAATTTGATTAAAGTAGATGAACAAATGTGCAGTGGAAATGTGAAAAATTTCAGTAGAAGTATTTGCTTCGAAACTACTACTAATTAAAATGACTAGTTCAAATAATTCAGTGTGAAGTAAGACCAAAAATAGGCAAACTGACAAAGGACAACTGAAAAAGATATGCGTAAGAAGCTAGCAGTCGTTCAGAGAATCGCAGGAGAAAATAGAGGGTGCTACGAAGAGATGAAAAATAAAGTGTAAATGCAATTAAACAGAAACCCAAAAAAATTATAGAATTAGAGACATCGAGGATACGCCAAAAGAGGCCGATTCTTTTTAAGTCACAAATATCGAACTCCAAGATAGATTGATTTATAGATTTCGTTTGAGTTGAATGTTTTGATATCATCCTGACAAATATTTCAAAATCTTCTGTAAAATTTTTCTTTAGACTTTCTAGATGAACAAATCGCAATCAACGCACGAAGACTTTCATTTTCAGAAGATTTTTTCAATTCTCGCTCTTTCTCTGCTTCGCCTAGGTTGTTTACTTCTTATTGATCGAGGTTTCCAACTAGGTAACCATACTGACTTCGACAGCGAGTGACCAACCAACGCAGTCATGTTATCTTTGACCAAAGATAACATTTTGGTGATATCAAATAGGAATAAGAAGACTGTGGGTAAAGAAACGTATGAAATAAATGAAAATACTCTCACACACCTTATGGAAAAAATTTAGATACGTATCTCCGCAACGAAGTTGCCATTCTCAGTGGAAAACTGGAGGAATTCTGTATCACCAGCGATATCCGACTAATGCCCAAGACGAACACTACAATACGAACACTGTGCAACACTAAAACACTACACAATGAACATCACACACTAAGCACGCGAAACACACCAAATACACTGTTAACACTGTGACACAACATTTTATTTTTATTTACTTTATATATCTTTGGTGATAAGCAAGGCTCGACAAACGCGCGTTTTGTTTGCTGTTTACGTTAACCTTGTGGACTAGTTGAAATAAGAACTCAAGGAAGAAAGGTCAGATAACGTTTCAAGACAAGACTCTGTCATGGTGATGGTCAAAATTCCAGAACTTAAGTTTGAAATCGTACTGCATGCACCCTAGTAAGCGACTTGGTTCCTATGGACTTCAGCTTCGTCTCAAATTTCAAAGTCTTTCCTTTCTGGTACAACTACGAATGCAATTAAGAAACTAATGCGGCGATGAAAACTTACTTCGCAGACTTGGACAAAAACATCTGGAGAAGAGCAATTCGACCGATCGTAACATATGCTGCAGAAACTATGACGTTATCTGGAAAAGAAACAGTGTGAGACGCAAAGAACTAAGTCAAAATATAAGTCGACAATTTATGACGAAATAGAAGACCACATTAAAGATAAAAACATAATGTTGTTAGAGCAAATTAAATTAAATTATAAGAACGATAAGAACAAAGGAGATACAAAACGAGAAATAAGAATAACTCACAATGAAAACCGGTGCAGCAGAGAGGAAGAAGAAGACCAAGACTCAGATGGATAGATCGAGCGAAGGAAAATCTCATTCATTCATTCATTCTTTCTTTATGAAGGTTGATCACCAATAAACGAGGCAATTCAGCCTTCTGCTCTTTGTACGGATCCCTAAGAACTAAGATTCGATAAACGCGTCAACGAATTTCGAAGAAGTGATAAGTAAGCTTCGACAAGCGCGCGTTTTGTTCGCTAAAAAGAAAAAGTCTACATACAGCGCGTTTGTCGAACCTTACTTTTCAGTTCTTCGAAATTGCTTGAAAATCGTTGACTTCGTGCAAAACACTGGAATACCTGCCTCTGAAGAATGTCAGAGACCTACTGGATGTTTCAAAGACGGTTGAAAATCATCGACTTTTACGGAAACATCTGGAAACTTATGACTTTTTAAGAAACGTGTGTACACTTTTCACTTCTTCGAAATTGTTTGAAAACCGTTGAGTTTGTCCAAAACACTTGAGTACATGGTTTTTTATAAAACTCTTGGCTTTCTTGAGGACGGCCGAAAATATTCAACTTTTACGGAGATTCCTGGAAGTTTGTAACTTTTCTTAGAAATGTGTGTGAATTTCCGAAATCTTCGAAATTGTTTGAAAACAGTTGACTTTTTATAGAACACCTGAATACCTGAAGATCACAAAAATTTCAGAAGACTGTTGGGTTTTCGGAAGACTGAAAATCCTCGACCTATACTGAAATGGCCGGAAGCTTTTGACTATTCCAGAAATGCTTGAAAACATTTAACAATGAAAATGTTTGAAAATTGTTCTTTTTTCAAAAGCTCTTTTACTTCCTGACTTCTTCGAAATTGTTTAAAAACCGTTGACTTTGTACAAAACACCTAATTATCTCTTTCTTTCAAAAATGTCATAGAACTGTTGGCTTTCTCGTAGACAATTGAACATCTTAGACTTTTACGGAAATGTCAGGAAAAATGACTTTCTTAGAAATATGTGTGAACTTTGACTTCTTCCAAATTGTTTGAAAACCGTTGACTTTGTGCAAAACACCAGAATACCTGAATTCTTAAAAAATGTCAGAGTATTCTTGACGTTCTTGAAGATGGCTGAAAATATTCAACTTTTATGGGAAGTCCTGGAAGTTTGTGACTTTTTTAGAAATGTGTGTACATTTTTGACTTCTTCGAAATTCTTTGGAAACCGTTAACTTTCTATAAAGCACCTGTATATCTGAAGTTCTCCAAAATTTCAGAAAACTGTTGGGATTTTGAAAGACGGAATATCCACGACTTTTACGGAAATAGTCTTTAAACTTTAAACTTTTTTAGAAACACTTGAAAACATTTAATAATTAGGATGTTTGAAAATTTTTCTTTTTTCTTTTTCAAAATATCTTGGAAACTTTTCATTTCTCTGAATGTGCCTGAAAACATTTAATTTGTTCGAAAGTGTCTGAACATTTTTGACACTCGATAATTCCTGAATATTTTTAATTTGTTTGAAATATTTGAAACATTCCTACATAACCTACATAAGTCTGGGTAAATAAATATTCCCGGATAAATGCGATCAAGATGTTAGCATTGCTATTGGTCGCTGTTTGGTTATTTGTATTTATTTTTCAAGTAAAATTTGTTAACTGTGTCTGAAAAAGATGGTAAATAAATTGCTTTAGCATGTATAGAAATCTTAAAATTGCCTAGCATTGCCAGAATCATATACTTTTTTTTGAGAAAACAGATACCCACTTTAACCTTTACAATTTTCTTTCCTTCCTTTATCTATACGTGACATGTTTTTCTTATATAAAAACGAAAGGACACCAACACGGAAGTCCCTCCACTTCATCTCTGCGTAAGTGAAGTATCGTATACAAGACGAACAAACGTACATACGTACGTACACACACAACAATAAACTAGACGCGGTAGGGAGACGTAAGGGTATATCTTCATGGTCGATGAAGCGGTTGAATATGCGGTGAACTTCAATCACCGGAGGCAGATGTGGCGGCTAGATGGAACAATCCGCTCAGGAACTTCGTCTTGTGTACGTGTAAGTGGGGACGCGTATTTGCTTGCCCGTATACGATCCTCACGACCCGTCGGAATGAAGAATTAAGGACGGAATGTCCTTCGGGGTCTGCCGAATAATGCACTAGTTAGTGGAAGATCCACGCAAACCGGTGCTCGCTGATAGAAATTTGATGTCTGCCGAATTGACTTTGTACCGATGGATAGGGGTCGGTCGTCTTTGCTCTCTCCTGGTAGACCATGCGGTAATTCAATTTCGTACGTAACCGCAGAATACTATTCGGGACTGCCTTTTAGTCCCGTATAGCTCCCCAATATCCCCGGGTTCTCGTCGACAGGTCGACATGAAGGATTTCTGGCGGTTATGAGGCTGGTGACGTGGATGGTCGTTCCCTAATAGCTTTCTGCCGATTTCTTCATTAAGATGCTTATCTAATTTGGCATTGTGAGGGGAATGTCGCGGTCGATGTTAGTAAGCTTGCGTGAAATAGCATTTAGGTGCCTGTTTGAAATTCCCCTCGGTTTCCTAGGTTTTAATTTTTGTGTATTTTATTTCATAACAAATAATGAAGACAAGGAAATCCATATAACAATAGGTGAAAAGGAAATAGACCAAGTTAAAGAATTTAAGTACTTGGGAGTAATAATTGACAGCAAAGGAAATCAAGAAAAGACATTAAACAGGGTACAGAGAAAGCTTCAAAAGCATATCGCAGCATGCATAAGTCAATTGTTACAAAAAGGAAGTATGCATGAAGACGAAAATGCTTGTATATAAAACCATCTTCCAACCTATCTTGCTCTTTGCTAGAAAGCTAGCTAGAAGCGAGAAAATACTGCAGGGGAGCATCAATGTATGGAATAGGATGCTGAAAGAAAAGGTGTGAGGCTGAACGAACACTCTTGCGTTAGCACAGTGTAACAGATTTATTGATTCTTTCATTTATGTCCGCTTCCTGACTACCACTGCTGCCAATTACCACTCCAAGATATTTAAACTGGCTCACCTGCGCACCGTCTTCACTCCCTCCACCTTGATGTTGATCTGCCCGTCTTCCAAGTAATTGTAAGTAATGGTAATAGGAGAGGGGGCAGATAAACATCGAGGTGGAAGGAGTGAAGATGGAGCAGGTAAGCCAGTTTGAGAATCTTGGAGTGGTAATTGACAGCAGCAGTAATCCTGAAGCGGACGTGAATGAAAGAATCGACAAATCTATTAAATCGTACTATGCACTAAGCAGCATATCCCTGAACAACAAAGAAATTGCAAGAGAGATAAAAAATAGCGCGTTCAAAGTCATCAACAAACCTGTTCTAACATACGGTAGCGAGAGTTGGATATTACCGAAAAGACAGAAGGACAAGATACGGGCAACCGAAATGAAATATCAGAGGCAGGAGTGGTAGGAATGACGAGGAGGGATAGGATCAGAAATGGTATCATAAGAGAACAACTGTTAATTAGGTCAGTTTTAGACTTCATACAACAGACGCAGCTGAGTTAGTGTTGACATCTAAAGAGACAGGGAATGAATGACAAAGACCCGTTAAACAGATATGGGAAGCAAAAGTTACGAGGAACGCAAGAGAGATAGACCGCAACAGGCAACATGGGATAAAATGACTAGCAGTTTATTTATGAAATAGGAAGCATATTGGCTGAAGCGAGAAAGATGGTAAAAGATCGAAAAATCTGGAAAAGCTTCGCTTATGATTGGAATTCATGAAGTGTGTATACTGTTTCTGCAGGCTATCAAATGCGATATTATGCGACAGCCGGTAAAAGAGAAATCAAAGGATTATATATACGAGGACGGTTCGTAAAGTAAGTTCTGTTTGGTTATTAAAAAACGTACTACTACAGAAAGAGGATTTTATTATATATAGTTGCCATTAAGATTGAGATATTTGGCACAGCGATGAATCAGCTTTTTAATGCCCTCGTGACAGAACTGTGTCCCCCTGTGAAGTAAGCCATGCTGTAACATTGTCCTGCAACTCTTCATCGCTCTCAAACTGTTGTGATCCAAGCTATTTCTTCGTGTTAGGGAAGAGATGGCAGTCGCTAGGAGTCAAATCAAGGCTCTAGAGAAGGTGCTCAAACACTTTTCATTTAAGATTGTTCAGTAGGTCTACCATACCAGCGAACTGTGTTATGATTACCATAATCCACGTCGCCTGTTCTGAATTACTCTCATAAGCTTTTTCAAAGTTTCACAGTAAACGGTATTTATTGTGGTCCCTGTGATCATGACTTTTCTGTATTGACTGTCTTTTCATATCAACGTTGACATGTTACGATATACCTTACGAAATTTCCACCTACAACATCGTAGCGTGTCAAAGTTAGTTTCGATACCACTCTCTTGTGATAACTTGTGATAACCTAAATATTTAGCAGCAACCTCATACAAAACTGTACGTGAAATTTGAGGGAAGGAGACGCTCAATTCTATGATTGTGATTCGGCGATTTTCACGAAATTTTTCGTCGACGTTCAAAAATCCGTCACAACAGATGGTCTTCTACTCCGTTCTTCATTATGGGCATTAGTTCGTTCTTCTCGAAACATACGGAGCCATCTTCTAACCACACTGTTACTCATGACATTTTCACCCTAAACAGAACGATAAATCTTAGCGACTTTCATGTTTTTGCACACAGAAATCGGATAACAGCACGCAGTTCACAGTCGGCGGGATTTCCAATTGTAGCGGCCATTCTAAACGACCAAAATGGCACGAAAGAATGTGCGAACGATTCTCTCACTAGCACTGCCAGACTCACATTGAACCAGACTACACCTCAGCGTTACCATTGCGCCGATATTCCCACTTTGATCACCAGGCGGAAAGGGAACTTACTTTACCAATGGCTTTCGTATATTTTATTTACATTAAAAATGTTAACTCTATTGTTGGGAATTACTTAATTTTATTTTCTTAACACTTAAGCGCGACAGCGAAGCTACTACTCGAACGATTTCCAGATAAGAATAACAGCTTTGGCAACGGCGATAAACTTCTTCCTTGCGCCACTTTCCTCCCTCGAAATTTATATTCCCCGCGCCGTTAGATCCGTTACGTCGCCGACAAAATCTTAAATGTATACGCACGCATCAAAGGGATAAATCACAACATATTGGATTCAAAATCGTCTTCGGCGGGAGCGGCGGCGGCGGCGGCGGCGAAGGACGTCAAAAGGAGAAGGGAAAAATATCTCGCGTTTACCGTACGCAAATAATAAAACGCGCCCGAACTCGGCGATATTGAAAGATTCACCGAAAAGCGTTCACTTTCAGAATTTCATATGAATCTGCCGTTCGCGAAAGGAACGAACGAGGGACGGGTTTGCGATCCTGCGGTAAACCGGGCGTAGGAGGCTCGCTCGTATCCACCCCGCGCCTACGCGTTTTCGGGTCACGTTACTTCATATCGATGTAGTCCCATATTGATATTTCTTGGGGGATACGTCTAATAAAACGGAGCTTTTGGTATATTCGATTCGTCAAAGAGGGGAAAACGATACCGGTTCAGTTTCCAAAATTTCTTGGGCAAATTCTCTACGTACCTGTAAGAAATCTATAATGCTGTATAGTATAGTATAATATAGTATCTTTATTAGGTGCAATACAAAATTAACGCGTCGGAAAAGAGAAATACATATATAAATACATGGGTACATAACATATGAAAATGATTGTGTAAAAACTATTATTGACAGGAACTTGCGAAATCCTCTAATGTACAAAAAGCATGATCCATGAGGTACTTCTTCATAGTTTTTGTGAATAGACTCAATGGGAGGTCCCTCCACTTAGCCGGTAGCCTGTTCAAAAGACGAAGGCCCATTGTTCTCCATTCATTGGTTTTTAGCCGTACTTATGGCACCACTTGCTGGTCTTTTGATCTGGTAACATTTGTCTTTGATACACGGATGACGTGAGATATAGTTTTTAATGCGTGTAAGGATCTCCAGGATAATCACTGAAATTACTGTAGGAGTTTGGTGTTTAAGAATTTGTGGTTTACGGGAAAAAGTATTGGGCACGCCTTCTGTAGCGCGAAGGGATTTTTTCTGCAAGACCATTATTTTGGTTGTATGTAAAAATCCACCCCTTAGAGCTATGCCGTAGATCATACGCGAGTGAAACAGAACATAATAGGTTATTTTTACGGCCCCTTTGTTGATTGCTGTAGAGATTCGTTTTATGACATAGATGGCTGAGGAAAGTTTCGCACCTAGGTGCTCAATATGTGCACGCCAAGTCAGAGATGGGTCTAAATACACTCCCAGAAATTTAATCTCGTTAGTTGAAGCACGTTTCTTGTTACACGTAAAAAGTATTCCAGCGGTTTTATCGATGTTAATAGTAAGTCTATTTGACGTGAAACATTCTTTAGCCTGTTGCTTTGTAGAGACCGGATCTTCATTTTTACGGATTATCAAAAGTTAGAGCTGTTGGCAGGTCATTTATATATAGACTGGGCAAATATACGGTATGATAAATCATCTGTCCTTTTTGCTCTGTAATATAATATTACATTATGAAAAGGACAGATGACTGATCATACCGCATATTTGCCCACGGACCAATGAGGCCACCAGCCTAAAAACTGCACCAAATTGTAAGTCGTTTTGGATAAAGTGATTTTGTGAATTATTTTTCCACGGTTTGTGCTGCCCCAAATGCGACAATTTTGTTTGTTAAGTTATAAGTTTGTAAGATAAGTATAAAGGTCACGAAATCCATCAAGGTAAAAATGGATCTCATCGCTCAGATTGATATTTTTGATGAAATTGGGGTCGTTTTCTTCCTTTTCTAACACCCAGTTAACGAACGTAAGGTGTTGTCTGCTGACTTTAATTTTTTTATCAGCTCACTTAGTAAGCCTTTAGGCGCTGATTTCTATGTAAAATACGGTCGAAACTGGTTGGTGATATGCCCAATTGCTGTGAACGTGTTGAAATGGATAAACCAGTGTTTACTGCCACACTTGCAACTATGGCGGTTATGTTTTCAACTGATCTTGCTGAATGAGCACGAGTTAGAGTCTTCACATCACTAACTTGTCCAAGGCGTACGAATTTGTTGATAAATCCACGATGGTTGAGCGAGGAGGTAGTAGTAGGTCTTATTACGCCCGAAAGCAGTGCAAATTTCCTCATTTTTTCTTTTTGTTACAAAGTTGTCAATCAACAGATACCATCAAAAGAGAAGAAAATTCCCCATCCGACCGGAACAACTTTGAATGCAAAGCTCGAACCAGTTCTGTCCAATTTCACCAACGACCCCAAACTCGAACCGACTCCTAATTTTACGAACTCATCCATTCTTTCTTATTGTTACGAAGTTGGTTGCATTGTCCGTTTCTCCACTGATACCACAAAAGAGAACGATTCTACCGGAGCAAACGTGAATCGAAGAACTAGCACCAACATCTTCCAACTTCACCAACTCACTAGAACCTACTTTCTCCAACTTCCCCGAACTTCCAACTTTCGCCCATTTTTTGTTTTTGAAGTTGCGAGCGCTGTCAATTTCTCCGTTAGTACCACTACAAAAAAATACCTGATCCTGTCGCAGCGGCCTTGAATCCAAGAACTCGGACTAACTTCTCTTCAATCCCCTGAATTCGAACCAACTCCTTCCAACTGTAAAACCTCCATTTGTTTCTTCACGCTATAAAGTTGGCCGCACTGCCAATTTCTCCGCTGTTATGTTATCGTTAAGGTTCGCCAAACGAGTGCATGATAAGTTGTGTAAACCGAACTGACGCTGTCCCTCTCCCGAATTTTAATATCGCGCCGTGCACTTAAGCGGGAAGACGCGGTGGAGCAGTAGCGTTATTCCGGTTTATACAACGGTTAATGATAACTTATCATGCACTCGTTTGTCGAACCTTAATTATCATATAATATTCACCTATATATTACATCTCCCCCTCAACATAACCTCACTTTTGTGTACCTCGCCTGTTTTTCGTTCTTTTTCTCTATTTAGGAGTGACTATCGATCTTATTTCTTGCCTCGTTCATCACCGGTGGGGACCAAGGAATGAGATATAAGAAACAAAATGGATTTTAGAGTCAAGACACGAATCTTAAATATTACCAAAATTTGCGCTATATTATCTACTGTTTCTGCGAAATTTTTACTATTTTTATAGCAAATTTTCCCCATTTCAGTGCGATGTTTAAGCTTATATCATTTAATTTTTCTTGACCGTATAGTTTTTACTACTAGAATCCCAAAGAATTAGTGCTGCTAATTTCACACCTGAGAAATAGCGCCAAATTTAAAATGACGGCTCTTAATGGAAAGCCCTTCAGATTAATTGGAAATATCTAATTTCCGCTGTAAGTTTTTACAAGCATAAACTATCATGCCGATTTCTATGTCCGCAGGAATATTTATTTCAGTTTCCTGCAAGGTGAAACTTTTCCGACGCGACGGCGATAAGCGTCGCGTCGAGAATTCAATCATACAGGTTTCGCGAATGCGTTTCGGGCCGTCGTAACCGTAAAAAAAAAGGGAAAATAAAAATCGATCCGCCACAATATCGTAAAATATTTAACAACTACGGTTTTGTGCGCTGAAATACCCATAAATATCCGTCTACGTCGCGCGCGATGACCTACATTCCTGTTTTATCTCTGATTACGGGCACTGTACGATGTGCACATATTTGTTTACGTTTATTGCTTATTTACGCAGAACGAAACCGGCATAGTTTCCCGTTTATCTAATAGTTTTCGCAATTTAATGGTTGGAGGTAGAAATTGTAATGTATCCGAAGACTAAGAGGTCAGCTTCCATACGTTGGAGTAGAGTTTCGTTTGCGTAAAATGCGTGAGTTCTTCACTGGTTTCTGGGGAAGTTACATAAGTGTGCCTCAAAACATATTTAGGGAGCTCGAATAGCCAAGTTGTAATTCGTTTTACGCACTGGAAGTTAGAATAATATTTTCTCTCTTTTCAAGGCATTTTATCCATCAACTTGTAAGTCTTTATTTTCTATTACAGCACTCCAAGGATATAGCTTGAAACTTCAAGATAGCGTTAAAGTTGAAATCTGAACGTTCGTTGGAAACGGATAACCCTTACCTTTTGAGAAATAAGTATTTAAAACATCTCTTTCAATCGTAAGGTCTTACTCCATGCTGCTCTAGAGAAAAATATTGTCTAGAGACTTTTGATGAAGCAAAAAGCCCCAAGGCAAGTTCCAAAGATTTATTTTCAACGAAGAATCATATTCTCAAGAATGCGGTCCGATTTTCAAGGGACCTTTGCGGTCGTCAGTCCATCAACCTGTAAGTCTTTATTTCCCACTACCACACCACAACGATATTGCTTGAAACCTCCATATGATTTCAAAGTTGATCCGAGGGTTTAGCGAACAACAGATCTTATTTTCTTGGAGGACCCTTACCTTCTAAGAAGTCATTATTTAAATGAATTCTTGCCATCCTGAGATTTACTCTGTGCTGTTCTAGTGGAAGATACTTTTTACAGATCCTTGTAGAAGCAGAACGTCCAAAATCATAAATCTTTGGTACTTCCAAACGAAGAATCACATTCTCAAGAATGCGTTACCTGATTTTTCAGGGACCTTTGCGGTCATCAGTCCATCGACTTGTAAGTCTTTATTTTCTACTACAACACCCCAGCGATATAGCTTGTAACTTCGATATGGCTCTTTAAAATTGATCTGAAGATTTTGGTGGATGACAGATCTCTTTTTCTAGACGATCCTTACCTTTCGAGAATCGATTGTTTAAAAAATTCTTGCAATCGTGTATCTTACTCCATGCTGCTCTTTCGTAAGATATTTTTAGAGATCTTACGCCACAAATCTTTGAAACTTTCTAACGGAGAATCATAGGCTCAAAAGTACTGTCCGGTTTACAAGGAACTTTTACAGTCGCCAGTCCATTAACTTGTAGGTCTTCATTTTCTACTACACCACTCCAACGATATTGCTTGAAACTTTGATATCCCTCCTTAAAGTTGATCTAAAGGTTTGGTGGACGACAGACCTTTTTTGTGGATGACCCTTGCCTTTAGGGGATTGATTATTGAAAAGAATTCTTACAATCGTGGATCGTACTTCATGCTGCTCTAGAGGTAGATATTTTCTGGAGATCCTTAGAGAATCAGAATGTTCCAAACCATAGATCTTCACAATTTTCTAGCGAAGAATCATATTCTCAAGAATGCGATCCGATTTTTAAGTGATTTTTATAGTCATCAGTCCATCAACTTGTAAGTCTTTATTTTCTGCTACAACACCACAACGATATAAGCAGCTTGAAACTTCGATATGACTTTAAAGTTGACTCTTCCCTTTTGAGAATTGATTATTTATATTTAAAAGAATTCTTTACATCGTGTATCTTACTTCATGCTACTCTAAAGGAAGATATTTGCTAGAAATTCTGGGAGCGGCAGACCAACCAAAGCCATAAATCTTTGGGACTTCCTAACGAAAAATCATATTCTCAAGAACGCCGTCCGATTTTTAAAGGACTTTTGCAGTCATTAGTCAAACTCCCCGTTAGCATGAAGAAAAATCTTTTCCAACTTCAGATCATGAAGAGAATATGCAGAGGCGCAGCAAGCTATCAGCCGAAGAACTTTTCTCTGAAGAATTCTCAATCTCCTCAGCTTCTTTTGGGCAAATCTTAATGAGATCATAGCTCGGAACTTGTGCCTTGATCTCGACCTCATAGTTGCTTTGCTTCAAGCTATATCGTTTCATGATTTCTTGAAGAACGAATATTTGCTAAATTGGAGTTGATTTTGAAAATTGACAATAAGTTCAAAGAATTCTTACAATAGTTTTTCTTACTCAGCTGAAGACGTTTTCAAGATTTAATAATAATAATACTTAAATAATAATGTTAATTTCCTAACGAACGAGAGAAGGGAAGAGTAAGGGAAAAGATGATTTTCTCCAGAAATTCAATTCTTTGCGGATGCTATGAAGCGATTGATAACTAAGGTTTGATAAAAGTGACTAAAGTTTTTACTTCTCCGAACTTTAATATCGGGCATTGCACGTAAATGAAGACAAACCGGTTTACACTATCTACTGCTAACACGTCATCCACTCTTTTATCAAACCTTACAGGGTTGTGAAATTTGAGGTTTTGCAAGTTACCGAAATGATACATTTTTTGACGCTAAGAAGATTGTGTAGAATGTTAGGTTTTAAAGTAACTTGTTAAATGGTCAAAAAGTGGTCATTTTAACCAAAATCATGCATTCTTCGACCTTAATTTTCGAGTTTAATTTTTTCATTTTAGGAAATGGAACCTCTTCTCATCCAAACATCTCTTCACTTGCTTCACTTGCCAGTTCGCATGCGGTATTTCAAAATTTGATCTCAAATTCTTTATTTGAAATTTCCACCATTTCTCCCTATTATCCTCATAGTCGTCCTGGTCTCTCCCTTCTTTATTTTTCTATAAATATCCTAACGATTTTCTCGATACACTTTATCCACGAACAATAACATTCTATGGCTAATAGCAAATTATTTCTGTATTCAAAAAAACTGGTCTACAACCTATATTTTCGTTTAGCCTTTCATTCTTGCATTTCCTTTTGCCATCTTTAGAGGACCACGAATTTCGCAAAAAGCACTAGTAGTAGCTGAATATCATTTCATTATTTGATACAGCGAGTGGTACAAGTTTCTTCCTTTCCTTTTTATGATAGGAATTTATCTTAAAAATTCATCCTGTTTGAGTTTGTTACATTCACTTCTTGTTAAAAAATAACTTATATGATAGTTCTCTACCACAATTAGGTCAATCAAACAAGACTGGTTGAAATGATATATTTTCAGAACGTTTACAAACGTTTGTGTTCTGAAAATGTTTGTAAACGTTCTGAAAATATAATTATTTCAACCAGTCTTGTGTAATTGACCTAATTGTGGTAGAGAACTATCATACAAGATAAGTATAAAGAAGGTCACGAAAAATATATATATGCATTTAGTTAAAAAAATTAGAAACCTAGAAAAGTATTTTTTCGAATCCGCTTTCGTCATTGCTTCAAGTCCTCTGGATGTTTTTGATTAAAACCAAGTCCGTATGAATGTAATATCTCACAGATAGGTCCACGTATCTGTTGGATAGTCTTCCAAATTTTCTCGTTCCATACTATCAGGAAAACGAAATAGATAAATATGGCGCGCGTATGAAGCATGCAGCAAACGCGATGTTGAAGATGCACTTTCCTACCTAGACGTTCCTACAAGTGAGAGTGTTCTCTAAAGGCACATTTTTTTACAATTTTTAACAGTTATATCTACATGTATAGGTATGTTCCAAAACGAAGCCACAAAAGGTTTAACAATTTTTGAAACCAAAAACTGCAACGAGGTACGCTTTATTCATTGCCAAATCGAAATTATAGAAAATGACTGATTGGAAATTAATATTGTGATATCATAGGTATCAAAATAGTCAAAAACATAGGTACATGTATAAAATAGGTATAGCAGCCTGGAAACTTTTGGCTTTGAAAACGGCTCTAACTAAAGACAACAGACATTATTATTTTATAATTTAAATTGCAATTAAATTACGAGCGTATTCCCACGATAAACACGTTTCTGACGCTGTAAAACAATTACCGCGTTCCGCGTTGCCCCATTCCCCTAATTGGAAAACAACCACCTTTACACACTTTAATTAAAAACTGCGACATGCCCTAATAGATTAAAAAAGCGTACGTTTCGCCCTACATTTCGCTCCATACACGACAGAGGAAAAAAGAATATCCCAGCTATACCTACTCGCGTTTCTCCGAATTAAAAATTCCCTCCGGAACGACGACGTACCGTTTTAGATTTCGCTTTTTCTCCCCTTGTTTCGGCCGCGGGCGGGCGGGTCGGCTTCCGGCGGATTTAATATCTGTCGAACGGAGAACGGTTTGAAATTTTATTTTAAAACTGATTTAATCCGAAGTTCGAACGGGCGTTTATTGCGCCATTTGTCACGCCGCTAGGTGGAACCATAATGAGAGTAACGCCGACTTGATGGAGATTTGTGATCCGAGGCGTAAAAGGAATTTCAGTTTCCTATTTTCTTCGGCCGTCCCCACTTTTCACCGACATTACCACATTATCAAGATTTAATGGTATTGCATTTATTACGCGAATTGTCGTAAGAAATCCATTAGGTAGGGATTTCGTTGGGGAGGAAGGCAGGGAGGGGCGATGAAAAATTACGAGCGCGAGAGGAGAGTGGTGCTTGCTGTTCGGCGTCCGACCGCACGCCAATATTTATTACGAATTCCGAGGAGTAAGTGGAGATTCGGTTATACAATCTGATGATTCTCAGAAAGATTTTCTGAAATTGCGTTGTAATTGGGTCTTCTTGCCTAGTGATTGCATGTTGAATTGCGAATTGGAACCAACAAGGATGTCCAAAGACTACCTCTAAGCATCTTTTTCACTTGCCAGTTGATCTTAAATTCCCTGCTTGAAGCTTCCACCGTTTCTACCTATTATCCTCATAGTCGTCCTGGTCTTTTCTTTTTCACTTTTCCTTAAGTACCCTGACGATTTTCCCGATGCACTTTATGCACGAACAACAACATTCTATGGCTAAATTATTTCTGTCTTTAAAAAAACTGCCCCAATACCCATAACTTTGTTTAGTGTCTCATTCTAGCATTTTCCTTTGTCATTTTTAAAAGACCACGAATTTCGCGAAAAGCATTAGAATAGCCGAATTTTATTTCATTCTTTGATAAAGCGAGATGGCACAAGTTTCCTCCTTTTATTTGTATGAGAGAAATTTATCTAAAGAGAAATAGAAACATGACATGTTACATGCTGGAATAAGTTGTGGAAGTCACGTGCATCTTCATCCCATTCTGGATGGTCTTAATCTCCAAAGAACCCTTAATGAAATCTTTCAGATAAAATGCTGCTCCCTGTGCTGGAGCAATATGGGAGCGTTTCAATTTTATCGACGATAATGTTGAACAGCAAATTCTCCTGATGGTAGTTAGGAAGACACGTTGCTGCCTGCTGACAATAGTCAAGAGTTTATTTGGCATGAGTCTGAAAGCTGACGTAAGCCATGCGCTATTCTGTCACATGCATCTCATTCTGGATGGTTATCTTAATGTCCAAAGGACCTTCAATGAAACCTTCCTGACAGTTGTTGGTCCTTGGGCGGGGGTAATAAGACTCCGTAACGAATAACTAAAATCAAAAGACTTTTTAGATTTCAAAATATTTATTAATAATTAAATATTCATCCGTCTGATGAAGCCACAGTTTGGTGAAACAATATTGAGAGTGGTACTATGATAAGTATTTTGAAACCTACAAAGTCTCTTGATTTAGGAACGTTTCCGTTTTATGGACGATCACACCCCTCTACATCGAGCTCGGACTGTCGATAACTGGTTGCATCAAGTGGAGAACGTTGTGATGAACTGGATAGCAAATTTTGCTGGTGTTAATCTAATCGAACTTTACTTGGCATACATTAGAAAGACGCGTTGATGTCTGAAATATGCTCCAACGCACGATTCTTGAGCCACAATGGTCGGGTTTTCTCTTGACGTGAATCTGGAAGCCATAACTTGTTCGGGAGAAGTCAGAACATGAAAAACGAGGTTTTCTTCTGTCATGTTGTATCGCACTCATCGACTGTGGTATTCTTTAGTTTACGTGGTCACCGTAAAACTACGTTAGCGCCCGAGGCGTTTCCGTATACAGTTCTGGACAAAAATCTGTTTTATAAGAAAATTAAAAAAACACCACCGAGGTGCGTTGTAAAATAAATACTTAAAGTGTTGCTTCGCAGTTTATGCGTCCTTCAAAGTCCCGTGAAGTTAGCAACCGAATTTGGAAAAATATAATAATTGATCAGAATTCCTGGTAGATATGAAATAGTTCCAGAGTACTTTGCGGAGTTTTGCAAAATAACGCGAAAAATGAACGTAGCAACCATTTTCGAGAAAAATAGTGCGATTCGGACATATTTTTGCACCTCGACCACAGTTCTAGAGCTCTCGACCAATCTTACACGAATTTCTAAAAAAATGAGATTTTGCAAATAATTGCCTATTTTGAAAATCGCAGAAGCAGTTCTATTCGCGAACCTGAATAACACCCTAAGAGTCCTTTATTTATCAAAAGGTATGAAAGACATTTGCAATAGTATGAGACCCATCGTTCTGGATGGATAAAAAATCGCGCAACAGTTCAATAGTTGCTTCAGTATTTGGTATCAACCCTTTTTCGCGCAATTTCGCAGAAATTTTGAAATTTTCGGCAAAGTACTCTAGAACTATTTCATATCTACCAGGAACTCCGATTAATTATTATATTTTCACAAATTCGGTTGCCAACTTCAGGAGACTATCCCTCAATCATGAAATCGATCATGACCTAATGAAACTTAAACGTTTCTTATGCTTCCCAATTCTGTGAAACACTTACCCAAATAATATTGACTTTGAAATTGTCGTTTTAGCTGTCGTCTAAGCAAATTAATACGAAGAACGTTGGATATCCATTAGTTGTTTTGAGCAATGTACATTAGAATGTACAAGTATAGGTAATCTATAGGTGGGATTCGTCCAACATAAGCCCGTGCGAAACGACGGGATGATAAGAGATCTACAGGTTTTCCTTTAGCAAACAGTCGACACGTTCGAACGGGAGATATCCGAGAACACAGGAAAGCACTCAGGCCAAGACTCGCCCTCGCGTTTTATCTGTACTAAATTAAATACGTCGACGTATCTGCGTAAGAACTGGGTGAAAGGGCGCCCGGCAAAGAGGACAAGGATTTCGAGGGATAAGACGCAGAGCGTGGCGCAGTTATATTTCACAATTAACGTTACATTTTTCAGTCGACGTCGTCTTTTTGCCCGACACGGATTCAATTACGAGATAAAAATATCTCTCTATCGTCGCGTAGCGAAATAGAACGAAAGGAGGGGATGAAGAAGAAGAAGTTGAAATTCCCTTCGTAAGATCGTCGCGACCGCAGTACACCGGAGCGTTATGCAACTCTTTATATCGATTCGGGGATGAGGGAGAAGAAGAAGGGGTGAGGTGCTCGGCATGTCAACCAATCCGCTTGTCTAGTGTATAACGGCGAAGATCTCCGGGAAATAATTCCTCTAGCGAAGTGCCAAGAACGTCCTCCACCCTCCCCTCATCGTCCTCTCGAAAGAGTACGATAAGATGCGATATTTCTCAAAGTGCACGTGGCAGATTGAAAAAGTTTCGCACTTAAAGCGGTAGCTTAGCCCTGTTTAAAATAGGAGAATCGAAACGCGAAGTTTGCATGCTTTTTTCTACGGTAATGTAGGAGATTACTACTATGGTATATTTTAAGCGAAAAAGGGGATTTAAATTTTTTTTTTTGGAACTAGGATAAGTTTGCTCCGTCAAAGTTATTTCGTTTTTAGAAAGAGCTCGGAAGAGAATATTTTAAGAAATGCACCCTCTCTAGGAGATCGATCTGAATATATTTGCATGCTCATTTTGTTACAGAATAATGGAATGGGGACTTTCACGGCGTCAACTGTTGCTGTTCCAACTCCTCGACGAAGAGGCGTAAGTAGTTGTAACATTAGTTTAACACTTTTTCGTATGTGCCTTTGGAAATGTTTTTTAAGAAAATGAATTTTGTCTCGGGAAGAAACTAACTATCCGATAAAAGATATTGCTTTTGTTTATCAATTCCCTCTCCAAAGCAGGATCGTAATTCTGCGTTTATGACACTTAAGCAAACGGAGTGTGAAGTCGTACGAAGAAGGAATGAAATGTTTCTGGCCTAACAAGCAAAACATAAAAATTATGATATAAATTTCCTTTTTATTCTTTTACATAATCTTCCTTTCAACTTGCTACAGCAGCGCTCCTGCGGTTCCATCTCTTGTTTGTTAATGTATTGTGTTTGTTTGCCCTCGATTATGTTTCGTGCTATTGTAACTTTTTGCTACATACTGTTTTTTCAATATTTTTGTAATTACTCTGAGTAAACCACATTCATTCATTTATCTATACGTTTTATTGTGAAATTTACTTTATAAATATATTTCCATCTTTTTCCGATATGTTTCTTTCAATATAGGAAACACGAGAAAATCGGTAAAATTTGGGAATATATTAAAAAAAAACATACACATCGAATTGAAAACCTCCTCCTTTTTGGAAGTCGGTTAAAAAGTGAAATATTAGGGTTGATTACCAACATAAGCAATTGCACCAGCTTTTTAGTTCCACCTTAATCTCTGTGGA
The DNA here is from genome assembly GCA_038088585.1 of Chrysina gloriosa. Taxonomy (NCBI): domain Eukaryota; kingdom Metazoa; phylum Arthropoda; class Insecta; order Coleoptera; family Scarabaeidae; genus Chrysina; species Chrysina gloriosa. The sequence continues at coordinate 7,150,666 of CM076090.1, read as the reverse complement.
AGGTAAGTCTTTGACAAGAAAATGTTGTATCCCGTCTCGTACTTCGATTCTTACCATCACTGGAAAGCAGCAAAACTTTAAAATTTTACGAAATCGCAATATAAAAGCAATACGAAGTAACTCTCTCAAATACTTATATTATATCTTGTTATACTGAAGAAAGCAGACTGAAGGTGGCGTTTCAAACTTGCCATTTTTAGGGCCAGCCAGAAACACTTCATTCGTCTCCTTGTATATCAGTGAAATCGCTAATTACGTAGTTGCCAGATAAATACCAGTAATTTTCAAGCTACTAAAGCTCTATTAAGTTTCAAATAATTTGGATATAATCTTTTGTCACGAAGCCTGCGTAACGCGCTCGGAAAGCATAAGTCGGTTTCAAGCGATAAATATTAATGTTGCTTGATAGCGTTTATTGATTTCTTTGTGTATTTACGTTTATGCCAATAGCTTTAAGTAGATAGAAGCATTTAAATTATTTATGGATATATATCCGATAATTCTAGCCGTTCTAGCCGGTAGCAATTTCTTTAAATTTTCGTCATTCTCGTACTTGAATGAAAACTATTTAATGACATACGTCATCCACCCTTTGGTCAAACCTTAATTGTGAGGTAATGTTGTCTTTAGACTATAAGATCAGATGATCAGAACATTTGACTGTCTATACTACATATATTTATACCTACATTTTTTTTTTTTTGGTCTTGTAAATGGTGGTACTTTGGAACAATAAAGTTTATTATTATTATTATTATTATTATCAAACGTTTTATCTTCGACTCTATTATCACCGCACGAAGCTTTAAAAGACCTTGTTTTAAGGGCACTTTACCCAAAATTAATATTGTGTTTACTTTTCTCTACTAGCATTTATTTTATCCCCGCTAACGAAGTAAACGTGTTGATGTTGTTGATTAATACCTTCTCGTTAGGTAATTTAATTAAATACGACTCCACAATGCGTATAATAAGGGGTGTTTTATCAAAACCTTTCCTAGTTAATTAACGTTGGGGTAGATGGTATCATGAAAAATATACGAGCGAAGAAATAAGTTACGTTAAAATATATTCTTTTACTTAATGAATAGATCTTGCGTGCTTATTTTTGGATACATACATACATATATCATCTTTGTAACTATTCAGAAATTTTCTTTTATCGTTTGAATCAGTGTGTGTTGCTCGTATATTGAGTTAGACTCCTTCAAATTCGTATAGCGTCAACATAGTTGTCGTTCTGAATCGGAAATACAAAGGAAATCGATTCTAGTAGTGAAGATGAAAATTTATTTGTCGAAATGCGTACTAAAATCGGTGTTATCGATTCATCTCTGTTCAATTTAAATCAGAATAATAAATAAATTGTTCATAATACAACAGACTTGTTTTGCCGATTCTCCCTTTCGGAAAGGAAACCTTGGTAGCTGCATATTTATCAACAAAAAATATAAATGATCCTATTTAAAAAAGGTATTGACATTGTCAACAACTGACAATTTGACAACGTGGAATATGCGATTTTGACACACACGGTCAAGGCGAGATGGAGATTCCAGTGCCTGAGACTATGACCGCGACTGCACATCGTGGGAGAAGCAATTCAAATATAACCAATATATGATACCTAATTACACATCTTATTTGAGGAAGCTAGCCGAAATTAAAAGTGGGGATATCCTTGGTACTTGGACAAACTATCAAGAATTGACTATTATCCTAAAGATGTGGAAAGAGTAAAATACGATTCGTTGACACACATTAAGGAAGTTGGGTATGTCATTTCACGTCATTTTCGGAGAAGCTGGCGGAAAGCAAAAGTGGAAATTCTTCGGTAGTTGGACAACACCAAAAATTAGCAGAGTAGTAACGAGGTGATAACACACCACGGAGATAATATTTTTGGCGAATAACAGTAGGAGATTTGTGGAACTGTACGCTCAATAAATGTTTTCGAGCGCACAGGAACACAAATTCATCTGGACTTAAAAATATGGGAAACTTAGAGTCAGTCATTGAACATACAGGATTTTGCACAACTAATGCGTAAAATTTACCGTAGGATGACATAACGTAAAAGTAAGCGAATGAGTGGAAAAGGAAAAAAAGGTATAATACAACTAGCTTTTACTTGAGGAAGATGCATAATAATAATGAATAAAAATCGTCCAATGAACACTTCACTATATTATATAGTATATTAAAAATATGTTCTACTCTGGCCATCCGTATACGTACGTTTCATGGTTATACGGATTCGCACGTTTCATGATTATACCGATTCTCAGTATGGCTTTGCAAGAGATGTAACTTTCGTATATAAATTTCATGTATATATACTATGACTATTGATGTTTGTACCTATGAGAGGGATTCGATATCAATTCTCTCTCTGTGACAATGTAAGTTGTCCACTTCTGTAGAAACAAATAGCTGCAGAAATGTGTAATAGGTATATGGGGTATAATGGGGGAACTCATATCGAATTCCTCCCATATCAATTATTATATAGTATAGTACGAAGGAAAATTTAGGTAAATAGCTGTATCGTTTTGGAAGCACTGAATTATATGTCCGTACGTAATTGAAGAAGTCGGCGGTCGTTAAACTCGGCGTTAGATACAGACGGATGAGCTGGCCGTAAAATTAGACAAACACGTCTTATCCAAATACCGACTTTACCTTGCTTAACGTTTGGCACGAATTTTACTAGAATTTGATATGGAACGATGAAAAGTGCATATGGAATGGTAAAACAAAGACATCTCTTTCCCAGAAATGACTATCAGAAAAGCTTGCGCTTCTAATTGTACTTCTTCTGATTGTTAGATATTCTTGAAAAGTGTACTATATTTCTGTCTGTGTCCCATAAAAACGAAGAGGTAACATCTTCCTTCTATATTATATTTCTATCAATTTGTCGCACACGCTTCCGGCACTAAGATCCCTGACGATTACGCCTCCCCAGGAAGTCCCGAAAACTACCGTCGTTTCCTCTCGACGACATCGTCCATAACAATACCATTGCCGGAGGAGTTTTCGAGAGACCGCGCCGTTCGCCCACATCGTAAACGAATCCGACGAACTCGGCGTGTTATATTTTACGATAGTCGCCGAGGATCCGGCCCACCGTCGAGGCTACGATATCTGTTGATCCGACGAGGCGACGACGACGACGGTTCGATAGAACGCGAAATTTATTAACGTAGGTTGCGTTTGATTTGACGCGAAGAACAAACAGGTTCGAGGTGATGGCGGACGTGAGCGGGTGCTAGAAAACCGGTGGATATTATTCATCGACTTCGGGCGGGGGAAAGAGATCGCTTTTCCTTCGCGCGTCGCTATCGGATCGGAACTCTTTCTACGCGCGAAATCTGCGAAAGAACATCCGACTCGACGTGATGAACGATACGGACGCCCCTATCTGAAGTGACTCTTCGAGATGAAGAAGAGCTACTCGCTACTAGCTTTCGAGATAAACGGAGCGTCGCTTGGATATGTATGGAGAGATTGAGGCGGATAAGATCGTTTTGAACGAGTATTGCGTCTTTTTGACGAGCATAGAATCGACGAATCGATGGGTAAGGTGGAACCACCCAAGTGATAGGGAATATGTTTTCTTTTTATCATATCCTTACGAATTTGATTGCACGTCGATTGTTCAAGGTTGAGAAGGATTTTGTCATCAGTTGACCATAAGTCGATTGTGTTTTGATGACCAGAACGTACCAAGCCAGATATACAGGTGTGTATAAATTGAGGAAAGACCTACGCGCAGCGACATCCTTCTTTCGGTTTCAAATCGAAAATCTTAATCTTAAAGTGTTGTTTCATGCTTCGTATGTTTTTAGGAAGCACTTAAAAGAAACATAGATTTGGCAACACTGCACTCGCACATTACTTTAATAGTAGGTATCGCAATATTTTCTGAAATTCAATCCTCCAAACTAATCTAAAGAAAATACTATTAATGAGAGCAAAATATTTAACTCTCGTTAAAAGGATCCAATGGGTTAATTTGATATTTTAAATTCAATGCATTACGCGAGGTATAATTTGCTCTTGAAATTATTTATTGTCAAAATAATACATATTGAAAAATATAAAATGACATTCCATTTTATAATTAGGACTAATTCAGGACGAAGTTTCTGAAAAATTGAAATTCGATTGACTTTAGTTAATTTAGTAATAAAAATGTTTAACAGCAAAGTATTAAAAAATTTTTAAAAATGATTCTTAACTTTTTAAAAGACTTTTATTGCCATATGGCAACGCCAGTCTTTTGTAGGATCGGAAAGTGTTGTATACTAAATAAAAAATCACATTTATTTAGAAACAAGAAAAACATATACAGTAGCCTCTCGATAATCCGGCAGATATCGGATACTGCCGGATTACCGAAAACGCCGGATTACTGGAATGTACTAAAAATATGCATATAAATATCGGGACAAATTATTTATTTTAATGTAGTGTCGTTTACATTATTCCTTTGAAGTTGAAGGCATAAAATAGTTGTCCATTATTGATTGTTTTTACTTTAAATGACATTTTCAATACGTTTTCTTGAAGACGCTTCAATACTAAAATGCTACGAGCAGAGACACCATTTTCTTCTGCCCAAGTAATAGATGTAGCAAAGGAACGAACGGCTACGTCATGTGGTATTGTCTGAACAGCTGGTGTCACTTCGTCTCCCCCGCTCCCGTCTTCACAATCCTCTTCTATTGTGGTCACAGAGCCTACGATTTCGTCGTCTGACAAAAACTGGTTTTCTGCCCCTTCATCGCCAGTCAGCCAGTTGCGGACATCATCATTTGTCAAAACATTGTCAGCTGTATCTATGAGGTGTTCATTGAAAACGTCTCTCAGCTGATTTAAGTCATTGTTATCAATGGCTGTTTCGTTTGTTTTTCTGATATTGCTCCAGAAGGTCCATGTTAGGCCATAAATTTGCCCACGAACAAACAATCACTTTTTTATTAAGATTTTCCCAAGCATTGGCAAGTGAGAAAACCACATCTTTCAAGTTAAGTTGTTTTAACGATTTAATCACGCTGTCATCTTTAGACAAAATCGTGTACAGAAGGCTCTTTTTGTACTCCATTTTAATGGCCTGTATCACATTTTGGTCCATAGGTTGCAGAATGGGTGTTACATTGGGAGGCAGAAACATAATACGAATAAAACTGTTTTTTATGTTCAGATCCTCTTCATAAGGGTGACCAGGACAGTTGTCCAAAATAAGCAAAGCTTTTTGGGGAAGCTTCTGTTTAGTTAGGAATTTCTTCACTGATGGTACAAACAGTTGTTCAAACCATTCCACGAACACTGACTTTGTCATCCATCCTTTATTTTGAGCTTCATAATCAACGGGAAGTTGAACATTCTTAAAAGCCCTAGGCTTTGTTGCTTTACCAATCACTAACATATACATCTTGTGCGTACCACTGGCGTTTGAACAGGGCATAAATGTTACTTTATCTTTTGCGAGTTTGCGCCCAGGCGCACTAGCTTCAGCTCGATGAACGTAGGTTTTATTAGGTAAAAGCCGCCAAAATAACCCACTCTCATCCGCATTATACACTTGGTCTGGAGTTAAACCCATTTCATCAATCACTTTTTGAACTCCTCTTTGAAAGGTTCCACTGCATCAATGTCACACGACAATTTTTCACCTGTCATACTTAATATCCGTATACCAAATCGTCTTTTAAATTTGTTCAACCAACCTTCGCTGGGATGAAAGTCATCGTTATTCATGATCTTTTTGTAGAAAAATCTAGCCTTTTCTTTCAAAATTTCTCCTGGAATAGGCGTATGCCTTTTGCGTTCTTGTAGAAACCACAAATACAGGGTATCTTCAACCTGAGGAAACTCGCCTGTCTTCAATGTTTTCCGTGATCTTTTCAGATTTTCATTTTTTCCACAGAAATTCTTTATTTTCTCACTATTCTTCCGTATGTCATGGATAGTGGCCCGACCAACTCCAAACTCTTTAGCGAGACTAACTAATGTTTCACCTCGTTCAAGACGTTTCAAAATCTTGTTTTTATCCACAAGCGATAATGTTTTATGTTTACGTTTAACTGGTAGAGACATGTTTCACTCACAGCACTACTAACACACAAAACTACACTGACGAATGAAAGCACGTTAGCGACCATAGCATATCACGTAGCAGGCTGGCGCTAGATTGACAGGCGCGCGCACGCAAAGCACAAAAGCCACTCACAATAGCTGCGCAACCGCTCTAACGCATTTACTAGCTTCTTATGAAACGCCGGATTACTGGCAGGGTCGGACCAGTGAAGTGCCGCATTACCGAGAGGCTACTGTACTCGTATATATCAAAACGTTGTATACAAGTTAACGTTGCAACTCAAACATAAGTCGACATCACATTGAATGCATTTAGTACATATCATGGACTTGCAGGCTTCACCTAACACACTTCTGCTTTTTTCCATCAGAATCAGTTGTTAATCAAAAATTTGATGAACGCCTGATGAACTGTTCACCATCGATTCATCATGACTCAAGTTTTCGTCCGGCACAAAATCATCATTAAATTTTTCGCAGGTTTTTGTAAAAATTCTGTCTCTTCGCATAGCTTCTTCAACCAACTTATTTCCCATGTTTGCATCTGAATCCCAATAACATCCCAACAACAAATTGTGTACTATTTGTGCTGGATTCAACTTGAAAGAATGATACTGTACAAGTGAATAGTACCTGAATAATACGAAGAAGTAGAAGAAAGATGTGAAGGCTTATTAGAATATCCCGAAATGATTTTAACCGTATAGTAAGACCTTGACAGTTTTCCCAACTTCTGTATATATTTTTTGTATAATAATCAAACGCACTTCCTAGGATGATGTTTTATTTCGGATTACCTCCGCCATCTTCTAGGTCAATAAAAGCCAAGTTTGAAATTTAAAACTTATCATCCTTTTATTGGTCTTGAAAGTGGTGGAGTTCATCCTAAACGTAAGTATCTAACTCCCTAAGAAGGTAAAAATTAAAGAAAAGTTCATTACCAATCAAATTTAGCATGCGGTACATTTGGGAAATATTTTCAACTTTCGTCCATAAAATTTTGGAGGAGTAGTGATACCCGCAACATGTGTGAATGACCCGCCTGACACTCCCCATGTACAAAAAGATAATGGTAAAATTCTTTCTTAAAAATTCGTCAATTGAAAACATTGACCAGGGCGCACCACCGTCGTGACGACGAATTCCACCGTCACGATGAGCATTTCGCCCCCTCGACAACAACCGAACCTCAAAAAGTATTTCCATGTACTCACATCAGCGCTAAGATTATAAATGCGTGAGAGTTTGACGTGAATCCGATGTCGAAACCGGCGAGTATCAATGAGAAAGGATGATGTTCGTCCCTAATACGGTGCCGAGGTCGCCATCCGCCCCCGAGTCATTCAACTTTAAATGGCGATATCGCCGCCGCCGCAAACCCACCTATCGCCATTCAATCCTCGGTTATCAAGAAAGAATGCTTCCTTTTCTCTTCCCTCTTTCTTCTTCTTCCCAACCTACGACGCGCGTTTATCGGAGATGGTCGACGGTGTTAGGCGCGTACGCACGCACCCCATCGAAGTATTCAGCGACTCGGTTCTTCGTTTTTTTTTTTTTCTTTAGCGCGGGCGGTCGTCGATGTTGACATTTTGATAAATTAAGAACATCGTGTAGGACGATATATATCGGTTCTTCGACAGCGATCGGGATGATGTCGCCCCCGAACAAAGAGAAATAAATTGCGCGCCTCGGAACGTGTTTACGTGGGTCTAGGAGTATATTTCTGGGGCGACGACGCTAACGGTGTCTTCCACTTTTTGAGGTGGATATAGGCGAACACTGAGATAGGGGATAGGTCTCAACAGGAAGTGCTTATGAAGTGATGGGACACACATATTGGAGGAAACTTAGGAGCAGCGAAAATTTAGAAGAGACGTTAAGACTTTACGGTTAGAATTAGAATAGAGTAATTCTTCTTCTTGTTCATCTCCTTCTTTGCCGTCTTCGTTTTCGTCGCCTTCATTTTGGTCGTCTTCTTCCTTGTTTGATGCAGTTCGGCTGTATTACGTAATCCTTTATATTGATTTATAGATAATTAGGGATCCCTTTTCTGCCAGTTTGAAGATTGACCCAGTAGATTCTTTTGTCAGGGTATGAAAAAATCTGAAGATGTAATGATGTTTTTTTGTTCTTTGTAGAATGCATATCGCTGAGGATTTTGTTCTCATTTCCGTCGAAGCTCTGACCGTAGCTGGCCGGAATCGTCTTTTGCTAGTTGGTTCGTCTTTGATGATATCATTTAGAGCGAATTTTAGGTTTTACAAAAAATGCCTCGCAGCAGATGGCCCCGAAAAATTTTGGAGTGGTGTCCCAAAAGAGATAGGAAGAGGTGAAGACCCGCTTTGGAATGGGAAACATACATCAAACAGGCACTGACCTGGCGGCAGAAGACCGGGAGACTGTAGAAAGAGAAAACGGCCAACTCAGGGACACGCCGTACAAGAACAAGAAGATGCTAATAAGAAGGGCCTGAAACAACCAAGTTCTCGAACTTTCCTAAATAAATCTTTATCGTGCACCTTAAACTATGGTTGATAAATATTCATTACTTTAAGTGGAATTATAGTTAATCATAATTCCCCAAAACTTCGAACGGAACTATTGATTTTTCGGGCCGAAATTAAATGAGCTTCGGCCACACTCTCGATGGTACATTTTTCGGCAATTTAAAGTAATAAATAACAACACAGATAAGAGGTTAACGTCACACCACAGAATATATTATAATCTTTGGTCAAACGTAAACATAGCATAAAAAAGATGGCGACTTTGTTTTTGCGGGAAAGCTGAGTGTCGCTTCTGGATATTCTGGACTTAAACTGTAAGTTCTTCCTTCGTTCTTTAGTTTAGTTAACTCGAACATCTTTGCATCTTTATTGTTACTTAGTCTACTTAAACTCTCCCCAATATCTCTATCACCATTTGTAATGCCCAGCGTCATGTAATCTGGATGATCCTGTATGGTTTGGGGTGCAATATCTTAGTATTCCTTTGGTCCGATAATATAATCACCCCTGAAGGAAAAAGAATAATTTAGGAGTATCAGGATATATATATAAGTCAGCGTTCCCCAATTGGTGGCGCATGGCCACTTTACTGGGGGTCCACGGCCCAATTGAAGGATTCAAATTGTATTCAAGGAAAGGAAACTGCCCGGTTTCTGGACCTATGTTACCAGTAAATTTGGGAACAATACTTTGCAGACTTCTGTGTCTTCTGTGAACAATATCTTTCTTCACTGCTCCAGCAACAGAATTATTTAAGAAATAGCCTGTTCGATTTGGACTGCGAGCCACGTTTGAACAATGAGACCCCGACCCGACAGTACAGCGCGAATAAAGAAGGGGAGGGAAAAGAAGGAAAACGCCAAAAGCTGATTTATAAGAAATTGAAATTATTTTTGTTTCTTAGAGGAATGGAAGAGTTAAGCAATAACACTCCTTGTACCCTGCGTGGATACTGAGAAAAAGAGGAAGATGGAAGGGAAATGCTAAAATCAGACAGATTCAAAGAATTTGGGGAAAGCCACGTCCTCAAAGGATTTTTACATTTTCTAAATTAGTGATTGTCTTGGAGTAATTGGAGTCAAACTTTCGCTTTTGAACCATTTTCCTAACACGTAGCTTCGATCGATCGATTTGTTTCGTATAAGATTTCCAGTTTGTTTAGATTGTTTGTGCTTGTCACGATGAATCGGATCCTCTCATAGAGGCTGTTCTGTTACTAACGCTCAGAGATTTCCGCAAGTGTACATCCAATTCTCATTGCGATTCGCCCTTCCGTAATCTTTTTAAAGTCTCGTGACGTAGAACGAGAGTTGGCCTAAGACGGAATCGATGTGAGTTTCGAAGTGAGTTTCGAAGTCACCTCTTAATCTGGATGGACACACGTGATTGAGTGGAAGGTATCAAACTTAATTTGATAAGTGATTTGAATGGTGGTTTCCATCAACAACAAATCAAGCACAAGAGATGTACGTACCTAACTTTAATTTCACCCGAAAATCAAACTACAACTTTTGGTGATTGTGTTTGGATTTCTGGGTTATTTCATCTTATTGAGTGTTATTGATAATCTTTATTATTCTAAGTTGATGTAGTTTCGATTGGTCCCGTAGTGTCCGAAATAAATGTATACATAAATGAGTGATGCGGTCAAACCGAATTTGTAATTGAAACTCGTACCGGTTGTTTTGCAAATTTATTCTCTATTTTACCGTATTACCGCTAAAGCCCAAAGTTACATGATACTGGACGAGAAGCCCTGCAAACTTGTACTAATACTACAAATGTATCACGCAGCGAATCCTTACTAATTTACTCGACGACTCATCGTGAGTAGGAAGTTTAACACTCTCGAGGTGTTACTTCAGTACGGTAGATTGCGAATTTCCTATGAATTAATCGAACGTTCAACTCTCTCGTCGATAAACTATGTAACAGCTTGGGTGCTTTCTTGCATTTTTCATTCCCTATGTATGTATGTTGTATTAGTGCAACTGTAGTGAATGTTTGGAAATTGTATGTATAGGAGTCCCTGAATTCACGCGAGGGTTACATCCCGCGAAAATCGAAATCTCGTAAATTGAATGACTGGATTATATGCATTAAGAAGGTTCCAAGGATTAAATAGCTGACGAGTTTAAAATACATTTACTATAAGTATATGTATATGTATATAAACTATACGTGTAGTAAACGAAAATGAAACTCGCTACATAAATGGAAAATCATACATATCTTCAAATACAAACTTTTCATACACAATAACTAACGAAAATCATGTAAGAAACTGGTCTCCATACCTTACTTCTCACCTGAATTAACTGAAAACCATAAAAGTTCATAAATTTCGTAGCGATTTCTTCTTGTGCTCTTCTTCTATTAATTCAGACTGAGGTGACTCAAGTACCTCTTCAATATCCTGCAACTGTCGGTCCCTAAATCCGTATCTCGGTACTAACCGGCCGGAGGCTGCTGATATTTGCTATATGATTATAAGTTATTATCTTCCTCTGATTTGACAACACCTGGTCATATTTTCTTCCAGCAAATCGTTTAACGTGGATCTTGGATTTATGAAGCGAGTCTTTGATATTCTCTAGACAATTAAAAAAAAGTTGTAATTTTTCCAACATTGTGCTATACTTATCTCCGTTTCATTTTCCAAATTATCTAACAACTTTTTGTAGCTGTAATATTTCTCAAACATAGCGATAATGCCTTGGTCTAGAGCAGGCATGGGCAACCGTTTTTTGTAGAAGTTCTATGCTGCGAGTAATATTGAAAAATATACATTTTTGTAGTATTCTTATGATTCATTATGAATTAAGTTTAGACGGGCCGTGCTAATATGCAACGAAAGAATTCAGTAGCGGGCCGGACAAATCTTACTCGAGGGCCGCATGTGGCCCGCGGGCCGGAGGTTGCCCATACCTGGTCTAGAGGCTGAAGAGGAGAAGTTGTGTTAGGAAGCAGAAATTCAAACTTTACGGTTTCGTTCAAACTTTCTAATTGGTTAGCAGGATGACGTATCAAAAACAACGCTTTAAATACAATAATCTTACTCTTTAGATAATTTTCTACTTCTGATACAAAACGGTTTTGTACCCAGTCTATAAAAATATCACCAAGTACCGAGTTTGAGTATTGGACCTCCAAAATATTTCTCCAACAAATTTTCTTTATCTCTATTTTTAGCCCTTCAGGGTCTATTAATTTATAAAGTAACAATCATTTGATAATAAAATTACCACAAACGTTTGAATAAAACAGAGGATTGGTCTTATTTTTGGTACCTCCATATGCTTTTAATACAACATTACTACTTTCTAGTTCTTGTCCTTCTTGTATTTCTTTGAAAACACTTTCTAGTAACGTGTTAATCTCTGCTCTTATATCTATCTTCATTACAACATTCGTACCATGAATCATAACCAGTTCATTCCATTCAGATTTTTCCCGTATTTCATTAATTTGTAAAGATCCTAATTCCAATTTATTATCCTCGTTAATGCTTACCACCTTGTTTGATTTACACATTGCAGCAAAATGGTTTTTCGTCTTGCCCTTATTGCATGTTTTCCCATATACTGGACATTTCCTCGTTTCATATGTGCGTTCACATCTTTTGGTTTAGAATTTGTATTTTACTTTGCCTTTCTTCTTGCTGGTCTTCTTGTTTTCTCCCTTTCCTTCTTTATGACTTCATCAAATTGCTTTAGTTTGTAGCTTTTTTATTTGTCCCTTCGTTATTTTACTTCCCCGACACACTTCTATCACCTTTCACGAGAGCCCTTATAACTTCTTCAATTATCGTAGATAATACATATATGATTCACCTTGTAATTGATCGCGTGTGATGAATCGATATCTCTCATAAATTATATTTGTTTCTGGGGTTTACATATTTCTCGACAATCGTCTGATATTTTTCTTTGCACTTCGGTTAAATTAAATTAATTAAAAAAAATTGAATGTTTTAATGCCCTCTTCTCCTATGTAGTTTAACAAAATTGCAACGTTCATTTCTTCTGATTTTTCATTCTTACCGATATCCAATGCTTGCTTAAATCTTTTCTTTCGTATTTCCTTCGAACCGCATCTGGTGTGCCTTGACGCTATCACTATCACAAGCATCGGTGGTAGTACCCATTCCTGCTTCATTCCTGTTTCTATCTCTGGTTTATTTCATGCACTGAGCACCTGCGGGGTATCCACTTTGATTACATTATTTTTATTCACATTTCTATACAGAAACAGACAACCAAATAATTCCTGAAAGTAGCTCCAGAGGCGCCGACAAGCCCAGAAACGAACGGGCAACTTTACTCGTTTCCTATTTTTCTAGTACAATTAGCTTCCGGTTGGTGCTAGTCCTAGCTATTGTTCTTAGCCTGTTGTATTTGGATGCTAAGAAACTGCAACTATATATGTACAATTTAGCTGCGCGCTCATTTCAAACGTGCGAAATTTTCTGGTGGAATAACCGCGTAAAGACGAGTTGACCACCTTGTAAGTTGAGCATTGTCGTTCAATTCTTAAGCGGACAAAAGCGAATTCGCGTATAAAAACACCGCGTAAAATGAGGGATTCCTGTATATTGTAATATAGTAATACTCGAATGGTTAATTACCATTCATCTTTTATTACAATTCAATATATCAAAATTTACAGTTAATGTTAAGGTTATGGTTTTCAATTGTCATTCGGTTTATTTTGGGGTTCTATTAATACCTTTTCGACACCACGCCCACCACTTTTTGAGCATTTTATTACCCTACGGGTGTTAGCTTCTTATTTTAACTCCAGCCAGAGACGTTTAATGGGAAAAACGAATGTAACTCGAGATAAAATTAATAATTATTAGAAAAAGCATATATTATTGGAGAGAAAAGTATTGTAAACATTCAGCCACTTACATACAAGAATTCATAAAAAATTACTGGAAATTACCAAGGACAGATCGACATTCAATACAGGTTTCTATAACAGCGATATGCCTGGATGAACTGGAGTCGGGGAGAGTTGAAGTTTTCGTTTCGTGGACAACGAAGAAATAAAGCAGTGTGGTCCTGGTTTCCAAAAATAAATAAAAAGTTTGTTTGGTTATAAATATATTTCGAATAAAAGGGTCTTAAGAAGTACCAGTACCAGAAGTACAAGTGAATAAAAGAACCTCACCACACCGGAGAAGAAAGAATTTAAGAAAAGGAAGAAGGAATTTAAGACAGGAGACATAGGAAGAATCATCATCGAATAACAGAAATTACACTCACACTCACACAACACTAGGTAATTATCTTGATTTTATGTTATAGATTCCTCAAAATTTATAAATATAATTTGTTATGATTTATGTTTTTATATCATTAATTAAGAGCTAGGCCGGTGCAATTTTGTTTAAGAAATTAACTAAATACTCAGTACAATGTCATTAATTTAAGAACGCCTCACCAATGAATGGGCTTTTCTTATCTATTTGCAAATAAAACGGACGGGTTCAATGCAATTTGGTATATATACTAAAGTTACTTACTAATCTTTATTAAAAAGAAAATAGGAGAAATTTGATAGACAACATCAATTTGGTAGTTCTTGTTCAATCGTAATAACCTTATTAAACTAGCAAATACAGACTAATATCCTGTAATACTACGTGTCGTATATTTTATACTGATTAAGGGAATCCGGTTAGGATATGACATAAAAATCCCGTTTACTTGGCAATATCATCAAAAGTTTTCTTATACATGCATCTTCTCCGCCCCAGAAAAAGGGTGTTAGATCGAAGACCGTCCGTCTCGTCCTCCGGAACACGTGCCGCGAACGACAAGAAGGACTAAAATAGCATCGCGATTTTATCTCTTTTAATACCCACCTTAATGAAGGTGGGCACTTCCCGTTAATTTTACCGCCCGGCACCGTCGCTCTCTCGTAAAGTATCAAATTATAATTTAAAGATCTCCGAGAATGTTGTAAAGCGTCTCGCGCATAAACAAACTTCGGCAATAAATTACACGGTAAAAATGATCGCGGAACAGACGCGAAAGTTATATAATCTATTCCGTACGCGTTCGGTTTGTTGTAAAGTGTGCTGCTTCCCCCACCCCTCCTTTTCTTCCGCCATGTTTTTCTTTTTCGTAGTTTTTTCGCAGTTTTATACCTTTTGTTCGTTCACGCTCGCTTTTTTACTTCTATTGTTTTCGTTTCTCGTAAAAAGACCGGTCCGAAAAGTCGTTCATAGATCAAATCTGGCGCAAATATTGGACGACGTGAGGCGAATAGATTTATTACGTGTCAACTGCTAGGCACAATAGCTTAAAGTGTAGGCAAAGTTGGCTTTTGTAAGTCGATTAAATTTATGGGCGCAGCTTTGTGCGCTTTGTCGGAGGCCTTAATAAAATGTAAGGAACAGATCGAGTGAGAATTACAAGAACTGCTGGAAATGTTTCTGCAATTAATACTTCTGCCGGTGTTAGCGTTGCGCCGTTACTAAATTCGTCAAATTTGGCTTTTGTACTCGGTAATTAGTCCTGCAGTTGGTACCCAAATTACTTACTTAATCCTACCCCTTATACCTTTTCAGGTGTCGGGTTCATGGAGTTCATCCACGTTGAGGTTTTTTTCCATGCTTTTCGCCATGTTTTCCTATCTCGTACTTGTCTTCGGATTTCCTTCCAGGTTTTTTCAATACTGTTCGCCATGTTTTCGTGTCTTGCACTTGTTTTCGGATTTCCTTCCAGTTTTTTTTTTCCATGCTTTTCGCCATATTTTTCTGTCTTGCACTTGTCTTCAGATTTCCTTCCAATTTTTTCCCGCCGCTTCCCTTACTTCGTCTATCCAACACTTTCTTGGTCTCCCTTTTCGTTTCCTTTTGCTTGTTTTGGCTTCGAAACCTCTTCTTAGCAGTTTATCTTCTCCCATTCTCATAACATGTCACTGATTGTACAATTTCTTACTTTATCTATTCTTGTGTTTCTATCTATCCTTCCGTGGAATCTCATTGCAATGCTTTGTGTTTTTTTGTGTCTAATTCTTTGTTGTTGTCCGTACTTCAGATCCGTATGTGAGTACTGGTGCAGGTATTTTCTTAGAAATTCCTGTTTTAATCTGTTTTGCTATTTTTTTATTCAGGAAGGTTCTCTCGATGCTGTTGCTTCGTTTCTACTCTTCGTCCCTTCATCAAACCTCCCATCATCTGTTGGAATTGCCCCTAAATATTTGAAATTTTGAACCTGTTCCAATTTTTTCTAATTTGGAAGGATTTCATGTTTCTTTTCCCCCTTTGCTGATTGACATTCTTTTTGTTTCGTCATCGCTTATTTTCATGTTTGCTTTTTCCAGACATTCATTGTATTTCTTTTTACATTATCATTTAAAATTTCTTAATTTTTGGCTATTAGGACCATACAGTCAGCATATTTTACCAACTTTATTAGATACCGACATAAACATAACTTTGTGAGGGAAATGAAATTTTTGCGTGAACGTTTTCAAAGAATGATCTGTTACCATCTTCGAGGCAATTTAGCAGCCAAACAATACATTGAGAAACTTGGCGTAAATTTTAAATAACTTATTTTCTTCATTATTCGCATAAGAATAAAAAGGAAATAAAATTACCCTTACCACCTTTCCCCTTTCGGAAATAAGTTCAGATACGAATTTCGGCAACTAAGTTGCCATCCTCAGTGGAAAACTGAGGGAATTAAGTATCACCAGCGATATCTGGCTAACGCCCAAAACGAACACCACGCAACGACCACCGTAGAACTCTAAAGCATTGCACAATCGGTGTCAATTTATTTTCTTAGTCAATTCATTATTGACTAAAAAGATCACCTAGAAAAATTGTGAAGCAAGTGAAGTTGGTTTCGTTGCATCGATGTATAGTACAATTTTCCTGAGCTCGGGATGCGTTTATCTTTCGCGAAAGTAACGAAGTAAAATATGACAAAAATCGTGCATTCATACCCTTTTTCTACTTTGCGCCATTTTACCTGTTGCACGCGACGCACAATTAAAATAAACTATCCTTTCCCGTACCCTCGGCGTTCTCCCTTTTCCCATCCTCGTTTAATCGCGGGCCCCCTCTCTCCTATTCTTTTCTAGCCGCCATTACCATTGACGACAACGTTTCAGCGGTAATAACAACTACCGAAGTTTAATGGAGTTTTCAGACGTGCTAAATTTCAAATTTGCGGCGTAAAGTTGCGAGTTCTTTGAGAGAAACGACCGCCACTCTGCCGATCTGTCTGGCTAATTGGGTTGAAACTTTAAAGCCGGCGGACTTTCGGGACGGAAAGTAGAACTAAGAAGGAGGTAGACGCGTCCCCGCCATCTCCTCCGTTCTTCATTATTTGTAGTAGACGACTACTGGGGTGTTTCTCGTTTGATATTTACGCTGGTAATAAATTGGCAAATTTACAACCGTAATAGGTTGCGTAATTTTAGCAAAATCATCGTTGGTGCAGATAGTAATAGTCTGTCTTATTTCGACAATCCCTTTCTTTTGTAATTTTCGCTGTAGAAACCGAAGAGGCGAACCACTTTTCTTGTCAAATTATAAGCACCAAAATGTGGAACGAATAGCTCGTAATCGTACCGAGATTAAAACAATTTCGCCTATTCACTACAGATTTCTCAGGTACCAGAATATAGTTGTTGCTGCAAATGAAGAGGAACAAGATTGAAGAGGCAGGGGGCTTGCTGATAGGGTACTGCCGACTTAACGAACATCTTGCAGAACCTTCAGAGGACGATAATTGCTGGGAATGAGCAGGAAACAAGTTAGAAAGGCACAGTACACCTGCTGGCAGGATGCTGCAGGCTTAAGAAACATATCTGCACCATAGGAATGGTTGAAGGTTCTATCTGCAGGCCTTGCTTGTCAAGAACAGGAAACTTCGCAATGCAGTGTTAACTTAAACAATCGTTAAATCTCGGTTCCTGCAAGCAGAAATGGTAAATATTCATTACCATTATCAAAGTGCTAGGTTGTATCGAAGCCACCAATCTAGTTAAGTAAGCTTAGCTAGGAAGATACAATAACCCATTGAGCTACGATGCAGTGGCCTAGTGGTCACACCCTTAAGGGGAAAAATTGACATGGTTTGGGTAACAAGAGCCCATAAGCAATTCGCGTATTCTTTGCTTGCGATTTTCTTCACTGAAGATCACATAGTTGTCGAAATATATATATATCGTTTTTCTCTTTTAGATTGTTGTGGTATAATTAAGGATATTTTGGCTACGATGTCATTCTGAACCACAGATATTTCGACTTTTCCCGTAACTAACTTCAATATTCTTTACGTTTTGGTCATCATCTTTGACCAAATAACAAACTACAACGGAAAGTGTTTGAAGGACCAATACGTCCATGTTTTACCCGCGGAAACCACCGAATCAACTACCAATCGCCGGTTAATTTTGAATTAGGTCAAACTTCGTTTCTATTGTTTTCTCCATCTTTTAAACCGGATGACTTTAAAGTCTTCTTAGACTCCATCTATCGGTTTTACACGTGCTCATCTCGTGCTTCCTCCCTCTTTCTTTGGAGTTGATACTCATATTGAGCTGCTTTTTGGTATCGAAATCCGACATTCAGGCTAGATATCCTGGATGTTAAGATTTTAATTGTTATGAATATGAAGTCTATTTCTTTAATAATCTGGTAAAATGGAGCATCTAAAATTGTACACCATTCAATACTATTAAATCATTGTTGCTTCATTAAAGAGAGTACACCTTCTGATTATTTATTTCCTCTTCTCTTAGGATATGTATTTCTTGTTCTTATATCTTCTTCTTCGTCGCGTAGGCTGGTTGGGTCCTTACATGTTAATTCTTCGAAATAGTCTCTCAACCGTTCCATTATCTTACCTTCATTTGTTATTGCTTCCCTATTTATCTTCTTAATTTAGCATGCATATTTCTTCCTTTGAGCTGTTTTAATGCACCGTAGTATAATTTTTAGTTATCATTTTGCGCCCAAATTTCACCTATGATTTCCCTTTTAACCCTTGTATTGCCACATTCTAACTCTTTTTCTTTTCTCTCTGTGCACTTCGTAATCCTCCTTTTTGTCTTTTACTTCCTTTCATACTTCATCCATCCACCTTCCAGTTTATGTGGTTTTATTTTATGTATATTTTCATTTTTCTGCAACTCGTTTCCGCTAATTACAGTATATTATTCTTGAAATGTTCCCATTTTCCTTTCTATAATTATGTTACTCCTCCCACCGTTTCGAGTTCGTTTCGAGGATTGATCGGTACTTTTCCGCCCTCAGTTTGGTTTTTTAATTTTTCCCCTACAAATTAATTGAATGTATATATATATATTTTTCGTGACCTTCTTTATACTTATCTTATATGATAGTTCTCTACCACAATTAGGCCAATTAAACAAGACTGGTTTGAATGATAGTAGAATGATATTTCCAGAACGTTTAAAAACGTTTTCGGAACACCTTCTTCAGTGAAAATATAACTAGATAAATGTATAAACAAACTTTTGTTTTTTTAAATAAAAATGAAAATATAACTAGATAAATGTATAAGCAAATATTTGTTCTTATTTTTATTAAAAAAACAAATGTTTGTTTATACATTTATCTGGTTATATTTTCACTGACGAAGGTGTTCCGAAAACGTTTGTGAACGTTCTGGAAATATAACTATCATTCAAACCAGTCTTGTTTAATTGACCTAATTGTGGTAAAGAACTATCATATGAGACAAATTAATTGAGCAATATGTTGAGTTTTGTAGGATGATATTGTGTAAAGCAATTGCACACTATTATTGGCCGTATAGGGGCCGCTTGAGGAACAAGCCGAATCGATTATTACGTCGGATGATTTGTGCTTTTCTTCTTTTATCGGTTCTGCACCGAGGATGGTAACTTATTGTTAGTTATCGAAATACGAAAGTACGTATTTAAATCGGTGTGCAAAGGGGTATGAACTTCATTTGAGTTCTTCGACCATAAATTTTCCTGCTCCTCGAGCATAATTTATCCAGGAATCTGAGCAGTTTTATACATAAATTTCTGGCAATGGTTCTAATTCTAAAAATGATTAATACGATATGACTCATACAAAGCTTTTGTATCGTCAGTGGACCGTCCATTAAGAAAAACACTACATCTCAAAATGTACGATGAAAAGCACAAATTATCTGTGGACAATACAATTCATTCCTATTTTACCTCGTTTTATGGCGCTAAGTGGTTTTCAAACGGTAAGGGCGATAACGCGAAATTGTAGTAGATAATATGAAACAGTTCTACATAGGCGTTTTTAGAGAAAATGGCACAAAAGGACATCAAAGAATTCCTTTGTACGGAGCATCAAAAAGTACGCTAACTGCAATGCGACAGAAAAGAATGGACTATTTATGAGTTCCTAAGTGCTTCAATTGTTCCTACAGACACTCCATTAGGTTGCAGCCGAAATGGAGAAAATATTAAAACGAAATGATGGAGGCAAAAATAAAGCAACATCGGAAAAGCCACACAGAGAAGAAGATCTATTCGGTTTAAGATAGGAAAAGCGTTGGTGCAAGATTTACTACTTTAATCACTACCAAGAGCGAACTTGGCTTGACATGCTTTTTGGATAGTGATTACCGCGTAGATAATGTTCTATCAAGCACCGGCAATTACATCAATTACTTTTATGTGTTATTTTATTCCCACTGTTCGATTATATGGTTTGGCTTCTTCAATTCAATGGCAGGAACTTTCGGAATTCGCCTTCTTCTATAATATAATACTTACTTATCATTTCGAAATGTATCAAACCAGAAACTAAGGAAGCAAGGGTTTGTTGATATTTTCAACGAGAATGTCTTTTTCTTTTCCAATTCGGTTCCTGTTCATAACCGATTGAAAATTCCACATGTAGTACACTTAAAACTTGCACCGCACCTTCTTTTTACGGCGTTAATAATAAAGCAAATTGGTGAAAGCTAGAAGGGAGGCTGCAGAAGTTCATCTAAATTTCATCAATTTCGAAGAGGCCTTAGATTTTATAATTATCACCCTGTTCTATCATATTGTGAATCAAGCTCATGCAGATTAGAAAAGATTTTTGGTGTGTTCTGACGATGAGGTTGGACATAAAAATCAAAAATATGAATTAACATAAAACCTTTAGATAAAATAAATCTGTAATCCTACCGAAATTACTTATTCAGGTAGCTTTATGTGACTTTGCTTGCTAGAACGCCATTAGTGAGGGCCAAAAATAGATGTAATAGTAAACCTGATAATCTAAAATTCGTCAAATTGAGACGAAATCAAAAGCTTCTAGTAAGAATAAGGGGACAATTCCCCAGTTGTCCACTGAGGATGGCAACTTAGTTGTCGAAATACGTATCTCGATTTTCCAGAAAGATATGGTAAGGGTAGTTTTATTTATTTTATGCAAAAGCTTCTGTTAGAATTTAACAACGTAGTGCTACACGTCACACTAATCACTTTAACGATCTCCACACTCCATAGTGAAGTGTATAATATTTGAAGTTTCATTGGTCAATTCCCTTCCCAAAATGTGTGAGAGATGCCCTTACTAAGCTCAAGTTTCCGGTACTTGACTAACCAATATACATACATAACTTTTAATAAGTGTAAAGTATAAGAGGAAGCGACGGTTTAAGCAATTCAAACAGGTACACCGGCGATTAATATAATTAACATGTCTTTCTTCCGAAAGATACATCTTTGGATCGTCTCGGTTTTGCTACGTTCCAAAAGTTACCGCCCTTACGTCTTAATAAAGCAAGTAAGGAACGCCTCGCAAGGGTAGTTTCTGCAGGACCATAACGCAATTTACTTGCTCCCTGGCGCGTTAAATCCGAATAGCCCGCCCTAGTATATCACCTAATTTCGCCTGTCTTTAGTATTAAACTTGCTTCGCTGTCGTGTACACTACTAGCTTAATAGTTACGCACGAAGATTTACGGGTGGACACATTCGCTTACTTATTCGTGTAAGTTAATTTATATAATTCTATTTTTATTTCAATATATCAATATCTTTATCAGCTTAAAAGAATAGTATATAATTAAGAAGTCAAAGAAGAATATTGTAGTATATTAATATTTACATGGTTAATTGCCGCTAATTAATATATCATTAATTACAATTCAATATATCTAAATTCACAGTAAATGTTGGGGTTTCGGATGTTCATGTTCAAATGACAGTTGGTTTAGTATTGGGTTCTATTTACGCTTTTTCGATACCACGCACGCCACCTTTTAAGCATTTAATTACCCTACGGGTGTTAGCTTCTTTTTTAAGTCGAGCCAGAGACGTTTAATGGGAGAACAAAATTAACTAGAAATAAAATTATCAATTATTATAAGAAGCATCGATCAAAAGATAGAAAGCAATGTAAACATTCAGACACCCACATTCAACACTTTCACATCACAAGAATTCCAATTAACCACTGGATATAAAAAGAACCAAGAATACCTGGGCATCAACAATATAGATTTCCATAACAACGTCATGCCATGAAGAAGTTTTTTCCATGGTAAATTAAAACAGCTAGAAACAGATAGAAAAGTCATCGAAGTAGGTTTTTACTACGTTGAAGGTGAATTGAAATAGAAGTTTCAACTGTATTTGGACCAACGGAGCTTCACCACACCGAAGAGGAAAGAATTTAAGAGAGGGAATCCATAGGAAATAGAGCTGCACCGAAGAAAGAATTTAAGAGGGTATCCAATTATATACTGACACACACACAACACGATAGGTAATTATTTTCAATTTACGTCAAATATTTCTAAAATCTTGTAAATATAATTTGTTACAATTCATGCTTTTTATGATATCGTTAATTAAGACCTACGCGATGCAACCTTGTTAATATAATTATCTAAATTCTCAGTACAATATACAGTGTGTACCTCGACTGATTTCACTATAGGTATAATTGATCAAACATATTTTAATCTCGTTCTAATATTTTGGGAAGGGACCCTGCTTGGTATGAATAGAACTTCGCGAAAATTTTTACTTTTTTTAATATAAAAGCATTTTCTGTTGAAGTAAAGTACAATTGCTTAATTACCAACACAATATTAGCTAGGAATACCCCAATTTGTTTTGCCCACAGTACCAAGTTCGCAGTGACTTGCTAATGTTTAAATTTTAAATCACCTTGTAGACATTTCAAGAAACCTTGAAGGATATTTTACGAGAAAGAAACGCACCGCATTATTCGTACGGAGAAACATGCGTGACATACGATGGCAGCGGTAACCGCTGTCGGTGTTGCATATTAATGGGGAGAGGTGGGGGAGTTTTGCAGACAGCGCGATAGCAATATTCCGGTAACAAAGTTATAACGCGCGCTCGCCCTTTTCGCCGGGGCCTGCGCGCACATCCTGCATTATAAACAAACCTATTTGTTATCCTTCTCGTCGGGCGAAGAGGAAAGGAAACGTGCCTCCGGAAATGGGGAAAGTAATAACCCTTGTCGATTGGGTAGTATTCATAATTCAAAGAAAAGAAGAAAATGCGAATCGCCCGTCGGTCGCTTCGCAATTTATTCTAACGCGTTCGTCGCTTTGAACTTAACAAGACGCCCTCTGCCTTCGATTCGGTGGTAGTTTCAACGTTTGTAAGTCTATCGTTCGTTTTTTTTTTGCGTTGGATAATAAATAAAATATTTTGATTTTATGGGGCATTTGTTTTTTAACTTTCAACAAAGTCTTCAGATCCCTATTCGTGTTACTCGTGCAGTTTTCACTTCTTTAATCCGAAGTCAAATAATTGTTTTTTAACTGCTGTTTTTGAAGTGGAACTTTTAGTTCCGTTAGGGTAAATCCAGAACTACACGCGAGATGAGGGACGGCAAAAGCGAGAGTAGGGAGGGAAGGGGTGACCTCGTAACCGCTGTTACCATTTGTAGCTATCATTGTACTGCTTAGAGTTGTCCTTCTATGTTTCTCTCTCGATTCCTACGTTTTTGAGGAGATGACACAAATGAAATCACTGTGAATCACTAGTTATTAATCGTCGAGTTTATGCGTGCGGGGATTCCTCAAAATCGTGAAAATAAGTGTGGAAAGCAGAAATCCAGGTGCGCGTGTTTTATTGCATCCATTCAAAGCGCCAAAGCGTGCCATTCTGCGCCATTAACTAACACAACTTAGGAAAGGTGTCATTCGACGAATTATTTGTTTTCGTTTTGATCTCGTTGTATTGATTTTCTACCATTTTTCTTATTTTTTTAATATTCGTTTCGATGTTTGTTTGTATTTATTTATTTTTTTAATTTATGAAGTGCCAAACACATTTGAAAGTTCATTTCAGCCGTGTTTCCTATCTAACGCATCCCAATGCAGAGATCTGACAACGCTGCGCTTGGCGGTTATCGCCGACCGGCGTTCAGATTTGTTATGATAAAGAATACCCAATTAACTAAAATAGAATGTCAGTTTATTCAACCGAGGAGCTCTCTCAAATCATTAAGTGGTACTTCGCTGGAAATTCCAAATTTTGCAAGCAATATCCCTATATTGCATTGTGTAAAGGCCCGATGTGTATAGTCCATCTTTGAATTTTTTCAACGGAGTATATTGCATATCTTATTCTTAAACGAAACACGCCTACACATTCGCATAGTGTATGCTCCATCACACTATTGTAAAATCTACATCTTATCGTATGTAGTCTTTCCTATGATCTTGAGATCATATCCGAAGTGACACCGACCGGTGAAAAGACTGGTGGCTGGTTCCAGGCCTTCTTTCTATAACTCTAGGATTTTTGACCTTTCGGACAAAACGGGTGATAAATCCTTTTATCTACCTAAGTCTTGGAATATTCCTCCACAAGGCGATCTTCTGTCTTTTGGTTACAATTCCCGTATCGTCCCCCAAGACTTGTTCTTTTATAATGCCATTTCGTGTTTTTACTTCGAAAATCGGAGTTTGCAGACGTTCTTTTCTTTTTCATTTTTTTTTTTTTGGTAGGCTGTCAGCAGGTTCGTTACCTTGGATTTTCTCATGCTTTGGCAGCCACATCAAGGTTATCTCTTTGCTCAACTGCTTGAGGAATTTTTTGTACTTCCGGGTAACGTTCGACTTAACCTAACTGATTTTAGAGTCGTTTTCGACTAAACATAACCGATTTTAGAACCTTTGGCCTTGCCTGGCTATCTGCACATTTGCAAATCCATGGCTTTTGGAACTATCATGTGCTCCTTGATGAGGCAGTAGGCAATTTCGTTACCTTAAATTTTCTCATTCCTCAACAGCTACATCCAGACTGTCTTGTTAGCGAGCTACTTGAGTAATTTTTTACCATAAATTTCCAAGCTGCTTTCACCTCACCGTAACTGATTTTAGAGAAGCTTGTAACTCAACGTAACCGATTCTATAGCCTGTGGCCTTGCCTGGCTAACTGCACCAATGCCAATTATTGGTTTCTGGAGTTACCAGGTTCTCCTTAGTGAAGCTGTGGGCAATTTCGCGACCTTGAATCTTCTCATGACCTGACGGCCACATCAAGACTGTCTTGTTAGCCAGCTACTTGACTGATTTCTTACGGTTCCGGGCAGCTCTCGACTCAACGTAACTGATTTTAGACTCAACATAACCGAGTTTTATAGACTTTAGCCCTGCTTGAGTGTCTGCACAGAAGCAAATCCTTGCCCCTCTAAGTCACCAGGGTCCTCCTGAGGTTCTGGGTAATTTAATTAGCTTGGATCTTCTCATACCCTGGTATCCACATTAAGGTTATGTTCCTATTGTCAGCTGCGTGAGTCATTGTTTTTAGTTCCAGGTGGCTTCCGACGTAGCCTAATTGATTTTAGAGGAGCTTTCGACTCAACGTAACTGATTTTAGAGCCTGTCTGCGCTATCTGACTAGCTGTGAAAATGCAAATTCTTGGCTTTCTAAGTTACGAGAGCGCTCTCTAGTCAGGCTCTTGCTGTTAACCCACTACTTGAGGGACTGTCCCAGGCAGCCTTTGATTCACAAGGAAACACTGATTGGTGTGTCTCACCGATTTAAATGAAACGTTCTATATTTATAGACCGATATAGATACAGCGCCCTAAGATTAACACTTCCTTTCACTGTTTGACTCAATAACTCAGAAACTATAGGGGATAGAAAAAGAAGATTTGGACTGTTTTGCTACTCTTTAAATATTTTGCGTATAACAAATATCTTTTTATGAAAACAACCCCTAACCCCCTTTTCAGTATCAGGAAACTTCCGACTCAATGTAACTGATTTTGGAACAGCTTTTGACTCAATGTAACTGATTTTGGAAAAATTATCGACTCAATGCAAATCCATGGCTTTCGGAATCACCAAGGGACTCGAACTTACTATCCGGAATAAAACGGTCCAGAGGATGTACACTACATATTAGAATACCAATGTGATGGATATTCGTCGATAAACCTGAAAGCGTGAAATAAACTCCGCCGCTTGCAGATCATGCTTTCTTCTATCTTCGGTATTCTGGGAGCTTTCGGGAACATTGAATGGGATAACTATTTTCGAGAGCCAACATTTTAATAGAATAAAATATACAGGACTCTAATGCCAATAATCCGTGAGGCAAATTAAGGTTTGTCAATCCCAAACTGTAACTGCAGACTAATCAGTTTCGTCCTTATTGGTATATGTAAATTGTGCTTACTGTAGTATAGTAATACCCTAATGGTAAATTACCATTAGAAAATTCATCATTTATTACAGTTCAATATATCAAAATTCACAGTTAATGTTGAGGTTATAGTCTTCGATTGACATTCGGTTTATTTTGGGGTTCTATTTATACCTTTTCGACACCACGCCCACCACCTTTTGAGCATTTTATTACCCTACGGACGTTAGCTTCTTATTTTAACTCCAGGCGTTTAACGTTTAATGGGAGAAATAAACGTAACTAGAAATAAAATTAATAACTATTATAGAAAGGATCGATTAAAAGATAGAAAAGCATTGTAAACATTCAGACACATACATACAACACTTTTACATTACAAAAATTCATAAAAATTACTGGAAATAACCAAGGATACATCGACATTCAATACAGGTTTCTATAACAACGATATGCCTGGATGAAGTGGAGTCAAGGAGAATTAAAGTTTTCGTTTTGTGGACAATGGAGAAATAATGTAGTGTAGTCCTGGTTTCCAAAAAAAAGTTAAAAAGTTTGTTTGCTTAACGACGAAGAAAATTGACAAGACAGATAAGTCAACAAATAAGTCTATAAATATATTTAGAATAAAAGAGTTTCAAGAAGAAATACCAGTGAACAAATGAACCTCACCACACCGGAGAAGAAAGAATTTAAAAAAGGGAAGAATCCATAGAAAATAGAGTCACACAGAAAAAAAGTTAAGAGAGGGGAGAATCCATAGAAAATAGAGCTGCATCGAGAAAAGAAGTTAAGAGAGGATACAGGATCATCAAATAAAAGAAATTACACTCACACACACACAACACTAGGTAATTATCTTGATTCTATGTTAAATATTTCTCAAAATTTATAAGTATAATTTGTTATAATTTATGCTTTAGATCATTAATTAAGAGCTAGGCCGGTGCAATTTTGTTTAAGAAATTAACTAAATTCTCAGTACATTACTCTATAAGCTTTTTCACGGTTACTTGTTTACTGCCCACTGACGCGCTTAATTTATTAGGTCCATGTATGGGCAGCCCTTTACATTTTATTTTATTAATACTAACTTAGGTCCAAAATAATTACTTCTTGTTCCCGTTTTTTGAATAGCTGTAGAGGAAGCATGTATTGCAATTATTTGAAAGAGAGATTTTCTGTAGATGGTAGTTTAAATGAAAAGAAAATGCTTCGAAAACTAGTTGCAACGTATCGATTTATTATAAAGCGCAACAGTATCAACGCGTGTATAGCAGCTACAGTTTCAGAAGTACATATTACGTCATTAGGGCATTAAATCAAATTGCGAATATCGTAATGTTCATTTGACAGGTTGACATGATCTACTATGTACTTTTTAAAGCGTTGCCAGTGTAATTGCCAAAAAAATTTATTAGAAGTACCAATTGCGTTCTGCAAATAGCACATGAAAAGGTGCTCCAATTCCATTTATATCTCCGATGCTTTCAAATCTCGTTTCATCATCGTATTCATCCTCTTATCAACGAAGAGGGAGCAAAGCGAATTTTCCCCTCACCCTCACCCGCGCTCCAACTGCATGACAAACTTTAACCATTACTTCACTTTGTTTTATTTTCTATCTATATTATTTATAACCGTTTACACAAAAGTATCGCATCTTCCGTTGCAATTTCTATGCATTTATATGAAACTCGCTCTCGCTCCGCTCATATCTTTCGAATGCTTAGCGTCGGAGGAGCAGTAGTACGTAGTACCGGAACCGAGGAGCAACCGACTTTTCCTTACATATTAGATCCAGGCGCTTTCGGTACAAAGCCGAAACCATCTACTTCGCCGCGTTCACCTTTCGCGGTCGTTTCATTTCCCATGTAAATATTTAATCGCGGCGCGAGAATGTTATTCAAGGGAACGCGCAATTTAATCTGTGCCTCGTGCGGAATGAACAGAAAAGAAAAGAAAAAGACGGAAATAACGGCGGCGGCCCGCGTGAAAGGAACGTATTAATGAATGCCACCTCCCGGTTCCCCCTTCCGCTCCTCCATATCCTCTTCTTTTATAAATTTCTGAGGGAGCGAAACCATTAAGATTGTTCGGAGGGCTTTTTCATTACCGCCCGGACTTTTTACGTGACCGCCGCGCCATCTACCTCTAAGAGAGAACGAAACAAGGAAAACGCAAGTACCGGCGGCTACGCGTTCTTCTGGTTCCTTTTGTTCCTCGAATAGAGGAAAATTTGAATTCTCTTACGCGTAAAATGAAACCCCCTAATTAAGGGCGCCCCACTTTTGACGCGGTATTAGCGTCGTACGACGGACATTTCTGCATTTTATCGGTCAATTTAGTCTAAGCGAGTTCGAATTCTTTAGGAATTAAATAACAATAGTAATAAAAGTAGAATTATATTGGCGGTGCCAGCAGAACTTCGTCCAAGTTTTCTGTCAGAAGTTTAATCACCCTTCAAAATCATTATAAAGTCAAACTGTCCCCCACCTCGCCCTTTGCGAGAGTATTTGCAAAGATGGAAACGAAGAACAAGGGATACGTGTCGTCAGCGTTTACAAGAATTGTGATGATTAACACTATCGTTCAAAAGTATTTGCCCACCCATATTTTCTTGGATCTTTCATATTTATAAACAGATTTATTTCATTTTCATTATTCATTGCATTAGATGATCTTGTCTTTGTCATTCACATCCTCTTGTTGAATATTCAAATATTCTTTCTCTGCCAATCTCATCTAGATAGCAGTTTCTTCCTTGCTTACGATAGATATCAACTTAATTTGAGACGAATGATCTCCAGGGCTCCAGTTTGCGCCCTTTGTTCTTTTAACGATTAACAAACGACTAATTAGATTCAATAATTCATTTCTAGATGAACTAGTCTGAATCCTCCCTGATATCGATCTTCAATTGCTCGATAGCTTGGGACCATCATTATCGAATTTTCTATAGGTTCGAGCTGCGGATCAGTTAGTTTGTAAGTCTTTCGGTGATTTTCAGGGTTCCTACGCCGGTCCTTCATTCGAAATGGTAATTTTCGTGTATTTTATTAAATAATAACTGCTTGAATATTTGTTCTGCAAGATTCTAACTTTGATCTTGCTCGGCAGAGGACTTTAGTTACTCAATTTTTCGCAGTCAACACTCTCGCGTTTTCACTTTAATCACTTCTTAAACATTTTCTTGTAGATTTGAGACTGAAATCTGACTTACTTATTTCGGGGCTTTATTATTTAAGTCGTTTGGTGTTTTGCAAGGCTTCAATTTGAGTTCATTGTGGTTCTATCAATAATAGATGTTTTCTTCGTTCTCTATTTGGGCATCGTAACTGTTGTATGTTCCATATAATAATTGATTGACCATTTTCTGCGCGTCTTGTCAGTTTAAGTCATCTCCCAACATAAGTGTTTTTAAGAGACGACTGCGACAGCATCTGTTGTAAAAAAATTGTTATACACTTCATCCGTTGGTGGAAAAATTTTTTCATAATGTCAACATTCTTTTATGAATCTTCGGCAATAAATAAATATATTATTATTATTATTATTATTCATTATTCTGGAAAAGGTTTTAACACGTTGAGTGCCGTCATACAAAATAAAAATATATTTATAAGGTGCCAATATATAATAACTGTTTAAAATTAAAATGTTTGTGATAAAAAATTAATTTGTGAAAATCGTTTTTTGTATATGTGGGTTTTTTGTACCGTTATACGTGCGACAGCCGGCGGTACACGTGGCACTCTAATCAAAGTTGTGTGTACCGCCGGCAATGCACACGGCACACAACGTGTTAATATTTCTTTAATTGATAATCCAAAACTGTTTATAAAAATATATAGCTGTGGTCGAAAAATTTACGGAATTTTCCCAGAATAAGCATAAGTACAGACTGCAAAAATCATGTATTGCTTTCGGGTAGTATTTCCCGTAGTAGATCACCTAATTTTTTTATTATTATCAGAAAACGATTTGCTGCCTGCGACGTGACCTTGTCTAAGAATTTTGTTGTGTGTATCGGAACTACGCCGAACATTAGGAAACTTTCAAATGAAATGCCTCGACAATAATTGGTTATCATAAAAGTGACAAAAGTAGTCACCAGATTTCGAAGGAACTGAAAGTACGAAGAAGAACAGTTGACTACAACGTGAAGAAATTTAAGACCGATGAAAGTGTCAGAAACAAAACACGTAGTGGAGGACCCAGAACTACGACTTCGACTGAAGACAGGCAGATTGTGATTTCTGGCGAATATAATAGATAATTGTCTTATTGCACCAGAAATAGCAACGCATATGAATGTGGGAAGGTTGAATCCCCTCGATGTGTCAACTGTCAAATGCAGACTTCAAGAAGCAAACCTTCATGGTAGAGTAGCTGTAAAGAAAACCGTTGTTACGTACCGTCATTAAGACGAAGCGATTGAAATGGGCTAAAGAACACAAAAGCGGAACAACTTCTTGAAGAATGGAAAAAGTGTTGTGGAGTGGCGAGTCTAAATTCGAAGTTTTCGGGTGGAGGCGAAGAGTCTTGTCGCGTAGGTCAGCTGGGCAACAGACTTCTGATCAATGTTTAGTACCTACCTTGAAACATCGTGTCAGCTCTCTTATGTAATGGGGCTGTTTCGGTGGGGACAGATTCGGCAATATTTGGAGAATCCAAGGAATGATGGAGAAAGAATAGTACCCAGATATCTTTGAAAATGAAACGTTGTCATATGGGGCTGGTTTCTCAAAAATACAAATCTTGTAATACAAGATAAATACTTGTAAATATCAACTTTTCTACAGGTGTGCGTTTCAGGAAGTTATTGTAGTATAATACAAGTTGCACATCTAAAATCGGTTCTTACAACTGTATTTTATACTCGTAATTTGTTTGTAACACTTGTAACTTGTACCAGCTGACAGAAATCTTAGCAGTCTATTGCAATCCTTTAATTAAATTTAGAAGGAAGTAGAATTTTATTATGTACAATAATAAATTATTATGTAGGATTTCTGAAGCAGTGTTGATAGTCATGTGGTCAAGCGACTCCAGTGATGATGACATATTGTCGTGCGAAGAACGAGAATGTTTACAAAAGAGAATAAACTATACATATTTGGAGATGTCATACGAATTCAACGAAAGATTTCGTCTAACTGCACATAAGATGGAATTTCTTCCCCAATTGATAGGTACTCCGTTGCAGAGGTCTACCAAAAGAAGTTATCCGAAACTTACCAACGATACGCGGTTTACGTTCGACCAGAATGTATCCCGAACATAGGAATAATCTTTCTGTGCATTTAAAATCCCCATTGAGTAACAATTCTCTCTAATTTCTTTCCATTCTGCCACTTTCATCTTCCTTATTAAGTGATCAGGAAAAGCACCAAACACGGTTTCCTTCGAGTCACGTACTTGCCTTAGAAAGCAAAATTTGTGGTTCAACTTAATGTATGAAATCACAAGCCTTGTTCAAATTTTTGTGAAAACGAATTTACAAGAGTTTGTAAAATGGCCGATTGTAACTTGTGAGCATGAAACTTGTAGTTTCGTGAAACAGGCCCCTGGACATTTGCGTATTTTTCGACAGGGATGCACATTTCAGCATGACAATAACTCGAAGCACTCTCCGAAGTTATGCCGAGAATAATTGGACAAGCTATTAGCTGGGAGAATGCTAGGTCTACTAATTTCCATCCCATTGAGCTGTTGTGGGATGAACTTGACAGAAAGATCAGAAAAGTTTGAGCTACTTCTACTGGACACTTGTGAAATATTTTGCAGGCAGAATGGAACGAAGTTTCACCGGAAACTTCAATAAAATTGCTGTATAGGATGCCGAAACTTTTTAAAGCGGTTATTATATTAAGAAACGAGGGTGGACACATGGACGAGTCATAACATTATTGATTTTTTTGTTCTTCTGCCACTTTTTTATTTACTTTCCATGTACTATAAATACTACTCATCAGAAGTATGTAAATCAATTTTCTAACCTCAACAATACTCGATTTTCGTGGTGAGTAAATATTGTCGAGCCGTAGTGCATGTGACTGCTCTTGGAAGAAATTTTGATCTTAGTCAGCAAGGAAATATACCCCCGAGTTGTAGAGGAGGGAAGTTTAGTTTGCATGAATAGAATTTGGAAAATCACTGTTCTTTCGTTAAGTTAGGGTTTGAAGATGCTTGGCCTCGTTGCTAGCGAAACACGTGTCACCGGATTTCATTAAATAATTGTGTGGCGAGGAGTTTACCGATGTGATATAGTGTCAGTCATACTACACCACAGTCCTTGCAATCACTATCAATACGAAATGTAACTTGCACGTAGATTGCCACCTTTTGGTTACTTGAGAACGTACATATTAGGGTTTACTTGTAATTAGATGCATTTTCCAATTTTTTCCCAAATTCGACATTACAGGGGTGCATTTTAGAACAAAATTGCATTCCAGTACTCCAGATAACTCAAGAATTTGACTTATTATTAGGGAGAAATTCTAGTTATGGGTGTGCCGTTTTAGGGAGAAATAATAATAATAATAATAATATGTATGTATTTGTTCTCAAACCATTAGAGAAATTTTTTCTTCTAAAATTCCCATAGGCCAATGTTTTCAATTAGTAGTTATGGGTGTGTCGACTTAGGAAGCTTCAACTGTACTAGAACTACTTAATTTTAAATTAGAACTATGACGTGACCACCGAAGACAATACCCCAATATAGAGTCGATTTGAAAGTAATCAGAACGAGCAATCGCTGCCGAAATCCGCACACGTATTTTCATCATATAAAAGCGACATATTACAAAAACTTCTGCGACACATTCTCCACGTTACGTATCGACTTTACCTCTTTTACTTTTCAAAATGCCAATTTCGAAGTGTATCTCCCCCTCTCGAACGGAAGAAAAAAGAAAGATTGTCACTTTAACGACGGTAAACTTTTTCGCATCGAAACGCCGCCGCCGCGGTGACGTTCCGAAAACGTTAGGGACTCGCAAAAAGCCGGGGCAGACAAAGGAAAAGCGCGCTGCCCTTAGCGATAACTTCGTTACCGAACGGCCGCGCCGCAAAGGTCGACTCCGTCGTCACGACGTCGAAGGTGAAATTCGGTTAGTTCACCCCGGCATTCTTCGAGTTAATTTTAAATTGACATTTGAGAATTTCGTCCCTTTTTGCCTTTCCTTTCCGGTTGCGTTCGTGATGGCGTGTTACTGTCTTTTACGCGTGTGTGTATGCTGGTGTGTTTATGTATGTGCGCGCTACTACCAACCCTCACGTATGTGTGTATGTGTGCAACATCCAAGCGAAGATGACTCTGAATATTTTTCGTTAGCTCTCGTCTCCAGTATGTTTGGTATACCGATTGGATGCGGCTGGTAAGGTCGAAATTGGTTGTTCAGTACTTTGTAGGGGACAAGGTAAATCCGCTACTCATCGCTAGTAACTCAGGTTTACGTTTAATATTTAGAGTACCGCCTATCCTTTTTCTATTGGTGCAATAAAACTCGTTGTTTACTTACAACCGAACGTTCAGGATGACTAATTACACAGGCCCGCGATAGAAATATTGTTTAAAATATAATCAGGGATTTTTACAGTCTCTTTCGCGCTGATTACGGGAGAAATAATGAAAAAATTCCATCACGCACAGTTTAGTTATAAATTCCACTTAAAATTATGGACAATTAAGCATTTTAGGCAGGTAAGCATTACAGTGTTCAATCTTAATCAGGCTTAAAAACTAACGTTCTATTTGATCCACTTAGAAGTAATTAATAAGTAAAGATTTCGACGTTCATTTAGGGAATTAGCCATTTTTACGTTGACCAGACAATAGTAGGTACAATTAATCAAATTTGGTTCAAACTTGAATATTTTCCAGTTTACACGTGATTTGCACCTATCCCTCTTGTTGTTGTTTGGTCACTTATGATTTTATTTAATGTACTGCGTTGCATTGGTGTTAAATCAGCCTGAATCTCTATCTCTTTATCATTGTGCCTATGTGTCATCTATGTATCTAAAAGATATGTATGTGGATGTTTATAAACTTCCATATAAAAAACACGTTATGTATGATAGTACATACGTATATACATATGTGTATTTGGGGGCTTGCCGGCATTTCTCTACTCGTATAGGTTTTTTAACGCCGCCTCTCTTCGTTTCGTCTTTTTCCTTCCTTCGAGGTCCCATTGCGTCGTATCGATTCGATAGGGAGAGAGAATTCCTTCGCCCTTCGGCGACCAGTCAACTTGTCTGGAGTTTTGTTCATTTGACGTCACGTTGTTTTATTCATGGACGTTCTAAGTAGGTTTCGTGCGCCAGTTCGCTCGAGAGAAATAATTTATCGGATGGCGGAGCGGGCGACTAATAACCTATTTAGAATTTCGTCGTTTAATTTTTTTAATAACGTTTCGTAACGATTTATCGGAAGAAAGGTTTGGATAAATAAGTGAATTTTCGAGTGGGTTTAATAATACGCTTTCACATATTTTATTAATAAGGGATTTTAATACAATTTGTCGGTAGGCTTACGCAATATCGAAATATCAAAGTCGTATTTTTCGGTGGCTGGAACCTGAATTAAGGTTTAGAAGAGGAAATTGTATCAAGCGATTGTGTAGCTTTAATATCTTTTTCTATTGAAGACAAAATAGTACATTTATAAATTAGTAGGAACTCTTCAGAGTTAAATATTTCAATATTTTATACCTCTTCTTGGATTTCTTGATCGAATTGTTTCGCTTCTCAACGTGTTTTTGGTATTTCGATCTATCGTTATCCTTTTCCTCTCTATACTTATTATTTTTCTATCCCACACATTGGCTGCAAAATTCACAAGATCGTTTTGGCCATAACGCTATGCCACTGAAATCTTCAGCTTGTCACCACGTTTGATACATTTTCTCCGGTCTGGGCTGACATTTCTGGTGCACTATTATTTGGGGGTTCATTCATTTCTTGCAAAAATCTCATTGTTGCTCTATTTTCCTTTTTCATTAATTTCTTGTTGAGCTATAAAAAATCTTTGTATTTTTAGTGCATTGCGCTTGCTCAAACCTATTGTGGTAACAGTCTTCAGAACCACCACCTAAGATGTATTGTGCAATTCTTTCAAATACATTTGAATCGATATTTGGGTTATTAACAGGAGTTTCTTCATCTTTAACCTTCCTATACTCACGCATACGGTCTGTGAGACCGACTTATATAGTATAGTATACGTCTTTCATTTTGACGTGAGTATAGGAAGGTTAATAGGGCATTTTTATATAATATTAAGTACAACAGAAACCTCGTTGCTATCAGCACTATGAATATGTACTTGAATCTAAATCTTGAGTGTGATACTTACTTATAGTTTCATTATATAAAAATATATAAAACAAATAAAAATTCCCTTACCACACCTTTCGGAGATAAATCCAGAGATGCATTTCGGCAACTAAGTTGCTATACTTAGTGGAAAACGGGGAATTCATCACTGGCGATATAGAGCTAGGATCCAAGACAAACATCACACAACGAGCATTGCACAACATTAAAGCGCTGCACAACTCTAAAACACTGCACAATGAACACCATACACTGAATACCTGTGCGAAACAGACCAAAACATTGTTGACACTGTCACTGAATGCATTCCCCCAGTTTTCCACTGAGGATGGCAACTTAATTGCCGAAATACGTATTTTTATTATTCTTATTTACAGTTTCACTAAGCGAAAGTGCGTTTCTTCTGTTTTTTATATTTTCTGTTTGTACTATTGAACTGTTTGACTTCGATAATCGTCTTCAAAATGCTAAATGTTAGATGCTTGCTTTGTGATAGTTTTTTTATGCTTTGCTATCTTTTTATCACTTTTTTCATCGCATAAGGAAACTTCCTGGAGTGTCGTCAAACGTATTTTTCTTGCTTCTCCAATCTAGATAGTTTACCATTAACTGTTAAACCATGCCCGGCTGCTTCAAGCGCAGTGCGACCATCACACGCTGCAAATAACTCCTCATCTCTTAAAGCAAATATTTTTAGTTCTTCTTTAGGTTCTAGTATACTAGACACTTGATAATTGACTGTTCCATTTGAAGTTAGCTTAGCAGTCTTTAAAAATGATCCGTATTCTTAACCCATTGATGCCTGCTCATAGATCCGCTCGTGCGATTTTTAAATATGTATCTGGGGGATCCGTAGAAGTTGCCTAGAATGAAAAAAATTCTTAACACACCTTGGAGAGGACATGGGTATTTAAGTACCCAACAGGCTTTGGTGTGATATTCTTTTAATTATTTTGAAATATTTTTTTACTGATGGGACGCCTAAAGCTATCTAGAATGGGCGGGTGTCTTTCCTGTTTTCGCGTTGTCCTTTATTTGGCAACGAATATTTCCGAATATTTTCCGACAAAGAAAAAAGCTGCATATTACCTACATGGAAACTAAAGGTAAAAAGCAAAAAAAATTGACTGTTTAAAGTTTTTCCACGCTAATCAATTCCTGCTACCAAATAAAAATTTAAGTTCCAGCGATAATCTCTTATCAGGCCCGCGCTAAATTTTTTTTACTGTCTTTACTTTTTGAGGTATTTAAATACCCATTAGGCAGGAATGGATTGGGTAATGTTTTGTGTTTTTATATCTTTCAACTAACTTCTTGTTGATACACCAATTGATTTTTCATTCTTGAGTGTAATTGCAACATCACCTTTAGATTAATTAGTAGTTGCACTTTGGTCTACGAAATTTCATCAATCATTAGTAAATTCTTTACCAACAACATGGCCAATTCCTGTACTGTTAAACTTCAACTTGGGTTTGATAGCAGTACTAATGCCGTCCTCGTACTTTCCGCGTTCTTGTTCTTTGTTCCAACCATATTTCTCCAGCTGCTTTTTAGCAAGTTCCATTGTGACAGGTGCATATAATCTTTTCTATTTTTTTTTGTAAATTGTACTTGCAGAAATAAATTGGTCTATTTTACTTATTATACCTACTATATAACGAGCCACAACTTATTCATTTCTAACATACCAAAACTCGAAACTATGTAATACCGATTTTAGAAACATTTTCATAAAAATCCATGGCAAATAACTTACTCAAGGTTTGATAAAACCTGACAAATAACAAATTTTTTCACAATGGATTCAGACCGCCAGTCCTCAACTTATACTCTCAGGTTACAGTGCTAAACAATATTTTACCTTTGACGGGTTTCTTTGATCAAATAGGATCACGTTGATAGTATTTTTCCCACTGATTCTGAATCCGCTTTCCAAATGTGTGTGTCAGGCATTGTTTTTGAGTAACACGAGTTTAAAATTTTTCGC
The DNA here is from genome assembly GCA_038088585.1 of Chrysina gloriosa. Classification (NCBI taxonomy): domain Eukaryota; kingdom Metazoa; phylum Arthropoda; class Insecta; order Coleoptera; family Scarabaeidae; genus Chrysina; species Chrysina gloriosa. The sequence goes on along the minus strand of CM076090.1, from coordinate 7,113,070 downwards.
GTTTGCTCACAACTTAAAATAGCTTAAATGCTTATATTAATGGCACTTCGAAAGGTACTTTTACGTGATTTTCTTCTGTAATTTGCAGCAAGAACATCTGGTAATAATGCCCAACAATAATCGGCCAGCATGTTTGGGTCCAACTGGTTCTGTTAAGGGATTACGTCCTTGTGGAATCGCTAACCCTGCTTGTCGAGGTCACACGGATTTTCCCCAAAAATAGTTTAACCATAAATGTGAATGAAGACTGACTGACTGATATGTCACTGACATATCGCAACCAAGAGCTTTAGAGTTCTGAAGTAATTCCTTCAAAAAGTCCTTATAATTGTTCGCCCGGTTATTTCCAAGAATATGCTGCACTACTTTCTTGAAGGACTCCCATGCTGGTGTTTCTTCCACATTTAGGGTGGCATCGAACTCAGGATCGTTCATTAATTCTCGAATTTGGGAGCCAACGGATATGCCTTCCTGGATTTTTGCGTCACTGGCCCATGGAAATTAATTTTTTAGAACGCAGAAACCGTCGTCCTTTCTCTCCATTCTTTTAACAAAATTTTTGACTAATGCCAATTTAATGTGCAGAGATGGCAGGTGACTTTCTAAGGATCCATCAGGAGGGGACTGATGACATCCTTTGTTTCCGGGACGAGGTGTCTTCTTGGTGGCCATTTTTTTCCACATGATGACTTCGTCTAATTTCTACTGTCTCACTCGCACAAGAAACATCAAAATTCGGTCTATCCTAGTTGAGGACCGAGTGCAAGAGCAGTGACTTTCAAATCTCCGCAACGGTCCCAGGCTTATCTTTTATACTGAAGCGTCGGTAATAGTGGAGTAGCAAAGACTAAGGCGCAACAGTGAAGAATGCAATTGCGGAAAACTGGTGGTTGATGAACGATTTCTGACGACTGATTCAAAATCAGCGTCTAAAAATTCACAGGAAACAGTCCTCAGCGTCCAAGAATTTATTCTTACCTTCTGGCAGCTGTGATAATGATGTTGATATCAAATAAATTTCATTCTGTTTCTCCCCGGTAAAAATCGGAAACTCTATTCACAGACAATGGTGGTGACAAAGTTATTGATAAAAGTGTTCAATGCGTTGCTGAAGATTACCTCGGTTCCATAAATAATTATTTTATACTGGTATTTTTCTTCATTTCCAAACGAATACATTATCTAGCATCCTTTCCATTGTTCAGCTGGTCCTTTTTTCCCGAATTCCTCCAAAATGAAATCGAAAAGTGGCTACATTACGCGAAGCAATTAAACTTTTTAAAGGTCCTCTAAATTGCGAGCGCATAAACGAAACGACGTTTATTTAGCGAGCTGTCGTCGTTCGTAAAGACGACCGACGACGTACGGATGCGCCGCAGTTGTTTAAAATTAACGGCGCTGCCCGTCGCGTCCGATAACGTACGTATTCAGCGCTTAATTGCGCGCGTAAAGTCGCTCGACGTTGTAAATAAAAAGAAAGAAGAAACCGAGAATGGCGCGACGGGAAAAATAATAACTTTACGTCGGCATTAATTAAAATTTGACGACGTTTAAATGGCGCGAGTCAATTATATTTTTATAATGGAGCGCGGAGATCGTTACGGGTGAGTGTTGCGCGAATTACGATAGGTGGTGGGGTAGTCGGAGGACGCTCGTCGTCGTCGCCCCCAGAAGGAGCAACCCGGAATAGGTCGCTCATTATCGCTTTGAATTTGGACGCTGTGAAGTACGACGGTAGTGTTTCTGATGAGTTTTCCGTGTCTACCAAGTGCAGTTGTTCTGCACTCTAGTCCTCGATGACTCGCCAGTTGTGATGATTGCATTTGGAAATAGATGCTTCTTTTTGTAACCGGAAAAAATCACAAGTTTGTGAGTAGTTCTAGTTGTTCAAAATTGCCACTACAGTACCTTTCCGCATTTAACTTTAGACACTATTTCTAACTCTATTTCGATAATTCTCTTCCAAATTTTCCCTTTGCGATACTCCGCGTCCTGTTCCTACTACTTCTGTCTATCTTGTCTAATCTATTTGGACTTTTATATTGATTACTTCGGATCCTCGACATTAACATAAAGAGAAATGCATGTTTTTAGATTCAAACTAAATACAGTATAACCTTCCAAATTCGATTCCCGTATAACACGAATTTCTCTGTAGGCCAAAGACCTCTGTTGGCTAGAACGGGGATACGCCATTTTCTTTTTAAATGCAGCCCTACGATTCGATTTTTAAGTCGAATTATACATGCATACATACATACTCGGTCCTCTTCTACCTTTCGGTGTAGAGGTGTTTCCATGGTTTTCTATCACTCGTCGGAGTCTCGGCTTCTTTCAATGTTATGCCTCTTTTCTTTTCAGTAGCTTAGCTATTTCCTCATTCCTGGTCTTCCTCTCTTTCTTTTTGTCCACTCCTGCCTGCCACATTTGTCTCACCAATCTGTCATTGTTCATACGCGACATGTGATCAAATCATCTTAATTGACTCCCTTTACTGCTCTTAGGTACCGCATTTCATTGGCCTGTATCTTAGTTATTAACCGAAGATTTAGCGTCCAAGTTTAACAACCATATATTAAAATTGGTTTTTAGTATATGTGATGTTAAAAACCTTTATTTTAGTTTCAAATGACACCTCCAGTTTTCTGATGAACGACGTATTTAGGGCAAAGAAGTACTTATTTACACTTGGGATCCTGTTATGTACGTACAGTCCAGGATTGATCCCAGATAGTTTTCAATTTGTTTAATCAAATAAATATTATTTAGTAGTATATTTCAAGGTTTTTGCTTTTTTGATCACCATGATTTCAGTCTTATCTATGTTGATTTGCATTCCATACTTTTCAAGTTCCTTATTCCAAGTTATTTTGTAGGTCACTTTTAGTTTTCGCAGATATGACTAATTGTAAATCGTCGGCGTCCATTAATTCTGAAACATACACTTTCTGCATCCTTTAATTCGTGAATTGCAGTTCTTTGCTATTTCGTCCATCAGAAGTATAAATAGTAAAAGGCTTAACACGCTAACCTGTTTAAATCCCCGTGTAGTTGTAAATACTTTAGAGCACATGTTGTTTGTTCTTATAATATTACTTGTGCACGCATACGCACCCAGAAGTTTATTTGTTACTCCACGTTTAGTTATTATTTTCCATAATTGGTCCCTAGACGCACTATCGAATGCTTTCATTAAGTCCGAAAGGCATTTTATAATCATATCGCATTGCTTTCTCTCACATTTGTCCCAGGCACAAAATTAATTCAGTTGCTCCTCTGGTCGGCTTGAAGCCACTCTGGTTGTCATCGAAGGTAAGTACCAATATCTCCCGAGTCCTCCTTTCTATTATTATCTTGTACACCTCAATAGCCACACTAAGAAGTGAGATTGGTCTGTAGCTTTCACATTTTTTGGCTTGGCTCTTTCTTGAGAATTGGTACAATCGCGGCTATGGCGCAATCAACTGGGACTCTGCCCTTGTTCCATGCACAGTTTATTTTTTATGCAGTATTTTTATTCCGGTTTCACTCAGATACTTTATTAGTTCTGGTTTTTCCCGCTTTTAGTTTGTTCACTGCATATTCCGTTTCACTTATTGTTATATCATTTTGGACTACTACAGGATCACCTGATTTGCTTTCGTCATAAATAATTTGCACATGCTCCATCTCGCTGCCTCCTAATGATTCTCTGAAATACCTATACCATCTTACAGTTATTTGTTCGTCCGATGTTAACCTTCCTATACTCACGTCAAAGTGAAAGACGTATACATACTATATAAATCGGTCTCACAGACCGTATGCGTGAGTATAGGAAGGTTAAGAGGTTACCCTCCTCATCTTCTATATAGTTCACACGTTTCAACATTCTATACAACAATGTTGTGTTTGTTTGATTGTTTTCCTCCAATTTGTTTCCGAATTCTTCCCGGTCCTTAATTTTTACCTTATTTTTCATAAATTGTGTATTTCTCCTCACTTTCATTGATTAGGTATCCTTTCAGTACGTTTTCTTCTGTTTGATTTCGATTTTAATTCTCTCACTGCGCCAAGCTGTACGTTGGTGTTTGTTTCTTCGTGCTCTCCCACAAAGTTGCTCACCCACTTTCATGATCACGTCTTTGAAGCACATCCATAGCGATTCTAAGTCCATTTCCATTTCTTCAGTTCGAAGTCAAGTTTCGAACGGTATTTTATTCTAAAGTCTTCATTTCTGAATTTGTATACTCTAATAAACTGCTCTGATATAGTGCTGGTATCCTTCATTTGTCTATTCGGTGTTTTTCCTCTCATTTTTTTATTTCAAGTTCTACTAGGTAATGATCGGTTCCGATCTCGTGACCACGTTTGACTTTTGTATCGATTATCAGTGTTTTATCCTCTCTTCTTACCATGAATAAGTCTATGATGGATCTCTCTCCCCTGCTTTCCATAGTTCTTGTATATTTATGTATGCCTTGATAAGTCCAATTATTTATATATATAATATACCTACCGTATTTTTCACAACTTATGCGTCTAATTAACCTTTTACACTCGAGCCAAGGGACTGATATACTACCCAAACAGCTCCAGCACTACATTAGTTGCAAGTGTATATATGTACATATAAATATAAGAAATAAAAAATACGTTTGCTTCATTAAAACAAAATTTTATTTCTTAGCTACATTATATAAAACAAGTCACAATTTATAAATTCTCAATAAAATTAAAATTTAATTTTTTTAATTTCGCAGAGTTTGATATTTTTGGAAACAATCACCCATATGCATGTGGGTTTTCTCGGAGCAACTGTCAATATTCGCTAGCTTCATGTCTTTTAGAGCATACAATACAATCATTTTATTATCAAGTCTGGTCTCAGATGTTGAAGTTGAAGATTTTGATCACTCTTCCGGGGAGTCACGTACTAGTTGATCGCTTGGCGTACTTCAAATGTGACAGTGGTTTTTCTTTTTTGTTCCTTTTCACACTCTTAATTTACGGCACACACTTCCATGCCCCAAAAAAACATTTTTCTCCACCACTTGAGAGATTTTCTCAAAAAAAAAAAAAAAAAAGAAACAGTAACTTGCAGCGTATTGATCAGCTCGGTCAACACAAGGGGATCAAGGACACAAATCTATCACTACAAGCGACCTTGTTGAACAAGTTGATCAAGTGGTTAAGGAAAATCGCAGATTCACCATAAATGAATTATCGATTTCAAGATCTTCCCTGCACTCTATAGTTACTGGACAGTTGCGTTAAAGAAACTTTGTGCTTGCTAGGTCCACTGACAACCACAAAATTCACCGAATGGTTGCAGCTTTGGCGTTTGTTAACCGTTACAATACTGATGGAAATGATTGGAATCCATTGTGACAGGTAATGAGACATGGGTTCAATATAACACGCCCGAAACGAAACGACAATCACAACAATGGATGCACACAAATTCTCCAAAGAAACCCACAAAATTCAAACCAACCTTCAACAACCGTAAAGTTATGGCAACTGTTTTTGGGACCAATAAGGTATGTTGTTTGTGGAGTTTATGCAACCGTGGACAACAATTACCGCAGATTCATATTGTGAAACTTTGCGACCGTTACGGAGAGCTATTCAAAACGAAAGAAGAGGCATACTGACTTCTGGATTTGTTCTGATCCATGACAATGCCCGTCCTCACACTGCTCGGGTAACCCAACGGCTCCTTGAGCAATTTCAATGGGACATTTTAGAACCCCCGCTAACTAACTTTAACTACCATCTTTTTCCTGAACTGAAGAAGTGGAGGAGCTCAAAGAAACCATCATAACTCACTTCAAATCATTAGCGACAACATTTTATGAAGAGGGTATTGCAAAGCTTGTTGACAGATATGACAAATGTCTCAATCGTCAAGGTGATTATGTAGGGAAATAACTTTTGTTGCACATTACTTTTGCTAATAAAATCTTTTTTTTATATTCACCCGTCTCTCCTTTATAGCCTATCGGAGGTTGAAAAAGAAAACAGCTCTCGTGTTTTGGTTTTATTGTTATACCGGAAACTTTTTAATCTCGTATTCTGTCCAAAAAGTTTCAAATATAACAATGAAGAAATGTAAGTAATCCTGATAACACTATAAGTACTCACATTCAATTATTTATACAACAGGTATACAGGTAACACTTCCGGGGCAGTTTTAATTAATTATAATCCAAAGTTGTATTTCCATCGTGTAATGTCCCTTCTTTACTCGGAAGCCTCCTATTCATACGTACTGCATTACCTGATTGGCGGCGTGCAGCACACTGTGTACGTTTTGATAGTTATGGAAACAGGTGTTGGCCAGGATCGCTGGCGCCGAAGTTTATCATCGACGTCCATTACCTGTCGCCGCGACGCTCCGGATCAATCTTCCTCGGGGCCCAGGTGAGGCGCCTCCAAGTCTGCCTTCGATCCTACGTTAGTCACGCTATTACACGTACCCTACCTACCTACGCGTTTGTTCTCGGCGCCCTCGGTCGACGCCACCGATACCGCCGCGGCGGCGGCGTCCCCTACGCTCTCTCTACTAATACTCGTGATTCGGCTAATAATACGAATTTATAGCCGGCCGAGCACTTTTCTACGCGAAGTGTGTGCTTTATTATCGCGACGTGTATTTTAGAAGGTGAAGGAATTATGTTAACGATGGCGTGTCGTCGACGCGACGATTTTACCGTGTTTACGCAGCGAGATTGGTTTTTCCCTTAGGCGCTCAAACGGAGCTATTACGTAGAGGTAGGACGTCGTATTTTTATTTCGCGAGAATTCTGGTCATAAAATTAGTCGAGAGATCTCTATCGCGTCGGGAGGAAAAGAAAGAACTGGTCGAAAATGTATGATGTTGATCTGCAAAGGATCTATGGACGTATTCGCTTGATTGTTCGGAACTAAAGAATTGCAATTTCTTTTTAAGAAAATAGACAAAAAAATTTCATGTCGAGGAAATACCTCTATTCGGTAATATACGAGGGCCTCTTCTTTTCAAGACAAAAACAAATAGAAGAAAAGTTTTATATTATACACAAGAGTTACTCATACATGTGAACTATTTCTCAACGTACTTTGAGACGTTTGTCGTAACGGGGCACCAGCTTTTGTGTACCCTCCTCGTACAATGTTGCCGACTGAGGTCTCAGTCTCATTCACACTGATTTTCAAATCCTCGTTAGTGTTGAAGCGCTGCGTTCTTTAGATATGGGTTGGAGGGTACTGACAGATAAATTACTAAACACTACTTTGCAATACGGAACATCCTCTTGTAGAACACCAACCTACTACAAACTAAGTTGAGCCAAGTAGCGCCATCTTGTTTACGTGGGGAAAGTATTAGTTTTCGGCGGCATATTTAAATGTAATTGCGCTTTTCACATAATCCTTATTTTATGCAAACATGTTCCCGAATTCCCATTAGATTTGGAAGAATGAAGCGTATATTGCAGTTCGATATTGAATTTTTATTGCGTTAAATATGAATCCATTTCAACCACAAAAGTTTTAATTAAGCAGAATATGTTCTATGAGAAATTGCAGATACAAATTCTACGATCAAGTATATTTATGTTTAATATACTTCCATTTAAACATCATACTGCGATTAGTGTTCTATTCTTTGAAATCTAATGGTAATTCGTAAGTATGTTATCGTAATGTGATAATATAAGATTATTGAATAATCATTTTTTATCTCAATAAAAAAATTGGATTATTTTGTTCTAATATTAAATATTTTGAAAGTTCGTATCTTACCAATAACGAAAGTAAAAAGACACTCGCCAATTTTCAAAAGCTAAGAATTTAATTTCATTTATTTACATATCCTTTGGTATTATTGTACATAATGTGTAAAGAAAGACAAGAAATAACAATATACAATATTATGTTAACAACACTTCTTCATATAGTCAAAACTACAAACCTCCGGATATAGTTTCGGTTACATTAACTTGTCCTTCAGGGTTTTTATTACCAACAGACATTCTAGGAATATGTAGCGGTTTAATGTCTATTGGTGATGTGGTTTCTTTACAAATTGTATCAAAAGTGGTAGCGGGTAGATCTATGTGTACGATGTCTCACAAGTTAGAAATTTATTATCCAATGTAACTTCTGATTTCTTGCTTAATTAACCTTCTAATGGTGCTGCACTCATTTTTCTTTAGAATTGGTTATGTATCATACTAGCTGACCCGGCAAACGTTGTTTTGCCTTCAAATTTTATTTATAAATGGCTGACCCGGCAGACTTCGTTCTGCCTAGAAAAGTATTGATTTAGATATTTAATGTTTTATTGTTACGGGTATGTTTAAAATACAGGTATATGATAATATTTAAAGAGATCGATACAGGTAATTCATATTTATTTGAAAAAAAGTTAAAAATGTGAATAATAAATGAACTATTAAATGATAAAAAGTATATACATAATCAAGAGAATGTAAGTGTTATTTATTATAGTGGACCCGGCGAACTTGGTATCGCAGGCGTTGGCCTGCGTCATTTCAAATTGCAGAAAATCTGTGGTCAATTGTCCATTGCAATTGAGTCTTTGTTTTGAAATATTGGCTTGGCTGGATGGGTTACGGTCGGGTCGATTTTGAATTGCATTTCCCCTCATTGAAGTACATACATGTGCACAGATGTCATGACCTCGCAAAAATAAACATGGATGCAAACATGTGCTCGAATATCATAACCTCCCAAAATAAAGACCTTCGTTGGGAACTTAACATTTGAAAATAGAATTCTACACCAAAATGATCAATCAGAATGAAATGAACAGCGAATTCGAATTGATTTTCAAAGTAATCCACGTAAAAATAAATTGCGAAAATTTTGCGGAAATTAACGTTTGGATTGATTATCGATGCGCACGCAATCACAAAGAACATAACCATTTACAACGTGCACTTCATCAATCTGAACTCACCTCTATGAAATCACTTTTGAAAAAATGCTGATAATTCGCAACACACGCCTGCACAACGCAATAGCATGCGATGGAAAGACTGCAAATGAATCAGCTGTCAAAAGTTTATGCGCACAACGCCATCTACTGGCAATACCGGAACTAGCATTTGAAATCATGTTCGTTTTTAATGTGTGACAAAAAAATTGCTACAAAGACAATTGTCAAACAATTTTGGTGGAAAAACAATTGTCAAACAAATTTGGTGGGAAAACAATTGTCGCAAAAAATTGTCCAAAAGAAAAAATTGTCACAACGTAACGTAAACATAAACGTCATCCATCATGAAGATGACGTTGTAAAATCACTCCACACAAAATGTATGGGAAAATGAATTTTCTTGATAACTTTTTTTTTCGGAGATATTTCGGGAATTTTCTTGTTTGGCCGGAGACCAGTCCGAATTGGTGCGAATCATCGAAATCCGTCCAGGCGTTCTTGAGTTATAAGCGTAGTAACTAACGTCACCCTCTTTTATATATATAGAGTACAAACAGGTTGCATTAAGCATAGTAAAAATACATTTGAAACAGTAATTGAGAATTAATGATTGGGTGGATACTTTTATGCACATTAGTTCACAATATTTTATATTTAAATAAATATTATGTAGTCTTTGTTGACAACTTATACAATCACTCCTATATTGGTAAAACAATTTCAATGTTTTATAATATAATCTAGTTCTAATATCTAAATTAGTACAGCTATTTACACAGATTTCAAAATTTTGATGAAATATAAGTGATATAGAATTACTTACATGGTAGATGAAGAGCAGGTACAACTCCATCCTTCAATTTTTTATTTGGTAAAACATTATCACCAATAAAATGTCTTTCGCAAATCTTATATCTCTTACACACATCAGATGCGGAGAAACTCTGGAATTTCGTATTTTCTGTCAATTTCATCCATTCCATAAGCATATGCTCGCCTTTCTTAGGATTAGGAAAATAAAAAAAAATTTGCCACTTCTTCCGTTGGGGAACAGTTTTGCACAGCACATTTCAAAGGTGATCAAGGCTTTTTATTATTAAATAGGATAGACTGAAATATTCACATGAATTATGACTAATTTAATGCTAAAGTACGAGCTTCTTACCTTAGAAAAGTATAAGATTTTTAAGTTTACCTGGTACAAAGAATGTAAAAAAGAGAACTTGGGTTATTAAACTTTCGTTGATAAATTTTTACAGAACGCAGTAGATATAAAACTCAGACAATTTCAAATTAGTAAACAGGGTGTGTTACCATAGCAACTGAACCAAGATCTAAACCGCAATCTGTAAAAGTTGAGTATGGAAACACATCATTTGAGTTTTTCCGCCATCTAGAATGCGTAGGGAAAAAAATTATTTGCTTCATTTAGGTAATATCAGTAACAGATCCATGCTGCGCAAACACCACGTCCTCATAGCAGCTGAGTAAAAAAAAAACAGCCCTCGTACGATATAAAAAAAACAACAATAGGTTGACTGACAGGACTTCATTGCTTGTCATAGTATATTCCAGACAATTTTATGCACATTTGCATCCCTCCAAAGCAAATTTTACAGCTGTTGCTCCAGTCTTCAATTGGGATAGTCAAAATTGTCATTTTGAGGACGTCAACTGCTTCTTCCAACGACTAGAACCACTTACCCCACAGTCGTTTCCTGATCCTAGGGAAGGTAGAAGAGTTGCTAAGCTCTTGGTCAGGATTGAAGGATGATCTAATGCTTCGATGTGTTGCTTCTCCAAAAACTCATATGTCTTTCGACCTGTACGCGAACTCACATTGTTTCGGTCGAGGATGATTCGTTTGTTCTGGATTAGTTCCAAAAAGAAACGCTACTGGAACTGGTTTAATTTCGCGATATGTCGCATAGGACGATCGATTCTTACATGACAGAGGCTGAACGAATTCTTCCAGCGAACAACGAATCTGTGAAAACTTGATTGCACAGCAACAACGTCTATCGTTAAGTATCTCATTAAATAATACAAAACCAAATACCTAATGATAATAATATCTAACATGTCGTTGGTAACGACGCGTCTTTACCTGATACAAACAAACGACAACCTCGACGTATGTAGATGTGTATAATAAACGTCGAGTTATCATCAACAAAATATGCCCAAGCATCGTTGTTAACAACAACACATTTCGTAATTCCCTTCAATTTTATTTTTTAATAGGTTTCGGTCGTCCGACTTAATACACGCGTCATATAACAAATCGTCGCATAATATTCTATAATCCGGACCATATTTTATGGCCGCTTCCCCACATAAAAGGCAAAGCGTCGGTCCGCGATTGTGATGCAAATGAAATCTGGCCGCGATGAAGTATTGATTTTGCTGCGGTCGTCATCGGTGACATTAAAACCGTCTGATTACCGTTATTAAAAAGCTTTTACAGTTTCCTCCTGGCTCAAATTGAGCCGGCGCGCAAACATTTGCGTGAAAATCGATCGGTGCAGTTACGGCGGTTTTTCCACTATTTTCCGCGTTTCCTGTTTTATTTTCTCGCTTCGGAAACGCGTTCGCGTTGCATCACGTGTACGTTTTGTATGTTGAAATAATACGGGTAATTAGGTTTTTGTTCCGTTTCAAAGGGGGTCGGTGTTATTAAAATGTTTTTGGATTTTCGGAATGCATATCGTGCCCTATTTTGTTATTCTTTTGCCGTGGATGTATGTATGTATGTATATAAATGTTCTAATTGCAGAACTAAATCTGAGAATAATTTGTCTGCCATGTTTATGTTGAAAAAACCCCAATCGTCGACTTCTATTTTTTCTATTGAGGACGAGCTCTTAGTGGTCAAAATATGCGAGTTTTGCGAAATTTATGTCTCAGAAATCTATGTGGTAAGAGTAAAAGCTGCAGCTGTAGTAACTGACAAAGAAAGAGACCACCTCACTTTTCTAGTGTACATTTGAAATATTGGGAAGAAATACTTGGGAACCTGTTCGCCTTTTTGCTAACATACCCTAGACTAACTTAATTTTAACATTCAGTGTGAATTCTTACATTATTTTACGCGAGTTTAGTTTGCCGTGATTTATTTCGTAAATACTTCGTTTAAGTGTGCGACAAGATAAAGGGACCATTGTCATTGAGGTGTTGGGTGAGCTAAATTTAATCTTAGCCCACTTTACATTTTTTTACCTCGTCGATCACTTTCTCCTTACCACGCGCACTGATCCAATTCTGTAGAATTAGATAAATCCTCGTTAAACGTTGACGAGATAACGATCGCGCCCGCAATATTATCCGGGAATTTTCTACGTCACAGGAGAGAAACAATGTTCCCGTTACGAGGAAGGCCGGCGAACATTATTGCCGATATCGGATCAATTCGACGCACAAACGCGCCGAGCATTGAAATTGAATATCATCCGGAGCCGTCGGATTTGAGTCCATTTGTCAGGTCAATGGCTCCGATTACATGACGCAAGATGATGCCGCAAATTAGTTTCGACGTTTCCCCGCGTCGATATGACGTGCGTATTACACTTCGTACCCCACCAATTTGAAATAGCCTCGATAGTCTGGATTCTTATGAATTGTGAGCTTAATACGGGAGTGGACTGAAAAGTTTGGAGCCTAACATAGAAACTTTTTCGGTCAAACACAATTTTATTTTTCGACATAGTCTCCTTCTACATTCAACAGTCACTCCTGTGGATCCAGCTTGATATTCACCTATTATACCTTCCGGTTTTGTTTGTCACGCATGTCAAGAACATTTTGTTTACAACGTTGAGTAGTGTCCTGCTCACCGACCATCCTTTGGTATCTTCTCTTCCGCCCATACTATACTTACAATTAGCTCATGTCGTTCCTCCAACAAGCATTCTCCTCCATATGGTAATGCTTCAGCCATCATACGATGCCTCCTCTCATTCCTATTGTTCTCTAAGCTTATTAAAACTGCTTCCATCTGTAGGATGGAAGCAGGATTTCAATTAACTGAAAGAAATAGGGACAGTATTGTGCGCGAAATGATAGACAAATCCAAAATTAGTACCAATAAATTAGCAGATAAAATTTATGGCACATTGCGTTCAAGTGCAGCTTGAAACGATTCGTCGCTGTCTTAGAAACCAAGAATTTTGCCAAAGAAGAGAAAGAGAAACATTTATTGGTGCCATACTTCGCTATAGATACAAGACTCTATGGATTCAATTTTCGCCTGACTTTTGATCTTCCAAATATATAATTACGACACCTTTTTGAGAAAAATTTGAGTCTCCTTGCTCTGTTTGCAGCACTGATAATTCTCATTTTTTCTCGGACTTCTTGAGAAGAAGGAATCCTAATTCTCTTCCCTACAATTGCGCGTGGCTCTTCGGAATCCCAAATATTTGTGTTCTTTTGATTAACGCAACCTCCACTATGAGCAGGAGCTTCGTTTAAAGACATGATTTTACCACAATTTTCAACTCATTTAAACCCCACGGGTAGAAGCGGTAATAAAATGGTCATCATGCTTTAACTCTTGCTTATATTTTTCATAAATTTATAGACAATCGTTTGAATTTAACCCTGCATTATACCATGCATTTCTACATCAAGTTTCACACGCAATATTTCAGATTTAGGTAAAGGTCACTGACGTGAATTTTTACATCGAAATATTTAATTTATTTTACATCTAAAAATAATAATATATCTGATCAGCTCTGATCAGATAATTCTATTCGTTATATTAATAATGTATCGTTTCTTTGTTATAAAGAACCAATTATGTAGTATTCTCAGGTAAGTGTCACGGATGTTCATTTGCTGAGTTCCCTAACGAGTTGAAGTTCTTTCATTTTTACGTCCATTTCTACCCAAAATTCTTACCCAGCGTAGGAGTATGCGCATGCCAAAAAAACCTCTTTTAGGATTTACCTTGCACCAGCCGCTGAATGGTGTTCATTTCGACCAAGAATTCGTCGCAATTCTCGCACTCACTTGGAAGAGAGATCTGCGTAATGCCAGAGCCTGAGCACTGTTAGATCTTGGATCTCGGTTTCTGGGGTCAGAAGAAGTAGAAAGGATTCCCATTAGGAAGGTGGTAGGTTCATTGAGGACTTGATGGTATACACATCTAAAGGGCACAATAAGCCAATGAGCTTTAGTGCGATGGGCAACCTACAACAGCCTTAAGGAAGATAGGACATGCTGACGAGTAGTGAGGGCCAACAGCAGTAAGAGTATTCAATTACGAAATAAGTTAGGGCAGCATCGCCGACTCCACTCTCTATTCAGTACTAAAACGATGCGCTGTATACGAGTAGTTCTGTGTATATGTAAGCTGTCGTAACTTGGTGCTAGGTTTATACAGGTTGAAAGAGTCGGAGGGTAGGACGCAGAAAGGAGACTAAATATAATGACAGGTAGTTAGGCGACTATTAAAGCCATTATGAAACTTATTACCAAGTCAAAATTGATAAAACATTGCAAAGAAGTCCTCAATGAACTGGCATGGGACAACATAATGTCGTTAATCTGGGTGTCAGGGCATGAAGGCAATACTATTTCCGACGAACTAGCCAAGAATGGGTGTAAAGGAAACTTCCTAGGAGCAGAATCTGTATGGAGGATATCGAAAGAGCCGGAGAGGAAATCCGGTTTTGGCTAGAAACAGAAGATTGAAAGAAGTTTGGCTGAAGGTCAATTCCACACTAAGATACTGTCGCTAGATACCCAATTCTTAGTGAACCTAATCGGAAGAAAGAGAAAAGACATAATAAGCGAACATGGCCCCTTGAAAATGCATCTGCACAACATAGGAATAGCGGGCGAAGACGCGAACTACAAGAGGAAACTAGCATGTATATTATCTCTGCCTATGAGGCACTGAAGGAACTCACGCAGAAGTATTTCGGTAACGCTCAATTGGAACCCACGACAATACTCAATGTTTCCTTGAGCAAGATGGTGATCTTCGTGGGGAACGGCGTCGCTTGAACCAAAGTGAGAGTGTTATTGAGGAACGGTACAAAGAGTATAATGCTCAAGCGGCGGGTCTATTGGTGACCAACCCTAAAAGAATGAATGAGATCAGTGCCAGGATCCTTCTTTTTGCTTTCAATATACTTTTAGTTGTGGCTATATCGTAACTCCGTTGGATAGTGGCGAATTTCGAAAGAAAATGGAAAGTTAAGAAATCCGGTGCAAGACTTAATACCTATAAGTCCTACAAAGTCCTTTGTTAAGGAGGTGGAAATGGCTTCGGTCCGAACTTTTGCTATTCTACATAATCCCCCATTCTTATTGTTAGATAATTTGAAAGGATAAAAGTTACCTTTCGAGTCTAAAGAGAGAAAAATACAACCAAACACAAAATTAGGAATACCTATTACACACATTTAGATACAACGTTGCTCACATAATGCTTGATAAGCCGACAGCTTTATTCGAACGCGACATAATTGTACGTCTTCCTCTCGTATTCAAATTAATCCGACGTAGTACACGGGATGTGCCCCTATCGCCTCATCCATCTCTCGGTATTATCCAGGCCGACACGTAAACAATACGAAGAAAACTTTCACTGGAAAGCGCCAACGTAAACACAACAGTAGCATATCATATATCAGCTACATCCACACGTCTACGCGAACATCCATACGTGTAGATCTGCCGAATGAATTAACAATAGGCGGATATATACGAAATCTCCTTACAAAAGACGACTCCGAATGCCAAAATACTAAAGCGAGAGTCCCAAAATCCGCGAGCGTATGTAACATGCAGGAAAGCGAGGTCGTCGATCGTTCAACTTTGGCACATTTTTGCTCCGCGATAACGCATTCCAATTGAATTAATTGACATCGTTTCTCCGCGCAATTAGTGGTATACATACGGGTTCGTTTTCGAGAACAATACACTCGTTAAGCCAGACAATTAGTACTTGCAATCGTATCAGGCGAACGTACCAGTACGATTTTTACAATAGCATGGAAAAATCGGAGAGAGAGGTACAATTAAATATTTTCAGGACAATTACATCAATTTTCTTTTATTTCCCTGTCATCTGCTTCAGAATCGTTTATCGTTTATTACGAACGTTCAAACTGGAAAAATTAGACTGATGATTTAACAGGTAATCTCGTTTAAGGTTGATCGAATTGGGTAAATAGCACTGTTCTTTCATAATTTCTCGGATAGACTTGATCAAGCAATGAATTTTATATAAATGTTATTTATTTCACCCCATCGAAGTACAATTAAATATTTTCAGGCCAATTACATACACCCAACTCTTCTTTTACACGGCCTTTTTTACACGATTTTGAAATAACGCGGTTCATCAATAAGAATAAATACACATTTTTACACGAATTTTTTGTTCTAGCACGAATCCCTAAAATTTTTATTTTGGTTCTAATTTTGACAGTGTCTTACAGAAACATCTATACAGCAACAAAATACAATTGGGGGAATATCGTAACCTCCTGGTGTATATAATTGAGCAAACCGTCGGTCGGTTTATGCCCATAGATGTGCCGTTAATCACGAACGAAATTCTTCATTTGAATCAAACCCGGCAGTTGTGCTAGACATATGTGACATATCTACTGATGATAGCATTTTTGGCCCAGTCCGTAATAAACGTGCACGCAATGTTATCAAGTAGCCATGAATAGTTGCAAAATTGATTTTTATTTCTAATTTCAATTAGAATTTTTATATGTTTTGTACTTATGGATTGAATTTTCACTGTACACTAATTTTAATTTTTTGTAATAAAAATGAATCGTTTTTGTTTTATAAATACTTATGTAATATGGATTTCATTATTACTTCTTTTGCACGTTTTTTTGGGAAAATATATAGTTTTTCCATCTTACACGATTTTTTAAAGTTGTGGAACAAATCCCAAAATTTACCATTGTATTTTTTTACACGATTTTTTTTGCACGGTTTTCTAAGGAACGCATCTACCGTGTAAAAAGAGAGTTGGGTGTACATTTTTTTGTTTCTCTTTCATCTACTTCAGAATCCTCTGTTTCTTAAGACCGTTTAAACTGGAAAAATTAGATTGATGATTTAACAGGTAATCTCGCTTAAGATTGATCAAATTGGGGTAAATCGCAGTGCTCCGTCATAATTTCTCGGATCAACTTCATGAAGCAAGGAATTTTATATAAATATTATTTATTTCACCTCATCAAGTACGATTAATTAAAATTTAATTAATCAGTTCTAATTTTCTACTCTCTTTTATGAAATGCAAATGCTACAGACACACGGCGATAAATCATACCCACGTTAGCTTAATATTCAATATTGCATGCGTCGTAAACTCATAAAGCACAGAGAGACATTTCGATCGTGCACTGAAGAATGCAATTATAATTATACTCCTATAATCTATCTTCGATGACTCGTACAGAATGTAATATTTAATTAAGAATGTTATTAATGTGATTAGAACGCCTTTTCATCGTATATATAGTTTCTAGTTCCATTTGTATGTATAATTTATTTTAACGCAAGCAATGAATTAGTGGATGGACGTCTTTACATCGCATTAGAAATCGAAATGATATTGAACCCGCACATTTCTCCGAACAATATGTATATTTATTACTAGATGATTAATTGAGTTGTTTTCCTTTCCAATACAAAAGACGTGGTGCTTGATATGAGTAGTTGATAATAAGAATAGTTCGAATGTTAATTTTGAGCAAAATTTACTTCAGGAAAATATTTTAAAAGAATTGAGACAAAAAAGAACATATTCTGATCAGAAAGCTATTATCCTTAATTGAAGGTGGAAGTGTCGTAATGACGAGTTTTTGATGTGAGGGATGAAGCACAATGTTAAATGCATTTATAAGCGTTGTTTTGTATAATTTACAAAGACAGAAAAGACACGCAGTATAATTCAGCCAATATATAGTATAACTCGGTTATAACAAAGGTGACCATTTATTTTTCATTCAAAAACGGGACGTATCCATAAAAATCGATAAAAGCATTAAACATTGTACGATACATTCATTTTTTGTTTTTATTGTGAATAAAATATCATAGAACACATCAAGTTTATTGGTTTATTAAAGTTATACATAATTTATGTAATATAACTTACTTAATCCTTAATCCTTTTCTACTCCTTTTCCTGGGGTGTAAGGCGTATGTAACATAAATGAATAAGAAAAGAAAAACCAATGCATGATATCAATATTTTAAATTCATTTATATTTCTCAGAGGAACAATTTTTTTTTTTAATAAGGCAGGTGAAGACTTCAAATACATATCAAACTGTTGACAAGACTGATTTATATTAACTTTAGTTATTAATATTGCTTTTAGAACAGGCACTAGTAATTGAGTCTTCTTACTCGTCCATATTTAGTTCTTTAAAGAGAATATTTTCTCAACCGAGGCAGACACCATGTATATTCAATAATTGCGCGAAAGTTTTTGTGGTTGAAATTATTATTTAACCCTCCGGTTTTCGATGGGTAGATTTAAATTATTCCATTCTAGAATCTTTCTGTTATAATATAATTGGTAACAAGTGAAAACTCATGAAATATTTCTGTCTGGTTGTATCTTTTTTGCGTTCATTACAAGTTCATTATATGTTCAACGTCTTTCCATTCTGGCACTTTCATCAAACGAGTCCAATCGAATATCTGCAAGCCTTGATACTAAGATGCCCATTGTTCTAAGTACTTCAGACAAGTTTGATAAAAATTAGAACTAATCTTGCTCACATACCCTTCTTCCACCCCATCATTTTCCTGTAACTGATTCATGTGGAACAAATTCACATATAACAAATATTTTAATTTACGCGGCGTTTCCGTAACCCTCGCGTAAATTGTAATGACAACATAGAAATCCGGTATTGAAACTTGAGAACAACCCACATACTAACAATGATGCTGTTAAAGGTACCTATAAGAAGAATGAATATTTGGAGATCGTGGATACCATAGATAGTTACCAATTGAATTTATTGTTGCAGATTGAAGATTATTTACAGCAACAAAATGAATAAATTTTGATGACCGCTCGAACTTCATTTTTATCGTGCTTAATCAGAAAACTACTTTCACTATTCGCAGACGCACGTTTCGCGGTCATACCGCTCATCAGTGCGACTGTGTGAAGTAGTTTTCATTTTCTATAGAAGCTCTATATAAGCTCGGGTGTTAGATGTTCGTACATATGGTAATATATTCATTTTTATTCTTTAATTAAAAACACGAAGAGGTACCTGACTTAAATGCTTGTCAAAACAGACTATTTAACCGATCATAAACTGTTAGGAAAAGTAGCAATCCCCTAGCAGCGATTCCGAAAGCTTGCAAATCTACCCGCGTATAAATAAAGAATGAAACTATTACTTATAATGTAGTTTTTCCTTTGCACCATAAATTTGTTTATACCAGACCTTTTCTTTTGGTGAACACAAGTACTTTATAACTATATTTTACTCTAATTCTGTCACACTTATTCTTATCCAGACTCTTGAATAGTCTTGCATACAGAACGGCTACTTTGTTAGTAGTAAGGTTACCGATGACACACGTCAAAAATTAATTGATACCTAAACACATAGGCCCGTCGTAAATTATGTGGTTAAAAGCAAAACATAAACTGACCTTCATGACGATGAGATGTATCGTGGCGTTCAACGAATAGTCTTCGTTTGTCGATGCGTTAGTTAACGGTCGTGTTCTTTCTTATGCAAAATGATATAAAATAAAAGAACTTTCTTTTATAATAATTATTAATCTTTATTTATTACCCTATCCTAATAGTTAGCTTTTAAAAAATTCATACATACAAGACATTGTCAAATTCATTGCAATCTATCAAATAAAATAATTGTTTCCATTTGTGGACTCGCTTTTGCAGTTACAAATCGTATGAACTTTACTAGCGTTTTGTTGATTAAAAGCAAACGTGAAGATTAGTGTCTGATTGAAAAATTTTTAAAAATCCAATATTTTCCTTAGCGGTTTGTAACATCAAACTACCATATTTTACTTAATCCCCGCGTTAACTGATAGGACTTTTTAGTTGTCAATAGTAAATCAACTGCGTACCGATTTGTTCCGATGAAAATAAAAATCTAAATCTCCTAGCATTATCGGTGTCCTTCTTATTTGGGAGACGCCGATGAGATCAAACGAACTGATTATTTATCCAACTTCATCCAACTCTAATCGCGAAATCGTTCGCGGCACAGACGTAGGAAATTAATTGTTAAACGCATCCTACAACCTCCACGGTACATATGTATGTATATACAAATATATACACAACATAGGTATCTTTCTAACACAACAACGCGCTAATTGCAGAAACTTGTCAAGCTCGCGAACAACATAAGCTGATCATATCTCGCCGAATATAAATTACGCTGCCGGTTAAGCAACAATAATAAAACCGCCCGTAAATAAACACCGCATCCGACGAAAATATTTCATCGCAATTCTATTAGCGGGGCGATAATGTCAGCTGTACGTGTCACGAGCTGTTGATTTGTTACAGATGCCGTGCGCTACATGCATATAGATAAAATTGAAATTCGTAATTTCATTAACGGGGGATTTTTGTTTGCCGAATATCCTCGTCGGCGATAAAAGCCGAAATTACAGAACGCACCCGGAATGAACTTTTATTTTTTTGTCATCTCAACAATGGATTTTGATGACTTGGTTAAAAAGCGATCGTGTTCATTTAACTCGTAGATACATGCACATTCGCGTCTTGATATATTAGGTCTAGAAGTGTCAACTGATAATTGTCTTTTTTAATAAGAAAGTAAAGTAAAAAGAATCGCTTTTTAATGTTTTTTATTTTGTGGAAATATTTTTGATCAAACGCCGGGTGGAAGTGCTTGGAATCGTGGGAACAAGAAAGAAGGGACACGGTATAAAGAGAATACGTAGAGAATATTGGCTGTTTTCGATGGGAGTCGTGGAGATGGAAAGAGCAAGATGTGAGGTGCGATTAATAATAAAATCAATTAGATTGAAAGATATGATAAAAGAAGGAATACATGAATGAATAGCTGTTTAAAATAGGAATAAAAATTATTGGGGAGATAACAGCTGCAGCAGCCATCAGAATTCGGCACACGCCTATCTGATGCGATGCGTTAACATCTGCGTGATGGCAAAGCAATGCAAATTCGTATACATTCTTCAATGATTGGCTGCTCCAACTGTTAGGGCTATGCTGGAACGACACGATTATCTTACCCTAGTGAGGACGCATGCAAAGTGGAAAAGATGGATTCTATGTGAAACTACAGAGAGCAGTGTAATGGTTATGGAAAATTTAAATAGTAGACTGGAAACTGAAATGAGGGTATGAAAGAATAGGTGGGAAGAGAGGGAAAACAATGCAAGAATAATAACGAAAGAAGAATGATAGAAACTATCATACAAAAAATTTAATGATTAAAAATAGCAAACTTAAACATAGAGAGATAACCACAGATTTACGAGAGTGGAAGAAAATAGAAAGAAAAACCCTATTATAGATTATTTTCTGTTTTCTGTCATAAGGCGAAAATGATTCAAAATATGAAAGTAACACAGGAGGCAAAGAGAGGATAGGATAGTGATCACTATCTAGTAAAAAAGGGTATGAGAAAGATTGATTGGAAAGTAGATAAGAGAAGAGAGAGGGAAAACAAGAAACAATTGGAAGTCACAAACTGAAAGAAACAGAATATCAGAGAAAATTCCAAGGTATAGTACACAGAAAGAATAGGGAACTAGAACCTACATATGGGGTGAAGGAAAAATGTTGTCCCTTCAAAAATGTTATACTTGGTGCTGCTATAAAGGGTTGTAGAAAAATGAGAAAAATATCAAAGTAACGGAATGGTTAGAGCGAAAATATTAAATCAGATATTAAGCAGAATATAGGCGTGGCGAAGATATCTAAGTACAAAGAAGATTAATGATTGTCCTGGCAAAAGATGACAGAAAACTATGAGGACAATCAAAACGTATTTTACGGGACCCTCAAACACCTAAGAAAAGAAAGAATATAGTATGATGAATATGGAAGGAAAGGATGAAAATATAATTACAGAGGAAAAACAAACAATGGAGGGATGGAGGCAATACTTCAAGGAACTAACAAAATCTGAAACAAACACAACCGATATACAAAAGGAGACCAACCGAACTGAAAAAATAGAACAACTACATGAGGCGAAGGTTATAGAGGTCATCCAAAAGCTTAAACTAGGGAAACCACCAGCAATTGATGATATAACACCGGAAATGATAAAATACACGGGAGAAGAAGGAATAACCCTAACTAACGGAACTACTAAACGAAACAGTGAAGACTGCAGGACTGCCAATGGAATGGAATACAGGACTAATACTACTCATATACAAGAAAGAAGATAAAATAATGTGTGAAAGCTATAGGGCAATAACACTAAACGAGTGTGTTTGCAAAAGTACTGGCAAGAGTAATCGAAAGAATAATTAGAAATAATATAAAAACACGATAGATGAGAAAGAATCACCCAAGGCTTAATATTCACGGTAAGATAAATATGTGAAAAAAATGGGAGTAGAAGCAGAAAGAAGAAGAATAAGATGGGAAGGATTTAGGCAAACTGCATAACATAGAAAGCTAATGCAGAATGAGGAACTAGCGAAAAAGGCGTACGAAACGGGGGTGTCAGGGAAACTAGAAGGGGACCGAGAAAGACGTGGAGTGACGGTGTGCTACTGGAAGCAGAAATAAGAGGAATGACATGGAAAGAAATTAGGCAGACCGCACTAGATAGTAGGGTACGGAGGGAGAAGTGTGGACAGCAAACATTAAACTCATTGCCATCAGTGTTACACCTAATGATTAAGAAGAATAAAAAAAAGAAGAGGAAGAAGAAGAAGAAGGCAACTTTTAGAGAGAATTATTGGACAAACATAGAAATTAGACGAAATCCAAGGATAAAGTTAGTTATCCCATCAGTGGGAATTCCTGTAGGGTAATAATTTATTATTATTATTATTATTATTATTATTGTAGCTTAGTTATGGTTCTCATTTTAATAATTGATTCTCGGTGCCACCAATTAAATTATCTGTTACCCTTTAATGGATTTTATTGAGTGATTTTAGTGATTGCTAGGACTGTTGTGTCGTATTGTTGACGCTTTATCACATCAGTGAACTCCTAACCACAGAATTCTTGAATTAAATTTGGTGACACGTGTTTCGCTAGCAACAAGGCAAGCATCTTCAAAACCGGTAATTACCGAAATTAATTTCCTATTCGGTAATTATCGGGTTTAAAGATGTCCGTCTCGTTGCTAGCGAAACACGTGTCACCAAATTTAAGTCAACAATTATGTCGTGACCAATTTACCATTATGATATAGCGTCAGCAACTATACCGCAGCTTTTCCAGTAACTAACAATTTGTGGAAATTAAAAAAATGTTTACTTCACTTTATTTATGAATTTCCTTGAAGTCACGGTTACTTCCATCAAATAAAAGAAAGATTATCATTGTTAATTGACTGTTAACTCGTTGCATTCGCTGAAGTGCTGAAGACATTTTTACAAAATAGACGAACCCAATCGTTCAAATAGTTGCCCTAAATATTACTTAACAACCCTATTCGATTTCTGGCCCGATATCCAACCTAAACCGCCTTTATATCATCGCCGTTCGCGTGCGATCGTTCCGTTTACCTACGTTTCTCCGCACACGTACATTTATTACCTTCGTCGTTTTTTCCTATTTCCAAGAATGGCATCGACTGATTAACTGTGGGTGTTCCCTGTTCTGTTCTGTTCAGGTAGGAAGTAATGCCAGTATTGCCCGGGGATGTTGTGTGGCGAGTTCCACAGAGCGCCCCTCGGTCTTCATTTGAGCTTCTCGGATACCCGTAGCCCGTATTCGTCACTGCTCGCTCTCCTTCAGGGCATGGCAGCCATCACCGCCCACGCCGTTCACGACGACGAGGATATCTTTCTCGGTAAGTACGTCATAACGATAATACTGTCGGGATTTATGTATCTGTGTCGAGTCGTTACGATTTTGCACCGTTTAAGGGAATATGTACGATTTACGGTTACGGTTCTTAACCTTCCTATACTCACGCATACGGTCTGTGAGACCGATTTATATAGTATAGTATACGTCTTTCATTTTGACGTGAGTATAGGAAGGTTAAGAAAGGAACGAAGTAGAAAGAAGTTAAACATGTTCAGAAGGCGAAATAATATATTTAATATGAAGTTAAGCGATACTGATTACCTTTACATTTTCATAAAAATGCGCTAATTTAAATTTTTTCAATTTACAATTAAAGTTTAGAAATAGTTTCGATACGAAATATGCTATTGGTAGGAATTTCTTTTGGATTCGACCATGAATGATGTCGACGTTTAATACATACACCACCGGTTTCTTCAGCAATACTGAAGCAGATCTGTTTAAGTAGTTGCCAATGTAGACAGTAAATCGTCGTCACGTGCAAACGTGCAGTTGCACACACCAAGGTCAGAAAGAAGTTTCTACCATAAACACCAGTCGTGAAAACCTACAAAGGAATATGGGCTGCTATTGAATTAGTATTAGTGTATTAGTAGCCATTATCACGAGTATAATGGAAGTAATCTGATGACTATACTTCGTGTACTATTGCGACAACAAAAACCGGGCAAGTCTTATAGGCTATTTTGATTATTTTTGAGCAGTGTAAGCTAGTCGTTTGTCATGCTGACGTCAATTTTGATGTAGCCATTTATTTTGTAATGTCATGAATACTGTTTCTGGACACTTTAAATCTATTATCTAGTCTTCTTATGGAGCATTCTTGCCCAAGTAATGTAATCGCTTGCATTTTTCCAACAGCACTTGAACAGCTGCAATATACATATGTCAATAATGATTTTAACATTTAACAAAGCAAAAGCCAGATTTAAACTAAATTATCTTAAGTGTCCGATTTTTTGTTACCGCAATAGTGCGTTAAGAATGTAGTATGGAGATAACTAGGGATATAAAATTCTTGAATCTGATTGGTTAATAACGACGACCAACTTACATAAAGCGCAGCGTATCTGACATATCACTTGATAATTGTTGCTTTGTAACTTTACTTATACGAAGAGTCCTATTTTGAAACGTGGTTAGATTTAGAAGGCCACCTACTGCATTGTTAACGTAAACTTAGTATGGAATCAAATATTATGCGGTGCAAGTCTTATACGTAATGTATACGGCAACGTAACGGTAAGTACCTAGATTTTAAATCTTTCATATTTTCTAAAGTAGATGAGAAAGGAACGCGAAATTCACGGAAAACTGAAAAATTATCATATTTATCATATGTACACAACTAAAAATAATTATAATATGAAAAAGGAGAAATGCAGAACAGCACAAAATCGCTTTTCCGACCATGAAAGTGGATATCAATAGCACCGTTTCACTTTCAACTGGAAGTAGGAAATCTTGTTTTGTTTATGGTTAACAATCTTCACAATCGGGAAACTCTAGTCTTTATTACACCTACCTCTTTAATAATTAACATTTTATTTATTGGTTTATGATTATCGCACGTATATAAATTTGAGAATGGAATACATATAACTAATAATTCAGAGGCCCTGCCTGTATTTGTACGTAATTTCTATGTGCAGATATTTTTAACATAATTTTAAATCAAAATGTTTTTGGGCAGAAAACTCGTTATTTCATATTTTGCACCTCAATTTGTTGTAGTGCAAAGAACGCAATATTTGTAATTCAAATTAGGCTTTGATATCAATATTTGGAGATATGGTACTTCACGTATATAAGTCGACTTGAATTCTTATCTTATTCTTAAGGTAGATATCACAACTTATTTTTTTAACAATTTGTCCAACATTAAACTACTAATAATTGTCGGATTAAAAAGTTACTGTCACTTATAGAAGTACTTCCACAATACGAAACTCCTGGTCCGTAACACTGCCGTAGGACCCGCTGGCAGATCGTATAATCTATGTAAAGAGAACCTCGGCTGACAGTTAAAATGTTAATCTGTAGTGAGAATAAAGGTCCTAGCATACCTCTCGAGGGATCCTCAAAGGAATAATAGCTGGTCATTTATATTAAAAAAAAAAAATGAAAGAGGCCCGTAATATTCCATGCAATAGGACTAACAATTAATTACGCCAAAAATTGAGTACCACTTACCTTGTGAACAAGTCTTATATGATAGATCTCTACCACTTGTGAAC
This sequence comes from Chrysina gloriosa, assembly GCA_038088585.1. Classification (NCBI taxonomy): domain Eukaryota; kingdom Metazoa; phylum Arthropoda; class Insecta; order Coleoptera; family Scarabaeidae; genus Chrysina; species Chrysina gloriosa. Next base: position 7,086,852 of record CM076090.1, on the reverse strand, counting down.
AAGGGTAATAATGCGGTTGTCGAACTGTGGTATAACAACAACAAATTCATTGCAAGTAGAGGTTGGTTAAATACGTTTAAAATTAATTAGGATCGTTACATGGAAGATCATTGAGGTTCCATTTTGTCATGCAAATTTATTATTAGTGTTTGTGCCTTTTGTGGATTTGATTCTTGAATTAAATTTGATTTCCTCAACATTCACATTTACGAATTGATCGTAATAATATCGCGGTGAGTAGCATTTACCGAAACTACTTTGATTAATTTGGGGGATGCACTCGTGGTTAATTTATCATCGGATGGTTAGAAGGAAATTCAGAAATCTGGTACAATACCGACTATTATCAATGAGTAAGCATCTAAAGACTGACATTAATTTTCCTTGTTATTCTCATGAAAATTCCTTGCCTAACGCACTGGATGTCGGTCTATTTATTATACAACTCTTCTAAATTTCGATTCTTTTATTTCCAGAGTTAATAATTTTGGTTCAAATTTTTTATGTTCCTTTATTTATTACTACCCTGACTTTAAAAAGTATAATTGCTCTTTCTCTTAACGTCCGCAGTTGAGTTTGTGCAGGTACGAACAAAAACTTTTCATTCTTTAAAGATTTATTCTTCCTCGATAATTTGCATGCTAACCATCGAGACGAGAAATCCCATCACCCACCAATCTGGAACAAATTATCGTCAAGTCTCCGAAAACAATCCCAATCTCGACATCATCTACGAACCTATTCGCTAATATCATCCGACCGCGGCATTCCCCAAACTTCATTTCCTGCATTAAGATAAGCCGTACCTCCTCCGTCCTCCGCCCCGCCAGGCGTTTCCCCATTAACGAATGCAACCGACACAAACTACCTACGGCGGCGTAGACGCGAACATCGTCGGTTCGCGCCGCAGGTTCCTTGCTAAATGGCTCAGAACCCGCAGTACGGCTCCTAAGTCCTATTACACGTCGAACGACGGGATAACGCCTCGTTCTCGGCCTCGAGTAATTGTTCGGCTTTTCCTTTAACGCGCCATCGAGGAAGAAGCCGTAGGGAGAAGGCCAGGTCGTGCGTCGGAGGAAGGAGATCCTTCCGCGCGAAGACGATAACGATAGCGGCGCCGGAATGGGCCCTCTAGTGGTCAAGTACCCGAAACAATCGGGGTGTAATGTTATCACGGCGAGCACCCCTTCGAGTCTAAAACGGTTATTGCTCCGGATTATCCGTACAGCGGGGCTCGTACGGCTCCGGGTTGAAGGAGATCGGAGAGAAATGTGGTTGTGCGTCATGTATACTACGTATGTATCGTACATACATACATACGTGCGTTATTACCGAGCAGGAGGAGAAAAAGGTGAATTACTGCAATGATGTTGCGAAAATGGGGTAATACAGAAGAATAATCGCAGATTTACAATTCGGTCGTTAGCGTTGCGATAAGCATTTCAGATCGGATTTTCGCAGAACAAGTTATGGTGGAGTAAAGAACGCAACATAAAGCATTTTGAGTTTGGAGTTTTTAGCCTTTTGATTAGATTTATGGCTTGCGAAAAGGTTCCTCCTTTACTAAAATGATAAAGTAATATATGACGAAAAGAAATTCGTGGATTTTGTTAACGCACTTCGCGGATTGAGTATGCGCGAGCATAGATATAAAAATCGAAATCGAAATGTATAAAGTTACTTATTAAAGTCAGTTGCTAATCAGCTGCTACTCGTTATTCCATCGTAACTGACGCTTTTAGGACAATTTTGAAAGGAAAACTTGGGCGTATTGGTGAAGTAATGGTCGTCGTAAAGAAGAAGAAGAGAAATGAAGTTGTCGTCACTTTTAAGTAAAATCTGAAGGGAATGTAAGATCATGCCACGCTTAGGATCGATCTAATGTAATAAATAACATTGTTCCTAATGATGGCATAATCTTTTTCTGTAATATTGCGCAGGTTGGTATCTTAACAAAATCCACCGACTCCACCCTTAGGTGGAGTCGGTGGACTTTGATCAGGGAAAATGAGAACCACAGGTACGATAAAAGGACGCCGAGAAGGATAAGGATACGAAAAGTGATAAAAATAAGGACCGGTTAGATGCAAAAAATAAAAAGCAAAGTCATGGATCCAGAATTATATAAAAGACGACGAAATTGAAGATAGGAAGAAGGAAAGTTATTAATATTGGAAGAACGAAAGAAGATGCACGAATACGAAGGGTAACGACAAAAATGGCACAATATAACGAAAGCCTGAAGGAAATCCGGCTCCCGTTTCGGGATAGTAAGGATAGAAGAAAATCATTATATTAAGAAGCAATGGACAAAAAGAAGTAAGTTCCTTACTCCTGATTTTCAGAATGTCGCTTGTTAGTCTCCCTTTAATTCATAAAAGATTCTGCACCCACCTCTTCATATCAAGCTGGGATTGCAAATTGGGTAAAAGCCACGTGTACAAAGATGGTATAGGGCTTTCTTTATTTAAGAAAACAAATGTCGGAGAATAAGCGATGCTAAAATAAAAGAAGCAATATTTGCGGTACCCCCTCCCCCATTTTTGGATGTTTTGGCAATACCTGAGACAAGCGAGAGGCTTGGCAGTTTTCCAGAGCTATACTAACAAACTTCCTGGGGAATAAGAAAGCTGAAGATTATAAATAGCTGGTTGATGAGTTGCTGTAAATTAGAAAGATTTGGGAGCAAATAAAGATTTTTTATCCAGACAATCTTGATTACCTGAGCTATGGGCATGGTGAGAAGTTTCACCAAGACATCGGCCAAATTGAATCTCGCCTCAAGGAAAAATGGAACGAACGTTTACGGACTACTGCTGGGACCTTAAAAAGGAGGAGAAGGCAATGGAATACAGGCGAAACTCGAGTAGAAATATTATATAGGTATTGTAAATAAATTTCGACATATTATGTATCTACATCATTCTTGAAAAAAATGAAATTTTTGAAATTTCGAATCCGTTTTCCTCGTGCTCAATCAAATTTGAGGACAAGCTACGAATTGTGTTGTCCGAAGGCGCAGAACGAAGCCACGATATTTTCGACGATATGCAGCCTGAGTTAACTGAACGATTATTTTCAATGTACAGCGTCACTATTTCGGTGTACAATTATCAAAGTTATTAAACATTTCTATACCAAAGCTCCAGATTGTGCATCCTATATATACAGTATTTTTAAAAGTACAGTGAGATTTTAAATGATTGTCATAGCCGCTTCCGTGTTTTCATGACAAAATACTAACAATAAGTTCCATTCAGAGGCGTACAGTTTTTCATATTTTTCCTTTTGTACTTATTTGGTATTATTTTGTACGCTCTAGGTCAGAAAATTACCAAGACAAAAGAAAAATTTATAGATTGCTAATTTATTATTATTATTAATATGAGTTTGTTACAAATTATTTAAAAAAGTGTGTGTGTTAAAGTATGCGCACATTACATGAATGTATTGCTTAAATTTTGTTGGAAAATTTTAGTAAATTAATAGCTCATGTTCATTTCAATGTGCACTGAAACAAAATATTAAATTTTAGTTACAAAGACTCACCTAGATAAGAGCTCTTATGTAGAATATGTACAAATAGTAAAAATATGTAGGTATACAGTGGAATCTCTCTTGAGCGGACACCGAAGGGACCACTGAAATGTGTCCCTACAAGGGGGTTGTCCGGTCAAGAGAAAACTACAAATTTAAATCAGTAAAATTTGTCAAAGATGGTTAGTTTTTTTGAGAAATACTTTTATTAAAAAAATAAACAACGCAATTGGTTTTAATAACAAAATCATTAATATGTATCTCCATATGTAATATAAGTATAAAATGTTATAGAATACTATATTATTTCAATAAGTATTCCTCCATCCTAGTTTGGCGTCTTTTGGTCTTGGCAATAATATCTTGAAAATGTAAGTCAAGCGATGAAAGTATATTCATAGCTTCTGTATCACCTTGGCATTTCACAAACGCTATAAGATCACGCGCTTTAGCCAAAGCCTCTTTATATGTTAAGATGTTGTTTCTTGCATCTTGAAAATCTACAGATTCAATTTCGTCTGTTGAGTCATCAGAAATTTTTTGAACTTCAGAAATTCGTTCTTGTAATGGTACCCATAAGTCCAAAGCTGATCTCTCAACTGGTAAATCATCATCGACATGATAAAAATCATTTAAGCTTTGCTCACTAACCCCTGCAAGACATTTTTCTGAATTTCGGCAAGTAGGTTTAATGGCAACTCATCTTCAGGCTCAAACTCTACATCAAATGCTGACGGAAATTCTTGGCTTTCAAACGTAAACCCTGCCTTACGGAAACAATTTTGAACTGTTTCAGAAGTAACTTGGTCCCACGCACTTTTAGCAAAATAAACTGCATCCAATAAGTTTATACGTTTCACTAAATCATGGGCTGTGTTAGAAATTTCAATGTTTGCTAGTAAGTGCTTCAGTATCAAAGTTCTGTAATTATGCTTAAAATTTTTAATAACACCCTGATCAAGTGGTTGGCTGATTGAAGTACAATTAGGCGGCAAAAAATGTATTTTAATGTTTTTAAAATTGCTGTTTTTTGGATGCGATCCCGCATTGTCCAAAAAAGTAAAATTTGCCTGTTTTGTGCTCCCATTTTTCGATCGAAATTTTCTAGCCATTCACTCATAATTTCACACGTCATCCACGATTTGGCGTTTGATTTCCATGTCACCGGTAATTTATCTTTTGTTAAATTTTTAAAAGCTCTTGGTCTAGATGCCTTGCCAATAGCCAGCAGCTTTTCTTTATCTCCAGCCATGTTCGCACAGTGCAATATTGTTATCCTTTGCTTAGACAATTTTCCTCCCACACATTTTTTATAAGGTCATGGTTTTGTTTGGTAATGCTCTAAAATAAAGCCCAGTTTCGTCAGCATTGTAAATATCTCTTGCTAGGTACCCTTTTAATAGAGAGGGCAGTTTTGCCATGAATGATGCTACATCCTCAGGATTAACAGAGGCGGCTTCGCCACATCTCGCTTTGAACGTAATATTGTGACGAATTTTAAACTTGTTAAGCCAACCGGACGAGGCATTGAAAGTGTTGTTACCCAAGGATTTAGCTATTTCTTTAGCTTTGCTTCGTATCAATGGACCTAAGGAGGAAAGTAAAATTATTGGAATAAAACATATTAGTCAATCAGCGTCCATTTAGTAAATTAATGATAATAAGAATCAACCTGTTGCAAATCCTTTGTATAGAATTACAAAACCTAATTTACTTACCAGTTAATGGAATTCCTTTATTGCGTGCTGCAACAAACCATTCGTAGGACAACTGATCAATTGTCAGTCCTTCAGCATTAAAAGCTTCTTTTTCATTTAAATTTGCATTTGAGTGCCATTTTTTTATTAGCAATTCTCTTTTCTTTATAATGTTAGAAGCTTGAGTTTTACTAATGCTAAATCGCTTCGATAAATTTCTCACACTTAATTTTTCTTTATTGTACACTTCAATCACTTCTATTTTTTGTTTCAGTGTTAATACAGACCTCTTTTTATCCATTTTCAAACGTCACGCGAGCACTAATGTATACAAACCAATGAGCACTGCTTTCCAAACTACAAATCACATCTGTTGTTTGGGGAATCCCCTAAATCTCGTAAATAATGGCTTAGATTACAAACTGTTAGTCAAATAAGTTTGTTCACCACACGTACGCACCACGAAGATTGCAAGAATTAGTATTGTCAACTCTCCGAAGCAGAAGCGAAAATTGTATAAAAACTTAAAAAAGATAAAAGTTGTGGTAAAAAAAACGTTAGATTGAAAACATTATATGAGAGAAAAACGATTTACTATACCCACATTTAAGTATGTTATGTGATGTAGTAAATATATGGCTCTGCTGACAAAGCGATCGTTGTTGTTAAAGCGGCCAAGTTAAAAGAGACTTCACAAGCTTATTTGTAAATTATGACATGAAAGAAATCGGACAAAAACAAACGAAATGTCCGTCCAGCAGAATTCTTTATGTCAAGCGTGTGTCCGCGTCCGCTCATGAGAGAGTCCGTTCAATGGGGAGCGATTGCAATGCTTTTCTTATAGGACGTTGCCGGGACCGGCCAACAGTGTCCGTCCAAAGGGGGTGTCCTCTTAAGGGAAGTATCCACAATGGGAGATTCCACTGTATATACTCAAATTATCATTGAAATTATAATGAATTTGTTCACTAAAAACATGTTAGGTGATGTGTTCAAAGTGTGAACCACCATTAACAGTACATGCGTCAACTCGTCTTTTCATATTGTCATATACATTAATCAGCTGCTGTGATGGTAAAGGCTGTAATTTGGCTTTATTATGTGTAATCTGTTACGATAGATTTTGCTTTTTCAATAGCCAAATAAAAACTAGTCTAATGGTGTTAAATCTGAAAATCAGGGAGGCCAAGGTCCTGTCTTAAAAATTCTGTTACCATAATATTCTTGCAAATAATTTTATGTTACTCGAGCAGTATGGGCAGTTGCATTGTCTTCCTGAATGTAACCATTACCAAGGTCATCATCATGAACTTGTTTAATAAAGTGATCTAATAAAACGCTGTAGCGAACGGCCGTTATGGTCTCTTCAAAAACTAATGGGCCAAATATAGGTCTTCTAGAGACAGCAACCAGTACACCTATTCTTACTGGATGCAGTGGGGACTCATAAAAAATATGGGGATTCTCGGCTGACCAAATCCTATAAATTTTGAGAGTTTATATAGCCAGATAGATGAAACCATGCTTCATCATCTCTCAAATTATTATTAAACCTGTTACAATAGTGTAACCTTTTCCCCGGATCTAATGGTAGTAGCTGTTGTACAACAGAAACTTTATAAGGATGAAGATATTAATTTTCCTTCACAACTTTGTAGGCTGTATTGTCGGATTCATCTAGAATTTAAAAAATTATTATAATTGATATCTCTTACTTACTTAAAAAAAACATTACTGCTTCTTTGTTGAATCAGTTGGCATAGTGGTTTTGTTGGACTTATTTCCATATTGACACGGATATCATCAATTTATTGTTCTGTTAGGATGACGTTCGGACGGTTCTCCCTTACAAATAGTCCCTGTTTGTCGAAATGTATCAATAATTTGGTACACATGACGTGTAAAATTAACGTGGTGAATATTTTCGTCAGGAAATTAGTTTAAAAATTCCTCTACACACAGTGCAACCGAATACTTCCATTGTCGCTCTTCTATTTATATATTTCTCTTGATCTACAGAAAGCGGCATTTTTATTTAACCTAGAATTTGATTTTAACATTTAAGTACTTCCTTTGAAGAAAATAACAGATTAAATTGAGTCCGGAAAAAGACTAATGTATTAAAATTGAAGAACACAAAAATATATAAAATGGAAAATTATTAAATACAACATACAAAATATTAGCACTAATGGTTTACACAAACAACAAAGACATCCAAAACACTGCAATTGTAGTAATTTTTGTTTAAGGCTAACTTCCTGAATAAAACTGAATGAAACTTGGTATGATACACCATATAATAGTAGTGGCAGCGCATAAATTTTGTCATGAAGGCACGATAGCAGCCTTGACAATCATTTAAAATTTCGCTGTATAAATAGGATCTGTAATTTAGAAATACGTTTCAAAAATTTAAGAAAAGGGATATGCCAAACGATAAATTTATTTTGTAACATTGTGTAGTAGTATTGTCGAATGTAGGTTTTCAGTAAATTATCATAAATAAACAACGAAATTGATCACGACTTCAATGGCCAAATGAAAAATTCCCCATACATGACCAGGTTCAGATGTCCCTGTGATTTATGAAATTACAGCATAACTTTTTAACTATGGTCTATCAGAAAACAGCATGGGTCTGAGTTTCCAATTCAGTAAACATTCACCTCAAACATCTGAAATCTATGATTATTCAGTTATCAAACCAATCCGTCATTTCGATAAGAACCTATTCGATTTTCTTTTTCACTTTATTTTCAGGTATCCGCATATTTCCTCTTCGTTTCGATAGGAACGCGTTCATGAATTGTGAAAAGTCGGGATCACACACGAAGGCGTACCTACGCAATTACGCCCGCGAGAGCTTTCATAATTTCGTACGAAATTTCAGCCGAGCACCACTCTAATTGGTCCGTTATCTCTGTGCGATTTACTCAATTAGCATCTATTTCATAATGTAGTACTTCAATCTCCCATAAATGGGCAGATGGTGCTGCACGAAACGCGCTCACCTCTCTATTCGTGCGCGTTAAATATTAACGTTGTTTCCACGCTTATTAATCCCGACATGTCTTAATTAGCAGTGCCGATGTTTAAGTTGCGACACGCGAGAATCGGGCACGATCTACTTGCTCCTCTTTCCATTTTCCCTTGCAAACGATTCAACTGAATTCGTTACAAGAATCCAAACGAGTTACGGAATTTTTGTTCCGGGGACGACATCGGAAAGACCGGATGAAACATACGGCGATCGACAGAAACGCGCCGCGCGGGGTCGTCGAATGAAGCCCCGCTGCCACCGGATATTGCCAATAGCGGAAACCGAAAGCTCTCTAATACAAACGGAACTTGATAATTTCGGACGTTATAGGATTATAACTGAATTTTCGAGCCGAAACGGACCGAGTTCGGGTGATGAAAATTTACGATGGACGGCGGCGAAGTTATCGACTTACAATTAGTTTACGTTGTTAATTCGCTTTATGCGCCTGTAAATTTGCGAGTTACCAAATTGGCGGAGCTGACGCCTTATAGACGAGGAAAGTGCCCAGATTGAGAAATTTCGAACAGTTTAGGGAATTGTTTAGAAGTGATAATAATTATTTTGATCGTGACGATTTTGCACTGAAAGATGGATAAAATTTAGGCCGTACTGTTCAGGTTGCTGACCACCAATTTAGAGCAAAATCGATTCGGGTTCCTGTGAAATTGAAGAAAAACTTGACGTACGAAAGAAGCTACGAAATTTTTACCGGTGAAAGTTTCACCATTTGCTCCTGTGCAACATTTACATATTTCCTTCCATGCAGTATTACCGGAAGCAGTTTCTGGAAGTCGACTTTCTCTTAATTTTCCAAGTTTTTATCAAACTTGTCCTCTTTCCTATTCTCCAGTTCATTTGCTTACTTGGCGATTGAAAACTGATCATCTGCTAGGCTTGTCTCTTCTTCTCTTTGTTCTCCTTCTCCTAATTGTCTTTCTTCTTTTCGTTCAATTTTCCTATATCCCATATAAGTAAACAAATCGTCTGTTCTGTCCCAATTAGTCTTCCTCCGTTGTGGATGTCCACCTTTTCAGCGGTCTGCCCCTAGGTCTCCTTCAGCAAAGTTTATTAAATTTGACTCTTTTCGTAAGTCGTCAATTGTTCTCCATTCTCCACCTTCTCTTGATTTTCCAACTTCTTGTAAAGTTCCTCTTTTTCATTCTTCAATTCCTTTCATAATAATGATAACCTAGTTTATTGCCCAGCAGGATAAAACCAGTTACAGGACAAAAATAAAATAGAAGAGTGGATAGTAACATACTAAACAAAAATTCCTTTGCTTACTTGACGATTGGAAACTGATCAACTACTAGGTCGGTCTCCCCTTGTTCTTCTCTTCCCGTCTCCTTCTTTTTCTTCTAGTTATCATTCTTCTTCCTCTTCTGCTTCTCCTTCTCCTTCTCCTTCTGTCTTATATACCATATAGATAGACCTCTCGCCTGTTCTGTCCCAATTAATCTTCCTCCGAAGTGTATGTATCGACCTCTTCACCAGTCCGCCACTAGATCTTCTTCAGCAAAATTTATTGAATTTGACTTTTCTTATAAGTTGTCAGTTGTTGTCTATTCTCCAACTTCTCTTAATTTTCCAAGTTCTTGCTTACTTGACGATTCTAAACTGATCATCCACCAGAGTTGTTTCGTCTTCTTCTTCTTCTTTTCTCGTCTCCCTTTTCTTGTTGTTCTTCTCCTTCTTCTTTCTTATAGGTCATATAAGTAGGCCATTCGTCTGTTTTGTTTCAATTGGCCTTCATCCGATGTGGATATCAACCTTTACAGCGGTCTTCCCGTAGATCTTCTTCAGGAAAATTTATTCAATTTGACTCTTTTTATAAATCTGGCCAATTGTTGTCAATTCTTCACCTTCTCTCGATTATCAAAGTTCTTTTAAAGTTCCTCATTTCGACTCCCCAATTCATCTGCTTACTTGACGATTGGAAACTGATCATCTACTAGATTTGTCCGATCTTCTTCTTCTTGTTTCGTTTCCTCCCTCTTCTTCTTTCTTATATGCCGCTTGCCTGTTCTGTCCCAATTAGTCTTCCTCCGAAGTGTACGTACAACATTCTATCGACCCGTTCAACTGGTCCGTCCCTAGGTCTTCTTCAGCAAAACTCTGAATTGAATTTGACTCTTTTCTTTAAGTCGTCACTTGTCGTCCATTCGATCACACGTGCTCGTTCTACATTTTCCATCTAGCTCCATTCCATTTAGATATTCCCCGGACGTTACTCAACTGTCATAGATCTTCGATTCAAATTTTGTTATGAATAGCCTTTCCAGGTCTCCAATCACCTTCATTTCTATCATACTCATATTGTGTGTCGTTTTACATGTATCAGTTCTTCCGATTATCTTTTAGTTTTGGAATTATTAAGTCTCATTTAATTGACGTCTGTTTCGTTGTTTTCTTCATCATCTTACTGTGACCCACTTCTCCATTGTTCCGTATTCCGTTTCTTCTTCGTCTTGTAGATTATTTGCCTCCTCACTTCTGCAAATCTTTTCCTTAATTCTAGATTCAGAACTCACCACTTATTCGGTATTTTCACATTGATCTCTTCCCCTTATTATTCACCTACCACCAATTTTTATTTTCCTTCTTCATCTTCCTTAACGTTGTTTCCTATGTCACCTCTTCCTTTTCCAAAACGTGTGTCTTTAAATTCTCATGCAGTGCAAGTTGTTATTCATGACGTTCTCCAAGTTCTTGAGATATTTGGTGATTTAGAAGGCTATTTTGTTTGAGTCTTAATCTAAGCATTGCTTGCTGTTACAGGTCGCATTCTTGGACGTCATTTGCCCCCTATCCCCCAATTCCCCAATTAAATCGTGATCGTCCCTACCCAAGAAAGAGACTAAGACACCGTTATGGAGCCCAGAGACTTAAACGGACCTAAGGAGCACCCATTGATTTAGCTGCAAAGTTCTGGATCGTCCTTCTGATCTTGACACGTGTGATTTTGGCTAGGTTCGACAAACGAAGACTCATCTGACGGGAAGGCGATTTGTCACAGATGAAGAACTTCTGCAGGCCTGTGATGATGAATATGCCCCAAACACACACGGCCAAGAAGCGCTTGAGAAACTGACTTTATCAGTGGCTTAGAGGGATGTAGGGGTGCATAGAGGGTAATGAAAATTACTTGGAAAAACTGGGCTAAACATAGCAGCACTTCCGAACTTTCTTACTCCTTTTATATTGTTTAGTACCTTGAAGAAATCCTCAGTTACCTAATCGCCAAATCAATATCATTTTAATTTGAAAGGTCATCAAATAACTGAAAGTAAAAATTTTTGGACCATATTGTCTTAACTCTACCTTATCTGACAAGTTTCAAATTCTGCAATTACTATCGAATCGCACGAATTTCAAATAAAGAAGAAAACGATCAGCTTCGTCCAGTACTAAAACATTATTACAACCGTGTCACATTAACCGAGCAATGTTCACTTCATAAAGAATAAACACGTAACGATTTATTACGATATGTATCGAACGTGCGCGCTTCCTTAACGCGCGGATTATTCTCTTATTTATCGGAACAGGTCGATGGGTATTAAGGCGTTCGCCAGCTTGTTCCGTGCTTTTTATGGGGTCAATTCGAACGAATCATCTACCGGCAAACTCGATACCATCGACAGTACGGGAACGTACGGGCGCTTTGTTTCCGGAACGTGTTGTATGCGAATTTGGAATATAAAAATATGGCGAACAAGGCGAACATAATCGTAACGAGAAATGTTGCAGCGCACTTCGACCAGTCGGTTATCCGTTTCGTTTTATTGCGGAACAAACGAACGGGAGAAAATTGACAAAACTGCGTTGTATATGTTAGGTACGTTCTTGTAAAGGTACTTACGTTGCGATCTTGAGAGAAAAATATGGACTTATTGGCGATGTAATAGTCGTCGTAACGTAGAAGAGGAATGAGGTTGTCCCCGTCTCTTTTTTGTCGAGTAAAATCTGAAGGAAATGTAGGAATGTATCGAGTTGGACCGATTTGATGTCGTAAAACATAAAATTATTCCTAATGATGGCATCAATTTTGTAGTACTACTGACTACACATCCCGCCCGTCATCCTGTACACGTGACCAAACCACCTAAGCTGTCCTGCTGTGATTTTTTTATCTTATCAGGGCTAATTTGAGATCTGGTGATGAGCGAATTCTGTATTAGTTGCACAATCCTCTTCTTCGTAAAACACTTCTTTGTCATTCAACAAGCTCTGAATGAACAACGGAGTTTTCTTTGTTATTGTAAGTTTTGCCAATATTCCAGCGTTTTTTCCCGGGTTTCATTGGACAATATTTCCTAAATTGCGCCGGCCCCCAAATCATGCAATTTTTTCTGCGCTCTGGGGTTTTTGATCCGAACGCTAGTACCACAGATAGGTCACCCAATGCATCTACGTAAAATCTTAAGGGACTGTCTACATTATAGGTATTTTTCCTTTTCTGGCACTTTGGCTAACATACGGGTCATTCCCATTTGAAGCCGTGTGCCGTTGTCAATTCTCTCATAAGAATGGGCTATCTGTATGACTCATCCATGTTGGTATTTTCTGGTGTTGCTTCGGACAATACTTATAAAATTGAGTTGGTCACAATTCATGCTCATAGGTACCTTTATTTCTTCCTCCAGCAGCATTCCCTCAGTTTAGCTTATCATAGGGGACGTGAGTTTTGCTAGAATCCTAGTAGTTTTCCCATGTTCTTAGGCTAAGATGTCCCAAATTCAACTGACGATATCAAAATTCTTTCGAAAAAGTATGAACAAACCGAAAAAGTAATTTTTCGTATTCAATCGACGTTGAAATCGTCGTTTTTTGCGCTTTTTGCTAACGTTTTCATTTCTATCTTTTCATGTTTCCTCAATTCATTCTAACCATATTTTTTCCAAACCTTGCCTCGTTTTTACTCAATTCTTTGGCCACATTCCAGATGCCTGGTCACATCAATAAAGTTGTCCCTTTTAATTTTCGAGTGAAAAACCATTCTTTCAGATTTCAATTGTCATCTGCGTGTTTCCTATACGTTTTGTGGTAAATCAACGAGATTGATGCTTATAATCGGGGCTTGGTTTTATAATTTTCCTACTTCCGGACAAGCTTTTGTGGTTCGTTATTATCTCTTAATTAAGGCTGTACTTTAATAATCATTTTTAATAATAATACTTCAATATAAAACACCTAATATAAGGACAATTTGAATAACGATCACGCAACCTTCTTGTCCCAAAGTTTATAACATCGAGGAGAAGCCGCATTAATCCACCTGTAGTAATAAAGCGATATAGTTCCAATTAAAAAATTAGCTTCTTTGGTATTAGACTTTCAAGGTAATGAACATCAAACATAACTGTAACGAGACTCGCTCTATATATTTACTTGTGCGTGCGATACGTATGTAAATAGTCCTCGGACTATTATTCATTGCGCCTTAATTAGAGGAGTTCCAAATGGTTGCCCGTTTCTTCGACCTATCGTTTCCGTGCGGTACTTTTATCGATGCACACCCGCGTGCAGCTTAGTTAGTCTTAAAGTACAAAACAATTTTTTAAAAAGACGGTGAAACTGGAAACGATTTTCCTTTTAATCTTTTCAATTGAGAACAAATACAAAACTTTTGGAAATTAGGCAATGAAAGAGGACATGAAGTCCTTGAAGTATACTAGGAGGAGGAGGCCAATGAAAATGGATGGAAAATGGACGAAATATTGTTGGAATAGATCCTGCATCAAGTTCCTGGTGTGGTAACAAATAGTCGATGCGTTCTTCCCCTTGAACGTAAACGTCTGAACTCGCGAGATTGATACCTTCCACAAGTCCAGAAATCCTTCCTGAAGCTGGTCAGTTACCAGAATTGATAAGAATCAAACTTAGACGGCATGTAAGTACATCTTTTATCATCACTCAAAAGATGGCGATCTGATACCAAGGTGAAAATTGGAGACATGTTTCTAGAAATTGACTACCAAGAAGGATACATCAACCAAGAAAAGGACGACTATCAACTATATTGCATCATATATTTTGCTGTATTCCTTTATATCTGTTATTGGCTGACAAATGAATAACTAATTTTACTCTACTCCAAGCGCGCATTACAGTAAACATTTCAAGTTATAGTGCTATAGCTATAGTGGTAGTCAATAATTCTTATTTCATTATTTTACCAATAATTTTTATCCCTGAAATGTCGAAACATTCAAGATATTTCAAATCATTGGAAATTATAAATAACATAGATGAAGAGTGCTCGGAATTTAGTGAAGAGGAACTATCTGAAAGTGAAGTGCATAGCATAGAACAACATGATGACTCATTTGACACTACGGACGAATGTGAGTCCTCAGGAAAAGAAAGTGAGGACGAGAATATTGTGAATATACGTAGAGGACGAACGAGAAGGAGACCGTTATCGAGTTCAGAAAATGAAAGTGATGTGGAAGACCGATGTATCGAAATTACGGCTGATGGTACAATTTGGCAAGAAATAGGACCAGGCTCAACACCTGGACGATCGACAATTTATAATATTTTTAGTGAGGTTATAGGTCCGGCAGCATATACCAAACGAACTATTATGAAGGGCAAAGTGAGAACTGCATTTTCTTTGCTTATTGACAATCATGTAATGGAGCACGGAAGAAAATGTCCAGAAAAAGAAGCCTTTCGGGTATTGGGAACTAAATGGAATCTTACTCTTGCAAAAATAAATGCGCGTATTGCTCTTATATATGCACGTGGCGCATGAGGCAAACAACTTGAACATCTCATATCTATGGAACAATAAATGGGGTCCTGCTTTTTTCAAAAACCATGAGCAGGAATGATGTTTGTGGAATTATGCGGTTTATCAGGTTTGATAAAAAAGTCAACGAAGCCAGCGTTTACAAACAGATAAGTTTGCTCTAATCTCTGCAGTATGGTACAAATTCATCGGGAATAGCCAAAATTGTTACAATCCTGGGGTACATGTAACTGCTCGATGAACAGCTTTTTCCAACCAAAGCGAGGTGTAGGTTTACGCAATATATGCCGAATAAACCGGATAAGTTTGGTATCAAATTCTGGCTAGCATCTGACGTCAGCACAAAATGCATTTTAAATGGATTCCCTTATTTGGGAAAGGATGAAAACAACGTAGTTTCATCTCCGCTTGGGGAATTTGTTGTCCTCAAACTACTGGAACCGTTCACAGGATGCGGAAGAAGCGCCACTACAGATAATTTCTTTACGAGCCCATGACTAGCTGTAAAATTACTAGAAAAAAATCACCCTTGTTGGAACTACCAAAATCCGCCAAGCAGGCGAAAGATGGTATGCCACGCTTCTCAAAAAAAAAATATATATATAAATCGATTCATTGTTTCCTTACCGTTTATAAAAGTAAGCCAAACAGAAAAGTGCTTCTACTAAGGTCAAAGCATAAATCTGTACCTAAGCATCGAAAAAAACGGTAAGCGTATACCTGAAACGATCAGATTCTACAATAGTACTAAATACGGTGTGGATATGACGAATCAGATGGCAAGAAAATAGTCCGTGAAATCGAAATCGCAAATATGGCCTGCGCAGATTTTCTTCAATATTCTTGACCTGGCTGGAATCAACGTATACAGAGAAACAACCGGCGAAAAATTTCTAGACAACAATTTTTATTCCAACTAACTGAAGAACTTGCCGAAGATTTTCAACATGAAGAACAGGAAGAAGAAGAAATTATACAGAAAACGTTAACAAATTCAAGTTCGGATTCTCATGTGCAAACGCGAAAAAGTTGCCAAATAGGTTTTTGCAGAGAAAACAAAACTACAAAAATCTGTTTCAAATGCAACAAATATGCCTGTAGAAAATGCTCCTTCGAGAACCCAATAATTTGCAAAATATACTCGTGAACATAAATAAAGTATTATTTTTGAATGAATAAAGTTTGAATGAATAAAGTATTATTTTCATGTTGTTTAAATTTAATAAATAAACAATTTTGGATCGTTATTTGAAATAAATCGTGTTATTTATGTACCAAATTGTGCTAAATGATATATTTTTTGCTACACATATATAACATTTTAAAGACGAGTCACTTGACCCGCTGTGGTAGGAATAGGTATACATGAAGTAGCGGTAGGTTTAGTGTTAAGTAGAGGGGTGTAATTTACACCCCGCGCGAGTAAGGGCGGGTCAACAAACTATAATGATTATTAACTCTTGGGGAAAACGTGTAAACAGAGAAGATTTGTTTATTTTTATGGGTGGCACTAATAGAATTTCGTTGACTGTAATTAAAATTTGGGGTTGCCCTTCACATTTCTCATTCTCAAGGCTGCATAATCTCACCCCACTCGAATATCGTGCGAAATCGACCGTTATTTCCCAAAAAGCAACGCTAAGAACGTCAAGAAGAACAACATTCCGGGGAGTATGTCGAGGCCAAACTGGTCGCCGCGTTCCGGGCCCAGACTCGAGGGCTCCGCGTAGCACCGGCAGCGAGGAGGACTTGGGGAACGTGGAGGCGGCGATGACGTCATTTCCGAAGCTTTCCGCGGTCCCCTCGCCGATGCTCCCTCTTCGTCTAGCGCCCGCCACCGCCGCCGCCGTCGTTACGGATCGAAAGCGCATTCTCAGGCACCGAACAGTCGGCCGCCGTCGGCCAGCCGAATTGATCACCGGGTCGTTTAATCATACTAGTCGTAAACGCAGCGTCGAATTGGCTGCATTTGTTTACTATATACGTCGTCCCCCCGAGCACACAACAGCTAGTGTTGCTGTAACGTCGAAGATATAACAGCCGTTCGCTCGCAGTACGCATACCGGCGCTAAAAACGCTATCGCCGTTTTCGGATTCGATCCCTTCGTCGGGTCGATTTATGCTCGAATCGCGCGATGAAATGAACTCCGGCCGTTCCGATCGTTGTGTTCACGTTCACGTGCGCGTCGTCGGTTGATGTATCGCCGCCTTCGACGAGCTGCATCGTTCGCGCTCCGAACTATCCGGCCCTCTTCTAGTCATCGTGACAAATCTGTGCGGAAGAGAACGACCGTAATCTATAAACTTTACGATTCGTGCGCTCTTTCTCGATGCAGTAAAATGGTTCGCACCCTCGTGATTTGAATCATAGTCGGCGCCGTTAATTTTTTGCTGTTCGTCGTTGTCATTACGGAAATGGTGTACCAACGAGTCGCAACTAACAGTAAGTTTTTATATTTTCCCAAGTTTGTCGCCGATGATAAATCAGTTTATCCAAACACAAATTTTTATTGAAATATCCTTGTATAGTTCTTGCCCTCATTTGGAAGGCTCCTAGTTATTTAAGATCTAAAAAACAGGTATTCCAATTTTTATCTTGTACTGCCAATGCATGCCAGAAAATTATCAGAATTTCCGCAATTTCATTTCTCTTGTTCCATCACTACGGCTGATTTACCGATACTAATTTTGAAGAAAAAAAAGGATTCTAAAGGTTGTACCTTGGCACCCTTTTCGTTTTTCAAATTCCTGGCTGTTGTCCCACCATTTGATTCTGTGAACGGAATCGCTTCTCGATAGTAACAATCATCCCAAAAGAGATAAGAAGAAATACCTTTTTCTTTGTCCGCGAAACGGTGATTGAGGTTTCCCTCACAAAATCGCAGTCTTCTTCGTGGCTGATTTGCTGGTCTTTCATATCATCCTCTTGCGTCAAGATTTCAACTATCCAAGTTTTGAAGATTTCCACCGTTCAGGAGTTCTTCCTCCAGTTGACATGGCAGACGTTTGAGACGGCGGAAAGTTCGAAGAACAAACTTGTCCATAGGACCCTTCTACACTCAACAGATCATAGACCGTTATATCTATCTCTGTGGTTTATCTCTCCCCGCGATGTAAGTATTCTAGGAACGTTTGGGTTTTCTTTTTTATCATGTTTTCCTATGTTTTCCCTTGCCTTGTCCAAAAAATTTTCTGAGAAAAATTAGATAAAAAATAAAAGGAAATACAGGTAGGAATCAAAGACCAACCCAAAAGATCTACAGATAAAAACAGTTGTTATCCAGTCTGAAACTTTATCGCATATTCCCTTTCGGAGAAATCATATCGTCCCCCGGATCCATAATAATAATAAAGATCTTTATTCTCAAAAAGAAATGTATAATCAAAGCATAAAATACAAAAATAATGAAAATCTCAAGACGAGGTTCAAGTTTATGCGGATAAGCTTGCTATTCCACCTTGGCCTTGTCTTTGTCGTGTTTAACCCAGACGAGTCTCTCAATTTACGTGAAATGTGATAAAACTTTCGAATGCCAAAAATAAAGCGTATAAACACCAATTTGGCGCCTTTTGTATGCAATATATATGTTTCGAGAAAAACGCGTTTAAGGTTTTAAAGTATGTCGTGGAAATGAAAAAATTAAAAACTGTTAAAATTTTGTATGATTAATCTGCTATCCCAAAAGCATAAGGCTGTTCTTCGATGTTCAAATATTCTTCCTCATTCTCCATCCTCGAAGATTGTAAGCTTGAGCGTGCCTATTTCGCCGCATCTGCCAAAGACAGCTCGGCGCTTAGCATCGATTTCAAGATAAAAATCGTATGATCGGACGCCAATAACCATCTTCAAAACTTTTATGATTCATAGAATATTTGTCGGACCATCATTAAAATACCAGACAGTGATATCAGTGGCTATATTTAAGACTTTTTACCACTTCAGTAAAATCTTACAGTCAAATTCCAAATAGTAGCATTAAAACTTTCGTTGGTATTTGGATGTAGCTTTCAAAGCAACTGGTTTCGGCTCAGCTCCTTATAAATCGGTTTGGTGTCCAAGGAATCCGCACCTTTCCGGCGCGGGAAAATTTTTGTGTCACTCATTTTAACTCATAACTAGTCTGAGATTACCAAATAAACTGTTGGAAATCAGCACTACACACAAAAAGCCGTGAATTCTGACGAGAAAATTATGTCACGAACATATAAATTCTAAATTAAGCACGGAAATGCTTTTAACTGAACGTAAACACTTTTTAACGACATCTGTTAGTGTATCATTGGAGTTGGAAATCAAGAGGTAAGACATCAGGCTGTACCTTCCCAGCAGGTATTTATTTGACGCAAGTAGTCGTTTCGGAGATGTACGACACGCTTCGGGAAGAGCACGAATTTTCAAGGAATTTTTTCTTTCAAATAATAAAGTTTTGGCCCCATATTCTAGAAGATTCAAAGCATGTATTAAGTCAATAATGTCAGTCAGTGATGTCCCCCTTTAACAGTCTCGTTTCTAATGTAGTTGGATTTCGCATTTCGTATTTACGTTTCACAATATGTACCCAACCAAACTGGAAAGGCATAGTCATGTCTCTTCTTCAGATTGAACGCCACTAAAGGGTTTTCTTTTATTGCAGTTGAAGAAATTCACCTTTTTCAATGAAATACTTCTTAAGTACGTTGTACAAACACGTAAGGCTCTACAGCCATTATTCCATACATTTTGGACACACGGTAGACACATCAGCATTATCATATAAATTTCTTATAAATATAATTCCCTAATTTTTAAAACATTCCTCAGATACGTGCGATATAAGCCGCCCGTACGAATTATCTGCGTTCCTTCTCGACGATAAGCGGCTTTATCTGCCGATGTAGGCTCCAAATCCGACGTCTCGGCATTCGTGCTGCATCGCCCTCTTCTCAGGATTGTTCACCTGCCGTATTAAACGTATCCATACGTATAACATACGTGGATTTATATTTACGTTCCCGAACATTGTGCAGACCTTCGAAGTATTAAATTTACATTCCCCGACGGATAGTCGTAAAAGCGAGAGAAGAGGCTGGGTAAATATTTATACGCGTCGCGCTAATTGCTTAAGCAAACGTCTCACGACGACGCGACGGTCAGTTTGGAAGATAACGTGAACGTTTTCGTGGGTAAATTGAAAGTGTCTGGTTGTAAAATAGCGTTTGATAGAGTCAGGTGGTATTTTTTATTATATGATTATGTCGACTTTCTACGTACCTTCTTTTAAATTGCGACCCTTTTAAAATCGTAATTTGGTTGCTTTCTTGGTGCTTATCTTCCCGAGGAGGTTACCTAACGTAAGTATTTTACTTATGAAGCGCTTCATCGTTGAATGGTACGACCCAAAAGGGCACGGCGAAAATAGCATGACGCTCGAGTGTCTGTGTGTGTGTGTTTATTGGTAACCAACCCAAAAGGAGTGAGTGAACGAATGATGACCCCAAGAAATTTTTAAAGTCGTCTTTAGCTGTCCTGGGCTTACGCCCGGATCAATCAGAAGGAAGTTTTCTTTTCCAGAAATCAATGCAATCGTGATAGAGGCTCTCTGTTACCGTCCGGTCAATTACGTACGGCATTGGATTAGCACTTAAATAATCTTTTACAACCTCAAAAATTTCAACTTTCAAAATAGAGCTGTTAACGATAATTCCTTTTGGAAAAAGCCATTCAATTGCTGTATATTTTTTCCATGCTTTGGTAGGTTGCTTTTCGGCTTTGACATAATGGTAAGGTGCATTATCTACTACAATAACACTGTTAGGTTCAAGATATGGCATCCACATTGTAATGGCTCCCACACGTATCTTCAAAAAGTATTCACTTTTTTTGATTCAAAAACCAGTAAACCCTCAACAACATCTTCCCTACCAATCTGTAAAATAATCAACCGGTTCCCTTTTCCAGAAGGATTTTTAATCCTGTTGGTAATCAACATGTACTTGTCTTGCAGCAAATATTGTTATATCTTTCTATCCATTTTCCTTGGTGTGACCAGCATTAATTCATGTTTCATCTAAGAAGTATATTTTTCTACCTTGTTCATGAAACTTTCTAATGTCTTCACAAAAGAAAATGTCTTGTCGTTCTAATATCACATTCCGGCTGCGCTTCTCCCACGTAAAGCTCAATTTCTTTAAGATTTTCCAAAATGCTTTAACTCAGGTAAAGCGTCATCCGCATTAACAGCCCACAATAGTTTGATAAATAGGTTTAAATCTAAAATTAATTTCATATGTATTTCCTCTTGATATTTTTGTACGCGTACGTAGGCAATTCATTATTCAAGACAAACGAATGTACATGTCTTCGAGTAGCTGATTTCTGGGCTTCGCCCAAACGATGATGCGTAGTTCCACGAACACGTTTTCTAGGAGGTGAATTAACAGTTCCAGAAGAACTGATTTCTTTCACAATCTCCCACACTGTTCGTTCTCCTACGTCAAGTTGTGTTGAAGCCAACTTGTCTGAGGTTGATTTAGAGAGATTTTGTTGCTTTAATTGCAAATATAAATTGTAAATCATTTGCCTTTGTCTACTATCAATATCGTTCCCCGGAAGATTTTTGATGGCCCTGCGGGCGGGTCAACAGCTAGGTCAACCACCATTTCTTCGGCCATATCGAAGTTATAAATCTATGAATATTCTATTACATCACTGTACAGATATAATTTAGAAAATAATACCTTAAAGTATTAATAATAAAATAGCATAGTAATGTAGCTGTGAAAACCAGAAAAATGAAGCCAAAAAGGAGGTTATGATAACTTGTTATTGTTTGTATCCACAATTTCAGATTTTATTTTGTATGTTGGTATATTATACAACCAGAAGTTAGCTATAGTTGTTTTTCTCATATTTGGCAACTACAGAAGGTTTCCCCATAAGGCTTATACTGCACTCTTAAAGTGAATGATGTCGTATCTTTGTATGTTAGCCCTAGAAAACGATCGTATCTTCTTCCTTGTGCAGAATTGATTTAAAATAAAAGAACTTTCAATTATGGTAATTATTAATCTTTATTTATTGCTCTATCCCAATAGAGATCTTGCGTTATAAATGAAAGATCACATGCATATGTAAGTCACATCGAAGGCGTCATTGCCATCCACCATCACCAACAATAATATCAAATCCTTCCCCAACTTGAAAAATGATTAATTCCTATTATTGTCTTACTAAATCCACGTGACCCGCAAATAGTCGAAAGCAAACGGCCACAACCCAGTTCTCATAATCTCTTTTGTACTCGCAAGATTGGCAAACCGTAAATTGTAATATCGTCGTCGTTCGGAGTGAGCAATCGCTCGTTGTTTGTTTGATTCTGCCTTCGTTCGTTCCTGAGACGACCTAATTAGAACGATGGAATCGTAATGTTTCCGATGAAACGCAGTCGTTGTGTCGCTGAGATCACAGGGGTTTATTTTCCGGAGGACATTCCTCAATTATATCGATTCGTAATCGAGTGGGGTTTTCTTCGTCGCGAAAGTTCGAACGTATTTCCTCTTGCGTTTTGTATTCACAAGTGGTTGCATTTATCTTGAGGTATTTCGCTAGTGGTCGGAATCAATTTATTCCTTCGAATTTTGGAAGAATATTGAGTCCGTTTTACTAAACCCGGAAGATCTTCTACCAACGAAATTGTATTGTAGGAATTTCAAACATAGACGAGAGCAACGCATTGTCCCAACCCAAATCTGTTGTAACTAAGGTGCAACAAACGCGAGTCCTGCTCGCTGAAAAAACAGTCTACCGTGTGTCCCAGATCGAGTGGAATTGCACGGGTCACTTTCCTATTATTGAAAATGGAGCTTTAGTTAAAATGGACTAAGTTTTGGAGCTTTGTATGCTGTTTGAAAAAGATCGAAATGACAAACCCGTCAAAAACTATTAAAAGCAAAAACAGAAGACTGTCATTTTCTTGACTATCAAATGTTTTCGTAAGTATAAGAGATACAAAAAAAGTTTCAACATGAAAGTCACTATTTTCGGCCAATTTAAAATTCATCTCGACCAAAATTCAAGCTGGCTGCTTCTGAAATGCTCGTATCAACTTCCTCAAGTTAAATGTCCGCCATATTGGATTTTCAGGTTATTGGATAGAACGTTTTATTCCCTTGAATAGAAAATACCAGTAAAATTAAGGTTCTTTTACATTTCAATCAAGTAGGCTTACATAAATCCAAACAAAATTAAGTGAAATTTATTTTAGAAAATCTTTGTAGGTATGTAATTCCTCTAATACTTCAACCACCAAAGACATCGTGACATCACTTTTTAAATGTATAATCAAGTAGGTAAGTAGCTATGATGAAAAACAATAACAAACGTTATCACAATCTACCAAAAAACGATACTTAAGGGTGTTCGGTACTTTTTTACAGGATTGGTTAAACTTGGTTCCAAAACTATTTCGAAAGTTGTATATTTTAGCTCTAAAAGATGTATGTATAATAATAAAATATTAATTGTTTACAATTTTAAGAGGTCAGGAAGGTCTAATCTTTTGTCAATAATAAGTGAAGAACCAGCAGGTTTACAGGCTTGAAATTTTGAATACCACATACTCGATACGGTAGATAAGACTTATCAAAGAGCATTTTTGTAAATTTCTTTGTTATCGCTGCTTTCTTGAAGCCCAAAAAATGGCGGTAAGCCTGTGGTCATTTTTGTATTCCTTAATGGAGGTTAAATTCAACAACAAACAAGGAATTTACAAAAATGCTCATCGACAAGTCGTAGCTATCGTGACGAATACACGGTATACAAAATTTCGTGTCTGTAAACATACTGGTCCTTCACTTACTATTGACAAAAAATGGAAGCTATAGAAGCTCTTAAGATTGTAGAAACTAGTATTTTATTGTTACACACACTAGTTTTAAGGGTCAGGTATACAATTTTCAAAATAGTTTTTGAACCAATAAAAAAATAATTTTAACCGATCTTGAAAAAGTATCGAACACCCTGCGCAAGTTACCTACAGTTATTTTTATTACAAATTTAAAAAATTACGGCGAATTTCCCAATTACTGAAAGCTACGATGTTTTCCACATTTATTTAAGTATTCAAAAATGTCCATCTTGCTGCCCAAATTTATTTAACTAATTTTCCGGAAAGGAGACAACCAAATATCTGTCGACAGAATAGCGTTCTGGAGCGACTTTTAACGTAAATCGGACATTGGAAAAAATTAATAACTGTTTAAAAGACTGGACAAGAATAGGCAGCGGTATGGAAGTTTGAAAAAGCCCATTAAAACTAGGAAAAACTAATAAAATGTTATTAGTGGAAGATCATAATTACAACGGTGAGTTAATAACAATGGCCAGCATTTTGAACATTTTATGTGATTATTAGGATTAAATTTTATTATTTAAAATTAATTTTGTTTGTCTTTGTTTGGATTTAAATAGGCCTACTTTATTAACATGTAAAATAAGTTAATGTTACCGGTATTTTTTATTCAACCACACCTTATCTTGCATCGTTAAAAAGAATAAAGAATTCTATCCAATAATCTAAAAATCCAATATGACGGCCATTTAACTTAAGGAAGGAGTACTTCAAAAGTAGCCACCTTGAATTTTTGTTCGATACGAATTTTAAATTGGTCTTAACGAAAATAGTGACTTTCGTATGAAAGTCTTTCTCGTATCTCTTATACGAAGATGTTTGATTTGCAATAAAATGATAATTTATTGTTGTTTTCTTTTTAATAACTTCTGACGGATTCGACATTTTGAACTTTTTCAAACAGATCATATAAAGCTGCAAAACATATCCTATTTAACCAAAACTTCATCTTCAATAATAAGAAAGTTAGGCATGCAATGCCACTCGATCTGGGACAGACGGTATATACCGCGAACCAGACACGCGTTTGTCGAAAAGGGGCGATAGACCTATAGAGTTGTTTCATTATCGTTTGGCACTGCCAACTGCGTTGATCTCTACGATCCTGTATACAGACTTTTTAAAAATATTGGGTTATTTCGATCCCTTGTGTAAATATGTGCTATACTGTCAAACGAAAATTTATTTGAAGCTCTGAAAAAAGCTGACAAAAATGCAATTAAATCGGTTGAGGTTAAAGAATAATATAACAACTATGTATACATACGACGGCAACAATAACGACAGAAACAGAAATTAGTCATAATTTGCCGTATATTTTTAGGTTGCCAATATATACAGCGGTATCTCTCTCATATCATCGCTCTGTTTCGTTTTATCGTCAAAATTCGGTAACTGAGTCAGTGCCAAAGAATAATGAAACAACTCTACAAATTTGATATACACTAGCGTTCATAAGTATTTGGGCGTCCATGTATTATAAACCTTTGTATACTACATAGCTTCTAGGAAATTCATTCTTACAAAATCGAATAATTATAGGGACAGCATTAAATTATATCTAGACGAAACTAAAATGCTGCGATTGGGTGCGGCCGTTGTCAAAAAGAAAGGAGGTCACAAGTTCAGATATAATGTGTAATTCTACTGCCAAGTATGCAATTAGCTTTATATATGTATATATATATATATATACTTTTCACTAGTGCTTTTACTCTTTTCTTCTAAATCTATGGGTGCCCAGATACTTTTGAACGGGAGTGTATGCGACGGAGCTGTATATAGACTGTTCTTTCAACGAATAAAACGCGCGTTTGTCGAACCTGACTTGTCACTGCAGAAGAACTGCTAAGTTCTTGTTATCTCGGTTTAACTTGTCAAGTTAGTTATAGTTTTGTCAGTCACAATTTCGCACTAATTAAAAGTTGCTTGTGCTTTCCTGACTTTTCTTTCTTTCTTTGTCGAAACTCTTTTAAATACAATTTCGGTGATCCAGGCTTTAGAAGGAACCAGTTTGCACAATTTTCAGATATTTACAAACAGAAATACTCAGCAAATGCACCGCATTGGTACCGTCAAAACCTGAAATTATAGTAACACGATTTCCCTCCCGATTTCTACCACCGCTCCCGTATCGAAACGGATACATCTACATAATTCATCGTGATCGATCTTGCATAATTCGTATACACCCGTCCAGATATCTTTCACGAAACCACATCGACGGTTGGCATGTCCCTTAAGTGGCGCTATTCATGTAAATAAAATATAAAAATAGGGAATGAGTCAACGAACGGCTGACGGTTGCAATAACCTCCCCCGGTCTACCTTTTATGTCGCTAAAGCGTGTACGTTCTACCACCCCACTTCATAGCACAAATACATACATCCGAAGCACTCGGCGAATGTTTCGTTCGAAATTGATTTTTCCCGGGCGAAAATGGACGCGTGCGTGCATAAAGCGGTCGCCGACGAAAGTCTAGACAAGATGTAGCCAAAGAAACTCGCCTCGTTCGAATAGATTTTATGCCTTCGAGATATGATAAAATCGCTCCGGCCGCCGCGACAGGAAACAACAAAGCCAGCGGGTAAATAGTAAAGGTCGTAACGTACAAATCGCGTACGGAAAAGGGGGAAAAAGATCGAATAAAGGGAGTAACGGGGCGACGTTCTAGTTTTCGGGAGTCGTTTGTGTTCAATTTCGTTGCAGAAATGAGGAACGCCGAATATGAAGAAAACAAGTCCATAAATAGCGTACGGAGAAGGGCGGGTTGGACGGTGGGACGCGAATTTGCGAAGTTCGCTCGAAAATGTGCACGCTCGTTTGTCTACTGATTTTTATACGTTCTCGTTCGTTTCTAGGTTGAAAAGCCGATACGTTCGTTCAAAACAAGCAAATTTGTTTTCCCTTTGTATGGGTTAAAGTACTCAACTTTTTGAAATATAGTCTCCAATTATTAAGTTTTGAAAGAATTCAAATTGACGTTTTATCTTTGAAATTCCTTGTGAATTCTCGCAGAACTTGTAGATGCTTGGCACTAAATGCTTTTCAATCCTTACGATCTCAAGAAAG
The DNA here is from genome assembly GCA_038088585.1 of Chrysina gloriosa. NCBI lineage: Eukaryota > Metazoa > Arthropoda > Insecta > Coleoptera > Scarabaeidae > Chrysina > Chrysina gloriosa. The sequence goes on along the minus strand of CM076090.1, from coordinate 7,059,854 downwards.
GTTGCCCAGAATAGTTAGCTTTTAAGAACATCTCTGAACCTCCTACAGGAACGCATACCTCCAGAAGACTTTTACATCAAAACATTTTCAGAGATTTCTGGAGATCTTCAAAAGCTTGTAGTAATGGAGAGATTTTCTCAAGCCTTCCTTAGGGCCTGGCTTGCTCCTCGTGAGTTAGAACTTGTGAATCTTATCGAATATATTTCTCACACTCTTATAGTTTCCATTGATGGTGTAACGGTTCATTCCTGGTGTAGAAATCTAGTTCTAGCATAAGCTAACAAACAGTATACCGGAAGTTTCGATCCCCTTTAGGAAAAATTCAAGCAGATTTGTTTAAATTGTGGTCATACTGCTCAAGAAATTTCCACCAAAAACCTTCGATTAGAATCCAACAAAATCCCATATTTTCAATATATTCTTTTATTTATTTTTGCTGTTGAGCTATGTAAGCCATCAGTATAATTGAGGATTTTTGTTTTGATTCTGTTTAAAAGAGAAATTTAAGGAATATGGTGTTGATACTATTGAAGAAATTCCCAAGAAGAAAAATGTCGTGGATGTTGTTACAATACTCTTGGACAACTGCCTGCAAATTTCTTGAATGAATGACTCTTGTATCGTGCTTAATATATAAAGATACAAAATTCATATGATGTTAGAAATGAGGTACTTTTTACCACTAATTATTTATTAAATCTGTAGCTAGCCCCTCTTTCAGTTTTTGCAGCGTATGTTACTACGATGTATTATCGCGGACCATGCTGCTACTTTGTTCAAAAGAATTCAATTGTTTCGTTTTTGTAAGGACAATGTATTAGACCATTCAGTTGTTGTGAAGAAGCTATGAATAAAAGTAAAATGACATATCGCGATGAAACTAAAACAACCGTTCGATTATCGTTGCAAAGCTATAACTGAATCGCTCAGTCATCTAGTGAAAGTTATAAATTAATAATGTTGGTGGAGAAATTGTAGTTGAACCATTCAGTTATCTAGAGGAACCTATAACCGAACCGTACCAGCACGAAGCTATGACCGCATTGTTCAATTGGCGAGGCTATAACTAAATGAGGGAGCTATCACTTAACAGTTTTTTATTGCATCCATAACTAAACTCTTTAGGGATCTTGAAGAAAGTTGAACTCAACTCTGTTTTGACTACACTTTAACGATTCAGTTATCCTGCCAAACCTATAATAGATTTGATCAGTTGTCATGAAGAAGTTGTAACTTAATAGTTATTCGGGAAATTGAAATATTCAGCGATCTTAACCAAGGTGTAACTATCATACGTCGGGGACCTATAATAAGTATAGTAATAATTTCAGAGGATTTGTAGCTGAAGTATTCAAGTATCTTAAAGGAACTATAACTGAAGTGCGTCGTGACAAAGCTATGATTAAACTGCTTAGTTGTCCTGACGGGTTTATAATGGATTTGATCAGTAATACTGTGAACGTCATAACTTAATAGTTGTTCTGAAAATTAAAATATTCATCAGGCTTAGCAGCAAAGCTATCACTGCCATTGATTGTGAACCCTAAACTGGTGGTTATTCCACGGAATCTATAGTTGATGTGTTTAAGTACGTTAAACAATCTATAGCTGAACTGTATCGCGAGAAGACCATGATTTACCTATTTAGTTATCTTGAGGAATTTATAATTGATTTGCTCAGTTACGCTTAACCGTCCGTTTGGTGCCCTTATAGCTGATTTATTCACTTATCCCGAGACGCTAGAAAATGATTCATGACAAACTTATGACTAAGTTGTTCAAGTATCTGTGTAAGACTGAAGCTATTAAGTAAGCTGTAAACTATAAATATTCTTCCAGCGAAGTTATAACTGATTTCTTTAATTTCCTCGGAAGGCTATAACTGCACTGTTATTTGCACTGCATCATGACGAAACCGTGACAGACAAAACTATAACTGAATCAATAAGTTAGCCGCAGGTAACTATAACTTATGAGTTCTTCTGAAGTTATAACTGATTCGATCGGCTGTCGAGGGAGAGGTGTAACTGAATTATACTACAACTAAATTAAACATCTGAGAACAGAGGCTGAAGCGTTTTTGCTGTTTTCTTTACAAAGCTAGAATTAGTTATCTGCAATAAGTCATAACTTAACAATTGTTTTGATTAAGTTAGAACTATTTTCCCCTCGACTAAACTATTACTTAACTCGATAGTATCGAAACGATGACTTCAGCGTTTAGTCATCCTGATGAAACTGTAAGTAAATTGGTCAGATATCCCAAGATAACCGTAAATTGACAGTTCTAAGAAGTTACAACCCACTTGATCGGTTGTCAAAGAAAAGGTGTAACGAAACTGTACCACAACAGAACTATAATTGAAACGTTCTGTTTTCTTTACAGATCTACAGCTGAGATTGATTAGTTTTCTTGGGCAACTCATAACTTTACAGTTCGTTCAATAAAGTCATAACTAATGTTCTCTACTACCCTACCGAAGGTACTGTTATTCTTGTGGTGAGCTATCCCGAGAAAGGCTTAACTTAACAATTCTGTCGGAGATGTCATAAGTAAGTCGCTCCTCGAAAAGTTGTATCGAACCTGTGTAAGAAGGGAAGTATGTTTATTTTATATGTAAGTGACTGTAACTGACAATGATTATGTTAATCATCCTGAGAAACCCGCAACTTTACAGTTCTTTCAGAGAAGTTATAACTGATTTGTTCATTTAACTTCACTGCAATATCTTGGACAAACTACCATCAAACTTTTGAGTTGTTCTGAAGCAGACGATAACTTGATGCACTGAAGAAGAAATCATAAAAGGCTTGCGTTTTTAATACTGGGAGCTGCGTTTCAAGGCTAGAGGTTGACATCACATCATCTTCGAATTTATTGTATGAACTATTTCACCTAATATTATACACGTTTTCGTATTATCAACATAAATAAGCATCTTTCAAGTTGGCTCTACCACTGACGAAATTTCTATTGAATATAAATGAATGAAATTATTGGTAACATTTATTACGCTACCACATTTCACAACGGCGTTTTTCCCTCATTTTCTTCGAGATGTATACGTTAAACACAATTTAATTTCATTCTCATTGCCCTGTCATGTCACATTTCTTAGTCGATTCAAAGGAACAACGGACAAAGTTAAACTTAAACTACAAAACTGGTATTGTGCTACCGCGCTTTGAAGTTCACTAATTGAAACGAACTACAAGAATAAGGGGTAACTAACAATATTGGGCCAGTCCAGTTTTTGCAATGCACCTGATTTAACCTATTGTTTCCATTATTATGAACGCCGCTTGGATTTGTCGTTAGCGACTTTTAGCCAAACTCCGAAAATACATATAAACTAGATATAAATATAAATACGAGGTACGTCCAGAAAGTAGGTTCCGTTTGGTAATAAAATTAAATTGTGTACAGATACAGAAGAATTATTTATTGCACAAAATTCTACAACTCTTAAACTACTTTTCCACATAACTACCGAAATTTTGCAGACATTTGTCATAGCGTGGCACAAGTTTTTGTATACCTTCTTCATAGAAGTTTGCCGCCTGTGTCTTCAACCAGTTGGAAACATTTTCTTTCAGCTGTTCGTCATTGTTGAAGTGTTGACCGCCAAGGAAAGACTTGAGATGTAAGAAGCTAGGAGCGAGGTCAGGGCTGTACGGAGGATGGTCAAACACGTCCCAGGCAAATCCCTGTAGGAGGTTTTTCGTCACATTTGCAGTGTGTGGTCGTGCGTTGTCGTGAAGAAAAACATCGCCTTTTGACAGCAATCCTCGGCGCTTATTCTGTATTGCGCGGCGCAATTTCCTAAGTGTCTCGCAATAAACATCTGCTTTGATTGTTTGACCACGCGGTAAGAAATCAATGAGTAAGATGCCTTTCCAGTCCCAGAACACTGTGCACATCATTTTTCGAGGTGTCAAGATTTGTTTCGGCTTAACCTTTGCTGGGGATGAAGTGTGCCTCCATTCCATTGATTGCCGCTTACTTTCAGGGGTGTCGTAAGAAACCCAAGTTTCATCTCCTATGACTATCTGTGTCAGAAATTCTTCGCCGCCTTCATCATAACGGGTCAAAAACTGAAGTGCACTACCCATCCGTTTTGTTTTGTGTTGCTCAGTAAGATTCTTTGGTACCCAAGAATTTCATGAATTAGTGATCGTGAGATTTGAGGAAATTCCATAGCGGGAGCACTAATTGTAAACTCGCGGTTTTCCTGGATCTTGTCATCAATCGCGTGAACCAGTTCTTCTTCTATAACCAAAGATGGACGCCCACTTCGTTCTTCATCGTGCACTTCACTACGTCCTTCATTGAACTGTCGGAACCATCTTGTCACCATTGAATCAGTCATCGCATGTTTGTCCGTAAACTTCGCAAATTTGCCGATAAATTTCAATTGGTTTCACTTTCCTAGCATTCAGAAAACGAATCACAGATCTGATTTCACAAGCGGCGGGATTTTCAATCAACACCGACATTGTAAACAAACACAACAAAGCGTACGTGGCTGACAGCGATCTCAAAATGGCGCACGTTTCTTCTCCTTGATACAGAGCGTCTACCGCGCATGTGCGGAACTGCGATCGCAGCGCTGCAGCGGAGTTAAATTGAAACGGAACTTACTTTCTGGACGTACCTCGTATTACTACCATTATTACTATTATTATTATTATTATTGGACAAAAACGCGATTAAGTTCTGGTTGTATCGCTGTGGATTTACGTCAACAAAATCCTGATTCGATCTTCTTTAACCTTCCTATACTCACGCATACGGTCTGTGAGACCGACTTATATAGTATAGTATACGTCTTTCATTTTGACATGAGTATAGAAAGGTTAAGCGAAACAACTGGTTACACTCTGCGAATAAAAAAGTAGGACACAATTCTTAGATGATTTCTCGTACGACATTTAATATTATAAAATGCTGACATATCAAGTAAGCGAAATATTTATGGTTGTTACGTAAAATACGCACGAATGCTTCTTTGTCGGCAACATGCGGATTTATTTCTCAATTTATTCAAACAATTATCACCTAGACTGTGAATTAGCCATTGAGTGTTATATGCATTGTTTACGCGTATAAATTAAGTAAATGGATGAGAATAAAAGAAAATGGTGAAGAGTGAACAACATAAAACAGTTTAGTAACATGTTTAAAAGTGAATTGACGATAAAAGACCTGCGATTAAACAAGAAGAATTTTTTTGGTGCAGGCTTCGAAATGATTGCGAATGACCTAATTTAATTATCACCTCGTTTGTACTCTCATGTATTTCGACCAGTATTTACGGTCTTCATTATCACATCACTACAAAATAAAATGACGTAGTTTTGGAATTGCAAATTTAATTTGCGGCTTAAACGCGTAATTAGATAATAAATTAGATACCGAAGCGGTTTAGTAGAAAGCGTTGCTTTCTGATAATCACCACGCTTTTTAAACCGCCGTCCGCAAGGTTGCTTCTTCCGAATAATAAAAGTATCGCTTACATCTTATCTGAAAGGACGCGAGATGTACTTTCGGATAAGAAATAAATAGAAAACGCCTAACATTGCCGTTGCAAATTTCGTAAGCAAGTGGCAGACGCCTGTCTGCTGTGTTAAGTACTTACTATATTAGCTGCTGTATTTTTTTCGGTCAATTTTTTTAAAACAAATCCTACGTGTGTCAAAAACATAATTGGTATATGCATTACGTAATATCAGTTCCTCCTCCTCCTCCTCCTAGCGCGTTATTTTTTCATAACTAATCAAATGTCACTGGTCTTCAAGGTCTCGAAATCGCCTAAAAATAAATAATGGGCAATTATATGGATATATTACTTTACCATCTGTATTTAGGTACATGGTCAACTAAGCATGCACTATTCGATTATAGCCATTTAGTTTTCACACAGTGGCGGGTTCGCCGTGTCGTTGCGAAACCAGATTCTCGCGGCATTGAAAGTTGCTCAAGACAACGTACGCGATAGGTCCTAATTGCCCCCGTAATCGGTTCTAATCGTGTCGCACACGTCAAATGAACAAATTGATTTTGTTGTATTTTTTCACGGATGTGCATTCTCAGGGTTATATATGTACGAATGGGAATCCCAATTACAGCTTCAACGACGCTGATTTATGTCTGCGCGATTAGAAAATTTATAGCTTCACCATGTCTTTAATTCAGAAGCAGATTTTAAAGATTTTTAAGTTTAGGTTAACAATGACCCCGAATAATATTCTCCCTGTGCTTAATTAGAAAACTACTTTCACTATTCGCAGACGCGCGTTTCGCGGTCATACCCGCTCATCAGTGCGACTGCGTGAAGTAGTTTTCATTTCTATAGAACCTCTATATAAGCCCGGGTGTTAGATGTTCGTACATATGGGAGTTCAATTACAAAATTCGGCCATAATGTACTAATTACGCATTCTATTCTCCCTCTTCGGTTCTGTTTGGAGAAACTTGCGCGTAAACTCAATTGCATCCACATGCCAAAAAAAAAAAAACGGAAAAGAATAAGAAACAAATTCCTTTTCGAATCAATTGCCTTCTCGAAACTTATACCTCGAATTAAAACAGAAGAAAGCTTAGGGCGAAAGGAAATGATTTTTGTTTTTAAGGGTGTTCGGTAGATTTTTAAAGTTTCTTTTTAATTATCTATCGTTTAACAGGAATTGGCCTTGTTCTAAACAAAACAATTGCCATTATGTAATAATGAATATTTATCCCTTTCCGACCTACAGCCGATCCAAGTGATAGATTTATCTAAATTTTTTGAATTCCGTTATTTCTGTGTACATAGAACATTTTAAGGTATTAAGTTTTGTCAGTGAGACCCTTTATCCTTTTTTTTTTTTCAGGATACGCACAATTGTTGCAGTCCGGTTTAATTATATTAAAACAAAATTGATCACTTTGAAACAATATAATTTATTTTTAATTTTCAGTATGGTATTTTACGAAACAATCTTGTTTTTTACTAACAAAGAGAAGGTAAGGTAATCGGATTTTTGTAATTTTTGATATTCATGGTACCTGTAGTTTGGACCTTGAATAAGAATATTTCAAAGTAGTTCGACGCAACGTTCATAAATTACCAAGATAATCGATTTTGAAGCTTACCCTACCAGTTAAATCCTCTAGATATGATAAATTTTTCAATTGGAAGCTTGGCCAAGTCGGTAGCATTCTAGTCTGGCATTCACGAGATTGTTGGTTCGAGTCTTATAGTGCGGCATTCTTGTTTCCCTTCAAAACGCACCATAGGTTTCCTTCATTCTTGTTCTAGTCTCAAACATTATGAACAAACCAAATATTATAGTAACTATATGCAGGAACATTCTTCAATTACTTCGTTAAAATGCACAATCGGTTGATAAATAATTACTACATTGTTGTCCATCACATGTAGACACATGCGCAAGAGAAAGAAACGATCGCGACTCATGGTATCAGCTACAATAGAGAGTCTTGTAGTATTCTCCCAGTACATGCGTAGCCTTGGATAACGAATGCAACCCATCGCAATGACGATACCAAAAAATTTTTCGTTTCAGCTACTGATGCTCCCAGTGATTTGCCCTTCTCGGCAACATGGTACCTGTTTGTGTACTCCGTAACTTCTTCTAAAAACTCATCGTTGAAATACACGGAAAAATAATGATAAGGGGTCTCTATACGTGTGTTTGTGTCCGCAGTTGCACAAGAGCTGCTTTCCAACTGAATCTCAAACCGTCTTCTTTTCCAAATATCACGACGATTGGCAGTGGCGTCTCTGATAGAGCATTTACCTCTACTTCATTCTCGCTTTCCTGGTCTGCCAAATCATTTGTTACAACGGGTAATTCCCAAGTTGCATCCCCACACTCATCATCACTACTAAAATCTTCCAAGTCCGAATTTAAAAGTGCAGCTAAGATGTCGTCTTCAGTTAGTCCACCTCAGAAGAAGAACAAGAAAAGTTAACATATTTTTATAATATAATCCTAACACGCACAATTGTCTTCAAACAAATTTGACGTAAAAATATCAAAAATCACAAAATAATCACGAAATTACATTTGACATACAATATTTAATGTTTTCTTATTGCAAACACTTGTTTGATATAAGATACCACAATTTAAATAATTTTAATTTATATGCAAACTTGCCCTTTCGCCTCATTTTCACAACTGCGCAAAGTACACAACTGAAACTACGAAATTAATATGAAAAAGAGAAACTGATAACGGTTCTTCACAATGACCAACACAGACAACAAACAAAGAGCATACACAATTGTGTTTTTCCGCATAACGTCATATATTAAAGAAATTATAGAGACTTAAGCTTACCCGCACAATTGTGCATACACGGTCGGAAAGGGTTATAGTATTTACGAAGATACAATTAAGTAATTATTTGTTTTTGTTACAATCATAAAACGAAAACCGTTGGGCATTGAAAAATAAATCCGGAACTGACGTATTTTTACAGTACAACACTTCGTTCTGACCCATTAATTTTCTCCAAATTTTAATTTTGTTTATGTGTACATTGAATAAGAATATACGGAAATTTAAATTGCGAATTGTATAGATTTAATTGAAAGATATAATAAAATAAAACTACAGCGACACGTAATATCATTCCAGATATATGTGTACCACAGCTTAATTAAGTGACATACGTATGAGGTAAGTTATGTGTGTATAATCCGCCCCTTGCTAAGGCCCGCCTATTATGATATAAGCGAGAGGTTACAATTGAAGAAGTTAGCTCTGTACCGTCCTCGACAAGTTTACAATTTCGTAATTCCTTATATATAATATTGCTGTGATCTTGTCTAAAAATGCCCAAAACAAGAACGTGCCCCAACAGACTGCGAAATCCGATATTATACAAAATTGTAAAAACTTTTAGGTAAGTTGGATGTAAAGAAATGATATGCAATTCAATTTCTACGTTCTTCTAGGGCAGTGATGGCGAACCCTTTTTCCATGGGGGTAAATTTTATATACTTTTTTAAGATTTGACAGTGTGGGTTATGACCCACAAAATTATACCAATTTTATATTTAAATTTGACAGTGGGTCTTGGTACTTGGTACTTGGTGTTTAAATTTTATTTCGATAAATGTAGATAAGGTTTATAATGACAAAAGCAGTAAATATGTAATTTTTTATTAGTAAAGGATATAAAAACTAAAACTACTTTAGACAATTCTTCTATATTTGGAATTCACTTATTTAACACATGCAGCAGTTAATTCGTCGCCAAGTAGATTTCTCCGAGTAGATTTTATAAAATTCGAAGAAGAAAATAGTTGTTCACAGACATATGTTGAGCCAAACATCGGTAGAATGGCATTTGCTAGTGTTTTCATTGCGTTAAGGTTGTTTAGTAACTATTTTTTAAGTGAAAACTTTTTTAGCACCGTTGTGAGTGATGTGAAACTCGATGAAACGAAAAATCGACACGAAAGAGAAACAAACATATACATATATAGGAATTATCCTGCGAGAGAATGAAATGGAATGGCCTCCCCACTCTTGTCTACCAAGCGTTGTATATATATATCTGTGTGTGTGTGTGTTGCATATGCAAATTTTTCTTACTTACTGTTAGTAAGCTTTTCCACAGTTACTAAGCAGCTGGCCATTAAGACTATATGAAGAATCATCCAGATTTTATTTTATTAAGATTTTGGCTTTCGAAAAATATTAATATTAATATTAAAACGGTTTCAACAGTTTAGGCACTAATGCCGTGACCTGAGGAAATCCACCAGCAAATCGAAAACACGTTTTTTCATTTCTCGACAAGGATTACTCATAATAAGTATATTGCCTTCTATATATAGTGTTTCCACACACGTTCTGGCATTTCGTGCATCGCACATAATCAACAAAACTGCGTAGTATTTTTTCTAGTCCTAAAATCGGCAGACTTGTGACCTTGTACGTTGATCACGCAGCAATTGACGTTGCTTCTAACCTATATAAAAATGGCAATCTACATAATGTAAATCGAATTAAGTGTGAATTAGTTGTTTATTGACGTTGAGCTGTCGAGCTCTCATTGTATTTCCCCTATCATGGTATTCTTCTACGAATTTCGCTCCATTTAGTACTTAATACTAAGTTTTTCTTGGTCTTCCTCTCCTTCTCTTGCTTGCTACTCGTGCCTCGTACACTCGTCTAAACATCTTTTTCGTCTCCATTCCCAAAACATATCCTATCCATCTCAACTGATTCTCCTCTACTGCGACTTGTACCGGTTTAACTTTGAAGTTTTCCTTAATAATGTCATTTCTGATTCGTCCAGTCTCGTCTTACCGTCAATGTTTCTCAAAAACCTCATTTCCATGCATTGTAACGTGCTTCTTTAGTTCTTTGTTATCGTTCATACTTCTGCTCCATATGTTAAAATTGATGTTACTATCCGTTTAAATATCTGCACTTTTGTTGGTTTTGATATCTCTCTTTTACTTTTTTGAGACGATGATTTTAATGCTGTTGAGGATAAAGGGGGTTTAGCATTAGTTAGCTAGTTGGTTATTCTGATAGTTTCGTACTCCCTCGTGATCGTCCTCCCTGGTAATTTTGCAACGATCAAATTAGACGTTGCTGTCTGCAAAAAGCAGTATAATACAGAAACGATTTCCTGTAATCAGATCGAGGACTTTGATGATAATCCAAAACTTCATCTTCCTGTGCGTGAACGGAACTACAACCTTTTAAAGTAATAACCATTGTTATTTAACAATGAATCTGTTGAAGACGGAATCATTTTGCTCCCGTATGAGGAATATGAATCAAGTGTAGAATTCAAGAAAATTTGAAGAAAAACTCGTTCCATAACAATGAGTATGATTTTTTCAGCATTTTTTTTTAGAAATTTACAAAGTCTATACTGACAATGAATCCACCTCCCGGAATACACAGAATTATTGTTCTAGCCATTTCTAATCATGATATGATGATGTCATGTAATAAGTAGCGAAACCACACTTTTACTGTCCGAGACTCCAGAGGAATAATGTTGATTAATTCTAATTATATTGAGGAATAAATTCCAGGAATAATTATTTTGAAATTATTCAAAATTTTAGGATCCAAATTTTTGCACGCATTTTGGATTTTGAAGAGAATTGGGGAAAACAACTTTTGGTCATCGTGGATTATATACTCGTCAACTTTAAACGTAACTTTAATAGATTCTGCAGATTTTCAGCCAATTTCGTGGCATTAAATATCTTTCAATGACTACAGTTCGAAAAGGTATTTTATGATATTAACCCTCATTTTGCTATATATCCAGAATCTGCAAAAGTTTTAGAGAGTCTGCGTATCCGGTTTCTGCGGGTTTAATAAGAAATGGACCGTCGGCTTCTTCGGTTTCTTTTTAAAAATGTTATAAAATAAAATAAGTGTCCAATATTTACAATATATACAATTCTAATTAGAAGACAGAAAAATAAAAATAAGTTATATTATAATTTATATTCCTATTAATTATGGAATATAATTTCATTCTAGTGACTGCCTCAGCTGGCTTGGTAGTAGCCCATCCTATCAACCAAAGCTTGCAGTACATTTTCGACAATTTGGAGCCCTATTTCACGAATAGCTCCATCAATGTTGTGTTTAAGTGCCTGAATCGTTTCTCGATTGTCAGCATAATATCGATCTTTAACGATACCCCACGAAAAGTCCAAACGGCGCCAAATAGCAACTCTGCAGGAACCAAGCAAGATCACCAAACCGGCGGCTTGCTTACACGATTATTGAACTTGGTGTGCAAAACATCGATCTCTTGGATGGCTTGTGTTGCACTTAATGCCAATCTACTGAAAGGAAAGCGCGCCCAAGTCCAACTCCTCAATTTTTTGCCCAGAGAAATCCTTTACTATGGCCTTGTCGCGCTCTCCGTTGACCGTTACGTTGTTGCCATCTTAAGCTACGAAGAAAATTGGCCCAATAATGTCATCACTCTAGAAACCTCGCAGAACAGTCACACGCTGAGGACACACCGGCTACCGCTCCTGTGGGATTTATTTCCGCTCCAAATACCGCAATTTTACTTCTAGATGTAGCCATCGAAATGAAAAGGCGCCTCATCCAAAAAGATTGTTTTTGTTCGACGTCAATATCAAGGTGCTTTGAATCCCAAACAGGGAAGCGATAACGGAGCCAGTTGGCAATTTAGCTTCAATTCACTCAATTGGACCTTGTAAGGGAAGAATTCGAGGTTTTTATGCAGAATTCTCCTCGGACTAATCCGGCGAATATTCATTTCTTTTCCAGATTCTCACAATTTTGACAAGATAGTCACACTCACTTTGGAAATAAATTTTCCCATTTTACTTCATTTAACTTTATCCCAAATAGATTCAAGTTAAATAAACTAGGAACGTTCAAAGTTCCAAATGAAGATCGTTCTTTAATCCTTAGAATTAGTTCCACCTTTAAATTTGCAGTTTAAGATCGTCTTTAAACCATAAAGTTTTTTCAATCAAATTCATATAATCCACCTTAATGATCAGTCAATTTGCATGACAATTTCTGATTGCTTAAAACCTTTCCATCACGTGAATGTTATCCCATCATCTGTGCAGAAGAACTCAGAAGGTTCTCGAGAAACAACGACTTTTGGCATTTGTTTGAATGTTGACTGAAATGGCGAGTATGAACGTATATTTGGAACATACTTTCCCTCTGGTCCAGTTACAGTTTGCTTAGGGACGCATTGTCCCGTTAGGCTCGAAAGGGTTAAATTTCTGGAGAACTCGGTTCCGAACCGTTATTAACTTCTTCTTTCTTACTTGACCCTGTATGCCTAGGCACAGTTTGGAGACCTTCCCATTCCTTAATTCGTATTAATGTCTTCTTGATTACTTAATTGTGTATACTTCTCTATGTATGGAATCGTCTCCCATGAATCAGTTGCTTTAAGTTTGAAGAGCTCTCTAGGTCTTAATCATCTTTTACTCTCCTCTTATTTCCACGATGTTTCTTTGCTTTTACAGATATTGTATTATCTTCCATGAGTCCTTCATTTATTTGAATTTTGGAAACCTCCCCAATAGCGTTTGACTCCTTGCTATTTCCTGTCCGTCTTCTGCCCGTGTCGAATTATTAAGTTTGATAACAGAAAATGAATTTCTTTTAAGAAATTTAAGATATTGATTAACTAGATTAAATAAATAGATAAAGTGGTACCGTAGAAGACAGAAAAATGTTGTTGTCAATTCTTCAATACTTAGAAATGCTATTTCGAGCTGATCGTATGTAACCAGCGTCTTCGAGAGAGAAAAAAATTAAAGCGCTAACGGGTTACGTTCTCATTATTCCGTGCAATAATAGTAAATACTCCGATAAAATTTTCGCAGAAAATCTAAACGCCTTCGCACGAAAACCTGATATATTTGCGTTGGAGGTTCCACGATGTACATTACACATGCAATAATAGTAAAAGACGCTTACTCATAGCCTTTTATGAAGCCCCCAATTGATAACATACCATTCTTCTTTAAAGGAAAATAATTTTCCCAGAATTCCGACGAAAGCGGAACGTTTCATTGTTTTATTGCGTCCGTTTATTGCACGAGCTTTCAATGAAATTACATCGAAAAATTCTTCTTCTTCTCGTTAATCCTTATGCCTTTCAGCGTCGGATCAAAAAATTAAGAGATTAAATTTTCTCCTTGAAGCTACTGTTGTTTAATCTGCAATATTAGTCCAATTCTCGATCCTTGGGAACGTAGAAAAGTCGTTGGGACATTACCCATTCGATTTTTTCTATTGTTAATACAATTATTTGAATTCATCCTCCAAATCTTGATCAACTTCAATATCTTTACCATCGTAAGTGACCTGCAATTTGTCCGCAAAGATATTCGCCTTGCCTAGATCGTCTTGGGTAATGCCCATTCGACCCTGAAGTTCATTGTCACAGTCCTTGCAAGCTTCCAAAGGGATCCGTCAGTCACAGTGAGGGAGGTAAATGGGTCTCGCCTTCGTATTTCTATTGTAGAATTAATGACAAAGTTGAGAACAAGAACGCAGGTAAAATCCTCCGAAATCCATGTGGACGACGTTAAAGTTTCTAACCAAAGTTTCGATACTCCATCAACAGGGTTCAGAGACCGGACATAAAACAACCGTGTTGGAGCACTTTTAACTTTTTGTCGCTTCGTAATATTTCCGCCATCTCCGCGCATCGCGACGGATGTAATTTTGTAACACGACCCGCTACTGTAAATTATACCAATAAATGTTCCTAAATTAAGCAAGCGCAATAAAGAAAGCTATTACTCTCAGCGGCCGGGGCGTACGCAACAAGTTTATAAACTTTAATTCCGGCGCGATCCTATAAGACGTCGTCGCCCGGACGTGGTCGTCGTCTTCGTCGTCACCGCTTCCAACAAAAGTAACAAGCATTTTTACGCCAAGTTTCCTTATTTCGAGCGCGGCGAAATCTGGACCGGCGACGTCGCCGACGGAATTAAAGTGATAAAACTAATTTTACGGTCCGAGAGAACGGGCGCCGGAGAACGGCGGCCTTTGCCACCTTTATTAGTTTATAAATCCACGGGCCCCAATTACCTCCGTTCTTCTGTAGAAGTATGTACGGCAATTGAATCGGACCGCCCAACGAAGCAGTTCTTACCGTTAGTGTTTAATGTTTTAATAAAGGACGTTACTGGGGCGGCGATTGTAGAAAAATATGAGATTCTACGACGATACCGTTGTTTTTAGTTCTTTACCTTTCTTCCCTGTTTTTTTTTTTTTTTTTTGGACCGTTCTTTTACCTCAAGGTATCAAGTGCCCCGCCGCTTCTTTTTGAGAATCCGGAGTTTACAGAAAATTATGAGATTAAGAGAAATAAATGGAAGGGTTTGAAGTAAATTTCTGCACTTCTTGGGAAAATCACTATACGAGTACGGGAATGAGGAGTACAGAAAAGTTCAATGGCGTTCAACTTTGAAATGGCGTTACGAGTGTTACCTAATGTTAAAATTGACAATATTCTGAAAGTTATTTTGCTTCCCCTGAACCAAAGTTGTAAGTTCTGTCACTAACCCCTGTTGGTAAAGCATTGAAGTTTCAGTTAGAAAATCTAGTGTCATCTCGAATAATTTGGAAAGATTTGACCACCGTTGGTGCGATATTCCCAACATAAGAGGAGAGATTTTTAAATTCTCCTTTAGGATCC
The DNA here is from genome assembly GCA_038088585.1 of Chrysina gloriosa. Classification (NCBI taxonomy): domain Eukaryota; kingdom Metazoa; phylum Arthropoda; class Insecta; order Coleoptera; family Scarabaeidae; genus Chrysina; species Chrysina gloriosa. The sequence continues at coordinate 7,044,640 of CM076090.1, read as the reverse complement.
CTAAGATATGGTGAAAATTTGTGGAAACAGTAGCAGCTATTCAAACAAAAAGGAAGGAAAAAATCTTACTGACTCACTACAAGACAACGTACTGGTTAGGATACGTTTATTAGACAGCTTCCGAGAAAGCTGTGCAATGAAGCTGCGAAGATAGCATAAATTGCATCTACCAATATTATCACCAAGGAAACTATGCTTCTTACAAGTCTACGACCGTATTCTTGCTTTGTCCTTTTTAAGATTCATAAGTAAGGTTCGACAAACGCGCGTCTTGTTCGCCGAAGGAACAGTCTATATACGGCGAACAAGACACTCGTTTGTCGAAAGAAGGCGACAAACCTATACGAGTTCGATAGATGTGACGAAGCAGACTCGTATAGGTCTATCGCCTTTTTTCGACAAACGCGTGTCTTGTTCGCTGTATATAGACTGTTCTTTCAGCGAACAAGACGCGCGTTTGTCGAACCTTACTTATCAGTACGGTCTAGCCCGCATGAACAAACTGATTTCCGTACGATACCGTACCCCTAATAAGGACGAAATTAGTCAACGGTTGCGGTCAGCGATGAATACCGCGCGATTCTCTCTGTGATTATTGGAATATGCAATTTTTTGTCTGCTTTACAGGTCAATTGCACAGTTTTCTTGGAAGTTTCCAAAAATGTAGGTACCTCAATTAGTAGGTTATTGTACAGGGAGTTACTAAAATTCTTCTTTTGCTTGGATTATCTGGCTCTTGTTGAAAATACTTCCTCTATAGAAGCTATTTTTTATTGACAAGATAATATTGGAATGATACGTTGCAGTCGCTTTCTAAGATATCTTCCACCGTTTCCCCATCTAAGATGTTAAGGAAAACCAATTCTTCACCACATTCTGTTTTTGTTTTTCATAGCTGCGCTGTACTAATTGTTTTAAGAAACTTTTACGCTTACCACCATCCTCGTCCCTCTGCAAAATGTCTGCAAATCCTCCTACGTTTAAGAAATTAGGCTGCAACTTCAATATTTCGTCAAATCCCATGTTGGTAGATGCTTTAATGACGTACGAGGTAAAAATCCTATCAGGAATGGCGGAGAGGTTTCCTTGAAATTCTTCGTTGTACAAGCTGGCTTAAATCAATGGTTTCGTCTAGGTCAGCAGGTGACTGGGGTCCCTGTTTTCCACCGTCAGACTATGCTAGGCCCGTAAAAGATAATAAGGAGGTTTGGAAACGTGGTTTAAGTTTGTCGATATACAAAGCGGTTTAAAATGCAAGCTCCGTCGACAACTACAAGTTGGTTGTTAATTCATCGAAACATTGCTCACAGCCCTAGCCGGGGTCCGTCTGAATCTCTGCTTTCCACCACAAGGTTCTACGCCCGAGCTAGGTTAATGAGTGAAGTTTGTTCAAAAAGGGGAATGACATGTTATTAAGTGGTGTAAATCGGGCTGGCACTGTCACTCCTCCCAATTTTATTATTCAATGATAACTTATCAATGACAACTTATATATATTATATTTGGGGTGGTGTTTTTGTATGTCCATCACTTTTTTATTATATACTTTCTTGAGCTGTAAAACCAACATATATATATATATATAGAGAGAGAGGGAGAGAATCTTTATATTCATATACTCTTTAAAAGAAATTGTCATACGAGTATAAATTGAAAACTAAAAAGTAATATGCACCCCAATTTAAGAACTGGTACGCCTAATTTGGGGTAATATAAAAAATAAATAAAATATTATGTAAAATAAGTCAAAATAGACAGATTTGCTGCAGAATATGCTTTTATTATTGATTTACCAACAAGTTACAAAATTTTAATACATATTTTAATTCCAAAGTTGTTGCAAAGTTGGGGCACATTAAAAGCCTTAGCAGCTTTGAAATACCTCATTTCCTTATATTTCACAGAGTTGACCGCAGTTTTCATTCTCTTACAGTCCCATTGCTGTCTGGGTGCCATTTATAATAAAATAAAACAGAGTAAGATGTACCTAATTACGAACCAGCTATTACCTCAAATTAGGAATCACGGCGTGTTAAAATGTTACCTGTTTATTTTAATACGACCATTTTCAACACTACAGGTCTGCTATATAAACAACCAATAATTATTATTAGTTTCAAATTTGAGGAGTTATATACATATGCACTACTAGCTTATCTCATTCAGCTTATTTCTTTTACAAAAACATGTTTACTATTCACTGGTCTAATGTAGCTCCTTTTGATAACCTGCAGCTTTTAGATCGGAAACAATCTAAACTAATGAAAAAATATAGGAAATATTTTTTCCTGTCTGCTTGATAAACTTAATCCAAACAAACAATTTTTGTCTTCCAAGTTTTTCTCTGTCTCTTACCGTTAGCGAGTTATGTGCATCGGCAGAATGCAAAGTTTTCTATTTCCAAACATTTTTTTCATCCATTCAGAATGTTTTTCCGCAGAAAAAATTGCGTAGTACATACCTATATGTGATCTACATGTTCTCAAAACTTTCATAATTTTTTGCATTTTGGGGTTCGCGATCTTCCCTTGTCAATGATGCTCTCAGGAGTGATAAAGACAAAAGCATATCATCCTAAACAAAGCAGAATGTGTCTTGAAATTGTTCGAGTTGCAGATCGTTCGGCCTTGGTTAATAGGATCGAGGAGAACATTTGTCTCTAGTAATGTACCCCTTTTGGATTTATCATCATTTTTTTAACGCACGATTTTCTATATCCAAAAGATTTTGTTAGTAAATCGATACGACCTAGTACAAACCACGCAAATTTTCGCGGTTGTGCAGCTGAGTTCAATCAAACGCTACAGCTGTGGACGCTGTAGTGAAGAATTTGAGATCCGTGGTAATGCACAATATCTTCTTATTTATTACCACTGCTGATTACAAACTGGTTTCAAACACAACTGCTTTGGATAATACACGATGCAATGGGTTAATTATAAAAGCAAGCAGATAATAAATAAACAATGAAGTGGTTAGTGAGACATAGAGCGATTTTGAGGATTCCTAATGTTAAAAATATCAAACCAAATTTGCTTGACCCAAACCTTTATGTCCTACGATAACATAAACGTGATGCTACACAGAACATAAAACTACTTATATCCGATATTTTTTAAACCAAGAGGCGTCCATTACAACGAGTTTATTTTTCTAAACAAGGCATTACGATGAGATTGCTCGGATTTATGTCCATAACAAGCGGTACCCGGTTTCAGCGCGGCGTTATTTAGCGCCGCCATACGAAACGTTACTTTTACAAGCCGAGGCGATAACATTACTATACTACGTCGCCAATAAAGCGTTTGCTGACCTCGACCATCGTTGCAGCGAAACTACCACCATCGCCACACCATGCCGTGGTGTTAATTAATTTGGGCTATCAAGTAACGTTCGCGGCTCATTTTACGTCTGCTAAGCGCGGTTTTGCGAGCGCTGAAAACGCCGTTATTGTATACGTGTGTATAGTACGGTTAGCGTAAAAATGTCTTATCTTCGGATTACAAATTTACAGTGTTTCTTAGGTCGCGTCGTAACTTTATTTACAACGTTACAATCCTCACTTTTCCTATAGCACGTCGCTTACATCAAAAATTAACAATCGTTGAATATTTATACACAGCTCAAGAATTCTAAAATGAAACAACTTCGAAAATTGGCAAATTGCGTCTTTGCGTTGAATAATAAAACCGTTACTTAAATATCTAAGAATCCAAATATTTATAGCAAGGAGGGCGCTATTTAAGTTGTTACAAAGGAACAAACTCTTTTATTGCATTTCAAAATGTTCGCCTTTAATATTTATACCCTTTTTCATACGTTCAAACCAATTCTCGAAACATTTCTTTCGCTCTGAAGTTGGAATCTCAATAACATGATTTTTAAAGGCTTCGACAGCTGTTTGAAGTGCTGAAAATCGCTACCTACGCATTGCTTGTTTAACATTCGGGAACTGGAAGAAATCGTTAGGCCATAAATCAGATGAATAGGGGACATGAATTCGATGTTTTTCCAAATAATCAATTGTTTGATATGCTGCTAGAGAACTGGCATTGCTATGATGCAGAAATTGTTTTATACCATTCAGCATTAACTGTTCTTCAATTCTCTAAAGGAATAATACATGCAGACATAGCAGAATTTTGTAGAAATAACTATCTCGTTGTACATATATGATTATTATTCCAGATCTTTGGGTATTGTTAAGCTTCCAAGCAAAGATAGCGGTAATGTTATAAAATCACTTAAAGAAATATGTAACCGTAATGGGGCACCGAAAATATTAATTGCCGATAATAATCCATTTGGCAGCTTTGAAACGAGACGATTTTCAACATCGTGAAACTTTGGAATTGGAACAACTAGCCTTCATTACCATCAAAGCAATGGATTAGCTGAAAAGGAAGTAGGTATAGCAGAATATAGGCTTAAAAAATCAAAAGAAGGAAATAAAGATCTACAATTATATTTATTAAATTACCGTAATGCTCCAGTAAATTGGTATTAGTAATTTAGAATATTAATTATGACTCGAACATTTCGTTCAAAATTACCTACTAAGACCGATAACCTAATAAATACGAACATCAATAGAAAAGTAGTACATAATAAAATCAAAGAAAATAAAAGATCCATTATGATAAACATGCAAGGAGGAGAGAACAGAATTTTGGGATAAATGAAGCTATGTGATTACAAGAAGTTAACACAAAACGTTGGAAGAAAGCTGTAGTTATAAAGGCTCTAACCAATAGATCGTATTTGATTAAAACGTTAAGTAATAAATATTACAGAAGGTTTCTAAAGCGGGGCCAAAATCCTGTTTTCTGTGACAAACAACAAACAGAAACTGCTCAAGCTACTACTGGGAGGATTTAATAAGCAACCAATAAAAACATCGACCCGAATTAGACATAGACCTGTTAGATTAGAGTTGTAGTTTGTAATTACTAACAATAAGTTAAGGAGAGAGGTGTTGGGTTGGTAACACGACTAGTACTGTGGCGATATTTTCATTTAACCAATGCGCAGGCATTGTTTAGTCGAGCGCTATGCCATTTGACTCAAATTTTCGAACGAGTCCACGAATATTAACATTTGTTTGAACGATTATTTGGGCGTAACTTTCACGTAATCTGCTTTGAGTGAGAATTAGCATACAAAAATTTTAATTAAATTTAATTTATTTACAACATCGCCGAACGATTTCGAGGCGTTCGTTTAGTTGTGTATCTTTCCATGATGCATATTCGTGTCAAATCAGATATCAAAGAAATAATTGGATTGCCGGACGAGGGCATTACGACATCCGGACATCCCGGTTGCAAAACACTGGATCAAATTCTGCTCTGACCCTATCAGATTACCGCAAATAGAAAAGATTTCTTTTGGCATTACGAATTACGTCATTTCAACTATCCAGAATCCAGGTAGATATCGGATAACGGACAACGACGAGGACTGCATGCGGACGATTAAGTGTCGAGTGCGCTTCGTACCCGCCATTTACCGGGTCAAGGATCCCAATTAATCAAATAGTTATAACTCGTTAATGATGAGCAGACGGTGACAACGTACTCGACGTGTCCCCTCATTATCAATGCACATGGGTGGATGTCATAATCAATTACCGCGTTCCACAACCGCGATTAAGGCCGTTTGACACCAACGTAAACGTTCAGATAAATTTCGTTTGGTAAAACCTTCTATGCAGATTACAGTCAAAAAATTTATATATTGCAAGGACTTGCGTACTCCAAATTGTATATATTTTTTTATCGGATAAATAAACGAAGAAAATGTAATACGAGAAGAAAAGAAATTGGGGCATGTGGAAACAGAGGCAAAACAGAACCGATTACGACAAAGTCAGAGAATAAATAGACAATTGAATCGGAGCTAAGAACGGAATCGAAGATATAAGTGAAGAGGATGATTTAAGGAGTAACCATAAGATAAAGATGGAGACGGTCGAGGAAGATTTGGTTGAATTGCTTCGAGGAGTATATTGTAGTATAATAATACTCGAATAGTTAATTACCATTAGAAAATTCATCATTTATTACAATTCAATATATCAAAATTCATAGTTAATGTTGGGGTTATGGTCTTCATTTGTCATACGGTTTATTTTGGGGTTCTATTTATACCTTTTCGATACCACGCCCACCAGCTTTTGAGCATTTTATTACCCTACGGGTGTAAGCTTCTTATTTTAACTCCATCCATAGACGTTTAATGGGAGGAACAAATGTAACTAGAAATAAAGTTATTAGTTATTATAAAAAGCATCGGTTAGTAGACAGAAAAGCATTGTTAACATTCAGACACATACATACAACACTTTTACATTACAAGAATTCATATAAAATTACTGGAAATAACCAAGGATACATCGACATTCAATACAGGTTTCTATAACAGCGATACACCTCGATGAGGTGGAGTCAAGGTTAATTAAAGTTTTCGTATCGTGGACAACTTAGAAATAAAGCAGTGTGGTCCTGGTTTCCAAAAGAAATAAAAAGTTTGTTTGGGTTAACGATGAAGAAAATTGACAGGATAGATAAGTCAACAAATAAGTCAATAAATATATTTGGAATAAAAAGGTTTTAAGAAGAACTACCAGTGAATAAAAGAACCTCACCATACCGGAGGAGAGAGAATCTAAGAAGGGGAAGAATTGATAGGAATTAAAGGTGCATCGAAAATAGAAATTAAGAGAGGAAATATAGGAAGCACCATCATCGAAAAAGAAATTATACTCACACACACACAACACTGGGTAATTATCTTGGTTTTATGTTAAATGTTTTTCTCAAAATTTATAAATATAATTTGTTATAATTTCTGCTTTTTATGTCATTAATTACGAGCTAGGCCGGTGCAATTTTGTTTAAGAAATTTAACTAAAGTCTCAGTACAATATCAACCACATCGACTCAACCCAGGAAAAGTTGGTATAGCAGCGATGAAACTTTGGTAATAGAATCGGAAAATCTGAATCCTATAAACTAAAAATTAGAAAAAATTAATACGTCAATTTCGCGCGTATTTGTAAGAACGAATTGCGTGTACACATATTTAGTAAGTTAATGTTTCCCAAAAGCGGAAACGAACATTATATAATAGGAGATGACTTTATATGTACATACCTTCACACTCCCAGACTTCTCAATTTCTAAACAATTTCATATTAAAATTCCACCTACGTGGATATCCATGCTAATGAGCAACACCCATCGTTGGAACAAATTTTAAAATATTTATTACGTATTTGTTTACGCATGCTTTGGAGATAAATATAGTTGAAATCGCCTCGATCGAAATTCCGGGATCAAATTTTAACAAATTTTGCGCGAGGAAACGAATTAGAAGCGACATTCTTTAGACTAGACAGACCAGACGCTTCGGTCCGAGCTCGGTTGAAAAACTTTGCGAATTGCGGTACGGAACTTTTGAAAATCAAAAGTTTACGTGAGGAGTTCGCGGATAGGTTGTTTTAGTTTTTCTACTCCGTCTACATTGCTTACGTTCGAGTTCCCTTTTACGCTTTTATTTTTACGTTTCGAGATCGTACATTAATTGGTTGTTTCCTCTCCCATTTATGTTATAATATATTAGACCGGTGAAGAAAATGATTTTTGGAATTTATATCACGGCAAGCGCTAAATACATTTCGTTTGGTGTCAATAAACACACCAAAAAAATCGAGTACGATTGGACGATTTTTAGCGGTGCCTCAAGCCACTCTTTGTCTAAAAATCGTTTTTGATTCAAAATTATTAGAAAAATGAACGTTAAACTAAAATACTTCAATGAATTACATATTAATATTAACTTGATTTAATAGTGATGTCTTTTTAAAAGTGGGATAATTCATGTTATATATCCTTTGATCTTTGAAAAACGAATTATTTCTCTTCTTCATATAATCTCTCTTAATTTATTATCATAATCTGTAATGAATTTGGCATCTCTTTTAGCAGCATCGTTCACTACAACTACAACGTAATCAAATCTTTCATTCCAATTCGATGGATCGACTTGCAAAAATTCTTTGGAAATTTCTAAGCGAACAAAGGACGCGTGTGTGTTTGAATTTACAAAATCGCTTAAATCTTTTGTGAATATGTTTCAAGGATATTTGTTGGATTAACTTGAACATTGATTGCTTCAACCATTTTTCTCTTAATATCAACACTAACATTAGGATCGAAGACTGCTTCTTCGGACAAATACCATAAGTGATTGCTAATCTTTTCTAGCAAAACAAAAGATATGTCTCGTTCAGGATAAGCAATAATATTTTTAATTAAATTTAGGCGTCAATGTGGTGCTTTAATTGCTTATTGAATAGCTTTCCTGTAGTCCAGATTTGGACCCCATCGAAAACTGGCAACATGTAAAACTTAAAAATTTCGATGTGTTAACGAGGTCTATATGCGATTTTCATATTTCCGGAGCTCGGAGCTCTTATAAAGGGTGGGCCATCTATTGGTCCGATTTTGAACAGCCTGTCGATAATGGCGCTATCAACTTTAGCACCATAAGTTGTTGATTCTAGGTTAGTTCTAACCTTCCGCTGAACAAATATGGATCGGTTTTCTTTGGAACAACGCTTTGAAATACTGAAAACTTATTTTGAATGTGGTTCTGTCATGAGTGAAACATTGCAAAAAATGCGTACAAAATTTGGAAGAAATGCAGCGCCTACCGCGCGTGCAATTCGAAAGTTGGTGCATAAAGTTCGTGAAACTGGGATGCTGGTCGATGCCAGACGTGTGCCGCATACACGTCGGGTGCGTACAGCAGAAGCAATCGCTGCTGTGACTGAAAGTGTTCGTCAAAACCCCAGAACATTGACTCGGCGCAGAAGTCAACAAGTCGGCATTTCACGAACCACTCTAAGGACCCTAAGGCACAAAGACCTCGGTATGTTTGCGTGTAAAATCCAACTCGTTCAGGAATTGAAACCGAATGACCTTCCACAACGTTTACGCTTCGCTGAGTGGGCTTTAAATGAGTTGAACGATGACCCAAATTTCGCACGAAAAATCATCTTTTCTGACGAAGCGCATTTTCACCTCGGCGGCTACGTCAACAAACAAAATTGCAGAATTTGGGGACGGACAATCCACACGTTGTCGTCCAGAAGCCAATGCATCCAGCGCGAGTCACTGTGTGGTGCGGATTTTGGAGTGGTGGCGTGATTGGTCCTTTCTTTTTCGAAAATGCGGAAGGTCGCGCCGTGAATATCGATGGTGAACGTTATCGCGACATGATAACTGACTTCTTGTGGCAGGAATTGGAAGATATCGATCTCGATGAATTATGGTTTCAACAAGATGGCGGAACTTGTGATACCGCCGCGCGTAGCATCAACCTTCTGCGCACAAGATTCAACAACCATGTGATTAGCCATTTCGGCGATGTCCACTGGCCTGCTCGCAGCTGCGATTTGACGCCGCTGGACTTTTTCTGTGGGGTGCATTGAAGAGTAAAGTTTATGCCGACAATCCCCAAACAATTGATCACTTGAAACAGAATATTCGTGCTGAAATTGCCCAAATTGACCAGGAAACAGTGGACAAAGTGGTTGAAAATTGGTGTTCCAGGATGGCCTACTGCCGAGCCAGCCGTGGCCAACATTTCAATGAAATCATTTTCCATAGTTAATCGGAAGAAACACTGTAGCAAATAAAGCGAAATTCGTTGCAAAAAAATCAGCTTTTGTCTATTTAATGATCTACTCAAAATCGGACCAATAGATGGCCCACCCTTTATGTTAAATGGCGAACAACTGCAGTGTTGACATGACAAATATTTCTTTTAACGGTGAATATACATTCACTATAAGAAAAATCACATCGCATGGGTAATGTTCGGTATTTCTTCTCGTACACTATATAACACGTTACTTGCGTAAATTACAAAAATTTGGAAACCTCCCCATTGTAGATATCTCAGAGAATCTCCCACTTCTCACAGATAATGTACGCATTTCCTACTCTAAGCGAAACGTATACTCAATTAACGTTACGTTTACACCGGAATTACCGCTTACCCCAACAATTTCATCGTCGCATATACCCATCTAACGCGCCGGATTAAAACCACCACGCTCGACGTAATCCGTCCAAATACATACGAAGCTGTCAAAACCGTGCTCTATCTATATACATATACCGCGTACTGCAACATTGCATTGAATTTAATTTTCTAAAACAACTACGTACACGGATACCGGGCATTATTCGCGGTCGCGGCACACGGATTTATGGTTTTTTCCGCGCGCGAAATTTTACCGGACATTTCGGCATAATTGAAGGGAACGCCGGCGCGGCGTTTCGAGTGGCCACACGGCGGTAGTTCGTACCACAAGCCGCGCGCTATACACTAAGCCTTTATAATTGAATAATGCGACTTACGCTAATCCGCGAAGCCGTGCAAATTTAGGAAACGTAAACCGGTCGGACGAGAGGGAAGCGTCACACGAGCGTTCTTCAATTATGCGGTAATTTCATCCCCTCGGATCCCCATCAGTAGTGAGCGAAAGAGATACGAAAGGGTCGGTGTTGATTGGAAAAAATCTGACGAAGCGTTCTAATGCGAATGTGTAAATTGGGGAGGAGTATAAAATAACCATAAAACAATTAAATTAGAAAGTATAACTTCTTCTCAGTTGATCCGATCGTCTTTTGAAATATTTTTAACATCTCCCGTCTCCCTAAATGTGTTTTTGATTTTGCTAACTGTCGATTGCATGATAGGATTCGTATATTTAGCATCAAACATATCACACACTTCTTGCTGGAATCTTGGGAGGCTCCCACCACCAACATAAATTAAAATTCCTATACGTTGCGTTATTGTTAAATTGGCCTTGTAAATTTAATAGAATATTAGAATTCTACAATAGACTACAACAAAATTATGTCAAGGGCGTCGAAGATTGACAGAATGCTGATATGAAACGGTTCGAAAGATTTAGAATTTTTTCTAAGTGTCTTGATTATTCAGTACGCTACAATGGTTATAAGATAAAAACGAAAGATACTTCAACAAGCAATTTGCGTTCCGTTGATGGTCTGAATTATTTATTATCTTGTATAATCATCATCATCATAACCTTTAAACCTTTCAACTTTTCGGTGTGAGGTTCGTTGTTCAATACACTACAAAGGTTGTAAGATAAAAACGAAAGCCACTTCAACAAGCAATTTACCTTCCGTTCATTGTCTGAATTATTTATTATCTTGTATAATCATCATCATCATAACCTTTAAACCTTTCAACTTTTCGGTGTGAGGTTCGTTGTTCAATACACTACAAAGGTTGTAAGATAAAAACGAAAGGTACTTCAACAAGCAATTTACCTTCCGTTCATGGTGTGAATTATTTATTACCTTATATAATCATCATCATTGTAATCTCTAAACCTTTCTACTTTTCGCTGTAAAGTTCGTTATTCAATACGCTGTAAAAGTTGTAAGATAAAAACGTGAGGTACTTCAACAGGCAATTTACGTTCCATTCACGGTTCGAATTATTTCTTATCTTGTATAATCATCATCATAATCTTTAAAATTTTCTACTTTACGGTGTAAAGTTCGTTATTCAATACACTACAAAAGTTGTAAGATAAAAACGAAAGGTACTTCAACAAGCAATTTACGTTCAATGACCTCCACTCAAGATATTCCTACTGGGGATCAAGGGTGACGGATGGATTTTTGCAATACATTTTCGCCTTTGTCAGAACTAACGATTCATTCTCCAGATGTCCTCATCTTCATCGGTGAGGGGTTATTTCGGACATCTTGGAGATAGATTTGGCGAGGAATGCCCCTGTATTCTGTCGAAACCCTGAACTGACCCGACTAAACTAAATAGACCACCGAAAGACAAAGAAAAGGTGATCCATAACCACCAGCAAGTCCGCAAGATATCTGCTAGGCAGTCCAAAGAAGTTTGAAGTCACAACAGTGAAGTTTTGGAACAACTAATTTCTAGCGGAAATGATTTTAGCATTGAATATACATCTTTTATTATCCGTTTAGGTCAAAATGTTTTTATAACGTGAATGTAAATTCTTATAACTATAAAGGTGGATTATAAATATGAGGCGCACATCATAACCACCCTGAAAGGTCAACGGAAGTCATATGCGATGCCAGTTCTGTCGGATGCGGTTTCTTCCTCTGTTTCATTGTTGCAAGGTATCCTTCGTCTCCCTAGTCGATATTTTTTGCCAATTTTTAATCTGGGCGCAAAGCCTCACCAAAGCACAGGACAAACCTCATCTCCATCAAATGTGAAGTTTGTTGACACATTCTCAACATTTCTCACATTCTCTGCGAGCTCTCACTTTTATGTCTTTTGAAGGTTTGATACATAGTTAAGCATTTTTCAAACAATTGAACACATTACTAGGTTCAAATAATGTTTATTTTATAGTTTCTGATGAATTTAATGATCTGGTAATTATTTTATATATAAATATCAGAACCGGGGCATGTCCTCAACGCCAATGTTCAGAACATTTTATCCGGTCATTACTTCAATATTCAATAATAGAGATAATAAGATATATGTATATAAAAACCGTGCCTTTATCTGCAATATTCGAAGTTTGCTCGATGTTGCACTTTTGGTTTCAATTTGTAACTTGAAACTTTGAAAGGTGTTCATGAGTTTTGAAGAAAACAATATACTTTCAATATTTGTGTTCGAACTGCAAACTGCTTAGCGCCACACATACGTCGATTTTTATCAACAAGCGTCCTCGTAAGTTATCGCATTGAGATGATATTCTCAGACTAATTTGTGTTTATCTTATAACTCTACAAATGTCAAAAAACAGTATATAAAATAAATAAAACCACCCTTACCACACCTTTCTGTGTCAAGAGTGTTGTGGTGTGTTTCTGCACATTCATTGTGTGATGTTCATTGTGCAGTGTTTTGGTGTTGTACAGTGTTCGTTGTGTTGTGTTCGTCTTGAGCATTAGCCGGATTGCGCTAGTGATACTGAATTCCCCAGTTTTCCACTGAGGATGGCAACTTAGTTGCCGAAATACGTATCGGGATTTTTCAGAAAGGTGTGGTAAGGGTATTTCTATTTATTTTATATATTATTTTAGGCACAGTCTCCTTATTCTAGTATCAAAAATTTGTGTCGCAACCGTGGCACTTGTATCTCTAAAGTATTATGTTATTTATCGTGCACTATACAATTTTTTACATACAACATACAAGTTTGCTAGTATCGCCTCGAAAATATTCGGAAAATCTTTTAACTCAAAGTGGCTTTTTTCAATGAGCAATTAATTGTCGAAATGTCGCAACCGTGGCACGCGTGATATATCACAACCGTGGCAGGTTTTTTATTTCAAGGAAATACTGTCAAATACTAGCAAAGAAAGGAAACCGGAACATTAAAAACAGTGAGTCAATTGACAGAAGGAGAAAAGAGGAGCAGAATGAAAAGACACGATGAACGTAAACGAAAATCACGATCCCAACAAAATCAAAAGTAATCCCTCGAAAATCAGTGCCGAAATGCTATATCAACACAAAATATAGCTGGACAGAAGAAAGCAAAGAAGAATAAGATAAAGATGCAAAAAAACTATAAGTGACGAAGTTTGACGAAAAGAATTCAACGATACGAACAAATAAATGTCTCCCAAATCGGCTGTCAGAAAATTTCTTAAAGAACGAATAGTGCAACGTGAGGTAAAACAACGATTAATATGCAGCCAGATAGTTCTGCAACAACTGAAAGAATCTTACCGTGAAAAATAGTTAAGTTAGTAAAGGTAATAAAGAAAATATCGCAAATTCGTCTTCGTGACAAACAGCATCGATTGTACTCAGTGATCACATGTATTACATCATCTTATAAAGGCCTTCACAACTGTTAACTGCGTGAATAGTAGCTACAATGTCACGACCGTGGCGACGAAATTTACAAATTTTAATGTCAAAAACCTAAACTAATACTTGTAGCTCGTCCACTTTAGGGATGTATTTTGGAAGTATGAACGCATAGGAAAATGACAAAAAAACATGCAATAATAGAACATTTCATTTCCGGAATTTCAGACCAATAAAACTGCGAACTCGCGGAGAATCAGCCATATGTATATACAACGATACCATGGTAGGCATTCCGTGCTGTTTGAGATATCCCCTGCAGAATTCTCCACAATGCAAGTTGCAAAGTATCCTCACAGCTCTCTTCTGCAGGATGAGTATCCTTTGGGCACCTTAAATGTATCCCAAAACAGAACCCCATATAAGAGGTCACTGCGAAATGCGGAATAATCGGCATCAATTTAATTCGCCCGCCAGCTAGTCTATATGAGTTTTTCATTTTAACTCGCCCTTCAGAGTTAAGCCTAAGAACTTGACCGTTGTATGTTCTTTAGATTTCGTGTTAACGACCACTTGCTCGATCTTGTCTGTGTTCAGTTAATGTATTGGAAGCAAATTATGTCTTCGCTTTTTCCAATGCTTCAAGGGATTGTGTTTCATTACAATATAAGTATTATCGCCATACAGACACACATCGGCTTCCGAAACGCACTAGGTAGATCATTAATATAAATGATGCAAAATAGTGGACTCAAAACTGCTCCCCTGAAGTCCCCTGATGTCTTGTATACTGTAAATCAGAATTTTGTGATTTCCATTTCATCCATAATAGTAAACCATTTTCGAGAGCCAAAATCGTAATACATAAGACATAGCATAACTCCCTCCTTGATTGCTGGAACGTGCAAATTGTGCTGACTTAGTAGCTTTGGCACAGTTACTTAGTAGGTGCCCATTAATGTATCTAATTTAATTATATAGGTGGCTTTAGAGAGTGTCATCCAGATTACATTTTATTTATGTAGTAAGTTGAAGTATAATAGCATACTATGAATCATTCTGCATTCGAAGGACGTTTATGGCTCATAATTTTATAGTTCAATGCCCCAGTGACCTACAGAAGAAAAAACTATTATTGCTTCAAACCTTAGCAACTGCAACAAAAGTAGAAACGACTCTATACTCCAGAATAATTTTCAAATGAGGCGTAAATCGCCGTGGAATTCCCTGTTATACGACGCCCTTACACACCATACCACGTAATGCTAGGATGATTCATCAGTGTGCAGCTCAACTAGCCGCTTTTGATATATCCGTTACATTCTATTTTCGCACTAAATTTATAAGATATCGATAATAATTATTACATGAAGTATAATTTATTGATACCTCCAAACACGTATTTGGAATATATCGGCACAATATATCGTCAACATTGCAATAGCAAAAGTAACCTAACGGCTAAGTACCTACATGCATACATATAAGAAGAGAAAGGTTGCTTTCGATAAATCAACCGTTTTATATTCTCTTAAAAATGTACTAACTTGTGGTGCCTCCGGTCGAATAAGAAATTTATCAGAAATAAATGCAAGTGCTATACGCCTTTCGCTAGGAAATAAGAGGAAGTTTGATACAGCTATTTTATGCCTCATCGATGAACCTTTTACAGCCAGAAACAGTAGGAAGAATGTTTTTCTTCTTCTGTGCCTAACACAAATATAAAATGTTACATCTATCGCGGAAGTTGTAAATTTGTATCTGTTACAGGAATAAGTAATCCTACAGTTACATAAATACCTTCGTGCACGTTTCGAAATCAGTACCGCGTTTACAAAATAGGATCGCGTTGTGATGTAACACGTGCTATTGTTGTACGAATTTTTACGTATAGATGGCGGTCATTAAAATGGAACTTCCTGCGAAAATTACAGTTCTGCAATAAATTCTGTATCTTACGAGAATCTCCAATATTGAAATTTAAACTTTATCTCTCGTCGAAGATGTTACATTTTTACACCTTTTATAAAGTGTCTTTACAGCTAGGAAACCTGCTGATGATAAGAACGCGCTCAATTTCCCCGGAGATAAGATACAAATGCGCGTTATTCCGACTACCTTTTACGACACGAAATTTCCTTCTCGGATAAGAAAAATAATCCTGCCAACAATCCTCCTCACCTCAATCCTAATCGAGACCCTCGACAAACATAAATACGAAGCTTCGAAGTACGGTACAAAAGGAGAACCTGTTAATCCGACTAACTGGGAATCTACACACTTTAAAGCTAATTGGATCAGACGTCTAATAAATTTCCCCCTCGTTGACTAACAACTAACTCAAACACGTCGACTACAAATATAATTAACAGAAAATTAATAAGACGGTTCCGACTCGAACGACGCTCTAAACTCCGAACTTTATTCCTTGTTTGACGTCGACGAACCTATTTTACCGCGGTCGTCTCTCTTCCTTCGCCGCGCAAGGGCGCCGTAAAATTCGCCCGAGTTACAATTAGAAATACGACCGCCTCACGGCGTTTTATGCGAAATGTCAGAGCGACGTACTAATGCGAAAATTGTGTTCTCCCCTTATTGATATGATTCGCTAGAGGATGATCGAATTAACGGTTTCGAATTGAAAAAGTCATCTTTCCTCTTATCCCGTTGTTTCTTAGAGTTCTGATCATTTTCACCTGTAACTTATCAATTTAGAGACAGACTTACAAATGTCGATTTAGACGAGTAAATTGTCACCTTCAAATCAATCTTCGTGATTGGCTAAATGGGAGAGGACGTTCAATCGCTTTTGCTGTGGGTCATTCTATGCCAAATCAATCATAAATTTTCTTGACCCCCTCCGGTTATGATGAAATTTGATTCAATTGTTATACTAACTGAAAAATTTACAAATACAAATTTTTAGCCCCCTAAGTCGACAAGGGGCCGGAACTACGGAGGGTAACATTTTCCTCCAAAATCTCAAAGTCGCAACATTCTTGCACCTTCAAAATTCAATATCTTCGGTTCTATTGTAGCTACAGAGCCCAATTGGGTTTTTTTCATAATTAGTAAAAACATATTAAAAATTAGGCGACACAAGTAAATTATTTTTCCCCGTTTATAAATAACAAGCACGTTGCGAGCGATCCCATTGTTGTCCCAAGATATAGAAATCTCAGGATATGCTCTTTGGGACTTACTCGTTGAGAATCCCAAGTTTTAAAAGAAAAATAGGGGGATAGATTCACCCTCCCCCATTTTCCCACTCCTTGTCAGGACCTGTGAATTTGAAATTGAAAAAAATGAGGTTAGGGTTTCCCCCTAACCTTCATTTTTTTCAATTTTAGTAGTCATGTAGACCATACTAAGAGCTTTAAAACAAAAAAAGGTTGGGGTCTGTAGCTACAATAGAACCGAAGATATTGAATTTTGAAGGTGCAAGAGTGTCGCTACTTTTGAGATTTTGAGGGAAATTGTGCCCCTCCGTATTTTCGGCCCTTGTCGGCTTAGGGGCCTAAAAATTTGCATTTGTCAGTTTCCCAGTACAAGTACACCAAATCTCATCGAAAACGGAGGGGGTCATGAAAATTTTTGCCTTTTCTTCATTGATTTTACATGGAATGACCCCTGTACGTTTGGGCTCGCAATAGCTCAAGCATCATGCGACAGATTGTCCTTTTGCTTAATATCGCCCTATAAGAAGAGGATTATCAAGAAGAAAAGGGCAGTAATTCGGTATCCTAATTTACCTGCTGCTGTGCGCCCAATTCTACATAGTAATGATCTGCTCATTCATAGTCTACCTCATGAATATGGCCTTAATCTGGAATACGAATCAAGCACTAATGAGAAAAACGAAGTACCGCAGCCATCAACCTCACAAGGCCCTGATTTCGTTCCTGACGTGGCACGAATTTAATCAAAGGAATCAAGCGATCTTATAAGAGATCTTGAACTGACTAAGGAAAAAGCAGAACTTTTGGCATCTCGACGGAAACAACTTACTTCAGCGAGATGTTAAACTCTTCATGTATTATAGTCGATAGAAAGAACTTACGTCTTTTTTTAAATGCAAGATAACTTAGTTACTTGCTAAGACATTGACGGTTTAATGAGCGCCTTAGACATCGAGGATGATCCTCATGATTGGAGATTTTTTGTAGATTTGTCGAAAATCAGTCTGAAAGCTGTTTTATTGCACAATGGGAACAAACTACCATCGACTCCAATCAATTATGCTGACCAGATGAAGGAAACCTACAGTAACTTGAAGTGATTGTTGGAAACTATGCACTATAAAAGATATGAATTGTACATTTTAGTACGTCACTTTGAAAAGCCGATATAGACTGACTCTGCCCCGTTGGTCTTGAAAATACCATTTCTTCGGCCAAGAATGTATCTGATTCACCCTGGTCTGTAGATGTCGAGATGCGACGACATGGTTTTGATGAACTGAAAATAAAGCAGTATCATCAGCAAATGTTGCTGTGGTAATTTTGGCGATGTAAACTATATACAACGCAAATGTACGCAACGCTGACCTGAGGAATTTCAGAGTTTATTGGAAATAATGACATGTGCTGGTCTCGATATAGCACCTAAGAATAGAAGTAGGATTTTAGGATCAAATAGTAGTAGAAATGAAGTAATTTAAATAGGACTACAAGAAATGTTGTGAATGATGGGTCCCCAAACAGCCTGCAGACGTTCACGAACTACAACGAATGGATTCTGCACTAACGTTCTTGCAGTGCTCCGAAATGACGATGGAGAAGCATTTTTGGGAACAATCGTAACGGAAGACGAAACGTGGGTTCAGATTTTGAACATCGCATACTAGCTCATCTGACAGACCAAAGAAGTTTAAACAAACCTTGTCCAACAGAAAGCTTATGGCTATTGTGTTTTGAGACTAAAGAGGACCTTTGCTAGTGGAGTTATTGGAACCGGGAACAACAATTACTGCTAAAAAAGAAACGCATTAAAAAATATTCAGGATAACTCCTGATTTGATCAATCAAAAAGAACCAGTATTGCTTATGCACAGTAACTTGAAAAATAATCCTACAGAACCTAATAAAAATTTATATAAACAATGTAGAGATGACTATAATCGTATGCTACATGAGACAAAACGTCAAAATAATCTTAGTAAGATTTTGAATTTACACAATCAGACCTAAACGATATGAGTAATCATAAATAATGAATCCGGAAGGACCAAAACTTGCCACGAACTAAATATTGACCTTGATATATTGAATACTTTTTTTGTAAATTTTGCAGGCGAAATAGTTAACAAATTGGCAAAAGTCGACATTCAAGTAAACATCCGTAATTTGAACTCATCTATATTTTTAAAATTGTTAATGATAAATGAGGGCCTGGCTCTTGTGAATCGTTTGAAAACTAAGAAGACATTAGATATCTGTGATATCAGTACATACGTTCTTAAATGCTGTGCACAGCACATTGTGGAACCTTTAACCGATATTATAAATACTTGCTTCTTGGAGGGTATATTCCCTACTATCTTTAATCCTGCTCGTGTACTTCCTCTTTTTAAGTCTGGCGACGAGTTGCTTCCTCAGAGTTATCGTCAGATACATGCGTTACCTAGTTACCTAGTGTTTGGATGCCCGATTTTGGAGCAATTCTCAAAGTTTGTGGACTTGGCTTGATTTCTGATGGTCAGTTTGGTTACAGGCGAGGAAGAAGCACATCCGACGCGATTATTAGACTAACTAACACCGTACAGGAGGCTTTTGAAAACTAAAGCATATGAAAAGGAATTTTTACGGACCTATCCCGTGCTTTTGATTGTGTTGCCCATGAACTACTACTGACATAATTGTGGTTGTACGGAATAAAAGGTATTTCATGGCAGGGCACAGGTGGTAGAAGCTGACCGGAGAATGGATACTGCATTGGTTATTTAAAGAGGTGTACCGTAAGGGTTAATTCTAGGACCTTTACGTTTTATAGTGTATATAAATGACATTTCTGAATACATGAAATAATTTAATAACTCATTGTCAACCGTATTTTACGCAGATGATGCGAACTTTACTCTACATCTAAATAAACAGAACAACAATGAAAATGAGTCGATCACTGAACAAATGATCGCTCATGCTCGGTTTCAAAATAATGAGCTTTATTTGAATGACCAAAAAACTCGAGTATATGCATTTACACTTGGCAAGGCGAACGCAAAAAGCCAATATTTGTATTAAATTTTTGGGTACCTTTTTTGATTCCACGTTATTGTAGGCGACGTGGAGACGCCAACCAATGGGTTTCGACAAATTTCGATAAAGCTCGTCGCAGAGCTTTTTTCCGAGTTAACTCTACCGACCTGAATTAACGACTGGATATTTTACGATTATGACGATAGAAACGTATTAATAGATACGCGGAGGCGCTTCGGAACGCCATCAATTCCATCGTTCGCGATGGCAAGTTCTTTAGTGGATACTAAATATGGAAAGACGAATTTCGAATTTCCTTTGCGTTTTTCAATTATGATCCGGAGGCGGTGAACGCGTCTCGAGATTAATTGAAAGCGGTAAAAGTGCTTACGACACGCCATAATCCTTTGCATGTTTCAGAAATTGAATCAATAGTAATCGGTAATTGGACTATCGATCTTAGTCGATTTATTACGAAAATTGTGGTATTTTTCTACTAGAATATTCAAATTAATTCTCCTGGAATTTCCGGTCAAGTTTCAATACAATAGCGCGTCAACTGTAACAAGAAAAAAACACATGCCAAATTGTAGCTAAGGACAGTTAGATACAAAAATAATTAAGAAAGAAAATCAAACATAAATTTCTTAGAGGTCCACCGATTTGCTTGTTTATTATTGAACGCATCAAAGGCACCAACTCTACATAAACGAGCACCATAATTGCTCGTACAACTATCAATTATTCAACGGTAATACCCATAGTTCTGCTCGAAAGACGAAACTCGCTGTAACTATCGCTATTTGAACTTCAAAATAAGCCACGATGTACCACAATTTACATTTATGATCTCATCCTATTACGATAAACGTTCACGAGCCGCTAGTTTCGTACATACGGCCGCGTATAAATTTACAAGGTTAGTTTAAATATCTCTCTAGCACTCCGGACGTAATAGCTCCATACATACTAACACACATATGCGCCCGTGTTGAATTATGTAATCGCTATTACCAAATGAATAGCGACTTGCGTTTTTATATCTTCTCGTTAGCGTGTAATACGAGGGGCGCCTTTTATGTTCTTATAAACGATCAGTAGGTGGCGCTATTAAGATGTGTCATTACTAGAGCTTGGAGAATATGCACTAAAAATCGCAAAAATATGCGCCAAAAAGTTGAAAAAAATGCTCTGAAATATGTATCTATGCACTTAAGTATGCTTTTATGCCAAACATCTGCAAAGAAAGAAGTTCATTTCAACAGAATTTGCACTTGTTACTTAGCACAAAAAAAAATTAAAATATGTAGATCCCATCTGGTTCGAACAGATTCAGGGGGAATGGAATTCCGGGTATTTGTTCTTTATAAACTTGCACACGTAATGTGTACTTTCTTAACATTTGATACTAATCTATTTACAATGGGGAATTTTAACCTAACACTTTCGGCAACTCTCTTTAAGCCATGCTCTAACAAGGGAACACCAGACGACTCCGCTGTCGATTTTGACAGATCTTAGATATGTTATAGGAGAACCTCCCTGAGTATCTGGTTAACGGCTTAAATCGCACTCAGCCTTGGTCCGGCTGGTTTTCGAAAAAATATAGTTGTGACTTCCATGCGTTCTTTATATACTAGTAACGTTGGTTGTAACTTAAGTATAGCAGCGTAGCGCAGTGGATCAAGTACAGAGCTATCACGCTGCAGGTCCCTTGTTCGACTCTCTTGCCTTTGACCTTTTTTTCAATTTTATTTCACACGATGTTTACAAATATATTCCGTTTTATGCAAAATTGTTTGAAAAAAGCCCAAAGGGACCCTCAAGAGCGCGGAATTCCATAACGGTTTGTAACGGTACTTTGAGAAAGGGGAAATACCTTCATATAGTTGCGAATACCAATAAGGTATTTCAAACTTACAATTAAAATACATACCGTGACGTACATTTACTTCTTATAAAATAAAAGTACCATGACGAAAAAATTATTTTCGAACAATTTTGCATGAAACGGAATATATTTGTAAACATCGTTTGAAATAAAATTGGAAAAAAGTGCAAGAGTAGGGATCGAACAAGGGACTTCCAGCGTGGTAGCCGTATACTTGACCTACTGCGCTACGCTTCTATGCTTAAGTTACAACTAACGTTACTAGTATATAAAGAACGCACGGAAGTCACACGTATATTTTTCGAAAACCAGCCGAACCAGGGCGAAGTGCGATTTAAGCCGTTAACCAGATATTCAGGAGAGGTCCTCCTGTAACATATCTCAGACCCGTCAAAATCGAAGGCGAAGTCGTCTGGTGTTCCCCTTATAAGCATGTGCAATGAATTAATTTGGGGACCAAATGTTTTAGACTTTGTGCTGCTTTTATCATGTACACGGCAGCATCAGTTATCATTAATAGTAGGTACATTATATGTTGAAACTGTTTGTGACAAACAAAAGTTAGATAAGCTTTCATTTACAAATCGCGTAATAGTTAAATTACTTGTTTTATCGAGTTCTTTTACACTTATCAAACCATCCTTTCCTGGTTCATTTTCGTCCAAACTACCAATAACAAAATTCGCAATGTATCGCCCTTTTACATCAGTTGTTTCGTCAAATGAGAACCAGGTGGGTTTGTCTCCAATGATTTCTCTAATATTCGCCATCATTGATTCATAGTTTAAATTCAGATATTTTTTGAAACATTGAGTGGTCAAGCATATAAAGAGGAATATTCACACTAGTGAAGAGATTACACAAATCCTTTGGAAAATTTTCCTGGTTGAAATTTTTCTTGGCGTCGTCATTTGTGAGCAACTGTTGAACCATGGCCTGGGGAGTTTGTCTTTTTTTCTTTGTGAGTCGTGGTTCCCAAATCACGTTCTACTTGAATTTTTTTATCGCAAGTAATCTGCAAATAAAAATACAAATAACTTTTTGAAGTCATGTTATGCTTTAAATGTTTACTTCGCGACAGGTTGCACAAAAAGTATTTTTGCAAATATATTCCATTATGTACACTGTGCCAAAAATTAACTTATTTGTTGCATGCTATACAAAAACGTGATTGGAGACAACTATCTTGAAATCATTTTTATCAGCAATCCACTTCTTTAACAGGGCACCTTTATCAGAAGGCTGATTAGGTATTTCGATACTGAGACAATCACTATACTATAAGTTTAAGGATACACCGTTGATGTTGCTGAGTGACAACTGATTTATAAAATGCGAATCTTTACTATTTATGGCGAAAAGAAGAAGAGAAGGGCCGAAAATTTACCTACGCTAATCACAAGAATCACAACGCAACCAAAAATAGCCTCGCCTAATGTAGTCCTACTGAGACTAGGCATTAACATTGTAGTTTGCTTTTCGTTATCTACCGTCAAAAATGTATTTAGCGCAGAAAGGTGTATCCTGTACTTACTTGTTTATTAGTCAAGTTGGACATCCCTATCGTTAAGTTATAAAAGATTTCTAAAATAGAGGATAATGTTATGTCACAGTACAGATGTATTTTACCGTAATTGACGAAATTCCGCCGATAATTTTTGGAAATTAATTAAAGAAAGTTCCAAAATATGCAATTTTTGCATATGCATTTATATAAAATGTTGAAAAGATGCATTTATGCACTTAATATGCATTTGGCATATTTTCCCAGTTCTAGTCATTACTATTATATATAAAATCGATCTGAAGGAAAAAATCTGTTTTTTATTGTTGGACCCTGGACTTTTCAGGCGATAATTGAGTGGTGTTGGAACTAATGGATTTTGTAACTTCGGTGTTTTAAGCTGGTATGATTATGGAAAGAAATGAAAATGCAGTCATAATACCTTGAGTACCAACCAAGTAGTATACCAGAAAGATTAAGCGAGACATATTTCTTCTGTAAGTTACATTTTTAGCATCCATGCAATAAATCCAACTTCAAAGGACATTTCCAACATCTAACCCTATTAATAGTGCACACACGGGCGGATAGCTATCTTTGCTGTAAGAAAGCGGTATTTTAGAAAATTAATTGCTGAGATATCCGATTCGAACGTCAAATGTAGCTTTTGCCCTGGTACAGTATTGCACCAAGGTCTCGTGCGTTTATAAATAAGCACTCTACATTTTCTCAGCTCGAACTTATTCCGACAGCGACGCGAATAAATATCCCCTATCTCGCTCTCTTATTTTTTCTAATCATTCTTTACTTTCGTTTTGGCCGCGGCGAACTTTCCCCGATCGCCTTGCGAAAGACCATCGAATTCGAAACTTAAAATTCGTTTCCGATTTGCGCCCTCGCGTACGAGATACGTGATTAAAATTTGCTCCGGATTTCATTACCGTACATGTTCGTTTTCGAGCACGTTTCTATGTATGTTATGTAGGTAGATGTAGTACCTGAATATCTACACAGCTACCTACCGAACGCCTACGTAGTACCCGTACAACCAGTACAATGTATGTACGTTCCTATATGTATATATCGGAAAATCGTTTTCTCCGCGATTTTATGTAAAATAATCACGCAACGTCGGTAAATAAATTGAATCCTACGAAAATTCATGAATACATTATGCCGACGTTCGCATGTCGCTCGCTAACTTCGCGTCCGTCGTGTATGAATGGTGAAATTGGAATAACTTGTAAATAATTTAGGAGTGTGTGCGTCTGTATACGTGACCGTAGACGACATTTAAATAACAATGACGTAATTTATTGAAATTCTTTCGGCGTGTCTTGGGTAGAATCCAAGACGTGTGCGCTATCGGAAGAAGTGAGATTGGCACCTTAAAATTTTATTCCGGAAAAGGAATTTTGTTAGGCGTTTGTTAGCGAAAATCTAAACCACAAGACGATGGGGATGAAGTATTTTTACTGGTATAAGAAAATATTACATTCCGGAATTAGCAACTGCAAAGCTTTCCCATGTGCAAAAGTCGTAAGTTCAGCTTGCCAAAGATTCTTCAAAAATGAATAGTGGAGGTTTTTGCAGACTGTATTCAGGGTCTAAGACCAACAATACCATGTGCCAGCGAGACATGGGTTATGAATAAAGTCGACGTAGATAAATTGGAAATTTGGGAAAAGGAAGATATGGAGAAAGATTTTGGAAGGAAGAAAAATGGTGAGATACGGGAAAGGCGAGGAAACAGAGATTTGGAACAACTGTACGGAGGATCAATTATCACGTAATTTATCAAGGCGCAAAGACTTAGATGGCTAGGACATATACAGAGAAAGGAGGACACTCGCATAGTTCTTGGAGCCAACGATAGCAAGAAGACGAGGTCGGCCCAGAAACAGATGGTTCCAGGCGGTAATGGCAGATCTTCGAAAAAAAGGAATAAACAAATGGAGGATAAACAGGAACGAATGGAAGAACATAATTCAGCAATGGGCCTCAGAGGCCTGCTAAAGCTGTATATTGTAGTATAATAATACACAAATGGTTAATTACCATTAGAAATTCATTTATTTTAATTCAAGTTATCAAAATCACAGTTAAGGTTGGGAATCTGATATTCATTTGACATTCGATGTAGCTTTGGGGTTCTATTTATACCTTTTCGACGCCACGCCCACCACCTCTTAAGCATTGTTTTCCCCTACGGGAGTTATCCCAATAATTTAACTCCAGCCAGAGACATTTAATGGGAGAAGTAAATGTCACCAGAAAGGAAATTTTGTTAAATATTTTATAAAAGCATGATTTAATGTATAAAAAGGATTTGTTAACATTTTAACACACATTTCGACAACAATTACACATTACAAGAATTCACATAAATTTACTGGAAATAAACAAGGATACATCGACGTACAGTACAGGTATCTATAGCAGCAATGTATTTGGATGGACTGATGTCAAGGTGAATTTAAGTTTCGTTTCGGGGACAACGGAGAATTCCAACGGCGTCGTCCGGGTTTCGAGAGAAAAAGTTTGTTTAGAACTACAAAAATTGACAATCTTAAAAAGTCATTATAAAAAGTCTGAAATATATTTTCAAAAGAAAAAAGGGTTTTAAGAAGAAATATTAGTAAGGAGAAGAAGTACCAGTGAATAAAAGAACCTCACCATACAGAAAAAGCTGCGTCGAGAAATAAAGGGGAAAGAAGAGATACAGGAAGGACCGTCAACGGAAATACACTTACACTTTCACACAGTCTAAAAAATAGGTAAAAATTTTCTTTCGATTTTTATGTTCAATATTTAAAAAGGATTATAAATATAAAGTGTTAATAATTTATGCTTTTATATTTTATCTACGAGCTAGACCGGTGCAACTTTACTATTAAAATAAAATTTTAACTAAATTCTCAGTACAATATACAATGGTGGACAATAAAATAAGTGTCAATTAGGTTTTTCTAAAAACAAGCAAGTGCAACAGTTTATAATATTGTACTGTTGTCGTCATTTATCCTAGAAAATTTGTATTTATCTTTCTGGTGTACATACTAGATTTTATACATTAAATTCAATAACTTTTCGGAGAAAGCCCCTTTTATCTGAATTGCGTGCTATTACAAGTGGTCATAAAAAGAGGTGCGTCCGGTATAAACCGTTGAAACTTATAAGCGGCAGATATTGTGATAGTGAAAAAGCTAGTTAAAATATTCGTAAGCAACAGTATTTATGGCGATAAACTTATAATCATACAAACAACAAAAAATGGCCCGAAATGTACATTGCACAGAAGATGAGGGTCAGCTAATTAGAACGTGCGCAAGGGAAAACATAAAGAAATTTCCAACCTTTTGAAATACTCTCAAAACAAACTAAAAACTGCTCCAAAACCAAAAAAACAATCAGAGAATCGAGGAATACCGAGAAAGACAACAATACAAACTGATCGATATGTAGTACAACTGTCAAGAAAGGCTCCGTTTGTTACATCTGTAGGTATTTTAAAGAGATTAGATGAAGACATCAGTTCTCGTACTGTTAGAAGAAGCGTATTTACATTTTTGATCAGCTAGAAGAGTGCCAATCTTATCTGAAAAGAATATTAAAAGGAGAATGCATTTTGCCAATTGGAGAGAAGAACAATCGAGAAACATCCTGTGGAGTGATGAATCTAAAATAAATCTCTTCGGCTTCGATGGAAGAATGTATGTACGTTGCCCTGTGGACAAAGAATTTTCTCCACTTTTCATGGTATGGTGTTGATCTCATAAATGGCATCTAAATTGAAGAAACTATGACCGGGAAATATTAAATGATGTAATGCTTCCATATGCTGAGGCAAAAATGCCCCCGTTATGGCACTTTCAACGTGATGATGACCCTAAACACACTTCCAGGTGTGTGAAAAAGTGGATTCAGGAAAATGGAATACAAATTGTTCGATGACCAGCACAGTCGCCTGGTCTAAATCCCATAGAAAACATCTATTTCAATTACATCTTATCTTCTGAACGTTTTGCATTTAGGTTGAGGAGAGTTTTGTCCTAAATGTAATTATAAAAAAGAAGAAGTTTTTTATGGTTCTCTATGGAGAAAGTTTGCCCATTTTATTAATTCTAGTATTTATTAAATTATTGTCTGACTTTTTTGTGACCGACTCTTGTAACCATTTCGAGCATTCTCCTGATAAAATCGTCAAATAAACGACGAAATATTGAGTATTGAACAAAAGAGTTTCATTACATTTTGACCACACATCAGGCCGCATACCCGATAAAAAAATTTCTTTTTCTATATATTCGTGAGCTCTCGCTACTAAAAGCTCGCTAAAAATTTCCTTGTGGTCAGCATACAAACTTTCTGCGACTTTAAGCATTCGGCATTCACTATCATTTGCCACATCGTACATTTGTTATCGCTCGTTTTAGTATCCGAGGATCCATACAAACGTTAACAGTTAAACCAACTCGAAGGGATCTCCCATTGATTACGTACCATTCTAGTCATATTAGTCCAAATAGTACTACCAACAATAAAACGTAAAACCCTCTCGTCGTTCCCGCGCAATGATCCTTAAGGAGACGATTGCGTAAATCGAAACGAGGAAAGACCCCTCTCGAACCCGGGCAAGCCGATGACTCAATTTCGCGTTAGTATTCGGGCCGTAAATCCAACCCGCGATTAGGGGACTCCGTAATTCGAACGATTCAAATTTATATCCTTTGTACGACAAGAATAAAATCGTTTAATTATGTTCTTTTTCTTTTACAGAAAACGGGCTTCTTAGTTATGAGAATCCCAACTATCACCTCGATCCGGCGCGCTTGGACGACGCCCTCAACTCGAACACGGACGAAATCTACGAAGAATTGTACCAGGAACTGGACGACATCTGCAACTTGGGCGTGAAAGGTCAGATATCCAGCGGTACCGGAAGGAAGGCCTACGCGTCACTGGACATCGGCACAATGGGAGTCGACATAAATACGGGCCCGGTTACACACATAGACTCCTCGAATTACACGGACAACAGAAGGTATGTGTGTCGGTTTACTTTTATGTGTGGAAAAATTGTTGACGCATCAATGATGAGAACGATGACGTTCTTCTTCGCACGACATTAACCCAGACACATGACATGGATGACGAGTTATCATTAAATAGTATAAATCGGACTGACGCTGTCAGTCCTCCGAATTTTATTATTCAATGATAAGTTGTCATTGATAAGTTATGATTGAATCATAAAATTCGGAGGAGTGACAGTGTGAGTCCGATTTACACTATTAATGATAACACGTCATCCACCTTTTTAACAAACTTTCCACATGACAGAAAAAGCACACATATTGTCAACCCAATCCAATATAACCGGTCGCGCAGCACTGTCGTTTGAAATGATACATTCGGGGGAAAAGTTTTGGGAGGCTAACTCAAATATTGGCACATCAATGTCGTATGAAGTAATATGTTAAAATATTGATAATGTTAATAAACATATTATTTTTGGTCTAGAATTATAATGTTTAGTTACTTGACACAAAAATAATATTTTCAGTCAAATGGGGTTTCTTCGTATTTTGCATTTGAATCGATTCTGAATATCTTTTATTGTTGTGTCAAATCATTTCCACAACGTTTGCACTTACATATGTCTTACAGTTAGCAATGATTTGCATAATATGACCCACCCTGTGCAACAAGAAATATTGCTACCATATTGTACTCCTACTTCGGGATGATAGTTTTCTGTTGCAAATTTCTTGTTTCTTAGCCATTTATTATTTACTAAGATACCCCGATGGTCGATATTCGACAGAAAAGAACGTAATCGATTATTTCTTTGTTATCATCAATTTTCTTAATGACAATGAACGTTTTTTTCACTCAAAGTCACATCCCGCACAGTTAAACAATATGGAGACAGAGTCTGTGACTCCGTATCACTCCGTATGCTTTGTTAGTGAACGATTGTTGAGCGCCGACACACCGTCGATCAAAGTTTTACGGTAAAAAGGGGGAAAGTGGGCAAGGGAGGGTCAGATCAAAACTAATTATGCTAATCGAAGAGCGCCAAAAATTACCCTCTAGAATCGTTCGAAAGGTAATCTTCTTAATCGATCCACAAAGAAAAACATTTCCGACGCCCATACATTTTCACCTTCTCACTTTAACGACTCTCGCCTGCGTTCCACTGCACGTATGACGATGAACCATACATTCGACAAATCTGCCATGTAATACGAAAACAACGATGTATGTATCTTCGCGATACGTGGAGGGAACACTCTAAAATACGTACGAGAAGACGACCCACCACGCATTAATGTATAGGTGTGATGTATGAAGGTGTGTATATGGTGCATTGTCCATTACAATTATAGAATTATCTGGTAAATTTGGCATTAACTGCTTTTTAAACCGCTTTGAAAAATTTCAAAGTTCATGTCATCATGGAAATCCCCGCTTTTTGTTTTTCGATTTAAATAAAAGCAAACCTCCTTCGATACAACTCATACTGCCTCCACAATGTGCCTATTATCCATCTCTGTCCGGCCCCATCTTTCTATAAAACTCCATGTTCGTCACGACTTTGGCCAACATTTACTTGCAGTATAATTTTGATCTATATAACTTTTATCTAAATACGTCAGAAAAAGAGAGTAATTTTCTCCAAGGTCATCGTTATCTTTCGGGGAACGCGAAAAGCGATCCCTGCATGCACTAATATCGTAACTTTCCATCAAATATTTTCAATTTAGAATTGTGTTATTTGTATTTGAACCCCATATTTCGCAAAAGTTTCCGCAACGTTTCTTTACAACCGTCGATTTCTTGCGTCATAAATGTGTGCACAATATTTAATGTTGGCACCGTTTTATCAACGGCATAAAACGAATAAACTTTATTTCCAAGTACACACGTACAATAAATAATAAGATTAATTTAGAAAAGTACACGCTAAAAATTTAAATTCATACTTGACCATGTCATCCAAAGCAATACGTGAAAACTTTGTTACAGGTACTATTGTTGACATACTTCAAGAACAATGGAGCTGTGGTTGTGTCTTTGACTGTGTTTCATTATATTAGATTTCGATTCTTTCTGGCTAAGTTCTTGTTTAGTTCGTTGAATTGTCTTCTCAGATTTTCCCATCATACCTGACACGCTATCTGAATTAACAGAAAACGTATATGCCTTTGTTGGCTTTTGATCTTCACAAAATTTAATAATATCCAGCACCATCATTAACAATTCAGTCTATTCGATGGTTGTCCTATCCATATTGACTATAATATGCCCAAAAATTTCATAATTTTTACATGTAATGCTGGATCGTTAAAATATAATGTTGCTCACCTAGACTGACAATAACTGACAATATAGCTCTGAAAAGAACTATTAATAGATGTAGAATTAAATAAAATAATAGCAGGAACAGTAAATAATAAATAAATTGAAACTACTGGTACAAACACGTAACTTAACTTAACTCCACTAAGCAATAAATGACAAAAACAGTACGAGATTGTACCGCTTAAGCATTAGGGCCAGAGAGGTGCCAGGCAAGGAATGTATCAAAAGATCAAATCAAAAAAATTTTAAAATGTTGGGTTTTGGAAACAGTTGAGAATTTCACGATGAAAGGAATGCGGTAATGTGGTGCAGTTATGTATAACTAACACTAAACTTTATCTGTAACTTGGCATCACATAATTTAATTTAATTAAGAATTAATCAACGACACGTGCTTCGCTAGCAACAAAACCGGCATCGTCAACTATTTTGGGTGATGAGCACCATCAGAGGCTAAAATTCAATCCGAACTCTTTCGAAAAATCGCATTGCAGAAACCAAAAGACAAGGAACGAGAAAATGTGTGAAATTAACGTTACATAATGTTAATGATTCCCAGTGGCGTCGCCGTTATTATCCCCATACGGCCTACTTTCATCTAACATCATTAATAATTACCGAACTGCAGTCGCAGAGACGCCCGTTAACGAACGCTGCTCGTTTATTTAGACGTATGACGTTTACGTGACGTTTCGGATTGGCCAGAACTAGCCTCACGCCAACGTTAGGGAAACACCGCCCCGCACGAACACCGAACGACGACGGCTATTATGCGGACATTAAATTTTAAGTCAGACGATCGGGATTGGGATGCGGTCTCCAACGGTAATCATCGCGTTCCAAAGATTACAGACTAAAGTGGCTCATTTAGTAAGTAGAATCGCACGTCATGAAAAGTACAACGTACGTACACGTACGAGGGTAAATTGAAAAGTTTCCGGAATGGCAATGAAAAACAAAATAATAACGGATTCAACTTATTATTTTTTTTTTTAATATAATTCGCCCGAAGTTCAACACGCTTGGTGCAACGTTTCTCTCGCTTCCCGATTCCCTCCCATAAGTGACTTCCTTCAAAGTTTCCAAAATAATCGGTTATAGCCTCTATCAGTTCTTCATTCAACCACAGTCTCGTTCACCCCAGAAATGTCCTGCGTTTCGGAAACAGATGGAAGGAGTTAGAACTTCAATTCCAATCAATTTTGCTGAACGATTGCACTGGAATGAGCGGGCGCATTGTCTTGGTGAAACAACAGTCTCCTCTTAACCATTCCAGGGCGTTTCTCCTGAATTGGTGCTATCAATTTGTCCAAAAGCGTTCTCTCATATTGCCCACTAACAATTTTGCCTAATTAGCAAAATTTCTTTTGCATCCCAAGAAACCGATACCGTCATCTTTCCAGCCGAGTGAATGGTCTTTGCCTTCTTCAGAACCGATTCACCGCACGCAATCCACAGGTTGGATTGCATTTTTGTTTCTAGTGTGTAGTGATGAATAGACTGGGCAAATATGCAGTATGATGAGTCATCTGTCCTTAATCTTCTTACTAATAATAGATAAAGAATAAATAATAATATTACATTGTGAAAAGGACAGATGACCCATCATACTGCATATTTGCGCAGTCTAGTGATGAATCCAGATCTCATCGGGCTCACGAATCGTCTCTTGAAATCTATTGGATTCACTTCCAAAAATCGGCCAAAGTTCGAGCTCGAAAGCGCTTTTGCTCCAAATTAAGCAAATGCGGCACCCGTCTGGCAGAAAGCTTTTCTAAGCCCAATACATTATGTAAAATCCGAACTACTCGTTCATAAGAGATGCCCACGGCTTTCTTAATTTGACGCACTTTTTTCGGCGATCTGGCAAAATCATGTCGTAGAATTTTCTCTACAATTTCTCGCGGGATAGCAATTTTCGGACGTCGTGAACGTGGCTCATCACTTGTATGCGTGCGGCCACGCTTGATCTCCGAAACCCAAAAATTCGCGATGGAAAATGAAGGTGATGGGTCCTCAAGAACTACACCCAGCCTTGATTTGATTTGCGGTGCGGTTTTCCCTTCCAAATAGCAAAATTTGATGACAGCTCAAACTTCGTTTTTAACGATAATTGAAAACACAAAAAGATACTTGCCGTAAATGCTTGTCAGACTATTTGACCGATGGATTTAACATTTGCAGTCGATTAATATGAAAGAGTTGCCAACACAACGACATAAGATATTTGGAGAAAGAGAAACCCCTAGCAGCGATTCCGCTAATCTAGGCCCATAGGTTGGTCGTCAAATGGGTCTTGTCACTTTTACAAAGTTGAGACGCCGAATTTTGGTGGTTATTTGGTTTTTCTTTGGAGGGATTTGGAGGAAAGTTACGTAAATATATCGCACCAGACACCAAAATCGTACCACTCCCATATTTCTGAAGGTACTGATATCTGTTACGACCTAGCAGCAAAAATATGAACTACCTCATCTGTTAGTCAATCTGACCTGAAATCATAGTACTAAAGCGTGTATTCTATTCAGAATGATTAATTTGCCGAAATTCGGCGGGCTGATGTTAAATTTACGTTTTGTGTCTAAAAGAATAGCACAGAACAAAATAAGAACCCGTATGTTTATAAAAATTATCTTTTAAACTACACCCTTTTCGATACGTTTTCAGTTATTGAAAGCTGATACTCGATTGTTTCGTACTGAAACAATAAAGATACTATTTTATTTATTTAAAAAATTTAAGTTGTTTTGTGCATCTGTAACAAATTTTTCTTGCATTCTGTTTGCAGAATGGACATTGAAAGGTAATACGGGAAATCGACACACTACGGCGCCAGTCCAAAAGAGAAATCAGGAAATTGTTGTTTTTTTAAGCATTTGTTCAGTTCCGAGGAGATTGGAACAATAAATTTTAGAAGTGATTCATGAGCTTTTCCTTAGTAAATCGGCTTTCCTCTTCAAATTTAACTGATACCATTTTGGAAACCGCCGCGGCGGTACAATTTATGATAGGTACTTCCTAAATCGTTCCACTTGCAAGTATTTCGAAACAGGAATTAGGTACTAAGAAAGAAATTATTATTTGATATTCAAAAAGTACATTCCACTTACGATAAATCTCGTTACTTCATGACACAGTTTTAGTTTTTTGCATCACGTAATATTACTCGTGAAAGAATTAAAATATTTTAGGTGTCATATAGGCACCATTCCTCTATAAATGCACTTCAACTTAATTTTTCATGAGAATTAACAAGACGAAAATATCCTAAGAGCTAATTGTCCAGGCACTTGAGTGCTAATTTTATTCGATATGAAACAATATTATTTATTTAAAACTCAAGAGATCATTTTTCTTTCTAAAGTGTATTGACGTACTCGTATCTCCATACATAATTCCCTATCGAAATCGTTAGCGGAATTTATTTTCGAATTTTTGATGTTTCCCGGTCGTGTAAATATTTGAACGGGAATACTTTCCGATGATTTATCGTCATCGCGACCCCCTTCGCCCGCATTAGCATACCGTATGGCGCCCTTTTACCGCGCGCGATTTTTATTCCCCATAAACAAACAAAACCGGTCGCGCATCGCTTCAGATGTACAAATATTGGCGACGTATTCTTTTATTAGTTGGAGTTAATAGGATTTTAATGACGTGTCGAACGAGCAAATAACGAAAAGTCCATCAGGAGAGCGGTCTAATGGAAGACTGCTTGGTAAAATTGTTTAACAATACTAATAAAAAATAGTGTCAGTCAATAAAAAGAGATGAAAGGGAATCTAGAATTTTAATGTTTGATGGTAGTATTTGGTAGTCTTGTCTGGTTTCGGTAATATCAAAGTAATAGGTTTCAAAATACTACATAAACGAAATCTTTCTCTAGATAAATTGCCTAAAAGATGCAAACGTAAATTTAGGGCAAGCCAATGGCGACGCAAGTACCTAAACCAAGAGTACTGATGGCACTGGAAGATGTCACCGAAGTCAAAACACGGGGAGCAGATGGCTGCGAATTTGTCCCGGAGAAATCTATTGACTCGCAGAAACAAATGGTTAGCTACCGCGTTAAGTTCGTGGGTGAAAAGGGGTTTACTTTGACGATAGAAGATGTTAGAGAAACGCCACCTGATAGTAAGGAAAAATACGCTGTATTTTGTTTCCATCCCGTCGCGTTCAAGAACGTGACGGTAGACAAAACAGAAAGATAATTTCCCCGGAATTCAGACTAAAATGTACTTATTCTCTCCTCTTCCTGTGGATCCTAAGCCTCGACGAGAGTTCAGTCTACAAGGAAGCGGACTTAGCACGCACAAGACGACCTGAAACCTGGAAGTAAACTTAAAAACACTTTCCGTTTATTAAATAAAACGGGGTCAAAGTTGAATAATGAAAATATAAGAATAAGGTTGAACGAGAAATCGGATGGGGAAAGCGAAAATTTGCAATAGCAACAGCAATTTCTATCGCCACCAAGATTTAAGACAAGGAATTAAATCTAAATTAAATAACAGAACGACGGTTAGTAAAAGGAAAGAAAGCTCAGCTTTACAGAATGTTTTACACGTGTAACGTTGGAAACAACAACGGATACTTATGTACGTAAGCCTACTAACTAGTGTGACGTAATTACAATTAGGAAATAGCCGATCTCGTTTCGGATTAAAAGTAAAATACAAATTTCCGTTGCCTAGCATATGAAACAACGGAAAGACAAGTTTAGTTCTGTTGTTCACCTTGCTACATCCGCTAAAATAATTGGCGTGTCATAAAAATAACAATATGGCGTAACAGGGGAAAAAGTTCCTATTTTGCTGCAGATGCTCTTACAGGTAGCTGCGCTTTCTCTGGGGAGGACCCTGTAAATTCTGGCAAAATGCAACCCTTTCTGTACGCGTCCAATCCTCCACAGGGTGATGAAACGTAATTTCCTTGACTTGATTCGTCGGTTTGAACGTAAATCGAGCGAAGAAACACTTACTGCTTTTCTACGCTTGTCGATAATCGAATGAAACACACACATAGGTAGTTTACTAATTATCGATAATTTCTCCACAAACTAAGATTACCGTACGAAACACTTTGCGGGCGAAAATAGGATGTGCTGCAGACACGCACGCTAAAACAACGCTGTTAGATTTTGCACACGACACCTAGCGAAAGCCGCGGGAAAGGAAAAAGATTAGAAAATAGTTCTTAAGAGAAAACGTACTAAAGCGATATGAAAGTTTCACTGTTTTCAAAAAGTGCTGTATTTTCAAGAAGATATCTAAAAATAAATTTAAGATTTCCGAATATGTACCAGAAGCACCCTCCCATTCCGTCAGCCTGTCAACTGTAAGGAAGGAAATTAGCCCTTAGCCTAACCACAGCAATTTTGGAAATTTCAAAATACATGTTTTAAATAGGAAAAATGCCGAAGGATAATTTAGATTGCCACACCCCACGGAGGTTGCTTTTGATATTCCTCTTCATGACCTCCCGACGGGGATGTCATTTCTGTTCCAGGCTTAAAGCTCATCGAAAGCACCTTCCCATTACGTCAGCGTGTCAACTGTAGGGGAAGGAAATTAGCCCTTTGCCTTACCACAGCAATTTGGCAAAGTTCAAAATACGTATTTTAAATAGCAAAAATGCCGAAGAATAATTCAGATTGTCACACCCCACGGAGATTGCTTTTGATCTTCCTCTTCTGGGCCTCTCCGACAGGGATGTCATTTCCGCCTCAAAGTTCATCGAAAGCACCTTCCCATTCCGTCAGCATGTCAACTGTAGGGAAGGAAATTAGCCCTTAGCCTTACCACAGCAATTTTGGAAAGTTGAAAAATGAAAACGTATTTCAACTCCCAAATGGTCATTCCCAGCGGAGAACAACGGGAAAAGCTGACCTCAGTCGAGAGCTTTGGTTTACGGTACTCGATAGAAACGATGAAAAGCAGCAGACAACATTACCTCTCAACGGACACTCTCTTACCAATTATACTGTCTTTCGGTATGAAAGCTTACGATTACTTTGATTCGCTTTGTTTAAGTTTCAGTGATGATGGGATTCGAGGTGAATGAATCATCAACGTCCTATACTCCTTATTCGGGTAGCAGCTTTATTCATAAGAAGAGCGGGTGGAACTAGAAACCGTTACCCTTTCGAATTAGCACGTTAAATTTTTCTTACAAATTACGGAAATACAACGTCATATTTGTTACTTACAGTAGTGTCCAGATAGAATTTGATGATTGGACTATGAACTAGCGCAAAATCACAACGTTTGATTTTGGATATAGCTGTAGATTGTAGGTAGAACGACGATATTTCTTGAACGCCAAGGTTCTTTCGTTTCTAGTCCGGGCAATCAGCGGTAATTACGAAATAAGACGGCCTAACTTATTTCGTAATTGTGCGCTGTTACCGCTGTGCGTCCAGATTGTTTTTTTACTATAAGCCTTTGGAATAGGAAATAATTAGTTCAGCTAGACATTGTTGAAATTTGAGGCATGTAGATCGAATTATATTATGATTTATTTTATATATTGCGAAAATAAAGCATATAAGTCTAGGCAAAATGGCATTGTGATATTCTTGAAAACATGTCACTTTTTCGTTTCTTCTTTTCCGCTCAAATTTCTCTCTCAAATTTTTGTAAATATACATTTTTCTCTCTTTTTTTTGTTTTATGTAGCTGAACCGTAATGTGGTCCGATTTTAATGAGCATTCTGAAGAAGCTCGGTGGCATTGCTACCATTTTTCAATGGCCTTCCTTTGCGTTTTGGCTTTATGTACCAATCGGTAACAATAATTCTTTTTGTGTTCTTATCCATTTCATCGTATCTTCAGTTTTCTTTATTACTCCGTCATTTTTCATATGTCATGTTTTATATCCGAACTTCTCGTCTTTTATCGGTAGTACACTTTTCGTTTCGATTATTGTCATCATTCGAGTTACCTTTATGTTGAACTTTGATCTCTCAACGCCACATATGTATGCCTTTATAAGTGGATACCTACATTGATATAGTAAGACCGTTAAAGTCATTCGCTTTTTGCCAAACATTCCAAACACTCGATTAGCCACCACCGCGACCACCAAAACCCCATCCTTCCGAAATTTACGAATTTCATAATTAGACTCGTAGAGACAACCGACTAATAGACCTTCTGGTCGTTCGCAAATAAGCACACCTCGGTATCGCCCCGGAACGGTTCTCGAAAGACGTAAGATACAACGAATCGCACATCGTCACCGCAGGAATCCGAATGTGCT
Organism: Chrysina gloriosa; assembly: GCA_038088585.1. NCBI lineage: Eukaryota > Metazoa > Arthropoda > Insecta > Coleoptera > Scarabaeidae > Chrysina > Chrysina gloriosa. The sequence continues at coordinate 7,006,539 of CM076090.1, read as the reverse complement.
CATTTTGCGGCTTCCTCTCATCCCCGCGACGACGGAAAGTTTTCGGGGCCGAGCCGGAGAGGTTCGCGTTGAAGATTTCGCCGGCCGTTAACGCTTCCTTCTGGTGGCTGTCTGGCGGGTGATACACGCAAATTGCAACGGTAATTCTCTATGATGCCGTTAAGGACGCCCGACTTCTCTATCTTATTGTTTCATCTGTCTCGGCGCTCCTTCTTCGTCACCCGAAGAGGTCGGACTCGAGGGGGAATTTTTGACCAGATGGCGTGCGAAATGCGTTTTGGCACTACAGAACTACAGTTAGACGGACTTGACGTACATACAATGACAAAAGCCGGTTGTCAACAGGAATTTTAAAAGAGGTAAGCGTCTATCGTTGTCGTTTAATTTCGACATGGATGTCGGCTCGTTAATGTTGTCGTTATTGTGCAACGCATAAAGGCTAACATGTGCGAATATGCAGTTACGCGGTCAAATATAACAACGAAACGTGTACTAAGGTTTAAAGTACCCGCGCCTGCATGACGCCATTGTTGTCGGTTATTGAACCTAGTGTACCGTAGAAAAATAGCGCGACGCTTCTGTTCGATTCGTTGATGAATTTTAATATCGGTTTATGAATGAATATGCGGGTGAAATTTGTCATATGTGAATATGGATATAGGACATACAGAATGTGCATAAACGAAAAGAGGACAAGAATAAAAATTATAACATCAAAATAACCATGCAGATCTCATAGTTACCCACATAAAAACCCATGAAGAGGCAAGGAAAATATTGTCAATTATTTACCAACACCGCAGATTATTGCACGGGAAGTAGTTGTTTGGCTGATCCAATCGCTGATAACGTCTGTGGCATATTCCTAAACTAGCCACATGTACGGGAAGCACTTGTACTACTTTTTAATTTACAATAATTTCAATGTATTCGTTGCTTTGAAACTGGTTTTTGTGTAACAATACCGATGGCTCAAAATAAGCTACGCAGCTACCGCCCGTTATATGAGAAAGTAACCTGAATTTTTCCCATAAGTGAGTGAATGCGTTTTGGTAACTCAAGTCGCAAAGAACGTCGACGACTTTGAAGATCTTTGTGAAAAGCGGATGAAAACGAAAGCGATATATTAAAATTTTTGGTCGAGATTTTCAATAGGATACCAACGTTAACTAAGGCATTAGTGTAATTATTTATTATTATTTATTAAACATTGGTTACAAGAAAATAGCATTTACATCATCGTATCACTATCCTCCTTTACGTCTCTCTCGATCGATCATCTCCAAGCGTCCATGTGTGTCATAGGGGCTTTAAATTAAAGTTAATGAATGAACCCGCCTTTGCAGTTTAAATTACTTTAACTCGAGAGCGGTTAACAATGTGCCACGTGCTTCCCTAAACACAGTGTTCCGAAGGATCTGAAACTAATGACCAAACATTTAGTGTTCAAGGTTCAGAACAACCAGACTAAAACAACAGAATAGTCAGAAAACAGGTCATCTCCTAAGATCTGCTGCTGTATCTAAATCCGAAATACATCGCGTGAAAATGGAAGTAAATCAATACAGACATTCCTGTCTTTTGCCCTTTCCCTCCAGTTGTTGACTTTTTCGTCTGAGACCTTCCTTCCAACGTTTTCTAGGTCTTTCTCGTTTTCTCTTTCCTTCCGGTACCTTCCATGCTACCTCTTACGTTTCTCTCTCTCTCTCTCGATCCATTCCCCAATTCATTCAGTTCTATATTAGTCCTTTTCTCCCATCCTATTTCTGTCTGCTTTCCTCCAAAGATTCTTCTCCGTCAGTATGGATTTGTAATCTTTTGGTTTTGTTCTTCTTGATAGCTCTTGTGAAAAGCACCGGAAGGTAAGAGAAAACGTAGGAAACCTAGAAAACATTGAACAGAAGCTGTGGTGGGAGACCTGAAAAGGAAAAATAACCCATTACTGGTAGGCCTTCACGCAATTCTTTGCTGACGGACGCACGACCACGCGAAAATTCTGAAAACCTATTGTAAACAGTTTTGTTTTCTGATGGTGCCTCATTTCCAGACATTAAGTGAAGTGCGTTCTTAGGTTAGACCTTTACTAAAATGGTAAGAAATCATCCAACGAAAGCCTAAGCTGAAATTTGTATTCATTCACAAAATTACGTTTTAGGCGTTATTTTTATCCCAATTTTTCTCAGGTCATCTTCGTGTTTTTTGGTCATGCTGAGTGTTTCGGCTGCATACACCAATGTTGGTCGAATTATTATCTTATACTAGATCTTCATTTTGCAATTTTGACGTAGTCATTTGTTCTTTAGTAATCTCTCGTTGGGGTGAAATACCCTGTTTGCAATTACGTTTGCTTTAGTTTCTACATTTCTTCCGCCATCACTTGCTATCATAATTCCCAGATATTTAAAATCGTATAAAATTTGTCCAAATATATTCCCCTAATCGAATTCATCTTTTCTTAAATTCCTTATCTACTCTCATTATTATTATTATCACTTTCATTTATATGGGGTTTCATTTTCCTTCTTTCCTGGATCAATTTCCCAAATATTTCGATCATCGTTTTTCTGCCCTCCTCTGTTCTCAGTATTCCTCGTAATACATTTTGCAGTCACACTGTCCTACTCCTTTATCTACTTAGAATCTCTCAGCTGCCCCCGCTCCACCCTTTCTGCGTCTTCACATTCTTCATGGTGATCCATATCATCCTTCTTAGTTTTGGATGAACTTCCAGTTCTTCCGGGTGTTTTTTTAATTCGTTTCCTGTCGAAAACTTGCTGGAAATCAATGAAAAGTAATTCTACCTCTATTTTGAATTAGTGAGCCTTCTCCATTACTTGTTTCACCGTGTGTATTGCATCAATTGTTGACTTTTTCTGACTGAAGCCATATTGGTACTGTTCCATAATACCTTATATCTCTTTTGATAATCTTCTGTGAATTAGTATGCTCAATATTTTGTATGCTACGTTCAAAAAGTAATTCTCATGTAGTTGTCACATATTTTCTGGTCTCCTTTTCTATGAATTGTTATTACTGATTCGTGTTCCCACTCAGGCGACATTTTTTCTGCTTTCCATATTTTGCTTATTAGTTGATATTCTCTCTTTGAGTTTAAGGGTAGGACCACAGTAGAATTTTGAAAAAAAATCGATTTTTTTCTTTCGCTAAAACGGTGCTTTATCGTCATAAGAATAAGTTACTATACGATTTATAGCAAAAAAAAAAAAATTTCACCGACTTTGAGCGTATGACGTAAGCCCACTTCTGGCACGGCCAGAGAGTACCTGAGCACGCTGTTCCACGGCCCTTTATTTTCGGACCTCTACCATTAGGTATGACCAACCATCGGTCGGTAAATTTAATAAGTTATATGGAGGACACTCTTTGCACAAAAATACAAAAAAAAGACTGCGAATGTCAAGTAGTTCGTGTGATATTGATACTAACGCCGAACTTGGCTACAGATTCATAAATTTCGTATCTATTATGAACGCAATTGCTCAAATGCTTGTTTGCAAATAGTGCGGAGGAGACGTAAACATCACCGAATCGGCCCACGTGGTTTGGGTTTTAAAATCGTGATTTCTTGCAAGAACTGCGAAAAAACTGAAATACCTAATTGCCCTTGTGTGAAAAATGAGTATAAGATTAATCGGGAAAAGCAGAAGGGGAGGAAATCTTGCTTTGGAGGAGCGACTTTATGAAGCTGGCATCGCAGAATAACAGTAAAAAAATTTCAGTTGCATCTTCTAAGTTGAACAACAAGAAAGTTATATGTAAAACTTTAAACGCGTTTTTCTCGAAATAGCTATTTTCCAATTGGTGGCGTGATAAATAACTACAACAATTTTCACTCGATTTGTTTCAAATTTAAAAGTTATGTTCCTAATTGCATTTCGCAGAAAAGTACGTACGAAATTTCTGATTAATCGAAAACTTTTCATTTTATGAGCGGTTTTATACGAAATTTTTAACTGAAAATTCATTTCTTAAGTTCAAATACCACCAACTTTTGAATAAAACAACATTTCTTAAATTCCGTTCGTACTTCTCTAGGTATTCTAACGCAGATTGACGAGAATTTTTGTTTTTGCTCTAGGTCAAAAATTGTGGACGCTAAATGTCACGTCGCAGAGCGCCTAAAAAAAAGATAACAAAAAAAAAATATTAGTAGTCAGCCATTTTGTACATCGAAAAAATTGTTAAATTCGCACACGATTTTATACCCGTTACTGTGGCCTAAGCCCTTAAACACTTCTTCCCGTGGGCGCCGGGTACCTTCTCGTTTCTATTTTAATTTATTATGTCATCGTGGCGGTTGTACCAAGTGTTAAATAATTGCAATAGCTTTTTAAATCTGTTTGTAAAATAAAATCTTTTTCTTTAAAATTTTGATCATTGTCCAAAACAGACCACCACGCTCTTGTGATCATAACTGTTATATAAGATTTAAAATTTGCTATAGACAGGTCCTCTATAACAGAGGAGACCTATGACACATCGTGTGTCATCAACTGATGTTACGTAAAGACAATGGAATTCTCGTTTGGCCAACCTCTCATCTCACACACACACACAAAGTCAAACTTGTATATAAATAAAATCCGAAAATTATGCAATAACGCGATTGTAATGCTTGGTATGCATGGATATTATTATATGGTAGACTTCCGGATATCTTAACTACGTCACGTCTTTAATTACTTCGGAAACGTCGATAATCGTGCATCTCGCGCGAACAATTCCTAAGCCAATTACGCTTATACTATCTGCATCTATACAATATGTACTTACATCACATACAATAAACTTCCTATAAGTTTTGTTGTTCCCGGAGTGCTTTACATGAATACGCAAGCGTACGTATACATATACGTATTAAGCTCACGAAACGCTCATCCATCCCCGTCTAGATGGTGCGCATAGATTAATGCCACAACAATATGTCACAGTCCCGAGGCTTAATTTCGAGTCCATTGTTGTTCTCGTGCATGTGCATGTAGCGGCCGCATTTGCGTATACAAATGAATTCGCTGACGCAGTCGGGAAACACGCTTCGGTAGATTTGTTTGAAATATTATCGCGGAAAAAATACATTACGAAGTCGTTTATCGTCCCGGGGCGCAGGAAAGCTTCGACTCCAATGGCGAAATGCACCGTCGTTTATCAGCGAATTCTTGTTGTCAGTGGCAGTAAAATATGCTCGTGCAGTCGTGATGTGCGTCGTACGTACGTTTTCGGTGTTGCACGATGAAGTTTCGTTTTTATTTATTGCTTCTTCGCTTCTTGTAAGGAGCTGGATATGAATGTTAAACGGATATGCAGAACCTGAAATGGTTACCACCTCGATTTCGGTTAGTTTCAAATTCATATTTCGACAACTAACTCGTCATCATCTCCAGTGGAAGAAACACGAAGGACCAGTTCCTCTTTCTTTATACTTTGATATGAAAATAAACCTTATTTATGTTTAGAGGATAGGTTCCTAATTGCGGATACGTTTTCAAATTGATAAAAATTGTTATAAACCATAACACTTTCTGATTTTTCATTTGGCAATACACATTATCATCTAAACCAACGACATTTAGTGAAAAACATTTTCATTATGAAAACTTTTTACAAAAGTCACCCACATATATTTTTTCCTTATCGGAATTAGTGCATTGTTCATGACTCCGTCGAAAATATTTCCTGCATCTTATTCACTGCCCACCCTGCACATCCACAGAACACAAACTGTTGTAAAACAAGCATTCTGCGTCCTTATTTTCATCACTCACATCCATATCGTCATCCAGGATAGATTTTTTTGCCTTTTCCTAATTCTGCGCTGAGTTTTGCCTTTATCTTTTCTTGCTTTAAAGATTTTTTGCGTTCTAATTCATGTTGGCCTTCCACAAAATTTCATTTTTGTACTGTATACTAGTTACTACCACCAGTTTCAACCACATCTGAATTTGTTGTGAATAGTTAGTCTTAAAAGCTGACGTAAATGATAAATGCAGAGGTTGCATTTTATGCGGAGTATGGGGTGAAATACATACAAATTGCACGTAGTTTTTGCGTTCTACTTCTACTGCATCCATGTTTCTTGTGTGACTGTAGTGACCGTTAAGGATCAGCAGCACTGAGATGGCTTTACGTGATATATGAAAGTGGTGTAGCCATTGCGAAAAAATATGCTGCTGAATCCACCCTTGATGGATGGCACGCTTCATCTAGCAATTATGTTTTCACGTTCTTTCTGGGAAAGACGAATAATGATGAAACAAGTTCGCCAGCAGCATTCATACGCATAATGCTCATCTTTCAGTTGCACTCGGTGCTCCAACCTGTTTCTTGTCCTTCAATGTCAGAGCACGTGAACTCTTGGATTGCACCGTTGTTATGCCAGTCTCGTCAACATTATGCACCCTTGCAGGATTGTAATTAATTTTTTCCATGGCTGATTCCAAGTGGTCAAAGAACCGATCAACATCCTCGATGGTACAGCCTTTAATTCTAGGTTTCGAGATATCTTGTCGCTTTCTAAATGTTATATTGGGATGATATTTAAAAAGCCCTTTCAGCCGCTTTTTACCTGCAGTTCCGGCCTCTTTGGAAAAAGGACGGATCAGGCCGTTTTGGTAAGCAGGTCTCCTAGAAGTACCCATTTCATAAAATCGCCAATAGGAAACCAAATTCTCCTCCATTTCCAAAGAAAGTGTTGGTTTTCTTCCACTTGTGAACAGCAACTAACTGCTCTGGAATTTTTTCAATTTGTTTGGCATAATCTTCCAGTGTTGATTAGGGAACACCAAATGATTTTGAAGATGCCCCATTTTCTTCCCTCTGACTGCATGAATGGCAAATTTCAATTGGTCAAGGCCCCACTGTTTATGCTTTTTAGCGTTTCTTGGCATATTGTCCTGAAAACAAAGAACATTTAATTCGTAAAATTCTTTTTGGGGTTTAGAGGTTGATGCCTGCATTTTGATTCCTAATTTCGGAATTGAGCGATTCGAACCGTTCGAAATTAGGCAACTTTCTACCTTTTAGGTTAGGTCCTTTTAAACTCATAATTTAGATACCTATATATGATCTACATGTTCCCAAAGTTTCATAACTTTTTAAATTTCCGAGTTTGGGATCTTCCCTTGTTGGGCAGAACAAGTGTATGACGACTGTCAATCGTCAAATATACCCTAGAGATTAATCAAACTCTTGGCTTACCTTAAGCACAAGAACAAATTTTCACAACCAGTCTTTAACGGAAAATCAAAACATGGATTGCAGTTGAAAAAACGACTACACAATGCGATTTACAGATTCACCACAGCCATCTAGCGAAAAGTTACTGAATCGTTTAAATAATCCAGGATAATCGTGAAGTGACCTCCTGCGTTGTATAAAGGGGCAGTTTCAATTTGCATGTGACAGTAGTTTGTTAGATACACTCCTATCCGAAATTAGGAATCCATCTGAAATTAGGCGACTTTCCTCTACCCTCTCATCCGTGGGAGACAAATTACTTAAAAGCTAGTTAGCGTTACACTATGATGATTTCCAGACTTCTATATCCGCTCGGCTATTGTGGAACGTACTTTTTAAAATGTACAAAATCTCATAAAAGCCAGCTTACGAGCTTGTCCTACTTCCCAGACGCAACGGCGAGCAAAAATTTAATTTCGATCTAATACGATTAGCGCGAAATTTTTAATAATAAAATTTCCGCTCGACCTATCCTAATTACGTCGTCCCCGAAACAATTAATCTAAATCAAATTTATTTCCGGTACTCGTGCGCGCTCGCCGACGCGCCTCTTCCATCTCCGCTAATCGGATCTTCGAATTTCGTCCGGCCCTCGTCGTTCCGGAATAAGCGCGAAATGGAATAAGAAGCGCCGGGAGAAGCCGGCAGAGCCGGAGGAATATTTCCGATTTCGCTCGTTGCATAAACATGGTCCGAAATCAATCTCGAAATCGATTCTCTCTTCCGTCGCTATCCTCCTTTCGACATTACGATAGTGACCGCCGCCTTTGAGGCGGCTTAGGTAGCTCGTCGTAATATCCACCTTCCGTATTAAGGACGAGACGATATCCGGCGATATCGCGCAAATATCGTTTCTCCTTTGAGATATCTACGGTGGATGTATTGAGAGACGAATGAGAAAAGCAGGAAACCGAAATGTTCGCGAAAATGTGTGTATGTACGTACACTACCGTTCATATTAGTTCGGACACTTGGTAAAATTGCGTACAGTATTCTTAATGACTGTACTATTACTTTAAAATGTAAATTATCTTAGGATATTAAACTATTTATGAAGTTTCTAGTTTGCAAAGGCCAAATACCTTCAGAATTTCTGGGTAATAGTATCATCAAAGTATCATTAAAATGTACGACATTCTAATGGCACAAATTTACGACCATTTTATTATGTTTATTTTTGAGTGTCACTAATAAATAAGCTTAAGAAGTTTACATTACTCTGCCTGAACAGTGCTGCATATTATAATCAAAATTTTAGTTGATCGATAAACATGCTTGTGCGTGTGTCGATAGTAAGTGTGTATTGAAGCAAATAGTTTTATTAAGGTGGTATAAAATGCCGAGGGAGAAAACGAACAGGCCAAGAATGTGCTATTCATTGCGCCAGATTGCGATAAAAACACATAAACAAGTCAATAGTAAGTGATCAACGCACGGGCCAGCGCATATCCAGGTCGTTCACGAATACTAACAAGAGCAGACGATGAGCGCATAAAATTGTTAAGCAAAACGAGATGGAAGGCTGACAGCACCCGAAATTGCTGCAAAAATGTTAAACTGACGCTCTTATATGTAACATACGAGAAATACAGGGGGTTACGTACAGTTAAGAAAAGCGCCTGTAACTGCGTCTGGTTAAGGGAGACAGTTACATTTAGAAATGGACCACATGTCTCACATATACGTGTTTTCTTGTGTCTGTTATATGTTTGTTTTTATACTTCATTTTTATCAAATTTGACGTTAATTATTATGATACTATTGTGTATATTTGTAAAGACATATTATGCATATACGTTGACCTGTTTCTATCATTCAATAGCAGGTTGAAACAAATAAATCCTTCTATCTGTTTATCTATATATGGCACGTACGGTAATGACTGTACAAAAATTAGTGTTCTGAATTAAGTTATGGTGATTTCTTACTAAAAAGTGACCAATATCCATGACGTCCAATTAATCTGATGACAAAAAAGAAACAATCGTCACTACACAATACAGTATGACCTCTGTAATCCGAACATGCCCTAATGGTGGAAATTCCTAGCCATAATTCGAACAGCGAAGTGATTCCCGATCTATAAATGGGGGAATCCCTTGTTTTCATATTTTCTAAGAATTGCTCTGTTTACTGTTCACTGTTCATTAGACCGTTGACGGCTACTGACTTCAGATTGCTTGCAATTTAGAGCAGAGATGACTTCTAAAAGGAAACGTATAACTTTATCGATAAAAGAAAGGATTGAGATTAATAAAGAGTTTAGAGGCGGATTCTACAGGGACCAGTTTATTACAAAAATACCTCGTACGAAAATCAACGATTTGCCACATCAAAAAGAAGAAGACGAGGATTCTATCATATGGCACCACAGCCACTTCACTGTTCAATAAACGGAAAACGATGAAAGTAAGTGCATATCCCGAAATTGATAAAACGCCTTATACCTGGTTTCTACAGGAAAGATTTGGAGATAGGAAGATGATGGACCATGTAAAAAATTTTAACACAACAATAAATGATTCTAGGTGTGCCAATATCAGGGAAATTTTGCGCGAAAACGCGCGTTTCTTTTATCGCCAGACTCGCAACGATGATAATTTCAAAGCCAGTTCCGGATGGCTCGATAAGTTTTTAAACAAGTATGGAATTCGACAACTGGCAGTGCAGGAGAAAAATGATCAAGTAATAAGGTAGCTGTTGAGCTATTTAAAAACGCGCTTCGAAATAAAATCGCAAAAATGCAGTTGTGCCCTAATCAAATCTACAACGCAGACGAAAAAGGTCTCTTCTGGAAATTACTTCCTCAATAAACACCTGTTCACGAAGCTGAAACATCAGCTCCAGGTAGAAAAATGAGGAAGGAACAACTTGCATTTATGCCGTGCTGTAATGCTTCTGGGACGCATGAAATGAGATTATTGGTGTTAGACAAATCTCAAAAGCCACGGGCCTTAGGGAATGAACCATTGCCGATGAGGTACCAAAGACAGGAAAAAGCCTGGGTTACCAAAGGAATTTTGAAGGACTGGTTTTATACGGATTTTGTTCCGGCACTTCGAAAAAGAATGCAACAGCTGAATTTAGAGACCAAGGCACTTTTAGTTTTGGACAACGTTCCAGGACATCCTGAAGACTTATGTTCAGATGATAAGAAAATTGTTGTACTGTTTCTGCCGCCAAGTGTAACTCCCTTAGTACAATCGATGGGTCAAAATGTGATTCAGGCTGTCAAATTGCATTACCGAAGAAATGTCTTAAAACGGATTATTACCTTTAAAGGTGAAAGTATTTCTGCGGAATTGAAGATAGTTGATCAAAAAGATGTTGTGATCGGATTAGGAAAAGCATGGAAAAGTGTGAGGAACTTCATTCAAAAATCTTAGAGTAAACTTCGGACGCAAGTTGATGATGGTTGGAGTGAAGATGATAATCTTCCATTGTCACAGTGGAAAGACAAACTAGAGCTAGGAGGTTTAGAGAAACAAATGAAGAAAGTTACTGTACTGATACACCAAATTTCTGAAGACGTAACAAAATAGGAAGCTCTGGAATGGGCCATGGGACAAGAAGAAACATTAAGAAGAAATTATAAAGGATATGGCTATTTTGGAACATGTTCAGAGCGAATCAAGCTCCAACGAAGAAGTAGAAGTGATACCACAACGTGTAAAGCACATAGAGGCAGTCAGAAGTTTCGACGTGTGTTTGAAGTGGGCACAAGAAAATGTTGAATCGGAAAACCACATTCCAATTCTATCCGAAATGAAAAAGAGCTAAAGCGAACATTAAATAGAGCAAAATTACTAAATATTTCACAGCTTCTTAGATTTATGTACTTTTCACTTTTTTAGATTCATATAATTATGTAGGTAGATACTTTTATTTTGTGTTATGTTACATACAAGAAAAAGATTGTTTTTGAAAATAAAGGATTTTATTGTGAGAACGTTGAAATTCGTAGATAATTAGGAAAATGGATAGTTTCTGTCTTTTGCTCGATAATCCGGAACACCCAGTGCAATTATTAGTTCGGACTAAAGAAGTTATACTATTTTCAAAAACCGACTGTTTCATCATAGAGGGAAAACACAAGCAAGCATCGCGAAAAATGCAGGTCATAAACTTGTTTGTACGAAACAGAACGTACCCGTTATCCTTCAGAAAGGATAAAAAGCCACGCGAAGAAAGATACACGGAAAAAAGAAACGAATTCGAAAGATACAAACAACCGACCGGTTCAACTAACCCATTTCTCGTGCCTTCATTTAAGTGCCTTGTTTACATCTAAAAGTCGACGCGGATTCCCCAGCCAGACCCGGCGATCCCGCTGACTCGGCTGGCGCCCGCAAACCGCCGCTTCATTTTCGGCGTCGTCTGGCTACCATTATGTACCGGATCGTCCGAGTCGTCCTCTTCATCCCGATCGGCATGTTTCTCTACATACGAAAATCTTTTCAACGCAAAGGAAACCGGTGTGTATGTATTGTCGTCGTCGTCATCGTGTTACACAATGCGACCGTATCGCGAAGCTTTATCGCCAGAATTCGCCCCCGTCGAGATTCGGGCAGTCGTTTAATCCCGAGAATGAGTTGTTTAGGCGTCTTCGGAGACGAGACCGAAAGCCCCGACGTTTGGGGACGCGTACGTAAATAAATGTATGTATAGAGGATGATATCGGAAGGGTGCTTCCCCACTTCTTAATCGAAGTTCTTTACGTAGTTCCCGATGCGTAAAGTTTGTGAAGCGTGTTTTTTTCTGGAATGGAAATGGTTTAAGTATGAGTGTTGTACATATTTTACGCGGATGTGATCAACGTAAATCTTTGGATTTATAGTATAGGGGATGATAAATTTTCTTTGCGTTCGTCCAAAGTTAGGATAGTGGCGGAATAGATAGGCCACCATCGGAAATACAAATTTGAACTTGAAATGTACAATGTCTTTACTAAATAATGAAAGTCACGTGACCTATTTTAGGTATGCGACTGATTTAGCTGAGTGGTAATGCTCAAAATTAAAATTACTTTATAGATTTTCGTGTATATATTGACAAATAAAATTTGATAGGTTAGATTTTGAGTTAAAGTTTGATAAAAGAGTGGATGACGTGTTATCATTAAGTAGTGTAAACCGGCCTCACGCTGTCACTTCTGCAACTTTTATTATTCAATGATAACTTATCAATCATAAGTAGACTTTGTTGTTGTTAAAAAGGTTGATGAGGTGTTATCACTAAGTAGTGTAAACCGGTGAAGACAAATTTCTTCACTTTCGTGCAAGGCGCCACATTAAAATTTGGAGAAGTAAGGGCGTCAGTCCGGTCTACACTACTTAATGATAACATGTCATCCACTTTTTAACAAACTGTGCTTATCATTGGACAACAAACTATAATGATAATTTTTCATTGAATAATTAAGTTCGAAGGAGTGACAGCGTAAAACCGGTTTACACTACTTAATGATCACATATCATCCACTCTTTTATCAAACCTTAGTTAGAAATAATTATATACAGGAAAGAAATGAGGAAATAATTATTATTATAAATGTTATCACAACCGTTAAAAATGTTGTCCGTTTTTGTCGGAACAAACATTTATTCTTCGTTTTAAATGTTTTAATTTATTTTGAAGTTCTTCTCCTGTCGTATTGCTGTTTTCAACTCTTCTAACAATAAATCACATAATCGATTTCTGAACACTTGATTTTTTAAATTGCCAAAGAAATAGAAAGAAAGTTTTCTCTTATCAGTCGATTGATAAAAGATTCTCTGAGATATTCCTGAGTATTTTGTAGCTTGTAACCACCTTTTGTACTGAGGCATTATCTTGCTGAAAATAACCTTCTTGTAGTTCGTCATCATGTAATTGTGGTATGAATTCATTTAATATGGCACGGGATCTTTCAACTATAACAGTAACTCCTACTTTTATAGAATACTAGCTTAGCCGAAGCGCGTTGCTGCGATCTCGGAAGAAAGCAAATTAAAGGAAACTCGTTATGATAACATTCAATTTATATTGCTATTTTTATTGAAACTTATCATTAGTCATTATTTACATTCAATTGAATTGAATTGATCTTCCGATCTAGAGGGTGCCGTTGTGCACTGGGATGGAAAATTGCTTCTAGATATATATATTGAGTAAGGAAAATGTAGAGAGGTTACCGATTTTAATTACTTGTGGCGATGAAAAACAGTTGCTAGGGGTTTCAGTCCTTGAAAATAGTATGGGGATTACGCAGGCAAAAGCTGTATTATCAGCAGTTGAGCAGTGGGAAGCAGCTGAAAAATTCAGGCAATGTGTTTTGATCCGACGGCAGTAAATACTGGTCACCATAAAGGAACCTGCATTGTGCTAGAGCAATTATTAGAGAAAAATCTTTATTTAGCATGTTGTCACTATATTTTGGAAGTTTTCAGTTGCAAAATGTGCACATCCACTGCACCTCAACCAGATATTTTTCGAAAATTCCAGAATGGGTAGTCTTTTCTTTTTGAATAATTAAAAATCACCAACCGAGGGATGATTATAAAGAATTCATCCAACTTTGCCTGATTTGTTTAGAACGTCTTCCAGGGGAAAAAGAATACTTTCAGAATACATGGAGCTATTCATCACATCAGATGGATGGCAAAGGCCATCTATTGTCTCAAAATATATTTTTTCAGGGATCAATTTTCGTTAACTGATTTGGAGAGAAAGGGTATTAAAGATATATGTTTATTTATAATGGATGTTTATATAAAAACAGGGTTTACTGCCCCCAGCCTGGCCCCTAACAAGACCCACAATTAGTAAAATCGGTAGTTCAATACAGAAAAATTGATAAAGAACTTGCAGACAAGCGCATTGTCTAAAATAGTTAACCATCTGTAGTATCCCAATTCGGAGCAAATTGCTTTTTCATTTTTCGATGATTCTTTGGAAAAAAATGTCAAAACAGGAATGGTTAGAAATTTAAAGTCCGAAGTAGAAAACGATGGAGTTAATTCTGATGACAGGGATGTAAAAGCAAAACTTAATTTCCAAGAAGTTAATTTATTGGAGAACGAAATTGATTATTTTTTTTTTCTGGGACTCCAAATTTTTGTAAGAGATTAGACATTGATACACATTTTTTAAATACTGATCGCGATGTATGGTGTGAAAATCAACATTATTTAAAAGCTAAAAAAATAGGGAAAGGCCTAACAATAAGAGTAGTTAATGACACAGCTAAGAGAGGAGTAAAATTAATCCAAGACTTCAATTCATCCTTGATAAAAACGCAGAACGACGACAGTTTCTATTACAAGTTGTATCTGAATGTAGGCATCTTTTTCTGAACTCTTCAAAAGCTGCCATATCTAAGCCATTACCACCTTAATTGGTAATTTGAAATAATGATAATGTTATGATATATAATTTAACAATATAAATTAAAAAATTATTGGAACATTATTCAACAATATAATTAATAAAATATATTTAAATTAGATGTAATCGATTACTGTAATGTTCTTAACTTTTGCATGGAAATTCACATTTGCGGATATCCACTATGACCTGATCTGATAAATACTAAATACTGTTAAAAGTAACAGTTATTAAAATCAAAATTAATAGGAATAAAATATCCTATCAAATAATACTCGAATCAGGCTCCTGGAACAAATGGTTTCGATTTTAAGGACGAAAAACTAGGATTTTTTGTGAAAAATCGCTGTTTTTTTAACTTTTACCTCAATGGACCACGTGTTAACATTATCAGATTGGGCTGAATCTTTGTCAATCACATTTTCTAATCTATTGGCACATTTTAGGGGAGTGCCCCGATGGAGAATCCAAAATTGTTTTCTCGTAACCACCCTAATATAACACCCAACGTATGAAACTCAACTGTCAAGTATAGGATATTTATAGTTACCAGCATATTATTCATGTCATTTTCCATTGGAGGCCACGTGAGTTCCGCTATTTTATATATTCACGGTACCACTTGCGTGGACTTTTTCCCATTCATCATCAACTTGTGTCATCACCGAATCCGAGAGGGGGAAACTCAACTCGAGCTTGTTCCAATTTTATCTAACGAGTTGGTTCTTATCGTTACTATACCAGTCTGGATATAACAAGAAATGTGATTCAACAAGCAACTTGTCATCTTCAGCTTAAAAAGCAGAAACGCCGGTATGTAATAATTAGCGACACATCTTTATCGAGTACATCGAATATTCTCGCAAACTCTAAGGATGTAGTACATGCAAAATATGCTGCATCCATCGTTTACGAATTGTCCAAAAACTGCCCCCTGCCAACTCGCTATCGATCTGGGGGATAATCTCTCTCCCCATCGTTTGGCATGTGCATGCTATACGAACGTCCGTCTTCCGGCAATATCATTTGGCTGCCCTTTTTCTCCTGTTGTCCTATCGCTTGCACCCCCGGGCTATCAGTAACATTTCATTGCACTTTTCCAGTTGTCTGCCAACATTCGATCGCGTCGGTGTAGGTACGTACGTGTGGCGTTTAGGCTTAGGCGATGAACTGCGAACCGTTCTCGACGACTTCGCTTTGTTTTTATTGCCGATATTTTCTGGTGAGTAGATGACTACGAGTTCGATGGTGCGCCGTACGGAGATAAATCCGATTACGCGAATGGGGTGGGATGGGGATGAAGTTCGAATATCTGCGTGCGTATGTGTGTGTGTATGTGCGGTCTTAATGAGGATTTGTCGTGATTGATGGGATTGTTCGTCGAGGATCCGGAAATAGAAAATTGATATATTTTTTAAGAGTTTTGTTCTCAGTCTGTCGGCTGGTGGAGGAGCCGGGTTAAAATTAGAATAGGATAATTTTATAAATATCTCCCTTACTTTAACCATAGATACATTTCTATCTGTTGGTTACTAAAAGCGATGTATGTACGTTAAAGAAGAAGCTTCAAATTGATTACTTCTAGAGATGTCACTGAGGTATTGGTTCGGCCACGGAATTTTTGCAGTTTTTTTTTAAATAAATGTGACAACTTTATTCAGTAATGTATTGTTAATTTTTATCGATGCTATCTTTAGGAACACGTTATAATTTTACGTTCGTAAAATTTCTAGTTTTCCTCAGCAAGAGCATGACCCAATTGTCTACTTCTCAACCGATGTCAAGCCGAAAGGATACCATAATTTTTTTTTCTTAGGGGCAATTGAAGTACCAACTATCACACAATACTATGAGTCTAACATTTCAAATACATACGTACGAAAACACACCCCAAAATTCAACAAAAACCGTCCACCAGTAAAATCCACAACTTAAGTACATAGGTTCCAATATTTTCAATTTTCAAACAGTAAATACACTTATCGAACCTTAAGACTAATCATCGACCTAATCTTACTTATTTCAAATTACATAAACAACTTCTTGCTATTTTGTGATGCCATTTACAACAATTTCTTTTGTTGTAGGGGCGGTGAACGCAACGGAAACCCCATGAGCCCCTTGGACACAATGCTTACAAGTCCACGCAAGAAGTACGTAACTATAAAAATAATAATACGATGGGCGCCTTTCATGCTTTTACAAACGACCATTAAGTGGGGGAGAAATTGAGAGAGTCATTATTATTTGACATTTTGACAGTTTGCTTACAATGAACATTAATAAAACAAACAAACAAACGTTCGAAAGCATATATACACAGAATTTCATCTAATTTGGAACATATTAAATTTTTCTGAAATTCCAAAGGGGTACCCCTTGAAATTTCGAAGAAAATCGAAATGATCGGAAGTACGACTTATTACACATCAAATGAAAGCTCTTCTAGTGCAGATTATATATAAAATAATTTCGGGTACGAGAGGCGGTTCATTGAGGAAATATTCAATGAAAAAGTAAAAAGTGGTTCTGAACGAATCGCTCCGGTACGCCCTAACACCCAAACGAAGCAAATTTCACGAGTTTTGACGTCAATGTCGCTGCACCTTCAGAGACATATGTACACAGAATTTCGTCTAATTTAGAACATATTAATTTTTTATGAAGTTTCAATAATGTGAAAAAGATCTGTACCCGATGGATTTCGTCTAGTTCGATCGAAGGTATGAACCGGAAACTAAGCAACAATCCACTGCTTCCAAGAAAATGACCGCTTTTCTCTTCTGTTGTACTAGATATGTATATCGCAAGGTCGAAGAACAGTTAATGTTGAATGGTATACGACAATTTGTTTGCCAGAACTCATCTTCGAAATTAAGAAAAGCAACCGAAGACGTCGCATCATTCAGCATCATAACAATGCCAGACGTGCTGACGTGGTCGTCGAGCAATTGATTATTTAGAGGAGCACAACATTGAGTTATTGTCTCATTACCCGTTTCCACCTGATTTGTCACGATTTCTTTCTGTTCTCGAATGTCAAAGAAACGTGCATGGACAGCGAGTTTTACCACCTCGATAAACTGTCGAAGCCTTCAGAAATCAAGTTTTTGAGATACCAACTTCAGAGTGGAAGAAATATTTCGATAGTTGATTTGAACGCATACAAAAGTGTATAAAGCTTGAAGGCGAATATTTTGAAAAGCAATGAAACAATTTGTCCTAAAAAAATTGTGTGTTTCTAGTTTTTGTAACAACCTAAAAGGCGCCCCTCGTATGTATATTTCTAATAATCTTCGTTAACGTATCATCATTAGTCATCGGAAAGAATAATTTACTTGTCCATTGACGCGACGTTAATCACCTTTCCTTCGGGCTCTTTCCGATACAAATGTCAGACTGAAACTAAAAAGAAAAAAAGCCGTTTTACGCTCCAGTATCTCAACGACGATTGGAGAATGAGAACAGGACGGAAATTCCTAATCGAATTTCGAGTAATTGTCATAAACGCATCCGAATAACGAAGAAGTTGCTTTTCAAACAGTTTCAGTTCGTTTTCTGGCTGGTGACATTGTGTTGTAGTGAATACGTTTGAAACCGTGAGATTTTCGAAAATTTTTCCTAAGGAAAAGGAAATCTAATATAATCTCAACTGAAAATCTAGATACATCATCGTGCTGTTGTGAGTGTATTTAGAACGATACATATTTTCGAGAATTGATCGGTTAAAACGGTTACTGCGCAGGTTGAAATGGTGATTACATCTGCGAAATACTGCAGAATTCCGCAGTTTATGGTAACTGAAGGCGCAATATGTGAAAGATGTTTTAGGAATATCGATAAATTATATTTCAAAAGATCGAAAGGTAGGTCACGTAATAAATTTTTGGAACAAACGGTACTGACTTAGAAAGTGCAAATTTTGAAGCGAAATGCAAGAAGAAAATCATTAGTTACTCTCCGCGTGATTGCAAATTATAAATTTCTTCTTCTTCTCCTCCTTTTTTGTACTGAATAGAGATGAGCTGTGGACTTACCACGTTTAGTATGGTAGGGGACGTATTCGGGCTAATTTTTGTTTGTATATAATTTAAACGCCTAGAAATTCGCGTTCTGATTGCAGCCCTGCTACGAGTTATCCAGTTTTGGGCCAATCTGCGTGAATGGTCCGGACAGTATCAATATACCTCAACTCGCCCTAATCCCGTTTTACCGTATCTTAAATTTGGTAACTGAGAATTATGACCAAACTCGATTGCATTGCATCTTTGCGAACGAATTGCTTTGAACTTACTTTATACGTTTGACTGCACCTACCACTGATTCAGTGTTTTGCCTACAGTTTTTATATTATATGTGCAGTTGTTGGCCATTGTATTAGGACCACAAGGAAAATTATTGGTTTTGATATATAACTCCAATAAAAGAACATTCTCACAAATTATTTTATTAAAAAAGACATTGATATATTTATATTTACTATTAATATTTCGTGTGTTCCTCTTTTGCTTTAATAAGAGCAGCAGTTCTTTTCGACATAATCCCAATTGCATTAATCATAGAGTTTTGAATTTGATCACAATTTCGCAAAACGTCTTCAAGGTTGTCCTGCTTTCTGGTACACTTCCGTGATGCTATGCTATTTTTAATATATTTCAAACATTTCAATAGCGTTAATATCCGGAAAATTTCCAGGCCAATCCAATAAGTGAAAAAAATTACTTCAGTCTGATTTTTTACAGATTTAGCTTCATGGACATGGATCATTATCGTCTGTTGCTTCCATCCTAAATATAAATGTAAGGCATCAAGTACTCATCTCTGACTTTTTATATTGGTTTTGATTCGTCATGCTCTGAACTATGTACAGCTAAAATTTTGCAACAATTTTAGTAATTACGTAAAACTGGGTTAAATCAATTAGTATTAATGTTTACCCTTTTCCAGTCGTCTACTGTGTAATTTTTGTATAGTCTGGCACATTTATGCCGTGCTTTCCTCATCCAATCAATCAATTTGAATTTTGTTTACTTGACACCTTCACGACAATTCGTGTTGATAGGATTAAATCCTTCTGTCCAGGAGTTCGGCGAATCAACTTAAGTGACATTTGTCTGTTCTCTTTTGCTTTTTCGATAATCAGACGATCATCACGGACTGTGGTTTTTCTGTTTTTGCGACAATTTTGTCGAGATGTGCTAATACTGGGAATATTTTCTTTGGCTAGTTTTGCAATTCTCGTTACAGCTTCTTTCCGTGCTATTGCACATTGTGAATACATTCATGTTTTCAATAGGATACTGACTCTTGTTTTTCATCGCTTGGTATGACACTTGTTTTACCGATATTAGAATTAACCTAAAAAAGTTTTAATTGCAAAATAAAATACTAAATTATATTTAACACAATGCCCAATCATGTTGATTTTAATATCTCTGTAGCTAATTATTAGTGGAACACGGTCAGAGATAAACTAAACTCAGATACTTTTACGAAGCAACGTTGTTGGGAATTAATGGTTGAAATAAACAACAACTTAGGAGACAACTATAAATCAAATAATGGATAAAATGTTATACACAATGACTGTAAACGCTTGAAAATGAATTAAATGCATTTGCCAATACAATTCCTAAATTATTGTGAGTAACTTGAAATTCTCGCAGTGGTTCAAATTCAATGGCCAACGACTGTATAGTATATACGTATATATACAGTACCAGCCATCAGTATTTACCCACCCTTAAAATATTACAAAAACCAATCAAATACTGATTGTAAAATAAAACTTTATTCTGTACTTATACTTACAAAAAACTTTAACAGTTTTAAAAACAAAATGTGTATCAATTTGCTGATGATAAACATAGATCAACTTGATGATAAATTCGTCAATGTGCCCATTTTCCGCATTTAATATAGCCGCATACAATCTCTGAATACTTTGTAACGACTTCGTCAGTGTTACTGGCTTTATTCTCCCCACGCATCCTGTTATTTGGGTCCAAAGTACTGTTGTCGATGTTGGAGCCTATTTTCGTACCTATCGATCGAATTTCTCCCAATAAAGCTCGATCGAATTGAGATCTGGAATTTGTGGAGCCATTTCATAACAATAATTTTCTTTTTTGCCCTAGTTGTTCCAGATACTCTACGGCATATCTTCACAGTGTGCTTTTGGGTCGTTATTGTACTGGGGTACGAAGTTTTCATTCATTATTCGTGTTCCAGATGGCATTCCTCTCGTAAATCTCCCTATAGCGCTCTTTTCTAAGGATACCATCTATTTGAATCAAATCGCCCAGAGAAGTATCGTTAAAACAGCCCTAAAGCATGACTGATGCTCCTACATATTTTATTTTTGGTGTAATACATGATTCAAGGACTCATTCCCTTTTCGATTTACGGACAAATATGTTCCACTGCTTGAACCAAAGGTGAGAAATTTAGACTACCCCGTCCAGAGCACTTATAATCTTCCAACCTCCAGTTCATGTGCTCTCTCTTCCATGCTAACCGTTTTGCCTTGGTTTTTTTGCCGTAATAACTGTGGTGACGTAACTGGTTTTGAGTGCGAAATATTCATTTCGGCAGCAATTTCTGGCGCTGTTTTTCGTCTCTTTCGTTTGATTGTGATTATTATTGCGTGATCCTTTGCCGGTGTTGTTATTTTTGGTCATCCGACTCGCTGTTTATTGGATACACTATTGCTTGTTTGATACTTTTTAACATTATAATCCACCATTATACGGTTTAATTTCAGTAATTTAGCAATTTCTCGGTTACCTGCCAATATTTGAGCAAGCGTTTCTATCCATAATTCATTTTTCTGCCGACATTACTTTAACGTTACTTGCTGCTTTAAAATACTCCTCATTATTCACTGCTTGCAATACGAAAGCTGAATGCAAATTGAATTTGTCATTATATTGAAATGAGTGTGTCGTGTGTGGTTTTTTGTATTCCATTAGACTTATTCTAGCAGAAATTAGAAACCAGTCAAGAAGGTTGTGGTTGACGAAATGAAATCACAAAACAGTTTATAAACGGTTTTCCCGTAATTCGATTTAGTGGTAAGTAATCTGTGCTTCTTGTTAATTAAAAGAGAACTGTGAGGCGTAGAATTTATGGGTTTCTGTTTTTTCCTGTTTTCTCTTTTCCCATTATAAAGAATAATGTTCGCTGTTTCGTAGAGAGTTCTTTTTGGATAATTTTGAATGGAATTGCAGAAATAAACATCTATTCAGTATGTAAGCTGATTCTTGAAGATAATGTTTAATTTAAGCAGATTATTTGGCCAAATAAAATTGAATTGAAAACGCATTCAGAGGATCTAAGACAGGCATGGGCAACCTTCTTTTTGGCGGTCGCTAGAAGTTTTATGCTGCGAGTAATCTTGAAGAATATACATTTTTGTAGTATCCTTATGAAGCAAGATTGACGGGCCGTGCTAATACGCAGCGGAAAACTTCAATGGCGGACCGGGCAAATCTTACCCGAGGATTACATGTGGCCCGCGGGCCGGGGATTGCCCATGCCTGATCTAAGATGTATTTTACAACATGAACACGTAGCACAAATACCTATAATAATGATAAGAATTGATGTGAATTTCCAGTCATGTGAGTTCCAACATTTTTTTTATTCCTGATCTTGGTTCTTTTTTATTCTATAACGTGGCATAATTTCAACAACCGGTTTTATTTTAGAATATATCCGCTTGCTTCGCAAAAAGGCACTAGATCATTCCGAATACCTCACGAGAAACGATAACACACGCGCGTACATACACACATACGAAAAGACGATTTCCAAAACGCAACACCGTCCGACATCAACACCTAAAGTAAAACCCTCTTTTTTCTTCCTCTTGCAGTTTGTGTGAAAAATCGGAAAAAACCGGCACCATAAGGGACAATAGGGAAGAGGAAATGAGTATTCCGCACATTGCCGGTCAGTTAAATAACGACCTGTATGCGCTTCCCGTGAAACGTAGGCAGCAGCAACAACAGCAAGGGCAACAGCAACAACAGCAAAAGTCCCTCGACGATATCGATAGCATTTCGCCGGACAAAGAGAGAAGCGACGAATCCGATCTACCACCTGGATGGGAAAAACATGAAGGTACATTTATCTTACGAGCCTTTCCCGGTCCTCGTAGTTTCTCCTACTACGCCACCTTTTTCCCCCTTCTTTTTATCTCGTTTTAAATTTTTTGTCCGTCGACGGAACGTCAGCGGCTCGATTTTCGCGGATTATCTTGCGCACGTTTTCGGATTTTTCATTTTCTCGCCGTCCGTTTTTCCGGCTTCCGAAACGATTCCGTTGAACGAAGGTAAATTCTTTAAAGATTGACTATACGGAGCACGTTCGTTTTCACATTAGTCGAGTCGCCGATTCAAAGGTAGACAGGTTCTGACACTAGATATTTAGTTTTCTTTCATTCACCAGGGACGTTCTCGAATGTTACCATTTTTTCAAAATTTTATCTGCTTCAATGCATTTACTCATTTATGATTGATACTTATTTTGGTTGCTTATGACTTGCTTATTGCTGGTTGCAGATCATTGAAGTCTAAGACAATTATCATTCGTTCATTCCTTTAAGAGATTTA
This sequence comes from Chrysina gloriosa, assembly GCA_038088585.1. Classification (NCBI taxonomy): domain Eukaryota; kingdom Metazoa; phylum Arthropoda; class Insecta; order Coleoptera; family Scarabaeidae; genus Chrysina; species Chrysina gloriosa. The sequence continues at coordinate 6,983,305 of CM076090.1, read as the reverse complement.
TCTCCTTTTTATTGCGTAAATCGGTGTTCTAGATCTTTGTTGCATTCTGCCGAAGACGGTGGTAAGTGTACGCACTCATTGGTAATTCAGGGACCTGATATGTTTTGCTCATCCGCAGGTCATTGAAATTCTTGATGCTTGCACTGTTTTTGTTGTTGTAAGACTTCTTTTCCTTGCATTGCGTATAGCTTGTTATCCTAGCTGTAAATTATCTCTATTTTTTGCATTGGGTTTTTGCATTCCTTAAGGACCTAGGCGTAATACAGACCTCGACATAATTTTCAAACCCGGGATCGGGGAATGAACGGAGGTCTAAATTTCACCACTGATAGGGAAAGTGCAGATTTTCAAAAATTATTTCTGCCAGCTTCAGAACGAATCTGGAGGGTCCTGATGGCAAAAGGCAAACGACATCTAGTTATGAACAATAATTATTATCGATTAATATTATTAATCGTCTGGTACTCATCTTTGTAAGTTGCAAATCCTAAGAACAGGGCAAGCCAAGGGTAGTAAATGCAGAGCTTCAATCCTCCTGGCCAAACATATCTGTAGGACTGTAAACTAAGTCATCTCACAACCAAAGATCGCCAAGCCTCTGAAGCTATTGACGGTAATAATGGCAAAATTTTAAGCCTGCAAGTTCTCGCTGGCTGCATTGCCCCATATTAATCCCACTTACAATTTCCAGAAAAGTTGAAAATTAACAATCTTCTCTACAGTTCCGCATACTTCATCTCAGTATGAATTGGTCGAAGACCACGGGAAATTAGACGATTTTATCTGCACCATACGTTTCGACTTGGGTTTTACTTAAACTACTGGTTTCCAAATTGTGGTCCATGGACCCTCAGAATCCGCGACTTATTCCTCGGCGATCGCGATGATCATTTAAATTTAACCAAACGAGAATGTTAGAATTGAATGAAATATCCAACATTGTAAATGTTTATTACGTTTATGTTTACTATACCACACTTCCTGTTTGGTGGGTTTACTTTCAATGCGAGAGTGGGGTGGTTGATTCTAAATTCAATTTAATACATACGGAGTTGTGGGGGCTCCGCCGATCACAAAGATCCTCTTAGGGTGTCTTTGACTGGTAGATAATTGGAATCCATGGGCTTAATCTAACGTAAGCCCGAAAAATTCTTGATAAAAGTCACCCACGTTGTATCGGTAACAATTAACTTTACATTTCTTGAGTTTCGATTTATATTCGATTATAGATAACGATGGTCCTTACTATTGGCACATAAAAAGCGGCACCATTCAACGCGAAATCCCCACCCTACCGAATGTCGAAAAAATCGACAAATCAGAAACCAAAAACAGCTACAGCAAGGAAGCGGATTGCATGGTCGCCAAATTCGAAGCCGGTATCATCAATACGGTGACAAGAAGCAATACCAGCTCCGCGCTGGATATGGAATACGAAGATAGGAAGAAAAAGGACGAACTCGCACTTAAGTATGTCGCTTTTTTCTGTTAGTTCGAAACCGGACCAGTTTTTGGTTTTTTAACGATGTCCGTTGCAGACGGCGGAGTTACCCGGCCAGACCGGAACCGGAATCGAAAGAGCGACCGATCAGATTCGCCGTTCGATCTCTCGGTTGGGTGGAGATAGCCGAAGAGGACCTGACTCCGGAACGCAGCAGTAAGGCCGTTAACAAGTGCATAGTTGATCTGTCCTTGGGACGGAACGATCTCCTGGACGTCGTTGGAAGATGGGGAGATGTAATTTATATCTTTTCGGGATCTCCTAAAGTGATTCTCATCGATATTTTTCGCTTTTAGGGTAAAGATTTATTTATGGACTTGGACGAGGGCGCCCTTAAACTTATCGACCCGGAAAATCTAACTGTCCTCAATACTCAACCGATACATACGATAAGAGTTTGGGGCGTCGGAAGAGATAATGGCAGGTTAGTTTCATATATGTATATACATATTTGTACCTATCCATGATGGTGAAGTAGTGTAGATTAGCTCTTATTGAAAGTTATAGTAGAATTTTAGCTTAGAAAATTGGTAGATACAACCGTATATTAGGTAGAATGAAGGCGATAAATGGGGAATTGTTGCCGTATGCCTAAATTCTGGAAAATTTGGCGCGCAATTTTCTATTTGATGCCTTTCGTAGGATAATCATTCTTTAATAATTACGTATTTTTGTTCTTTCCTTTACGCAACTTTCGGACCAACAGAGAAAGGTAATGATGCACGATGTTCCTTTGCCGTTCGCATGCTTGTGTATGAATTTACTACTATAGAAAGCTTTCAGAAATGTTTCAACTTAACATTCGAGGACGAAACTCGAAATAATTTCTTCACAAAGTTATATAAAAATTAAAAATTTATCTAGGTTAAGTTCGTTCTGTAGAGTTGCCATTCATTATCCATAAATTTGTTCAATTTTATTTATTTATAATATTTATTGTAAAAATACAAATTTTCTCGTATCGCCACACTGTGGTACAAATTCATGAAAATTTAAATAAAGCAGATGTCATTCTTGCCTCCCGATGATAAATACGTTTCAAAGTTAATCCTTGATTTTCCCTTCTCGACACAAATGAAAATCAGAATAATTTGTTTATAATACTGGTAGAAGTTTATCCCTAATCTTTGGCCTTCATTTCGCTTTGTCTAAGCTAGAAATAAAATGAAGTAAGTCAAAGGACAACAGAAGTGAAAAGCCTCACGAAAAATCGCGATCGAAACGAAAAGAGATTGCAACAAAATCAGACAAGACCTAAACCAAACGTCAATTGTTAAAAGGAATAAACAACTAGAATGGTATAGTTATGTTACACAAAAAATGGAAAATCGCAAAGCCCAGTAAACAGAAAATGCAGAAAGTGGGAGAAGTAGACGCAGAAATGGAGAAAAGTGTTGTAGAATTAAGAAATACTTAACTTTCGGATTACTAGGTTTGACCTAGAAAAGTGGTGGAGGCAATCCGAAGGAGAGAGAAGTACGTATTATAGGTCATGACATACAGAGAGATCCAAAATGATTTTCTGAAAAATACTACTTTTCGCAGGTGATACCAATGGTTCTTTCCAAAATTTTCAGTGGATGTAGCAACTAGTTATGATTTACTAATATCACCAAACCTTTTTTCATTTTCCATTATTATTTGATATTGCCGTACATGATTTTGTGTGGCGGTAATGTCATATATTTTTATTAAACGTGCACGCCACTGAAATAATTCTAGCCGTAATATAAGTTTTAAGGAGCCTAAATTTTTGAAAGAAACAGCACAGGCAACATTTTGGATCTGACTGTATATGAGAGGAGATCAGAAAATCAAGGGAATTGTAAAAAGAAAGGACTTGTATGGTATTTGTTCAACCTAGCAGCCGAGTTTCATCATCCGTGACGTAAACGACGTCCCACAAAAATTTCAATCAAACAAAAAATTTAGTATGCGAAATTTAGTGACTTTCGTTTTTAATACTAGCAGTTATTGTTTTGGTTTGTGACTTTTTAGTAAATTTCGCTTCGTATTTGGTCAAACTCCTTTGTAATCTATTCTTTTTAGAACAGATAGTTAATAACATTTTTAATTCTGCGACTAAAAATACCTAAATCCTTAAATTTTTGTAAACGAGAAGCATTGTTGCAAGTTCCTAGTTATTCAATGAATAATAATTATATTGTTTTGGGTAAATAAAATTATTAAACATGCGATTTGGCATTAATGCTGAAATGAGACGTATACGAACTGTAAATGACGAAAGTTGATTGCCTATTCGAAAATCCTAGGGATTGTCTAGCAGGAAAATTAAACGGAATAAAACCCAACAATTCTGAGCAGTCAATACGGTTGGTAATAAGTTTATACAAAAAAACCGCACACGCAAAAGAAGAACACCATCGTAATTGTAGTAAGACATTATGGCCACAATTTTTTTGCTAAACAATTCTCCGTTTCATGATAGGCCAAAACTTTAGCAAGTGTTGCTGCACCCGTTCAAGTATGATTGATTTGCATAACACTGATAGCATATAGTCTTGGAATATTCAAGCCTACTCTGGACCAATAAATAATAAATAGTGCGTATTACAGAAGCACCAGGGAAAACCCTAGTAACTCGAAGGTATTGCAACAAAGCGTTGCTTGCTAACCTGTTTCTCAAAATAAATTTTTTCGTCAAACCAAGAAATCAGATCTTTTATGGGCGACCCCCGAAGAAGGCCTTCAATATTATATATATATTTTTAAATCTGATGACACAACATTTCTCCACTCTGTTGTGTATCATATCTAAGTTTTTCTGAAAAGGTAGCATCAAAGACAGACTCGACCAGTATGATTATATTTTCACGTCCTTACCATACGCTGACAGCATTTGCTTTGAAAATTGTCACACTACAAAAAAGTTAAACGAAATTCGAATTAGAATTGCTTTGTGACGTTGAAACATTACTGAAAACTTTCAAAATAATAAAACTTACAGATCTGTGATGTTCGCATGTCTGCACCGTAAGAGACTAATGCGGTTATTACAATTCGTAGTCTAAAACGCAGTTCTGTTCTAACTGTAATAATCTGTTTGTCGCTTATGAATTTTTAATATGCCTAATAATTTAGAATCAGAAAGTATTACTTCGAGGGATGAAACCGCAGATTTTTCGTTGATCCAAATAATGTTACGTGCTTTTACTTATTTACTTACTTAAACAATAGCTATTGTATTTTTCGATGTGGAGTTTTCGTATTGGTTTCATTAAAGCAACAAAAAAATTAAATTAATAACACAGTACCTCATTTTAAATGGAACGGCAACTTGGTGATAACGTTCTTCTTGTTCATTTGACTCGATGACTAGCTGTTAACCGAAACATAATCCAGGTGATGGTGCAAATAGTCAACTTTCAGCGACATGTTAGCAGAAATTTTAAGAACGCCACCAACATTGTACTCTGTAGAGCGTTGATAGTCTTCAAACCGATGTTTCCCCAACAAGCCTTCGATGACTTCTTTTATAGAACACCAAGCTTCATTGTCATTTTATTGTCAATTAGAACATTGTCGAAGGCCTCAGTGTTAACCGAATCCAAATTACTCTGCGAAAATTGGATCAAAATGCGAAAAGCGTACTGAAAAAGTATCAAAAAATGGACTAAAAAGCATATTGTGGACCACTAGAAGACTAATAAATCAGGATATTTTACCTTTTTCAAGCTTAAAATATATCATACATTGATCCATTTTATTGACTTACGCGTCGCAAAAAGTTGAGCAATTGGCCTGGAAATGTCAACTTCAGGAGTTCATAAAAAGAAAATTCTTCATATAACCAAATCCCACAGAGCTTTTGTTAGTTTATTGGCTTACTTCCCTTTCGCATTGGAGTCAGTTGGAGTGGAAACGACGACCGCAAAATTGTTCTACAGCGATATCAATGCGAGAAAAATTAAATCTTCCATTTTTTAATTTATATTGAAATGCTCGTTATTACCCCATTGCTCAAAATATTCTAATAGCTATTTTTACATTTTTTCCCCTTTACGTGAATTTCCTCGTTTCTTTTCGTTATCATCTTGTCAGAAACTTTGGTGATATTTGTAAAACCCAAGCCAACCCATCTCTGACATCACTGTCATGTCCAGATATAGTTTGATGTTAACGACGTCAGATGTTATTTCTGCAGCGCTAGTACCGATTTAATTGTTACTTTTCTTCCCCCATCAACGTAATATCTAAATAACAAAGTTTAACGTGCATGGCTTCGGACGAAAGAGCACCTCAAATCTATGAATCTACTTCCCTAACCGTGATTTTCAACTTTTGTGATCCAGGGACTTCGCTTACGTCGCCAGAGACCGTAGCACGCGCAAGCACATGTGCCACGTCTTCAGATGCGACATGCCGGCCCGCACCATCGCGAACACGTTGAGGGATATATGCAAGAAAATCATGATAGAACGCAGTCTGCAGCAGAATCTCGCCAAACCGCTCGATATCAACGGTAGGGGCTTGGCAACAAGACCTACAAATCTACCGACCGAGCATAGACGATCTAATAGGAATAGTCAAGCACTAGTCAGTAAGTATGGAGAAGTTTTTGAACACGACAGGAAGTGATAACAACACAGCCCTGCAAAAAATTAGTTTTTGAAAATTGTAGTCACTTATAATATAACTCAAAAACGAAACCCGTCTTTTTCTATCACGTAGGGTTTTTTCATAAAAAATGTATTTTAGGAATAGTAAGCTAAATATAAAAAAAATTATGGCATACATATTTTATTTTACATTTTATTAAAATCATTAGTAACCAAACATTTCTCATAAAAGCAATTCAAAATTACTAAAACTAAGTGATCTTCAGGTTTAAAAGTCTTTCTAGTGTCTTTTTCGCTTCCCATCAAAACTTCCTTTCGTGCTTTTCCTGCCGTTAGTATTAGCAAACACATTTTCTGAATTTTATTATTTTTCGTACGGCTTTATTGAAATGATCCAACTATGTTCGATTACACGTGGGTAACACAAGTGACGTCACAAATAGATGCGCAAGAGCATACCTGTTCTTATATCATGGTATTATCCGATGCAATTTGGATTAAACGAAAATTTTTGTTAAGGATGTTATTTAATCCGGTGTTCTAGGCAGGGTAGTAATGGTATCAAGAAATAAAGAATCCATTTGTTGTTTCTTTAAATTGAGTTGGATTTGCCAAGAACCTTTTACAATTTAATTTTGTTCGAACTGCATCGACTGGTGGTTGTTTCCTGTTAAAATACAATAACAAAATTATTATAAATCCCCGCTGTTTTTTAGACCCTTATACTTCACAGAATATTTTTTTATAGCACAATCATTTCCGACGCCAATGGAAGAACCCAAAAAGATACTGCGGGCTCAGTACTTGGGCTCTCTTCAAGTCTCTCAAGCAACAGGTATGGAAATCTTGAACGACGCCATTGAACGATTGGTAACGACGATACCGCAAGATCAGTGGCAGTCCGTTAACGTTGCTGTAGCACCATCCATGATCACTATACAACAACCTATTGTAAGTACGCATGAACACTTTTCCCAAACGCTTCTTCCATCGAGTTTGATTTCATAGAATTAACATTACCAACACCATCAACAACTCCGTAATTGAGAGTGTTTCACAAATTAATGACCTTGGTGTTATATTTGACAACAGACTGATCTTCCAATATCATGTAGATTATATAATAAGGACAGCAATGAGAAATCTGGGATTCATTATTAGAACTGCTAAATCATTGAGTAACAAAGATTGTATAATTTATCTGTATAAATCGTTAGTCGTTGGCATACTCTAGTATTATATGGAATTCAATTCATAATACTTACATTAGCAGAATTGAAAGAGTTCAAAGGAAATTTATTAAATATTTGGACTATAAGTTTATTGGTGCTCCCTTGGATGATTAACCGGGTGGTCTTCTAAGATATGGCGTTATGAGTTTAGAGAATAGGAGACATATGAGTGACTTAGTGATCAATTTTGTTAGAAAAATTTTGTATTCTTTTATATGACTACTTTGAATGTACATAAGTATTGTAACTTTTGGGGAAGCCTCTATGGGGTCACCTGTTAGCTTCTCTGATGTAAATGAATAAATAAATACCCAATAAAAATGTTTCCTTTTTCTTCAGGACGATCGATTGATCACCGAATGTCGAGTCCGATACCTATCGTTCCTAGGAATAGGAAAGAATATCAAACAGTGCGCCTTCGTGATGCACACCGCGCAAGATACCTTCATGGCGCACGTGTTCCATTGCGAACCGTCTTCCGGGGCGCTCTGTAAAACCATCGAGGCGGCTTGTAAGGTTCGTAAATAAAAAAGGAGCGAAAACGAAACCTCCATTTCGTGCGAATAGCGATCGATTTAACGTATGTTCTGATTACGATTTGCAGTTGCGGTACCAAAAATGTTTAGATGCGCATCCGCAGGGTCTCGGTAGGAGTCAGTCGACGTTGAACACGCCCGGTAAGGGTTTTGGGGCGGCGCTGAAATCCATCGTAGGGTCTTTAACCGGTCGTAAAAGCAAGAGTACGGAATCCTGAGATGAGGCACAGTCTCTGCAGGTAAATCTATAGATTTCGTCGTGTTTGATTTTTTTAATTATTAAATTCGAAAAACGAAGTTTTTGAGTATTCTCGAAAATGCAGGGTATCAGTATCGCTTTGGTAGAAGAAAGAGAGTATGTCCATATACAGGGTGGGGCAGTGAAACCGCCCAGTTATGGATATTAAAGAAAACTTAGGAAATCGTTTATTTTTGCATTCATTACAACATATGTTAAGGGCACAAATGGAAAGTAGCATATCAAGGGTGTCTCATTTGGAACTATAGGATTTGATTTTTGAAGAAAACGCATAACATTTGTAACGCTGATGTGTTTTGTGCTTCAACATAAATTCCAGACTTTACAGCTACAAATGGAAAGGGATATCATTCATAAGGCCGTCTCGACTGCTCTGGCACCATCTTATTCGTTTAGCAAAATTTTCCAAAGCACTGGCACATAAACCTGGCTCTTATTTCTCGAATAATACGTTGAATGTTTTCTTTTGGGGTCATCGATTGTTGTCGGCTTGTTGGCGTACATTTGTCCCCTTTACCTAGCCCCAGAAGAAAAATGTCCGATGGTGTTAATTCCCATAATCTTCCAGGCCAATTGATGTTTGAACTCAGAGAAATAACACGATCTGGAAATCGAGTATGCGACAAAGTTATGATCTCTCGTGCTGTATGGCACGTTCCGCCGTCTCGCTGAAACCACATATTGTTTAAATCCATGTCTTCAATTTGATCTGAAAAGAAATTGTTTAACATATTCACGACAGTGCTCCCCATTTACTGTGACGGTATTACCAACTGCAACTTCAAAAAGTATGATCCGATTAACAATGGTTAAACGCTTCATGTTGACGTCTTATGGTTAGTAGATTGTAATTGCTAAATATTGGCGCCCTCCATTTCACAGAACACGAATGGCGCGCAGTTCAAATCCTGCAGTTCCAAATGAGACAGCCTTTATATATATTCAGCACTGCGGGCCAATAAGGGCCATGGCTCGGTTGCAAATTCTTTTCCATTTTGGTTTATCCATTGTTGCCCTTGTCTATTCACCTATCCCCATATTCTTCAAGACCCTCCGCACAGCCTGCAGCCATTTAATTGGCGGTCTTCGTCTTTTCCTTCTCCTCCTCGTCAACACCTACTTCGTCATCCTCTCCTCCTCCATCCTCGCCACATGCTCCAGTCATCTCATTATCTGAGCTCTCGTCATACTAGTTATGCATGGTTCTCCGTATAGTTCCGTCAGTTCGTCGTTTATCTTCCTTCTCCAGATGCCCTCCACTTCTTTCCCACCATATCTTTTTCTTTAGACTTTTCTTTCAAAAATTTTTAACGCAACTCTAGTTTTTTATTCATGTTCAATGTTTCAAATCCATATGGAATCACTTTGTCTTATTATTGTTCTGTAAATACTCTTTTTTCAAATATTCCTTTACCTTATTACATGCATTAAGCTCCCCCATGCATCTATTTTCCTTATTAATTCCGCACTGGATTTCATTTTCCTCGTCTCCTGTGTTTGTTAATTCTATTCCCAGATAGTTATATTTTGTTACCTCTTCCAATTCACACATTGCATCTTCCATTCTTAATCTTATTTTACTGTTTTGTGGAGTGCGTGTTGTTTTCCCTGTCATCATTACCTTTGTTTTACTATCGTTAATGCCTTGGCCGATTGCTCCAATTTTCTAAACAGATTTCTTAAATTTTCTCCTGTTCAGACCATTATCACCATGTCGTCTGCATTGGCCACGACTTGATTTCTCCGATTATATGTCGCATCCCTAGTTTGCAATTAGATCTCTCTTACTGCTGCATCCAAAACTAAATTGAACAAAGTTGTTGATAGTGGGTCACCCTAATCCATCACATCGAGCATTCCATTGTTAATTACTATTTTGCTTTGCCTCCGTCAAATATAGTATCAATATTTTTCTCTCTTCCTGCATTTTTTTTGAGTAATCCTCATCAATCGAAATATTTACTGCGCTATAGTTTTTTTCCGGGGTTAAGAATTTCCATTCGATTCTGTACTGTAGTTAATTTCAAGAGTATAGATCTGACTTCTTCAGGTTTATATTTGCCGCTTCTTCTCATTTCTTCAACCTGCGTACCCCTGTCTATTTCCACTCCAATTTTATTCGCTATTTTTTTCTCTTATTCTATTCACTCCTCCTCACTCCCATCTTCTTCATCTGCCACACCCTCTATAATTAAATTTCTCTTCCTCAACACGTGTTGCAACAGCTTTAGCTTGTTTTTAGCTGCTTATTATCATTCTTCAGCGTTGTTATTTCTGCCATTACTTGCCCGAAGCCCCTGTTGTCATCCTAACATCCATCTGTTTTATGCTGCAAATGCATTTATGGTCTTGAACATCTCTCAGATTTTCTCTTTCTTCCTCTTTTTTACAATTTGTTTATTACTTTATTCACTAAACTCATATTTAATTTCGCAAATTTAACAACAATCAAACCATCTCCTTGGCCCTGAATTAATGAATTTGAAACGTTCCTGCGTTGATATTCTCAGAATCGAACCACTTCATCCCTTAAATCCCACCACTTCTACACAAAATTTCGCAAATCACCATCAAATTTGCCCTCCCTTTAATTTCATTAATTCTACACTCAATTTCACAAAGTTAACAAAAATCGAACCACCTTTCTCTATGGAATTTTCCACAATTGAAGGCTAAACTTCACCCTTTCGCTGAGAGCTGCACAATTCCTTCGTTGAGGTTCAGAAAATCCAACCTCTTCATCCCCTGAATTTCACCTCTGCTACGCTTAATTTCGCCGAATTAACAAAAATCGAACAACCTCTATTTATGGGGTTCTTCAATATTGAATACGAAACCACACCCTTTCACTGAAGGCTGTACAATCAAATCATCCTTCGTCCCAAATACATGAAAACGTTCCTTCGTTGAGATTCAATAAATCGAACCTCTGTTTAAATAAACTTCTACACCTAATTTCAGAAAATTAACAAACGAGACAACCAGCTCCACATAGGAAGTTCTTCAAAATTGAATCACATGCTTCACTAAGATTCTTCAAAATTGAACCAATTCCTGCAATAAAATAGCACCTTTTCCTTCGTAAAAATTAACGATATCTAAGTATCTTCCTATTAAGATCCCCAAAATCTAACTTGTCTTTTCTTCCTTCGTCTTGCCGTCCTCTTCCTCGATCGCAGCGACGTACTGCGAGCGTGAGAGCGCTGTAGTTATCATATTTTATTAATATGGATTAGCGAATGGCGAAATTCTATTTCAATTGTCATTTCTTTAAAAAGGAAATCCGCTGAATTCAAAAGGGAAAAGTCATGGAATTCCGGACACAATAAATCATAACTCATCGAATATCTATGGAATCGAAATTATATAAATAGAAATAGCCATCTTTCCAACAACAAGAATCCGGTCCGATGATGTGATTTTATATAAGTTTAGTTCCATTACAGGAACTCTGGCCTTTACCTGCGGAGCGAGAAATAATTAGACATAGACACCTTCAATCCCCCTTACGATGAAGTATTTCAGCGCTAGCCTCCCGTCTGCCGCTCTACGATCGTTGCTATCCCCTACCCTTGATTCTAGAAGAATTCAGCTAGCCCGTTGGGAATCCTCAAGCTAAACATTCCACAGAGAAACAAAAAAAAGAAGAAGATTCGTAAGAATTGATTGATTACTTATTTAACCGTTGTAATAGTCTAAGAAATGTGCAAATAATAATAATAACGATAATATAATGATAATGTAATTATTATACGAAATATCAAATTATGATAATTTCATCGACGTATGTACAATATAAGACTTGTATCCCATCTCTCGGTCCCCCATATCGTTCTATGTACGTACATAGATGATGTGTGCATTGGTTGAGAGAGAAACCGGAACACGGAGATGATATTGAGGTATTATTGATTTGTCTTAACGGTAAAAAAAAAAAGAAAAAAACGGAAAATAAATCAAAATTCACTTTAATAAGTAATACTTGTAATAATAGATATGAATTATATGGACGAGTTAATGTATAAGGTAAACATTTATTATTATATATAATAAGTAGCTATAAAGTACAATTAGCAAGGTATAAAATTTTACATCACTATGCTACTTTATGTGCTTGACGCCTTAAAACACTAAAAACTACGTCGGCGATGTTGCCCACGAAACTTACCAGAGAAAGATCCTTAGATTTAAACCGATTACCTAAGCTACCCTATCTACAATACATTCGTTGTTTCCTTCTGATATACATACACGTGTATTTCCTCCCTGTAGCTTGTAAGCACCAGAAAAGAAAAAGAGAAAGATAAGATAAATATGTATTTAAAGTGACATTGTGTAATGTTTAGTGTAATACAGTTTCAATTCTGTACATACTTTAAGAGCTGTTGAAGACTGCTTAAATATTGTTGTACGACATTGCTTTTTCTTTCTACATTATTAATGATTAATACCGTCTTTATCTTATTGTCTGGTACGCTTCGTTGTCAGAAATGTGTGCTTTGTTTTTACGTGTTGTTTAAATATTTTTTTCTTGAGAAAATTAGAGAGATTCTCTTTTACGGGTTGTTAATAAGTGCTGTTATCTATTTCAAGAGCTTTAGTCGCGATGAACTCGAATCATCGTGATATGTGCTTTCACGTGTGCTGTGTGGATGCCCATTGTGTCCTGATGATTGTTGTTGCCGTGATTTAGAATCGTTATTGCCGTGATTTTTTAAATCGTCGTTGCGGTGATTTTTAATCTCTGTGCGATATTCATAACGAGTAAGTTGCTGTCATGCACGAAACGTAATTTTTTGTTAGCGGTTTCGATTGAAGATGATGACGAATTGGTCGAAATACGTGGTAACGGAGAAATTTCCTTTACTCATCGATTTATCAAACCACAGTCTCCGATTCACTCCAATTTCATTTTAGCTCGCTCGAAATCCGCGGATATTCCAATTTTTCAAAAAATTATAGTAGTATACAAAATTAAACTTTTGTTACATGTACGAAAGAGGGCGATTCTTATAGAATTTTTCCGGCTAATTCCAAAGCTGCTTTCCAAATTTTCCCAAGACGTAACGTGCGAAATTTGTGTGAATGACACCCTTATTTCATTTGAAACTCCCTCATAGATCACAGAAAAAGAACATATGTAAAATTCTACGGTAATTAATATGATCTGGCTCCACAGAGAAAGGTACTGAGTTTGATTTTGGCGTGTTGTACATGTTATTGGGAGTTATTGAAAAAAAGTATCTGTTCTACAGTAAGAAACAAATAAAAATGAAAGGATAAATGTATATGTGGATTAATCTAAAGGAAGGCAATATTTATTTATTCATTCACTTTTATTTAACAGCACTTTAATACCTCAAAGATATTGAAAAGATATAAATACTGGTTTTGATGAAGCAGAATTTTATTTATGATGATTTCCAAAATATTCCGTGCACGTTTGTGCCGATTTGAGAGCAGTCTTTACAATTGGTCAATACCATTTTTTATCGTTTTCTTGCTGCTTCCCGACCTTCAGTCTCACTAGTTTTTAGCACAGCAAAATAAAGATTTTCCTCATACAAATTTACAATCCAAATTTATTTGCCATAAAATTTCACAAGAAACGAGGGCATTGTCATTAACACGATACACAAAAAAATACAAATATACGACCAGAAAGATACACAAAAATTATACAATATATTAATGTAACGAAGAGATGAGAGCAGTACCTAGCCCTACCACCTATCAACATACTTGCGAAACGAATAAAAAAGGTCTTTTACCAGAAACTTACGGAGCGATTGACCAAGCTTCCACTTTCCATCTGTTTATATATGTATGACACACTAAAATCAACAGAAACCATCAGAAATTGACAAAAAAAGCCAATAGAAACCAACAGAAAATTACAAAAATCAACAGAAAATTACAAGAATCAACAGAAACCAACAGAAAATTACAAAAATCAACAGAAAATTACAAGAATCAACAGAAACCAACAGAAAATTACAAAAATCAACAGAAAATTACAAGAATCAACAGAAACCAACAGAAAATTACAAAAATCAACAGGAAATTACAAGAATCAACAGAAACCAACAGAAAATTACAAGAATCAACAGAAACCAACAAATTACAAAAATCAACAGAAACCAACAGAAAATCCTCCCCTTGACAGTCTCTGTGTTAAGGAAGGCACTGGCGGTGATAGTCCGCAAACATGCTACGTTCCATTAATTCGCGGGATTCAATTTGGCCGATGTCTCGGTGCAAGCTCTTACCATCTTCATGGCTGACATCACCAACATTGTCTTGTAATAAAAATCCAAATCTGAATGGAGGAAGCGCATCTTTATTTACTAAATTGGCAACAATTCATTAACCAGCAGTTTAGAATTGCCACCTATTTTTATTCCCGAGGAAGTTCGTAACCGCAGTTTTGAAGGACTGCCAAGCTCTATCATCTAAGGTACTACCGAAACTGACATCTTTAATAAATTCCTTGATTTGGAGCCCCACAAATATTCGCTCGTTTATTTTAGCTTCGCTTATTTCAGGAAACTTGTTTTTCTTTTTAATGGAAATCACTTAGGTGTTGCTTTCAAGGACGCCGGAAACATAGACAGAAATAAACTTACTTTTGACCAAAATTGTGTACGGAAGTGCCAGCACGAATCAACAGCTGAGCGCAATACAATAACAAGTAAAGAAATTAAACGATCTCTCATCAGCCTCGGAATAGCTTATAAGTCGTAGAAGACCAGGTAAAATTTGACTTTTTTAACTAATATAACGAATCGAACGACCTTTTGTTAAGTTCGTTACAAAATGAAGAAAATCTTCATCATCTTTGTCATTCGCGTTTACGAAATTTTTCACCAATTTGATGCGAAGAAGGTGGCACCAGAATTCTTTCTGAACTAGCGAGGGAAGCACAAATCACATTTTTAAAACTTGGAGTAGGATTACTTCTTCTCGACCATTACTTTTTAACACAATGAAAAGGAGTAAAACTTCGTCTACCCCAACTGGAAACCTAGTACTGGGATTATAACTTTTAAATCTGCAAGCATATGTCATTGAAATCTCGAACTATGTTTTATGCAGTATTAGCTGCATACATACATAACACCTGTAATTTCTCATCGCCGGGAAATACCAAGTCATCTGATGAATTCAGAAAAGCATTTTTATCCAGAGACTAATACTTTATTGAATGAATAAAAATACATGGTTAAAGAAGCCTTGCTTTAAAGCTGCGAAGAATTTAAAGAATTTGAAATAACGAGTTAGATGTGCTAATTATGGGGATAACACATAAAATTACAATAGAAAAAATGGTGGGTGATGCACAAATTCTGATGACACATTCGGATTCAGCAGGTTCAATTAGATAAGGATCAGCGAGAACTGTTCCTGTAACAAAATCGTTACATATTCAAATTGTGACGATAGTTGATGACAGTTTTGATAATGCTTACCTCGTACTAGCGAAACACGTGTCAGTGAATTTACAGCAAATACACCACAGTCCTTGCAATCACTATCATATTCATATTGTGTTGCTATTAGCGGAAAATTAGTATAAATGTATATTTCCTATTGTAGATCGATGTAAAAGAAGGAAAAATCGGAGTCAAAACAAATTCAGGAGAAAATGAAGAAAATCCGTGATTTACACGAGCTAAGCAACTTTGGTACATATTAGAAACGCACCTTTGGAAGTATCCAGACTAATGTGGTAAGGAAACGGTTAATTGCGGTTTTTACGCCCCGAATTTTCTTTGAAAATATAACAGTACTTATATAGCTACCCCCTGTATTTCTTATTTATTTTCCGTTAAAATTTTTAGAGGTAAATCTCATTTAATCCCGGTTAATCCCAAAATTACTCTTTAACTGAGATTGAATGAGATCTGCAAGCGTTCGTAGTATTCCGATTCTTAAGCTTTTTATTTCTTTATTCCTTAATATTCGACTTGGTTCTATCATATAATATATATGAGTATATAAACAATACTGACCACGTAATACGTATAAACAGTCCTTAAAACACCAGCTTTAAATGTAGCTGCTGTTCGTGCACTCGAAGTGCTTCTTCACTGGTTCGCAGACCAATATGTTTGTAAATAAATATTATATATATATTATTATTAAAGATAGTATTTGTGTACTTTAACGAAGAATTAAGAGGGTAAAGATTAAAATATGTTATAGTGTATAGATGCTCTGGCGCGAAAATAAGCAAAAAAGGATGATTAATTAAAGAAAAGGCGATTCGATTCGTAGTGCACCAATTTTTCGCAAAACTTCGATGTACGATGGGAAGTTGTAGTAACGAGTGTTTAACATGTAATTTCACGAAAGAAGCATACGCTTCGTTTTACGTTTTTCGATGTAGAAGACGATCGATTATTTTAATTGCCACTTACTTGCTTTTCATACACAAACACTTTTCATGGTGCATTCAGAGAAACGTATAGTTCATTTGTTAATTCGCAAGTAGTTCGAGTGATCATTACGACCAGATCTGAAGATATCTTTTGTGATCAATATTTTCTTTTAAATTCTAAGGAGGAAACACCCTACTATCACAAGGTTCAAATATCGCCATTCTCGAACACAAGAAGTTGAACTCCTTACACCTTCTCCTCCTTACACCTCCTCACACACTGAGCTCGAACTTCTAATCTATGTACAACAAAATAACGACAACAAACAAATATTTACAACTTTTTTAGTGTTTTTTTTTGGACAAAGGAAATTGATTTTCTTCACATTCTTGTGACCCATTGCATCTAATCCTTTTTTGCCCTGTCGTTTACCAGTCCACGTTCCATTACTTGGGCTTAACTTAACATCCGCCTATCCCAGAAGCAGAAGTTTGAATCTTTTTCTTATAGCCTCTCCTGAATTTGAATCGCTGTAACTTTCCCTTCTTGCGTATACTTCCTTACCGTTGCCACTTTATGAAGCTGGATGTAGGTTTTAATGTCACGAGGAAAGCAACTCATTCATAAACAGGGCCGTCTTGTCGCACGGGGTCAGGTGAAACATTGATTCGTCTAAGTTTTTGCAAAAACAAGTACAGTGAAGACTCGCTAATCCGAACCCTCAGAAATCCGAACTCTCTTGTAATCCGAAGAAAATTTAAATATCGCCAGATTGGGTATCTTGTAATCCGAATCGCTTAGGGGTCCGGTAAACCGATGCGATCCTAAATTGGCTCAGCCTTTTCTGAAAAAAATTACGGAAAAAATGAACGAGTTTAAGCTATTACCTAACCAGATATACAATGCTGACGAATCAGCATTATTTTGGAAGTTGCAACCAGATCATACATTAATACACGTCAAAGAAACCTCAGCGCCAGGGCGGAAAAGCTCCAAAGAGAGTAATATTTCTCGCTTGTGCCAATGGCGATGGTACTCATAAACTACCACTGATAGTTATTGGCAAAGCTAAAAATCCTAGAGCTTTTAACAACGCTAATATTCCAGTTGAGTACCATTCAACAAAGAATGCATGGATGACGTCCGCATTATTCGTTGAATGGTTTCATAAATCTTTTGTCAAACAAGTAAGAATATTTGAGAAAGAGAACAATTTTAATGGGAAGGCGCTATTATTAATCAACAATGCTCCCAGTCACGCTTCAGAGGCGCAGTTGAGAAGCGATGATGATGAAATTAAAACAATGTTTTTGCCGCCTGATTGCACCCCGTGACTTCAGCGAATGGATCAAAATGCCATACGGCTAATAAAACTTTATTATCGAAAAAGTCTTTTGGTCTACATTCTGGCTGACGAGGACGACATTTCAAACGCCCTTAAAAATATTAATTTGAAGGATGTAGTCTTTCTCCTCTCTCGTTCTTGGAAGAACCTGTCAACTAATGCAATAAATAACTGCTGGAAAAAAATATTTTCTTATTCGCCTGTTAATGCTTCCTTTGCCAATATGTTTTACAATCTGTTTTCCTGTTAGTGATGCGTTAAGATGTTATGATATTGAATTAAAACTTATGCATTATGTAGTAATGTATTTTTATCTTGAAAATCTATTTATGTATTTATTCTTTTATTTTAACAGACGCAATAAATGTTTAACAGTCTAAGACGCAATTTTTAAATTAGTTTAATGATGACTCAGTAATCCGAATTTTCCGATAATCCGAATCGTCCATGTTTTAATTAATTCGGATTAACGAGTTCCCACTGTAACTCATTTATTCAGTTTCTAATAAGCCAATCAAAACACGAATTTTTCCTTTTCATTCGATTGTGGGGCACGCCTGTGCAATTCTTAAAGAAAAACACTGTACCATCATCAACTCAATCGTTTTCTAGCCTTCAACTCAGCGCGTGAAGCCAACGACAACCTCCACTATTACGGGGCGTTCGTTCCTTCTGATTTTGTTAAAATTTTTAGATTCGAACTTTTACCTAAATATTTGTCGTCGAATTATGTTGAGAACACGAAGCTTTGGATTCAAGAACTTAAATGCGAGTTTTGTACGTAATTAAGGTATGCTAAACATCCGGCAATTACAATTCTTGAGCAACGACACTGTATCATCAACTGAATCATTTTCTAGCCTTCAACTCAGCGCGTTAAGCCAATGGCATCGTCAAGGATTACTTTGCGTTTGTTCCTTCTGATTTTGTTAAAAATTTAAAAGATTTGAACTGTTACCTAAAAATTCGTTGAATTCCAATTACGATGGGAAAGCGAAGCTTGGCATTCAAGAACTTAAATGCGACTTGTATACGTAATTAAGGGTTGAAAACTGCATTTTGCATTTGATTTAAGGGGAATATACAACTGGAAGCGCGAGAAAAGGGTGTGATTTTTTTAGGAAGCCTATAGGGATTGACTTTTTGTAAATGAAAATATTCACTTTCAAGAACATGTTTAATTATTTTTTATTTAATTTACAATATTAGCTGAGTATACGCGTCCTTCGCGGTCCTTCGCGGTGACCACTCTCATTTCATCTGAAATCATCAGAATGAAAAAAAACCAAAAAGATTATTAAAGTCTAGACTATAATCTAGTCTTTGTCGTAGGGGTCTCCGATAATATCTTTATTTGACAAAATGGCGGGCGTTTGAACTCAAAGTAGCGATTTTTAGGCAAAGATTTGTTCTTATTTTGTCGATAAAACAAAATCTAAGCTACTAAAAAAAGAAATCCTACGACAAAGACTAGATAATTATGTGTATAATAAACACAGAAAATTTCAAGTTGATCGGTAAAGTGGTTGTCGAGTTATTGTGGTCACCGATGTGGAAAACATGATTTCGAGAAAGACGCGTTTCAAAATTGAGCAAAGAGTAAATATCCAAATTCTCTCACTTACACAGAATCATCGATGCCAGGTCCATAGTATATGTCCTCGACGTTGCTTTGAACGCCCATTTCTTCTAAATTTTTGTTGACGACGCGGTAATCGTCCTTCTTTTGATGTTTCCTGTGCTCGTAACTCGGCTTGCGCTATGCGACGGTCATTGTCACGTGCTGCGTACAAGTGTGCATTCTGTCGTAGTGAAATTCCCATAAGATTCATTATTTGGAGCAGTGACATGACTCCATTGTTGAACGTACAAGTTGCTAATAATGTTGCAATCTCGACAATTGTAGCCCCGCAGTGTGTTGTTTTTGAGCAATCTTCCAAATCAATTGATTATAGCTCTCATTGGAGTCCTGAGTATAGCCGCCAACACAGCGCTCCAATAACGAGTCCTTACTTTTGATCTTGATAAATTCGATATCCGGCGATTGAATCTTGTAGCACTGGAATGTCTCGCGCAGTCTTTAATTTTTTTCTTTCTGGTGCTGGCACTAAATTCACCTTTCTCTGCTTCGTACCGATTTGTGGGCATTATTTTTTTTTCGGGCGAGATTTTCGAAAATCCTCCGATTTACGATTTTCTCGAGAACGTTTATTCCTGTCCATTATTCCGCGAATATTTTATTTCAAAACATAAACTCTCGACACTACGTACGGTTACGCAGACGAAAAGCTACCGATGATAGTCCACCAATTTTTCTCGAGTAACCTTCGTAAAGATAATGGAACAGTTTTTGTGCAACGAACAAGGCGCGACTTGTTTCAACGTGTCTGATCACGCGAACGGCGCCTAACCATCCTTCGGCGAGACGACGAGCGGCCGCGAGGTGCTTACGCTGAAGCGGGCACTGTATCTTCATTTCTTCGAATTTTTCTTTGAAATTTTCACTAAACATTCCTAAGGGCTCGAGCGTCAAGAAAACACAAAAATAAAAAGGTGTATATTCCCCCTTAAACATTTTCTTGAATGTTTTGGAAAGATTTCCGTTTCCCATTATTATTGTGTGCGAGTTTCGAGAGATTACAAAAAGAGAAATTGTAATAACTTAGAATACAACATGCAATCGTAGAAACAAAATATTTCATTTAATTTCCTGTACCAAAGTGGTCGTATCGAGATACACATACATTCACCATCTGATTATTAATATTTTATTGCCTAAACACGGTTCTCGTACATCGAAGTTTTCGACTTAGAATACATACTACTTAAAACGAAAAGATTTACATTAGATTTAAATTTATATCCAAAAAAAAAAAAAAAAAGAAAAAGTAACGCACAATGCTTTTCCGCGCTCTACTTATTTAGAAAATTAAAATTTCGTACATTTTCCTCCGAAAGAATCAAAACATCACCGCCATACCCAAATAAGTATGCATTTTTTGCAATGTTTTCTGTTGTTTTTTCATCAACGTTACGAAATGCCAAGCATGATGCGTTACTTTCACGTTTTATCAGCACTACTTGTATGTGGAATTGTGCACCGGAATATAAAGAGAGTGGATTTACACCTAAACTAGTTGCTTGCGATTCATTTATTTCGAAAACGCCATACTAAATCTGATCGTTGGCGATGATACTATAGCTTTATTGAGATAGATTTTTGTGTGTATTTCACGAGTAGAAGTCCGAGCTGTCGCAGCAGGGTTAGTTCGATCGATTTTAAATAATAAAACAAATGGAAAGTAAATGATATAATCAGTAAACGTAAATTCGTTCACCGTATCCGCAAATTCAGGTATATTAAAGGTAGGCGTCCACCTATCCGCATCGTACGTATCGGATGCATCGCATCAAACGGATCGTAGTATTCTTTACATAGGAAGCCATATAAGGGCGTCCACCTATCCGCATCGTACGGATCGCACGGATCTACCCGTCGGCAATGCCGACGCCGTTGCTCCGAGAGGCAACTTTTGCGATGCGTGCCGATGACTCACTACGAAAGTCCGATAGTTGCGTCGGCAAATCCAATCGCTGCCGATACTGTGAACGCATTGGAAAGAAATAATCCGTTTGAGGTAGGCGTCCACCTATCCGCGTCGTACGTATCGGACGCATCGCATCAAACGGATTATTTTTTCCAATCCATTCACAGTATCGGCAGCGATTGGAATTGCCGACGCAACTATCATACTTTCGTAGTGAGTCATCGGCACGCATCGCAAAAGTTGCCTCTCGGAGCAACGGCGTCGGCATTGCCGACGGGCAGATTCGTGCGATCCGTACGATGCGGATAGGTGGATGCGCTTATATGGGTTCCTATATAAAGAATATTACGATCCGTTTGATGCGATGCGTCCGATACGTACGATGCGGATAGGTGGACGCCACCTTACTGTGAACGCATTGGAAAAAATAATCCGTTTGATGCGATGCGTCCGATACGTACGATGCGGATAGGTGGACGCCTAGCTTAAGACGAAAGATGTGTGTAAATAAGCCTTTTATGTATGTATGTACCTATGTAAAGTGCTACTTTCAGAGCCGTTAATTTTTTCGGTATCATATCTTGGTATTAGTGGAGTTACCTATTTTAAAATGTAGATAGATTCAGAATATAATTACAAAATAGAAAGTGCAGAAATTCGGGAGCGAAGCCGCTCGACAATGGAAACCGTTTGACGCGGGGAAAATTACGAACGCACCGACGGATGAGAATTCGGATATAATTTTTATGTTTAGACTTTTATAAATGTTCCGTTTTGTGTATAATGATATTTTTATAAAACTTAATGTACGCAATATGACGTTTCGTGTATATTTGCGATCACTATATTGATGTAGCGTGTGCGCAGTGGCAGTATTACGATTATGATTACCGATTTTGATCGATTACACCCTTCTAGATATATATACATATATTTCCCTCCTTGAAGTTCCCCCGTCCCCCCCTCCAGCGTCCCCCTCAATCCTCGAATTATTTGTATTACCTTTGCTGTAATATTTGGCTTGAAGAGGTAATAAATAAAATAATAAATGGCAATTGTGAACAGGATTTTAATACTCTGCAAATTATATATTGAGAAGCGCTTGCGGATTTACTTTATTACATGAATTGCCTAAATAAAATGCATACTCATTTATTTAAAAATGGTGTTTTATTTCGCATAGTAACACCCACACTTTTCCTCACAACCTAGTAATGGGATTCAAGACGAACCCGATGCTTTCTAGGTAAGTAACACGTTATATAAGAGGTGGTCCAAACACGAAAAGATGCTGATCGGCAATAGAATGTATATCGCGAAAGGGATTTGACAAAACCTTCGCACAATTCGTATTTAACGAATTTATCAGAAAATCGGTTGAAAATAGCTACAAAGAATAAAGTGAAAAATTAGTGCGTTTGCTGCTCATGTATTCATGTATTCCCTGGAAAGTAGATGATTTATGGCGTCTTCAGGAATGTCATTCCAAGCTGTATGACAAATTCCCGGGTTAAATAATGGTCAAAAGAAAGTTATTGCAACCCAAACAAATGTTTAGGGCTGGTAAGAGTACAACACGGTGTTTGTACTCTCTAATGACAGTCTTGATTTAGAACTTATATAAATAAGGCCTCAATTTCAATTTTGTCTAGGGCATGCTAAAGGCCCAAAATTCGGCACTACGTTCAACTGCGAATAGTAAGCTGTGTTCTCCTACGGCCATTGTCAGCGCACAGAACAGTCGTGGCTCGTTATGGACAACTAATAATGGTATAATATTCATAATGTTACTCGTCTCTGAAATATTTTGACAATTTATAGGTACTCCAGATTAGAATATGTCGAAAAGTATCTATAGTGTAAATTACTTTTTTATCATTTTATTTGAAATACTGGTTCGGTGTATGTGAGGCGTATAAACAAAAATTTATAAAAGAAGCGTTTCGACACATTTTCAATGTAATTTTATTCAAGTAACATACTTTAACAACTTAATAACATTTTCAAGGTGTGGATAATACTAGGGCTATCTAGAATCTAACTTACGGTTTTGGGCTGACGTGGTAAAGGGCAGGGCTAACGCTGCCAACTTGGTGTATGGTCGTTTCCTCACTCAGTGGGCATCCAGCTGTGGTAGCTGAGGTTCGTGTTGCTTGTGGTTAGTGAACTGTACATTTTTAAAATGAGAAGAGAGAATAAAAAATACCGCCAGTCATGAAGGGCGATCGGTGATTAGGCTTTTGTTAGCGGGAAACAACAAGCCAATTGAAACTCATTGGGGAGCTTGTAAAGTTTACGAAAAGAATGTAATCAATGAAGATAGAGGGAGACGGTGGTGCATTTCATTAATGATAAACTGATATTGTGAAGTATTAAAAAAATTGAAAAGAATAATCCAAAACAAGCGTCGGGGAATGCTGAGTTCAAAGGTTTTGCTTTTTCACAACAATGCACGCATCCACTCGGCCAATCAAGCTCCAGAAGGTTGCACTATCATCCGCATAGTCCAGATCTGGTGCTAAGCGACTATTGCATATTTCTACAACCCGGCGCTTCCACGATGATGTGGAACTGCAGGAAGGCGTGAACGAGCGGTTGAAGTCTTTGACGGCAGAATTCTATCACAATGGTATTAACAAACTAGTACATCGCTACGATAAGTGCCTCAATTCCAACGGGGATTACGTTGAAAAGTAGCTTAAAGGTTATGCTAATCATATGAATGTAATAAAAAATGTTTTATGTCACTTTAATTAGTTTTGATTCCAAAGCGTAAGTTGATTTTTGGATAGCCCTCGTATATAAATTACGCTGAGCTAGTTACAAAATGTCAAGCGGGCCACCCTGGGGAAAAACTTAATTGGACTATGCTGAATCCAATGTTGCTTAGATTTTTCTAGGTTAGCATTTGTTTTCGACTAATTTGAGAGTCAAAATTATAGGTCGAAGTACCACAAAAATCGTTATTTTTTCACTTTTTGAACATTTAGTAAATAGAATAAATATAACGATAAATCTAAATCGAATAGGAACTACTTGAAAAAAATAATTAAATCGACTCAGTCGATTTTAGGATGATTTTTTTGCAAATAAGCAATTTCCTGATTATTCTGTATCGTTTCCTTCCTCTGCTGCCGCTTTTTGCTGCTGTACCAATGTGCGAACCTTGCCATCCTTGATGAAAACGCTAGCCATTCTCATCGGATTCAGTGATGATTGTTCGGCGAATTTTTCCACATAGTGCAAGAAATGAAGTTTTACTAGCATTCGAGTCTCTAAACGGTGAAAAACAGAGAGCATGTCTTCAATTAGTATGCGCCAATTTTCGGAGCGATGAAGTCCGAGAATAACCGCTTTCACATAATCCCATGCCATAAGCTCCACGTCACTGAGTCCATTCTCAAATGGTTCGTCCATCATCAAGCGATGCCTGAAACTATCACAGTTTCAATTTACTCGCCTATTGTACTGACATTCGCGTTTTGATTTTAACGATGTAAAATGAATATAATCCCGAGCAACTCGAAACTTGTAGAGAGAGATATAGAAGACTGTACAATCACAAAACCGGAACAATGAAGAAACAGTTTGTTTTAAAAAATACGGAGAGGAAAGTTTGCATTGGGTGAATTGTGATTTTATTTTTGGTTTCGTCATCGTGACAATCATCATAGCTGATTATAACTTTTAGACGTAAATCAGGTTCTAGTCATAGATTCAGCAGCTCATTACATAGTATAGAGATGATTCTTTTTAGATTCCCACAAATTTAGTAATAACTTCATTCAAGCCTGATTCACTGCTGGGTATAACTTGGGTATAAAATTCGAGGAATCCTCGCAGCTTTTTAAAACTCAGCATGCAACCGAGTTATTAAAATTATTATTATTATTATTGACACTATATCACATCGGTAAACTCCTCTCCACACATTATTTCACTAAATCCGGTGGTTTTGGTAGCAATAGTACCTTACATGGCAAAAGATTTTGAATCGTTGTGGGTCAATAGTTTGCTTTTCCAGGTGGACTACTTCCCTTCTGATAATAATGACGAGCTCAAAAGAGATAAGAATTTTAAGGTAAGTAGAAGAAAATTTCTTAACAATGAAGTCAATTTTTCTTCTTTGGCCTCCCTCAATTTTCACCTCCAGTTTTCTCTGTATTCAGCTGTTATTTATCAGCATTTTAGTCGGTAACATAGCTTACTTAGTCACCGGCCATTCATTCTTCTTCTGTATATGTGCTTGGGACCGGCACATGTCGAAAGCGGAATTGAGGAAATTGATTAGAAGTATTTCCATAAAGCAGATTTCTTACGTGTTCAAAAAATTTTGAAAGTTTATTTCAATAGTGAGCCTGCTATTAGGAATTATAATATAATTCTTAAGGAATCACCCAACAAAGAGAAATGTTACAGATATCTTGACAATTGACTATTCAAGTCATTCAAGTCATTGCAAGCTGTTGTACATAAGACCTTACACAAGATCTTTTCATACAAGAACCAGTTCGCCACCAACGCCTGTTTTATTACGCAAGAGATAACCGACGTACACGTCCAGCAAGCATGGAAGTCAGAACTTTTATAATAATTTATAAGAACATAAATCATCTCAATTAGTCATACATCGAAACACAAGATAATGTAATACATAAATGACTAGGCTTTCGCCTCGATGATTATTCCTCGTATACATATGAACAACATACGTATAAATAGTTAGAACGAATGCTGATCGAGTTTCGTATATGCAATTAACGCTCGCGAGCGCGATGAAAATGTGGCGAATTGTTTTCGTGTTGGTAAATTTGTCATCGGTGTTGTCCAGTAGCTTCGTCATGACGGTTGTCGATATAGAAGTGGAATATGATAAACTCGGCGATAATCCAGATGTGTATTTAACTACGGTGAGTCTATCGAAACGAAATGGGATTGATACAGTCCACGTAATTCGTAAAAATATAATAATTCATCGGAGTTCCTGGTAGATATGAAATAGTTCTGGAGTACTTTGCGGAAAACTCTGCAAAATTACGCGAAAAAATGGAAAATACCGGAAATGAACGTAGCAACCATTTCCGAGAAAAACAGTGCGATTGGCACATATTTCCGCACCTCGACCATTGGTCTAGGAGTTCTTGACCAATCTTGCGAAAATTTCTACAAAAATTGAGATTTTGCAAAAAGCTGTTAATTTTGAAAATCGCAGGAACAGTTCTATTCGCGAATCTGAATAGCACCCTAAGACGTCTATCGACCCCCACAACGTTTTTTTATCAAAATTTTAGTTTGAAAGATATTTGCTACAGTGTGGGACCCATAGTTCTCGATGGAAAAATAAAAAAATCGCGCCACAGTTCTGATCGTAATTTCCGCTAGAACCATAAAAGTTCTATCGAAAATCCTAATAACTTTTTCTTCTAAAGTTGAAAATTGCAAATATATTCGAAGAAATAAAGCTCGCCTGTATATTGAGAAAAAAATCGCGCAACAGTTCTGATCCCAGTTCCCGCTAGAACCGTAAGAGTTCTATCGAAAATCCTGATAACATTTTTTGCAGTGTTGAAAATTGAAGAGATATTCGAAGAATTAAAGAAAGACAAGAGTGTATGGACTCGTCGGTGCTGTTCTTTGTAATAACCTCATCGCACACTGCACGGCATACGTTTTCGATGGAATCTGGTGGAAGCTATATGATGACATACGTAAGAATGTACAGAAAGCTCCTAGAAGAACGGAAATTGTTCCACGCCTTTTCATGGATGTCAAAACAAGAAAAGTTTAGAACAACAGTTACAAGACCATCGGAGACATATGTGCAAAGTTGAAAAAGACTCTGGTCTATTACATTTATTTATGTAAGCATTGAAACTCCCATTTTAATTCTTGTAAAACTGTTGAAAGGCTAATGGGACCCTAAATAATAAGTTATGTACGTATTTCTTTTTCGTTGATTAATAAAATTGGGTTCCTCATTAGTCCAAACGCTTGACGACCTGTTAGCAAAACAAAGACAAAATGACTACTTGATGATCTAAGGAACGTTCAGTGTGCTATCAAAAGCTACAATCAGAATAATTGTGCAATTTGGTATTCATGAACGAAATAAATACAACATTTTTCTAATATCTTTTAATTTTCAACTTAAAAAAAATGTTGTTAGGATTTTCGATAGAACTCTTAGGATTTTAGCTGGAATTACGATCAGAACTGTTGCATGTCTTTCTTCCCTTGTCGCTACATATAGACGAGTTTTATTACTTCGAATATCTTCAATTTTCAACTTTACAAAAAAATGTTATCAGGATTTTCGATAAAGCTCTTCGGATTCTAGCGGGAACTACGATCAGAACTGGTGCGGGTTTTGTTTTCTTACAGAACTATGGGTCCCACACTATTGCAAATGTCTTTCAAACTAAAGTTTTGATAAAAAGATGTTGTGGGGGTCTTCGGTAGGATGTTATTCAGATTCGCGAATAGAACTGTTTTTTGTGATTCTCAAAATTAACATTTTTTGCAAAATCTCAATTTTTGCAGACATTTTCGCAAGATTGGTCAACAACTCTAGAACTATAATGGAGGTGCAGAAATATGTTCCAGTCGCACTGTTTTTCTCGAAAAATGGTTACTACGTTCATTTTCGATATTTTCCATTTTTCGCGCAATTTTTCAGAACTGCCTACCAGGAACTCCGATGAATTATTATATTTTCACAAATTCGGTTGCCAACTCCACGGGACTGATGGATACACTTAAGAAATACATAACTTATATTGAGGATGTGTTGTTGTTTAGTTCAAAGCGCCGAGTATACTTCATTGGTTGTAACAACTACTGTTGTCCTTCGTCTTTTGTACATTTCTTCTTTCCGAAAGTATGATTACATAATTGTTCTTATTCTTTCTCGTCCTTTACAGTTTTTATACCGTAAGAGTCAAAGGCTAACAGTTCTATAATTATCAAATACATGTATAATAATAGCAATCACACGCATTGGCCATTAAAATAGAAATAAATAAACACGGGGTATGTCTACTTCCATAGTTGAAACGCTCTATCTTTGAGTCGAAAGAAAACTTGTTTCCTTGAAATAAATCCACTTAGATCATTCTTACCCTGACCACACTGATTCGGACATCACAAACTTTAGAGAACCATGTGGTCATCTTCAGTGAGAAGATCGCCAGGAAAGCAAGCAACACACGTGGACTTCGATCAAGGTTTACCTCTACAGCGCAACAATTTTAAGCGTCAATACCTCATCAAAAACCTGTATACCGACCGAGCAATAGCGGAAGCGGAAACGTGAAGCATTGTTTTTCTCTTAAAACCAAGCTAACTTTTCAGCCACAAATGATCAGGAGGCACGGATACGGTGCGGAATCTCACACGATAGAAACGGAAGATGGTTACCTCCTAACGATGCATAGGATTTCCAGAAATAAAAACGGCGAAAAAGGCGATCAACCGGTTTTTCTACAACACGGTCTCCTCTCTAGCAGCGCGGATTGGGTGGAAAACAGCAAGAACTCGCTTGGTAAAAAGTATTTTGAACAGACAGAAATTATTAACTTTAACTTATGTCAAATTGGTAGCTTACTTATTGGCTGATGCCGGATACGACGTGTGGCTGGGAAACGCAAGGGGCAACACCTATTCTACCGGTCACGTTTCTATTCCCACGACAAGTCCTCGATATTGGAATTTTAGGTAAGTGAGCACCCAAACAATTGGCAGAAATTACTTCTGGGGGACTAACTCGTGTATCCTCAGTTGATGACGTGAAATCTTTTGGCGGTTCAGTATTCAGTATTCCAGTAAAAGTTGGCACCATTGATAGCAAAAAAGTTGACCTAAACTAGTAACGCATCACAAAATCTGAAAGAAATTTCTATTTTGGAGACTCGATTGTTAAAGTCTCTGACACACAAAGCGAAGAAGCTATTGGAAATTCGCCGAATACGTATCATTACTATTATTAGACAGGGAAT
Source organism: Chrysina gloriosa (assembly GCA_038088585.1). Lineage (NCBI taxonomy): Eukaryota > Metazoa > Arthropoda > Insecta > Coleoptera > Scarabaeidae > Chrysina > Chrysina gloriosa. The sequence goes on along the minus strand of CM076090.1, from coordinate 6,953,929 downwards.
CGACGAAGCTCACTTTGCATTTAGGAAAGGCGTTTTGGTAAGTGCAAAATGCGCCTCGTCGATCCACTGTTTAATTCTGATTAACAACCAAAAGATGTGGTCATATTTACAGGTTATGATTTGTCTTGTCTTGAAAAAAACAAAAGAATCTTTGAGCCAATTTGAACTCTCTTTGCACCAAAATGATGAAAAAAAAACCTGACCTTGGCTTTTAAATTTTTGCCTCGGCAGCGAACCTGTTAAAGGTTCTGGCGCACAAGAAGCATAAAAACATTTCTATTCAAAATTCGCAAAATTTCATAAATATTGTCCGGTAGCGAATTGACAAGGGTTATTTTACATACATCAAAGACGACGCATTTGATAAAATGTGCAAGGTGAACCTCGTCGATTCGCTGTTTAATTCTTATTAAGAGCCAGAGATGTGTTCATCGATGAATTTTCAGTTTTCATGAAATGGGGATCTACGACCTTCCGGCATCTCTAAGATACATCTCGAATATGACGAACAAGGCAGGAGAAATAATTTACGTCGGGCATTCTATGGGCACGACAATGTTTTTCGTATTTTCCTCTTTACTCCAGAAAGAAGCAGGTTTAGTGAAGCTTATGGTGGCTCTCGCTCCCGTTGCTTATATGACTAATCTTAGATCGTCCATACGGTATTTAGCACCGTTTTCTAAAAATATTGACGTAAGTATATTATGCAGCAATGCGATAATTTGGGATGCGAAAAAATCCTGTGGGTAATAGATGGAATCGCCCTTGCCTCGGTCTAATAATTTGGCCTCTAGATTTTACCTCACATGCTTAGCCTTTCAGATACAAAATTTGATAAAATCAATAACAAAACCTATATCTCTTTACTTACCTAAGTAGTGAATTGCCAGATGGAGGGTGATGGAATTGCTTCTGTAATGATGTAGATGATGGTTCTAGTTCGGATTATACGTAAAATGCATATTCTTGTACATTGATGGAATCCCCATTGTTTCGATCTAACAGCAAGATGATTTACAGGGCCCCCGCAGGGTCAAAGACCGCCCGCGTGTGCTCCGTAATTTGACGGCTCTTTGCAAATAAGTTGATCAGCGAGGGTTTACAATAACGTTGGCACTAAAAGCTTTTGGAGTTACGTCAAAAATTAATCAATTAACATCAATCAAAATATTTTAAAGTTTGTAAAAGATGCAAAGAAAATAAGTATTTATTATTATGTTTTAAATCGTCATTTATATTCCCTTTTTACCCCTTGCATCACTTGGAATAAATTCATTATCGGTTTGGACTGCCCGCGATATATCAATGCAATCCTTTTTGCAAAGGTACACCAAGAAAAAGCTTCCACCGGGACAGCTGAACGCGAAGATCTCGCTATGGTATCTGTATAACTGCTTCACCAACTGTTAATAATCAACTTACAAGGAGAAGGTAAGGTAATCGGATTTTTGTAATTTTTTATATTTATGGTAGGTGTAGTTTAGACTTTGAATAATTTCGAAGTAGTTCGACGCAACGTTCATAAATTACTAAGATAATTGATTTTGAAGCTTACCCTGCCAGTTAAATCCTCTAGACATGATATATTTTGCAACTGGAAGCTTGACCAAGTCGGTAGCGTTCTAGTCTGGTATTGTCTGTATTGTAGTCTGGATTGTTGGTTCGAGTCTCATCGTGCGGCATTCTTTTTCCCTTCAAAGAAGGGAGTACCGGAATAGAACGCTACCAACTAGGGCAAGCTTTCAATTGAAAAATGTATCATATCTAATGAATTTAGCTGGCACGATAAACTTCAGAATCGATTATCTCGGTAATTTATGTACGTTGCGTCGAACTACTCCGAAATATTCTTATTCAAGGTCCAAACTACACGTACCATAAATATCAAAAATTACAAAAATCCGATTACCTTACCTTCTCCTTGTAAAATAAATAGGCTTTTTATTTAAACATTATTAATATTATGGAAAAGTATGACAGTCACAAAAACCAAAGGAACTCAAAATTTCTAATAACATCAAAATAAACTTGCGCCAATAAATTAGGCAGGTACTGTGTACTACATATACAGTTTGAGTCACCACCTATTCCCACCTAGATAGATGATAGTAGTAGAAAAGTTTTTGAAATAAAAGTTGCATGGGACAAGGGGGCTATTGCATGACGTTAGTTTTTGTTGCTAGGTCGAGTAGCTTCAGAGATTTGAAGACCAACTGCGTTTCTTTAGATAGGGTGCTATATTTTGGTACTTATTTGCTGATAGCGGCTATCGAGATGAGTCCAACGATGTGCAATATTAAGGTCTTTGAAGGTCAAGGAGGGCCAAAAAGGTGAAATAAACTTGCAATGGTCGGTGAATATATGGTGTGGGATTATTGAGGACAGAATTATAGGCTCCTATTTCATCGAAGGAAATCTAAATGGTAGGAAGTACACTACATTCCTGGAAGAAACATTAGGTCCGTTATTGGAAGAAATATCTTTCGAAACAAGGAACGGAATATAGTATCAAAACGTTGGGTGTCCGGCACATTTTTCGCTGATGGCTAGAAATGAGTTACAAAAAAGATTTCCAAATCGTTGGATTCCACTCGTTCACCGGACTTGACGCCTCAGGATTTTTTCTTGTGGGGATTCTTAACCTTCCTATACTCACGTCAAAATGAAAGACGTATACTATACTATATAAATCGGTCCCACAGACCGTATGCGTGAGTATAGGAAGGTTAAAGAACATTGTTTATAAAGAAGTTCCAATTACGCCTGAAGAGCATGCGCTTTGATAAGTGTCGACGTGATAAGAAATACCACTCAATCCGTGATAAGGAGATTGCAGCACTGCATTGATACCAACGGTCATAACTTGGAACACCCACTGTATACTTAAGTTCATTTCACCTTTCTAACCTTCGTCGACCTTCAAAGACCTTACCTTGTTGTACATCGATAGCCGTTATCAGAAAATAAGTACTAAAATATAGCAACCTATTAAAAAAAAGACAAAGTTGACCTTCAGATCGCTGAAGCGACTCCACCTAGAAACAATAAACTAACGTCATATAATAGCCCCCGTTCTCCCATGCAACTTTTGTTTCAAAAACTTTTCTACTACTATCGTACTTTCGGAGTTATTCTACGTGGTAATAGCTGGTGACCCACCTGTATAGTAAAAATAACTTTATTTTTTTATATACAAAACGCCAAAACAGGAGCTTAGATAATTTATTTTTTTACCAAATAAAAATTGCGGAATTGCACTTTTTATACGAAAAAATTAGCATCTATCTATAGTATCTAAAATCTAAAAGTTCACATCCTATGGATACAATTGCTAAACCAGCAACCAGCATGGTAGATCGTAATTTTTTATCACAATATAAACGTTGTTACCACTGACACCGGAAGAATCAGAAGAATTATCAAAGAAATTTATATAAAATAAATAAAATTACCCTTACCACACCTTTCGGAAAAATCCAGGTACGTATTTCGGCAACTAAGTTGCTATCCTCAGTAAAAAACTGGGGAATTCAGTATCACTAGCGAATCCGGCTAATGCCCAAGACGAACACTGTACAAAGCCAATTTGATGATTTTTTCCAGAAGGTGTGTTAAGGGTAATTTTATTTATTTTATATATTATTTTAGTCACAGTCTCCTTATTCTTATTTGTTATCAAAGAAATTGTTAAATTGGAAAAGGGTGGTGATAAAGTATTTTGAAAGATGTATTGTAATAGATCAAAGGGATTGTTAAATTCGTTTGTCGGAGGAAATAGTAAAATTTTTGATGATTCAAAAGATCATGCTCAGGCAAATCAGAAATGTTAGTATCCAAAAGAATCCAAAAACATCATTAAACTTTAACATTAACTTAAATCTGTCTTGCAAAGATATGTAGGTTTGGTCAATGATTCCATTTATAAAAGAAATGTATTTTAAGGTGTTGTTTTGAATCCACCACTCATTCATTAGCATGTTCATAGTTGAAGAGTTTTGGCGTATATTGAATGGGCGGGAAAGTAGTTTCAAGGTCTAAATTTAAACCTACTTTTGCAGCTCTAGATAGAATTTCCTCAAAGTTATTTCATTACGAAATAATTTACCAAATTGCCCAAATAATCTGGCGATGTTTTAAAATTAGTAGCTACCTGGATTTTGTAACATTTTGCTTAGAACGTTAATTTCAAACGAAACGTAGTACGAAATAATGATAGAAGTTATAAATTTAAAATCCTGATAAGCAATGAGCCTGCTTTATGTGTCGTGCAGCAGTTTAAAGTAGCATCTACTGAAATTTCTAAAAGAACATTACTAATGGTTTCCAAATGAAATCTTAAACGCGATAAATTTTTGGAGAAAAAAATTATAACCCACGTGCACTGCACGCCTTCAACACATGATTGCGGGGGCCCTGATGATTTGATCTGTGGATTTTCGTACTCTAGCGATGTGGTTAAAATCCTAAGGAATCCATAGCTGAAGACCTATGGATCGCTTTGGATTGTGGTAGTGATGCAATCCCCAAGACTTTGGTCTCACCCATGTGTGCTTTTTTAACATTTCGCGACTAATATCCGTGGTATATCCTCCCTTCACAATATGCCTTGTATCACTCATTGACCTCGACGATTCACTGTTCACACCTCCAAGCTTCTTCAGGAATACTTGAGCGGCGAAATATCGACGTTATAACTAATGATACACGACAAAACCAAAAATGAGTTTCTTTAGCCATTATTGCGTTAACTCAGCCTCTGCTTCTTAGTCTAACGACGTGGTGATTTCATCTATAGACTTCCCACAATTATAACCTCAATCAAACTAATAAACATGCACCTATATTATTTATTATTTTGCTCCTTCCCTAAGTGGCTTGCAAGGCATCTAGGCGTCAACCAATTCCTACCAAACGGAAAGATCTTGAAACTGTTATCTTACGAATGCGAAATGAACTACGCCAAAGATATCTGCGAAAACGTGATGTTTGCGATAACCGGATTCGATAACGATCAATTCGATCCCGTAAGCTACTTTCCCTTCAACACAAAAATACCTAAATACGGTAAAAACTATTGTAATTTTAGGATCTCCTGCCCGTGGTTCTAAGTCATGACCCGGCCGGTACTTCCACCAAAACAATAATCCACTACGGTCAGGAGATCGCGAATCGTGGGAATTTTCAATGTTTCGACTATGGCAAAAGAGGCAACTTGAGACAATACGGAACTGAAACGCCACCATTATATAACATTAGCAATATAGCAGTACCGACGTATTTAATGTACGCTGATAACGATGTGCTAGTCAGCCCGATCGTAAGTATCTTCTCGTTTTGTCCACAAATCTACTTCGCGAAAGTTCCGAATGCGCATTTCGACGACTACGTAGTCATCCTCAGTACAATCTAGAAAAGAGACTAGCCCACATATGAACCTGAACATTATTAAACAACGACGAGTGTTAGAGGGACTTTTGTAAAGCCTCTATTAGGTCACTCAGTCGAGGCTCGTGTGTCAACCGCGATTAGCTTCGTGTATACTCAAAACGACAAACTCGTTGCCGAAATGTGTGTTTGAAATTTTTTCAAATTTCTTGTCGCAAGATTTAATTATATGTTATTTCCTTGAAGATCTTGCTTTGATTGCTACAAGTTAGGCTAAGAAATGTATTGTTTTTTTTTCTAGGACGTCGACAGGTTGGTATCGAAATTATCGAAAAACGCTGGAACTTACGAGGTGCCCTTGAAAACGTTCGATCACGGCGATTTTCTGTGGGGAAAGGATGCTAAGAAACTAGTTAACGAACCGTTGCTAAAGATGTTAAAAAATTATACAAGCTGGAAATGGAATTAGAATTGTGTGATTCGTGGATTTTACATAGTACAGAAATAAATATATTTTTTTAACTTCACAAGTAGTTTTTGTTAATTTTATATCCTACTTGTCGATTCCGATGTCTCTTATAAACCCATCGGTATTGCTATAAAAATGTCAGATTCAAAGGTTGATAAAACCAATAATCAAACCTACATTGTTTTCATTTTCATAGGCAGTGAATTGGTCGATGGACAGGAAAGATTTTTGTATATTTAAACGGTTCTCGGCATTTCTAAAATATTAATTTTCTGCATTTTTGTGGATATTTTTGCTGCATTTTTTGGCCAATCAACAAGATGCACATAAACATGCACAATGAACACTGTACAACACTAAAGCACAGTGAACACCACACAATGAACGCGCGAAGCACATCAAAACACTGTTGACACTGGATTTCCCCCACTTTTTTAACCACAGTCTCCTTATTCTTATTTCTAATATAACAAAACAGAATTGTTAAGTAAAAGTTATTTAGTAAAGAAGGATTATAAAAAATGTAGATATGTTAAGAGAAAACGGATTGAGAAATTAAAATACGAAAAGCGTATTTGCTTTTACCAGGGATGATCACTTACCGGCCGAGATACGTATTTGATGCTTTCCAAAGTCAGTCTAATAAAGATAAGAAGTAATTTCTTTCATGTCTAAACCGGAGGGGGAGCGGATTTCTGTAATACTAGGGATAGGCCCAAATATTTCTCTAGAATGGAAAAAAATATTGTCGTAAAAAGGACAAAGGAGAGAACGTAAAAGAAAATAAAGCAATCGATAGAAAATGTCAAACAGAAATGGAGGAATTAATACATTCAAATTAAAATAAAGGCTGGCTCGTTGCTGGTATCGTAATGGAACGAATACAACCCAAAAATGAAGATAATCATGCCTCTCCCAAATTTGTCCGTGAAACACAGAAAATTTGTAAAAGAGTACTTATCGTGGACCAAGTCCAAATCTAATCCTGCTTTACAGGAAAAAGGTGGTATCACCAATGATTCGAACTGCGATCCCCACCGGACATTATAACTTATAGTAAAAAAATACTTGCAGTTAGTGATGGGTACTCAATCCTCGCTCTTGCGAATATTCGATCAATTTAGTAACTATGGAGTTTCGCATCAGTTCGAATATTCAAAACTGTATAATTTCGGATAATAATTCGAAATCATATATATATGATCTTTTACCCTTTCTACCTTTCGGTGTAAGGGTTCGGAGCCACCGACCCGTATATGCACGTATACCGTATCGCTCCTGGCCCGCCTAGTGGCATTTCCTTCCTGCAGCGTATTGAAGGTTACAGATCCATTTTAGGTTTTTAAACTACTACGCTTCCGCCGCGGTCGAGTTTCGAACCCAGACCTACTCATTGTGAAACGTGATTTTTACAACTGAGCCACTAAGGGGTTAATTCGAAATCATACAGTCTTGAAAACCTTGAAAAGTCTCGAAACGTCTTGGATCTTGAACGGTCTGGAAGTCTTTCAAGGTCTTGGAGTTTTGTGAGGTCTTGAAGTCTTCAGAAGTCTTCAATGTATTGATGCGAACTGTACATTTCGGACGCGTTTCTTAAAAAGGACAGCGACCTTTTAGAATAATAGAAAGCTAATAGCACAAAATATCCGTTCCTCTGGAAATTAGCTAAAGAGCTTTTGTGTGTACCAGCAACTTCAGTTCCGTCGCAAAGAGTATTCTCTGCGGCACGAGAAGAAATAGACTGAAAGATAATACCGCCAACAAAATTTTATGTGCACAAGCAATAATAAACATGCTCTAGTTGATCATGCTTCCTTAAATTATTGAATAATCTATTCCCTATTGAAATTCTCTAATGAAAATGGCGGACAAATGAACGAAGTGTTATAGAATCGAAAAAGTGGATAAAGACTTTTCAAGACTTTCAGAACCATTCGAGACCTATTAAGACTTGAAAGCCTTGATTGTAAGAATTCGAATAATATATGAATTGATTCCAATTTATTTTTTTCATATATTCAAAGTGTTTCAAAACGTCTTGACGCCCACCACTACTTGCAGTTGGTTTGTTTCATACCCAAAATATGCTACCAGATAAAGCTTATCATGTCTTTTGTACTTGGATGAGAAATCCGATACGAATATTTGTAGAAGCAGTGCTATTCTCCATAAAACAAAATCACCTTTTAGAAAACGCTAGACACGTTGGGAAATCCATGTTGAGAGGTGTAGCAGATATCGCAAATGAGTTTTCAAGAGCAATGCATTCGGCAGGAAGTAGCAGAACTTCGATTGTGCATGGTTGCAAGGACAAGGCTACAAGAACCAAAATTTTGATGAATATGAATAAAAAAAAACGAATAATTGCTCCAAATCCTATGCGGTTAAAACCGGTTATAATCTTCGAAGAAAAGCACGTAAATAAATTCCTAATCAAATTTAGGCAATTCATGAAGGAATCATAACTGCTGTATTACTTATTGTCTCTCAGGTCACAGAAATTATTAATATCATTTTTAAATATATCATAGCTATAACATGTAGACAATGTACCTCAACATTATGAGAGTAGATTGTCGTTTTCGAAATCGCTGCTAGGGAGTAGCTATTTTTCCAAATACTTTATGTCATTGTGTTGGCAACTCTTTCATATCAATTGACTGCAAATATTGAATCACAGATAGAGAGAAGCGACAAAGTTAGAAAATCTTGTGGTAAATTCTGTATGCGCATGGCCGGGAACCATGTTTTAAATATGACGAAAGTGTTATATTTGGCTAGCTTCATTAATGTTATTATTCTGGGATGGTGTGTGCATATTAAAATTAAAATATGCGGTTATTGTTGTGTATCACTGATTTAACATTTTAGCAAATACTATTCTTTTTACATATCCAAAACTCTAATATTTTTCAATTAATACGAACACATGTGCACCTTTCGTATTTTCAAAATGGCGTTAGCTAACTTCTGAGCTATTTCGAGGACATTCAGATCGACCCCATGAACATCAAAGCTGCCGACACGCCTTACGCTTCTCACTATTCTCTGATTAAATCGATCTGTCAAATAGTATCTGGTTTTGACAAGCATTTAAGTCAAAGACGTTTTTGTGTTTTCAATTATGGATAAAAACGAAGTTCGAGCGGTTATCAAAGTTTTCAATTTGGAAGAGAAAACCGCAGTGGAAATCAAATCAAGGTTAGATATCGTTCTTGAGGATTCATCACCTTCATTTTCCAACGTGAGGTTTGAGTTTCGGAATTCAATGGTCACACGCTTATAAGTGGTAAACCACGTTCTAGACGTCCGAAAACGGCTTCCACGCCAGAAATTGTGGAAAAAATCCACGACATAGTTCTGTCAGAATGCATGAAGTGCGTGAAATTGAGGAAGCCGTGGACATCGTTAATGAACGAGTAGTTCGTCTTTTACATAATGAATTGAAGGATGGGTGCCGCATTTGCTCAATTCAGAGCAAAACGCATCGACCTCGAACCCCAGCCGATTGTTTACGAGGAATCCAATGGATTTCAAGAGGCGATTTGTGACCATGGACTCATCACTATACACCAGCTGGAAAGGTGATGGCATTGGTTTTATTTTGGAACACAAAGTAATTGTGCCAATTTGTTTTCTTGAAAAGGCAAAACTGTTACTGGCCAATATTAGACAAATTGAAAGCAGCAATTCAGGAAGAGCGCCCGGGAATGGTTAAGAAAAAAGTGTTGTTTCACCACAACAATGCATTGGCTGATTCAAGTGCAATCGTTCAGTAAAAATTGACAGAGTTGAAGTTTGAAATCGTTCCTTATCCGCAGTATTAGCCTAATTTTCCCCCACCATTTATTTCTGAAACTCAAATCTTTTTTCTGGCTGGAGAGAGATTTTGATTGAATGAAGGACTGAGGCTGCTGAACGATTATTTTTGGAACCTCGAAGAAAGTCACTTCTGGGAGGGAATCGAGAAGCTAAAGAAACGCTGGACCCAGTGTGTTGAGCTTCGAGGAGATTATATTGAAATCTAAGGTATAACTTGAATCCGTATTATTTTCTTTTCATTGTCATTCTGAAAACATTTTAATCTACTCTCGCATTGTACTAATTAGTGTATCGGATTACAGAAATTATGAATATTATTTTTAAACATACCTATTACATCAACATATAGATGCTGCACCTCACTATTATAATCAGTAATTGATATAGTTTATGACGTTTAAGGATTGCATGATTTTTGTAGGGCATTGTCATAGCAATAATTCCTTAATTAACAAAACATTAAATTCTGCTAAAAATGCAGAAGATTGTTTAAATATGCCAAAAATATATATTTTGCATATAATCCCAAGTTTTAATCAGTACCTACATGCTCCAGAAGCTATCCCTTCGCCCACCATCTGGCAAATCACAGCTTAGGAAAATATGAAACTATGTTTTCTTATCGCTTTTATCAACTTTTGAATCTGAAATTTTCATAGCAATATCGAAGCAGACTTTGAAGTCTATCTTGTTTCCTCAACACCAATGCTACTTTTTCTGTTGAATTTAACACAGACAATCGGAAATAAGAAAACTGCTTGTAAACTTAAAAAATATTTATTTATGTACTATATAACATCGATAAATCACACAATACTATTTCTATTTCTAACTTGTATCATTTTTTAAAATCTTTAGCAACGGTTCGTAAACTAGTTCCTTAGCATCTTTTCCCCACAAGAAATCGACGTGGTTGAACGTCTTCAAGGGCACTTCGTAAATTCCAGTGTTTTTCGACAATTTCGATATCAATCTTTCCACGTCCTAGAAAAAGAAAAAGGGACAAAAGCAATACATTTTTTAGCCTAACATGTAACAAGCAAAGCAAGGTCCTCCAGGAAAGAGAATATAATTAAATCTTGCAACAAGGGATTTTAGAGAATTGCAAACACACATTTCGACCACTAGGGGACAAACATAAGAGCTCAAGGATTGAGTAAGTAAGTCTATTGCCTCACTCAATACGCAATAGACTTACTTAATCCCACTCAGAACTTTCCCGAATTAGATTTACGGACAAAACGAGATGATACTTACGATTGGATTGACTAACAAATCATTGTCAGCGTACATTAAATACGTCGGTACTGCTATATTGCTGATGTTATATAATGGTGGCGTTTCAGTTCCGTATTCTCTCAAATTCCCTTCTTTTCCATAGTCGAAGCATTGAAAATTCCCATAATTCCCGATCTCTTGGGCGTAGTGGATTACAGTTTTGGTGGAAGTACCGGCTGGGGCATGACTTAGAACCACAGGCAGGAGATCCTGCAATTACAATAGATTTTACCATATTTAGGTACTTTGGTGTTGAAAGAAAAGTAGCTTACGGGATCGAATTGATCGCTATCGAAGCCGCATATTGCAAATATCACGTTTTCACAGATCTCCTTGGCGTAGTTCATCATTTCACATTCGTAAGATAACAGCCTCAAGATTCTCCCGTTTGGTAGGAATTCGTTGACACCAAGATGCCTCGCAAGCCACTTAGAAAAGGGGAAAAATAATAAATAATATAAATGAATGTTTATTACTTTAACTAGCTGTTAAGCCTGTCCCTGCCAAGCAGGAAGAAAAAGAAAATATAAGCTAAAATGTTAAAAAATTGAATTCTGCCACGGCCCTTTTTCGTCTTAATTCTCCACCCACAGGCCAAAAATCAAAAATCCGGCTACGTTAGGATTTGGCCTAGGCGTTTTACTATATGCATGCCAATTTTCAGCTTTGTAGCCCATCAGTGAGCTTCAAAAAGCTCTGGATAGACAAAAAAGAGGAACACACAAATAAGGAAATTATATATATAGATGGAGATTATAGTTTTGGAAAGTCCATAGATGAAATCACCATGTCGTTAGACTAAGATGCAGCGGTTGAAACAACGCAAAAATCTCAAAAAAAAATTTTTTCAGGTTTTGTTGTACGTCATTAGTTAATGTCGATGTTTCAACGCCCAAGTATTCCTGAAGAAGCTGAAGGTATGGACAACGAAACATCGACATCAACTAGTGATACATAGTATTGTCTGAGAGGAAGTTTCAGCAAGGATGTTAATCGTGAAATCGTTGAAGAATCTGAGAAGCATGAGAGCAAAGTAGTGACGATTACATTACTGCAATAATCCCAAGAGATTCATGGATTTTCATCTATGGATCTCTTACGATTTTTTAACAGGTTGACATACTATACGAATGTCAAAAAAGGTCCACAGACCAAATCACCATGCCGTTAGGTCGAAACACTGGCGATTCCATCAATGGACAAAACTATGCATTTTGCATTCATTCTAGCGTTAATTATCACGTTCGTGTTACAGAAGCTATTCCTTCGCCCTCCATGTGGCAATTCATTGCTTACGAAAGTAAAGAAATCTAAAAGTCTTGTCTTTGGTTTTTTCAATTTTTGCATCTGAAAGAATGCGAGGAAAAGATCGACAGGCCAAATCATCATGCTCTTAGATTGAAGCACTGGCGATTTCGTGAATTCACCGAAAGAATTTTTTTCGCATTTTAAATTCTGTTCGCTGTATTGCCGTAAGATACTTACATCAATATCTTTTGAAAACGGCGCGATATACCGTACTGGCGATCTAAGATGAGTCATATAAGCAACGGGAGCGAGAGCCACCATAAGCTTCACTAGACTTGCCTCTTTCTGGAGTAAAGAGGAAAATATGAAAAACATTGTCGTACCCATAGAATGTCCGATGTAAATGATTTTTCCCGCCTTGTTCGTCATATTCGAGACGTAACTTAAAGATGCCGGAAGGTCGTATATTCCCATTTCATGAAAACTGAAAATTCAACAATTACACCTCTGATGTTAATAAGGATTAGACAGCTGATCGACAAGACTCAATTTCCACTTACTAAAAGTGGAACCTTTTGCTAAATCCAAAATGAGCCTCGTTAATCCGTTGTCTGGTAATAATAATATTTCGCAAATTTCGAATAGAAATGTTCGTTTGGTGTGCCAGAGCTTTTAACAGTCGAGTCTCCAAAGTAGAAATTTCTTTCAGGTTGATGTCGAAGTTTTGCTATGTTAATAGTGCCAACTTTTACAGGAATACTGGAAACGCCCAAAAGCTTTTACGTCATCTGAGGATACACGCCTAGTCACCAGAAGTCATTTCCACCAATTTTTCGGGTAATTACTCACCTAAAATTCCAAAACCGGGCACTCGTCGTCGGAATAGAAACGTGAGCCGCAGAATAGGTGTTGCCCCTGGCATTTCCCAGCCACACGTCGTATCCAGCATCGGCCAAAAGAAAAGCTACCAATATTCAATAAGTGCAGTTAATATGTCTGTATGTCGAAAAAACATTTTTACCAAGCGAATTTTTGCTGTTGTCCACCCAATCCGCGCTGCTAGAGAGGAGACCGTGTTGCAGAAAAACCGGTTGACCGCCTTTTTCGCCGTTTTTATTGCTTGAAATCCTATGCATCGTTAAGAGGTAGCCATCTTCCGTTTCTATCGTGTGAGATTCCGCGCCGTAGCCGTGCCTCCTGATCATTTGCGGCTGAAAAGTTAAATTGGTTTTAAACAGTAGTGTCCCCGTAGGGTGTACGATATATACCCGGTATACTCTAAAGCATTTTTTAGACATATTGCGTATACTCTCAATCAAGCCGTACAGCCGCCGCCACTGGCTACGCCAAGGCGAAGTTGGTCTTTTATTACTTAATCTATGGTAAAGTTGGAATCTCGTCTGAGTGGGTAGACCCTTAAATCATGGCTGCTGGAAGTAATAGGACAAACCAACTGGCTTCATTGAGAACTAAAATCAAAGAGTATTCAGAAAGTGAATCACACAAAATTTCAGAAAATATCGTGAAAAAACCTTTCTTGGAAAAATTTTGGATAAAATGTTCGAACATCTATCTAAAAAAGAACTGGACTGCCACGTTCGACTTTTTAATACAGTGTACTCTGTGGCAAAAAATGGTCGCCCTTTCTTGCAATTTGAAGAACTTGTTGAACTTCAGAAAATCAATGGATTGAATATGGGGTCTTCTTCACTTACAAGGGGAACACCAGGATTGTCCGACACGGATTTTCATGGGTCTTATATATGTTATAGAAGGACCTCTCCTGAGTATCTAGGTACAAGCTTTTGTCCTAACGCGCTCTACTTTTGAGAAAATCGTTGAAAAAGAAATTGAGGTTTCCTATTTGTCCCTTATATCCTTAATTTTAAATACTGTTCAACAAAGCGATCGTAGCGCAGTGGATAAGATGTAGGGTTTACACCCTTGGGGGATGTGTGTTCAAATCTTGCTCGTGCGCTTTTTTCTTCAATCTCTTCCTGCACAATATTAACAAATATATTTTCATTTCATGCAAAATTATTCAAAAATAATATTTTTTGCCATGGGACAAATGGGAAACTTCAATTCCTTTTTCAACGATTTTCACAAAAAGTAGGGCGCGTTAGGACAAAAGCTCGTACCTAGATACCCAGGGAAGGTCCCTCTATAACATATATAAGACCCATGAAAATCTGTGTCGGACAATCCTGGTGTTCCCCTTGTTAGTCGCATAACTGCTGCGCGAATGGTTAATCTCATAGCAAGGGAGATGTCCAAACGACTTATTTCATCCCTTGTACAATCAGACTCAAAATTCACTATAATTGTAGACGAATCAACAACCCATCTAGGTGCACTGTTATTAGTATACATTTCATTTCATTTTAATACGAAGGCTCCCATTATAGCGTTTTTAAATTTGATTGAGCTCGATGGACAAGATGCAGAAACTATTGAGAAAGCCCTTTTGGTCCTGATTAGAACGTTGGGGAATATCAAAGTCGTTCGCACTGAAAAATTGGATTGCATTTGCGAGCGATGGTGCAAGTGTGATGACAGGAAGGAAAGTTGGCATCGCTGCAAAGCTATGCGAGGACATTTTGAGGACCCTTTTGTTCTAGCATTTCAGTAAAGGACGTCTTAAAAGATTGTACTGGTATTTCTCGTTTCCAAAGTTTCATCGACAAACTCTACGCTTATTATCATCAAAGTCCAAAGAATTCGAGGAGTTTGGAAAAAGCTTGCATGGAGATAGGCATTGAAATGAAGAAAATAGATCGTGTCGTACGTTCGGTCTGCAAGCAGTTTTCGAACTGTAAAAACTGTTTGGAACGATTATCCTGATCTGCGTGCACATATATACAAAATCCCGACTGGACCAAAACGAAAATTGGAGTTTGTACTTTTTCTACAAGAACCTGGACTTTTCTATGTCGTTCTGTGGGAACTAGGAATTTTATCTTGTTTGCTTCAATTAAGAGTGCTCAATCAGAGATGTGTAGAAGTATTAGAAAACTGGAAAGCCTAAAAGTCGAACTTGGTGAAACAGAAAAAGAAGTTGCAGAAGCTGTTCAAAATGTCGATATCAAAGCAACGATACAAAGTCTGAAGGAATAACCAGATTACAATTTTTGCAAGGTTTGTTTCATGATCCTACAAAGACCTGAAGGTAAGACAATAAGAGCGATAATAAGTAAATATGCAATATTTTTGGTGATTGAAACAGTTAGTGATGACGCCAAAGGATAGAATGAAGTTAAAAGAGTGGCACGCCTATTTCATTTACCTGAATTTGAAAGTATAGTAAACTTCCGTTCACGGAATGTTCGCCTACTGTTTTAAAAACGCTAAATATACTTCCAACGGCAACAGCTGATTGCGAAAGGGGGTTTTCCGATATGAACATCACAATAACCGATTTGAGAACTCGCCTAACTATTGAAGATGTCATCAATCAATCAGATTTGATGTTCATCTCCATCAATGCTCCCCTAGTTGCAGACTTCGATCCGGCGAGCATACCTAAAGATTTGACTGCAATTTCAACACCTCGTGGTAAAATCAAACAATGTCAGGACGATGAAGACAATACGTACCAGAAGCAATTCCTTTATCAAGATATTTACTTAGCATAATTGATTTTTGTTTCCTTTTTGAATTGAAAAAATGTATAAAAATTTCAGAAATCTTCTTATTAATTCTTATCTCCATCCCCTCCAATAAGAAAAATCAGGCATATAATGGATTACTGGTAGTATACTCCTAAAAGCAATGATGGGAACATAACTGGTTTTAAGAGGGAGACAATGTTTCACGTTTTGGCTTCCACTATTGCTACGCAAGTGTACAGATTTTTGATGAGATATGGACGCTTAAAATTATTGGACTTTAGAGGTAAATCTCGACCGAAGTCTACGCGTTTCGTTTGGTTTCCTCGCCATCTTCCCATTGAAGATGACAACATGGTTCTCGAAATTTTGTGATATCCCAGTCAGTGTAGTCAGGGTGGGAATGATTTAAGTGGGTTTATTTCAAGGAAACAAGTTTTCTCCCGACTCAAACTTAGAGCGTTTCTGCTTTAGAAGTAGACATACCCGGTGCTTATTTATTTCTATTTTAAGACCGAATGCATGTTAATACTATTATAATACATGTATTTGATAATGATAGAATAACCTTCGAACCCGTGCGGTATAAAAGAAAGAATAAGGAAAAATTATTTAATCATTCTTTCGCAAAGAACAAATGTGTACAAAAACGAAGGACAACAGTACTTGTTACAGCTAATTAATAAGTATAATCCGACCTTTACGGTAAGCAATAAAACATCCTCAATGCAAATTATCTATTTCTTAAGTGCTTCAATCCCATTTTCCTTTTGTATACTCACCGTAGTTAAATACACATCTGGATTATCGCCGAGTTTATCATATCCTACTTCTGCATCGACAACCGTCACGACGAAGCTACTGGACAACACCGATGACAAATTTACCAACACGAGAGCAATTCGAGACATTTTCATCGCGACCGTAACTCTTCTCGGACTATTTATTTGCAACGATCGACGTTCGAAGCAATTCCCTTGTAGCAATCAATTTTCGTCGTAAACAAGTCCAATCGCGAACGTTAATTGCGTATATACGAAATTCGATCAACATGTATTCTTACGATTTATATGTATCATTTATTGCGTTATCTGCGTGTTCTGATGTGTGACTAATTCGGACGCATTATTCATTGTTGTAAAAAGTCCGACTTCATTGATGGACGTCTGTCTGTTACCGTTTGCGTAATAGCACTGACGTTGGTGACTAACTGTTTCGTCGCATGAAAAGATCGATACCCTGAAATTCTAGTCTGCGAAGGGGTTGGTCGGTTTGCAAAGACATTTGGAGAAAAATATAGTCAATTGTAAATATACTCATTAGAACTTAAATTAAAGATGGAAAAACTATTGGGGATTGCAGCCAAGGATGAATAGAACTAAAAGTCTCCGTTTCAGTAACTCTAAGCTTTCGAATTCATTGAATTCTTCATCGGAGACTTAACCATGAGAGCTGAGAAAACAGCTTGTCAGCAACTGAACAGAATGGTGTGAAAAAGCTCCATCGTAATATATTTAATTTTGAAATTAGTTAAAATTTAAAGTAATAAATTTTTACGGCGCACCCCACGTAAAACGGCTCTTTCGGAGCTGTCCACACTTGAAACCACTAAGAAACTCTTGAATTTGCAAAAAGAATGTTGAGAGCAACCATTTTTGTATTGATTGTAGTCATTATTTTGTTTAAATAAAGGTCTAGTACCTGGTGGACCGAGCCTTGCTCGGAGTTTCCAAAATTTTTTGAATAATTTTGAACCAAATAACGCTCTTTATTTTAGTTTTGATATTTAATTAATATTGTATATTTCATGTATATATAGTAGCACATATATATTAATAGTTTATAAATATATAATTATAAATATATAAATATAATAGTATTAAAATTAATATTTACAGTTATATTTAAATACTTAGAAATAAATAAATTCAAACTCAAAATCTTTCTTAAGAAATACACAGTTCAAGTAAACATTTACATACTTTCTTTTTGCAACGCCAACTAATTGTGTATAAATTTTTTATTTTGATTAAAAACTCAGCTCCGATTACCTTTGTAACAGTAAACAAAGTATGTGAATTTACATGTTGTTAGTTTTCGTAGATATTTTTCTTTTATTAACATACTACTTTCAGCGCCATCTATGGTTTAGTAGTAAAGTTTTAATTACTTATAATTTCGCTTGGCTGCATGATGTTTAAAAAAGTTGCTAAGCCAAGTTTAGGCCGAAATTGGTGAAAACCTGGACTAAATGGATTGAATCGAGACCGGGACCATGCTAAATCGGTTTTTCGTCCCCAAAAGCTCGCAGATACTAAATGGTAACAAAATCTTGAGAGTAATTTTCGATAACACATTTTATGTACCGCAGAAATAGATAAAAGCGGGCCAAAACAAATTTCCTGGGACCATGCTAGACCAACTTTGTGTTCTCGAAAATCCCCAGATACTAAATTGCATAAAAATTGCTAAAGTCATTTTCGATAACCGATTTCATATACCGCAATACCAGAAATGTGTGTAAACCGGGTCAAAATGGATTTTCCCGGGACCGGGACCATGCTAAATCGATTTCTCGTCCCCGAAAACCCCCAGGTACTAAATTTCAATAAAATCGTTAGAGCCGTTTTCGAGAACCCAATTCTATATATATATACAAGTATGTATATATACAAGAATTGCTCGTTTAAATATATTAGATTAAATGTAGAATTATAACTCAGAAAAGGTCTCTCAATATCTTATATTGATTGTAGTCATTAAAAATGCAAAAACAAATTCAATTAATTTTGAAATAAATAAAAACAAAATCGGCCGCAATTCCTTCGGTACGCAAGTGCACCATCGACTCCTCATTGCTCTTGGGTTAGTCATGGTAGCAATACATTAGGTATGCTGTTAAAGATTCGAAAATACGTTGGGGTTAAGACAACGTTAGGACGGTGTATTGTTTGCTCCGAGCATACCTATTGTATTTCTACCATGGTGAGGAGTACAACCGCCCAACTCTCCACGGTCATTCAGATAGGGCTGCGCCTTAAGTTAAAATGCAAAGTATTTTCGAAATTTACATGTAATTAAATAAAATTGCATAAAAACTTGTTCATTATACAGACTACTCGGAAACCACTGAAATAACTTCTACATAAATCGAAGCTTTGCACATGTTGACCGTGTGGACATCGAGGAACATGAATGTTCAATGAACAAGTTTTTATTCAATTTTATTTAATTACATGTAAATTTCGAAAATACGTTGAATTAGCTAGTTAGAATAGTTTTTCCATCTTTAATTTAAGTCCTAACGTTGTACAGCCAGTAACTTCTTCTAAAATATTCGTTACAGTTCCCTTTGGTGATTGACCAGTCCAAAATTATACTATAATTACTAATAACAAGACCATTATTCAAATGAATTTCGAAAATTGTTTGGATACATCAAAAATTTGTGGGTAAATACGTATAATCATTTTCCTCGATTTCGTTTTCGATGTGTGCCGGTCCCAAGTGCAGATGCAGATGGAGGGTGAATGACAGTTTACTTGATTTTACTGCTAGCATCGATGTCAAGTAAAACCTGCTAACTACTAACCAAATAATAAGCAATCCCCAACTAATCCTATCACCTAGAAAAAGTGAGAAGGCCTACGACGCTTTGAAATCAAACCCCATCGGGTAAGGTACGCCAATCTTAACGATCCTTGATGCTTCTGGTTGGGGAGTTTGGCAATGAGCTATGGTTGGTTCAGTCAACTTTCCTTAAGCCTAACCATGATATAAATACAATAGGTATGCTATTACGCATCTTCTGATGACGCACATTGAATATTTAAGTTGGACAATGAATAACAGTCTATCGTTTTATACCGGGCAACGGGTCAAATATTTATCTGGTTCGCAGCATACAATACACTGTCGTAACGTTGTCCTATATTTCCAAAAGTATGATGATGCGCAATGAATAATATGCGCATGCCCAACGTATTTTCGAATCTTTAATCGCATACCTAGTGTATTTCTACCATGAGCCTAACTTAGTATTAGCCTGTATAGTCTTTAACATTAACATTAGCCCCAAGAGAATTGACACTCGTTCATACAAAAATTGACACTAGCAATGCGCCCGCTTCCTTCATTCGCTGGAAGCCATCTTTCTAGCAAGGAAACACGACTAAACTGGACTAAATCTAAACAAGTTTTTAGCAGATTATAAGCAGATAGCGTTAAGGTTGCGTTTGGAAACGTCTTGACAACGCGCGCTGAGGTAGGCTACTCATTTCCAATTGGCTTCAAAAGGGAGTTAAGGGAGTAAGTTCTTGCTGATAAATTATACATCTACGTAAAGAGGAAACATGCATCTGTTTCTGTTTCCCCTCCTAGTTTATATTGATGAATAATTACTTAGGTTCTCACAAAGAATTCCCAAAGATGACCCATATTATGGGCATAGAAAAGTGGCAAATAATCGAAAGTGTACATGTATTTCTTGCTATTAATGGGCATTTTCCTTCGATAATGGATAATAAAACGGTTTTTAACAAGAAATTAATTATTTAAAGTAGCATTTTTGTAAACAATTGGAAATACGAAATTCCCATATCCCTAGCGTAACTACTACAGATACCTAGTGCGGTGCTAGCAGTTCAGCAATTATTGAAAAGAGGGCGGTATTGTTAATATTAATTTTGTGAACACATTTAAGATAAGATTTTGGGATGTAATTCGATTTAAATATACTATATAAAATAATAATTTTTCTTAAAAAGCAAATTAAAAAAATATATATAAAAACTATTTTTTCGTATGGTATTTATGCAGCAGTGTAGTGAAATATTTGTAGAAGAAAAATAAAAATATTCTCTTTTAATCGTAATGTTGGATTCTACATAAAAATAACATAACACATAATCTCGAGACGTTTATTCCTTCGTCTTCATAACATAATCTGTACATAGTTAACTTCACTCACGACTATTATCCTCCGTTTTCCCTACGTTCCCTACCAACCTGGCCAGCATGACCAACTTAAAATTACGCGGCAAATTTAAATTCAAACCTTACTGAAGTGATGCTTATATACATTTTTCGTTTACCTTGAATGCCCATTAATCGTTACTATCGTGCTTATTACGATATATATAAGATATGTAGTATTCAGAAGTTTAAATTTAAATTTGCTGCGTAATTTTAAGTTGGCCAGTGTATAGAGAAATGTAGTTAGTCGTGAGAGAAGTTAGTTATGTATAGATTATGTTACGAAGACTGGTGGATTAAACGTATCGAAATATGTGATGTTTATGGATGTACAAACGAACATTAAAACATATATTTTTTCCTTCTTCTACAGATAATTAATTAAATTTCACATGAGTATCAATTCAAGAAATTATCCTGTTTTCAATATTGATAATATTTTTTTATAGTATTTCGTTCTAATTCTCAACAAAAAATTAAGTATAGCGTATTGGTAACTTAGCATCCCATTGAATTTAGTCCAACTTATAGTCTTACTGTGATATCGAAAGCGTGAAGCCCGTTTTACATTATCATATTAAATTGTACCAAACAATTAAATGCTATTTTATACTACAATGAAAAACGCTTTACCAGTCTCTTGTATAATATTGGTAAGGTTCAACAAACAAGTGCAAGTTGTGTAAACCAGATTGATGCTGTCAATACTCCGAATTTTAATGTCTCGTCTTGCACGTCAATGGGGAGACAAGCGGTGGAGTGACAGGTCAGTCCTGTTTATACATGGTTTATACAACTCGTTTGTCGAACTTAGTTTTAGGCAGATATAGTCTGTTCTTTTAATTACGAGGAATGAACTGGAAAGACCCAATTATACTAGAGAATTTTTAGTGCGTCGGACCATCTCGATCTGGCGAACGGAAAATATGCGCTATAACTAACGCTTCCTTCCCTTACCTATACTAGTACAGTCCGAGTAAGTTTGTTTATGTTTTGAATTTCCATTAGTGTTATTTTATTTCTTTGATCAGTCGTGTTCCTTTCTTATCATTATTTCATACCTTATTGTAATTATTTTATCAGTTTTTTTCAAAACTAGAGAAGTATTCAGAAGTTTTTGAGGTACATAGTCAACATAACCTCTATTATACATATATATTATTAATTAAGTGGAGAAAATAGGACAAATACAATTATTTGTATATAATACTAAATACATCATAATTTGCAGCTTCTATTTTCAAAATGCCAAAAAGGAAGTCCAAGGATCATATGACAATTCTTGTGCAAAATATTAGTAAATTTTGCGAAGAAGAAAAAAGTGCTGGTAAATATTCGTTTACCGTAGATCCAGTGAGAGCAATAGTGGCAGCTATGACTGGTATATCAGCTAGAACAATTCATCGGATCAAGGCTAAAATATGTGAATCTGAATACAGAACGTTATGATATTGTTGCTTGGAGAGCTCGATATTTGAGGTTTATGAAATCAAATGAAGAGGCAGAATATAGTAGACCTGTTGGACATATTGATGAAACATATGTGCACAAAAATTATACTGTAACTCGTTGGCAAAGCTCTACTGAGGAAGGTGTGCTAATGAAGGACAGCGCTGGCCAAAGATGGGTATTGTGTCATGCTGGAGGCAGTATTGGATTTATTCCAAATGCTTTGCTTTTGTTTAAATCAAAGACAAAAAGCGGGCACTATCATGATGACATGAATTATGACAATTTTTCCGTGCAAATAAATAAAGCTGCAACCAAAAAGGCTGAAATTATGTGTTGGCTACAAAGTATGAATATCGCTTACCATCCTGCGATGTTAAAGCCAGAATTGTTAGAACTCGTAAAGAAATATAAACCTGCACCTCGGTATGCCATCGATGAGTATGCGATAGCTTGTGGTCATACTGTTGTAAGATTACCCCCATACCATTGTGACTTATATCCGATAGAAATTATATGGAGCATGGTAAAAGAAATATTGCAGCACACAATGTTGATAGCCTTAGTAACATGGAAGCCTTAATTAGAGCAGCATTTGACAGTATTACACCAGAAATATGGCAAGCTGAATGCAACCATGTTAAAAATATTCAACAGCGATATATGGAAAGAGATGAGATTCTAGATGAAGAAGAGGAAACAATTATTATTCATGTAAATCAATATGATACAGAATCAGAATGGAGTGAATTATCAGATGATTAAAAACTTCTTTGTGTATAGCATTAAGTAATTGCAGCATTTTAGGAAACATTTATTTTTGTATTAATATATATTTTCATTGTAGTAAGTTTGTAAATAAACAGTTGAACGTGAATAAAATCAGTGTTTCAGAGCATATTTACTTAAAATTATATTATTTTAAACGGACAACAAATAAGATTGGCAAGTAATGAATGCTTTCAAATTGTTACATTATCATTTTCATTACATTAAAACTGCAAATGAAATGAAAAATAAACATTGGTACATAGCAGTGTATACATATTTTCAATAGTATTCATAGTAGTATTTAATTTGAGCAATAATCGAAAGTTATACTGAGAAATTATAACATTTATAGAGATATTCACATTCATAATGCGCGCGTTAAAATTGTTTTCACGAGTGTACTTTGTAAAGCGACGGTGCTGCGCGGTTCGCCACTTTACTTAGTTCGACTAGGTTTTTGGAGAGACATTTAACAGTTTTATTATAGAAACTTGATTAGGAATGATCAATAATTAACAAACAATTTGGAAAAAGAATCTGATGCCGTTACAACACACACGGTCAACTATCTACTGTTACATGTTACAAAAATATGGCATCAGTTACGTTTACCTTGTGATCTTGCTCAGCGAACAACCAATCACAACACTACATTTTTGCGGTTAAATTTGAAATCGCTCCGAATTAAAAAAACAAACTATAGTAATAGTTAAATACACAGGACTGCTCACCTAACTAACCAATATTTTGAATTTGAAAAAATTCTAGGAGAGCCAGCTAGTATTACTTTTAAGTATTCATTAAGTTTGTTCTCACCATGGTAAAACAGTTGACTAACATTTAGTACAGCATGTTACTCATAGATGTGGCACCAATGCAGATTGTTGCCTGAAATTAAATACTTTTAAGTGTTGGCAAACAACAAATTTAAGCTTAATCTAGGTGAGAATGTATTAATTATAACTAAAATCCAGAAACTACATCCATTTTTTAAGTTTTAATAATTACAACAATGCAATTTGTCTGAGATGAATTTCGCGTAATATTTTTTGTGACTTTCTAAAATTGTACATACTAAAAGCAATTGGCCAATTAATGGACAAAACAACTTCAGTTAGATACATATAATTTTGGCCTCAACTAACAGCAGTTATTAATATTACTAACGCACGCACATATGTATGTATGCAGGGTTCCCGCGACCATAATTTTGCCAGTTTTATAGATACTTAGAGCGCGGTATGTCATTGTGTTGCGTTTCTAACGTCATGGACAATTTGAAAGGCATGCAAAGCATTTCCGATAGTGGAGAGTTCAAGGTTTCCATCTCGTTCGTACCAACGGGCGCGCTGGTACGCTGGCTGGCATAACGATATTTCACCTCACCTGTCACCTAAAGACGGACGAACACGTTTATTGTGCTACGTGGAAAGTCGTAATTACTAAAACAAAGAGGTCTGCTTGTTCGTGTACCGTTCAAATAGAAAGACGCTAGTGTTGGTCGGTGAATCTGTAATTAGGATGTTTACGTTTCGTATTCAATCAGTTACATATAACATTCTTAGATTCAAGAACTTTAGGTACTACTCGTAATATATTTTGTTCCACATCGAGTTAACAGTATGCGATTTATGAGAAATTATGACAGGTGTTTCCAAAGTTTTAGGAGTTTGGGTATAATTTTATTATTTCCTGAATTTTCATCAAAATTACAATGTCGTTTTCTCGATATAATTAAAATACACTCATACATACATACCCATTGTGGAAGTAATTCTTGATAACCGTCCTCAAAGAATTTTTCCGTAGGTTCTGCAATCTACCTATTTATAGCAAGTTTTAACTCATATCAGATTTCAAATCGAGCAACCCGTACTTGTTCTTTCAAATTTCAATAGTGGACGTTTACGAGACTTTCCAGATCGTTTCTTGCAAGACACCTATCCCAATGGACCAGATAAAGACACCAATCTCAATGGACCAGATAAAAGATTAGAACAATATTCTGCGTTAATTGTTGTACCTTTTGGTAGATAATTCATAAAATTAATCCCCACGCAATCCCAGAAATCTATAACGACGGGACTGTACGTGCTTTAAATGGAGCCCCTTGTTCGACTGAGTTTTAGTCTAAGAGTAGAAATAAACGTATTTAGGTTTCTTCGGTAGTTATTATTCGTTGGTAAAATGGTTCGATGTAAAGTTGTAAAAGCTCTTCAAGTTGACGGCGTGTGTCGAACTTGTTGAGCTTTTGTCCCAGTCCCAACAACCATTGCTATTCAGCGCGCTAGAACCTTGTTCACGCCCAAATGGTCGTGTAAAATCTCACGAACATGTGGAGTTTTACACTAGGACTAGCACTGATTTGGCAAATAGTTATTCGCCTATCATCTTTTGGTAGGTTCTCCCCGGCACCAAAGTTTCTTTCATTTATAGATTATAAAAGGGCGACTGATCGATGAACTATACTTTTAGATTCTGCAGATTCTCCAAATACACCTTCTAGGCGTTGAACGATATTTGAAGGTTTCAAACCCCCTACAAATAGAAACGAAATGATAGGTGTTTGCGATGTAGTCGCGTCTTCCACGACTGAAAAATCGCCGGTACGAAAATACGTCTGAATCGGGGAAGCTGAAGTATACTAAACAATATTGCACGAGATGTCTGCATAAAAACATGTGAGTTTTGTCATCTGATCAATAGCGTGACTTAGATTAGATTAGTAGAAAATTTACGCAATTGAACTAGGGTCATATTCCTATAACACTCGAAACATACCTCGTATGTCTGTGTTACCACATGTTCGTTGTCAGGGATATCTGAAAATGTTGATGATATAATTGCATAAAACGTGGGAAGAAGGCTTAGGACGGAAAAGGAGAGGTTTATGTCATTTGTGCTGATTAAAGTAAAATGCCAATAACCCATAAAAGCATATACTATTATATAACTGGTTGTGGAGCAGACTTCTATAGAACCAACTAAACCCGATTGGATATCATCATTACCTATTAATTTTTTTATTACTCTCACAATTTTGCAAAAATTAAAGTATAAAAGGTCACCTAACTGTAAGCACGTTTAATAGGGAACAGGGAATTAGCAATCACGTACTCAGTTGCCAAACTACGAGGGACGCTATTTAAGTTATTACAAAAACTGGGAAAAATATCTTGTTTGAAACCAATTGTTTTATCGCTTTTCAAAATATTCAGTTTTTGAGGTCTATACAGTTTGCATGTGTTCAAATCAACTCTCAAAGCGGTTTTTCCACTATAAAGTTAGTACCGCAAAAATGTGGTTTTTCGACGCTTCAACGCCTTCATGAGCATCTGAAACTGTACACGCATTTTTTGACATTTGGGAACAGAAGGAAATCATTAGACGATGAATCAAATTGTTGTAAAGGAATTGTTGCTGTCGCAACTGTACAATGAAGAAACAGCTGAAGAAATAAGCCAACATTTATCTAGAAGGGCTTTGTGGCAAGACTATGTGATTCAATTCATCTTGCTACACCCAAACAACGGGTTGTTGCTTAGCTTCGAGTTCATATTCAAGTTTCCTCACCTGCAATTCTTCGGTGGAGTTTTTACAGTACTTCCTTACATCAATTAACACGAGCCTTTTTTAGCTTCGGTCAAATTATGCGAAATCCACAGCTAAATGCTTATGCAAAATCGAACGTATCCCAGTCCTCGATACGCCTAAGGATGTCTTTATCTCACTGTAAGCCATATGTCGATCTTTTTCCATCATATTGCGCACAGCATCGATGTTTTTGGAATAACACCCGATTTTGGTTAACCTTCACGCAATTCGACGAAGTTCTGCAAAGGAATTGTAAACAGTCTTTGCTGATGGTGCCTCATTATCAAAAGTTGAACGAAGCAATTCTACTCGTTGCTGTTGAGCTAAGCCTTTATTACAATCGTAAAAAATCTTCTTCACGTGAATTTCCACTATTCACAAAATTGCTTGTTTTGAACGTTCACCGTAAACAAACTGTTAGGTAAATTTCTAAGCTGGCAGTGTTTCCACAATAACAAGTGTCGAATTTTACGAAACTACTAATGACACATGTGAA
Source organism: Chrysina gloriosa (assembly GCA_038088585.1). Taxonomy (NCBI): domain Eukaryota; kingdom Metazoa; phylum Arthropoda; class Insecta; order Coleoptera; family Scarabaeidae; genus Chrysina; species Chrysina gloriosa. The sequence goes on along the minus strand of CM076090.1, from coordinate 6,926,835 downwards.
TCGCGCCACTCAGTGGCCGTTTCTAAAAACGTAAAAAGGCGCCCCTCGTATTACCACCAATATTCGTTTGGTATTCACATCAAAATTTGTTGATTTACAACGATTTATCCCTATTCTATAATTTCTCATCAAAATATCACTTTTATAACGGACCTTGTTATGCCAGTATTACGGTTATTAATACAATTAACAATTACCGAGTTAGACAGTACGCTTTAAAAATAAACATTTTCACATTTACAACGTCCACATAATTAAACTGCGATCACTAATATTAAATAAATAAAAGTAAAGCACCAATTATCCAAACTACAACCATTGCAATCAATTCATTACACATTGCTTGCTTCGTCCAAGTATCATCATCGAAAACGATAACTGTCACATATTCGATCGGTTCTTGATTAAATTATAGAATTATAGAAGCTTCTCGCCAATCATCCCGGGCTATTTTCATACTACATAAGAAGCCTGATGTGAGGGGAATATAACATGTGCCGATCCGCGTCATTGACGTCAGCGTAAAAGTAAATCCAATTATTGCGCCTCGATATAAATGCGAGCCCGTCTGGAGCCAAGCTTTATTCGGCGTCACCACTAGACGTACTTATGTATGTATGTTACATACATCGGTTATAATCCCTGCGCGAATCTACATTTATGCATGTCGTCGGGGTAGTTGCGAGGGATTCGCGAAAAATAGAACTGGGCAAGGGAGCATGTGCAATGAGGGACATGTTCGGATACACCCTACGAATTATTTGGTAAAATGAGTAATTTCTCTCTCAGTCCAAAGTTGATGTATAGGGATGTATAATCCGATGTTCTTCAGGAGTTAGGGGAGTTGCATCGGAGCATAAAGTAGTAATGGAATGGGGATGTGATATAACGATTTTCATTAAAATCCTCCGAGGGATCGTTAAACGAAGATTTCTTAATCTGTTCATTGCTATACACCGCGAGCTTTAACTTAATCGTTAGTAATTTAAGTATAGATACACCAAAACTTAATAAATCACTTAGTATAAAGATAACTATATATGGCAAAAAGAATGTTCCTGTCATCCAGTTTATATTTTCGTATTAAAAGCAATACCCTTGATTGACTATGACCGGAGAATTATTATTTTATTATTAGATCTCCGACGTCGTGTGGTGATGATACGGCTGTTGAATTCGAAACAATGAACGGGTCTGTCATCAAGGAACAGGTCCGTGTGAAACGTTGAATGTTCTGATTTTAGCAATAGGCAGCTGAGATAATCGGTGAGAAATTGAGTTTGTTTACACGAAAACCCTTTAATAAGGGGTAGGGCAGGTTAGTTCGCAAATTGCCTTCGTTTATGATTATCCCTTTCTAGTGGTTTTCCTTCAGTGTGTAGTTCTATCCCGTCTACGTTTGTATTAAGTAATTGATTTGACTTGTCGTTATACTAATTAGCACCAGAACTAGTAGATGACATACTTTCTTTAGGGCGGAGTTATTTCCTAATAAAAATTTAGCGGCAGCACAAACATTTGTTGCTGTACAACGTACACGCGATACAAATTGCCTGCAACCTCGGCGAGGTCGGGATGGTGGTCGTAAAGATCTTCATGCAGAAGAAGCAATGTTAAATTTAGTAAAGGATGATCTTTGGATAAGTACTCGCTCAACTCCTGCGCAACTTACTTTGCCTCGTTCAATGATGGATATGGTGTTCAATGATGAAGGAGACTTTTAAATGATCGACATCATGCTCATCCGTATTGTAGAAAATTATTTCGTTCAAAACCGAGTTGAAACTACAATATTAAAACTCGAAGGTAGCAAATAGAACAATACAATTAAGTACTACGGTGGTTCTCGAAAAAAGTAACTGAAGAAGTTTTGCAGATGAGATTGAAAAGAATCGTCTCAAATCTTTGGAATCGTTTATCAGTACCTATGGTTCTGAACACAAATCAGACGAGAACAACTGCAATGCCTGAAATTTGCAAGAAACCTTAAGGAAATGCGGCCGCGATTGTTTAAATTAGAGAGCAGTACTATCTAATCTAGAAAGGGGACGAGGAAAGCAAGAAATTTAGCAGAAAAAAAAACGTTCACAATTTCTTGTTTCAGTGAATTATTTGTCAAAATTTACTGTTTTGTGTTGTGTCCATATCTATATCAACCAGAGCGACTTTTGCCTTTATACATTACGACTTAGGACTTTCATTTGTGCAAGTAATATTATTATTAGTCAATTGTCAAAAAAGAAGCATTACTACGTGAGCGAAAGTTTTGGTAATTTTAGAATGAAGAAATGCTAGTAAAAGCGTTGAGTATATTTTGCTTGTCCGTGATCGGAGTCAGTATATTGACGTAGAACCTTGTTGAGTCTGGTGTTACGTAATATCCGGTATCTTTGTTCGATTTAAAGGAACTAACTCGCCACTACCGAAAGAAATCATTTTCAACGGGTACACGCTTTATCACCAGATAATTATCATCAGCCAGCGCAGTTTTGTCAATGGTTATTAGAAAGAAGGGCACAAGACAATTCCTTAACAAAAATACTAATCACAGATAAAGCAAATTTTTCTCGTGAAGGAATTTTAATACGCACAATAGGCATTATTGGACGATGAAGGATTCCAATCATCATTAACGACGATTTTCCCTCAATTTATGGTGCCCCATAATACATAACATTATTATTGGACCATTTGTGCTTCCGATTCGTCTGAACTTATTTAGAATTCTTACAAAACGAGTTATCACTATTCCACGAAGAAATCCGCTCAATATTCTACAGTAGATTTATGCACGATGAGGCATCTCCACATTTTCACGTTTGCCGCTTTATTACCTTAAATAATGCATATTGTTAAAATTTCTACAGAAATTTAAGGCGCATACTGTATGTTTTCACGTAGATATAATTTATTTTAACTCCAAAAATTAATTTCTCCTGAAAATCGTGGTTTCCTCTTACTATTTGTTTTGTTAATATATACAATTTAATAAACAATTGAAGGAAATCGTACATTTCTTTATATTCAAAAACATGTTACTGAGATAATATAATAAAAATTGATGTGTGTGGTTTACGCACGCCTAAAGTGAATATTTCCGCTCGCACATCATACTCTCTCTGTCTCTCGTTCTGTTTCAGACGAAGCAAGCACGCACGTATCCTCTTTCTAGCTCATCGCCTCTCGCTCGCTTTGTCTTTCACACGAGGCTCCGCTTAAATTTAACGCTCTTATGCTTACGTTTACGCTTACGATTACGCTTACGATCGAGCTAGTCCGGTGTCCCCCACTTCAAAAGGAGTGATAGAATCGAGTGACGACTGTTGAAGCAATTTGGAAAATCACTTAAAAGAGGCGGTACAATACAAAGCGAATGTGCCACCTTGCTTGAAATAGTTTACAAAAGAAAAAGTTCGAATTCTGAAAATAGAAGAAAGATGATGGCATTGAGAAGATTAAGTTGGAAGAGAATTGAATGAATGGAAAATAGGGAAGGAGAAGATTAAGAGGAAAGCATAAAGAGAATTACATTTAATGTTATGGGACGGTTTGGTTAACTCATATTCCTTTGTTTTTCTTTTTGCGTGTTTCTCCATTTCATGGATTGGAATTTTTCCATTTGTTTGATCCCATTTTGTTTCCCTTATCGTTTGGGTTCTCCACCTTTCTGTGAATTATAATTTTTATTTTTCATTCTTGTTGACCTTTCCATCATAAAAAATGATCTCTTGTGGATTCTCATCACTGACACCAATCACATCGGTAGACTCATCACCACACAATTATATTGAATTAGATCCGAAGACACGTGTTTCGCTAGCAACCACGTAAATATCTTCAAACCGTACTTTATCGAGTATGTGACATAGTCTCCGTAATACTACACCACAGTCTTTGCAAAAATTATCAATTGATTCTCATCACGTTTGATTTTCTACATTTCTTTCTAGTATTTTCATTTTGTTTGGAAACTTATTCCCTTTGTGGATATCTCCATCTTATGCGCTTTCAATTTTTTTTTTTTTTTTGATTACCTATCTTTTCAGGTTCACACTTTTGTCCTTCCACCAAGTATAGACCTATGTTTCTATCTTGTGGATGTTCTGCTTTCTTGCCAATTTTTACGTCTTCAGGTTCTCGATCTGAAAGTCTTTCCATTCCTTTGATTTTTACTTTTTCTTTTCTTATGTTGTCATCGTATCTTACGTTTCTCCATTTTCCTTTACATAATTTTGGTTCCGTTTAACTTTCCGCTCGTCTTACCATCTTGTCTACTTTACATTCTGGCTTGAACACATTTGACACATTTTTTATTTCGAACGAAAAACAACCAATCGCCCAATAAGAGTCTATATTTTTACACCAAATTTTGTACAAATAGACTTTGTTCGTTTGACAACGTTTTAGTAATTTTTTGAAGTAAAGAACCATAAAATATATCTAAACTATACTCGACTCGCCGAACAAATGCAGTAGTAAATTATGGCAACAATGTGTGTTTAATAGGTCACATAACCAATAACGTTTGTAATTGGTCGATCAGGGTAGCTGCTTACAATAGAATAAAAATCGAGTCCATATTGCATTTGGAATATTAGATTTTATTAGCTTTCTTTGTAAATGATCCATTATCTATTATATTTCATAAACCAGTGTTTCTGAAGACTATTTATCGATCGTTCTAGTGCACCAATAATACATTATTGTTTTGTAGGTTATACATTATTTCTTGCTATATTATCGTATATACTTACATTATGGAAAACTCACCTCCTAAGAAGAGAGTTTCAAAACATTTTACGGTAGAAGATAAACAGAAGGTTTTGAATATATTTAAAACATTTCAAGAAGAGCCTAGGACTTCTAAAATTGTTAGTGTTGAAATGACAGCCAAAGCAGCAGGTATCTTTCCAAAACGATAACCAAATCATAGTAACTATTATAGTATCTTTTACAGGAATTAGTGTTATCATCATAGAAAAAGGGCTGTTTTAGATATGGTGGATGATGAAATGAAAAATGCTATACGAAGAATTGTACATTCATTCTTTTTTAAAAATGAACCTCCAACAGTTCAAAAGTTCTCACAGTGATAAATGAAAGAGATGACATTCCTAATTTCAAAATTACGACTCTCAGATCATTATTAAAGGAACTAAACTTTCGGTACAAATATTTATTACTTTAAATTCTATATACTAATCATAAGACAATTATGTTTGTAGTTATAATAAGCGAGCTCAAAATAGTATTTTAAAAGAAAAAGATGACATTATTACCTGGAGACGGAAATACCTTTGTGAAATTAAGAAATATCGTGAAAATGGTACCCCGATATATTACTTGGATGAAACTTGGGTAAATGCTGGACATACTGTAAATAAAGTATGGACAGATATGTCTGTTGTCACTGCAAGACAAGCATTTATAGAAGATTTAAGTACAGGTCTTAAAAATCCTTCAGGCAAAGGCAAAAGATTTATAATTGCACACATTGGCTCGGATGAAGGATTTGTAGAAAATGGTTTACTCCTCTTTGAATCAAAGAGAACAGGAGATTATCATGAAGACATGAACGCAGAAAGGTTTGAAGAGTGGATGAGATGTATTCTCCCCAATTTAAAAGAAAATTGCGTTATAATTTTTGACAATGCTCCGTACCATAGTCGTAAATTGAATAAGCCACCTACAACTAATAGTCGCAAATTATAAATGCAAAACTGGATGAGGGAAAATAGTATTGCATATGAAGAAAACATGGTAAAAGCAGAATTGTTAGCTTTAATTAAAGAACATTTATCTGGCCCTCCGAAATATGCTGTTAATGAATTAATAGAAAACACTAATAGAAAGGTACTTAGACTCCCCCTTATCACTGTGAATTAAACCCGATTGAACTAATATGGGCACAAGTGAAGGGGTATAAGTTGCGAGACATAACACCACATTTAAATTGGCAGACGTGAAAGAACTATTTCAACGAGGTATTGACAATATTTCTGTTGAAAATTGGCAAAATGCTATTAAACATGTTATTCAAACAGAGAAGGAAATGTGGGAACTTGACAATCTCATAGATATACACATAGAGCCGTTAATCATTACAATTAATGATGATTCGTCTACATCATCTAATAGCGAAGAAGATACATGTTAAGAACGTTTTAGTGTGTCATAATTAATTCCTTTACTGTATTAAATTTTTGTAATATGTATAAAATTTATTATTTTTGATTATACCTATTTGTACAGTGAGTTAATTTTTAGGATACTGTTTCTTATATAAATACGTACCAAAAAAAAAAATATTAATTATTTGTTTCCTTATTTTGTATTTATATATTACATAGATCTTAAAACCATTGTGTATTTTTATTTACTATATATAATTCTATATATTGGAGATGCATAATTTAATTCAACAAAACATACTTGAAGAAATAAGAAAATTATTTTAGTACTTATTTTGCAATTTTTATTTATGTCAAATACAAAATGAGGTTATTATTTTGATATGTTTACATGTGATTTATGCTGTGTGAGTCGGACATTTGCATTGCAAGGTTGCCATAATTTGCTACTGCATCTGTTCGGCGAGTCAAGTATAGATAAGTTACAGCCATCTTCAGGATGCTGCTTGGTGAAAGCCTGCTCTTGTCCCAAAGGAAATGGCTATAAATATATATACAATTCTAAATACTTTCGTAATTACGAAATCGACGAATACATAACATGTTTAGAAATTAAATTCTTACGTAACATCCTGCGCTACAGTAACTGGTAATATCGTCCCAGCAATGATTAGCATCCGTTTCTACATTTCACTTAATTAAAGAAGTATTTTATTAGTAATTAGTTTCTAAATCCTCGTCCAATTAATTATGACTACGAAGAAATAATAATTTTATGTTTTAGAATAATGGCTCTGATGTTGATAGCGGTTACTAGCTTTTATAAAAAAATAGTATCAAATAAGATTTCGATTTATCATCGCATGCATGTCCGATTTGGAATTATTATCGCATGCATGTCTTATAAAATTTAATGATAATGCATTTGATCATTAAAGCAAACTATAGCAAGATAGTTGTTCTGCGTTCGCTGCTTTTGTGGCGTAATTACCTTGCCTGTTACTTGTTGAAATAATAAATTATAATTGTTATTATAAATATGTACAGTAGCACCCTCGTATCTGCGGTTCGATATGTATTATTATTATTATTATTATTATTATTATTATTATTCATTCGTTTTTGTTTCAGCCAGCTGTGGATCGCTTTATTATAACCATATATGTATATTTAAAGAAGCAGGTGAAGGATTGCAAATTGAGATAGCAGCAGTGCCCCCGTATCCCCGGTTTCACTTATCCGCGTTTCGATAGCTCGCGAATGGTATTTATAATTTTTGATTGGTTTTCCAAATCTAATTTAAAACTTCATGTTTGTAAATGCTACTCTATTACATACGCTAGCAAAAATAATTATATTGATTTGTCATATACTGCCAATAACCAAATATTAACAAACGTTGAACAAACCCGAGATCTTGGGATCTTATTTGACTCAAATCTAAGCTCTTTAGAGCACGTAACGAATTTGAAAATTTAAATTTCTAAAATGCTAAGATGTGTATTCCGCATTTCCAAATATTTTCATAATATTGTTCTTTCAAACATCCTCTTCTTTAGTTTTATTTTGACAAAAAAGTTTGAATATGATTCACAGACTTTTCCCCACACTACGAGGCGTGTTTTTAAACTAAGTACCGTTTTTAAATTACGCCGCCGCAGCACTGCGGTCGCCGTTTAGCGCATGCGTGCCATGTAGCTACCTCTGTTGGGAAGCCATAGACGCCATTACGGAACCATCCGATCGAATCTACATCTGTTTGCGTGATTTTAAAATGCCTCCACCTATTGAGAATCCCGCCGACTGCGAAGTGCGTGGTGTAATACGGTTTCTCTGTGCTCAAGGCTTCAAATCAGTTGACATTCATCGCCAAATCAGTGTAGTGTATGGTGAAAACATTATGAGTGATGGAATGGTGCGAAAATGGGTTAGGGTCTTTAAAGATGGCCGCACAAACATTCATGATGAGAAACGAAGCGGGCGACCTTCAGTCATTACCGATGATCTGATTCAAAAAGTGGACTGTAAAGTGAAAGAGAACAGATGATTCACGATTTCGTTGTTAGCTGAAAAGTTTCCTGCTGTCTCAAGAAGTGTTCTTTACGAAATTGTGAAGCAGTGGTTGTCTAATCAGGCGACAAGCTTCTTTGACGAAGGCATACAAAAGCTGGTCCCAAGATACGATAAGTGTCTCAATATTAATGGGAACTATGTAGAAAAGTAGAGTAAAGTATGACCTTTCAAGCGAATAAATAATTTTTGGAAAAAATTTACTTGTTGTTTTTATGTCAAAACGGTACTTAGTTTAAAAACACGCCTCGTATATTTATTATATAAGCTAAAGAGCCTAAAATTGAAAAGGTGCTAAGACGATTTTTGAAATTTCTCTCTTACCGAATTGAGGGCGTGTATCCCCAATGAGGTATTAACTAATTATTAAATTTTTTGTTGTTGTTATTTTCTTATAGAAAAGTGTCATTACATTTTTAGTCATTATACTTGTCCATGTCATCTAAAGCAATACGTGGAAACTTTTTCAGGTAGTATTGTTGGCATGCTCAAAGAACAATGGAGCTGTAGTTGTGTCTCCGACTGTGTTTCATTAGATTTCCATTCTTTCCGGCTAAGTTTTTGTTTAGTTCATCGAATTGTCTTTCCAGATTTTTCGCGAGCTATTACCTGATCAACAGAAAACGTACATGCCTTTGCTGTCTTTGCTTCCTCGCAGAATTTAATCATATTCTGTAAACATCGTTAATAATTCACTCTTTTCGGTGGTTCTCCTAGCCTATATTGAATGCAATGTGACTAAAAATATAACAATTTTTACGTGTAATGCTGGATCGTTAAAATATAGTGTTGCTCACCTAGATTGATAGCATCTGACAATAGAGCACTGAAAAGAACTATTAATAAGTTGTAGAATTCTATAAAATAATAGCAGGAACGGGAAATAATAAGTAAACTGACAAAACTAGTATAAACACGTAACTTAACCAAGCAATAAATAAAAACCAACAATACGAGATCGTAGCGCTTAAGGGTGTTCGGTACTTATTTTTGTGGAGAGCTCATTTAAATTTCTCTTCGAATCAATAGGAGGTTTATACCCAATCTTTTTCCAAGTGCGAATTTCTTATGACTTCCAACTTTCTCAAAATTTACTAGCGATTCGGAAAAAAAGTTGAACTCCTCAATCAGAAATTTCATTTTCTTTTTAATTTCATTGAAAGCTTCTCATATTTTGAGGTCCAGATTAAAAATATTATACATTTATACATGCAAGCTCCTAGATAACTAAAAGTTTTATATGCGAGCTTTTCCTTTGATTTCCATTTTTTGGAGTTTGTTAGTAGGTTGGTGGGCTTTTCACAATCCTGCAAATGCAAGTTTTTAATCAATTGGAACCGTACAAAATTTACAAGGGAATGTTTGAAAGATTTCACCTTCTTCGGCTTTCAGTTAGAAATCCAATATTTTAATATTCCAAAACTCTAAACATTATATTTAATATTTTTAATTAAAATTACATATGATGCATGATATATGATCTTTTGACTCTTCGAGAGTTTTATGAAATTTTCAGGATAACTTTATAGACTGATAGATAGTTTTGATAGTTTTTGAATATTTCAAAATTATGCAGGATTTCTTCGAGACTTTCATTGCTTTTTTTGCAAAGTTCCCGCAGCTATCAGTTTATCTTTAAAATTCTGAAATTATTGTAAGCTTTCATATTTTGAAGTCTAGAGTTAAGAATCTTCCTCCTTCGTCCTTACACGGCCGTTTAGCTTTCTATTTTTATCAGTATTTTCATGAATTTTTTGAGTTTTAAAATTTATCCCCTCAATAACACCGCAAGTCCTTTGTTCGCTCCACGATGAATTAATGGCAGCGTTGTCGCCTCCATTTTTACAACAAGATCGCTTAAGGTTGATTTTTTTTTGGTCGGTTAGAAAACTATTTCGGAAGCTATATATTTAGCAAAGATGTATGCATACCGATAAAATACTAATTGTTTAGAATTTTAAGAGCTCAGGCAGGTGTAATCCTTTATCGATAATAAGTAACGAACCAGCAGGTTTGCAGGACTGAAATTTTGAATACCGCATATTCGTTACGATAGTTCAGACTCTTTGTGAATTCCTTTCTTATCGCTGCTTTCTCGAAGTCCAATAACGGTAAGCCCTTGGTCATTTTTCTATTCCTTAATTGAGGTTAAATTCAACAACAGACAAGGAATTTACAAAAAGGCTACTAAATACACGATATGCAAAATTTCGAGCCTGTAAACTTACTGGTTCTTCACTTAGTATTGAAAAAAATTAAAGCTGTAGAAGCTCTTAACATTGTAAAGAAAAACTAGTATTTTATCGTTACACACACTACTTTTAAAGGTCAGATATACAATTTTCAAACTAGTTTTGGAACCAATAAAAAAAATTTAGGTTTAAGCGATCTTGGGAAAAAGTGCCTTACAACCTGGCCAGAGAGGTGCCAAGGTGGCAAGGAGTCTGTCAGAATAGTTCGCATATTTTTCGCCGATCATTTCGAATTAGTCGGACTTATACATTTACTTAATTTCCTTGAATGCTTTTTCATGTAGTTTAAAGTGGTGAACATCTGATTGTTAAGATTTTGTGTGTTTTCTCCGTTTCATGGATTGGGATTTTTTCATTTGTTTGATCCCATTTTCCTTTTGAATTTTACTTTTTTTTTTTTTCATTCTTGTAGATCTCTGTATCACAAAAGTTATTTCTTGTGGATTCTCATCACCAACGCTAATTCACATCGGTAAACTCCTCACCGTACAATTCGATGGTTCTCCTAGCCACTTTGGCTGCAATATGCCTAGAAATATTAAGATTTTTTACATGTAATGCTGGCTCGTTAAAATATAATGTTGCTCGCCTAGATTGACAACAACTGACAATATAGCTCTGAAAAGAACTATTAGTAGATGTCGTTTTAAATAAATTTAAAGTGGTGAACTTGTATTTTCGGAAATTTTCGTTCCGAATTTCTATGTGACTTATACCCAAATGAACGAAGACGAGTTCATTACTTTGCGATCTTAACGAGTCTAACCTGTCAAGTCGCACGATCATAAAACATACCCGAGAACACGCTCTCTCCAACCACAAAACTAATTTGCAACGAATTCAGCAACGCCCCAAGAAGTCGCCTCGTTTGTACGTTGTATGTATTTACGCGAGTTCATTTGTAACGAGACGCAACTCGACGCGGTCGTCCATTCATACCAAATCCTTCCGACAAAAGCTCGCAGAACTTTCGAGTCGCAGTTACACGCGTCTTATCCACCGCCTAAGGGGATATCCCAGAAGTTACTTCGAGAATCGATGTTCGCCGCCAAATTTACTCTCGGCTTCCTGCTCGTTAGACGAGCTTAATAAATGTTTCAGGGAAGAATTGAGGTTTTCGAACTGTTCGAGTCCGCCGAGCGTCGTCTATCTCTGCACGTCAGTTAATTATCTAGCAGCCTTCATCAAATATGCCGATACGTATGCACGACAACGATTTACTATTAATAGAGAATGTGCCATTCTCCGATACTTTCTGCGTTCGCTTGCACCGAGTAATTCACGTGAGATTGCGCGTGCTGCATCGCCCGATACGGTCGGTTTGCTTTCAATGAGTTATGAGTTACGACGAGAGTCGGGTAGATGAAGAACGTTAATAATAATAACAACAACCTGTTCTGCTATCGGGATACCTCTTAAATACGTACGGGTATGATAATTAGAATGGAGATAACCTTCGGTTGAGGAATTTATGATTGGCTGTTTAGATTCGCTGAATTGCTTGGAATATAGGTGAGGCGCAGAGAAGATTATCATGTGCGATATGAAATTTGAAAACCGTTAATTCATTTGCTGGGTTGTTTTCGAAATATTTGAAGATGTTTTATAGTTGAAAATCTTCCCAAGCAACCAAATGATGGATCCAGATATGTACGTTCAACAAGTAGCAAAAACGAATCAATTAAAGACAATTGACGAGAATTGGTAAGTTGTGAAGATATTGTGAGTCGCCATAACAAAGCAAAGTTATAGATATCTTTTCTTCTTCGTCTTGTTCTTCTTAGATATCTACTCCATCAGATCTCCTGGATGAAATTGACCTACCTTGCTAACAGGGCCCCCACTCTTTGCGAATAAGTTGATCAGTGGGTTCACAATAACGTTGGCAGTAAAAGCATTTTGGAGTCACGCCCAAAATTAATTAATATCTCAATCAAAATATATATTTATGAAAGAATATGAAAGTAAAGGAAATAAGTAGTTATTTTTATATTTCAAATACTCTTTCAAAGTCTCTTTTACCGCTTTTGTCACTTGGAATAAATTTATTATCATCGTTTGGGCTGCCGCGATATAATTTCCCAAAGGCACCCCAAGAAAGAAATTCCATCGAGACGACGCGAAGATCTCGCTACGGTATATAACTACATCACAAACGACTAATAATCAATTCAAATAAATAGGTGTGTTTGAAAGGCTTTTTATTTCAACATTAATTACGGCATTACATTTTTAATACGAAAAATTTAGCAAACGTATACGTAATACGTACATGAAAATTGAAAATTAAAAGAATTGAACTTTTCTACTTTTGATTGGCGCAAATCTAAAAGTTCACATTCTATCGATAAAAGTGCTAAACCAAATGGTAGATCATAATTTTTCACGCACACAAGTTTAGGCATCGAAAAAGTAAGAAGAATTCTCAAAGAAATTGTTAAATTGTGAAAGGTCGGTGATAAATTGTTTTCAAAGATATATTGCAATAGATCATTTGTCAGAGAAAGTAGTTCAAGCGCTTTTATTTCATTAAGTATATCATTGCCGTCAATGTCATATTTATTTTTGTTTTGTCGATTTATTTTAAATGTTTTTGATGATTTAAAAGATTATGGACAAACCAGGAATGTTAAGTAAAGTATCCAAAAACATCATTAAAACTCGACATTGACATAAATTTGCCTTGCAAGGATAGTAAGGTTTAGTCAATGATTCTATTAAAAAAATGTATTTTAAAGTGTTGTTTTGGATCCACCAGTGGTTCATTGGCTAGTGGTTCATAGTTGAAAAGTTTTGGTGTATTCTTCTGCGAATATTTTGAATGGGTGGAGAAGTAGTTTTATCTACCAGGTATACCAATTAATGTCCGCCGTTTTTTTAAGTGAAAAAACATTTTTTTGTGGGAGAAAACCAAAAATTCTTTATTCAAAGTATTTTCCATCGCTAGCTACACATTTTGTCCACCTTTCAGGCAATTTATGAATACCACGCCAAAAAAATTGTTGCTCCTTTGATGAAAACCAGTCAGAGACGCTATTTTCGAGTTTTTCAGACGTTTCGAAGTGCTGGTCCTTAAAGGCGTGGCCCATCGATGAGAACAAGTGGTAGTCGGAAGGAGCCAAGTCTGGTGAATAAGCCGCATGCAATAAAACTTCCCAGTTAAGCGCCTCTAACGTTTCCTGGACCGGTCTTGCTTTGTGTGATGGTGCATTGTCATGGAGAAAAATTACTTTGTGTTGCCTCTTTTGATATTCAGGTCGTTTTTGCAGCAAAGTGCGGTTTAAAGTGATCATTTGTTGTCGGTAGCGATGCTAGCGGTAGGTAGGTAGCGAAGATGGTTTTTCGATTTTCTTGTTGCCTTTCAGTCAATTAATGCGGCACCCACTTTCCTTCCTTTTGGATCTTTCCCAAGGCTTTCAAACGATAGGAAACAGTTTGTTGAGCAACTCCTAGTTGTTCTGCGAGGTGTTGTTGCGTTTGCGTGTCGTCTTCATCCAATAGAGACTGCAATTCGGAGTCCTCGAACTTTTTCGGCTGTCCAGGACGCTCTTTGTCTTCCACATCAAAACTATTACTTTTGAATAGTTGAAACTATTCTCTGCATGTTCTTTCAGATAAAGTGTTATCGCCATAAGCTTCTACAAGCAATCGATGTGATTCTGCCGCAGTTTTCTTCAAACGGAAACAGAAAAGCAATGCTGTCCGCATTTCGAGTTTTTCTGACACTAAATTCGACATTTTCAACTAGTTTTTTGACAATGTTGCTGCCGACAAATTTTGAAAGGAAATGTCGCAGCTGTTAAACAAAAAAACTTCACCTACTATCAACTATCATCATCTATGTGTGAATGGCGGACATTAATTGGTATACCTGGTAAACTTAAACCGCCTTCTGCAGCTCTAGATAGAATTTTCTCAAAGTTATTATCAACACGTGCTTGCAGGGGCCCTGCTTGCTAATGGAAATCTTTTCCTCTTCTGATTGCAATTCAAAATGTTAAAGTCTCATTGTCATTACTTTGATTGCCATTTGACTCAGAGAGTATCAGCAGTGTCATATAAATCGGTTAAAATGTTTGATAAAAGTTGAAAACAAAACAGTTATATCAATATATTTATTATAAGGTGAATATCAGTCGAAAGCACTGGACTTCAAACGCAGAAAGTCACCAAAATCATATAAAGCATTCTGAAGCAGTATACGTCTAATTTTCAATTCAAACTGTGCACGAGGCAAAAATTTTATGTCATCTGGGTGTACGTTCCAAAATTTTACTGCTCAGTAACTGTGTCCTATTCGGCCTATTAAACAATCTAAAGTAGTTTGATCTTTTGTTCGGTACTCGTAGTACTGTCCATTTCTAGAACATTTCTCAAAGTTATCTTTGACAAAATCAATATCGAGGGCAGGGTCAACATTTCACTTTCAGCAAACGCACTATGACTGTAATTTTTGTATCGAAGGCCCGTCACAACACGCACAGCTTTGCTTTGAAGAGCAAACAAACAAAGTTTACACGCCGCGTGGTCCCAAGATAAAATGCCGTATGGTAAGCTGGAATAAAAGTTACCAAAGTAAGCCATCTTCAAAATATATGGTAACACATGATTATTCAAGTATCTTAGTGAGTATGTATATGGACCGAGTGAACTTTCTAGCCAACGAATTGCCATGAGCATTCCCATCTAGTTTAGAATCCAGCCAGATTGCTAAATAAGTGACCATAATCATTGTTTGTGTTTCGCGATCATTAGTACCCGATCTATTTGCAACAAACCACTACTGCGCATTTTTGAGAATATTGCAGCTGAAATATAATATGTCGTTAGGCTCTTTACAAGAATTTAAAACTGTGGTATTATCAGCGAACAGTGTCGACCTGCGTGATGATGTATTCACAGAAAAGTCATTAACATATATTAGAAACAGTATTGGCCCCAAGATAGAACCCTGTGGAGTCCCATAGTTTATGCGCAGGATTTCTGAGGAGGTACCAGCCAAGTAGGGTGTGTTTCCTTAGAGAAGAGCACATTACGTCATGAAAATATGCGCGAAATGTGACGTTTCATTGACTTTCGCTAGTCGGTTGCCATGGTAACGTATACAGAACACCAAATTTGGTTCATTGACGTAATGTGCTCTTCTCTAAGGAAACAAACCCTAAACCGCTTGGTTACGATCTTGAAGATCTAGGATTCAATAGGCCCAATAGTATTAGAATCGAAGAGACCGTTTGGGTGGCGATTCTATGGTGGTGTGGAAGGCATTCTCTGAATGGCTCCATTGGTATTTAAGTTGGTCCAAAAGTTATTCATGACTAAAAACAGAAACAGATTTATAGATTTTAATAATCATGTTTCAGTAAATCGTAATTGGTTAATTAATTTCATTGAGTTTTACATTTTATAGTCCATATTGTTGTTAACAGTTGCTCTCATGAAGCGTTTACCACCTTCAGCCTGTAACAACTTGCTGGAGTCATTCTATGCATTAAACCCGACAAAAAGTAGACAGTTTAGTTATAGGGGTTAATTGTAGTCTTCTTAAAGGCTCATATAATTTAGATACTGCAAAACTCATAAAGAATAGGTGTACATCACCACATCCTTGCGTGACTGAGCAGTTTTTTTTTTTGGTTATATTGCTGCTTGGCTGTCAGTTATGATATATGTCAACTTTTCTATTCTGTTCGTATCTCTGTAGCATGATATCTGCACACGTGGCAATAATCCTGAAATACAACCGCATGGAATCCTGCATTTATATTAACGCTTTCTCCTGTTCTCGCCCCATACAAACCCATTCTAGTTCTGGTTTTAGTGTTTCCATCTTTGATCATTTAGCAAAAATCTGAACTTGCTTGAAATGTGTTACCAGCATAGATTCTTCATCTTCCAGCATGAAATTATTTAGGTATACATATCGCTCATTCTCGAATGCTAGAAGTTTCAGTAATTTCGTTTTTAAGGCAGCTTACTACTGCTACTACACACCTCGCAACTAGGCCGAAGTACTCGGCGTGGTCCCCCGTCAGGTCAGTAATAATGATATTGAGATTTCAAATCGCACTAGGTTTAACGTTTCTCTCAAACAACTAATTTCGCAAATGTGGGATCATGTTATTGCTTGCAAAATGGGTAAAGGTCATTGACCCCTTTAAGGGAAGGATGGTCACTTTTATTTCGTTTAAAAAATCTGTGATAAGTTCCTAAACTACGAGTACATAAATATTTCGGTTTGGACTTCGACGCAATACACATACGACGAAACTCCTTTTATGATAAGATAATCAATGGTAAAACAATGCCAAGAACCTACAAGCCCGAAGGCCATACCTTCGACGTATATGGACACGGTGTATTTACGATGTTAGTTACACGTGATGCTTCTGATCACGATCGCAGCAACGATAATATTCCTTCTTTACGCTTACGCACGTCGGGAATGTCGAATACAGTTATGTTGCTCGAGGGACGCAAGAAAATATTATACGCCTCCGGTCGAATAAATTAGACGATTTGAATTAACTTATTTTACTACAGTTAGTATTTCAGTAAGTATGAAAACGCCACGAACCGCAAACAAGTGTAAATTTATCCTTTACATCTGTAAATACGAAGAAGTAGTGGCGAATGTAATTTCAGCATTTTGAAATTAGTACTGTTATACGCTTCGCTCTTTATTACCGTTGAATTGCAATCGGTAACTGCATGTTTACGAAATGAGAAATTCCATCTCCAAGATCAAAATAAACAACGGCGTTGATTGGAAATTTAATTGAAATTTCCAGAAGTAAACGTTTTCCTTTCGCTTTTATTGTTCGAGGCAATCGCTTGCCATTGTTCGATTTCAATCGGATTCGCGAAAACAAGTAATAAATATTCGATTAAATAAATATTGCCGACGAATTTTACGAGCATTTTTTGCAGTGTGGTAATAAGCTTATTTGATTAAGTTTATATGAGACTGAGTTTTGATAAATGTACTTGTTTGGTGTAATGCTTCACCTATTGTAGTATAGTAATACTCGAATGGTTAATTACCATTAGAAAATTCATCTTTTATTACAATTCAATATATCCAAATTTACACTTAACGTTGGGGTTATGGTTTTCAACCGTAATTCGGTTTATTTTGGGATTCTATTTATACCTTTTCGACACCACGCCCACCACCTTTAGGCATTTTATTACCCTGCGGGTGTTAGCTTCTTATTTTAACTCCAGCCAGAGACGTTTAATGGGAGAAACAAATGTAACTAGAAATAAAATTATTAATTATTATAAAAAGCATATATTAATGGAGAGAAAAGTATTGTAAACATTCAGACACATATATATAACACTTAAACATTACAAGAATTCATAAAAAGAATTACTGGAAATGACCAAGTATACATCAACATTCAATACAGGTTTCTATAACAGCGATATGCCTGGATGAACTGGAGTCAGGGAGAGTTGAAGTTTTCGTTTCGCGGACAACGAAGAAATAAAGTAGTGTGGTCCTGGTTTCCAAAAATAAATAAAAAGTTTGTTTGGTTAACGACAAAGAAAATTGACAAGATAGATAAGTAAACAAATAAGTCTATAAATATATTTCGAATAAAAGGGTTTTAAGAAAAAGTACCAGTGAATAAAAGAACCTCACCACACCGGAGAAGAAAGAATTTAAGGAAAGGAAGAAGGAATTTAAGAGAGGGGAGACATAGGAAGAATCATTATCGAATAAAAGAAATTACACTCACACACACACAACACTAGGTAATTATCTTGACTTTATGTTAAATATTTCTCAAAATCTATAAATATAATTTGTTATTTATGTTTTTATATCATTAATTAAGAGCTAGGCCGGTGCAATTTTGTTTAATAAATTAACTAAATTCTCAGTACACTATGCTACGCCTATTTATTCACTTTTTAAAAGAGAAAATCGGTGGGGTACGACTGGCAATAAGATACATTTTAATACTTCAAAATCCATAGGTCACATATATCTTTCGCCTAACTACAGGCGTTGCCGTAACTACTGCGTCAAATTTGTTTAGAAGATAATATGAAGTAAGCGTTAGTAAAAACATGTATGAAAAAATTGAACAAATAAAAGTGTAGTTTAAGAATCACTGCGGGGATCAGCGAATTCGCCGTACGATCCGACCATGAATGTGTAAACAAAACGCCTCCTATCAAAATAAACACTTTACCGTGCTCGACATATGGCCGAGATTTGACAGGCGTTTATATTATATTTCTTTCTCTAAATTGTGAACATTCCCTGATATTTTTCAACCGCATATTCGAAGAGTTTCGACAAACATGATATACAGCCCGTATGATAAAACGAAAATAATCTACTTCACCTTGCTCCAGATATGTCCAGAATTTTACAACCGTTTACATTCCTACGTCTAAAAAATAAACATCCTTGTTCCTCGCATACATCGGCAATTAGTGGCAGTAAGAATGTTTCTTATGAAACTTGCCGAACTTCGAAAATTAGTTACGGCTTTTCTGCGACACTAGTTCACTTACAAATTTTGTTGTTTATTTGAATTTTTTCTGTTTTAAATTGAGCCACAAGTTGTGAAACGGCCGGAGGAGCAACTTGCCTTTCCCCAAAAGTTTTTGGAAATTATTATTCATTTTTGCCACACGTAATTCTGTCGGTTTTGAAAGTCATAAAATTATTCTTTAGCGTTTCCATTCCCTAAGGATACATAAGAAATATATCTGGTTTAGATGGTATTCAAAACGGAGTGAACCAAAATTTAGATATAATAACTTTATTATTAGGTTCTCTGCTGGGTCTGATTTTGTGGAGATGATAGTTGACCATCCACTAATCACTTAATCAAGAATAAATTTGTACCATGAAAAGTGTCGTTTAAATTTTGCAAAATTTTGCTGTTGTACTTTTTCTTTTCCAAATGGATCAATTCATATTTCGAATGTGTGAGGACAAGTTTTTTTATAACATGCGAAACGTCAGGTATGTTATCAATTTGAATGTTGTTCCAATTTGTCCTAATCCAATAAATTCGACTATCAACGATTTTATTCCTAATATTTCAAATTTTTATAGGAGAAACAAAATAACACATAATGATAAATTATTTACCCTACCTTAGAAGTCTTAGAAGCAAAAGAATAATAGAAATACATAGTTGGAAAAGAAGTACAGAGCAAGAACGTAAAGTCATCAGTCTCAGCTGGATGTTAGAAAAGAAGTACAAGACGAGAACGTAAAGTCATCAGTCTCAACTGGAGTGAAATAAGACAGGAAGCAGAAGGTGGAAAGGGATGGAGAAATCTAATAAACTTGCATATAATACGTTTCAACCTTTAGATGGAGTGCAGGATTGAATAGGGGTAGATGTTTGGCAACCCTGCAAACAACTCCCATAAGATCTGTACTGCATCTAAAAGCTTGAGGTGAACTATAGTCAAGAAGAAAAAACAAACAAAACTTTCATCTTCTGCAAAGCAAAAATCGAGAAGTTTAAAGGAGGAAGTGTGTTGATTTGTCTAGTCATCCTCACAATGCAGAAGACCAAGAAACGTAAATGCATCCTACGCTTCACTGGGAATTCTAGGACAATTACTGCAAAACTGCACGTAGAATTTTTAAATTTGTCAATGGCGATCCATTTCAGTTTACTTCGACCTAAGCCCTCTTTTGTTTTGATAAAGGCTAATGCATCTTGGCGAAAAATATCAGATAAGAGATTTCCAAGGGATTTCAAGATTTTCTTGTTCAAGCTAGTATTGAACAATTCGTGTTTTAGACGATCATATACAAATTCGGTAATTCGCACTAAGGCACTTACACTATATCATATCAGTAAACTCTTCATAATTATTTAATTAAGCTAGCACGAGACGAGCATTAGCAAAATCATATATAATCGAATGAGCGAAAAATTTCTTAAAATTCTAAACATGCAAATCTACCTAGCCCTCTCCTCTGCTTCCCCCTTACCATGACCATCCGTTATAAATGATCGTCATAACCAACTGACATGCGTGCCTAATCTCTAGACGTAATTTCTACAAACATACGAGAAAAAAGAAAAAGTACCTGTTAAATATTGCATTCGGCCTTGAATAAGTTTCAAAATTTAAAAAATATTTAGATGTCCTTTTATGTGAATTATCTCTCTCTATTATCCTACATCCCAAAAAATCTCACTGATAAATTATACACCGTACAAAGGCTGGTATTACCTAATTATAATAGATTGAATAACGCATGGTTTCGGATGGGTCTGCTCTCTATTTAGAAGATTTGCATATGTGTGGGGTATTTACGACGGATGTGCATTGCGGTAGGAGGGTGTAGCCGAAATATGTTTTTTCCGCACACACACGATTGCAGTGAAGGTGGAGTAGATTTGCATGTTTAGTGTTTTAAGAAGTGTTTTGTTTATTCGGTAATATACGGCTTTAATAATTCTTGCCTCGTGTCAGCGAAACACGTGTCATCGAATTTAATTATTAAACAATTGTGTGATGAGGAGTTTACCGATGTTACATAGTATCAGTAACTACACCACAATTCTTGCAATCACTATCACTAAAGAGTTCACTGAAGGAATGAGAAAATGCGTAGACTTAATGGAACTTGAAAAACTCTCGCCATATTTTCGGCAATAGCTATTTCTGAATATATACAATGATGCCAGTTGCTCCTATTGTCATCGAGAATCATTAATCATTCTTTTAACTTAGATGGGAAAGAAGAGATAAGGCAGGGTCTAGAAGTGTACAGATTTCATAGCTGACAGATGTGATTTCTCTATGGTTGAAATTTCGTCGGTTGGTTAAGAAAGTAACTTGAAAAAGGAGAAACACTTAGATAATGAAAAGATCAAGGAAGATTTGGATGAGTAGAACACAGAACTGGTAAGAAGTCTGAGAAATATGTCATTGCTGGGGTCTAAGCGGGAGTTGCGCAAGTTTCTATTGCAGTCTCAGTCTTATGATTAGCTGATACGTATTAATTCGTGAATATGTCAGTTATATAGGTGATATGTATATATATATATATAATCTTTTACCCTTTCTACCTTTCGGTGTAAGGGTTCGGAGCCACCGAGCCGTATACGCACGTATACCGTACCGCTCCTAGCCCCCTAGTGGCATTTCTTTCCTGCAGCGTATTGAACGTTGCAGATCCATTTTAGGATTTTAAACTACTACGCTTCCGCCCCGATCGGGTTTCGAACCCAGACCTACTCATTGTGAAACGTGGTTTTTACCACTGAGCCAGTAGGGGATTAATATATATATAATTTTTCGGATCGTTTTCTTTTTCTTTTTAGAGCAAAGCTCTTTCTTTATCTTTCATTCTTTCGTTTCATTAGTTCTTTTTCTCACACACATACACACATATTCATCGCAGGAGCAACTATGAAATGCGCCGTATTTGCGTCTCCCCCATTAGATGGCGCTCTTATTATTCGGACTCGAATTTACTTCAAATTGTACTTTTTCTCTATACATTGTGCATCCAATTATAGAATTTTACCTTTTATTCAAATAAGCATCAATCTCACGAGACCTCTCCTCTTTCTTTAAATGGTTTTTTTCTTTTCTTTTCTCCTTTTAGCTCGTTCTCTTTCTTTGTGTGTGTATGTATGTATATATGTATCTATCTATGTATAGGTGAGTATATATATGATGAAGTATATATACGCGAAGGTATATTATTCAGTGGATTAGGAAGAATAGCAGACTTTGTCTGAATCCCACACCTATTGGTCAGATGCCATGATTGGAAATTGTAAAAAAAATATTGTAAAAAATTTATGGTAAGGTTTATTGTAAAAATTTATATTTAACTTATTTACATCTGTTCTCATCAATAAAGATCATCATCGTTACTACTACTACTACTACTATTATTATTATTATTATTATTATTATTATTATTAATATTATTATTATTAAGTCATACTTAACCTTCCTATACTCACGTCAAAATGAAAGACGTATAGTATACTATATAAATCGGTGTCACAGACCGTATGCGTGAGTATAGGAAGGTTAAAAAACTCATTTTTAACGACAGAAAGTCATTATCTACTGAATTTGCATTTTAATACTTCTTCGCTTTACGGTTATTGCATAGTTTTCACCCACTCAAATCCTTTCAAAGACGATGTCTACAACGCTTTTACAATATCAACATCTATAGATTACTTAAAGTGTACATCGATACAGCAATTACTAAGCAAGCCCTCAAGGTTTCCAAAAAGCATTCGCGAGGAACGTATACATATCTGCGTGTAAATATGTATTAAGACTTGCACGCCAATCAAAGAAATACCAAACCTGTTCACAAACGCAAATAACCCTTAATAAATACCATTGTGTTTCCTAATTGCGACTATTCTGAATACAATACGAAGTAATCGTTCAAATGCCACATGTTGCGGACGTAGAAAATTGTATAACTCCTGTCCTTTCACCGCCTGTACGTCGCTTAGTACGAGCTGGTACAACAACAAGACATCACGGCAACAAACTGGGACGGAACGACGAGCCGATTTAGCGGCGAGCGGTTCGTCGTTTATCGTCTCTTATATGTACATATAAAAGTTTGCTTCCATTTACCAAACGGCATTCATTACAATTTCTCCCGAGTCCATCATCATTATGTGAACGACGGAAATGCGCCCGCGGGATATAATCGCGATTTTATTCGCTCGGTTGAATAACTCCGGAAGTTATGGATATGAGCCGATATTGGAGGAGGATGAAGTTCTATATGTTTGTGTACGCTCACGTGTATAGCACGTTATGAATTCATGCTTACCTATTGTTACAAAGTTCGTATTGTTACCAAAGATATACATACATGGATTACCAGCATAAAGCAATCATAAATGATGCCTCAAAACCCATTTTAATGTTATTGTTTTAATAAGACACATATGCCGGTTCAATTTTGCAGATATTTTTATTGAAATATAAAATACAGATCTTGAGGTCAGGTACGGAACACAAGCTTTGTTCGAACCCCGAGTTCTAAGCAATTCGAGAACTAATGTTCATGTGCGGTTAACTTAAGACGTTCGGACCTCGCAATTCCAAAATTTGAAATCCTAGAATCATAAATTCGTATGCCTGTAGTTAATTCCGGAACAGTTAGGAATGGTTGTATCCAGAGCAAGTATTTGAAGTTCCCCGTTCAATGAAATTTGCACAATAAGTTATTGGATTGGCTCTTATCCTGTCGTTTAGGTCATTTCATTACCAATCTAAATTATAATAATGTAATATATAACTTTCGTAATAATACCTTCTGTAGGATTTTTTATGCAGAAATATTTGAATTTTCCTCTTCATATTAATTTAACTTGTCATTGGAAGGTACATTTATTCTTACGTAAGTAAATGTTGTTTAATATAAAAAAGTATATTGTGTCTAACTTGGTTTCCGGGTTGGAACCGCGTCTGGTTTGGCGTGGGTGCCGACGTTTCGTCCACTATTACAAGGGACATCTCGATGATCATCGGCAGGCAGCCCTGAAGATGTCCCTTGTAATAGTGGACGAAACGTCGGCACCCACGGCAAACCAGACGCGGTTCCAACCCGGAAACCAAGTTAGACATTGTGATTTCATCCGCGAAAGCCTACACCTGAAAGTATATTGTGGTTATTATATGGTGAAGATGTTTCTTTTTGTAGTAAAATACGTCTTACCAGATGTTACCAACTGTGTAAATTATGTTGGCTGTCTGCATATTTTCTCTTCTCCGCCTATTCTATATTCGGACCGTTACAAATTTGAATCAATCCGGAATTGGATAAGAAACTGCCATGCGCTGTACTATTCAGAATTTTAAATTCTTGAACTATTCTGCAACTACCTCGAACTACGGGTTCGAACAAACCTACAACATCCGCCAAATGCCCGCCTCGACTTTGTTGGCAAACGTTCATCCTCTTCATTCAACTTTTGACATAATTGCGGGTGAATTTCGTCAATAAATCCACTTTGAGTTCCGACATCGTTTGTGGATTGTTTCCCTTTAGGAAAACCCCAAGGAAAAACGTCCAACGGTGTCAGATTACACGATTACGGTGGCCAATTAACTTCTTCCTGTCTGTCGTGACTGCGTTGTTTCGGTCCCAGTGTGACAGGTTGCACAGTCTTGTTGAAACCAAACCATCAACATCAATTTCATCCAATGCAGGCCGTAAAAAGTTGGTTAACATGTTGCGATCAGGAAGTTCATTGACGGTAACTGCATTGCCGACTACATTTTCAAAGAAGTACGGCCCCAAGGGCTCCCTCAGCCCAAAATCCATACCACACGTTCATTCATCATTCGTTGTGGATGGCATAGGTTGTTGATGGATCGCTCGTTGATTTGCAGTCTCCTAAATCCGTTTTGTTTTCTGACGTACCAGTACAGACGAAAGTGCCCCTCACGCTAAAAATGATTTTCTTGGAAAAATCACCATCAACTTGTTGACCTACCAGTATCCAATGGACAAATGCCAGGTGCTGCGTATAATCTGTTGGCTTTAGATGTTGTGTAAGTTGAATCTTGTAAGCCTGCATGTCCAGGTCTTTAGTCAAAATTCGATATAAAGAGCTTTTGATGATCTTCAATTCTTGAAAACGATGACGAATCGAGGTGGATGAGCGTCCGAGCGACCCGTGCGAGGACGGCCACCTGCTTTAACATCCTCAACTAAGTCAATAGTCTCAAATTTATTACTTAAATTCTAGTATCTCTTCTCCTACTTTTATTATGTGTTTTTTCGGGATTGCTTCCCACTATCATTGTCTTCTCTATATTGATATTTATATCTATTTCGTCCAATATTTCCTTGTAAATCTCCATGTTTATATTAAGTGTTTCTTCGTCTTTTGCAATCATTACCATATCATCCACAGAGCATATCTCCGATATTTTTTATATATTTTAGACTCTTTCATATGCTCCTATTCCTTTTTCTAGCATCGGGCTCAAAATGCATTCTTGCCTGAGACTTCCAGTTGTTTGAAACATATCCGATCTGCTTTGGTTTGTTCTTGCACAATTCGTTGTTTCCTTATATATAAAGTTTGCATCCCTCTTTCTATTATTCCCGGTATTTTCCCATTTCTTAGTATCGTCCATATGTCTTCTCTATTAACCTTGTCAAATGGTTTCTGTAGGTCTATAAAACATAAATGTGCTTCTTTATCTTCTTTTATTGCTTTTTCTCCTATTTGTCCCATTATAAATATTGCATCATTTCTTGGTCAAAATCTTCTAAAGTGTGTTGCAGTTTATCTCTCATACGTTTTGCTAATATTCTAGTATATACCTTTGATGTCATCCCTCTGTAGTTGCTACAGTCTTTTGTGTCTTCTTTTTTGTAAATTAGTGTTATTATGCTTATTGTCCAATTATCTGGGGCACTGTCTGCCATTATTTTGTTCACTATTTTCATAAGTTCTTATATGGATATCTTTGGTAGTGTTTTTATACCATACATTACAGTAACTAAATAGCCGGCCACACACGAGCGAGATTTTCGAACGATCTTTTCCGCCGTCCAGATCTGTCACTCCGCTCCCCAAATCTGATATTCCGCGAGATAGATCTGTTGCCCCCACTAACCTAATTATGTCATCGTTCTGCTCGCTAAAGGCTTTGATCTGTAAAGCGACAGATCGCTTACTTGATAATACTTTTTTCTTTGGATTTCGAAGGGAGCGGACTTTGCCAATCCCGATCTTCGTCGTCGGCCATTAACATACAGTTTCTTCCATACCTTTCTTAAATTTCGGCTCCGCCAATATCTCTTTCCACTTCCGTCATCCATTTCGATTTTGGTCTTCTTTTTCTTCTTGTCCTTGCCTCTCGGCTCCCACTCCAGCATCGCGTAGATTGTCGTTCCTGGTCCTGATCTTCAAACATGCTTCAGCCATCTTGCACTCTGCTGTTTTATCCTTCTAACTATGTCCACCCCCACCTCCTGTATCAATTCAATATTTGTTCTTCTCCTATATTCGTTATCCCTAATTTTTACTGGTTCTACTATCATACGAAATGCCTTTCTTTCTATTAGACACAATTAGAAATAAAAATTACGCAAAATCGAAAATTGTTGTTGTTATCGGTGCTTCCTTTCTGCCTTTCGGTTGTAAAGGATTTTGAAAAGTCAGTCGAAGACAACTTGCAAATAAACTGAAACAATTTCATCGAGAGCTGCATATGTATGTATATACATACATACATATGTATGTACAAACATAGCTCGTTGGTCCAACATTTTTCGTTACTATTCACGCTATCCGCTTCTACCCGCGCAAATTACGCCCGAAATTAATTACAACGCGCTAGAAAATTCGTCAGATGCACTCAATTTGTTGACAGTACGTGCCCAAAACGTATTTGCCCAATAACTGTCCGGTTTACGGCGATCGGCGAGTTGATTAATTGCGCCAAAAGAGCACGTCAAGAGTGATAGAACAAGGTTCGTACACATGCGAGTGATCATGAATATATTTATAATTGTCCTGTTTACCGGTTATTTATGTCTCCCGTTCTTCGAAAAATTTCGACGTAATAACCGGATACTTTTCCACGACTCGTTAGATGGATTCTTTCGGTCAAGGCGAGATTAATGCTGACTTCGTGACGGGACACAAAGAAGGCGGGATCGAGGAGTTGTAGGGATTCGCATAATCGCAAACGATCAATCTATCATTAGCTTCGTTGTTGATTTGCAAGTTTCAGCACGACATTCAAAGTACTTTTTTATTTAGTTGTAATATTCTGGCGTATATTGCAGATTTTCTAGCTTAATAGGAATCATCGCGGTACAGTAAACTCCCGAAGTATATTCCTGATCGATAATGAAATTCTTCGATATCTTATCGAGACACGAATTAGTACGACTGCATTCGTAATTCTCGACGCGAGCGCCAATTCCTCGACATCACGATTATACGTTTCGTTCCGACTTTTTATTCTTAACCGAATGGAAATGTAGAATGTATGTAGTATGTAATTCGTCAAGTAAATTCGAGACAGCGCGCGATGTGCTTCGGATTATAATGTATGTGAAAGCAACGCCCATACTTCGTAAAAAGACGCTTCTTCATTTAAATTCATCGCATATGCGTTTCGACGACGTAAAAGAAACCCTCCACCGCGAGGTATTTGGCTCTAAAAATAAAAGCACCGGGTACGGTCGTATGGTAATTGCGAAATTTCATTTTCCACGCGAAACTCTGGATCAGAATCCTCAAAATATTCTTTAAAAAAACGAGGGTAGAGTAGAGATGTAGATGATGGAGTTGATATCTCAAAAACATGGGTTTTCAGGGCTTCGACAGCTTCTTGAGGTCCTGAAAAGCTCCGTCCGCGGAGTTTTTGTTTGATTCTCGGGAACGGCGATAAATCAGGTGAATATGGGCAATGAGACATTAATTCGATGTGTTTCTCCTTCAAGTAACTGAAGGGGCGAGTGGATGAAGGGGCTAAGTGACGAATACCTCTTTTTGAGAAAACAGAAATTTTGTTAAATATCCTGGAACTTTCTTATTATAACAATTATTAAAATAGAATTTTCAGGGTATATTCCTTTTAAAAGTAACCTGTTTAAAAGACGTATGTGGATCATATGATTCTTTGTACATATAGCTTTCAAAATTTTCAATTCTGATCCATTTTATTCCATTACGGAAGTTAACTTTTTCATTTAAAGTATTCTTTTTCTGTTTAGTAGACCCATATTTGCAGATAATTTTTGAAAATCATAAAAAAGATGCTCCATATTATTAGTCGCAGAACCTTTTTTGGATGCCTGTTGTATTAAATTTCTATATTGGTCTGGTGTGTAAACCGTTTCTGTTTTCCGCTTTGACTTTTTCTATTCGACCAAAATCCCTATCCGAATCTAAATAGGTATGCCCAACCTCGGGGAATTTATGTTCAATAGATTGAAACACCTTCTTTAGAATTAAAAATTGGAAGAAACAAATCATTAGAACATTTTTATTTTGACCAGCACATGAGTCGGACCATATACGTACATAAGTGATTTCTAGTTTAAACTTGATCACTGTTTTGAATAAAGTTCCACAAAGTACTGATTACTTCGATGCTACCTCGGTTTGCAATATTTTCAGTCCACGTTTGCATGTATGGTTTTTCTCCGTCCGTTGAAATGGAATGTATGCCCAAGTTGTAAAACCATAACTGTCTTAGATAAAATGCCTTCGAAGTTGTTAATTTTGGTAGAGACATAGTTTGTTGGAGATCAACAGTTAAATATAACACATCATGATTTGTGTGAGCAACTTCCCGGTCAGATTTTAATAAATCAAAGCCTCTTTTCACGTTTTCCCGATGCTCCGCATTAGATTCTCCGGAGTCACATTTACTGCATGTGTCACTTTTGGGGTGACTAAACGACAAGTTAAATTTAGTGGAAAATATATTTGCATATGAAGTCTTCTTTATCTTAAATTTTTCAGGCTTATTTTCACTTTCACAGTTTTCTAAATAGAGTCTGTGCATAATGGAAATGTTTAAATTAGGCGCTAAATACATTTTATAAGGATTATTATTGCGGGAGTAATGGGAGGACTCAGGTCTTTGATGTACCCTGCTACTTCGTTAATCATTTTATGGGGCCTATTTAAGTGACGTCCACGTTGGTCAGGTGATGGTGCTGATGAGCCTTTCTGTAATTTCTTTTGAATTATTTCTACTTTTTTTTTGGATTATTTGATAAAGCGCACAGAAAGCAGTCTTGCATACTTTCATTTGTTTATTATTTCTCGTAATTAAGTAATCGTAGGCAAAAGATTTGTGTTTCTTTGCTGATTTAACTATTCGTTTAGTAGACCTCCCAACAATACTTTTAAATAGGATAGAATTTTTGAGTTGGTATCAAGCAAATAAAATTCATTAAAAATAGATTGTCGTATGTCGATGTTAAAATTTTTACTACATTCCAGTCTACATTTGTCACTGCATAAATTATCAAGACATACCTTCTTGTCGGCCACCTCATATCCTTTTTGAGATAGGTACTTTTTTCCGTGTGCTCTCTTTGTTGCAGCTTCAACTCTTTTCCAATTTTCTGGTTGTCTAACCCTTCTTTTACAAACCTTTGGTTTATCCGGAAATATTTTTAATTTTTTGGCTTTATCATTTAATTGTTTATCAGTGTTGCGTATATCTGCTGGGTTTTTAATGTTGTGCCAACTACTGCTTGTTGAATACTTTCAATGGTTTCCTCATTTTCAGAGTATTCGCTTTTACTAGGAGAACTCTCATCACTTTCATTGCCTGAAGGAACATACTCGTCACTAGACTCTCCATCACGAAAATCGCTAGAATCTAAAATATATAGAATACATATGACAGTTATAGCAAAAGAAAAGTGTAATCTTGTAAAAAAACACCTTTATCTGACAGATCTCCGAAGAAAAGCTTGCATAAATTAGATGCATGTGCAATAATAGTATCAGTACCTGGACACAGATCCGAAAAATAAGTAAGTAATTGCGTATACATACAATTTTCTATGTTTTGAACAATAACTTTTCTTGCAGAATCTTCTAAAGCCTTTCTAACCATCAATTTTCCACGAGAAAGCATTTTTTCGGTGATTTTTAATGCTGCCACTTCACAATTTGACAACTAACTTTTGAGGTTAAGTCGCACCAGTCGCACTAAACGCTGCTGTTGCAGTGGATAAAGAAGTTAAGTAGCGCTGATATAACAATTTGAACGTGGAAAAAGGGGCTATATGAATTGAACTCCTCTATTCACTTCATTTTATTAACACGGTGTAATATAACCCCTTTATCAACTTGATATATTTTAAATTACAACAGAATTTGCGTATTTGAAAGGTTTAAAAGCTTCCTTTGCACTTAACCTCTTCATCTAATATAGAAAATGCAAAATTTGAAAAATGCCACTTAGCCCCTTTATCCACTCGCCCCTTCAACGGTTTGACGTGCTGTGTGAAAGCTGGCATTGTCATGATGCAGAATGATGCGACGTTTTCAATTGTTTCTCGTAATTTCGTCGATGACTTCTGGCAAAGAAATTGTTGTATAGTATTCGGCATTAAATATCCCTTGATCTTTTAAAACAGTGTTTCTGTTAATAGTTCAATAATTTTCCTTTTCCCATCTAAATAACTCCTGACAACCAACCCCAATGTCTATGACAACCAATCAGGAGTCGACAGATTTCTGGGAAAATATGACCAAGGATACATATCACGAGATACATTAATGAAAGAAAGGATAACTGTAAACACTGCCTCTTCAAAAATTAAAAATCAGAAATTGTGACAACCTGTTCCGGTCTCCCCTGCAATCTCAATAATAGAGGGATTTTCAATTTTAATTCGTCTTTTGTTTCCTGTCAACATTATAAGTTCACATTGAAGTTCATGTTATTTGCTCCATGCAACACTTTCTTTCATCGCCGGTTGTTAAACTAATAGGCATTGCTTTTCTCGGTTTCATAGCATTCTTAACAATTACACTCAAACCCATAGACAAGTTATTGTTAATTAATACTAGAGGATCTATAAAGTACGGGAAATATATGAAAAACGAGTTCGGTTTTCTCCTTAGCGTGTGAAATAGACCAATACAGAAATTCACTCGTTCGAAACCGATTCTCTTAAAGCTACTTTGCATCTAAAGCAAGCGAATAGATACTGCACGTGCATCCTGTGCAACGCCAAATGAACCGGCACTAACTGCAAGCCATGTCGTCGTAATGACTATAATTATTGTTACGATCAGCTGGCTAATACCAGATATCTACTACCTCTTCGGTAAAGATGGACGGAGCTACTATACTGTCCAATTTACATTCTTGTAAAGCAAATCCGTTCCTGCACTTTACAATTCCTTATACGTACATATGTACCTCGTATGCGAAGGTATGTTGTGCCATACCTTGTATTATACGCTAAGAGGTAATTGCGAGATTTATTCGGAAAATAAGGTGTGATCGACGGTACAACGAGTATGCTTATTTTATTATGCTGAGACTGAGATAGACACCAAAGCTACTAGCATTTTCAATTTTATTCTTAAAGTAGCTGGCGTGTCAAACTTGGAGAAACTTGCAGAAACAAAAAGTATACTGCATAATGTTCTTTTAAAAATATTTATTGGCAAGTCTTTTAGATTGTTTGGTAAGTGATCTTTACTAACTGTGTAGATACACCCTTCTGCACAATGCTTTTAGTAGTTTGCGGCGGTAAAAGACAAATTTCCAGACAAAGTTCTTGGTGCTTGAAGAATTCATAATTCTGCTTCACAAATAGAGCGCACTCCATCACGTACTGACATACCAAAGTAAATATTTTTTTTTCTTAAAAACATCGCTGAAAGAATCAATGGTTCTCATTATTCTCATTGTTCTGATTATCAATATGGCTATTCGTGGCGGTACTTTTCCCACAGTTTGGAAAGGAGCTAGATTAAGTCCTGTCTTTAAACGTGATGATGTTTCATGTGTGGAGAACTATAGACCAATAGCACTTTTGTCAAATTTTGCTAAAGTTTTTGAAAGCATTATTTACACTTGTTTGTATACCAATACAAAATCCTACATCTGACCCTACCAACATGGCTTTGTTCGTGGGGGTCCCCGGTTACCAATCTCGTAACACTTTGTCAGTTTCTTAGTGAACAGCTTGATACTCGTGGATAGGTGGATACTATATACACGGATCTCAGCAGTGCTTTTGATATACGTGACCATCGAATTTTACTTAACAAGTTATCTGCTTTTGGAATGAGTCCTTCCTTGCTGCATCTTCTGAAATCCTATTTAAACAACAGGTGCCACTATGTCTTTTACAACCGCTACAAGTCTTTTCAATTTCATCCGACTTCTGGTGTCCCACAGGGGTCTCATATGGAGCCTCTATTACTTGTCCTTTTCATTAATAACTTGTTAATGTCTTTATCTGTTCCCGTTCTCGCCTATGCGGATGACATCAAGATCTATCATTCTATTAAGACATGGGACGATGTGATCCTTTTACAGCAAAATTTAAATATTATTGTTCGTTGGTGTTCAGTAAATAAACTGAATTTAAATATAAAAATGCTGTTCTGTTGTCTCACTTGTCACAATTTCTCGGTCTCGATACTCCATTATTAAAGGGTCCTGTTTAAAATATGTGAAATGCACTAAATTAGTTTTTCTATATTCAAATAGGACTAATCTTGACGTGAACGTCAGGAGTAATGGAAGCTCCCTAAGCGTCGATTATAGCGGTTGTATCGGAATTCGGTTGATTAATGTGGCCAAACCGATGCTCCAAAACAAAATCCCCCAAGGGAAAAGGAAACAAACAGCTTCCATGAATTGATTCGTCGAAACTCTAACTACATTGGTGACCTTGATAGATGATAAACATACTCGTGTAAATAACAAATAAGTTCTAAAAAGCGAAGAAAATTCCATAATTTCATGAATTTAGATGTTCCTTATTAACGTGCAAATCAGTCACTCGAATTCAACAACCATCCTTCGTCATTCCACCGCATAAACGTGCATTGTTCACGTCGCGTTTCAAAAAAAAAACGTAAAAACGAATCCGTTTCTTTTCGTACAACATACATACACACATAGGTTCTTTAATAAACGCACCAGATTCGTATTCATCGAGCGCGTTCGGACAGCACGATTTTACAGTTACACGTCGAGCAACAAACAAAACAGCGAGACGAACCGGTCCCGAAGAGCGTAAAACGCTCGTTTATACTTCGAACGGACATTTATGTTTATGTATTTCACTTTTAAACGCGCGAGTCGAAATATGTAAAACGTGACGCCAGCGAGAATTTTAGGTAGCCGCGTCGAATGCTAATCGAGTAAGATGAAGGAACCAATGTCAAGAAAAGATATGCTTTACCATAATTCATACCTATGTAACGCATGTATGGTGCTAATAAATCCGAAACGATTCCGTAGTTAATAACAAGACGAGAACCGTTATGGCCGTGGTATGTCGTTCGCTGTTTGCGAGAGCGTAAAAGCATTTGTTTAACTGCCGGCGCACTTGTTAATGATGATGTAATTGTATATTTTCGTGAGAGTTGGCGAATTGGTTTACGTCTTTAGCGAGATGCTAAGCAAATGCTCTCAGTTCGCGTAAATTTAATAACATGAAAACTGGATAAATTGCGCGTGTTTTGATTGATTTCATGGAAATGAAACCGTATTTATACGATTATATGAGGTAAAAGTAAGTCAATAAATGTAAAAAATTGTCGTTACTTATTCTACTTGAACGTTAACATTCCACCTGGCGAGTTACTCGCATCGACGCGTGAATCGATATTTTGAGAATACACTTTGGGTATTAGCGGAATGTTAGCAGGGGTGCGAACGATCTCTCCGTGGTACGGTCGTAGTTAATAATAATATATTTATTTTTCCTTTAGACTCTCTGTAGATGTTAGATACGTCAAAATACATAAAATTACATTTAAAAAATAACATATTACGTTGAAACGAATTGAGAATAGCTTGTTTGCTTGAATTCTAATACCCACTTGACCCTGCTAAACATATGACCCGATTTCTCCTAGCATTCATATTTCGTTGTCTAAACAGTAAACATTTGTATAATTTAACATGACTGCTGGCTTGATAATGACTTAACCCTTTCGGTACGGGAGACGATTAATTAGTTTCAAACTATTATAATGGGTTAGTTTAACAGAGATATTCATATTAAACTAATATACAGCTTGTTTTCGTGTGCTCCTACCCTGGGAAGAGATTTGGGGGGTGGGATATATATGTCCCATCAGGAGTTTGGCATGGGACATATAAGTCACATCAGTCCTAAACATATAAAAAAAAAGTATATACATAAATAAAGTAAATTTTATGGTTTCTTCTTTATTCTTTCAAAATTCATTTTGTACATTTCAAAAACAAAAACGAAATAAAAGGCAAACATTTGAAAATTATTTTTGAAATGGTGCAAACCAATCCTTGCACAACGGTTGACATTCTTCACATAAAGTTTTAGTCCGTTTTCCAATTCTCTTTTTTGGCAACCTGTACACCGACGTCTCGTAGGTCCTTCAATTGACAAGTGACCATAAGGTTTCTTATTTTTGGAATAGTAACCACCATGATTAAGGCTTCTCCTAACGACCGTAGTTTTCTGTCCTTCTGCAATGAGACCTTCTGCTAGCAGAACTAAAAACTCAAGAAACGGTTCCTTTTACGATGTAATTTCATATATATGACCCACGAATTTACAGCTGACATCATCACCAATCTATAACAGCTTTCTTTCACTATTTCTGTGGTTTGCGGTGTACTTTATACATTCCGGATAACTGATCGGTTCGATCTACGCCTCCCATTATATTCCTGTAAAATGTTATTATTTCCGGACATTATACAACTTCAATTTCACCATTCCTTTGCTTCTTGTTTATTGATACCATTGAAGGACCATTGCACAAAAACCAGCCGGAGTAGGTTATCACATGTAACAACCGTTCCTAGAATTTTTGTTGACAACCAACTCCAACTTACGTAGAAACGGTATATGACGTAAACCGAGGCAAGAAATATTAAAATTTACCTTATTTACCATGCATATTTAAAAAAAAAAACGTTATTTGAGAAAACACTTTTATTGTTTGTTTCTATATACATATTTTACAGTAAACAATCAAAAAAATAATCCACTGTTTTTAGTCCTGTGGTTACTAAATATAATTGCCCAAACGCTTTTGTTTTTCTTTGATATCCCTCATTTTTTGGCAATTCATATGCCAGTGATTTACAGAATAGGTCATCTTCATCTTCTGGTGCTGTAGTTGATCTATTTTGGCCAACTTCCTTTAAGATATTTAAAATTTCTTTATCAATGGCTAAAAGCTCCTGAGTATGTGTTTTCCATCTTTTATTCCGTATGGATGTTTCTAGCATAGTTTTATTCGCGTTCGAGGATGACGTTGAAGCAAGCGAGTCTAGTAAGTGCTCAATCTCAAAATCAGCATCAACTGCAATTTCCATTATATTGCTTTCTATTACGTCTGCATGATCTGCCTTTGCAAGAACACTGCTATCCCATGCTTTTCTAGTTTTTATGTGGGCCCTTAAAAAGCTCATGCTATCATACAGCTCCCATATGAATGGCATTTCTTCTTGGCTTTGTCCGCTGGTGGTATGTGTTTCCTGAATTTTATATTTCTTGACAAATCTCTGACGAAGAATTCCCCATTGGATTTTGTCTTCATCGGTTACAGTGAAGAACGTTATTACATAACTGGTTTAAAATATTAAATTTATTTATTCTTGTCCCTCACCCGAGCAAAAATAAATAACAAGATTAAAAATGGAAAATACATTAGTGAATACAGCAATTTCGTTCCATACGCAGGAATCCCGATTTACTTAATTGCCAAACTAATATTTACCCATTTTGAGTTGTAATATTTCGACCATGACCGACTGTTGATTCTTGCGTAATCGGGATAATAACGTTTGCACGTACCGCGACGGGGATATTAAACGAAAACCGATTTCATTTCCGAGAGTAAAGTAATCTCCTTTGTATCGGGGCGTAAATATTTGCAGAGAACGCGTTTAGGTATCGGTAAAAATATCAAAGCAACTCCCAAAAACCACTTAACAAAGCCGCGCGGATATTGGATTTTCGCGTTTCGCTTTCGATTGTTCGCGGTTTCGTTTACTTCGCTTATCCAAACGTACGAATTCGTTATTTAAATATAGAACGGCGGCGCGTTACACGATATTCCCAATTCCTCCTATCGAGCGGATATTCGCGAAATTGAAAATTTCCAATACTTATTCGATATGGCATATGTATGTATGTATGTATGTACATATGTACGTATGTATGTACACTACCGGCCATAAGTATTTAGCCACATATGTTTTTTTCTTAATTCTTCCATATAAATTATCTAATGCAAATAATGACAGTAGATACGAAGAATCCTGGTATGTACATAGATGCATTTGTACCAAATTTCATTCATATACGGTACATTAGCGAGTTCATGGAAATATGAAATGGGTTTCGGTACACCTGAGCGGTAACAGTCAATGGGCTTTTTCTTGGAATTTTGGTGCAATATAATTTAGTTTTCAATTATATTTTGTAATAGAGGGTTCCTTATACCATATCAGTGTAATTTACATTAGTTGAAAATTTACTGCTGTTGTGAAAACACATAAAATGGAGTTGTGATTTGTGCATTCTCTTTTTAGTGTTATTCATGTTAAAGTGCCGAAAATAAAACAGTTGTCTGTAGAAGTGGGTGCTTTAATTGTTGCCTATCACAAAACTGGAAAAAGCAACCGCGAAATTGCACGCGAATTGAATATTAGTAGGCAAACAGTGGACTACAATGTCAACAAATTTGTCAGTAGCGGCAGTTTAATAAACAAAAAGAGGAGTGGACGACCAAGAATAACGATGCCAGCAGAGGATCGTCGAATCGTAAGAATAAGTAAACGAAATCGACGAAATACAGCATCGGAAATAGCAGCGGAAGTGAACAAGGGACGCACGAAACCGAATAGTGTGACTACAGTGAAACGGCGCTTACGCAAGGCTGAACTCTACGGACGAATAGCGGGAAGAAACCCTTAGTACGAAAACAAAACAAGCAGAAGCGCTATCAGTGGGCACTAGCACACCAGAATTGGACCATTGAAGATTGGAATAAGTGCTGTGGAGTGACGAGTTCAAGTTCGAAATTTATGGCTCACGCAGACGTGTTTTTGTTCGGACGTCGCTGGGAGAAAGGATATCTAATCAATGCATTGTGCCGACCGTCAAACACGGAGGAAGTTCGGTGATGATTTGGGGATGCTTTGCAGGTGCTACTGTCGGAGACCTAGTAAAAATAGACGGCATTCTTGGAAAGGAGCGGTATAAGGCTATTTTAGAAAATAATGTGGTGTCATTAGGATTGCGCTTATTCGGATAAAATTTCACATTTCAGCAGGATAATGATCCGTAGCATAAAGCTAGAATATGCCAGGATTATTTACAACAAAAAGAAGAGGAGGGCACCCTCACAGTAATGAAATGACCTCCCCAATCACCCGACTTGAATCAAATTGAATTATTATGGGAAGAATTGGATAGAAGAGTTAAAGAAAACGCTCCAACATCTTCCCCCACATTATGGACACTTCTCCAAGAACATGGGAATAATTTATCGTTTGTATTCTGGCAAAATTAATTGCTAGAATGCCGCGATTATGCGCTGCAGTGATAAATGCGAAAGGCGGCTATATTGACAAATCTAATATTTGACATGCAATTTATATAACATGTTAGTATGAATGTTTTTATGGACGTATTAATACGTAAATAATTAGTATATATCATTAAATCATTTATCCACTATTCAAATGCGAAGTGTAGTGTGTAGTGCGGTAGTGTATATAGATAGTAAAAATTCCAACACGTTTGAGATCCCGATGACACTGTGAGAATCGCAGGTGAATGAATTTATGGAACATATCGAAAAGTTGCCAATATATATGTAACTAGTTCGGAGATCTTTTGTATTTAGATGTTTGGGAACACCGAATCGTTAGATGTCCCGAAAATTTAAAATCGCATCTGCGGTCTTTCTAACTTTACATATTCTCATCTTGTGGAAAGTTTCGTCAATTATTGTAATACGTTACTAAATGCACTTAAGAATATAACAAAAAAGGAATATAGAAATTAAATCATACTTGGGGAAAGTCTTTAAAATGTAAGTTTACAATATACCATTTTGTCTTTTATTGTAATTAATTTTGTGTGGCCAGCCCCATTTTATTATTTTGCATTGCTTATAATTCCATCAGTTTCTTTCGTTTTGTGTTAATTTTCTTTTATTGACTATCGTTCTTAGTGCTGTACTTATTTTATTATACTAAGTTTATTGTCGCGTTAATGGATGTAACATCTGTTGGGCAACAAAATTACCATTACTATTATTATTATTATCATTATTATTCTAAGAATAAAAAGAATTTCTAACGGCGCTTCAAATAAAATCCAAGAAAACGCAATTTTGTAAGAATAAAATAAGGCTGCTAGTACGACTTATTGCTACGATACCGTATAAATATTCTAAGTATGAACTCTGAATGCAGTTGCTAAAATCCTTCCTGTCTTTCCATTAAAGCTATGGAATGTAGGTCGAGCGATTAAACCACAAATTCGTTTGATTACAAAATCAAATTTAATGGTTCTTCAATATAAGACAGTTTGAACTAACTATCTAGAAACTAACAATAAATCATGAATGTCATACACGATGTACCTACAATATGGGCGCAAAGTTAGGGTTTTGTAAATTTTACCGACTCGCCGGTATAGCGGGTGCGATTGTGTGGAATTCGACGGAAATTAGATTAAAACTTTAGATAAACCTAAGACGATGACTTATAAGGGATAACAAAGATATTTCTGCACAGATTTTGCATTTATAAATGAATTTTATTCATGGAAATCTTTGGGATTAGCGCCACCACTCTTTTGGTAATTTTGAGCACCAGTCAAAGGATATTTTAGACTTTTATAAGCTCATTGAAATATTAAGGAACTTATAAGCATGTTTATTTTACTTATTATCATTTTACTAAGCCTTTTAGCTGCTCATCTACCCCATTAAAATGATAGAATTCAGATCGAGGAAGCAAAAGAGAAGATGTCAAATCGCAAATTCTTTCAACTACAGAATCAAATTAAATGGTTGTTCAATATACGTTTTAACGTTGCGCGTTTCCAAAAATTTCAATCAAAATGTGGAAGACTTGCATATTAATTAGACTTCTTTTACAACTACAGAGATTAGAAAGGTTTTATTATCCCGTTCTTGATTCACAATTTGAATTTAGAATTCTATCGGAGATTTCGTTACACACAAATATCTATCTTTAAGACGTTCCCATGACGGCGCCTTCATCTTTAACCGACTGATTATTCGCGACAGATAATTTAAAGTATTTGGCTTCGATCGAGTTCAACTTTAGCAATGAGGCTTTTAATAATTTTTTCATAAAATGCAGCACAAATTAGTTTCTATCCACGCAGGGTTAAGAGTGTTCGGTAGTTTTTTCAAGATCGGTTAAACTTAATTTTTTTATTGGTTCCAAAACTATTTTGAAAATTGTATATCTGACCCAGTGTGTGTAACAATAAATTACTAGTATTTTACAATGTTAAGAGCATCTACAGCTTTAATTTTTTTCAATTATAAATGAAGAACCAGTAAGCTTGCGAGATCGAAATTTTGCACATCGTGTATTCGTTACGATAGCTACGACTTATCATCGAGCTCTTTTGTAAATTCAAGTCCAAAAATGATGGTAAGCCCATGGTCATTTTTCTATACCCTAAATTGAGGTTAAATTCAACAACAAACAAGGAATTTACAAAAAGAGCTCGTCGATGGGTCGTAGCTATCGTAACGTATACACGATATGCAAAATTTCGAGCCCGTAAACTTACCGATTCTTCAATTATTATTGAAAAAGAAACTAAGGCTGTAGAAGCTCTTAACATTGTAAAGAAAAAATTAGTATTTTATCGTTACACACAGTACTTTTAAAGGTCAGATATACAATTTTCAAAATAGTTTTAGAACCAAGAAAAAAGTAACCAACACCCTTAAATGTCATAAGCTGGAATGTCAAATCAGAATCAACGCAAACAGAAACTGTAATTATTTGGGTAGAAGGAGAGAAAAATCAATTGCTATCAAGAAAGTCAGTAGTTGTAACACAAAAATATGTTGATACGTATTGTTCTTTAAATTCAATTATTAATCAACAAATTCGTCGAAGCTTGCTTTTAAACGTTTGCAGAGTATTTCATTAAAATGGAAAAATTGCCAAAATATAGTTTTATAAGGGTCTGAGGAAATAACTACGTTTATTCAAATATTTAAGTACTTAAAAAAACAGGAAATATTCGAAATAGCTGATTATAAGTAAACGATCTGTTCCGTTTCGTTCCTTTTACTAACATTGCTTTAACCCTCCGCGGTCGCACTGTAATTCCTTTGCTACCGCGGTCGCACTGGGTCACCTGTGTCCGCGTACAATATTCAACGCATTGAAATGCTTTAAAAATCTAAAAAAATTTCTAACTACTTCTCTGTTTTCACAATGTGAATCAATGTTCATTTAAAGCCCAACACTTATTATTTTTTACCCTGTAAGTAACTATCTGAGCGGAAACGTCCGAAAAAAGTGTTTTGGCTGAAATGTCAATAATAATAAAAAGATGTGCGATAGGAAAAAAAGACCATGAATTCTCATCATGGACATCCTAACGTTTGAGAAAAACCGGGTTATGATCAGTTCTGCCGAAAAAAGTATAATTATTGAGACACCTGAAAATGGACGATTTCAAGGAGAGGAAAATCGAAGATTTCTATGAAAAACAAAAGAATTCCTGTTTTTATATAAAAATCAGGTTTTTACTTGAAAAAATGTTACTATATGAAAACTTACATGATAGTCGAAAAAAATTATATTTCGCCAATACATGGGCCGCAGATGCACAAACGATGCTTCTCGCAGATTGGCTTTTCACACCGCGCACAGCAGTAGGATGTCTTTTTATCGTTCGAACAAAAGAGCACCGTTTTCTTTTTCGTAATTTACTGGTTCGTTCGATGGGTTCTGAGTCTACCTCGAGAATTTCGCGAATTATTATGCGTAAGGACGCGCGAAGTGTTGGCAATTGCAGCCGTAATATCAAATGTGGTTCAACCAACCCAACTGATAGTTCTTTGAAAAAATTACCTCTATTTAATGCCGTATTTGACGCCTGTAAATTATATAGTATAATGGAATTAATTCCCGCGTGATCGAGCATACCAAAAAAAAAGCCTTAAAGGCCACCTCAAAGTTACGCGAGCGGTGGTGTACGCATGGCACATCTGGTCGAAAGTATCAGTTCCACCTTTCGTGAGGTTGTAAAACGCAACTATTTCGGGTTTCCCGGTATCATTGTCCAGTCGTCCTGTCTTGTGTAAACTTGAAAGTAATAGAACGACCTTGTTTCTTTTAGGGCAATATGAAAGCAAGGTGTTTCCCTCCGCGTACGCGTAGCGAATGGTCCCAGCAGTCGCGGTTCGCGAAAGCGATGGTGGTAGTTCAGGCTTATTTTTCCGCAGAGTGCCAACTAAAGTCAGCCCGTACTTATTCTTCATCGTTCGCACCAGATGGAGGGACATGAACCAATTATCACAAGTTATGTTTCGCTCTGTGTGATTAATTGATTCCGACAATTTTCGGACGTAGTAGCTTGGAACAGGTTCGTCGTTTTCCAAAGTTGTAACTCGCCCTACGTAGGGCTCCGCGCTTATCAAGTACGACGTTTGTACGTCGTTCATGGATACTATTTTGATGCCATATTTGTCTGGTTTCTTGGGTATATAAACCTTAGCACCAAATCGTCCTCGGAAATTTAGGAGCTGTTCGTCGATCGTGCAGTACGTAGATGGAGAGTAGTACTGAGTGCAATTCGAAATGAATATATCCCAAATTTCCTTGATTGCTGCTAACTTATGCACCTCACGTCGTTCGGCCCTGGTTGTTTTGTCGTCGAAACGAAGGCACGCCAACAAATAATGGAAGCGATGTCTCTGCATTACGGCTCGGTATAAATTGCTCCCAAATCGTGGCGCCCATAAATCTTCGGTGCAGGTATGATTTTGCTTCTCCATTCCGCTCAAATACAATAATCCTAGTAAGGCTTTTATTTCGACGACACTTGCTTCCTGACAATGGGTTTGATTGCGGCCATCGTCTCTTCGACGGATTTCTTCGTTCGTATGTTTGACAACTATTTCCAATAACTGGGAAGAAAAAAGAAGACTCCAGGCTTCTAACGGTGTCTTCACATTTTTGGCCTCACCATTTGCCTTGGGCAA
This sequence comes from Chrysina gloriosa, assembly GCA_038088585.1. Classification (NCBI taxonomy): domain Eukaryota; kingdom Metazoa; phylum Arthropoda; class Insecta; order Coleoptera; family Scarabaeidae; genus Chrysina; species Chrysina gloriosa. The sequence goes on along the minus strand of CM076090.1, from coordinate 6,884,415 downwards.
ATACTCTTTCAGTGACCGTTGCCCTCTGCTTTCCGGAGCGATAGTATACCATCTGTAATCATTTCTGCCCTTTACTACCGACCGATGACGCCCTGGTCGACGTTGGTCCTCCTCTATATCGAAGCTTGTATCTTCGTCCGCGTCTTGAACGTCGTCGACCTCGTCCAACTCTTCATCTTTATCCGGTTCCTCTTCGGATAATTCCTCGTAATTTACATCTCGAGATTGCTCTCGAAGAATTCGACGCATTTCTGCGGGTGTTCTCTCCGTCATTCTTGAAAAAATTTGGATTTTTGAAATATTTTTTTAGTAAAAGAAAACAAAACTAAAATATTGTTTTACATACCTCCACACTCGGAAGTGTCCTAGACCGAAAAAAATACGATTTTCTAAAAAGCACTTTTGCAATCGCGCCGGTGGCACTGGGTCACTGGTGTCCGTTCTCTAAACTCACTCGCTCGTAGCTGGAACACCAACCGGCACAGGACGGTCAAACTAAGACTGTGGGACCTTACCTGTACTAAGTTTTTAGGGGTGGGGGGCAGATGCCGCGCTTTTTCGTTTTCGGGAAATCCGCAAGTCAAATTCCGCTCTGGTCACAAACGACCCAGAGCGACTGCGGAGGGTTAATAAAAATTTGCAGGGAATAAATTAAATTAGATAATAGATATAAAAACGAGCAATTATTCCTTCTTAACCGAATAATAGTAGATACTTTAGAGGCTTTTTGATATTTTTATCGTTTATAAATGCAAATAAAAATAATGGATATTTTAAATATGTTCTGAACACATTTTATTCTCCGAGGTATTATAGAAATGAACTAGCATTGATGTATAATAAAATTCGTGATGAGTTTGTCTTTCATTTATTGATGGTGAACGAAGAAAACTGTGAGTAACTGTACTTCCGAAAATTGGCGAATCCCCTTTTTTATACACACAACGTAATAAATTAGAGAAACTATAATCACACCTCCATTAGAGCAACAGAATTTCATTTTTTACAATGGACATTTCAAAAACTTTTTCCGCCCAAAATAATAAATGGCAGTACGAAAGATTTAATCGAAATTCTTTTCAAATATTAAACCTCATTATTAGATTAACATACATAATTCATTATTTTGTTTTTCATAATATAAAGATATGTGAAGCTATCTCACCTATACCTAGGCACACTTCTCGTCTTTCCTTTTATTACGCGGCGATTAGCAGAATCCTGTAAAGCAAAACACCAATTTTAATGCAAGAAAAATGAGTCTAAATTTAATTACAATTGTCTTAAGAGGATGATGATATCAAAATCAAAAATATCTATCTTTAAAATAAGATATCTGCCCTTAATTATTTCGATGTATAGAGATATGTTACATACGTACATTAGAAATTTAAGAAATCCCCAAATACGTCTAAACGTTGCGACCGCTCGAAAATGAAAATTTTAATTTTAAACGAAATTGTCCCTTAACTCGAACTTCATCAAGTCGTAGTAATGTAATTTAATCAGAAACTATCAAACCAAATTCCCTAATATTTCTACAAATACTTTACGTATAAATTTCTAGGTCACTTCTGTATATAGGAATTTTTCTAAAATTGTTTTTAAATACTCGAAACCTAACAACGACCACGGGCGTTTTTATCTATACTTCTCGACCTTGACGTTCGACAAGCCTCTTTTGCGCGTCGTAAGGCACTTGTGAAATCGAACGCGCTCTTCTTTGCTCGTTTCCTATTTGTCGAGACGATTAATTTGTGCCTCTTTTTATGTAAGTAAGAAATTGCGCCTGCATGGTATTGAATTTTTAACTTTTATCGGTACTTGATTTTCGAAGCTGGTGCAATGTTTAGACGCATTTGGGCATTTCTTAAATTTCTAATGCACATAATATGTAATGATATATAATAATGCATATGTGCATATCTAAATGATTAAGGGCGTATATCTTATTTTAAAGGTACAGATTTTAAGTTCGAATTATATAATTATGGTGATTATGATTTCATCGTATTGTTAAAACATATGTAATTAAATTTGGACTAATTTTTGATAAATATCATTTCTCTTGCATTAAAATTGCCATTTTGTTTTACAGGACCCTGCTGATCGCCGTATGATAAAAAGAGGACGAAAAATGTGCGCAGCTATAGGTGAGCTAGCTTCAAATTTTTTTACATTATGAAAAGCAAAATTATTAATCATGTAATAGTGGGGTTTGGTATTTTAAAAGAACTTCAATTAAAACTTTTGTAATACGATTTATTATCATTTCCATTTTGGTGAAATATTCTTCAAACGTTTAAAAGAAAATTTGGACGTATTTGGGGATTTCTCAAATTTCTAATGTACGTAGATATGTTATCTATATACATATCTCCTTGATTAAAGGTAGATATATTAGAACTTAAAGTATCTACCGTTAAAATAGGTAGATACTTTAGGTTCGATTTATGCAAGTATGGTGATTTTGATTTCATCATCTTGTTAAAACAATTATAGTTAAATTTGGACTAATTGCCGGTAAATATAATTTAGCACCAGACACTTTAACGAGTACGACGCTTTCTTTAACCGGAATATGGGACTAGCTTACAAATACTAATTTGATTGAATAGATCACCAAATCAAAACAACCACCAAGTTTATTTTGTAATATACTGGTGAAATTTTGCTTCTAAGCATGCGAAGTTCGGGCAAAACCCGTAAAAGAGCCCAAATATAGGGCGAATTTAGGTAAAATTGATATTTGAATTTTAACGTTATTTTGCGTCAGAATATACATATTTGAACCGGTAATTACGTAGAACATCGGACGTGGAACGCATAAATTCCGAGAAAACGCCATTCGAATTTGGGGTAAAAGGCGTAAAATAGAATATAAGGGTAAATATAGGGTGAAAAAGGGCAAACTTCAACCGCTCGTAGCCCCTAAACTATTAACGATAGGACCCCGATCTGGGATTGATTCTGAATCAAAGAAATAAGCTCTTTCGAATCGTGTACGAGAGAATATCGTAATTAAAAAAAAAAAAGCCATTCTGACGGTGAAATTTAGCAATTTCTTGCGATTTTTTGGGATTTTCCCAGTAAGGGTTGGAGTAAAGTAAAGAAATCCTACGCCGTGGAATTCGGCTCGTCAAGACGCGTCAATAGATGTGGGATTGAACCTATAGGAACCGAGATGTGTTTGCGATTTTTCACTATTTTTAGCATTTTTCATAATCTGGTACGTCAAGATCTATCCTTTGAGCCTTTTCCACGCCATCGTATGTGGGCCGTCATCGCACCGATTCATACACATAATTTATCGAATATAATTCTCGTTTATGTCTTTAAGCGAATAACACTTTTATGTGCCTCTATGCCATGGAATCGAACGTCGCGTCGGTAAACGTTTAAAGCATGCGATATATCTAAGTATTATCAGTCGTGTACCTTTTTTCCTCGTTTTTAAGTATTCCGCTCCGCGGATGGCGTAGGCCGCAGAAAAGAATTGCTTTATTCTCTCTCCGTTCCACTTAATCGCTTTCGACGTAAATTCATAAAGGCGCATGAAGTACCAACATATAACTATAGATAGAACGTGTGTCATACGAACGCTCGTTAAAATGTTAAAATTCCGCTTGCACATCGCACCGTCCACGACAATAGCAAAAAAGACATTGAATAAGCTCCGCGGTCGAGTAGGTGAATTCGAGAGAAAATTTGGAGTGGATCGCAAACAAAGTTTGATTGATAACACTGGGAAACAAAAACAAACAATTTTCCCGCAGTTTAAGTTCTTCGAGTGAATTTAGAAACACTGATGTAATTCGTCGCATAGTTATATTGTCCGAGTTGATTCTAGTTCTAATGATAAACCGTACTAACGAAAATATTAAGATTTCTAGTAATCTACCCTTGTTAACGTGTAAATATATCGTGACCAATCGCTCGAGAATACAAAAATGTCTTTTCTGTATTTTAGCATGCTAAATTCAAATTCGTAGCTCATTTCCTGTCATTAGGTCAGGATTTCTTAGATACCTCATGTTAGTGGCATTGCGTTCCTACAACGACCAACAGCTGAACATATCATTACCTTGTCTATTTTAGTCGTACGCGAATCGTATTTTTATGGTTCGAAATCGAAAAATGATTGTAAAAATGTCGAAAAAGTCGTGCAAAATAGGTGCTGAGTATTTTTGTTATGTTTGCGGCGAATGTATCGTTTCCTAAAAGGGCAAAGACAGATTCGATGAAAAATGCAAGCTCTTGCACAGTGGAAACTTCTGATTTAAATATGAGTAGTGGCATTGAATTTGTGGCAGAAGAAAAACGTGTATTTTCGCAAGCTAAACTAGTAAGTAACTTAATCCAATACCTGCAATTATCTAAACAAAAAGCAGAATTACTAGCATCGCTTATGCAACAATTTACAGAAGTAGAAATGAAGATTTGAAGCCGTATTTTACGAAAAAAAAAAAAAATAGATGTGCTATTGCAATGATGTGGTAGGTTTATTTGAAGCAATAAAACAACCCTACGATAAAAATGATTGGCGTCTCTTCATAGATGATTCAAAATATAGACTCAAAGCCGCTCTCTTGCATGATGGAAATCAAAAACCATCTATTCCGTTTGCTCACGTACACAACACCAAGGAAAACTAAATGACGATGATTGATATATTAAGAAATATTAGATATGATAAATGTGATAAACAAATTTTAAGAATTCATATGGAATGTATTTCAATTCATACTCGATTTCCAGGTAATTGGCTTGTTGGGATGCAATCTGGCTTTACGAAATACTGTTGCTTTCTTTGTCTACGGGATAATCGCGCCACTGAACATCATTACAAAAAGAAAGAGTGGCCAGTCCGTCACAAATATACACCAGCACAACAAAGTGTCTCTGTTACTCCACTGGTTGATCCAACTCGTGTGCTACTTCCTCCTTTACACATCAAACTTAATCGTTTTTCGTGAAAGCTCTTGACCGTGATGGACAGGGTTTGTAGTATCTAATGAAACTGTTTCCCAAAATTTCCTACGCCAAAATCAAAGAAACTATTGTTGTCGGTACAGATATTAGAAGATTCATGAATGACGACAACTTTGCCAAATGTTTATCGGCCAAGGAAGCCCCAGCATAGGGATCATTCAAAAGTGTTGTTCGAAACTTCCTTGGCAATACAAAAAGTAACGTCTATAAACGGATTGTTGCGAATCTATTGACGAATTACTGCAAAATGGGTGTCCGAATGTTGTTGAAAATCCATTTTCTCCATTCACATCTGGATTTCTTCCCCGACAACTTGGGTGAAACTAGCGACGAGCAAGGAGAACGACTATATCAATATTTACAAAGGATTGACAAATACTACAAACGGGTTTGGGATGAGGGTATGTTCAGCGATTATTGTTGGTCTCTTATACGTGAAACGGACCCCAAGAAATACAAACGACTGCACTTTATTTCGGATTTTTGGTATTTTACGAAATAAAGTAATGATTCTTCGTTAAAATAGGTAAAAACGGCTTTTACATTTATCAAAGAAACCTGACCTGACTGCAAAAAAAAAACAGACGGCTAATTCGTAATCAGCACCAAAAGTTACCTTAAGAACTGCTTTCAGCTGCTTGGGTACAACACCGTATAAACTTGTGATTTATTTCGAAAGAAAATTCCGAAATGATCGCCAAAATGCCCAAGAATTTTGGGATTTTTTGGAGCTGATATGAGTATCAAAATACTTCTTTTGCATAGCCATATGAATCTATTCCCTAACAACCTAGGTGATTACAGCGAAGAAGAAGAGGGACGATTCCACCAGGATATGAAGAAATGGAGGAAATAAGTCAAGGTCGGTGGGATCGACATATGATAGCGGATTACTGCTCTAACAAAGGGATTCCCCTAAACTGAAATACAATAGACAATCGTATAGATTTATAATTATAATTATATAAATATGAATTATTCTATTTATTTCATTAACCTCTTCGTCCGTATTTTACAATTATAATTCCAAGCTCAATGATGCCAATTAAAATCTTATCGACAGAGGACATTAATTTGATTCAGGTCATGCACAATCTCCCGTGAAAATGAAGCACGAACTGGTGCAGGGAGGTGACGACAGGCTCCAATAACTAGCTGTTCACTTACGTACAGGAAGAGGTTTTTAAAAGATTATGAAGTCCGCGCCGTATGCATATGTTACCACATCTAATTGAATAATTTTCTCGTTTTCTGTCGCGCATACGATCATCGCAGGCTTTTACCGCTTCTCGACGTAATCGTATCTAAACTGGGATAGGAAATTGGTAAACCAGACGTTTCTCACGACGAGAACGTATAGACGGAATTGTGGAACATCTCGACGTGGATCAAGATTGGATAACGTCCAACCGAAGCGTGTGTATAGAAGTCGCTAATCGATTTCGAATCTTAATGAGATGCGGGATCGTATTACGGAAGAAGAGCGGATGGATTCGGCAAAAGCGATTGATGTAGGCGTGAATTTTAGTTGGGGAAAGAAGAAGGATGTTTAAATTTCATCACGGTTGAAAGTTAGAAGGACGCACAATTCGGTATATAAAATGAAAACAGAAGTTTTAATGATCTATTCCAGTTTTGAAAAACAGGAGAGGTGTTATAGATCATTAAAATTTCTGTTTTCATTTAACACACCGAATTGTGCGTCCTTCTAACTTTGAACCGTGATGAAATTTAAACGTCCTCGTGGGACACCCGACAAGAGCGAAGGTCTTTACGCATTCGATGCATATTTGAATAAAAGGTAAAATTCTATAATTGAATAGACAATGTATAAAGAAAAAGTATTTCACTTCTAAACCGATGGTAAATAAGTTGAAGCTGAATTTGAGGTAAATTCGCGTCCGAATAATAAGAGCGCCATCTGACGGGGAGACGCAAATGTGTGTGTGTGCGAGCGAGAAAGAATTAATGAAAGAAGAAAGATAGAAGAAAAGCGTCTCTTTGACGATTTGAAGCGTCTCACATTTTCCCAGTTAACTCTCGTCGCAGAACCTCCCTAAAAGACCTTCGCTCTAAAAACCATCAAGTACAGATTTGGTAATACGTGCAATCAAATCGCATGGTATCTTTTACCAGCAGTATTTAGAAATATCCATCGATTATTTGAAGCGGTATAAGTCTGATAGGTGTTGATAATTTCAATCTAAACTTTCCCTTTAATATCTTTACAGTATATATAGCTATATATGCAAATACATCTTTAAAGAAAAATTTGCAACGAATATGCACGACCCGGTATCGCTAATTTATGTATACGGGTCGCTAATTCCACACAGGCTAGGACACATAACGCGCTAATTGACATTCCTCCAATTACCTTAATTAAAGCTGTGACCACAGGCTTCACCTATTTATTATATACGTGCTTATGGCGTGTTTGCAATTCCATGCGCTTTCGAACAAGATATACACGGCGCTGGCGAATTCTGTACCCAAAGAATACTTCTCCGATGAATGCTGCGCTAAAGGGGATGACGATAACGATGGAGATACGTTGAAATTAGTTAACTATATACGGCAGGATTCGAGAAAAGATTCCATTATTTCATTGGCGTATCTCGCTGATATATTTCGGTTCTTTAGGTGGTGACTTTCAATTAAAAAAATTTTTAAAATGTACTATGAAGTAAAAGTTTGGGAATCTCTGAAAGAGTTCAACCAGGAGGTTCAGCACGACAAGGCTGCATCTCTCACGACACAAGACGGTTCGTTGTGGAAGCTCTATAAAACAATCAGAAATACGGTTAGAAACCCACCAAACCCTCGAAGGCACACATGGTTTGGGCTTCTCTCCAGAGAAGAAGGTCGAGATCGATGCGGATCACCTCGAAGAGGTTTTCCGCAGCGTTTTCCCTGGAAAGGACGAGGAAAATGACTTCCTTAGAGAAGTGAAAGAGGTTACTGAGCTCTCAGTCCATGCAAATAACACCGCCATCTACACTGATTACACATGCGAGAAGACAATCAGCAAGCGCCTCCAGAAGTCCACCAATGGTTTCTTGAGCTGGACGTCTCGATGGAAGCTGAAGGTAAGCGAATACGTAGGAGTTTAACGCGAAGAAAGCCTTAATGGGTAACGTCAAGCTGCCATGGGGCCGTGTAAATACCTAGGACCTTCGTCCAGATTATACCCTAGAGAGAGGAAGCAGGTTGCAGATGTCCGCACCTGATTCATCACTGCCCGCAACATAATCAAAATTAAACATTTATACTGATAAATATAAACATATTAATAGACTATAAAAAATTAAATAAACAAGTCCTCATAAATTCTGTTAGCAGACCGACTCATACGATGAAGAGGAGGATTGAATAAAATATTTGTTCTGGGCGTTGAGCACACGAGGTAGTTAACAAATCTGGAAGACCGATGTGGGACATGGAATTGTAGTTGAGATGGTAAGGGAGAACAGTCAACTGTCCCATAAAGTATCTTCCAAACAAAGCGAGTCCCATGAATTTCAAGGAATTGTACGTTGTGCCTGACAAGCAAAGAATCATAATCAATGCCTCTTGGAAGGTATGTACCGTCAAGTTTAAAGGGCATGTATTTAAGAAATTTTCTTTGCCAACGTCCAATGGAGATCTGATGGAAAACCTAGTAAGGTAACCATACAGGGGAACCGTATTCTTCAAGCTGCTGACAATAAGAGCAAAGACTAGACACTTAACCTTCCTATACTCACGTCAAAATGAAAGACGTATACTATACTATATAAATCGGTCTCACAGACCGTATGCGTGAGTATAGGAAGGTTAAGTACGTCAGAATTAGTGAAATATTTAGAAGTGCGAATGACAGAATCCAAGCTTTCGAGATGTGGATGAACAAAGCTCTTCGATACGAAAAGAAAACTTAAGCTCACTATCAAAAGTCACTCCAAGATCATTAAAAGTGTCACATTTTCACTACCAATTTTGTAGGAGGTAGGAGTTATATTTTGTTTTGCGAGTAAATGAAATGGAGCAACATTTTATAACATTAATCCTTAGCTTATTGGTAAGGCACCAATGAGTCAGACGATGAAAAGAATGAATGAAATGACAAACACAACCGATGAATGAAATACATATAACAATGAGGTAGTTTCAGAACAGGGTTAATTTTGGCGCCGGACTAAAGTGACTAAATGGACATCCCTCGCATTTATCAGTGATTTCTAATCTCATCCGAACGGCACTTGTCCGATAAAAAACGACGCCGATCGAAATCGTTTAATTGTTGCAGTCCTCTTTTACGAAACCATCGCTTTATATTCCACGCACTAATTCCGTGTCCATTTCATTCAAATCAATTACACGCCCGATTAGCGCAAAATAGGAAAGTGAACGCTTCGCCATTGCTATTCGTTACGAACGTCCGATGAGAAAAGAAACCGAGGAAGTGTTCGATTCTACTGTTTAATGCGTGCGTTGTTATTTGTTTCGTTCGCGTTCGCGATAAAGTGACATGTAATTAACTTTCGTAGATTTTCGATAGATTTCTTTCCTTTCCAGTACTTCCTTTACCGGACGGATGATGATTATTATTCGAGCAATTTATGATCTGCGAATCTCGTTTCCAGATCGCCTAGACTTTCACGACGAATCGGGTTAATGATGGGTGCGAAGTTTCCGATGAAAGATCAAACAGGTACAGGGATAATTTAAGTTAAAATCTGTTTAAAATACAATACTGTTCAGAACTGGTTATATACATAAAAATGCTATGAGGAGCGCCTTTGAAATTGTTACCAAAATCGGTTTATTTGTTTAACTGTTTTATTGCTTTTCAAAACATTCGACTTTAAGATTTATACACTTGTCCATGCGCTCAAACCACTCCGAAGTTGGTATCTCAAAAGCTTGGTTTTTGAAGGCTTCGACAGCTTCTTGACATGCTGAAAATCGCTCTCCACTCATTCTTTCTTTGACTTTCGGAACAGAAAGAAATCGTCGATAAGACTGGTGAATCGTATTCCGGGAAGCAAAGCATTTTATTGGAACGAACGGAAAACTGTAATGGTTACTACGAGCAAAGACGATTCTATCTACAACGTCGTTTCGTCACCCATCACCGACGCAGTATTCGTCAATCTACGGATTTACACCCGCAAACGCCAGATTTTTTGGCTTAAAATGCGAACCCGTATTCGAATTCGGTAAATATGCGAGGCCCTCACATCTATTAGAGAAGATTGAAGTACACTTGGAAGAGAAGAAGGAAGCAGTTTATGGTAGAGGATGTCGAAGTATAGTGGAAAATTTTTGAAAAGATAATTATTAACGCTGCAAAGCAGGTGCTCGCCGAAGTAGAAATTTGTAATTAAGGACAGCAGACATCATAGTTGAGCGAGGCGAAGTTAATAGAGAGAAATAAAGGTTAAAAAGCTAAACTGGCAGAAATATTAAGCACGGAAATCTAACGAAGACTATGCTACTTACTAAATTCAAAGGAAGGAAGTGATATAAATGGTAAAAACAGCAAGAAGAAGGTCTTGGGTACATTTTGTAATTGGATGTCGAAAGGGGTGGAAAATGAACTAGAACATGCTATTCACAATCTAAAAGGGTTTAGAGGAGAAAAAGGCACAGAGATATTCCAGGTCAAAGATGGCGAAGGAAAATTACTGAAAGAACAATGCGCAAATAGAAGAAAAATGGAAACATTTCTACAGTGATTTGCTAAATGGTGCAAAAGGGGACTAAAGATAATAGTTAGAGATTGAAAGGTAAACAAAGGGGAAGAGAGCAATGAGAATAGGAAAGAGCAAATATCGCAAGAGGAATTCGAATAAAGATTAATGAGGTTGAAAAATCGTAAGTCTGCTGGAATTGATGGGATAAAGCCAGAAATACTGAAGAATATTTGGTGCAAGACCACTGAATGGAAGGAACATCAGAAGTTTGCAGTGTGTTACTATATAATATCCATGTCTTAATGTCCACAGCGTCAGTTCTTCAGGGATACTGAAAGGGCCTCAATATTCTTGAGAAAGCAGAAGTAATGAAGCCCAACAGAAGTGTGAGAAGTCGAAGAAGTTAGATTACTACAAGACCACTCAATGGAAGAAGAAACATGTTTAGAATTTTGCTGTATATCACTATTTAATATCCTCGGTTTGATGATCACATGGTTAGTTACTTCAGGAATACTGAAACGGCTTCAATATTCCTGAAAAAGCTGAAATGGGAGCGCGCAATACAACTGTGAAAAATCGAAGAAGTTAGATTAGTACAAGACCACTCAATAGAAGAAACATCTTTAGAATTTTGCTGTATATCACTATTTAATATCCTCGGTTTGATGATCACATGGTTAGTTACTTCAGGAATACTGAAGCGGCTTCAATATTCCCGAAAAAGCTGAAATAGTGACCCCCTACAGAATTATGATGATTCGAATAAGTTCGTTCAGTGGAAGATCCACCATTGAAAGAAATATCTTTAGAATTTTGCTTTGTGTCACTAGTTGATACCCACGTTTTGGTGTTCACATTGTTAGTTTCTTCAGGAATACTGAAACGGCTTATCAACATTCCTGAAAAGGCTGAAACGGTGGCGCGCAATAAAACTATGAGAAATCGAAGACTTTAGTTTAGTACAAGACTACTAAATGGAAGAGACATCTTTAGAATTTTGCTATAGATCATTATTTAGTATGTTCGGTTTGATATTCACATGGTTAGTTTCTTCAGGAATACTAAAACGGCTTCGATATTCCTAAGAAAGCTGAAATAGTGACCCCCAATAGAACTATGATGATTCGAATACGTTCGTTCAGTGAAAGACCCCACATTGAAAGAAATATCGTTAGAATTTTGCCGTGTGTCACTATTTCTAACCCACGTTTTGGGGTTCACATTATTAGCTTCTTCAGGGATACTGAAATGGCTTCAATATTCCTGAACAAGCTGAAATAGTGACGCACAACAGAACTATTGGGATTCTAATAAGTTCGTTCACAGGAAGACACCTCATTGAAAGAAATGTCTTTAGAATTTTGCCGTGTGATATCATACCAACGTTTTGGTGCTCACATTGTTAGTTTCTTCAGGAATACTGAAACGGCTTCTCAACGTTCCTGAAAAGGCTGAAACGGTGGCGCGCAATAAAACTATGAGAAATCGAAGACTTTAGTTTAGTACAAGACTACTAAATGGAAGAGACATCTTTAGAATTTTGCTATAGATCATTATTTAGTATGTTCGGTTTGATATTCACATGGTTAGTTTCTTCAGGAATACTAAAACGGCTTCGATATTCCTAAGAAAGCTGAAATAGTGACCCCCAATAGAAGTATGAGGATTCGAATAAGTTCGTTCAGTGGAAGACCCCACATTGAAAGAAATATCGTTAGAATTTTGCCGTGTGTCACTATTTCATACCAACGTTTTGCTGCTCACATTGTTCCGATGAATATGGACAATGAGATACTAATTTGATATGTTTCTGCCCCAAATAATCAGTTCTTTGACGTGCTTCCAGGGATTGTGGTGATGCAGAATAATGCGACGTTTCCGATTATTCTTCCTTGTACCAATTAGCATAAAACTGCGTATTTTAAACGTTCACACATGTTACTCGACCAACTGTTAATCTGCCATTATTTCCACAATAATAAATGCCAAATTTGTCAAAAATTGTAATGGCACATCATAATAGCTCCACCTACGGATCGTTTGTAAAAACATAAAAGGCGCCCCTCGTATCTTACATCCACACATTGATGTAAGTTTGAACGAGTTTGTTGTTCAATAGAAGGACGGAACCGATTTTTGGAACATTTTACTCTGAATACGTATTCGCGTAGTAAAACGGAATTTTTATGTATATCTTTCCTCCAATAGATCAACACGTTTAACAGCAGCAAGCTAATTAGGAACAATCTATCGTTGTTATCTCGTTTACAAATATGCATCGGAGCCACTGTTATTGGGATATTTGTTTCTCTGAATAATGTTGTTTCTACCGTCGCGTATGCTGTTTATGCGACTCAATTACAATCGAAATCTGTTTATTCGAAACGAATATATTCGTACGTATAAAATATCAATTTTCGAAAAATCGCGCTGACGCGAATTTCGCTATCGCAAACAGATTACGGACGCAACAGAAAAACGAATTAATCAAATTAGGTCCGAGCCAGTATTGAACGACAATAGACACTTTATTGATACAGGGTCAATTTACAACGTCGCCCCCGTAGAGCGTTTTATGCCCGTTGCGTAGTTCGAATATTCGCATGTACGGTCCATTTATCTTATTAAAACGTTTTACGCGTGAGTCAATGGCATAATCGGTGGAAAAATTAACGACATGTAACGATATCAAGGCGAGAACACTTTACATTGCGTTAGTCGATAATGAGATTAAGTAATTCGACATTGATACGATCTTAATATCAAATGAATTTAAATTATTGAGTTGAACTTGCAATTGCACATTTGGCTTTTATCGACATGGAAAAAGCCTTGATGAAAGATATAGGGTAACTTGTAAAACAGAAGAATAGGAGGCAACCTGATAGCAGCAATCCAAAGTCCCTAAAAGTCCCGAAAAATTCCAAGTATGTATCAACCATGGGGCATGTAATCTGAAGAATTCATTACTGGAGAGAGTCTTAAACAAGGAGGTGTTATGAGTCCTGTGCTCTTTACTATATTTATGGATGGTATTATTAAAAGCTGCAAAGGGAGAACGAAGAAGCTGTTCTTAGGGTTTCGAAACCTGCAGAAAGTTGAAATTAACAATTGAGCGTTTAGAGATGACATAGTTATAATAACTCGAAATAGGGAAGATCAACGGGAGAGTTTAACGATATAGAATGACGAGGTATAAAAAGCTGGAATGCGGATAAGCAAGACGAAAATAAAAGAAATGGTGTTTGCAGAGATAAAACAAGGAGAAGAAACACTTAATATATACGTAGGAAATGACAGAATAGAACATGTTAAATACTTTCAATACCTAGGAATAATAATGGAAGAAAATGGACAACATGATATCGAAATCAACAGACGAATAGAAAATGCTTTGAAAATATAGCACGCAATTAACAGAACTTTCTTTAACAAGCAAGAAATCTCAAGGGAAACTAAAAGAAAAGCATATAAGACCATATGCAGACCAATACTTACATAGGGAAGCGAAGCACGGATACTTACTGGAAGTCAGAACAACAAACTGCAGGCGACGGGAGATGAAATTTCTGAGGAGGATTGTGGGGGGGTACCAGAAGGCACAAAATACCAAATGAAGCAATCAGAGAACAACTAAGTATAAACTCTGTATTGCAAGTGTTCGAACAAAGGCAACTAAGTCGGTGGGGGCATCTTCATCTTGACTTGACGAAAACACTACAGTGAAGAGAATATTGGAAGCAAGAATTAAAAACAAAAGAAGAAGAAACTGACTTGGAACGCGAATATAGGGAAGATCCTGAAAGAAAGGTGGAAAACATGGAACGAAGGAAAAAGTATGACAAGAAACACGGTCATCTTGTTGCAGCAGCGATAAAGTCAAATTACATATACAATATTTTATTCTAGTTCAATTGCAATTATCTTTTCTCCGTTCTGTTAGGTTTTTAGGAAATTGATTGTACACTTTTTGATAATTCTAAAAGTGGGACGTGGACTCCCAAAACGTGGACTGCAAAAGGGTGTGGATTCTTGGGGCTCCATGCACCACGAATTGGGAAACGGAAATCGAAAGATGCCTGAAATGTGTGTAGAAGAAATCTCCATTCGAATATCCTTTGGGAATCTTTCAAGAAAGATCTATGGGAATAGTCTGAAAATTAAGCTTCTAAATCAGAATCTTCCTTGAAGGCTCGGGTCCATTGACGTTAAGAAATTTTGAGTGGGTTTAACAATGGGAGCTCAGAAAACGTTTATATCTTCGTGAGTTGTGACCAGCCATAGAATTATTTCCATAAATTCGAAAATAAACGTTAACCTTAGGGTCTTTCAAGATGAGGAGGATTCAACTAAAGTATATCAGTATATAGTAAACAGTATATCAAAGAGGATGGTCGTAAAGTTTGCGTCAATAGTTGATCATGTACACTTAGAAAAATCTTTTCTTAGAGAAAGAAATACATATATAGATTTACTTGAATATATAATTTTAAATCAAATGATGGAGTCTTCCTGTAAGAATACTTTTGCTTGAATATAAAGTATGTATTGATTTATAGTGAAATAAGGGATGTATTTAAATTATATGTTCAAATTGATAATTATTTCTTCGAATCAAAATTTAAAACGCTGATTGCAAATTCTTAGTTGTATTGACAGTTAACTTAAACATAGCAGTATGATCACTATCACCGTACATACTTTATGCATATGCTTGATTTTAAATGTATATTGAAATAAAATATAGCTTGCTATTCATTAAAAAATAGGCAGAACAAAGAAATGTCCTTCAAATAAATCATAAGATTGTCATAATGTATAAAGTAATAGTAAATTCAAACATAACCAATGTTTCTGGTAATATTTTGATTTGTTTGGTGGCAACCGTATGATACATTTGTATGTATGTTGAACTTACCATTTGTTTCATACACACTTCATATGCTTAAATTAAAGATTCGCTTTTATGTGTGTAGCTGCAATTTTTCGGCAAAATCAAAGAATGGTTCGTACCGAATGATTTATCATCGTTTGGTTGCCAGAAGCAATCGCCATACTCCCTAGAACTAAATTAGCAGGACGAATCATCCACCACCAAAAAAATACGAGTTCACATACAGTTGGAAAAACAATTTTTGGAACAACAATGGCCGAATTATTGAATCATCAATGAAGCCCCAATGATTTGTTTCCATTCTCATGGATCAAGACTTGATTGCTTAATCATCCAGTTTCCGGAGAGAGCAGTCGATGTCTCCAAAATGATAGCTTTGTGTATCCCAAAATTGTAGAAATTGCTTTAGAGAAATTCAGTTTTCGAATGAATCGAATTTTAAGTCCCGATGATTTGTATCCAATCCCATGGATCAAGACTTGTTAGCGTTTGGTTGACTACGACTTTCCTAATGGGCCTACTTTCAAATGGGACATTTTTGACATGCCAATTACTGAGATGATCATACCACGATTGAAAGATCCCAGAAAGCTCAACAATAGCATTTTGATTTATCATACCAATATTTCTATTATTTTAAATGTTCCCATTCTTTTGTCAAATGTACCCGCCTTTTATGATCCAAAGGATTTCCTCATTTTTAAATGTTAGATTTTGTTTTGCTTTTTATTTATCGCAAAAACTACATATGTCCCATTCGTTGATAACCGCAGCGCATGTTGAATATTTGTTAATAGTATGATTGTAACGGTTTCACACGAAATATGTTTGTTATGTTGATTGTCCAAAAGCATTCTATACATCTTTTTCACGTTCAAATCATTTGGCAAATATCTCCTTGATGAATCATTAAGACTACAGATTGTGGTGGAGACGTGTGGTAGAGACGACTGTAATAAGATTTACATCCTTTAGACCACTTTATATGTTATATTACGCGGAGCCTGGGGGCAAAGTACAGGAAAGACTGGAAAAAGATAACACGGGCAGCCAAAACTTACAAGGGACCTTAAATGGATTTCAGAAAACGTTTCGAGTCAAAGAAAAAGTAGAAAGATAAATAAAATCTACATAACTCTCAAAAAAATATCCCCACTGAGGCCTATTCTGCAAGTTTCAAGGAAAGTTGTGCAAAGAACTGCCTACATTGTAGCCTGCAGTGCAGTCCTTTGCATAACTTTCCTTGAAAGTTGCCGAATAAGCCTCATTGAGGATATTTTTCTGGGAGTTATGTAAATTTTATTTATACTTCTACTTTTTCTTTGTAATTATAACTCTCTCCATGCTCTTGGAACTATTTCTTTATTAGACGTTACGAGACCGCCAGGCTAATATTCAGTCTCTGCAACGAATGCCAAATTGTTGCGCATCCCCAATGTACATCAAATTTACCAAGAACTGATATCGTGAAAGGCATTTACAATGTAGAGAATATTTATTCATATAAAGTTAATTAAATACATTTCCTATTAAAACGATTTAAATAAAAAATAAATAGAATAGCTCATTTTAGAGATTGAAGTGGTGTTAAGTACTTATCTTGTTTATTTAAAACTGTTCTCTTCTTCAGTACCATTGTATACTTACCAACTGTTAATCTACAATAAGATACTAATTTCTTTTAATGATTATCTTCTAGTTTCATTTACATAAATAAAACCTGGATTTCTTAAATGATAGTAAAAATTTTCTGTTACAAGTAACAAAAAATTTGTTAAGGGGGCGGTAGTACGGTAATTCTCCATCGGTAAAATTACCAATAAAAAGATATAAATTTTATAGAAAGCATTCTTTAAGAAATAGAAAAGCGTTGTAAATATATACCACACACATACACTTGAAACATTTCAAAATCTAGAATTCCAAATTGCTATAACGACGTGAAAAAACAAATTAAGTTTGTTTAAAAAACGACGGAATGGGATGGTCGACGAAAAAGTCAGATAAAAAGTTATACAAAATACCAGGGTTGAAAAGAAGCACACCACATCAAAAAAAGAAGTTGTGGTTTACAAACGACGAACAGACAAAGAAAAAGAAGTACAATAAAAGGAAAAGACCAAAGAAAAGAAGTGAAGAAAGAATTCAACAGGGAGGGAGAAGTTAAAGATTAGAAAACAAATTACACTTATACACACTAGGTAATATATTTTGATTGTATTGTTCATTATTTTGTTAATATAATACTAAAATTTGATAAATATTATTTGTAATAATTTTTGCTTTCTATAAAATTAACTAAAATTCATCCTACATTAGGCATAGCCCAACAGGACCGGAAAGCTCGATGATGATGATGGTGAATTAGCTGTTATAAAAGTATTATAGTGAAATATGTTTAAAGTTATGTATGATAACGTTAGACACGGATCGGGTGGCGGTTGAAAGTGGACATTCGCAATTGCATATTCATCTTTGACGAAGACCTAAAGGATATGCATGATAATGGAGAACGAATGTTCCAACATGATATGATATCATTGATATCGAAGCTTCAACTACCAATCATTCTATATCTTCCAAGTCTCATTTTCTTTAGCCACCACGAATAGTTTGTCAAGAAACTAGTGCGTCATCTACATTTTTCTATGTGTGTACCACAAAATCACGAATTTTGGGCAATCATCTTTTTCATCTGTTTCCTTCATTTGGTTTCAGTGAATTTCATTTCATTTTCTAAATTTTCCACAAATAATTTATTCGTGTATACATGCACATTTGTTTATTCATTAACACAAAATAGTCTCGATTTTAATATCATTCCTATCTACAACCGTTTATGCTATTTCACTCATTGTAAATTTTGCAAGAAGTATGCCTTGTCAAGGCAAGTCAGAAATATGTGCGTTTACTAATTGGATACTTGCAATCGCTTAGAAATTTGTATTTCGGTTATTGTTATTGAAAATATATTCCTCTAATCTGGCGATAAAAATGACCTTTGCGATTATTAACGCATACATAAATATGTTTTGAAACGTACAGCGCTTGTTTGGTTCAAGATTAAGCCGTATCTGCCTAATGCGTGTATTTATCATTCTCTTAATTCGACTTCGTCTTCAAGATATTTCACCTGCATCGAAATTTTATGGCGCGTTTGCTCGCTAACTTTCCCTTTTAGAGGTACCTGTATTATCAATGCTGCGGTTAGGGCAACATTCCTTTGCAAACACATAAAGAAGAGGATGTTTGAGCATGTTATCTTATTTTTACCATATCACTTTCCCTAAGTTTACGTTCCGTGTATGTATTCAAGATATTGGTTTCGTCGTTTTTCGATGATAACTCGGATTATACAGGTTGGGACATAAATTTTGGCGCGTTTGGAAAAAATGTTTTGAAGAAAATAAAGTTCAATTGTATTAAATATTTAAACGAAAATGGATAAACGGGAAAGTCATATCTTCAAAATTATTGACAGTCTATCACATCGGTAAATTCCTCACCACACAATTGTTTAATAATAAATTCGGTGATGCACGTGTTTCGCTAGCACGAGCATTATCAAAACCTTATAAGATAGATCAGTTGTATAGTATAGTATAATGTATGGTTTTAGTTAATTTTCAGAGGTTATCAATTAGAAAAATTACAACAGGAACGCGGTATAATCAATTCAATCAATTACTCTTCTACTCGATAACTACGAGAAATTATAAGGATTCTAATTTATTAAGGTATACGCCCCCGTCCCACTAGAAATGAACTGACTTCAATTATTAAATACGTGCCCACCCCGCCGCTTTAGCGACTACAATTACGAGACACACGAACCGGTAATAAATGAAAGCAAATACGTATAAATCAAATAGAGACATGTTATCTCTACGTAATTGCAGATTTCGTTCGAATTAAAGGGAACGCGATACGGGCACTTATCTCGCGATACATACTACGATGGGAATTAGAATTTATCTCCGGCAACATCGTCGGATTCGCGGACTAGGCGAACTTGCAAGCTGTAATTTTGTAATTGAGCACGCTTTGACGTTTGATATTGCTTAAATTGCTGAAATATGTACATACTAAGAATGTGATTAATCTTTATATATATAATTCTACTGTACGTGTGTTTGTCACTGAACTCCTCCTAAACGGCTTGACCGATTTGAATGAATTATTTGCAAGCGTTTGGGTGGCGCCCTGGATGGTTTAGATTCACAAATCAGCCCGGCACATTTAAAAATTAAGAAAGAAAATTAGAGGTTAAACAAATTGACGATGTTTGGTGGGTTAGGTTATAACAGTTGTCATAGTGCACGCAAAGACAGTTAAGGGTATGACATTTGTGATTGTGCGCGCACGAATAATTGTTATGTCATAATAGAAGCAAAGTCAGCAATATCCATCACAGTCTTATTTACAATGCCGCGAGCGAGAAGATCGAATCTTTCACAACGAAGCCGTAATGCAATTAGACTGCGGAATATTGCCAATCAATCCACTGCAGATGAAGAAGAAATCGCACAAGAGAAGGGCGCCGTGTTAGTACGGCCCAATTTCGTGCTTCATAAACACAACAACAAAGAGAGGGCATACGTGAAACGGCTCGGTTGGCAATGAGAAATCGTCGAGCAGAACGCAGATCAACAACGTCGAGCCGCAAGAAGAAATAGATAAAGTCGCAAAATATAGTATATCACAACGTGTTTTAATGAAGATAATCGACACGAGTTCAACACATTCAGCAAATAGTTTAACAGAAAGTTGTGCTACAACGACATGCGAATCATTTGGTTTACATTCAATAAAGCAAATGCTTTGCTCCCACGTCAATTTACTACTTTTTAAACTATTATTCAACCTAATTAATTTTATCTTAACATTAACAAGTTAATAAAACTCAGGTAATAACTTAAGACAACATTTATTAATTCGGTGATACGAAGTTCGCCGGGGCAGCTAGTATAATATATATAAGAAATAAAAATACCCTTACCACACCTTTCGGAAATAATTCGAAATACGTATTTCAACAACTAAGTGGAAAACTGGGGGATTAAGTACGTCCAAGTCTTCAGTGTGCAGCTCGCTGGTGATACTGAATTCCCCGGTTTTCCACTGAGGATGGCAACTTAGTTGCCGAAATACGTATCCGGAATAATTTTCGAAAGGTGTGGTAAGGATAACTTTTATTTATTTTATGAGTACACACCATGACGGTGAAGTCAAAAGCGACGAAAAGTAGTTTTAAGGCGAAAGTGTATCTTTTGATATATCGCACGTTTGTTCTCATCCTTGAAAACATTGCTCCTAATTTGTGTTCCCTCTCCTATTTTGCGGTTTTACGATTTGCTACGTACATAAGTTATCTTTTATGTTTTTAGAAAAGTAAGAAGGACTATAAATTCATTACTTTACATGAATTTACTGTGTACAACATTTCATTTCTGTGCTTTGATATTTTATTAAATTTAAGTTTTGTAATAAAAAAATATATAAAACGATCATTTTTAACACTTGCATAATTTATTATTCCGAACAACCTTTATTAACGAAATTTTTCTTATTAGAAATTAAGAAACTAAATATTAAAGGGGAGAGGGGGAAGGTGAAATATTTTATTATTACTCAGCCTTCTTTTACGAACAATTCTTCTGGATAAGATTTTGCGGTATTTACTACAGAAAATCTACCTTATTAGAATTTCCTTTCTTTTGAATTTCCACGACGTTCTTGTTTTTTTTTCTTTAGTAAAATATAGCACAAATTAGCTTGTATCCAAGCAAGGCTGAACAGGACAAGGTGGAACTTCAAGTATTTAAAGATATTTTAAGAAGAATTTTTACTCATTCATGCGTCGATCCGGAGACACACTGCATATAGCTTGTTTGCAAGCCTTTCAAGCCAAGGGCTTTATCGCTGTCCTGAATTTTTCTTGTTTTTCATTTTCCACACTAAACTTACAAAGAAATATTTGTCACTGACATGACAAAGCGTGGAAGGCTACCTCTCCTTAAGCGGGTGTTGCACATAATAGTAACCACTATAAAAGTTACTGGTATAGTAGTAGCACTTCCCAACTTGGATGTGTAACCCCCTTGCTATTATAATAGTTAGACTGTTATAGCAGTAACTTGCAGACCGTAAAAGAAGTAGAAAAGTTTATGATTTTGCTACAACGTCGTCCTCAAATAAAATGGCGTCAACTGAAAGAATACGTGTCTCTGCAGAGCAACAAATAATTTTTAACAAGGGAGCAAATGGCGCAGAAATGGAAACATCTTTGTAAAATAAGCGAAAGAACGAAACTTGATAAAATTCGGAATGAGGAAATAAGAAGTGACCTAAAGCAGGAATCTATAACAAACGTTATTGAGAGGAAACAAATGGGATAGTTTGAGCATGTATGTAGGATGAGTAAAAACAGATTAGTTGAAACCATATACGAGGCAAAAGGATTCAAGAAGAGAAGCAAGGGGACACCCAGGAAAGCATGGATCCAACAAATACAAGACACGGGAGAAAAGAGGAAAAACGATCAGAGAGGTGATATAACTCGCCGAGGATCGGAAACTATGGAAGAAACGGAACAAAGAACGTTATAATAAGATCGAAGTTGAGACCCTCTACCAGGGTAGCAGGAGATAAGTTTTGGACAAAACAGAAGAATTTACGTTCGAAGGTCGAAGACCGAAAGATTGCTTCCCGAATGTATAGCACCCAAGGTGCTGGTTCTGTCACGGTGTGGGGTTGTATTTTATACTCAAGAATAGGAGATTTGGTACAGATTGAAGGTATCACGAGAAAAGAGTACTGTAGAAATATTCTGGAAGACAATGCTGCTCGTTCTGGTAACCGATTCATAGGCGATAATTTCCTTTTAATGCAGGATAGTGATCTTAAACACACAGCATTATTATCTAAGAGTTATTTGAATGCATTAGAAGTAGATAGTGTCTTACAAATAAAGTCGTGGCCTCCACAGAGTACCGATCTTAATCATATTGAGCTCTTGTGGAATGAGCTGGATAGAGGGATACAAACAGAAGATCCAAGTACCAAA
Organism: Chrysina gloriosa; assembly: GCA_038088585.1. NCBI lineage: Eukaryota > Metazoa > Arthropoda > Insecta > Coleoptera > Scarabaeidae > Chrysina > Chrysina gloriosa. The sequence continues at coordinate 6,861,782 of CM076090.1, read as the reverse complement.
CAACATCTTTCGGACATTTTACAACGGGAGTGGAGCAATCAACCGGCCAACACTCTGCCAAACCTTGTCGAAAAAATGCCGAGAATTGTTCGGGCAGTCTTGAACGTAAAAGTGCGATTCGATATCGTCATCGTCGTTGCAATTTTTACCATTCGTGAAATTTTGCAAAGAATAGAATAAATGATAACCTGTTTGAGCAAGGTTAGGTCTAAATTGTAGACGTAGCAACATATCCTCATCGAGTTCGAATATCTTTTCTCGAATAAGCAAGAATGAAGAAGAAACCCTTACATTGTCATGGTGCAAGATAATACCTTAACGAACACCTCGCTGCGGGGTAAATTTCTAAGTTCTTTTGCAATTCGGCCAAATTCGAGAAAATAATATTCTGTATACGAATACGAACTTCGAATGTTATTTGATTTGGTTCGTCTCGTTAGCCCCTAGCGATCCTTTTTAATCGAGGCTGTTCTGTAAATTATCGGTTCTTCTTCGCCAATTATATAAAAAAAAGAATTGAATGGGCCAACACTCTGTCAAAACTTGTCGAGAAAACGCCGAGAATTGTTCGGGCAGTCTTGAACGCGAAAGGTGGATTTTTCGATGAGACAGACGTATAATATTTTTATTGGATAAATACACTTATTTTCCACCATTTTATGTCATTAAAACTATATTTTGCTGTATCAAAATAACTTTAGGTTTTATTTTTAATTTTGTGCAAGTACAGCTCTCGCAATATAAGTTGGCGAAGGGTGGGAGTGAGTTCGCGCAGATAGAGGAGGGATAGATTGCCTATCATTCGTCCTGCAACGTAATGGTAATTCCTATGCACATCCCCACTGCTCGCCAATTTATATTGCGAGAGCTGTAGAACACTTGAACACAGAACATTGAACTGTCCCAACTTCCGTAAACGGGAATGTACGCTAAAACCGAAAATCGCTCCAACGGTTTCATCCACTCAACATGCTTTCCCCGCACAAAAAAATGTTTTCAGCGTGTCCTAGGACGGATTACCCACACACAAAGTTTCAAATTTGTCTGCATTTTCGGGTTGGGAAACTTCCCCGCGTAAGTTCGATTTTATCAATTTCCGGACTTGATCATTTGGTAACTTTCGGACTTAACTTTCTGGAATTCATACTCATGGTAGAAATGAACGTCGTCTGGCGCACAAAACTCATTTCCCGCATCATAACTACAACTTTGGAACAAATTCGACGACCAAAGAGAATTATTTATTAAGAGCTAATCAACCCGGAATTTGGACTGTACACTCGAAAATTAGCGCCCGGATAAAAAGTGGCGGGCGTCGCAACAGGGAAAACAAAAAAATGAGGAAGAAGAGAGGGAAAAAACGGCGATTTTTCTTTTTCCTCTTTTCCAGAGCCCGAAGGCGTCACGTCGTTGCCTAGCAACTCGCCTGCTCCTGCTGGTTTGTAACCGCGATCATCGCATAGCGTAGCAGCAGGGCAAGCCTGCGACGTCGGTATCGTGCCAGTACGAAACGTACTGCGAGAGTGAACGGATATATTCCCGAAGTTCTCGCGAGCGCTTCGTTCATCACATATTAGAAATACAAATTGTTCGCAAGTGGTTTATCCGCGAGATAGTTTTCGTATCCGTTCAGCTGCCCGTGGGTCAAGAGAATTCGACGTTCGCGGACGAAACGCTAATAGTGCCTTTTGTCGTGCCGTTTTGGAATCGTCGTAATTCTTTTTATTTCGAATCCTGGTGCTTTATCAATTATAAACTTAATACTCCCGACTACACACCTCTTGTGCTACTCAGGTGAGATTCTTTTTGTCTCGAGATCTATTTTGAGTTACACCTACTTTTACTCTATTATCCTTGCGCGTATCCCCAAATTATTGTTTTTTTTTTTTACAAAAGGAGGAAATGACCTTGTTTAATGCAAAAATATTCGTGCAGCTTGAGCACCAATTACATCGACGCCTCGATATCGCGAAAATCGTCTTCGTAGTGACAATATCGATTATTATCGCGGGACTTTTTGCATTGTCCGCGAGGTATGTTAAAATTTGAATGTAATCGACCTAGATAGCAACCTGTTGATAACAAAAAATTTTGTTATGATTTTACCATCGTGTTGGTGTGAATCAGATGTAAATAATGTACGTTTCGAAGTTGTACGTATTTTAGCTATTTTCGAAATCGCGAGCTATCGCTAAAAATGATATTTTCGCGGGAAGAAACATTAGCGATCAGTTTTTGTATAATCTCGCTTGAAGGTGTGTACATATACATATTATTACTATTATTAGGATAAACTCGTCTAGACGTGTGTATATTTATACTAACAATAGGTACACTTTTCTTAGATTTGTGTTACGATACTTCGTTAGATGAATTTGAAATTTTCCTTCATGAAAGGTCAAAGTTACGTTAAGAAGAAAAATTACATACAACGAACTCAAAAATATTTCTCCGCAGGGAACGCTTTAATTCTCATAATTAAATACCATAACATAAACATAAAAACAACAGGCGATTAATATCTCGTTGTATAATCTCCATTTTTAACAATCGCCCGTATTCTCCGAAGCATACGATTTACAAGTCGTCAACATAATTGTATGCTCAACTATGTATTTGCATTCGAATTAATTTCCAGATATTTTCCAAGTATTGCCTCCCACAATTATCGTGCGCTGAAAAGAATCGTGGAAACCTTTCTAAGAATCTACTGAAGGACTTTCAATCGGATTAATATCAAGGTCCTGAGCAAGTCACGATCTTCTAAACAGTAATAAAATTTTTCGAATAATTCTTAGTTAGTTTGGCAACTAAGGCATTGCAGATTTTCTTCACAAAATAAGTTTAAAATTGATGTATTCATGTATTGTCAATTTTTATCAGGAACCTCCAAGCAGCAACATAATTCCAAGTTCGTAAACAAGTTGGGTTTTAATGGGCCAAAAAAGTGGGATTTGATATCGTCATCGTCGTTGAAATTGTTAGCATTCGTGAAGTTTTGCAAAAAGAAATATCAAATAAACGATAACCTGTTTGCGCAAGGTCAGGTCTAAATTGTAAACGTATCAACATATCCCCATCAAGTTGGAATAGCTTTTCTCGAATGAGCAAGAATGTGTGGACTCTTACAATGTCATGGTGCAACAATTTAACAATTGTAGTCGCTTCCCTGGAAACGCATTCTTGAAATCTGCATTCATCGCCTCGCTGCGGGGTAATCTTCTAGGTAGATTCTTTTGCAATTCGGCCGAATTCGAGAATATAATCTTCTATATATGAATACGTACTTCGAACGTTATTTGAATCGGTTCGTCTTGTTAGCCCTCGGCGATCCTTTTTAATCGAGGCTGTTCTGTAAATTATCCATTTTCCTTCGCCAATTATATTTAAAAAAATTTAATGTGTAATTTTCCTGTTTTGTAAGTAAATTGCATATATCAATGCTATTTGTTGAGTAGCTGTCATGAAGCTCACGAGGATCCTATAAATCAAAGCTTTGCTTATATCCTTCTATGTGATATATCGTGCTTCTCTGCATTCTCATGTACTACCTAATGTGTTATCATTAAATAGGGCAAACCGGACTGACGCCCCTACTTCTCCAAATTTAAATGTCGCGCCTTGCACGTAAGCAGAGACAAAGACCCGTTTACACTATTTGATGGTAACACATCATCCACTCTCTTATCAAACCTTAATAATCACGAATTTCGGCTGGACAACCTGGATATTGTTAAGGTATGAGTGATGAATCCACAGAAGAAACTTCTAAATAACTACTTTGAAAACCGTGATGGAGAGGTGGTCTTCAAAGTAGTTCGCAGAAGTTTATTCCGGCGATTTTTCAGTCAAAAAATTAAATAAACACTCCGGCGGTCTAATCGAAGTTGGTGATTACCAAATCAAAGCAATGTAATGGTAACCTTCTTCATTATATATATCACATAATTCTTTGGAATCAACTCAATTTTAATTTTCGCCTAGAAATTGCATTTTCTTCTTTCCTTTGATCCTTTTGTCCTTGTAGATAGACAATGAAAAATACTCGCGACAACTCCTCTAGGATAGAACAAAATAGAACGAAAGAAAATTACATAAAGGGATATTATATGGAATGGCATATGCAATCTGTACATAAAACGAGGAGATTTTAGTATGTCACTGTGTCACCGGAGAAAATAAGTAGCCGTGTCAATTTATTTTCTTATTCTTATTTTTATCCTTTTTTTCTTACTTCAACACCCTGCACCCAACTCTTTCCAACTCCACCAGATCTCTCAGACTTCAACAAATCAGGGAAAACACACGCTTAATTTTATGTACATAACTATTTTTGCTATGAAATTGACAGTTCTCTGTTGATACCATAATCGTATCATTTTTAACCACATCATCGCACCCGCGCAATTCCACCAAATCGGGAAAAATCGGGCGAATAGCGGTCTTTTTCACCACCCTAAAAGGAAACACGGCTCAGCCGAGCAGCTTCCCTGGTAAGAAATTCCTCAAAATCGCTCCAGTTACACCATATCGGAAAAAGGACGCTCTTCATTTTACTTAATCATTTCTGCTATGAAGTTGGCTGCATTAGCAATATCTTCGGGAAAAGAACAGGAACTAGGCGAATGCTGCCTTCTTCAGCACCCAAAGAATTCCGCGTCTGTCGCGCCGCCAAGTCTGTCTAACTTCAACAAATCGGAAAAAAACACATATTTAATTTTTTTCTATGAAGTTGACAGCACTGGCAATGTCTCCGTTGATGCGTTAATCATGCCATTTTCGTGCTTAATATACAGTATCAGTTGTTGATGAAAAAGGAAGGAGAATGTATCTCCCGTTCTGAATAACTTCACTTCTACCTGCTACCTTTCCTCGTTTTTCTTCCATTTTAGAGTGGTTGTCGCTCATATTTTCTTCTTATTCTCGCATGTACGCAGGGATCAAATGATCGGATAAAAGAAAATCATTTTTTGATCAACGACCCGAATCCTCAATATTACTTTTTGATCTTGCCATCTATTTCTGTACGATGATATCAAAAATATATGTGCTTTAAACAAACGCCATTAATTTTAACAAAGTTATTAGCTAGATGAGTGTTAGAAACAAAACCCTTTTCGGTGTTAGACCGCGTAAAAATGAAATAATATAAAATTGAAAAAATAAATATCATTAAACTGTCAGGATAGGGCAATAAATAAAGATCAATAATTACTAGAAATGAAAATCCTTTTATTTTAAATCAACTCTACACAAGGAAGAACCGTTTTCTAGAGGTGACACACAACGACTCACATCAACCCTTGTTTAGGTATCAATTCATTTTTGACGTGTGTTATTACTATGCGACGTTGCAACTCGCATTCTTTCCAAGATCGTGGGAATATAATTATTATTGTTATTTGGGTTTTCAAACACGTCCCCTCAAAAATTAATCGACCAACATCATACAAAATACATGAATTTCATATACGCGTCTACTTGATAAAATTTAACAAATAAACGATAAAAACAAATTACATAATTTAGTTGACTAACCGTGCAAGCCAGAGCTGCAAAACTTCTGCTCCGTTCTATGTTAAATGTCTTTTCTGCTACAAATTTTCTATGTTCATGTTCCATTTATTTTGCTGAACGGTGACTATTTTAAAGATTTATCATATAAACTGAGTAGGTTTCGAAGAAGTACTAGATTAAAACGTTGCATATAACTGTAACGAAAGGGAGTCCGCATAATACTATAGTTGTTGATTATGGAAAATACATTTCCAGGACATTGGGGCATATGACGAAAGGAAATATATGTACCTATATTAAATTTCCTGAAAAGTAATGTTGAACATTCGATTTTTTACTAAAAATTTCACATCTTCTCATAACCATGGGTCACTCTGACTAATGGGTTGGAAGCCGTGTTATTATCTGCGGAGAAGACTGAACCATCACCTTTTGATGCTAACAATAAGATAAACTACTGATATCTATTGATATCACTCAATATTCACGGCGAACACGGTTCTGACACACCTCTTTATTCTCGAATTAGGTTTTCCTCGTCGTGAGTCATCACATCATCAGGTTGAAATTTGTCATAAACATTTAGTGAGGATCATATCCATGATAATTTTACATACTTACTCATTTAATTTGAATATTTTTAAAGTTACGTCTTAGATGCAGATGCATCTGCTAAATGGGAAGATACTGAGAAACATGAGACATACTTTAACCCTAACATTCGTCTCATAGACCGCGCAAAACATGTAAACGCTTGCAACTCCGAGGATTATTATGTGTTGATTGCTCAGAATAACTATTTTGCTCGTTTCTATTTCATTTAATTAATAATAAATAAACAACTTTCAAGATTTATATTTGTTTTATTGCACCTTATAGTCTGAAAAATCATCAATATAATAATGTACATCTGAGAGGCGAATGTTTATGGACAACGTATCTCCGAAGTATGTTTATGAATCTAGAATTAGATTAGATTAGATTACTTGAGGTGGCACTGATGCCTGTTCCACTGCGACCTTTCCAGGTCTATTGTGGTCCTCATGCCTCCTTAGAGTACGTTCTCTAGCTTTATTTCTTTAATTAGACTTGACAGCTTTGAGAGCGGTTTTTCCGCATATACGTGTACTTTTAAAAGCGGACTTGAAGCCCTTGCTCCGTGATGCTGTTATATGCGTCCATAATAGAGTGCTGGTCTGCCTTAAGCGTTGCCGGCTCCATCTGGGTGGCTGGATAGTCGTTGCATACTACCACGATCCTCTCCAAAGCAGCCTCCTTGAAGGTTAAACCTTGTGGCCCTTTGCTTTTCGAAAGACCTGTGGTAGTACTGCCCTTCGACCTCGTCTTTTTGGACTTCCGTCGTTTCTTTACGTTTAGTAGCCTCCGCCGCCTGTTGAGGCCTAACTTTCTTATCTAGACTTCCCTGGCCCTTTGTGCATGCCTAGTGAAGTTGGCCTTGATTATGGCCCTCTTAGCCTGTATGTAATCTTAGCCCTGTTTCACAAGCTTTTGCACTTTAGCTTTGGAAATTCTAGATAGCGTAGCTATACGAGGAGTAGCCAGGGAAGCATCTGTCCGCCCGATCAGAGCCCCGCTTGATCGGGTAACGCTAATTACAAGGGAGTTTCGCCTGGTGCCTCCAGGGGAACGTTAAATACCGCACACCTCTGCGGCCACGCAACTCTCGGCACGTTACCTTACACCATAGTTTGGGTTTTAGCTCGGGTACCTCGGGAGCGCTAAATTCCCGAATTCACTTGTTAAACTTGTTAACAGTGAGCCCCTGAGAAAAATCTAGAGTTAAGAGAATCAGCGATGTGAGTAATTTTTTTGCAAAAGAAATAAAGCAAAATATAATGAAAAAGCAAAACTATAGAATTGTTTTCCCATGTTTTTTTCTTCTCACAATGACAATTGACATACCCACCAAATTCCAGACAAGACCCAGAAATTCAACTAAAATAGTTTATCAGTGAAATCGGTGGTACTACTTTTAGAATTACTCCGCGAAACAAGTGTCATCGTTTGTAGCAAATTTTGATCAGTGAGCCTCTCCTCGTATGTTCAAAATGACGAAAAACCTACGCAGGCTGTTGATTTGAAAAAGTGTATCGTTTGCTCGCTGTAACGATCACATCATCATTACTACAGCCATTCGTTCTCGTATCGTTTTGTAATCGGTTTTGTGTGTTTACTGGTCGTTACAAGAAATAACATCCTTTTTAGGCGATGCGAAAAACAGGAAATCACCTGAAATCACCTTATTAAATCTACAGCCGCAGTCCATATAACAATCCCGGTGATTATTTATAGGAAGTACATGCACACGTAAATATTTTCGAAATTTACGATGATACTACAAGCACCGATTGTTTGTCAACATTATCAGCTGGTATGGTTGATATGCGAAGATAACGAGCGTGTTTTCGAATCAACCTTGAAATTGCAAAAGCGCACCTCAAGCGGTCACGTGTCCGTACGTATACATTAATGTGCATTATTTATTTACGCCATCAAACTCGGACGAAACCAGATTGAACCAGAGGCATTTGTGCGTTTAATTAATGGAATAGACGTTTTTTGTTTTGCTTAGACGTATGAATGTTTACGTCGTATAACACGAACATAATGGTGTTATAAATATAATCTAATTGTCGTGGCAAATTTCTTGGACTTCGATAAAAAATCTTCGCATTAAGTTCTAAATTTATAGGTGCTGATGGTCGGGTTTTCCAAGATTATTTAATCGCTGCAGAAGCTGCGGGGATTCTATTTATTATATTCGGTGCATGACAATATTTTTCTACGTTTTTGTATCACCACATGTTGCAAGGTTGTTTGGAATGTGGACTTTTTAATAACACGATCCAGACACGGTCCAAAAAAATTGATTCCTTCGAGGGGGCTGGAGTCAATCAATGCTAGCTAATCTGGATTTCCAATTTTAACTTTACGAGCTCTCCGGTATCGGTTAGTGCCATATACTTTGTTTTCTCTTCATTGATTTCTAGAAGGTCACCTTCCTTCTTGTCCAGACTTTTCACAGGCTGTATTACATCAATCTTCTTCTTTTGTTTGGTCACGTTTGTTTATTATCGGATCGAATACGAAAATAATCTCTGTTCCGTTTAGAACTATGTTCTTCTTATTTAGTTTTGCCCTTAATCCTAAGATTTTTTGCAAGACCAGCTTGGACAGGTTTGGGGAAAACTGGATTCCTCAGCTTTACGTATTAATTTTGAATTTATCTGCGATTATTCCTTGACATTTGGCTATTGTATTTTCCAGACATACTTTGTAATCATTTTCTTAATTTTTGTAAGGATTCCTTGAGTCTCTAGTTTACTGTATACAATACGTTTCTGAAGTTGATGAAGATTATATAGACTTTTCTGTCATCTTGTCGATGTTTTGTATTATTAGTTTCAGTTTGATAATATCTCAAAATCTTTTCTGAATAAACTTGCAGTTTCTGGTTTCTGAGGTCTGCCAATATTTTGCTACGTTCAGTAACTCGACAGATCTTGCAGATCTCTCTATCCCCTTTATTGCGTATTGGGGTGATATTTCCGGTATTCCTTTCGTCTGAGATTTCTTTTTCTATCCACATTTGTTGTATTAAACAGTTTATTCTTTTCTGTAGCTGTTTCTCTCCTCTTATATTCAGCCATGTCATCTTTCACAAATGAAAAGTAGAAAAATAAGAAATCTATGTTACGTAGATTTTTTATTTTTCTACTTGACATTTGTAATTGTAACTCTCTCTTTCTCTACGCTTTAGTAACCAGTTTTCATGTCATCTTTTCTCTGGCTCTGACTCTGGCACTTTGCACTTTTCCCCTCTATTGTGGTTTCGGTCCCTCCTGTTTAATACTGTTTCAGCCGCGTTTGTTATACTTATCCTTATTCCTACTCATTCTTCTTGTGTACCTTTCACTTACTTGTTCTAATCTTGTAGTTTGAGATTTTAAGTTCTATCCATATTTCGTGGGGTTAGCACTTTATTCTTCTATTTAACTGTTCCTCTTCTTCCTTCAATAGTTCTGCACTTATTTTATCTTATCCAGACATTTTGACCTATGTCTTCTTGATTTAGAATCTTTCTGAAATAGTCTTTCCAAATCTTCCCAATCTTGAGTGGAACGTATTCCGTTTTCCCACTTTCATTTTTGATTTGCCTTGTCCTGTGTTTTGCTTCGTACTGGAGCGCCTTTGCCTTTTTTATAGAATAGTATTTTATGATTTAGGCACTCATTCTTCTGTGCCTTGTATATGTTTTTTGCTCTATTTCCGGATTCCTGATGTTTTCTTTTTTTTTTCTTTCCGCTTGTATTCAACCATGTCATCTTTGTAATACTCTTATCGATTCTGGCATCTTTGCATTCTTCCCCTTTATCGTAGTTTTAGCCCCTCCTTTCTAATACTGCTTCAACCACGTTTGTTATACTTATTCTTATGCATCTCCATTCATCTCCTATGTCTTTTATTTATTATTTTGTTGTTGTTGTAGTCTTTCTGTTCCTTCAATTTTTTTTTCTTATTTCTATGATGCCTTTATATCTCAGCCGCCAATTCCTTTTTTTTTCGGTACTATTTAGCGGAACTTAAGTTTCCAATTTTTACTACCACTAGCTAGACGATTAGAATCTACATATATTTGCCACTCTAAATGTTCTCGCACCTTTTGTCCTCGTCCTTGCTTCATTTTCCAGTTGTCAGACGAGTTAAATTTAAACGTAGACGTCCCTGCCGGTTGACAAATTCTGTAATCGTTATCATTATGTCATCCCAAGCACGTATTCTCCAGGGATGGTTCCGTGCGAATTTCGTCTATTTCTACGGGTCAAATTGCCACCACGGGGAAACCATTTTCAATCGATTGAAGCAATGAAATAAAATTCGAGGAAGGATATAACCGCCGCTTCTTTAGGTGCCGTGAAAAATGTATAGATGATTGGATTAAGCGCTTGAGTAGGTGTATAATCTTCGATGCAGATTATTTGGAAAGAAATAGAGCAATAGAGGCGATATACACGCGAAAGGAAAGTAAATTTATGTGGATGACGACCAAACAGGATATTAAAACGATGCCACGGCAGATATGTTTGTCAGAATCAAATCTGTTAATTCTGGACGAATCGCTTTGGTACGCTCTAACACCCAAACGAAGCAAATTTCACCAGTTTCGACGTCAAAATCGTATTCTACACCTTCGAAAACATCTGTACACAGAATTTCGTTTAATTTAGAACATATTAATTTTTACTAAATTTCAGAGGGGTACCCCTTTGAAATTTCGAAGAAAATCGAAATGGTCGGAAGTACGACTTATTACACATCAAATTAAAGCCCTTCTCGTGCAGATTACGGATAAAATAATTTCAGGTACGATAGACGGTTCATTGAGGAAGTATTGAATGAGAAAGTGAAAAGTGGTTCTTGACGAATCGCTTTGGTACGCTCTAACACCCAAACGAAACAAATTTCACCAGTTTTGACGTCAAAATCGTATTCTACACCTTCGAAAACATCTTTACACAGAATTTTGTCTAATTTATAACATATTATTTTTTTACTAAATTTCAAAGGGGTACCCCTTTGAAATTTCGAAGAAAATCGAAATGATCGGAAGTACGACTTATTACACATCAAATTAAAGCCCTTCTCGTGCAGGTTACGGATAAAATAATTTCAGGTACGATAGACGGTTTATTGAGGAAATATTCAATGAGAAAGTGAAAAGTGGTTCATGACGAATCGCTTTGGTACGCTCTAACACCCAAACGAAGCAAATTTCACCAGTTTTGACGTCAAAATCGTATTCTACACCTTCGAAAACATCTTTACACAGAAATTCGTCTAATTTATAACATATTATTTTTACTAAATTTCAAAGGGGTACCCCTTTGAAATTTCGAAGAAAATCGAAATGATCGGAAGTACGACTTATTACACATCAAATTAAAGCCCTTCTCGTGCAGGTTACGGATAAAATAATTTCAGGTACGATAGACGGTTTATTGAGGAAATATTCAATGAGAAAGTGAAAAGTGGTTCATGACGAATCGCTTTGGTACGCTCTAACACCCAAACGAAGCAAATTTCACCAGTTTTGACGTCAAAATCGTATTCTACACCTTCGAAAACATCTTTACACAGAAATTCGTCTAATTTATAACATATTATTTTACTAAATTTCAAAGGGGTACCCCTTTGAAATTTCGAAGAAAATCGAAATGGTCGGAAGTACGACTTATTACACATCAAATTAAAGCCCTTCTCGTGCAGATTACGGATAAAATAATTTCAGGTACGATAGACGGTTCATTGAGGAAGTATTGAATGAGAAAGTGAAAAGTGGTTCTTGACGAATCGCTTTGGTACGCTCTAACACCCAAACGAAACAAATTTCACCAGTTTTGACGTCAAAATCGTATTCTACACCTTCGAAAACATCTTTACACAGAAATTCGTCTAATTTATAACATATTATTTTTTTACTAAATTTCAAAGGGGTACCCCTTTGAAATTTCGAAGAAAGTCGAAATGGTCGGAAGTACGACTTATTACACATCAAATTAAAGCCCTTCTCGTGCAGATTACGGATAAAATAATTTCAGGTACGATAGACGGTTCATTGAGGAAATATTCAATGAGAAAGTGAAAAGTGGTTCTTGACGAATCGCTTTGGTACGCTCTAACACCCAAACGAAGCAAATTTCACCAGTTTTGACGTCAAAATCGTATTCTACACCTTCGAAAACATCTTTACACAGAATTTCGTCTAATTTATAACATATTATTTTTTTACTAAATTTCAAAGGGGTACCCCTTTGAAATTTCGAAGAAAGTCGAAATGGTCGGAAGTACGACTTATTACACATCAAATTAAAGCCCTTCTCGTGCAGATTACGGATAAAATAATTTCAGATACGATAGACGGTTCATTGAGGAAATATTCAATGAGAAAGTGAAAAGTGGTTCATGACGAATCGCTTTGGTACGCTCTAACACCCAAACGAAGCGAGGATCACGAGTTTTGACGTCAAAATCTTATTCTACACCTTCGAAAACATCTGTATACAGAATTTCGTCCAATTTAGAACATGTTAATTTTTTCCTAAATTTCCCTTTCATTTACCATGATTCAGTAGGAATCTGGTTCTGATTAAGTAGAGTAACAGAACATCGTTAGAAATTTTTATAAAGAAACCCTGAAGTAGAACTACATGTTACTGCTTCATTCCATTTCCAACTTTCTGCGCAGACCCCTTTTTTTCGCGGAAATAGATATCGCTGTATAATCATTAACAATCAAGAAAGCAGAACACTCTCTTTATTCCTTTATTGTTGGTAATTTAATCAGCACTCCATTGTAATTTTAAATTCAAACTAATTATTTACATAATTAGATAATTACAGTCGAATTCTGCTTACGTTACATCTATTAATAAATTTTGTTGGACATGAAACGGAAAGCTAATAACTATTTGCTTTCCGTAACTACACTGATACAAAAACGAAATAACTTAACGGAATACGACCTAAAATTCGTATTTATAAACGAATACCTTCAACACAAATTACGTTGTCATACTTTCAATCTAATAGTTATAGCTGTATTATTGAAGTACGTAACGCGAATGCCGGCTTAAATAAATAATGCGGTATAACAAAAAACCCCGGTTTTTCATGTACCAGGTGGAAAGCGATAAACCACACGCAGATCGCAATTATGTTGTGACAAAAATAAAATTACGAGTTACATTGTCGGTATTAGGTAATCGAATTTTAAAGTTACCTTCGCGAGCGCAAGCTAACGATTCGAATTTAATAAAATATGTAAACGCAAGTACCCTACATACGTACTTACTTACATATCGAGGTGATATTCGAATCTTCTATTATCGACTTCGCCTTGAAAATGCTTAGAAATGTCTTTCTGTACGGGTAACACATATTTGTAAGTTATTGAAGCCGAATGAATGAATGGTTATGATTCATCGACTACCTACACGGACATGTGAGCTACATATTTACTAATTAGTCGCCGAGAAATTCCTCGGTAGTAATTTTGTGTAATGAATCACTTGATTTTGCAGGAAATGAGGAACCTGCTTCGCTTAAAATCGGAAATAAAGCGTTAATCGAACAAGGTTATAATCTTATTGAATCATCGTCGTGGCGCGAGACGTTATATCTTTCCTTAATTAACGATGTAATCCTTTCGCGAATTTTAGCGATAAGTTTATGACGTTGTTGTGTAACATCCAATGATCCGATCGAAATATGTATATACGTTGATTCATAAATACGACATATACGAGGGGCGCCTTTTACGTTTCTACAAACGACCACTAAGTGGCGCTGTTGTGGGGTATCTGTAACTATTTTCGTAAAATTTGACACTTGTTATTGTAAAAACAGCGACATTTTAGAAATTGACCGAGTAGTTTGTTTACGGTGAACGTTCAGAAAAAGGAATTTTCTGATGGAGTGGAAATTGCACGTAAAAATTATTGTCGAATGATTCTTTTACTATTTTAGTAAAGGTCTAACGCATCAACAATGCACGGAGTCGCTCCGTTCAACTTTCGTAATGATGTGCGTCGTCAGAAAAGACCATTTATAATTGGTTTGGTAGGATTTTGTCGGCTGTTGCTTGTCTATCAGTGATGAATTGCGTGAACATCGACCAAATCGGTCGTTATTCCAAAATAAAAACAAAAAAACAAAACATTAATGCTGTGTACAACGTGATTGAAGAAGTTGGACATGTGACCTACAGTAGGATATAGGCATTCTTATCTAAGATGACTGCCATATATTGAATTCACGAAACATTTGTCTTTTTTTTTTTTTTTAGTTGAAAGTTAAAATTCGTACCCACGAGGGTAGATTGAAAAATTTCCGGAATTACAACGAAAATGGACGGATTCAAGTTATATTTTATGTTCCAATGTGATCCCCTCAAAGCTGAACACACTTGGTCCAACGTTTCTCTAGCTTCTCGATTCCCTCCCGGAAGTGACTTCCTTCGAGGTTCCCAAAATAATCGTTTCCAGCCTGTATCAGTTCTTTCTTCGACCAAATTGCTTTCCACCCAGAAATGTTTTGAGTTTCGGGAACAAGTGGAAATCTGACGGAGCCAAATCAATCGAATACGGCAGATACGAAAGAATTTAAAACTTCAATCCTGTCAATGTTTGGTGAACGATTGTACTTGAATCGTGGTGAAATAACACCTTTTTTTCTTAACCATTCTCGAGCGTTTTTCCTGAATTGCTGCTTCCAATTTGTCCGAAAGTGTTGTGTAATATTGGCCACTAACGTTTTTGCCTTTATCAAGATGAACAATTAGCAAAATTCGTTTTGCGTCCGAAAGCACCGATACCATCACCTTTCCGGACGACGAGTGAATGGTCTTTGCCTTCTGCGGAATCGATTCACGGTGTGCAATCCACTGTTTTGATTGCATTTTTGTTCTTTCGTATGTATTGATGAATCCGGGTCTCATTCATGGCCATGAATCATCTCCTGAAATCCGTTAGATTCCTCATGAACACTTCCAAATAATCGGCCGAGGTTCGACCTCGAATGCGTGTTTGCTCCGAATTGAGCAAATGCGGCACCCACGTTTCAGAAAGCTTTTTTAAGCGCAATTCATTATGTAAAATACGAACTACTCGTTCATAAGAGATACCCACGATTTCCTCAATTTCACGCATTTTTATTCGGCGATCTGCCAAAACCATGGATTTTGCAATTTCTGGCACGGTAGCCGCTTTCGGACGTCTTAAACATTTGCTTGCATTTCGAAACCGAAATACTCACAACGGAAAATGAAGGTGATGAATCCTCAAGAACGGTATCTAGCCTTGATTCGATTTTCATTGCGGTTTTTCCTTCCAAATAGAAAAATTCGATGACTGCTCAAACTTTTTATGCATCATTGAAAACATGCGAAGGTACATGTCTTCAATTCTTGCCAGAATCAGACTGTTTGACAGATCGATTTAACATTTACATTGAATCGATATGAAACACACACACGACACAACGTCATAAAGTATTGTGGAAAATAGCAACCCCCTAGCAGCAATTCCGGAAACCTGCTAATCTTCGTTCGTATATCTGGAGCGTCGCGTTGTTCCGAGTGCCTTCGTTCAAGCAGCATACAAGCCTAGTTCTAAACTGTACTACGCATGCGCACTCGTTTTCGAGCGTTCAAACAAGCCAAACCAATTTTCAGCACTGTTCTATGATCAGTAGTTTGATGTTCAAAGAAGTAATGTAGATAATTTGAGAACTAGTTGCAAACTGTAAGTATGAATGTATGATCCCCAACATTCTTAACGTACTGGTAGTTTCAGACATGCGCAGTAGTAAAATTCGTCATTCTTGTTTTGTTTGGTGCTTGAGGCGAAGGTTTTATCATATCTTGTGTTGGATATCGAGACTTTCTCTTAAGAAATGCTGTATAAATTATTCTTTATAAAAATGTATATACATATAAGTTGCATTATATTTTTCTTGCTTTATTTTGAATCATGTAGTAAGCATAATATATATATATATATATATATACATATATCTCCAAAATAAGCAATTTTAGAGAAACATTTATTCTATGTAACAGTATAAAAGCATTAAAGATACAGCTGCAAAATACACATTTTAAAATAACCCAAACACAAATTACAGGGGATAAATATTTTTAAATTCCTTAGTAAACAAAATGAAACATGAAATAAATAGGGGTTCAAGTAAAATTAAATTTTCGTTTGGTTTTATACCAATTCTCTGATTGACATGCGCAATAACATCCAACTATCAGTGCTACAAACCGTTCTCAAAGTATCAGAGAAATGCTTGCTTGAACAAACCTACTCGTTGTTCAAAGTAGCCGCCGGCTTTCGTCATGCATGACGTAAAACTCATACCACAAAAATTTGAATCAAAACACCAACAAAATTAGTATGCAAAATTTAGTGAGTTTCGTTTTTATATGTTTTTGTAATTTTCTACGTTACAACATCCTCTAATAGTGCTTTTGACATTATTATGAGATTATTATTTTGGTTGGTGACATTTTATTATTATTATAATAATAATCGAATTCCCTTTTACCGCTAGGTGTCGGGGTTTGCTCTAATATGTATGAATTTTTCCAAGTTGTTCTGTTTCTTGCTAGTAATTTTGCTTCTTCTCTTGATTTGCCTCTGGTCCGCAGTATTTTACACATCGTTTGGTTCCAGGTCATCCTTGGTCTTCCTCTTCTCCTCTTTATCTGTATTTTTGCTTCATATATTTAACCTGTGTCTCATTGGGCATTCGCTGTAAGTGTCCCCACCAGCTCAGCTGTCGTTGTTCGATGAATTCTGTTATTGGTTGTACCTTTAGTGCTTCTCTGATCTGTATGTTACGAATTCTATCTAGTCTGGTTATTCCATTAATTCTTCTTAAGTACTTCATTTCCACAGCTTGTATTTTACTTCTTTGGTTGTTTGTAAATTTCCATGATTCGCATCCGTATGTTAAGATCGGTCGGTATATGGTGTTAAAAACTTTTATTTTTGTCTGATCCGAGATTTCTCTTTTGTTAATAAATTTTTTATTCATTGCATAATATGTTTTTATTGTTTTTCCTATTCTTTCGCTGATTTGGGCATCCTGTTTTCCTGTCCAGTCCAATGTAACTCCTAGGTATTTAAATTCTCTTACTTGTTCTATTCTGTTGTTATCTATTACTATCTGAGTATGAATATTGTGGTCTCCTATTATCAGTATTTTCGTTTTATCTATGTTCATTTTCATACCTTCCTCCTCCGTTATTTCTTTCCATATATTCAAGTTTCTTTGTAATTCTTCCTCGTTTCCTGCTATCAGCACTACATCGTCTGCAAATGTAGCCTCCGCTATCTCCACTCTTTCTAGGTTTTTATGTCCGACCATCATTCTATTGGTTCTTCGGTTGCATTTCTTAATGATTGTGTCCATGTGTACATTGAATAATGTGGGGCTGAGGCTTCCTCCTTATCTTAGTCCTGTGTCTGTTTTGAATCCTTCGGACTTCATGTTTGCTTTAATTGACATTTTAATAAATTTTTAATTAATTATTCAATTCAGACATTGGAGTTTTACATTTTCAACTAAAACATTATCAGATAAAGATATATAACCTACACATCAAAATGAAAGCAGGTATTATACATAACCTTAACCGAGAGAATAAAATTATTAAACATGCGATTTGGCATCAATGCTAGAATGCTAGAATGAAACGTCATAACTATGAATGACGAATCACGAAAGTCGGCTGCCTATTTGAAAACCTTATATTGTATGTCTGATTTGAAACTATCTTTAACCCCGTTGCATTCGAACGGTGGCGTTTTCGTAAGGGATTCCTCTGGTTACTTAAGCATACTGAAAGATATCTGGGAGATATGTGCCTGGCAGTGGATTCTAACATTCTTTGTGAAAACTTCGTATAGATATGTCGAAAATTTTAGCTTCAGACATCTAACTCTTCTTGAAAGTAATAGGGGGAATTAATATTGACTTTAATTCCCAACTTTATTCAATTTAAATTTGCTATCCGTTGCCTAAACGGGGAATTTACATTCCCTAAAACCATACCAACATTAAGTTGTTCGTAATTAAAAATAATTCTTATAATCTCCCAAGATAAGGTGAGATACAATTAAATGACTGATACTTCTTATTAAGCCCACACATCAAGAAAGATCCAGTGGATATTTTTATAACTTAAAGGAAGATAGCGTTAGTTCTTCAGATAGAACGCATTCACGCCAGGTTGATGAGAAATTCAAAGTATCCACCTCAGATTTAAATATATACATACATAAACGTTTTCCAGACAGCTCGACACACAGTGATAACCCGAACGTTCTATCTCAATCGCTACGCCGTCCTCTCGTCAATTTTTCCACGTACCTATCATCAATCTTATCGCTTCGAGATTACCCGCGACTCGGAAAAAAATATAAACTACAACTTCCCATTGTCATTGCGGCGTCGGATTTGATTGCGCCTAAGTGGCAGGAAACGTTAGATAATTCGATCGTGCATTCGCGTAGGAGTTGCAACCTACGGACGCGATAAGAAGAAAGGATGGATGGGTCGGTTGACGGACTTGACGGGCCGTCTCGTCGAATGATGCGTTCGCGATTTCGTATTCGAGACGTGTAAGCCGGTTACGGACGAATACGTATTTACACGGTCACATTCGATTGTTGTTACGTGCGCTTAGAATTTGCATCGAGTCGAAGTGGATTGAAGGATTTTGCATACCAAAACGATTTTTATCGTCAATGAAATGATGTATCTACGCGAACGCGCGATCTTGAATTATAACCAGAGTGCGGCCTAAAGTATGCATTTCCCGTATCCTACGAAGATTATAACTTTCGATAGGAACGGCATATTGTCCCAGAAATATTATAAAATGTATGAGTTTGCTTTTCTCTCATGACAAGGTCTGAAAAGATCAATCACTGAAAATCACCAAGAAAAATTAGAATCAGCGAGATAATGTAAAATTCTTGATAACCCCGTTTTAATCGAGGAACAGCATCTTGTCTTCGAAATTTCGAAAAATTTTTGTCTTTTGCCAATCGAGTGGTAAGAGAAGGTGTAGAATAGACCGAAAACTAAGAGGAAACTGAAGTTAGTGGTAAGGTTTCAAAAGCTCTTCATATCCCCTTAACAATCAAGAGACATTTTTTTCTAAAATGCTGGAAAACAGGTTTAAAGGAATCCACAATTACGAGAAGCATTCAGGACGGGATCAGAATCAGTGAGTCAAAGCTAGTGGGAAGATCCTTAAGAGTTCTTGATAAAGTTTTGATAATCGAGCGATGAGAAGATGTAGAACATATCGAAAAGGATGAATAGCATCCAGAAGAAACTTGAAGTCAACCAATTCAAATTGGTGGTAAGGTGTCAAACGGTACTTATATTCCCTTATCCATCGAGAGGCAACATCTTCCTTCAAAGGGAGGTCGTAGAAAGATCGAACTATAAGAAGCATTCGAACAGAGCCCAAAACTAGCGAGACAAAGTTTTGCTGAGAAGTTTGAGGCTTTAGGTTATGTGTAATTTCAAGCAATTTTTGGTGGAAATCTACAATAAACCTTTGTTAAGAACTTCTTCGAGTAATGGCAAGCTCTCCGTCACGTCACTAACTTTTGCTGGAAATCTCCAGGATTTCCGTCAGATAGATTGCAAGTGAAAATTATTTGAACTTCTAACAACTGTCGTTTGAAAATGTACAAGATTTTAATCGCGCTTTTGCTAAAATTTCTTCGAATTATCGTAATTTCTACTTAAAGTCTACGCAATCTTTGCCTTAATTTTGTTAAGAATTACTTCAAAGCAGCAATTTTTGCTGAGAATTCTTAGAGTTTTTGTTATGTATTTGATTCCGAGGTTTTTTGCCGAAAATGTCTTACACTTCGGACAACTTTCCTTGAAAACCCATAAGATTTTCATGTCGCGCTTTTTGAATTAAAAATTTATCTTCAAATTAATATAACTTTCCTTGAACAGATACTAAATATCTATCTCGTTTTTTTAAAGAATCCTTTCAAATTTTCAGTATTTTAAGGTTCTAACAACCTTATAAAGCTCTCTTTGAAATGTTACAAATTTATATTTTTATAACTACAAAGGATTTCGTCAAATCATTAATTTTTGCTGAAAATATTTTGAAATTATGTCAGCTTTTATGAAAATCCACAATTCTGTGCTTTCCGCTGTTCTTAAAGACTTTAAATTATAACTACTTTTCGTGAACTTTTCCGAAAAAATTGCCTCGGTTTTGTTGAGAATTGCCTCTACTTATCCAATTTTGTGGTAAAATTTTTAAGCGTTCTTGATATTCCTTTCTCGAGCTAGTGGTGAGAAGGTGCAGAACAGATCAAGATGTATGAAAAGCATCCAGAGGAAGCTCGAAGTCAACGAACTGAAGTTAATGGCGAGGTGGCAAAAGTTCTTCATAACCCCTTATCAATTGAGATGCAACATATTTTTTCCAAAATGCTACAAAACGGGTTTAAAAAATCTATAACTACGAGAAGCATTCAGAAGTAGCTCAGAAGCGGCGAGTCAAAGCTGGTGGTAAGGTTGTTAAGTCTTCTTGATAATCCTTTATCAATGGTATGATGAAAAGATCGAAAAGTGTGAAAAGTATCCAGAAGAAACTCGAAGGAGATGAACTGAAGTTAGTGGTAAGGTGTCAAAAATCCTTTACAGCCCCTCATCAATTGAGAGGCAGCTTATTTCTTTCCAAAATGCTACAAAACAGGTGTAAAGAAATCCATAACTACTAGAATAAACCGGAAAGCATGAAAAGCATCCAGAAGCAGCTTGAAGTCATGGAATTGAGGTTAATGGTAAGATGCCATAGGCTCTTCTTAACCTCGTATCGATCAAGACTCGGCCTTTTTTTCCAAAATGCTACAAGACCGCTGCACAAAAATCCATAACTACGAGAACCATTTAGAAATAGCTCAAGCGTTTTTGAGCAGCTGCTGCCAATCGACTGGTGAAAAGGTGTAGAATAGATCGGAAAGTATGAAAAGCATCCAGAGGAAACTCAGGATCAATAAATTCAGATTACTGATAGGATTGTTAAGCATTTGTCGCCATTCCTTGTTAATCAACAACCAGCACATTTTCCCCAAAAAGTTACAAAACTTTTCTTTTTAGAGAAAACGACGGAAAAGCATAAAACAAATAGAAAATTATCCACGGACTCGAGTTAGTGGAAAGGTGTCAAACGCTCTTCATAACACCTTTATGAATCGAATGGCAGCATATGTTTTCCAAAATGCTACAAAACAGGTTCAAAAGAGTCTATAACTACGATACATTTAGAAATAGCTCAGAACCGGGGAGTCAAAACTAGTCACATAAGCATTCTTTATGTGACGACTTACTACTACGTAGTAGTTGCGCCTCCATTGCACTTCACCAGTGAAGTGCATTCCTTCCCAGTCAGTGTTCCTTAGATCGGCATGACATGACTACCAAGACACGAGAAGATTGTTCGGCCCCTTTCAACAGCGTGGAACACACGCATTTGTACATACCATTATACAGCCTTGGCCGTATGTTATCGGCACCGCTGTAAAATTGTGCTTATACAAATTGCAAGTAATTTCGAAGTAGGAATAGATAACGATGTATTCCGAGAGTTGTGGTATGATAACGGTTTCTTCTTTCGTGGAAACAACATTCAAGACATATGGCTAAAGTTGTATCTAAATAGCAACAGTCCCGGCTTGGGAGGTAATAGCACATGGATTTCATAGTTCTTAGAGCTGTCATGCATTAAACACCGGTGGTTTTGTATGGGAACTAGTCGTTTTTGGATTATGTTTATGTAATTACGTAATTAGAGAAATTCAATATTCCTGTGATAGAATTATTTTGCTGCACGTAACATAGTTTCCAAGGATATATTGCTTTTGGAAACCATTTTTCCGTCTTCATCTGATGATGAGACACCACTCGACCAATGCTCGCCGATTACCCCAACGTTTATTCTATCGACTACTCTTTTGTTAGTGGTAGCTCTTGGTGTCTTCATTACGTTTACTATTAATGCCACATCTTTTAAGTAAAAACGTTATAATCATAATAATAATAATTTTCTCTCGCCTCAAGGAGTAAAAATTTAAGAAAGTACTAAATCGTGTAATTAGTACCGATGTAAGTATCTTTGAGGACTTAAAGTTTCTTTCGAAATAACATCCCGTATCAGGCGTAGCACGCATGTATATGTTTTAATTTTATCATCATCGTCTATGGCGTAAGCCTCATATCGCCGTACTAAAATTTGAAGCAAAATAAATGGTAATCAGTATTGACAATTTAGACTAATTGAATTGGATTTCCCCAGACGTCTATCCACATAAGTATACGTACAATATGTATTGCATACGAAATTAACGCGACATTTAAATCCTTACTCATTAACTGCGCGTAATATTCCATTTCATTACAAAACTCGACTTGCAAAAGAGGATAATTTCGCGCACGCGTATCTAAAACGACATTCGGAAAAGCTCGATTTTATCGTCAGATTTTAAAAACATGGCTGTTTATCGCTCTCCCCGCCACTTTACAGTCTCGTTTCCAGACTTACGTATATACGCGATTAGCTTTTTCTCTTTTAAAAGTATACAATAAACGTAATAAATATCGATTTTATTACGAAAACGTGTTAGAATTCCTCGACCGCCGTTTCTTATTTGTGTTTCGATGTATTTACGAACATGCCGATCGCGATAAATACCGCATTGCGATGTTGTTTTGTACATGTTGGATTTCAAGATGATTAGAACTTGTTTAGAGCAAACTGGATTTTCGCTTTGAAGGATTTAGTAGTATTGCACCTATTCGCGTGGGAATTGCGATGTAAGATGGACGAAGATCGGCGCCGGAATTTTTAATTTGAATTTGAACGGACGAAACCGACGAAAAACTGCTGAAATAAAATCGGAAAAAATCAATCAAATGAAACCGTAACGTCGGGTAATATTTCAAACAATTTTTACAGCTTCGATCGGACAACTGCGACTCGGTCACATGTGCGGGGGACGTAGTGCGTATGCAAAAGGGGATAAATATTTCACGTGTACGGTACGACGGTTACCCGGGGAATACACGTATTGTACGTAACGTATGTATGTGATAATTATGAGTAACGAGTACGGCGAACGCGGAACGGCTTCTATGATCGCTAAATTAATATAGTAAGGGGACGACATCAGAACGCGTGTTATGCAATACGTGTAGTATGTAGTACATACTGTATCCAATTATGCATTGGAATTGGAATCGCGCGATTCTCCATGTGCAGTTATTTTTATCGTGTGAATGTGTAAGATGTTGGAGAGATTACTTCGTTTCCTGACCGAGATGCGTGTTGTAGTATAGTAATACTCGAATGGTTAATTACCATTAGAAAATTCATCATTTATTACAATTCAATATATCAAAATTTACAGTTAATGTTGGGGTTATGGTTTTCAATTGTCATTCGGTTTATTTTGGGGTTGTATTTATACCTTCTCGACATCACGCCCACCACCTTTTGAGCATTTTATTACCCTAGGGGTGTTAGCTTCTTATTTTAACTCCAACCAGAAACGTTTAATGGGAGAAACAAATGCAACTGGAGATAAAATTAATAATTATTATAAAAAGCATATATTAATGGATAGAAAGCATTGTAAACTTCAGACACATACATACAACACTTTTACATTTCTTCTTCTTCTTCTTCCACTCGTTAATCCTTATGCCGTTCAGCGTCGGATTATTTTTGGATCTTACGATGATTTAATCCATTCTTTCCATCGTGTCCGGTCTGTACTCATTCTTCTCATTTCTGCTATGGTCTTCCCTCGCTTTCGTCCTAATTCGTTGATTCTGTCAATCCATTTTTTCCTTGGTCTTCCCTTTTTCTTCTCCCGTTATTTTTGGCTTCTATTATTTTTTATGTCAAACTCTTTTGCTCCATTCTAATTATGTGGCCGTACCAATTCAGTTGACATTCTTCAATTCTTTTAGTATATCTTCTTGATTTATCATATTCCTTATCTGTTCGTTTTCTATTCTGTCCATTTTTGTTTTCCCCACGATCTTTCTCAAAAATTTCATTTCCATAGCTGTTATTTTGCTTTCGTGTTTTTGCTGTATTGTCCAGGACTCACTTGCGTACATTATTGTGAGGGCTACTACTGCATTGTATACTATCTGTTTGATCTTGGGTTCTATTTCTTTTTTTCCAAAGATGGTTTGATTCAGAGCGTAGTATATGTTTGTGGCTTTCCGTCCTCTCTCTCTCTTTTACATTACAAGAATTCATAAAAAATTACTGGATAATAACCTAGGATACATCGATATTCAATACAGGTTTCTATAATAGCGATATGGCTGGATGAACTGGAGTCGGGGATAGTTGAAGTTCTCGTTTCGTGGACAACGAAGAAATAAAGCAGTGTGGTCCTGGTTTCCAAAAATAAATAAAAAAGTTTGTTTGGTTAACGACGGAGAAAAATTGACAAAAGAGATAAATCAACAAATAAGTCTATAAATATATTTCGAATAAAAGGGTTTTAAGAAGAAGTACCAGTGAATAAAGGAACCTCACCGCACCGGAGAAGAAAGAATTTAAGAAAAGGAAGAAGGAATTTAAGAGAGGGAGACATAGGAAGAATCATCATCGAATAAAAGAAATTACACTCACACACACCCAACATTATCTTAATTATCTTGATTTTATGTTAAATATCTCTCTAAATTTATAAATATAATTTGTTATAATTTATATTTTTATATCACTAATTAAGAGCTAGGCCGGTACAGTTTTGTTTAAGAAATTAACTAAATTCTCAGTACAGTATACTATTACAAATATACTTATGTTTATGGAAACAAATTCTCAAACCCTCATTTTAGGGAAAATATTTACGTCATCGCTAAGAGCACGTAAAACGGTTTAAATCTTGTCTCTTTTGATATCTCTTATAGACAAATAGCGAAGGATAGTGTTGTGCGGATAGAGCGCTGCACACCCTCCTAATATGAGATTGGGCAGCTAAGTAAATTATCGTTTTTTAAAAAAACATCCACGTTGTAATCGAAAGAATCAGTCACAAACAGTCGCATTCGATGAGTTTGAGGGTGAACACCTCAACTACCTTCCCTATTTTTTTTACAAGTTTTCACATTCTGGGAAATAATACAGAAGTTAAAACAGTTTTTTTAATTAAACGAAATATCTCACCAGAATATTCTTTATTCGAAATAATCAACTAATTTTGTTTTTGTTTTGTTTTTTTTTTTAACAAAAATGGAACATATTCAAGGTAGGCCCAGAACAAAAACTATGAAACAGACGAAAATGTTAGATGCGGCGTAAAAATTTACGTCAGGAATCTGGTTAAGGGTAAAATTGCTTCGGAAATCGTAAAAGATATGATCAGGCGAAAGTTCCATTTTTCGCAAAGTAAGAAGTTGCAAAACTTCACCTTTCATAGCTAAACAATATTTTATCGTTTGCTGCGTCTTTCTCACGTTTCAATTTAACCTAACGAGATAGGGAAAGCAAATCAGCACGATAATTAAATCGTAAATTCCCATTAATATCGCACAGAAGAAAAACAACGAAACCGCTAACGTTCTTTCGTCACTGCAAGAGAAACTCTATTCAATAACGAAAATTGCTTCTCATTTCTATATAATCCGAAGCGCATATACATACATATGCCTATGTGAAAGGATTTCGCTTTAGATCCTTAGATAGGTGTACATACGTTGTATGTACATATGTATGTACACCCGTGGAAACTCAAAATGTCCGCTTTTTGAGCGCATACGCCTCCATTGTCACAATCTAATCAAGGTCCCCATGTTGGTATCGGTTGCTCCGTACGAAACAGTTGTTTAAAGTAGAAAATGTTATTGAATTCGTGTTATAAAAAGAGTTTTTGACATGTTAAAATAAAAACGACAACTAAAATAATATAATATAATTCTTTTTATTATTGCCCCTAATTTGTTATTTTTCTAAGATTTATAAATAAGGAAATATAATTATAATTACGGTTTCAGTAATTGAAATTAATTGTTTATAACTACTAAACAAAATAATTTAATTAGAATCTAGAATATAAATAATTCATATCTGCAGATAACTTCAGGTGTACATTAAAAAATATGCCATGCCATACGAAGTTGTCGTATCTAAACGCCTTCAAGTTTAATAAATACTAATTTTTATATACTAATATTTATTTTTAAATTATTTCATTAACATAGTGATAAATGAAAATCTTTAATCAATTTACCAACATTCACTTTAATAAAACGGTGTATGTAGATATAAAATATAACATTCTTTTATATTAACACTAAAAAAGATAAATTTAAAAAGAAGGAGAGATGAATCTCGCAGTAATTCGTGTAATGTAACTAAAATGTGTAATATTTGCTTTATTTAGTTATATTTCCCTCAATTTGTTGTGTTATATCACTTCATTTTTGTTTGCTTTTAGACCTGATTTCTTTATTTCATTAAAATATTTTTTTATTTTGCGTCAAATGTTCGTATATATTTTTTGCTGATTTCTTACTGTCTTACACTACTTTATTTGATCTTCTTTTCTTTGGGAATATCTTTTATTTCAATACATGTTTTTATAAAAAAATTATTTTCTTTTTTGCCGATTTATTACATATTAAAGTTGTGAAAAATCATCTTAATTAGGAGAGACCCGTACAACGGCAAAGTAAAACGTATACCATAACATCACGTATTGTTTTTAAACACTCTCTACAACGCTTTCAACATTTTAAAAATGGATTTTCCAAAACTGTTGTATTTTTGATACGTACATATGCACATATATACACATAATTGTAGGTATATAATATATACACAATTGTTTTGCTTGTATTCAGGTTGTTTTTATAAAACCACTTATTCGGTTTAGCGATAACAACAACAAATTCATCTTTTACTATTTTAATGTTCTATGTTTAATGTTTTAATGTCATATTTTATATCTACATCACTTAATCAAAACAAATGCCCGCAAATTTATTAAACTTTCTTAAACTTACTACTATTTAGGATCTAAATTTTATATCGTTTATCACTATTAATGAAGTTAATTTTGTATTTATTTAACTGTTTCTAGATACGGAAAAGTCGTTTAAATGGCATATTTTTTAATATCATACACAGTGATCCAGAATGATTGACGTGTGCCGCTTTATACTAATATGACATTTGCCGCACCACATGCACGCGTTTAACGATAAATTCCATAGGCGTGCCGACAATCCATTTCTTTTGTCTGTCTGTAATTTGTGTAATTCCCGAAAATGTATTTCATTGTTCGATTTTGCGTTTTAGTCTTTAAGAATGTTTGTGATAAAATAAGTGAAAAACTATTGGAACAATCTCTGAAACTTGCACGAAAATGCTAATAAAATGACACTAAAATGACAACTGGTCAATTTAATCTGCCCGCCTATGATGAGGGCGCTAATCATCAAAACGAATTAAAACAAATCATAATTGAACTATCAATTTTCCCTTGGAAAGTAGTTTTGATAATAAAACAACAATACAGTTATCACGTGACCGTCAATCATTCTGGATCACTGTGTATAACTTTGCACATATGTATATATGTATTATTTATTTGTATTCCACATTCTAATTAATCTTTTCGGTACGGGAGACGATTAATTAGTTTCAAACTATTATAATGGGCTAGTTTAACAGAGATATGCATAATAAACATAAAAATAATAATATACAGTACACGCTCGATAATCCGACTCTATAAAAATTTGCCTTTGTCGGAGTAGTGGAAAGGCCGGATTACTGGACGTATACAAAATAAGAAACGATCCCAAATACGTAATACCTCCACTCGATCTTTTTTGAATCTTGTTAACCAGCCATAATTTGCTTTACAATCAGTTTTCTTGTAAATCCTTTCATAATAATACACCGCTTTCGGCGTAATATATTAGCTGGTATAGGCGTATTACGTTGACGTTCTTCGAGAAGCCATAAATAAAAGCAGTCTTCCATCTTCTAATGTTCTCCTGTTTTCGTAGTTTGTTTCCCGTCCCATTTTCTGCCGATTTGATAATATGTTCAATTTTTTCACGACTTTTCCGTATATCATAAGTTGTTGCACATCCGACATTGTAAAATATCGCCAAAGTAAGTATGTGAGGACCATTATTCAGCTTACGCAAAAATATCCATTTTTTCAGATAAAGTTAGTGTTTCATGCTTAGAATTTCCCTTTTCTTATAACATTTTGTAACAATTTTTTTAATGTTTTCTCGCGGAGCGACAAGTACTACTCAAAACAAAAGAGCGCACTAACAATAAGTCAGTACCGGTCAATTCGTTAGACTACAGAGTGACCACGTCGGATTACCGAACTGATGATGGTTGGGAACGCCGGATTATAGAGAGGTCTCGAAATTCTTAATAGCTAGGAAATACAGCGGATTACTGGCCTTGTCGGATGAAGGAACAGCGGATTATCGAACTTGTACTGTATTAATTTTATTTTAAATTTTATGGTTTTTTATTTATTCTTTCAACATTCATTTTGTACATTTTAAAAACAAAAACGAAATAAGAGGCAAACGTTTGAAAATTATTTGTGAAATTGTGCAAAACAAACGAAAGTTGACATTCTTGACATAAAGTTTTAGTCCGAATGGGACATATATGTCCCGTAAAAAGAAAAGATATAAAAAGAAATAAAATCTTATTCATACCTTTGCGCAAACTGGTAATATAACTACAAGTAGATACTTTAACATATAGATGGGCAACCTCCGGCCCGCGGGCCACATGCGGCCTCGAGTAAGATTTGCCTAGCCCGCTACTGAATTCTTTCGTTGCATATTAGCACGGCCCGTCTAAACTTAATTCATAATGAATCATAAGGATACTACAAAAATGTATATTTTTCAAGATTACTCGCAGCATAAAACTTCTACAAAAAAGGTTGCCCATGCCTGCAACACTTCAATAATATGTTTTATTGCTTTTTTGCACTTTTCAATAATCTTATATGATAGATCTCTACCACTAATAGGTCAATAAAACAAGGCTGGTTTGAACGATAGTTATATTTTCAGAACGTTTATATATAAGATAAGTATAAAAAGGTCACGAAATATATATATATATACTTTTCAATAATGGTTTTAACTTTTTAATGAAAAAAAAACACCGAAAAACTTGATACCACTGCACTTTGCTTATGACTAAACAACAAGCGTTATGATAATACGCAATAATTTTTTCAATAACTGTACTTAACTTGTAAATAACTAAATCGGACATTTTTTAATCATTTAAAGCAGGCATGGGCAACCTTTTTTGTTTTATGCTGCTAGTAATCTTGAAAAATATACATTTTTGTGGTATCCTTATGATTCATTATGAATTAAGTTTAGACGGGCCGTGCTAATATGCAACGAAAGAATTCAGTAGCGGGCCGGGCAAATCTTACTCGAGGCCGCATGTGGCCCGCGGGCCAGAGGTTGCCCATCTATAATTTAAAGTAAAAAACTTAAACATTAGGGCTCTGTGAACATTCAGTGTAACACATATGTCCCAATAGGTCTGAAAGGGTTTAACTATCGTAAAAATTAGTTAAACAATTTTAATTACGATCACATTATATTTATTTATGTATAGATTATAAATTCTAGAAAAATGGCAAATAATAAGCAATAATACGTAATAAGTGACCTATTAATTCACTACTATACAGTGGTGGCCATATAATTAAGAACGGTATACATTGGAGAACTATCTTAAGGTAAACTATAAAAAAAGGAAATTAATGAAGAAAACATGAACTTAAATTTAATTTTTAAACATAATGAACCCAATGACACATATGTACATTCTTATTTAACCTTCCTATACTCACGCATACGGTCTGTGAGACCGACTTATATAGTATAGTATACGTCTTTCATTTTGACGTGAGTATAGGAAGGTTAATTATATTACAATGCAGACGTAAAATATTTTTAGCAAACATAATTAGATTTGGTACTGGCCATATAATTAAGAACGATAACAAATAAACAACAAAACAAACCAATTCTACATAGATTTTTAACAAAAGAGAGATAAGGAATATATAGTATTACTAATATTTTGTTGGAAATCCTTTATTCCGCAAAACTGCTTCGCATCTTCGCCTCATAGATTCTACAAGTCGAGCGCAATGTTGTTGAGGAATGGCTCGCCAAGCAGCCACTGCTTCTGTAAAAGTTGGTCTAAATTTGCAATATGTTTTTGACGTAGAGTGTTTTTGACATCGTTCCGTAAATTTTCAATTGGATTTAAGTCTGAACTGCATAACGGTTACTCCAAAACAGTCACCGCATTTGCACTGAACGAGCCGAATGTTTTAGGTCGTTGTCGTGTTGTAACCGCCAAGTCACGGCCGAATTCTCTTCAGGATACGGTAACATAACATCTTCCAAAATGTTTTGATACATTTCCTTATTCATGATACCGTCAATTCGGTGAATCGGTTCAACACCATTCCAGGAGGAACAGGCCCATACCAGAATAGAACCACCACTATGTTTTATTGTCTTTTGGGTATACATGGGATTAAAATCCTTTTGTTGGGGACGGCGTACATATTGTCTGCCATCAAATCCAAAGCGATTTATTTTGATTTTGTCCGAAGATAGTACGTATTTCCATTGATTGATTGTCCAGTGTTCTTTACTGTTCGATTTATTCTTATGCGCTTGTTAACAAACGGTTTCCTTCGCGCTACTCTTCCAAGTAATCCGGCCTCGGTTAGGCGACGCCGAACAGTTCTTGTTGACACATTGAAGTCATTTCTTCCTCCAATTAATTCTTGTCGAATTTCAATAGATCCTAAGCGCGGATAGCGCGGATTCTCTTTCGCCAGATGCACAATAGTATCATCTGTTCTCGGTGTGTTTTTTCGAGGTTTATTTTTTCTTGTTACGTTTTCAGCTGTGTTGCATTTTTGGAAATGATGAACTGCATTAAATACTATTGTTTTTGAACATTTTCTTTTTATACGACCATTTTCGTTCGTATAAATTCAGTATACATTTGCGCATACTCACATCGCAACTTTTAATTTTTACCAATTATAAAACTCTCTATTACTTTTATAAATTGTACATAACACCACCGACTTGTACACTGCGACAACTAAACGGAAACTGGGTACCATTTGCTTCGTTCTTAATTATGTGTCCAGACGTATTTTCCAGAAGAACGCTTGTATTTTATTTTCTGGGAATTGTCGAGCATAATTTTTATTTAGACAGGTGTTTTTCACGGCATTCAATATAAGATATATCCCAACGAGTGTGTACATTTTAGTAACTGAATGTTCAGAAAATGAGAATCTTTATATTCTTGGGGACCGTTCTTAATTATATGGCCACCACTGCATATATTATCTTATTTATTGATTTTCTTCTAACAATTCAAAAACTCTTTTCATAACACAAATTAAATAATAACATGTTCCACTTTAAAGAACTGTTTCGTACGGAGCAACTAATAGTAAATTCGCAGGTAGACGGTTTTGGGGAGGGCGTTTAGATTGTGACAATCGAGGAGTACGCGCTCAGGAGGCGGACATTTAGAGTTTCCACGAGTGTACGTACATACACTCCCAGTCACGGAAGTTGGGACAGTTAATATTTTTTCAATATAAGTATTTAACTTGCACAAAAATAAAAATAAAACACAAAATCAGTTATATATAAGAAAATATTGGTTTATTACGACAAAATGATAGCAAATAATAATATTTATCAAATACAATCATTAAACTTTCTTCTCGTCGAAGAATCCTCCTTTTGCATTCAATACGGCTCGAACAACTCTGGGCATTCTTTCGATAAGTTTTGTAAGTGTGTTGGGTGGTAAACTGTTCCATTGTTCTTGTAAAACTTCCCAAAGGTGTTGTTTCGAAGTTGGAGCCACTTTTCGTACCTGTCTATCCAGCTCGTCCCACAAGAGTTCGATCGGGTTAAGATCGGGACTCTGTGAAGGCCATGACATTATTTGCAAGGTATTTTGTGTTTGTTGTGTATTCAAATAATCCCTACATACTAACGCCGTATGTTTAGGATCATTATCTCGAATGAAGGTGAAATTCTCCCCTATCAATCGCTGGCCAGAAGGTACAGCATTATGCTCTAGAATATTTTTGTACTGTTCTTTTCTCATAATACCTTCTATCCGAACGAGATCTCCTACTCCTGCGTACGAAAAACAACCCCACACCATAACTGAGCCACCACCATGTTTTACAGTGGGTGCTAGACATTCGCGAAGCATTTTTTCTGTCTTTGATCTCCGAACATAAACTCTTCTATTTTGTCCAAACACTTCAAACTTGGATTCGTCGGTCCAAAGCACATTTTTCCGCTCCTGCACCGTCCAATCTCGATGTCGTTGGGCCCACTGTAATCGTTTAAAAAGATTGGTTCGCCTTAGTAGCGGTTTCCGTACAACAATTCGTCCGAATAGGTTTGACTCTAGCAAGCGACGTTGAATAGTGCTCACTGACACCGCGTTTTGACGATCGCGATTGAATTCTGCTGCTATTTGCGGTGCTGCCAGTCTTCTATTTCGTTTACTAATTAAAACGATTCGCTGATCATCAACGTTGGTCGTAATACGAGACGGACCTGGTCGATCATGGTCATTTAAACTTTCCGTTGTATGGTACAGTTTTATAATATTGGCTACACTAGATTTTGCCAGATGCACTTTTTCGCCAATTTGTCGAACAGAATACCCTTCTTTATCGAGTGTGATCCCGGACAATCGCTTTTCAACACTGATTGGTTTTCCACGCGGCATTTTCACTGTTAATATTTTCAAAATTCGCCCACTTGCACTTCGCGCGTACACGGACACGTTTAGAAGTAAACTGAATGGCCCGATGTACTAGAGGGATAGGATAATACCTTGATGACCATAAAATCGTTCTTGGAAATACCCTTGTAAATCAAACACACTGACAAAGTCAATGCACAAATTTCCACTATCACCAAACAAATATTGCATGTCTCTCGACGCGCGTTTCGCTAACCAAGTTAACATCATCAGGAGATGATCAAATGTGAATTATAAACCTAAGCAACGTACTTTATATAAGTTCGGGTGAGTAATACAACGAATAAGGACTAAGGACTCATTACGGTTTCCTCATCTTAATGACATTTACGGGGAGTTCGACTATTGTAAACAATTAACAAGGAGCTCATTAGTCCTTATTCGTTGTATTACTCACCCGAACTTATATAAAGTACGTTGCTTAGATTTATAATTCACATTTGATCATCTTCTGATGATGCTAACTTGGTTAGCGAAACGCGCGTCGAGAGACATGCAATATTTGTTTGGTGATAGTGGAAATTTGTGCATTGACTTTGTCAGTGTGTTTGCTTTGTTACACCAAAGGTTCCAAACCAATTTTCTGAACCCTTGTAAATGTTTATGATACATAAAGCATTGTAATACTACTTGAATATTTCTTTCGGTAATACTATGATATCATTATATTGCGATTATTAGGGATTACTGTAATTAAGATTAAGTTCTATTGTAAATTCCATTAGTGCAGCATTCCTAATAATGCTGTATGATCCACTAACCAGTAATAATTACTACGCAGTAGAATTCTCAGTATTGTGTAAGATTTTGAATTTTTATTGCACAATATCCTAAATTTAACGAGGTGTCCCAACTACCGTGACTGGGAGTGTATATCTAGCGTGAACGACAAAACTGAAAAAGAAAAAACAATAAAGAGAAACATATACGACTTTAATAAAGACCCGTTTTCTAGCGTTTCCTACTCCAATTTATTCTTTTTACTACTACTACGCGAATAATAAACTATGCGTGCGTCCCCTGAGGTCGTTCCTGTCCAACCGTAGACATTCCCATGCGCACCGACAAATGTCAATTAAGTCCGCCTAATAAGAATAAAATGCACATAATTTTCTGAAAGCGACTTCTCAGCGCGCGCCGCACCGCACCGCTCCGCCTGCCTACACACCATCGGATAGAAGATATGAGAGAATGTCGAGCTCCGAACGGCTGATATCGAGGTCAATAACACGTATGTGTGTGTATACCTAAAACGTGTCTACGTAAAGGTACTTTCCTTTGTTCGAAAATGCCAGCCTTACGTTTCTCGGACATTAAACCATGGGCATACCTCTGCAACGTTTACCTAGGTAGGTGGGTAGGTGGTGTGTATAGGAACGAGACACACACGCACACAAATGCGAAATAAAAGGCCAAGAAGGAATGAACGGGCATCGAGCCGAGCGCGCAGGTTGTTGTTATTATAAAGTAGGTGTAGAACGGCGGCGATTCCCATATTATGTTTCTCGGAGATGCCGTAATTTAATGCGATGATGGCATGATAATTTTTTTGCAGCATAACAATGTAGTAAGCGGCGATGATGTAGTTGTTCTATGTTAATATTAAGTTACAGTTAGACGTGACACAGAATCGAAACGGTTTCGTGTGGAAACGCGGACGAGTGATGCAATTCGATAAAGACGAGAAAAGAGAACGGTTTTTATTTACGGTTCTTGAGGAATTCGAATCTCCGTACGATACACGAGAAATGCCTGGTTAGTGTTAAAGTCAGAAGTTCAGCAAGACGATACAAGTTCACATACAGCTCGAACGACGATCGAGCTTTCGGGGCACGAAAACATCGAATTAGTCCCCTGCTCATCACCACCGACTCCCCGTTTTGGGCCAGCGTTAACTGAGTGAGATTCGACGAAACGAGTCTCGCTGATGAGACTTCGAGCGGCATTGAAGATTCGAATTCGCTCAAAGCGAACGCAATTGCGAAGTCCATTCAATCCAATGATGCCACACACCATCCTCCATCACCCTCCTATCTAAAGTTGGCTCATGAGCCGCTAGATTTACTTCGGGAGAAGAACGTGTTACCGAGGCGAAGTTCAAGTCTGCGCTTACAGAAGACCGTAGTGGTCCGACAACGTTTCATCCCCTAGCGCTTGAACACTGAAGAAGAGCGCTTCCACAGCGCCCGACATCTTCAGGGTTCGTTCCTGGAAAAACTGAGGTGTTTGCAGATGGTGCCTAGGGAATATTCGAAAGTCCTCAAGAAATAAATTCAGGCCAAGACAGGGTGAACGATATGAAGTCTTACTTACTTACTTAATCCTTAACCTTCCTATACTCACGTCAAAATGAAAGACGTATACTATACTATATAAGTCGGTCTCACAGACCGTATGCGTGAGTATAGGAAGGTTAAGCCTTTTCTACCCCTGTCCTGGGGTGTAAGGCGTGTGTGAAGCTGAGCCCCGGGATTAATGTTGCATATCTCCCTCCATCGCTTCCTATCCGCTACGGCTTGCTGATATCAGCAAGCCGATATGAAGTGTTACCTTTTCAAAAGACTACGATTTTTTGGTTGTAGCAAACTTTTTATTAATCCAAGGAAAAAAATGTGGGAAAATTATCAAAATTTTAGAATCAATTCACTTTAACTGGATGTGGCCACCTTTTGCCTTAACTATGGACTCCAGACAGTCTAAAAATGAGTTGTACGCTGCACGAATGTGATCCTGCGGTATATTGTGCCATTCACTTTCGATCGCCTTCTTTAGCGCATCCAAACTGGCATATTTCTTAGTCCTTACCTTGCTGTCCAAAATGGACCAGATGGAAAAGTCCATCGGCTTCGCGTCTGGAGAATTCCAAAGCCATTGTGTGGACGAAATGAAATGTGGAACATAATTTTCCAGCCATTCTTGGTTCACACGAGCTTTGTGAGCCGAGGCCGAGTCTTGTTGAAATGTCCACGACCTACTGCCGAAGTGTTTGCGTGCCCACGGCTCCAATGCAGTTTCCAAAACATTTTCCCGATAATAGGTCGCATTCACTTTGATACCAGGCTGGATAAACACGACTGGAGAGCGTCCATCAGCGGTCACTGCTGCCCACACCATTACTTGTGATAGGAAATTACTTCGGGTGGCCATTCGAACGCGTAAATTCTCGTATGTGCGTTCGGTCAAGTAAACGCGATCGTTTTGGATGTTGATGAATTGCTCAATTGGAAAATTTTTCTCATCAAAGAACACAATGTTCGGAAATTGACCATTCTCGTGCTGTTTTGCTCTTTCCAGGCGAACTTTTTCTTGCTTTGGTGTAAAATCGTGTGCTTTCTGGAACTTGTAAGGCTTGACTTTAAGTTCATTTTTTAGTATGCGACAAATGCTGTCTTAGGATATTTTCAATTCTTTAGCCATTTGCCGTCCACTTGTACGTGGATTTCGCTCGAGCCGCATCTTCACTTTCCGAACCATTGCAGGTGACGTTCCTGTCTTTTTCGGTCCACCACCATAGCGTTTGGCAATGCTGCCAGTATCATTATAACGATTTATGGTGCGATACACAAACATTTTATTCACTTTGAAGTGACTGAACTTATGAACGATAGCTGGTTGTGATTTTCCAGACAAATAGAACGCAATCACGCTATTACGTTTGAATTCCAAAACAAGTGCGACGCTGCTGAGCTGAGAAGTTTGTCAGATATGACCAGTGTGAAATTGGTAACACTTCATATCGTTCATCCTGTAGCATACCATGAATATATTCCCCCATGTTCCTGCCGCTCGTCCTCATCGGCCGCCGAGGGTGAAATTACCACTTTAATCTGGAGACTCAAGATCACGAAGTCTTCGGGACAAGTTACTGTTGCAGAACCAACGGTCGAAATTGTGTATGATTAATGTAAAATAGTGCGTTCAGTTCAGAATTTAGTGGAGACTTTAAGGATGCGTGAAATACATAAGATTTAAGTGGTTACTTGTCCTTTTCCACATACTACTACTCTCCCCATTACTCTCGCCTAGGACAGAATTTGTTACCTTTGTTCTTTTAAGGGATAACACCACTGTGAATTTTTCAGAAAATCGATTTTTCTTTATTGACTTAATAGATGCTTTGAATCTTCTAAAATATGGGACAAAAAGTTCATTACCCGGAAGAAAGTTTTTCCCTTGAAATTTCGAGCTCTTTCCGATGCGCGTCGGATATCTCCGAAACGACTACCTGCGCCAAACAAATACCAGTTGGGAATGTCTTTCTTTCTGATCTGTAATTCCTCTAATACACTAACAGAAGTCGTTAGAAAGTGTTTATTAAGGATTTTCAAATTCTCAGACTCATTGTTATATATATATATATATATATATATATATATATATATATATACATAGGTTGTACACAGTTTTGATGTCATTAAAATCAAACAATCAATCAGTCAATGAAACGGTTTCGGTCGCCGGAAGAAGCAGTCGGCGCCTTTGAAATGTCAATTCTGACTATCCCAACTTGAGGTTAGAATAATTGCTTTAACACTTCGAAAACAATATATGGTGGTTATTTGGAAATGAAAGCTACTTCTCACAAAGTCGCACTGACGAGTGGTATAACCGCGAAACACGTCCGCGAATGGTGAAACTAGTTTTCTAATTACACTTAAAAACACTTTATTAATTTTTGTGGACGATACCTTGAAACACGATTAAACAATTTCAATCGACTTGCCGTTCGTATTTTATGACCACACGCAACACTAACAATAAGAAGAGAACCGCCGCGTCGTATATCTTGTCATTCCTTCAATACGCTTTTCCATGCAGTCGAATCGCTTTTAAAAACCTGAAGCGTGGATTCAATTCTCAGAACTAAAATGGAATTTTTACCCCTGTTTACCTCCGCAAATTCGCTGCTACCATCGGGATGAAACGTTCGTCTGTTAAAAATTGCACCTACTCGGAGTGTATTAAAACACGTGACCTGGTCGGCTGCAAAGTACCGCTTGCATCTTGAGCGGTACTTTGCAACCGTCCGGCGTGGAATATCCGAAGAGGGACTAATCTAGCAGAAATCGTCGCTC
This sequence comes from Chrysina gloriosa, assembly GCA_038088585.1. Taxonomy (NCBI): domain Eukaryota; kingdom Metazoa; phylum Arthropoda; class Insecta; order Coleoptera; family Scarabaeidae; genus Chrysina; species Chrysina gloriosa. The sequence continues at coordinate 6,823,679 of CM076090.1, read as the reverse complement.
GAACAAAAGGCGGAAATGTTAATAATTAAGTCCGGAAATGTACGTTTGAACAATATGCGGATAGAATCGCGACTGTTCTTCGTACAAACGCTCGCTCGGTAAATTAGTGATTTCGAAATTGCGCTCTGCCGAAAGGAAAATCTGATGTAAACATTGCGTTATTATTATTATCTGGCTTTAATGATATTGGGATTAATGGAAATGTTTGGATATTGTTGTTTTGCTCTAATTGTTTTCGAATAGCGATATACACGATAATACATTGTTACGTTCAGATATACATACATACATATAACTTTTAGGCTACTGATTTATTCAAGTATGACTAAATCGGTGTTTCGTGGTTACAAAACGTATTCATAACCAGGAAATGAGAACAGTAGAATCTGATAAATTCGATACAAAATGCAATTATAATTGTGTAATTGTTAGCTTCTGAAAGATCTCTCAACAAGTAATCGCAAAAGAAATCTCTTACTTATAAAATGCAAACATATCTCTCGGCAAGTAATTAAATCCGCCTGAATTTATTCGTAAATGAATGATGATAGATAGTACTCTAAAAATGTATTGTTCTTATAAATCTGATAATAGCGTTGTATAATACGTTAGAGAGATAATCAGTAGCTGAGACGCCAGGATGTCCTAGAATGAAAAATCGAATTCTACCGGCTTATCATGATTTAGATTCTAGTTTTTCCTTAAATTCCATACAACTTTCATTCTGATATGTGAGGCTAATATCTGAATACTAATTATAACCTATTTTAAATAAAAATGATTGTACTTTTTCTTATCAAAAAGCCGATAAGATTGTTAACGAAACTTAACGAAATCATACCGATCAAGTCGATTGTATACGTATCGATTACACTTTGAACTTTGCATGTTTTAAATCGATCAATTAACAAGTAGAACAGGTGCGGTATTTGTCGATATTTATAAGTAAATTAAGGCAAGTTAGTCCTAGTTTCAGTTCGTACTAGCTTCGAAGGTAAACGTTTGAGCTAAAATATACATTTATGTGTTGCTTTTTATGATGTTTACCATCACTATAACAATTTGATTTTTTGGTAAAAAATTTTAATTCAGATATCTAAAATTTCGACCAAAACGCGACCACTGAGGATAACTCACTCAATTGTCAAAATACGCACTCGCAATATCTAACGTGATGCGATAACGGTGAAACGCATTTCGTTTGAAGTCGAAGCATTTCTTCGGCTTATCACGCAGTTTCGGATACGGGTTTCGACAATTCAATCCTCATCTTCAGTGGAGAAAATACAACAGGAACGAGGGCTTTTCTTCCGCCAAAGATGACGATCTAATCCAGTCCTAATATGTCAAATGATGCATTTAGATTTAAGCCCAAGATCGATTTCTGGAATTAAACTAAGTCAACTTCAACCACCATCAAAACTCACTCGTTGGAAAAATTAAACAGGTGGAATGGCGAGTACGCAAAACAATACCAAATCATCACCCTTCCCACTATCACCAATTTGTAGCTGTAGTAATCTGCTATGGCGTTATCGCCCAAACTTGGTTTGAGACTCCAGCAGATTTTTAGAATGAGAGTAATCATGGCCAAGGCATCAAGAAACATGAAACATGAGAGATGGAGAGGATACATGCAGTACGAAATCATCACTCTTTCCACCATCACCGATTCGAGCCTGTAGTGATCAGCCATGGTCATCAGACTACCAAATCGTTAACGTGTCGTGCCAGACTAAAACAATTCGCAGTGACTTGTAAAATTATTAAACAGTTGTGAACACGAGAACCGTGAGATTATTGCCCAAACTTTGTTTGGAACTTTTCTGGAATTAAACTAAATCAAGGTCAACCGTAAGCCTAATGGATACGAGAACAATAGGTAGCGAAAGTTAACGGATTTAAACAGCTGGAAATAGTGGTGGACAAAAATTAGGAATTAGAATTAGAATTAGGTAAACCAAAACCGTATTTAACAAAATGAAGAAAAAGTTATGTCTAATTTTTCATTTACTTTAATTTTGCTTTATTTCTGCTGATAAGAATAAGGAGACTGTGGTTAAAATAATATATAAAATAAATAAAATTACCTGTACCACACCTTTCGGAAATATCCAGATACGTATTTCGGCAAGTAAGTTACCATCCTCAGTGGAAAACTGGGGAATTCAGAATCACTAACGAATCAACGAACAAACATCACACAACGAACACTATATAACACCAGATCACTGTACAATGGACATCACACAATGAACGCGCAGCACAAACATTGTTGACACATTTATTTATTTTATATTTTATTTCTGCTGTTCAATTCAGTCTCGCATAGAAATGAAAAATCATTTTTTACCCCACGTTATCTTCCCCAAAACTTAACTTGTCACCTTTCTTAGATTTAAGCGGTTTGATAATATTCTCGACTACCTCCGTTGCGTTGTGGTCAAGTGCCAACTCCTCGTCAAGTACGCGTATTTGCCCCACTTACCGATTTTGCCTTTTCTTTTAGACAGCAACATTGGCTTCCAGATTTTTCACACTCGCAGCAAAAATGGTTTCCAAATTTTTCATATACACCTGCAGCAACATTCAGTCTATACTATTCATTACACGAAGTCAAAGATGTACTGATGATATCAAAGTCGTTTTGATGTCACTGGATTAATCTTCCTGACCACTTTGATTTTTGTGAGATACATTCACATTCTGCGGTCTCTCAGGCCGATTTTAAATTTTTTGTTGTGGGGGCTAGGATCATTGAGATATTCAAAAAGTATTGGGGGGGGGTCACAATTAACAAACTAAAATGAAGTAAGTAAAGCAAAAAAAAAAACAAATAAATCTTTGTTCTAACTCACAGCATCGGTTTATATTTCATCACATCATTTTGACATTGTTGATGTTAGACCTAATATAAAATAAAAAAATACTTTCACAAGAAAAATACAATAAAAATAAAATGTTTTTTTCTATTTATATATATCTTAACCGTAAACGAAAAACTAAAATATATTCAACAAATACTTCACTTTATACTTTGATCTTTCCCAATAAAAAAGTGTTTGCAACTCGACTCAGTTTCCTGGGAATCTTCAATTTCACTTTCCTCGGAGTCATCTTCTTGCTCAGTATTAGTGTTTTTTCGTGTATATCTATATTGTCTTCGCACTCGGTATAACTTTCCTCATCAAACTCTGAAGAGGAATCGATTTCCTCTAGAATAGCCCTTATTCGCTCTATGTCTGCCATATCTAAAAAAAAATTAAAGAAATCACACAAAAAAAGTGTTTTGAACGCAATTCATTTGTTAAACAATAAAAGTTGACCGGTTATGGCACATTTTCATTGTACAATTTTATATTTGACAAAACCAACTTAAACGATGAAAATGTTACAGTTAACTAGAACTCGGTTTCGCAGACCAGTCGGCGCTGATACGTCCCTTCAATTCAAACGCACTCGTTACACTAAACGCTGCGTAATGAGTAATGGCGAAGATACTGACAATGAGAGAATGGGGGATTTGCCATTTTTTGTTTGAAACTAATTAACACAAAAGTGATGCGTCGGTCTTACAGACAACGAAATTGGTCAGGAAGGTAAAACAAACTTCCTTATCTGAAGATACTAGCAGAGGAAAGAATTCGTTACGAAACAGACGTTAAACCTTTAAAAGTTTTATTTCCTCACATAAAATTCAGCCAAGAAATCGGAGAAACTTGATCAAATAAAAATTAGGAATTCTTCTCCATAGCACCTATTATTTTTCCTATTTGGAGGCGTAGTCAAGAAGGGTATAAAGAACAGGAACGGAGTGGGAACAGGATGAAAGCAAACGATTTTGTACTACAACAGAGAGGAACAACAAAATTTGGCGAAACACCAAGGAACCATATTTTGGCTTAATAAACTTCAATTTTTCATACATAAGCAATCTGTTCTAAACTCGCCGTATAAGTTCAATAACTTTTTCCTCCATATTCACTCTCTAACTTCTACGACAAACAAATTTTAGAAAGTCCCAACAAGACCAAAAATATCTACTTATGTATGTACATAGTACATACGTATCTCCATGCATGCCAACGTACGACGTATGTACATATACGAACATAATAATAAAAAGCGAAAACACAATGGCGATCTTTCACCCGAAATGCGCGCGAACAAGAAAAAAGAACGATTTCTCGTCTCGGAAAACTTCCATTGTTCACCTCCCCGACGACGCGACGTAAAGATGAACCATACTTACTACGCTTATGTGCGTGGTGGCTCCATTTCCCAGAAGTAAAATGCAAATTTCGCCGCCCCTTTTGTTTCTTAACAAAACAATTGCGACCTACTTATAATACGTATTATGTACGCGCACTTCGTTCTTTATTTTTGTTCGATGTGAACGCGAAGCAAAATAATTCGACTCGCTGTGGTGTGTACGGGGGAAAGTTCGCTATTGTTTGAGGTATTTGAAAATTCGTTTTCGTATGTCGGTTACAATTGTTATAAGCGTCGGAGTTATATTAGGAACTTCAGTGGTACTTGGTACTTTCAGTAACGTCAGAAATTATTGTGAAAGGCAAACATTGATCGAATTTTGCTTATTGGGCTAAGTCTGCTTTAAATGTAGTTTTGTAGTTTGTGCCATTCCATGGCAAATAATTTCTCGCAAACACAGAATCGATGTAGCTTGTTTCTTATACTCCAAATCTGAATTGTAAAAGATTTAAGGATAAGTAGCTTCTTACTCTCATATAAGTATCTTCCAAGTTGGCAACTTTTGAAAGTATCTAGTAAAATATGGTTCAGTTTAAGTTTCGTTAAAGTTATCTATTCATTGATTCTGTTGGAGTTACATCCAAACTTCCAGCTCCCTCAACAACTAGTTGGATATCTCGACTGAATGGGGTATTAATGTATTAAGTTGTTACGGTTTAGATTTCCCGTTTCCCGTTATTTCCGCATTTTTCCCGCGTTATAATTTTTATTTTCCTCTTGAATAATCTTGAGTTCAGCTGTATGTACTCCCGATATTTATTATGATCTGATCTTCTCGCCGGCGTACGTATGATCGATCGAATCTTATCGGTTCGAAACTTCCCTCCTCATCCCCATTTCTGTACGGGATTGTGCGAAAGCGAGAACAGGGAGGGAAAAGCAATGTGGAACCGAGTAAACACCGTCGTTGCACAGCGAGTTATTTCTTTTATTGTCGATCTGGCGTTTTTTTTTTGCAAAAACGTCAGTGCAACATAAATTGTCGTTTCGGTAATTCGTAGCAATTACGAGAAGGTAATTGTTATTATTCGAAGGATGAGGAGAACACAAAGGTTTCGTCCGTACAGTAGTCCAAGAATACAAGTTCGTTTCTCCAACTCTTCGAGGATTTCCTGCTGCATTTCGACTGCTGGAGTTTGACCCAGAAGATATCCAACTGCCCTCCTGCCACGCTAAATCAGCGCATCACTTGAGTTTCCAATCCCAAAGGAAAGTTGAATTTTTTCGATCCAGCCCCCAAGAACACCGCCAGATCATTTTCATGATGACCCAAGAACTACGACGCTCTTCGGGATTGTTTCTATGCGTCTATGTTTCGTATCTTCGCCGGTGTAGAAACGCCTATTTATCGCATTCATATCAAAAATTTTTAGTTAGAATGATTATCCTGTAAATAGTTATAATGGGTGTTGGATAAATAATTAAATAAATAAAATAAATACCGAATGGGTGACCCCCATAGTTTACTTTTATCACCGATCAACGTTTTTGCACATCTCTATTGGGAAATTAACTCGCAGAACATGGAAAATATCACGAAACGAGCTCGGATGTGCATCAACTCTAACGACAGCCACTTCGCCGATATTATCTTTGCGACTTAATGGGAAAAAAATTCAATGACTAAGTCAACATAATCAATAAACACAACTTTATTTACAAATCTAGTTGTTGCCTTAGCTAATGGAGTGAGGACTTTTGCGCCATCTTGTATTCGTCGTTGACAAATACAAGGTCGCGCAAAAGTCCGCCCTCGACTTCCCCAACACTTACTTTCAAATTAGCTTCAAATCTAATCCTAATTTTTTCTAATTTCATCTGATTATGGTCTTATTCGTTTCTACAATGATAATGTTCGAGGTTCGTGTTAACCTTCCTATACTCACGCATACGGTCTGTGAGACCGACTTATATAGTATAGTATACGTCTTTCATTTTGACGTGAGTATAGAAAGGTTAAGGAATTATTTCATTGTAAAATTGAATGTTATGAATGTGGGACGTCTTTCGCCGGTAACAAGGGTAGCATCTTTAAACGACTTTGGTGAGACCATTTTGAGGATATTGATTCGTTTATCAAAGTGGTTACTAGAATTCTTGGAATGGAGAAAATAAGGAGCTATGAAGGATTGCTGTTGCTGAGAGAGTTATGTTATCTGGAATCTTTGGATTCGAATTCCGATTTCGATAGTTTCAACGTCGCTGTCATATTGTTACTTGTTCTCAGTTTTCGCGTAGAAGAAACAACGAACTGATAAAAAGTAGGTAGAGTTTAAAATGGAAAAGATTAGGATTGTCTAGGAAATAAAAAAGTGATTCGAATAAGCGATCATTGGTGAATGACCGGCATAAGTGCCGTAAATGTTGTCCTAGAACAGAAAACAAAGACTGCTTTAAAATATATTAAAATAGCTACGGAAATATGTAGGAAACGTTTGAAAATTCTTTTTCGTTTATAAAAGTTGTTAAAAAGTTGTTAATAAAAAAGAATTTACAGGATATCAAAGAAACGGCTAAGTACTTCTGTGGGGAATTGAATTTGCTATATTTTGCTAAAATCTCAAGTAATTTCAATGAAATTTGCTCGACTTATGCTACAAGCTAATTTGAAAAATGCCGTTTCGAGAAAAATGCGTTTGAAATTTCAAGTGATCTTTTTTTTTTGACGTGTATACATTGATTATTTCCTGTTTTAACTCAACGTACCTTTAATCTGCAATCCCTGCACCATAAAGCTATCTCTCCAAGTAACCATTGTCGTCTTCTTCTTCCTTTCTTACCGACTTTAAGGACTGCCGAGCCTTTCTGGAACCTATACTGATTCTGCGCCCTGTCGGTTTCACGCAGTTTTCGTCAGTTTCAATGCAAAAAATCGGATCTGCGTGATTCTCATAGCATTATTCATTTCGTCATCAAAAGCACATACTGCAAGATCAGTTGCAATGTCTAGGATTTTTTTGCCGCTGGATGTAGATTTCGGAGCAATCGTCCAAATTGTTACGTTGAAAGATTCGCTGCTGTGTAAATGCACCTAAGCAACGATTGAGTAAATGATCGCTCCGTAATTCTTCATAAATTGGTTGAATGTCTCGAAAAACGTGTTCTGAAATGGGTGACTTGTGCTCGTACAAAGCTTTAGCACCAAGTATCTGGACGTACGTAATATCTGGAGCGGAATTACGTTTCTTTTTATTTTAAAATCAAATCAGAATTGCAGTTCTTTCACATGAAATTCAAATCAGAACAATTTTGGAAATAAATAAAATATAAATAAAATATAATAAATAAAATTTTTGGCCAAAAAACTATTCTACACTGTCATAATCCCCTCCTTCCCACCCCCGCCCCAATGCAATGTCAACACTCACGTTTCGCGAAATAATTTTCAAGCTGTAGTAATATGAGATTACTGCTGCTTTATTTTCCTACTATTTCAGGTCTTCTGTATGTTACAAAACTCAACCAGTCACAACGTATGATTATAGTTTTGTCCTTCTATTTCTCCTTCAAGACATGACATTTCTGTATTTAAATTTGACAAAAATGTCATGAAGCTTCACAATAATCAAATCAATGCTAGAATGTCATAGTAGGAGGTTATTTTTTTCCTTATATACGACACTTCGCCCCATATTGTACTACACTTATAAATCGTACTTATTAGATATGTAAATTTAATCGGGTTATTTTTAAATAATGTAAGTTCCATGAAAAGCTTTCGAACTAACTCAACTCTTTTTTCGATCCTTCCTTCGTTTCGAGCTTCGGGAAACGTAAACAGGGGGATTAGAGAAAAAACGATTTGATTTAGTAGCTTTTCGCTCGAAACGTAAAAAAGAGGAGGATCCGGTAGAGAATTCCTTTCGACTAATTGCGCCCGTCCCGGAAATAAATTAAAATTTCTGTTCTAACGCAGACGAATTTAATTTCAGATCGCCAATTATGGTGTAGAGGGAGAGAGAGAGAGAGAAGCGGATAGCGCCCGAATAAAACAATGAAAACCGAAACGATGGAATCGGAACTGAAGGGCGTTTCTGTACGGAAAGGACTCCTCATGGCGCCCTCGACGGCCGGATATTCCAGTTTAGTGAATAAACACACTCACAAAAGGGCCGGATCGACGGGAACGACCGGAGATGAATCTTACACGACCGACGAGGAAGATAACGTCGAATCGGAGGAACCGGAGTGTTCGATCAAAGATCACGTCACCAGCAAACTCTTCAATCACGATCATAACGATTTCGGATTGATTTCCGATATTTCGACCATAACCGATAAGGTCGAACGCGTATCGGTGATGCACAGGAACAGTTCGGACAGTTCGGTCTATAGCGATTTGGGGCTGGAGAAGTGCGCGGATGAAATCGACGATTGTAAGGGTGCTAGCGGTGACGATCCGGCCGAATGGAATAGGAACGTCGTTGAAGCCAAAGATGTGACTTTCGCCAGATTGCAGCAGGAATTGAAGATCGCCCATCAGGAGTTGAGATTGCGCGACGAAGAAGTTAGCAAATTAAGTAGAATACGACAGGATGTTGAGTCCGAGTTGGAAGATCTGACGGCGAGCCTTTTCCAGGTAAGAAATCTTTTTCCAGGTTTAATAATATGCGAGGGCGATTCGTAAACTAAATTCCGTTTAGTTATTAAAAAAAAAAACACCAACACACGAATCTTTATTATATACAACTGAAAGCCGCTGTTTTCAGCTACTCTTCTACATAGTTGCCATTAAGATTGAGACATTTGCTATGATGATGAACCAGTTTTTTAATGCCCTCTTCATAGAAGTCTGCCGCATGTGAATTAAGCCGTGCTGTAACACTCTACTTGGAATTTGAGGGTGAAGAAAGCACTCAGTTACTTGTCCCACAATAGAAAATTAATTCTATGTTCCTCAGATTCCCATGAACGCGTTCAATTTACGAGGGCGTGAAATAAGTTCTGTTTGGTTATTACAAAAGACACCAATACATGAAGAGGTTTTTATTATATGCAACTTAAAGCTACTTCTTTCAGCTAGTTTTATGTATAATTGCCATTAAGATTGAGACATTTTCGATAGGGATGAACCAGTGTTTTAATGCCCTCTTCATAGAACTCTGCCACCTGTGAATTAAGCCATGTGGTAACACTGTACTTGAAATTTGAGGGGAAAGGGCACTCATTTCTGCGATTGTGAATCGCCGAATTTTATCTTCGACTTTACCCAAAAGTTCGTCCCTCAGTCTTCCACTCCGTTTTTTGTCATAGACATTAGTTCGTCCTTCTTGAAACGTACGGCACCATCTCTTAACCACACTGTTACTTATGACATTTTCACCACAAACAGAACAAAGTTCATGATGAATCTCAGCAGCCGTCATGTTCTTTGCATACCGAAATCGGATAACAGCAAGCAGTTCAGAATTGGCGGGATTTTCAATTGTCGCAGCCATTTTAAAGAACCAAAATAGCAGGAAAGAATGTCCGAACGATTCTCTCACTAGCACTGCCAGACTATTATTATTATTATTATTATAAAATCCAAGAGTTGGCTACACCTAAATCAAATAAGTAAAATGATCCTTTTTACTGTCCACCTCCTGATTCTGAATTGAATTCGGTAGTATCTGATCATGCGATCAATTTGATCGAATTTTTGTAGTCTTTTACAATTTTTGGTCTCGTTTTTCTGGTAAACATTTCGAATCTTTCTTGGATCCTCGTTTAGAGATATTCATCGGTTCTATTTCTAAACTAGTCGATGCTGAAATAACAAATTTTAGATCATACAATTAAACTACGTTAATCTTGCCACCTGGTTCCACGGTCTATTCAAATGATAAATACCTACCCAGCCTTGCTATGATTTTCTCGATTCTTACGTGGACTGCTGCTGGCATACGGGATTTTATAATTGTTCCAGTTGCGTACATTTTTTTCTTGCAGTTTCTCAAGCATAGGAATTGTTGTGAAGTACCGAAGTCTCAATACTACAGAAGGACTGCAGGGTGACTCCCAAACTTTTGGCCTGTTCATATAAGAAGATATTTTTATCGTGATATATTTCAAGGTAACTCGACACGAAGAGGTAGACGAGTTGCAGATACAGAAAAAGAATATTTTTAAGTCTAAAACAAGGTCTCTCGGTGTATCGCAAACAAAATTTTTTAAACTCGGTTGGGTACTTTAAGTAGCATGTTTCTGTGAATGAAATCATTTCTTCATCTACGGCTACTTCTGTCGCGGTAGTTCTAAAGAACATTGTTTTATTGGATTAGCAAGAGGCATAAATTTGAATAATTTGTCACTTTAATGTTCTGCTATCAACGATAACTTTTAAGTTATCACGAATTGCAAAATATCTATCTCGTGTCATTTTCTTTGCAATAACATCTACCCACGTAGTTTTTCCCCCAATACATTTTTCATTTGTGGATACTTCAAATATGACAGCACGAAAGCTATGCCAAGGAAGATTTTTACTTCTGGTTAAAGTAAGCGGTTTGTCCTTTCCTTCTAAATATCGTAAATTTGGGCAACTCACAAACAGTTTGAAAACTCATTATCATCGAAATACTTGCTAATGTAATCAACCAGATGCCAATCTTGTTTATTCAGGCTTGTTCTAACCAGCCATATTTCCTTTAATTCTTCTCTATTCAAACACATTCCACGTGTCCTTCGAATGTCCTTCAGAATTTTATCGCCGACTATACGGGAACTTTCTCGCAAATTTTGTAATTACCAACCACCACCATCACCAACCAGGTTTCGAAATCCGAAAAGTAATAATTACATACGAACAAATTTCAATTCGGCACGGTGTCTTTCCACCGTTTCCACTTTGATGCAATGCACGAATTTATAATTACGCGATTTAATCGAGCATGATCTCGTAATTATCCGCATGCCGATTTTGAAAAGGCCCGAAGGCGCGCTAGTTTCGGCAACGACGAACGACGTAAGCGTGCCTAAATACGAACAGAAAAAAAATCGAACGGGAAAGTAGAATTTAGCGAAAAATTCGCGCCTGTCCGGTGGAAATGTCTCCATCTAGAGACATTTCGTTCGACCTCCATATTTCGCCGGAGGCGTTTACGTAACGTAAAATGCGGCGACCGCAACAGTCCAGATGTAAATTTGCAATTTTTAACGCTCGGATTATTCGTTAGGTTAAACAGTGCGTAAAAATCGTCGGAAATTCGAATGATGATTCGATGATGGCCGTAAGTTCCGTTCGGAGTGATAGATGGAGATTCGGATCTATTTATGTTTTCTTGCGGAAATTTTATCGAAAGCAAGTACAGATTATAGTATAGTATTTATCAGCGGTTGAAAAAGTTCAAGTAAGTGCGGCGAATTTTAAATTGCGGTAAGTTTCTGGGATAGGAAATCTAATTTAAAGTTTACGGGGAAGTCAGAAAGGAGTGTTTTACATTTTTAACGGAATTTTAGTTAGGAATTCATATTTTTAAACTACAAGACGTGCAAGAAGCAGATAAAAATTTCGAGGCAGAACTAAAAGAAGTCGGAAAGTTACGAAGGTTACATACAGCATGTCCGATGACATGACTGCCACAGTTTAAGGATGTGTTACCGAAGCAATTGCAATTTGAAAATGTGCAATGAACATATGCCCAAAACTCTATCGTTACTGAGCTACATGCATTTGAAGTTTCAGATAAGCCTACTAATCCAGGTATTACGTTCCGCTTCAGAAAAGAATCCCATTGAAAATCGTTTAGAATGAAGTCGCTTTATTGAATTACTTGTTCCCAATGTCTACCCAATTTCTATATACATAGTCTAGCTCTTCTTAGAATTGAAGAAGTGTACCTCGGCTAACAGTCTCAAGATCGGCGCGAAAAGTTTCTGCAGCATACATAATCCCAGCAATAAGTTGTTCCCTGTTTCCATGTTTTTCTGCATAAACCAAATATTTCAGCTTTCCCCATCAAAAATAATCCAGGGGTTTAAGTTTGGTCACCTTACTGCTTTAGCAACTGCTAAGCCTCTGTCAATCCAAGGGTTCGCATAATTTTGATTAAGAAAATCTGTGACTTGTCTACCGAAATTGTGAAGGTGCGTCATCGTCCTGTATCTACATTCGTCGTCTTACATTAAGAAGAACGTCATCTAGTAATGCTGGAAGGTGATTTTCCAGGGAACTTAAATAATGAACGGCCATGAGGTTATAAACGGTACGTAATACCTGCATTAGTAGGAGTATGTGGAACTTCAACTTGTAGCTCAGTTACGATAGGGTTTTGGTCATATATTAACTTGACTTGACATTTTTAACTTGAAATTTATCCAGTAACATATCCTTAAGCTGTGGTAGTCATGTCATGGGACACCTAGCATAAAATCGACAGAAAACGGGGAAGTTTGAAGAATGTCGAGGAAATAAACTGGATTATTAACCCCTTGCACTATTTTCACGAGTCTGACTCGTGATGAAAATTTTAGGCCAAACTTGAATATCACGAGTCAGGCTCGTTGTTCAAATTCTCGGCAAACGTGGATATCACGAGTCAGACTCGTAATCGACATTTCGGGCCAAACATGAATATCACGAGCCGTGCTCGTGGTCTTAATCTCGGGCCACCAGGAACGCCCGAATGAGGTCTTATCTCTTCTTTCCTTTTCTTGAATGATTGGGTATTTTATCTTGTATCTTGTTGTCTTTTGAATTTTACAAGAGCACCACCGCGTGAAGTCAACACGAGCACGCCTATCTCGCACTCATTGTCAGTCGTAAGAATGGTCGTAAGATGTGTTCAAAGTTCCGACACTCAGTCTTCGCCGCTTCGACTCTTTTCGGGACCACTCAGGCGCCCGAGTTTGGCACGGCTGATTGTGAATTTCGGCGTAGTGCAAGGGGTTAATTGTCAATGTTAATGATACTGGTACTTATACTTATTTCTTTTGCTTACTGGCATTGGATCCAGAATTTTAAGAAACAAAAATTTAAGTTTTCCTTAGTTTTTCAAGGATACAAAAGTTTCAGTTTTGAGGAATTCTTCATTTTTACCGTTTTCAAATCTTTCGAAATATTTATTAATTAGTACCTAAGGGTTCTTCAAGGTGTATCAGCAGTTAGACAGGGAACAATCGCTGTTGTATCAAAGAAAATACAATTTTAGGAAAAGCGAAATTTTTAAGAATTTGGAAATTCGAAAATTATTGCGATTTTACCATTCTTTTAAATTTTTGGGGGCGGGTACGGTATCCTAATGCTCTTCGAAATGAAATATGGCGTCAATAGTTCGATTGGTAACAATCACTAATACGACAAGAAAAGAAGAATTTTGATATTTGAAAAAATGTAAATTTTCAGATTTTAATTTCGTTTGTTTCTCAGACATTATACCCCTGAAAGATGGAGGATTTTGAGTGATTCTAGACAACACTGAAATTCGAAACTGAGATATCTTAATAAATAAAAATTTGGAAATATTGATTGATCGTTGATAAACCCCGGAACTTTGAAAGAAATCCGGAATTTTTAAAAGAATTTGTAATTTTAAATAATTCAGAATTTTATAAAATAATTGCGGCAAATCTGGGATTTTTAAACAAATTTCAAATTTGAAATAATTTCCAAAAAAAAATTTATATTAAAAAAACTTGGAAAGGCTGGAGAATCCGTACATGACATTACAAAAAATTTCGATATGCCCCGCATTCTGAATGAATATACAGTAGAGTCTTGCTTATCCAAGATAAATGGGGCGCCAGGACCTCGAATAACCGAAAATGTGGGAGAATAGGATGAAATTAAGAAAAATACTATTAAACGTCAAGAAGAAACACAAAAATTATTGAAAAAATTCTTTTGATCGTTAATCGTTACGTTAATTAAACCGCAACAAATCGTCGTAATTCTTTGCTCGAATTTGGGATCGACAAAATAACTTCGCAAAAGGTTAACTTTGCATAAATGCATCCGAATGGATTTACGTAGCATTTTTTCTAGCGAACATTTACGGCGAAATATCATGCAAATGATGAAATATTTATAAATAGCGGCGTATATTTCTGGGAAAAGAGGTCGATTTTAACGCGGACGACGCGACGTTAAGTTCGCCGTATATTGGTGGCTGTCTGAAAGGAAATTGTTTGATGGAGTTTCGATGACGCAGGGAAAGAGAAAAATATACAAATCGAGGTATGTGGGTGCGTGTGTATTCGTGATGTTTCTGTTTACGTTTTGCACATATAGGAACGCGTTTGTGTCCACATCTGGTAGCTAAAGTTAGACTGTGATCTAATAATGAATGTCGTGCAAAGTAGTTTTAGGACGTGTTAATGTGGGATTAGGACATTAAGAATAATATACAATTTCTGCGTCTTTTGGAAGAAATGTTAATATTAAAAAGATTTATATTGAAGGAAGTGACAACTTCATACGCGATCAAACTCCTTAAGGAACTACAGGAAAAGTTATTTAAAAGATGAAATAATTGAGACAAATCTGGGTCTTTTCAACGATTTTCAAGTTTTAACCCTTTCATGCCCGAATTAATTGGAGCGTGACAATTTTTTTAAGAATATGTTGTTAAGTTGAACCTCAATATCAACATATATCAATTTCAAGGTCCAGCGTATCCTAGTTTAGCTGTAGTGAAATGTTGCCTATAAGCAACATTGGGCAAATCTAGTAAATTCTAAATACCAAACACATTTATATATTTGATTAACTTTTTATTCAACTTTAGTATGGTATGTTATAAAACAATTTGTTTGAGGATTTAAACACAAATAGGCTTTGCATTTTATGCATTTAGATCGAGGAAACCCAGTTGTGCTCAGCCTGCATCGTCCTTTTGAACCTCATTCGATCCAATGACCAGTTTGGTCATATTTTATGGCTTTCTCGACTCATCGCAAATCTTCTGAATTATGTCGTCATCAAAATATTGGGTAAAATATTTAGCCGGTTCTTTGGCTTCTCCATAACTAATTTGACTTTTCCAAGAGAAATTTTTCATATCAAGATCTTGACTTCTCCATCTCAAATTGTGCGAATTTATTTTTCCAAAGACCTCTTCCACCTTTTCTTCGTCTTGAATATCTTTGTCGTTCTCTTCACTAATAATCCCTGATAATAATTCCACCTCAATACTTTCATCCTTTTCTGTAAAACTTTGAAGCGTCTCTTTAATAATATTTTCCAAATTTGTTGTTATTAATTCTTCTTCCCCTTCTTCGTTATCATCAGAATCATTCCAATCAAATTCTAAATAAAAATTCTAATACAAAAAAGTCGTTATAAAATTTTATATACATTTTTGCCCAATGGTGCGTTTTCGAAAGGATTGTACTTACCATGTGTTTTCTACTTTTTCTTTGTCCGGCATGCGTGTTAGGTGTCGTCATTTTAACGGATTTCTTTCTGTTATATGCGTTCCAAGGGTTCCATTTCCAGTTTTTCGCAGATAACTTCATTACGAATCCTTTCCCTTGTGGTGACTCCCAACATTTCCCACAAATTTTTCATTTTAACTGCTTGTAATCTTTTTTGTTGCCTTTGTCAGGACACAACTTTCACTTCCGTACGTCAAGATAGGTTTGAAGATAGTTTTGTAGACGATCATAGAGTTTTTATACATTTTTAATTCTTCCATTTATTTCCGCTTTATTTCTTCCGTCCTTCTGCATCTTGATCCCCAGATGTTTAAATGTCTTCACTTGTTGCACTTGCCGTTCGCCTATACGGATTATATAGTTTCTTGATTCTTCTCCGATGACCATTACTTTTGTCTTTTCAACATTTATCTCTAGATTTCTCTTTTGGAATGCTGTTTTGCACAAGTCCACATTTTTCCGAAGATCTTCATTCCCCGCTTATATACATACAACATCGACAAAGGCGCTTTCGGTAATCTTTATTATTTCCAGTTTCCTGTAGCCCACGCAGTCATTTTGTTTACTTTGTTGTTGATCTCTTTCATTACATCATCCACCGTGAATCGTATTGGGCTACAACACCACGTCTCAATGCATCCTCCTTTAGGCATCAACTCCATGGAGCACAAATTTTCCGATCTGATATAATTTCTAGTATTTTATAGCGTCGTCAATGAGGTCTTGTTTTGTTTGAAACATTTAGAAAAGAGTTTTAGAATCAGAGTTTACATAATTTTAATGATATTTTGAAAGAAATTTCTTGTCTTGTTGGACGATTATTCGTAGTTGCGGGATAATTTTTCGGAGGACGGCGATTACTTTTGTCAAACGAACGGTGGTTGAGGCAAAACCAAAAATACATTCTTCGCATTCCCTAAAATAATATCCCGAATTACGTACATACCGACTTAGTTATCAAACTCAATATCGTAACTTTCTTCAAACGCGAGTTTGCCTTTTCCCATACTTCATATTCTCGCTTCATATTTCTCCGAAATCCTACCGAATTAAGTATTCCGGACAGAAATCAGACTTAATTACGTGCCAACCTTCGTCGCCGTCGCCGTTTGAGCATTATTCGGGGCGCGTGCCATCGACCTCCGAAAAAGTAGAAATCTCGCGCCCCGAATCTCGTCCCGGCTTTCGCCCGGTGCGTCGTCGCGCGAATACTCGATGAACCGGCGAACAGAACGGTCTTCGAATTAAGCGGAGAAACGGCATAATTAACGGAGCGCAAAATTATCGCTACTTATTTTGCTATCCGTCGTCCTTTCCCGAATTATACCGTCCTGGCCTGTCGTCCTTGCCGTTGTCAACGTCGTCGTTCGACGTGATTTATTCTAGCGCGCGGATGGAGATGGAACGAGGTAGTATTTCGGCCATCTGTGCTAACCGTCTTCGTAATTTAGCCGACAACTTTCATCGACTGCTAATACCCGGTTTATTAGCTTCTCGGATTATAAACTGGTCGCTAAATTAGCGACGATTTGATTAACGTCGATCCGGTGTGTATCGTTCTACGTCGCGTCGTAATCACGGAACGTTAAGTTTCCTTGATTTTAAGAGCTAGATCGGGGGAGGTACAGGAAAGGGCGACCATTAAAGTAATTTAAAGAAGACGTTTTAATGGAAAAGATGCGCAGAAACTGTCAAATCCAATCATGGTAGATGTTACGTTCGCCAACGAGGAAATAAAATAATAATAATAATATATTTATTCCCGACGATTCATAGAAAAGAATATCTACATTGTCAAAATAACAAGAAGTGCAATAAGAACATTAAATGCAAAATCACAAAACACAAGAGTTTAATTTAATTTAATAATACAAAAAGAATCTAATAAGCTGATCACCAATTGACATTTCAATGATTTTGGAAAAACTCGACAGCAAACTAATGGACCTAAGGACTAAGGGATCCTCCCCTCTTTTATACACCGAATTAACAACAGCCACTTTGATAACATGTAGTAATGGCCCACACAAAAAGTTTTTACATTTTTTAATCAGATTGTTTGAAATATTGTCAATCCCACAAGAATCGGAACGCTTCAGTCTATCTATCAGATCAGATACATCGTAGACAATGTTTACTGTGAAATGATGAAAATCGTTCATTGAAATTATTAGCAACTTGAACATCAAAAATGTAGTATTATCATTCACAATGACAACCCTCGTACTTTCCGAAGTTTCATTACGGAAATTATTTATTATTTTCCAAGCAGTTTTTGATCTGTTGCCTGCTGTCTTTAGTTGGTTAGATGTATATATATATATATATTTCGTGACCTTTTATACTTATCTTATATGATAGATCTCTACCACTAATAGGTCAATAAAACAAGACTGGTTTGAACGATAGTTATATTATATATACAAAAGTTTGTTTATAGTGTATATTTATCTAGTTATATTTTCACTGACGAAGGTGTTCCGAAAACGTTTGTAAACGTTCTGAAAATATAACTATCGTTCAAACCAGCCTTGTTTTATTGACCTATTAGTGGTAGAGATCTATCATATAAGTTTATTTGGTTAGGGTAATATTCCTGCTTTTGTTTAATTTCATTGCTCACACAGTCACGATGAGAGTAATTGGTCGGTGCGATGTCGGTCACAGTTTGACTTGGTGAATCTTTGGATAATTATTTGATACACACACAGAATCTTAATTAAAGCATTCCTAATCGTTAGTGACCTATTTAGTATAAGTCTTTGTGCGTTTTACAATTGGAAGATAACAGGTAACACAATATGGGTATCGAATTAGCTAATGAAGATGAAATTTCACGAACTCGGACAGTGATCGAGCCTATGTTCGATGGCATTGCACCGGCCAAATTTCTCTGACCGCGACTGTACATACGTACGTGAGATACGTGTTATTCTAGCTCCTTTGAATGTGGGATATGCTCTCGTATCAGAAATATTTCCCGACTATTCGAATTTTAACGAATTTCATATGTTTATACAAAACATACACATCATCATTTTGTACAACTTTCCACGAAAACAGCTCTAACATTTATCACGTCTCGATATTTTTCGCGAAAAATTACGTGATTTGTATAATTTCTCGTTGAAGGAGAAATCGGATTTTCCCCGTCGAAATCTCCGCTAACTTCTCACCATTTGTCCCACACCGCGAAAGACCGCGATAGTTTCGTGAGTAATACGGGAAATGCGAGTTGTCCTTGGCTTCCAATTTAGTTTCCTTATCCATCCGCTGTGGTTTATCTAAGATGAATGAGGCAATTGTTGTATTTTCGTCTAAATTTGTTGGAATTAAGAGAGAGATTGTGTCATCGTTTCGCGCGATTCGGATTCGAGATGGGAAATTTTTTTTTGGGGGACAGTTTTCGATTTATTTATAATAACGTAACCGCACTCCTGTGCCCGATTAACTTTTATCAATTCTTATGTAAAACCGTCGTGATGTAACCGGTTGAGGTACGCGATTCCATTCCCCAATGCATAGGAAGTGTCGTAAGATTCTATTTTTGGAATTATGAAGAAAGTGGCGCCCGATAGAATTAATTTTAGACTTTGATAATCATTTTACAAAAGCAATGAAGTCCCCATTGTTCAGAAATATATAAAAGTGATCGCAGTCGTTACAAGAAGGCAATGCAACGAAGTAAAGGAAAAAAGCTATGATATTTATATTATGTCATCAATTTAATTCAGAATTTACGTTTGTTTCATATTTTTAACGTTGTCGTTCTAACCGTCGAAATTTCGCATTTTATAAAAAAAGGATTGAAATCCTTCAAACCGCTATGGTCCTTTTTGAAAGTTGTCTTGAAAGTTGTGTTTATTATGTATCCAAAATATTGTAAAAAAATTAGGGATTATAAATGGTTCAAAACAAATTATTGCAGTAAAAATATAGGACCGAAGATAGAACCATAAGGAAATCCAGACACTTTCTATTGATATGGTTTTGGAACTCAACTGTAAGATCGTAGAACTTTGATAAACTCCAGATATAACAAAGTATATCAATTATTTTGAGATGAAATGATCGCGAGTTAGTATTTGGTGATGATTGATGATTGTAAACGACATCAACATTATTGTATCCGAAATATTGGCCTACAAATAGAATCATGAAGAACTACAGATACTTTTTAAACGATTGTTGGCTATAACGTTGGGGAACTTCCGACCATTGCCTAAATTACTTTGAAGCTAGGTGATTGAAAATTACCTCAAAATGTTATTTATATCAAAGGGAGAGAGTTAGCTTGAATTTTGAGGACCTCCATACTCCTTCGAGATCATTTTGGGACCGAACCATTTTGGGGAACGCCAAGTATTATCTAATTCTTTGCGCAGCTAAAGTATTAGAGCAGAACGTTCAGGAACTTCTACCTAAATCGTGGACGTACGTGGACAGTATCTTATAGGTTTTTGGAACGAATAATAAAGTTTTAGTGTCCTCGTGGATCGATTATTGAAAATTTACGAAAACATCGAAACATCGAAAACAGTCAAAACATGTCGCCTTTTAAGTTATTACAGAAACTAGGAAATGACAAATATTATGGAAGAACGTGTTTTATTGCTTTTCAAAATCTTTGTTTCTGAGATTTATAAGCTTTTGCATGCGTTCAAACCAATTTTCAAAACATCTTTTTCACTCTCAAATTGGTATCTCGAAAACATGTTTTTAGGGCGTGGACAACGATTTTCAGCACCTCAAGAAGCTATCGATCTTGAGGTGCTGAAAATCGTTGCCCACGCATGTCTTGTTTGACATTCTGGAGCAGCACGTTCCACCAATCGAATATATTGCCGTTTTCGATATGTCAAAGAATGACTCTACAATGCTTGTGTAACCCAATTAGATCGTCGAGTACGTACCGAACCCGCGCACTTTCTATGCGACTTTGCCCTTAATTAAGTGAGAAACGATATATGTAGAATTAGGACTTTACAAATACTTCAATAAATTGCTGTTAGCTCTCCGCGATCTGGTGATTGTTCCCAATAGTTAGCTTTCTTGAAAATCACAAACCGGTATACGCAGAATGCTCGTATACAAGATTTTTGGCAATTTTGACTTAGCAATTAAACACAGCCGTTCAACTTCTAAAGATAGTGATATGAAAAGCCCTTGTAACATTTCCGGAAAGTGATTGTCGTTAAAGAAAGCCATACAGCTACAGAAAAGGCATATTTTTCTAGAATAAATGTCAATAGCTTGAACGATCACCTTTCAGTCGCTTTTTAGAGTCTGAATTTCATTTATTTGATTATATAATATTATACAACAACGTAGATCGTAAATCATGCATCGCCTAATAATAGTAACAATACATGTAATTGATGAATGTTATCAGATACATGCGCCAATAACGTGCAATTAAATTTTTAATATAAATTGATAAGGTCTTAAATGAAACTCTATACAAATAGATTGCGGCCTTCGTCTTTCGATGTGTGTAAACAAATATTCATTACTAGCTTACCCGTCGCGCGTTGCTACGACCTCAGAAGAAAGAAAATTAAAGGAAACTGGTTATGATAACATTCAATTTACATTGTGTTATTTTAATCGAAACTGATCACTAGTCATTATTTACATTCGATCGGATTGAATTTGTTTGTATACACGCGCGCCACCTATCGTAGTATATGTGTACTATGCAAAAACGTTGGATACACGAGCGCCACCTATCGTAGGATCAGTATTACACGTACGGAAATTCATGGCGTTTTTTTTTTGGAAAACGTTGATTAACTGAATAGATTTGGAATTCGTTGATGCCACTATGCCAGTAATCTTCGCGGTAGTGTACTCAACAACTTCCGAACGTTTCATGGCGGTCGAATGAATGGTGTAGTAACGCATAAAGGACACAGACATAGATTTGTTTATACAACTCAACAAAACTGTGTGATTGCAGCAGTTTTTAACGGAATAAGTTTCAACGAAATCGCCGTCTCCTTCTATGATAAAAGGGTTTCTCAATTCCGACCCTTACTATCGAGTGGACATTTCATTAATATTATTATTATTTCGTAATATGCATTATAAAATATTTGATGCTTCCTGGGTGTAAAAGTAGTGCAAAAAGGAATGCAAATGATTCCCATTAGGAAATATGAAGGTGTTTACTTTCTTCTTTAACATTCCTTCTATAACATCATTTCCAGGTATCGCAGGTAAATTAACATTTTACAATATTAATTTAAGGAACATCACGACCACAACGACGTTTCTTACACGGCGTAATTGAAGAAATCATCAGTGGGAATGAATTATTTTCCGAATATTACCGACCTTGTATCTGGCAAGGCATGTCGATTAATATTTTATTTCTCTCCTTAATTACGCGTTAATAATAATCTTGAAAACTTATATAATTGCCAATTAGCCGGTTAAAAGATAAACCGGTAATCCTCGTGCCTGTACGTGTCGGATTCCCTAATAGCGATTAGATGGTACCAAGGTTACGTAACATCACAACGATATACAATTATAATAAATATGGTTAAAATTATTGGGCGTGTGGAGTAATTTTCGCTTATAATACGAGTGGCGCCCTTCATGCTTTTACAAACGACCACTTAGTGGCGCTATTGAGATGCGTCATTACTGTTTTCGTAAAATTTGACATTTGTTGTTGTGAAAGCAATTGCAGTTTAGAAATTGACCGAGAAGTTTGTTTACAGCGAACATTAGAGAAAAAAACTTTGGCAACATGTAGATCACATATAGGCATGTACTATGCAATTTCTTTTTTCTGCGGAAAAACACTCCGAGTGGGTGAAAAAAATTGTTGAAAATTTTGCATTCTGTCTATGTGCATAACTCGCTAACGGTAAGAGGGAGAGAAAGAAGTTTTAAGCCAAAAAATTGTTTGTTTGGATGAGTTTTATTAAACAGACAAGAAAAGAAGGTATAAGCATTTTTAACTATTTTTTTGACATGGATTAATAATAGGCAATAGAGATTGGTTGATTATAATATATAACAGACCTGTAGTTGTAGTGTTGGATTTAATTTCATTCAGCCTATTTTCTTTACAAAAACATGTTTACTATTTACTGGTCTAATGTAGCTTCCTTCGGTAACCTACAACATTTAGATAAGAAACAATCTGATCTAATGAAAAAATTTACAGTCTTCGTCCCGTCTTCTTGATAAACCTTATCCAAGCATACAATTTTTGTCTTAAAACTTTTTCTATCTCTTACCGTTTGCGAGTTATGCGCATCAGTAGAATGAAAAATTTACATTCCCAAAATTTACGTTTCCAAAATTTTTTCACTCACAAAAGAAATTGCGTAGTACACACCTACATATATGTCATCTACATGTTCTCAAAGTTTCGTAATTTTTTTAATTTTCGGGTTCAAGATCTTCCCTTGTGAGTTAGAAGTTGTAGCAACTTAAAAGGCGCTCCTGGTACGATCGAAAATACATCGAAACAATTATTTTTTCCTCCGTATGACTCCCATCAAATAGAGAAATCAAGGAAAACAAAATAGCCTAATTTTTTTAGATAATTTGTTATATTTCTCTACTACAAATACGACAGAAAATTTATAATTTTTACCGACATATCCAACATTTTTATTACAATTTTTTCCGCTCGTCTTGTCAAAAAGAATCCTCCATCATTCGAAAGGTCAGCGCCAGAAGCGTTATTACTATTACTCAAATTTATTGGCAACGACAACATATTAATTACAATAATTTCGTCCCCGTTCGTTAAATCCGACCAGTTCTCTCTGCTAACTGTATATTTCCGATTCATTTACATATTTATTCCGGAATAATTATTCCGTATATTAATCCTAATATATAACAGTCGCCGAATGTACTCTCGACCCGAGTACCGCCTCCGTTTTTACGCAATTTTCTTACCGGAATATTTGCATATTTCTTTACGAACGCAACGCGGCGCGGCGATTTAATACGCGCTTTCCGGTTCGCTTTTATCCGTGTATTTCTTATGGTACTATTCGTTTCGAATCTGTAATGTTATGGGTTTATTATGCGCGCACAATATAAATAAGTTTATGCGTTGCGAAATGAAACGATTTCCGCAGGATATTGTGCAAACTTACTTTTCCAGCTTTGCTTCCTTAATCGCGTTAATTTGTTGTAATTGCAATGAATTACACTAATTAAATTTATCCGCTCGATAAAGATGTAATAGTATCTACAACAAATGGTTTGGTGACCCGATTTCTAGAGCTGATATTAAGGTCTGTGAAGTTGGCACTGCAAAATAAAAAAGAGTCCTTGGAAATGACATATTTGTTTGACCACAAAATAGTGTTCATTATCGAGAAAAAAATTTCGAAAATTTTTTTTTTTCGAACAACAATAACAGGTCGACATTGGAAAAGTTTTTTTTAAAATAATAGGTGATTCTTAAGCATTTTCATGCGCTAAAACCAGGAAAAATAGTGAAAAATTCCATCACGTCAGGATTTCCCACAATTTTCATTTTTCCTCCTAGTAAGGGCTCGCAATGTCTATACCAGCTCCACACCCATCTAATGCAAAAACATTATACGAATAGCTGTTTCTTTTTACAAAACAAATCACCGATTTTTGTTCATGTTGTATATAGACTCATAGAAAAATAAAATTAAGAAATAATCACGTAAGGTCAGATATAAGGAAGCTTATGAAAGATGGTGATTTTGAAACAATAATGGAAGAAATGGGACAGGAGGCTTGGAACAGTTTTAAACTTTCTAGGCAACAAAAAAGCGAAAAGTTCAAGAATATTGTAAAAAATATGTTGCTGAAATTCAAAGTATTGAGCTGCTCAATAGGCTTAAAAGTACATTTTCTGCATTCCCACCTAGACTTTTTCCCAAAAAATCTTGGAGCAATTAGTGAAGAACAAGGGCAAAGGTTCCATCAGGTTATAAAAGAAATGGAAAGACGATATCAGGGTCGATTGAATGTAAATATGATGGCCGATTGATGCTGGTCGCTGCATAGGGAAGCCACAGTAGGAAAAGTTCAACAAGAAGCTTTACTCAAAAGAAAAGACGATTTAACGATGAATAAATATAAAATAGACGTAAATATATTTTAAACCATTTATATACATTTTTTATTATAAAATTTTAAAACCAACTGTTTTAAATGAAAAATGTGCGTTTTAACTGTTTTATTGAAAATTTGACTTCATTTTGTGGAAAATGCTTACGTGATGGGAGAAAACTGAGCTCATATTCGGGTTTAGCATGCCAAAAACATAAGAATCAGTTGGAATGGTTAAAAGGCTTTTTAAAAAGTTTTAAAATGTAGACCTGTGTAATCAATGATAAAATATCCCTCGCGCGTAGCAAAGCGTTTGACCACGTTTGTCAAATGATTTTCTGTACAGTATCGACCTTCGGACTTAAAATATCTACTTGGTCGAACAATTGTTAGGAATACATCAGGATAAAAATCCATGAGGTGGTCAAACATGGTCAAACGCTGTTCCGCTCAGTGTCGATTCTAATTCTGAAAAAAACTTCGTCAAACGTGGTCAAACGATTTTCAGTACGATTTTGACCCTAAATCCTTGAATATATATACATTGAATAACCTGCTCCAATAAATAAATAATTTCTGTTACTCTTAACTAAAAATTCATGACGTGATCAAACATAGTCAAATGATTATCTAAGCGGTTTTGACTACCAATCTGAAAATATCCATTTTGCCAATCAATTTTGATGAATGAATGATGTTTATTGAACTTTATCAACACTCTAACCAGTGGTCAAACGTGGTCAAACGATTTGCTACACACGAGAGATATTTATCATCGATTATTGATGTAGTTCGAAAAAAAGTTTTTCCTCGATAATGAAGGGTGGTCAAATAAAACTATTTTATGGTCAAACATGGTCAAAAAGTGGTCCAACAAATATTTGCGGTGCCAACTTCACAGACCTGGTATTATCTATATTTGGTGTACAGAATTAAAATATGAAGTTTTCGCCTAATAACCCTAACTTTTTAGATATGAAAATAGCGTGATTTACATTACTACTTTCTTAATGGTGGTTATGGTTCATGGACGAAAACATGAGATTTGATACATAATACAGCATAATTTTATCTTCTTCGGCATTTTTAGGATAAAATCTTTTGCTGTACATTTTAAAATGAAGTCTACAAATTCCACTAATAATCTGCCAATCTGAGTGTATGCCATCTTCATCTGGTAGCCGTTCACCATTTGCTCTAATATCCTCGTGAAATCTCCGACCTTGCTCTTCGCTGATGTCACCCAAATTTTCACGAAAACGGTTCAAGGAGAGTATGAATGTTCATGCTTATGTTGCATCCTAGGTTTCTGAAGTTATTCAGCATATGATGCTTAGCAGCTTAACGTAATTATCAGCTTTGTGATTGCCCAAGGAGTGTCTGCTAACTAGCACAAATAACGTTCACGCGCTTTATTCAGTTTCGATCATTGAATGTACGATAGCAGGATCATTTATTAAGTTATCGTATTTGTGGATCATCAAAAAATCCAGCTCTTAAGTTTTTCTGTACCTCATCCAGATATTCTTCGTCTGATGTATGCAAAGCAATCCATAATGTTTTGAGCGGGAACTTTCACAAACCGTTTCATTAAGCCTCGGTTTATATGCAGGCATGCTAGGAATTTGGTGAGTCTTGGAACTCAACATTGGGTCAATATTGATTTAAGATTAAATGTTGTACAAGGTTAATAGGCAGGTCGAAGCGCCAAAGTACGTTCATACGGAGACAACTCGTTCATAAGTTAGTGGTGTTGTATCCCGAAAAATGTTGGTGAAGAATACAGCTTCTATATTTGGAATCAGTATACTAAAGACAGTCAAAGTTATTGGTAATATTCGAGGCACCAAGCAAAAAGTATCTTCTTGTCGTGTGTCAAATTATGTTTGTGTGGACATCGACTTCGTTGTCGAGTTCTAGTGATATTTATCAGATTTGTATGAGACAGTAAAATTGAAATTGAAAGTTATTTCGGATATTATGTGTATCTGTCAGCTTCTACTCCTGATTTCCGAAGAAGTTCGTAGAAACGTCGACATGAACGCGGCAGAATATTGCACCCAACTTGACCTTTCACTTCCATTGTTCGAGATTTATGTATTTCCATTCCTTCGACCTTTATTTCTTGGCGAAGGAAAATGTCCATTTCCCGTAGATAAATTGGCGCACGCCTACCATTTACGGAAATAAAATTCGTAACGAAAATCATATTTCCTCTTCGTTTGTCGGGATTTGGATTGCGACGAAATGTAAATACGCCGCCTATTTGCATTGTTCCTTCGAAGCGGATATAAAAGGAAGAAAACGAAGCTAAAACAAAGTCGACGAAAGTCCGTACTGCCATGTACTGAATCGCATTTATCGAGTTAAGTTTAAAGGTTAGGCGGTGAATACAGTCGGGAAGATGTTCGTGTAAATCAGTGGGAAATAGAAAGGTTCAGATTATAATTTGCATGGTGCTGTTATTATTATCAGACAATGGCTGTTTCCGCTAAAAAGCTTAGTAAGGTGATACACAATGCAATCCATGCCTAAAGCATGGAATAAATTTAGCTAAGATCAAAATAAAAATTTTGTTTGAACAAAATCAATAAAGGTGATTGCAAGTCCTTGAACAGGACGGTTTTATTTGATAAAAATACACATTTTTCCATGAAAATCGATTTTCAACCAACAGTTGTTTTTGAGTAATGAAGTCATAATTTTTTAGAGCGAAACTCTTTTAGGGAGGTTCTGCGATGAGAGTTAACTGGGAAAAAGTGAGACGCTTGAAATCGTCAAATAGACGCTATTCTATCTTTCTTCTGTGATTAGTTCTTTCTCGCGCGCACACACACACATACTCATCGAAGGAGCAAAGTGCGCCGTATTTGCATCCCCCTCATCAGATGGCGCTCTTATTATTCGGACTCGAATTTACTTCAAATTCAACTTCAACTTCTCTTGTCGGGTATCCCATGACACCTCTCCTGTTTTCATAAATGGCAACTCAATTTTTTCTTGATCTTAAGAGATCTCTTTATTGCCCAACTGACAGCATAAAAATGTTGCCATCTAACATAAGAAATTCTTCGAGTAAATGACAACTGAATATTAGAAAACGTCAATTTCATTGTTAACACAAAATAGAAAAATGCTTTGCTAAGCAAATACAATTTTAAAGAAAGTTTTCACAACTATCATCCACCGATTTCCTGGCAATACGCAAGCCTATGTAGAAATTCTTTTCGTACATTTTGAATCGTTTCCGGGCTAACTCTGCGCATTTCATCTCTAATGCGATGTTCTAGTTCACTTATATTTTGTGGTTCGATGACGTAGATCTTGAACTTTAAATAACTTTATAAAAAGTAATCAAGGTCAGAGGATCTCGCGCGCCATTCTCTCGGTTTCCGCCTCCCAATCCACCCCTCGGAAAGCTTTTGTCTTGAAAATCTCGAACAGACTGCGCATAGTGCGGGGGTGCACCATCTTGCTGAAACCATATAACCGTCATTTGGAAAAATTGTTGCAAGCATTAAGACAAGGTCATTCTGCAAAAGCTGTGAATATCTTGCTCCTGTGAAGGTTCCTTCAAAGAAGAAAGGCCCTACTATTTCGTCATCAAGTATTATCAAGTGTTCGAGACCACACATTTAATATCTGCCGGTGTTGAGTATGTGCCCCAAACATCCCATGAGGATTTACCCGACTTCAATAAGTACAATTTGGACGATTTACTGTGCCATTGAGACAAATTGCCGGTGCAAATGTGGATTTACTTGGCACAAATCTATCATAGTTTCACAAAACTGTAGTCCCCGGTCGG
Source organism: Chrysina gloriosa (assembly GCA_038088585.1). Lineage (NCBI taxonomy): Eukaryota > Metazoa > Arthropoda > Insecta > Coleoptera > Scarabaeidae > Chrysina > Chrysina gloriosa. Next base: position 6,795,178 of record CM076090.1, on the reverse strand, counting down.
GATCGGCTTCGTTTAGTTCATGTACGAGATGATATTTTTCCTTCCTCATACTACGTAACACAATTGTCTGACTAACTTCATTGCTTAATCCAACCAATCGAGACGTATTGTAAGGATTATCTTGCATACTTAACAAAATGTTCAGTTTCAGATTCTCACTAACATTTGGAGGGCCAGGTTTTTCCATATCTTTAACATCACCAGTTTCTCGAAATTTATTTGCATTTACCTATATGTCATAATATTAATAAAAAGGATTACATGACACGTCAATATAAAGCAGTATGTTACACATATGCATAAGATAATGAAAGGGGACAAGACCAAAGGTCAAAAGATGGTCATCTCAAAATATATATTTTTATCAAATAAAATCAACCTGTTCAAGGATTTCTTCGCTTTTACTAAATTTATTCCATACTTTAGGCGTGCACTGCATATTGACAAAACACATTTAACTTTAAACTTATGTATTTAACAAATATTACACTGTATATGTCAACCGTTAAGGTCATCAAATATGTAACAACTTACAAGGAGAAGGCAAGGTAATCGGATTCTTGTAATTTTTGATATTTATGGTACGTGTAGTTTGGACCATAGATAAGAATATCTTGGAGTAGTTCGACGCAATGTTCATAAATTACCGAGATAATCGATGTTGAAGTTTCACCCACCATTTAAATCCACTAGATATAATACGATTGTCAATTGGACTCGTGGCCTAGTCGATAGCGTTTTGGTGCGATAGTCACGAGATCGCTGGTTCGCGTCTCGTGACGGGACATTTCTTTTTCTTCCATTCAAAACGCACCATATGTTTTTTGATTCTTGTCATATCAAAAATTATGAACAAACGAAATAAATGAACTATGTGCAGGAACATTCTTCAAGTACATCATTAAAATGCACAATCGGTTGATAAACAATATTCGTTTTGAATTAACAATAAGGTTACTTAAAAAAATACGAACGGAGGCAGGTAGGAAATGAAAATTTCTATTATTTTATATCTAGTATGTAAGTTATCATAGAAACATGGGAAGCAACATTTCTTTATTATTACCTTATTCTTAAGTTAATTCAAAATGAATATTGTTTATCAACCGATTGTGCATTTTAATGATGTACTTGAAGAATGTTCCTGCATATAGTTCATTTATTTCGTTTGTTCATAATTTTTGAGATGAGAAGAAGAATGAAAAAAACATATGGTGCATTTTGAATGGAAGAAAAAGAAATGTCCCGTTACGATACCCGAACCAGCGATCTCGTGACTATCGCACCAAAACGCTATCGACTAGGCCACGAGTCCAATTGACAATCGTATTATATCTAGTGGATTTAAATGGTGGGTGAAACTTCAACAATCGATTATCTCGCACCGCTTCGTCCAGCTAAGAAAAGTTGAATGAAACGGGGAATGACAGATAACGACGAAAAAATTGGAAAGAGGAAACCGATAGCAAGTCGTACAATCATAAACGGGTAATTAGTAACAGTTACATAGGAACTATCGTATGACAAAAATACGACACGACTTCCTGTTACTTGAAATCTACGCAATCCTAACGGTACTCGCTCCAGTTGCGTATCATTATCGTATTATTCTCCGCAAATCCGATTTTCATTAAATTCGTTCGTCGAAGCCAGACCATCATTAATTCGTTAAGGCACAACAATCGCGCGATTATAACTGTCACATTGTGTAACATCGCAATACGACATCCATATAACGGCGGTCGAAGTAACATAGCGAAATCTGCGGCGAATACGCGATAATTCATTTCCCGCAACGAGGAAAACGATGGCGGAACTGTCGCGATGTACGAACCATTGTTAGTCGGTACTAATTAAGCGAGAATGAGTGGCGTTCCGTTTAAGAAGCGACCCTCGCTGAGAAAGGGGCTGAGTTTCAGCCTGCAAGAACTCCAAATGGAAATAGACCGGTTGGAAGTCGGCGTGCAGTATGTGAGTAAATACACAGTCGCTTTATTGATTTAGAACTCGGGGACCGCTCATAGGTTATTGATAAAATTGTATCACGTCTATTTATACGTACGTACACATGTCCGCTGTCTGAGTATACAAAACGGATATGTGCGTGTGTATGTGTGTATGTGGATTTGGATCGAACATGATTTGAAAGTTGTTAAATATATTTACATGGGTATGCCTTTAGAATCTTTAGATTAACTTACACTATATCACATGAGTAAACTTACCACCACCCATATAATTATTTAATTAAATCTAGTGACACTTGTTTCGTTAGCAACGAGGCATCAATATTCGAAGTTGAGCACACATCGCTTCTCCTTTGATGATCATGATGACTTTTTATCTCTTTATACTTCCCTATTTGCTTCATGTTTATAGCATTGTTTATAAAGTCTCACTTGATTTTTGGATTGCCTAACCTGTATACTTGAATTATATAAACTTGCAGAATGAAAAAATATTTTTTTCTCTCGTTGGGAATAGTGTTTCACGTGTTCAACACTCATTGCGTTTAAATACACTTAAACAACATTACCATTACACTGTTTGCTTGTAAATGCCTATAGTTACAGGTTCCTCGTGGCTTTTTCCTTTCATTACTTTATTGGAAAATGGATTGTCAATAATTTTGTATGACCGAATGGCGTTAGTTCTCCCAAAAAGGAAATGGTGGTTAGTAAACGACATAAGTGCTTTTCCTTCTGTCTATTTCGGATGCAAAAGGTCGTAACGTCGTAACGTATCCCCATCGTATCCAAACAATCCATAGTTTATACGTACATATTATTAAAAACAGGGGAGGAAAGGAGGCAGGGGATGTTAGTTATTGAGGTTGTAAGTTGCGCCGGCTAGTTCCCCTTTAAACGCAAAACCTAAACACTTCATTAGAAGCTGCAAAAAGGTTAGGAGACATACAGAAGCTCGTCCTATAATATATACGGTTAATAGAACATAATAAAAAAAATGGTTTCGATATGTGGTTAAGTAAACCAGTCGAATCAGTAATAAACACAATAACTGGTGTCAAACAGGGCACGCTTGGTCCTCTTGGAAGCTGAAATAAAGCAATTACAACGAAAAGAAATGGCGGCGACATAGATAGTAATAGGAAGGGACTACGGAACGACCTTCGATGTACGTCAGAACAGAAAAGCGGCAATCTGCTGAAAGAAAGAATAAGTGACAATTTAATCTTAAGTCCTGGAGCCTTGATCGTGAAAAATGGGGCTGAAAGCGGGCGTACTGGGCGATTGCAGTGGAAGTAAATTCGCATTCTATCACTGGACTGATCGAATCGAAAAGAGTTCGATTGAACGAGTCGGGAGAACGAATCGAATGTGGCGTATGGATGGCAAAGTACCGAAATACCAAATTTAGAATGTTAAACGTGATTGTGTAAGCGATCGAGTTGCTCTGTGGTGAGTGTCGAAAAGTGATCTGTCGTGTCAGAGGTTAGAGGAGGAACCCGAAATGGTTTTTAAGCGCTACCTAAATTAACTGCAACCAATCAGAAGTGGACGAACGGAAAACTTCCAATTTATGGTATACAGAAGAGAGAAAATAGAAAGAAACTAACACCCGGGCATGATTGACTGCGACCTGTGTTTCACCTTGACGAACAATGTAAGCTGTAAAAGAGAAAACAAAAGAAATATTTCCCACGATGCAGTCAATATTGCCTGGAATAAATCGAAATTACGAATCTCTAGTAAAGTCCGCCGAAAACAAACAAAAACCGAGAAAGGTCGTCTGGGGAACAAAGTACTCGTACGCTGTAAAACAAAATATGGGCAACCGCGCGATTGACAAAATGGCGATTTATAAATCGTGAAGAAATTTCATGTGCAGTTACATTTCATACAAATTTTAAAAAGAGTACATGGTTTGTGAACAACATGGTGTGTGTGTTCGATTCTAAGCTCCTAAGAGGAAAATAAGTATTGATATATACCAAAAAGAACGTATGACAAAAAAGGAGTTAAATAATAAATTAATATAGAAATACGCTGCATTCTTTTAGCCATGACGACGAGCCATGACGCTCGCAATATGGCCCCATATAGCTTCATAAACCATGTGTGGTCTATGAAAGCTTAATCCAATTTTCTTTATTGAAGAGAAGAGAATAAGTTGTTTATCTTTAGCAAATTTGTCAGATATACTCAGATGATTAAACTAAATCAAAATTTGTCATGATACTTACTATATAATCATGAAATTTATCCCTAGAAATTGCAAGAAATTTGTGAATGTTTTGCAATACGTGCCGACAAACACTACATCCGTTTTATCCGTTCTAGCAAATATTTTACTTCGCGAGTAATATTACTAGGTTTATTCTCCTTATTCTCTTGATCATTTAATTATTCTCAGCTTAAGCGAAATCATCCCTAGTAGAGAATGCAAATCAGTCTGAACAAATTGTACCACCAATTGGTATGGATTTAGACAAGATTTGGATATGGAATTTAAACTAAGGATACCACTAAAAACATCGGAACAACTAGATGAAGAAGCCAAACAAATGGTAGTGGATATTGAACAACTAGCATGGAATAAAGCAGTGGGAATGAATTAATCATAAGAAATAAGAGTGCTGGTGAAAGAGAAAGAGAAAGCTATAAAGCGGTGGCAGAGTACCACCAAACTCAACTAACGAGAAACTGCAAAATCAGGAATGAATCAATATGATAAAAAAATTCTAACTAGTAATAAAAATATCGACTACCTTTTATGAGGTACTACAAGAAAAATGAAGAAACCCCACAGTTTATGTACCACCAATTGGAACAGATAATAAATGAGCAAAAAATCGTGATGAGGCACAAGCTTTTACAATGCTCTTAGAAAACGTGTATAAATTTTGAAAACATACTAGAACAATACTCAGACGAACAAGACATTGACTATACAACACCTGAAGAGATTAAGACCAACCTTATTCCAAGAAAAGCACCAGGATACGATCTCATCACAGATGCAATACTTGAGGAACTATCAAGAAAACCAATTATCAAATTGACAAATCTCATCAACACAGCTTTTAGATTAAAATACGTTCCAGACATATGAAAAGTAGAATAGGTATTCATGCTACGGAAACCAAACAAACCACCACAAAAAGTGTCACTAATATCAAAAGTCTTTGAAAAGATCTTACTTAAACGATTACAACCAATAATCGACAAAAAGAGACTAATACCAACTCATCAATTTGGTTTACGTAAGCACCTTTCTTCGATGATAGAATAAGTGCATTCGTATTACCGTGTTAACGCCTCTTCTCGCGGTTTAGGGGCTCCCTAAACTTCCTAACCCGCACACGCCGATTTCGATAACACTTGGTAATTATGTAGAGCTTACAGGACTATGTAAGAGGCCGGTTTCTGTTTCTGCGATTAAAGCCTTTGAGGGTGAAAAACGGCACTAAAAATTGCTCTACCTTTCGGAATTGTTTCAAGAAAAAAATATTCAAACTTATGACCATATAGCACTTCAAGAGGACTATTGAAGTAGTGCCCCAGTACTCTGTCTCCTGTACGCAACACTATTTGGGCTTCATTCACTTGCCAACCGTCCATATTCCTATTTTTTGTACCTTGTTACTCATTTTCTCACATATTCCTCCGATCCGGGTAAGAACCGGAATGTGCTGGTTTATAGGTTATATTTAGTTTCGCTGGATGTACACACAGAAAAGTACAACTTTGTATCTTTTCACATGTATACCATTCACTTTAAAAACGATGCTTTTGACTTGAGTTCGAGAAAAATGATAAATTTACAATTTACAATGCGTCGAAGTAAAAAGTTCGACGTTAGCTTTTGTTATACAGACTGTACTCGTAGGTTTCCATTCCGGTATTTATTATCATAAGACTATATAACTTGAGAATCTCACAATAAATACATGCGTATACACATGTACACATTTATAAGCGTTGTATCGACTAAAGAATGTCCGGTATCGTAAATATAAATTATTCATTGGTAGCATTCCTAAATGGAAATCTTATGAGTAATCCCTAAACTAATGAGAAGCGTGCGCGTGCTTATAGAAGGATGCAGAAAATTAAATATTTAATTAAGATGAAGATACTTATGACAATATAGATCTAAGAAGTGTGTCCTGCTTAATCGCTTAGATATTAGCAATATTTCATAATGATGCCTAATTATTGCATATCTTCTTGTAATAAGGTGAAAACAGGGAAATATTAACCCTTGGAGTACGATAACCGGGTCATCCGTTGACCCAAAATCACTTTTTTGTATCATAATTTCTTAATTCTAATTTTTTTATGGAGATACTCATGGAATACTCCTAATGTGTAAACTTTTATTATTTCACCATGACATTTAAAAATATATTTTTATCAGTTACGTGGTTAAAACTGTATGGGCCAATGTTGATTTTGTTATAATATCTTGGGTAATTAAAATTATTTTCGTACTCCGAAAGTTAAGCAATTTCTAAGGCCATTGTCCGTATCAAAAAAATCGAAAAAGCATATTTGTATATCAGCCTTAGTCTTATGTTATGGGCATCCCCCAACTTAAAGGCGCTCATCATTATTACGAGGGTGTTTCCACGAAAAAGAAACTGCTATCATACCTCAATGCTTGGAATCTATTATGATCTATTCCTTTCTCGTAATTGTCTGCAATTTGTGTAAAGATAATTCTACGGGGGTGTCGATAATATATGGCCAAGACCATAGACGTGAATCGCGACATATCTCCAGTTATTACTTAATTTCGTAAGTAGATGGTGAACAATTCTTAATTACGAAATTAGGTAATGACGTGGAAGTCCATGTTTACATGCGTAGCGCTCCGGATCGAAATTACTGGACAAACATATTCTCGTCGTGTGTAAGGCCGATTCTATCCTATTCTCGTCAGTTCAAGCAAAAATACGTCACGCATCAATTCGAATTGTTCTTCATTTTTATGGAATTTAATCCAGTAAAACATCAAACGAAATAATTTGTAGCATCCCATCAACACCTCGATAAAAACCTTAACGATCAACCTCGCCCATAAACATCCGAGATAAAACGGATCATTTCGTAGATTTTGGCATCACTTCAACGGTCGCTTTCGGACTTCATTAATAAAAATTACCTCGATATCATTAATCGCTTTAAAGTTCACCTGGACCTGGGCCAGGTATGCAAGTACTGTAGTATACACGCACCGTCCTTTACATAAATCTGCATGCGACGTTCGCTTTGCGGTTTCTCGTGACCGGCTATAAAATCCGCTAACTACCCCTTTATTACGTGAAATCAAATGTCAATGCGCCCGGAAAACCCGTGACACCCATCGACCTTTCCCGTTCTATCCGTTTTCACCTCGCTTTATAATATTAACGCGCTGTCAATGTTCAACCTGTCTAGTAACGCACGGGACGGGTAGGAATGAGAGATTAAATCTGTTTTCGCGTCGATGAAATAATTTACATGCATGACGTTTTCGCTTTTTCCATTTTGGAGATCGAATGTTACCGGTTTGCATTTACTATTTAGACGGTAAAAACGTATTGATTTCTTTGTGCCCTAGAGGAGGGTACTAACATGCTTTTAGTCAATTTTTCCGAGGTAATTTCAAATCTTTGGAAATTATTTCGAAAACAGCAAAGACAAAAAGTCATTAACAACAACTTGCAAAAATCTGGTGACTTATGAATAACAGAATATCAGTGGAAAAGGGTATCACATTGTGATTCCATTAAAGCTGGGAGAACAGGAGTGACACTAATAATTGGCCCAAACAGACTATAAAATATAATACAAGATGCTTACGTGAATGAAGGAAACATTAAGAATAAAACTAACAGACGAAGAAGCGTGGAAAATAATAATAGCATATGGGGAAAATGAGAATGCAAGAAAGGAGGTGACGGAAACGTTTTACGAAGAGTTACAGAAACATATTCTATCAACTATGGGGAGAAAAATATAATAATTATGGCAGACCTGAACGGACAAGTTGGAAATAAAAATAGTGGAATGCACGCGAAGTGCACAGGCACAGAGAGCAAAGAAACGCTGAATAATAACGGGACAGGAATAATAGAATAAAGCCTAGGAAATAACCTAATTATAGGAAATACGAAGTTCAAGCATAAAAGCACACGTAAATATCCAGGATTATGTGAAAACCGAAGCAAGAATCAATTATCGATTACTTTCTAGTAAGCACGAACAAATGGAAAATAATCAAAGATGTAAGAGTCAAGCGAGAAGCAGGGATCAATAGTGACTACTACCTATTAGTGATAAGGCTAAAAGGAACGAGAGGAAAAATAGACAGAAGAAGGGAAATCGTAACCGAATAAATTTAAAAGTTTTAAATCAAAAAAGAAGAGCTACCAGAAAATAAAATATCAAGCTATTTCAAGAAATAAGCTCAAGGATATAAATACTATTAAAAATATAGAGGGAAAGCGAGAACACTTCCAGAATAGTATACTGAATGCGGGCGAGGTAAGCTGCCGAAAAGCAAAAATAAAAAATACCAATACAAAAAGGACGAAATGCTGGACAGTAAAAGAAAGAATAAAAAATGAAAAAGAAGAGTGGGAAAGATATTTATATACTGGAAGAGTTGAAAACTATGACATTTACAAAGAGAAAAAGAACGAAGTTAAAAAAAAGGAGGTGAAGAGGAAATCGTGAGAGAACTTCGGGAATTAAATGTCTGAAAACTATGGTGAAAATCAGAAAATGTTGTATGGTATGCTAAAATGAAGAGAAAGGAAAGAATGCAAAGTGCCAAACATGAAAGATAAGGAAGGAAAAATAATAACAGGCGAAGACAGGACAATGGAACCATGGAGAGAATAGTTTTAGGATCTAACAAGTACGGACACACAAAACCAATCGAACATCGAAGAAGCTTTTTGAAATTTCTTCCTCCTTCTTTCTTTCTTTCTTCCTTTCCTTCTTCTTTTCACAGAAATGGGAAAAGGAAGAGAGAATGAGAAAAGGATCGCAAATATAAGTGAAGACGAAATAAAAGAGCCGTGAAGGAAATTAAATTAGAAAATGCTCCCACCAAACCAACCGAACATCGAAAAAGTTTTGCAAAATAAATTCCTTTCTTTCTTTCTTTCGTTCTTTTCTTTCACAGAAACGGGACTATGAAGAGAGAATGAGGAAAGTGTGGAAAATATAAGTGAAGAAGAAATAAAAGAGCCGTGAAGAAAATTAAATTAGAAAATGCTCCCACAAAACCAACCGAACATCGAAGACGCTTTGCTAAATTTCTTTCTTTCCTTGTTCTTTTCAGATAAAAGGGACTAGGAAGAGAGAACAAGTAAAGAATGAAAAATATAAGTGAAGAAGAAATAAAAGTGCCGTATTAAACTAGAAAATGCTCCTGGACGAGGCAGTATTACATCAAAGATGATAAAATATATGGGGAAGAGAATGAATTGATAAACTGAGAGAAATGATGAATGATACATTGAAGACCGGAAAAGTACCGAAGTATTGGGAAACAAATACTAGACTGCCAATTTATAAGAAGTGCAAATTACAGAGAAATAACACTCTCAAGTGTCCCAGGAAAACCATTCACAAAAATAATAAAAAAGAGAATATGAAACAAAATAGAGACAAAGTCGGAAGACACGCAGTGCGGATACAGAATAGAAGCATGAGAGACCTCATCTTTATACCCAGATATATAAGCGAGAAGCTACCCAACAAGAACAAAGAAATCCATACATCTGTATATATAAAAATGGATCGTGGTTTGTTCGGATGCTTAAAACTTGAAAACGACCAGACCAAATTGGATACTACCTTCTGCGGGTTTGTTCGTAATTACTACGCGAAGGTTTAGGAAAAAAGAAAAGTCGAAAAAATTTTTGGCTAAAACGAAGTTTGCGGGGTCACCTGGTGCTATATAGATCCTTAAGAAGCATTTGACAGAATTCAAAGAATTTTAAGAAAGAGAGGAGTCAATAAAACGATTATAGACAAAAATTCAAGACTTATACAAAGGAAACAGAACAATGAGGAGCCCAAGAAACTAAATCAGGGTCAAAGAGGGGGTGTGTATTGAGCTTGCTCTTGTTCTCAATAGTATTGGATGAAGCATTAAGAAAAGACAAGGCAAGAATGAAGAAAATTACATTGGGATATTGGAAAGTGAGGGGAACACAATTGACCAAAATGATGTTTGCAGGCGATATGGCCTTGCTGACTGATACGGAGGACAATTTAAAATGCAACTTGTCAATAATCAAAGAAGAATTTATGAAGATAAGCATACAAGAAATAAAAGCTATGATAATCTCAAACATAAAGGAAACACATGAGCGCTAAATTGGAATGGAAAACAACTAGAACAAGTGGAACACTTCAAATACTTGGACTTAATAGATGAAAGTATGGGAAGAGTGGGAAGTGTGTTCAATATGATGAAGACCACTTTTCTAGTAAAATGAGAGGTACCGGCAACCATAAAAACCGAGGTGATGAAAGAAGTGGTGAGGTCGATAATCACATCTAGGAGCTAGTCGTGGACTCTAACAAAGGGTGCAAGAATCCTCTATAGATGCAATCGGGATGAGATTTTTAAGAAAAATAGAAAACAAAACTAGAAGAGACAAAATGGGAAACGACATATTCAGACAGAACCTGAAAATGGAGCCCATAAAGGACAAAATCATAGAGAGGTCTAACTCGGGTGGTTTGGACACGTGTGCCGAATGACGGAGCACAGGTTCATGAGTGCGGCTTTTGAAACGCGAGTGTCGGGAAGGAGCAGAAGAACACGGTGGATCGACAAAATCTAAGAGCGGACTGAGAAAAGGGGATTGCCAGGGAAGGAAATACGTACAATAGCCCAGGGTAGAGAGAAATGGAAATGACAAAACTCAGCTCGCCAGTTTTACACCCCCAGATAGAGAGACTCAGGATTAGCTAAAGTTATCATTGGACCGTTTACTTTCTTTCTTAAGGGAACGGAAAAGCAAGGAACGAAACAAAAAGAATTCCTTATCATCCAACATTAATTTATCGACGTAGCCGTTAGCACTACCACAACAAAAACGAAGCTTCTAACGGTATCTCTTCGAGAACTGAACAGGCACGTAATTGGCCATTATGTTCTGCAGACGTAATAACATAAATTCCTTTCCTCTCATTTTTTTTTCTCCAAATCGCCTTCGCCTATAATCGGTACTACTCTCGCCTCTTCTTCCTTCTACCCATCACAGAAACTCGGCCACCAAACAGTTTCTAAATTGACGGAATTTATACTTTACTGCGCCGGAGCTACACGCAACGCTCTCTAACCTTCCCACATCTAATATTAAACTCAATGACTTTTCCGCGCCGGGAAACGAGACCTCGAGCTGCTCGAAATATCGCAAAAATATTGAATTTGCCACCTCCGCTCCCGTAAAACTCGGCGATATCGTAATCGTACCGACTTGCATCAATATTTATGTTGCAGCCGCGGTAACGTAGGTAAGTACGTACTCGTAAAACCTTCGAACGTCGGTCGGAAAAAGGTGATTTTCAATGCGGAACTTTTACGCTTCCCTCTCGAAATTGATATATCGAAGACCGGAGCAGTGAGATATGATTGAAATATCGAGGAAAGACGCTTCGTATCGAGTGGCCGTGTAGAATTTTCGAATATCGGCGTAAATCCGGAAATATTAAATTTTTAATTTATTTGGTTGCCGATCGAAATTGTTGAGGGGATATATACATTATGGATATTTAAGGCTTGATGAAAATAATAAAGTATTTTCGAGAGCCAAAATTTTAATAAAATAAAATCCTTATATACATTATTGAGGTTCGACAAACGCGCACCTTGTTCGCTGAAAGAACACTCTCTATATACAGCGAACAAGACACGCATTTGTCGAAACAAGGCGATAGACCAAGAGTTTGATATATGTGACGCGTGTCTTGTTCGTTGTATATAGATTGTACTTTCAACGAACAAGGCGCGCGTTTGTCGAACCTTATACTTTACACATACAGTGCTGAACAAAAAAGCAGAGGTAAAGAAAGTTGCTTCAGAATTATATCACAATTTCATGAAAATCAAAAGTATTACACTGTAAAGTTAAAATTATTATTCTTCACTCAAAATATCTAATTCCAAACTCAATAAAAAGAAATGAAATAGTATTTCGAGATGGACAAAATAATAGGTGTGTATGCGTGCAATATAATAACATTCTCAAAAAAAAAAAAAGGTTACTTTCAAAAATTATACAGTTACATTGGTTTGATATAATTAATATGTTAAATATTGTGTAGCTTGTCCTTGATATCTTCTTACACCTTCACATCTCCATTGCATTGACCCCACTAACCGTTTAAATAGGTCATTTGACAAACCGTACCATTCTTCTTGCACTGCCTCCCACAGTTCTCCTTTGTTTTTAAAATTTTGACCTGGTAACGAATTTTTGACACACTTCCAGAGGTTTTCTATGGCATTTGGGTCAGACGATTACGCTGGGCATTGAACAATTCGTATTCCATTTTCCGGAATCCATTCCTTCACACACTTGGAAGTGTGTTTAGGGCCATTATCGTGTTTAAAATACCATATGATGGGTATTTCTTCCTCAGCATCCCCGAAGAGTAATTAAAATTAATGTATAAAATATCAGAAAGATAAATACATATCTTCTAGAAAATTGTAGACTGTTGCACATGTTTGTTTTTAAAAAATACAATTGACACCTATTTTATTGTCCACCACTGTATATCAGCTTTACAGGACTTGTACTTAGCTTATATAGTCACTACTACTCTCTTCCATTCTTTCCGGTCCATTTTCAGCCCTCTTTAGTCACCAATTATAGCCCCCTCTATATCACGATTTACCATATCTATCTACTTTTTCCTTGACCGATATCTTCCGTTTCTCCCGCATACTCCCTCTTCGAGCGCACTTTTCGACCCATCTTTGTTTAGACATGCGAACTATGTGACCTAACCCTCTGATTCTTTGAGCTTTCACTTTGTTTGTAATCTTGGTCTTTCTAAAACTTCCATAAGTTCACGATTTATTCTCCTTCGCCCTCCCCCTCGTCCGTTCTAATCACACCCACAAATTTTCGTCCAAACCTTTCCTGTCCCATATTTCTAGCATGAATTCGTCTTGCTTGGTCATCACCCGCGTTTCGCTTGCATACAGTATCATTGGATGTATTATTGTTTTATATGTTCTTATCTTAACTGCTCTCTAAGTTATTCGTAAGAAAGCAAAAAGATGGTTGCTTCTTCAAAACACTTCATTCGCTTCGGAAACTATTTGATCCATAATCTACACGAGAGAAGGTTTAATTTGATGTGTAATAAGTTATACTTCCCGCCATTTTGTTTTTCTTCGAAATCTCCAAGGGGTACCCCTTCAAAAATTCGAGATAAAATGAACATGTTCTAAATTAGACGAAACGTTGTAAATATACGTTCTCGAAGGCGTAGAATACGATTTCGATGTCAGAATTAACGAAATTTGCTTCGCTTGGGTGTTAGAGCGAACAAAGACGCTTTGTCCAGAGCCAGTTTTCACATTCACGTTGAAGATTTTCTTCAAAACACGTCATTCGCTTCAGAAACTATTTGATCCGTAATTTACACGAGAAAAGCTTTAATTTGATGTGTAATAAGTCATACTTCCCGCCATTTTGATTTTCTTCTGAATTTCCAAGGGGTATCCCTTCAAAAATTCAGGGAAAAATGAACATATTCCAACTTAGACGAAACGTGGTAAAGATACTTTCTCGAAGGCGTAGAATACGATTTTAACGTCAAAATCCACGAAATTTGCTTCGCTTGAGTGTTAGAGCGAAGAAAAACGCTTTGTCCGGAACCAGCTTTCAAGTTCGCATTGAATATTTTCTTCAAAACACGTCATTGGCTTCGGAAACTATTTGATCCGTAATCTACACGAGAAAAGCTTTAATTTGATGTGTAATAAGTTAGACTTCCCGCCATTTTGATTTTCTTCGAAATCTCCAAGGAGTACCCCTTCAAAAATTCAGGAAAAATGAACATTTTGATTACGATAGTTCCGTAAGAGGAAATGTATGTTTCCCCATCAGATATCTTTCATCTGATGGGGGAAAGATAGATAATTCGGGCCTCGTGGGAGGAAACGAAGTATATGGAATGTAGAAATATTACACGCTGAAAATACAGTGCCGGTCGAAAATATTGGCATTAAGAATTAATTCTAAAACCAACAACTCCTCTGCTCGAATTCGGTACTATTCTCTAATTTAACCTATACATTGTAGACAAAGGGTTTCTCAATTTCGCTCAGAAAATAACGCATTCGGGCAACAAACATGGGCATCAATAAGTTCGTCTGTACACGCTCGTTTTGAAAATTCAGACGGCATCCTTTGTGCTCAGCCAAACGCCGGTGAACCACAAAAGCTGTTGTATCTGAGAGAGGCAATTCCGACCGCCTGAAGGTATTAAATTGGCAGTAATGGCAGCAATGAGAGCGCCTTTGAACGTCGTAAAATTGTGACATGTTACATACCCCCGGTTCACCGATACGGATTAATTGTTATAATCGTTATTAAACGTTGGTAAACACAGGTCATACGCCGAGCGTATTGTGAATTATGTAACAATTATTACAATTTTTTTTTACCGATTGCATTAACTTCTTCCAACGGTAGCGCGTCGTTACGTAATTTCCAGTTTTGGTCGGGAATTTCGCGAGTTACCTTCCTAATTCGTTTCACACGTACATACGTGATGTAAGCGTTCGTACCTAATTAACATTGCTGTGCGCGAAACGCAAATGCGACAGCAATTTTTCGTTCGACTAATAACACAACGATTAAATATTTAGTATTTGAAATGGAAATTTTATGCGAAATTCTACTAGGTCGACCATATAATAATAACTTCAAAGCTAGCCGAACAGTAAATCGCATTTCTGGCAAACAATGATTTTTGGCCGGTTTCGAGATCGTTACATCAACATTTCTGGCAAACCGGATTTGTATCAATCCGAAATCAACTTCGTTGCGCATATTATCCCTCACATTAGAACTCGCTTGTATAAAATCGATAAATGCAAATACCGCCGGATTTATAACCGCTTACGAATGGATCTAATTGGATTTAATAGCCGAAAGTCCGAAATTCCCGCCGGGTTACACCGACTTAATTAGAGGGCTTCCGCGGTTCAGATTTCGAGCAACTTCGCCCTTAGTTAGCAAACTCGTCTAATTTTTCCGCCATCTTCGCAGGAAAGCTTAGCGAACTAAATAGGACGACGACCTAAATAGAGGTCGACCACGTCGTCGACGGTGTCCGATTTAAAAAGCTGCGAGCTTGGGAAAATAACGACGAGTAATCTCCTCGTTAATGAAGTCGCTAACCTATGTATATTAGTAACCATTCTCCTTCGGGGGTAATTTACGCGGTTTTTTATTTAGTTTCTTCCGTTTTGTTTATTATTTTTTTCCATTGACCTACATACAATCGTCGCGAATGATATCTGGCCAGGATCATATGTTGCGGTTTTCTAAATTTACACACGCGGCGAGGTAAAATCGCTTTTTTCCTTCGCAGCTACATTCGCTGAAGTTGGTTGAGCTCATAATCAGATTTGCCGTGTAATCTGCATACGTACACAGGATATGAATAGGTTTATTTTCTGTCGCGGCTCATTCCTTGAAAGAAGCTAAACAAGGTCAAGGTGAACTTTAAGTATTGATTAATAAATTTGTCATGTTTTTGGTTCCTCGCGAAATGTTCCTTTTCGACAATAGTATCCAGAATAACAAAAACGAACATTCAATTCTGTATTAATTTCGTATCAGCCTTGGGCGAATATTCAACATATTCACATATTGGTTACATTTAAAGTACACGCAAAACCAATTAGAAAAAAGGAAGAGGAAGTGGAAAGGCGAAAATGGAACTTGGAGAAGCTAATAGACGAAGAAACAAAGGCAAAATACAACAGCGCCATAGGACAATAACTATTGTGAGCTACGAAGGAACTACCTTGGAGGAAGAGTTGAGAACGATAAAAAGTATTATTGTTGAAAGCGCAAAATAAATACTGGGACTAGAAGAAAGGAAGAAATCAGAGAAATGGTTGGACGAAGAATACAAACCCAACTTAACCCATTAGTACCCGCGGTCCTCATTTTAGTACGGTAAACTGTACCCAAATGAGTACAGCGGGTACAAATGGGTTAATAGAAAAGAGCTAACGAGAAATAAATGGATACGAACAGAACGAGATGAAGTACTAAACCAGTACTACAGAAAGTAAAGAAGGAAGCGATGAAACTACCGACCAATTACAGGAGATTGAGACAAAGATAGAAGAACACTGTACGAATGTATTGGACAACAAAACTACTAAGCCGTAACTAATCTCGGCAAACAGCAGTAATTACGAAATAAGTTACGACAACCTACATATACACAGAACTACTCGCATACAGCATCGATTTAGTACTGACTAGAGTGGGGAGTCGGCGATGATGTCCTAACTTATTTCGTAATTGTACGTTGTTACCGCTGTTTGTTCAGACTAGCCATAAGTCAACGGCCATCATAAACAGTAAAGAATGGGAAAGACACTTCAGGAATCTGTACGAGACCTCAGAAGAAGTGAGAGAAAATGGGCACTAAGGGGATTAATACAGAAAGCAACAAGGACAAAATGCAGGCTTACGAAGAATTCGCAAAACTGGTTATGAAACGAAGCAGCAGAACCTGCGGTCTGCACCAGACGAAATCAATAACGAACTAATACAAAATGAAGGAAAAACAGTACCACAAACAATGTACATATCCTAATAAACACAGATAATTGCAAAAAACATTAGGAATTTTTCTTTTGGGACAAACTTTTATTTTCAAAACATTCGTCCTCAAGTTGTATACATCTTGCATGCGTTCAAACCAATTCTCTAAACATTCTTTCTACTCTGAGGTTGCTGTCTCAAAAATATGGCTTTTCAAGGTTTCGACAGCTTCTTGGGGTGCTTAAAATCGCAGTACACGCGCTGTTTGCTTGACATTCGGGAACAGAAGGATATCGTTAGATGATAAATCAGGTGAACCCGGCAAATGAAACATTAATTCGCTGTTCTTCTCCTCCAAATAATCAATTGTTTGATGTGCTGTGTAGTGCTTTGTCAGAATTATGCGACGTTTTCGGTTGTTTCTCCTGATTTCATCGATGACTTTTGGCGAACAAATTGTTATATATATAGGTGTATATATACTATTCAGCATTAACTGTTCTTCAATCCCCTAAAGGAATAGTTGCGACATGTCCAATACAACCGAAGAAACAGGCGTTCAACGAACAACTTTTTGGCATTCAGCTCATCTTGGAACACTCAAACGGTGGATTGTTGCTTAGCTTCCACCTCTTAGGATGTTATATACGGATTTTGCAATCCCTTGGTCGAATTTTTGAGCATTTCCTTGCACCAATTAACACGAGCCTCTTTTTCTGAGTTTTGGTCAAACTGTGCGGAATTTATCGAGAACAAAGATTTTTCACAGCTAAATGGCCAAACAAAAATGAATGTATTGCAGTCTTCGAATGCCTCTATCCCACTAATTAACCACTAACGAACGCATGATCACGACGAAATTCTGCAAACCGACAAACAGTTTTTTCTGATGGTGCTTCATTATCGAAAGTACAACGAAGTAATTCCATCCATTGTTGTTAAGTTAGACCGTTATTAAGATCGTTACAAGCCATCCAACGTGAAATTTCCATTCTTCCACAAAGTTGCTTTCTTTGCACGTTAACTGTAAGCAAACTACTCGATCAATTCCTAAACTGCCACTGTTTTCACAATAAGAAATGTCAAACTTTACGAAAATTGTAATGACACATCTCAATAGGGCCACCTAGTGGTCGTTCGTAGAAACACCAACGCGCCCTTCGTATATCTTTTAATTCCCGAGCCTTATTTGCTACGAATTCAGTCACTTTTTCGATGTTATACTCCCTTCTCCCTCCTTTCAACTTAATGTACTTTCTCTCTTCTGATATTTCTGCATGCATATTCATATATTTTAAGATGTGTCATTGAGTAGTCCGTTACCTTATGTACATGGTCACTTATGAAAATAATTACAAATACTTTGTTACACAACCACTTTGTGTTCATATAGTTTGTTTCTTGTCCGTTTATTATCAGTCCAACTTTCCTTATCTCATCCTGAAATTTTCTTTTAGAATCTCGCAGTTTTCTCGCATTCAAAACATGAAAAAATGAAATAATACAAGGGGACATTTCCTAATCGATAGTCGACATGCATATATGGTATGTATGTACATCTTTAGAAGTGCTCACTTCCATCTGATACACGAATATAATCGCAATCCTTGACCTCAAATTCTTGCTAATTATGCTAATTATAACGCTTAAATGACTCACAAAACGGTATCAACAATAACAGATGTAGAGAATAATGTGTATATTTCAACGCCATATCTTTCTATGTAAGTCATCATCAAGTACATCTATCTGATACAGATCATATCCTTCAAGTTGGGAACAATATAACAACTACTATGAATCTGCCGAACGTCAAATTTAACAGCAAAAGAAATCGCTTTGCACTGGCACAAATCCTCGTATTGAATTAAGAACAAACCGAAAAGAAACGAGCAATTCATTTCCACACGCACTCGGCGCTACCGCGAAGAAACTTTCTTCTCTCAGCGGCCTCTGATTCGGGTCATTCACCAGGTTAAATTTCTGCCACTAGCTGTCGCCATCGTGTAAGTCATTATCTGTGATTACCGCCTTAAATTGGTAATAAATTACGATAAGATATGTGGGTATCAAATAATCGATTAAAATAATTACAGAATTACGTAAATATAATTCAATTTATGGCTTCTTCCTAGTGAAAAGAAACTCTATTGAAGAAAAAGTAAACCCAATAGAAGATCTATTTATGTTAATTGTAACGTTTATTACACATAAGATACTGACTGTTGAAGGATAAACTGTATATGTATATGTTCGCTTTCAATTTCAACTCTTCACAGGTTGGCAACATTCTCGCTACGGTGATTATGTTCTTGGTATCCGCCATGTTTCTGATGTCTACTGTCAAAATTTCACCCAAATCTGACGGATAGGTTATGTTTTATACGCATTTAAAGAAAACTTTTCGTTCTTGTGTAAATATGGAAAAAGAAAGAATTTCGTGTGTTAATTGAACATTATCTTTTACGTGAAAAAACAATTAAAGAAACGGAAGAAATGTTACGTAAATATTATCGTGAATGTCTTCCGTCCCGTGGAATGATTTTGTAAGTGATTTTCTGCTTATAAAAGTGGCTATATGAGCACGGATGATGCGGAACGTCTAGGACCGTCATTTACAGTAACTACTCCCAAAATTGTTTAATAAAATATGTGCCTTTGTAATTAGCGATGGGTGCCGCGTTTGCTTAGTACCGATCAAATGCGCCATCGCGTTAAAAATTCAGAAGCATGTTTAGCTATCGTCAAATCGTTGATATGTCACAGTAGATGAAACTTGGATACACCATTATACTCCAGAGGCAAGAATACAGTCGAAACAGTAGATTTTTCCCGAGAAGCGCGCGCCCCGAGAAGGCAAAAACCGACTTTTTCGCCCAATAAAGTCATGGCGACAGTTTTTGGGATTTCACAGGTGTTATCTTTATTGATTGTTTACAAAAAGGGAAAAAACTATAACTGGCCAATATTATGCTGATTGTCTGACATGTTTTGATGACAAACTTAAGAAGAAGAAAGTTCAATCAGGGTAATGATTCTCGAATTACATTACGATTAGCTGCCTCATCCGCCATATACACCGGATCTGGTTTCCAGTGATTTCTTCTTCTTTCCAAATTTAAAAAGTGGCTCGATGGGAAGAGATTTCGTGCAAATGAAGAGTTGATATCCGAGACAAATTCATCTTTTAAAGACTTTTCGAAAAGTGAATTTTTGAACTGTTTGAAAAAATTAGAAACTCGCTGGGCTCAGGTTGTAAAGTTAACATGGGGATTATGTTGAAGAATAAAATATATTCGCTCTGTTCGAAAATATGGTATATATGGGAACGAAAATCTGAGATTATCTAGAGCAGGTATGGGCAACCTCCGGCCCGCGGGCCACATGCGGCCCTCGAGCAAGATTTGTCCGGCCCGCTACTGAATTCTTTCGTTGCATATTAGCACGGCCCGTCTAAACTTAATTCATAATGAATCATAAGGATACTACAAAAATGTATATTTTTCAAGATTACTCACAGCATAAAACTTCTACAAAAAAGGTTGCCCATGCCTGATCTAGAGTTTCGAAAGTAACTGGCAGTACTCATTATATTTGCATTGTTTACATTGATAGTTAAATAACCTAACATATTTGACGGGCGGGTTTTTATAACATTAAAAACGTGTATGGAATCAATGATTCCTCAGGTAAATAAGGTAAAAGTACATCGTGAGGGTCGATTAGCTGAAAAGTATATACTTTAACTAAATTTGAATTACACGAAAATTATTTATATTTAGTTATATTGTGATAATAAAATGAATTTAATATATATTTTTTGTATTTAATTTTAGTGTTATTTAATTTTTTGCGCAAATGTATACCATACTTTTGGACAGAGCAGCAAACTAACTTTTTACTGAAAAATCACTCTTCCATCAAACCGCCCTGGTATTGTTTGTTTCTGTGGCTATATGCATTACTAAAAAGACAACCCTAGTAAAACCGATTTCTTTAGACAACGCGAAAATGAAATTAAATCTCAATCCTCCCCTTTTTATGCCTTTCCTCCAATTAAAACTTCCACGAAATCTTCCCTGAAGTTTTAAACCTTGTTTGGCACGATGTTTCGTGCGATTTATTCAGTTTTACACCGGCAAAATAAAGCATCAAATTCGTCCTCCCCCAAAAGACGTTCTAAAAGATTTATCGCGACGATAAATCTCTTAGACGAAACGGAACGCTAACTTTTCGCTAATTTCCCTTTAAAGGCGCCTCGATCGAAAACTTTTCGTCCGCCTTAATCGCCGTCCCGAGTCCTGAAAGATTTAACCGGACGCGTTGCGTTAATCTGATTACAGGAGGCGCACAACATGGTGCGAGAGGCGAACGAGAAGCAGGCCGCCGCCGAGAAAGCGCTGAAAGAAAGCCAGATGAAAGTGGACGTGCTCACAGCCGAAGTGTCCGCGCTCAAGACGTTGGTATTGACCTCAACTCCGAGCAGGCCTAACCCACATTTACATCCACAGATCGATCCGCGAGGGAAGGAGGAAGGTATGTAAGCTGGCAACAACTGGTTATGTGTATAGACTCTACGAACCTTCGCGTCATTAACCGGTGGAATTTTCATTAAGCGCGCGGTTATATACACGGGGATAATTCGAGTAATTATCGCCGGTCAATTAAGGCGATTAGACCGTGTTCGAGTTAATTGATGTATGCATGCTGTTAGCTGCTTTTAAAAGTATCTAAGTGGATTACGTTCGTTCGTTGTTTTCTTGTTATTGGTTCTCGCGGAATAAACAGCTTAATAGAATTGTCGTAAACAAGTTGCGGCGATGATGAACTGGTTCAATTTTTTCTCCTTACGTTCGAAACCGTACAGCGTTCCCTTTTATATTTTAAATGGTAATTAATAGAAATTTTCCGCTTTAGTGAGCACGTCTTACTTCCTTTGCTTGTAGAAATTGGCACGGACGAGGCACAAATGCAACAAAGTTACAACTCTTTTCACACCCCAATTTAAATTTCTTCAAGTATAGTTCCAAAGACACAATGAAACTCGAATAAAATTTCTATTACTTTGTGTTGCTATGATGACGCATTGTCATGGTGATGATCCGATGTTTTGCATTAATTTTCCTACTTTCGTCGAAAATTTTTTGCCAAGAAATGATTGTGTATGCACCAATCAGCATTGACCGATTCTCTAGGCCAGAGTTTCTCAAACGGTGCGCTTGGCTCTTCGCGAAATGGTAGCCACAACTCCGCACAAAGAGTTAACTGGGAAAAAGTGACACGCTAGAAATCGTCAAATAAACGCTTTTTAGTTCTATCTTCTTCTTTCATTAGTTCTTTCTCACACACGCACATACGCATCGAAGGAGCAACATGTGCCGTATTTGCGTCTCCTCCCCATCAGATGGCGCTCTTATTATTCGGACTCGAATTTACTTCAAATTCAACTTCAACTTATTTACCATCGGTTTTGAAATGAAATACGACTAATAATAATGTACACACTCGATCCGTCCTTCTAACTTAAGGATGTAGAGTGAACTCGGGTAATCTAACTACCTCAATATTTTTTCGAAAACACAAAATAGTAATAATAGTAAACAAGCCTGTGAAGAATGGCGACGATTCACTACATATTTATTGAGATATACTAATTTAAACATAAAATAGTATAAAATAAAATCTTAACTCGTTCATAAATTTTCAGGAACAAATAGATAAATATTCAATGAAAGTTTTTAGCGTATTTTTGAAGTGAATACTTCTTAACCGGAACACCGGACCAGGGCGAGTGTAAGCGTAAGCGTAAACGTAAGCATAAGAGCGTTAAATTTGGGCAGACCTTCGCGTCGTGTGAAAGACAAAGACAACAGAGAGAATGACATGCGAGCGAGAGGCGATGAGCTAGAGAAAGGATACGTGCGTGCGTGCTTCGTCTGAAACAGAACGAGAGACAGAGAGAGTATGATGTGCGAGCGGAAGTATTCACTTTAGACGTGCGTAAACCACACACACCAATTGTTTTGTTATGCTACACTACCGAATTTGTTAGAAATTATAAAAAGTTGTCAAAAAAATGTCTCCCTTTTCACGTCCCCAGCGTGAGATATATAAAAGTATGGCAACACCGCATCTATGCTATATCGTGATTCTCGGTAAATTACCAACAGCTTCTGACATTGAATTAACAAAAATTGAAATCAAGGGTCTTTTTCTTTAGGCTTTAAGTATGATAAAACTTTTCAAATAAAAATTATGGAGTTATATAAATGCACTCATATTGGGGAAAGTACGACTGTAACCCGGTACTTTTTCGCCAGGAGAATAAATTTGAGGTTATGGGAAGCTCTCTAAGAATATCAAATTACCGTCATATTGCTTGAAAATAAACTTGAGATGTATGCAATAATTAAAACTGGACTCCGATGCATTAGTACTGTTAAAAGATATTGAATAAAAATCAGCTTTGGTGGAATTTATGTAGAGTGAAGGAAACATACACATGCGAGTCACACCGTTACAAATTGGCCCATGGAAAATGAATAAAATCGGAAATTTCCAATTTTTCATGAAGGTTGCAGGAAGATATTTTTCGGAAGTCATTGACTTTGCTCATGTCGTCTTCTTCTCTTTTCCTCTAATCCTTATGGCCATCCAGGCGGTTGATTTATTGTATTTCTTTTGCGACCCATTTCTTCCATATCTGCTTCGTTTTTTACTTTACTTTAATCTCTCCCATACTCTTCCCCTTCTAATCCACAATTACCTCCAATGACAATCGCTATGCACAGATGGTTTTTGATCCCCAAGGTCAAGATTCGTTGATATCTAGTTCTTGCCAATACTAAGGGTTCCACGAAGATCTTCTTTCTTCGAAAGTCATTGATGTTGCTCTTGTGTGCTTCTTCTCTTTTCTTCTAATCCTTATGCCCATCCAGATGTTGAATTTATCGTATTTCTTTTGCCACCCATTTCTTCCATGCCTTCTTGGTACTTTCTCTTTCCTTTAATCTCTCCCATACTCTGCCCCTTCTAATCCACAATTACTTCCAATGACAACTGCTATGCACAGATGGTCGTCGATCCTCAAGGTCAAGATTCGTTGATACCTCGTTCTTGTCAATACTAAGGGTTCCACGAAGTTCTTCTTTTTCGGAGGTTATTAACTATTTGCGTATTTCTTCTCTTTTCCTCTAATCCTTATTCCTACCCAAATGTTGGACTTATTGTATTTCTTTTGGGACTCATTTCATCCGTGCCTTCTTGGTACTTTTTGTTTCCTTTAAGCTCTTCCCCACTCTTCCCCTTCTAATCCGCAATTACTTCCAGATCTCTCCTTATTTCTCAGTACAATCAGATGTTCGAAGTATTTCCAAACAATGTGCATTTCTACCGTGTCAAATGGAGTCCCCAAATCCATGTATGTCGCGTACAGCTCCTCACCGTTTCCAATTTCTTATTCTTATTTCTTCTTTTTATCACATTTTTGTGTGTTTGTATGTTTATCGTTCGCTTGTCTACCTAGTCTATAAGCTGTAAGGAAAGGAATACACTGAATACTTACTCTTGCAGCCTGTTACTCTTCCCCTTGTAAGCTGTAACTTCCATCTTTTTCTACGTTTCTTGTATTAGAACAGAGTAAATCAATACAATGAGCATCCATTATTTGCTTTGCTCTCGTCTGCCTTCGCCTTTGTCTTTCGGCTTCTAATAACTGTTTCCCGCACGCTTTTCCTCATTTTAATCCTTTGTTCGCTTCTTCTAGCCCTCTAGTACTGATATTGTTGATACTATCGTTCCCTACCTCTCTTTCCTCGCTTATTTCTCCATAATCTTCCTTGTTGTTTTGCATATCAAAATTTGAAAATATCAATGATCAATGATACATATATTTTAAAAAATATATTTTCCTCCTTTCTTTTCCCTCTTATAATCTTTTGAGCTTGTCTGTCTTCTCTTCCATAAACTTCGACATCGGAAATACAAAAAAAAAATATGATTACAACTTTATCGTTTCGTTGCAATAGACAACTAACGAGCGAATTCCTTCAGACGACTATCTCGAACGTTACGTGCGAAACACAATCGTAGAAGTTTCGATTTACGTTTCGACTTTTCGGCCTGACCGCGCGCGAGGCATAAAAGGCAACTCGTTGGAATTCCTTTGTGTATTGCGTGCTACGAACGTGGGCGTACGAGAGAATTTGCCGAGCAATTTATGGAGGAACGCAACACGTTCGAATTCGGCGATGATCGAATACACCTGGACGGGGGATACGAACGCATCGTTTCTCGGGGCCGTATTATAGGAATTCGTAATATTATAATTTAGCGGAATGGAACTGAATGAAAAAGAATGCTTTACGACGAAGACATTTTGATCATCTTTATGAATGAAATTCCTTATACCCTAAACTACTCGAGTAGTGAGGATGGATTGTAAATGGGATGGGGACAAACCTGTACAGTCGCCCAAAATTGAGGTGGTGCCCATTACTAATGTTGCATAAACGAGTAGACGATCTATCTGGGCGTTTGTGCAGGCTTGCGTCATGCCAAAACCATCCGCTCTCTACTCGTGATAGTTGTCGCTGTTAACCCATTTTTGCTTGATTTTTTTCTTAGTTTTTTCAAGCTTTCGTTTTGCTATTTTTCGCCCAAATGTGCTGTTCCTGTCTTCTTCGTTACCACTGTCTTCTTTTGAGACTATACCGTCTTCCGGAGGTGCAATATAAACATCAACAGACCAAAAGTGCTCGCCTTCCACAATTGCAAGTAAATTCTCAGCTGTTAAGAATCTATATATTTATTTCGATTAGAACATATTCGTACGCTCAGTGTTACAATTTTGGAACATGTAACGTACAATGCAAAAAGTGATTATACATATGTCAAAAGAACAACAAATATAATAACCATGCGTTATGTGAATATAATGAAACAAATATTTCACCAAAAAAATGTAACATCAGAATGTAAAAATTAAGTTACTTTTTAGACGACATCGTTGACAAAAAGTTGCCAATTAAAATCACCCCTTTTACAACTCCTGACTCACGGAGCACAAAACTTATATCTTGCAGATCAAATAGACGTTATACCGTGTGTCCCAGAACGAGTGGAACTGTATGGGTAACTTTGTTATTATCGAAGATTGAATTTTGGTTAAATGGTATATGTTTTGCAGCGTTAAATGGTGAAGTTATTAAAACTGCCATTTTGTAAGTCAAATATCTTCGTAATTATTAGAGGAACGAATAAAAGTTTCATATGAAAATCACTGTTTTCGATAAGAGCAATTTGAAATTTGGGACACACCGTATGTAATGTAATGTAATGTAATGGAGTGGGGTCTGGCCCAAAGTGTCCCTTTGCACTGCGACCACGTTGATATATTGTGCTTCCCCACTTTTTTATTTATTTAATACGTCTAGGAACAGGATCAACTCCTTCAAAGGGAGTGTTAATTGGTCCTCTTCACTAAGCGTATATGCATGTAGTATTCCGTATCTCCTGTGGCCTAGTGCCCCACAGTTAGTGATCAAGTGTTCCATTGACTCCTCTTCTTCACCGCAGAATCCGTGTCCGTGTTGGATAAGCCCATTTTGTGTAGGTGCTTGTTGCAGGTATAGTGGCCTGTGAGTGCCCTCGTCAGTGTCTTTAAACTTCTCCTGTCCAGTTTTAGGGCGAGGTCCGCCCTCCCAGCGTCGTAACTCAGAAACTTTTTGGAACGTTCCAGCCCACTGGTATCATTCCAGTGTTTTGTTGTGATGGATGCTGTCCATTTCTTTATCTCCCCTTTAGGGAGACCTTTATTAAACCCAAAAGATGGGGTAGGTCCAGTTCCTGTCAGCCCCTTTTTTTGCGTAGATGTCTGCCATCTCATTTCTTCCGTGCCCCTCATGTCCTGGCACCCAGACCAGAGTAATCTGGTTCTGAGTAGCCAGGCAGTTAAGCATGTGGTGACATTCCAATAATATTTTGGGGACACACGGTATACTAGGTTACAAGTGGTAGAAGTAAAATCATCGCTTGGTTTAGGGTCGCATAACGAAACAAAAAATTGTTCCACTTATGGAACACTGGCCAAAGATGGGTTAAATGGAACCACATTAAGGACCTCAGGCTCGCTTGGCTGCTGGTTTCAGCTTTACCCGTTCCGTTTTGGGAAGTACGATTTGACCGGGACGAAGACAGATTTCGTTCGGTTGTACGTATGTCAAATAGGCACGTGGTTTGCATCATCCCATAAACCATCCGCCCTCTACTCATAACAGTTTTCTTTATCAAATAGAGCCTCATTTAGGATACCAGGCGCGCCCGTGTCAAGTTTCAGTTTTACCCAGTCCGTTTTGAAAAGAACGGTTTTACCGCGATGAAATGAACACATTGACAGGCGTCGATCGGTTGTATGTACCTCACAAATAAGCACAAGTTTTGCATCACCCCATAAACCACCCGCTCTCTACTTATAAAAGTTTTCTCAATCAAACGGAACCGCAATGGGTTCGTTTTTAACGTATTGGTAGTCCCAGACATGCATGGTAGTAAAATTTGTCATTCTTGTTTTGTTTAGTGCTTGAGGCGATGGTGATAATCGTATTTTGTGTTGAATATCGAGACTTTCTCTTAAGAAATGTTATATAAATTATTCTTTGTAAATATGTATAAGTTGCATTATATTTTTCTTGTTTTATTTTTAATTATATAATATAAAAAAATAAGCAATTTTGGAGAAACATTTATTGTATGTTACAGTATAAAAGTATTAAAAATAAAGTTGCAAAATAATTTTTTTAAATAACCCGCAAATTACAAAGGAGAAATATTTTTGAATTACAAATACGCACAAGGTTTGCATCATCCCATAAACCACCTATACTCATAAAGCCCGTCTGACACGTTCAGTTTTCTTGTACATTTTTCTGTCAATTTTCTGTTGTGTGAAAAACTGAAAGTATAATACAAAAATAAATCATCAATGTTCAGTTCAATTATTATGTATATTAAAATATAGGAAATGTTCTATTTCTTCGCCAATTTTTTGGGCAAAAAACTAATGCGTTTCCAACCTGAAATTAGATACGGATCACAGAACAATATAAGATAACGGCTTATAATTTTGGTATTTTTTTCATTTTATGTGTTCGTTTACAAGTTATTTCATATGTGGATCTTGTATTGATATTACCAGTAAATACACCACAATCCATTGCGATCACCTTCACTAATTCTGTAATAATATTGTGTACTTATAGACTTTAAACAGTTTCTCTTGTGCCCAAAAATCGCAATGTTACTTGTAATCTGCAACAATTAACTTGTAGTGAACTTAATACCAACAAGCTTATTATGTAATATCTATTCTCTGCGTATATGCTAGTATGCATTGTTATATCTTTTTTATATCTTTTTCAATTAAAAACAACAACATTTAAAGTTGTGTATTATTTAATCTTAAATAATTACGGTAAGCTGACATGTCTTCAGTCAGCAGTACAGCAATTACGAGATTTAATACCCCTTTGCCAAGTTCTCGTCTTTGTTGCCATGATCTGCTCCACGTTTTGCGTGTCTTTCGTTTTCGCCTTTTCTTTAATACAACCACAGCACTTAGAGCTACGGAAGCGCTCGCTAACAGCAAATATTCCTCCATTATTTATCCGAAGTAAATGCAATGTAATCTATAAACTGCAACAAACGTTTCACACAGCTTCCCGATTGGACTGACATGGAACCCACAACGTGCTAACAACTAACTGTGGGACTGTGTGGGACTATGGTGGGACTGACAGATTAAGGGTTTCGAAATGTTGAAATTAATGCTCGGTACGCGCTTGCCTTACACAAAAATTGAAGAGGCCATGCATACAGAAAAGTTATACTTCAATTTTGTGTATACATACTAGGTGACCCGGCAAACTTCATTTTGCCCAAAATTTTTTCGACTTTTTTTCCTAAACCTTCGCATAGCAATTATGAACAAACCCGCAGAAGGAAGCATCCAATGTGGTCCAGTCGTTTTCAAGTTTAAAGCTTCCGAACAAACCACGATCCATTTTTATATATATACAGATTTCTTTCAATTTTTCATACGATAGAAAATTGAGAGAAAAATGTACAAGAAAATTGACCATGTCAGACAGGCTTAAGTTTTTTCAATAAAATGGAACCTAATTAAGTGGCAGTTTTATCCGTTCCGTTTTGAAAAAACGATTTTACCGCAACGAACACATTGGCAGAATTCGTTCAGTTATGTGTAGGCACGTGGTTTATGAACCGGCTATCGCGACCACGTCAATAGACATTCGGATTTTACTCGATCCGTTTGATATGACATGGTGAAAACAAAATTTATTTGGATTTTGTTTGTGCCAAGCTCGTTATCACTTTTTCACAGCACGCCCTGAAACGGTACGGGTAAAATTGTAAAGCACGAACGTCTGATGGATCGTTTAGGGTGAGTGATTGTACATCCTCTTCGTGTCGACTTCTTTTTCTAAAACCAAGGGTAAACAAACGAACGAAATTCCATTAAGGATCGTTTCTTATCGCATGCATTACGCGTCCTATTACCGCACGGTTCGCGATCGAACGCAATGAAGGCAATTCCGTTAGTACATACTTTCTTTGGGCTCGGCCTCGACATTTACACGTAGAAATTACGATCGGAATCGCAGAGCAATTTCGTTCGGAGCGCAACTATACGGGCTCGTTCCGTTTTGCAGGTGCGGCGATATTTGCGAAAAAACACCGTCGATCTCCGTCGCATTTCAACCTCAAGTACGGACGTGAGAATTCGCCGCCAGATTCCCCGGTTAAGGAAGCCGTACCCATCGTTCCGAGTCAGCAGCAACAGGACGTGCTAGAGCAAGACGGACTGGAGGTTAGTATTTTTACATTAACGAATGGGTATTTTCCGTTGAACGCTCCGCTAAACATTACGATTATGGAACGAGAAAATTGCCTCCGCTCGTTCCTCCGTAGGTAACCTGTCCGCGTTCGCTTTTTTCTCGTCGTTGTATTCCGACCGGCGATTTAATCGCTTCTAATTGACGTTCGGTTATACATCCTTACGGATGAATTGCTTTCAAAGTAAAGGATTGCGGTGTCGCTTCGATTCTATTTATTACGATGAAAGAAAAATAGTCGGAAAATAACTCGAATGATTCAAAGCGAAACGAACGGAGAAACGTAGGTGTACCGCAAGGTGATATCTTAGGACCATTACCATTCGTTACCGTTAACTACGATAAACAATTTCAGTTCATGCGTAAAGTCGAAGTATCGGTAGAATCATTTCCCGTTTCTATGATATTTTAACCGAGCGAATTGGGCATGAGAGGTGTACCGCAAGATAGTATGTTACAACCGTTATTATTCGAGTTGACACTTTTGAAACAATGTATATATATATATAGTTTCGACATGGAATATGTCATTATCAAACGATAAATACGTATGAGCAGATTAGAAACAGAGTAGGTTTATATAGTGCGACCAGTTTGACCTATGTAAAAACTATTACACTCTTGACATGATGACCTATAAACACCGGGGATTTTTATATTTTTAATTTGATCTTTATTATTAAAATGCGGATGCTTGCCTATTTCTGTGTAAAGCTCGAACTTGCTTATATCCTATTCTCATCACATAATTTAGCTATAAATTACCATCATTAATAAAACGAACTTATCGAAAACCAGGTCGATCCGAATCTACACGAGGAGTTCCTGACGTGGAAACAAAACCCATCCCTCGACAAGAACAGTCCTTTCATTAAACGCGTCTACGACGAGGACATCAATCTTTGTCTCAGCTTTAATAGTCCCCAGCTTTCGGAAAAAGTCCGGACGGCCGTGGAGGCCGGTACGATCTTTATCGAGGCCATAAGTGATAAAACGAAAACGATGTTTCCTAAGTAAGTACTAAAAGTGCTTCGGGTATAAATGCATGTACGTATGTATGTTGTATGTGGGTGCGTATGCGTGGTATGGACGGAATGAAGTCTCTTTGTTAAATGTGCGGTAATCAGTTCGCTAATTAATCGCGTACGTCTGTCTCGTTTTACAGAAAATGCGCATTACTGGAAGTGCCGAGGCAGTGCTTTTACAGGATGAACATCGGCGAGCCCGACACGTGGTATTCCATCTCGCAAATTTGCCGTAATAGGGTAAGTTGGGCGCTTCGTAAATGGAACGTAATGATCAAAGTTGATAACGAGATACCGTGGATGTGTAATTATCTAAGAGACGGGTACCGACAGATATTAATTAGAAAATAATGAATTTTGGAAATAATGAGTAACGTTATTCAGCCACGAGGTAGATATACGCGGGTGCCCTTTTGACAACGTAATATAGGAACAATGAATTTCGCGCGTAGTTTTCTCTGACAGAGACTGCCGAGAGAACGATAGTTTTCCCGCGAGATTGGGTTCAGCCACGTTTTACTTATACAGTAGTAGTTGCGGGGTACAAGTACGATACAGTTCGTGTAATATCTTAATTCGTCTTTTACCAATTTGTTACATATCTCGGCGCTAACCACGCAGACACTGACGATTCTAACGTAATTCGAACGTCGATCGGCGATGACCGTCAAGCGCATCGTTGTCATATCGCCGCTTATTCTTCGATTCGTATATTGTACGGTAAGGATCGGTTGTACAATGCCCAAGCGCGGTTTAACGTTGAACTCGCATCGAGTGACAAATTTGCGTTGTACTATTGCAGCTTAAACTAAGATGATGATTCAACCGCGGCTTACGGTGAACGTCAAATACTGGCGGTTTAATTCGGGTTGTGTTGAGCTGACCACCATAACACACTTTATAAAAATCCACTTCATCACATAACCCGATACAGTTGTCTCTCACAATCAGTTTCCTTTGGAATTTTGCTTCGGAAATAATATCTTAATACTAGGAATATCCTAATTTGTTTCTTGACGGTTGATGAAGATATGATTAAATTAATAAATATAGCGCATACCCAGCGTGCCACAAAAACATTTCGCTCTCGTGAAAATTGTTATAATGATTCGAAGTTTCTAAACTGATTTTGTCTGTGGAGGAATGGTCTGCGGTTTAAATTGGATATATAGTAAAAGAAATTTCGAACTTGACAATAACCGAATCGAAGCTAGCAAATTTTTATATACATCCACAACACCACTCAATTTTCAGATAAAATTCTAACCGGAAAACAAATGACAAGGGAGTGAAGATACCGCGAACGCGAACATTTACGGAATTCCTTCTAAAATATTGCCAATATCAGTCATCCATGGCTTAGCTGAGGGTCCATTGAACTACACTTATTCAATATATGACGATGTTAAGCTTTAGTTCATTATAACTCCGCTTTTGTTAAACGTTTTAACTTTATTTTGTAAAAAAACAGCCCTATTGGGACCAGGCGTTATACTGGAAGAATCGAAAGAAATGTACCAAACTCTTAAGATGACATACATCTGTTCTAGAATTCACGTTACCCCAATTTGAAAGAAGAAAAAAAAAACAAAAATTGTCATACGATTTTTATTTTGCTAACCTTCCGTGTACGAGGTGACTAAATCGCACATGCCATACGAGATGGCGTTTGTCATACCCCAAAAACAAAATTAAATAAAATTCAAATTTTTCTTCAATTTATAAACTATCAGGTCATGTCTTGAGAACTAGAGCTGTTAGAATCATATATTTTTAAAATTTACAAGACTAGTACATCTTCTTATAACCTATGAACAATTTATAGAAAAAAACAAAATATTATTTCAGGTCTTCCTCTGAAAGGGCTCTTAGTATTTGCGACTCCGTTAGCCCAGACATGTTTACATGAAATTATTACCTGCAAATATCACTAAAATTATTTTTCTACGTAGAATACATAAATGTATATAGGAATGAATAAAAAAACAAATATGTATAGTCAAACATTACTTTTTAACCACGCGCAATACAAGGTGGGGTGTGTAATACTCAAGCGTACTTTATGCACGTGTCATGTACTTGGTGGTGCCACCAGACTGCATAAATTACACTTATCGAAAGGGCAATGTCGCATTTGCAGCTACTGAGAAAACGAAGTCGGCTGCTTTTACTATATTGGAACCAAAATTTTTCACTGCTTGGGTGTGTTATACCCCATGTCGTACACGGAAGGTTAGGTTAAAGCCAAGTCACAAAATAATTTGGAATTTTGTAATGAAGATTTTGAAATTATATTATACGTTTTTGACATCGCCATGGACCTCGAAAATTTCTGCTTCATCTATGAAACACCCGCTCCTCTCCTCCTGAGTTGTCCTTGTTTTGTGTTAGAATAAGACGTGGAAGACGCGAAGCGCCGAATTATGGGTATGTACGTACTGCGAGTTGGTGATCTAATCCCTTAGTTTACGCGGCGCGGTTAAACCTTCCGTAGCCAATCGGGCGTGGGGAAACATCGCCTATCCTAGTCGTGAATTAAGAAGCACGCAGGTACGAATTTAGATTATTCAAGAAGCATGCCGTAATTAGGCGAATAACAGAAATTGATCCAATGTTGTGTTTACGGAAAAATGTTCGTTTCGTGCTTGGCTGCCAAAAAAGAAAGCCTGGTCTACATGATAAGATACTTATACAACACAGTGTACGACGTTTCACCGCCGGCTTACCTGGGATGAAATCGCCAACTCGCAGTACGAACATGCATAATCGGCGGTTGGCGCCTCTCACCCAATTGAAGAAAAGGGTTAATCTTTCATTGGCTATCCCCTGGCGAGTACCAGGAATCGGTTTCTTTGTCACTGCTGTATTTTAAGTTTCTCAAGATTTTCACAGCGTCAATGGTTTGGACTAATTTGCTATTGTTTGTGGATATCTGGAGTCAGGCGCGGAATTGTGTATTTTTATTTCCAACGTGATGCCCTCTCGTGATTATTCCCAGTTTATCTTGCAAATTTAACGACCTTAGGCGTATTTATTTCAACCATAAGATAATTCAGGGTCATCGTGAAGAGCTCGGCAATACAAACAACAGACACGGATACGAATTGTCTTCTTGTTTGCTTCGCTCGTTTCAACACTCGAACAGCCTATCGAAACGTCTCGCACTCTCGAATATTGAGCAACGCGATCCGTCGCATCCTTGTTAACCGTCGACGACGGAACGTTATATAACGTGTAATGAATGATATTCGGTCGTCACGGATTGACAATACCAATACCGCACGTTACGAAACCGATTAGAAAACAAAGTAAGTTCGCATAGACGATCGTTGCGCGAAAAATAACAGCCTTCGTTCGTTACCGGCGTGATTGCATTGTTTGTTTCGGTGTGCGTTATTTTCCCAGGATCGACTAGGTTAGCATTTCCAGTAAAAATATCTTATTATCGGCAAGGGCATCTACGTATATACGTTGCAATTTTGCATTTTGCTCGTCGTGCCGTAGATAAAATTCCCATGCTAAATTACGTTTTCTGTTTTTGTTTGCAGATTATAGCTGTCTGTGATTTTCTCAACTATCTCAAGTATATCCAACGGGGATTGGTCAAAAGCTCAGGTATGTTTCGCAAAAATATTTACACTGTACGATATATAAACGAAGTACAGTTAAAGAATCAAAGACCAATACACCCACTTAGAGGTGTTTATAAGTAGATTTATAATCCGTTGCTGATACTATACTCACCCAAGCTTATATGGAATCACACAGTATTTCTGATTTTGGTAAATACTACTGAAATTATGTTAATTGAAAATGGAAGGCACTTTATAGTAAATCAGTTTAGTGATTAACAATAACAAAAATGCTTGACATTAAAAAAGACGCACTAAGAATGTTAAAATTAAGGAATTGGAATGGTTGATTAAAGAAAAATAAAAACTTGGTTTTCACTTTAATAGTCAGTAGTACCATCTTTAGCCTTAATACAATGTTCAATCCAACGAGGAATGGTTCTAAATCAAATTGTCAACTTGTTCTTGGGGTAAGTTTTTCCCTTTACTCTAGAGCGACTTGAATGAACTGATCCAGATTTTCTGAAGGACCACTTCGAGCTCCAATCCTCCTTTTAATTAAGTCCCACACATGATCAGTGGGATTAAGATTACTTGAGCGGGCAGGCTCATCTTAGAACGATGACATCTTCTGTTTCCGGAAAGTCTGTGGCAACTCTGCTGGTATGTGGGGGGCATTATCTTCCATGGAAGTGAGATTACTTCCCATTGCACCTTCCCACAGCCTAACTATGGGTTCTAGTACCAGAACAACATACCGACAATTCGTTGAATTTTGATGTAAAGGACGCAAAGGAGTTTTTCTCCCGTCATAATACTCCCCTCTCCCCACCCCCCAAATTACGGTTCGTTCTTTATATTTTGGAATAGATCTGGCAGTTTTCAGTCTAGATAATCCGACTCGACATATTACGACCCGAATTCGACGGTCATCTGATCCCAGACCAACTCTTGTTTCATCTGAAAAAAAAAAAAAGGATATTTTGCCAGTCTCCAATTGTCCAGTTCTGATGTTCAAGACACCAATTTAGCCTGTATAATTCTATAACCCTTAACTGTCTCCTGCTAAATAAATACCAACATCTGCAGCCTGCAAAAATTGCCTTCGGAGCTCCGGATGAGAAGAGGTTGTTTTCTTTCTTCTAGCAATTTGAATTAAAAACTTGTCGATCACTTTGCGACGACTTTGTCTAGGCCTGTTCGTGATCGTTCCCAATTTTAAAAAATCTTGCATAGGGTGCGGATACAACGCCCTGCGAGATGCCTATCGTTGTTAACATTTGCCTTTGTGACATTTCTTGCTCAACAAGACCAACAATTATTCCCCCTGAACGCTTGACATACCTACGTAGGACATTAGGTTCGTTCCAATACACCACAAGACCAGTTTGTGAATCATCGGATACATGCGCAAAGCAAATTTGGAGCGTCAAATTTGCCGTGCGCATGTACCCGACGATCCACAAACTGGTTTTGTGCTGTGTTGGAACGAACCTATTATTACCTCTTTTAAACACAAATTTACTCTGACACTTGGATTTGACGACTGGACACAAGCAACAAGCTTTTTCAACGTGGACTTCGACTTTTTCTTTCAAACAACAACCTTTATCTCTTATCTGCATAACAAGTTTTTATAAATTTCTTATTATTACTAATAAATACTGGGTGATTCCATATAAGTTTGGTTGTGTGTATATCAAATAAAAGTAGTAAAGTCTTCACTATACAATCATTTAAGTAAATCCAGTGACACGTGTTTTGCTAACAACGAAGATAACATCTTCAGGTCGTGCCTTTCCGAACGAATCGGTAAAGTACGGACGTAGTAGTCTGCGCGAACAGCGGTAATTGCGAAATAAGCTACGACAGCTTATATACATATATACACGGTACTGACTAGCGCGGGAAGTCGGCGATACTGTCGTAACTTATTTCGTAATGGTACGCTGTTACCGCTGTTTGCCTAGGCTATACGGATGTCATCGAATTTAATTAAGCAATTGTATAGTGACCACTTTACCGAGTCAGTAATAATACTACACCATAGTCCTTGCACTCACCATCTATAATCTGTGTTCTTATCCTTTTCCAGTCCATGATGTCTACTGGGAAATAGCAAGACTGCGAAAAGATATGGTTTTAGCTAGGCTGGGCCTCACTCTAAGTTCCTGACATTATTAACTCTCACCTGATATTTGTAATTTATACTAAACCTATACCTAGCCGATATACTTTTTACATATAATTATTATTATTATACAAAACATAGATATATACTCTCTTTGATAATGTGCCAATGTATTTTTGTTTCTTGTATATAAATTGAAATTATGGTTTAGATCTGTGTCCTCAAACCAAAGACTTGTGTATAAATTGACGAAGCGAGAATTCCGTACTCATTGAGTAGATTCGAAAATACGGTTAGGAGTTTGCCGATGATTATTATTATTATTATTATTGTTTGTAAGAAATCGATAAATATGGTCGTTTTGTAATTTTAGGCGATTGTATTTTTATTATGATTACGTAGTTGATTTATAGTACTCGTGTGTGCATGGCAAGAACTCTTCGACTGTATTTTTCCATGGTGTGCGTAATACAGAAGAAAATGAATATTATATATAAATGTTGATATGAATGAATCTCTAAATATATAAATATAGGCATCATTGTTAAGAAAGAAAAAGAAAAGAATTTTCGCTAAATCGTAGTTTGATTTATTCCCCTTATACTTCCTAGACTCAAAGTAATACACTGACTGAAAAATAGAAAGTAAAAACGTGAAATATCAATCAGAATAATTTTTGTAATTTGATCATAAAAACACATACCAATTGTAAGTGCAACACACAAGACCGTATCGTCACTTACATAAACTGGAAAAAACCTATAAACCCAAATATTTTTATAAACAAAACAGATGATCCAATACTAATTATTTAGTTTGAATTCACATCCTTGAGACATACTGTCGGCTATCTCATGCGCATAATCCGATGGATATCTCCTTAAATTTGCGACATAGCGATTTTAATTGGAAAAATACGTTTTCTACGTAGATTAGTCTTTAACAACGACAGCACATTTTCGATCGGATTGGCGTCGAGGGAGACGGAGGCCAAATCCAATACCTGCAGGTCGTTCTCGTC
Organism: Chrysina gloriosa; assembly: GCA_038088585.1. Taxonomy (NCBI): domain Eukaryota; kingdom Metazoa; phylum Arthropoda; class Insecta; order Coleoptera; family Scarabaeidae; genus Chrysina; species Chrysina gloriosa. The sequence continues at coordinate 6,757,735 of CM076090.1, read as the reverse complement.
TTTTCTGGACACCCCCATTTTTAGGATCATTGTCCTCTTGCAAAACCCTATTACGAATTTTCATCACTTAATCATCGCTTGGCAGATGGTAGAAAGTACCTCCTATAAATTTTAACCGTCCCTTCTGCGTTTAGGTTACCGGTGAAGATGTACAGTCGTCAGTTGAAGTGCCACAACGTGTACCTTCATTTGGCGTTCCATAGTTCTTTGTGGCGTTTGTCTACACCGCGAATTGTCCCCCAGAACGATGATTCGTCTGTAAAAATAATATTCTCATTTTCGGTCGAGATCCTCTTGCGTCTAGTACCGACGTTCCTCGAAATAATGTTCCGATAGGAGAGGTTGGCATTTCACACTTTGCCTACTGAATATCGTTTTCGCGCAATTCACGATATATAGCCACTATACTGATGTTGATATTGCGATTAGCTAGTCATTGTTGAGCCTCATTTAGTTGTGAAGCAAGTTTGTGCTAGGTGGATTACACATAAGTTGGTCATTAATAAAAAACACTTCGAATGTCAGAAAGCTCTACAGTATCGTAATGAGGTAAAACCCGGTTATGTTCATATGGGTCCGAATCAAGGTGGTAATTGGTGAAGGTCAACAAAGCAGTCGTACCCGACGCACTTCAAAGAAGTTATTTTTATCAGAAAATCTGGTCACGTTGCAACGTTTTTATTTGCTTTAATATATTCTCAACAATCGTTACTTTCTTGGATCATTCCCACATTCGCTATTCCACAGACGAAGGCAATCCTGTATCCTTCTTTGGAAGAAAATCGAAAAAACTTCGTCAACTTTGCCTTTACTTTATGCCCTGGCATTCACCTTCAAGTCACTTCAATATTTCCGGTTAATTCTTTGGAAATTTCCTTCTAGTGTGTTTCTTGAGGCTTTTCAAAACAGCCTGGCTCCTAAATCGTCTACCGGATGAGAAAATGAAGACAGACATATGGTGGGGAACATTCGCGTGAAATCAGTAACGTTACATGTGAAGAGTAGAGTTGGTTGCCTGGCCTGTCATAAAACTTTCCTGCTTACTACTTCGAAATTCGTAATTAGACGCCTATATTCCGGGTTATGTGTCGGTTTGTTCTCTCCTAATGGGGTTTTAGAATGTTGAAGATTAAATAATTTAAATTATAATCACAAGAGATTTCTTTTTTTATATCTTTGATTAAGTAAGAAAAGGAAAAAGAAATAAGATTTGGATAAAAGTACAGTGCAGCGCCGATAATCTGCAGCAAATGACTCCGCCTACCAAATTTTGAACGACAGCGAATTTCTGACCGCTGTAACAAGCGCCTGTGGATGAAAATAACGCCGTAGCTGAAAATCGGGATGAATAAAGCCCCTAAATCTGCAAATGCTGAAGCGCCCAATGCTGTAGAGACGACAATAAATTGGCTGGAGAAAATGTCTGCCTACAAGTTAGAGACTTGCTGTAAAGAACCGAAACTAGTTCTATTAGGTTACGTACATTTCTCCAGTCCTCACCTGTTATTTTTGCCCTTAAACGCGGCTTTTAAGCGGTCTATAACTAAGTATTAAAAACACTTTTATTTCATATCGCACTTTCATTTTTTGGCGTTTATAGTATCAATTTGCTGATTTTCAAATATCTTTAAAAAGTTGTCTCTCAAAATAGTGAACAATAAGTTCTACTCACGTTCCGTGAAATTACGGGATCTTACTTTTTTATCGGTTATTTTAGAAATAAATTACAAGATAATCGCACTTAACCGTTCGTACGAAAAATGTGAGAAAAACATGCGGTTCAGATATTGCAAACTTAAAATTTGCACCAAAATTATAATAAACAATGCCTTTCCCATCTATCAACCGAAACCCGGAAATATAAATCTCAGTTTGGGACGTTTCACTGATTGGAAGTGATACTTTTGTCCCATTTATCATCATTGATTTGTATCCGGCATTCGGGATAATTTAGAATAAAAAGCATCATTGTATAAGCTTAGCTGTCACAACTGGAAGAGGTCGTCTATCAATGCACTTAAGAAATGTTTAAGTTGCGGATAGTTAACCAACGCTTTCAAGATTGTCGCAGGTGCAGTTATATGATGTTCGACAGAGTGCATAAGTAGTATAAACCGGACCTTTTAAATGATAAAATATTACACATACCGACTTATATTGTACAATTTTGAAAACATTTGAGAGAAAAAAGAGAGCTTAGACCCAGGTGATGCAATATTCAGTATACAGCTGGCAGTCATTGTGTTAAGCAATTTATTGCGCACACACTTCGCGCTATGACGCGTAAACACACTGTTCCATCGGAAGAGGGATTATATTTGAGAATTCTTACCTTATATGCGGAGCAGGTCCAGTTGAAAACCATGTGGTCCAGTCAGGTCCAGTTGATTTCAACATTGATGAAAAGCTTGCTTTGTTCGACTTGTTCATATTCGGTTTCTGAATTCTACCAGGCCCCGACAGATCCTTTTAATAAGCGGAAGTAAGCGAAACTTCCATAACCGATTTCTGCGACAACTTTAGCAGGTACGGTAAATATATCATTATATTTCTGACCTTCGTATAGGTTGCATGGCAGAGCAGACTTTGCGTAATTTACTTTGAAACTAAACACAAATTGCTTTCCGTATAATCCTCGGAGGGCGTTAAGAAAAGCCGACGATTGCTAAAACTTTTCCTGAAGAACTGAGATATTGTTCTCCGACGCGCTTTTCGCTTCCAACGCGCTTCGACTAACGCTCGCTTCCCATATGACAAAGTTTAGAGACCACGAAAAGTAGTCTCTAAAATTTGAAATCATGACGTATGCTGGAACTAAACTACTGTCTCTTATTGGGGGCGATAGGGGGGACAAAGGGGCGCAAGAAATAATGAACTTTAAGTGAAAAGTATACAAATTCGAAACACACGGCGTCACAAAAGAAGAAGAAATATACGAGGTGTGATCAAAAAGTACGGTAAACGCATTATTATAGCAGCAACTGCTGATGCTACATTTATTTGAAATAATAAATCCCACAGTCTAATTCGTTAAAAGTCAGTGCCACGTTAGAACAAGTTGTCGGTTTTCAGAACCGGAACAGTGGGATCGTGTTCAGCGTGTCTGTTGCGCATAATGGATTTCGAACAACGCGTTAACATTAAGTTCCGTTTTAAGTCCCAAAAAATGTTAAATGTTAAAATCACTGTATGGCGAAAATGTGGTGATTCTGAAGATTGTTTACAAGTGATATGAGCGTCCTTCGACCTCAAAAACAGACGAAAACGTGAAAAACGCGGGAAAAATGTATCGTTCAAAAAGGCAATCACCTCGTACGGGTCCGTGCAAAGCATTTTAACCGATAATTTGCAAATAAGACCAAGAGTGAGTGCGAAATTTGTTAATTTGTTCCCAGACTTTTAACTGACGAACAGAAAGGATATCGCGTGTCATTTGTACGGAATTGAAGGATTTTCTTGACGCAGATCCGGACTTCATGACAAAAATTATAACTGGAGATGAAAGTTGGGTGTATGGCTATGACGCCGAGACGGAAATTCAGAGTTTCCAATGTAAAGCGAGTGGCTCTCCTCGCCTTACAAAGGCACGTCAGTCGAAGTCGAATGTTAAGGCCATGCTCATTGCATTTTTTATCTTTTATTATAGTGAGGGCATAGTGCAATCAAAATACGTTCTAAGGGGAACAAGTGTAAACTCCGAATATTACAAAGGCGCACTGCAACGTTGGTGAAACGATATATGCTTCCTTCCTCATTACAACAACGCGCCATGACATATCTTGCTTCTTGTCCGCGAGTTTTTGAGCGAAAAGAAGGTAACTGTCTGTTCACGTCAGCCTTACTCTCCGGATTTAACACCAGGCGACTTCTGGCTCTTCTCAAAAGGAAAAGCCGTGCTAAAAAGGGAAACGTTTTGACACCATTCTCGACACGAAGAGGACCACGACGGAGCAGCTGAAGACTTTTCCGAAAGAAGCCTTCCAGTAAAACTTTGGGAGAAGTGCATCGCTATCCGAGGAGAGTACTTTGAAGGAGATTAATTCAATTTCGAGACGAGTTTTGTTACGTCGACAGATTTCCCGCGATCGTTTTAATTTGGGAAATACAACAGAAATGTAATTGAAAATTCGACAAGGATTTTTATTTACACGAGACTTTTATTGAAAAAGGAAAAGTATTACATTAAATGCAGTTTTATTATTATTTTTTTGTTTTTAATAATTGTAAACATTTTACAGTGTTTTCTCCTCGTTTACTGTTAAGTAGTAGTTCTGGATATGCTAAAGCACATGAAAATTAGTAGCTTACTTCCTTTCATGTAAAATACACAAGATTGTAATAAATCAGTCGGCTATAATTATACATTATAAACTAGAGATTCTTGACCTCGTCCGCAGAAGTCTACTTTTCATTTATAGTGTTTATCTCCTTTAATATTTTTCATTATTATATTCTCAGGTCTGTCACATATAAAACCTCCACGTAATACTGTTTAAAAAAACAAACCATGTGCTTCTATATCACAAGAAATGGACAGTAACTAAACCATGTTCCAAGAAACAGATTAAAATTCTTATTTACACAAGTAATATATTCTACACAACTGATGCCAATAATAAATACTATTCCAAAATAAATTGCACAGTTTTAAAACTCAATCCTTTCGTATATTTTATTCTCAAGACGGGAACTGTACCTGAACTGAACTAGCTTAGTTTTTCTTTTCTCTCTCTTTTTTTTGTTTCAGAAGCATTATGTTTTACACTAGTAAATTATATAAAAATAACAATTAGGCTCTTAATACCAATAATTTGTACACTGCCACTTATTTTACACAGTTTTTTTGTCTAGTTCGTTACGGTCTAGAGATTTAAACACATTTCACTGGGCGTTCCAACACACGTCACTTACGTTGTGGTCACCTATGACTTGCACCCTCATTCATATCGTACAGAACTTGAGCTATAGTTCTTGAGGACTCAACGTTACTTAATGCGACGTTCGCTAAATGCGGTTCGTAATGCTTTAAGTACCTAAAACATACAAGATAGATCGGCATCAACAACATCAAAGAAATACGTTTCCTAACTAAATATATAATAATAACATCAACACTAGTGTCGTTCATACCTTCTGCAATTACTGCTGTAAATAACGAGATTCCTAAGTATTAAGGAGGCAGTCAATCTTATACTTTTCGTAACGGGTCCTTCATTATCGTCCTGGAGTTAAACACAAAATGAATTAGCGTTGGGCAGTAAATATCGAGAAAATAGCACAAAATACAACGAAATTAATACAGCAACGATGGGTTTATTATAATATCGAGGATGCTACACTATGGAAATGAAAGAAAGTACAAATCGTGCAAAATAAAACCTAAGCAAAATTTCTAATTGCTAGCCCGGTGTGCTTGGATATAGTAAAATTTTAATGATCTTCGGTTTAATGTTAATGTTTTAACTTTTAAAAATAATGGGAAATACACATATAGAAATAGCCAATTCATAAGCGAAAGTAGGTTCTAGAAAATCAAGGGTGCTCGAGCAAATCCTTAAAAATTAAAGGCAATCATTTTTTAAATGCAATCAAAATTATCCAACTTTTATCTAGACATTCGTTAAAAGAAAAAACGGAACTATTTACTAAAACGTCGTAATTTGCGTGCTGATATTCTAGACTCTACAGACTAGAACTCGAATATTCAAGCTAACAAAGAAAACATGGTGTCGTGATATCAATCGATTTCACCGAAACTCGTTGCAGTGAACGGGTAATTAGCTCGAGTGTTTTTGGGTAAACGGATACGACGCAATCTACCCGCGCATTTTCGAGAAAGGTTTTAGTTAGTTAGTAGAAAAAATCAGACCGAATCGCAGGCTGTGCTATATTCTGTTCATGCAATAGAAATAGTGAATTATCGATCACTACAAACGAGTTTCGTTAAAATCTATGGGTATTACGTTGCCATGTCTCCTAGTCGCATTTACGCCGTAAAGAAGTAATAAAAAGAGAACTAATAACGTAATCGTATTAAAACGAAACAAAGAGGAAACATCGTTACAATTCTAATCGATGTTAGTTAGTATCGGACGCTGCTCTAAGAAATACAAAAAATACGGAAAAATAAAACAAGAAGCATGCAATCCGGAGAAAACCAATCACCTGTTCTGTTGCGGGAGGCCCAGGTCTGGGCGGAGGTGTTGCGGTAGAAGATACAGTAGTACCCTGTTTAGATGATCTCTGTTAATGATAATAATTTCTAGTGTTAAACTTCGACGCAGCAGATTGTTAAGTTAAAAGAGAATATCATGCAGAGAGGTGGTAGGACGAAACGAAATTTAGCTTAGGTTTCGAGACATCGATACGATAATAAAAATACAAATACATATACATATTTAAAGCTGAGAAATGAGGTGTAATTGTTAATGCGAAGATTTCAGAGCAAGTGTAAATATGAAAAAAAAAAATTATGGATGTTCGAATAAAAGAATAAATTTTATATTCGAAACAAATGTTTCGCTTGGCGCGAAGGCAAGTTAATAATCTATGATTTTAACCCTTTGTATCCCAACGGTACTCTAAAGTACCATGCTTTTGTAATGGTGTATTTGACATATACCAAGCATTTTCAAACTTAATTTCCGTCAAAACTCCAGAGTACCTGTCATATTATACAGGATTTTTTTTTAAAGGTTGGCAGTAATGTAAAATTAAATGCTAGACATTTGTAGCGTGCTGGTATGTAGTTTCATATGTAATAATTCGAGCAAAATAAATAGATGTAATCCCAATAGTAACATTTTATTGTGCATGTAATTAATTATGGCAATATTACGGATCGCTTTGCCCAATTTTTGTATTTATCGTGAAATTGCAACTATGGACTCAACAGTGCTTGTGGGACTTGCATACGAGGGTAGATTGACAAGTTTCTGAAATCGCCGTTAGGGGGTTGCTATTTTTTCAAGTATTTTATGTCGTTGTGTCGGCAACTCTTTCATATCAAATGACTGCAAATGTTAAATCGACCTGTCAAATATCTGGTTTCGACAAGCACTTAAGTCAAGTACCTTCTTGTGTTTTCGAAGTTCGAGCGGTCATCAAATTTTTCTATTTGCAAAGGAAAACCGCAACGGAATTCAAATCAAGATTAGATGCCGTTTTTGAGGATTCATCACCTTCGTTTTTCACCGTGAGTTTTTGGATACGTCTTTTGGGTATCTCGAAGAGATTCACTTCCTGGAGGGAATCGAGAAGCTAGAGAAACGTTGGACCAAGTGTGTTGAGCTTCGAGGGTATTTTATATTGTAAAATAATTTGAACCCGTATTATTTTGTTTTCATTGTAATTCCGAAAACTTGTCAATCTACCCTCGTACTCCTGAAGTCCCAGCGGCACTCTTGAGCCAAACATTACCTAAATTTTATAGTTAGTTAATTATTTTTAGAAAATCATTCAAGACGTATTGACAACCTAATAAATAAAATATTACCGCTAGATAAACAATTTCAAGCAAAATAATTATTTGGGATACAAAGGTTTAAAGAAAATGAAAGAAAATAGTAAATACAGTCGAACTTCTTTTAGCGAAGTCGCAAAATCCCCGCAAAAAATCGTTAAATAAAACTTATATAATATAACAAACATTTTTGGGAACAAGTTATTATACATAATAGAAAATCTTAAAAGTAGAGACATACACATGTAACTTAATTTTTTGATATAAAGTCTGTAATTTTTCGCTGAATTGTAGACTTAAAAAAACGTTTGCTACTCATAGAAACTTTTAAATTTATTTAACGTCTGGAATATATTGTTCGGTACGTTTTCACAAAATTGCAGTCCTCGTCGAATTGTTTCGAATGCACTCAACATATCATCTTCAGGAGGTTTTATAAAGTTGTCGTTTTCATTTTCGTCTTCTACAACCGCATTGTTTCTATAAGTCACGCCGTTTAAAATGTCTGCATCTGTAGGGTATTCTGCACTTGCTATTTCTTCGTCTATTTCGAGATAGTCTTCAAGTTCTATATCTTCAGCAATATGATGGCAATCTCAAAGTGCCCATTTCTTTCTTAATTCGGACACTTGCAGTTCGTCCTCCTCGTCCCAGTTAATCGAAACTGAAGAGAATCCAGCTTTTGAAAAGCAATTTCTCGGGCTCGTTTCTTCAACTTTCCAAATAATATTGTTCAATATCCGCTTATGATACTGAAATTTTATATTTTTTTATAATGCCTTGGTCCATAGGCAGCAGCTTCGACGTCATATTTGGCGGAAAAAATATCAGCTTTATGCTTTTTAACTTAGGTTGTAAACTGTAAGGATGTGCAGAGCAGTTATCAACAATCAGTGCTATTTTTCTATGTTGCTTTGTTATTGTTTTACCAAGCATTGTTCAGAAATTTCACTCGTCATCGATGTTTTTTTATTGAAGTTGTAGTCTACTACCAACGATTTGGATTTTTACACTTGGCAATTACCAAAAGATGCAATTTTTCCATCCCAATCACATTTGCGCCAAACATAACTGTAACTGTGATTCGTTCTTTGCTGTTTTTCTCCCCGAAGCATTTGTCAACTTGAACGACAATGTTTTGTCTGGTAAGTACTTGAAAAACAACCCAGTTTCGTCTGTGTTAAAAACGTCTTTAGGATCATAAATATCCAAAAAAATTTTTAATGTAATTACTGTTTCTCTTCAGCGATTACAGTCTGTTTCACTAACATTTTTATTTACTCATCGTGGACGTACGAGCACAAAAATCACAAGAACTGGAACAAATGTACTATTGGGGCAACAAAACATCGGACATTTAGTTTAAATCTGGCTTTTACCTTGTCAAATGTTATTTCATGTTAAGTTCATTATTGACATATACATATATGTTAGTATATTGCATTTAAAGTGCTGCTGCAAAAATGCAAGTGATTACATTACTTGGGCAAGAATGATCCATAAGACTAGGTAATAAATTTGAAGTGTCCAAAGGCACTATTCATGACATTAAAAATAAATGGCTATATCAAAATTGACAACATGACAAACGGCTTGCTTATTTATACAGCTCAAAAACAGTCAAAATAGCCTCTACTTCTTATCCGAATTTTTGTTGCCGCAATAGTACCTACTGACCAAGGAGATTTGAACGGGTGTATTCTACTTCTAAGAACTTGTAGGTTAAACCTCAAAAGATAACTGTCCAAATGATCGGTTTTCAAGAATTTTATAAATCGAATCGCATTATTCGTCTTAACAACCTGCCTTCAAATTCCTGAGAAATATTTCTTTACGGGAAAAAATTTGGTGGTAACTTTAAATAAAAACTTCGCAATAAAGAAATTTTGTTTCGTTAAGTAGAAGTTAAAATACACGCAATTGTATTCTGAAGTTCAATGCGCAGGGGGAAAATTCGTTAAAAGAGCGGTTTTCGTAATATAGAAGTTCGACTGTATGTACGTTAGCAAGACAACATCAAATCAATGCAATCTGTAGAATCTCCCGAAATATCTTACTTTCATTATTATTATTACTGTTAATTCCGAAAGAGAAATATACAATTCGATTCGATTTTGTTCGGAACATACCTGCAATTCTTTCGGATTAACGAATTCCAGGGCATGCCTCTTGATAGCGTGGAATGCTGCATCTGGGGCGTAACCCGGGTGCGGAGTCGCCGTATTCGAGACGGGTGTTTCTACTTTACCGCTGTGGGACACTTGCCTCCGTCTCGTCAAGCTGACCCTCATAGCCTGAGCGAGAAAATAATAATAAATAATAATAAACGTCTTACCATTTTGGACAATTTTATCAAAACCAGTACCTCTGTGTTACAGTGTTTATCGTTGAGATGAGTCATTAACGAAAAACGCTTCCGTTTCATGTTATCACAACGCTCCCATTGGCAAACTATTTCCTCCGAACCTTTGGGCACGTGCTCCTCGCAGACGTGCAGATACACTTGGTTGGCGGAGGTGAATTTTATATTCCTGTCGGAACAGAGGAAAAAAATACATATCCTTCCCCCGTTATTAACTGAAAAGGACAGCAACTTACACTTGGCAATCACCCCATTCGCACACGAACGGCGTCGAAAGATCTCGATTGATTTTCGGGCGCGGAAGGGTCTTGAGTTCCTCGAGTTTCTTCTCGACGATACCGACTGCCGTGGTGGTGGTAGGCGTGACTTGGGTGATCGCCGCCGATCCGACCGATTTTATAACCGTAGACGTGGAGGGCGGATTATTACTGACCGTCGACGATTGCAGGATAGGCCTTTGTACTTGCGTCACGACGACCTGCTGTCCTTGGGGTGTAACGACCACCTTTTGATGGTGAGTCGCCGTATTCGAGGGCGCCGGCTGTTGTTGCAGGATGATTATCGTTTTCGTGCCGGTACCTTGCTGTTGCGGCGTTTGCGCCACCAACACGGTTTGGGGTTGTCCGTGCACCATTGCCGTTTGCGATTGCGCCACGACGTACGCGCTTTGGGGTCCGCCCGTCTGTATGACATACTGGCCGGGTTGAGAGGAACTCGCTACCAATTGTACTTGACCCTATACGTGGATTATTGAATTATTTTTAAATTCCAAAATGGCGTCTGTTTTTAAGGGTTATTTACACTTCCATTTAGAGAAATCAGGTGAGAGCATATTTGCGAATTACGTCACATTGGCGTCGGTGTCAGCAAAATACGAATCCCGAAATTAATCAACACTTTGCTTTAAATCTCTTGTCTATAGTCATTAGAGTTGGTCATTTTGCACCAATAGTACTATAACTATCTTAAACAACTGTACTAGAATAAAACATCATCGCGCTATACTAATACAGATAGAGTGAGATAGCTTCATATTATACATTGAAACTGAGAACGTGTATGCCAATGTTATTTTATTCTAGTACAGCCGTCTCGGAAAATGTTCAGTAAAATACGGTTGAATGTGGTGGCCTTGATGTCCGCGAAACACGTGCCCTAGAATTAGTCAACGATTGTGATTTTGTGTCATTTAATTGAAAAAACTCGCTCAGTGGCTGACTGGTGAAACTCGTGCTTCACAGTGCAAAGATCCGGCGTTCAAAACCCGGTCGCAGTTGAGCGTAGCAGATTAAAAGCCTAAAATGGATCTGTACCTCTGAGAAGCTGCGAAAAGTAAGGAAGTGCCACTGGGCGGGTCAGGAACGGTACGGTATATGCGTGTTCGTATACGGCTCGGTGGCTCAGAATCCTTACACTGAAAGGTAGAAAGAGTAATGGACAACAACAAAGAACCAAAGGAGCAAGTTACAAAGGATGGAAATGAGGATTCTGAGAAAAATTGAAAGTAAGACTAGACTGGGCAGGATCAGAAATAACACTATTAGGAAAAACCTAAATATTAAGCTGATATAAATCGCAGTAGAGGAGTCAGTTGAGATGGACAGGACATGTTTTGAAAATGGAGAAGACCAGGATGAAAGTGTATGAGGTACGAGCATCCAGCATAAGAAGAAAAGGAAACCTTGGGCAGAAGAAATAAAGACAGCGGCTGAAAAACGAGGTATGAAATGGAGATAGAGAAAAGTGGAAGGAGTCCTCGAAGGGAAAATAGAATGACAGCCCGGCAGCTCAACATAACTGCCTTATATCCGAAAGGGTAGACTAGACCTTAGAATGTTTAACTGTTTAACTAAATTAAATATATGGCATCAAATTTCTTCGGTACTGCTTACATTTGATAACAAACAATTTTTTAGTCCTAGCTAAAACCAAATCCTAGCAGTACAGCAATACATAAATTTAATCACTACCACTTTTAAAAAATTAAATAGCACCAAATCACAATGGAGAACTCCTCACCGGACAAGTGTCGATTGATTCCGGACCACGTGTTTCGTAGACACCGAGGCCGACTTCTTCAATCGTATTTTGGTCAATATTTTCGTGTGGTGATTTTAACCAAATGACCCCCATCGATTTCTCCCCTTCCGATTGAAGTATTGGAGTAACGACTACTGCTATGCGAGTACAAAACGGTAGCGACTATTTGCCACGCCCGTCTGTAATGATGATGAACACCCACATCAAATCATTGCAATTGTTACCAAGCTGTTTATACTGAGTTCATGTTAAGAATGCTATAGGTGGCGCTCGAAATCAAGCCAATTGTTTTCGTTTCCAAACGAGATTTAGAATCCAAGTCGGTCTATCCTGACTTCATTTTAAAAATCTAGTATGTGGCGCCCTAAATCGAGCCATAATGTTGGGCCAATTATTTTCGTTTCTAAAAGAGATTTAGACTCCAAGTCATTCTATCATGAGTTCACCTTAGGAATCTGGTACAGGCATGGCCAACATATATCCCGCGTAATGAATTCATGCCACCCGCGATTAATCTCTCGATATTAGCGTAATATTTAACGTGTTTACAGAAAAAAATGTATATGGTCATTAGTTAATACAAAGGTTAAAATCTTTTCAATTGAAGCTTAGCCTTTTTTCTATAAATCTGGCTGAGTGCAAATTTGATCATTTTCCAACCATATCTTTAAATATTTCAAGAGAAAAGGTTCAAGAATTTAATAATAATATCATTGCACTAATGACTGATTTCCAGCAGCGATGCGATTGCTTCAAGAAAATTGATAAAATGTTATCTATTATCTGAAATCAATTTTCTATACATGCAGATGACCTTCCTGTATGAAATTAAAAAGAAAACTTGCCAAGAAATATTAGTTACCTTCAGCTCAACTGATATTTGTGAACAAACTGTCTTTAATAAATCTAAATAACTAAATAATAGGCGATGCACAGCGCCTCACCTCACATTAGTTTGTTTTTTGTTAATTTGTTCTACTAAATTATTTACATTTATTCATAAACAAATTCTATAATAAAATTTTGTTTGCTTAAATAAATTGTTTTTGTATTCAACATTTTTTAAATTGTAGTATTTCGTTCGGCCCGTAAAAAGTTCTTTCCAATTTGACCCCCACGCCTAATATAGTAGGTGGCGCTCTAAACCGAGGTTCAAACAACATAGGACAAACTCCTCGAATAAGTAATGGGATAAGTAAGGTTATGTTAGACAAAGTGACTAATATGAAGGGTCATGTCAGATACGCTGCGTTTCGTGTACTTTGAGCATCGTTATTAACCAACCAGATTCAAAAATGTTGTAGCCCTATCTATCCCCACTGCATTCTTAACAAAACATAAGTCTGCTAGATTAAAAACCAGGAAGCATTTTGTCTGACCGATATACAATTTGTTATAATTCGCGAAGAATTCATAAACAATTACATTATTTAGTGTTAACTGTATTGTTGGTGCAAGTTCACGTACCTGTAATCCTTGTATCCCTTGCGACAACAAAATCTGACCGGTATTCGCCTGCTGTAGCACGACGGGAGCACGCTGTTGAGCCGAATTCTGTACAATAACAGTCTGTCCTCCCTGCGTCTTCAGCTGAGCTCCGGCCGGTATGACGACCTGATTCGTTGCTTGCATTTGAGGCTGAGATACGATGATCTGGCGCGGTTGCAGCAACACCTGCTGCCCACCGCCATCGACGAACATCTGAGGTACGGCGCTATTTTGTGCGATTTGTACTACGTTCGGCTCCTCGACCTGCGGTTGCGGCTGCTGCTGTTGCTGCTGCTGCATCAGTTCTTCCTCGTCCTCGTCCTCCAGGATATCAGCTGCCATATCGGCGAAGAGTTTAGCGGCGGCGGTTGACACTTTTTCAGTTGGTTGCTCGTCGCCGTTCGAACTGGATACGGATTCGGGGGCCGGCGAATCCGCGTTACCGTTCACGTTAGAAAGATGGATCTTCTTAGCGTCCGGTTCTTGCAGTTCGTCGGTCGCCGATCGTTTTAGGGTCGATTTGTTTAAATCGTTGTTTTTCTCCGTGTTATTTGTACCTGCGGAATGTTGGATATGCAAAGAAAATTTTGCGACGGGCTTAATCAGAAGAAAAAAAGTTCTGCATATTTCTTCGTATTTTCATAATTATGTTGAATTTATGTATACCGGAGGCAGCCAAAGTTCCGTTGCACGGAATTTATTTATGACGTCACGCTACCAATCGTCCAATATGAATTCACATAACTTTAGAAATGCCACAAAATAATTGATAACCATCTGCATAAAGTATTACTCAACTTCTTACTACAACTTCCGAAAGTTTCATGGCTTTCGGATGAATGGTGTAGTAATGCATAAAGGACACAAATACATACTGCAACTTGCAGAATGTTACGGTCATAAAGTTAAACTTATTATAACAGGCACATACATCGAGATGGGTATGGGGTCGCTAAATGTGTTAATATGTGGACGGAAGCCTTAAACACAATTACCAAGACCCTATGGCAGAATACCATTGGTCATACTGTGAAGGAAATTTTTGAAATGGTGGAATTGAGAAGTAGGGTTTGATACAGAAGATATTTGTTTGGTAATAATTAATCTTGGTGAGTGACAGTGATAGTGACATCGAAGAAGAAGTATAATAATGTATAAAGTACACCTGCTGTTTGGATGCAAGTTTTGTCAATATATTTACAACAAAAATCTTCTTCATAAAATGTTTAATAATGATTTCTTTATGTGTGTAATGTTATTAATTTTTAAAGGAAAATAATTACGTGCAAATAGGCAATTTGTTTAACACGCAAGAATAGGCAGCACCTATGTGTGAATTGCTATTCAAATAAAAGTACGGAAATCGCAATGTTGATATTCATACGTATAAAAATTACAAATCTAACAATAAATATTGTAGCTTATAAACGATAAGCAACTTAAAAATCTGTAGTCATTGCAAGTGACTGCTCAAAATTTTTACTTCTTAACAACAACTACAGGTGGCGTTGTATTAGTGTTATGGTTTCAATTAAATTTGATATCTAAGCATATGACGTCACTTGTAATGAATGACGTGCAGCGGAACTTAGGCTGATTTCTCTATATGTAACAAACTTTTCTAGTTTTTGTTTAAAAGCATTATTGATATAAAAAGAAAACGAGATATAAATACCTGTGTCCATAGCGCTTTCGTTCATGTTGTGCTCCTTACTGAGGACCTTCTCGATGTGATTCTCGACCAAATCCAGCCCTTTCTCCCCCAACCTCAACTCCTTCCCCAAAACGCCGTTCAACAACATCGGATCCTTTTCGACTTTTTCTCCAACAAATCCGCGAGCATCAACGGTTTCTTGGTGTTATTTCTCAACGAATCCTTCGAATTACTATCGTCGTTCAGGGGATTATCTAAGCTAGGAATGCCGTTCAACAAGCCCTCGAAGCTCGTCAAGGAGTTGTCGCCGTCTTCGGTCGACGAAACCCCGCCTAAACCGACGTGCCCGAGTCCCGTACTCGACGCCAGCGAATTGTTACCGGTCGAATCGCTGTCCTCGTTCTCGATTCGCAAAAGTTTACCTTTGGGATTGCTCAGCGGCGCTAACGGAGGAGGCGGCGGTTGCGGTGGTTCGCGGCGATTCTTCGTCGAATTATTGGTTTGAGTCGTGGACGATACGTCCGAATCCGCCATCGTTTCGGGTTCGGAGAATAGCTGTCGTGCCCCGTTGATACGCGAGGATTTGGGCGTCGTGTCGAATAATTTACTCGATTTACCATCGGGCGTGTGCATTGGCGTTGTTTGTTGGGCAAGAAGTCTTTGTTGTTGCTGTCGTGCTGCCACCTTGACAGAAAGAAAAATGCCAATTAGATTCGCGTGTCCGAGTTCCGATCTATAACAGATATGTAGAAAGAATCAAACGGAAGATGCTGGGAAATACAAACAGCGTCCTTAATTTCGACAGGATTTTGTCCCCACACCACATCAACACGGATTTCGAGGACTATGTTGTCATCCTCAGTGAGAAAATAAAACAAAAACTTTCGTTAAAACTGTACCTTAAGAATCAGTTGCTTTCTGACTGTGATATTTTTTGAGTATCGACTTATTCTTTACAAACTTTTATTATTTATTTATTATGTACTGTTGTTAGTGAATTGGGACTGGACCTTAACATTTTGTTGTTATCTTTTCTATATTGTCGTTCTTGTAATTACGTCAAAATATAATTGGCATGTTTGCCGTGTATTTACACGGAAATAAATTTAGTTCGTGTTGGAAAATAGAATATGGGGGTCACAGCCGATGTCTCACATCGTAGTACTTTTCGAATATTACATATATTTCACACGTTAATTTTGTTTCCCACCGAGGATAACTATGGAATTGTCGAAATACGCATTCCAAGATACACGCATTAAATAGATACGACTTTGACTTGAATTCGCTCTATAAACCGCGAATTCCACCCCCATCCCCTCCTTTTCTCGAAGCTTTTTTAATAATGCAGCGCCACAAAACATATCTGTTATAGATTATTAGAATACACAGAAAAATACGACAAGCATACGCAAAATCGTGGCTGAAAAATTATGGTGTTATTAAATTAATGAATAGTTAAGGAAAACTGGACACATTTCAAACCATGCTCATCTCTGCGCGAAAGATACAACTAACAGATACAGAAAGAAAAAGGTGCGGACACGACCACATCCGATCGATCTATACATGGCCCAATTTTGTATCTTTCCAGCATCACGTACATATATAGTACACATTACCTACGGTAATCCAAATACTAATTAATATCAATCGAAAAATATATATATATTTTACACAAGTCCGTGGGAGAGGACGAGTAAAAATAAAATTAATAAAAATAAACTAAAGAGAAAACACTTGCAAAACATACTACGAAACGACATTCGCGCCAAAATGAAAAGCAATACTCGACAGAACGAGTTAGTGAGTCTTATTAGTGTGTTACCTGAGTTGTTACATTTTGGCAGTCTGTGGCAGTCCTCATGCTGACTGATGTCATGCACTCGTTTACCTTAGTCGCCAGTAAACTCTTTATTAGAGACGTGTTGCTTTGACCTGCAGTCTCTTTACTCGAACCTGCTTGTGTTGAGGGCGTTGCCGCGCTGCCTAACAGCGCTTGACTTAGATGCGGATGTGCCATCACCTGAATAAGAAACTTTATCTTAAAATACAGGAATTGAAAGTAAAATTGGGTTTTATAACAATAGGTCCCCACCACAGCCAATGAAAGGCCACTCGAGTCGGCTTAGTACATAAATATTTTCGAAAATAAAGCGGCCAATGCCAACGCTACAGTCACCCATTATTACTAAACTGGGCAAATATGCGGTATGATATGAGTCATCTATCCTTTTCACAACAGATGACTCATCATACCGCATATTTGCCCAGTTTAGTCATTACCCCCAGGAAATGTAACCCCAGATCCTCAGTTTCATAGGCTGAGTGGACCTGGGATCCGAAAAAATCGCCTGGATATTTATGACGAGTATGGGAGTCGAATTGACGATCTTCGCGTGTGTAGCTCAGTGCCCCACCAACTTCCTACGAATCTCCAGATTAGGTTTTGGTATTGTTAAAAATTCTTCAGTTTAGGTATGCATACTAACTCTTCGATTGCTATCAACGCATATACAGTGTGGTGAAAATGATACTAAAATAATTACGAACAGTTGGAGAATAATGTGGCGGTGCACCATCCTGCTGGAACCATAAGGCGCTATCCGCACATATAAATGTGTATTTTTAAAAACCAAAACCGATGGTTTTTAACGTTTTTAAAACAAACCGGTTAAGTTCGGTTAAGTCGGCGATGCTGCCGTAACTTGTTTCGTAATTATCGCTGTTTGCTCAGGCTAGTAATGTATGTATAATAATTTAATTACAGACATCAACGATTTTGCTGGAAAAAATAGGAATCCGAGGTTTCATGGAGGTCGATGCTACAATTAAATCAAACGCCCCCATTCATTTCTTCTCATCATAT
Organism: Chrysina gloriosa; assembly: GCA_038088585.1. Classification (NCBI taxonomy): domain Eukaryota; kingdom Metazoa; phylum Arthropoda; class Insecta; order Coleoptera; family Scarabaeidae; genus Chrysina; species Chrysina gloriosa. The sequence continues at coordinate 6,739,860 of CM076090.1, read as the reverse complement.
CGGATGCGCCTCGACCGGCTTTTGATGCCAAGGCTGTTGCTTGAAAAATGAGAATCCGGCAGTTCTTGAAAGTTTCCTGCTTTCTGACCAGATTTAGATGCAAATTTTGCTTAAAAATGAAAACCTCGAATTGATACCTCAATTATATTAAAGACGTTGGTTTAATAGGTCCAAAGACTAAACCTTCATCATTCCTTAAATGTTTAAATTGATAGTAAAGGAACATAACAACCTCCCTCCGCCTCCGCCATCTACCCATGGCAATCAATACTAGTTTCTCCATACTCTAAATACAAAAAGTGTGACTCGCCCGCAAACACAACATCCTATAAATTTCTGTCAATGTTGTTATTCGCTCAATTCCGGCGTGTTCCTTAAAAGGCGTCTTTCTTATCTATTCCTGGTATTATAATTGGGGATATCACTTTTACAGCCATAATCGCTTCGATATTGGTATATAAAGAGAATAACTCGTACAAAATTTACCTACTAGAAAACGTCATAAGATTTAAATTACGCTATAGGAGAGACTATGTTTCAAGTCATAGAGACACCGAACTACACCCTTTTGACAAACAAAAGCACTACTGTCAAATTTGGAGTCAACACTATCGAGATTTCCGTTTTATAATCGATTAAAGCGAACAACTTTTGTTATTCTCGACAAATGGAAAAGAACGAATCTCATGCAGTGATTAAACACTTTTATTTGAAAGGCAAAACAGAAAAATCAAAACCGAGTTGAATGAAGTCCAAGGCACATCTGCATCAGCGTTTAAGACTATTTATAATTGGCCAAATGTGTTTAAACGTCGTCGTACCACCGCAATTGATGAAGCCACGCCACATTAACAACATCAACGATTTGATTTTGAGCGATTGACGAGTTAAATTGTGCGAACTTGTTGAAGTCACGGGCATATCGTATGGCTCAGTGGTTTCAATTTTTAAGTTGAAAGATTAGGTATGAAAAAACTTTCAGCACGATACGTAATTGCCAATGAAACATAGGTCCGTTTTTACTCCCCACAGACGAGGAACGGTTAAAACAATAAACTTCACTGGACGAATATGGCCAAAAGAAAGCGAAAACGGTGAAATCGCCCGACAAGGCGACGGTCATGGCTTTTAGGGATCAAATCATCCAGATTGACTACTTGGACAAGGGACGAATGATGAATGGAGAATATTACGCGTCGTTATTGAGTCAAAGAAATCAAGCAATCATCAAGCATTGAACAAAACAAAGTGCTCTTTTATCAAGACAGTGCACGGGTGCACACCTTGTAGTGAGATTACGATGGCAAAAATACACGAATTAAAGTTCGAATTGTTATCATGTTTACTGTATTCACCAGATATGTCCCTCCACTCCCCTGGGACTTTTTCCTCTAACTTGAAGAAACGGCTCGCCGGAAAGAGATTGGGGTCGAACGAGGAAACCATTGCCGAGACAGAGCATCTTACTTTTAGGACGGCTCAAAAAGTCGGAAAATGGGGATGCAATGTCTTACCTTCTCTTATCTTAATCCTTACGTCGTATGCTTCAAAGGCTAAAGAAGACCAATACGAAATAATGTTTTGCTACATTTGCAAGAACTTTTGGATCTTCCCTCGTATCTTAAAATCCAAATCATTCTCGAAACGATTCTCTTTCCTATCTAACATGATCTAGAAATACCAAAGAAATGTGCTTCGTATAAGACGAAATTTAAGCAGAGACTAACTTCGCAAATATTTTGCTGTGCTAATCTAAAATTAAAAATTGTTTGATAAACCTTGGCACGAATGCTTTATAGTTGGAACGAATGAGTATTGTAAGTAAACGATTCTGTCGACGGTTATAACAATGTAACGCTAGAACTTTTGGGAAAATGTATTTCAGCTTTGGACGATTCGATTCCTAGTTTCTTATTCAAAGAAAATTTACTGGAAGACGTCCTAAAATACAGTAAAAAATCTGCGATTTGTCTAATGTCTTGAAGTTGGATAAAGAAGCGATCTGGTCTACAACAAGACGTAAACATAAATTGCATTTGCTCACAAGGGAACACCGGCAACTGAGAAATTCTGATTTCGATGAAACTGTACAGAGTGAAAGAGTACCTTGCTCTAAGAACAACGCATACTTTTAACGGCTGAATCCCCACATTTCGGGATACAGTCCCCTCCAAAAATTTGAGCGATTTTTTAATTTTTGTAAATATCTCGGAAACTATCGCAGATATCTTTCTTTTTTAGAATATAACTTGAAGTATATTACATTGTCTCAAGGATGGCGCTAATTATTTTCGGAAAAATTAGATATCGGGCGACACAATGCGTGTATTTTTTGTTTATTGATATCTATCTACATTAAGGATTTAAGTACTTAATACATATTTATCTGAATATATTTCGTATTTCTTTGAAACGTTATCGAAATAAGTATTCTGCATTACATGTGCTTACCTATGCACATGAATCAATGACAACTCAAACTTTATTATCGTCTTTTAATATCTTCAGTATTATGTGTCTAAATTTGTTATTCATTTATTTGTTTTCTACGTAAAACCGACTTTATTTGTGATAAATAAAAAAAACTGTTAAAAAAGGGGGTAGGCGGTCCCCGGTATACATATTTTTCCGAAAATAATTTGCGCCATCCTTGGGACTAGGTAATATACTTTTCTCAGTTGCCGGTGTTCTCTTATGTTTATGCGCGTCCAGCGCAAGGTAAACAAGTAAATTATACATATCCGGCCAAAAACCGTGCAAATTTAGGCACACACATATGTATAACTGGTGGTAGCAATAGCTATGAAATTACCTGACTCTTGATATCGCCTTTACTAACTGTCGTAACAACGGTTGCTTCTCGAGGTTTAGGCGGGGCACTGAGTTGGGCTTTGAGTATTGGCGAGGCGGGTGAGGCGGGGGAGTGTCCGTATTATCAGCGACGACGGTGAGGGCCGGCGTGGTCGCAGTGACAACGGTTACACTTTGCGGTTTGCGTCTTACGGCTTTCGGGGCGGTTTGCACCACCGACGTAGTCACTGGCGTCGTCACAGGTTGCATGTTGATCACCAGCTGTTGGGGGCGAGCTTTTATGCCGTCGTAGAACTGCGCCTCGTTCGAGTTGACCGGTTTCACCGGATTCGGCCCGACCGTTCCGCCAAACACCGATCTGAAAACGAAACGTTCGGTGTCGGTTTCGTTAATTTATAAGCGGGAATTCTTTAGGAATACCTGACGCATCTCGGGAAATGTAACGGCGCTATAACGCCTCTCCTTCCAATTTTCGCGCAGGAATTGATGTAGTGCTTGTACAGTTCTTGGTGATCCACGCGACCCGTACTGCAAGGCTCGTAGGTCGCCCTCAACCAGGACAGAGCGAACTGTTCGTTTTCCTGTATGGCCTGCTGATGGGCGTGCTGCTGTTGGACGAGCTGTTGTGGACTGATTGATTGCGTCGTGGTCGAAGACGAGACGACTGTGGTGGCTACTGCAATAATTTAGAAAATTTGTGCATACGTAAGACACAAAAATATATAGAGTTGTTTCATTATCGTTTGACATCAAACTGCGTGATGACCACGATGATCCTGTATACAGACCTTTTAAAAATATTGCGTTATTTTGATGTGTGAAGGAAATTTGATTTGATTATTGCTCTCTGACAATAGTGCCACACGCAGCGGCGGCTCTTTATCTGTGGTTTTGTGGATTTATTGAGCTCTTTGCCTGCCCATAATTATTAATTTATCATTGATTAAAAACGAAAATTTGACTTCAAATACATAATTAAAGAAACTTATTTATTGTTTACCTGTTTGTGTTGATACTGGCGATATAGCGATCAACCTCTGCGGCGCAACTTGTACGACCCTCTGCGGGGTACTCGAAGCAACCGCTTTGGGCGTCATCTGAATAGCAGTAAGCGTCGAAGTCGTCGTCGAAGTGCTACTCGTGGTCGTAGAGGAAACCGTCGTGGATGTAATCGTAACAGTGGTAGTCGAGACGTTCGTACTGCTCGTCGTACTAGTACCGCCGCCCGGTACCGTTTCGACTAACTTCATCCCTATACAAGCCTTAGGGCCGTAACTTTTCCCCTCGACCGTTACCAGAGACACTAGAGTGTCTACGACGCCGTGGTTACCGACGATAAAATTACACGAGCGTTCGCCGAGCGAAGATAAAGAGTACAAACATTCGAGTGTGTAGATGAGGAGCATCACGTCGTGGATGGTCAAGAACGAACAGACCCTAGCGTAGACGAACCCCTCCAAGCTCCTCGCTAACGAGTCCTCGTTCGCCTCGTTCTGACTGAGTTTATTCAACGCATCCAGCGATGATATGCAAGAGTTCCTGTCTTCGCTGAGGAGACCGTTAGAGACGAGTTTGATTAAATAGAAAGTCAATTTGTCCGTTTGCGGGTCCTTAACTAGAAATTCGGTCGCGACATTACCGAGCATGTCGAAGCCTAAATTTTGCAACTGGTTCCAACGCGAACACAAACACAACAACATAAATCGTATGAATGTCCGGTTGTTCGTCAGAATCAATATGTTCTCGTCTATAAACGTCAAATTTCTCAGTATCGTCGCCACTTGCAGCACTCGCTGCCCGACATAGTCCCTAGTACCTAAACTTCTACCGAGGCAAAAAATTTCTTTGTCCGAAGGATGGGGTTTTAATTTAAAATTAAACGCGCTTAACGATGGATCATCACTAGCAAACAATTCACTGTCACTATCAACTTCGACTGAAGGTTCATTATCTACAATCATAGGCTCAGCGATGATTTTCTTGGGGGTTCTTTCACAATCTCCTCCAGGGCTTTGACGGGAACGTCGCTAATGGGCACACTATCTTCCACTTTGGTTTGCTTTTCAGTCGACTTAACCTTCTCCGGCATATACCGCCATTCGTGAGTGAGATCGATGTACTCATCGGAATATAATACGTCCTTCCAGAACGTATGTAACGGTTGTCCTCGAACTTTCGTGTAGCTTTCCACGAAAAGTTTCCTAAGGGATTCTGGAAACGGAAAATTCGCTAACGTTACCGCGTCAAAATTTCGTGGATAAATACAAAAATTATCAACTTCTTCCCTTTTCTCATTTCTGGACGCTTTAATTTGGAAAAGTGCTTCGCAAAGACGACGACGATATACTTACGATGGTGGAAAACGCCAGCGTGGGCAACCAAATAGTCTATTAATCTCGGATGTTTCTCGATCTTGAGGGTGTGTTTGCCATCGTTAGAGAGCAGAGTGCAGACATTTATAGCGAAGTCTTGTTCGTTCGGCAACGGGGTAAGGAGGGATAGAGCCAGGCGATCGTAATCCGAGTATTTGTACAGATCTGTCGATAAGTGGTTGTATTCCCTGGTCGAATCTACAAAAGGAGAAGAAATATTAATATATGCACGTGTCGCCTCGCAGACTTTCACGACTAATGTTAATAGTACAAAGTACCCTCGGGTTTTTTTTTTGATATCGACTGCATAAACAGCGCAGCTTTCTTTAGGAGCACTAAAAATATAGCATACCTGAAGAAGCCGAGAGCAAGTATATCAAAACTCGGATATCAATTACTCATACACGGCAAATTCAGATTAGTACCGAATATTAATTAGCTTTTCCCCTTACCACATCGATTCTTTGGAAAACTCCAAATCCGCAATTCGATCACGAAGTGGCCATAATCGATGGAGACAACATGCAGGAAAGCTAACTTCTACAAATATTCTTTATCTTAATAAAAAGCAATCAAGGAGAAATGATTTTGAAATGAGATCGTGTTGTTCTGGTTTCGAATATCAAGGGGATTAATATTTATACTGTAAGGACGTATAGGTTGGAACAAAATCAATAAAATCTGTAAGCAGTGGAAAGAGGAAAAACGATCGGACACATCAACCTTAATTTTTAAATGCGCAAATTTCTACAGAAAAAAGCACAACGTATTTTGTGACGTCATTATTGTCCTCCTTTTCTTTCAAACGGTAAACCCAATTTTTTATAGCGCCCTTTGCAGGAGAATGTTTTTCTGCATACAGAGCGATGCTCTCTGAGATAGATTAGATAACAAGATTTTTGAAAATAACAATATTTTGTGTATTATTCAATTTAACAATCAAAGTTTAACTAAAAAGTCGAAAGTCACAAACAAATTTGAAATTATTCAAATTAAATCTTCGAACCGCATACCATTTACGTGTTGACAATCAGCAAGGGGATGTTCAAATTAATTTATGACATTACTTAATACTTGTGGAGATATTAACCGGATTCCTTCGATTATTCTAAGCTTCAAATCTTCAATATTATTAGTAGACTGGGCAAATATGCCGTATGATGAGTGGTTTTGGAGTGCGGCGGTAACAGTGCAAAATTACGAAATAAGTTACGACAGCATCGCCGATTCCCCATCGCCTTATCTAGCTCGACGCGAGTAGTTCTGTGTATATGTAGGATATCGAAACTTATTTCGTAATCACCGCTCTTTGTCCAGATTATTTATCACGAAAAGTCGACACAAGTTGTTCCGTTCATCTGCCCTTTGTCCTCTATAATATATTACATTTGTGAAAATGAAGATAACTCATCATACCACACATTTGCCTTGTTTAATTATTAGGCCGGTTTAGATCTACTTCGGATTTGAGATAACATCATAAGAAGACATCGAGTGGAGTAAGATCGGAAGTTCATGCCGGCCATTCAATTGCTCATCGCCTACCAATCCATTTGTTTGGGAAAATTGCGCTAAGATAATTACGAACGGTTAGAGAATAATGTGGCGGTGCACCATCGTGCTGGTACCATAAGGCGCCATCCGGCAAGAGGGGATTTTCTGTATTTGGATGGAGAGCAACAATTGCGGGTGTTTTGCTTCGCTGCGGTAATAGCAAATAATTTTCACCATTTAATGCACCTTCAATATATATATCATCGATACTCGAAATCAGAACAATTCGATCTGATTTCAAAATCATTGCTCCACGATTGCTTTTTATTAAGATAAATAATATTTGTTAGCTTTCCTGCATGTTTCCTCAATCGGGGATAGTCACTTGGTGGTCGAAATAACTCCAAATTTTTAGAGAAAAAAAAAGAAAAAGAAATTGATGTACTTGCTAAAGCGTAGTAAATCGTCGGTCAATTGAAATTGGAAAAAAGACCACACACTCATCTCGGGATTTTGTTTATTTCGCTCGGCTATTTTAAGAATTCGGCATGCGTCCATACATCACGCGGCTATTTCGGCGATACAAACCGCCTGCCGGCGTTTCGGCCAAAATCCGAGCCGAACATCGTCGTCGCCCGTAGTCGCCGATCGTTCTCGCTCCTTATCGTTCGTTACGCCCCGGCGTCCTCTTTATCAACGGATGTCGAGCAATTAAATTTTAAATTGGCGTTCTAGCCGCCAGAACGCGTTGAAATCGCGGCCGGTGGCACGCGAGACGGATAATGTGCCGCGATTAATCACTAAAAATCAATAGGGCAAACGGACAGGATATGATGTCGTCAGGACGAGCGAAATGGGGGAGGAGAACGAATTGGACGGGCGATAGAAGCAAAAAAGAACAGTAATAGGGTGACGGCATAGAGTACGATACAGTTAGAGTGGATTCGGGATCCAAGCGTCGAAGCGTTTGAGGGCATCAACTCTCAATTTTGAATAAATATTTTCTTTGTTTGGTGAACTTCATTTGGTTTTAAAATTATGAATGTAATTCAATTCTATTATTATTTTTTTAATATAAATGGATGGGAGCCTTTCCTGTTTTTAGAACCTGGCAATACTGTACAGTTCACAGTAATAAAACTTGACATTTTTTAATGTCGACACAATAACGGCCGGCTTCATAATAAAATTGAAGTGACCTTAACTCTATAAGCTGATTTTAACCTAAAAATCAGTTTTATAGTACTACTTTCAATTAAAACTAGCTTTAAACCGCCCTTTAACTTAAAGTCCCGATTTTGGCACTTTAACGCATAAAGTTGTCTTTAATGTTTCAAACGTTAGTCGAAATTGTCATTTGTTGTTACTCAACAATATGGAACTCCTTTTGGATTCCTTCATCCACCAATAATTCCTCTTCCTTTTTAAAATTAACTTCACGTGCTGTCACGTGTGTAATACAGTGCATACTCCTACTATAATCCGTCAGCGTGCCCGTTCTCAGCCCCACTGCTCGAATTCAAGGCAACAGAACTCAAAGTTGCTCGTACCATCGAGCTTTCAGCAGATTGCCGTTTGCCACTTCTTTTCGTATTAATCGCTTTATTTCATTTTTCCACGAGGGCCAAGGGTGCCCTGGTTGACACCATTTATTACATCATTATGGACTTGACAGTTTATAATCATATATCAAAACCATATTAAAAAAAAATTTTTTTCTATTACTCTCGTACTCGTAAATATTGTGGTTTTTCAATATAACCTTTAAAGACAAGCTCCTATGTTTTTTTCTTCTTCTTCTTCTTCTTCTCCGTCATTATAAGCAATTTGCTTGTTCATCGGTGTGTTGATGCCTGTATAGAACATTGTCTCTCCATCGTTTACGCGGTCGGCCGATATTTCTTCTTCCGTTTGGTAATTTGCCCCTTGCTATCTTGACCAGTCTAGTATCCTCCATTCTGCTTATGTGATCGTTCCATCCTTTTTTCCGGTTGAGAGTCCACTCATTTATTCCCTGCACGTCTTCTGATTTCTTCACTCCTTATTCAATCTCTAAGTGTATTTCCCGTAATTCTTCTCAATATTCTAATCTCTGCTGTTTCTATTGGCCTCTGTGTTTTGGCCGTATCGGATCTGGTTTCCGAGGTGTACGTCATTAATAGTCTTATGGTGGCTTTAAAAATTCTTGCTTTCGTGTCAATATCGATGTGTCGGTTTCGCCATATGGTATCATTGAGACATCCTGCCAACTTATTAGTCTTCTGCACTTGATCTCCGACTTCTTTTTCTATATCTCCATAACTGGACAGTGTAACACCCAGATACTTGCTCAATACTGACGCCATCAATTTCTAATTTGCATCTAGTTGGTTCCTTACTAATTATAGTTGTTTGGGTTTTCTTAGTTGACATTATCATATTAAATTCCTTGGCCTTTGTGTTGAACTTGTGAACTAGTCATTGTAAACTAACCTTTTTTTGCAGCTTCTAATAAAGTGTTTACGATTTGTTTTGTTTTTTTTTTTCGTTTTCCTAATTAAATTTCCGGAGGAAAATAGCCGACGCAACCCACAAACCCCCTAGCTTTAATACCGTCATACAAACATTTCAATTCCCAAAATTTCGGTCTTTTTTGCTTTTCAATCTAGAACCCAAGAAAATCACTTCTATCCTTCGGTTTCTATCGATTCAAGTTATCTCTCCTACCATATTGATCCAAAATCTTAAAACATCTTTTTCTGCGTCTTGCCCAATCCCGAACTGTTCGAAAGCAATTCGCGATTTATTCGCTTTCGGTCCCCTTCCCCTCGATCGTCAAAATACATCAATCCGATGCAAGTACGTGTGATGGACATATTCGCATGTGCACGTAACTGTGTATGTGTGTATGTGTATGTGTATATATACACAAACACAACAATGGCTTTTCAGATCAATACCGCTGGTGTTGGTGGCCGAGCGCGGCGCGGCGTTTAGCTGCTGGTGGTGGCGGTGGCGGCGGCGGTTGCTGCCGCTGCCGGGTCTCCGTCACCCGAACGTGTTCGCGATCATAAAAATGCGCAACCGACGTTCAGGAGAGCGAAGGCGTGCCCGAAATACGTGTCGGATGGGATTGATGATGCGCGCGGATGTGCAGACTGGCCGCGTCCTTTTTCCTTCTGCACACCGTTTCGCCCCCGGTCGCAGCGATAATTGCGGAAAAGCACGAACGGCTTCCGTTAAACATTATTAACGGCGCTAGGCGATTAAGAGGACGCTACTGCAACTTTGTTCTTTTTGTCTCTTCTTTCTATCGCGCCGTTATGTTAACATATCGCTTTCGTTGATGACCGCGGGATAGTTCAAGGTGTAATTAACTTTAAAGGAAATGACAAAATGCCGAATTAGGTACTTTTTGCTAATTTGGGAATATTTTCTAGTAAAAGGCAAAAAATTTACAGGATACGAAGTAATCAAAAAACGACAAGAATGGCCATAATTTGTGTGAAAAACATCTGAAGGTTGTTGAAACGGCAGGTAAAAAGCGCAAGACAAATATGTCGACTCTCGATTCTTACAGCTAGTTAATGAAGTCAATCACCTCAGACGTACAGCAACATACCAAAGTTCACATTTAAATGGATACTAGAGTTGGGACAGAAGGTTGAAATTCTGATGAAAATTGCAATCCTACAACTGACCTGCTTGCCAAACTCCAAAATTTCCCATTCAAGATGGATACTAGAGTTGAAACAGAAGGTTGAAGTTCTGATAAAACTTGTAATCCTACAACTGAATTACTACTTGCCTAGCTCCAAAATCTCAAAATCAAAATGGATATTAAAGTTGGAATGGAAGGTTGAAGTTCCGATGGAAATTACAATCTTACAATTGACCTGCTTACTGCATTCCAAAATCTCACATTCAAAATGGATGCTAGAGTTTAAACAGAAAGTTAAAGTTCTGATGAAAATTGTAAGCCGCTGGTAGCTCAATAGTGTTTGGCCCTTACGGTATAAATGAATGGCGTTTAGTCTTTGTGAAATAAATGAACGGTATTTAATCTTTATGGGAAAAGTGAATGGCGTTTAGTCTTTGTGAAACAAATGAACGGTATTTAGTCCTTATGGAACAAATGAATGGCATTCGGGGAGCAAATGGATGATGTTTTACCTTTGTCATGCTATAAATCTCATAGAGTTTTAGAAGCATTATTTCTTTCCAATGAACCTAACCGCGAAGTTAGACGTGTATTCTTGGCACTTAGAGAAATTAACTGATGCCATCAAACAGAAATATGCAGAAACTGGTGACTATTTAAGGGTGGGTTTCACTGCGACAACGGATCACATCATCTGCTGAAATTGCTACCTCTTAAATATAGGATGCGTTGCTACCTGATTATCATTTTCTCGTACTTTGAAGAATACCTAATAGAGTGATAAGGATACTAATGAATTATCATTTATTGGGAAAAACAAAAACTTTTTCAAGTGTGGGGAAGTGACCAGTGGTAACGCTAGAAAATTCTTTGGGGTTCAATTTTGCCCGAGGAAGCTGAAATATGGGCAATGAATCATCGATATCAAATGGTGACATTATATTATACAGCTCTATGGGCCTTGAAGGCCTAGGGCTGCAACAATAATATTTACTCTATAATACAATATTAATTATTTTCCCCATGACCTAATATATGATTCTTAATTAAAGCATTTCTAAGTTCTCTTAGAAGATTGGAATTATCGTCCTCCACATCTGTCTGTTTAGCGATTTTGGTTTCTAAGAGCTATCTTTGATGGATGATACAGAGGAGAGCTGGATGAGAACAAATGAAGAATTGAAAGCTCTATACACGGAATCAACCATAAGTTCGTTTATCAGGCTTCAAAGGATACAGTGGTTGGGTCATATGGCGAGGATGGGCAGAGAGAGAATGCCAAAAATAGCACTACATAGGCAACCAATTAGTAAGAGAAAGGAAGGAAGACCACACAAAAGATGGCACGAGAGTGTGAAAGAAGACCTTAGTAGTGTAAATGTCGTTGATATTTAACATATTAATAACATAAAATCAACATATTCTTATTTGCTTGTAACATTTCGGTTACAATGGGACTTTCGCCTGATCCTTTATTATGTTCTAAATCTTTGATTATCTTTCTAATTTCTTCTTTGCGTGATGGCTCTAACGCTACTCCATGCTCTTCAATGCCCTGGTTCTCCACCTGTCTTTCATTCTGTTCATTTAACAGTTCTTTAAAATAATTTTTCCATTTTTGCACAATTTCTCCAGGATCGCACATCAGTTCTCCTTCTTCGGTTTTAAAACTGCTGCTAGCCACGTCTCCTCTCTCTGCTTCCTTTACTTCTTGCTAAAATGAAATTATTATTATTATTATTATTATTATTATTATTATTATTATTATTATTATTATTATTATTATTATTTGGAGACATTCCTCGTCAAACCAATCTTCAACTCTAGCTCCGCATTGTTGGGCGGTATAATCAATTGGTTAGCTATTATTGCGCTTTTTAGTTGCTTCCATTCATCTTCAATCTGCATACCATGATCACCTCGGTTTATTTCTTTGTCGATTGCCTCTTCATAGTTGGTTGTTACTTCCTTCTTTTAGAGCGAAGTTCTTTTGGGGAGGTTCTGCGGTGAGAATTAACTGGGAAAAAGTGAGACGCTTGAAATCATCAGAAAGACGCTTTTCTTCAATGTTTCTTCTTTCATTAGTTTTTTCTCGTTCGCACACACACACACGTTTGCACCCCCCCGCCATCAGATGGCGCTCTTATTATTTAGACTCGAATGTACTTCAAATTCAACTTCAACTTATTTACCATCGGTATCGAAATGAAATGCTTTTTCTTTATACATTGTTTATTCAATTATAGAATTTTACCTTTTATTCAAATATCTACCCTTTTTGTTGTTCTATGTTGTATCATGCTTTCCCTCTTTTTACTCCTTCCTTTTTTCCTTTTGGGTTATTTTACAGATACCTTTTACCAGAAAATGATCCGAGTTACATTCCGCGCCCCGCATACTTCAATCGTTTTTAATATGTAAATAAAGTTCGTGTGGTTCGTTTCGATCAGAACGTGGCGTATTTGATTGTTCTTTTTTGCATTTTGGTGAAGTCCATGTTCTTTTGTATATTTCCTTTCTTTGCATTTGCGTGCTTCTTACAATTATGTGCTTCCTCATTGCAAAATTGATTAATCTTTGACCATTATCATGGCGGCATTGCCTATTACCATTGTTAAGTTTCCGAGAGGATGGAAAGAACTAATCGAATGACGCAGACGATATATATTTAAGTTAGTTTAATTTTCGATTTCCTGCTAGACAGTGAGCTTTCGTCTACAAAGAGGGAAGATAATTATTTTTGGGGGTTCTTGACAGGAAATCGTGGGAATTAAATCGAAGAGGTGTTAACGTCGCCCCGACTATCAATCGGAAGGAAAAAATTATCCGAAGAGGAGGAACCGTATAGAGCGAGGCTGCAAACCGATAACGACTCGCGAACACGAGGCGCATGACCCTCGCAAATAACTCGACGACACGATGCGCGCGAGAAGAGCGAATATCGTGGTGACCGCGACAGCATTTCGATATGTCGTTTGGCAGGGAGCGCGCGAGCACCACCGAGGAGAAGAGGAGTAACAAAACGGGTTTCCGTGTCGCCTGCTGCCGACATCTCGTTTCTATTTGGGCCTCCGCCGCGCAGCGTAACAACCGACGACGAGTCCGAAAAGGAGGAGTGGTATGCGTCGTTATCGATTGCCGAGGAGCGTTTGTGTTTTCGCCGTCATCGCCGGCGCGCTCTCATCTTAAAGTCGTCGCGGATGCACCCCCTATTTATACGTACTTTGTGCGCGATCTCAACACGGTCGATTACCGTCCGGATTCTCTCTTGTTTATCGCCATCTAACGGTCGATTTTTTTCTTTTGTCATGCGTCGAGATTTACAGTGGCGTTCATAAAAAATTCCGCATAAAAACTTCGTAGTCTGGTCGACGCAGTCAAATTTCTAAAAATATTTCTCCCATCCCAATCCATTCTTCAATTAAATTTTTTTACCATCATGCAGGGATAATAAAAGAGCTCAAAAACGATCATAAATTATTTTTGCTGAAAAGGGAATAGATTTCCTCAACAAAGATATTTTTATATGAATTTCTATGTTTTGAACTTACTGTCAATATTTAAGACGTTCTATTGAAGATGTCTTCATACAGAGATATTGCCATTTTTCCAAAATACACTAACCACTATATACAGGTGGCTCACGACTAACGCGTCGGACTGTAGCTCCCAAACTTGTAATCTTTTTCATATCTCTTGTAATAGGATGATGCAAGTTTATAAAGGCCATAATTAGAAAATATTGTTACTTATACAATCCGCCCCAAAAAAGCGCTGAGTATCAAAGTTATCTTTTTTAATGGAACACTATATATATTTTTTGCTTTTCTTGAATTGTATAGAAAAATCAAGGAGAGTTACTTCAATATTCCCTATACCTATCGTTTACCGCTTTCGAAGTATTTGAGGATTTTCGAAAAACTAAGATGTTTAGAAAATGGACATAACAGACAAACTAATTGAAATTTTCAAATCATGTTTTTAGCCTTGATTCCGTATATCTTGGGCTACTTACTTTCGGATATGTAATTTTACAATAATGTACAGGATGATTCCATAGATCGGCTTTATGTGTCTCCACTTCAATAGTGTCTTTATTATTTCAAATGGAACACCCTGCTAATGAAACACACATGCCTTTAAATGACAAGTATTAAAATGTTCTACATGATCGCCATTTTCCTCTATGCATATTCTAAGTCTCTCTTCAAACGATCTTCTAACTCTTCTTAACATTTCTTTCATATCGTCCGGTGTAGTTTGGTGTCATATTTGATGAGATGGGAAACGTCTTCTTTTATATTTCTGACGTATTTTAGTTCGAATTTTCGACTTGATGCCCTTCTCGTCATTTTCAGTCATCGCAATTTAAATCTACCTCGCCTTGATATTATGGCGAATATGTGCAAATGGAAAAAAGTCAAATACGTCGAAAATCTTAAAGTTCAATGATGGTTGGGAAGGTATAGGAACTCACACAGAATTCATTCAATACTAGCTGGAGTGGGGGCAAACTGGGTAATTTCGGTTACTTTTCACGCAAAGTATACCCTACATGCGGATAAAATCACCGATGTTGCGTTACCTTTGGCTCGAGCTGTATAGTCTAAAACATACGACACCACCGAGGTATTCGTATGGGTGTGTGGTCTCGACCCATTTTATCCTTACGATTTACAAGTCAACGATTGTCGCTATCCGCATCGTTCTTACTGCTCGCAAAAGAGCCAAACAGAGTGCGATGTATCAGCTTTTGTATAGGATTTTCACAACTTATGCGTCAAATTTATTAATAGGATCGTCTAAGGTACAAGTAAGTCAATGAGAGTTAAGAAAAAGAAAATTGACAAATAAAAGTTATGTTTTTGCAGCATTGATTTATTGATCGCAATAGATGTCTCGATACGTACTTGAGAAACTCGGTGTTCGATGCATATTAACCCGGTGACCCTTAAATTAAACATACACTTCCTATCCAAATATCCACTTAACCTCGTTCAACGCATGGGACGATTTTTATTAGCGTTTACATTTCTACGTCTAAATAGTAAACATTCGACTTGTTTATCGCGACAGAAGCCTCGATACACGCTAGAAAAACTCGGCGTTAGAAGCGGTGGCCGTGAAATTAAATATACACGTCCTATCCAAATATCCACTTGACCTTGTTCAACGTATGAGCCGATTTTTACTGCCGTTTACATTTCTTTGTCTAAATAGTAAATAGCCGACTCATTTATCGCAACAGAAGCCTCGATACGCACTTGAAAAACTCATTAGATGTGGTGACCGCTAGATTAAACATACACTCCTGTACAAATATCTACTTGACCTTGCTAAAGGTGTAGGCCGAATTTTACTAGCGCTTACATTTCTTGGTAAAAATAATAAATATTTGACTAGGCTCACAAGTTCTAAATGCAAAACTTTCTTCTGTTGTAATCTGATGCCTAAGTTGTAAAAAATGCTATATATGAGAAGGTTTTGTATTAAAGTAAAATTTGACACACAAGACGGCAATAAGACTAGTGTTATCACATGCACTTGAAATTTGACGACAAAACAAAGAAGCATACCTAACAAAAGCAGCAAAAATTGATGGACTAAGAGCTATCAAAGGGGTAAGTCAGAAAGATCAGATAAAGACGAAATTGGCGAGATCATATGAAGAGAGTGGGGAAAGATCGATTATCGCAATGAAAGAAACATGACGGTCCTAATCAACGACATCGATCAGCTGGACAGCTGGCATGAGAACTGATAATTCGCTTCCCAAGAGGTTAAGTGAGGTAGATTGAACGAAGTAGGTCATGCAACTAAGATGGGTCATGGATAAATCTTAGCTTATAACTAAAGTTCGACAAACGAGTGCATGAGAACCTTACTTATAACGAGGCTGGGCATATATGCGGCACGATGAGTAATATGTCCTTTGTTTTCTGTAATATAATATTACATTATATAACCATATATGGTATCGTTATGTCCTCATACTAAACTTCCAACGATAACTAAAAACTTGCTCCGGTAAAAATCCGAAACTAGTTAAAATGGTGATTGGTAGAAATTAAGTTCAGATAGTTTGCAAACGATTTCTCCGAAATCTGATTTGTGCCGACTATTTTGCGGTTTCTGCTAAAACAAACGCATAACCAACCGTTCCGATCCCATCCGCATAAGTGGTACTCCAAACATTTGTACTACGCTGTATATCGCAACTTCGGAAACGCCAACGGTTCGTTTCCATCTGACGGGTCGGATGTCACCGAGAGAGATGCGGGAAAAGGAACAGCAACGTAAATAAATCGACCGAACGGTTGGTTAGGAGGGCGGTTCGGCCGCCGAGTTATCGGTCAATCGTTACTAAGCGCGCACCCACACAAACGCAAAGAGCAGCATTTATGTATGGACGAACATACGAATATGCATGTACGCTCGTTAACGTCAATGGATAACGTCGAATGCATCGTCGAAGAAATTTGTTTTACGTATCGCGCGAACTTCTCGTGCATTTTGTACCGTTTATTAATATATCCTGACCTAGATACGCCGCTGCAAGAAAAGCAAACGATGCATTCTATATTTACGAGAGGAGCTTCTGTGTGTGCGCCGCTGCCGGAAGACCGGCCGTAATTTCTAGCCGCATAAGACGATCGAATTAAGGAATTTCGATTGTATGTATATATCATATATGTGGTACAGTAACTGTAGAAAATAAATAAGAGAAGAACTGCTCGTTTTGGAAGTAGATGCGATGAGAAAATAAATCGTCACGATATGGGTTCATCTGTTGGTAATTCGTGTTTAGGACTACAAATTACTTTCTTTCAAGATTGCTTAAACTTAAAAATTTCTTGTTGGTTCCAAAACTATTTTCAAAGCTGAGACCCCATAGCAGCTTCCAGAAAGATCCCTAGGACTGGCCCCAAAGACCTATTAAAGCTATAATACAATACAATATCAATAGAAAACAGTAGCTTTTTACAACGCTAAGAGTTTCTACAACTTTAATCTTTTAGCAATAATAAGTGATGGACCAGTAGGTTTACAGGCTCGAAATTTTTAATACCGTGTATTCGATACGATAGTTGCGACCTATCGAAAAGCTTTTTGTAAATTCCCTTGTTTGCTGTTAAAATTGCCCTAACTTAAGGAATGGAAAGAAGATCATGGGCTGACCGTCATTTTCTGAAAAATCAGCGTTAGCAAAGTAATTTACAAAAATGCTCCCTGACAGATCGTAACTACCACATCGAATATATGTTATTCAACATTTCAAGCTTGCAAGCCTGCAGATTCTTCAATTATTATTGACAGAAAATTGCACCTGACCGAGCTCTTACAATTGTAAAAAAATACAATTTTATCACTACACATACATCTTTTAAAATTCAAAATAATATCCGAACAAACCAAAAAAATCATTTTAGACTATCTTAAAAATAAGTGCCTCATAGCTTTCACGAAACTATACAATTATTATTATTATTATTATTGCTATTAACAGCATTATTATCATTATTTGTTGCATATAATGTTTATGAAATAACATTAACTCCACTTTGCTTATTTAGGCTTTAAGGGTAACTTCTTTTTGGACGACATCTTAACTTATCGTTGACGTAGGTGTGGGTTTCAGCATTCCCGAAGAAATTGCCAGCATGGACAGCCAAACGTCAACATGAACTAGTGATACACGGAAAGCCCCTGAAAAATTTTTCTGTTAAGGATAGTTTCGGTATTCATAAAGAGTCTGAGCAAATACCGGTAACAGCGTACAATTAGGAAACAAGTTACGACAGCATCGCCGACTCCCCGCTCCAATCAGTACGTTGTCTGCGAGTAGTTCTGTGTATATCTAGGCTGTCGTAACTTATATCGTAATTACCGTTGTTTGGCCAAACTATTCACGAAGTTGGCAATTTGGACAGCGAGATCAACTAATGACGCATGGTACAGCCAGTAAGAAAATTTTACCGTAAACGCAGTTTCGGTATTCCTGGAGAAACTGGCAACATGAATAGCGAAACATTGACATC
Source organism: Chrysina gloriosa (assembly GCA_038088585.1). Taxonomy (NCBI): domain Eukaryota; kingdom Metazoa; phylum Arthropoda; class Insecta; order Coleoptera; family Scarabaeidae; genus Chrysina; species Chrysina gloriosa. The sequence goes on along the minus strand of CM076090.1, from coordinate 6,721,504 downwards.
AAAGTAATTTTCAACCTTAAAGAAAGTTAAAAAGGTTTTTTTAACCATTTCAAAACTGTACTAGTCTATTTTTGAGAGGCAAAATTTTAATAAAATAAAATGTAGAGGACTCTCTATAAACGACCTAATAATAAAATTAGGTTCGTTAATGGGCAGTTAACAAGTAACCGTGCAAAAGCTTATAAAGTAAGCACAATTTGCATATGCCAATAATCCTGTAGGAAATTTTGACTATGTCAATTGCAAAACGCAACTGCAAACTGCAGTCATCACCTGGAGATTTTCATTGTGTCACTCGCAGAAGGATATACTGTACTGACGAGTCCTAATGAGGACGAAACTAATTAGTCTGCAGTTGCGTTTTGCGATTGACATAGTCAAAATTTCCTACAGGATTATTGGCATATGCAAATTGTGCTTACTGTGTAAACTTTTGCACGGTTACTTGTTAACTGTCCATTAACGAACCTAATTTTATTATTAGGTCGTTTATAGAGAATCCTCTACATTTTATTTTATTAAAATTTCAAAACAAAGCGAAATTGGGAGGAACTGCAAACTGGAAGGTTTATCACATCATTTCTTACGAAAACGGCTGAAAATTTCTAGGATTGAAGAATGAAGATGGAAGAGTTCGTAACTACTTTTTATCGAGAAAAATAGAATAAAATGAATTTCCAACTGCTGATGTTCCAACTTCTTTTTTAAATTCATACGTAAACGTGTGTATTAAAAAAATCTACAAGCTCAACCGATAACATTCCATCTTACTAAAGATATCGCCTCTTCATTGTTCCTGAGTAAATGCTGGAACTCGCGAGATGATCTTGCTTGTGGAAATTTCAACTGATGACACCCGAAGGAACCCGAAACAAGTTTCCTCTAAAATTTTAACCTATACATATTTCGATTTGATACCAACATCGTTTATCGTTCACGCTTCATCACCGACTATCGTCGATGTACTTTCAAACTACAAATTTCCTTTGAATCGAAATCTACAAATTCAAAAAAGCAAACTATGCAGAATGAAAATTGTCGTTACCTCGATGAGTATTTATAACTAATTGCTATGTTTAGACCAAATCCTAATAAAATGTGTATCATTTGGCGATTACATTTTGGCAGAGTTCTATATCAAAGACGCCATAAGCACATGCAGCATCCAAAAATGTATTATTTCTGGAATCTATTGGGAAATAATTGCGAGGTTGTAATCGGTCATCAAGCTTAAATTTAAATTAAAATAACGTTTCTTTTGTTTTCGTGGCGAATATCCACCATTATCGAATTACATGTTCGATTCGGTAATTTACAGATTTAACGAGACCGTCTTTCTTGTTAAAGTTGGGTGAACTTCCAAACTATTTCTAACTGGGTTTTTACGCACGACTATTCTAACAAGATGTCATGGCATCCGATCAAAAGATTTATTTGCGTTCGTGTGGTAATGTCGAAGGAATGCTCGAACTGCGGAATTATCAAATGAGATAAATAGAATAAATATCTTTTCGAGAGGTATTTTCCATGTTATTCCCAGGTATATAACAGTTATATATTCGTAGCACCGATCAACGTCAAAATAATTTCAATGTAGGTGTAAGGGTACGAAAGAATTGAGAGAAATACAATTGACAACTCGCAACAGGAGAAGTAACAGGAAAAAGAAAATCAAAGGGGATTAGAAATGATGAGTAAAAATCAGAAGTTTAGCTCAAGACCGTTCCATGCCATGATACAGGGAGGCGGCACCGTAAGTGGGCGGCATAAGCAGCGAAATCAAAATACAATTTGAACCATTCAATAATTTAAGGGGCGGCATCTCGAGGACTACACATTCAACAATTTACATACACTACATTACTACATATGCAAATATAGTCTATATACCTTTTCAAAAATTTAGGTTCATAATTAGCAAAACAACCCCACATTGTATTCAGACATTGCATTCTGAAGACGATGAGGGATTGCACCATATCACACATAGTTTTAGATATACAAAATATATATTATATATATTGAAAAAAAACACAAATTACGCGCAAAGAATATACTAGTCGAATTTCTCTAAGTCGAATTGTTTTTCTGCCTCTCCAAATTGGGTTAGACAAAATCTGGGGGATCTAAATTTATCAATTTCCGGGCCGACTATACCCTGCTGACGAGTGCGGATAAGGACGAAACTAATTAGTCTGCGGTTGCGGTCCGTGATTAACAAGGCCTACTTATCTTCCTGGGTTATTGGCGTATGAAAATTGTGCTTCCTTAGTAAGTTTTTGCACAGTTATTTGGTGGCTGTCCATTAAATTACTTAATTTAATTAGGTCGTTATGTGGAGAGTGAGCCAGATTTTATTTTATGTAGAAATTCTAACAATTCTACTAATTTAGTCGAGTTTACCAAGATGAAAACCATTTCAGTCTAGGAACTCTTGAACCTTAAAATCGTCTAACATCTCCGAGCTGGTAGGGGTACAAAGTACAAAAACATTTTCAACTTAGATTAACGGCAACATGTTTCACACCATGCAGGTCATTCTTGGTTCCAGCTTAGGGCAGATCAGCTGTTAACTAAATGGAAATTTACAATAACTGTTAAAAAACTCAAGTAGAATAATTATATTTTCACGATCTTAGAAAGAATGCGAGTCCTCACATAGCAATAACACACGTCAAAAATGAATTTATACCTAAACACATAGGCCCGTCGTAAATTACATACTCAAAAGGAAAACAAACTGATCTGCAGATAAGGATGGATGTGAGTCTGATGTATCGAAGCGTTCAGTAGAATCTGTATGTATGTAGAAAACTAGAACTTCATTTATAGTAATTATTGATCTCTATTTTTTGTCCTATCCCAATAATAACCATAGAATTGCTAAGAACTTAATAGTTTGGTTCCCAGAATTATCAAATTAGATCTGCTAGCCTATAGCAGACTTTTGCAGCTATTGCCGATCATGGAACTATCTTCCGATTATTATAGTAATTTTACCATCAACTTCTCCAGAAATTATTAAAGCATGCACGGAAGATAATATATAGAAATTAAGAAAAATTATCACTTTTACACCGCTAGTAGAAGTATTGAAATAAATAGGAAATTGCCAATCTAAGCAAACAGATCAACTCTTTTAGATTTTTTAAGATATTTGCGTACTCACCAAGGACGAAAACAAAATACAACATAAGACCTAAACCTAATTCTGGTCACATAGTTTAAGGAAGTGATCCTATTAGGCCAAGTTCACATGGTAATACATCGCACGTTCTTTTGTAAGATAAATGTTACCGAATAAGTAGTGGCACATACATTGAGTATATCACTGCAAATACACGTACACGGTTGAAGGTGTGGTAAACGACGTGTGAACGGGCTATTTATTCGGTAAGATTCAGCTGGCAAAATAACATGCATAGCGTGTAAACCCAGCCTTATAGTTACCTATATCTACCGTATGGGGAAGCGCCGATTGACGCATGAGGTGAACACGTTAAGTCCCAAATCGACAGCATTATGCGTGAAGAGTAGGGACACGCAACGCACTATTATCGGCAATAACTGACTACTCCCTACTCTTCACATACAACGTTAGCGATTTAGCGTCAAATGCGTTCCCCCAATGTACTGGTCGATGTTTTCCTACACGGTACACGAACCTGTTTTCAAATAAGAAACTATACAAAGTTCATACGAAGGATGACGTGTTGCAATTCATTAGTTACGCAAATGTGAAACGGCGGTAATCGTTTCCTTTTGTATTTAATCGCTAATCAAGGCTTCACGCAGCGGCGGTGGCCTCAAAAGAAAGTTCTGTCGAACTGGAAATATGGAAAACGAATCGGATTTGCGTTAACCTTCGATGTAACTGGCTTAATCGGATTTTAAAATATTAGCGCGAACGTTCGACTGGCCATATGCGAGCCGAAAATAAACCGGTAACGTTAACAGAGAAGTATGTACATACATATGTATAGTACGTATGTGGTCCCTCGTGTGATGCGTTCGCGATCTGTCTAGGAGATAGAACGAGATTTGTTTCTAATAGAAACGTGTGTGTGTGCATGTCCATTTATTTTTCCTCGCCGCGTAGAGGAAAAAAATATTTCTGTGCTGTACGGCGAACGAACGTGTTTTCCATATTTAAAAATACCTTCTAGCGACAAACGTAATGAATATGATAAACAACTGACTCATATTTAGCACTTTTTTAAAGCATGAACTTACATGTATAATAATAATTAGTAAGTACGTACTTTCGTCAGCAAATTGCAGATGTCGTTGCTGTGAATATAGGCGACGTTTGGCGAGTGAAATGTCCGGCAGTGTGAGTGCGATATATGGCTCGTTTCGTAACGCGATCTGCTTGTATTTCTTCAATTGTACATGAGTTTATAATTATCTTCTGTTTGCTAACGTCATCACTACTCTTTGATAATATTGAACTTGTATCCAGAACTGATAAACGCTTTTGTTTTGCTCGTCGTTATCGTCTGTACACTAAGCAAAAGAACGCTAGAATTCAGCGATAACATTTCTATTCTCATCGAAGTCGCTTAAAAATTTCCAACGACTCGCAGATCTTTACAATTCCTCCGTTTCGATACGCGATAATCTTGATAGTGTTCTCGCAACTTTTTAACCGCATTTCATCATTCGGAATTTAGAAGGTAAACATTTCGAACAATAGGCGCTACGTCGATAATAAAAATCGAACTCGTAGTCGAATCTTTACGTCCGATTTTTGAACATATCCTAACAGCTGCGCGGCCAATGGACGTATCGTATTGTCATTAGACTTTAAAAAACGCATATAACCCAACGGTACCTCAGAGCTCGTTAACAATCCTTAAAGAGCCTGTAAGAGCGAGCCGAACGAACCGGCTTGCATGACGGTTGAAATTAACAATATAAATTCAGGACACGCTTGTCGTGCACAGGCCCCGCTCTGTATCGACGTTGACGAAGTTAAATGGTGATACGCTGTTTACGATCCGTAATCTGCTTTTTGAACGGTAGTATCCTACAACGCATCCGTTCATTCGTCCGTAAAAAATGTAAAAATGTAAAAATCTTCGGTCGCTCCAATCGAGTTTCCGTGGATACGAAGGAACGAGAAACCCTTCGATATGTTGTAGCAAACTTTATACGCACACAAACCAAAATTTTCCGCACAGAATTTCAAAGCAACGCTATTCTTTGGAAATTACCACCTCGCTAACTTAATTAGCGCCAGACAATCGATTCTTATATCGAGCAGACTCTAACAGTACCAGTAATTTGCAGAATATCTTAATTGGAAAAGAAAGCCATACAATAGACGTTCTTTTTTCGTTTCTCAAGATGGCTTGGAAAACCGAAAATTTGTTTCTTCCATCCGTAATCTTCAATTGTTTCTCCCTGACATTTTTCCAACTAGAAAATTAGCTGAGAAGAATTACATTAAAATTCCACTAATCATTCCGAAATTATAAAGAACGCGCATACAATATTTTTTGAACGAAAGTCATAACAAAAATTATGGAATTCTAACACGGACTTGCACGAAAATGACACAAACCAATGTGCATGGATTGTAAGACCATATACATTGCTAGTTTCACGAAATCGCCGCGCTTGCTTTACTATGAGTAATGCGGGAAGTAAAGCACCGTTTAACTTCGTAACTATGTATTTAACAACTTAAAATTTAAATGAAAAACTAACACATCAACTGTAATACGATAATGAATTTTGCGCCCTGGCATCCTTTGGCTAATGCGCTTTTAACCGAATATTCTAACTTCGCCCCGAATTGCATCTTCATACCAACAAAAAATCCAGATTTAAGAGGTTCCTATATTCGAAAATGGCCGAGGAAAATTCCCCGTAACTAATTAATACGAAGAACCCTACATCTGAGAAAGCATATTCTCTTCCCTGAATACCGGAACTGATAAGCGTGGGTGCCCTGATGACGTAAAGGACGAATGTTCTATTCATTAGATATCTTAAGAATAATAATATTCCTTGGAAAGGGCCAGATTTATTTGACCTCTTTCGGCGCTGCCAGAAACATTTGTATAATTGGATGTTGACTATGGAATATTAAATATTACGGAAACTGAATAATTTAAATTTCAACTATACAATGCTAATATACAGTGTGTAAAGTGATTAGGTTTCCTACAAGGAAACTTTTTTAATATGAGTTTTAGGACAAAATTTATATTCAATATTCCAGAGTCAACATTCTATTATACAAATGTTTCTAGGTAAAAATCGGAATTATAATCTATGTCACTTGGTTTAGAATAGACCTGGCCCTTTTCAAGAAATATTATTATTCTTAAGATATCTAGTGAAAAGAACATCCGTCCATTACGTCATAATCTACGCTTATTAGCGCTGATGTAACATTCGGACTTACAATTAGTCATATTTAAAATCAAGAACTCGACATAATTTCAAATTTTTTATCTTATCTTAAGTGATTACTGGATTTTTTGGCTATTAGGCGTTTCTATACAAGCCAAATTTTCTTATAAAGAATAAAGTTTTCTCCTAAAACTCATATTAAAATGTTTTCCTTGTAGGAAACCTCATCACTTGACACACAAGTCTAGATTCCTTAACAATCATGAGTTCAACGAAATTATAAGGCAAAAAAAAGCATCTTAAATTTTACAAAACAACACTGAGAATAAAAGTCAAGGAGTCAAGAGAATCGAGTCAAAAATCTGAGTGATTCTTTCCGAAATATATTTGGAAAAATCATATTAACCCTAAAATAGTAGCAATTAAAGTTATGTATGGTGTGTTTTCCCTTTTGTCCATAATTTTCAAAATATTTTCAAAATTCTCATTGATCCAAAAGTTAGACAGCAAACACCGGTTCCGAGTTGCCCGTCCCATTTTTTTCGACCGCGACGTAACTCCGAGATCGTATACGCGCTTACGTTTTCCCATTGAATAGTCATTATTTAACGGTAAGCAAGGCGATGGCGGGGCGGCCGGCGACTTATCAGCTGACTAACAGGCAAACGAGGCAAACGGCGGCGCCAATTGCATAACACGCTTGCATCTCCGGCATGTAACACGCATGGAACAATTCCAAAAAGCTTGACCGAGTGACTGTGCCCGTAGTACCGAAACGGTAGATAGGATGCCGGCCGGCGACATACACATCTACACATTCAACAAACGCACACACACACACAAATCGACGTAGGACGGATATTCAGACGGCCTGCGCTACTCCTACGGTTCGCAGCAATCGTTCCTCGATCAGTTCGTCGGTTAGTTAGTCAGGAACCGGCGAGAGGTAGTAGCTGCCTGCGGTTCACGCGTTTCGCAGAATCGAGATTTTCAGTTTGATTCCTGAAAATCGAATGGGGACGCGATCGAGGAAAAATTGGGCACGGAATAAACTTGAAGTGAAATTCCCATTCTTCATGGTTTGGATTCGAGATGAAGGAGAAATTGTATTAAACTAGAAAATGTTCACGTAATTTTGATTATCTTCTGTAACATGACGCCACACGTTCTGATAAAATATTGAGATGGCTAGAAATTTTGCAAATAAAATCTGATCACAATGATCCACACCTCCCAGATAATACCATATGGTTTCAGCAAGACGGCGCACCCCGCACTAAGTGCGGTCTATTCAAGATTTTCTAAATAACTGCTTTCCGAGTAAGTGGATTTTCAGGCGGGGACCGAGAGAATGGTTCGCGAGATTCCCAGAACTTATACCCCTTGATTACTTTTTATAGGGTTATTTAAAGTCCAAAGTCTAAGTCACCAGACCACAAAATTTAGCTGAACTAGAACATCAAAAATTTACGTTCTATAACATTCAGTTGTTATTTACTGGAAAAATTTCTTATGTAAGATGGCAACATTTTTATAGTGTCAGTTCGGCAATGAAAAAATCTCTCAAAATCAAGAAAAAATCGGGGTTGCTTTTTTAAAGAAATATGACGTCATTACTCAACAACAACTGATAGTTGAAAATCGACCACGATGCCAGACGATTTTTAAGCTATGAGTAATGTCGTCATTTCTCTTTTAAGTAACAACCCCCATTTCTTTTTCTCGATATTGAGATCTTTTCATTGCTGAATTGGCAATATAGAAATTTTTCGAGTACATGGCTATCCAAACCTCCCAGTTAATACCATATGGTTTCAGCAAGATGGTGCACCGCCGTACCAATCGTTTTCAAGTTTTAAGCATCCGAACAAACCACGATCCATTTTTATATAATATACAGGTTGCTTTTCAAGGAGGTGGATTGGCAGGCGGGGGCCGATAGAATGGCCCTCGAACTAGAACATCACACTAGAGATGAAATGCGCAGAGTTAGTCAGAAAACGATTCAAAATATACAAACAGAATTTCTACATAAGCTTGCGTATTCTGGACAATTCCGCAGGTCCCTCGACGACCATCAATTCCCATAAAAGGATCGTCAAATATTTATTTTGGGCCTTTTAATTTTTGTATTTGTTACAGGTGAAACAGTCTTCTTCCCTCGTTAGCCCTTCGCTAACCCACTTCATCTTTCCCAGGCTGCATGAACGAAGCAGCCTTCACCAGAGGACTAACGGGTGCAAGGAAATCTACACCGGCCCTAGCAATTGCTTAGCGAAGAATTTTTTTAATTTTGTGATAACAATAAAATTTACGTTTTCTAACAGTCAATTGTCATTTATTGGAAGAATTTCTTATGTAAGATGGCATTTTTATACTGTTCGGCAATGAAAATCAAAAAAAAAATTATGACACCATTACTGAAAAATGGTGATAGTTAAACATCGTCATGCAAAAATGTGTATCTTTATCAGATGAAATCGACCTATCCAAGGATTTCTTCCAAGAAAGTTTTATTTCGTTATTACTGAACGTCTATGATAAATATAGACGTTCCCCGATATATCTCGATCCGTCACATGCGAAGAAGCCAATGAAGACTGAAAATTCAACTAACGGGAAATTAAAAAAAATACGTAGAAAGCTAAAATACCCCAGAAAATTACTTTATGGAAATTAAAAAACATCAATATTCAAGTACAACTACAATATTTCTGGGAAAGACTTTTGTTGTAAACTCTTGTTCGTAAAGGTCAGAAGAAGTCAAATTCTCACAGTAAGCTCTTCCTTTATCAAAATAATAGTTTTTAACCGTACCACACCAATTGGATAATACTAACTACGTATGTCGACAACTAAGCTGTCAGCCACAATGATGAATGAACAAATAACTAAGATCGCACGATTTTTCGACTAAAGATGACAACGTAATAAAATTCTTATTCTCTCATCCAAACTGTTGACATTTTTAGCGAAGTCAATTTACTTTGACATTCTACACCTCAGTGACAATGGCAGGCTGCGGCATATTGCGAAGAAAATACGATAGCTCGCTCAACAGGTTCCCTACTATTTTTAAACTTGAAATTCTTCTGGTCTCCCACTAAAAAGAAAAACTTTCACTCAGATTACATCAACTTGGATATTAACTAAACATCCTTGGCGAATAAATCACGAGAATTATTAGAAGCCTAGATATCCACCTAGGTTTACATCAAAATCAATGTTTATCGGAACGATTTTGGCAATGGCAAATGCGTACTATGCGTGTGCTATTGAAGAGAAACCGATAAAACAAACAATTCTGCCAGGCAATTGACAAGGCGAGGACGAACCCCTATAAAAAGCAAGGGACGTTACGGTATTACGATTCGCACTCACGGACAACTGCGGAACAGAAAAACACTGTTAGAGACTTTTCAATTTCGAAAACAAACGACGTGAATTCATATACATACATACATATTTTAAAAAATGGGGCTTCGTTGGCTTACGAAAGAAGTAAAAATAAAAGGCGAGAAAATGATAATTAATTGGGCTACCACCACTACACCATATTTGAAAGCAATTTTGATGTCCCAAGTTCAATATTAAGGGTTTTCTTTTCAAATTTTTCAAACACAAAACTCGAATGACGAAGCATTTGGTAAAGTATCAGCAGCTATGCATGATGGCGCTTACATGTTGCAAAGCGATAAATTTGGATAAGTGCACGTAACTAGCGGAGATTTCTCGATTTCCTTTTAAATCGTTGGTCATTGCCGTATAAGTATGAATTTGATGTTCAATGAACATTGCTAATGCAGCCTCGTTTTTCGACTTACGAACTTTCCGAACACATTAAATTCGTAAGTCGAGTACCTACTCTATATGCACTCTCGAGATAATTGGTTAAATATTATGCCAATTTTTTTAATCGATTTCTACTGTACAGCTAAAAGCACTTAAATTCATTGCTCATTTCTCATTTGGCACGACGAAAATAGAGGATGAGCGGTGACCTCGATCTTTAAAGCCTTCAAAGGTAACGTAGAGAATTAGATTGGAATAATCTGAATAATGGATATTGTACAAAGAGGTGATATGCAAAAATCCATCTAATTTGAAAATCCATTCAAACTATTGACATTAATTCTTGGCACGCTGTTCACTAGCCTTGCCAGTATAACCTTACAACCTGTGGAAATTATTTTTCTTTTTCTTTGACCCTTTTCTGACCTTGTCGAATGTCGAGGTCCATCGAAATTCAAAAACTTAACCGGAAACTTGGAAGCTAACATTATTTATTTGTATTTGTAAATGAAGATCGAGAAATCGCAAGAAAGTTCTGAATTTAGTTGTCACTAACTTGGTTCTTTGGTGAATAAAAAATAAAAACCACATGTTTAACACAAAAAATTCAAAGTAATTCAATCAATAAAGTTTACCCTCTGAATTTGAAATCATAGCAAGTTTTCAATAAAATAAAGTTCTAAGGATGTTTCAGTCTCTACGCAAATGAATATTGGAAATTTGCATTTTCGGCGAGAGAAAGCAAAGAAACAAAGTAAAGAGAATTCAAACAGGAGCCAGCTGGGAATCATAGTGTAAAGCAGAAATTGAACCAGGGATATGGTGTAGGTATGTATACGACTCGGTAGCTCAGAGACTTACACAAAAATATAGAACTGGATAGAAGATTAAGAAGAATAACATATGAGAAACTCAAAAGCAACTATGTTTAAGGACATCCCACAAGTCAAAGAAGAAAAGTTGCTGAATGAGGAAACCCGGATACTGTGGAAGTAGAAAAAATGTTACGAGAAACTTTTAAAGGTACGGAAAGAGGATGGTAGTGCCAATTATAAAACAGTGCAAGAACGGCCATAACTAGAGAGGGACAGGCAGAATAACTAAAAAGAATCAAACAGAGGAAGAGGAGCTCGCATTGCCTTCATGCCAAATTATAAAGAAGGAGACACAAAAAATGTAATAATTAGAGGCTATTAGATTACTATAGGGAGAGCAACGGAGAAAGTATATTGAAGAATTCTAGAAAACAGGCTAGAAAGATATTTAAATAAATTGAACGCATTTAGGAAAAACTGAGAAACCTAGAATCAACTTTCTATTGTGAGACTAGTAATAGAGGAAGCTATGAAAACTCGTAGGCAAATATATACGAGTTTAAAAAAGGGCAAGCCAGATTTCAGGAAGAAAAATCTCTTCTTGCAAGAAAAGAAAACAAATACTACAAAATTAGTTTAAAGAAATATTAGGTTTAAATCTAGACAGACCAAATAGTGGAGGAAATGGTACATGAAGTGATGGAAATCAGACACGAAAATTTTTCTTGAATTCAAAAATTTCAGCTGAAATAACGGGAATAAATAAGGAACTGATTGACAGGTGTTGCAATTTGTTGCAAAGTTTCAGACATGACGCATTAGACAACTGAGAAACTTATTAATTTAAAATTATTCTTGGTAAAACTCATCATCTGTACATAAAGTCTTAATTTGTGGATCCGAAGTAATTGATCACGTTCTATTGTCCATAGGGGAGCTCTGTGAGGAAGCTGCAGAATCGTCAAATAAAAATATGAAACTTTCTAATCCGTGTATTTCCGAGAACGGTGTTGGCATTATTAATAGTTTAATATTCGTATTTAACTGATCACTTGCAAATATTTGGCTAATTCTTGCTTATTGCTTTTTTTAAATAGTGACAATATGTTGTCTAATAAATTGTAAATTATGAAATAATATATTGAGGTTGGCAAGAAAATAATTTTGCTTGCCACACATCGAGAGCGTTGCAATTGTTTTGAAAGACAAGTCATTAGGTTACTTTAGAAGCAAGTTGTGCGTAATTTTGTTAGTAGCTGTTAGTTTACGGTCAATCTTAACATGGAGTGCAGAAACGAACATTTTCGGCATATTTTACTTTTCTACATCCGTAAGAAAAGAAAGCTGCTGACGCTCACAAAGAGATATGTAAAGTTTACGGTGTCAGAATTGGTTTAAAAATTCCATTCCGGAGATTATTCACTTAAATATGACCAACCTTCTGGCCGACCTACTGAAGTTGATGATGACTAAATCAATGCCTTAATTGAAGAAAATCGTCATATAACTATTTGAGAGATTGCAGAGAGGTTAAATGCATCACACACGGCAATCGAAAATCACTTTTAATGTCTTGGACTCGATATTTCGGTTCCGCAGGAATTGAAGGAGATTCACTTAACACAACGAATCAATATTTACGGTGTGCATCTCAAGCGCAGCGAAATCGACCCGTTTCTTTGAAAAAATCATCGGGTCATGTACAGTAACATCATTCGATCATGGTGCAAGCGTGATGAATCAAACCACATCTAAAGAAGAAGAAAAAAGATCACGCTGTCAATTTGGTGGAATTACACAGATGTTGTGTATTTTGAGCTGCTTCCAAGAAACCAGGCGATTAATTCGGACATTTACTGTCAACAACTAATGAAACTGGACGAAGTAACCCGAGAAACACGGCCAGAATTGGCAAACCGCAAGGGAATTCTGTTCCATCGTGATAATGTAGGGTCTCACACATATTTAGTAACTTGTGGGAAATTATTATAGCTTGGTTGGGAATCGATGTCGCATTACACATACAGTCCTGATCTGGCACCATCTGATTACCATAACTCTTTGGATGTTAAAACTTTCACAAATGATATTGACCTTAAGTCGCACTTGGTTCAGTTTTTTAATGACCAGGACCGAAATTTCTATGAGCGCGAAATGATGAACCTTCAAAAAGAGGGCAAAAACTCTTTAAACAAGATGGAAAATACATAATTGATAAAAATTTATTCTTTGTATATGAAAAGCAAGTTATATTTGAGGCCACAAAACCGAAATTACTTTCTTGCAAACCCAATAGATTAGTGCCCGCAAATTGTTATTATCTCGTTAAATGTAGAACACCTTATCTGTAATTTTTTCATGTCATATGTACTCATAAAAACGGGTCTTAATAAACTTAAAATAGAATATTTATCCATTTTAAACACTTCTTCAACCATAAATTTGGTTTAATCACAACAGCGTATAATTTGAGTCACTACTTGGTCGCGTTATTTCTATAACCGCTTTTCCTCGGCCTCGGGACCAGTGTACATCCTTCGGATTTCTTAAAACTTTTTCGTTTCAACTGTCAAGAATCAAGTTCCGATGTCAAAACTTTTCCAAGAAATGTTACATATTTTCAAATAAAAAAAAAATCGACATCCTTCTATATTTAAAAAAAAAAAAATCAGAGTAAGTATAGAAGACCGACCCGTGCGGATTTTAAATTCCACCGGTTGCGCGTCACCATACTGTCTACTAGTACACAAATACTTGCATCTACTCACCAGCAATATTGTGCTGCGTGTAGTTATAGGTGAGCGGAACAGAATGGAGCGCTCTGGCCGACCATCGCTTATGCCTGCTCTCCTCATCGTCGTCACTGCCTCTGTCCGCCTCCTCGCCCAAATAGTGCACTTTCTCCCATCGGTCCAGGTATCTGCGGAGCAAAATCGAAATCGGTGAAGAAGCTGAGGTCACATCACTGACCTAGACACCAAGCACATAGGAAGAGAGATTGGAGGACGGGAGCAAGGAGAATCAGAGAGAGAGAGAGGGAGAAGAGAGACCACGTGTGCCGGCGCACCACGTGACCGCGACGCCGATAGTGAATGGGCGTACGTAGTGAGAGGGACGAGAGGAGGAAGCGGTATGTGAGGAACAAGCAAGTACGGGCCCGTGGCAGTGCTGGAACAGCGCTCGTTCTCAGATAACCAGGGTGGGCCGTCGACGACGAAGTCTGGCACACGACGGACCACGCGCCCAAATCGGTTCTTTGCAGGTGCTATTCTATTTTTTTTTGCGGGTTGGAGGAAGCTAAAATGTCGCGCAAAAGTATTCTTCGTTGTACGTACCGTAAATAGATCTGCTTCAGGGCAATGCTTCCGTTCACGCATTTTCCCGGCACGCAAAAGTATTCGAATAGTTCAGTCCATGCGTTCTTCGAGTTTACCTGTAAAAGTAAAATGAAGATTAGAATTAATTCCGTGTTAAATACGTTTGTTTCTAATTAACTGGAACGTCGAATTGTTGACCTTGAATGTCGCATGCAAAAGTCGCCTTGTTCGGAAAGCAGTCTGTCTTAAAAGATCCACTTCTTAAGAAAATTCTTCATGATTGCACAAACTGTGTGTAAAATTTCGATAAAATACCGCCGAAATTTAAATCGAGATTAAGCAATGCTATTTGTCAGTACCTCCGCAGATAGGATTAAATTAATTTTTCAAAACAAACACTTAGCAATTCGACAATGTAGTTTACGGCCGGTTTCATGAAGTGCTTTTAACTAAAGTCTATTGTAAGTTAAAGTTGACTTTAAACCGGATTTGAAGCCAACACTTTTCATGAAGGCAATAGCCACATGGTAGTGACTTTTAAGTAAAGTTGACTTCTTTGTATTTTGTATTGCGTTATAACTAGAGTTTGTTACAAAGGTGGATGACGTGTTATCATTAAGTAGTGTAAATCGGACTGACGCTGTCACTCCTCCGAATTTTATTATTCAATCATAAAACAACTTAATGATAACACGTGATTCACCTCCTTAACAAACTCTAGTTATAACTGATTAATTAATAAATACAGCAGACGCTCGATAACGTGAACTAATTCAGATCAAGGGTGTTTCACATTATCGAAATGTTTACATTAGCGAAGGTGATAAATTAACAAGCAAATTATTAAAAGAAACCTTTAATACGCCAAAATAAAGTACAAAAATATTCGCAAACACTAAGGATAACAATAACCTCAGCCAACAAAGTTGTTATTAAGACTACTCTTGCAAAATCAAAACTAAGTATGTATGTATACTGAACTAAAAGCATCTGCGTTTGCTATAGCAATGAGTTATCCCGGGAATATAAACAATTAAGTTCAAATATAGATATATGCTACATAAATCGGGAACTCTCCTACATAATTGGATAACTCGGGGATTGATCACACTGGGCTTTTCATATGTAATTTGTAACGCATTTGTAACGCTCGTTAGTTATTCATAGACGATCGGAAAATTGCGTGCTGTTTACGTTATCGAGCTATCGAACAATCAATAGTTTTACGTTATCGAGCGTTCCGTATAATCCTATACCACGAATTTTGTGTTAACATTAGCGCAATGTTTCCAATATCGGTTATTTACGTCGAGCGTTAGTTGTATGACCAATAATAGAAAAAAAAGAATAGAGAAGAATTTTAGAAAAAAGCGGAACTATTGCTGGATAAAGAAATCCTGAAGGAGCACTATATTGTTGAGTGACAAATAACACGTTTCACTGGCGTTTGAAACATAGATTAAAGACAACTTTAAGCGTTGAAGTACCAAACTCGGAACTTTAACTTAAAGGAGCGGTTTAACGCTTCTAATTTAAAGCAGTATTATGAAACCGATTTTTCAGGTTTAAGTTTACTTTTACATTGGAAATCACTTTAATTTCATTATGAAACCGGTCGTTAGTTCTGCACCAACTGCCACCTATTCCGTTTCACAAATCTTAATCTAATCCTATTTTATCTGCCGATCGATTACTTCGATACGAACATTTATGATAACACATTGGAGAACGATTGTAAATATTTAATATGCAGACTCCATCTTGGATAATAAAATCGAACAATGAGAAGATATTTCACCTTAAGTTCAATCTAAAGTATCTAGCGCTCTACCGACATCTACTATCAGACATAATGTTGCATAGGAATGTGCTTATAAACGTAATTGCTATTGATTACCTCATACACCACTCTTCAAACTGGTTATAGCTCAAACAGCTCTTCACGCATAAGCAAGAGATTGGCTTCGTCCTACAGGAATGCAACATAATAAAATGTTCTTCTTTCGTACTTGCAGATGTTAAAACATTGCTGATTCTACCTATTTTTTTACAACAAAATATACATATTCTACGATATTTCATTGTATTTAACTTGATATTTAATATCTTCTATTGTCCTGTTTTTGTTTCTCAGATGAACAGAACACAAGGGAACGAAGAAAGAAACAAAATGAAAATAAGAAAAAGATTCGGAGAATAGAGTGGAGGAGATAAAATTTACTATTCTAATCTTATAACCAACTTCTGCGCGATTCTTCGTACATCCAGGGCTTTTCACAACAAATGCGTCAAATTTATTTATAAGATTATGAGATAAAAGTAAGTCAATGGGTATGAAAGAACAAAAATTGGTTAAAAAAGTACAAATTTTTTAGAAGCACCAAATTATGTAACGCAACAGATTTGTCAAAACATAATTGAAAGATTTGGCGGTTGTTGAACTCGGGATACGAGTCGGCCGTGAAAGGCAATAAACACGTCCTATTCAAATATACATTTGACCTTGCTTAATAAATTATTCGAATATTGCTAGTGTTTACATTACTTTTACAAAATGTTTGACAAGGACAATGACGAAACATCTTCAAATTAGACGACATTTTTATAAATTTCTGTTATGGCACGTTATAATCATTTCCAAGAAACACTGTTCTTTTTTGAACGAGACAAAGATTTTTTACCGTCTTTGTACATTGTACAGATTTTTTTTTGGTAGTTCAGTTACCATTATTATGTTGTACAAACTAAAAATCTCGCACAAATAAAAAGACAGTGCCAAGAAAATATCATGTATAAATTATAAAATAAACGACAAGTTGCTGTTGCAATTCATTTATTTTTGTTTCAATAAGAATTTCAAATTCACTTTCGTTCCTTCACATCGCTTTTCGCGAAATGTCTTGCCATGAGAGTTCCAGCTCTGACTTTCTTCTTGTTCTTGTCCGTCTTCTCCTTCTTCTTCTTCTCTGATTAAGTAGACTTACAGTTTGTTTGTTTTAAAATCATTTTTCTTCTGATATAGACATACGCTACTTTCCCCATCGCTTGGACGGTCAATAGAAAATCCGTCCCGTGCCGAGGGTGTGATTTGATTCTGGGAGCAAAGTTAATTTTTACATTAGGTAGGTTGCTAAGCATATCCTGATAACTCTCTTCCACTTCGCGGTTTTGGAGACTGACTTTGACAATCAATTTTATACAACCTACATCATCAGCCAGCGTTTCGGTCTCCAACTACTTCTATATCTCCATTCTTTCTCGCCTAAGGTTTGCATCCCCAGGCTTTTCTGATCTCGATTTCGCCTCTCTTTGTTCTTTTGCTCGTCTACCTCCTGTTCCATCATTCCATGGTAAGTCAAAATCCAATCACCAAAAATTATTTCGTCCCTATGGAATCCAGTGTTCTATGTTCACATTGTTCTACGTCCTATTTCTTCATTTAACACGTTGCCCGCATTGCTTATCTAACACGCTTTTATTACTGATATTATTATTATTATTACCGATTGTTTTCGTTTCGCTCAAGTATGGACCGCGTTATTTCAACTTTGTCTTTAAAGGAAATAGCGACCGTGTTTTCGAGAGCCAAAATTTAATAAAATATAATACAATACAATATAATATAATATAATATATTAAATGTAGAAGACTCTCTATAAACGACCTAATAAAATTAGGTTCGTTAATGGGCAGTTAACAAGTAACCGTGCAAAAGCCTACAAAGTAAGCACAATTTGCATATGCCAATAATCCTGTAGGAAATGTTGACTATGTCAACTGCAGTTGCGTTTTGCGATTGACATAGTCAACATTTCCTACAGGATTATTGACATATGCAAATTGTGCTTACTTTGTAGGCTTTTGCACGGTTACTTGCTAACTGCCCATTAACGAACCTAATTTTATTAGGTCGTTTATAGAGAGTCTTCTACATTTAATATATTATATTATATTGTATTGTATTATATATTTTTTTAAAGGAAATGGTCAAATGATTATACAGGGCGCAGCAGAATTGACTATACGATTTAAAATTCCCGCCAAATACATATCCCGTTAGATAGCATGTTGATACCCGTTTCGTAGCAATCCACTTTCGATCTCCCGTGGACGTCATCTGTGTTCATTAAATTAACTTTCTATTCTATTTTATTTAATATGGGAAAAGTGGGAATGGGGTCAGATCGAAACACAAGGTAAACAACACACAAGTTCATTTATTTTTCCTTCTTCCCAAGTGAACTTACACATAAAATTTTATTTTTTACAAGTTTTGGAAATAAGGTACAAATGTAATTGAAAAACAACAATACAATCATTTTTCTTAACTGAGGGTTTCAAACCTTAATACAAAATGAGCAATCTCAAGTGTTCTGTAGTTGTAGTATAAAAGTCCCTAACCTAGGGTAGTTCGATCATTTTATCTCTCGTTATTTACTTCTATTTTTACCAATTTCTTCCTGTTTTCATTCATTATTTATAACTTGTTTTTACCAAGATATTAGCAGCAGTGTATACTGAATTTTACCGTAAGTAGACAGCAACCTTTTCACGTATTTGTAAATTATTTCTTAATAATGTCTATAGTCATTTTGTGCTGCTAAAATATGACATCTCTTTCCTTAGTTATTCATTTGTAAGGACTGTCAAATTATCTACAATATTCAACAGATCCATAGCAACTACTCAGTGTTGCCAATTTAATTCTTTTTCTCCATATGGACACTTCCGATTGCTCACTCTGTATATTCCTCAATATCACTATTTTATAATACATACAAACGTAAAAACTTAAAATTCCTCCTTTCGCACCAATTTCGAAATATTTCAGAACAAATTATCTCAGGTAAAATTCGAACTCATTTCGTATTCGCTCCGAACCACTTCATTACACCCAGAAACACATTATTCGCCCTGGCAAACCGCTACCGAAACGCCGAATTTCCCGTCCGTCCTTCCTTCACCCCTATTCCGAAGCGAATCGACCGGCTACAGAAGAGGCCGCAGATGACGGCGAGAACGTTGTCGACGCTAATCGACGAGGGACCAAATATGTATTATGCTTTATCGGTGTTGTGTACTTTCGTCCGTATTCGAGCCGTACAAGTCGGGCAAACGTCGGAGATGGACGGACAGAGAGGGACGCGGATTAACCGTAAACTATTGATTTTTCGCCGGAGATATCCAACTCCGCGACCTGGGATTTATTACAACTCAACTGTAAAGATTTTCGTG
Source organism: Chrysina gloriosa (assembly GCA_038088585.1). Taxonomy (NCBI): domain Eukaryota; kingdom Metazoa; phylum Arthropoda; class Insecta; order Coleoptera; family Scarabaeidae; genus Chrysina; species Chrysina gloriosa. The sequence goes on along the minus strand of CM076090.1, from coordinate 6,701,982 downwards.
CGGGTTCTCTGAAAGGATTCCCTAAAGAAACCAAAAAGACGCGCCTTCCTCCTCGATGTGGAAGTCGATCGATGTGATTTTTGTGAAAAATAGAAACGTTGACGTTTTTCACGCGCGAATGGATGATTGTGTAAGAGAAATTTTAGATTGAATTTGGAATAAAAGAAGAAACAAGCTATTTCGCTTTATTTCCTACATAAATATCGAGACTCTATTTTGGAATAAGTTTCAATGTTTTCTAAGGATTTTCATCAAGCGGATATGTAGACAGTCCAGCACAAAAAGGTTAGGAAAGACAAGAATGTACACGCTATCTTCAATTATGTGCAAACTAAATGCTTCCTTTTTGGACAATGCATCAACTCGCAAATGCCGAATCCTTCAAAATCTATTTCATTTGATGAAAGGCGTTAACATCTAAACCGTTCCTTCTTCGCAATAAGCTAAGAAATTCAACTTTGGAACAGCTTCACGACTAATCTAACATCATTAGCTGCACGATAATGATAATAAAACGTGTATACTAAATATCACATGTATAAAATTAAAATTAACACCCAACAGAGAATTACCGCGAAAAAAAGTTAATAACAATACAAAAAAAAAGCGTTACAATGAACTCCCTTCGTCCATCGCGTTTGATTTATTGTTAAAGTCGTAGCAACAAAGTTACTTCACCAACGTAACTGGTCGAAGCGTGACTTTGAACATGAAACGGGTTTAAAAATATGTAAACGCAATCGCGAACGAGAGCACGATTCGAACGAAACCATCAAACGAGAGAAATACCGAGGGAGAGGAAAAGAGATGGAAAGTAAAGCAGATGAAACGATGCGATACGCGCTCTCCTGATTTTATTGTTGTAATATCTGAGAACCGTCGATAACAAATAAAAGGAACTACGTATCCACGATGGAAGCTAATTACGTCTCCAGCTACCCGCCCCTCCAAACCAGTTTCGCTCAACGAGTATGTTTCGGAATTGTGAAGGAAAAAGCGCTTCGCAAGTGATGATACTGGGATAAAATGAAAAGATATCAGGATCCAAGTTGAGACATAAGAATAGGTACATATGTTTATAATAAATTATAATTTTGAAATAAATGGTTAGGTACGTCAATTTTTAAAGAAGTAAGTTGCTAGTTAGCCTCAAATTTTCCAAGGTGGGAAAGAAACATATGGATGGCATATTAGCATTTTTTTGTCTCATGCAACAAAATGTAAAGGAAGCAGGTCCACGCTACAGTGTCTAACCTTCCCGAAGGAAGTAGTAGCTGATAACAGTTTTTCTTTTATTTCCGCCTGTCAGGTGTTGTACGTTTACTCTTGCATCATTAATTACCGTAAGACAGGGCCGTTGAATAGCACCAGAAAATATATCAATCTAGGTCTGTACGGGGCTAATTTTTCGAAAATACTTGTTTTAGTTGATGTAACAATAATAACATTGCCATGATCATGAAAATAATTCAGTCGTATTGTCAAAGTATTACCTACTCTACAACTTCTCGTAAAATAGAGTTATCTATGGGTCATCTAGCTTTGTCCCATATGACCTAGCATCGTTTCCCCGCATCAAAGATAGACAACCGCAAGGGATTATACAGTGCGGATTGAGAAGGGAGATGTGTAGACAAAACCTATGGGAGAAAGACCTAGTAACAGTAAACAGGGAAATTTCATTTCTTAGACGAGAAAAACGAAGACAAAGCAACGGCATGCAAGTAACTAACGAAGGACTTGAAAGCAATTGAATAATAAACCGATGCAAAAAAAAAGTCAACTAAGTTAGTTGGGCCCACATATCCAGAATGGTAGGAAATAGAATATTGAAGGATATGGGTAGAGGGAAAGTAGAGAACGAAGAAAAATTTGGAAAAGAGAACGGAGAAATAGAATCAAGAGAAGTGAGATATAATGAAACAAAGCGCAATGAAGTATATGGAAATCAGGTTAAAAAGAACGTCAACTCTGCATTGACCTTACACCGAAAAGTTGAAAGATTATCAGACTAACAAGGAGTCATCGCGATGTGATACCATTCGATTTTAACGAAACTCATTATGTCGGGTGTTTTTGGGTAAACAGGTTCGACCCACTACTCAAGCATTTTCGAGAATATCAAACTTGAAGAAATCATACCGATTACTAAGTCTGTGCAGTAAATCGATGATTTAAGGTCATTTAGCGCAGCGGCAGTGTCTCCGACTATACTCTGTTCATTCAACAGAAATAGTTAAGCCACTCCCCATAAATTTATACCAATAAGCGCAAAAGACAGTTCTAACATGCTACAAATTAGAAAAAGCGCGGCAAATTTGAAATAAGGATATGATATTTGAAATTCATTATTTATTAACTAGACGCTGTAACTGTTAAAACCTCGAAACGAAATAGCCTTTGACGTTGGTCAACTCGTCGCCGTGGAAAGGTACACGTTGGTTTGATACTGGTTTTACAACATACAACCAATAGAAACATTTTCTTCAAATATTGCGCGCTTTTATAGGGAGTAACTTGACTATTTCTATTGAATGAACAAAGTATAGTATCCTAAAATTTGCTGGTTCGATATAATTGCCAATATTAAACAAAAACAAATTTTCTATGGGAAAAATATAAATTTATATTTATAACTCAAATTTCAAAACGTATTAAAATATCTTTCGTATTTATAACAATTATATTACCATTTCAAAGTGTATTATAAAACATTCTTGTGTTTAGATCTCTGTAAATTGGGACAAACCCTTCGCAGTTAAGAGAATTATATCATTTTTCACAATTGTGCAACTGAGGCCTGTAGAAACACGACCGCAACGCTCTTTCTCTGTGACACCTACTTCTACAAGGTCATGTAGGCCTTTAATGTATTAAACGACTAATTACATAAATTTATGTCACGGCAAACTGTTTCGTAACTATCGAAATTTAATATTAGACTGTAATTAATCGACACAATAGAGGCTACAACAGACTTTTAGGCGGATTTAATTAAAAAAAAAAACTCATTTTTTAAACCAAAATGTGAACCGCACAAAACGCGTATTCACTTCCTGCTTTATTCGTTAACCGCTCAAAATCGATACGATAATGTTAGGTTTCGATAAATTCAACCTTCCATACATATATACAAACGAGCCATTTTGTATAGGTAGGTATTGATTGCATTTTTCACGTTTCACCCGCGATTGGTTCGATGGCTGCAATATATTCCGTATATACAAATAAAGGCCGATAGCGATAAATGGAAAAATTGTTTGTTCAATTGTATGTATATGCGAGCATGTGTATAAGTTTAGCAATTATTTCTAATGTTTGCGGCCTTCGGAGTGTTTCCTGTTTTCCACGCGAAATGAACATAAAAGCAAAAATAGATGTGCGTTTGAGGTTTGTCTGGCGTTATAAATAAAAAAGATATGGTTAAGTATCACCTTAATTGCTTGAAAACGGTTCTAACAAAACAAGAAGGAATTTTATTATGTATAGTGACTCCTTTTTAAAATATCAAATAACACGGAGGACGTGTCATTTTATTTAAGGAAGAGAAAATATGTACAGCTTCTGCATCCCAACAAAAAGGAACATCAGGAAGATCACAAAAATCTTTTGACCTATCTGAAGTTGTCGTTCAAAAAATGTTGACTGGATTGAAAGTATCAAAGAACTTAAGTGAAATAGTTATTACCCTTACTACACCAATTATTTGTCATAATCAGTGAAAAAGGCACAAAGGAAAGAAAGCGATACTCGTGAGAATTGGTTGAGAATGCTGTAAGAGGACTCAGATCACTATCTCAGGATCAACATTGCTGACTAGAGTACTCAAATACTGAAGCACATTGCATTCAATTTCTTCGGGAGGTACAGTTATGGAGATCATCAGCTACTAAGACAAAATCGCTATTGATGACTGGTGACGTCTCACGCTACATTGAAGGCGATGGAGTAGACGCACACATCTCCCAAAACGATGAATTTGAAGCAAGTTTCGATTTTGGGACATAGAATAGAGAATAACTGGTTTACTTGTACAATCTACACCTGGGGTTCAGCGACTAGCACTTATTTTCGCATTTAGAGGAACCGGTCAACACTAAGAGGACGATAAAAACATTAAAATCAGCGTATAGCAATTGTATTCTTCTCGGCGACCTAATTTCTATGTAAGCGGAATGCATTGATCAAACTATACGATAAGAATCTTGCAAAAACAACTTAAGGTACTGCCTTCCATGAAAAAAAAATTAAACTGTTCAAAACGATAATTTATAATTTTGCATAACCAATCAATACCCAAAAAATACGCCTGGTAAAAACACATTCTTTCATCTTTCATACTGTTTGTAATTAGTTAGTTCTAATAAGGAGGAAACAATAGTCTACCTTCTGTGATTATTGGCATATCCAATTTGTGCTTACTTAGTAAACCATTGAACACCTGCCTTGTATAGGGCAGCTAGAAAGTGATAAGGATGAAAGATCGTGTGAGATTCAAAAGTCCACCAATAATAAACTCATGTTATGTAAATTGTGCTTACTTAGTAAGCTTTTGTCATTTATATTTTAACTAGTAATAATAAAGTTCATTAAATAATCTTAATTAAGTATGTAATAAATAATTATTCACTCTGTATATTCCATTTCTGACTTATATTTCTGTCTTGTCGGATATTAAACCATTGTACGTGCACAATTTCATCTATAAGAACTAATCCATTTTAATGTAAATTTCCTTTCTTGTTGTAACAATATCAAGTATGTATGTCCTTTAGATTTTATACCCCATTCGTCATTCCCCAAAAGATTTTAAATACGAAGAGTTAATATAATATAATAGAATAGACGTTAGCGAAGGTGATTATTAACAAGCAAATTATTAATAGAAACCTTTAATACGCCAAAATAAAATACAAAATATATTCGAACAACCTTTTGTAAATACTAAGGATAACAATAAATAAAAACAGCGTTTTATAATCGTGTATTAAAGAACGAACCTCAGCCAAAAAGTTGTTATTAAGACTACTTTTCATCAAAACTACATATGTATGTATACGCAACTAAAAGCATCTGTGTTTGCTATAGCAATGAATTATCCCGGGAATGTACACAATTAAGTTCAAATATGGATATATGCTGCATAAATCGGGGACTCCCCTACATAATTGGATAACTCGGGATTGATCAAACTGGGCTTTTCATAGGTAACTTATAACGCATTTGTAACGCATGAAGTTATTCGTAGAGGATCGGAAATTGCCTGCTGTTTACATTATCGAGCTACCGAACTTACAATACTTTTACGTTATTGAACGTTCTGTATAATCCTATACTATCAATTTTGTGTTCACATTAGCGCAATGTTTCCAATATCGCGTATTTACGTTATCGAGCGTTAGCTGTATTTATTCTCAAGTCAAGATCAAACTAGTGATGATTTTGATTGTTAGTTCTTGTGGAAACCTAAGAAAAGATGGTGGAATAGGTACATAAATAAATCTTCCGTCTATTCTATTTCGAGCTACCAAGTATACCTTCGTCATTCGCCCCTCGTTCGGATTGCCATCTCGCCTTCCTTTCTTAACCTTCCTATACTCACGTCAAAATGAAAGCGTATACTATACTATATAAATCGGTCTCACAGACCGTATGCGTGAGTATAGGAAGGTTAAAAAGTTAAACAAACACGAATCTGACCAACTTAATTGATCCCATTTCGGTAAGATTTTGGCATGCGCACCAGCAATGAATGAAAGTCAATTTGGCACACACGGCCACCATCCGCTAGTAGGTAGGTATGTTCGATTATGTGCGCTCTGGATACCGTATATACCCGCACATTTATAAACAGACCGGCTTTGGCGAAGCACGTACGTACCGCGGCACACACACACACACACAAGCCGTCAAAGAACAGAGGCGGGGGAGATATTTTTCCGATCCATTTTTCGAGGTCAAAGAACCGGCCGTAAACGTTTTATCGCAGCAGAGGAGTCTGCTCTCTCGTATAGAACGAAATCTAGACTCGAGAGCCGTTAATAGTCGGTCCACTTCGCCAGCTAGGATTTCCTATCTTTTATCTGAATAGATAGGACGATGGTACAGCTCGTTCTTTGTGTCGGAAATGTTCCGGCGATTGTATTTTATTTTATTTCGTTTATCACGAGAGCGCAATCGTGATTTGGCTTCCAGAAAAGAAGTTAAGGAATCTACGGGGATCGAAATTTTGTAAATTTTAATGTTGAAGGATTTCGGGTTAAAGAGTCAAAATGCGTACGTATTGATTGTTCGCTGTTCCAATTCCGCGACCTGGGATTTATTACAACCGAACTGTAAAAATTTTCATGCGGATTCTGAAAAGATTCCCTAAAGAAACCAAAAAGCCGCGCCTCCTCTTGTTTGGTGTGGAATCAATCGATGTGGTTTTTGTAAAAATAGAAACGTTGACGTTGACGACAAACTATTCTGCCTTATCAGGTCGATTTGACGGAAGAGTGACTTTTCAAATGTTGGCAACACTTTCGTTACGGTGATTATGTTGTTGGCTTCCGCCATGTTTCTGATGTCTGCCATCAAAATTTCATAGAAATCTGATAGATAGGTTATGTTTTGTACTCACTTAAAGAAAACCATTTTCGTTGTTGTGTAAATATGAAAAAAAAGAATTGATTGATTTGTACGTGGCTTTTTGCTTTTAAAAGTAGCAATATGAGCACGGATGATGTAGGACATCATTTAATGTAACTACTGCAGAAATGGTTAATTAAATCCATGCTCTTGTAGTTAGCAATCGTCGATTGATGGTACATGAGATAGCCAATGTAGTAAACAATTCAACCGAACGCGCGCTCGCATTATAAATTCAAGAAAGGCTTGAAACGTAAATAAAGAGAATTTTTACGTCAATATATGACAGTAGATGGAACTTGGATACACAATTATACTCCAGTAACAAAAATACAGTCGAAGCAGTGGACTTCTTCCTAGAAGCGTGTCCTTAAAAAGGAAAACAGTCGTTCACCAAATCGCCCTCGTAATTCGCTTGGAAAAATTAAAAATTCTTCTATTCTCCACACTTCGAACTTCAACTTCAGATACAATAGTTTCCAATAAGCCACAGTAGTTTGTTTTAATCAACAATACAATCAAGTTGAAATAAATGTATAAGTGTATTTTTCCGATAAGGCTTTTCTTTCTTAAAGACTCGACTGTTAAATTGTACGACATAAAATTCCCCAAATTCATTTTCGGAGCCATCCAAAAATAAAAAATATAAAAAGGCCGAGTTGCAGTGTTTCACATGTTTGCCAGTTGCACGAAGAGTGTACCAGCTTCTTGAATCCTAGCCAACTTTGTCTAAACCACCTACATACATCAAAACGAAACGGCAAGATGTGTCAGTTTCATTTTCGTCTCAAAATCGCATCGAAATAAATTTCCATTTCTGTATTTCGCAAGTAAACATTTTTGATTTATTTTCTATCACAAGGTTGTTCTTTTTCCCTTTCAATTTTGCACCGGAGAGGAAAACTGGCTTTTCTAAAACGTGCTTCTACTTGACTGCGGATTATCTCGCTCGAAGGCCGCTTACGTAAACCATGAAAATGCCATCTAAAAGTGTACCGCAAAGCCTTTCCGACACTTCAAGAGAGATAAAACGGTCGAAAACTTCTAACGGAAGCATGACGTAAAGCGCCGACACTTTACAATTATCGTTGCTCTATCGAAAGCAACCGCCGAGACCATTCATCGGTTCGAGGTTTGTGTATAGTTCGGCATTCTCGTAGCGGCAGATATGCCCGCAATGCATGCATATCTACGTGAATAAAACGGACGGCAGGAGTCCCCTACCTCACTCGAAACGAGTGTTCGTTATATTTATAAACACCGCGTGTACTCTTACGAATATTGGAAGCGGGTATGTACGCCATGTTGAATGTGAAAGTAGCTTACTATGCTTGTAGTAATAGTACGCGTAGCGACAGCACGCACTCGGCGACGCAATCCCCATTGTAATAGGATCTACAATGGGCGAGGTTATCGACAGTGCTAAATACGCGCCATATCGCCAGTGGGGGCATTATTCGCGTCATATTTTTAATGGTCGTGTAGTAGTTTATACAGAATCATTCAGAAAAATTGATCACACTCGATTTCGACGATTTTATTTCGTTGATATGCATGATTCAGGAAATATTTTCGATTTAGATCATTGTTGGATGGCTGTTTGATAGTGCACTAAAAAGTAGTCTAGCGCGCTTGAAGACAAAAAAGTTGTTCGGAACAATGTATACGTGTTACGCAATAACCATGTGTCACTGTGGATCCAACTCCATCGACACTTAAAAATATAAAAGGGTGAAAGGGCGATAAGATAATCATTTTTCATGAATAAATTCTTTAATAGTTATTTATGTATCAAGTGAGTAAAGTAATTATTTTTTTCACGAGTAGAAAAGTTCAACGCGTGAAGAAGACGCTTTACTCACGAGTTTCATAGTTTTTCAATGTCCGTGGCTTTAACCCATCTTTGCCCAGTGTTCCATGAGTGGAACATTTTTTGTTTCGCTACCCTACCCTAAATCGAGCGATGATGTTACCTCTACCACTTTTAACTTCTTAGTATATGGCGTCTACTAGATTTGTAAAGTATAAGTTTTCTGCTCCGTGAGTCAGAAGTTGTAAAAGTGGTAGTTTCAATTTGCAACTTTTTGACAACGATGTCGTCTAAAAAGTAGCTAATTTTTACATTCTCAAGTTACATTTTTCTTTTGTGAAATATTTGTTTTATTATATTCACATATGTATATATCATATAATCCATAGTTATTATAATTGTCTTTCGTTTAATGTATGTGTACTCATTTTTTGCATTGTATCATGCATGTTTCAAAATTGGTTCTAATCGACATAAATAATTAGACCCTTAACAGCTGAAGAAGTACTTGCAATTGTGAAAGTAAGTGGCGCAGGAAGGCCTAACAGACTGAAGGAAATTTCCAGTAGAGTTACGGATACAATTAGGTTTGATCGCACTGATCGTTGGATGGTAAATGCACCTAAGCAAAATAGATTGCGTTATGCAAGAAAAATTCCACCAAACAGTGGGAGAAATTGGTGGAAGTTAATTTGCATGAACAATGTTCAAAGACTTTCCTATTCGTTAATTCTATTTATTGTAAATTTGATTGAATATTGAATTAGGATTTTAATTTTTTTTTAATAATTCTTTTTCCGGAAAGAACCCTTATTTTCCCAGTGACATCAAAAACCAACGAAATATATCAAAGAATTTTGTGAGTTGTTCACAAGTATCTTTTCTTCGCATTTGATTGAAAAGAAAACTTGAAAAAACTAAGAAAAATAACCCGGGCAAAAATGGGTTAAATAAATTCGATAAAAGCTTCATTTAAATTTTTTATGTGGTAAAAGTAATATTAACGGTACAGTTTTGAGGATTATTGATTTGAAGTCAAGAACTTATACTATTATTAGTACTTGAACTGGCAACATTTAACGAGTTTAAAGGATTGTGAGCAATTAAAACGTTATTTGAAGTCGAACGAGTCGAACTAGCCCTGTTAAAATTTTGTCGACGGAATCCATTTTATTTTGCAATGGGTTAAGTTTGGTTTCATCCGATCAGAGAATATTTTGCCACTTGCTCACTGGCCATTCAACACGCTCGTGGGCGATTTGCAATCTTGTCTTATATGCATTTGCTTTAGGCAGAAATGGCATTTTCCGCACAACTTTTGTCTGGTATTTGTTTTCTTGTCAGCATTTTTCGTATTGTTGAGGTATCAACATCAAAAAAATACTATTTTTTAACGCGGAAGGCAAAAGGGTTCTTTTCTACATGGGGCAGGATTCGTCTTTGTAAAAATCCTGTTATTTTAGGCTTACTCATCTATTCTCTGATTTTATGGAGTATTGAATGGCATTTTCAATCATTTTTTTGGCACGCAACTATTTCGGCTTTTACCGTTTTTACTGAAGCCCGTTTTATATTATCATATTAAATTGTACGTAAAAATTGAATACTATTTTGTTATACAATATAAAAGATTGTACTATTTTTCTGTGCAAAATCCTATTTGCATACTAAATGTTTTGACTTGCGCCTGCTCACTAGTCTGCATTGCACGTATTCCATTCTAACCTCATTTTCGTATGTTTACGTCTTGTCCAGTCCTGTCACAGTATAAAATAAACGTGGGTTTATACATTACACTATGGGTGCGTCAGCAAATGTTTTTATTGAGCGTTTTACTAAAAGTATTAGTGTTTTTAGCTAAGCATAAAATTACTCTTTTTGGAGGTTATTAGATATATTTGTAAATACTGTGTGATACTGGTGTACAATTTGAAAGGATGATGTAGCATGGCACAGAACCATAAACAGAATTTTTGTACAAGTTCATATTACATATGTAATAGCCCTGCCGAATGATGGGGTCTAAATTCATACAATAATCTTGTACAAAAGACTGGTCAAGCGTTTTACATTTGACTATAAAATAGTATTCAACTGTTTGGTACAATTTAATATGATAATATAAAACGGGCTTCAGTAAAAACGAAGATTGAAGATCTTGAAGCTTAAGATTTTTATTATTTTTTGCAGTCAGGACTGCATTGCTTGGCTGTATTTCTGAAGAAATACTGAAATTTTCCTGAAGAAGTAGGCGGTATCATCACACACACGGCAGAACTTTCAAGCATGGACGCCGGTCGTGAAAGTCGACGAAGACAATTTAACAGTACTTCATTATTTTAACCTGCTCGATCCCAACCAACCCAAGTCTTCACCAAAACGTAATTAACAATGGTCGTAAATTGTTTCTTCATGCCATTGTTTCGAGATAGATCGCAAACAAAAATCACCTCAACAAACGCTGCGAAATCGAAGCCGCAACAGGAACATTCGTGGCATTTTTGAGCGGTTTCGTCACGACGCGTGCGGCCGCTTTCACTCCTATCGACATTGAGCGAACATGCCGCTCTCCTTCGACGATACACAACAATAACAAGATCGCAAAGCGTGCACTATCCGGAACTTTTACCGGTCGGTCGCGGGATAGGCGAGCGGGCGGACGGGCGGTCGATTCCATTCCGCGTGGGTGTGAAGCCGCCGAATATCGAGCTTTTTCCGCCCGCCGTCGGCCCGCCCTCGTCGCACCACCGCGCGCGCGGCGTCGTTGTGCCGTTGCGCTTTCCGTTTCCAGGACATCTCGCGACCCCGTTGATTGCGGGTCGCGCACCGCTCTAGGAAGCGTAATAAAGAGTTAACCGCCCAACAACCACCACCGAAGCACACGGAGTACGTGTGAGAGCGTGTGCGTCAGTGTCGGTGTTAAAGAATTTCACACGGAATGAAGGAGGGTCGCTGAACTCTCGCATCTCGATTGTTAAATGCGGCCGTGACGTTGTTTGCCGATTTGTTGGCGAACGCTGCGCGTCTGTGATTTCGTTTTTTGATATTAATTTACACTTTCAAGGATACGTGTCTAGGCATATGCAGTGATGAGTGATAAAATAAGAGTCGCTCACAGTCGTTGATGATTTTACTTCTTTTTATATTACTTGTACAAACTGCCATGAACTAACTGTATTTTATTGATCACTTCCCATATAAATATTATTACGTCATATTTGACAAAAATTGCGCGTTAGTGTTTTGAATATCACTATCAGCATACTGATAGTGATAGAGTCAACGAAAAAGGACTATTTGAAACTTATATTTACAATAAATAAATTTGAAGTTACGTTAGGAATTAAACATAATTTAGGCTTAAGAATGGAAAGAGCCAAGCAGTGCAGTTCTGAATGCAGGACGACGATAAAGGCCAGAGACAAATAGCCGAAATAATTGCGTGTTCCAAAAAAATGGTCGAAAATGCCATTAAATATAGAATAAAAGCAGAGAGTAGAGCAACAAAAGCCTAAAATAACAGCATCTTTACAAAAAACAATCCTACGCCACGTTAAAAGGACCCTTTTGTGTCGCCTTCCGTGCGTTAAAAAATAATATTGTTTAGATGTTGATACCTCAACAATAAAGAAAAAATGCTGAAAAAAGCAAATTGCGGGCCAAAATTGCCCGGAAAGTGCCATTTCTGTCTAAAGCAAATCGCTCAAGAACGTGTTTAATGACCAGTGAGCAAGTGGCGAAATATTCTCTGGTGGGATGAAACCAAAGTTAATTTATTTCAGCCTTTCTATACGAAGAAGCCTCCAAGACCGAATTCCTCCCCCTGGGGATGTTTCCCATAACGATAGGTTTCCTATTTTGGATTGATGAACGTTTTTTCAATACATAAATATTCCCAATGACCCTATGATCCCTTACGCTGAATAGAATTTGCCGCCGTGATGGGTGTTTCAACAAGATAACGATCCAAAACAAACATCGAAGTGGGCTAAAGAATGGTTTCAAAGAAGTGATGTTGAGGGTTTAAGCTGGCCTGCACAATCGCCAGACTTAAATCCTATAGAGAACTTGTGGCGAGAAGACAAAAGTGGCTCTGTGAGGCAAAAATCCAAATAATAAGTTATGTCGTCTTGTAAAGGTCGCATGGGAGAATGCCACGACGTGCCAAAAACTGGTGAAGTCAATGCCCAGACATTGCTTAGTTGTTATCAAAAGAATGGTTACTCCACTAACTATTGAGATAAAATTAATGATAACTTTTGACATCACAGCACTCGATTGAAATGAATTAATGGCGTTTGGCACTATTTTTAATTCGCAGATAAAGGAAGACAGTCTGAAGTTTTTTTTTAACTTTAATTACTACATTAATTTCCAAACATGCTCTCCTGTTGTTGTAAAATTTATTACTTGGAAAACTTACGGGCTAGGGAAGGCTTCTATTTCATCGCACACCACTGTATGAACAATAATGTATATACAGTTTGAAAAGCTAAAATACTCTGTACCTACTTCTGTATTATTTTAACTGGTGATCTATATGCATATTTCTGCAGATTTTAAGCAGAAAGAATTAAAGAACCATCCTTTTCTATACCGAGCTTGAAGCAAAGATGTAATATTTTACGATGCTGACTTGGCCACGATTGCAATTGCATTACTACTAATATTTCAGATAAATTTATATCTGTTTGATGTAAGGCAGTCACCGCAAATTCACATTCCAATGCAAAGCGCACTTAGCTCTAGCAACGATTTACGCAAGAGCAAGATTCTTCAACCAATTTTCAACATATCAATATAAATTCATGGGGGATACTTGGCAGCCGAAGTTTTTATCCTTACCACACCAACTTGAATACGTATTTCAACTACAACTACAAAATTAGAAATTCGAAACAAAAAAGAACTGAGAAGAATGTTTGGAGGAAACCTGACAGAGGTAGGATAGGAGCGAAGAACACAGAACTGTATGAATTGTTTAACGAAGCATCTGTTAGTGGTTTCATTAAAGCAAGAAGAATGTAATGGCCTGGTCACTTGGTGAGGATGGATCGCGAGAGAGAGGTAAAGGAGTTAACATGGAAGGCACCGAAGGGTAGGAGGAAACGTGGAAGATCTAGAAAACGTTGGAGAGAAGCTGCGGAGGAAAATCTGAAAGAGCGTCCATAAGTGGAGGAAAGGGACAAAAGACGGGAGAGGCTGTTGCCATCTTACATAAGAAATTCTTTGAATTTTTTCGGATGAGGCAATGTTTTGTCTCAAATTGTCGGAATTGCAGGTATTGGAGTCGGCTAAATTCTCATTGGATGGTTGAGGCGCATACTAACGAAGGCAGAAATTAAATATGTGAGTTGGAATACTTTAAAACAAAATAGTAGGGCTTTCCTTTTTGAAGGATCCCTCACAGGAGCAATATATTTGCAGTTTTTGCGGAATAACCTCGTTCCAACGCTTGCAGCTACTTTTACAAATGACAATGATCCAGATCTCCCAGATGTAACCATAATAATATAAGCTTGCGTATTGTCAAGAAGTCGGTGGATGGCAGTTCGAACATATTCTACTTTTATACAGTGAGTTCGGCAATGAAAAGATTATTCAAAATCAAGAAAACAAATTGGGGGTTGATATTTTGAAAAAACTTAATTATTACTCAAAAACAACTGATGGTTGCAAATCGAATGACATACAAAAATGTGTATTTTTATCAAATAAAATCGACCTGTTCAAGGATTTCTTCCAACAAAATTTTGTTTCGCTTTTACTGAATTTATTCCACACTTTAGGCGCGCACTGTATAAATTTCAACTACAATTATCTTACCGCCCTCAGTTCAGAAATTGAAAGAAAAATGGTATCCAGCATCAATAATGATAGCACTCCTCTATCGATAGCATTTTTAACATATCCTATATTTGAGAACATCCAAATTGGTGTGATAAGGGCAAGAATCAACTCACGAGGAACTCGTTCTAAACCATCATCTTTTCTACTTATATATCGCTCGTAAATTGCCACCTTCTTTGTGGCCACAAGATTCCAAACATGACTGCTTTAATTAAAACGTAGTAAATCGGTGAGGTAGAAGACATCAAAAAGCACGCAGTGAAAATTTCCATCACGTTTTAATACAAAAGCCTACATTTCTTTAAGAGGATCTTGTAATACCGGTTATTCGACGATCACAAGAAAAAAAAATAATTACTAAGCCCATCGCGTCTTACAAGACTCAAAGCAACACTTGATCCTAAACGAACACACCCAGATACACAAACCTCCAATCGAAAAAAAAACCCGTCAACTATGTAGTTAGTTAGTAGAAGACATATTTTGCGCAACGGTCGCTTTCACGAGAAATACGCGCCTATCCATACGTGTGTGTAGATCTAAAACCGGGGTATCTAGGTGAAAATGTACTTAGAGAACCGGCGCGCGATTTTTTCTGAATGGCACACATAAATTCCATTATACATAGACGTTCGTAGTAGATACAAGCGAGCTATTCGCCCACACTATCCACAACAGGCGGTCGATCAAACCCGTTTCGTTTACGTCCAGTATCCCCCTTCTATCGTCGAACTTTTCTTATTGCGTGTGTGTGTGTGTGTGTGCCGTGTCGCATGCGACCCGAGCAACCTCATGTTTCGGCGTGAATCCGCAGGCTCCAAGGCCGAACCGGTTATAAGACGATAGGTGATTTCGTTCAGAGAGAATTAGGTACATTGGGAGAGGATTCTAGTATGTGTGTCTTACGGCATAATTGCATAATTGCGTTATCGGTTCGTCTTTAACTTTTATCTGTTTACTTTGATAAAAAGTAAACAATATCAAATCTCGAATAATCCGCGTAAAATTCGATATTTACTTGTTTCTACATATTGAGAACGGAAAAGATAATGAAGGAATGATGAAAATCGATAAAAAATGTGCCTGGTAGAGATCGAGGGGTATAAACGTTGAAAATTGTATTTTTCTAATTTTCGAAGGTACCTATGATTGAGGAAAGTATACCCCAGAAGATTGCGGTTTTTAACACGACGTTGTTTTCTTTTTAAAATTTTATGAAATATAGGGTGGTACTGAAAAAACGGAAATATGATAAAAGCCCAGGAAAAACAGAGATACTTAATAATATTCGAATTTTATCAATGGTGTTAATAACTAATAAAATTATTGATGCCTTTTACGCTTTATAACGATATGTATTTGGAACAAATTATGGAGTTCACGATGCTTATGAATAAAATTGAGGCATTACTAGTCTATGTAAATCAAAATACTTAGCATAAAATATGTGTGGTAGTATTGGAATTTCGTCGTCGTCACTGTCGCTTGATCAAAAATATTTGGACTTCGATAAACCATAAGCTAACAGATTGCCCACAAAGTAGTACCGCATATTTGTAAAACGAATGTTCAACTACAATTATTATCTAACAATTGGTCTATGTGAAGCAAAATACTTAGCATAAAATATGTGTGGCACTATTGGAATTTCTTCGAATGTCACTATCGCTTGATCAAGAATATTTGGACTGCGATAAACCATAAGCTTAAAGATTGTCCACAAAAGTAGTACCGCATATTTGTTAAATGAATGTTCAACTACAATTATTATCTTGCGGGGCTCAACCCTGCCTGGATAGATATTAATTTCTGCCATTTTTCTATTAAAAAAATAACAATCAAGTACATCGTGGAAATTAAAAAATTACTATTTGTAAATGCTAATAAAGTAACATTTCTGTAGTAGATACGACAAAATATTATTAAGAAAAATTGTTCGTAAATGAAAACAGTAACAGTAATAAAATTGTACCTCTGCCCACTTTGATATTTAATTTCTTAATTTTTAACGACATATGTACCTTCCATGTCGAAGATATTGAAAAAATTCGTTAATAAATGTTGTTCTGAATGGTCATTATGCAAGTGTGCAAAATATCAACAAGATCGGTTTACTTTCATTAATTTCTGTCAATATTTCATTTAATTTAAATTAAACAAACTTAAACAAAATATCGAAGTAAACTTAGTACTTCGAAATTTTGCATTCTTCTTTTCGGTTTTCCTTTACAAAGAACTTTTCTTAATAATATTCTCTAGTATCTACTACAGAAAATGCACTTTACTATACGGTTTATAATTTCTTTTTTATTTATAAGAAGTAAAAAAATGACATTACTTTATATCCCAGCAGGGCTGACCGTAACAAAATAAGATTTTAACTCAAAAAATTCGAAGAACTTTTAACCTATTCATGCACCTATCCGGGGACACACTGTATATGTATGTGAATTGTACTCGACTATATGTTAATTCAATTCCCTCAGAATAATCATAGGAACCTCTTTCCCGTTCTTTTCTAGAACTAACTGTAGGCTTTGAAGCGCTTAAATATTTAACGAGCTATTCTCGAAAATCGTTTCCAATCACCACCATCCATCAATAATTGAAAATTGGATTTTTGACAAGTCAGTCATTTTTGTTTTATTGAATAATAAAACAATTCAACATCAACAATCATTCCCAGCGATAGATTCTGTTAGTTATTAGCGCTTAATTAACCAGTACTAATTCAACGTTAAGCGCATCGTCAGGTAGAAATTAACTAAATCTTTACGATTATATTTGCAATTTTCGAAATATGTATCCTATAGTTGAAATCTTGGGCGAATGAAAAACAGAAGTTTAAGTAAAGTAAAAATACTAAAACCTGATATTTGGTGGAATTTTATTTTTGCTATATAAATACTTTTGTGACATGCTGTACATTACTTGCAAGTAAAAATTTGTCACCACGATCGCGCAATATACGAAAGTTTCATCCTAAATCGGGCGAATTAAAAAAACAATAACTTTATTACTACAAAGCAAAATGGTACCGCTTACAACAGCAAAAGAAAAACTAGGAGAGGGGGGGACAAGGATATCCATTAGTATTTCCAAGCACGGTTCGGTGCTCTACGTGCTAGGAGTGCGTAAAATTAGTAAAGATGGAAACAGTTAAATAAATATTTGGCCGGTTTCGTTCTGTGTCAGAAAAACGATAACGAAAATTATGATAAGATAATTCGTTTCGCTGATGGTATGACGCCGGGTGCGAACCGGAGAACCATAAAATAATGGCATTCCAGCTGTCTCGAATTACGATACGGCGCCCATAAGCACGGAACGGTTGCATTTGAATGGAAAAATACAGCCGCGCGCTACTTTTGAACTTTATCCTTGGATTTTGTTCGTTAGCCGTACGTATAGAAAATCGCCGGCGATGGAAAAAGTAAGGTTAAAATACTTTCGTGAATTTATGTACGCCCCTATATAAATTCACAACCAATTTCTAACTGAGTTTTGGAGTGATTTGGACGGAAAAAACAAACAAAAATTATTTCGTTTCCGTCCAAGATAGACATGAAGATTTCCTCAATACTAGAGAATTAATAATAATAAAATATGTGTAAATCCATGAAAAATATTGCGCAAAATGCAATAAAACGCTCGCCCATTGCTGTTATAACTAGACCACGGATGTTTCTAGGCGATCGAAGATTATTTGATGGGCCCCAGTTTGAAAAATCAGAGATGTTTATGTCATGCATTCGTAAATATGAAGAAATCATCCGTTCGATACTGTGAATCTCGTTACTCATGTTCGGACTTTTAGTAAAAGTATCTGATCTATGTCTTATACAGTTGAGCAGCACGTTACTGCACCTAAACTATACACTTACTCACATACTTGTAAGCAATATTCACGCCCTATTATTCATCAAGTCATCATTCTTACAAGTCACTCACGGGTGGCGTTTATCCATTGAACCTCACCTCAACAGTAGTTTAGCAGCAAATATCCCACCAAGAGATTTGATTCGTACCTCGTATGTGAGCACCTAAAATACTCCTAGCACTAGTTATAACGTAAAAATTGATTTACGGATATACGGATTCAGATGATTAACGATGACATCATCAACGAGGAGTGACTTTTATTAATGCAACGAAACCTGTCACGTACTCAAAAAATCACGTATTCACGTAGCCTTGGCTTGCGGAAAATAATTATAAACATTTATTCCGTTTATGGATGATGTCTAATGTGAACATACACGGTGATAATGTTTTGCGAAAATAACAAAGAATAAATTGCGTGATAAGTGACACGACAGATTTCTGTCCTAAGTCCAGAGGAAGCGATAAACGTACAAACATGTGCTGTCAAAATAAAGTAGTTGATCATCTTAAAATATCGACTTGTTTTAATATGTAGTTTTATATCATTGACTTTGAATTAAACATTAAATACCTAACAATAATTTCCGTTGTAATTATTTTGTTTGAGTTTCTAAATGCCTAAAGAAATCGCTAAGGAAAAATCAGTGGAAAATCCTACACTCCTCTAAAAAATAAAATCTTGAATAATTATGATGGGAGATGGATTATGAAAATAACGAGAGAAAAATCTAAAAATATCTTGGTATTTCAAATTTGAAGAAAATGGTAGAAAGTAGAGTTGCCAGTTCTCAAACGATTTCAAATTTAAGAAAACAAAAATATGATGGAAGGAAGTGCATCAAAATAGCTACTAATAAGCCAATAGAATCAGAAGATTATTTCGCAGATCTAGATTCTCAGAAACCGCTCATAACTCTCGAATTCACCAAAAAATTGTCCACAACACTGAAATTCCTAAAACCCGGTCATAATCCCAATATTACCTCAAACAGTCCGCAACGCCCAGATCTTCAAAGAACTGCCTAAAACCACCGAATTCCTAAAAAAAACCGTCCACAACTCCCGAATTCGCCTCGCATTTTCTGAAATAGTCCAGAACGACCAGATTCTCAAGAACCGCTCAGAACTCCAGAATTTCTAAATAAAAACCGCCCAAAACGCCGCAGTTTTCAGAAAACCCCCGCTCATAATCCCTACATTTCCCATAAACAGTCCACAACACCCAGATTTTCAAATACTGTCCACAATTTCCAAATTTCCAGAAACTACCCACAACGCCGAAATTTCCAAAAGCAGGCCACAATGCTTGATTTTTATATACTGTCCACAACTCCCGAATTTCCTAAAGTCGCTCCTAACCTCCAAATTCAGAATACCGCTGCAAAGAGCAAAACATTTAAACATTCATCGTTTCATACTTGAGGAGAACTTTTAACGTCTCTACTTAGATCATGTAAATGTCGTTAAAATTTTATAAAGAAAAACTGCGTTTGATCTAAAATATGCGATCTTTGGGAAAGTCAAAATCCAATTCACAGATTGAGAATGGTCATGGGCGTAGCTAGCGAGGGGCAAGGGTGGGCATTGCCCACACTAGAAAATATAATCAGCTGGCCGGCTGCCTCCCCTAGAAAAATCCCTAGCTACGCCCATGAGAATGATCAGCAATTCTTCTATTGTATGCTCTTAATGTGTGATCCAAAATTTGGCCAAACAACAGATTTAAAGACAGAAAGAAATTACAGTCGAACGTCCTTAAGTTAATTTTTCTATTCGATTTAAGGACAAATCAAGTTAAAGAAACCTGTTAGAAATGGCATTCTAGGGCATATTCAATGAAGAGTTCGAGTTTTTGTAAAAACGAAATTCAAATTTTTGTAAGAACGAAGTGCGAATTTTTGTAAAAATAAAATTCGCGGTTTTGTAAAAATGAAAATCGAGTTTTTGTACCAACGAAATCCGAAGGTTTGTAAAAACAAAATTCGAGCTTCTTCCAAAACAAAATTCGAATTGTGGGAGTACCGAATGCATACGCCAATAAAATTGCAAAACACGTCGGCTTCTGAGGTAAATTTTCAGATATTCGGGATGTTGCGCCCCCAAAGACATCTGTCGAGGTCAACACGTTAAAATTAAATTGTGGTACATATTTATGAGATTATTTTAGATGTGGCAACAGCGTATAATTAATTTTCATTAATTTTCCCGTTGCTTTGTAGCCATCCTCTTCATTTCCATTCGATCATCGACAGGTAGGTAGGTTTCTAATTAAAACTAAAAATTCTTTCGGTGTAGTGGCTTTTTAATTAACACTTTAGTGACCGCTAATACAACAATTGTATCCTGGCACGAACTGACCTGCGGCCTGTAATGTATTAATATAACCTAATTTCCAAAACGTTGACATGGTGAAAATTTGTTACATCAACTGAAGGCTATTTGACCAAGAGAATTTTGAGTTTTGATTTAGTATACTTGGCCAAATATACAGTAGACCTTCCCTAACTCGAAGCTCTTCATATCGAATTGAACGTAGCGTAATGTAAATTGCTGAACGCAAAATGAAAGTTGCCTAAATTTCCTATAACTATAAAAGTTTGCAAACTCGAATTCTATTTACTGGCCCCTTGGGGATTCGAACTAGGAAAGTTCCAATGTCAATTTTTTGACGATTCACTTAAAACGCACTTATTCTAAATAATCCATGATACAATCAAGTTTGACATATCCAATCTAGCTGAAGATTTAGTCAGATAAATATAGCTTCCAAATTGATAGTTATCATTTATACAATAGTGTTTTGTGCCCAAACTCTCGTCGACTATGATTATCCACAAATCTTTACTTTCGAATTTATTACATCACTGCCAAAATAATTTGGAATCATCAATGTAAATTCTTCTTCCTCTCTCCTTCGTCTTCAAACACTTTCGGGTTTACCTCAACGAAATTTTGAAAAATATCACTCTAAATATCGCAAGTCCAAATGGCGGAACGGGACCAGAAACGATCGTCCCGATAGATGAGACGTCGAACGCGACCGGCAGCACCAGATTCGTTTTTCCGCTTGCTCGCCGACCTAACTTGAACGCGGCACAAGTCGGTGTGAAGTCAGAGCCAGCAATGGAGCAGCAGTCAGCCAGCCAGCCAGGCCAGCCAGTGTGTAGCATAGTAGTAGAATAGTAACCACCGCCCCCAACGTTGGCAGTGTACTGAGCGGTGTACTCTGGTGCGATACCGCTCGTTGTACTAGGTCAGGGTCTGTGTATATTCCTTTCCCCCTCTCGCGCTCACCAATCCTCGTGGCAGGACACATTACGTACACGCCGCTTCTACTATCTACTGAGGAGAAGGCCTCGGTCACCGGTTGGCACCCACGGATCCAAGCTCTCCGACTAGGTCGCGTTTTCGCCCCGGTATCGGACAAAACTGCGATCAAAACGAACACTGACGATCGTCCGGATTCCAATTCGCAAGAGGAATCTTATCAATGCGTTACCTTGGTGCGATCAAAACATGTTACCTCCTCTCGCACGAGAGGCGCATGGCAAAACTTGACCCGAAACATATGATTCATTATAGTGCATTGATCGGACGAATAAACAATGCAAAAGTCATGCCGTATACGGAGCGCTTTCGATGGATCCTGGCTTCATGACCATCTACCCGATTCATGATTTTTTTAGCAATTTTCGAGAGTCAGGAATGTTTCGATAATAATTGGGATTTTCGTTTAATTTGATCTAAACCATTACAAGGAATTTATTTTGGGAAAGCATAGAATTTTGATGGGATATTCAGATCATTTCAGGCATTAAATTTTAACCTGATCACTTTGCAGGCGAGGCAAAAATGTTTAACCTAATGCATAACTTAATGGATTTCTAATTTCAATAGCTTTGTTTGCAGAGTAATCACAAACTAGTCAGATGTTATTTTATTGGCTAAGGCAAATCTGAAACTATCCTCAAATTGATATCGCAGCATACTGATTCTGAGTGCTCTGATTAGTTGCCGATTCCTTCTGCGAACAGTACTGATAGATACTAAAAATGCAATTGTTTAAACAATTTTGCAATATAAAAGAACAAATCACAACAAACACGATTAAAGAAAATTACAGCGAGAAGGAATCTTTTGAAGAAAGAAAAATGGGGTATCTGCTAATCCAAACAATAATCTACAGAGTGAGCAATCGCAAGTGTCCCAAGTTGGCAATACTAAAGACGCTAAATGTGAACATTTTTATCTTTAAAAGATTTTCGACCGTGTCATTTCTTTGTTTTGATAGTTTTCTCATGGAAGATGTAACCCACATTTTAATAGATGCTGTTACTACTGAACAACGTGCTCTTATTGTTATGTCAATTTCCAAGTGATATACGAATTATGTTAGAAAACTCAAGTGGAATAATTATATTCCCACGATCTTACAATTAGAAAGAATGCGAGTTGCAACGTGGCATAGCAATAACTAGAGCTTGTTAAAACGGTGAATTATATGTTATCATTAAGTAGTGTAAATCGGACTGACGCTGTCACTCCTCCGAATTTTATTATTCAATGATAATTCAATAATGATGAATAATAAAATTCCTCCATGTTTCACTGCAACTTTTAAATGTTGCGGTTTTAGCTCCTCATTGGATTCCACCAAACCATAACTTTTGCTTTTATCCAGGAAAATGACGTCGTTCCACCATGTTTGGTCACATGCTCTTTTGCAAAATTCAATCTTAACCTTTTAGTATATTCATTTGTGAAATCTGACCAGTATGAACTTATCATCGCTACTAATTAAAAATTTCAAGTCACGTGGTGGTCACATACGACTGCTCCGTACATGACTCTCTACAAAACGACCTTAAAAGGTGCGTTTATTGGGCAGCTCATAAAGATGCTGTGCAATAGGTTACTAAGGAAGTACCAATTGCATTGTCATTGCACAGCTACTTGGTGAACTGCCTAATAAGCACATCTTTGAAGGTAGTTTTGTAGAGGGTCATCTAGATTATTCTTTGAATGAATTGTTTGGCTCTCGTAAATAGTTTTAAACAAATAATAATGAATTGGAATTACTTCGAATATCAAATTATTTTCCTACGCGAAACAGTTTTCTTAGGATAATGTAAAAAAGATGTATAAGTTAGTAAGTGGTCGCAAATACATTTTGATGGGAATATTTCAAGAATTGCATCCACGCCTTTATGATACATTGTTTCAAATCATATTCTGCTCTAAATCTCTAGAACCTGACAGCGTAGACAACAACATTACTTAACAATTATGTATTATTATCCTTTATGAACTTTGATGAGTTTGACTGCATTTTTAGTTCATATTTTAATCAAGTGCTAAGAAAAAGGATATAATCAAGTCCACGAAAGATCTATCTTCGTAAGTTCCCACGGCGCGTGGCGGAGGTATCAATGATTGGAGGTCGTTTTCAGTTCTGCTTGATGCAAATGGTTGAAGTTTCGCTGTTCACATTCCTAATTTTAGAAGCGTTGTAGCAATTATGATCTTACACAAATGTTATTTTAAACGAGCATAACAACGAAACAATTAAAGGTGATACAATCTAATTAATAAAAAAAACAATAACATAAGAAAATTAGGTAGATACTTAAGTACATACTTCGTTTATCTGTCACACGTTAGATTTTAAATTATCGTTGCTTCAATTGGTTGGAAAAATCGTTCAAATTTCAGTTCAAATCTGTAAGCGTGTAAAATAAAAACTTATCTAAATGTGTTGGCTAACAAACGGATTAAAATACGCACGTATAAACAATAAATTTTATCTCCGTACATCCACGTTATGTAAGCTATCATCTTAATCGAGCCAACACGTTTAAGACAAACAACGCGTATAGATCTGCCGTTACAAAATGGCAACTGATAATTCAAATTCCTCCAACGATATATTTGTACATCCGACATTCCAGGACGATGTTTAGAAAAACGATACCCATAAATATATGTATAGCGGGTCGTTCAATTTATACAGTTGCTGGATAATGTAGGTTTGCATATCTACAAATAAACTAACTAACAAGTAAGACTACGTTGATGGTAATATAATATAAATACAGAACTGAAAACGAACAGCTTTCACCTTATAGAAGGGAAAAACCCATAAAATTCTTCGGACGAAAAAAAAAAATTGGAATAGGCAAACGAGCTTTTAAATTGCGCAATGTCTTGTATTGTTACGATACCTACGTCGCTCGACGATATCGAGTTGAACGACGATCGTAGAATACAATGTACGTATGTAGTCGCGTTTGATGCTATTTTTTACGGTTACGTTTGCAGAAACTTTCTTGAATATGTATGAACTCGTATTGTTCGGATGTCTTGCCCGCGGATGCTGAAGTGAAAGAAAATTCTGTTATGTAGACTTGCATATTCGAAAAGGTAAGGGTAAGGTAAGGTATCTACGTTCCTTTATGGATACGTTTATAAAAGAATTCAAAAAGAGTAAAATTAAAATTGTAGAACAGTTTTAAGATAATCAAACTGAATGTTAAATAAAGAAATAGATTTCTTATTAAAACCTTCGTGTTTGGAAAGAATAATTTAGACGTGAAGCGCCGATTATGTGGATGTGCGTACTGCGAGTTGGTTTTGAAATACATTGCATTGTCTGCAATTTATCTATCATTCGAAACGGTCACTTGTGGTCACATTAAATAACAAAAATAAGAACGGCGTTCGGTTCATGGGTCGACTTGCAGGTACCGTCAACGGTACCCGTATTCATTGTCAATTCTTATATCTTTGGTGTTCAATTCTTAAACGCTCGTAGAATTGTGTTTATACAAATTGCGAGGAATTTCGAAGAAGAAATATATTCCTTGAATTATGGTATGAGAACGGTTTCTTATTCGTGGAAACTTCGTCCGTTGTCTACTTCTTCGTACAAATTATCTGCACACAATAACAACGGAGAGGCGAAACAAAAAATACAAAAAACATTGATCGGTAATGCTTGTGAAAGTTGTGGCGAAATGTCTCGACATATTTTTTTACTTGTTCGTATTTCGCAAGGAGATAAACACAGTATTGAAAATTATAGACCTATTGCTATAATTAACAACTTTGCTAAAATATTTGAAATCTGTCTCTACAATTCCCTTTACTCCCAAGTTAGAAGTCTTATCTCTCTCGACCAGCATGGATTCATGACTAAACGATCTACTACTTCTAATTTGACGATCATAACTCAATTTCTTTCAGACAATTTGGATAATAATAAACAAGTTGACGTCATATATACCGATCTGTCTAAAGCATTTCACAGAATAGATCACGCATTGCTTCTTATGAAACTAGACATGATGGGCTTTTCTAACAAGCCAATAGCATTTTCCAAGTCCTATTTATCTAATCGAAGACATTATGTTGCTTCCAAAGGTCACTTTTCTGATGACTTCTCTCCTTCATCTGGAGTACCTCAAGGAACTAACTTAGATCCTCTTCTAATCCTAATTTTTGTAAATGACCTATGTAACAGAATCGGCTGTCCTAAGTTATTATTTGCAGATGACCTTAAACTCTTTGTCTCAATTGATGATATTGGTGACCGCCAATTCTTACAAAGCCAGCTATCCATTGTCCAAGAATGGTGTACAAGCAACAAGTTGACTATGAATGTAACCAAGTGTAAGATTATAAGTTATTCTAGAAAGTCAAATCCGATTATATACAATTATATTCATGAAAACACAATTTTAGACAGAGCAAATTCTATAAGGGATTTGGGCGTGACTTGTTATCTAGGTTAACCTTCGGTGAACATATTACTCAAATTTCTAACTCGGCACTGCAAACATTGGGTTCCATTATAAGAACTACAAAAAAGTTTGCCTCTATCGAATCTTTGGTATTACTCTATTCGTCATATGTACGGCCTAAACTTAAATATGCCTCCATAGTTTGGTCACCTGTATATAAATATCACGTAAGTACACTTGAACAAGTTCAAAGGCGTTTCCTAAAATACTTATACTATCGTCTTCATTCCATTTATCCCACTCAAGGTTTTAGCCATGCATTACTTCTCAATATGTTCCATTTCGAGTCGCTCGATTTACATCGCAAACGAGCAGATTTAAAGTTTCTGTAAGATTTAATCCACAACACCAAGACCCTTGGAGAGTATTGATTTTGCCGTACCACGACCATCATCGAGATTTTAAAATGTATTCTATTGCCCTAGACCAGGTATGGGCAACCTCCGGCCCGCGGGCCACATGCGGTCCTCGAGTAAGGTTTGTCCCGCTACTGAATTCCCGCTACTGAATTCTTTCGTTGCATATTAGCACGGCCCGTCTAAACTTAATTCATAATGAATCATAAGCATACTACAGAAATGTTTATTTTTCAAGATTACTCACAGCATAAAACTTCTACAAAAAAGGTTGCCCATGCCTGCCCTAGACCGAAAACAAATATTCTGATTAGATCTCCTGTTTACCGAACTTGCATGACGTTCAATTCCCTATCTGATAGCAACGTGGATATTAATTATACACCATTGGAAGCACTGTTGAATTCATGCTCAGCAAATTATAACTACATCTAAAATTTTGTATTTTAGTATTATTTTGTTAAGCTTATTATCTAAGAATACTTTTGATTTTCAATTACCGGCAATATGTTTATTCTTATTCATTTTTTTAATACTTCTTCTGTGTTATTCAGATATATATATATATATAGGTATATGTATGTTAGAAATTAAGTTTGTCCTGTAAATGGAATGTTTTTCTGTTGGGTAAATATATTATTATTATTATTATTATTATTGCAACCAAACACTCCACTGGTTACAAATTCGTTTCTTCGTTATTTCATCTTTATTACCGCAGCATAATAACTACTACATAATGCTTTTCATTCCAAAAGTTTTCCCCTAAAATATCTCATTACAAGCAATCATATAGTTAACGAGTAATAAGGAAAAACCTGAAATTATATTCCACATTGATTACAAGCGAGGGTCCTACCCCTATACGAATGCTGCAATCAATAACTAAATATTAGATAAAGTAGCATGCATTTAACGGTTATAACTATCATGAGTCAAACTTGCTGAAAATTATGTAATACGATAAAATGATATTTTCGCTTTAGCATCTGAAATTAAAATTACGACTTTATCAGTATTACGATGCACCAAGAACCGCATAAGAAGAAACTGAAGGAAAAGTTATGAGTTTAACACTAGCTAAAATCAAAAGCTGAAAACTTTTACTTTGATTACGTATTAAAATTCTGCTACTCGCCCTTTGCTTATTTACATACTTTCCAACTTCTTTTCAGAACAATGAAAATTGCGTAACCGATATGGTTATGTAGTTTTGAACTAAAATTTATCTAACAAATTAATACACCTACACTAAAATTAGACTCCTCTTTTTAAGCTTATCAAGTAAGTAATCGACTAATAAAAATACAATGCAAATTGTGTAAGAACTGTCAGAAAACATTTAGGAGAACAAGGAATTAAAGATGAGATCAAACTCCTTTCGATATACACCCAAACAACGCTAATAATTAAGTAATTACAGCAAAAAAAAATAAATTAGAGAAATTTGTAGTTTAGAAAACCCTGTAGTAAAATGGTTGTTGCTTTTAGCACACCGACGTAAAAACGTAGGGCACGCAAATACGAGGGGCGCCTTTTATGTTTTTACAAACGACCATTAGGTGGCACTATTAAGATGTATCATTACTATTTTCGGAAAATTTGACATTTGTCATTGCGAAAACACTGGTAGCTTAAAAAATGACCGAGATAGATTTTGATAGATTATAGATAGACAATTTTAGTAAAGACCTAACAAAATAACAATGCATAGAATCGCTTTGTCCAACTTTTGGTAATGAAGCACCACCAGAAAAGACTGTTTATAATTGGTTTGCACAATTTCGTCCTGGCCGTGCATTCTTCAGCGATGAAGTGCATGAAGGTCCACCAAAATCGCTTGTCATTCTATTGTTGTAGGCAACATAATTGAAGAAGTTCAGCATTTAACTTACAATATAAGATATAAACATTCTTAGGCATATCGAAGACTGCAATACATTTTGCATGGGCATTTATCTGTGGAAAGGATCTGTTCCCGATGGATTTCGCTTAATTTGAGCGAGGCTCAAAAAGACTAGCGTTAATTGGTGTAAGGAAATGCCCAAAAAATTTGACCGAAGAACTACTTGATGAAACTTGGATGTATTCTTATGAATTGAATGAATTTCTTTCATTTCCCTTCTCTCCCGCCCATTTTTCCCGCTGCATTCGGATTAATAATTTTAAAAAGAAGTGAACTATAGATAGAATGACGGCACGTAAAACATCTGAAACTGCTAGCGAAAAATTAATTGAATTCAAACTAAATTTCTCAAATCCCCCTTTATTCCCACGTTTCAATAGTCTTTCTTAATTTCAAATGTCATGCGATTTCATTATCGATTTAGAAAATGTATAAAGTTGAAGTATTACCCTACTTTACGTATCGAACAAAATTGAAATGTGTACGTAAATATGGGTACTACACGGAGCTTAGATACAAATGAGACAATCTGGAGGAAAAGAAGTTGTGCACAGCAGATGTGATACATGTGACAACCAACGTGTTAATGTAGAAAAATGCAGCAAGGAAGAATGTGCTTCTATGGACCGGAACTGCCAACCGCTAAACTCGCGATTTTCAATAAACATTTCTACATTTAAAAAAGGAAATTACGTAAGTGTTTCTTCATAAATTCCAAGTAGCTAGGTAACCAACAAATATATATGGAGAATTTTTCCTTTTTTTCTTGTTAATTATTTTGAACGTGAAACTAGCTCCAAATAATTTAGTTTTAATTTCTTTTCTCCAAAGATTTTGCGAACACATAATTTTCGTTGCTTTCCTAAGGATCTTGGGAGTCCGCCGAATTTTTATCCATCGAATTCAGGCAATTTCTTTTTACAAAACTCGAGGGCAACGAACCGTTGACCAACTGCAGTCCTCTGCACCTAAAATGTTATTATAAAAAAATGGTTTTGCTATAATCATTACGTCTTATAAAGTGCTTCCTTTGTTTTCCATGAGATGTGTCGAATGAAATAAAAACATCTACAAGACACTGAAGCGGGCATGAGACTACCGGTTTTACTGATTGTCTGAGGATGAATACTGATGTACTGTCAGTTTGTTGTTATGCTTTTGGAATCCCGAAAGTATTCTATCAGTAGGTATACTGTCAATAAAAATATTAACAGTAAAATTGGTGCTATCAGGGCAAATGCTACTTACTGGTGTTATCTACTTACCCATATCCTTTTGGGAGCCTAAAAATACTGTCAAAAAAACAAAAAGCAAACAGCAAAACTGATCGTCCGAGGCCAAATACTGATGTTACATAATTTTCAGTTTACTCACATACATTTGAGATCCTGGAAAAATTCTATCAGTACATTGTCAGTAAAAATGTTGAGAGCAAAACAGATCATCTGATGCCCGCTTAAGATATGCCTATCGAAACTGGAAAAAAATGCAAGACCAGCATATCTTCAATACACATTTCAAAATTCGGAGAAATCGAAGATGTATCAATCTCTTTTTGATGGGGTGTTACTCCTTCAAGTAGATATTCCTCATCGTTATCCGAAGCAGGGTACTCTTCTTCGTCGTATCATTCATTCATACATAAGCACTTCAATTTTGACGACACGCATTGTGATCACTACACAACGTAAATTCAGAAATTATTATTTATATTACGTATATTCACGTACAATTGAAAAAGTAGGATAATATTGAGAGCGGTGCTACTTTCTAGGGCTCTACATCCCTGAGCTCTCAATGAGCGCCAAATGTGCGTGACTACAAGCATTAAATTAAGAAAAAAATGAAACCAATAAAAGAATACAACGCCAACTAAGATACTCTAATGTAATTTCAAATATCAAATGTGAAAAACCACTTATGAACTTCTTTATAAAGCTTTTTACCATATAAAAGATAATAGGAAAGCGTCGTTAACTCAGATACTTCATCGAAATTAGAAATTTCAAAAAACACACATAGAGGTACAATTTTTATATTTAGCTTTATGTAAATTTTTTCGTTTTAGGGCCCCTTTTCATATTGTTATCTGTTGATTTGCCTCTGAAGGGGGACCAATTAGGGAAAACCCTGATATGGGTATAACCACAGGTCAAGGGTATAAGCTGCGTCCATTTCGCGAGAATTTTCTTAAAAAATAATAACGTCATCAGAAATCATTTTGATCCAGACACAAAAAATTGAGATATTTAAAAAGGAACAAAAGAATAGGGGCTTTGTGAAGTTGGTACCGCAAAATAGGAAAAATCCTTGGAAATGACATATTTGTTTGACCATTTTTTTACCATGTTTGACCACAAAATAGTTATGTTTGACCACCCTTCATTATCGAGAAAAACAAATTTTTCGAATTTTTTTCAAACAATAATTGATGAGAAAATACCCCTTGCGTGTAGCAAATCGTTTGACCACGTTTGGTCACTGTGCATTATCGACCTTCGGACCTAAAATATCTACTTGGTTAAATAACTGTTAGTAATATATGATTTTTATACGCCAGGAAAAAATTCATGAGTTGGTCAAACATGGTTAAGCGTTGTTCCGCTCAGTATCAACTTCAATTCTGAAAAAAAAAAAAACTTTGGTAAATAATTTTGATATATAAATAATGTCTGTTATGCCCTAATGAACTTTTAAGCCACGGTCCAATGTGGACAAACGATTTTGTCCAGTATCGACCTTCGGACTTAAACTATCTACTTGATTGAATAATTGTTAGTAATACATGATTTTTATACATCAGGATAAAATTCATGAGGTGATCAAACAGGGTCACGCGTTGTTCCGCTCAGTATCGACTTTAATTCTGAAAAAATAACTTTGGTATATATAAATCGTTTCTGTTATGTCCTAATGAAATTTCAAGCGATGGTCACACGTGGTCAAACGATCCCGATTTTCTGGACGATTTTGATCTTAATCCTTGAATAAACTTTTTCAATAAATAAATAATTTCTGTTATTCTTAACTAAAAATTCGTGAGGTGATTAAACATAGTCAAATGATTATCTAAACGGTTTTGACTACAAATCTGAAAACATCCATTTTGCCAAACAATGTTAATTGAACTTCATCAAAATTCTAAGCAGTGGCCAAACGTGGTCAAACGATTTGCTACACGCGAGAGATATTTTATCATCGATTTTGGATGAAACAAAAATTTCTTTCTCGATAGTGAAGGGTGGTCAAACATGGTCAAAAAGTGGTGAGATAAATATGTCATTTCCAAGGACTTTTTTCTATTTTGCGGTTCCAACTTCACAGACCTAAGAACAGAGTCAAATCTAATAGTAGGACTAATGACAAAGTTTAACAAGGAAACCTCCGATAATTTCGCGACAAACTTGGCGAATATATTTGCTTCCCACTGTTACCCCCATTGCTAGACTCTAGTGTTTATACTAATAATTATGTCCATGACTGTAGATTTACATAGTTTGAGGACGTATAACGTTACGTGTGCTCGAAGAAATTGCTTGGCATATCTACTGCGGCCGGGCTAAATCCGCCAAGATAAAATACACAAATCGGTGTGCGTTAGAGCACTTAACAGGTGAGATTTGCGTCGACTTTCTTTGAACCTAGAAAGTACGATCGCAGACGCGGAACCGTTAACATTTCCACCTTTATCGCTTCGAATGTTGGTCTATAACAAGAGTCAATGCACGTGTACTGTCTGTCTCATCGAGGAGGCGGGGCTATTCTGATAAAGACTTAACCCTGACCTTGCATCTTGCACCTTCCGCACACACGAGACTTGGTGCCGGCGGTCATTGGCGCCAAAATATCCACCCCCGAAAATGGGGAGAGTCGCGGAAATGTGGGAAATTATCGGATTTATAATCGCGGACGTTTTTGTTGCCATCCGAATGTAGCGGTTTTATAATGTGACATTCAAGGTCGGCTGGTCAGACAAAACAATATAAGCAAAGATATTATTGATAAATACCTTTATCCATCCTCCGTGAGCGGTGACGAGGGAGTACAGGAGGTACAGGTCGATTTCATGGCCACTTAAAATGGGGGCTCGACGAAATGGAGTCCTGCAATCGGTGTATTATTCGTTATGGAAGCAGGAGGTAGGACCGCCATGTAAAGCGTTTAGAATACGGTGTGTAAACGGCCCTTATAAAATGACTTACCCGCGGCTCTCGTGGAAGTGCTGCAGGTCTCGCAGGAATCCATCCCGTTCTTTGGCGTACGTAGCGGGATCCTTACCAAGAATTTTGGCCATAGTAGCGCAAAATCCTTGTTTACGGCACTACACGTGTCACTGCAAAACATTGATGTTCGTCAACATGACCGATGGTGCGATGGGCCGAGCCGGAATCGTGGACGCCGCGAGATTATCAGACGGCCCCGACGTTTCGTATTGTTCACCTTCCGCACTGGGGATGCTCGCACCTCGCAGTCGCTGGCCAGGCAGTAGACGACTCCCTGCGCTAGCAAGACGTTGCACTCACTCTGACCGTAAAAATGCGCAGAACCATTGCACTCGCGATCATCGAACGTATGTTTCGAAAGAATCGGGCGAGAAAAGCCGTTTTCTTCCTATTTCTGCCTAGAATCTCCGTTAAAAACCCTCATACACCATAAAAATTCGCGGAACGAACTTTACCGTGTTAACCCATGATGCTTGACAAAACCCATTACAACATGGCTGCCGGCTCGGACGTTATTATAAGGCGCGAAATGGGGATTTTTAAGATTCGCCCAAGCTCTCCCGATGGACGCTCGAACGTCCGCCTCGCGCACAATTCATTCCTCGCCCGATTTTAGCACTCGAACGACGCCGTACGCTCACTTTGCACTCGCGAGATCGATAATAAAAATTCGTAACTTTTTGACAACACAAATAACAGTTCAAAGAAAATAACGGCGCGAGCGCCATCTGCGTGTCGTTTGCTTTATTCTAAACTGACATCTCGTCACTTCGATCTTAAAGTATCTACGAATGACATAACCTCAATTTTCACCACGACCCCGAAAAGATCGAAAGCATTCGGAAGGCTATTTTCGTCGGACACGTGCAAAGGTAAATTGTGTTCTTTCGCCATCCGTTTCCCATTCGAGCGATTTAGATGGTTTATAAGCGAAGGAAATATCACTATGGTGATACGCATTTGAAAAAGAAATGGCGTACCAAGCGCCGAACTAGGGACTTAGATCAGGTATTTGATTTTTCTTAAAAAATTAATTAATTAACACCTTTACCGCCATGCCAGCAAGTACATACTATTTGCCACATCTCTAATATATTAAAAATGCTATCAGTTAGAGACAACCTTACTACAGAGTCTTATACATGTTACACCCCCGCCTTAATAAATTTTAAAAAATTTTCAAACTCAGAATAATCAAGTTAAATGGACTGTAGTTAGTTATATATGTTTCCTAAAATTTAACTCTCGGTACATCAGGTATAAACTGGTAAAGCTATTACTGTGACGACTCTTTGATTGTTTTAATTTGTAATTTTTAGTCTGATGATGCTATGTATATATTTAGCGAAACGTCACTTCAGGTACGCATTTAATTAGTTACACCTTTACTGTCCGAGACTCCGAAGAAATAATGCCTCAAATATATTTTTAGTGCCCTGACACAATGGCTGTGTCCTGCTTTCTAGGGATTTAGGGTGGGAACCACGAGGATCTATCACCAATATGTTGCACCAAAGCACAAAGAAGTTTTGAGATGAAACGCAGTAAAGCAAATCTCACCCCTATAGCAGTTATAGTCTGTAAACAAAGTTAGGTACTTATATTGGATCTTAGAAATTCACATATAGAAGCTGACAAACAAGAACTTTCGTTGCAGTTTAGGAGTGGCAGTAGTAAATGTGTCTGTTTAGAGTTTTTACTTGTATCATCAATCTTTGTCCATAGATCCTTGTGTGTGAGACAGACGCAAACCATACTTCTTTTTACTTTAATAGGTTGTCTTTACTGGTATGTTTATCTTATATGATAGTTTTCGATCACAATTAGGTCAATTAGACTAGAGTGATTGAGTAATTAGAAAACTACTTTCACCATTCGCCGAGGTGTTTCGCGGTTATACCGCTCATCAGTGTGACTTTGTGAGAAGTAGTTTTCATATCCAGATAAGCACTATAAGTATATAGACGTAAATAGCTGCAAAATGCGCATTTAACTGCATATTAGAGGATTTTTTCAATTAAATTCTCATATATACAAATCAAGAGTGATTGAAATAATAGTTATATTCTCAGAACGTTTACAAACGTTTTGGGAACACCAACATCAGTGAAAATATAACTAGATCAATGTATAAACAAACTTTTGTTTTTTATTCGGGAACTATCAACAAAATAACTAATGACTGATTTAATGTTCAAGCACATATGTACATGTAAATTATGAAAGCACCCAAAAAATACCTTATATCAAAATATCTATGTCGAAACCTTATCAATTCTGTTCAAGGACTAGGGAAAACAAATCATAAACCTAGCCAAAGATTTCCTTCTTAAGAAATGTAAATGTCACTTTCATAAGTTACTAAAAATTTTTATTCTTTTTCAATGATGTAAGATACCGTATGATTAAATAAAAAATACAAGTAAAATTAACTTTTTTACATGTTAATCAAGTAGGCTTACATAAATCCAAACAAAACAAACAAAATTTATTTGAAATAACAAAAGTCAATCCTAATAATAACATAAAATGTTCAAACTGCTGGCCATTGTTATTAACTCGCCGTTATAATTATGATCTTCCACTAATAAATTGTTTTCCTACTGTTAATGGGCTTCTTCAAACTTACTACTGCATATTCTTGTCCAATTTTTGAACGGTTTAATATTTGGTGGTCTTTTGTCCTGAAAATGAGTTAAATAAGTTTGGACAGCAAGATGGGGATTTTTATAGCACTTGGTAAATGTGGCAAATATATCGCAGCTTTCAATAATTAGAAAATTCGCCATAACTTTTTAAATTTGTAATATAAATGCCTGTAGATAACACTTTAGCTTAAGTATCTGCTTTTTGGCAGATTCTGATAACCTTTGTTATTAAGTATTATAGGAATTAGATATAAAGGTTTTTTAAAATAAATTGAACTTAATTTTGTTTGGATTTATGTAAGCTTTGTATATTTGACAGACAACAAAATGACAGTTTTGAGTTTTTTTTAAAATAACTTCCAACGGGGTTGACATTTTGAAGATTTTCAAAGAGATTTTTAATCAGCATGTAAAGCTGCAAAACATACCCCATTTAAGCAAAACTCAATCTTCAATAATAAGTAAGTTCCGACGCTGTATTCATAATACTATCAAATGGTGTTCATCAGGGCAACAAATTGGTGCTCCTCTTGTTTCTAAAATTTATCAATGATTTCCGTCATAACCAAATTGTACAAAACTAACAGTAGTAGATAATCTATAATTTTATATCAAAGTTGAAAGCTATAGCGCCCTCATTGAACTACAGCCTCAACTCTGCTTTCAACGAGCGGTGTATCGATGACTATCTCTTACTAAATCCATATATATTGGGAATGCACTACATAGGTAGTGGTCGATTTTTAAAGTTACATATTTTATATGCAACTTCCTATTTGACCTACTCGTTTTGTTACAGATCGACGAAGACATCAAACCCGAAAACATAGAAGCCCTCGTCATCCAGGAAGTAGACTTGGACAAACCCGGAAATGCCCAATTTTACTGCGTGCATTGCGCTCGGTATTTCATAGACGATCAAGCGATCCAAGAGCATTTCCGCACGAAAGTCCACAAAAGGCGATTAAAAGCTTTAGAATTGGAACCGTACACCATCGAGGATTCCGAACGAGCCGCCGGTCACGGTTCTTTCACCGGGCCGTCGAAGAGAAAGATAGAAACGCAACCTTCTAAAGAGAAAATCGAAAATAATCCGAGTAAAAAACCGAAAATTTCGGCATAAACCATGTTTAGCGTTTTTAGGCGTATGTTTCAATTAGGTGTAAATATAAGGCGATACTCCTCAGCATTGTATATAACTGGCGATAAGGCGAGCTCTAATTTCGTCGTGTTGGTTCCACATGTGGATTTCGACAAACGTCTAGAAAACGAAGCGGAATTGAAGGAGAATTTGAAATTACGCGGTAAAAATATCAATTTAGAGAAGTATCAGAGATGTTGGCAATTCTATAAGGATTTGGACGATACGATTATGTTGTTAGACGAAGCTAAGCGGGAAATCTCCCAACACATCGCGGAATTGATGAAGGATTCGGAAAAGAATAAGGGGGAAATCGAAAAATTGCAATTGCACTCAAAACAAGTGAAGGAGGACTACAAAACTATTCGAGATTACATGTATTCGGCGGAGGAATGCGCGGTGCTTAACGCCTTGTCGATTCCCAATGTTTTAGATAAACGCACGCCTCATGTCGAAACTAACGTTTTATACGAATTCCTCGAAAAACTCGCATCAAAAGGACGAAATCACTTCGACATAGCGACCGAAGCGAAATTATTGTATTATTTGAATCCGACTTTTACTGTTTTACAGAACGACGCGGCCATGTTCGAGCATTCTTTGATCAATTACGTCCACGAAACGATGTTGAATAACGATTTTGTACCTACGGTGAATGCGAGTTTCAGTCGTAGTATCGTCGTTGAAGGTTGCTGTACCGATTTCGAAAATCCGAATTCGGTCTTCACAATTTCCGAAGAAGAATCTAAGTTTAGCATATCGAAGTTGCATTTTGTAGGAAATTCGAACTTGTATTCATTTATGGCGTACTTCGCGAGATTCTCGATCCAACCGAATTATCTCCCTTTGAAATTTTTCACATCTGGTAGGCAATACAATCCTGTAACCAGCGACGAAAAGAGTTTGTTTAATTTAAATCAGTATTCAACAATTGACGCCTTCGGCGTCACAATGAACAACGAGCAAACTGAAAAAATGTTCGACGATCTAATTGGCGTTGTGAAAGAAATTTACGACTCCTTAGGCCATCATTACCGATTGGTGTATGTTCCTGCGAAAAATCTGAAAAATTATGAAAGTTTGCGTTTATCGATAGAAATGTACTCGTCCTGTTTTCAAAATTATATCGAAATCGGTAACGTTTCCCTATGTGGCGATTACCTCAGTAAGCGCTTGTTAGTTACCTATAACGAAGGAAAAAGTCGGAAATATGCCGATATTGTTTGCGGTACTTTAGTTAATGTTCAAAAAGTTTTAGCTTGTATTTTGGAATATAATGATTTAGATAATAAAGAATTGTTATCAGGACATCTAAGAAGATACGTTCCGGTATAGGGAACGTACATATGTTTTCTAATAATTTTCGTTCGTTCCTCTTTCCTTATTTATAAACATCGCCCAAAAATGGTTATTTCAGTTAATAAAATATTTTATCAGTTTTTTGTTTTATTCGCTTATTGGTAAATCCAGGAAATAAATTCCTTTTATATTTATTGCCGCGGCTACGCCGCCATCGTAGTTCGACCCATGCGCTTTTGCTCTGACGCCATTTTGTGATTGTTCATTGTTTACAGTTTATAGTCCTGCACCCCTGCTATAGAATTTGTTCGTGCAGTCGAAGAACTCGTAAAGGAATACCGTAAAATTATAATATCCGATCTTTCTACGGAACTTCCCCAAATTTCAAGAGCACTTTATGAAATTGTTTTTGAAAAACTGAATTTTCAAAAACTGCTCGTTGGGTACCGAAAGTGTCCAACAAAAAAGAAATATCAGAAAATTGTTATCTATAAAAATATTTGCGGGCTTTTTTTCGGCAAAATCTTTACCAAACGTGTCATGGTCTATTTTGTGTAATAGTTGATGTTCAATTGACATCATGGTTAATCCGGACAGTTGTTCTTGTGAAATCGTTGATCTCGGGTAGTTCTTGATCAATTTTTATTGTGAAAATGGTCTCTCTACTGATGCAACACTAACTGGAAGTGTGAGACCAATTGGTATACCAACGAAGAGATTGGGAAAGCTATCACTCAGATTTTCCATTGTAATGTAGGGTAATATGTCTTTTGGTTGATGCCCACTGCGCTCAGGCAATAAACAAAGGAGCACCAATAATTCTTTCTATTGGGCACCGTTACATTTTAAAACGTTAACATGCTATGACGTCAAAGATACTTGGAACTTCTTTGTTACTTCTAGGGCTGGCGTGAGAATAGCTTGCACTCTGGTCTTCTGGTGAGACTGCCTCGTTCTCGCAATCTGGGGGAAGATGAAATTAGTTAGTTGAGGGGAGTTAACGGGGAAGGAATCTGTAACAAATACAAAAAATAAAGTACTCAAAGATAAATGTACGTGGAGACTTTTTTGTGAGAATTGATGACCGCCGAGGAACCTGCGGATTTGCCTTAGTCCAGATTGATGACGTTTGCTAGGCGACGGATCTTTATTGGAAGGGGGAGGGGGGGATCGGGAATCGGAGTGTTCACTTCCCGATGGATCTGAACGTTCCTTCCGAAGAAAGGGGTATTAGAGAGTTCGATTCTGGAATGTTTCCAGTCTTTTGACGGTCGTCGCACCCGCTATTGACCAGACCATAGCACCATAGGTCAAAAGCGTCGTCCTGTTGATGAGCTCCCTAAGTGAAGTGGATTCCTTCACCCTAGAAGGGGCAGAAGCATTTCGTCGATGTGTCTTTGGAAGGTGAGGTTTCGGTCGAAGAGAACACCGAGATATTTCACTTCGGAGCACCAGGGGAGTTCGAAGTTTCCTGTCTTAATTTGAAGTCTAGAGAGAATGTAATCGTGCCGCAGTTAGATTCGTCCAACGAGAGGGCCAACTCAGGAAACCGTCAGTTGCGCTTTGTAGGCGTTTTCTGAAGAAAGTCTGCTTTTGTAAGCTGTGTAGATGATCGCGTTATCTGCATAGACTGCGGTCGCTGTGTTGGACTTCTAGATATTTCTTTGGACGATTGGAGCGCAGTAGAAATTCCCACACCAAACGGTAGCAGTACTTAATGTAATAATCGTAATGAGAAGATTATTTTCTGTGGTTGAACTATTGGCGCCTGCCTAGATATAGTGACTTTGGCCGCCTTAAGCTGCTCCTGGCCAACTGCTGCTATCGCGCAGTTTTACGGGTGATCAGTGCAGGGATTTAATTTACTAAGTAAGCTAAATGGGAAATAAAAAGACATCCTTTCAAAACTTTTTTAGAAAAACAACCATTCTTTATTTAGGAAGTTGGTCGTCTTCTGGAAGTCTTCAGAACATGCAGGATTGTACTTTAGGTAGTCTATCTTTTGCTAGATTCCCATTGCACGGTGAATCTTTGATTGTTTAATTTGTAATTTTAGTTTGATGATGCTATATAATTAATAGCAAAACGTTTTTCCAGGTACTATTGCCTTACCTTTACTGTTCGAAACTCCGAAGAAACAATCCTAATGAATTCAAGATTGTTTGTATTTCTCGTGCTGTAAAATTGGTTGCCTAACCCAACGGTTAGCAGCACTTCAAAATTACAAAATATTTTGTCTAAATGTCATATTTACGTATTACAAAGGTATGAACGTAATTAAAATGAAATGATTAGGGAATTTACTGAACCAGTACCTGCAAAAGTGTAATCATGGTTACGTACATATTTTGGTCACCTGTCTCATAAACATAGTCGAGATAATCCGAACAATGCCGAACATTAATCAGTTCGGATTATCGAAGGTTTATTGTACGTGTTTTCAGAGCATGCAACACTATACTTGAGGTAGTCCAATCTCTTGCCAGTTTCCTATAATACAGTGAATGCAAGATTGGTTGCACGCCTTGTGCGTCGTATAATTGGTTGCATAAGCCGTCAGTCGGCATAACTTCAAATACAGTATAAAATATTTTGTTTAGGTGTTACGTCATACAGAAAGATTTTTAATGACTGCCCTGATCCTACACTACTTTCCAAAGTTCTCGCACCAATATTTACATACTTCCATTTTTCTAGCTGAAGTTAGTCTTTTAGTAACTTCTAGTGGATTTCCGCGTATCTACTGTCATGGTTGTCGCATAGGTGCACAATGTGCTTTTTTGGGGTTTATATAAACAAGTTTCTTATATTTGTTAGTTTCTTTCTCAAGGCGAAACGTGTTTGCCGGTTTATATTCCGTTACATACTTAAAACAATCACAAAATTGCAGAATCTATACTACTGATATTGATACATCACAGCTTTAACAAGTGCGATGTGTACGATAATTTGCATAATCATATTTTATTTAAAAGACACGGCACTGCAAAGCGTTGCATTTAATTAGAAGTAAATATTGACAGGAAATCTGCGAAAAACTGTATGACCAGGACAATTATTAAAAACCTCACGGTATTTGCAAGTTATGAACAAAATTAAAAAAGACTGGATTTTACTGACCCAGTACAGGCTAAGGTGTAATCTTGGTGGTCGAGATATTCCGAATAGGGCCCGACATTAGTTAATCGAATTATTCAAGCTTTATTGTGCGTCTTTTCTGCAGCACTATAGGCTTTAGGTAGTCTATCTCTTGCTAGATTCCTATACTAAAGTGAAGTCAAGATTGTTTGCAAGTTTGTTGCTTCTGTAAAATTGGTTGCATAAATCATCGGTTGGCATCACTTGAAATAGTTCCTACAAAATATTTTGTCGATAACTCCGTAACGGTTACAGCTACAGCGTTCATAATGATACATTTGGAATCTAGACGTCGAGATCTATCCGATAGGCATATTATTCTCTACATAGAGAACGGTAGAAAATTCTACCTCAGAGCGTTTAAATATTCTCAACTGCTCGAGATCGCATACTTTCAATACTTCTAATAGTGTTGCTAAAGAAAATTACTCTTCCATTTTTTCCTAAATTTTCATATCTCAAATTTCGCGTTGTGCCTCATTATTGGAACTTGATTTTCAGTGGCAAGAAAAACTTTCAGATATTGAAGCACGGTCATTAAGCAGTAGTCCTTTGTTTGTCTAAAACATGTATTATATTTTTAGTTACATTACTGTTTACAAATTCGTTAATCAGTCAGTAATCTAACGCGCAGATTAGTGCGACACCTCGTTTTATCCAGTGAGATTCTGGCTGTATGGTGGGCACTTCAACGGCGAGGATATAGTTAGTGGAATGCCCCGTCGTTGAAAGTGTACCCGCTCGCGTTAACGTCTTGTAAATGGGGCACTCGTAAACGTGGGACGGCTTCGCATGATTTTCTTCAGGTACTAGCCATATGCACGGCATATCTACGGGAAGAAAGAATGAAGAATCTTACCACAACAAACTATACTTTACAAAGAACTTACTTGTATACAATTCCTTGGGGTAAGATTCGTCCAAAAGTCTAGTTTCCGGGTTCCATCTTGAGCCTTCCAAGAACAAACCGTATATGCAACAGCCATCGGCAGGTCTCATAGTTGGGCGATCTGCCAGCACCTACATATTACAATGTTATCTCGCATTATTAAGATATACTTCATAGAAATGAAATTTTTCTCCATACCTTAAAGGAAAAATTAATCGTATCGATGGACACCACGTATTTCCTGGCGAAATTCTGTAGGGTTCCGGTCAAGAAGGCTTGAGGAAAATAGAAACCGGAAATCCAAAACGCAGGGGGTATACCTTCGTCGACCCATTTATTCAGGAAGCTAACTCTATCGTTGAGGTCATTAACCCAAGATCCTGTTGAAAAGTCATTTTTGGTCGTATGGAGGATTCGGATTGTTTCGGCCATACCCAAGGGCTTCAAGGACGGATAAGCTTTGCTGGCCCAAACCGCAGGTACGGCGTTACTGTAAAGGCTATGCGACATCTTTTCCAATGCTTCCGACATTACGACCAACCCTATAATGGCTTTTAGTAGATCCCGAAGAGTCTGCTTTATGATCTTGAGCAATTTATTGTATCGGAT
Source organism: Chrysina gloriosa (assembly GCA_038088585.1). Taxonomy (NCBI): domain Eukaryota; kingdom Metazoa; phylum Arthropoda; class Insecta; order Coleoptera; family Scarabaeidae; genus Chrysina; species Chrysina gloriosa. Next base: position 6,659,799 of record CM076090.1, on the reverse strand, counting down.
GGCTTCTTGAATGATGACCGTATTGAGCGATTCTTCGTATAGAACCGGATACCTGAGGATCGTTAAAGATACTGTAGGAAATTTGGCGCTTTTAAGTCATTATAATACGCTGAAAACTTAGAGCCTTTGCTAAAGATCTAGGTTTAGGGAAAGGCATTATCAAAACATTATTTAGTTTGAAGGTCCAAGATACGCCTCACGTGTAAGTCTAACCCTTCAAGGACACATGCTGCGGAGCCTAGTCAGATGGAGGAATAACCTCCAGAAAGCTGGAAAGAGAAGAGGTAGACCGAGGAAGATCTGGGTGCAACAAAAAGCAGAGTTGGGAAGAGGAAGAGGGAAAACAATTAGGAGCGGCTAGTGACAGGAAGAAATGGAGACAATGGATAGAAGAATGAAACAAGAAACTCCGAGGCTCTGACAGGGCAACAGCAGAACCTCAGAAGACGAAGAAGAAGAATGAGAAGGGATTTAAATATTCTAAGCAGGCTATAGATTAGCGCTACTTTACAAAAGATCGATGGTAGGTCCAAATACACGTCACGTTTTCCAGCGTCACCCATTTCAATCTATAAATACCGGCTAGAGATCAGATCCAGGTCGAATTCCATCGGAATCTTTGACATTATAGACTTGGCCGCATTCTGTATAACTTCCTCTTGACTCGCAGCCGCGCCGCCGACTTGCTTGGGCTGCAACATCAGCAGTGTAGCTAAGCAACTCGTTGTTTGCGCTTGTGCGTAGCTAATATCAGCATTGGCGTGCATGCCGAATAATTCTGGATCGTCGTTAAGCGGGAACGTTTTGATGTAGTCGAAGTAATCCAGTAGGACGGTTTCAGCTGGCAACTAAATTTTTCTTACTAACAGGTAACGATTCGCACAGAGGTACTAACCTGGTGATAACAGTCATAGGCATCGAATTCGTAATCGCCCCTAACCACATCTTTTGTAATAATCCGATAAAATATTCATCAAGCATCTTCTATCCCAATCGTCAGTGACTCTACCACCGTAATTGATATGCCCAGCCGTGTATAGGAGCACCTTAAACGGTATATCCGTATATTCCAACAGGAACATGTGCAATTGCGATATACATATCTTCAAATCGCCGTCGGTGAACTCGTAAGGAATGTTAAACCCTAACGGACCAAACTTGCGTCTCTCCAGCAAAACGGAATGGAACAAACATAACGAGAACAAAAGCCACTTAAAGGTGAACACTTTCTCGTGATTGGAATTGAAGAAATCCCCCATGTCCATGACTTGGTTGTAATAGGCGCGCAACATGTTCGCCTTTATTCCTCGCGGGGTTCCACGGTCATTTTGCATCCGTTTTGCAAAATGGACACCGGAAAGTCCGGCGACGGCGTCGAAGTCAACCACAATCTAAACTCCTTGTGCACGGTATCCGGACTGATATTCTCAATGATCCGCTCTAAACGTGGCATGAAACTGGGCGCCAAATGGCAGTTTTGGAAAAAGACCCACGAACCGATTTCGTTCGCCTCGTGGATCATCTGTTCGGCTCTCGGTCCTTGACCTTGACCCAACGAAATCGTCATCATCCTTTTCGAGAATCTCATTCGATCGGCGAATTTGAACAAATCGGCCGCCGGATCTGTTCCGGCCGAAAGGACGAAGATTAGCGGTACCAGCGGTCCAGATTCTTTAAACATTTCCAGGAGATCACTGGATTGGGGTTCGACGAATTGCGAACCTAATTTTTCGGTGAGGAAGCACTGCATGGAATTGGTCACCTTGTCCGATCTTAGGGTTTTTAGGACGATCATTTTTTCGAAATCGTCGTAAGTCTTGTCGAATGGTGCCGGTAGAGCTTGCCTGTGATGGGAAAAGGAAAATGGGATTGATATCGCGTGTCGTATTCAGATGTGTGTAACCTTACATGTGCGGTTCGAAGTGTTCGAATATCTTTTGTAGTGGTTCTTGTGCAGCGGAAACGTTTCGACGAAGTTGACGAATTTGGGTAGTACCGCGAGGGCTAAGATTTCGTTCCAGGATTTTTCGGATAACCACTCGGGGCAAGGGTTTGGCATCACCTAAATTATAAGTTTGTAACTTATCATTGGGATTACCACTAAAACTACCACATACACACGCAGATGTGTCCGGGAGTGTTTTAAAAATTCTGTAATTTTACTAGATTTAGCTCACTTAAGAAAAACTTACTGAAATGGAGTAAAGGAGGTAAAAAATGCGGAAAATCAAGTAAGAGATGGATTGAGAAAACGGAGGAAATTCACCGGTTCGGCGATCCAATCCGAAAATGGGGCACCAGAAACGAGAAATATTTTTCATTCCAAAACAGGCATGAAGGCTCCCTCTATCCGTCAGAATAGAAATCGATAAATAATCGATAGGGATGTCATCGTAACACGTTTCCTTTAAAAAACGAACACAAAAGAAAAACATCGGAAAAGCATTCGAACAGGCGGTGTTTCAATGCTACGATAGCTTAACCATCTTCAAAAATAAAAGCAGGGTATCTCGACAAAACGTCGATAACAATTTAAATAATTGGAATTTCAGGTACTTCTTCTTCTTCTTCTTAATCTTTTACCCTTTCTACCTTTCGGTGTAAGGGTAGGAATTTCAGGTACACGTACTCGAAAGTGAGTGAGATCTTAGGATGTCAAAGGACCCATATTATCTAATGAAAAACAAAAGCAGAACGCAGAAAAATCATCGGTTGCGACTCAAGTCGTTTAAGATTTGAAAGGGCGATCTATGAATGAAGACAAGAGAAGAACGACAAAAGAAGGAAAGAAAAGAAGCAGTATTTATAAAGATGGAAGTCTTCGATACCGAGGTCGATTCTTGTGACGTAAATTTGGTTATTACCACCGCGAGGTCACGTTAAAAACCATACCGACCTGAACCGGATCTCCGCCAGCTAGAAAGTGATGCCATTCGCGGGGATCTATCAGCTTCTTATCCATGAGGATCCTAATACACATCAAGAAGGCGAAATGGAGCTTGTGCTTTTCGAATAAACTCCTACAGACATTCGAATACAAACTGAATGTGAAGTAGTCGTTTATAGTCTTGACGCGCTGGTTCAAATCCTCTGCCAAAAGAAGTCGCCATTGGAAAAAAGCGTGGTTAGCATGGTCTTCAGACGTACCTGATTTTTCGGTGTCGGCCATACTGCCGATGAAGATCTTTATGAACCATTCTAAGGAGTATTGGTACATGGGATCGAGATTGGACAAGTCGGCTAAACAGAAGAACAAAATTTGTCCCCTGTTGGCCACCGGAATGTATTGGGATCGGGTGTTGTCGATGTCGATTTGGGTAATTTCAGCTGCTTCCACTTTGGTCTGAAAAATTTGTTTGAATGAGCACGTTTCAGAGTTACTATTGAGACAACCAACAGTTTTGCTTTCACGAATATTTCCTAGTTTACTACTACTAATTACCTTGATATCCTCACTTTTAATTTTCGACGCCTCCAACATGATGATAAATTCCAAATCGTCGAGAGGAGATCCTTCGGAAACGCTCAATTTATACAAAATCCTCTCCTGTATCTCCTTCAGTTCGTGCTTCATCTGCGCTATTCCGACGATAATGGCGCTCCTTTGCTCCTCCAAATCCGGCCGTTCTTGCATCACGACCATCGCTAATAATTGATCTTCGAGTCCGCTGGGCACGAGGGTGAAGTTCACCAAAAGAACTTTGACGGCCACCTCGGGCGTGTAGTGCGGGTTCGAAAGCTTCGTCGTGATGAAGAGTTGGAATTCGTCGTTGTACGGGACGATCGCGTCTCCGATCTTCATCATCCACGTGCCGGCCTGCTTGAATATCTGGCGATTCAGTATCGGATCCAGAGCCGGGTCGATTTCGATGCAGACGTTCTCGATCAGGACGGGTTTGCCGAAACGAATCGCCGATTCGAGACTTCTGATCAAATCTTTGTCGGCTTGTTTGCATATGGAGAGACCGCGAGGTTTACACTGAAAAGAAATTAAATGTATATACACTGGCGAGCAACAAATTTACAACATTTTGAAATTGTGACGTTTTAAGTTTATAGTTTAGAACTTGTAATTTATTGTACTAATAGGCACTGATTCATGTGTTTTCGGAGAAATGTTGGCTGACATATGTGTTATATGTCATGTAGTGCCACGGTATTTACAACTTTTTATGAAATGGTGGGCATTGGCTCCAACTAAAAATTCACATTGCGTTGTCTATTTCTCAGCTTAGCGTTGATTTTTCTCTATAAAATCTATCGGCTGCTTGGTTTAGTACTTGTAATGTTTATTTAACAGGTCATAATGCCTGTAGATTACATTGTAGTAGTAATAAATGTAATGTTGAGGACAACGTGAAACTGCTTTGACCGCTTGACCGCTTTTTGATGTCTGTAAGTTTGCGGAATGGAACAGCCTCTGCGGTTTTGCTACAAAATCAACTCCAAGAAGTTATAAGTGCGAATATTACTGAATGAACCGCTAGAAGAAAGACTTGTGCTACTCGATTGGACTTCGTTCTTGTGACTCGTTCAGCCGATCCGTTGTAGATTCGATCAGTCTAGTGATAGAACACGAATTCGTTGCGGACAGTCTAACGTACCTCGCGTGTGGTACAGTAGAAAGGTGCAGTCAGTTCTCGGCGCAGCCCGTTCTCAGTCCCATTGCTCGAAGAGTCAAGGCCCCAAGCGTTGGATTCGCTCTTTAGGTTCGACTTATCGGTCACTCTTTCTTGCAGTCGTTTTTCTAGAAGTACACCGAAGGTGATTCCGTAGGCCTTTTATATTACTACCTTGGCCGTTTTTATTTCAGATTGAACTGGCCTACGCCTGTCCTGTTTAACACATCTTTTTTATTCATTACCGCTTTGACCGCATTATTTAGTAACAAATCAAAAAAAAGTTTCTTGTTCTTTTTCTATTAACCGTTGGTATTATATTTTATGTAGTATAAGCTTTAGGGAGAAGCTACTGCCTTCTTATTACGTACTGTGATTTAAAATTTATGGAAAAAAAAATTAGATCATAAATTCACATTAATTTTATTCCAGTGAGTTGCCAATGTATCATTGAATGTTATCTCCAACTAGATTATACACTAAAGAAATTTTCTAAAATATTTCCCCCAAAACCTCTGTAGTGAACCGATTATCGACATAGACAATGCATTTACTTCTTCTTCTTCTTTACCTTGTACTTCCGGTTTCTTTTGTTACAATTTTCCTCCTTTCTTTTCCTGAAATCTTTCATAAGCAGATTTCAGGTTCGAATTGATTTAGGGAAAACGATCCCTGAAACGTTTGCCCCAAAATGTAGAAAGATGGTCACAGGTCCCGCAAGAAAAGAACAAGAATTAGCAAGTCCAAGATTAATCATTACATTAGTTTGCTTTTTCCATAGCCAGGGAATCGTTCACAAGGAGTTTGTGCATTCGGGCCAAAGGCTTAATCAAGACTTTTATCGAGAGGCTAGTAAAAACAATTCGCAGAAAGTACATGTATATAAGGCTAAACATCAAATAGAATTGGGTGATTCATCACGATAATGTGTCACACAGCAATTTCAGTAAAGCGTTTTCTGGCAAGTGGGAACATCCCTGTAGACTCCTCAGCCTCCTTATTCGTCCAACTTGAGTCCCTGCGACTTTCTCCTCTTCTCGAGATCGAAACAGCACCTCAAGGGCCGTCGTTTTGGGGCACTGGACAAAATTCAAACTGGAATAATCTTCAGCTAGTCGATAGCTGAAGGTTATTCTAGTATCCGAGTTCCAACACTGCTATGAGGAGTAGAAGAACCGTCTCTAGCGTTATGTAGCTTCCCGAGGCAGTTAATTTGAAGGGGACAATGTTGAATTGTAATGTTATTGGAATAAAAAACTGAAAGAAAGTAGTCCTACTTTATTTACACACCTCGTAAGTAGTCTGTATTATTTTGTAATAAATTGTGTCAACAATGCTTTTGTTTATCTTTATTTATCTTGTTGTTTTCGAAAGTTGCAGGTCCATGCTGCTTATAATAATAGGCTTACAATGTGATTGGATTTGTTTATTTAAAGTCTCGAATTAATGACAGTCTCCGGCATTCGCGGCAAATAATCCCCATTTATTTTGGGAATTAAATATTCAAACTTTTAATCTAAACTTAATTAAATTAAATTTATACCAATCATACATACATACGTGTGTCGTAAAAGTAATCGTGAAACAAAGAGCTAATATGAAATGTTTAACCTTGGAAAAATATGTACTGAAATTTATAATTTATAACAAAAAGTTTATGGTGATGAGTATATGAGCAGAGCACGGGTTTTGGTGTGTGGGTATGGAATACTTGGAGATAATCGTGAGGACTTAGAAGACGATGATAGGCCTGGGCGTCCGTAACACCGAAACTATTCAGAATTAGTCGAAAATGTACGTGAAATCATTCCAGTGGATGGAAATTTCACGCGATGATTGTTGTTCCACATGAATTAACAGACGATCAGAAAACGCTTGTGTAACATATTCGAAAGACATAATTATGGCCAAGGACTGTTAGAGTCATACGCGAAAGACAAACAGATACTTTTGTTGCACGACGATGCACCGCCTTACAGAACCACCACAGTTAAGGAGTTTTTGACTACAAAATCCATTTGTGTCGTTGACCAGCCTCCATATTCGCCTGATCTGTCACCATTTGACAATTTTCTCTTCCCTAAGCTGAAATTGCGATGTCAGCGATTCAAGCGGCCATGACACAAGTGCTAAAGAACGTTTCTTCCGAAGACTATAAAAATCAATGGAATAAAAACAACTTTCAAAAGAATGTGGGTTTTATTGAAGATATGAAGAAAATCTCGTTCTTTAAAGGAGATACTGTGTACATCCACCTCCTGCGTTTCGATCGAAATGTAGCATACCCTCGCATATCCCCTGCATATATTACTATCGTCAGCCATACAATTTCAAGCTCTCCCTAACTTTTTGTGGATACGACTACAATTTCCAACGATAATACAAAGTACTTTTTCTTATTGCTATAAGTTAATTACTATTTCCCTTCGATACCGATTGAATTTTATCCATCCATCGCATAGTTTTAAACTTTATTAGCAACTTTCTCAACTTCCTCGGAAAGCATTGAATTTTTCGCGAAAATTGATATTGCCTGTTGATAATGTTCGATATCAGGTGCGTTCAGTTCTGTACAAATTAAATCAGTGCACACCGTAGGATACACGTCGCGCTTCAACCGAACGAAACTCTGAAATTCTTCTTTGTCTTACACCCACTCGCGCATATCGTTCGATATCGATTTTAGCGTGTTTATCGGAGAGTCCCAGTCTTGTTCCTATTATTCCCCCATATTTCAGCGTATTCTAATTCATCCTATCGCCTGAAATAGCGCAGCCTGTGAATCAGTGAAAACTAAAAAAGAAACGAAAGTTATTTTGCCTTAGGAGTTTTCGTCCCATAGGGTCGTAACGTTCATTTTGTCATACTCAAGCCCCATAGGATAAGGGTGCAGGTGGAACTTAACAATTTTTTGCGATTTTTCGTGTTCTTTTACGAAACCCTCTCCGACCGTTGAAGTAATCAAGAAAAAAAAAGCCTACGTCCGTGAGCTCGGGTCCAATAGGAAGAAGACGAGAATGAGATTTTGGCTATTTCAAGAAAATTTTTGCGGTTTGCATTAACGTACTTAATTTAATTAGGTCGCTATATGGAAAGTTATCCAGATTTTATTTTATTAAGATTTTGGCTCTCAAAAATAGTTTACTATTTTTATTTACTCGTTGTAAGAGGTCTAAAGATCAAATACGACAATTTGGCAATAGCAGTAATGAACAGAATAGGTCTTATAATTATATGAAGAAGTAGAAGAAGTCAATGTAAGTATTGAATGTCTAACATTGTGTTAAAAGTAAATATTTACCAACAAATAAGGTTTTAATTTCCTTATATATATCTAATATAAGTATTGATTCAAAGAATAACCTACATGACTCGCCATAAAACGACCTTAAAGGGTGCATTTATTAGGCAGCTTGGAAAGTAGCTGTGCAATGGCTTACTAAGCAAGCGCAAACTCCATATGCCAATATAACAAAGAAAATTATACTTTATTATGTATATGGTAAGTATTCCATAGGTTTAAGGAACTGGTGAAATACCATGAAGATTTCGAAAACAATATTTTAGTTTGTAATTCTGAGTTGGTAGTCTTTCTGTAGTATTTATTGGTCGCATTACTTATTTTTACCTAATTTTCCCAACGATTTCTAAAAGGCATTTTAAGAATATTTTGACACTAACTAAGTTGCAAAGATATTCAATAACAAAGATAAATTCGAAGCTAGGACACGATTATTCACCATTTTAGTATTTCCGGTTGTATTTTATGCTAAAGAAATAAGGGTATAAACAGAAAAAGAAATTCGGACAAGGACATTTCTAAAGCAAATAAAAATTACGAAAAAGGAAGAAAATTAAAAATGAAACACATGAACCATTGGAATAAATAGCAGAAACACAGACACCAAAATGGAGACAAAAGTGCCGAATAAAGCTTAGAAAGAGGGAGAGAGACCTTAAGGAATTACCATTCCTGGCTTGAGCAAGGGATTTGCAGATCTGAAACGTTGTTAGTAATATGCTTAACACACTAGCTATATTAATCGTTGCCATTTTAACAAACTATAAATTTCCACTGCGGAAGAAAATGCTATTGATATATTATTCGGAACGGCGACCTTATATACACATGCATTTCTACACCGGTGTACGTGACACAATGCATGTATTTTTTGTCTACTGATATCCATCTACATTACGGACTTAAGTACTTAATCAATATGGTATTTCTTTCAAACTTATCGAAATAATTAGTAATTCAAAGTATTCTATACTTAAAACAACACTTATCTACACCCTCTGTCCCAAAAGTAACCGCAATAGTTCGAAATAAAGCACGCTATGTATGTTATGTCCACAAAAATCATTGTATTTATTCGAAATATTCTCCATGTGCTACAATACATCGATTTGCACGGTCAACGAGTGCTTCAAACGACTTTTTCATGTCGATCTCTGGGATGGCCTTTAGGATGCCGGTCGTCGATCTTTGAATGGCGTCTACGGATGCATAACGAACTCCTTTCTGCTTCAAATGAAGACGAGGGAACAGGAAATAATCGCATGGGGACAGATCTGGCGAACACGGTGGGTGCTGTATCGAATATATTTCATTTTTCGCCAAAAAATCGGTGACAATCGTTGCTCGATGACACGATGCGTTATCGTGCAGTAATCTCCAGCTGCCTGGCTCGCGATATTCGGGCCGAACACGACGAATGCGACCCAGCAAACGCCTCATAACATCGAGGTAATATGCACCATTAACCGTTGAGCCGTATGGAACGAACTCCTTATGGATAATTCCCTTCGAATCGTAGAATGAAATCAGCATTGACTTGATTTTCGACTTCTCCATTCGTGATTTTTTCGGATTTCCTTCTTCTGGTGACCTCCACTCTGCGCTTTGACGTTTGCTTTCTGGTTCGTATTGAAAGCACCACGTCTCGTCACCAGTCACAATCGTTTTCAAGAAGTTTTCATCTGCACGGGCTCGTGCAATAATGTCTTTGGAGTGTTCGATTCGAAGCGTTTTTTGGTCGTCGGTCAATTTGTGCGTAACAAACTTCGAATTGACTTTCTTCAAACCAAGGGTTTCAGTCAATATGCGCTGAATAGTTGTTTTAGGGATGCCAAGCTCCATTTCCATAAATCTCACTGACGATTTCTTCGAAATTTTCACAAATTCGCGCACTTTTTCCACATTTGCCTCGGCCAAAGTTGTCGAAGGACAACCGGCTCTTTCGTCATCGTTAACATCTCTGCCTTTACGAAATCGTCGATGCCACTCGAACACTTGCCTCTTCGACAAACAATCGTCGCCATAAACAATTTGCAGCATTTCATACGTCTCGGTTGCAGTTTTTCCAAGTTTAAAACAAAACTTAATATTGACTCGTTGTTCGTGACTCATTTTCTGACCGTTTACGAAAAACACTCTCACAGGATGCGTGATGTATCAGCTGACTATGCACCAAATGTCATGAAAATTTGTCAGGTTGGTAAGGAAGAGTCCCACTACAATAATCAATCAACTATCAAGAGATGACGCCACTGGTTTCTGATTTATAGACGCATTGCGGTTACTTTTGGGACAGAGGGTGTATGTACATCAATCAATGACAGCTGAAACTTTATTATAGTTTTTTAATATCTTTATTGTTAGTTGGATAAATTCGTTATTCAGCACCATTTTCTACGTAAAACCGACTTTATTTGTGATAAATAAATAAATATATATATATATATTACAAAAAGGGGGTAGAGGTCGAGAAAAAGATATCTGTGATAGTTTCCTAGATTCCTTGTTTGTGTTGAATTTAACCTCAATTCAGGAATAGAAAAATGACCATGGACTTACCATCATTTTTGGACTTGAAGAAAGTAACGATAACAAAGGAATTTAGAAAAAGCTCGATGGCAAGTCGTAGCTATCGTAACGAATACACGGTATGTAAAATTTCGAGCCTGTAAACTTACTGGTTCTTCACTTGTGATTGCAAAAAAATTAAAGCTGTAGAAACTCTTAACACTGTAACAAACTAGTATTTTATCGCTATACACACTACTTTTAAATGTCAGATATACAATTTTCAAAATAGTTTTGGAACCAATAAAAAAATACCCAACACCCTTAAGCATAAGCAACACGTTGAATGATCTGCGCATTACCTAACAAGTTCATATCATACGTTCCCTCCGCTCAGGTTATATGGTAATTACAACATAACAATCTCCCTTTTTGATTAAGGCAATAACGAAGTCGAGACGGTAGTGCCAATTAATCACACAACTCCTTACACAACCGCCTTGCAAGTGACGTTTCGGGCGCGGATTAGCATTGTTAGGCGACGAGACACGTTGAATAAGTAGACGGTAGAAGGACGCGATAAATATTTATGCGAGATTAAATTGAATTACGCACTGGAACGAGCGAACTTAAAAGACGTATGCAAAGTTACGCGGCGGTAAAATTTAATATCTAGATTTAATTATGATTCCTCTCGGTCTTTTGTATAGAATTCCTGAAAAACGAGAAGCGTAGTTTGGAATGAATGGAAATGAAATTGGTGTTTAACCTTACATCGTACACACCTCGATAATTATTTTGTCATCTTCAATAGAATAGAATTCAAAAGGCTACGTTCTCGTTTCCAGTATTTCAGTGAGAAATAGTTCGTAAAATTAGAAAAACACTCACCATATTTTTCACCCACTTGTTCGCTTGTCCTTGAGGATCGATGAAGAGCGGCCATCTCCGAGAACAGAACACCAACACGGCGTTCTCCGTCGACAAGTAGTCCCTCGGAAGCCCGTCCAATTGCCACTGTCTAATAGTGATGGGATCCCCCAGTATATTGACGGGATTCGAATGCTCCGTATGAGGTAACTGTTGCTCCTCTAAGACCTTGTACCATTCCGACAACAACCCTCTTCTGTATTTATCCGTAAACGGCGTTAAGTAAGCAACCGCCCCCGAACTTATCAGGATATCGCCGGTGATGTTGATGATGCCCTTATCTATAGCCTCGATGGTCTCGATCCATCGGATTCTTTCCCGGAAAGACCGTTTATGAGGCGGATGGCTCTGTTCAGGCGCTCCTCGCAGATGGCTATGTTCTGCTCCTTCTCATTCTTGAAGTCGATCCTGGCCTGCAACTTGATATTCAGTATTTCGAGACCGTCGAGGACCTCCCTCATTTTCTCCTTCGCCGCCGCCAAATTGGCTTCGGTTTTGGCGAGTTCGATTTGGGCTTTCGCCAGGGCAGCTTTCTTGGGAGCGACGTTCTGATTGACGAAATAATATTTATACATGGCGTGCACCCACATGCATAAGGACATGCAAGCTTTCGATACCTGTGGTAGAAGAAACAATAGATACGACGGATTCTGATATCGGAGCAGATGGTACACAGATTTCGTAAGGACAACATGCGTATGTTTCTTATTATTAAAGATAGAGATTTGGTTAAATAGACAATGTTGTGCAAGGTTTGAATGCTGATTGAAATTCCCTTGAAAAATGTTACATTCTGAACAGTTCAGAAATTATTAAAAAAAAAAATGAAAATCAAAATCTATTTATAACAGCGCACTGCCATACAAACTCAACTACAAAACAATAATTAACAATAATTAAATTAGTCAAAATCCACCACTGTTTGCAATGCAAATTTGGCACCGTTTCTGAACACTGTTGATTCCTTTACGGAGAGTATTATCATTAATACAGAAAAATGTCTCAAGTACTGCTTCCTCCAATTCTTCAACATTGTATGTAGGACCAGAGACTTTATTTTTAAGAGTAATCCATAAAAAGGTATCACAAAGAGTCAAATCAGGTGATCTTGCAGGCCAAAGTACCGTTCTATTAGTTGCAAAGTCTAGTAATTCCGAGTAGCAACTCTTCTATTAAATCTTCGATCTCATCTTGTAAAAAAGGCAGATACCTTTGCCCCGTTAAACTACCATTAAAAATAATGGGAATCTATCATTTATTATTCCACACCAAACACTGAAAGCGAATCTAACTTGGTTTTGAACTGAAGGAGTCAGCTGTAAGTTAGTTTGGGTGTAGTAATGCTTATTACGTCTATTAAACATTCCACAATTGGTAAATATAGTTTCATCTGTCCACAACATGATATTTTTGAAATTTGGATTTGCGTTCACTTGGCCCAAATACCAGTTGCAAAAGTTCAGTCTTCTTTCTGCATCTCCAGGTCTTAATCTTTGAGATGGTTTAAATTTATAACACTTGCACTTGTATTTCTTCAAAATTTCTGAAACTCCAGTTTTTGGCACACCTACACCCTACGAAATTTCTCTAGAAGAAACACACTTATCCACATTAACACAAGCTAAAACTAATTCTTCCTTTTCTGCATTATTCTTATTGTACATCTTCGGTCTTGCTGCAGCGAACGAACCTAAATTCTTTAGATTCCTGTCTAATCGCAATATCGTTTTACGATCAGGTAATCGCCTTTCTGGATATTGAGCTCCATGCGTTTGAGGTGTAAGTTCTATGACCTTGTAGCACTTGATATATGTACAAATACATCATATTTTTCAGAATTTTCCATTATAAGTTGAAGTAATAACACCGACACTACTGACAGGTACGTACGATAATAATGGATAAGTGTGATATTTGGTTCGGAATGTAATTTCATAGATAACGTAATAAACAAAAAACAAAGTTATTGTGATAATGGCACTAATGATTTCTGTAAAAAGAATAACCTCAGTTTTTCTAAATTTTGAAGAAGTTTCTATATCGTGTGATACATCACTGCATTCAGAAAAAATCCCCTCTTAAAAGGGCCAAAAAAAAATGCCCGGTACCAATTTAAAATTTTGAGGTTAGGTTAGATTATTAAAAATTTGCACAAACAAAATTGGTTTTATTAAGTGCCAATGAAAGTGTTTAAATTGCCATGCAAATTGGTTTAAGCCGCATCTCGGCGTCTTGAGTAGCCGGTAAGTTGCGGCAAATGAAAGAAATTGGGAGATTCTTTTAAATTTTGAGCAAGTGGGCCATGACAAGGATTCTTAATGAGCTCTCGAACCTGCACCTATTTGCTAATTTGGCCATCAGTCTATCTCTTCAAATGCAGAAGTTGTCCATGTTGCCCCTACGAAATCCGGGCATCCTGTATATATCTTACCTTCATGATTTTTTCCGGTTGATACAGCGGATCATCCACGTACTTCTTTAACTTATTGATCATGTCGTCGGTAATCGAATCTTTATCGAAATTCACAAGGGACGCGAGAAATTGCGCCGGTTCGGCCAACATTTGTCGTCCGGGTTCCCAATAGTCCAAAACTTTCTGACCCGGTTTCGCTCCGGCCAGTATCTAAAGGCGTAACATCCAGGCAAATACAACGGGTTTTAATTGTGTTAAGTAGCTACTCAAATTAGCGATTATAGACAATCGGTCTAGCCTCCGTAATTGTCCTACTTACCTTCGGTTTGACGCCTTTGACGATACAAATCGACTCGATGACGTAAATAACACCCGTGGGCGGTCTCTTCATCGCTCTCACCTCGGTAATGTCGTTTTTATTCAGCGTCTGCAAACTTCTTTCCGCGGCTTCGAGCGCCGGTAAAGCGGCCTCTATAAAATTAAATCAGTTAGCACGTATGACGTATCCGATGATCTAAGGATTCACCTAAATCCCTTTGGGCATCCGCAGCGATATCCTGCGTTTCTACCGCTTTCTTGGTCGCTTCGATTTCCTCTTTTTCGACCGCCATCTTGACTTCTTCGGCGAGTTCCTGCGAAACGAAAATTCTCACATCGTGGTGCTTGAGGTGTGCGAAAGTTGAAGTGTTGTTACCGTATCGGCGGCGATCTGCACGATCATCTCGTTGGCTTCTTTCGCCGCCTGTTCAAGAGCCGGTTTCATGCTCTCGAGATCGGCCTGTAAGATTTTTACTTCTTCCGCGGTACTTTGCAGCTTGCCTAAACCTAAAAGATTGATGTCAAACTACCAAAATTATGGAAAGTAATGTCTTTATCTTTTGATGATGAAGCTTTAAGAAAAGTGCGCAATAGGAATTGAATGGTCTTCATTCTTAGCGTACCAATTGGATTCATTGCATGGTTCAAGGACCATGTTGTCGTTTTCGGTGGAAAAAATGGGAAAGATAACGAGAGAATTATATATCATCCTAGGCTTCTATGGCCGGTGCCTATGGTAGAAACTTCTTGTGTTCCGAATTCAGCGGTTTTCTAGTAATGAGTATAACTAGTAATAAATAGTAGGCAGATATACAGGATGGTACAAGAACACGGAAATTTTAAAGTAACTTTCACAAAGGTAAGAAACATGAATTTCCAAGTTTTACTGTTGAAATCAAAAGGAAAATTACGTGTCATTAAGTGTTATAATAAGAAAGATTCAATATCTAAAAACAATGTCCGTAAGATGATGACCATTCAAACGTATGCATTCGTGGAGGTAAACGCTAAAATTTTGCCTGGCATCCACGTTTGCTTTGTGGCAAAGATAAATTTCGACTCTAGTTGAAACTTTAAACAACCTCCAATTTTCATGAAAAAATCAAAAGATTAGCAAGTTAAGAACCTTTAGAAAGCCTATCGACTCCCGTTCCAAGTTCCTCTTTCTTCTTGTTCATTAGCTCCGTATAACTCGAAAGCAATTGGAGGTACGACGTCGGAGTCACGTAGTTGTGGCGCGAAAGCTCTTGAAGGTAAAGAACGCTGGCGTCTACGACCGACGCGTGCATAAACTGGCACATGATGACGATCCCGTGGAATTGGTCCGGTGTGACATTCAAGTCCGAGATGTCGTCCAGAAATTGTAACGCCACCGACTAAATAGGAATTAAGAGATTTTGATTTGTTTGTTTCTTTGTTATTCCAATGTTGGAACTTGTACTTTGGCTTCCTGTGGTTTGC
This sequence comes from Chrysina gloriosa, assembly GCA_038088585.1. Lineage (NCBI taxonomy): Eukaryota > Metazoa > Arthropoda > Insecta > Coleoptera > Scarabaeidae > Chrysina > Chrysina gloriosa. The sequence goes on along the minus strand of CM076090.1, from coordinate 6,644,249 downwards.
AGAAAGTAAATGAATAGAATCTTGGATCACGCTAAGCATCCAGCCACATCTGTATTTCAGAACGTCTTTGGCCCGAAAGGAGATTTTAACACCTCAATTGTTACTTATTTCAAATCTGATTCCTCGTCACATGTTCGTTTTCAAAGGCTAAAGATCCTTACTATAAAACCACGAAATATGATTATAGAACCACAATGAATTTATTCACGGGGAAGTTGAGATCATGGTGGTAGCAACCAGCTTCTCTGATTTTCTTATTTTCGAATGCAATTTTCTCTTCCAACATGGAAGTACTTTGTACATATCTATAATCAGATCATTTTGTCTCACCTAGATATTTATTTTCTCCAAACCATAGGAAGCCATGGCACAAATTTGAATTGAAGACGTATGGGATGTACGGACATAAATAGAAATCTGCTAATTTTGCTGATGGTTGGGAGTGAGTATTTGGGTTTTCTCTTCAAAAAGTGTAAAAATTATTACCTGTACCAGCATCTTTTCTTTACAATTTTTTCGTAAAGTGTGACCAGTTTCAAGCCAATATGGTGCGTTAATAATGTGTACAACTCTGTTTCTTGTTGTTTCGTTTTTATTTATCCAAGATTTCTCATGAAATCTACTTCGTTTGCAAAGTAATTCAAAATTTCCCACTTCCCAAGAAAACAGTTCCCAACTTTCTTGCCCAGATTAAATTCATACCAAAACGGTATGCATCTCATATGTAATCATAATGGAGGTTCACCGTTTTCACTCACATCAACGGATTTTTGGCGTGAACGATCGTTCATGCAGCCTGGAATATTTTCTTGATGCTTTTGAGGAAATTTCGGGTATAATATTACTCCAAGTCCTTTCTTAAGCATTTCGAGAGTTAATGTTTGTCAAATTTTTACTTAAATTCCCATTTTTGCAGCTATTCATAAGTTCATATTGGGGGAATTTCTTAATTGAATTCTCATATGTATAAACATCAAACGTACTAGCGTATATAGTGCCTATCTGGAAATGAAAACTACTTCTCACAAACTCGCACTGACGAGCGGTATAACCGCGAAACGCGTCTGCGAATGGTGGAAGTAGTTTTCGAATTACACATTTTAAGAGTTGTCGAGGCAAGTTTAAAACAAAATTTACTCAGTTTCTAAGCATTTTAATATGCTTTCATTTTTTCCAAGTTTAACACGGAATCTTTATGACCCTTTTTGATATTAGATCGGGATTTAAACATTTTATACCAGAGTGTCTAGCGACGTTTTTTTTTTCAAGATTAACACAAAATTTGTGCGGAAGCTATTTCTCTTTGGATGTTGAACATTTCAAGTACTTCTAATGCAGCCCTTTCAAGTTCAGTACCAGATTCAACTGTATGCCATTTTTCGATTTTTACTTGGACTTTTGGTTTAATTTGAGATAAAGTATGAAATAATAAACAACGCAGATCGAAGAACTATGTACGGGTTGTATCTTATTCTCACTTTCAGAATGATACCAACCAAGTTCCTCCGCAGTACGCGAAAGAAATCCACCTTTATGATTTGGTAAATATAATCTATCTAAGAAATGTATTTTCACAAGACCATTTCTTAAATCAAAGCGACCCTACATTTTTTTAATAAAATTGGTTTCTTTTTTAGTTTTGAAGTCTGATCACAATTTCTACCGTCCACTCGACGCTACACACGCACAAATTTTAATATTCCCATCGCAATATCAGACATATTCGAATGGATAGGACGATAAATAATACATCTGATGTTTTAATGTATGTATTTTTCGGAGGAAAATACGCACCTGTAACGCCGAATCGGGCCAAGCGCTAAACCAATCGATCGTACAGCAATTCACGAGGGCGGGAAATTGTCGGAGTCTAGCGCGAAATATATCGCCGATCGGACTGAGAAAACAGAATTTCGTATTTATCTCGAGATTTAAGAGACAAACAAAAAACTTGTTCGTTTCGTTTTTTTTTTCTATCGGATTATGCGAGACGCTGTTGCGGTGACAGGTACCTCATTGAGATGACGGTGTGCAGATTCGATCGAACTTGCTTCTGGAAAACCGAGAACAAATTCGATTTAGTCGCGGTCAGACCCAACTCTTGTACGATGCCCTTCATGGTCTGATAGATTTTGTCCAGCTCGTCCGGCTGATAGATGTTTGGGACGTCACCCGAATTCAGGATGCTGTTCAGATCTTCTAGGAAGGATTCGGATTTAATCTGGAAATGAGGAATGTAAATTTGACGGATTTAATCTGGGAAAATTACTCCGACATCGAAGCTATCGTTCTTAGGGCTATAAGAGACAATTTCATGAGCTCGGACAGGTTTAATCTTTTGTCAAGTCAACAATCAGCAGGTTTGTAGGCTTGAAATTTTGAATACGATATATTTGATAGGGTGGTTAACACTTGTTAAAGAGCGTTTTTATAAATTACTTTATTATGCCTACAGTGCCTTCTTTAAATCCAAAGGTGACGGTCACTTTTGGATTTCCTTAATTTAGGTTAACTTTTATAGTACACAAAAGATTTAGAAAAAAGGCTTTGCGATACAGAAATGAAACTTGTGAGAATAGACGAAAAACAAGGAAAGATAAAATTAGAATCCAAGTATTCAGGAGCAAAGTAAAACTAAACCCTGTTGAAATTACTGTAGAACAAACGCAACTTAGATGGCTCGGACTCGGTAATGAGAAGAGATGAGGATAAGAAAGACGTGGACGGAAGAAATGCGCTTACTCGCAGAGAAAAAAGAAACAAACTGGGATAATGTAGAAAGCATGGACAAGAATAAGAAGAAGTGGAGGGAAATGTGGAAGATAGTAGCAGAGAACTCAACTCCAAAACGACTTATCACCAGAGACCGGATATATGTTTTTGCATATCGATAACTATCAATGTTATAATTGAACGCTTTAAGATCTACACGAATTAGAGTAAATAAAAGCGTTTAGCACTAATCTAATATATTTAAACGAGCAATTCTTGTATATATATATATATATATATATATATATATATATATATACATATAGAATTGGTTTCTCGAAAACGGCTCTAACGATTTTGATAAAATTTAGTATCTGGGGATTTTCGAGAACACAAAATTGATCTAGCATGGTCCCGGTCCCAAGAAATTTTGTTTGTCCCGCTTTTACCTATTCCTGCGGAACATAAAATGTGTTATCGAAAATTACTCTCAAAATTTTCTTACAATTTAGTATCTGTGAGTTTTTGGGGACGAGAAACCGATTTAGCATGGTCCCCGTCTCGATTCAATCCATTTAGTCCAGGTATTCGCCCATTTCGGCCTAAACGTGGGTTAGCAACTTTTTTAACATCATGCAGCCAAGCGAAATTATAAGTAATTAAAACTTTACTACTAAATCATAGATGGCGCTGAAAGTAGTATGTTAATAAAAGAAAAATATCTACGAAAACTAACAACAACATGTAAATTCACATACTTTTAACCTTATAAACTTTTAATATATATGTGCTACTATATATACTTGAAATATACAATATAAATTAAATATCAAAGGACTATTTGGTTCAAAATTAATCAAAATGTTTTGGGCACTCCGAGCAAGGCTCGGTCCACCAGGAACTTTAATTTTATTTACCCTAATACGTGTAGATATTAAAGCGTCCAATTGTACCGTTGATGGTTATCCACATGCAAAAACATATAATCCGGTCTCTGCTTATCACCAAAAGGTAGAAAAGGTCCGGATTAAGAAGAAGAAGAAGTTTTGCGATAAGTCGTAACTATCGTATCGAATACAGGATATGCAAAATTTCGAGATTGCAGGCCGACTGGTTCTTCATTTGCTATTGGCAAAAGATTAAAGCTGTGGAATCTCCGAACATTGTAATAAGATACTATTTTATCGTTACACATACTACTTTTAAAACTAAGACATACAGCTTTCAAAACAGTTTTGGAACCAATAAGCGATCTTGAAAGAAAGGTACGTTCTTTAGTCTTAAGGAGAAACGCGAGGAGTTATATGTAACATATGAAGTTTGTTTGCGCGTCAAACATTTGCTTTGGCAATCTTCAAAGTGTACTCTAATGAAGATGGTTGCTGACGCAAATACTTCAATTTTCTTAAATTATGTTTCTTCGAATCGATTTCGCGAATTCCGCCGCTTTTTTCTATCAAAACGAACGATCGTCTTTAAAAGAAACTAAAGTCGACGATTTTTTATTTTTGCATTCGGGCATCGCGTAAACAAATAAAACTCGAATCAAAATCGCAAATCTCAATTCCCGCTACTTACATACGTCTCCCAATCTTCACGAGCCACGAGGCCCGTCTGTAATTCTAAACCCGACTTTATTTACGAAAATTAAATTCCGGTGGGCTATCGCGAGCGGTACGAATAAACCGGGTCGAATTTACTTTTTCTGAATACGTCGAAGTCTAAACAAAAAATTATATATTCTAAACCTTCAATGGATTTCCACGAAATACTAAATCCGATCCGATGGGAGAGCACAAAGGGGCGTAATTAAATTCGCTTAACTACGTCTGTATTTAAAACAATAAATTCTCGCAAATTAAGTTGTTTTCTTTCTTATAGAGGGAATCGAAAGCTGACGCGTGCGAGATCTGCTTTACGAGCGTTTAATATCGCCCCGAACGAGGCGAAGCTCCGAAGTTAAGTAATTTGCGCCTTGAGTGTTTTGTAACTTAGCCGGTAAGTACAAGGCGGCAATTAACGTCAAGCTGCGGGTTAAATTATTTCGCTCGAAATTACTCACCTGCGAATCCGAGAACAAAAACACGCTCTCCCGGTTGTACAGGCCCGACTCCAGCATCAGCCCTTTTATGTCCTCTCTCCATTCGGTTTGGCCGTAGGCTTTGCTCAGTTCGATCTGGAACGCGCGGAATTCGGCCATGTGGGTTGCCAGTCGCGTTAAACTCTGTCGTCCTGCGAAATTATGCACAAAAAGGGATTACGATATGATGAATTGGTCGGAGAGAATGCTTTCATAAATCTTAAGATATCTCGTTAAAATAAATTTTCATCCTGAAATTTTCGCCTATTTATGTTCTAAGTCGATTAGAGCCAGTAGGTGGTGGAAAGAAAGTTTTGATTTCCCTGAACAGGCATGGTTAACGAAAGATCGATATCAACTAATGACACATGGCAGAATCCGAAGAGAAATATTGAACATATGTTACGAGCAGTTTGGCTCATTTGCAGCTAAGAATTTTGCGTTTTAAGAGCATTAGTCTTCAGGGCTGGCCCCACAAGTGCTTTTGTGGCGACATTCACGGTGTACATTACAAATTCACTGCAGTTGGTAAGACGATGTATTACCACCATACGCCACAATGTGCGATCTGCATTTCGAATGGCATACGCAAGGTGTATTTGGATTTATAATCTTTTCTTTTTAATAGGAATTCGATTGTTTAAAAAATAGATCAAAATTAGGCTAGAATTGCTAGTAGAGAACTATTTTCGAGAGTCTACAATAAGTGTAGTAGTAGTTACAGAGTAAGCACAATTTGCATGTGTTAATAATCCGTGAGGAAATTGAAAATTGCTTATTAATCCTATTGAAAAATTATTGGCGTAGAAGTGCTAAATTTGGCTGTGCTAAACAACTTAAAATTAAGCCACACACCTAGGATGTCACTTTTAATCAAATCAAACGTCGTCCATGAATTTTGCGCTTTTATACAGCCCTTTTCCCAGTTTTTCAGGTTTACTTCGCGTACGTTCCTCGTAGGCATTTGATTAGTGAATCCTTTTTCTCATCATTCCAGCAGATCAAAGTACGATCCAGTTAGAGCTGAATTTTCGTGAAACTGATCAACCTTGCGACTCCTCAAACTAACTTATTTGGGGTTGCTAGTTGAAGATTTCGTAATTTTAGAAAGTTATAATTTTCAGGCTTTTCAGGTCCAGATCATTATTCTGCTCCATTTCTTCCTATTTTCGCCTTTCTTTTTGCAGTCTACTATTCTTTTATCCATTAGGTCTTCTATCATAGCTTCTCTCCATCGTTTCCTTGGCCTTCCTGTCTTTTTCTTAAACTCTGGTGTTTTCCGCGTTATTTTCTTAGCTGATCTATCATCCGCCATTTTCTCCATCTGACCCAGTCACTACAGTTATCTTGATTTGATAGTCGCATCTATTTGTGGTTCCTTGTAAATATCGTATATCGTTTTTCGTTAGTTCTTCTTACATATCCTCTTTCTGTTTTTCTTCTTGATTCAAAACCCATATCCCAGATGTGTCTATTGCTGTTGATCGATGATGGGTTTGTATAGCCGAAATTTCGTACTCCTCCACAGTTGTTTAGTTCTTATTAGGTTCAGTTCATTGTTCCAGCACTATTTAGTATTGCGTAGATTTCTTTCCTTCCTTCGCATTCGCTGCTTATCCTCGCTTCCAGGTATACATACCCATCTGCTTTCTTCGGAATGTACTTTTCTTGTGAGTCTACTTTTGACTTTTGCATTCTCCTTACTAATTCTTCCTAGTCTCATAACCTTACTTTTCTTTTGAGTTGTAGTCCTATCCGATATGCCTTGTTCGCCTCATTGGATTATCAATATCTGTATCGTTTCTTTGAGCCTTTTTGAGATTCTACTCTTTAGAATGTACGGGAACTACTTTTTGAAGCGCGCTTGTTAAGTTTGTACATCGTGATCAAGTGCAACTGTCACGAAATTTTGTTGTGGCAACATTGAATTATTGGTCAACCTGGTTAAAATTGAAGAAAAATTCAGTGCCGTTCCAACGGGGACTTACTTTCTCAATATGACGTTTACGAAGGCAGTTTGCCAGTGAAAATATACAATTATTTTTAATTTTGAGCACGTACTGCAATTAAATAGCATAATATACGACGATTTGCATTTCTTGGAAGTATAGCTGTTTTTAGATAGAAAGAATAATGCAAAATGTCAAATTTATTTAGGACTCAAATATAACCTACAAACCACAACTGGATCTCTCAATGAATTAGCTCTGAAAAGTGTTGATTTCTTTCATCGGTGCTAAATAAATCAAGGGATGACACTAGCAAAGACAAGAAAATAATAAATTAACAAGAACGAACGGCACTGGTATAGGTAATGAAGATAGGTATACTTTTGTGGTACCACTACAAATTGTTAGTTAATTCCCGCCGAAATTTAAATCGTGACAGTTCCACTTGATCACCCGGTATATATTTTATGCTTAGAACTGAACTTAGGTTAATTATTACGAGAGAAACGCAAACATTTGGTAGTAGCTACGATGTAGCGAAGGAATTTACAGAAGTTTCAAAATGATTTGTCCTTCTTATTCTTTTGCTTCATCTCCTTCTGTTCTCTTGCTTTTTTTTAAATTCTCAGCTTATCCTACTCCAAGTTCTCCTCTCATGTTTCCTTTGCCCTTTCACGTTTGATACATCTGGCTATCATTTACGTCCTGGTTAGCGCTTCTTCCATTTTCGACTAAAATTGATCCCGCTTTTTCTTCTTCGTTGCTTTTCAATGGTTCGTTTTTCAATATCCTGGATTTTACACTGGCTAGGACAAATTCTGAAATATTTTTGCAAAAAGAGTGTGTTTTGTAAAAAATCTTCGAGAAACGTTCGGCCATCGCGGTATGGTAAACAACTTCACCCGTCCTAAGGTGAAACTCTCCTTTGTTTTGCCTCTTCCTATTCTTAAATATTCTCTTCAATGTGCTTCGTACTCAATTTAGATTTTTACCTCCATGTTTGGACGCATTCTCCTTCTACCTTCCTCTTAATTTCTCTGTGATCTCCAGCATTTGTCATCCAACTTTTGGAAACTTGGAAGAATTTTCTTGATCATTTAATACTCTTGGAATACCACCCCAAGAATTTAGGTTGGAACAGAAGCAGTCCATTCCTTCTAATTTCAGGTATTGTTTTAAAATCTTAACAATTTTGGAATCCTTAGTATTAACCTGATATTTAGATAATATACTGAAATCTTAGCTCTTTTGAGACTCTTACTCACGGCATCGTACGCAAACTTTTAAGTCTTTCCCAATTTGGACTAGTATGAGAAGTTCTTCTAAACTACTTTCCCACATTATAACGCTGAGCTTATACAGGATATAGGGAAACAATTTCTAAACCGTTTCTTCGGAATTTATGCTTCTACATAGTTTCAGTTTTATCCGCTATAATTTACGTTTCTAAATCAGTATCGAAACAAAAAGTTTCCGTTTCATCCGTTGGAAATTCATCGCATTTCCAGTTTTACGTGGGAAAAATTTCAGAAGGTTTCAAAAACTCACCTGATCCGCCCATTCCCAAAAGTAGCGAGTTTCCCATCGGTTGTCTTATCACTCGAGATATTCTGCAAACGTGTGCGATTGCATCCAGGAAGAGAACCAACTTCATCGGTCGCGTACTCTGAGCATTGTAGTCGGAAAGATACTGGTCCAGAATGTTAGACAGCTTGAAAGAGAAAGGAAGAAATGTGAATAGTTTAAGTATTAGGATGTATAATTCATGCGTGCCCAAGACGTACATGGCTTGCAAAGCAATATTTTAATATTTACAACAATATTTTCTCCGAAACTTGTTGAAGCGCTCCTTCTAAGTACTATAACTTCGTTGATAGGTCATGGTACAAAGGATATGGGACCACAGATAGGTCAAAAATGCTAAAAAGGACTATAAATGACGTACCTTATTCATATCGGTAATTTGCGTGTACAACTTCAGATCGGTAGCCGGATCCAGAAAATCCCCGAACAAAATCATTTCATTCCCCAACGCCGCGTCCGGATCTCGATTGAATTGCGTTTTTATTTTGTGCTTCAGTACGCCATCAAACCAATCCCTATCCGTGTCGTTGATGAGGCGATCTTGATAGACTCGGCAACATTCGTGATACCATAAACGGATAATCTGGTCGAGATCCTGCGGAAAAGAGAATGAGCACGCGTAAAAGGAGACGCCGAAACGCCTCGCGACGCTCCGAACGAGGAAAGGAGGAAACGCGCTCGAAAATGTGTCAGCAAAGTGAGACGACGACGACCGGGGACGCGCTTTACGACCGGTGATTCGGCGTGTTTTATATGTTGTATTAGACACACCTTTTAATTCTAAGTTCGGTTTTTACGCGTTCTTTACTAGTCATTATCCGCGTAATTTCTGTCCGACACGAATTTGATTAGGATCGAATCGCGTTGTAAAATCTTTTTATTATTGAGATAACGACGCACTTATTGGATGGAGTACTTTTAATCTCGACCTCGGAACGATTTTAATTAAATTGAAGGAGGAGAAGGGGGAAGAAGAGCAACAGAACGTAACGTAACGAAAATGCCCGTATTTCCGCGCGAGAATTTTCTAAATGGCGTGTAATTAGTAGGTAATTAACGAGAACTTATTTAAATTGCGATTCTATAGATCGATACAGAGCAACCTTTAAGGGGCAGGAAAGCTTTCGCCTTCGGAAGAACTCTTTGGTAGAAACTACATTTAGGTTCATTAGGAGTCATCAGTTGATTTCGACGTTCCCATATCCACCCTACCAGCTTTTTCAGGAATTAATCAATATTGAAATTTTACTTTCGCCAATTCTTAGCAAACGCTGATACTACATAGTAACATTCGAGACCTATCAACAGCTATCAAAACTTTGGAGATTGTACGAATTAGAATAATATTTGAAATGATTCGAAACTCCAGAGTTACTGAATTGATCGAATATTCGCAATGGCTAAGAATGCCCATCACGACTACCTGTATCACTTACTTATGGTACAGGTCTCCGAACTGGTTCGGCATAAGTAGGAACCATTTTATCTAAACGAACTGAAAATTTTTACTTACACCGATAAGTTCCGGTTCTGCCATCAACAATCCTTGAAAAACTTTAGAGAGATCTCTCAAATTGAAGGTGTAGTGCGTCTTGGCGGGTGTCGGTAGCAGCTCTTTTACGATCGTCACGTAAACCTCCAACGTTGCCAATAATAGAGGTTCGAAAAACTCGCCTTGTTTCGGTGTTCGATCTATCCAAAATTTGAGTATGGTTCCGAATATTTTTTGCTGGAGAAAATCGAAGTAAGTTGTGAGAAAAAATTAGTTCTGGGTGATAAAATTTACAATAATTTGATTTGAAGCTTTTCGTTAAAACAATACAAACAATCTGCTTTTCCTGGACGGCTATAAGAAGTCTTACGAATTGTTGCATTTCCCGACATTACAAAAATTTCCTGCCACATAGCGGTAGAAATTGTATATTGATGTAATCAAAGGTTTGTATGAGGAAGTATATACGAAGTGCGGCTGAAATGTAACCGGACTGATCGTTTTACAGTCAAACAGCGCGCCCTTTTGAGTCAATCTGCACGCACGCGAATCATCAGTCGCCCACCGGAAAAATGTTGAGTGTTTCAAAAGAGCAACGTATAAATGTCAAATTTCTTGTAAATCTTGATAAATCCGCCACAAAAAACTTGTTAAAAGAAGTTTACGGTGATAAATGTTTATCACGCACTCGCACACGCAAGTGTTTTCCTAGTTTAAGCGTATCAAAAAACGGATTGGAAGAGACTGATGATGAACCATGTTCAGGACGACCGACCACGTCAAGAACGCACGAAAACATTGACAAATTTGGTGTTTCGATCCGAAAGGAGCGTCGGTTGAGTATTTGTGCAGTTGCCGAAACGATTGGAATCGATAAAGGAACTTTTAGGCAGATTTTGCACAGAAATTTTAACATGAGGCAAATGTGTGCAAAAAATGGTGGCAAAAATTTAATCGGAGATCAGTCTAGGATGTTCAGGTAGCTCTCTCATCTTCACAAACAAAAGGAAAAAAGCTGAGGAAACAGCGATGATAACTCCAAATGTTATATATATATATATCTTTAACAAAACTCTCCCACGACAAAGGTTGTCGTAGGATTTCGAACGAGATCTTAAAACCAAAACGAGAAATCCGAGAGGACATTGAGGGATATGCAAATCGTTTAAACTTGGAGAAACTTGCCTTAGGATGTTGTTCCAGCTTTTCTTGTCTCCAGAAGTCATGAAAAATGTCGGGAATGGAACAACAAAGATGCAAATCATCTAGATAAAAAGAATGTTATCTTAAGATACCGCATTAGCGTTCTTATCTTCCGAAAATAAAAGACCATATCATCCGAATTTGAACGATCCTATCTTGAGATATGAAGAGGTTTTTTCCTCTCTTCTCAAAACCAAAGAGAAATGCAAAGATAGCATTCATAACGAGGAAAATCACCAAAATTGAATGAAGTTGTCTTTGGATATGGAAAACTTCTTTTTTTTTCTCCTAAAAGAGCAAAGGAAGAATGCTGGAAAAGTATCAACTATAATGCAAATCGTTTCACTCTTAAAAACTTATCTTAGTACGTCTGAAGAGCTTTCCTCATCTAATTAAAAGAGAATCGCCGGGAAAGCATCGACAACGATTCAGATTTACGTTACAAGATACTTATTTACCTTTTTGCAACACCAAATTCAAGCACAAATTTGTCATTTTCACCTTAAAATTTATACAGTTGGGAAACGGAAAACGCAACAACAATTACCTTGCTGGCTTCATCTAATTCGGTAAAAGCCAAATAATGAAAATGCCGTAACAATCGTGCGGTCACCGGATTTCTTCCACCTCCTGGTGGGCCCATAGCAACAACGAAATTTACGTCGATTATCGTCCTAAATTCGCCGATGTTTTTCTGATCGTACCATCCTAAAATTTTAATTTTTTCTTATCATTGTAGTAGTAGTACTAATAGATTTATTTGTGTGTTAATAAAAAGGTGTACATAAAAAAATTATAAAATAAATAAATGATTATATAAATAAATAAACATCCTTCTACACGATTACACTTTCAAGGAATTTTAATACCTTTGAAGTCCATCCATTGCCGAATTAATTCGATGGGGGCTGCGCGCCGTACACCTCAAGCGCAGGCATGTTAAAATCGTCGATGAAGAATACTTGCCTCTTGAGAACTGGAGGACCGAACACGCCTCTGCGTCGACGATCTAGTTTTGAATCTATCAGATCCTGCAGCAACGAGAGGGTTTATAATTGTGCAATTTACGAGGTGGTAACGGTGTCCGAAGAAAGGAATCTGGCAATTAAATCGTATTCTTTCAAAGGTACAACTGTGCACTAAATAAATATTCATTAATTCGGGATACGTTTATCGCTGGTATCAAGGCCAGAATCTTCAACAATGAAGCCATCTTGAGATGTCGAAAGAACTTCTCCTATCTTCGAAAATAAAAGTAAGATGGCGAAGGGCCAAATATGAAAAATCCTATAGGTATGTATATAGAATGCTACTCAGGCTCTATGTTAACTTCAAGAATAAAAAACGAATCTTGAACAAATCGTCAGAGATTGATATGCACAATCTTACAATACAAATGTGCCTTTTCCAATCGTCAAAACCAAACAAGTATAATCTATTTTTTAAATTTTATTATAACAATTATTCACTTTTCACATTCTATTACTGCAATAGTATTAAATAATCAATCGTTTTTAATGTTGATTTTTCTTTATTTATTATGGCAGTCACTTTTAGTTTCGATATTGATTTTGAACGGATTGTATCTTCCGGAGGGATACACACTGCTTGTCGAATAAGACCCTTTGAATTAAGGATCTAAACTGTTATGACGCCCTCAGCATCTTATTTTGAATATTTTATTAGCGCCTGACCAAAACTCTACAAATCGCACGACCGTCTTCACTGAGCTGCGTCAAACCCGGCTTCGACTATCTTTGACCCCATCCAATATCGACATTATTTTATTTAATTAAAATGTAGCAAGCCGGTTTAGTACACGACCTTTGCTATGAACCTTAAAGGTCAGACGAACACTTCAAGAAAATCATATTTTGAATGCAAGGAGATAACAACAGGCGCCAATGTTTGGCGCGCTATGTTGTTTAACAGAATCGTTGGCCCCAAATTTTTAACGGAACTGGAAATCACCACAATTACTTGGATATGCTTCAGAATTTTTTATTGCCATCACTTGAGCAAGAGGAATTGCGACGCATCTACTTTCATCAAGATAGGTGTCCAGCTCATGGTACCTTGATTATAAGAGAATTCTTAAATTTACATTTTCCTGGTAGATGGATTGGAGGACATAGACCAATACATTGGCCAGCCCGGTTACCGGATTTAACTCCCATGGATTTCTTTCTTTGGGGTTACCTAACGTAAAAAGCGTACAGGGAACTAATGGGAAATGACGTACATTATCTAAAAATGAGTATTTCGGATGCTGTTCGAGAAATTAATGTTGAAATGTTGAACAATGTTTACAAACAATTTGGAAAAAGAGTTGAAGATTGCGCTTGATGTGGAGGAGAGTATGGGGAATATTTGTACAAGGAAGATTTAAATTATTGTATTAAAAATTACATTTCCTTTCTTTATTCAGAAAATAATAAGACAAATGTTTGAGTATCGTGGCCATCCTTGTTTACAAACAGAAAAGCAATAAAAGTTTTATCGAAATGCCATTTGTCTTTTGTCTAACGTCCACAGTTACAGCTAACACGATAATGATGTTACATTCGGACTTGGTCATATTTAAAGTCAACAATTCGACATAATTTCAAGTTTTTGGTCTTATCTTAAGTTATTTTCTTTCACTATAAGGAGCAGCAAGCAAATTTTTTTATAAAGAATAAATTTTTCTCCTAAAACTGATATTAAAAATGTTCTCCGTATTCATGTTATGCGATCTTAATATCGACCAATAAAGAAATTAGGAACTTGAGATACTCAGAAAGAGTGTTTTTCTATGATCAACTAGGACGAAGTTCTAGACCCAGATCATCAATTACATCGCGCATTGACTACTAGCGAAATACGCGTCACCAAATTTAATTACATATACTAGTACATGACATGGAAATTGCAACATTAAGAAGGGGAGTTTCAATTTTCATGTCATGTAGTGTATTTATATGGTGAGAAGATTACCGATGTGATATAGTGTCATTAAGTTTTCCATGTGTGTACAAGATATCCAATTACGCGCTTAACTAGTACAGAGAAATCCGAAATGCATGAGGCCATATCGATATCTTGAACACAACCATCTCCGAAAGCATTCATAATTACACCATTATCGTATTAGCGTTTAGAGCGTTTGAAAATAAATTAGAAGCTCTCGATTGGCGAACGAAGCGGAAATTCCGAAGACAGGTACGGCGAAAATTCTCAGCTGCGAAGGTATTGAAAAGCTTCCATTGGAAATTTAAACGGAAACCGTAAGAGCTAAACAACGCGTCGGGTGTTATTCCTCAAAGTGGAAATAAAAGGTTGGTAATTTGGCGCAAATCGAGATGGATAAATCGGAAAATTGTCGTGAAGGGAGAAGGACCATTTATTAGAGAGGAAAATCATATTGCAGATTCAGTTCGGAATAAATTCCACCTACACGTTTGAGTATTTGTAACGCCTTTTCTTAGCCGGAAAGGGATTTAGGACGCAGTACTCGCCGTAAGTATTTCTATTCAAGTTTAAAATGTGCAAATTTAGCATTAAAAATCCATTAAGGGATTTTATGCTTGTGTAAATGTAACGGAAGGTGCGAACGCTGAGCCGGTATACAATTGCGAGTGTAAGGAGTTCGTTTTCTAGGGCGTGTAAACTTTAGATGCATTTATACGTATAAAGTGGGCAGATAAGTGCGAGGTAAAACGATTCTTTGAAACGAGCATTAAGTACTAGTATATTGTAGTATACGAAACTTAACAATTAATGTTGGGGTTATGGTCTTCAATTGTCATACGGTTTATTTTGGAATTCCATTTATACATTTTCGATACCACGCCCACCACCTTTTGAGCATTGTATTAACCTACGGGCGTTAGCTTCTTATTTTAACTCCAGCCAGAGACGTTTAATGAGAGAAACAAATGTCATTAGAAATAAAATTATTAATTTTTATAAAGAGCATATATTAATGGTTAAAAAAACATTGTTAACATTCAGACATACATACAACATTTTACGTTACAAGAATTCATAAGAAGAATTGCTGAAAATAACCACGGATACATCGACATTTGATACAGGTTTCTATAAAAGCGATATACTTCGATGAACTGGAGTCAAGGTGAATTAAAGTTTTGGTTTCGTGGACAACTTATAAATAAAGCAGTGTAGTCCTAGTTTCCAAAAGAAATAAAAAGTTTGTTTTGGTTAACGACGAAGAAGATTGACAAGATAAATAAGTCAAAAAATAAGTCCATAAATATATTTGGAATAAAAGGGTTTTAAGAAGAAGTACCAGTGAATAAAAGGAACCTCATCATGCCAGAGAAGATGGAATCTAAGAAGGGGAAGAATCCATAGAAATTAAAGGTGCATCGAGAATAGAAGTTAAGAGAGGAGATATAGGAAGAACCATCTTCAAAAAAGAAATTTACACTCACACACACACAACACTAGGTAATTATCTTGATTTTATGTTAAATATTTCTAAAAATTTATAAATATAATTTGTTATAATTTATGCTTTTTATATCATTAATTAAGAGCTAGACCGATGCAATTTTCTTTAAGAAATTTAACTAAATTCTCAGTACAATACACATTTCTAGGATTCGACTGGAAAATTATTTAAAGAGAATACAAAGAATTCGAAAATAAGTGACATCCAAACACTACGTAGGCAGTTTCGTAGAGGAAAACTGTTATTGTCGGGCTGAAAATCGTTTCCTAAAAATTAAAAACTTAATTTATATTCTTCAGTAACAATCTAGGATTTCGGAAGGAAAACATGAAAGAGGTGTTCGTTTTTCTTTCAAGACGGAAAAGTGTGCCAGAAATGGGACAAAATACCTGAGTCTGATTAGCCGACGTCCTCGCAGAAAAACTGATAAAATCGCAGATAAATTTCTTATGCATGTTTCTGCTCAATTTTCCGATGACGGTGAGCGTTTTTCCCGTGCCCGTGGGTCCGACGCACAAGACGTTATCTTCGTTGAGTAACGACATTCCAATCAATTCTGCGTTTCGTACAGTGTGAATCGTCGGGATTTCAATGTCTAGAAATTAAGTTCGATATTAATCCAAGTTGTTCTCGATTCCTTCTCTCGACAAACTCGCGCCTGGTTCCAGTTTTACCCGTTGCGTTTCGTGACGTACGCATGAAACTAATCGCGTAGGATTTACGCACGAAAAACTTGGAAGGAACGTGACATGCATAAAATCCGAGTAGATTTAATTTTCACTGTCACGTCACATCGTTTCAGTAAATTGGAGTGAAAACAGGATGAGTATGAGATACGAAAGTTGAACGAAATCAATCCGTTTAAAATTGTACAGCACAAGATTGAAAACCACCGATTGGTTAGAGGGGCGATTTGAGATTTTGTAGTTGATAGATGGTACTACAATCTCAAAACAGCATTGATTTGTAGGATACAAATCTCAAGAAACAAATACTATTTTCGAATAAAATTACCAATATCCTGAAAGTGATTGGAACAAACTAAGAGTTCCTCATACATTCAATCTGAAGTATGTCGTATGTTCTGAGAAAACATGTTTCAAATATTCCAGATCAAGAACGTATTGATATATATCTTCTTTGACGTTGGCCACTCTTTTTCTGTAGTGGTAAAATCTTCAAAAAATCTTTCTTTTTGTCTTTAAAAAATACTTTGAAGTATCCAGAATATTTACAATCTGTAATAAGTATTACAATTTAGAAAAATAGTTTCAAGAGCTTGGAGAGAATTACGATACGAAGAAACAGTAAGAAAATAAAATCTACACAACTCTCACATAAATAACCTCACTGATGAGAGTTATTTACTTGGCAACTTCACAGAAAGAAGTGCAAGGACTGCGCCGCGCAGAAGAATAACATGTGAAAATTTTAATATTTTTTGATGAAACTTTTTACATATACTCCTTAATATGTACATACATAAAAACATACAAATTAATGACATAGCATTTTCCGAAGTAAATGCCAAAAATTAGCCTGATCGGACTCTGATTAAAGTAACATAACTAGAATAGAACAAATAATTAGAAGTTGTAATGTTTCCAACTTGTTTTCTCAGAATATACGATATATTTCAGACTGAAAAAATATGGCGAACTCCATGCTTGTTCCTATCACTTTCGATTTTATTGGAAAGAATATCCGTTTTTTATTTTTGAGATTTGTATCCTACAGATTAGTACTGTTTCTCGATTGCGCTACGATCTGTTGATTGCAACAGTCATTTTAAAACCGAAACCAGATACGACCGTGTCAGGAGTAGGGTGCAGATGTGTTACAAACCGGAATATTTCATGTCGACCGTTATCTTAACTTCTTCGGCCCTCTTCATCCAATTGTGCCACGTCGGAGGTTTCGGATCTCCGTCTTCGGTAGCGTCGGCAAATCCCCCGTCGTGTAGTCTATCAATAAGAATTTCATTAGGAACAAACGATTTGGTTTCCGATCAGGGAAGGGGGTAAATGTTGAAATGGATTTTTA
This sequence comes from Chrysina gloriosa, assembly GCA_038088585.1. Classification (NCBI taxonomy): domain Eukaryota; kingdom Metazoa; phylum Arthropoda; class Insecta; order Coleoptera; family Scarabaeidae; genus Chrysina; species Chrysina gloriosa. Next base: position 6,626,730 of record CM076090.1, on the reverse strand, counting down.
CCTATAATCATATACCAGACCCGCTTCGGGGAAATGGGGTTCATGGAAGTTGTCTTGCATAGTTGCCCGTAACCAGTTGGAAAATATTTCTCTGCCATCTTCGTCGCAGATGCATCCGATGGTCCAAATTAGCGAAAATATCACCCAAGGAATTAGAAGATTTGCTGGAAAAAGTTTGGATTGGTATAGATAGATGTTAGAATACGGTGGACCTGGTGCGTCAAGTTAATGATGTTCACTCGACGCGCCAGGTTCACCGTATTCCAACGTCAATATCAAATTCGATCGGTGAGGACAAATTCACAATAGTGTTGGCAAAGATGTGAATGTTGTCTTCAAGATGGTATCAATAAAGTTAATAGATTTACATTGAGGATGGCTCGAAAATTAGAAAAAGGGCAGTGTGATAAGTCAAACGGGATAAGGTGCTTGCAATACCACTAAATTTGATAAAATTCATTTCTAATGAGGGAACCGATAACTGTGGCCATTTTTAGTTACAAATAAGAATAAGGAGACTGATTAAAATAATATATAAATTAAATAAAAGTACCCTTACTACGTCTTTCAGAAATAAATCCAGACACATACGTATTTCGGCAACTAAGTTGCCATCTTCAGTGGAAAGCTGAGGGAAATTAAGTATCACTACGCCCAAGACGAGCACTGTACAACTCTAAACATCTTGGGCGTTATCCGTATATCGCTACTGATACTCAATTCCCCCAGTTTGCCACTGAGGATGGCAACTTAGTCGCTGAAATACGTTACTGAAAAAATTTCCGAAAGTTGTGGCAAGCGCGTTTTTATTTATTTGATATATTTCTTAGCTGTTAGAAAAAATGTTGCAATCAACGTAGAAATGGCTTTAGTTGCTGGCGTTTGCTTTTTTCAGTTTCTTTTCTGTAAGATCTTTGATTGGAGCATTTTTCCAAAAGAACGCACTTGGCAGTCAACGAGTCAAATTCCAAAAATTATTTACGATACAATCTTTTGATTTCATTTATTCTTCTTTTTATATTCATCGATCCGGAGATGAATATAAAAGAACTTACGTATCAATTTGAGATAAGTCGGCGCCGGAGGCGACCTATTATCCTTTCCGGACAAAGGTCCTAAACGGAAGTCTAGCAGTCGCAGGAAGGATTGCACCAAGGCCGAATCGACCGACGTCAGGATCTCCTTTAAATGGTTTCGTAGTAATTCCAAAGCGGGATACAGGTAGATTTCAAATAGAGCGCGAAATCTCTCGGAGTATTCCATGGCCAGCTATAATTAAATCGATTGTATCATTAACGTCGAAGGACGAGGATCTAATTAGACGACGCGACGTCATGATATACGCTAATAAATACGCGTGTATGTACCTGTATACGTGGAAATCCATTGCAGTAAATACAGTAATTGGTTAATGTTACTTAATTACCGATTAACTTTGCTTTTGTATAAATGGTAGAAGTACAAGAAAATCCGATAAGAAGATGTTACCCCGTTGGCTTTGTCGAAATTAGAAGAAAATTTTTATAGAAAATATGTTCGTTTTCAACTATAGCACACTATAGGTAATGTTAACATTTTTTAATCTATAGATTGTTACGTTTAAGTGGTGGTGAGTTATTTCTATGACCAGAGGTTGGCCGAAGTTTTTGCTATATTCAGTATACCTGGTACTTAACGTATTAACACTCAAGTTCTTCGAGGTACTGGTCGAGGAATATTTCCGAAGATTTCACGTGCCCGACAGCGCTGGAGACCGACTTTTGGGACTTCGAATCATGCACGGACGCTTTTCTTCTCCAGAAGGACCAGTTTTTGTCAAAAATCATTATTAACGTTTCACCCGACGATGTAGCAGTAGATGTAACAAATTCTCACGCCGTTTATTTCGATTTAATCCTTTGAATGAGTATCGTATAACCACAAAGGTCATTCCTTAATTTAGTTTGTCGATTGCTATGCTAGCTACATATGTAGGTATAATTTTGTATTTATGAGATAGGGCAACGAGGTCAATTGTTTTATTTCATTTTGGTTTAGTTAGTATATAATTTTGAGGGCCTCAAGCCCCCTTCGAGATTGATTTTTTCTGTAAAATATAGTATTACGCAAACCGATTTCAGAATTTCGAGGAACTATTAATATTTTAGCCACTTTTGCAGAAAGTTGAGATGGCGTACAATGATACTACCTGAGCATTATACAGTACTCCCTCGTTATCACGAACTTGACGGGGAAATATAACGTCTTGTTCGTGTTATAGAACTTCACGTTATCCGAATTCGCCTAAGATAAACTACTTCGTCTTATCCGGGAGTTTGATTAAGTAACTTTTAACGTTGTGTGCTGCATATATTCGCACTATCTTTTGCTTTATTTACAATAGTAATTAATAATAGAATCATAAGAAGCAGCGTAAAACATATGTAGATAGTTTTGGTCGCTTGTTTCAGGAAATCTGTTATCATTTTCTGCTTGTATTTAGGCATGCAATGATCTAAACATTCTCCTGTTCAAATGTAAAAGGGAGGATGAAATGATTTTGTGCGAATTTAATATACAGCTAAAGTTTGGCTTATTCTACCATCCCTGTAGGCAGTGCTTATTTATCCTTAGAAAGTAAGTAGGAAATTTTTCTTTCTTAGGTTGAGGCGTCAAGATTTTCTCTGCTTGCTTCATCTAAGAGAGAGCTTATAAGCTGGTGGCGCACAATTTATTAACTAGACCAGGTAACGTAGCTACTCGGGCTGTGGAAGCCTAACGGAAGTTGTAAACGTTTATGCGAGTAACTACCCCAACTCTTAGGATAGCATTTAGCTCCATCTTTCTCAAGCTTTTAAGCAACCGTAGACTTAAAGGATAGTATTAGGATATCTTCACGAAGTTCAAACATTGCATGGTGAAACGAGAAATACGTTTTTGGGTACCATTTAGCTCCCTATTTGTTTTGTTCTAATTTTAAAGCCGTTAAGGAACCTGGTACGCTTGGGAGGGACAAGTGCAATAAGATTTTTATATATTATATATGAAAAGCCCCAACTTTGCAACAAGAATCAAAAATCAAGATTTCGATATCGTCTTATCTTTTGGAGAAATTCGGTAGGTCATCATCGAATTTTCTTGGTACAGAAGGCTTGCGTAGGAGTCATCTTTAATATAAGATCCATAGATTCATATAGAGAAATTTTAGAAAACCAGAAGATACTTACTTTCATCATCTCTTTATTCATACAGCGTTTTTGTGTGGTTTTTGTCAAATCACATTACAATTCTTTTATGAATCTGGAACTCACACATGAATATAACACGCGTGGTAAACAAGATCAGTATTTCGTTTTACTACCAACACATCTGACTCAGCTTTAACAGCAGATCGATCGCCAATGCCCAAAACATAATCCCCAACCCCCGACCTTCCAGAAAAATTGCGGAGATTGCCATTGAGAAATTTGAAGAGTAGTTCGAAGTCCTTTTTAGGAGCACATTGATTTTACGAAATCAAAGACTATCATATACTTTGATAACAGCTAACTTATTGGTATGTTTGATATATGCTATTAATATGTATTTTACATTTACAATTTTTGTATGTTGATTTTATTATATACTTGAAATACGATCTTTCCTACACTTTACAGATTATTATTATTATTAATACGAGAATATGGAAAAGCTTTTCCAGTTAGAATTGCAAATTTCCGGGGAAACGGATGGATTGACGGAGTTAAAGGATGCATTCTGTTATAAATCTCGAAACGAATAATCACTACAGACACGAAGCGGGCGTAAATTCGATTAAATACTTTCAAATAAACAAGAATAAAAAACAGAGATTGGCGAATGACACGTCATTTCCAAATGAGAAATCCGGTTTTCCTTTTTTCCCTTCTCTCATTATCTCCATTTCTCTTTCCTCCTGTGACTCCTCTTCTGTTGAATGTATCCTCCATCATCAACGAGGAAAGCGTAATATTGGATTCTGCAATGTTAAATATATCGACCCGGTTAATTTCATGGTGAAATCAGGCTCAGTTTGTTACCACATCTCGACAATTTCCTCTCGCAGTCCGCAGTGGTTTATTGACCCAAACTAATATTGCAGGGTTGTTTCCCACCCATGTGGTATCTCTGTTTTGTAATAGAGACCCCACGACGGTACCTAATTAAAATTATTCCACGATGCTTGCATAAATAATTATCTATTTGTTCTGTACTTTACGTCCTGTACCGTGTCGTAATTCACACGTTAGGGCACACGTGGAGTTGGTCTTTCATCAACATAAAGCAATTTTCAACGAACGTACCCTCGCGAGTTTAGAGCAACTAATTATTTATCTGTCTTCAACAAAATATTGCCGGCGAGTAAATTATGTATACATGGAAAAGGGCAGTGCGTTCATACGGACTAACTTAATTACATCCGCTGTTCTCGAGAGCTGGCATCAAGCAAATGACGAATTTTTTACTAGACTAGCGGATGTTGTCATTTCCATTCGTCACAATTACGCAAGGAAATGTAGAACTTTCGTTTCATAATAATAAATTGTATTTTTCTTGGTCCCCATACATGTATCTTCCGCATATCGTAAATAGAAATATGGAATAACACGGGCAATTTTAACTCATATCCAAGTAGTGATGAGTTGAGCGAATAAGAACAAACGAAAGCTTTTTTGAATCAAGATGATTTCCAGATTGGATTTCGTTGTGTATATAAAATTGGCGACGTTTCAAATGACATGCTACCGTTGTTCCTTGTTTGAATTTGATAATGAACGACTGGATTTTAGAAAATTCGTTTTAAGTACGAATTATAATGTGAGAAATGTTCTCCTTTATCTGTGATTGTTGACAGATATGCTAAAATGTATAAGTTTAAAGTAAATAAGTACAAGGAAACTGGTTAAAGTAATATAGAAATAAAATAAAATCACCCTTATCACACTTTTCGTAAACAATTGCAGATACGTATTTCGGCAACTAAGTTGCCATCCTCAGTGAAAGAGAGGGAAATTAAGTCTCACCAGTGATGTTCGGCTAACGCCCAAAACTAATACCACGCACGAATGGCCGGATATCCCTAATGACTTATCAACTTATCTGGAATTATTTCTCAAAGGTGTGCTAAGGATATTTTTATTTATTTTATATAAGTTTAAAGTGTTAAAGTGTTCCGTTGCATAGGAAATCGTGAAATTCAACATAAAACATTTTCGAGCTGTGATTTCTTACAATTTCACACGCCCTTAAGTCATAATTAATATTTTGAGTAAATCAATCGAGTGTTTGGTAACAAGTCGTGTTCGTTAGCTATCATAAATTATTGATACAATGAATTTCAACGCCGGCGATTTGTTTTAAACCATGGCTTCCTAACCTGGGATCCATGGAACAATTTTTGGAGGTTTATGAAACGATTTCAGGGGTTTCATTTGTTAATAGGTTGGTTTTGCTACTTAAGTGAAAAATTAAGGTGCTCAAGTTGTGGTAGCGCATTGCCTTTTTTATACGGATATGCACTAGCGACAGAAACTTCCAAAAATCCCAAAAAGAGTTTAGTCAATAGTCAAAAAAATGTCAAATTGTTCAGAAGCTAGGCAAGCCACCGAAGACATTTTTTCTATCAACGGGTAGAGAAGGCGAAGTATTTCTTCCCCAGCTAGAAGTGCGGTGGCTTTCTAACGGACAGGTCTTGAAGATGCAGTTTGAATTAAGGACAAGAGTAGCAATTTTTTCGCGAAAACAGACAATTCACTCTTTGAAGACTTTGAAAGAAAGGATTATGTTCAGGGGCTACCGCATACCTGGCAAATATGTCACTTTATAAAGATGGAGTACAAAAATCTCTCTCACTTCTTAACTCTCCGTTGTCATACTTCAATATAGAATGTACTATTGCGGCAACAAAAATCGGGACAAGTCTTATATGCTATTTTGACTGTTTTTTAGCAGTATGAACCAGTATGAACCAGTCGTTTGTCATGTTCACGTTAATCATTTCTTATCTAATGTCAAAAATAATTTATCCACGAATACAAAAAAATTTTGTTAAATGCATTTATTTGAAATAAAATACTTGTAAACCTAGTTTTTTAGTTAATATTTTGTAATGGCACCATTATTATCTAACACTCTTTGCAAACGCTTGGGCATGGAAGATATAAGGGAATAAATAAATTCTATTGTTAGATCATTCCAAATTTCATTTATCCTATCTTTTAATTCGTCGACGTTTTCAGGCTTGAAATTACTATCGTTCATTCTTTTTACGATACATCCTCACACATTTTCTATGGGATTAAGGTCTGGACTTCTCGAACACCATGGTAAACGTGTTATGTTGTTTTCCTCAAACCATTGATTAGTAATCCTAGATGTATGCACTGGAGAATTATCCTCTTGAAATATGAAATTTCGATTGGGAAACAATTTCCACAGAAGGTAAGAAGACGTTTGTTAAAATTGTAGTATACATGTGAGAATCAAATCTTCCCTGAACATTCCAACAGACACCCGCTCCGGGAGCGCAAATCCAAGCCCATACAGTTGTCGTAAAACTACCGCTCTTATAAGATTTTTGCGTATAAGTTTCATCGAATCGAGAATTTGGTGGTCTATATATATACGAATGCGACCATTATTAGAAGACCGAAAAAATTACGTTTTCCCAAAAATTTAAATTGTTGGGTAGAAATTCCAATGCAAAGCCAATTCTTTGTTGCTTATTCCAGTCGTTAAGAAATGGCTTGTTAACAGCCGCTCGATTTCTTAATTCTCAGTTTTTCGTAATTCTATTTCTTGCAGTGCGCACACAACCTCGAAATTGCGTTGTTTCGAGCATTTACCACTGTATCAAATGGATTATTCCTTAAAAACTGAATAAGATTTTCGTTTTCCATAGGATTCGATACCAATTTGCGACCAGAACCACTTTGCCTTTCCACAGTTCCCCGATGTTGCCATTTTTATTTAATACTGTGAATAGTGCTTTTGGGCACTACAAATCTACTTACCTAGTCTTCTTACACACCATCCTTCCCCAAGTAATGTAATTATTTTCATTTTTCGGTAGCATTTAAATGCGGCATAATGACATATGTCAATAATGATTCCAAACTGACATAACATTTGACAAGGTAAAAGCCGGATTTAAACTACATTATTTTAAGTGTCCCATTTTTTGTTGCCGCAATAGTACATAGGTGGTCATACTGGGGTCCGTTGGCGCCAGCCATTTCAATAAACAATTGCAAGAAAACTATCCTTCCGATATCGATGTAAAAATTCTGGAACATACTATAAACATTTTAGTTTAAGGATGAATAGCTTATTTGCAAGAAAACAAATGGAAAGATGATGAAAAAATTCATAAAAAATGTCGCAAAAGTTACAATTTTTATTACAAAAAATCGTAACCATGTCAATTTTTAATATTTTTAATTAAAATCTGAAAATTATTAAACTTTGCGCTCAAAGTGAAAAGTGGGGTCTAGTAGAGCTCACGTGACCACGGAGAGTTAAAAGAAATATCCGCGCCACAAAAATCTTTTAAAAGTTATTTTTTCTTCTTCTTTTTCTTCCTCTTTTTCTTCCTTTTCCTCTTCTTCCAACTTTCTTGTAAACATCTGCCCGATTGCTCCAAATTTACATGGATTCCCACCACTTTTGGCGGGCTTTCCTCGTGATTTCTTCCCCACCGGAAATTTCTCTTAGATAATTTTAACAATTCTATCTTCCCCTATTCTCGAAATGTGGTTGTTCCATTTTTTTTTCTTCTTGCCCTCGTCCATTCATTTATTGGCTGTATTTGTAGTTGCTCTTATTTCTTCCGTGGTGATATGAAAGTTGACTTATAGATTCCATTTGTAACCACAAATCTTCGCGATTCTCAACGCTAGCAACAATCAAAATCAAAAGCATGCAGGATATGTGTGTTACCTCGTCACGCGTTTAACGTTCTTAAGGTAAACGGCAACCGCCTTCACATTGACCGAGATATTCCTTATAACCTTAGTTAATGTGTTTAAAAGTATGATTTTGACAGCCATTACTTTATTTTCAAAACAGTTCGTCGAACAAGAAGTGTTAGGAAACTCTCTTAAATGATGGTAAAGGTAAACGGTAAGTGATTACCACATTTTTCGTTTCTTGATAACTGTATGAGACGTAGGAAGTTCTGTACTCATGTTATAGATTTCTATAATATCGGTATACAAGTGTACGGTATACGAGTTTGATCGTTATTGCTTTAGTGAATAATAAGTGTATTTTTGTTAATTTGGCATACACATTTTTAGTGCTGCTGTTTTGTCTTCACCATGAACTCATGTATGAAGAACTTTCCGTAGCTTTTAGCCACTTCGTATTCGAGGTTTCAAAAAGGCGTCATAAAATAGAAACCTCTAGTCATACATAATTGCAATTAAAAACTCGGAGGAAACGTTAAAGAAACGTTGGTTCCGGTAATAAACCGTATTACGTTCGTTTAAAGTCATGGAAAATTTCGAATTTCTCTTTAATAAAGGAGTGAGGATACAGAAGTGTAGTACAAACTTACCGGAGGAAGCCTCTTGATCCAACAATTGATATACGGTTCCAATCCCAAAACGCCCGGTTCCAAATACACCATTCCGCACCTCGAAACGGTTGCTGGCGAAGCCACCGCCAAATCTGCGACCTCGAACATCATCGTCATGGTATCCCGTAGTTTGATGATTTCCCCGCTGCTCAGGCACAACTTTTTATTATCGTCCAACACGGTGTTCATGTTTTCTATCCAAACGGCGTCGACCGGTCCGTCGAAGACGTACCATCTTTTATCCGATTCCGGTGCGCTTACGCCCAATCTCACTAAACACGGTAAAATTCCGTCTGTCCTGTACGAATATTTGAAATTTTGGGATATATTTGACTTATGATTCTGTATGATCCGTGCAAAATCGCGTTACACTACAACGCAGATCAAGACATCACAGCTGAAACCAGAAAGTACGTTACAGCTTATCAAATCTATCTTGAGTGCTCAGGCTTACTCGGGTGCAGGCTAGCTCCCTACTTATTTTGCCTATAATTTTATCGCGCATTTAGCCTTGAGACCTCAATATAGATTTGTTAAGTTGTACGTCTGATCCAAAAAGTTCCGTACTCTACACTACTATAATCACAGAGTAATTAAATTAACAGTAAATGAAAAATATAAACTCCTCTGAGTTGCTAACATAATTTTCTGAAAAACGATTACAAATTCTAGCAAGTGTAGAAGGTAATTGTATCCCATGTTTCTTCCCTACCTAACATAGAAACCACACTTACCATTCATGTGTTTGCAAATCGAATTCCCCGTACAATTGGCCCATCGTAATCGATTTTGGGTTCATAACGTACGTCTGGACCGCTTCAAAGGGATATCCGCTCGGAGCAGGAATACCTTTCAAAGCTGTCATCGCTGCTTTGAGAACTTTATAACACTGCAAATAAAGAAATTAAGAATGAACTAGCAAATTAAATGACTCTAATTTATTTAGTTTTAACCCCCTTCGCAAGTGCATACAAATGAATTGTAGAGGATGATACTTCCTTCCAAGAGAAGCATGTTTTGAATAGTTAATAGATATTACAATACGCAGAACAAATTTAAAATTCAAGATTATGAATATGCAGTTTATTATTTCTTTGTGTTTTACGTTTTATCACTCGCCTCAAGTTCTCAGGTTTTGGATAGTTTTATTAAGAATCCAGAAAATGATGTTCTTTTTTGGCCGCATTGTGTCCAAAAATAAGCACAATTTTGATAACCAATTTTGTATTCAAATCGATTATATGAATCTAAATCCGTAGTCAAAATCAGTACTGCATTTCATAATTTATGATAATTTTTAATTCTAGTGAAAGATTGTCATTTTTACTTAAAGTTGGGTTTTCCGAACAAGAACTTTTAAGAGCACTTGATAGAAAGACTTGAGAAAAGAGCATGTATCGTTATTTACATTATTATTATTATTATTAGCCATCTAGTGTTGAACTAATCAATCAATCAATTCTTTATTATTGCATGCAGTTACTGAAACGTCAAAAAGAATATATAGCATTAAATAAAGAGTTAAGTACTGACTGTTGTAAATCAACATCGGTTAGGAATAAATAAAGTAATCTCACTTTTACACTAGCGAAGCAAGAACGCCAGTTTGGAGCTGTTTCTTATAAGAAGAACAGACAAAAAGATCATACAACACAATTTTATGTCCACTAACAGAATTTGCTTCCTAATATACTAATTTACCAGAACGAATCGACCTCTTTCTCGACTTCTCGATCGATGAACTTTTCACAACTTTTTCACAATGATGACGTTACCCGGCAGATAGTAGCGTATAAAATCTTCAGCAGTTGTTACGAAATTAGCACAAATTTCGTCAAAATAGTTCATTCATTATCCACGCTTCACTTTCGAATATGAATACTGGTTTGTAGATCGCCTTGTATACTTTCATCTTTGCACTTTGTGTTATTTCCATTTTTACTACTATGTATTTATTCAGCGAATAGAATAGTTTATTTGTGTTACTAACTCTCCTTCTTGTTGTCCTGAATCTTGTATGGGCACTCCCAAGTATTTATATTGTTTTGACTTGCATTCTAGTTTTATTTGCATTCATTTTCATGCCATGTTCTATTAGTACATCATTCCAGTTTTTCTTGGAGGTCTTCTTGTCGGTTTATTCGGCACTTTGATCAGTAGCTACAGAATAACGAACAGGGAGGTAAAACGATTTATTGTCTTCTACATATTATTGCTTTCATGTAATGGCCCAAATGTACTCTAAACGTTATACACTTCTTTCAAAACTTTATTCAATAGCTTTAATAACCATCCTGCAAGTCTCTCCGATTGTCGCCTGCATTATTCCCGTTATTCAGACGACCTATCGAACTATAAGAATCACAAGTTATAATCTCAAATCATCTCTTTTATAATACAAATTTTTCTGTTTTCTGGGTGTACTAGTAAACCGACAATAAAATCAAGGTAATTGTATATTTTTTAATGATCTCTATTGACCTTTGGCTCGATGATAATTTTTAGAAATATAGAACGTAAATAAAACGAATTCAACTATTCCAAAGTCCGTGCAGATACGGCGGTTGACCTAGAAGATATAGTTTACGAGATCGCAAATTAAATAAGATAAAAATTTTCCTATAGGATTTCGATTTTTAAAGTAAGTTTTGGGAGTGCTATAAAAATCAAGAACAACTTGGATGCGATTCCATTTTGCCTAAACTGCAATTTTCCAAACACATTTTTTCAGCTTGAGTGCAGCGTAGTATACTTTTATAGTTTTATTTTAAATGAAATGATCTGTCGACGTGTATACAATGTATATAGTGCATCTGAGTTGATAAATAATGTTGATTGAATTTGTATAATCAAGTTAGTGCTAATAGAATATTAGCATTCTACCTGCATGCATTTATTAAACGGTGTTGCGCAATATTTTTGCAATTTTTACATAAATATTGACTTGTAAGGAAATATTAACAGAGCCGTTGTAAAAATTGACACTCTTTTCGCGTAGATTTGCCAGATAAAACAAGAATTGGGGCATGTTATATAACACACGACTGAAGTGAAACTTTGAATATGTTCAGAACTTCGTAAATTGAAAAACGACAACAAATACAATCAAATATTGAAATGACTATTAAGCAAATAAAAAGAATGACGATCATTACAACCAAAATAAAATAATTCGTTGAATGACACGTTTCGTAGGGGGACGTTGTGGCTTTGAATGAATGCAATAAAAACACGCGTACCTCGTTTTCTATTTTCTACACTTATTTTCGCGACGTTTACGTATAAACTCCAAGATCAATAATAATTAGTGATTCCCAATGATTTCGTTTGTGTTAACTCGTCAACAACGCTATTTCTTTACGATAAGTTTAGAGTTGCTTCAACCTTTTCAACACATTCGATAATTGATAAGTTTTAGTTTATATTCCTATCTTACCATTACCTAGGTCAAAATTTATTACTTTATCTTAAATCTAATTTAAGAGATTTTTGCCCTTCGACTTGACGAAAAAGGTTAGCGATAAGAAACGTGTACGGTGAAAGCAACAGAAAAATTTGTATACATATACATATATAGTTTATAATCGGTTGTAGTAAAATAGGTAATAAAAATGTTGAGTTACAAATTCGTTTATTTTACAAACTCCGCAATAGGTAGCACTAGACCCGCAACAGTATATGAGAGACGAAGCCACATCTTGCGTTAGCTATCAGATATTAATGTACCCCAAACTATCACCATTTTTTAAAGAGTCGTACGCTGCTCGGTAGCAGGAGGAAAACAAGGCGAACAGAACCAAAAGAAGTTTTCTATTTTTTCAATGTAGGGGTAGAAGAAATGGGTAAACTGCGATCTGTTCCTCCACCGATATATTTAACGTTGTGTTTAACTTGTCTTTAGAGAAAAACAAAAGAAATTATCGTAACTTATTATTATATATATATATTATTATTTGTGTTATTTTCTTAAAACCGCAAATGCTTATGACTTTGAATGTGTTCGGAATTTAAATTAAAAAAGAAAACAATACAATCAAAGTCGTGAAACCTCAAACGAGCGGCAACTACAAACCTTGGCCAAATTACTTGGAGCATACAATTTCTGAAAGCATTTTTCACAATAAAATAGAAACTACACATATCTTCTATTATTAGAACGAAGCTCTTTTAGCGTGGTTCTGCGGCGAGAGTTAACTGGGAAAAAGTGAGACGCTTGAAATCGTCACTAGACGCTTTTTCTTCTTTCTCCATCACACACACACATACCCATCGCAGAGGCAACTATGAAATGCGCCGTATTTTCGTCTCCCCATCAAATGGCGCTCTTATTATTCGGACTCCAATTTACTTCAAATTCAACTTCAACTTATTTACCATCGACTTGGAAATGAAATACTTTTCCTTTATACGTTGTTTATTTGTATTCAAATATAGAATTTTTCCTTTTATTCAAATAAACATAAAATGCGTAAGGCGCTTCGCTCTTGTCGGGTGTCCCACGACACGACCTCTTCTCTTTTTTATTTAATCTTATGAAGGTCCACGTCAATATTAAAAAAATAGTTAATATTTGGGCCCATAACCTACGTTTTTTAAGACGCCGCACGGTGGTCGGGATCGCCGAAAAAATCGGCAAAAGTACACCAAGGCTATGATTTTAATGAAATTTTGGAACTTACTATTTCCGAGGTCGCTGATCACGAATCTGAAGTAAAATTTGTCAAATTCAAAATGGCGGATCCAACATGGCCGACCGACAGCCTAAAATTTTATCGAATTTGAGTCAAACTCTGTAGGTCTATGTTTCCGAGATCGCTGATCATGAATCTGAAGTCAAATTTGTCAAACTCAAAATGGCGGATCCAACGCGGCCGACCGATGGCCTAAAATTTTATCGAATTTGAGTCAAACCCCGTACATCCATGTTTTCGAGGTGGCTGATCATGAATCTGAAGTCAAATTTGTAAAACTTGTGAATTTGCAAAATTTAAACGCTACAACATATTTTAGTCAAATTTATTTGACCTATTCGCCATCATAGTCATCTTCTTCTATGTCCACGAAACCATCAGTACACAGAAACATTGCTAAGGCTTCAGACGAAAAGCTTTTTTTAGTTTTTCTAACTGTTTTTCCATGCTCGAAATGTATGGATCAGATATGATCTTCTTTCGCTGAAAAATATCTTCCATTGTTTGTTCTCTTGCACTTTTTCGCGAGAAATGTTCTCTATATCACTTAATATCATTGTTTCGATAATTACCCGATCGGAAGTGGGCCCCATTGGACAATTTTAGCTCCGTAAATTAAAATCTTATGAACTGAGGTTGGCATACAATACCAGGGGTACAAGTTCGAGAACATTTCCGCGGTTTCGAAGCAGAAATTTTTAAATACTTCGACATTCACAGCGAATCCACACGCCGTACGCCGTCAAGGGAAAAATGGCCTTGAGCGTCTGTGGGATTCCGGTACATTTTTTGAAAATTATGAAACTAGACACTAATCCCCATGTACATAAACTTCGCGTAGCGCAGGATCTCTTGGGATCACAACTATTTCGATAATTTTCGATCAAATTTTTCAAAAATCGATACCAAATTCAAAGGTTTTTTTGTCTCTTCCTAGAAACATACAATTATCGAAAAAATAGGTAGTTAATGTATAAATATATTCTACATACCTCCCGGAACACCCTCCATATCGCACACAACAATCCGCACTAGTATCAACATTCTCTGACACTTTGTTATTTATTTTTGTGCAATCACAGAGCGTTTAGGGTACTGTCGCGACGATTCACTTTGGACAATTGTTATAGCCGAAATACGTGACTTAGCGATCTGCCCTTCTGGAAACTTACGTAGTGATTCTTTCTGTTCAACATATCTCAGAACCAACTCTGACCGCCAACTTTGAAATTTGGACTTTTGCCGACTTTTTCGGGCATTCCGACCACTGTGGGCCGTCGTTAATTCTGCAAAGTATGCTATTAATGGGATACGTAATTGCTGTCTTTATATCACCGCCGTTTCCCCGTACATCCCTGATATTATTTATTAATATTTCCTTCGTAGGGTTGTCTCTTTCGTTTAGGTACCTTTCTTTGAACCCGCTTCCATGCGTTTCCGATCGACTTGAGAAGTCCGGTGAATTTCCGGGCCAACTTAAAAGAGCTGGTAGGGTTATCTTCGAAGAGAGTCATAATATAACTATTTATTCAGCGAAAGACTGAACTTGTTTGTTTTCGCTTTGACATACTTCACAGACGAGCGCTTATATATCGACTATCAGTTACACACAATGGATACGACAACTCATCCTGATAAAACGCCTCGACGATTTGTAACTATCTAAATTTGATCTGGTCAATGTCCCGTTAGCGGCGTTCCATTTACTACGTACGTATAAAAACTTGCGTCATGTTAGAGAATAAACACTAGGAAGCCGGTGTTTGCGCTCTACGAGTTGTACACATACGTGTTAACCGGAGTAATATATTTGTCGCTTATTCGAATAGTCGATTGTATTAATATTAATATGGACGTTTTTGTTTTCGTGTTGGCGTGTGCGATCCTTATTCTCTGCATGTGGTACCTGTACGCGAAGGATGGGAAAAATCGCGCGCTTATTGAGAGATTTCCCGGACCCAAGAAGTATCCGTTTATAGGAACGACTTTACCGCTTCTATCTAAAAACAGACCAGGTACCTAAACATAATATGCACACGTATGTAGAATTTGTTTATTGTTTATTTTACAATAAGATAAGTTTAAAGTCGAACTAAAAAGGTTTCTATCGTGGATAATCACTTGAACGGTATAAGTAACATATATTCACCGTGGAAATTTAGTGAGTAATTTGTGCCGAATAAATCCGATAAAATCCACGATAGAAATGATTTATGTTACATGTTTTGAAAGATGTGCATCTTAATTACGCACGTGCATGGTGTACTTTACCGAAGATACAAACTCCAAGGTTACACAAACGACACCAAAAATTAATCAAAATTTTACGTACACTTTAGAAATTTTCGTATACTTCCGACAACTCGCCAAAAATACGGCCCATTCTACAGGACATGGTTAGGTACAGCCCCTGTGATAAACCTGACAGATCCCCAATATGCAGAAGTAAGTACCTTATCGGTTTAATTACACGTTGGTTCCAAATATATATAATTATTTATATAATCAGAACCTTTCTACCCTAAGGCATAAGGTGAATGCAGGATTGTTTAATCTATATTATTCATGGACAAAAAGTCCCCATTCTTTCTTGTTTCTGGCTTTCATTTGTTGCCCTTCCTTTTAGAATCTACCCTGCTTCATCATTCCATGTTTTCCTTGGCCGTCCCTCATGAATTTTATTTATTTTATTTTTTTTTGTATTGTGGCCTGCCAAACTTGTTTTACCGGGAGGGTTGTCTTACATTCTGGACATATGTCTAAGCCATTTTAGTTTTAGTTGTTTTTCGATAGCATTTAGTATGTAGTCTATATCCAGTTCTTCTCTTGCCGCTTCGTTTCTCGTTTTGTCTCTTCGAGTGATATCTTTAACTCGTCTTAGGTATTTCATATCAATTGCTTTAACGCTTTAATTGTTTGGATAGTACCCAACTCTTACTCCCAAATATTAACATTGGTCAAAATACTGTTTTACACACTATTATATTTGTTCTTCTACTAATTTCAGATTTACCTATAAATGACTTGCTGAAAGTTGTGGTACACCTTAGTAGCTGTATTAATTCCTTCAGTTATTTCGTCTAGCATGTTGCCTTTTCTATCTATTATTACTCCTAAATACTTGAATATTCTCACCTGTTGTATATGTTTTTGGTTTACTTTTATGTTGAGGTTTTTGTCGTTTCTCCCTATTAGTATCACCTTCGCTTTCTTAGTGTTAATTTGTAAGTTCTTAGTTTCCAGTTCATCATTTCACATATTTAAGTTATGTTGAAGGTTCTTTTCGCTTGTAGCATACAGCATGAGATCATCTGCGAAGGCACATGCAGCCACTCGGACAGGTTTTAGTTGGTAATATCCGACTTTATGCATACTTGATTTGTGGCTTTTATTATGTCGTGGAGAAATAAAAATAAACAAGGTGGGGCTCAAGACACCTACTTGTCTTAGGCCATCGTTCATTACAAACATCTCAAATTTAAAGTTATCCTTGCTTATGTAACCCTACTACCTCTCCCTACAGTAGCTCAAAAAGTAACGACCGACCGTAGGGGCGGTTGTCTTTGTTTAACGAATTCGTGTTTTTACGTATTATACATGTATCGCTTCGTACGCATCTAGTTCTCACGGCGAATTTACACATTTTATGAATTTTAAATTCTCCATGTTATGTCGTCGTGCCCCGTTACTAAATCATTTTAAAGTTACGTAAAATTCTACAAATTTGTTTTAAAATAGCAATAATTTGTCTGATCTTAAGTTTTCTGCGTAATAATGCAAATTTTTGCACCTTTTTTGGGTGTATTGCTTGGAAGGTACGAATACAGACAGGATTGCTATAATTCCTTGAAAATTAATAATAGTATTTCCATAGTTCAATATATTGAATCAAAGCATCACAGATGTCGAGCAATGGCTAAAGCAAAATTCCATCAGTTCTTACTAACTTTTTAATTTTTTTTTTCTGTTTTTTAGCGCAAAATTTATAAATTCCTTCCACTCTTTACTTATAAGCCTTGCCAATTTAGCACCGCTTTATACTGACTGAGGTTTATGTTAAACCGTCAATTCGTTCTTAAGTAATCTTTAGAATTTGTAATTAACTTAAGTGACTACATACATCACTAATTTAAAAAAAAATTTATTGCGGACAAAATGTAGTATTCATAAAAAAATGATGAGAAAGGGCGGTTTCTTTTATACTAAAATATTAAAAAGGGGTTAATGTAGGGGTGTTTTTACTGTGGGATGACCGATTGTAGGAAATAGAAACTTTGAATAAAATATCAAACAAATGAATCCTTTAAAATTAGATAAGAGATAAATTTATCTGAATGTGTATATCATGACCTATGTTCATACCTATCTTTTTTAAACATCTTCTTCTCTACCGGTTGTAGATCAATTAAACAACAAATTGGGAGTTATTTTAACGTTCTAAAAATACAGCTGTTAACTCCCAATTTTGTTATTTAGTTGACCTAAAAGTGGTAGAGGAAAAGATTAATTTAATAAAATTATCCATAATTTAAAGAAATATAGAAACATATGAACAAATTTATGCTTTTCTCGCACCACCAAAATTTTTCTACGTTTAACCAATGCTTCGCGGACCACCGGTTGAGGAACCCTAAAATAAATCCCAAATCTTCCGCAAACATAGATGTAAAAATTTTCCAAAAGTAACTTCCTAAAGCAAATCTTCCCGAAAAGCTACTGATGTAAATCAAATATGTTTAATGGCACAGTTTGTACATGCCTTGGTTTCGTTGGAATAATCTAATCGCCTCCCTTGCCTTCATATTTGCTGAAGTAATTGGTCTTGTCCTTCACACTTGGAAAATTATTCAAATCAAATTTACCGTAAACTCCAAAAATTTTTGGACAAACTACGGCGAAATGTAAAAAGTTTCACCAAATGCTTCTCTACAGTTCCTTACAATTTTAATTTCCTAACCCAAAAT
Organism: Chrysina gloriosa; assembly: GCA_038088585.1. NCBI lineage: Eukaryota > Metazoa > Arthropoda > Insecta > Coleoptera > Scarabaeidae > Chrysina > Chrysina gloriosa. Next base: position 6,608,500 of record CM076090.1, on the reverse strand, counting down.
TTTACATTTCTTCCATATTTCCGTGAATACGCAAAAGGTTTCGTGTTAAAATTAATTTGTTTATCCCATCTAATCAACTTTTTATAATTGTATTTGATTGTCTACTTAATTAAGAAATCATCTTCAATTTCCGCACGAGTATTCTTAATAGGTTATTGGGCAGCCTGTAAAGTAGCTATGCAATGGCTTCCTAGGCAAGCACAAATTGGTACTACATCACATCGGTCAACTCCTGACTACATAGGTCTTTAATAATAAAATTTGTTGGCAATTGTCTCGCTACCACGAAGCAAACACTATCAAAACCGTAAAAACGAAGTGGTTCGGAAACAGGTGCCACCAAATTTTATTATTTAACAATTGTCTGGTGAGAAGCTTATCGATGTGATATGGTGTCAGTAAATACACCGTAGTCCTTGTAATCGCTATCATCGAAACAAAAATTAATACAGCATAATTATGTCGTTCATTTCTCAATTGTTACTGGAACATAACGGAGTAAAATTGAAAGCAATATGGAGTTCATGAACGGAGCAACATTTCTGCAGAATTATGTCAATCTAACCGGAATCAGTATGCATATTGCTCGATGACAGTGCTTCACAAATTTCTTTGAGACAAGTTGACTCATATACTTAATAATTTTTTTTAATATGCAATCTTTGCTCGCTCAGTAAGCTATTGCACAGCTACTTTGCGGGTACCCCAATAAGGCATCTATGAAAGATCGTTTTGTAGAGAGTTATACCATCTCCTTCTTCACAGACCTGCTTATCTATTGTTTTCGATTTCTCTCTCAGGCCTATTTCACCTATACAATAACGTAATTCGTTTCATTCCTGCTTACCGGAATATTTGGTTTTACACAGTTATTTCCTACATTATAAACAAACCTGTAACAAAGCAAAAGCACCTTGAAATATTTTAATTTAGTTTTACTCACCAGTCAAAACACAAATACCTATGAAAGTTGTAAATACTAAAAGTGATAACGTTTACCTCTCGTAAAACAGCTTGTAAGGATTTCATTCGTTTTATTAAAAATAATTTCGTAATTATTACTCAGAATAACAACGAAAATAGTATTTGTTTTTTCTGCTACATACATACATAATTAAGTAATAACAATTAACAATGTTTGTTTCTAGTTAATTCTCAGCAATTCTACACATATTTCGAAAGGCATCGTATACTCATTCCTAGTACCATGGCTGGGCGATGGATTATTGACGAGTGAAGGTGATCATTATCGAAAATCTAAACGGGAAAATTCAATTGACCAAGAGAATAATTTTCAGGATCTAAATGGCACCGACATAGAAAATTACTCACGCCAGCATTTCACTTCAAAATTCTGGAAACTTTTATGGCCACATTCATTGAAAAGAGCAAAGTGTTAGTAGATATTTTGGAAGAGAAAGCCGACGGGAAAACTCCTTTCAACATTTTCTCTTACATAACTCACTGCACGTTGGATATAATAACTGGTAAACCAAATAAATTCCAATCCGTTCTTCCCTTGAATTTAATTTGGTGTCCTTCTATGCATACTTCAACCTCCAGAAACGGCCATGGGTATCCAGGTGAATGCCATGTCGAAGAAAGACAACACCTACGTCAACGCCCTGTACGGGCTTGCCAGAGAAGTTTCCAATAGGATATCCAAAGGATGGTTGCGGAGCGATTTCGTATTTTATAAGACCGCGTACGGAAAGCGGTTCTTGAATAATTTATCGACACTGCATGATACGACCAATAGAGTTATAAACGAAAGAAAATCTCTTCGGCGGGAACAAAATTCGAAAGGGGACAATACGGGCGAGGACGAATTTGGTAGAAAGAAACGTCGAGCGTTCTTGGATCTTCTAATGGATTTCTCTCAAGATGGAAAAGTGTTAACGCACGAGCAAATCAGAGAAGAAGTTGACACGTTTATGTTCGAGGTATATACACTACCATCCATATTAGCTCGGACACTTGGTGAAATTTCACAAAGTATCCTTAATGACTGTACTATTACTTTAACATGATATTGAACTATCTATGAAATTTCTAGGTCGCAAAGAACAAATACCTTCAGAATTTCTGGATAATAAAATCATCAAATAATAATTAAAATTTGCGACATTTTCATGGCACTTGCGGAACAAATTTACAATCCCTTCATTATGTATATTTTCGAGGTAGAAATATAAATATGACTAATAAATAAGCTTAAGAAGTTTACATTACTCTGTCCTAACAGTGTTGCATATTATAATCAATATTTTAGTTGCTAGAGAAACGTGCTTGTGCAAGTATCGATAATAAGTGTGTATTTAAGCAAATAGTTTTATTAAAACTGTCTAAAATGCCGAGGGAGAAGCCAGCAAGTCAAGAAAAACGTGCTATCATAGTCGCTTTTCACCAGGAAGGCTATTCATTGCGCCAGATTGCGGAAAAGACGCATATGAACAAATCAACAGTGAGTGATATCATTAGGAGATAATGTACGGGCAGTTCACAAGCCAGCGTACGTCCAGGTCGTTCGCGAATAACAACAAGAGCATACGATGAGCGCATAAAATGGCAGAAATTAATCGCGATCATGAAAGATCAATTTCTGTCATTAGAGTAAAGCGGCGGTTAAAAGCTACAAATCTTCATGACCGCGTTGCTGTGCGAAAACTTTTACTACGCCGGGGTAACAGACAAAAACGGTTGCAGTGGACTGAAACGCATAGAAACATGACAGTCGAAGACCTCAAAGGAATTTTATGCACTGATGAATCGAAGTATGAAGTCTTTGGACAAGCGAGGCGTGTTTTCGTAAAATTATCCAAGGGTGAAAGAATGTTGCGGGATTGTATTGTGTCGACTGTGAAGCAAGGAAGGAGTTGGATGTTCGTTTGGGGTTGTTTTTCGTATGCTGGGATAGGAGACTTGCAGCGAATTGAAGGCATTTTGAGAAAAGAAATTTATTTAAAAATATTACAAGGAAATGCAATGCCCTCAGGGTTGCGTTTCAGTGGTAATAATTTTATATTCATGCATGACAACGACCCTAAATATAGGGTATTGGTATACTTAAATAACCAACAACAAAATAATATTCTTGAAATAATGACGTTGCCATCGCGAAGTCCTGACATTATTTCGATTGAGCTATTGTGGGATGAACTCGACAGAAGTATTGGAAAGGTGTGTCCTACCTCCACAACGTATTTATGGAACATTATACAGGATCAGTGGGCCAATATTCCAAAGACAGGGCTTGAAAAATTGGTGGAACGGATGCCTAGAAATTATTCGTGTTATACTTCGTGCAAAAGGAGGTTCTTTCGACGAAAAGAACATTTAATAAATTTAGTATTGTATGTTGAGAAAATGTCTTATTTTTGTCGTATGTTATAAATATGTGTTAATAACAATAATGTTATTATATAAATTTCATTTTGTAGTTTAATTCAATGTCAATATTCTACAATTTTGTAAATTTACTTAAGTGTTCAAACTAATACGGACGTTAGTGTACACAGACCCAGACACTATTTTCTATGTAAATTTCTTAATAGATACTTTCCGAAATAGTTTCTCCAATGTATGTAATATGCTTGAGTGGATATTTTATAATTTGGAAGTTGAGCCATCTGCAGAGTGTCTAGTGCTTAGCAGATGTAGTATTTTCGTAATTTATGATTTCTTTTGCTTTTATAGTGAAAACTTACGAAAGGAGGTTTAACCAGTACTGCCTTACCAATTTCTTACACATTAAGCAAACGTTCTTCTTTTGAAGTGATTCATTCATACATCAAAATTGACACTATACCACAGCGTAAAACTCATCGCCATACACTTATTTAATTAAATCCGGTGACACGTGTTTCGCTACCAACGAGAGTAGCAGCTTCAAACCGTGCCTCACCGGATCGGGGTAAGGTACGGTTGCTAGTCAATACATCAAAATGTTTGTTTAGGGACATGATACGACAACCGCTTCCATTTCCTGGACAATCTTCCTGCTAGGTTTACACCAGGATGTTCAAGTAACCAATCGTATTTGTACTTAGCGAATAAGTTTAACTTTACCAAACTTTCAGGAAAAAGCGTATCGAGAAGTGAACGCAATTCTGCAAAACGATAAACCTTTAGAATTTGCAGATTTGAACGAACTTAAATATTTAGAACGAGTGCTGAAGGAATCCTTAAGGTTGTATCCGAGCGTCGTGGCGATCAGCAGATATACGTCTCAGGATTTACATTTAGGTATCTTATTGCGCACGAAAAAAAAAAAAAAAATTAGGCTGGGGTGGGGTAATTATAAACCGTAAATCAAATCTTTTGTTATTTTAAGCTGTTAGAAACTACATAAAACATCTTTTGAACGGGTTATACGTTAAATTTATTAAATATTTTTCTTAGTCTCTCATTTCGATACAAAATATGTGTTTCATATGAAACACCGGATTAAGAAAATAAGACAGCTTATATTTACTACGGCTTACTGTTTATCCAGAAACCGAAGACACCGCAAGACAGAGCGGGAAAGAATGGAACGACAAGTTTTTAGTTTTACAAGTTTTAGCGCCGATTTTTTCCCGATATATGTAAAATGCTATAAAATACTTCTTTAAATTAAATTTTATACTATATAATTTTTTGTCTTATAAAATTAATAATAAACCTTTTATTTCCGAATGTGACTTTCAGTTAGTTTATTTATTTCGTGGAATAACAAGCCTGTCTTATTTTTATCCAAAATATTAGCCATTTTATTTTTACCCTGGCTGACCCTGCTATATCGCAATGACCGAGGAGTTTAAATCTTATATATTACAACAAAAACATTTTCAGACGACTATACGGTCCCTAAAGGAACTACAGTTACCATACACATCCAGGACATCCATATGAATCCCAAATATCATCCGAATCCGGAGAAATTCGACCCAGATCGGTTTTTGCCTGAAATTTCGAAAAGTCGTCACCCCTACGCTTATATACCGTTTAGTGCTGGTCCAAGGAATTGCATAGGTGAGTTCACTTTAATTTCCGTTTCCGATTTGCGAACATTGAAAATTTTAGGTCAGAAATTCGCGCTGATGGAGGAAAAAATTATATTATCTTATTTATTGAAACGGTACAAGATCACGTCGACTCAAACCGTTGAAAATGTAAAGCCCGCAACAGAGTTGATCTTGAGACCTCACGAAGGTCTCTATGTAATTTTGGAGAAGAGATCTTAAGTGAATGTACGATGATATCGACGAAAATGTTGACTGAAAGTATAAAAGTTTTACTTCTTTTTTAAATAGACTTACAGATTGTACTAGCGAAAGTAATATAGAAGATACAACGTTGTTTTCTTCACTACCATTTACATCTTTTGAAATTAATGTAATTAAAAATTTGTACAGTGTATATTTATTAGTGTTTTTTGAATAGGGTCCTAACATAGTTTTCTCGAAGGTCATTTCTGTTTGTACCTTGCTTATCTATAATTGTCTGTTACAACTAAAAGTATTATAATAAGTACGATCTTTCTAGCAGTATGCTTGTACGAGCAAATCTATGGAAATATCCTTTAGTCAACATTTATAGACCTTGTAAAAATATGATATGTACCTAAACCAGATATATCCGTTCACGGATGTACCATAATTACTTTGTAAATAAAAGTTGTGTGTTTACGAATTAAAGAATTTATCCACTGCTTACCTCATTAAACAATAACATCAAGGTACAAAAGCGAAGCGTCTTTCAAAATGATAATAATAAGACAAGCAGTAAACAAAACGGCTGTTATCCACATCGTCACAATTTTAAAATCTCTCACTATCAGGTGGACGGGAATGGAAGTTAAAAGGTGACGTTGAATTTTTACTTAAAGCCGTAATAGACGATCACAAATTACATGTAATTTTCATGAATTTATTCAAAAAGTTTGAATTTGATCGTGTACTGTCAGCGTGTATTTCTACATCAATTTTTACATGCAATATTTCAGATTTAGACGATGTTATATTTTTGAAGATCATTGTCGTGAATTTTTACATGTAATATTTAATATATTTTACATGGAAAAATTTGTACGTGTATTGCCTGCTTTAGACCTATGTAATTTTCAACGAAAAATTCAACGGTGTCCTTGGATTTTACCATGAGATAGAATTTCAAGATCACTTCAGGCTTGATTTTCTTTTTCTGAATGGAAACCCTTATTTCTGGTGTCGGGAAAAGTAAACAAACTGTTTTTCTAACGACATTGTTATAAAACGATTTCCCTGTGCCGGATTACTGAAAGATTGGTGCGATCACCCTCTTGTACAGGAAATAGGACAAAAGAGCATGTGATAACTATAGGGCATTGTTTTGTTAAGTATTGTATCAAAAACGAACGGAAGCATATTGGAGAAAAGAGGTAACAAAAGAACAGTTAGACGAAGTGTACAACGGTTTGAGAAATGTAAGGATCGTTTAAGATCACATACCCACATAGAACAGCTAACAATAAGAAGTAAGAAAACTGACGCATGTATGGCATTTATTGACCTGGACAAAGCATTTGATACAGCAGCATTAAGAGAAATATGGCAGAGATTGTAGAAGAGAAAAGTCAACCGAAACTTGGTACAAGCCATAAAAAGCACCACAATAACAAAAGTTATGTCAAGAGTTAATAGAGATTTTTTAAATAAATAATCGCCTTAGGTAAGAAGAGGTAATGGGGGTAACGTGTTGATGGACGATATTATCCAGATAACAAAAGGGAAATAAAATACACGTTGCTTGCTATAAATTGAACCCCATCCACGTGGCAGTGTGCGCTTTTGTAGATGATTTGATGATTTGTGCCAATAATGAAATGGAACTGCAGGGAAACCAAATTATTTGGGAACAAGAACTGAAGAAAAGGAATATGAAAATACATACCACGAAAATAAAAGTTGTTGATAGGAAAAACGGAGGAACATATGAACATAGAAGTAGACCAACAGGAAATAGAGCAAGTTGATATCTTCAAATACCTGGAAGTTCTTATAGACCAGATAAAGAGGAATGAAAAGTGAAATAAACGATAAAATAAATAATACCTAGACTTTACTATAGCCTCAGCTCACTCTTAAGAAACAAAGGAATAAGCAAAAGAACGGAAAAGCCATACATAAGACTATTTTTAGTCGTACTTTGCTATAGGGAAGTGAAAGTTGGGCATTAGCTAATTCTGATGATTTTTCTGGACACATTTTTAGGATTTTCGTGTCATTCCATAATCATCAAGCGTGTCCTTTGCTTTAGATTTTTGAAGTATTTCCTTCACCTCTTTTACGGTCACTGGAGTTAAAAAACATGAATATGAATTACTTTGAATTTTCTTAACGGATGGCTGTATTCTCTGTTTGAGAAAATAAAACTATTGAGTGTATCTGCGTTAGGTGCGTGAAGTCGTTTTACTGGAGGGTTTCCTTTTTGACAATGTTCCAAGTCTCTTTTCCTGTGTAAATAATATAATTATTAATAATAATTATGCTATTTTTCTCCTCCATATTTCATAATGTAGAATCGCTTCTAGTTGTTGAATATTTCCTTAAAGTTCTTTATTCCAGTACGACTATAAATTTCATGGTTCAAATTTTGGGAAATCGTCCTTAGACACCATCCATTGTGTAAGGCAAGTAATTGAAAAGAATAAAGCCAGGAACATCGAGGGCTATATGTCATTTGTTGACTTGGGGAAGGCATATGATAGCGTTCCCAGAGTTAAATTATGGCAAGCAATGCCATGGGTTGGAATAAAGCAAAAATGTATAGATCTAGTTCAGAAAATGTACGACCAAAACACCGCAGGTTTGGGAACGGGCTCACACAACGCATAAAGGGAAAATAATGGACTCAAACAAGGATGTAGCTTATCGCCAACGTTATTTAATGTATACATGAAACAAGCATGGATCTTATGATAAAGACAGTGTTCAGGTATGAGAATTGAAATAGATGACATGACATTACACTCGTTACTCGTTTCTCTTTGCTGACGACCAGATCATTTTTGCGCAAGATGAGGATCATATGGAATACATGCTCAGAAAACTTAAGGAGGAGTATGGAAAATGGAGTCTTTGTGTTAACTGAAAGATGTAAAAGTCTTAAGAGCCTTGGTAGCATCATTGATAAAACAAGTATCTGCGAAGCTGACATACAAACTAGAATAACATACGGGAAAAGGGTAACGAAAGCTTGGCATGGTTTGCTGTGAAATGGCAGTATTAGACAAGATGTAAAAAAAGGGAATATTTTACAGTCTAATGAAAAATATAGTTTTGTAGAAAATTTAGAGATAATATCCGCACAGTAGAGTTGGATTATATGCGATGATGCCAATTAGAAGGGACAAACTGAAAAGTGAAGAGATTTGGAGAAGAATGAAGATAACCAGCTCAATCACTAGAACCTTGGAAAATAAGGCGTTATAATGGAATCAATGGTAAAAAAGTTTGGAAGTGGTATCCCGGAGGAAACAGCAAGAGAGGAAGGTCTGCCTTGGGGTGGGAAACGTACATCAAGCAAGCAGAAAGCAGATGGTAGAAAGAGACCTCGCGACGGGAAATTTGGAAGATGGGCGGCTATGAAAACAGAAAACGGCAAACTCTTAATGGGAACACGCCACAGAAGAAGAAGAAGGATCAAATTGAGCGTTTATTTAGTTTGGAGGGTAAAGTAAAATATACGGCATGTACACAAGAGATCAGATGGGTAAAAGTTCATTTACTTTTTCATTGACGCCTTCGACGTACTGTGAGTCATTCAATGTCTGACACGGGCTTCAACAATTTTCCTAAAAGTATTATTATTCCGTGGGGATAGAATTCTCGTTTTTAAATGGTTATTTTTTCGCGACATGGTTGCTATTTATGCTAAAATTGATTCCGCGGTGGTCGAATATTATTTACGGAAATACATAAACTGCGAAATCAATAATATTCGTGAATATATATGATCAATTCTGGTCTTTGACGTGTCTTGAATTCTTGTGTATTTGCCATTTATTACGTGCTTCGGTCCAAAAGTTAGTAGGTGCCCAAAATACATATTCGAAACAATCATGATGAATCTCGTTTATAAAATCGCTACAGGTGATAGAATACACAACAAATCGATCAATCATTCAACATTTCCCTCCTCAATTGGTAGCAATAACCACATCAATCGATTTCGGTTTTATAGACATCTTCATCGGTTTTCCGTCTCGCCCGTTCGCCAACGCAACAGGTCGCACCTATGAACTACGTACGTAGCTATCTCGTCGTGTTCCGATTGGCTCCAGAGCACGTCGACGGAAATACTACCAGCAGCGTGTAATTAACGGCAGATTAGCTAGGGATAATAGACACCTATCCCGATGGAGCGACGCTTGCGCCTTCATTTCGCACGGGACGTTAACTTTCGCGAGCGTTTTTTCCTCTATCAATCGGCGTCGCGGCGTTCACCTGGTCGCGAAATCGCTGATGTGAAAACTCGGCGAGAAGTGCGTGTGCTTCCCTTTTCCGGACTCGACGAAATCGGCAACGATGAGAAGACTTCTCGAAGCGAGTCCGCTCTTTCAGAACGGCTCCGAGAACGAAACGAATGGTTTGAATGGATTTTGCGGCGTGGAAAATTATCTCGGTTTTCTTTATAAATACTACATGCCGGTGATGATCTTCATCGGATTAATCGGGAATATCCTATCCTGTCTGGTCTTCCTCACGACCTATTTGAACATGAGAAGCTCGAGTTATTACCTGGCTGCTTTGGCCATCGCCGATATCGCTTTTCTTCTGGTCCTCACTATGGATAACTTCAGCGTTACGCTTCTACCGGATTTATTCAACGAAGACGGTTGGTGCCAAGCCATGACTTACGTCAGTCAAGTATCCAGCACGTTAAGCGTCTGGTTGATCGTCGCCTTCACCGTGGAACGCTTCATAGCCATACAGTACCCGCTAAAACGCCCTTTAATCTGCACGGTGTCCAGGGCGAAGGTGATAGTGTTCGTTTCGTCGGTTTTAGCCATCGTGGCGCATTGCTACGTCTTCTGGACGGCGGGCATAGACAGAGAGGATAATACGTGCAGCATGTTACCGCAGCATCTCACCGCGATGCAAATCATTAACGTGATCGACTCTATAATCTCTTTAGTCATTCCGCTTTTTCTTATAGTAATCATGAACGTTTTGATCGCGAAGAACTTGTTCAGTTTTAATAAGAATACCGGCGAAGGTGCGAGGGAGGAACGGTTGAGTTTAGAAAAGAGCGTGGATTCGAAAGATTCGGTAAAGGTAATTTTTGAGTGAGGCTTTCGCAATTTCGCACATTCGCTTTTGAGCTTTACGCGAGTTTGTTTCACGATCGTTCTGCGCTTTTACTCACTGCTGAATTGTAAATAACGCTTTAAGAAAATATATGTCAATTTCTCGTTTTCGTATTTCACTGTTCATTATTTAAACGTTTCTCTGACGACTGAAAAATAAATGGAAGGCCGCATCTGCATTTTTGCCTTTTCCCTGTCTCGTTTAAATTTTCTGCAAATTCTTTTATAGACGGTTACATTTTTCAGCGCGCTACGCTACTGAATGAAAATACACGAATATCTCGGCTTTACACGACAACAAATTGATGTTGAAGCCTTTATGGAAGCTAGCAACTTTATCTGGAAAGTACAAACGTTAAAGTTTGTCACTTTTCCTACAAAAAATGCTTATCAACTAACCCCCTTTTCAAGTTTTATATCGTTACGATACTTCTCACCAACGCACGATCAACTTCTTTGCAGGTACATGCGTATTTGATCTAGAAAGAAATACGAAAAGTCAGCGTAAAAATTTTGTAACGAACTATAACGGCACGAGACGTGTTTTAACCAATAAAAGGTTATTTACATAGCAATAAAAATGCTGTAGTATGTATCTTATAAAAACCCACGGGAATGTCGGCTTTTATTGCAAATAAATAAAACCATGGTGTGATATCAAGTTAAATAGATGAATCACATTAAGTGGGATGTCAGAGAATTTTGTCCTAAGACGCTTGAAAGTGATTAGATTTGATACAATGACACTGAACGATGTAAAAACTAAGATATCATTTCCCCTAAATTAAATTATGGGAGTTGTTTAGCTTCGAAATATATTATTTACGTATCAACTTCAACCGTACGTTTCTTAATTGCGAAAAGATGAATAAAATAGTTATTATCCTCACCGTACCAGTTTTGGTCAGCTTCAAATTATTATTTCTCCAACGAGGTAGTCGTCATCGGTAATGAAAAGGATAAAAAGCGCCTATTCTAACCTTTCGTTAACAGAGCTTTTAAAGAGGCGCGCCTCAACGTTTGAAAATGGATATCACGGATGCTTCCTTTGGAAGCCCTGTTAACTTCCTTTCCTTTGTCCTCATTGAGGATAAGACCTTAGTTATCAAAATACACGTTTGATGTTAGCAAAATCGCTGTAGCGAAGGTAAAAATTATTTGGAGACATAAGCTTTCTATCCCTGATGTTCTGGTGAGTATGAAGAGAGCTCCAGGAAGAGGTCTTCTAAAATCCTGCTCTTTGGAAACGTTATATCTACCACTACAGGCTTCTTAGGCCTAGGGCATTAACTTTACATTTCATTCAGATTTGCAGCAAATTTTTTCACAATAGTTCTGCGCCGCCTCCGGACAACTTCCTCCATTTTCCAATGGCTAACATTCACCTGCTTCAGGTCCTTTTCCGTCCTCTTCTATCCACCTCGTCTTCCGTCTTCCTCTCCGTTATCTTTCAATTTTTTTCCTACGTAATACCGCCTTGGCCATTCTCTCACTTGCCATTCGTTCCATGTTTCCTTAATGGTTTCGTTGTGCCTTTATAGACGTTGTGATTCTAGATTCCATATCACTTCTTGATATGTTCTTCTTTTCCAGTCTTCTTCAGTATTTATTCTTAACATTTTACGTTCATATCTTTCTAATTCTTGGTCTTCTTCTGTTTTATCGAGCACTCAGGTTTTACATGCATACGTAGCTGTTGGTCTTGTTATCGTTTGATATATTCGTCTCCTTGGATAGGTGTTTAGATTTCATCAACGTTCCTCATACTCCCATATTTATGGTTTCCTTTCGCTATTTTTGCTCGAATCTCCTGATCTTCATGTCCATTCTTCTCCCGTAAAACTCCCACGTATGTGGGTTCACTCCTCAACAGTCACAAATTAATAAATTTCACCGATCCCAAGAAGCTTTCTTCAAGTTTTGCTCCTTGTTCTTCTCTATTCGTTCCCATAATCATATACTTTGTCTTTTTAGGGTTTATTATTCGTTTGTTATTTCCTAATTTCTTGCTTCGCTTTCTAATTTTCGCACAATTACTTCCGGTTCCTTTTTTAATTGGTCAACAATGTTAAGTCATCCGAATAAGCAAGATATGTACGGTCATTCTTTCGGATTGTTTCCCTTTTTTCTATTCTACTGTTGGTTATAACTGCCTCTATAATTAGATTGGAAATATGAACTTTCTAATACATACTGCCAATTTGAATGTTTTCCAAAGATACTGATTTCTTAAAATACTAGTCAAACGAAAGCGTAATTTTGGATTAACAATAATCCGAAATTTCTTCCTGCACATAAACTCAATCACCATAACTTTTAAACTGAAAGAGTGGGAATATATATCGCTTAGAATTTTTCGAATAAAATGTTTTCTACTCCAACTATAACAGATTCTGATATTTTAAAATATATATTTCTACAAGTAAGTCGTCATTATCAATGTAGCAAACCCAAAGAAGCAATACGTTGTAATGAACGAGGTTTGGCTAATATCGCTCTGCATCTCCTTCAAGATTCCAGATTTGTTGTAATACTCTATCGAGGATTATTTATCGGTTATACGTTGTTCTAACATTACAAGCAGTTTAAAAGTGATGATAAATCACTTACGTTCTCAAACTACGTATCTGAAAGTATCTACATAAGTATCGCGGGGGTAACTGACGTCATATTTTATTTCTACCACGTAATTTTTCTAGGTTTTGATTAAGCTTTTGGCTTGTGCAAGGTCTAATTCGGTTGAATTCTTAATTCGTGCGAATGTGAAGTATCGGTGACGTCTTTTAAAGTGACATTTTGCAACAACTTCTTACTAGTTGCGCCTTTCGAAATGTAGACTTTAACCTTCCTATACTCACGTCAAAATGAAAGACGTATACTATACTATATAAATCGGTCTCACAGACCGTATGCGTGAGTATAGGAAGGTTAATTAAGAAAAATTTATATAGGAAAAAGATCAATACATCCTCGTCACGCCAAAGAATGTGGTAAAGGAGAGAAAATTTAATTTGTATTTCTTCAAAGTCAAGATTTCCTCTGCATTTGTGAGTACATAGGACAGGTCTCCTGTGTTTCTTCTCTTTTTACCAGTTCCGGAATTATAATTTACTATTAATATGTATTAATAATCTTATAGATTTCTGTAACACTGATACTCGTATATTTTCTATCACCCTTTTCTTATCCAGGAATCTCCTTTTTGTTAACTTATAAAGAAGAAAAGCGGATTGGTGAAAGATTATCGTCTAAAGTTGGGTTTACTATCTTTATTGATTGGACTAAACACGGTTTTTCCAGAATTCTACTATTATTATCGATCGTTCCTTTCCCTTTTCTGCCTCTGTATAAGCCTGTCTGATCTTTTTGCTACGGTTTCGAATTCGTCGTGGCGCTTTGAAATTTCCAGAATGTGTCTTTGTGCAATAGCTGTACATACACATGTACATGTATCTTATATTTTTGCTTGCCGCTTTTCGCAATTATATTCATCTCAATTCACGATAACACGTACTACATTCTACCTTTGATTCTACATTGATACCTGGTATGCTCAAATCTAAGGCATCTGCAATATGTAGTATAATATAAGAGGAAGTTACGAGAGCAGAAAATTCCAGTAATACTTCGTCGAGTGCGCGCACATTGACAAAGTTCTTGCACAAGTAGAAGTATCGGCGTTATTCGGTACACTTCAAACGTTTCTTTCCGCCGAGATTTCGTATTAAATCGACAGAAACCCTTCAATTCCATGAGCGTTACAACAAGCGGCAATTGTCGACTTGTATTAATAAAGTTTCAATTATTATAACTTTTAGTTACGTAAACTTTGTGAAAGAATGAAATCTTCACGTGGAGGGTTTCGTTCGATGAGTTCGATGTTAGTTAAGGTCTAACTCAATACCAACGCATACAATCGTATCGTTCAAGCCTTGGTAATGAAGCATCATCAGAGATAATTGTCTGGAGTGGGTTTGCAATTTCGTCGTTGTCGTGCGTCCGTGAATGATGACCTGCGTGAAGGTCGAACAAAACAAATTATCACTCCAAAAAAACATCAATGCTATGCGCAACATCATTGAAGAAGGTCAACACGTGACTTACAGTGAGATATAGAAGACGAATTCACATGACCATTTGGCCGTGAAAAGGAACTGTTCCCCATGGGTTTTGCATAATTTGATAGAGGCTTGTGTTGGTTAATTGGAAGGAAATTCGACCGAGGGGATATATGTATTCGTGCGAACCGGAAACTAAGCAGCAGTCCGCTGTTTGGGTATTGCAAGACGAACTGAATCCCATAAAAGTTGTTCGTTCAGGAAGCACCTCCAAGAAAATGGTCCCTTGTTTCTTCGATTATATTGAACATATCGCAACAATTCCGTTAGAAGATCGAAGAACAGTTATTGCTGATTGCGATATAACAATTTTTTGCCAAAATTCATCGACAAAATCAGGATAACCGACCGAGAACGTCGGATCGTTCTGCAACATGACATTGATGATAATGTCACCTCTCACACAGCTAGTCAAACATTGAATTATTTGGAGGAAAAAACATTTTAATTAATTTCTCATTCCCCGTGTACTCACCTGATTTATCGCCTAACGATTTCCTTCTGTTTCTGAATGTTAAACAGAAAATGCCTGGATAGCCATTTTCAGCATCTCAAGAAACCGTCGAAGCCTTCAGAAAGTTTTTAAGATACCAACTTCAGAGTGGAAAAATTGTTTCGAGAATCGGTTTGAATGTGTGAACATGTAAAAGTGTATAAATCTTGGGAAACAAAAACAAAATGTTTCTTTTCTAGTTTTTGTCACAAATTAAAAGGCCCCCGTTTCATGAATGACACTTTCTTTCATTTGTATTCTATTCTGAAGATGATCACTTGAGCGAGTCGAAATGCGTATTTTGAGTTTCCAAAGAATCGGTGTGGTAAGAATATGAGCTAGTTTATTTCAACAGATTTCTGAATAAATCACTGCTATTGATGACGCTTCGGAATAAATACCACGTACAAACTCGGACCCGGTTTTACCAAGTTTGTGAGTAATTCGTAATCGAAAATAATTTTGTGAAATATGTGAAAATTTCAACTTTCAATTTTCAGGAAAGAAAAGTTCCCTTGCTCCCTTCTTTTTGGGAAAATTCTGTTTAGATGGAGACTCTTTTTCATGGAAGTTGAAAGTTGACATTTTAAAAAATAGCACGACCACTTCAGATTCCTTAACTTGCTACATACTTATGGATGTCGTCTTTATTCCACATTTTTCTTCAGCGACAATTTTGGCACGCTTAAAATATGTTTACCATATTCCATCTATTCCAAGATGTAGTATTTATCATTTAAAAAAAAAGAAACAATTTCTTGCCACTTGTCGTTAATTTCCGGGGAAGAAATGGGAAGTTAGATACCTTGACCAACAACATCTAATCCGCGATATTATTGGAACCAGAAAGATATTTTTGAAACCAAAATCTTTTCAATTTTCTGTTAATGCCGTCTCGACCACTTCTCCGAAGATGGATACTACGTTGGAATTTCGCTTCGAAAGAGAGCTGATTTTCTTGAGAAATTCAGTTAAATTCAGTGTAAACTGCTTTTATCATCGGGTACCGGCCGAACGAGTTATTTACCGTTGGCATTTGAACTTTAGACGCGGAGACATTTCATACATACGTAAGAAACAGGAATATCCGTTGTTTAGGATGAATTGCACGTATTTTGACATTTCAGTTTTCATCTTTATCAGTTACTTGACCTTTGCCCTTTTCATCAATGAAGATGACTTACTTGAATTGAAATATGGGCATTTCAGATCACTGTGATGAGAAGAAGGATATTTTATTTTATATATATCCCTTCATCCCTTTATTTCAATTTGCTACTGCAAGGTACTGAGTTTCCTTATATAATTCACTAAATATGTTCGCAGGAAACTACGATCAAATATAATTGTTATTGTATTGTATCTCAGACTAGATGACCCGGCAATCTTCGTTTTGCCCAAATTTTTTTTCTACTTTCCTTTTTTTCCTAAACCTTCGCGTATCCAATTTGGTCCAGTCGTTTTCAAGCTTTAAGCATCCGAACAAACCACAATCCATTTTTATATATATAGATAATAGAGCTTGCGATAAAATTTACGGTAATTATCCATTATTATTAAGTTTGATTCTCGCCGATTGCTTGCTAAAAACACAATAGATATTCAGTCAAATTACACCTGCTGACATAGTACAATAGATAGCTAACTTCCACACCACAGGATGGCAGCATTCTATATTATTTCGACATATTTAGATAAAGCAAGTTCCCAATTTGGTTTCAGCTTCTGAAGGCATTGTGAACTATAGATTTTTTCATCGCTTTGTTTAAGTTACTATGTGTTTTCATTATCTTCTCTATCCGCATTGCAAATATGAGTATTTGGTCAAAGGTTTGCAACGAACAAGGCTTATAAAAAAACAAGTACACACAATCGCACATTTGAATAGAGAAAATTGACCAAATGCAGATAACATATTCAATTCTTTCGTTTTTAACATCCTCGATTTACTACGACTTATGCCAATATTACTAGTAACAACTTAACATTTTTCTACTCCAAATCTAAAAATTAAGTAATTTTATTATACCGACGTTCGTAGACGAATCGTAAAAGTAACAAAAAGATTCTGGTAAACATCGAGGAGGAACTTTTATTGTTGCGACCGTCATTAACGTATTTACGACATACCAACCGACATAATCTCGATAAACGGACCGCTAAACTTTAAAAATAAATAATTTCACCACAATTTCAACAAATTAAAATTGGTACGTGTGTATCAAACAAACTCACTAATTCTCTCGGGATAATCCTGCATTTATACTTTGCAAGCTTGCTAGTCACTATGATATGAAAGTTTTTGGGAATTTTGTTTTTGCGCTACTAACAAACTCATTTAATTATAGTTTTATAACAAATCGCATGGTCGAATAAACCCGGACGATATCTTTTTAATGTGATTTAAATTAATATTTTCTGTAATACTGCCAAACGATCTCCACCCTTTCATGTGGACGAATTGAACCATTTGATATTTAATTCCCGAAGGTCTTTTTTAAAAGGTTGTTCATTTTTATCGCATTCACATAAAATTTTATGAGGGATAGTTATTGAACGTTCCGATATTATATTTTCATTGGTCGTTTTTGTGGTTCATTGCTTCCTTATAATTTCCCTTTTATGTTTTGGGGTACTTCTGTATCTAATTTACGTTAATTGTTAACTCGACAATACGGCATAAAATATCATTTACTTTTTTCGGTAACATCTGCCGATTTCTAACACGATTTCATTAATATCATTGAAAGATGTGCTTAGGACTTCCGTGAAGTTGGCAACCGATTTTGTTAAAATACAATAATTTATCGGAGTTCCTGATAGATATGAAATAGTTCTAGAATACTCAATTTTCTCAATTTTTGCAAGGTTGGTCAAGAACTCTGGCCGAGGTGCAGAAATATGTCCGAATCGTACTGTTTTTCCTCGAAAATCGTTGCTTGGTTCATTGTCGGTATTTTCCATTTTTTCCATTTCTATAGACTATCCCAATGTTTGCCAAGAAAATCGCAAAAGAGAAATTAGAAAGTCGCACCCCCATTATTGCCCTTCCTTATGAGACTTACGTTGTTCATCCTTACACCATTCGAAAGAGATCGAGTTTCTGATTCAACATCACCTGCAATAGACTTTCCATCTTCCATACTTCAACCTCTATGGAAACTTGAAGTTTGTATATTTCCCGAATTATTTATGTAAAGTAAGCCTGGGGGCGCGTTCTCGAAAGGTAGACAACATTTCTATGCCTTAAGGTAGGATTTGTTTTTTCGGCCAAAGGACCGATTGACGCGGGATTGAATCTTGTAACCGCAAGTCACTGCGACTTACCGCCTCGGAGTTATGGCACTGTAAAGTTTGTACCTGAAATTTCCGTAATTTCGCCCCAGCGCGAAAATTATTAGAGATAGCGCGTTCGTCCATACTCCATTCGATTCCTTGGCAAAATGTGTTTCTAGGAAGATCTACAGGATCGCAATAGGGCCCCTACGTAAACGAGCTATAGCAATTTGAAATTTTTCTTAATATAAAAATATCGATTTTGAACGAAATTTTGGCGATTCCACCATAAATTCATGTTGAAATTTCGAAATTATTAAGTCAGGAGATTTCTTATGGGCTCGGGAATTGCATAGAAGATATCGGCTCGAACGAGGAGCGCATAGGTGCGATTTTGAAATTTTATGGGAATATATGCGATTTCTCGCGTCTTTGTTGCGATTTTCTCTGCAGTCCTTAGAATAATCTACATAAATGGCATATCGTTGGAATCGGCACGCTACACGTTCAATTACGTCGAAAATTTCTTTATCCGGTATATTTTGGGTGGTAGATTCTAAATCTATCATCGCCGACGCTGTATCTTTTATCGTTTTCTAAGTAGATACGCGTTCGAAATATGCCTATCGGATAGATTTCGACGTTTAAACTGTGAAAACTTGCTAGAACGTTCTTAATCTTAGTTTCAAGTCGTTTGAATGAAAATAACAGACGGGTTTGTTGTATAAATTTCGTATTTGGAAACTCGATAGAAAGGAATTTTTGGGTTTCCAAATATTTATGCGTCTACCCAGATATTTCTTGCGCTAACGTTTCGTTTGTTATCGTTAATAAATCACATCAAATTTATAAAATCGCATAATTGATACATAATACCCTCCATACTATCCTCCTCTCGAATTTAAGAGCGTAATTATTTTTATTATCTTTTTATGTATGCAAGTTTCACGTATGATACGTACGAATGTCACCTCAAAGAAATTGATTTTTGGAGGAGAAAAACATTGAATTAATGTCTCAGTTCCCGTATTCACCTGATTTATCGCCTAAACATTTTTTTCTGTTCCCGAATGCCAAACAAAAGATAGTAAAGAGCGATTTTCAGCACCTCCAGAAGCTGTCGAAGTCTTAAGTAAACCACATTCTTGAGACAGCAACTTCAAAGTGGACAAAAATGTTTTGAGAATTATTATGAAGGCATGGAAAATTGTATAAATCTGAAACGCGAATGTTTTGAAAAGCAGTTTGTTCCTGACTTAAAAGGCGCCTCTCTTGTAGTAAAAGATTTTTGAAGAGGAATATTGGACCAAGGCGAGTTCTGCATAAAGTCAAAGTTAATGCCACACAGATCATTTGTTTCTGTATATATTTTTGATGCGGTTTGAATTTAATTTTTTTTTCGTTCGACGCTTATGTCCTATTAATTCGGCTAGATGTACCCTATTTGCATTATTATTAAACTGGGCAAATCAATTCAATCTCGCGTCAATCTGTCATTTGTCCTCTATAATATAATATTACATTTCGAAAAGGACAGATGACTCACTCTAACGCATATTTTGCCAGTTTAGTTATTATTTTGCTTCTGATCTTTGAATTTAATTTCCAAACGTTCGTATTCACTCCAGACATCGGCTTGTCGTCTACCAAATTTTAACGAATAATTTTTGTTAAAATATTTCAGATAGTATGCACACTTAAGATTGAGCAACGTTTTACTGAACAGCTTGTAGAATAGCTTTAACATTTAGTCTTACATCGGGGTATTTCACATACCATGCTTTCAACCTTGCGATAATTTTTCCGTGCCCTTGTCATTACATCTTGAAAGAAATAACTATTCCAAAACGATTTTCTTAAGATTTGTAATGACTTACTCGACCTTGGTCAATGCGAGCATATTTTCTATAGTGTTGTCCTCTTCTTTATAGATCCCACGTTGGTCTCACTATCACCATTTGAAATCGACATGAGTAACTAGATTTGTATTAAATCGCAGAATGTTTTTTCAAAGAATACATAATATAGCTATGTTATCTAATATTTTAGTAACAGTAAAATAAAAATAAAATAATAAACTGACAAAATTATTTCCACCACCACAAGACATTTTACCACAGCAATGAGTGAAAGAACCCCGCAAACGCCGCACTTGTATTGTTCTTCTGCTCAAGTAAATAACTATGTTCTTCGAAGTTGGTGGTCGGTTTTTGTTCGGTTTTGCTGCTCAATCATCGCGTTATTTATTTTAAGAAACTTGTCTATCGCAATTTAAAACCATTTTGGCGTTCGTACTGTTCTTCCCC
The DNA here is from genome assembly GCA_038088585.1 of Chrysina gloriosa. Taxonomy (NCBI): domain Eukaryota; kingdom Metazoa; phylum Arthropoda; class Insecta; order Coleoptera; family Scarabaeidae; genus Chrysina; species Chrysina gloriosa. The sequence continues at coordinate 6,587,977 of CM076090.1, read as the reverse complement.
TCGCCGATTTAATTGTATTCTATTGCCTCAAGTTTCTCTTATTCGCAAATATCATTCCTCCTTTGAAACGGTCTATACCTCGTTTTGATCTCAAATGAAATGGTTCCCGCGTTTACCACACCATCGGTCGAACTTGACGTGAATTCGGAGCGATACGGTAGACATAACGTAAAATTATTGAATTTACGACGCAGCTCCGAAATTCAATTGAATTTCCCTCCGTTATTTAGGCTACGGAGATCTATTATTCGGCGGTCTCGAAATTAGAGATTTGGGTGTGTTGTTTGTTCTATGAACACGTCCAATTAGTCGCTAATAAAGCTCCGAGAGATAGTCCAGATTTATATTTCGCTTGAATAATCGAGGCGCGGCTGCGGTTAATTGTAACAAACTAATTGGCGACGAAAGACAGAAGTATGTGCGTTGTTTTTAAATCTTTCAAAATCACGAGAGAATACGTTATATTGGCATTAGATCTTATCTTTCCCCTACCCTCCACAACTTTCGCGGTCAAATAACAGACAAATCTCAAATTTAATAAGGACTGTGGTGTAAACTTACTGACAGTATGTCTCATCGGTAAACTCCTCACCACACAATTATTTAATTAAATTCGGTGACACGTATTTGGCCCTCAACGAGGCAAGCATCTTCTAGATCGTGCCTTACCGAATGAAACATGATTTCTTAAATTCTATTTGCTGGAAAACTGTGGTGGAATAATTATATCCTCACGATCTTAAATGCGAGTCGAACGACGCATACCGATAACACACGTCAAAAATGAATTGATACCTAAACACATAGGCCCGTCGTAAATTATGTACTTGCAAGGGACTGACCTGGAATAAGGGTGAGATGGCGTTTAACGTACAGTCTTCGGATGTCAATGACTTAAGTAACTTTGAATGCATCTTCTCTAAAGTAAATGGTCGTGTTCTTTCTTGTGAAGAAATGATATAAAATAAAAGAGTTTTCTTTTATAATAATGATTGGTCTTTATTTATTGCCCTATTCCAACACTATTCATGCGAACTAAACTTCCTACCTCTAAAACTGGAGGTTATATTTTTTCTACGTCCTAGCGTGAAAAATATTCCGAGAAAGACCCACGCCATGTTAATTCTGTTAGATTTTCTCCTTCACGTTTACGGCCCGTATCTCTTCTTGGGAGAGCTTTTCTACCTACATATATATGTACTAAACACTCATGTAAAAGGCGAACTATTACCTCCAGAAGTGCAGTAAAGAACGTGTACCAATAGTGACGTGCAGCAACGTAACTGGAAACCAAAAATTGGTAATGATTGGAATATCGAAAAAACAAGCTCTTCTAAAGGAACAAGTGCTGAAACTCACCCAGTACACTATTTCATAATACCACGTAAAAAATAGAGCATCGACTGAACTAAGGGCTAAAGCAGGTAGTGAGTAGATTCAATGGTGATTTCTAAAATATATATTTTTCAAGTCACGGGGTACACACAAATAAAAGGCTAACTTGACCAATTAACATTTAAAGAATAGTTTGAAAAAGTTCATTCCCCAAGTTAGATAGCATTTAAGTCTCTAAACATACCCCAGAAAGCTGTATTGCTGATTGACAACGCCCCATACCACCCACGAAAATTACAAGTTCTGAAATCGGAATGGATGGAATTATTTTTTGTTAAGTTTTTGCTTTCTAACGTCGCAGCTCTTATTGAGCCTATGGGGCAGAGCATAATTGCTCCAATGAAGAAAAAGTACCGGACAAACTTATTTAAAAAAAAAAGGATTGAAGAGAGGATAATTTCAGGGCTTCAATGAAGAAAAATACAAAACGAACTTGTTTAAAAAAGGAATTAACAAGGCCCATGATTTTCAGAGCTTCCGGAAAGATTACACGATTTTTGACAGCATTTATGACCTAAGCACTGCTTGGGAGTCAATTAAGCAATCTACGTTAATAAAGTCCTAGGGGAGAATTTTACCAAGCGTAGAAAAAACTTTGGTAGAGTCTGTAGAAGAAAAAGAAGAAGTTCATGTTTATGATTTGGCTGATTTAGCGAAATCTGTCGATGGAGATAGCGTCCTTGAGTAGATTAATTATGCCGCCAATAATCCAAGCTTTGAACATCTTACTGATGAACAAATAGCAGGCGGAGCATTAGGCATGGTTTTTGAGAAGAATGAGGAAAAATAAGTGAATAAAACTCAGAAACAAGTGAGGCATTCAATATCTGAAAAAACAATACGATGCATCATTCCGTGACCAAATGTTGTTAAAAAAACTTGAATCACAAATAAAGAAGCGGTGTTTTAACACAAAAAAGCAAAAACAGCTGACGAATATTTTTACGAAAAAATAATCCAACAAACTGTGACTAAAAATTCTTCAACAGCATTTTCGTAAACTATTCTTGAAAGCCAAAATCTTAATAAAATAAAATCTGTGGGACTCTTCATATAACGACCTAATACAGATAATAAATTTATTAGTTCGTTATGTGGAGAGTCCTCCAAATTTTATTTTATTAAGCAATTTTCTTGTTGGCTTGTCTTTGTCTACGGAATTTGCTTATCCACGGATAAGCGAAAGTTCACTGTACTCTACTGTAGGTACCATTATTAACCTTCCTATACTCACGTCAAAATGAAGGACGTATACTATACTATATAAATCGGTCTCACAGACCGTATGCGTGAGTATAGGAAGGTTAACATTATTTTTGGGTCTGATAGACATGTATCATCACGTCATCAGATATTTATCGATGTCACCGGAAGTTGGGCAAATTTCGGATGTTACTCCGAACACGAAACAGCAATGTCATTTCCGGTCGGTTAGGAAGGGTAGACCGCTTTCAGCCTAAACCTTTATCCTATTAACATGTCGATGTAAGCCGCTCTTCTGTTTATGTCTGTAGATATAACAGATGTGGCCTAAAGCTAACATATATATACAATATCTGGCGCAGATTGGGTAATAATATTCCTTTGTTTCGACCCTATTATAAGGTCCTTTGGCTAATAGTAATTGTATGTGTATGTATTAATATATATATATATATATATATATATATATATATATATATATATGTCGTACATCAGCGCGGCGGACCGATTAATCATTAGTCGGTAACACTATGACCACAAAGGCTATTGATGAACTTTGAAATTTACTGTCGAAACTCCGATAGACGACGAATCTCGTAGGTAGTTCCAATTAGATATCTAAATTTGTAAATATTGAGCAAGTATCAATATAATAACAATATAATAATAATAATTATTGTAAGGTAGTAAAGCATAACACAAAACTTGAGTCGTTAGAAGACGATTCACACCGGTTTCTTTTTAATTCCATACACGAAAAAGCGACTACGCGGCTTGTCTATCGAGGAATTTATGCAAAAATGTAACAGCGACTCAATATAAAAGAAATAAATAGAAATTATGCATGTCATAAAATGAAAATTGGGGAAAAAGAAAAGTTCACAAAATGGAAGCTAGTCGATAGAAAACTAGGAAAATCTGTAAATGATGAAAATCGTTGGCGAAATGTATTTCGTGAATCACAGTAGATTCAGGACAATTTAAGACTAGTCACTAATGGAAACTATACGAAATCAACGTTAATCACTTGATCAGGAAACTCTTCAAATGACATTCATGACATCATCAGTCCACAAACAGACCTCAACGATTGATCAAAAAAAAAAAAAAGACAGAGGATGGATGGTCAAAAGACCCCAAAAGTGATTGCGACAAAAACAGTGCGAGGAAGGAGGAGAAGAGGAATGATGTGGAAACGGATTTAAAGCTTGACTGACCCAGCTTTTAGGGCTAATATATGTATAGACATATATGTATGTTTGTGCAATATAAATTATCTGAGTGTCAACACATCTTTTAAATTAAAAGTCCAGATATAAAACATGTGTTTCGAGGCTATGTTCTCCTCATTCTCAATGTTGAGAAGCCGTTAATTCCGATGACGTGAAGGGAATCCCATTGTCACTCACGTCATTATTCCAACTTCCCAATGAAAATGTGAAAATTTAAAGACAAAAAATTCATGCAGGTGATTGCAAGGACTGTGGTGTAATTTACTGACACCAGATCACATCGGTAAACTCCCCACCACATTTGTTTCATAATAAAATCGGTGAGATGTGTTTCGCTAGCTCGAGGCAAGCATCTTCAGCAACCGTATCAACCGAAGTGGAAAGACTTCTCATTAAAATGCATGCTTAGAATTTTTAATGATTGAAAAATTTTTCCACTTCGGTTTATACGGTTGTTGAATATGCTTGCCTCGAGCTAGCACAATACGTGTCACCGATTTTACTATTATTTAAAACAATTGTGTGGTGAGGAGTTTACCGATGTGATCTAGTGTCAAAAATTCATCACAATAAACTTCTTCTTAAAATTCTTTTCAATGTAATTTTTCAAAATTAAAACCGCAAGTCTCCAAATCGTACGAAATTTTGTTTTAAAGAAAAAAAAACAATTTAGTTTACGGCGAAATATCCGATACAAATAAGTACATAGCTGCTAGAAGGTATGGCGCGATATCAATAATTTCCATATCATAGTTAATGAGGTAGTAAAAGTCGTCGAATTGGTTGGAAGATGGATCGAGAGCAAACTTGTCGATTTCCAAAATATCGTAAATGATTTGGAGAGATAACTAACTAGTTATTTTTGTGTTTCCGACCAATTGTAGGTCGTGGCCATTTGATGCTCCCTTTGGCTTTTGAATTCTTGAATAACTTCCAATCAATTTCGAACAATTTTGTCACAAATCATTTAGGATTTTTTGGAAATCGACAAGTCCTCTCTCGATCCAATTACGAGAAAGCGTTTACTGGCCCTCTTGCTACCCTGATTTGACCCCCGCGATTTTTCTTAAGGAGGTATCTCGAGGTTGAGGTTTTTGAACATCGCTCTTGAACCCTACAAGAACTCAAGGATGCCATTCGTGTGAGAATCACTGAAATTCCTCCAGATATGCTGGTGAAAGTGAAAAAAGAACTTCAAGAAACGCCCGTAAAAGCCAACATTTGAAAACCTTACCTTATTACGTGTACTTTGAGTAACTAAAAAGTTTTTCCATATCACTGTACCGTTCTATTAAAATTTACGCTCCATCCTGTATTATAACTTCAATCACACTTTTTGATTGGTTCATACTCACTGTAATACAACATTTTCTCATGTTTTAAAATTGAATCCTGGTTAATTTCGTTGAGCAAATTGTATAGGCACACGTGCCTAATTCCATCAACATAAAAATGTAAACTTAATTCGGACGTATTTTCGTATATTTTTTGTTATCAAAGACAAACAGATATAATTTAATAAGTCCGTGCGTCGGATTTCCTTTTGCTGACAGAGATACAATGTCAATCCAAACGACTCCATTTCTCCTCTTCTCTCGTTAAGCTACACCGGTGCACCCGCCGTTGGGCCTTGATCCGGCTTCATCCCTAAGCAACAGTATATGTACCTATTTCCATTATGTACGGACTTCAAAGCTTCTTTTCCCGTCCTCGAATAATAAGTTTTATATCAACGTTATCCTTCTCAATTTATAAATCAGTCCCATAAAATATATTGTGCGCGTCTTCGTCTAAACTCCATTCACATTCGGAGATTCGTTTTCCCATTTTTTATTCAGCTATGGTTAAAAAGGGCAAACATTCTCGAGAAAAAAAGGAAAATGCCTTTGCGCCCAATCAGTTTTTCGGAGTTTCCATTTTTCCAATGCGAGGCTTCTTTCTCCGTGAAGCTACGCTTGCGCCTTTATTCAAAATTCAACGCGGGATTCTCTGTTTGTTTCTCAGTGCGCGTCGCGGCGCCAAACCGATATGAACGAAACGGCGAAACACCGACAGATGTAAGCGCCGGATTGCACGTGCGATACGTTTCGGAACGGATCCGCAAACATGAGACGACTTTTGGAGTCGGACGCCGCCCCCGCCGCCGTCTATCTGGAAGGTGCCGATGTGAATTCCACAAATTTCTTCTACGACACGTGCGGTATCTTCGAATATTATCTCGAATTACTATACAAATACTACATTCCAGTTATGATCTTCGTGGGTCTGATCGGTAATTTTCTATCGTGCGTCGTGTTTCTCACCACGTACTTGAAGATGAGAAGTTCGAGTTATTACCTGGCCGCGTTGGCGATCGCCGATTTGGCATTTTTGATCGTCTTAACGATCGTCAATTGCAGTTTTAACGGCGTCCTAGAACTTTTCAATAAGGAAGGTTGGTGTCAGATTTTGGTGTATATCAGTTCGGTGGCCAGCATACTGAGCGTCTGGTTAATCGTGGCGTTTACGGTCGAACGATTCATAGCCGTTCAGTATCCGTTACAAAGACCTTCGATTTGCACGGTTTCGAGGTCGAAAATGACCGTCAGCATCCTTTCGGGCATCGCGATCGTTTCGCAATGTTACGTTTTCTGGACGGCCGGCATCGGCAAGAACGAAACCAACGAGGATACGTGCAGCATGATACCGGAGCAGCTTCCGGCGATGAAGGTCATCAACACGATCGACTGCGTCATCACTCTCATCATTCCGTTCGTACTCATCGTCGTGATGAATGTCATGATCGCGAGGAATCTGTTCAAGTTCAGCAGGAAGATGAGGGACAACGCCGTCGAGGAGTGCGTCAGTTCGGAGAAAAGTCTGGATTCGAAGGAGTCCAGTAAGGTAATAATTGTGGTGCGTCTCGTTTTAGTGATTCGAATTCCTTTATGCTGTTTTGTTTCTGAGATGTTTTATTGAAAATTTACATTTGTTCCGAAACCCGCTATTTTTTATCACTGGTTTTTCCGATTGAAAAATTTAAATCGTTTAACAAGACAACAACGGACATATATTCCGTAAATGTTCCCCGAACTATTGACAATAGAAAAGAAAGAAACAAATTTTCGCCTAATATTTTGAACAAGTTGTGGATTTTGGGGACTTGACTATCGTATCATGTGGTAATATTTCAGCTTATCGACGACAGAAGCTATATTTGACGATAAACATGATAATCGTAAGAAATGGACAGAAAACAGGAAATGCCAATTACATTTTGACCTTCTGTCTATCAGATATCAGAACACGCACAAACCACCAGATGGGTCCATTGGTTCTCGCTGGTACGGGTGTATCACTTTTGGATTAATTTCTTCTAATTTCCTGATTGTCTGTTAGCTATTTTCCAAGTTCAATAATGGAAATTCTTTTTTCAACTTCTTGTCACAATTTGGATTAAGAGAGAGCCATAATATGAATTCCGTTCATAACGCTTATATCAATCATGTTATAAAAAATAACTAGTGGCCATCTGCGTGTCATTCTTTCGGTGATAGAGTTTCTTGTCATTTTGTCCATTATGTCAAGACCATCTTTAGTTATGTTATAATCTAGAATTAGTTGTTTCTTTGATTAGCGTCGACTTTCTTGTTGTGGTGCGTATTCCTGAGTAACGTAACCACTCTTCCTTCTTTTAGGTACCAAGACATAATGGTTTTCTTGACATAATAAATATACAGCTCTATTTTTATGTGTCTTAAAGAAATTGGCACTTGTGGTTCATTTTGCGAATAGTTTCTATCAAAGTCTTTTCGAAAGTATGTATTCGGCTAAAGAATATGACGAATATTACGACCAGAGTTCTCTAGTTCTTTGACCAATCGTTTTACAATTTCTTTCCCTCGATTTTCTTGCCTTTCTTCTACGATAACTTACGCATATACTGTAACGCTGCCGTAGATGGCCCACAATTTCAAGTTATATTTTCCAGCCTTCGAATGCAAATACTGCCCAAAAAGGGCACATTCCTCGAAATGTCACTAATTGTTCAACAATTATCACACCCCAGCCAAACAATGTAACCATTTTACAGGTAACTGGTTCGCAGTTCAAAACACTTCCATATTGCTTCCAATTTATCGCTTGACCTTTACTTGTTCTCCTTTTGGGCAGCATTGTTGAATCTAGTAAATCTTGGTAGCTGTTGGAAACGGTTTCGAGGGATATGACGTTTCACGCCTCACAATTGCGAGATTTCTTCATTCTTTGACTTATACACACCAATAAGTATCAGGATTTCAATCAAATTCGTTAACTCTTTATTGTCAATTAGTTTCCATTTATAACCGTATACCATGTTACCTTCTACATTCGTCCATCTTGTTATAATATCCAGCAGTGGTTCCTGAAAGAATATCTAAAAAGCTGAATATATGGAATCAATTTCGCAAAATGCATTGGATCTGCTTTCTCCCGTAAAATATTATACCTGGGCTCTCCTTCCTTGTTCAATTATAATTTTGTCTTCGTGCCACTCGTGGCGATTATTACTTGATGTAAAAATATTGCCAGTCCGACACACAGTTTCACCATTATCAATTTCTCCATCGTCATCGTCAACGGCATTCTCATGATACTCTTCGTTACAAGTTTCATTCATTAGTGATATCAGCTCTTCTTGTGTGCCAACTACTAGTTTGATCGTTCAGAGTGCGTTGATTTACGAAGAAAGTAGTTGGAGAAAGAGAAGAGAGCTTATCCAAATTTCTGGAGATATAACTATAGGTTAGGTAAAGATTCCTTGCTTGCCGCTTGGTTGACCTTTCACGTTACCTTCGTTTACGATTTTACAAAATTCCAATCATTCAAAATCCGTTCCGTTCCTAATGTGCCATATTTACTATAGGTGTAACTGTACCTCCAAACCACATAAGCAACGCTGAAGTTCAAAATACTAAATAAGGTTTCAAGAAATCCCCATTTCTTCTTTTGTGAGGTTGGGAGAGCCTCGAAAACGCACAGGGAATAAGAGAAACGCTCCCGGGGATGTCCCTTATAATAAACTTGCATCTCTTATTCACTTGGAGGAGTGTAGTAGTGGATAGATTAGACCCACACGGTCGTCAGTAAATTTATATCCACAATTACTTTGTAAGCGAAGATAAAATCACTCCAGGGAAATATGGTACAAGTCAAATTATTGTTAGACAAAGTCCTAGTGCCACAAGATAGAATGGTTCTAATTAGGGTAATATAAAAGGTAAGAAAATGTAAGACCCACGAGATAGACAGAAGGTTAAGTGTGATTGACGTCAATAGATCTGCTAGTAAAACTATCTTTCTCTAATCAGCAAATTATGTCAATATATAATGTTTTAATTGCATTGAAATCTACAATCCATTCCCAGACCCATTTGACTTTGTGCAGTAACATGGTTAGGCTTGCCCTTGTTTCACGCGCTACTCACCATAGAAACAGTCCTATGAAAATAGCGCAAGCAGAAACATATTCTGATATATCTGGGAGAACAAGTTACAAAATTCAAAACTAAACAGGGAATCACGTCAAATTCGAAAATAAAAAAGAAAAAAAGGCCTAAAACAAGAACAACAACGTGCTAGCTATGAACAAAAGAAGAAAACTTCAGTAAACTGGGGGAGATACGTTTCGCCTCGAACAAAATATATCCTCCACTTGCTTTGATTATTGATCCAGACTAAAATATTATTTCTGGTTTCCGCTGTCACATCAATGTATGTATGCACATTAAGAATGTCGCAGCGAGTCTAGAATGGGGTTTAATCAAACGCGACAGCCAATATAGGGAAAGTAAGAGCGAAAAGTAATGAACTCATTTCGGCTTCCTGCAGTAAAGTAATATTTTATGAAAGTGGTTAGTGCGATCTCCTTCCAACAAATATAACACCGCAAACGCGCAATTTAATAATATCTAGTAATAACCATTAGCGTTATCTTTGTCTGACCAACGGAATTCGCAACAATTATGATTGGAAGTATTTACAAAATGCGAACAAATCTGTCGTGATTATAAATTAATAAAAGTCGATAGCGCGAGCTCTCTCTAACTAATGTAACGGAAATGATAAGTGATAAAGATGAAAAGTTTCCGTTTCGTTACGGCGACGGCTTTTAATGAAAGTTATTTTAGTACGTCAATCAATCTGTGTGATTTTAAGGAAAAATCGAGTTCTATGTCGCTTCTGTAACATAAATCTCTAAATAACTAATTTACAGATTCATTTTTACAGAAATGCACATAATTCGCCTAGAAAACTGACTAAACCCGATTGTTTTAACGAGACTTAGAATTTTAGGTTTGTGTTGCGTATTGCGACCACCAGACAGAAGCTGGAAAACCGACCTTGCTTCAAAATTCCTGTCAGGGTGGAGCAGTATTTTCGCCGCTTCAAAATGTAAAGTTTTAAACTTATTAAACAGTTCTATATTGACGTGAATGTATCGAGCCTCACCTCAACAAGGTTTCTTTGCAATCGTGACGTACATTTGTGTAGTCTCTTCAATTTCACTTATAAGTATATAAAATCAATGTGTTTGGGTGCCTTCCTTCGAAATATTTGGAAATTGGAATTCAGATCGATCGAGTCGGATTGAAAAGAATTCGTCTGTGTATTTCGTCGGAACTCTCGACCGTGAGTAATGAAGTTGTATTTTCATAACATTCCTCATCTGGAATCCGTCTTTAATCTCAGCAGAGAATATAATCAATACAATAACTTGCAACTAGTCTACGTTTGTGCTTTAATTACCTTGAATAACGTCGTATCTCAAATTCGAAATTTCGCCTAAGATGAGTTATAGCACATCATTCAATAAATTTGTAGGATGACTAATGAAACAACAACTTTTAAGCAAAATTCGACTTTAGTCATTAACATAGTCTCCTTCAAGAGTGATATAATCTTTCCCTAACAATACGATGCCTTTTTGTAGAACGATTTATCTTTGGCCTCAAAATACCCTTCAGTTTCGGCAATCACTTCTTCATTGGAGCCAAATCTCTTACCCCGAAACATTTTTTTTAGGTCTACAAACAGGTGGAAGCCAGATCCGGAAAATACGATGTATCGGCAAGCAATTTAAAGTGAAATTCGTGCAATTTTACCATTGTTGCGATGGACTTGTAATACTGCCCATTGTCTCGGTGAAGGAGCGCTTTCTTTTCTTAATTTGGGGTCGTTTCTATTTCGCAATTTCTTCTTTCAAATGGGCCGATAACAACATATAATATACACTATTGATAGTTCTTCCTTTCTCAAGGTAACCGACGAATAAAATACTGCGCACATCCCATAATTCGGAGACCTAAACCTTACCAGCTGATATTTGCGTTTCTTAGCCGCTTTGGACGCTTTTCATCCTTTACTATCCACACAGCTGACTGTCGATTTGACTATGGAATATGGTGGTGATTGCTGCACTTTTCATCCATTGTCACATACCGCATGAAAAATTCTTTTTATTGCGCTGAAACAGTTCCAAACAACGCTCTACGCGTTTTTGATCGACTGTGAGCAAACGCAGTACCCAGAAAAGGAATGCTCGAGGGGGATTTGGCAACTGTAAAAGAAGAGAGATCGTTCTACGAAAAGGGCATCGAAATGCTTTGGGAAGTGTTGGAAAGAATATATCACTCTTGAAGAGGACTATGTTAATGAGTAAAAGAATCAAATTTTGCCTAAAAATTGTTGGTTTATTAGTACAGTTTGTTAAAACGATGGATGACGTGTTATCATTAAGTAGTGTAAATCGAGCTGACGCTGTCACTCCTCCGAATGTTATTATTCAATGATAAGTTGTCATTGATAAGTGATCATTGACTAATAAAATGCGGAGGAGTGACAGCATCAGTCCGATTTACACTACTTATTGATAACATGTCATCCACCTTTTAATAAGCTCTATTTATTAGTCATCCTACGATCTTGAATCTTGACGAAACCAATCTTTAATATGATATCTGATGAAAAAGCCAGTAACCAACCAATAACTCAAACTATTAAGGCATTAAAGCGATAGGCAAGTATATAACTTAATAATAACTAAAATTTATCACGAATATTTGTTGAATATAAGGAAAGCGAGCGTGTTTCCTCATTATAGATTCCCAGTAAATTTATCGAATAATGTTGCTCCAACTTCGAGCATCCTTTAGATATCGGTAATACTAACTAAATAGATTTATATTGTAAAGGCAAAATATATTATTGGACTTCTTCCAAAGAAAGCATTCCGACGCGAGAGGGTTTCGATGGGCGTTTAAAGTGGAATGTTATCGAACACGTGCAGCTCCTAGCTTCCACGTTTTTAAGTTATTAGCTCCCGACAACGGTAACGATAATAAAATGTCTATAATCCAATCGTAGCTTCGCTATTTAAATAACACGAAGGTAAACCTTCGTTCTATGATGCTGAATCATTTCATCAAACATTATATCGATGAAGTTTGAAGTTAATTACATTATTACGCAGCGCGTGATTCGCCACTCCGAATATAACAAATCGTTAAAAAGGCGTTTATAGAACAATAATCGTCCGACGGCAGGTGTTGCTGTAAAGAACAAATAAATATGTTTTACGTGCTTACATTATCCTCGCTATAATTAATAGTAGTCAATAAATAAACATAAGTAGCTGTTTATAGAGGGGAAAAGGTATTAATGACAAAAATACCCATTTATTCCGCGCCCAACCTATACAAACGAATATTTTACGTTTACGCTTTGATTAGGCCCGGATTCCGTTTGTGTTTTAAGGATTTTACCTTCGACTTAATGGGGGAAATGCCGCGCGTATTTTTAAGCCGATAAATAAATACGATTACGCCGTCGACACCTAACGAATGCAAAATGGGAATCAATCGATTCTTGATTTTATTTACGTGGACCGCCGACGTAGGAAGGAGTAAAAAATTAAAGAAGACGCCATCCGATGGAATTATGTTGGCACCGAACTATACATAAAACTGCGTTATAAAACGGAGTTTATTTTATGACTATGTTTCGCGAAAACAATACATTTTATTGTACGTTTGGCCACCGTAATTTCCGCAGTATCCTTTCAAAATATTTACGTATACCTAATTTATGCGATGGAGTTGTTTGATTACTTGTAGAGTTTTGAGTTCTAATTTAACCCGATGAGAATTTGCTGTTGTCAAGTTCGCATTCTCGAACATATTTCTTATTCATCGAGTTTCAAGTTAAATAATTTCAGATTTTTTCAAGGAAATAAAAGAAAATTACCTCATGAAATTAGGTCCAATCAGCAATGCATTGTTTACTGGAATTTAATTTTTAAAATGACGTGCAATCAACGCTCTTATTGCAAGCGCATTTCCCGGATTGAAGCTAACAATGCATTTGATTTACATTTTAGAAGTACATGTGGAAGAGCTACATGATTCAAAGAATATCAGGCACATTATTATTACGATACTGTAGTGATCCTCCAAGTGTTGTAATGGCGGCAAGATGAATGAAACTCCTTGTTCTAATTTACTATTTTGGTTTAAGGCTGTAAGGTACTTATTTTGAAGATCGCTGGAAGTTAATCTTTTTTTTAGTCGGTTCGAAAACTATTTCGAAAGCTGTATATTTTAGCCCTAAAAGATGAATGTATAACGATAAAATACTGATTATTTAGAATTTTAAGATCTCAGACAGGTCTAGTCTTTTGTCAATAATAAACGACGAACCAGCAAGTTTGCGGGCTTGAAATTTTGAATACCACATATTCGATACGGTAGTTAAGACTTGTCAAAGAGCATTTTTGTAAATTCCATTGTTATCGTTGCTTTCTTGAAGACCAAAAATGACGGAAAGCCCACGGTAATTTTTTATTCCTTAACTGAAGTTAAATTCAACAACAAACCAGGGAATTTACAAAAAGCTAATCGATACGTCGGCGTAGCTATCGTAACGAATACACGGTATGCAAAATTTCGAGCCCGTAAACATACTGGTTTTTCACTTATTATTGACACAAAATTAAAGTTCTAAAAGCTCTTAAGATTCTAAAAAAACAGTATTTTACACACACTACTGTTAAACGTCAGATATAGAATTTTCAAAATAGCTTTGGAACCAATGAACAATTTTTAAGTTTAATCGATCTTGAAAGAAAGTACCTTCAATCTTGTGTTTGTTGTATGTGGTTGAGTATCTGATTGCCATACCACATAAAATCGGTTTATTTTATTGACATGACAAGCCCGAAATTATTTAGTCCTTAGTCAACGAGGCGACCTTTTCCGTATTAGTAATGTCTATTCACTGCATAACTCTTCGTTATTTAAAATCTTTTGGGGAATGAAAAATGATACATAGATAACACAAATACAAGAAACAAATTTACATTATAATTGATTAGTTTTTATAGATGAAATTGTGCACGTGCAATGGTTTATTTAAGTTGATAATCATTCTAACGGAGTGATAAATAATTCTGATATTCAGCAAGACAAAAATATAAGTAAGAAATGGAATTTACAGAGTGATTAATTGTTTATTACATACTTAACTAACAAGGAAAAGGTAAGGTAACCGGATTTTTGTAATTTTTGATATTTATGGTACGTGTAGTTTGGACCTCAAATAAGAGTATTCTGGAGTAGTTCGACGCAATGTTCATAAATTACCGAGATAATCGATGTTCAAGTTTCACCCACCATTTAAATCCACTAGATATAATACGGTTGTCAATTGGACTCGTGGTCTAGTCGATAGCGTTTTGTTGCGATACTCACGAGATCGCTGGTTCGGGTCTCGTCACGGGACATTTCTTTTCTTACATTCAAAACGCACCATATGTTTTTTTTTTTCATTCTTCTTCTCATATCAAAAATTATGAACAAACGAAATATAATAACTATATACAGGAACATTCTTCAAGTACATCATTAAAATGCACAATCGGTTGATAAACAATATTCATTTTGAATTAACTTAAGAATAAGGTAATAACAGAAAAATCTTGCTTCCCATGTTTCTATGATAACTACAATTCTGGCTCGTGCCACATTGCGTTAAATGTCGCATACTAGGTATAAAATAATAGAACTTTTCATTTCCTACCTGACTCCGTACGTTTTTTCTTTTTTTTTAATTAATTAATTCAAAATGAATATTGTTTATCAACCGATTGTGCATTTTAATGATGTACTTGAAGAATGTTCCCGCATATAGTTCATATATTTCGTTTGTTCATAATTTTTGATATAAGAAGAAGAATGAAAAAAACATATGGTGCGTTTTAAATGGAAGAAAAAGAAATGTCCCGTGACGAGATCCGAACCAGGGATCTCGTGAGTACCGCACCAAAACGCTATCGACTAGGCCACGAGTCCAATTGATAGTCGTATTATATCTAGCGGATTTAAATGGTGGGTCAAACTTCAACATCGATTATCTCGGTAATTTATGAACGTTGCGTCGAACTACTCCAAAATATTCTTATTTAAGGTCCAAACTACACGTACCATAAATATCAAAAATTGCAAGAATCCGATTACCTTGCCTTCTCCTTGTAAAATTATTTAACCTTCCTATACTCACGTCAAAATGAAAGACGTATACTATTCTATATAAGTCGGTCTCACAGACCGTATGCGTGAGTATAGGAAGGTTAATGAACATTAAAATATAAATGACAAAATAAAATATTACTACTATAATTGGAATAAGTAGTGCAGGTACATTACAATACTATAGATTCATTGAGTGTTGCATAGCATACGAACGAAGCTGGTCACGACATTAAGATGGAGAATTGGAAATTGATAAAATATGTAAACTCGCCCCCAAACCTGGTTACGTACGAAGCGATAGATATAGGGAAAAAATACGAAGATTTTAAAGAAAAACGACGGTTCCTTGAGTCGTTCCGTGTCGACTGCTTTATATATTACTGCAGAGATAGAAATCGTGAATGTTTAGTACATAGAAACATTGTCGGAAGAAGAGACACATATGTACATACATATGTATGTACGTGCTGTCATCGTAAAAAATGGACGGGTTTGCTAAGTTTGCGATGAAGTAAGTGACCCTTCTCGGAATAACTCTTCATGCTCGTAGATAGAAAAATATACCCTCCAATTTGTAAAGGGGGAAATAAAGTTTGCATCAATAGAATTTAACTCCTCAGTGCGTAATTTTTTATTTAAAAACAACGATAAAGGATGTGTTGTAAAACTTAAAAACAAAGGAATTTTTTAAAATTGTTTTTCTTATATCTATCTTTAAGGAGAAACTGGGTGGTTCATATACGAATCAACCGATTTTTATAGATAGAAATCACAGCTATATATGTACATATTCTAATTTTCTTTTACTTTTAGCACATATACACATCACCTAATCTAAATATTATTTTTAAAGCTTCCTTTGATACCGTGATAAAAATGTATTATTATAGCTTTCAATTGTAAGTCAATCAGAAACTGCAACAAAATTTGCACTTAGCAAAGATAACTTCTAAAATAGCCGTCAAAATCTGCCAATTCAATCTTACAATTCAACGAACTTTATGACAATAAAGAAGATGAAAAAGTGTTAACAATAACTCAGGCTTTTTGAATTTGCATTACAATTTTTAAAAATATTGAAGAAACAAGTGGCAGATTCTTATGTGCAATGTGCATCATTGCGCGTTGAAGGGTTAAGAAATCCCGGTTCATGCGGAATATACGATTTGAAGATGCTAGCCTCGTTGCTAACGAAACACGTGTCACCGGATTTAATTAAATAATCTGTGTGGGGTGGAGTTTACCGATGTGTTATACAGGGTGTGTGGTAATTTGTGGCACTCAAGTAATTGCTTTTAAACCGCAATAAGGAAATGTCAGCCACAAAATCTTTGGCAGCATTTTTACTAAGAACCATATCAACAATCGCAAACAGCCAAAGTTCCGCCTTTGGAGCGAAAGCAAGCCCTCAGACGCGTGGGAAAGGCATCGACCACACGGCATGCAGGTAGTGTTCATCCGAATTATTCCATGTCTGCTCGAGAAATCACCGAAGAGAGGTAATATTCATGCGCAAAGTAACTTATGTCCTTTTGGGCCATTCTACGGACGAGATGAAAAGGAGAGCCATTTTTCTTCGACGGTTATAGCAGCAAAAACCATCACGGACTGAGGATGGGGCATTCAGAAAACGATACAGCCTTTTAAGTTGGTTACGTAGGGGCTATCGCACAAAATTCTGTGGTTGTGGTGGTTGAGGAACTGCGCCACGTTAAATAAGCACTGGTTTATGAAGAGGATGGCTCGCTGGCGACCAAACCGCTTCAGGAAGGTTTTGCTTCTGTCAAGTTTCTTGATTCGTATGCTGACGCTAAACATGTGAGTTTTTTGCCAGTTGTAAAGGGTACTCCTTAAGGAAGGTTGTTTATAATCTGACGAAGTCAGAAATTGGAGACGCCTTCTTCCTTGATCAGTTTCCTCATTGACCTCCTTGAATTTCACCTGACCTTCTCCTTGATTCGTTTGACGACAACATCCAAGGTAGCAGTTCTTTTCCGATCTAATCTTGGTCTATCCGCCATTGTCCTGGTCACGGCAAACCGCTTAACGTTGTTATATAAGCTTCGCTTCGGAATATTCAATCTTTTAGCGATGTCTGGACATCTGCACTCGGTGCTCACGGTGCAACTTAAACATTGCTTCACGCATATTTCAGCTTCGTACCATAGTAGAAGCATAAATAATGATGCTCAAAGTCCAAGAATAACAAAAGATATAAATAAAAAGGAGCCAAAAATTGAGTAATTGTGCGCATTCCAGAAATTATCACGCGCCTTGTAGTGCCAATACGAACAGCAGCGATAGATAGTCTTCTACTTTAACATTTGAAAGTCTTAAAATTCTCCCCGAAATTTCGGTTTTGCATTTATGTATATTCACGTTTTTCATTTTCACGTATCTCGTCTCTGTGTGCTAATGCATTAACATGTAAATTTTGCAAACCTATGTGGTATTCGACGGTCGGCAGATCCTTCATATACATACTGCATAACGCGACCCGGAAGTTACTAGTTTGCGCCAAACTTCGAAGAGCGACGAAGTAATAATAGTAATGGGACGGTAAAGCGGGAAGGGTGAGACCATACCGTAATGGGGAAACGGAAGTGTTGGTGTATGGTGCATGTCGGCTTGTCTCTGTAGAGTCGCATCTTTCCTAATCGCAAGGGAGAGGGATAGTAAGAGCAAATTAGTCGCTCGATTTATCAATATGTATGTAGAGTTGTAGAGTATTACATATACCGCAATAAGATCGAAATTGAAGTCGAAGTTACTTCGAACGACTTAATGAACCATCAGATTCGGAAACAAATATAGAAACATCGTTTTACTAATTACAAACGGAATAATTGGGAATAAAGACCCTATCCGGAAAGCTCTTTTTCGCTGTGTATGCTATTCGAATAACGAGACATACATATAAGTCACAAAGGAATGGGAACAATGGTTTATTATACCCTGTCTCGCTCCAGAATGAGTTATGGAATTCAACTGTGGGGTGAATCAGCCCACGCTTATGATATATTACTAGTCTACAGCGTACAATTACGAAATAAATTCCGATACCATCGCCGACTTCCCATTCTAGTCAGTACGCAGTATGCGAGTAGTTCTGTGTATATGTAGGCTGTCGTAACTTATATCGTTATTACCGCTGTTTGTCCAGACTATATATTAGTATGTCTTACTTATTTAATATCTAGTTTGTTTTTTATTTTTCATGTTTACCCTTTTTACTTTTTCTTATCTATTTGCTTATTTTATTTATTTATTTTATTTAATACGTATCTGCGTAATTCAAAAGCGTATAGTTTAACACATTATCACTCATAGGCATGCTCCATTTTTTTTGTATGTTTGTGTGAAAATAACAATTGTTTGTCCTTTGGTATTTTATCTTTTAAGTATTTATTTTTGTTTCTATTTATACATATATCATCTATATTGACCCGACATTTTTTTGATGTTATTGTCGGATTACTTTACTTATATTTTTTATTGTAACACTATGTTGGCAATGTCTATGTTGTTTCAACTTAGAACAATAAAATTATTATTATTACTCCAAAAGAAGGCTGTACGAGCAGTTGAAGAGGTGACTACTTAGGCCGAAATCAGAGATCCCAAACCTTAACAACTTACAATTAGATACATGTAATCTGAATTCAACAATGCAAGAACTGACAAATGATAGCGGGTCTCTGTTTAAGCATGAAGATAGAAAACAAATATTTGCTCGTTCCGAAATTATTATTGGAGCGTGGATGAGATCTGTTGCTACATCCATTATCAGGTTATCAATTATTTCGTAGCCTGCAAAACTTCTCGAATGGTAAAAAATTGGATGGCGATGATTATGTCAGTATTTATTCAGGTTTCTTTTGCTGGAGGGAACCACTGCCACCTCAAATATCACAAACAGTCATTAAAAAGATGGGACAATACGTTAGAGCTCAAACGCACGAACGACTTTTAATTGTGCCGCTCTTTCTGCTCATTTGATCTCTTCCAGGCTTGCTGAATAGATCAAAAGCACCGATTGAGCCTCACCATTAAGAAACGTAGGTGTGTACCAACTGTTACTCAGTATAATTGCTTACTTCTTTTCGCAACGAAGTTGTCTTGTAATTACTCTAAAAGGCTGCCTAACTGCTAAAATCTTTATATAAAACTAACGAACTATTGCAAAACTTTTTCAAACGAAGTTTTCCATTCTCAAACATGACAACGTGTTACTGTCATAACTGTTCATCCGCTTCTAGTTTCTGTCGCTAAATGCAAATTTACTCTCGAGTACTGTTAAATATACTTTTTGCCGAACCAAACCCACTATCGTTTCCGCTTTGGCACTTTCATAGCTTCGGTAACGAGAGAGAAATGCAGCAGACAATGTAATCCGACAAACAAACGAGCGCCTTCAAAGTAATCAGAAAATTTTCACCACCTTCGAGCAGATAATTACTAAAGTAAATTTAAATGAGGCCCGTGCGTCTGCGGTACTCGAGGCACGTTTTTGATCGCCAGCTCGTTGACATCTAGAAATGAGTTTATCGACGGTGGTAACGAGACTTGCCCGCTTCTAGTTTCTATCTCGAGCTCCGCTAAATATACTTTCTGACGAAGAAAACCCGCTATCGTTTCCGCTTTTGGCACTTTCGCAGCTTCGGTTACGAGAGGCCTTCAAAGTAATCGGAAATTTTCAACCACCTTCGAGCGGAAAATTACTAAAGTAAATTTAAATGACGCCCGCGCTTCTTAGGCAGTCTGGAAACGTTCCTGGTCGCTAGCTCATTGACATCTAGAAATGAATTTATCGACCGGTGGTGGTAACGAGATTTCATATTCTCCTAACCGTGAAAACGATTGCCCCCTTCGCAAACGTAATAGCAAAAAAGGAATAGGTAACATAAATGCGTCGGATAATTTACACCAAACCCTAAAAAATTATAACTGTCGTTAATGTCGGTAATAATTATGCGGGGTTTGTCGCAACTAATGCGTCGAGTTTATTGCGGAGATTATAGGTTCGTTTCAACACGGCACAAAACCAGTTTGTGGATCGTCGTGTACATGCGCAGAGCAAATTTGACGTTCCAAATTTGCTTTGCGCATGTACTCGACGGTTCAAAAACTGGTTTTGTGGTGTGTTGGAACGGACCTTATATGAGCTAGAAGTAAAACAATGGATGTAAAAGAACAACAAAATTGACTAAACAAATATTCCTCTTGTTCTATTGTTAGTAAATACGAGTATCTTCGTCAAATCTTGTTGTTCAGTTTGATATTTTGTTTTGTCTCTTCGTACTACAGCCATTACTGTAATCAGAAAAATTCAACGGCTTCTAGGTAGTGCAATACTATATTAGTATATCTGAGGTGAACATTACTGTCAATTTAGTATTCAAACAAATATTGGGGAAATATTTGTATTTTATTGGTTTAGAAGCAATGAATTAGGTATTGTACCATGTTTCGTCAAAAACTTTTGGAAAAACGCAGCGGCCGTTGAGCTCGGCGTTAAATGCACGCGTACGATCCGGGAAAACAAGTAATATCCAAATTTCCACTTCACCTTGCTTAACATATGGTCCGAATTTTAATAGTGTTTGCAGATCTTTCTCTAAATTGTAGACATTTGTCTTTAT
This sequence comes from Chrysina gloriosa, assembly GCA_038088585.1. Classification (NCBI taxonomy): domain Eukaryota; kingdom Metazoa; phylum Arthropoda; class Insecta; order Coleoptera; family Scarabaeidae; genus Chrysina; species Chrysina gloriosa. The sequence goes on along the minus strand of CM076090.1, from coordinate 6,566,959 downwards.
TTTTCAATCGCATGTTCGCCAGAATTTTACTAGCGTTTACATATCTTTCTCTAAATTGTAGACATTTGTCTTTATTCTTCAATTGCATGTTCGAAGTTCTTCGACACATATTATTTACCGCCCACATGATAAAACTAATACGACCCCCTGCACCTTGCTCCAGATTTGCCCCGAATTTTACTAGCGTTTATATTTCTACGTCTAAATAATAAACACCCTAGTTGACCCTATACTGCCAGAGGTTCTTCAAATGTTGTTTGTAAAATTTGCAAAACTTCACAAATGAATTCCGGCTTTCCTGTGATGGTAGGAAAATATTTGCTGTAACAAATTTTTGTTTTATTTTGTTTGGACTTGCTTCCGTTTTAATCTGATGCATAAGTTACGGTTAATTATTTATTGTTGCTTACATTTTAATAATTTCGTAGACACAAGCGCGATGAAATAAAAGCAATTTCTCTCGAAATATTATGAGGTGGTTCTTTTTAAGATCCGCTCTCGCCTGCGAAATCATATTGATGTGATAACAAACTTTATCTTACAAAGTTCGCAAACAATCTGGCGGTAGTTGGAGGCGTACGGTAATAATTAAGTCATCTAGAAGATAGGCATGTGAACAAGCAGAAGTAACTCAACTGGATTTAATGCGTTTAGCGGTGTTTTGGCTCGGCTACATATTAACTTCTTCTTTATCTCTGACAGTCTTATACCATTATATGTTGTGCGAATAGTAGGAAACTATACCCGCTAACATTTCTGTGGAGTCAAACGAAACTTTTAAATATGAAGCCCTGTATCAGTAAAATTTGTTAAATGTGCACTTACAAAGGCAATGCCCGTGACAGATCTGCAATATCTAAACATCAAAAGACGAAAAAGTATGCACTTTATTTATTTCTTTGTTAGTACGCTTAAAAGAACTCTTTCAATCCTCGAAAGTAAACCATTTACAGGTAACTTCACGAGCCACTCTGTCTGATTCTTGTCTTTGTCGGTGTAAAAACGCCTATTCATCGCACTTGCTGAATCAGTGACGCCCATATCTAATATATTTAAACGAGCAATTCTTGTGCATATGTGTATATGGAATTGGGTTCTCGAAAACGGCTCTAACGATTTTGATGAAATTTCGTACCTGAGGGTTTTCGGGGACAAGAAATCGATCTAGCATTGTCCCGGTGCCGGGAAATTCCGTCTTGACCCGGTATTGCGGTATATGAAATTGGTTATCGAAAATGACTTTAGCAATTTTTATGCAATTTAGTATCTGAGGATTTTTGAGAACACAAAATAGTCCTTTTTATCAAAATAAACGTGACAAATTCCCGACAGTATCATATAAACTTGGAATTAAAGATGAAGTTCTGCCCGAAACGTATCACGTCGAAGATCTTTTGAAGACATTTTCATATCTAATACGTGTAAAAGCGAGCACCTTTTTATGTCATTTGGTATCGACTCAGTCTCACTGATTTTAATCATTCTAATTCCCATCAGAGCACTGACTTATTGATTCTTTACTTTTACCTCGTTTAGGGACACGTTTACGTCCCGTATTATATAATTTACATTTCCTCTTACGTTTTCCCGCTCGGGCGAACGCGCAGTGAGATCTTCAAGGGCTGCAGAAACCATTCTTGGATAAATTTCAGACGTCTCGTAAATTAATGTTATACTGCATCTGGTTGCTGTATAAGTATTAAATTTTCTCGCGCAATTTTAACACTAGAGCCGTCAATAAAGGAAAGGGCGAGGAAAAGACGCGAAATTACGATCCTTTCAGCGGATCACGGTCCCATCGTCGGGCGCTATACACTAGGAAACGTGTAGTTTCGTTTGGTTGTTTTCTCGATTTGCATCTGGTTACGAAAGAGGGGCCTAGATGTTGGTATTCTTTAATCTGGGAAAACTTAGTTTTTCTCCAAATCGTCGATTATATACCAGATCGATGGAAATTCAGCTGTTTTTAAACACGCAAGTAAATTTTTAAACGGCAAATGCATCAGCGGGCTCATCGTCTTCTACCCAGACGTATCCATCCCAAAGATATCTCGCTGTCCTTACCAAATGCAGTTAGTTTCTCGCGCTCTTTCCAAACCCAGTCCTCAGATTCAATTCTTAGTGTAGTTGGCCTCAAGACGCAGGTATCAATCCGAGAAAGAAACCAATCTGATCAATTCTCAGCGGCAGAGTGTACCGAGAATTTGGATAATTTCTTAACCAAAATTGCACCGGCCTAGCTCTTAATTAATGATATAAAAACCATAAATTATAACAAATTATATTTATAAATTTTGAGAAATATTTAACATAAAATAAAGGTAATTACCTAGTGTTGTGTGTGTGTGAGTGTAATTTCTTTTATTCGATAATGGTTTTTCCTATGTCTCCTCTCCTAAATTCCCTCTTCAATGCGGCTCTATTTTCTACGGATTCTTCCCTCTCTTAACTTCTTTCTTCGGTGTGGCTCTATTTTCTATGGATTGTTCCCTTTTTTAATTCTTTGTTCTCTCTCTTCTTATTTTTTCTTTCGGAAACCAGGACTACACTACATTATTTCTCCGTTGTCCAGATAACGAAAAGTTTAATTCACCATGACTTCAGTTCATCCAAGGCGTAACGCTGTTATAGAAACCTGTGTTGTTGATGTCCAGATATCCTTGGTTATTTGTATCCAGTGGTTATTAGGAATGCTTGTGATGTGAAAGTGTTGAATGTATGTGTCTGAATAGTTCCTTGGAGAGCAAATGCCGAAGTTTACAAAGGACCTACTACGCAGGGACAGAAAGTCCTTCAGAAGGATAGTGGGCCTACTAACAGGGTACTGCAGGCTCAATAAGTACATGAATAAAATGGGCTTGACAGAGGAAGCGATATGTAGATTCTGCCAAATTGAGGAAGAAACCGCGATCCATGTATTGTGCCAATGCGAGGTACTGGCAAGGACGCGGCTGTCACACATGGGAGACGAATATCCCGAGGCGAGACTATATGCGGAAGAACCGCTCTCAAAGCTAATAAGTCTAATTAAAGGAATAAAGCTAGAGAACGTACTCTAAGGAGGCATGATGACTACAATAGATCTGTAAAGGTCGCAGTGGAAGAGGCAGTACTGCCACCTCAAGTAATCTAATCTAATCTAATGTGTCTGAATGGTTACAATGCTTTTATATCTTTTAATCGATGCTTTTTATAATAATTAATAATTTTATTTCTAGTTACATTTTTTTCTCCCATCTGTGGCTGGACTTAAAATAAGAAGCTAACACCCGTAGGGTAATAAAATGCTTAAAAGGTGGTGTGCGTGGTATCGAAAAAGTATAAATAAAACTCAAAAATAAACCGAATGTCATTTGAACATAAACATCCATAACCCCAACGTTTACTGTGAATTTTGATAAATTGGATTGTGATAAGTGATACATTTTCTAATGGTAATTAACCAATCGAGTATTACTATACTACAAGAGATTATCACAGGCTACAAACATTTGCTTTTGACGATTTGGCCAGATTACCTGAAGTTACTATCAGTGACTGACCTGAGAAACACGTGTTGGATATGCTACTGACTTGTAATATTTTAAGGATCAAGTTTATCGAACGCAGTCTTAAGAATGTCATCCATTTGCCATTTAATAATACATTAACATACAACTGTGGTAACTAAAGCAATGCAATTAAGGGAGGACTTTATTGCAGGACGCGATAAAGTGATGCTTGATGAAATTTCCAACGGTAATTCAATTTATAACCAAATTATTCAATTAAGAAGTCGATGTACACGCGCGCAGAAATTTACGTAGCAATATAAAATAGCAATAGGATCGAACGCAACGAACTACCAATTTTATTAAGCGAACGTGCATAAGTTCGTTCGGAACGTAAATCATCCATTCCGAATATATTTATAATTAGAGCGTTTTATTTTAATACCGCTCGGTGCGTGTAACTTTTATTACTTCTTTTTATGATTTTTTACTGCTAACGCGCGCCTGGAATTAACCAATATCTCATCAATCACGTCCTGTGTGATAGCGGATCGTTTTAAAAACACACGCGAAACTTATTTAGAAGCGGGAAATTTATGATGCCGCATTGAAGTCCTGTTCCAGTAAATTTTCATGAAAAAAAAAATATGACCGGAAAGCAACGCACAATGGATATTCAGAAATTGAATTTGTTAGGTTGACGGAAAATTTTTAATAATTAAAAAGAAGTTAACTTGTTTTCGTCCATTTAGTTCATTGCCCGTAGTCGAATTCAATCTTTTAGAAATCAGTCTTTAAACATCCCGAAATTTCCGCCTAACCGTGCAAATTCTTTCGATAAGTTTCTACCTGACCACGAAACGGATTATCGAACGATCTGTCCTTCCACCAGATCTGTCATTCCTCTCCACCGATTTGGTCTTCCACGGAACAGGTGCGTCATTTGCTACTAACGTAAATACTTAATCTTTCGACTCGCTCAAGGATTTGATCTGTGAAAGAACAAATCGTTTAGCTCATAGCAAATTCTTTTTCGAGGAGTGGAACAGATATTTTCTATTTCTTCCGATCTGGTGCTTCGCAGATCTCTGTTGTGGGCCACTAGCGTACTGATAAACCGTCAAGAACTGAAAAGTTTGCAGAACTGAGTACACAACACAGCCTAGTTATAGCGGAAATGACTACAAGGAAGGAAATACACGAAACAGAGAAGGAGTACACGAGGATTAACATCAAGAAAGTGAAGGATGGTAAAATAAGGGAGGAGTATGGGAAAGAAACAGACGATGAGTTGAGGAGAAAGGAAAAAGAAAGGAATGATTGAAATATGGAAGAAGGATGGAACGTCCTTAAAAATTCGGTTATCAAAGCAGCAGCAAAAGTCTGCGGTATAACTAAGATAAGAAAAATCATAAAAGAACTGAATGGTGGAATATCGAGGTTAAAGAAAAAATTAGAGAGAAGAAGCAAGCCCGGAAGAAACTACAAGAACTGACTAATAAGAGAAAGAGAGTAGAATATGCGGAGAAACGTGACAGAGCAAAGAAGGGTGTAAGGGAAGCAAAAAGAAGAGCTGGAAAGATTTTGGAAAAGAGCTGGAGGAAAACTGTGAGACGGACAATAGGAAATTTTGGAACAAGGTAAGAAATCTGAGAGAAAAACAGAAAAAGGAAGATTGTGGGATTGAGGATGAAGATGGGAACATAAGCTGAGAAACATCGGAGATAAGAGAGACCTGGGAAGAATATTTTGAAGATAGATTTAGAGTGGAAGAAATACTAAACGTAGAACAAATGGGAGAAGCACAAGAAGAAGTGGGGGAACTGGAAGAAATCACAATGGATGGAATAGAAGAGACCCTAAGAAATATCAAGAGTAGGAAAGCAGCGGGAGAAGACCAAATCGAGCCAGAAATAATAAACTGCTGTGAGAGACGGGAAAGAAATGGTTATTCCAAGCATGTAAAGAAGCACGGGACTATAAAAAACACCACAAGATTGGAAGAACATGACATTGCCAATCTATAAGAAAGGAAAGAAATATAAATGTGACAATTACAGACCAATATGCTTGTCATCGACTAGTTTTAGAATATATACAAGAATCATCGAAAAGAGAGTGAGGAAAAGGATAGGGACGAAGTTAGACGATGAATAGGCAGCATTTAGGGTAAACCGGCGAACAATTTTTTATTAAATTTCTTACTAATTTTCTATTGAAAGAAAGGTCCATGTTGATATGAATGTCCCAGCGCAGTTTTTAATTCTACATCAAAAATCAAGAAATATACAGGATGCTTCATTTGAAAAAATTAACTTGGGTAAGTTTTCTCTGAAGCCGGAAATGGGAAATATCACTAATAAATTGCTTAATATTGATTGTACAATGAATGCCAATTTTCAACAAAAGTGCTTTGAAAATAATACAATAAATAAATAAATAAGTGTTATATCTTCCAACCTTTTCCATCGCCTTTCAAGTGTGAAGTTTTAAACGTTTTTACTTCTTCCCTAACCGTGCTGAAGACCTACAACTCCGGTTTAAGAACGTGTAATCCGTTTATCATTCCTAGATTGTAGACAACTGTCACTTTATTGTGATGGGTTTAACATTCAATGCAGTTTATAAAATACATTGCATTGACTGCAATGGCAATTATATCGATCAAACCAAGCAATAATTTAGGAGAAAGCTGTGTAACCACAACTATTCCTTAAATAATAATTTTATTTCGATGACGTCCGTAACAAAGCATTAGAAATATGTGCACCATTGTTTTGATTTTGGTAACGTAACAAGTGTAAAGAAAGAAAAAGAATTATAAGAAAAGATTTACGTACGAGATGATATAGTGTGTGCCCAGGAAGTATGAAATTATTGTTCTACAGCCTTGGCCTTACTCACACGTTATATTAAAGAAAGAGTATCAGATATGAGCTGTTTGACATCTCGAGTGTACTTTGATGTAGTGTAAACATTGCTTTTGTTGACTTCGCTTCGAGTTAATGAGATCTTTTAGATGGTATCAGGGTGTAATGTAAAGTTTTCGAGACATTTGAGCTTTTATTACAGAAAGTGCGTAAATAAAATGCTAAGAATAAATATCAAAAACAAGTAAGGCACTAATTATAAGAGTTCCTCAATTTGCACCTATACTACCACAACTATCTGAAACGACTGTAATAGAATAACACAACATTGCGCTATACGAATACAGATGGCTTCATACTATACATTGAAACTGAGAACGGGCAGTACAGTCGTTTCAGATAGTTCTAGTATTATTGGCTCAAATTGAGCAACTCTACTAATTACCTTAAGGGTCTGTACTGTAATTGTCAAGAATTTATAGAAAGAATTACTGAAAGACTAATAATAAGCCAATACTACTGAAAATGTTAATGATCCAATTATGTTTGAAACTTGAATACTGTGTTTTTTCGTTTTCTGTTAATGTAATATGGAGTTTCAACATGTATCTCCTCTGTCCATTATCGATTAAAAAATTAATTAGATAGTCTAGAATGCAGTGAAAAGAACTTAAACATCGTTAAAGAAATTTTAAATAAAAATAATCACCAAGGAAATGAGGAAAGCATGTCTTCAATCAGCAAAAATGCATGAACACATTACCGTTGATGACTGGAGAAAGGCTTGATAGGTAATATGAAAATTAACAATCTTATACGTTCTTAACTTTCCTCAATTCTTACGCTTAAAACACGTCTTTGCTTTTCCTTGAAGATTATCTTCAGCGATAAGTTACGTTTAGATGATGCGACAAAGAATCTTCGCTTCGTGGGAAGGAGAGGCTCCGAAGGTTATATGTAGTGAAACGTCCATCTTCTGTTAGGATTTGCTCGTGTACGACATGACAAGAAACTGAATCTGTTCAATCAAGTTCAATGTAGAAATGCAATGGAAGATATTATATTACTACCTACTATTTATTGATTCTCTAATTGAAGAGAGAGTGATGTGCACACCTTTGTGCAAGATAATGCGCCTCGCCACGCTGCGAAATCGGTCCAAAGTACTTTTTAGGTAACCCAATTTATTTGTACTTCCTTGATCCGGAAACCCATTGGATCATTGGAGCTATTTATTGAATCAGGAAATTCCACCAAATAAGGAAATATTCGGAGATAGAGGGGGAATAGGCGAAACTGCCGGGGATCGTTAAATGCTGTATTGATAGCATTTTTGATAGAACTAAAGCTGTCAGTAAAGACAATATTACAATTTTATTACAATATTATTTAATAAAAATTACATACCTACCATGTATTATGTAAATTAGCTAACAAATGGATAAGACATTCATCATTCCTTCAATTTTATTGTTTTATTTTATAATTCGATTACCAGATATTGTATATCATCAAGTTGTCTTTTTAATCTGTGCATTATTGTCATTTCTTGAATAATTCGCTTCCAACATACGAACATTCCCTTCGAGACGAAAAATTCTAAAGCGCTTCCACGTTTCCTTTCTTTCCACGAAGATAATTTTCTTGCGCGGACAACTTTCGACAGCAGAAGGAATCTTATAAAAACGTCTAACATATCGAGCTTTTTTATGCCGTACGTACGTACACCAGACGACGTAGCCTTCTAACACGAATTGCCCCTTTTTCCATTATTAGATTTCGTAAAAAGTTACTTTAGCACATCTTCAACAATTTAACGCGTCTCAAGGGAAAAGTACTAACGAATAGATACATACGTTCGAATCAGAAAAATCTGTGTGAATCGAATAAAATTTCGAAAATGTTTACTTCGATGTAAACCGGGCGCTTCTTAAAACTTCAGCGAAGTTGTTTCCCTTGGATAGGCGGCGGTATGGAATTCTTCGCGAAATACCGAATTATCGTTAGTGGATAAATACACGTACGACATCAAAGGAGAACGTAGTTTCCAAGCGTCGAAGTTGTTTACCTTTATATGCGTCGAAGGTCGATCGTATTTGCGGTAAACGGTTTGAGGTTTAGGGCCCTAAATAAGCGTTTCGTACCAAATATTGATTGAATATTTACGTCTATCTAAAAAGAAATTGGGCAACGTTTCATATGCATGTGCGCGAGAACAATTCGTAAAATAAGTTCGGTGAGTGAGGATATCCGCGCGATCGTAGCTTTGCGGTGTAATCTGGGTTCAATATGAGTCCGGCAATGCTAGTGAGACAATCGTTTGGATATTCTGTTACGGTTGATTGTTGATTGTACAGTTTTCTGTTTTAATATTCATTATCTCTCGTTTGATTCGTAATATGTATTCTATGATACAGCTGCGCTGTGTTGGGTGCGCACGTGGAATTGCCTCCGGGATGCCGTTTCCAGTACTTGCAACATCACTACAATTTTCCTCTTCTTTTTCTTCGGGTGTAACTTTAACGTTATCTGTATTCTCAGCATCTTTTTTATCCGTCGTAGTTATCAAAAATGCTTGCCTGGAATTTGACTCTATAGAAAGAGCGAATAGTTCATTCGCATTCATATCTTTAGATACTTCTTCAAACTTTTCAACTTCGGTGTTGAACATATTCCAAAATGATGTAGCATCGGTAACCATGAAAAGTGAAATAAATTTCTAAAATATTTCTTCAGTCTTTTGTCCAATTTTCTCCGCATCTGCTTCGAATATTTCTAAAGAATCGCCTGCTAATTTCCATTCCTTTACGTTACCTATATAAGTCTTCGCAATCTTTTCATTATATCTACAATAAGTGGATGTTTCTTCAACGTTAATAGACCAATATCTAATTCCATCATTGAATCCATGTACTCATAAGCTTTCTCAGGGCCTGCCTTATGTAAACCCAAATAACTTTTAATCTTACAATCATAATCTAGAAGACTGGCTTCAGTTTTCAAATATTTTAATTTTGTTTTTATCACGTTCTATGACTTTTAATTCATTTTTCTGTTGTAAGCTTTCTTCGTCAATTTTCAGATTCATAATAAGGTCATCCTTTCCGCTTTCCGGTGCTATATATCCATTTTCTACTTTAGGTTTTATGGATAATATACGTTTAGTTTCTTGAACATCTTCAATAGCTTTCTCACATTCATTATCACAGGTATGAGTACGTCTGTTATATTTAATACCAATTAATTTGTTTGATGGTAACTTGGCTATAACAACTTCGTTTTCTAATATTTCGTGAGCTTCTACCGTTTTCTTCTTATAGACTGACGCTTTGGATTTCACATGTGCCGCATATGCAATAACAGTCTCTAAGTAATCTATAGATATAGTATATTGTACTGAGAATTTGGATAATTTATTAAACAAAATTGCACCGGCCTACCTCTTAATTAATGATATAAAAAGCATAAATTATAACAAATTATATTTATAAATTTTGAGAAATATTTAACATAAAATAAAGATAATTACCTAATGTTGTGTGTGTGTGAGTGTAATTTCTTTTATTCGATGATGGTTCTTCCTATGTCTCTTCTTTTGAATTCCTTCTTCGATGCAGCTCTATTTTCTATGGATTCTTCTCTCTCTTAACTTCCTTTTTCGGTGTGGCTCTATTTTCTATGGATTCTTCCCTTTTTTAAATTCTTTCTCTCTCCGGTAGGTTGAAGTTCTTTTATTAGCTGGTACTTCCTTTAAAACCCTTTTGGTCCAAATATATTTTAAACTTTTGTATCTTTGTCTTATCTTGTCAATTTTCTTCCTCGTCAACCAAACAACTTTTTATTTTTTTCGGAAACCAGGACTACACTACATTATTTCTCCGTTGTCCAGATAACGAAAAGCTTTAATTCACCAGGACTTCAGTTCATCCTCAACGTAACGTTGTTATAGAAACCTATATTGTTAATGCCCAGGTATCCTTGGTTATTTATATCCAGTGGTTATTAGGAATTCTTATAATGTGAAAGTATTGAATGTATGTGTCTGAATGGTTACAATGCTTTTATATCTTTTAATCGATGCTTTTTATCATAATTAATAATTTTATTTCTAGTTGCATTTTGTTTTCTCCCATTAAACGTCTCTGGCTGGACGTAAGATAAGAAGCTAACACCCGTAGGGTAATAAAATGCTTAAAAGGTGGTGGGCGTGGTATCGAAAAAGTATAAATAGAACCCAAAAATAAACCGAATGTCATTTAAACATAAACATCCATAACCCCAGCATTTACTGTGAATTGTGATATATTGAATTGTAATAAATGATAAATTTTCTAATGGTAATTAACCATTTCAGTATTACTATACTACAATATACATCTACAATATCTTCTTTTTCTTTCTGTGCTTCATTACCTTCCTTTTCCTCAATCTCCTTTACCGAAGAAGCTACTTTTGGTTTAATTACAGTACCAAATGGTGAGTCTTCAGGCACATCTTCTTTTGGAGATTGCGGTTTCGTAGTTCTCTTTGTTTGCTCTTTTGTAGATATTGCATTTTTATCGGCGTTTTCATCTTCGGTATCTGTCTTTTTCTTTTTGTACTTTTCTTATTAACTTCTTTACCCTCTTATGTGAAAATTTCTTTCATTTGATAACTTGCGTCAGTGACAAGGAAGAAATTTTACATTGAATCATGAATATTAACTGAAAACTGTCCAATATAGAAAACTATAACAATCAACCGTAACAATTCTTTCGTGCGATTTTGGTCGTTTAAAATGGCTGCTGCATTTGAAAATCCCGACGACTGTGAACACCGATTTTTGTGTGCAAAAAACGTGAAGGCTGCTGAGCTTTAGCATGTTCTGTTTACGGTGAAAATGTCATAAGTGATAGTATGGTTAAAAGATGGAGCCGTATCTTTCGAGAACGACGAACTGATGCCCATGATTTCAATTTGCACAAATTTACAACAAATTAACTATTTAGACCGCCATTTTATTAATTACTGCCACAACGAACATCAATTCCACAAACTGCTGCAATTTACTCGAATAATAATAAGCTTTCATTTGAATTAGGAAGTTGCAATTATAGATATTGCTCGTGTCCGTGTAACCCTGTTTAAACTTCGATCCGAGCTTGTGTGTCGATTAATAATTCAAGTTGAAAATGGGGCGAAAATTACTTGATTTAGTCCGTCGTCAATGAATCGAACAGGTTTACACTGTCTTAGAGAATATACGCGTCTCATGCATACGCGATGAAGCTATTCGAACTCGAAACTCTTTTCACCTGCGGCGCAGTATCGATTAGGCGATATGGAAATTCAACGCCGAAGAAATATAAATAAACGAGGAAATGCTATTGCGATCGAAAATAAGCAGACGCAATGTACACTTGTTTGCTTATTTCAACGACGTGAACCGTGGCACTGACAAGGATTCTATTTGAAATTATGTTGAACACGTCAGTGTTGAAATTACTTGGTTTTGTAAATATCTCCTGCGAAATATGGAAAAATTTATTAGAAACCTGTAAACTTTGATAGTCATTGTTTTCTCAACTTAGTATAGTAGAACCATAACCATGGTTTAGAAGAAATTTCAATAAATTAGTAAATACTTCTAAATACGTATTGTGACATCTGAAGTGGATAAACACACAAAAAAAGTTCGAAAGTAACGCTTTTTATCGTTTGTTTTCTCACTAAGGATGACAATTTGGTCGTCAAAATCTGAAATTATCCAAATCGCTGTGGTAAAGGCAAGAACTATCTAAGAACTTTCTGAGGCTTTTGTTCTAATAGGTTGTGTCCAAAATGTTTGCAATTATTGGAGACACACTATTCGTTAGCGTAAACTAAAGAAATTCTAGATTAATAAAAAAACTATTCTTTATAATTAATCTCATCAATTTCAATGACCTCCGGCTAATTTGTGAATTTACTCATCGCCCCAATATTTCGATTTAACCTCATGTCGATTACTGCTGTCTTCAATAGCATTAAACCACTTTCTACGAAACTTGTGGTCCGATGTGTTGAACAGGTTAGATTAGATTAGATTATTTGAGGTGGCAATGCTGCCTGTTCCACTGCGATCTTTACAGATCTATTGTGGTCCTCGTGCGGTTGAACAGGTTACTATCGGTGGGGGCAATGACTACACCATATCCTTCTTCTTCTTTCTTATTTTATGAGAGCAAAAGCTGTCCTCTTTCTTGATTCCTCTCTGTTCATGTGTGTCCAGGTGAAGGACGAAATTTCCTAGATCTGATCAACTTACTATCTAGACTGAAAAGCACTCCTGCTCAGAACATCAGAATTTTGCCTCAAAATATGTTCTGGATACGGCAAAATGGTACTTCTTCTTTTGCTGCGTATCCACTAATTTATTTCTTCTCATCAGTCTATTTCTTACGGTGTGTATCAAGTCACCCACCGTCCCTTCTCCGGTCCATTATTTGATGATGTGGAGCCATGACATCATCCTCCTCTAATCGACTTCTCGCCTGCCTTCAATCTTTTCTTCAATTATAATTCAGCAGCTATTTCAGCTGACAATTATCAGTTAAAGAAGGTGATCCCTCTCCTCCAGGTGTGTCGCTTTTGTGCGCTTGATTGTCATTAACAGTTCGTAGTAACTTTTTATCAATCTCAGGGTCTCTTCGTTTGGCCTTCTTGCTGTCTGAAGATTCTCCGATAGATCCACATCGCAAAAGCTTCCACCTTGTCCATACTGCTTCGTTCATTCAATTATTCATTGCTCTTAGATTTGATCACCAATAGACCAGATATTTGAGCATTATGCTACTTGTGTGACATGGATTTTTAAATTCAAAAAGTATATTGTTAAAGAAAAAGGGAAAATTACTTACATTAATTATTTTTCTTGACAACTTATCCAGAATAACTTGCTTCCCTGTAGTTACAATGCAAGAATTCGAAAGAAATTCTGATTTAGTTAAAGTAATCCAATATTTGTAAAATTTAGCAGTCATAATGTGATAATGTCTTTTTCTCAATTGTCGTGACGGCCCTAATTTTAATAAAGTAAAATCTGCTTTAAATTCTATTTAGACCAAAAATATCACAACGAGATTAAAAATGTTTGGATAAATTGTACCTATAGTGAAGTCAATCCGGGGACAGACTATATATATATATATATATGTATGCAAGTAAGTCAATAAGTGCAAGTGAAAAAAAAATTAGTTAACAAAATGGGCAAAAGGTATTGGTTTAGATGTACTAAATAATGTATCGTAAGAACTTTGTCAAAACGTGATTCAAAAGCTCGGTGATGGTTGAACTCGGTATTAAATAGAGGCCTACGAATGGGCATTGAAACTAAACAAACATCTCCTATCTAAATATTCAATTCACCTTGCTTAAGATATGACCCGATTTTTACTAGCGTTTACATTTCTTTCTTTAAATTGGCTTTTAATTTTTAGGCACGTGTTCGGAGATCTTCCTGGCAGTATCAACAACAACATGATTTACCTACCGTCCGCATTATAAAACGAACGTAATCCACTCGACCTTGCGCCAAATATGGCCCAAATTTTACCACCGTTTACATTTCCACGCCTATATAATAAACATTCTAGTTGAGGGCTTAGTGTTAGAGGTTCTCCAAATGTTCCTTGCAAAACTTGCGAAACCTCTAAAAATTAAATTTGCTCTTGTACAATTTGTTTTAATTTATTTCAACTTTCCTCTGTTCAACTTGGACGCAGAAGTTGTGGAAAGTACTGTATAATATACATATGCAAAAGAGGGCATGATAAATTTAAACTATTTAGACAAATAGGTATTTAACGAGTGATCGTGTTCGTGCCCTACGTTGTATCTGAGATGGAACTCTGATTCTGATGTGGCGCATAAAATTTACTACTCTTTGTCTATTTCGAATTTCGACCTACGTCATTGTTTTGTCGTAGGAGTAAAGACAATCTATTAATTTGACTATTTTTCTCAAGTTCTGCCGGTACAAAAAGAAGCACGATTTGCGCTTGTCCCACAGAGAAAGATCTATGGACAAAAACTGATGACGTAGGTAAAAATTCTACATAGACAAAGTGTATCTCTGGAAATCAGGGTTTCACCCACCTATTCCCTTTCTTAATTTCGTGCTTTAACGCCGGACCGTCGCAAGATTTGATGTAATTTCGGAGGCGTCTTTTCCTTCCACGAAGTTAGCAGACAGCCTTAAGTAAACACCGCTATAACATCTAAATTCCCCTTCATTTTCTTACGAAAATCTTATAAAAATCTCGACAGATATACATAAAATTCGCGTCGTCGGCAGAAATTAAACGAATTGCTTCTAAAAATAATTCTCTCCCGTGTAATAAGAACGGGAAACCAAAAACGGTGATTTTTTGTCCGGCGAAAAGGAGGCCTTAGCAAATTTGACGTCGTCGCTTTGAATTCGTTTCATTATAACTCGAAAACTCGTTATAAGCTTCAATCGTATCCAGTTACGTGCATTCCTCCGTATTTGATCATTCTTAATACGATTCGTTACGAGTGCCGGTAATATTCACCATTTTGTTTTCTTTCTTTTTCCAGCAGCTACAGACGAGCACTAGGAGGAAACCCGGTCCACATTCCACTTCGCGCAAATCCTTTCCGACCAGAAACAGCAATAAGCCGGTTTCGAACCAAATTGAACAACTTCCATGTATCCGTAAGTTACATGTCTTATTCGCAGCAAAACATTTTACGAGGGATGTTTCTAATGTTGTAGGAGTTTGGTTATAACTTTTCTATTTCGTCAATTTTCATCAAAATTGCAATTTAGTGTTTGAATATAATCTCCATTTTACTGGATGCACTTCCCACGATGTAAACAAATTCTCTTTAAACCATCCCCTAAGAATTTTTCGGAGTGTCTGATGCAATCCGCCTATTTATAGCAAGCATACATGTAACGGCAAATACTTGCTTTCCCTTTAAAACGAAGAAATTTGAAATGAAAATGTACAAATTCAATGAATGTCTGAAAAAAGTAAACATGGAAATAACCGAGCAAAAAACTGCGTTAATCAATAAGGAGGAAAAGAAACACGAAATCTTTCTAAATCGGAAAGAATTGGAACAGGTTAAAAATTTCAAATATTTATGGACAATTCTAATAGAAGATGGGAGATTCAATGAGGAGATGAAGAGTAGAAACGAAGCAACAGGAAAATTATTTAACAGCTTCAAGAGTATTTTCCTGAACAAAAAGAGAATTCTTAAAGAAAATAGCTACACCAATACTCACACACGGATCTGAAGTATCAACAACGACAAAGAATTAAAAACAAAAAACACAAAGCATTGAAATGAGATTACTGAGAAGGATGGATAGAAGAACAGGACTAGATAAAGTAAGAAAATCTACAATCAGAGAAAAATACAGCCCATACGAAACAAGATAGAAGGACAACTCAGATGGCTAGATCATGTTATGAGAATGGGAGAAGATAAACTGGTAAGAAAAGTTTTGGAAGCCAAAACCAGCAAAAGAAAACTCAAAGGAAGCCCAAGAAAATGTTGGATAGACGAAGTAAGGCAAGGGGAGGAGAGAAGAGATATAAATTGGAAGGAAATCCGAAGATAAGTGCCAGATAGGAAAACATGGTGAAAGGCATGGGAAAGAAACCCAACTTTACTCAACTCCACGAACCCGACACCCGGAAGAATATAAGGGTATGGATTAAGCTAAGCAACTTATCAATACCCCCTTCTTATAGATTATAAAAATTCTTAGAACATTCGAAGCATCTCTCGTACATCAACCAACGCTCCATAAACTTCCTTGAAATTGTTCGTCCAACTTCTTCAAGGTTCCGTTTTATCTTCACACACTAATTTGATCTTTCGTTTCCTCTAAAAACAATCTAAATTTATCGAGGAAACTCCGTATTTCAAAAGTTAGGATATCGGTGGAAATTCTCCGCAAGGCCGGAGAGCTTCCACTATTGTTAGTGATGTGAAAAATGTTTTCTTACTAATCTTCTACGCATAAGCTTCGTATCACAATCGTGCTTTTAATTTGTTACAGAAACGAAAGTGCCAGGTTTAATGTCGGCAAAAACGCAACAGAGCATATCGAAGATGCTCCTGCTAGTCTCGACGGTTTTCATAATGCTGAATCTGCCGAGGTAAGTCGAAGATTTTACATTTTTATATTTCCTTCGTTCAAAATTTACACAATTAAGTAGATACTGCTTAACAAGAAATAATATCTGCGTTGCATAATTGATGTACGCCGAAGAATACGAGGTGTGTAAATAAAGTAATTAGACCGATTTTGTTGTCACTTGTTTTATTCCAATAGCATTACAATTCAACATTGTTCCCTTCAAAGTAACCGCCTTGACAGGCACACAGTGTTGAAGACGGTTCCTCCACTGCTCATAGCAGTTCTGTAACTCGGATACTGAAATAGCCTACAGTTGGTCAATTGCAGCCATTTGAAAGTTGTCCAGTGCCCCAAACCGATGTCTCCTAAATTGTTGTTTCAACCCCGGGAAAATAGAAAAGCTACAAGGACCCAAACCGAGCGAATAAGGAGGCTGAGAAGCCACAGAACTGTTCTTACTGGCCAAAAAGTGTTTTGTTGAAATTGCTGCTTAACAAGGCGCATTGTCGTGATGTACCGCACAGTTGTTTTTTATGTTTGGTCTCCCAACCACGATCCTTTTTGAAGTCATTCAAGAACGTTTCGATCAAAGTGTCCATCAATCAAAAAAGCAAATCAGCATTCTTTTGATCTTTGACTTGCTCATTTTTACACTTTTTGGCCTTGGGGAACTTGCAACGTGCCATTCCATGCTTTGGCTCTTGGTTTCCGGGTCGCACACCATTGCTTGAAATTCGTGTGACTCGTCAGAACGCACAAACAAAACCTGCTTCATTTAAACAATCGCTGCGGACAAAGAACGTGACATCAGCGAGTTCCAACTCGCACTGATGGCGTATAACATACTCAGCTTCCTCTCCTCCAAGTTCTGACTCACCAGTGATGCCCGATCGAACACTATACTACCAGTCTTATTACTTTATGTACACACCTTGTGTGTACGCAGATTAATCCGAAGTGATTTCATTGTGTTAGGATTTAATAATTAACTACTCAGTAATTTTTTAAGATAAACCATAATCTTCCTCCTTTTATGTTACATTTAACATCAAAAGCTTGTATTAAACTTTACGAATAAACTAAATACAATATATCTCAATAATTACATTGATTTGGGATTTACTTGTCCTGAAACACATTTCCTTCCCACTTTCCAATCGATAAATCGTCATCGCTGCCTCAGTATAATCGTTTAATTCGTAATTACAGCTACGCGGCAAGGCTATACATTTATTTCTACAAATCGGTTTGGGACTTGGACGCACCCGCCACCATATATTGCGTGCAACAGTTCGCCATGATACTCTTCTACACGAATTACAGCATCAATTTCTCCCTGTACGCCATGTACGGCGTAACATTTCGGAGATGTCTGTGGCAGTTGATTCGGAATAATCTCAAAAAGTTGTCAAGAAGACCCTGCCTGTTTAAATGGTAAGTTACCATGTGTTTGTACAATTTTTTTATAAAAGTATTGATTAAAATATTGATTTAAATATTCAATAGAAGAAGGAGATACGTGTTGAAACTCCATTATAAGAGTTAAAGACACGTAAAATGTTAAAAGTTTCAAATATTTATTAATTCACCTGATGAGGCTATAGTATAGCGAAAAATACAATAAATATTTGAAACTGTTAATATTTTACGTGTCTTTATCTCTTATGATGGAATTTTAACTGGTCATTTGAACACAGGTTCTATTAAAGTGATTTCTTAAAAAAAAAACACGGAGTGAGTTTAGATATTAAAGGGTGTATTTTGTGCGAATGTAATAGCTAGAGCCCGGAAAGTTTAAGGAGGCTGATCCCCACAAATTGGGCTAACAACGCATATTATATGTGCTGGAGGAATTGTACTAGCGTGTCTGCATAATAACCCTCCCTACAGGAGTTTGGGGACGTTCATTAGTGATAGGGGATGGTTTTTTATCAACCTTCCTGAACTTTCCACGGCCTAGTAATTACTAACACCAGAATTTTCATGTTGATATTAACTGATTCAATTTCTTCACATGAAACGTCCAGTTTCTCTCGCTTAAACTATTGCAACTTCATGCACACTAACAGGATTGAATCAGGATAAGCACCATTAAAATCAGCACATTTTTGCCAACGGGTGGAAAGAGGAAAAGTTCCATCAATAAAGAATTGTTCGTCGGTGAGCATCTCAATGGTATTGAGTACGAAGGATTCCAGTGTTATCTGTGAGGTAATTTAATATTTATAATACAAGCCCACAGACCACAGAAATGACAGCGAGCTTGGCAAAAGTCACCGAGATCTTTACATATTTGGTCCCCCGAACTTACAAAGGCGATCAAGGGAATCTTAAAAACGGCAAATAGAAAGCGCCTGCCAACAATAACACTATAAAAGAGAAAAATCATCGCAACGTATGAGCTAGAACAAACAAAAGACAACTAAAAGTGCGATCCCAGCTCGCGAAGGAAATTCCATGAATGAAATGGAAGGAAATAATTTCAAGAAGTCGATAAGTGACTGAAGGAGATGATCCCAAGATCAGTTAAAAGATAAAAAGAACTACGCATGTAATACAAATTTGCACATCACATGTACTGGTTATTAATTCCATGACTGAAATATAAATTCTTTATAAAATTATGAATAAAGATGTAGAGATTACAGTAGACTAGGCTAAACGCCTTTGTTATAATTTCTGGTAAAAGGACGAGAAATGCTGACGGGAGTTGTCTATGTTTTTGTTCTTTACTCCTCAGACACTACAAATTAGAAAAATACCAAATAAAATTTCTTAGAAAAACTATGTATCAAACGAAACCTAATGATAGAACACTACACGATAAACTGGTGCACCTTCGCTTTTGTTATTTCGAAAACACAGACTCTTCCGTCAGTAATGACAAGATAATGAACGTTCGAGAAACTTTAGCAATATTGGACGGATAATTAGGTACTACATCTCAGCTGAGATCATGTTATGCTAGTTATGCCTACGGTAATTACGAACTTGCCAGACATGTCTGGTTCCTTGGGTATCTGCATCCACTTTCTCTGCGGCCTAAATTTATCAATGATTCAAGGTTAAACATATCATCCTATCCTTTCTCTGAATATGGAAATACTGTGGAATTATATTAGATGTAATTATGACGTATTCGGCCGGTATTCGGACGTTTCGGGTTGCTAACGTTGCTAACTTCCAAACAGGGACGTATCTATGGTACACAAACTTGTTAAGGGTGTTCGGTACTTTTTCAAGATCGGTTAAACCTAGTTTTTTTGGTTCCAAATTATTTTGAAAATTGTATATCTGACCTTTAAAAGTAGTATGTGTAACGATAAAATACTAGTTCTTTTTTACAATGTTAAGAGCTTCTACAGTTTTAATTTGTTTTCAATCATAAGTGAAGAACCGGTAAGTTTACGGGCTCGAAATTTTGCATACCGTATATTCGTTACGACAGCTATGTCTTATCGGCGAGCTTTTTTGTAAATTCCTTGTTTGTTGTTGAATTTAACCTCAATTAAGGAATAGAAAAATGACCATGGACTTACTGTCATTTTTGGACTTCAAAAGAGCAACGATAACAAAGGAATTTACAAAAAGCTCGATAAGATACAGCTCTACTAACGAATACACGGTATGCAAAATTTCGAGCCCGTAAGCTTACTGGTTCTTCACTTGTGATTGCAAAAAAATTAAAACTGTAGAAGCTCCTAATATTGTAAAAACTAGTAATATGTCGTTATGCACACCACTTTTAAAGGTCAGATATACAATTTTCAAAATAGTTTTGGAATCAATAAAAAAATTAAGTTTAACCGACTTTCAAAAAATGTACAGAACACCCTTAATAAAAATGAAATCGTACGGTAAACTTCCTTTCTCTTTTGTTTACGTTTTGCACTATTTACATGGACACGTCATTTACTTACATGATTACTGTACAGATTCACATTACAAAAACTACCGTACATCCTCTACACTCCAACTCCGGAAATCCCACGACAGATTTTTGTAAGTGCGCAATAAACAGGCGCACGTTATTCACACGACATCATTAGATTGAAGAAATGCGAAATATGCTACAACACGAATACCCTGTTACAACTATACAATAAAGAGTGATATACCGACAGCATATGTGCTTCGCGGCGTCACCCGCTACTCCGTAGAGACGAGTCATAAATGGGATTGAACTAATTTTAGCCAATTCTACGATAAGCCAGAAAATCTCCGAACTCAAACTTATCTTTAGTATTTTCTATTCTTATCAGTAAAGACCGGATTACATACAATGTGCATATTTTGTATATAATATGCATTTATCCCTTTTAATGCATATCTGAAAGAATTTTGTATATCAATGCATAATTTTTGTTCTTCTTGGTTCACATATACAAATAATAAAGAAAGCGCTATATGTAAATTGTAAAATACAAATTACATACGTTAGTTATTAACAAAATCCGTTGAATTTGTGGACGCATTTCAACAATCATGGGCTAAAGTGCAGGGTAAAATCGGACTTACCATAGATAAAAATATGAAAATGTGATTTCGAAAAATACGGTATGTTAAAAGAAGTTATTAACATATTAAAAGGTGATTGCGAAAACCACATGTAGACCAAAAATGCGCTAATAACTTCAGTAAATATGGAAAGGACATTCTCAGTGCATAAACATAGACGTTTCCAGATAGACGACATAATTTTTTAGTAGAAAATTTTGAGAAAAATTTACCAATAAAGTCCTTTTATAACAACATTCATTTCGTAATCGATGGTAAATAAGTTGAATTTGAAGTAAATTCGAGTAATAAGAGCGCCATCTGATGACGGCAGAAGCAAATACGGCACATTTCATAGTTGCTCCTGCGATGAGTATGCATGTATGTGTGCGAAGGAGAGAACTAATGAAACAAAAAATGAAAGATAAAAGCGTCTAGTGACATTTTCAAGCGTCTCACTTTTTCTCAGTTAACGCTCGCCGTTAGTTCTTTGCCTGTATTATGCTATATTATCTTAGTACACAATTTCTGTTATCAATAAACCTGAATTACGTTTCTATTTGGAATTTTCAGTTGCATATTTGTTCGGTTTTTGTATATTTTGACGAAAAAACGTGTATATACAGGCGCAAATTCATACGTTTTTTCGTACATATAATCCGATATTTACTTATCACTAAAGATAGTTTCTAATTTGATAACTAACAACAGAGGCTGTTTCGTTTTGCTGACATTAAAAAGATGAAGATAACAGAATTTAGAAAAAATATATAAATTTCACGCCGACTTGTCATCTAATCATTACCCTACTTCCTACTAGTATACATTCGTAGCGAACACAACTATTACGAAAGGAAAATGGAGCTTCGACTCGTGTTTTACCAGGGGCAAGAACATCATCGCAACTGCAAATCCTTTCTGACCTCCTACGAGCCACCCACGGGGCAAAAGTCTATGAGGATGATGGACACCTATAAGGAAATCTTTCTTGGTTGTGTTGTGGTTTCCGTGCATTATACAAAGAAAGTTGCAACATACACATTGGAAGTAACTTTGTCTAATGCACGTAGAATGGCGAAGGGAGACACAACTTTAAAAGTTCTTCTTGTACAACATATCCATCGACCGTTTAGTGAAGCGTTAGGTTGTATATGGAAATTCTAAATTGAAATTCTCGCGATGATGCTAAAGCTTCAGATTGAACCTTATAGAGTATGTACATATATCTGCATTGATTCCAAGAACGCCGGTGGGAAAGAAATTCCAGCTCCTAAACGACCTAAACGATAAGTAGGCAGTAGCTTCGTGTTGTTCGTAGAATAAAAATGGTTTATACGACGCATGTTTAACAAGTGTTGCGCATAGTCACGTATAAGGCGACACAAATCATCATCAGACCTCAAGATTGGCCACGATATTTAGTTAATTAAAAGTTACAGCTTCGTCAAGCTACGATAAGTGATTAAAAAAGCACCACATGAAATTCGTTTCCGTCGGAAATGTGCCGGAAATTCTAATTTCGTTGCAATACCGAGCGATTTTTCATTGACTTGCTTAACCAAGAACGATTTCTGTTTTCACAAAGATCGACATCTCGAAAAGGGCAAGTGTTCCGAGAATTCATTTACCAAAACGAGACGCTGATATATTAATGTTCATATTTCTTCCTTATAAATGATATTTATGCGAGTAGCGAGAATTTCCGCCGCAAAAATCTGATCGAGGAAAATAAATGGCTTCATCCTTAAAGGAGGCAGCTGTAATTGAATGAACGAAGTTCCAGTCTTAATCCAGAACCGAACGGGCCAATTTTTAGAACATAATCGGGCGTGTGATGCACTTCGTTCAAAATGCATTTATAATTTCGAACATAAATTTCGGTCTAATTAATTAATTTTCAGTCAAATAGATGAGTTTACATATTATTCCATATGCATTAAGCCAATAATCATTGATTTCGATGTGATTAATTTAGTTTAAATCAAATAAATAATTTTACATTATTCCATACTTGTTAATATAATACACTTTTTCTTTAAACAATAAAACGCAAAATGGTAAGATCGCAAGAAAAATGTGTCCAATTCTTCGCGGATCTGGGGAGATAATAGTAGTTTACGCTAAATATTAAGCAATTGACATTTTTTTAAAAAGTTAAAATCTAAAGGAAATACCGAGGTAAACAATTCATAAAAACGGTATCGTAAGTACACTGTGTAGATAAATTTAGCAAGATTTATGTGCAATGAGTAAAAACGGCGGTGATAGTTGTGGTAGATCACCACCAAGTATTCTACCAAAGATGACATCAAGCTAAAATTTTCCGTTTCCGAATTTTCTCCCAGTTGAATCAAAGTCAATCTACGAGAAGGAATAGCAATTTTTTATGAATTGGTGCCAGTCAAAAGAAAGCAGCAACGTGATATTCATGCCATTCTAAAGCCAACTCAATATTTTGGTGATATTTTGCAACTCTTTTGCAATCATTATGCATTCGTAGTCAGAACGAACTAATTCGTCTATGATCGCCACATTATTCCAATCTACTTCCCACCATTGTAATATTTAGTAGAGAAGTTGTAGCATCGAAGCAAACACTAGTTATAGGAGATAGGGCAAGAACCTAAACGACTTGATTAGGCTCTTCCCGCACAGTGCTTACTGACTTGATTGAAGGTCTCGAATTTCTCGATTTGGAAGAAATCGATTCTTGAAGTTCAAAAATTGTAACCATCGGTCTTGGTGTATCCAGCACGCGCTTGCCACGTTGACATCAAACTGATTTGATCGATATTCAAGTAAGAGGAAATTTCCATGTTTGAAGGCAAATTCGCGTAAACCAACAATTCGTCTTTTATTAATCTTTTTCTTCATTCTTTTGGATGTTAGATTCATCTTGTCCTGCCGTGCGTTTCCTATTCGCTCCTATCGCGCCAGCGTAAAATTTTCATATTTATTTCCTCTTCTGGCATTGTATGGAAACATGCTAACCGCACCAAAAGATACAAGAACGACAGTTCTTATGTATTGCTTTCCAATGATTTAATAATTTCGTGTAAATCAACCATTCTTTTTAGCACTCTCGATTACTGTAATGGAACCCAATTTATAATATCTACATTAGCAGACTTGAAAGAGTTCAAAGGAAATTTATTAAATATCTAGACTATAAGCTTGTTGGTGCTCCCTTGGATGATTATTGGGGTGGTCTTCGTAGATATGGTCTTATGAGTTTGGAGAGTAGAAAACATGAGTGACTTGGTGATACTATTTAAAATAGTAAATAACTTGTACGATTGTTCAACTTTGTTATAAAAATTGAATTTTTGTGTTCCCAGACCCAATTGCAGACTATCCAATACTTTCTATTCTGAAAGTCAACGTACAAATCTGGGGCTAAATGCTCCCCTTTACAGAGTCACACAACAATTCAATAATCTGTCAGGCAGCGTGGATATATTTCATTCGTCACTTACTCAATATAAGGGAGCCGTAGCTCGAAGAGTCTCTCTACTATAGCCCCTCTTCTCTTTTCTCTTAGATTGTTTCATAACTTTGTTTAAATTTAGTATCATATTTTGTGGATTGTTTTTATTTTTATTTATATAATGTTTATATAGTATTGTAACTTTTGCGGAAGCCTTTATGGGGTACCCTGTTAGCTTCTCTGTTAAATAAATAAATAAATAAATTCTTCTTCTTAATCCTAAGGCCATCTACTTTTCAGGGTAGAACCATATAGTTCAGTAGATGTTTAATTTAATCCCGATTGATGTGTCTGCGTTTTTACTGCTGTTTTCGTCTGTTCATGCCTTTTTCCCTCAGTGCTTTTTTCTGACGTTTCCTATTGGCCTAGTTTTATAAGATTTTCAAGTTATCGTTTCTTCTGATATTCTATGTAAATCAGAGAATGAAGTGAATAACGTTTGATTGTAAAGTATAAAGCAGAAGGAAATAACGGATAAAATCGCGGAAAGAGATTATGAAAAAACGATACAAGGCACGCCGCACAGTGGTTCAGGTGCGGAAAAAATCATTTTGGGAAAGTATCGAATCCATTGACATTTGTGATCTTATTAGGCAGTTAAATAGTTAATCTACCTGAGAAATAGAATTAGTCCCTGACTGCGGCCAATTTAACATGAAATATCGTCGCCTAAAGTCGGACTAATCGCAAACAGAAAATTTCGTACATTTTATTGTCAAGCATTTAAAGTACTCCTGTTCTGTAAATTATTATTCAACTCTTAATGTTATTATTATGTTAGGTGTAATAGTAATCAGACTGTATGTAACCGAAGAAATTATTGCTAAATATCACATAGATTTTGTAATATCATTAATAGTTTGGACAGGTGCACTCCTTGCTACAAACCGAACTTCAGTAAGGGTTTTAGTAGGGAGCTACTGAGAATGATACCAAGTACATCTTTAAAGCTTCCATAAATGACCCTTTTAATTTCAGCTGCGCTTTTCTGCGCTTGCCTGAGAAACACGTGTTTGAATGCGAACATAGCGCAATACTACGATAACGTATGGGCATTCGTAGGGTTTGTAAATGGGTTATATTCAATGCAAAATTTGAGATCGTGGATATTATTATTACGATATTTACTTATTGTAATCAAATTAATAAGATGTTATATATGTGCAGCTACACCGAAAGAAATGAACAATTTGACTAACATTAGTCAAAAACCTCTATTGGAACAAAGTCTTCAGCTAGGTCTTTCGACATTACATATTGCCTACAGAATATCATTTCAAAAATGGGCGGCTGCTACCTTAGAAGAAAAACAAATGAAATGGGTATTCGGGTAGATTTTGTGAAGCAAGGTGTGGGCACTAGTAACGACGACAACACTGCTAGAAAATTCTTCTCACAACCTCAAGTCACTGCAGATATAACAGGAATTGATGTAACATTAATTGAAAGGTTTAGTGTAATCCTGCAGGTGATTACCAGCAGTGCATCAATTCACGCCAACAAATTTGGAATATACGCACGCGAAACCGCTGAATTGTATGTGCAAAAATACAATTGGTATCACATGCCAGCAACTGTTCACAAGGTTCTGATGCATGGCGAGGTTATCATAGAAAAGGCGGCTCTACCTATAGGACTGCTATCGGAAGAAGCCCAAGAAGCCCAAAATAAGAATTATAAGAAGTACAGGTTGCATTATTCACGAAAAATAAGCCGTCTAACAACAAACGAGGATGTTGTTCATATGCTTTTATTGTCATCTGATCCTTTTATTTGAAATCTCAGACAATTACCTTCTAAGAAAGCTTTTGAAATACACGAAGATGCAAAACCACTACTTAAAGACACAGACATTTAAATTTAGTGTAGGTGATTCCAAGATTTACTGCAGTGAATTTTATCCATCAAACTTATTACAAGATTATATTTATGATAATCAGAATGCAAAAATGTTAGACATTGGATTTATAAAATTTCTTTTCCAATTCTTCTTCCTGATGAATAATTTGGTATTATAATAATATAAAATATTAAAGTAGTATTTAGTAATTACAAATAAGATGTATTTATGCAAATATTCATGACTTCGCAGAAATTCACACACATATTCCCACATCTTTCCTCTTCGTTATTTTTCTTCTTCTAAAGTAGAACAGTTAAACTTCCATTTATTATAATGTCTAAAGCACAAATATATATTCTCTTTACAAGGAAAATAGCAACTTATAATTTTCACGAATAAAAAAGTTACAGATTTTTTCCGCAAAAACGCAATTCTGAACCATTGTGCGCCGTACTGATGAGAATCGACGAACGATGAACGAATTCGAAACGCGTGTATACCGTTGCAAATCTTCCTGCGGATTTCCCCGGTAATTTCTTTGATTTACACTTTACAGTTCCGCGTCATCCACGTTAATCTTCTATGATTATCTCTTCCGGGTATGGATGCCACGTATTACGTCTAAACAATAATATCCCCGTAATACGAAATCACATTGAATAAATTTCTATGCGCGCTGTTAATGGAATCCTCATTCAAGAAATTATAAATATGTAAATGTTACGAAAACTGTCAACAATGGAAAGAAACTTTAGTCCTGGCACGTTTCGCGACAAATAGCTTGGTAAGAGACAATATTACCTTTAGGTTGGTACTGCAGGTAGTGTAACTTCTGAAAATCAATTATTCAAACTTCCTTGCGAACGGAAAGCAACCGCTTGGAATATCATAGGTTTGCAGACGCTACATCTACAAATTACCTATATAACACGAAGCAACCAAAATCATTACCTTAAAGCCCCTTGCATCTAATTGGAGAAACGTGCACCGGCAATGTAAACCAGAAGCACACATGCAATAGCATAAAGACTATTTCCAACTGAAGACAGTGCCGAGGTGAATACGGCGAGTTACAAACAGCATCATCACAACCAGACTCCGTTAGAGAGCTTTGTTAATTATGTCAGTTTAGTAATAGACATTACCTCGTTTATTCAAACTGTAACTGGGTTGATTCCATAGGTAAATACATATGTAGATATGTATATGTCTATGTATTTATATATAGCCCGTTCGTTCTAATTTGGCAGTTTAGATGGAATCAACGAACAAGGTTTTACTTATTGTTAGTATTTAACAAAACCAATACTTGAAAAAAGGATCTACTAGGTAACGTTACAGTATGTAATATGTGAATCGTCTTGTGATATTATCGTTATTTCTGAAACATGGCTTGACAATTCTGTTTCTACCTCTGAATTACTTCTTTCCTCTTATAATATAGTACGATCTGAGAGACAATTTTCTCTTATCAATCGTTCTACAGGTGGTAGTGTTATGGTTGCTTTTTTTTGATGTAATATTGTTTGATATTGCTGACACTAGTTTTATCTCTTTGCTTGTTCCTTTAGTACATATCGTAATCTGCAGGTGTAATTTCAAGTCATTCTATTTTTATCTTCCTGCGGTCTGCATTCCGCCTTGTATTTCTCATCATGATTTTGATCTATTTTGCGACCCTTGGAAACTATGTTGTTCGATAAAACTATTTTCTTTCTCGGCGCTCTTACCTTGCCTCAGTTTGCAATTGATTCTCTATCTTGCACTAAATGTTGTTCATTTAATTACTGGTGTAGTCTACTAAACCTCAAACAATTTAATACCATTACTAACTATGATGGTCGACCTCTTGTTAATTCTAATTTTTTTCCGATATGATTATATTATCAGACAATTTTCCTATTGTTCCAGTAGATATATATCATCCTCCGTTATCTGTTTCTCTGGACTTTTCTACATCTTCTTCCAGTCAGTCTACATTTCCTTCGAACAGAAATTTTCGATATAACTTCAAAAAGGCAAATTTTTCTCTACTCTATACTGATCTCTTGAGTGCCGATTGGTCTTTCTTGGAGTCCTACAATGATGTTAATATCGCTCTTGATAAGTTTTACATTTTCCAGTATGGTATTGTTGACAAATTTTTCCTAAGTGTGGTTCAGCATCGGCTTGTGCACGACACCCTGCCTGGTTTACAAGTCATATAATCTCCAACTTGAAGTCAAAGTACCATCGTAAATGGAAGTCTACAAATAATTACTTCTTCTATAACGAGTTTAAAAGACTTCGAATGATCTGCAAAGCTGACATTGCTGCTGCTTACTCAAAGTATTTAAAGCACATGGAAAATACTGTGAGGGATAATCCGAGCCGTATTTTTAGATATATCAATTCCAAAGACGGTTCGACCCGTATACCTAAAACTTTATTTTATAATGGGACTTGTCTTGATTCTCCTCAAAGTATAGTTAATGGTTTCGGCAATAAACTTTCTTCTACATACTGTTCTACGACTAATCTTACTTTAAACAATGAATACTTAAACAATTTACCATTCACATAATTGCCTGTTCTGGAGGAAGAAGTAATACGTGTGCTGGCAAAATTTCCATAAAGAAATACTGCTGGTGATGATTCTATTCCCAGTTTTTTGTTGCACGATGCGAGACTTGCTTTGGAAAAACCTCTAGCCTTGATTATCAATATGGCTATTCGTGCCGGTACTTTTCCCACAGTTTTGAAGCGAGCTAGATTAAGTCCTGTCTTTAAACGTGATGATGCTTCATGTGTGGATAATTATAGACCAATAGCAATCTTGTCAAATTTTGCTAAAGTTTTTGAAAGCATTATTTATACTTGTTTGTATACCGATACAAAATTCTACATCTCACCCTACCAATATGGCTTTGTTCGTGGGAGATGCACCGTTACCAACCTCGTAACAATTGGGTCAATTTCTTACTGAACAACTTGATACTCTTGGAGAGGCGGATGCTATATACACGGATTTCAGCAGTGCTTTCGATATTACAGACCATCGAATTTTACTTAACAAGTCATCTGCTTTTGGAACGAGTCCTTCCTTACTGCGTCTTCTGAAATCCTATTTAAACAACAAATCCCACTATTTTACAATGGCTACAAGTCTTTCATCCGTTTTTTTGTGTTCCATAAGGGTCTCAGTTGGGGCCTCTATTATTTGTTCTTTTCATTAATGACTGGTTAATGTCTTTATCTGTTCCCGTTCTTGCCTATGCGGATGACATCAAAATCTATTATTCTGTTAAGACATGGGACGCTGTAATTGTTTTACAGCAAAATTTAAATCTTATTGTACGTTGATGCTCAGTAAATAAACTGAAATTAAATATAAAGAAATGTCGTTCTGTCGCCTTCACTAAAAAGGTTAACTCCATGGAGTCATCCAATTCCATCTTAGATTCTTTCCTTCCTAAAGTTGATAGTGTAATGGACCTATGCGTTTTATTTGACTCCCGCCTCAGTTTTGCACCGCACATTAACCACATTTGTGTTTCTGCATCTAGGGCATTAGGTTTTGTGTTACGAACCTGTAAATTTTTCAATAGTACCTCGTTGCTCAAGACCTTGTTCTTTAGCTTTGTCGTCAACAAATTAGAATACGCTTTACCAGCTTGGTCTCCCTACTTTCTTTATCTCCAACTATCTATTGAAGTCGTCATGAAGCCCAGGAAGCTTGATTTTTGTGGAAAATCGTACATGGCCTCATTGATTCCCCTGATTTATTTACCTCTATCAATTCCCTTGTTCCCTTGATAGCCGCTCGTTCCTCTCGTACTTTTACCTTACCTTTTCCGAGGACCAACTTGCTGCTGCATGGCTTTCCGTTCGCATCTATGTACCACTATTCTGATACACTATACAATGAGTTTTTTTAATAGAAATAATGAATTTACTTAATTAACACATCTAATTAATTAGATCATTATGTAGAGAGCCATCCAGATACTACCAACTAATTGAAATGAAAAATGAAAAAAAAAAATGGCAAAATATTAGAGAGAAGCACTTCAAATTTTAAAGCGAATTGATTTAAAATAAGTACCGTTCAAATTTAGTGCATCCCGTCCGATGTTTATTTATAATTATGAATATTCGTTTGACTAGTAGGTATCGATTCGATTCATATAATACAAAGTAGTAGTGATGTAACTGTCAAATTAAAACGGAAGTACTGTAGGTATACATGTATGCTACATATATCCGATAAAACCGACGTCGATATAAGTGAATCGGATGTAATCCTAAAATGCTAATGACGTAATTTCGCGCAAATGGTAACGCAGTGAATCGGACGTAATCCTAAAACTCTAATTAGGTAATTTCGCGCAAACGGTAACGCAGTGCGTTTAACTCGACGAAATTAATGCCATATCATTGTTAGGCGATTTTAAAGGTCGTTAATTATTAAATAACTTAACCGCTCGTAATACGGAAAGCGGTTGTTTCAATTAAGGATTAAATTAACGCCCTTCGCCGTAATTCGCTTTACGTAAGTAAGCTGAAGCTTTGCGACGAGCTTTCCACTAAATATTATTAAATTCCATTGGTATCGGTTCATTGTATGAATGTGAAGTTATATCGTTATAAAGTTGGTGATGTAGTGCTTCCGATCGATCAAAAAAAAAAAAACGGGAGTGGGTGGATTTGTACATACGCAATCGGATTCGGTAAAACCCTATTTGGGGGAATGAAATACACTGACTTTCATATAAATCGCAACATCTACAATTAGTTAACGGCTTTCTTGAGATTTTTACAAACAATGTAATTTATCACTACAAACAAATGATTAAAATTTCAAAACAAAAGAACATACATCTTTTAGAGATAAAATATACAGCTTTCGAAATAGTTTTTGAATCGACCTAAAAAATTAATTTCAAGCCATCTTCAAAATAAGTACCTCACAGCTTTAATTGCCGATAATTTGCACGTTGACGAACTGTTGACATTATTAAATGTTCACTAGGCACTAGTTAACAAACAAATAACAAAATTGATAGCTATGACATTTCATAAGAGTTAATGTTACTAAATGCAAATAAGCAAACCAAGAAAAACTAACAATCGATAGATGCTTTTTATTTTATTCATTATTATAAATTTTAATCATTTCATCAAAATATGCATTTTCTATAAATTTCATTCACATTGATAAACAACTTCCAGGTGTTGTGATTTTTATGAAAGTCAGAATATATTCATACGGTATATGTCAAAAATAATAATAAAACTAAGCCTCTAGTTGGTGTGAGTGGATGTTGGTTTAATTTAATAAGAGCTGTTCGATGAAACGCAATAATATGTAATTATTTCGCATTTTATTTAAATTAACAGAATCGAATATCGATTATAAATTCTTGAAAAGCGAATTCTGTAAGCCACCTGGTGGGGATTCCGAAAATCTAAATGACGTATGAATGTACACAAAAGTAATTGTGTGGTATCGTTTTGTTCTTCAGTATTCATTGCTGATGTTGGAAATATATATAATAGAGTAATTTCAAAGATACGCCATCAGATTTGCTATGCCTTGAGCTCATATAAAGAGTGAAGGAAGACATAGTAACCTTAATTTCACAAAGTAGCTTTTAGTAGCAATTCATCGCTGGTGTTTTAGAATTCAAGTTTAATCGCATTAATCTCAGTAAGGAATTTTGCGAAGGTCATCCAATAATGGCGTTGTATAAAAAAATAACATTCTACGAGATTAAGATTATTGAAGAGGATTCCCATGTTATTTATAGTTAAATAGAACATTAACGTCATATTAGGAACGAATACTATTCGAGAAAACGCCATTCGAAGTTGGGGCAAAACGTGTGAAATTAAGGGTATATATAGGGCAAATTTTGGTCATTCATGTTCTAATATCACAGTTATTTTGCGCCTTAACGAAAATCACGATTTTTAACGGAATTTTGGTCATTTGACGAAAAATTCATGTTCGAATTTCGAAGTTATTTTGGGTCAGAATATACATATTCGGACCGGTAATTACGTAGAACATATCGGTTCGAACGTAGAGCGTATAGATTTCGAGCAAACGCCATTCGAAGTTCGGGCAAAACGTGTAAAATAGACCGTATATAGGGGTGAATATAGGGCGAAAATGGGTAAACTTCAAGCGTTCGTAGCACCTAAACTATTAACGATATAATTACGATCCGGGGGTGATTTCTTATCAGGAAAACGAGCTCTTTCGAATGGTGTAGGAGAGAATGTCGTAGCTTGAAAAAGTCCCTTCCCAGGGTCAAATTTAGCGATTTTTAACGATTTTTTCGCGATTTTTTGCGATTTTCTCGATAACTGTTGAAGTAAAGTGAAAAAAGCCTACGCCGTTGAATTCGGCTCGTCAAGACGCGTCGATTGATGTACGATTGAACGTCCTAAGTGTGATATTAGCGAAAACGGGTACGCGATTTTTGCGATTTTTTGCGGTTTCTTGCATTTTCTCAGCAATCGTTTGAAATAATCTAAACAAATCATATAGCGTTGGAATCAGCGCATCAAGACGCGTCGATTGGTGTATGATTGAACGCGATCGGACGAAGTTGAACTTTAAACGTATGTATCTCCGTAACGATTGGAGCTACAGCGTTTGTAATGCCATATTTGGAATGTACTCGACGAAAAATTCATCTTCGAATTTCGAAGTTATTTTGCGCCAGAATATACATATTCGGACCGGTAATTACGTAAAACATATCGGTTCCAACGTGGAACGAATAGTTTTCGAGAAAACCCCATTCGAAGTTGGGGCAAAACGGCTAAAATAGACCGAACATAAGGGTGAATGTAGGGCTAAATTGGGTAAACATCAAACGCTCGTAGCGCCTAAACTATTAACGATAGAAAACCGATTCAGGGGTGATTCTGAATCAGAAAAACGCGC
Organism: Chrysina gloriosa; assembly: GCA_038088585.1. Taxonomy (NCBI): domain Eukaryota; kingdom Metazoa; phylum Arthropoda; class Insecta; order Coleoptera; family Scarabaeidae; genus Chrysina; species Chrysina gloriosa. Next base: position 6,533,696 of record CM076090.1, on the reverse strand, counting down.
TCTCCCAATGAGCATCTTCACAAAAAAAAAACAATGAAGGAGTGCCTCAAGGACCATGCTCTTTATACATTAGAAGATTTCAAAAATATTTTTATACAATCGTTGAAGCGCTCGCAAAATGTCATCGATTATTTTCAGCACCTTGAAATATTCCCGTTTCGTTGTCCTACGCAGTATAATCCAGGCGAAAAGAGGAAATCCAACTCGATACAAACATAAGTACCGTCAGAAGTTTCCCTCGACTATTAATCAACCCGTTTCAACGTCTTTCTACATAATACCATCCTGAAAAGATACCACGTGTAAATATATATAAACGCGCACCTCATACCACCTTCATCCTCATCTCCGTCCGAATTCGAGAACGACAAACTCGTCACCATCCTCTAAACCCTCTCGCTCGCTCGTCGCTCGAGGAGGCACTTAATCGTGTTTCCGGCGAAAAGAACTAATCACAATAACCCATGACGCAATACGCTTTCGAGTTTGGAAGTAAAACGCGAAGGTTGCCGTTAGGTATTAAAGGGGTGTAAATATTCAAGCGGCGCGTGTAGATCCTCAAATCGTCGCTTTCGGCGAATTTGGCACAGTTTATTATGACGACGGAACCGGTAGCCTGCGGGAAAATGTGTGTTAAATTATCGATTGAGGGGAGGATAGCGGATAATTGAGCGGCAGCCGCCTCTCGATTTAAAGGCGCATTTTCTCCGAAGGAAACTGGCGATTAGGGCGATGAAGTTTTAATTTTTTTATGCCAATAATTACTTTTTTTTTTTTTTATATTTAATGTTACAGAGTAGCTTACTGGGAATTAAGGAAACAATAATTATAATTGGGAGGTTATGGAATCGTTAACAAAAAGAAACGGAAAAATTACATTTAGACCATATTGGATTACCAATGCACGCAATATAACCTGTAACTTTAAATTAGAGCAATACGCAAAATTATTGCTGAAAAAGGATATAAAACAAAAAGAATTTTACCCTTTAAGAGAAGTATAAAATTGCTAAACGTTCTTCCAAAATTTAATTTAAATTCAATTTTCGCAGTTTGGACACATGAAATTTTCTGTCCTCCTTCGTTAACATGGGTTTTTCAAACAAAGCACATACGCATGTCCGTCATAGCATCCTCTCTGCATATGTAGCAATACCATTTCAAGATTCTTTTTTTTTTTCATAATTTTTTTCTTCTCGGCATTATTCAATTTAGAAGATTTTGCAAGTTATGTTTGGATTTTGCACTTGTAGGACTACAGCTTTGGTACCACATCCCTTAATCTTCTTTCAATGCAACTGCTCTGCTATTAATAGATTTTTGTCTGTTAGTAACCTTCAGAAAAGGCTTCAGTCGAGTAGGAAGTAACTTCGATGATGTGCCTGTATTAGCTGACTTCATTTTCAGACAAATACTATCTCAGCAATTGCATGTGAATCATATGGATCATAAACCTTTACTGACACAAATATCACCCTCTCACCGAGAGGGAAAATATTTGTGCATGCACACACATGGTCACAGTAAAAAGTGGGGTAAAAATGCATGTTGTAGAATTGTTAATGTTAGAAATTTGTCACTTCGGTTGATACGGTTGTTGAAGATGCTAGCGAAACACATGCCACCGATTTTATTATAAACAATTGTGCGGTGAGGAGTGATATTGATGATGTGATATCTGGGTCACTAAATTACACCACAGTCCTTGCAATCACCTTTATAAACCTTTAGCTTTAAAACCAATTTTTTGTTTGGGCGTGTCATAGCCCGATCCCAAACCGGTGAAAAGACTTTTACAAACCGTTGTTTTATCATTATTCTATCAGTATGATAGACACCAAATAACATTAGTTGCAAATACTGCCTTGTCAAGCGGCTGAAGTGCGTTGTACTGGACGGGAGGCAGTGGAAAACAGTGTTATACAAATCGGCAGTCTGTACTATTTCAAAACCAAAGTGGCTTTTGGCGCTGTTAAAAAGTAAGATGCAACCACCTGGAGAATTGGATTGTAGTTTCCAAAATGGTGTAGCCAGTCGACAAAGCATTTCGATGTCATGGAGCCTTTCTCTCTCATACGACAAACTGAGCACGTGACAGATCATCAGTAAACTCTGCTTTCATTCTTTTTCCCTTGGAGAGGATCACGGGTGAAATCGCTGACCCTAAAGCATGTGCACATGCGATGACTGTCACGTTTTCCTCATGTTCGTTAAAAATTTTAATTTAAAGAAATGTTATAATAGGATTTTTTGAGAATTAAGAACTTTTTTTTATCATTATTAAGAATAACCTGTGAGTGCAACAATGCTTTCCTTCTAGCAATAAAATCCGAGTCCTAAGTGGCCCATGGATTGATGAATTCTTCCAGATTCTGACACATAGTTTTCCTATATAGTCCTTTGTACCTGGTCTTTTCATATAGTTCCCGACCTCCCATTCGTGCGTTTCCCTACAAAATCATTGCTACTAGTTGCGTGGGGATTATCTCATTATGTGGCTTAGCCATCTCATAGGCGTTTACCACTCCATTTAAGCTTGGTTCCTGGTACGGCTGACATAATTCCTGATTTGTTCGCATTTGCCACTTGTCAAAGACACGTTTGCTTCCATACAATTTTCAAAGGATCTTCCTCTCCCATGCAGCTTTTGCGTCTGTTTCGGCCTTGTTCAAGATCCAGACCTCACATGAATATAGTATATCCCGGCATAGCTTTATCTTTAGTTTTGCACCCCCGACATAACTTTCCCGCCAAACATATTACTCATTGCAGACGTGTCGTTTTTTTGGGCATGATAGTTCTTGTAATTAGAAAATTACTTTCACTATTCGCAGACGCGTTTCGTGGTTATACCGCTCGTCAGTGCGACTTGGTGAGAAGTAGTTTTCATTTCCAGATAAGCACGATATATGCTAGTACGTTTGATGTTTGTAAATATGAGAATTCAACTAAGAAATTCCCCCAATATGTACTTAAATGTGCATTTTTCATTTTTGTTTGTATCTCTTCTTTACTACTCTGAGTTTGACCAAAACATACCCTCAGATACCTGATTTTTTTTTTTCACTTCATCGAACCGTAGGGGTGTTTCTTGATCAATCCAATATATCGAGTTCATCGTTATATGGCTTATGCTTACTCCATATCCCATATTTTTGTTTCTGTTGCCAATTTCCAAGTCCCAACTCCTTCGCTGTTTTCCCTAGGCATATTACTACCTCTTTTAGAGCTGCCTTGCCTTTTTGGTAATCAAGGCCACGTCATCCCTAACACTGATGCTTCTTGTGAAATACTACCTGCGCCTTAGTTATCGTCGTCATCCTCCAATGCCAGACTGTACAACAACCCTTCCTCAGACCACAACGAAGTTAAAATTTTCTTGAAAGCTGCGTTTTGACTTTTACCACGTTAATCATATTTCGTAGCTATTGCAACTCCAACTAGTCCTGCTAGTTTCCCTGTTAATCCCAGTTTTTGTAATCCATCCAATAGTTGTGGTAAAAGACAATGTCGAGGGAGAGAAATAGAAAATTTCATTTGAATGATTTCTTACAACTAACCTCGCGAATAACTTCTTTCATAGGAATGATAATAATCACAAATATAAATAAATAAACATCTCAGAGTCCCTTCGAAGAAAGCTTCAGATTGAATCACCTCTTAATTGCAGGATTCCTAAAAAATTACACGATAATACCCCAATACACGCAGTTAAAACAGTGCCAATTAGTCTCAACAACAGTTACCAAGGAACCGGTCATCTCTTCAATGTAAAAATGTTAAAAAAGGAAATCCTCCAACAAACCAGTCGACAACCGCTCAAGTATGCAAGACAAAATCTTTCAAACTTAACTCACTCCCCACCGTGAAAATCTCTAGACAAATTCGTTCGGCACTCTTTCTTACGTAAAGTTCGACGCACTCAGTGCTGTCTAAAATCGGGCATTCGCATCATAAAAAATAGCACAGTCCAATGTTTTGGTATCAAGATTCTTGGAGCTAATATTATACATATTCAGTGCATTTAATGAAATAAAATATTTCGTGTAAAACTACGAAAAACAAAATAATTCCACCAATTTCGAAATAAATGAAAACAATGAATTTCAAACCGTAAAAAACGAGAACGATGTGAATTACCCGGGAATTTTAGTGACGGTATCAAATCAAACAAAAATGATATTGGTTCTACGGTTGAGAGGAATTGATAAAAAATTAGTAAACTAGGGAAATATTAAAATTATCCTCTATACTGCGTATTTATCATTCACATTACTCCTCGCATCGCCCGCATTTCGAACTAATTTTTCGAATTCATTATATTCGTATCGAAATCGATAAAATTGTTTCACATTCTGTAAAGCTACACAAAAAAATATTTTCGATGCATATTCCAGATATGCAAATTATAAACGAAACCGGGGATAAAGTATGCCGATCAAGGGCGAATTAACGATAGCAATCCAGGACGTATTATATGTCATCATCATTTTGTGAGAATTTTTGAGGTTATCGAATTCCAAAGTTTTTTGGTATTTTCTTAATGAGACAATGATGACCGATTTCCACTGTTTTTTTTTTTTTTTGTACGAGACAAAGATATTTGGCTCCGTACAAAGAATTTTTTAGCGTCTTTTTATATTGTACAAATATTTTCTTTGGGTAGTTCAGTTATCATTATTATGTTGTACAAACTAAAAATCTCTCGTACAAGGAATTTTTCCTATCTTTGTACATGTACAAAGAGGCTCGTACAAAAAAAAAAACAGTGCCGATTTCGAGCTTTTGCCTTGCTCTGCTTGGAGATTTTTCGGCGAAACAGCGATTTGATGATGGATTTTATTGCCGTCGGCAAAATCTGTTGCGTCTGTTGATTTTTGCGCTGAGGAAATGACTATATTTTCAACCTTCACATTGGAGGATGTTTATCGTATTTGGAGTGTTGAATTACATAGTTGATGTTAGGTTATCGTCTTCAAAAAATGTACATGGACTGATTTCGACGAATTTTGTATTTAACAAATGCATTACCACACCGAACTCTGGCAAATTCAAAATACGTATTTCATTACGTAAGGATTTCAGCCAATGATGCCACTGAGAGAATGACTATTTGATGGTCGATATACGTATTTCGCTTTTTCCAAAAATCACTGTGATAATGAAAATATTAAAAAGAAGATACGAGGGCCATCCAGTAAATAAGTTTCCCTATTTTTTTCTGCGAACGAAACGTTGTAAAAATTAGTTAGTAGTGTAAGAAATGGTGACTAGGATGCGCTGGAAGCGCGTGACCTTCCACATCACGCTATTCGTACGCGCAAGTCCGTAGCGCTTCAGTTGCCATGGAGCTACCACTGGTGAACGTGTCCACGTGCGAACTCCGTTCTGTAATTCGTTTTTTCACGGTTGACTACCTGCCCCCAAGCACTACGGTTAACGCTGCGAGGTACATGACAATGCTCGCCCCCACGCAGCTCGAACGACCCAAACGTTGCTGAAAAACTTCAAATGGGAAATTTTCGCACATCCACCTTATTCTCCGGATCTTGCCCCAAACGACTTCCATCTCTTTCCAGCACTCAAGTTGCACCTTGGAGGCAAGCACTTTGCGAATAATGACGAAGTGAAGGCGGAGGCGAACCACTGGCTACGAAGACAGGACACAGCTTGGTACAACAGTGGTATCAAAAAATTGCTACAACGGTACCAAAAATGTTTGGACAGAAATGGTGATTATGTAGAGAAGTAGTCTATGAATTGTATAATGAAAATAAAATAACTGCATAATTGTAAATAATGTTGTTTATTGGTTAAAAAATAGGGAAACTTATTTACTGGATGGCCCTCGTATATTAAAATATATTAAATAAACATCAAGCTAAAACGTTAATCAAATTTTGTCGTTTATTTGACCTAAACAGTGGCGGCGGTAACCCGAAGGATAAGTATGCAATTAGGTCCACGAAATATACGTATGTACTTTGGATTTTGTACAATGAGGAATTATGACTAAAAAAGAGACACAATTTTGCGAACAATTTCCATTTCTAACAAATATCCATTCATTACAAACGAGCTCTTTTCATCTGTTTCAGAGTCGGAAACCGTCGAAGAAGGAGGAAAGACGGAATTGAATCTCCTTAGGAATTCCTACAGGGAAACGGAAGCGTCAGGGCGTCGGCCATCGCGTGAGATACACGAAGTTACATACAAAAAAAAAACCTTAAAGTTTCTGTTGACTTTTTCGCGAAATAAGTAAAAAAAATAGACGAACCGTACACAATTATCAAGTCAATGTTAAATATCCTACCGACTACTATCTGGTGAACGGAGAGACGCGATCACATTTATTGCGGAAATCGAGTTTTATTTAGGCGATCTGTGTACATACGTACGTATTTGCCCACCATTTCAAATGCAATTTGCACTGAAATCACATAATGATGTACAAATTTGTGGTAATAAAGATAGCTATCAATTTATTTTATGATCGACGAAATTTATGCTATGTTTCACTTCCTAGACACCTCCAATTACTAGTAATTCGAATTACATCGCCCAAAACAATTAACAAATGCAAAGGAACATAACAACGTAAATGCCAATTTCGCCATGACCCATATTCGGGTAACTGTTACAGAATTTCGAATCTTAAGAAGTGCTTAAGGTTCATTATCTTGTTGTAAACATTGAGTTTGCCGGGTTTCCTACAATAATTATGTAATGTGGTGCGGGGCAATTCTTGCCTAAAAACAACTACTACCTGGACAGATCCCCCAAAGGTCGTTAGATGATATTTAACTCAAGAATTATGCGCCAACTTGCAATGCAACAAGTATAGACGCATATACTAATTAATCAGTAAGCTGGGCAAAAATGCGGTATGATGAGTCACCTGTCCTTTTCACAGTGTTATATTATATTACAGAGGACAAAGGACAAATGACTTATCATACCTCATATTTGCCCAGTCTATTAATCAGGGACAAGAATTGTATTGACGAAAGCCTCTAACCGTTTTCGCCCTGATTGCGACTCGTCAACGAGGCGCAATCCTTCCAACTAAATTAGTCTCGTCCCTTCATCTTCAAGATATGTTCCTCTGAACACGGGGAAGTTAGCCCTGCGATATCTAACGTCGTAAAGACATGTTTCGTATAGAGAACGAAATATCATATAAATCTTTAGCGAAAGTTTCTTTGCACTATCGATTTGCTCAAACGTACCGAGATCCGTGAAGAAGATTGTACGAAGTTCTGAAATCTAACTTTGTGATGGTTTGTGAAATTAACTTTGCTTCTTTATGAGACATATAACCGGTTTCGTCATCTTTGCGATTCTTCAGCCAGGCACATTCACACCTACCCAATCCGCGTAGGTCTTCGATCGCTTTTCTGAGATCGGATACACTTTGAACGTCTTCGTTCTCACTTCCCCTTTGGGGTTCGTTCTTCTCATTTTTCTAACGAGTAATGTCATTTTCATTCTTTTAAAAATCTTGACATTTGTTAATGTAAAAACAAAGGCAGCTTTGAACTTGGGCAAGTGGTTTGTTGATAGTCAACGTTTGAAAAAAGAAATTTTGTCCCAAATCAACAACGATGCATGCAATCGCTTCGTTCAACTCTTCGTAGTGAAGGATTATCAGAATAGACTGGCTTATCGGTTTGTAGAACTTCGCCTTGGTCGTTCGTTCGTCAGTGATGGATTGCGTGGAGGTCGACCAAAATCGGTTATTATTCTAAAAATCATCGATGCTGTGCGCAACATTATTGAAGAAGATTGGCACGTGAACTAAAAGATATTGGAATTTGAGGCATATCGAGGACTACGATACATTTGACTTTGCATGCGCATTTAATTAATTGGTGTTAATTGATGTAAGGAAATGCTTAGAAAATTCCACCGAGAAACCGAAAAATCCGTACACAACATCGTAACAGGTGACAGAAAAACTTGGATGTATTCCTTTGAACCGTAAACGAAGCAACAGTCAACTTCATGGGTTTCCCGGCAGACATATTGGATTTTGACCAAGTTGTATGACACATCACGGCAGAAAGATTTTGGATTAAGTAAGTAAGTCAAATGTAACTTGTACTAAGTAACCGATTTTAAGAAGTTCTGATCCGATTTCAAAATGAAGGAAAAGGGCATTTAACATTGAAATATCCAGGGAGAAACAATGAATTTTGCTACGGTCTCAATTCAATGTTTCATTTATTTAAAATTTAGAGCACTTATTTCTAAATTTCCTTTCGTAGTTTGTCAAATATACTGTTTCTATGGACTTCACGTGACCCTGATTCCGCCAACCTGCAAACACTTATGGCGGGAATACGTTGGTTCGAACTTAGGTCTACTCTCCAAAAGTTCGTTCGAAATTTTATTGTTGAATTCGGTAATTATTTTTATATAATTTGCACTACAGGTCTTTTCGGCCTAAGGCATTAGTAAATGTTTCCATTTCCACACTAGCACACAAACCTATTCACAATATTTCTTCATCATTCCTTGTCGACCGCCTCCGTTTTCTAGTCACTACTATTCATTCTCTTCTTCTCCTTTTCCAATCTTTCCATCCACCTCGACCTTGGTCTCCCTCTTCATCTCCCCGAATCGATCTCCTCCCCAAAATCATCTTCGGCATTCTATCCCTTACCATTCGCTCGGTGTTTCCTAGCCATCCCAGGCGTTGCATCTTTATCTTCTTCTTCTTCTTAATCTTTTACTCTTTCTACCTTTCGGTGTAAGGGTTCGGAGCCACCGAGCCGTATATGAAAACGCATATACCGTACCGCTCCTGGCCCGCCCAGTGGCATTTCCTTCATTTTCGCAGCTTATTAGAGGTACCAGATCTATCTTAGGATTTTAAACTGCTACGCTCTGCCGCTACCGGGTCTCGAACGCCGGCCCTTCGCACTGTGAAGCGCGAGTTTTACCACTCAGCCACTGAGGGGTTGTTGCATCTTTATATATGTTGTAATTCTATGTTCTTTGTAGTGTTCGCAGATCTCTTGGTTGGTTCTCCTTCTCCAGCCTTCCTCGGAATTTATCCCTCCAAGAATGCTTCTTACTATTCTACGTTCCCATCGTTCCAGTTGTTCCTTTTTCGATTTGTTAAATGCCCCAGGTGGCGTAAGTAGTAAGTACGTAGTCGTTGGTCATAATATTGTTTGTATTCGTGGCTTCGTCCTTCTGGATAGGTATTTCGATTTCATCAGCAAATTCTTAAACTCCCATACTTTTGATTTCCTTTCGCTATTCTTGCGCTTGGATCTCTTGATCTTCACGCCCGTTCTCCTTCAGTAGTACTCCCAAATATGTAATTTCTTTAACCTTCTCGAACTCATAGTTTTCATCGCTCTCGACCATGCTTAGGTTTCCATCCCCTTCCTCTCTTCCCATCCCCATGATCATGTACATACTTAGTTTTCTCCTCATTAATTATTAGTTTGAAGTTTCTTGTTGCACTTTCTAATTTTGTTACAATTCTTTTAAGCTCTTTTCTTGGATTTGGGCAATATGACTTCGGTCATTAGTTATATCAAATTACGAGAGGTAAGTTTCGAAACTGACCATGGAAGTCAACATCAGGTAGGGTTTTCTTTACCCGTTTTGAATGATGAAGTAAATTCAAGGAGCGTTTTGCTGTCTTCTCTCTCTGGGATGTAGTTCCTCGGAGCTGTGCAGTCTATAGGTTTAAGCGGATCATAGGACGACATGATAACCCTCAACGTTAAGGAAAACTAAGCTTACCCAAACGACCGGTTCTAAAGATGCTTTTCTAAGGTAAGGACTTTCCTTTTCGCGTCGTATCTTTTCGCAACGCCATCAAACAACGACCACCGGATATTTTAGCGTGATACTATGCAATTTTCGTCGTGAATGTGGAGTCGTTTCCAAACGCACCGCGAACTATCTGTTGTTATTATTCTGAAAACGAGATCGATCATCCATAGATTACCCCGGTGTTTAGTTTGTAAGTTCATGTAAATTTCTCCCTACCCAGCCCAACGTCATAATTCGTTACAATTTATCTTTAGCTGAACTTCTTTTCGTTAGAAACTTCATTGGTTATCGAAGCAGTTTCAAGGAAATGAACGCATTTCGTGCAGTGAATGAACAATTTAATTTGACAAAGACAAAATACCGAAAGAAATGATACCAGCTTAAAGGAGCATATTTTGAAAATCAACAAGAGAGTCCAAACAAAAAATTTTTCTTTCCTAGTTTTTGCAACAACTGGTGCGCTGCACACGCTAAAGTTAGCAGAAAATCTTCTACTGGATCACCGTCGATACGATCCGCTAAAGAGGCTGCGCATTTTATACATATGGTAGCAATAAAAGTGTCTTTTACCAGCAGCTTCTAAAAATATCCGTTCATTGTTTTGGTCACTGTAGAATATCTTGACCGGTATCAAGCGATAATGAAATACCGCCTTGTAACAAGGAGCATTTTCCCTCTTCAACTTAATTTCTAAAGCCCTATAATGCGCCAGAAATCGCAAGATAATAGACGTCAGAGAAACCCCATCGATGATAGACAGATAATTACACCCCAGCTGACATCGTATTGTGCGAATTTTCCTTCGATAATTACGACCTCGCTGGACCACGCAGTTTCTTTAGTGTCCATCTCGACTCTCCCTTCTGTTCATATTATTCGTGTCAAGGTTAAACGTATCATCTCGCCCGGCCCGGCTAAACATGGAAATGCTTTCGGATTATCTCGGATGCGATGTTTTGAAACTGTGTCATCTTCCCACGTAAGTTTAAAAAACCGAAGAAAGTTCGTCGTGCGAAATCGTTACTTGTGCGAATTTTCTTTTATGCCTTTCCAAAACCGAGACAAAACGGCCATGATTGATTACTTCGAACGACCGAAAGAATCTCCGAAAAACACGGGCAGAACTACGATCCCCTTTTATTTACGTCAATATTTGGAGTTGCTAATTGGGTAACCGACGACGACGACGTTTCGTTTTCTAGTACCAACAAGGAAGAAAAATAAGAGGAATTCTGGGAAAACGATAAATCTCACGTCAACTCGGTAATTTCATCTCGTCCTACCAAGGATACATACATGCGTTACGACCGCACATGCATGTACATATTTGTGTCGAAGAGAAAATCACGAAAGGTAAGTGGAAGCTTGAATTTGTATTCTGGACATGAAAGCGCTGTATATTTGTAGCTTGAAATCCGCTTTGATTCCCTACGCGGCCGTTCTTGAGACAACATTTTACAATATCCTTTTAACCGTAGAGTAATAACGTTCGTCGATTCAACGAGCACCGCTCTTTTAATTTTTCTAATTGAACGGAGTTTAAACTAGTCTTTTATTTAAATATATTAGACATTATAAAATCCAATAATATTGATTGGTAAAAGAATTTTATTTTTAGGCTATAAGAAAAGCTTGTTAAAAATACATTGGCAAATCGATGATCATTAGTTACAACGTCTGTAAAATATATAATACTTTAATAAAAATACGAGGTGTTAAATAAAGTAATGAGACTGAATTCACGTTCTTTCTCGGTAGCGTTTATTTTTGTGAAGCAGCTTTTGCCTGCACGTTTTGACCATGTGTGAGACGTATTTTGAGCAACGGTGTGCGATCGGTCAACCAAGGGCCAGAACATGGCATGGCACACACCAAGCTGTCCAAAGCCAAAAAAAAGGAAGAATGAGCAAGTCAAAGATCAAAACCATGCTGATTTGCTTTCTTGATAGTCAGATATTCGTTCGCAAAGAGTTTGTGTCTCCAGCACAAAAGGCTAATCAACCCTTTTACCGAAAAGTTCGTGAAAGACTTCCAGAAAGGGTTATGCGTGTGAGACCAAACATTACACTCATGCATCACACAGCAATTTCAGTAAACCTTGTTTTGGCAAATAAGAACATTCCTGTGGTTCCTCAGCATCCTTATACGCCCGACTTGAGTCCTTGTAACTTTTTCCTCTTCCCGAGATTGAAACAGCATCTCAAAGAACCTCGTTTTAAGTCACTGGAAACCATGCAAGTCGCTATAAGCTATCAGCTGAAGACTGTTCTAACATCCAAATTCCAATGCTGCTATGAGGAGTAGAATAACCGTATCCAGCGCTATGTGGCTTTCCAAGGCAATTACCTTGAAAGGGACAATGTTGAATTGTAATATTACTGGAATAAAACAAGCGAAAAAAGTCGGTGTTATTACATAGTTTAATGGGACACCAAAATGCAGGAACACAATTTCTCAAGGTTTGACTAAAGAAGCAATCTCCCAAAATCGTAACTTAAAGAGGAGGTGGATGAGAACTAGAGATCCAGAAGACAAGGAGAAATTGACTAGAGCAAGTAGAGAATTAACTGAATTATTCAACAATGAAGAAAATGTAGCAGTTCAAAACTGGTAGAGGGGTTAACTCCAACGAAAGGTACAGACTACTCTGTATGGAAGGCGACAGCAAGGATAAAAGAACGCAAAATGATATTCCGCCAATTACAAAAGAAGACAGAACATGGGCAAGAACAGATAAGGAAATAGCGTAAGACCTGCCTAACGTTTTCCAGCTTTTCCATCTGAAATGTCGCAAATAGAAGAAGAAATAGTGACCTCATTTCTAACACACCATTTCAAACGATGCCGGTTCCCATCAGAGCTATGAAAGCATCTGAAATTAAAAATATTTTTCAGAGAAACCTTGGTCCAAGATAAAGCCCAAGATTACATAAGCCTTACAATTGAACAAATTGTGAAACAATTTTTTGAAAAAGTTTTAACTATACTGACATGTATTATAATACAGAACCATCACGCTATTGGCTGTCTTGTCAAAACTCTTTGAAAATTTATTTCTTAACCTTCCTATACTCACGTCAAAAATGAAACACGTATACTATACTATATAAATCGGTCTCACAGACCGTATGCGTGAGTATAGGAAAGTTAAAAGATTGAAACTATTGCTTTACGAACTCAATATTACCCTAGAGCACCAGTTTCGATTTCGTGGCAGGCATTCTACAACTAAACAGATTTATAGAGTACTGAACGTATAAACAACACATTGGAATGCAAAAAATATTATCTTGCTGTCTTTCTAGACGTAACACAGGTGAACCGTAAATCAACCGCTGTTCTTTCGTGTAACGTAACAGTCCAAAATCCGAATAAGCCTTTTGAAGCAAAATCTATCACGTTGATAAAAGGGAAACTCCTAATTCCCTTCGAGCACTTTTGGTCAATTTTCCGAAAATAATAAAAAATCAGCAGTGTTTCCATTTATGTCTGTGTTTAAAGCCAAAAACAATATGTAACGTAACAGTCATTTTTCCTTGATAACCAAATATTATAACTATGATGATTTTCCAACCTCAAAAACATGTTTTATGTTTAGGAAAAGCTGGGTAAGGTTCAGAGGAACAAGAATTATATCGAAAAATCGAAAAGTACGCAAAAATTTGATGATTCCAGGAGAAAATGACCAGCTGCTCAGAAGGAGCGGCAAAAGAAGACAGTAAAGTTTAACCGATAACTTTACTGCAAATAGTTTTTATGTCTTACAAGGAGAAGGTAAGGTAATCGGATTTTTGTAATTTTTGATATTTATGGTACGTGTAGTTTGGACCTTAAATAAGAATATTTTGGAGTAGTTCGACGCAACGTTCATAAATTACCGAGATAATCGATGTTGAAGTTTCACCCACCATTTAAATCCAGTAGATATAATACGATTGTCAATTGGACTAGTCGATAGCGTTTTGGTGCGATACTCACGAGATCGTTGGTTCGGGTCACGCCACGGGACTTTTCTTTTTCTTACATTCAAAACGCACCATATGTTTTTTTCATTCTTCTTATCATATCAAAAATTATGAACAAACGAAATATATGAACTATATGCAGGAACATTCTTGAAGTAAATCATTAAAATGCACAATCGGTTGATAAACAATATATATTCATTTTGAATTAACTTACCAATAAGGTAATAACAGAAAAATGTTGCTTCCCCTGTTTCTATGATAACTACCATTCTGGCTCGTGGCACACTGCGTAAAATGTCGCATACTAGATATAAAATAATAGAAATTTTCATTACCTACCTGACTCCGTTCGTTTTTTTTTTTTGAAGAAACCTTATTGTTAATATTGTTATACTAGATTTAAATGGTGGGTGAAACTTCAACATCGATTATCCCGGTAATTTATGAACGTTTCGTCGAACTACTCCAAAATATTCTTATTTAAGGTCCAAACTACACGTACCACAAATATCAAAAATTACAAAAATCCGATTACCTTGCCTTCTCCTTGTTAGATATACATAACATTTATTAAATACTTGAACCGATGTTTTCTTGTAAAAATGTTGTTAAATAAATTTAAAAAAGAAAACAAAAATACTATTATAAAAGAAAAAAATCTCTATCGAATGATAGAGAAAAATTAAATTTTAAATTAAATTTAAATTAAAAGAAATACGCGAATAGGCGTAACTCAGAAACAATTGTAGAAAAAAGGATCAAGCATCTACAATCTAGATAGAAGTTTCATAAAAAGCTCTTGTATTGAACTTAATTTCCTGAAATGGATATTAACGACAAGCAATCGCCGTCTCGATACTTTTAACTAACCCTGTATGTAAATGTGCCCGTACGCCCATCTAACAGAAACGGGTTAAATATGCAATGGAGATGACAACGCTACTGCTACTGCATTCTTACTTCCGTTGTACTGTACTTGGAAATTTTGCATCGAATTTTTACCGATAACGTGAAAGCTTTAAACTTAAACCATGGAAACCTGTAGAATGTGCATTTTGCGCAGTATTGCCAGCGACACTTATGATTGATGAATGAACATCAAAGCTGCTACCACGCTTCATTCTTTCCGACGACAATTGCAAATGTGACTAGCGAGAAATCGATCTGTCTTAGTCCGAACGTGACTAAAACCGAAAATCCTATAAGTACCTTTCGGATATTTGCATAAACATTACGTTTAAAAATAGCGTAAGCATCTAAAGAATAGAGTTGACAGTTTCTTAATTCGTAAGGGAAATTAATAACGAGCGTCGGAAACTGATAGCTCGTCCCGACGGGCAAGCGTTTTCTTCTCTTTCTTTTTATGTGCGAAAATGAGATTTATTGATAACTGACGCGGTTTCCCCCTTGCCAGTTGGGAATTTGGGGGAAAAGAGCTTCGAGATTCGAATCGTCCCGAGAGTTATAACGCTCGTTCTTCGAATTTCGGAGAAAGTTACGAACGGAGCATCGCCAAACGTCTTTATTGGTTTAATTTTTGTGAATGGATTTCTACTAAAGGGGCTCTCGATTGGATTTTTCTTCGAAGAATCCGGATAATTACATGTAAAAGTTTAAAAGAAGAAGAAAATCATTTCCTTTAAATTCTCGGTATGCCGAGTGTTTGCGTGGAAGAATAATTTAACGTGAACGGTAATACGAAACCACACTTCAAATAATTTACTAAAGTTAAAGTTAAAAGCAATTGGTAATTACTTATTAAAGTAATCTACCAATTTAAAATTCATGGGAATTGCGACTTACTATTGAAGTTGAATGTCTTTCATGAACTTCGACTATAAAACTTTTCCGATATCGTTCATCTCAACGATTCCGCTTCCGTTCGCATCCACCCTTTAATAAACCTCCTCTATTTCCTGATACCCATGTCATTTAGATTTTCCTGCATTACTTTTTAGCTTCGCTCAACACAGTTCTCGAAATCAGTTACGGTCTCAAAATGTCCACTTTATTCTAAACTTTGCATTAAAAATTTTATTTCAGGTAACAACCACCGTACACTCTTTTGCGACGTCGCGTGTGTCATACTTCCACGCTTTTCGCTTAAAGTCTATTTCCCTTTCGTCCGATCGTCACCCGCGATTTATCAGAAGAACAGAAGAACAACATGTAGAGTAACATCTCTAAACAATAATATACTAATCTTGGTATGTGTTTACATTTTAGAATGCGCCTTGTTCGCGAAGAATAATTACGATAACTACAGTAAAACTTCGTTAAAGCGCCTTCCAGGGCCCTGAAAAAAGAGTGCTATAACCTGAAAAGCGCTATTACCGAGAAATCTTAAAAACGGCTAAAAATGAACAAAATGTATTTTAAAACGTCTTTATATATACGTACACTTCCAATTCAAGGCCGGGAGGCCACATTTCAATAAATACTACTACTATACACATATGTACTACTACATATATTTTACTTCTTTAAAATAAAGTAAAAGTTAACAAATTCTATTTTATATAAAACAAACTATGTATACATTCCTACAAATTTTATTTTTTAAAAGAATCATTAATTTGTGTTTGTTTATAGTGACAGATGTGTTTTTAAAAACTGCATTTTGTTTATTAATATTTTTGAAGGTTTCCTTTTCTACCTCCGTACAAGAAAGAAATGCTCGGATTGTTTTTAGGGCCTCCAAAACGTCGTTTATTTTTGGCGTAATTATTTCTGATGAATCTTCATCCTCTTCACTTTCCACTTCTGATGGTGTATTGTACTCGGCGATTAGTGTCTCAAAGCTTAAAACTTCATTGGTCACTAGCCCATTGTCGAAGTCATCAAAACATTGCAATTCAGTGAGTCTTTCTTCCATTTGTAAAAGGTCTCGCCAGCCTTCATCAATTTCTACCTCTTCGGTTTCATCTTCCCTTGTAAAGTTACCAACACCTGTTTTTTTGAAACAATTAAAAATGGTCTCTTTTGTAATGTCCATCCGTGCAGCGTATAAAATGTGGATAGCATCCAAAACAGAAATTGTTAGAGAAGTCGAATTTGAGCTGTCCATAATCGATAGATATCGTTGGACCATCGTTTTTCTGTAACCTTGCTTCAGAACTTTTATGATGCTTTGATCAAGTGGTTGAAACTCACTTGTGGTGTTAGGTGGCAGGAAAATCAAGTTGTTGTTTTTGGGATTTACTTGTTTCGGATGCGCATGGCAATTGTCGACAAGCAAAAAAATGTTTCGGTCTTTCAATTCGATGTCCCACTCATTAAGTCATTGCACAAATCTATCTCCAGTCGTCTATGCACGAGATTGAGAAAAATAAATGCAGGGAAGGGTTTTATCATTCTTAAAGCAACGTGGCTTAGCCTACGAGCGGTTTAATCGTGCATACGAGGACCGTTCTTTGCTTAATTTTCCTCCGTGGCATTTTTCATTTTTTTAAACTAAATATTTATCAGGCATCACTTAAAAAAACAACCCGAATCCAACCGCATTATAAACTTTTAAGGGATTGTAGCCAGAGGTGAGAGTCGACATTTCACTTTTTCAGTCTAACGTTACGTCAGGATCTACTGAATTTGACTCACCACAAATTTGTTTGTACACGATAGAATGTCTGTTTTTAAAATTTATCGAGTCATCCAGTTGAAGCGGTAAAGTCTGTTATTCCAAGACCGTCGGCCACTTGAAGGGCCTGTTCTTGTAAAACTGGGCCACTTACCGGGATGTTGGAGCTCCTGGCCTAGACGAACCAGCTTTTCAGAATCGTTTCTAGCTCTTCATACTTCGCGGATCGTATTTTTACGACTGGTTCCCTCACGCACCGAAACAAATTCACCCCGATTCTTTAAAATTGTACGTATAGTTGAAGTATTGATGGTTTTTGACGCTCCAAAATATTTTTGATTTAAACTGGATTTATCAAAGTCTTTTATAAGATCAGTTTTTTTTTTTAACGAAAACGATTTTCGCAACATGTGGCCAATAGCGTAAAAAGTAAAAGACTGAAAGGAAACCTTGATTACGCAACCGCCAAATGAATAAGTCAGATTCTCGGAAAATTGTCTAGCCAAGATTCGTGGAGCATCTATGGGGGATTTGTTGATACCAATATTCACCATTTCCGTCTGCTTTTCAAACATTTATTTTAATTTAATCATATCTCTTTCTATTGTAGTGCAAAATAAAGTTAAAAAATTAATAATTGAAATATGTATGTACATTAAAAAATGATGAAGTGATTTTTTGACGTATTCTATACTTTTGTATTTAGAGAATAAATAAATAAATTATTATTATTATTATTATCGATTACTTACCGCCACCAATGGAAAACAGTTATTTCGAACCTGGTGTTCGTCGGAATAAAAGAGTGGGATTTGAATTAACTTAGGAACCAGAAAGGTACGAGTTGCGGGCAAAAATTCAATTCTTAGAGAGAGCAACCGTCCGAAACAGAGCAGACCTTTTCCGCTACTACATTAACGTCCTTCTAAAGTTCTACGTAATGCAGTTAGTGTTCTTGGGTAATTTCAAATAAATTACGTGTGATCTGTAGTGACGTTCGACTTACGTGAAAGATATTTTATGCTACAGGGTCATTGAGTCGTTATTCCGGACAAAGAAACGCGAATGAGGGTTTATTACATCACGCCGATTTGATCCAATTTTATCGTCGATTCGCGGCCGTAAAAATACTTCGGGTGTAGTACATTTCAGTGGGTGGCGTTATGTATCGTATCTTTCGCTTGCGACCCTTGCCATTATCGGAAAATATGTCAACGACAAGGGGTAAAGTGCGTCCGAGTGCATTTTAAGAGGATGTCATAATACGCGCTTGGACGATTATCAGAGAGAGAATTACGATCGTTAATACGGACGTAAACACCTTCGACGGTGTAGCTGCCACGTCTCAGGCAAAGTAAATTTTATGTCTATTCATATTTATGTTATAGTGTGTTAGAGCACTTTGGACTTTAGTCTAGGGAATAATATCCTCTTATTGTAATCTGTATAAATTCCACGGAGACATTAACTTCCATGTTTAGTTCTTTAATGCCCGGTTTTCCAATGTCGATTTAAACCGAAGTTCTGGTTCAAGTTCAAGTTCAAGATTTAAGTCGTTTTTCAGTTCGAGTTCAACTCCGATTTTTGTCAAACGTCGAGTTCAACTTGAACCGAAGAAAACACTAAGGTCAAGGATCAGTTCACCGTAAGCATCATAAAAGTTACATATAACATAACCTATTACTTCTGTAAAAACAATATCACGTTTGAATTATTTACAAAAATGGATAGAGGAAATATAATAGATTCCTCTGATGATCTTAGTCAAGAGAGAAAATCAAAAATAATTCGTGTTCCTCAATGTCTTATAGTGACCATTGCAGTTTTACACAACATTAGTCGTGAAGAGAGTAAAGATGAACCACAAATTGATCCTAGCATTCAGCAAATTATAAATGAAGTGAATGCTATGCAGGCAAATATCCATGCGGAAAGCATACTGCAGGATAATAGAAGAATGCACCAGTTGATTGCCAATTATTTTCATAATTTAGCAAATAAAAATATCTAACAATATGTTAGTTCATATTGTGGTGTTGTGAAATTTGAATTTAAAATAAAATATTGCTATTCAGTGTAAATACAGTTAATAATCGCTATTTTATGCAGAAGGAAGAGGTAGTGATTTCAAGGACGGTAGTGTGGTTACTGACACTATACCACATCAATAAACTTCTCACCACACCATTGTGTAGTGTTAAAAGGAAGAGAAGTAAACTCAGTGCTAGTGATTCTAATGAGTAGGTAATCTTTAATTCTTCATTGTATGCATGCAACTTTTTCCTTCTTTTTAGTTGAATTAGAAATTGATTTACTTAATAGTTCATGGAATTGTGTAATATGTCACGTATACTGGCTTTGTTTATAATGTGATTTGTATGGAGTTTCCAAAAGTTAAAAAAATTCAATTGAAATAAAAGGATTTCCACTAATTTAGTTTTTATTTTCATTAATTCTAAACTGACTTTTTTAAACTTAATTTCTAATAGTAATAATTAAAGGCCGGATAATATGCAGTTTGCATAAATTTGCATATTTGCATAATATATGCATTTTGTATATTATTTGCATATTTTGTAGTAATTCGGCATATTTGTAGTATCCGAGTTTTATTTATCTATTGGATGTAATTTATTATAGGATAGGCATTACTAAAAATATGTCGTGGTTGTAACAAACAAAGAGTTAAACAGCCCTCTTTAAATTAAAAATAGCATTCTATGAAGCCTCTTCTCGATACTTTTCCGATAAGCGCTTACAAAAATGTATTAATGCTGTTGCCATACATCTAGACCGGGACAGAATTCAAGGAAAAGCTAATTCCTTGAAACTTCTAAATAAATACAAAAATACATTTTATCAGAAAACTAGGAGCACAGGTGTTTCTTTGTTATTCGGAGAAATTTATTCCCATATTCGAAAGCTATCTTATCTATTTTAAACGTCATTTTACGTTGGTTTTTCTTGTGGTTTGTTATTAAGTATAATAGCAAAAATGCCGAAAACAGCGACTGTGCTTGGATGTATTGCACCTTATTCATAATTGCGTATGGATGGAGAAAAGGTATTTTGCGTAGCATGCAGCAAGATTGTAAGTAAAGTTTAAGGTTATTTCCTCTTATTAATCTATAGTTTTTAAACGATGTCTAACAAAATCACCAATACAACAAAATTTTATTTTAAAATGAGTAAAATGAGATGTACAGTCGGTGACAAAATTGAGTGGACACCTGACTGATTCGAGGAGATGGACCAAAATTACGCCATTTCCTGCAGCTAATTTTTAGTAATTTGTTTTTTTAAACATGATGTTTTTATAAGTAACATCCACCAATATACGAACAATAATTACCATAGTTTTCACGGCAAACATTTATGAACAAAAGTATTGTTCCCAAAGGAGGGACAAAATTGAGTGGACACTATTCAGATAGTGTATCACATGGTTTACGCGCATCGACAATGTTAGTTAACGTTCTCGTTTTCCAACAAGTACCATCTCGTTTGTCATGTCAACAGAGCATCGTCAGTAACATTTATTCTGTTCACGTAGAAATGAGCAACCGCGGAGAAATATCGTTACAAATTAGAAATTTAGTTCTTTCTGACCGACTAGGGGTCAGAGTTACACAGTAATTGGTGAAAAATACAATATTTCTAAAAGCGCTGTGCAAAAAGTGTGGAAGAAATATTTAAAATATAATACAACAGAAAATCTAACAGGTCGCGGTCGCAAACGATGCACAACCGATACATGCGATCGACGTATTGTCAGAGAATGCAGACGGGAACCCACTGTTACACGACGTGAATTGATTGAGATACTAAACCTAAAGATATCGACGAAAACTGTTTCCCGTAGAGTGAAAGAAGCATCGTTGCATAGCCGTGTACCTCGACGTAAGCCATTTATAAACAACGTGAATAAACACAAACGACTAATATTTGCCAAAAAGTATGTGCATCAGCCGATTTCGTTTTGGAAAAAGTTGTGTGGAGCGACGAAAGCAAGTTTGAACTGTTTGAACT
Organism: Chrysina gloriosa; assembly: GCA_038088585.1. Classification (NCBI taxonomy): domain Eukaryota; kingdom Metazoa; phylum Arthropoda; class Insecta; order Coleoptera; family Scarabaeidae; genus Chrysina; species Chrysina gloriosa. The sequence goes on along the minus strand of CM076090.1, from coordinate 6,512,327 downwards.
GAACGGCATGAAAAGAAGATCTAAAGTGTGGAGAAAATCAAGCGAGACGTATAACGAAAAGTTTATTGCTCCAACTATAAAGTTTGGTGGCGGCTCCATAATGGTGTAGGGTTGCTTTTCATTTAATGGAGTGGGGAATATAGTTCTGATCGACACAATTATGAACACCGATCTATACATCACTATCCTAAATGAGAATTTAGAAGAGTCCGTGGAAAAAATGGGTATTGCTCAGCATTTTATTGATCAGCAAGACAACGATCCCAAGCACACCGCGGTGAAATCTAAAAAATTCTTTCAAGATTCGAGGATAAAGATCTTAGAGTGGCCTGCACAAAGTCCGGATATAAATCCCTTCGAAAATTTGTGGGCTCTAATCGACAAGAAAATACCGACTAAACAAAGAACAAACAAACGGAGTTTTTCGAGGAAATAAAGTCGTCTTGGGAAAATCTAGATAAAAAAACTCATTGAAAGTCTTGTGGAGAGTATTCCAAAACGATTACAAGCTGTAATTAACGCTAAAGGAGGACATACTAAGTATTAAATTTTAGTACTCAACATAAAACATTGAGTTGTTAAAATGTCCACTTCATTTTGTCAACCTTCAATTTTCAATATATTACTATTAGTGCACATAATTAACGGTAATCATTTTTATTTTGATGTGTATTGTATCTCAAATGATTGAAAGACTTTTTACAGGTAAAGGAAAATTATGTAGAATGGAATCGGTAAAAAGTTTGACCTGTAATTAAAGGCAAGGCGCGCCTGCTATTGGTGTCCACTCAATTATGTCCCCGCCTGTATATTTCATACGTATTTTTCGCATATCATCAGCGCAATACGGAATATCTGATATTCCGTTTTCAACTGATGATTTTTAAATAAAAATTATTTCAAAATAAAATTATTTGTCGAAGCGTTGTGTTGGTTATTTTATTAAATGTCGTTTATTCCGATTGCTTCGCAAACTCTTTACACATTAGTCTTTTATTACTCCTTTATCTTTTATTAACACTTATTTTATAAGAAAACAACTGATTATGTGATATTTTTATGCAAGTTACAAGTGAGAGAAAGTTTCAAGTCGACTAGCATATTAAAACTCCATCTCATGCTGCAAAACTATCAAAGATGAAATTGGCGAAAAGGGGTCAGCAAACATTACCGCAATGTTTGCCATCAACCTGCAAAAAATCGGAACAAGAACAATTTAATGAAGATTTGTGCCTAATGTTTGTGTCGGCAGATATTCCACTACATAAAATAAACAATTTAAATGTCAAGTTATTTTTGCAAAAGTACACCAGCAAATATAATATTCCCGACGAGAGCACCTTAAGAAAAATTATATTCACCGTATCTATGCAGAAACATTGAATAGCATTAAGAAGGCTGTGTCAAACAATTACCTTTACATATGCGCAGATGAAACTACTGATAGCGTGGGCCGATACATAGTTCATTTAATGATAGGTATCCTTAACGTATCGGTTCCAGCAAAATCTTGTTTAATTTCATCCAAGCAGTTGGAAAATGCAAATAATTTTACAATAACAAGGTTTATACAGGAAGAACTGGCAACCTTTTTCTTACCGAAATCGATTCCAACAGAAAAAATTCTATTGTTTTTAACGGTTGCCGCACCATACATGGTGAAGCCAGCTTGCAACTTGAAAATCTTTTACCCAAATTTAATTCACACAACTTGCTTGGCGCACGGACTAAATCGTGTTGCAGAAGAAGTAAGAAACCATTTTCCCTTGGTAAATACTTTAATTAGTACTGTTAAGAAAGTGTTTTTAAAGGCTCCATTAAGAGTTCAGTTTTACAAACAACATCTACCCGGTATTCCGCTTCCTCCTCAACCAGTAATCGCACGATGGGGAACGTGGTTGGCAGCTGCTGTTTTTCATGCCAATCATTATGAAGAAATAAAAACAATTATTATGGATCCTGATAGCGATACACAATCTGTGCTAGACGCCCAAAAGGTGTATTTGAGTAAAGAAATACCTCAACAGTTGGCGTTTATTAAAGCCAACTACAGTTTTATTTCCACTTCTATATTGCAATTGGAAAAACAATTTATGTCGCTAATTGAGAGCGTTGAAATAATAAACACATTTGAAAAGTTATGTTTTGATGTTAAAGGAAGGGTGGAAAAATCCGTGTATGAAAATTTTTTAAATGTAATAGAAAAAATTGAGGGTTTTAAAAAGGTAAAGGATATTGCTAAAATCTTGTGTGGTGAGTCAGTAGAAAATATTGAGTTGACAATAGAGGATATTTCTAATTTGAAATATGCTCCTATAACAAGCGTGGACGTAGAACGAACCTTTTCAATATATAAATACATGTTATCAGACAAGCGCCACAATTTTTCTTTTGAAAACTTTGAGAAATATGTAATTGTAAATTGTTTTCATAGTTAATTATGTTGTAAAATGTTATAAATAAATTTGTAGTAAACATAATAGAATATTCTTTTTCTATAGTATTATATTTTCTAGCATTACTCCTATTTTTTTATCTGCATATTTTTCATAAGAAAGTGCATATTTAGGCCAAAACATCTGCATATTTATGCGCATATTTCCACTTTTTTTTGCATATAATCCGGCCTCTAGTAATAATAATAACTTTTTCTTGTATTCTTGTTCTTCTGTTTGTTTTCCCTTTACTACTGCTTACTCAGATTTAAAAATTAATGAAACTCTGCAGGTGACAGTGGTGTACAATATATGGACAAATCATAATTTTTGCGGATTTTGCCTGCTTCTTGTGTTTTCTATCGCTTAAAATTTGAATTATATCTTAAATAATTCGATGGTCTCAACGACATAGTAATTTTCCCACGATATACACTTCTTAGTCAGGTTAACCAACACCAATATTTTTAGTTCAATTGAACTGGTTCAATTTAATCAGTGTGCAACTCGTATAACAGGTTCAAGGTTTAAGTTTTCAAGTTCAAACTTCAGCAGAACTTTAGTTTCAATCGATATTGAAAAACCGGGCAAAAGAAAACGATTCGTTCACTTTGGTTTTACGGTGTTTGATAATGCTTGCATCGTGCTAGCGAAAGACTTGTCGCCGAATTTTGTCATTAAAAAATTGTGTGGTGAGGTGTTTATCGATGTTTATCGATGCGATATAGTGTCAGTAAATCAACCTTTCTCTAAACAATTGGAAATAAAATGTTGGTAACTGGAAGATTTGCTTGTCCGCTCCTACCCCGCATAAATCCGTGCTTCCTGGATAATAATAAAAACAGAGTAAACACTCAAAATTTTGAAGGTAAGAGTACAGTCGTTCGATCAAAATTAACATTTCATTTTAAGGAACTTCGGGGCTAAGTTTGGTTCGGAGTTATTGTGTATTCTTCTCGCTTCTCATTTAGGTATGGGCGTTAATTATCAACGTATACACGCAAAAACCCCGCTCTACAAAAATAATTGAACCTAGCCTTTTCGTGATAGACTGATTCGTTAAGCTTGCTCTTTTTATGTGTGTATTCTAGGCTCCGAACAGACTCTTAAAGCAAAATGGAAACTGAAACATGCTCCTTTTCTTACTCAACCCCATTAGCGCTAATGAACTCGAATATACCGGGGAATCCTTTTTCACAAGGCTCTTGTTAAAAAATCAGATCTCTGAGAGTATTCAATTTTCCAACGACCGTTGCATGTAAGTAAGTAGCACGACAGAAAAGAGTTAACGAAGCTACTAGCTCGATTATTACTTTTTCTCCCGACAAGTCGGTTAAACAGTGATTCGCAAATAGAAACCGGGGAGCGTTCCCGTGTTTGATTTTTAAGCGCGGCTCGTGTACTCGCCGGTAATAATTCGTTAAGTTTATTCTCTCGGGTCGAGTTGAAATTAAATCGTTTAGGCGAGCGTGGGTATATACGTCGACCGTTCGAAAATGTGTGTGTGTGTGTGTAATATATTTACGCCGACGGGACAAATGAAGCATAAATTTCAAAGCTATTCACTTACCCTCGTCTTTCCGGAGCCCGTCGGACCGACCAGCATCAGACCGTGCCTTACGACCGTCGTCTCGTACAACTGGATTACTTTCCGGACGAATTCTGAGGACGAGCGAAAAAAAGGGCATTTTGCATTTTATGATGAATTATAATGGAAAAGATGACGTCAAACTTTTTATGCAATATGAAAGTGTAATATAGAAACTTAAAGTGAAGTATGTACACACGTGTAAACTCTAAATGTCCGCCTTTTGAACGTTTCATGGTCACAATCTAAACGCCTGGTCAAAACTTGCGAGGTTACTATCGATTGGTCCGTACGAAATAGGTGTTTAAAGTAGAAAATGTTATTATTTAATTTCTGCTATAAAAAGAGTTTGTGACATGTTGAAGGAAAAACGATAAATAAAATAATATAGGTAAGTACTAAATTAATAGGTCGTTTATTCTTCTTATTATTGCCTCTGATTTATATTTCTCATTTATGAATAAGGAAATATAATTGGAACTACAGTTTCAGTAATTGAAATTAATTAATTTATAACTACTATACAAAATAATGTAATTAGAATGTGGAATGTACATAATTTATATATATACATCATTATAATATATTATAATATACATTAAAAACTTGCCATACAATACGAAGTTTTCGTATCTAGAAAACTTTAAGTTTAATAAATACTAATTTATATGAGAAAAATTATTTAATTAATATAGTAAAACTAAAGTTCTAAACACTAACTTAAAAATATCTTTAATAAATTTAAACCATTTGCTTTAATAAAACGGTGTATGTAGATATAAAATATAACATTCTTTTATATTAACACCAAAAAGATAAATTTAAAAAGAAGGAGAGATCAATCTCACAGTAATTTGTATATATATTTAACATTCTATTTAAACTATCGTAAAGAAATATTTCACTTATTGAAACATAATTTTAATTCCTGACACATTAAATTTATTTATCTATAGAATACAAATTGTAGAAAAATAGCAAATAAGGGGCAATAATAGGAAGAATAAGTGACCCATTAATTCACTACTGTGTATATTATTTTATTTATTGGTTTTATTTTAAAAATTCACAAACTCTTTCTATAACAGAAATTAAATAATATTCTCTACATTAAAGAACTGTTTCGTACGCCCCACCTATTAGTAACTTCGCAGGTAGACGGTTTTGGGCCGGGCGTTTAGATTGTGACAATCGAGGCGTATGCGCTCAGGAGGCGGACATTTAGAATTTCATTGAGTGTACATAGATCGGCGTTTATAAATTCGTTAGGAGCGAATCATGAGGAAAATAAAGAAAAGAAAAATGTGGTAGAAACACGTTAAAAATATCTTCCTTACGTACCATCCACATCTTCCAATCCTTTCTTAATGGTACAAGTTCGAATCGATTCCTCCAACGACCCGTAATCGACCGGCTCCTCCACCATCCTTGGAAACAGGTCAGAAACGATACCTAAGGAAGCGACGAAAAGTACTCATAACAAAATTGCATACGCCTTTCATTCCCCTCACTCACCGTTGAACAACTTCAAGTCGTCCTTGAGAAATTTAGGCACGTTAACGTCCCTCAACGAACGCAATATGATCTGGCTCTCGTTCATGTTCGGCTTCTCCCGTTTCAAATTTCCCGCCACCGCGATGACGGTCTTAACGGCTCTCATGCCGAAATCGTAATGATCCTGCGAACTTAACTGTTCCGAGCTCAACTTGAAGGTGGTCGTGATCTTATTCGCCAATTGCTTCGCGCCGGCAAATCCGAAAGAGAAGAGGGATATCTCGGCTATGAGCGAGTAATTGGGAACCATCATCGCGACCGGTCTGAAGAGGGCTTTTAGATTATCGGGAAGTTCCGTTCGGCCGGCGTAGCCGGGATTCATCGTGATAAAAACGGCGCAGGATTCTTTCAGGACGATCTCGACACCTTCGAAGAAGAATCTGGAAGGTTCAAGCGAAAGGAAGTGGAAGAAATCTAGAGGTTTTTGAAATTGGGGGATGATTTTACCTATCCAGGCGAGCTTGTTGGGCTTTTTGAATTGTCATGATCTGTTGAGCTACCACGGATAATACTTCGATGTCGATCCTGTTGAATTCGTCGAAGCAAGCCCACGCACCCGAGCTGCAAAATTAATGTAAGCTGAAACTTAAGTCTAGGCTAGCTGATTGGAATAAGTATTTATTTTAACGGAATTTTTAAGCTACAAGACGTGCAAGAAGCAGATAAAAATTCCAAGGCAAAACTAAGGTAAGAAAGTTACGAAGGTTACATACAGAATGTCCCGGGACATGACAGCTTAAGGATGTATTACTGAAGCAATTTCAAGTTAAAAATGTTTAATGAACATATGCCCAAAATTCTATAGTATAGTAGGCCACAACGACTTTAAGTTTTAGATAGCCCTATCAATGCAGATATTATGTACCGCTGCAAAAGGAAATCTCATTGAAAGTTATTTAAAAAGAAGTTGCTTTATTGAATTAGTTGTTCAAAATGCCCAGCCAATTGCTGTATACGGAGTCTAACTCTTCGTAGAATTGAAGAAGTGTAGCTTGAGGTGTGTAGTTGTTCTCTGTTTTCAGGTTTTTCTGCATAAGCCAAAATTTTCAGCGTTCCCTATAAAAAATAATCAAGCTGACTAAGCAATTACTAAACCTCTGGAAATCCAGCGGTTCGTATAATTTTGGTTAAGAAAATCCACTTGCTACTTGTCTACCAAAGTGTGGAGGTGCGCCATCGTGTTGCATCCACATTCGTCGTCCTACACTAAGAAGAACGTCATCTAATAATGCTGGAAGGACACTTTTGAGGAAACGAAAATCACGAGCGACCGTGAGACGTCCTTCGATTATAAACGGTACGAAATACCTACTAATTAGTACTGTTATCTAAAACTTCAAACGCTTGTAGCTCAATTCGGTATGATGGAGCTTTAGGCATATGTTTATTAGACATCTTTTATTTGAAATTTATTCAGTAACATATCCTTAAGCTGTGCTATGTCATGAAACACCCGGTATAAAATCGCCAGAAAACGGAGAGGTGTGAAGAATGTCTGGGGAAGAAACTGCATTATTAGTTGTTAATGTTAAAAAATACGGGTACTTCTACCTATTTGGATTGTTAACTGGCCTTGGATACAGAATTGTTAAAAATTTCAGGTTTCTTCAGTTTTTCAAGGATTCAAAAGTTTCAGCTTTACGGAATTTCTCGTTTTTAAAGTTTTGAAATCTTTCAAATTTTGAAGTGTGCCCCTTCAAGGTGAAGCAGTAGTTAGGCAGGGAATAATCGCTGTTGCAACAAAGGAATTACAATTTTGGGAAAAGTGAAATTTCGAAAAATTTGGAAATTCGAGAATTTTGAGATTTTACAATTCTTTTAAATTTTTGGGGGCGGTATCCGTACGGTATCCAAGTGCTCTTCGAACTGAAACATGATATTAGTAGTTGGATTGGCAACAATCACTACTACGACAAGAAAAAAAAAGGATTATTAAAAGAATTTTGTTATTATATGAAAAAAATTAATTTTTGAATTTTTAAACTTCGGAAAACTTCAGTCAAACTAACTGGTCAGCTTATTTCAGTCAGATTGACTCGTCAGTTGGCTCTAGTCAAGCTGACTGGTTAGCTGGCTCCGATTGGACTGACTGCTCTGCTGGCTGCAGTCAAACTGACTGGTCAGCTGACTTCAGTCACACTGGCTAATCATCTGGCTCTAGTCAAAACTGACTGGTTAGCTGGCTCTTGTCAAACTGACTGGTCAGTTGGCTCCAATTGGACAGAGTGATTAGCTGACTTCAGTCAGGCATCGTTGATATCATATCAATAAAAAAATCAACCAAAATTGGTCTCTAACAGAAAAAATACAACAACTATTACCTAGCCAATCCTTTAAAGAACTTTCCCATCGCCATGAAATCCAACTGATCGGAACAATTGAAGACAACGCATTGCCTGGCGAAAGCTTTCGCCAAATCTTTAGTCGTTTCCGTTTTTCCAGTGCCGGCTGGTCCAGCAGGAGCCCCGCCGAATTTTAAATGCAAAGCTCCAGTCAGGGTGAGATAACATCGATCGGTCAAAGGCGTAATGACCAATCGACCGCTGTTACCGAGATATTCGTATCCGTAAGGAAATTCGGCGTTAACCGCTCGCACTTTCAACTCGTTTTGAATCCAGTAATATCTACATGGGATAAAAACAAAAATCATTTAATTTCATGGAGAGATTGGAATCGACACACCGATTTTCCGTTGTGTACATTTAGTTTTTACGGTCGCAAAGTAAGCAAATAATAAAAGCAAAAAGGCACAACAGGTGAGGAGTCGAAAATATAATTGGATCGGTTTCTGTCCAAAAAATATGGTGATTTTTCGTTTCAGTTCTAATTGAACAAAAAAAGCGAAAGCAATCGATAATCACTTCGGGCTTCAGTTGTTTTCGTTCGGCAAACAAACATCGCTCAATTCGAAGCGTGGCGTTATTTTAGCAGATTTTTTGCTAATGTATTTACTGACTCGTACGCGAGTTAATAAAAGTGGTAATGCGTGTAGTGAAATTATGGGAATTGAATAGATAAGATTTTGTACACGTTTTACAAACGTACGTTAACAGAAAAAACGTGTTAAGATACACCACCCGATTTTTTTATGACACGACACGATAATGTTGCGCCTCCTGAAGTTCATATGTCGAAAATTACTTTCGTTGCCGACTTATTCGAGGTAGTTGAAATAAAAATTGTAGCTTTTACATAGTAGTTGAGAAAATATTCTGTAAACACGCACATAGAAACAAAATTAATTTAAGAATTTTAATTGTTTGACGTATCCGGTAGGGCGTTTAAGTTGAATGTAGGAGTATACACGCATATTTTCTCAAGCAAATGCATAAAAAAAATTTGAAGATACTAAAAACAAACGTTAACGTAATGAAATCGGGAAGATTCCGAGTAATCCATGTTTTGCCACTTTTATTCCAGAATTTTTCAAGATTATGTGTTTATGCCGATAGTTCAAATCGAAAGACGTAACAACTCAACCCGACAAACTTTGTTAACTTATTATATTAGATTTTTAAATAGGTATCAAACATTGCGACAAAATGAAATTCAGACTATTACGAGATGATACATACAACATATTTTAAATCAACTAGCAGATTATCCGGATGAGAAAAGAACTTGATACTTTCGAGACAAAATAATGTGAACTTCGGAACAAAATGAACAAACTAACGGATGAGATACGACAAATGATATCGAAGAACGGTGATGGCCTAACGGTTTTGGTAGCGTTGAGTGATTTTTATGGCAAGATATTGATCGAAGTTTCAGAGGAGTTGCATTTTGTCAAGGTCTAGGTTCTACGAGTTTAAATATTTAGCCAAATCAGAAAAGAAATATGCACAAACAGAAGAAGAACCGTTAGCAACTGTGTAAATTGATAAATTACACTATTTCGTATATGGTCATAAAGTAATTATTCAAACTGATCATAAATCACTGGTTCCCATGTATACCAAAAGACATCGAGAAAGTTAGTTCACTTTTGTAGAGGATGGTACTTAAATTTTTAAAATATGATATTGCATTTGAGTATTCACCATGAAAAAAATGATTAAAGCTGACATATTGCCTAGGTTCTAGATCATATATCAAGGACGAAGTCACTAGCCATCCAAAAAACGGTAAAGAAGGTTTATAGAAGGTTTCTCACAATTAATGCTATAAATTTATTTAGAAGATTATATAAGGTAAAACTAAATTAAAAATAAAAGAAAACAAATGAAAAACATGCACGTCCTATTCCAATATCTACTTGACTTTAGTTAACATAGCGGCCTAATTTCTCTTGCGGGCTTCATTCCCTGTATATACGGCAAAATCATTTCCTTCCCTTACAAATTTTGCTGTATTGATTATCAACTTTGTTCTGACACAAATATCACATCGGTAAACTCCTCACCACACAATTGTTTATAATAATCGGTGACACGTGTTTCGCTCGAGGCAAGCATCTTCAACAACCGTATAAATCGAAGTGCCGAAGTGAATTTTGTTCTAGTTTTAATTTGGTGCAGAAGTTAGTCGGGATTTTGTACAATTTATGTGTCAAATTAACATCGTGAAGATCGTACGAGGTAAAAGTAGAGATTGTCTGAAATAAATCGAAAACCACTAGATATGCCCGACTTGTTAAAAGATCCGCCGAAAACAGAAAATTAGTGTAAAGCTCGTCGCGTTTTTGAAAATTGGTGAAGAAAGTTCATGCACAATTACGTTTTGTACATCTTTCAAAAGACCAAATAGCATATAGTACATGTTTTAGAAATTGTACGCTAAACACTAATGTTGACGTTCTCTAGCTATTATAAATCAAAAAAGTAATGATAAATGAAGATATGGACTGGAAAATAGAATTAATAGATGAATTAAGATAAGTAGGTGCTATTTTGTTTTAGTATGCAAGATACAATAAGACTTGATTGCAACCTAATCTCTTCTTGACCTTGTCATCCATATTGACTGAATTGTACTAGGATCTATATTTCTCTGTCTAAACAGTAAACATTTAAGTTATTTAAAGCGACAGATGTATAGATAGACACCGAAAAAACTCGAAGTTCGGTGAATTCGGCGTTAAAAACGGAGCACCCGTCAAACTAAATAATTACACGTTCTATCGTAATATGAGCTTGCTAAAGATGTGGCCCGAATTTTGCTAGCGTTTACATCAAAAATTAATTTCGGCTTTCCTGTGTCAGTAGGAAAATACTTTCCCCGTACAAATTTTGTTTTGATTTGTTTCAACTTTCTTCTGGTCTAATTTGAGGCATACGTTGTGAAGAAAAGTGCTGTATAAGATATCGAACGATATACCAATGTCGAATTATGTGTAGAAAAAATCAGAATGACGAGATGCTTCCAATATTTAAAAGTTAAAAGCGTAAAATAATTACTGAAACTAGTAGTAGTTATGTAAGATTTTGAAATTTTATTATAGTCGAAAGGACGACATGATATCAAATGATTCTTTTAGTTCAGAACAATAAAAAATAGTAATAGTAAATAGTAGCCTCATCATCTTTAGGAAATGATATGTTAAAACTAATTCATAATTTCGAAATTGCACATCAATTATTTTATTAACTAAATTTGTTAAAAGATATTCAAAATTATATTTAAAATTGCAGTACTAGTCCATTGAATGCAAAAGCTAACCAGAAGGAGGAGTTACTAAGTTAGCCAGTTCCGTCTAGACCAAGTCAATTTATTTATTCAGACCTTTTTAATTCAATATTCTCAACTATGCTCTACTTATAGACTCGTACCTATCCAGGATGAAACGAAGTCCCTAAAACAAAGACTAAACCTGCAAAAGAATCGATTTTGTTTTGTAAGGATAAATTTACACAATTTGGTATACCTGATATATTTTACTCTGATGATAAAATTATTTATTTATTTATTAAGAATCACACAGAAATTACGTATTTCAATTATTGGTTGATTGATTGATTAACATGCGTAATTCCTCTGTGACTTTTTCGGTGAGAATAACAACTTATCTAGCGAAATTAGAAGCTCCTTCAAATTAGATGTAATGATTCCTTTTCCTACAATTCTCATATAAACTGGATCGACAATAGTTTCTCATTAAATTCAGATCAAACGTCATCTACTTCCGAAAAGACAACAATCGAAACATTTCCCGTCCCCAATGCGCCTACACCGAAAAGATATCCACAAATTACTAGCAAAAGAATTCCGGCGGCATTAGTTGCGAAAAATGCTTTCAAAGTAGACATAAATCGCCTACTGTATATACCCATATTCTCATTTTATGAGACAAAAAAAAAAAACCTATACAATCGGTAGGACGTCGAGCGGTATACGCGCCTGAATTTACAACGGATATTTAGTCTCCATTTCGAAATATATCCTTGTGGATTTAAGGTGCAATAAATCCGAATCTCCCTCTGTATATTTCGCGTGAAGCGAGCAAAAGTCGAATATACAATCGTTATGCGGCCGAAGATGAAGCCAACGCTTTTAATACTTTCCTTATGATATTTTACGCCGGTTATGTGGAATATAAATTCTCTTCGAGAACGGGATATTTACGAGTCCATAACGTAGGATGATTACGTTCTGGCTCGTGTATTTGTGTCAGTAACTATGAGTTTCCACGCGCATCTTCAACCGCATTTCAAGTTCGAACCGGTTAAAATCATCCTCAAAAGAATCAATTATCACTGGTAAGCAATGTGTTTTGTTTCTTGTACCCTGAGTGCTGTTCCTTGCGTAATTTTCGATGTCGATTTTGAATCCGTCGTCAGAAATCGCCCATCGGGCACCAATTTTTCGCAATTGTATTTTTCATTGTTGGTTTAGCCTTGGCTCCTCGACCAACGCTCATCGTACCGGGAATGAAAGACATACCTGGCACTTTTGCAGAGATTTGAAAGTCAATGCCCTTGTACTCGCTCTCGAACTAGAAGGATGTAACATATTTTGCTGCTTCTTGTGCGAGTGCGATTGCAGAGATTGACAAAATTATTATGTAAAAAGATGTTACTCAGAAACTGTGCTTGGGACACAAATTTGGAAAGCAAATTCAGAATCAGTGGGGAAAATACTATAATATTCAAAGAAACAGGCAAAAATCAAATTTTGTTTACCAGTGCGCTTATAAAACAAGTTCGTTATAAACGAATTTCCATTACAAGCGGATCGAGTCAATTATAATTGAACTCTAGTATATTTGTTTAACGAAAAAAGATATCCACTGTAAGATAGTCATCTTTAATCTGAGAAGACGGCAATCGAATTCTACGTACCTCAGCTGACTAATCCAGTCGAAGTCGTTGACGTTGGATATAAAATTATCCAGCAGTGTTTGCGTAACGTCCCGCGAGTGAACCTCTATTACGATTAGGGCCGAAAGTACCTCGCGCTGCACGAAGGTCAGGGCTCCCTTGACGAGACTCCGCAAGGCATCCAGCTGTAACAATGCAAATATTTGTGTAAGTTTACGAGGCGATCCGAAAACGCCCCCAACTCTCGGAAAAGCGACCGTCGCGTTCGTACGTGCCCACGTAAAAGGGAGGAGGGACGAAGAAATAGTCGAGATTCAAACGCGATAATTTGTCTACTGTTTGGATTTAAACGAGTAATCGAGGCTGAGCCTGAGTCGATATGCTGGATTCGTGCACAGTTTCTAATTTCTTAGTTTTCTCTAGTCCGCTCAAATTGAAGGCTCAAGTTAAAAAATTCAAAACGGCGCCTATCAGTAAAATCCGCACTTAATTTGAGGAACTTTATAAGTGCTCAAGTAATAAATTATGTTTCTGGAAATCTATGCAGCGGACACGAAACAATGAGGGAGCTTACGTAATTATTGGTTGATGATTACCCCGCGTTTTTATTGGCGCACTTTTTGTTCATAAAGATTGGCGGTTCATTTACTGCTTTTTCCTTCATGAAAATGTTCTCTGTGTAGTTGATGAAAATGCCTGTCGAAAGTCGCATTCATATTCGTCATATAATGCTCTAGGACGGAGATGGCGAACCCGCAACACGCGTGCGATAAGGTGGCACGTAAAGATGCTTCAAGTGGCACGCGAAGAAAAATATATAAAATTTGCAAAGTTCAGTTTGCAGCAATGATGACGCATACGCCATCGTTAGGCCTAGGATCGTATGCAATGTGCATTGGTTGTTAGTCCATTACTTGTTAGTGACGTGTGTAACTGTCGAATGTTGACTGTGTTCTCACCATATTTTTGTTGTGTCTCCCAACCGGTGTGATTTCATAATATAAACATGTCCTTTAATAAGCCATCAATATTAAAAGGGAAGTATGAAGGTAACATTGCAATTCGTGACTTCAACATAGCGCGGGAAGAAGACATTTTGTTTACCAAAAAATATTTTCAAGCCAGTGCGTTTGATATGGGGAGTTTGCGTGACTGTGTCCAAAAAGTTTAACATAGGATGCCATTTCACGCAAATTCATAATACAGCTTTCCCGCGATTTACACGGTACTTTACACGATTTCACTTTTACACGGTTTTTAAAACATGGGATTTAAAGAAAAGAACAAGAAATTTCTGCGGCCATTTTTTAATTCCGTTCGCGTGGTAAAATTGGCGCTTATATTTCTAGCTATTTTTTAATTCCATTCTATTCTAAAAGGCATTTATTCCAATTTGGAATTTCTCAAACTTGAGATTTAGAGGTTAGTGATATACAATTATAGTTTCTTGTAGGATTTTTATTATACTTCCTAACATTTTAGGGGTTTGACAATGCCAAAAATAAATTAAAAAAACAAAAAAAAGAAAAGAAAGGATAAGAAAGGAAAAGAAAAGTTATATCTTTAGAAAGCAAAATTAAAATTGTAGTTTGTCTACATAATGGAGAAAGAGTAACAGATGTTGCTAAACTTTATTCCATGAATGGAGCCACGATAAGGACAATAAGAAAAAATGAAGACTCCATTAGAAAAAATATAGCAGCTAGATCTTCTACGAGTATGAGCAGAGCATCATACGTAAGAGATGCTACAATGGAAAATATCGAGAAAGCATTAACGATGTGGCTAGAACACACCACTCAAAAGCGGATTCCAATTGATACCAATACAATTACAAAAAGGGCTTTGAAGATTTATGAGAAAATTAAGAATCAATTACCATCTACTTCTACTTCAGCTGATAAGAAATCTCTTTCTGCAAGCCATTGTTGGTTTGAAAGATTCGAGTAAAGATATTCTTTATATAATCTAAGACTGAAAGGTGAACAATCGTCTGCTGATTCAGATGCTGCGCAACGATATCCGGCAAAATTTACTGAAATTATAGTCGTTAATTCGTACACTCTTGATCAGGTCTTCATCCCTGATCAGTTCGGATAATGTTGGAAAAAATCTATTTGGCTAAAGCTCACAAATCAGCTGGTGGTCATAAATAGAGATGCTCAATTTGGGCCAATAGTACTACAACTATCTGAAACGACTGTAGTATAGTATCGACATTGGGTTATACGAATGCTTCATGTTATACATTGAAACTGAGAACGTGTAGTACAGTCGTTGTAGTTGTAGTTGTAGTACTATTGACGCAAATTGAACAACTCTAGTCATAAAGCAACAAAAATTCGTATAACAGTTCTTTTCTGCAGCAACGTTTCAGGTAATCATATAATGAAATCATTGGCTATTAACTAATCAAAGACGCCGAGCTCATTTAAAGGAATGAAAATCAACAACGTTCCCGCTTATGGGATGGTTAGAGATAAGATGGCCTGAGTTACTCCCACACTTTCATAACTTTTTGCCCCGGACATCAGAAGGTATTTAAGTAAAAAAGGGTTGCTTTTTAAGGCCCTCCTTTTCATTGATAATGCACCAGGCCATTCTTAAGATTTACAACACGAAAATGTACAAGTATTATTTTTACTCAAGAATACGACTTCTCTATTGTAGCCGTTAGATCAAAGGATAATTTTGACTTTTAAGCTACTGTGCATCAAGCGAACTTTTGGATATATTTTAAAACAGATGAAAAATGCCCAATCTCTCCCAATTATGGATGCTTGGAAAAAATGTACCTTCTTAGATTATGTTAAGCATGTTGGACTATGACACTTAGACTTTTTCCAATGATTTTACATAAAAAAGATTGGTTTAGTTCAGCCGAATGCAGGAGTTAGCAAACATATTTAACAACGCGAGAGATTTTTTGACTTTCAAGGTGAAAAGCAAAATATTGAACTTTTTACAAGTTTACAATGTTGAGGACCTTCATCACTAGCCTTACATACACCGATACACAAACAGAAATTATTGACTTACAACGCGATACTGACCAAAACCAAACCAAATATAATTAAATAATTTCAGCTATAACTAGTCAAAGTTACATAGAATTTTGGAAATTTGTACTAATGAGTGATTTCCCAAACCTACATGACTTGGCCCTGAGATATTGTTGCAGGTTTGACTTCACATATGTTTGCAAACAAATATATTCTAAATAATAAATGAAAACGAATAATCGTTCCAAATTAAATGATATTCATTTGAAGTATCTTGTCCTGCTTGCTTCTTCAAAACTTAAGCCTACTGTAGAGACACTTATAAAAATATGCAAATTAAAAAACCGCATTAATATAACATTCGTATAAATTGCTTTATTTTTAAGGTACTAATATTTCGTCGATACTTTTAATGTTTTCTTCGGAAAAGAATGTAAATCTTTTTTAATATTCAAATTTTGGATTGTGATAACAACAATAATAATAGTAATAATAAAACGTACACATGCATACTGTTCTAAGTGAGTTGGCGAGTGGCACCCACAGGATTGGTGGTCCTGATAGTGATATTTGTCAGAGAAAGGTTGACCAGCCCTACTCTCGGACTTCAAGAAAGAATGGAAAGCAGCGAAATGATCGCGAAGTGACTGTGCTGCTTTCCATTCTTTCCTTTAAAATGAATACAATTTTCGACACGCATTTTGATCAACTAAACAGAGAAGAATATTTATGCGACAAAACAGCAAGCGAAACGTCAATTTTCATCAATAAAACACGTCGGATAATTATGGAACGACCCCAATACTTGATACTTACATTTTTCAACATTACCGCGAAGAAATTGGGCAAGGTATTGGTCACGATACCGTTCTCAACACCGGCCGTCCAGTAAGTTTGGCTTCCCGCGATAACGATTTGTCCGGGCCAAAAAAGCACCCATTCCTGTCTTTCTTTCATGGCGAGGTCCTCCAGCGAATCCCCAAAAGTCGTCCTGACTAGAAAATAAGAAATGCCTTCGTTAGTCTTCTTCTAATGTCAAACCAGACGTTATTACTCGTATTTTTCATCGACTCCTCGAGGGTCAACAACCAACACTCGACATTTCCTTTAGGATACAACGTCGGTCTTAAAGCGACGCGTTCGTTCTCGGCGGAATACATGTGAGTTATGTGCAGATCCTCTTCAAATTCCAACTAGAACGAAACGAGACGAAAATTAATCTTCTTGTTTCGTTTTAAACTTCCTAACTTATGAAGCGACTAGATCATTTCCCAGACGACTTTTTGCTTGGAGGCAACGTTTAATCACATTAAGTACCCGCGAGAAATCGTAATTAGTGTTTCCGTTGTTACACGACTCTCTGCGAAGTTTTCCACGAATTAAAACCGGAACGGATGCTTTCCTTACCCTGGCGATATTCTCGAAGCATTTTCTCAGATGCGGTTGCACGGCCAACGGGTTCCTAGCTTGCGATAAGATCTCGAGGAGTTCGTCATCGCTGAGGAAGAATAAGCGCGGGAATATGGTGCGTTTCACTTCTAGATAATCGGCGAGACCCCTCTGCACTAAATCGAGCATGTGATTGGCGTCCTTTAAGCCTTCAAGTAACTTCTTATCCGGGCAATATTCGATAATCTGTCGGAACAAAAAAGGGGGATTTTATAGAAAGAATCCAATCGTCATAGGAGGAACCGGTCGAATTGAAACGGATAATTAAATTTGCGCCCGTTTCCGGTTCTATCCGATCTCCGCTAAGTACGGGATGAATTTACCTTCGGACACTCGTAGGCGTTTCGCATGATTCGTTTCCAGCTGCGTTCTACGGCGCCGTACTTTTTACTCTCGTTGGGTAGTTGAGTTTTAATATCCTCGCTGGCAAATATCGGTTCTAAATACATCCATTGTCTAGAATTAAGAAGGGAATTCGTGGTTTATTGGATAAAATGGGATGAAGGGATCCACGAAGCAGCAATTTTCCTATTTCTGTAGATGAAAAATGAATTACCCACAATAATTTCAATTTAAAAAAGGAGAGGTGTGTAACCAAATATCTCAGCCCCAAAACAATACTCAAAATTGATACTCATGTAATTGATCGTAACTTACATATATCTCCAAACGTTTAAATGATCTTGCACCTAGAAAATTTTCGATTTGATACTACAAATTAGAAATTTGCCTTTTCTTTACGCTGACGATGTTTTTAATACGGAATTTATGTTGAGAACTAGCTGAGATGCTGAAGTCGAGCATTCGATGATTTTTAACGCGTCATATGTGTATAAGTTGCCAAATCTATGTTGAATGCTCTAGATTACTCTGCGCAGAGGAACTCCCTGGTTATTCTACCTACCACTCTATTATGCATTCAACATTGAACATTCCAGATTTAGGAAACTGCATTCCTGTATGTAAGAGAGAAACACACGGGCGTCGCGTTACTTTCAACTCGAACTTTAACCTATGACATGACTGAAATCGACTAAACCCCCTGGATTGAATCGGCATTACAAAACTTTTTTCGTGGAGGATTTTGGAACTTTTTCGCAAGGGCTAGAAGATAGCAAAGTCGAGGAATCATACAAACCACAATTAAAACTGGAAGTGCCATCGTAATAGCAGCAGAGCAGTAGCTAGATGATATTCATAAGGGAAGCTAAAATATTTTTAGGGCGGGCAAGAAAAAAAGAAAAATTTATCATGTTTTATTAACAATTATTAGTAAGAATATTATAATTTTTTTTGCAAAAATATAGGGTATAGCGATACATTTGAAACCTAAATCACACCAAAAATTAAATAAAGTTTTTATGCAATATATTATACTTATAAAATTGTAAATTACCTTGAACATAACAATTACTTGTTATTGAGGAAATATTATATAGTGCATGTATTGGAAAAACAAATGATCATCGATCAAACTAAACAAGGAGCAAAAAAGGAAACATTAAACGAATAATTTAAAACAAATGAATTTTTCAATTTTTTTTTATCATTCAATTTCCTGTAGGAACTTTTACATACCCTACTTTTTTTTTCAAATACTAAGAATGTTAAGTTGGCTAATTTTTAATGAACCATAGATATCCGTTGCAGTTTTCTCAAAACAGAAAATGGCTGTTTGTGCATTTGTTCAAGTACATTTTTTGGAGATTCAATACCATTTAGAAAGTTTTTGACCACTGCTAGCTCTTCCTTGGAAGGCAATAAAATCCCAAACGAAGATAAATAATCAATACCGGCTACCTAAAATGAATTTATAAGCAGACTGTTTTCACTGAATTGTTGTTGCAGTTCATTAGTTCATAAAATGCAGGTTTTAAATCTGAGGTAAAAGAAAAGTTTTCAGTTGATTCCATTGCAGCAAAATGTTTAAGTTTAAAACTAGTTATTTTCCTACATTTTGGATTTGATTGTTCTTCAGGTTCGATTGAAACTGATAAAGAAAACTTTACAATACTATCTCGAACACATTCAGCCCTAATTTCAATAATATTGTTTTGAATCTCTGGTGATAGATAAGTCGCATCTTCGGGCATTTGTTGATGGCATTCCACTAGCATTGGATCTTTTTTGACATGAATCTGATATTTAAAACAAATATAAAAATTTCTATCAATGCGGTAACATACAAAATGTACGGTTCAAATATGTGCGGGAGAGGAGGGGGAGGCGGGGGGGGCACTGCAGCCATGAATGACATAAAGAAACCAAGGCGTTTTCAGAAGTGAATTAGCATTAGGGGTAGATGCCAAATTCTTGAAAAACCACGGATTCTGCAAATCGCGCAATTCACATCAACAACGTAAAAAGGGCAGAAGTGGGAGAAGTCGAACGTGAAGTTTAAACGGCCTCAAAGTAGAAGGACACATGTATTTTTAAGTTGAAAACGGAAGAACTGTCAACTTGTACTAATATTATCTAACAGTTTTCTTTAAACCCCTGAAGAAGCCTATTACAAGAGAGACGAGAGACGCCGCGTTTGCTGTTGCAATTTTTATTTTATTTTATTCTTCCGTCACGGCTACATTACTATCACTAGCAGTGAACAATGGGAAGAAACGTACTCTTTTATGATTTAAAAGTTTAAATCAATTTGTTTAATTTGTCGAGAAACTGTAGCTATATTTCAAGAATACATCAGATATAGCAGAAGGAAACATTTTCAATTTGAAAAATCTGACAGGTCGTTGCCTCCACTAGCCCCGTACATACTCCGTATAGTCTGTAGTTGAAATTGTACTATTAAAATTAACATTTTACAGACCAAACGTTGTTCGTGCCATGATACAATTGTTGTACCAGCGGTAAGTGTTAATGACGAACGAATTGCCAAATTTGGAATTAGTTTATTCTTCAGAGTGCATTCTCCGAGGGCTAAATTTGCCACAAAATTGTATCCCCCGGCGAAACGTACAAGTCAACATCATAAGTCATAAGTTACTTGACCTATATACTTCTACTAGACAAAGCTGTTCTAAAATTGACACCTCCGAATCGATTTTACAAGAAAAAGTAAAATGCAGCTGGCGGTTAGGTCTTAGCAGCAACTGTGTTAATTCCACTACCCAATACAAAATTCTTCCATCTCGCCTATTTGACTTGTCAATTAGAGTGACCCTTACTCTACGAGCGAGAAGCATTAGAGCCACTCGCGTTTTAGCGTCAGACGCAAATTACGTAAACGCCACCAGATTGCGACGAAATCCATTAAACGTAGTCAGTGCTTAACTTTACTAGGCCGCCACTCGGAAAAGCTTCGAATTAATTACGCTCCGGCGCGGCATATAATTAAAATTTGCGGCAAGGAAACATGGAAAATTCATTTTATATCCGAAGCGAGAGATGTCGTGAATTACTGTGACGAATGAGAATGAACCGTCTGGGATGTTATTAACGACGACATGACGAAGTAATTTTACTTGTTTCCTTTTTTTTCTGTGTGTTACCTTTGGACGTCGATCCATTCCTCGAAGACATCCGCTATGACTTTCAGATCTTGCTCCCAATGATCGATTCTTTCCTCGAACGCCGCCTTGAAGGGACTGAAAGATATCTGCTGCGTCAGAACTAGATGATCGTCGAGCATCTGTTGGATATCCTCCGATATCTTCATGATGTAAGTACCTAACATAGATGTTGTAACAAAAATTGGCATCGTAAAATTTAAATTTTTTGTTTCTTCGTAGGAACTTACCGGTTTTCTTATACGGGGTCAAGTCCAAGAAATTATTCTCCCATTCCTCAACCATCTTATCCAGAATATGTTCGATGCCGTACTCCTTACAGGCCGTCTCGGATATTTTAGCCATCATATCGACGTAGGGCTCGATACCTTGAGCGAGGCACTCTTTGAAAGTCAATGTGGGCGACCATTGGATATTCACACCTAAAAGTATTCAAACAATATTTGATGATTTCCTCGCTGAGTTTGATACAACAAGAAAAATTTTACCGGCTTCATCCTTAAACTGCTCCCAATGCCTCGGACGCATTCCCGGATTCCTCAAACTCTGTATCAACGAGATGTACGGCTTGAACTCTTCGATCTCGTTTCGGATTTCGATGGCGACTTTCTGCACGCCGGGGATATCCGCGAAGGTCCGCACCGACTTGACGATGGTCTTGTACATCTCGGTGACGTTTCTTTCAATCACTTCGCTGTCAACGTTGGACAACGGATTATCCATCCAAATTTCGTGCCAACGTAACCAATCTGCGAAGAAGAAGGGGGAGATTTAAGCAGGTTAAAACAATAATTTTAGGGAGGAAGGTTAGTTAACGTACCGGAGGCGGTGATCCACAGGTTCTTGTATGGTTCGAATTCTTTGATGAGTTTGGTCAGATTGTCGAAGGGTACTACCGGTACGTTGAATAGTTTCTGCCTTTGATTGAGGAGTTGACCTTGTTCTTGGGCGTCCTTCATGTGCTTCCAGAGTCGTTTGATTTCGATGGAATTTTCGTGAGTCTACGTGCAGAAAAGATCTATATTATAGGTCACTCTAGTATTGAAAACGTTTGTTCAAGCGAAGATTTCGAAATTAGATGTTAACCGTCTGATCCCGAACATTGTGAACCTCGGATTTTCCAGCCATATTTGACAGACGATCGAAATAATTTATCTTTATTAATTGCATATATATATACATTGACTTTCGATTATATTTATCTTATATGACAGTTTTTTTTTTCGAATAAAACGCAAATGTTTGTTTATACATTTATCTAGTGATATTTTCAGTCATGAAAATGTTCCGAAAACGTTTGTAAACGTTCTAAGAATATAACTATTATTTCAATCACTCTTGTTTAATTGACCTAATTGTGGTAGAAAACTATCGTGTAAGATAAGTTTATTTATTGCACGAGATGCGCGCAAAACTATTCTCCCGGCTTTTACACACAAATACAGGGAGCGATGTACCAATTAACCGGGTATATGCGAAACTCCTTCAAAGGGTTAAAATAAAATAAAAGTTCTCTGGACGATAGTCTGAAGCTCCCGGTTCTCAATTTTTTCGTTGCAATATTGCAAGTAACATCTGCGATCGATACGTCATTACCGGTAAGCACGTAAGGAGATTGTTTCAGTAGTTACGAACTATAGGAATTGCCGCCTCTAAAGACTTAAATAACGACGAAACTTTCCTTTATGAAAAGGAGGCGGGGACGATTTTTCAGAGAGTCTTAATTCAAAGACATCGACGGCGACGACGACGTCGAGATCCTTAATAGAATGTGTTTCCAATGTTCAAACTTCAGGGATGCGAACGGATTAATATTTCATGGCATTCAACGAAGACGAGATAAAAGACAATACTTTCCGGAGTGAAGGATGAAATTTATGCGTAATTTATTTCTTCTATTTCCTTCGTTAAGCGATTTATCTTGTTATACTTCGCGCACTAAAAGAAGATGGCGTTTATATTAATTTATTAATTAAATTCTTTTTCTGTCAGACGATTTTCCCTCAATACTTTTTACCAGATTAAAAACGACAAGCGTGGTGCGTGTGTTTCAAAAGTAAGGACAATTTCGAAATATGAAACGATAAATTTTAAAGCAGCTGCTAACCAAATCGTACACATGACCGGTCAACGATAATCTTGCATCAAATAAGACACCTAAATCCCTTAGTAAGGTAGAAACCCTTAAAGCAATATCAGATATTTGGTAGGAATAAACGATTGGTAGGATTTTCTTTGTATAAGTAATTACTATACATATCGCTATATTCAACGCAAGTCTATTAGAATCGCCCCAGGAAGATATGCAATTAAACTGCTCTGCAGTGACAGGCAATCCTGGATGGAACCCACGGCTGTAAAGAGCTTCAGATCGTCCGCAAACATTGACTTTTCACAATACACAGTGTCCGAGATGTCATTAATAAAAAGTAAATATAATAGTGGGCCTAAGTTCGAGCCTTGTGGTATTCCTGATGACCGATCAAACACCTGACAGAAAACGTTCTTCCAAATAGGTAGGAGTGCAGTAAGTCGACCAGCGAAGCAGTTTTGCAGCTATTTGCTTCTACAGAAGTGGACAACTAAGTTGCGACAGACTCCTGCAGTACCAGCAGTCGCGTTTCTCTGCTAAAGAAACTTTTTCCACGGTGGATTAGTATATACGAAGAGAGTTTTCTATTTACACTATTTATTCAGAGGGATACAGGTCATATCTGTCCAAGGCTGAGGATGCTATCAAGGTGGATCCAAGGCGTCTGTGGTCGTTTGTTCGGAGTAGAAAGGGTGCGACTCGTATACCTGGCTAATTATTGATGGGTGATTTATCAGTGGAGGAGCCTCTTGAGATTGTGAACGCCTTTGCGAACGTTTTCTCGGAAGTTTATACTACTCGTTGTGTACAGGATCTCTCGGTTGATCTGCCGCGTTTACCACCATTCGTTTGCCCATCAGTGTCCGAAGATGTTTTACTTGAACTTATGGGTGCGTTTCCGAACAAGTGCACTGCTGGTGAGGACTTAATACCTAGCTTCCTGATTAGGGATACACGTTTCGCCTTGGTGACGCCTGTGTGTAAAATAATGAACTTAGCTATTAAGTCAGGTACGTTTCCTGACAAATGGAAACGTTCTCGAATAATACCTGTTTTTTAAAAGGGGGATAAGTCACAAATTAAGAACTATAGACCCATTTCTATATTGAATAATTTTGCCAAGTTATTTGAGCAGTTCCTCTATAATATAATATATGTAAATATAAAATCATTTGTGTCTCCCGCTCAACATGGCTTCATGGCGGGTCGTTCAACAATTACAAATCTGGCCTGCTTTACGCAATACACTAGTGAGGTGTTGGATAGTCAGGGACAGGTAGATGCGATCTGCACCGACTTTTCCCATGCTTTTGACACTCTTGATCATGGATTATTGTTGCATAAGCTACATTTCTTTGGTTTTCCGCCGAACCTTTGCACACTAATGAAATTTTATTTATTGAATAGATCTAATTATGTGTTTTATAATGGCTTCGTGTCGTCTGAATTTATATCCTCGAGTGGCGTACCACAAGGATCCAATCTGGGTCCGCTACTCTTCATATTATTTATTAATGATTTGTTGGTGACCTTGCCTTGTCATGTTCTTGCTTTACGCTGATGATGTTAAATTGTTTTCTACAGTCGCTAATGATGGTGATATGGAATGTCTTCAGCGTGGCTTGGACATCTTAGTTGATTGGTCTGAAGCAAATAATTTGGTCCTTAATGTTGGTAAGTGTTACTTCCTGTCCTTCACACGTAAAACTAATCCTTATTATTCTCATTACCATATTAAGAATGTTGAACTTCCTAAAGTTAAAAGTGTTGGGGATCTTGGTGTCCTCTTTGATCCGACACTCTCTTTTAATTTACATATTGAAGATGTTTGTGTATCTGCTTCGCGCGTTTTAGAGTTTATTATGAGATCATCAAGGTTTTTTCGTGATATTGCGCTTCTCAAAACACTATATTTCACGTTCGTGAGATCGAAGTTGGAATTTGCCTCTATTATTTGGTTTCCTTTTTATGTCTCCCACAAGCTGCCGCTGGAACGTGTTCAGCGTCGATTCTTAAAATTTTTATCTCTGAAATTAGACGGGGTATATCCACCATGGCATACCTCATACATTGAACTTCTAAATGTGCGTCAATTACGTTCTCTGGAATACCGTCGCGACTTTCAGAGCGCCAAATTCTTACATAAATTACTTAGCAATAGAATTGACTGTATGGAGCTGCTATCCCGTATTTTCTTTAACGTGCCCCGCTTAACATCTCGTTACACTTCCACTTTTAATTTATCAACGCCCAGAACTAATCTTCTATTGAGATCTCCTGTGTACAACATGACGAACAATGCAGAAAGGGTCAATAGTGACATTTTTATTGGCAAATTGCTTTTTTAATATTTGTGTTTAATTTTGTTATTTAATCTTTTTTCTGTTAAAATAATAACTGAGTTTACTGTTTAGTTTTCATTTTTACATCTGTATTAATTTATATTTGTCTTTTTTGTTTTGTTTTTTTGTATATCGTAATTATGTATATTTTTAAACTTCATTATTAATTTATGTATTCACTATATATTTTCTTTTTTATTTTTGTCATGTAATTGGGGTTACCTGTTGGGCAATAAACGTTTATTATTATTATTATTGTGTTTGTATAAGCACTGTATGTATCGAAACTATTTTTTCTATTTTTTTATTCTGCTTTATTAACCGTCAATATTGTAGTTAACCAATATAAGCATGTAATAATATAAGGAAAAAAATACAGGACGGACGTCTGTGTTTTTTTTTCTAGACTCTTTTTGTAGCTTCTGGTAAAGTGTTTACGTTTTGCTTTTTTTCCCTCTAATTAATTGCAAGGGGGAAGTAGGAGGCGCAGCTTACAACTTCAACAACTATCCCCCGTCCTTCCCCCGTTTTTAATAATACCTACAAAGTAGCGGGATGCTCCAGGGATGTTTTATACATCAACGAAATACAATTACAGCGTTTCAACGAATATTACAAAAAAATAGTTGAAGGAAATAAGAGTCTGACAGGTCTAAAGCCCTTCTTATAGTCAATCGGCAAAGGTTACAATTCGAAAGAATTAAGGGAAATATGTCTTCATTAAAGATAGGAGGGCTCCAAGAGGCGAGAGAAATAAAAGAAGAACACGACAGAAGAAAGCCCGTCAACTGGAGGGTTGAAATCGCAAAATCGCAACTTCTCCAACCGATTCTGATACGGACGGATGAAACGAATCACTTTCACAACAAAAAGCCCAACATTTACACCAACTTACACGTTTTAAACGGAACCTCCCTAATGAAGGAGCAGAACTAATTAATGGAATTACCCCGATTTAAGATGCTCTTAAACGACACTGAAAGCTCTAAAATCAGCCCTAGAAGGGACAAAATGCGATCGAATAAAAGAGATTAAGACAGGAATGAAACACCCCAGCTGTAGCTAAAAATAAAACAGCATAAATATTCCAATGCCCTCGCCTCGCATTTATATCCTATTTTTTTGTCTGTTTCTAGAATAAATCTCTTAGCAGTCCTAAAGCAACATAATAAGATTAGATACGTCTGCGCAAATACCTCTCCAAATTGACATTCGAACTTGCTAATAATTAGTTAGTCGTTTACGATCTCCAGACAACCCCTACAGAGCCGTATCGGAGACTAAACTTGACGTGCTTATACGAATCGAATGAACCCTAGTCAAGTCCGGGCGAGTTGTTCGGGTCGAAATCAATTTACTGGGATTATTTTGACGCGCCTATATATCCAGCCCCGCTGGAAATACGAAATGGACGACGGGCGATGGTCAAAATTATTAAATCGGATTATATGAGCTTTTACCGTGCGAAAGCTTTCACCCAGCTGCGACTGTTTGCGTTTTTTTTTACCTTTTTTATCGGGATATGTGACGATATTCGAAACTTGACACGAATTTATTCCGATTTAAACATAATGGATGCGACAGTTGAAAAAATAAAATGGAAGTATTAACAGTAACAAGAAAGAAAAATGAAATGAAATAGGTACATATGTATATACGAGCAAACAGGATAGAATTTGCATAAAGTTGCATGCCCAGCATGTAATTCTACAAAAAGAATCATTTTTTGGGGCAGAACTCACCGTGCCAAAGTCGTTGTAGGCGGACATCTTGGTCACTTGCACGGTCATCGCTTCGATCTTCTCCGTAAGCATTATTTCGTCGTTGAACTGTATCTTTTGGAATTTATCCGTCTCATCGTTTAGGTATTCGTTGGTGGCGTCGATCTGTAAGTTGATTTTATGCGGCCAGCCGATAACTTCCCATTTATTTTCGAAATCTTCGTCCGGAAGCGAATACCAGAAATAATCCAAAATTTCATATTCCTATTGCAAAAAAATGGTACATAATTGGAACGTTCTAAACAAATTAAAATTAGACAATCTTTAGAAAAACTAATTGCGCTCGCACGATAGAACTTCTTTAAATATTAACGATTGGGTATGTGAAGACTCTTTTTTCCTAAAATATTCGTATATTTTTCTTACATGGCATCAAAGCAAGACAATCTAAGCGAAAAATCGAATGAAGATCTGGAAAATAAAAGGAAAGATACACGAAGCTTCTACGTTCAAGCATATTTAGAAGCGTTTATTACCAATTATCATGTTCATTCGCATATTTCCCTCACTGAGGATGACAATGTAATTGTCGAAACATGGATTTTAAATCGTTCAAGACGTTACCTAGTGTGTATTTTATGTTTTCCGAAAAAGTAAGAACATACACGTACAACTTTGGCCGTATGTTATCTGCAGCATTATATAATTGTTTGGAGACAATCTCTAAGTATGAGTAGATAACGGACGGTGTTGTCGCGAGAAAATACACCATTGCCATACCGTAATTCTCGGAATTAGTTAATCTTCGAAATTGGCTGCAATTTGTGTAAGTACAAATTTACAGGGGTGCCAATAATATATGACCAAAGATGTATTGATGACAAATTGGTTGCTCTGCAAATTTTAATCTTTCAAGATGTATAGATTTGTCGCTGGAAACATTTGCCTCACACTGAAGTTGGAACTTCAGAAATATTGTGCTTGAACGAACATCTACAATCTCTTCTGCGTTGACCACCGATTTTATTTTCAGTGATTACAAAGAAAGGAAAGGTCATTAGCTGATAAACCAGGAGAATATATATTAATTAATTTGACGTTGTACGCCTACAACAGTCAACTCTCTAGGCGGCTGAAAGCTGGTGTTGCGGTAATGAAAGAATGATTCGACCGTTTCCTTGATTTTTTTGATTGACGGATGACTCCTGGCAAATAAATTGTTGTGTACCAATCAACCTTAACTGAATAGAAAGGACTGATAATTTCCTCACCTTAAACATTACTATAAATGAAACCACAGCCAAGGAAATCGCCGTTTTATTTTTGGAATAAAGCAACGGACAAGAATTGACATGTACAATGAGTGAAATTAGCACAATTATAAGTAATGTGTATGCACGTTTTCGGATTAAGTGAAACCAAACGGCTAGGAAAGAGAGAGGTTAGAAATAAAAGTGGAATAGGGCAACCACAGTATAGTACTTTCGGGTGGAGCATCGTGCCTTAGGATTAGATTCGAATGAGTAATATATTAATATCTTAAGGAAGAAAGTAAGTCCATGTATTGAATTTAACACTCTAATTACGCAAATTCATTAAGAGGACAAATTTGGTGGAGTTGAATAAGTTTGACATGGATATTATACAGAAAAATGGCACAGCGAAGGCGACTTTTTCTCAACACCATCTAAGAAAATTATAAACATGTTTTAACTAACTATGGATAACGGCATATACACCGTTTTTACATAATTATTATATTTTAGTAGATTTGGAGAACCCCTGACCTCGTTTTAAATCAATTAACATGTTAATTTTTTAGACATAGAAACGTAAACGTTAGTAAAATTCAGGTCATACCTGGATCAAGATCAACTTACCCCAATTTATTTTCCATACAGAAATTATATCTGTCAACTGTCTTCGAACAGGTGATTGAAAAATAAAGACAGATGTTTACAATTTAAGGATAGAAATATAAACACTAGTACAATCCGGGTCATATGTCAAGCACGGTGACGTGTTTCTTTTGGTAGTATATGTTTTACTTACCTTTACGTCCGGATTGTATGCCTGTATCTAACGAAGAATTCAACGAGCGCGCGCTTTTTTTTGTAATTCAAAGATCTTTAGATCGAAGCGCTAACGATTTATTTGCATACCCGATGCTTAGCCCCACGAATAAAAACAGATGATCACTTACAAAGATAGAAAGCTATACAACGACAAACAACTAATAGCAAGTGAGAATCAACAAGGAAAAAGCAGAGCCAGTAAGTGAAGAAGGACAGGAAAAACAAGACGACTTCAGGATTAATGTAGGTAAGTCGATAAAGGATTAACTTATGCAAGCTATGAAGCATGCGGGAAACAATGGAAACCCAAGAAGAACTTGTCAGAAGAACTGTGGAAACGGGGAAGAAATTGATGTTACATACAATATATAGAGGACGAATTCAGAAAGAGATACAAGACTAAGAATAAGTAAGATGAAGCTGGATTTAGAAAATGAAGATCGTGCTTAGACCAAGCAGCAATATCTTAATTTCTTTTTAATCATGTACCAAAATTGATTTAGTTCTATATTTCATATGCAAAACTACCTTCAAATAAACAAAACAATTCTTTTTAACTTGTTCAAAAAGGAACCAAATTCAAGTCAATAAAAATTCTACTGCAATAATAGTTGAACAAGGCTTTTCATCAATCAACACTTTCCCTTTCCTAATCAAATATTTGCTGATACGCTGGAATAATAACCATGAATAATCTACGAGTACATACACTCGCGTTCAGAAATAATGTCCTCTCGTACATTTTGATAATGGTGGAAATAGATTCCCCGAGGAAAAGTGCTAGAATCTCACGTTTGGAAAAAAGAACCGACGAAGAAGTGAGGACCATAATGAAAGCACCAGCAATAGTTGTAGAACGAATTGAATTGAAAAGTCCGCAATGGTTTGGGCATATGTATATTAAGAATGGCAGAGGAAAGACGGCCGAGAAGAGGTCATCGATGGATGCTGCCTGGCGGATACAAGAAGGGTAGCTGAATATGGTCGTAGAATGTGAATATTAAATTCCGGGGGCGCTGTAAGAGGGCTTAGGCAGAGAAGTCTGGCGAAAATATATAAGGATGCAACTGTAGTCTGCACACAATTTAGTAATAAACTAAATCTACATTGTAATATATTGAATTGTACCTGTTAATATAGTATATCTAGACTACTCTGGATGGAACTCCTTTAATGTCAAAGCGTTCAAGAACGATCAAAGCAAATATCTACCATCTCGAACGCTTTTATCATCGTATCCCCAAAATTAATTGACTTCAGAAACCTCTCCGGGCTATCTACCCTACGCACGCAACCACGATATTCGAATAATCGAAAAACGACTCGTTACAACGTCAGAAACTAGAAATAGGATCAATGTGGCGTTTATTTCGCCCGCTACTCCGCGTTTAATTAGAATCCCTTTCTTGCGAGTGGAACAATTAGGTTAAGGAAGCGAAAAGGGGGACCAGTCAGGGTTAATTAACTTGAGAGAGTTAGCGAATGAAGGAAGCTCGACAAATGATGTAAAGAAAACAGTACGATAACGAAGCTGGGTTTCAAAATTTTGAAAGGCCTACTTTGAAATAATTATGAAATTATAAAAAAATTATAATTAGCGGTATACGAGGTGAGTATGATTTGGCGGGAAGTGGGACCCGACTACTAGCTCCGACTTTCCGAGAAATTTATCATTATATTCCAATTCTGCCATTTTTCTTATGGTGACAGGTCAAGTCCGGTTAATTTCTGACATGTAATTTGAAAATAACGGTAGTGCGAAAAAATAAATGGAAAGTCCTTAAATGGATAAAACTCGCAATACGTGGTGCAATCCGATATTTATTTTTAAAGGAAATTTAGCATGGTATGCAACAAATTTTGGGCGATAATGCTCTTTCGAAGCCCACAATTTGTCATTGGATTGCGCAATTTAAACGTGTTGATATGAGCATCGATGATGATGTGCGACCAGAACCATCAAAAACCGTAACAACTACGGAAATGATCGATAAAATTAACGATATTGTTGTAAACGAATACATCTAGAATTCAGTAATATCGAAGGTCCTAGTAAGAGGAGTGCCGCAAATCTTAAATTGCAATCAACGACGTGAAAGAATGCGAACGCCAAGCGATAATTTGAAACAACTTAACGAAAACCAAGCTGATTTTTGCTTAGATTTGTTACGGTTGATGACTCCTGGCTTGACGACTATGTTCCTGAATAGAGACGACAATCTCAACAGTGAACACAACGAGGGAGCCCTCTCCCCCGAAGAAAGTCAAAGACTTATCCCATCTGCGAGTCTCGAGCGAAGGGCATGCTTTTAAGAGACTTTAATAGACTTTCGGGGTTTCCCTATTTTGAGGTTGAAAAAATGAGGGAAAAAGACATCCATATTCTTTGTTAGTAAACATTTGTTTTAAACGTACAATTAGTCGAAATTGTTGGAGAAAAAAGTATTGAAAGATACATAATAGCACGTATGTATGTATGTATCATGTAATTCTTTCTAAAAAGGTATACATATATTTTCATTATTGAGATACAAAAAATTATGTTATATGTATTTGCCGCTGTTTCTTTGAGTAGCTTACTATTTAATATTTTTTATCGTTAATTAAGCAACGCAAGTGTTGTGGAATAATTAATTTCTAGTTGATTTTCTTC
Organism: Chrysina gloriosa; assembly: GCA_038088585.1. NCBI lineage: Eukaryota > Metazoa > Arthropoda > Insecta > Coleoptera > Scarabaeidae > Chrysina > Chrysina gloriosa. The sequence goes on along the minus strand of CM076090.1, from coordinate 6,480,636 downwards.
AGCCCACTGAATCATTTCATTTAATGATGTTAGGGCTTGATCGGTTGAAATAGGTTGTTCTGTTGTACCGAATCTCAGAATCAGCAAAGATGAGCCCTCCGTCAGCGATGTGCAAGCTTAGTAAAGACAAACGTTTGAAAAATTATCTGCGCTATCCCTGTAAAAACAAAGATAGCTATATAAACGTATGTCAATCGACGCAACATATACTAATAAACGTACCGTCGAATTTGTCAATATAGGGAACAACGTACAAGACAATGACAACATTAGTACAAGTATCGGGATTCATAGATCATACTTTGAGACACTGACTAATTTAGTACATCCGGCTGTCATTTATGTTTTACTATGCTCGACGTTCTATTTCTATAAAAATATATATTTGTATTGTTTTTCTCTTCTGACAATTATTTCAAAATGTCTTAAATATCTGTGATCGAAATTGAAATTAATAACATAACCTAAAACGATGGAATCCGATTGCAAATATTTCTCGTTTGCCATTTCTCAAGCGCACGCGCGTTTTGTTTTGATTAAAAAGCACCGGAAATATGTCTCTGGTATGACCCAAAAGTCCTGATTTAATTCAGACGATGGTTTATTGATGACGTAGGGCTCATCTTTTATGATTCTGAGACAATCTGCTTCCTTTTCAAATTCTGAATGAAACTCGTCTTCATTTTTTGTTATCCAACACATGGTCTTTACTCCAGCTTTCCACGTCGGTTTCCTCACATACAACCTAAAATAGGAGCTGTTATTAAGTTACATATATATATCTGCATTTAGCGATTCTACTCACATTTAGTTCAATATGCTGCAAAAGATTTATACCCATTCTGCCTGCATTATGTGTTTCAACACCGAGTAATCTTAACCTTAATTTACCCAGTTAGATATTTTCCTCGTCATCTTCTTTCGTAGGGCATAATATTGTGCCAACATTTCTCTAGTTGACAGTTGGTTTCAAACTGTTCCGTACCATTATAAGATTTAAACTGTAATTTTGTAATGAGGCACTAATGTTTGCATCTTTTTCCAGGAGTTGTGTTAATCAGTTTCTCCGATAGAGAAGCTTGGTTATTCTTATTGCATTCTGATCCAAAGGTTGTATGAGAAGGGTAACATTGGGTAGCATGTAGATTATACTAACCAATCCGTCATTTAACTCCGTTTTCGGTGGATGATTGGGGGCGTTGTCTAATATTAATAAAGTTTTACTAGGTAAATTATTATCCTGTTGAAATTTCCTAATTTATCTGAGGAGAGAGAAACGTTAACAAAGTCTCAATGATTCTATAAATTTTACACTTACTTCGGGAACAAATACATCATGGAACTAGTTCTTAAATATTTGAGTTGTTATCCACGCCGTTTTGGAACTTTTATAATAAGTGGGACAATTGAAATTCCGAAACCATCTTGGGTTTTTAGATTTGCTTATCACCAAAGCCTTCAGTTTATGATTTGCTGTATTGCTTGCATTCGTGCACAATCTTTGCTTTGTAATTTTTCTGTCCAGTGCATTTTTTCTGTACTTGCAATGTAGGTCGTGTCCGGTGAAAGCTTCCCATAAAGACTCGATTCGTCAGCATTATATATGTGATCTGGCAATATGGCAAGCTCATCAATTTTATTCCTTAGTTTTTGTTTAAGCGGATCTACCAACTCTGGATGAGAAGATAGTTTTTCGCCCGATATTGTTAAAAGTCGTATTCCATAGCGTTTAAATCTATTCCACCAATCATTACTGACAGTAAATGAGGATGTTTCATCCAATTTTTTGTAGGACTTTGGCTTTTTCCTGTAACATAATTCCACTTACTAGAACATTTCATTCTCTTAATTTAGGAAACCATTTATATAAGGCGTTTTCCATCTTTGCCTAGGCAGACATTTTTAAAGTTTTCGTTTTACCTGGATTGGCAAATGTTTTTGTAACTCTCTCAGAGATCAATTGTTTTTCCTTCTTTATTCCCCATATACATACAAGACTTTGCTACTCCATAATTCTTCGCTAATCTACTAGTTACTGTGTTTCCTCTTTTTAAGCATTCAAGTATTTTTAGTTTTTCGTCCAATTTTAAATGTTTGCTTTGTGACATTTCAAATTAAAATTTCTAATAACAACCAATTTGACTAAAATACTTATTACATATGTATGTACTTACTTACGTTTATGTACGTATTATTTACATATAAGTAGTACATATAAGAATAAACATTAATACTAACACCAATCACTATTTTGCAACAAGTTTACATAAACTTATAAATCTGAATGGCACTATGGCTAACGTTATTCACTAAGTGTAATGTATACACCGAAAAACTCGAAGAAATATATTTAGGGAAAGTCCCGACATTAAACATGCGTTTTTATGATTATGTCTTGTTCATTGCATCGAGGCTTTTCAATGTTCGTTGTATTGCGACGTAATGTAAAATTTTGACCGTTCATTGAAGAGGGTAGATCATTCAAACGCGAGCTCACTAAATCGTGACTCTACTGTACCTCGATTGGTTCATAAGACAGTTCTCTTTCGTCACGACAACGCGCCTCTATCATACCAGCCAAGTTGCTCGCGAAAACTTGAATCAATTGAGATGGCTGGAAAGAGATTTCGGACGGATGACGAGCTTATTGTAGCAACGGAGCTGAGGATCTTAAGGACGATCACTACTAAAGTGGCATAATGGCACTTCAGCTTCGTTAGTACAAGTGCGTTAAAGTTGAATGGAATTATGATGAAAAGTAATTAAAAACTTACAGCTCTAACTTATTTGTCTCACTTCCCATCGAATCATCCTCATACAGGAATGTTCGAAAATTTGAACGCCCAAGTATATTTAGTAGCGTCTTTGTAAAAAATCGGAAATAAGATAACCCCATTGTTCTCAATGTGCCCGCTTCACACCCCTAATCTTCGAAACAGACGTATAAAGAAAAAAGAAAATTAAAATAAAAAGCTCTCACGAGTAAATATCTTTTCGCCTGTTCTTCGAGCGATCGCACCGTCATCGGAATGGTCTCCATCCAATCTCTTATGTCGTAAATGTGCTCGATGGAATTCGGTTTTTCGCTCAACTTCATCACCAAATTCCTGTACTCCTCCAATACCTGTCAGAACGATCGAATTTATCGGCCGGCGCTTCCCACTTCCCCGTTTCATCCGACCGTTACTTACGTTCTCGATGACCGTTTTCATCCGCTTGGCGAACTGATTTAAGAGCTTCGTGCAGATCTCCTGCCGCTTGTTGACCAGGAATTCGCGCAAATTACTGGTGAAGATGAGAAAGGGACCGATAACGATGCTCGTCGGCAAAGTCATCTCCAAGTTCCACTTCATCTTGTACTGGAACGATACTTCCTCTTTTATTTCGCCGGCGGAATTTTGATTTTCCTTGAAATGACTGGAAACGATGTGGTGCCGTGTTAGCGGTGAGTTTTAGAAGATTAATTGAGATTGTTGTTGTTTGGAACTTCTTTTAATGAAACAAGTACAAGTGCGAAAATTATCGCTTGTGAGTGGTTTTATATAAGGAAAATCGAACGGGACAAAAATGCATTAATATCATCTTAATAACTAGAGACCGGATTATATGTTCGAGATTTGACTAAAATATGTACATATATGTCCTATATATGAGCAAAGTATGTTAAAAATATTCCTAAAATGTTTAGAATATGTAAAATATGTTTCAAAAATATTTTCAACAAGGATTAGAAACAAACACTAAGAAAATTTAGACAGATTTTATTAAGCAGATACCTATCACTTACATTTCTACATTCAACATTACATTCCTTACTCTAAAAATAATTGACAATCAAATGTTTTTCAATATTATCGATAGTTAAATTATGTCTCCTATCCGTTAAGAGCGATTTGTACGTTGAAAAAGTTCGTTCGACGTCAACTGATGTGATTGGTGCATATTTTAAAACATTAACAACTTCCGGATATAAATCGGTTTCAACATCAAAATCGCCACGGAGAATTCGATTTGCTTGTCGCAACAAATTTAAATCCCTATTTCTTTTTAAAATATCATTAAATTCTTTATTTATTAATTGTCATATTTTTCCAGGAACTTTCTGAAGTTTTTCCTTAAATTCAATCACATGAAGAGACCGTTGTAACGGGAGTGATTCAGTTTCAAGAATAACAACACTTTTATGAACAAAATCATAATTTGATTTAATGAAGCGAAGTTCATGGTGCAGTGAATTATTTTCTAAAATTAATTTGCGCTTTGAAATTCCACCAATATTTTCCTCTTCAAAACTTAAAATAAGTTCTTTAATAGGGACAACATTTTCTGCATAAAAACTGGCAGCTTTCAACCATGTTCTCCATCTTGTGATTATTGGTTCCGATGGCAAAGGAGTATTAGGTATTTTTTCTCTGTAGCACTAAATCCTCAGAGGAGATTTTAGAAATATTCTCTTTACGTTACTAATTAAACTATTAACTATTTTTTCCGCCACTCTGTTTAAACCGTGTGCTACACACGTCACGTGAATTAAATTGGAATATAAAACTTTAAGTTGTTGACCAGCTTTGATCATGTATGACGCAACATCGGAAAGCGTGAGCACAATTTTATTAGTTGGAACAATCTCGGGAAGGAAAAAATTCATGAATTCATTAATAAACCTGACCATTGTCACATGATTAGTTTTCTTCAATTTCTTTTACACGAAATCAAGTAGGGTTTACCAGGAGTGTTGTTATTTAAACAACCTATTAATAAATTTTCCATATAGCGTTCACTGGTATCTGTGGTTGCATCTACTATAAAATATATAAAACTGTTATTTACAGTTTGCTTTATTTCATTAATTACGTCCTCATATACATTTGTAACATAATTTTTCCTTAAAGTACTTTCGTTATGTACAGTATTTCTGCAATGCTTTTGCAAAAATATTTTAAAATATGAGTTTTGTAACTTATAAAGTGAGATATTAGCAGAAAACAAAGCTTTGATTAATTCCGAATTAAGTACTTGTTTTCCACTCTGATTTTTTGAAGACAGACATTTCCACTAATTTTGACTGTCTCATTTTTTCTAACTTTCTTTTATACATCCCCTACCTAATTATCTTTAATCAGTCAGAACTCACGTTTATTCGTTTGATTTCCGATTTTTATTCTTAAAAACCCTAACAAAATAATCTTTGCTCTTCGGTATTGAACATGATATTTCGTTTAAAAGCAATTAACAATTTCATAGAAAAATGTGGAAACATAAATTTCTTGGAAAAAGCATTAATCCCTGTTTAAGTAATATTTATTTTATTATATTTAACGAAACATTGGTAATCGTACAATGTAAATTTCCCAGAAAATCGTCTACTATATTTCTTTTAAAAATAACGCGATTTTCAAACGGAAAAAATATGTCGAATAATTTCAAATATGTTAAAATATTCGAAATATGTGGAAAATGCCAAAATATTCTAAATATGTAAAATTCGATTAGTGCTAAACGATTTTATTTACCCTAATTGGTGTAGATCTTAAAGCGTTCAATTGTACCGTTGATAATTATCGATATGCAAAAAAGACATATAATCCGGTCTCTCTTAATGACTTACTCAACGTATGAATTCACGTCCATCTTGTACAGATCCAAATGGACATCGTACTCCTTCGCGTAAGCTTTCAGCGGTATAATCGCCTTCTCGTAGCCGATCAGGAGCATTTTCCGCAACCGACAGATGAATTCCTCGAGCAGCCCGACCGAAGATAGGCAAAGATCGGCCGGGAACTTCAAGTTCGTTAATAACTGAGGATGAACTTGCTTAATGGTGTGCGTCAGCGTTATTCCATTATCGAACAATGCCAATAGCGTCTTCTACAAAAGCGAGATTTGCGAACAGATTAGTTCCGGGTCACCGGATTGTATAATATCACTGCAAATATTATTGTACATAGATATTTACAGGGAATAGGTCCGGATCGGTGGAGTAGTAAGCGCCGTCTTCGCTCATTTGTAGCTGCAGGGCGAAGATCGTCGGTATGGAAGATTTGAACGACGAATTGATGAAGTCGAAACCCCAACGGAAATCATCTTCGCATTCCAAACAGCATTGACACGGCGATTCGACCAGTTGGGTAAATATCAATGCCGAGTTTTGCACCAATAACCGCAGGGCGGACTGTTAGAAGGGACAGATAATAACCGTGAGGATTTATATTAAAGTTTTGAGCGTTTGAAATGATGCGGGAGAAATAATTAAGGAGTTAGAATAATAGATCTTCATTACGGGGATGAAGATGTATCACCCGAATGCGACTTTTACGGGCATGTCAGCGAGATCGATGAGTACGCAATATTAACGGTCATTAATCAAGTGTGATTTGATCAGGTATGCCTGACTGGGTTCCCTTGCAACATTTAAGTCGCAGAAAATTAAGAGGAATTCCGAAACTTTACAGGGGGATACAGCCTGGAACATATATTCTCTGCTACAATGCATTGAGTTATATTGTAATCCGTTCTGGATACATTACTGGGTTACAATGATTATTGAAAGGTCTATTGAAAAATAATTAACACGTTAACACACGCTTAACCAACAGGTATTTAGGTATATAGAATCTTAGAAAAGTTATACAAAATTCAGATAACGAAATTCCTTAAATGTAAGGGATATTGAGTGAGGAATAAATACTTAATGATAATAGTTCTTGTAGGGGGCTCACTTGGGGTGTGTTCACTAAATCCAGTTGATCGTTGAGAATCTGTTCCGACATATTTAATTTCAATCAAGTATCTGTTTGTTGATATATGTACATTGCTTGTAAGACATTCAGCTTATGCCACTTGCTAGCCGTATGAAGTACTTTCAGATTATTTAAATAGCTCGTATGACCTGTATCCAATAGGCGCGTTGCTACATTTGAACTATTTTACTGTAACCTAAAACAACACAAGTTCCTCAAATCTAATTTTGAAGCTCCGTCCTATCTTATTATAAGATATGGTGCAGTTCCCACATTCCATTTTATAAATACCTGAACTACCCTGTTCTATATTCTATGCCTTCAGGTAAGATTCTAGGAAGAAAGAAAAAGAGCTGACAGAAAGAGAGGGGAAAAGAATGGATCAAATACAAAACAAAAATGACTGCAAATAGAAAGGTAAAGTGGACGAAACCTCAGCTTCGGCCAACGTTGTGAGGTGTAAGGCTTACGACAAAGTAGAACAAGAAGTGTGTTGGAGAATGAATCGTGACGAAATCATGAAAAGGAGCTGTACAAGAAAATAGAAAAGCACCTTAAATGATTGGACAGATGATTAGTCTGGGAAAACAGCGGTAATTACGACATAAGTTACGACAGCCTGCATATTGTAGTATAGTAATACTCAAATGGTTAACATTAGAAAATTTATCATTTATCACAATTCAATATATCAAAATTCACAGTAAATGTTGGGGTTATGGATGTTTATGTTCAAATGACATTCGGTTTATTTTTGGGTTCTATTTATACTTTTTCGATACCACGCACACCACCTTTTAAGCATTTTATTACCCTACGGGTGTTAGCTTCTTATTTTAACTCCAGTCAGATATATTTAATGGGAGAAGAAAGTGTAACTAAAAATAAAATTATTAATTATTATAAAAAGCGTCGATTAAAAGATAAAAAACATTGTAACCTGAATGGTTACATATACATTCAACACTTTCACATCACATGAATTCCACTGATAACCACTGGATATAAATAACCAAGGATACATGGACATTAACAATACAGGTTTCTATAACAACTTTACGCCTTGCATGAACTGAAGACATGGTGAATTAAAACTTTTCGTTACGTGGACAACGGAGAAATAATGTAGTGTAGTCCTGGTTTGTTTGGTTGACGACGAAAAAAATTGACAAGATAGATAAGTAAAAAAAAAGTTTGAAAATATATTTTGGATCAAAAAGGCTTTAAAGGAAGTACCAGCGAATAACAAAATCTCACCACACCGGAGAAGAAAGAATTTTAAAAAGGGAAGAATCCATAGAAAATAGAGCCACACCGAAAAAGGAAGTTAAGAGAGGGAAGAATCCATAGAAAATAGAGCTGCATCGAGAAAAGAAGTTAAGAGAGGAGACATAGGAAGAACCATCATCGAATAAAAGAAATTACACTCACACATACACAACACTACACTACACATTATCTTGATTTTATGTTAAATATTTCTCAAAATTTATAAATATAATTTGTTATAATTTATGCTTTTTGTATCATTAATTAAGAGCTAGGCCGGTGCAATTTTGTTTAAGAAATTAACTAAATTCTCAGTACAATATGCACATATACACTACTCGCATACAGCTTACTGACTAGAGTGACGAGTCGGCGATGCTGTTGTAACTTATTTCGTAATTGTACGCTGTTACCGTTGTTTGCCCAGACGACAGATTATAGACTTTTACGCTTATGTTACAACCGAGCCTGCTAAAATGAAAGAACAATTAATCGTGTGTAGGGAGTCGTCTGTCCTCATGTTTACTACGATTATATACTTGCAGGTGGGTAGCACGATTCTACGAAGAGAGAAAAGGAACTGGCAGAAAGAAGGGGGAAAAGAAGGGATGAAATATAAAAAGAAATGGCCGCCAATAGAAACGAGTAGAAAAGTGTTTAGAAACTCAGTTTTCGCCGACGCTATGAGACATCAGACTTACGACAAAGTAGAAGAACAAATACGTTAGAGAAAGAAATGTGACGAAAACCGGTTAGGCAAGAAAATAGGAAAGCACCTTCAGTGATTGGCAGATGATGGACTTTTACACTTATATTACAACTGAGTCTATTGAAATGAAAGAACAACAAATCGTGTGCAGGTAGTCGTCTGTCTGGTTCTTTTCCATGATTCTATGCCTGCAGGTAAATAGCACGATTCTGGGAAGAGAGGAAAGCAACTGGCAGAAAGAAGAGGGAAAAGAATGGATAAAATGCAAAAAAAATGACTGCAAATAGGCAGGATGGGGAAAGTGGACAAAAGCCGAGATTCGGCCGACGTTGTGAGGTAAACGACGAAGAAGAACAAGAAGTGCGACAAAAGCAAAAACAAAAGAAAAGCTATCGGTTGGACAAGAAAATAGCATGGAAGAGAAAAATTGGACAAAATCGAAATTCATGACAAGTGATTGCGAAGCAAGTGTATTTAGAAATATAATGTACAATACTGATTCTAATGCTAAGGCAAATATGAATGTATAATAGTCCGACACTCGATTAAATAAAATAAATGAATAAAAGCTTTCTGCAAGATGGGTGCCGCATTTGCTCAATTTGGAGCAAAAAACGCATTTGATCTCAAACCTCAGTCGATTGTATTGAAGTGTCCAAAGGGTTTCAAGAAACGGTTCGTGCCCACGGGTGAGACCAAGATCTAGCATTACACACCAGAAATAAAAATGCAATTAAGACAGTGGATTGCACGCGGTGCATCGGTTCCGAAGAAGGCAAAGCCCATTCGTTCGGCTGGAAAGGTGATGGCACCGGTTTCTTTTTTGTGGGGAATTTTGCTAATTGGTTGCCTTGAAAAAGGCAAAACTATTACTGGCCAATATTGCACAACAGTTTTGGACAAATTGGAAACAGCAATTCAGGAAAAACACCCGGGAATGGTTGAGATGAGAATGTTGTTTCACCACGACAATGCGTCCCCTCATTCAAGTGCAATCGTTCAGCGATAATGAAAGAATTGAAGTTCGAAATTCTTTCGCATCCGACTTCCACCTGTTCCAGAAACTCAAAACATTTCTTCGTGGAAAGAGATTTTGATCGAATGAGGTATTCATAGAGACTGTAAACGATTATTTTGGGAATCTCGAAGAAATCAACTTCCGAGAGGGAATCAAGAAGCTAGAGAAATGTTGGTCCAAGTGTGTTAAGCTTCGAGGAGATTATCTTGAAAAATAGAATATAACTTGAAGGCGTATTATTTAGTTTTCATTGTCATTCTGGAAACTTTTCAATCTCCCCTCGTATATGTATGTATATACATATATATTACCTGCACTGAATTAGAGATATTGAGTTTTAGAAACTCTTTTTACAGCAGGATAAGGGACTATGTCATACGGCAAAAAGGACAAACTAGCTAAAAGCAGTAAGATGATATAAAGCGACACCAAAGGTTGGGGAAAATCCGGGTATATATCCGATACCATTCCTGTGATTTGAAAAGAGAATTAAAGAAACTTTCCCCAGCTCGAACAAATGTTGAACATCTAGAAATTTCTTTAGTAAATATTTGGACAAAGTTACATCAATTGGTCATAATTAATTATATTGTTTCCACGCAGAAACCAGTTCAATCCCCTCGTAAAGCATACATATGATGATGTAATTTCATCGAGGATGTATCCATATTCAGTGTACCTATATTGCACTAGCTACTATTCGATTTACTGTAGGAATCATAATCATAATGATACTTGTAATTAATTCAGAGCTAATTTACCTGCATGTGAAATTTAACCAATTCCATGAAGCGCATCAGCTTCGCATTGTCGTAGATCTCATGTTTCCGCTCGTTAATATTGAACCAGCCTTTACCGAGATCACCGAGGCACATCCTGATATTGAACGCAATAGTGTCCAGCCAGACCGTTTTCAGATGCTTAATCAACTATAAACAGCAGATACGTGAGGATGACAAAATCGTATAGCGTACGTGGGCATCAAGAGAATTATCTCCGAATGGCGGCGACCGCTTTATTTACAATCATCCAGACGAAAAGATCGATTCACGTGCGTTCGCTTTGTAATGCATATATTCAGGTGTGATAGGATTAAGCCAACTGGTGTACGTGCATCGGATTTAATGGAATGACCTCTTTACATACATAGATGTACACGTATGTGACGTAAACGTTTTGCTTTACGTGCACGTCGAATGGATTGCTTAATTTCGAATTTTGTGCAAAAAAGGGTTTAGATCGAGAAAACGAATTTGGCTTACGTTATTGGTGGTCTGCGTTTGGATCTCTTGGAATTCGGCGAGGGTGACGTTCTTCCCATAACTGGTGGTAAAGAGGGACATTTGGGCGATCTTCTGACATTCTCTGATTACGAATGAAATCGCGCGATGCGTATGAGGCACCACGTAGATGTTCATCCACTTGAAATATTTCATAGTGCCTTCGAAATTATCCATTCCGGTGGAGACTCGACCTGAACGTATGAAAATTTTAAAGATCTCCAGCCAGATTCCTACTTATAAAAGTTTCTTCAATAAAACACTTTTTCTTCGATAAGTTGATATTTGGTAAATGGCAATAATTTTGCAATTTGACAATAACAGGTACATCATTCAGTTTGTGGTTATATTTACAATTCAATAAAATGAATTCAATTTCATTTGAAATTCGCATAAAAATAATTCAAATCCAAACGGTCGATCTGTAAAAACATTTTGTAAAATTCTGGATGTTTCTAAAATAAATCACTAGACGTTACTCGATACGATGGATTTGACACCTGTCAAGTTGAGGCAATGTCAGAACTGATATTTACCCGCGGTTTTCGTAGTTTAAACCCTTTCTAGGCGTAGGATCAGGAAAAAATTGTAGTTCAAAACATAACCATCGCTATTATATTCATGTATTTCCTACATAATTAGAATAAATTGCCTATTTATAAGGAAGTCGATAAAATAGATCACTAGACGTTACTCGATACGATGGATTTGACACCTGTCAAGTTGAGGCATGTCAGAACTGATATTTACCCGCGGTTTTCGTAGTTTAAACCCTTTCTAGGCGTAGGATCAGGAAAAAATTGTAGTTCAAAACATAACCATCGCTATTATATTCATGTATTTCCTACATAATTAGAATAAAATGCCTATTTATAAGGAAGTCGATAAAATAGATCACTAGACGTTATTCGATACGATGGATTTGACACCTGTCAATTTGAAGCAATGTCAGAACTGATATCTAAGCTCCCTTTTCGTAGTTTAAACCCTTTTTAGGCATAGTATCAATAAAATATTGTTGTTAAAAACATAACCATCGCTATTATATTCGTTTATTTCCTACAGAATTAGGATAAATTGGTTATTTATAAGGATGCCGATAAAATAGATCACTACACGTTGTTCGAAACGATGGATTCGACACCTGTCAAGTTCAGGCAATGGCAGAACTGATATTGAAGCTCGTTATAGTCGTCTATCAGAATTCAGTAGAAAATTTTGAGTCAACTCGGTCGGTATATAACGTACCAAACGCACTCGTTCGCAAGAAAATGTTGCTGCTCTGAGCAGTACTATATTTAATGTATAATGCCCAAGACCAACACCACACAACGAACACTGTACAACACCAGAGCCCTGCACAATGAACATCACACAATGAACGCGCTAGTGATTCTTAATTTCCGCAGTTTTCCACTGAGGATGGCAACTTAGTTGAAAGAAGAAAGATGTGGTAAGGATAATTTTATTTATTTATATATTATTTTGACCACAGTCTCCTTATTCTTATTTGTCTGAGCGATAGTGTTAAGGAGGACCCACATTTTTCCAGCTCCACGCCGTTCTCAACAATTGGGCTTCACCGCGAGCACAACATGGCGTATATTACGCAAGGATTGGGCTCTAAAGCCTTGTAAAGTCCAGCTGGTACAAGAATTGTCAAAAATTTGCTGATTTCATCCTTGAATAAGGTGCTGTATTTTCAGATGAAATCACATTTTTCGACGAAGTTCGATTTTATTTGAATAACCACGTTAACAAACACAATTGTCGCGTCTGGACTTGTGAAAATCCAAGGACAATTGTTGAGCAACCATTACATTTGTTTCGTGTCACTATTTGGGGTGCTTTTTGGACTGAGGATGTCATTTGACCGTATTTCTTTAGAAAATGAGGCTGATTCTACCATTACGACCAATGGAAATATGACGGCCTATTTTGAGATGATTTGGTTGTCGACGACTTATCGTTTTAACATGACGAAGCAAATTGTCACACAGCTCAAGAGACGGTCGATTTATTGAAAATCAAACTTGGTGGACGTTTGACTTCGCGTAGAGGTGATGTCAATTGGCCACCAAGATCATGCGATCTAGCACCGTTAGATTATATTTTCTACGTGAAAGATGAAGTTTATAAGAAAAATCTAACAACAATTGCAGAGCTCAAAACCAACATCGAGAGCGTAATTCGTGAGATGGAGCCACGATTATGCACAAATATGATTCAAAATGTTGGCAAAAGAATCAATGCCTACCAAAGCAGTCATGATGAACATTTGTCGGATATTATTTTTCATTCATAAATTGTAGCGTCTCTAGAACCTACCTCAATTAAAATATTCCGATCTTCCGAAATGGAGGGGAACCTGTATGGGAAATTAATTCCTTCTAGAAAAATAAGAGAAACTTGTACAAAATAGTCAGATGTTTACCGACCAATGAAGGTGACGGGATAAGATGTATTCGATCAGCGATGGAAATATTGTCTCGTCAGGGAGAGCACGCAGAAGCCGGAGACAAGAGAAGCGCGACGCGTGCTCATATCAGTGTTTTTCTAACACCATTCGTGACACGATAAAAATATAAGTAGTGTGAAATATATAATCAATTGGAAGTGTTAGACATTAAATCGACTACTTATTAAATGAACGAAAACAAGATGATTTTTGACATTAAAAGGACAACCATCAATAATACGGCAGCAACAGCGACGATAAAGAAGAAACGGACGTCAGGATGCAGTTGATTTTTCACTGGTAAGATGATGAAGTAATCTCTATGCGTTCAGCAGGCGAGATGAGAACTGATATAAATGTGTATAATTCGAGGGCGAAACCGACGAACATTTCCTACTTCCTAATCAGAAACGAACCGGAAGGCAAATCCCAAAATTCAAAGGAAATTAGACGGAGAACGCGAAGAACATACCGAATCTAACACCCGCATTTCTAATACCATCGTAATAAATACACATTCTTTTACCTTTTTCCGGTACTACCCGCGTCTCCCTTTGCGGTATCTTCAAGAAACTGTAGATAAACGGTTGTCTCCTCGCTCTATCTCTGTACTCCATCTCGCCCAAAGCCCGCTTATGATTCAATCTAACTTGGCCTTCCAGCTGCAATTTGCACAGTTTAAATTTTGAAATTTAATCGGAATTCGAGTGACACGCTTACTTCCGCCAACAAATCCACTTCTTTCACCCTCTTCTCCCTCGTGGTCAATTTGAGCATCTTGGACCAGGTAGCATCGTCGACGTCGTAAGTTCCGGTTAGGGTCATGCAATCCAGATAAAACTCGTATCTAAAAGAAAGTTTAGCGCTGCTATTATATCAATGATAAAATAAAGAAATGGAACTGGAGAACAAGAATAGAAGCTCGAAGTTATTATATAAGAAAATCGATGAGCCGAATATAGTTTATAAAGGGAAAATAAGTGAATGATGAACAAGGAGGGAAGAATAGCAGAAAATGGACAACAATACATTAAAAATCTGGAAGGAACATTTTAAACACTTATTAACAGACCAGGAAAAGCAAGATATAGACGTAAATGCAGAAGAAAGGAACGCTGAGTATAGGAGAGGGAGGGGGAGATTGTAGCGTACGCAGACGACTTTGTGCTGATTACAAAAAAAAAAATAGAAAAATGATGATCGAAATGCTTGAGTAGACGAGAAATTGAAGAAAAGAATAACTCAATTAGGGGAATATGTTTTTGACGAGGTCAATAGCTTTAAATATCTGGGAGTGATGATAGCCAGTGATAGCGGAAGAGATGCAGAAATTGATTGTAAACTTTTACAAGCAATTGGGGATGACATGGTTGGAAGGATCAAAGAACAGAGAGGAAAGTGGCTAAGTTGCGTATGGAGAGCAGAGTCAAGGTCAGTTATATACGAAGTATTAGAATGGAAACGGAGCGGAGGAAGACGGCCGATAAGTACGTGGCTACAAGAAGTGGGGACAAGAAGAAAAGGCCCGGAATCAACGACTGAAGAACAAAAACGAACAACCGAAAAGTATGGAAAGGAATTTGTAAGCAAATATAATCAGGAGGAGGGTTGATCTTCCCAACACTTAACTGATCTATAGAACCTTAGGGTGGCTTAATCCTTAAAGGAGAGTCTTGCCATAATAATAATCATATTTATGTTAAAACTAGCTAGCTTGAAGAAGGAAAATAGGTGTAAAATCAATTTGATTCAATTGACCCAGGAGAGATCTCTTCTTCGACCAACGGTATCCATGATAATGGATGTGGATTCCCATAAAAACTATTTTCGACATTCCTCGAAGACATTACGACTATAGACAGCAAAACATCCACACCAACAAGTGACAGAACTCAAAGAAATCTACAAAACCCCAAAAAGGTGGTTAATGGTGATTGCAACGACTGTGATGTTACTGACACCACATAACATCATGAAATTCCTCACCACACACAATTACTTAATTAAACCCGGTGACACATGTTTCGCTAGCAAAGAGACAAACATCTTCAAACCGTACCTTACCTGTAACTGGATTTAACTAAATAATTACCGAACAGTTTCCAGATCTGATATAGTGCTATCAAAAAGGTGACCATTGTACAAAAAATTCACATCACCTTATAGTGCTTTCAGTCTTATTCCTCCAGTCTACTGCGGCTTTTATCCGATTCGCAAACACCATGGGATCTTCAGCTTTGAACATCAGATAGATCCTGGGTACCTCGAAAGTCCGTTGCAGGCCGTCCAACGTCAAAACTTTATACATCTTCTTGTTATGGAGATAATCGAGCACGGCGACGTTAGTCCAAACGTATAAGTAATTTAAGGGTTCGATGGGGTTGGTGGGAACTATGGTCTTTTCCGAAACGGGAATGTAGGCTTCGCCCGGAATCGGATGGCTGATACCATCGATGATACCGTGCTCTATCCAACCATCGGGAGTTCTAGAAGTAGATTGAGGAAGAGCTGGAGGATGTATTTTGGGGGAAATATTAAAGGGTATTTTGACAAGGAGGAAAACGTCGATTACTTCACTATTGTTCCAAAAGTAAATATTTCGGAAAATTGAAAACGATCCGAAATCAAATATCACATCGATTTGGACACAAACTGTTGTCATCCTTGATTAGGAAAGTGTAAAAGGAGGTAAGTGTAACTCGTGAACTTACCACAACTTTTTCGTTTCATTGTGTATAGTGTATTTTTACAATCGTAATTGATGTATTATGGATGTAGGAACTGTGAAGGTGGTGCAGAAGTATTTTCATTTCTTCCTTTTGCATTGATAAAGTGCTAAGTATATAAAATAAATAAAATTACCCTTGCCACACCGTTCGGAAAAAATCCAGATAGGTATTTCGGCAACCAAGTTGCCATCCTCAGTGGATTACTGGGGAAAAAACGGAGTGTTTTGGTGTTTCGGGCCCACATATCCAAAGCTCTAATATTTTTCAATTAATGCGATCAGATGTGCACTTTTCGTATTTTCAAAATGGCGTTAGCAAACTTCTGAGCTATTTCGAGGTTATTCGACGGACTTGGAAGCGGCAGAGAGGCTCGCCAAAAATACGAATTGTTCTACAACGACAACTTCTATTATCTTCGAGAACTCTGATAGTAAATTTCAAGAGCGTATTGCTGACACAAACAGAACAGAAGTCAACATATGTCCGGAAATGGGTAATTTTGTTACAGAATATTTAACAAAAAATTAAGATTTTTGCAGAAACAGCAACTCAAGAACAAAATAAGCTTATAACAACTGTTGAGAATGACGAGCGTCAACAATTAGACATTCTGACAACGTTATTTCTCTTTTAGCACGTTCACTGCCAAAGTTAAAATCATCGACTTCTGACTTTCTTCTTCTTCGGCTTCTGGTCAATGACACATCGTGTGTGTGTGATGGACGGCAAAAATGTTAAGTAATTGCTTTTGTAAATAGATATCATTTCTTATCACTATTTTTTTGTACGAGCCTCTTTGTACATGTACAAAGATCGGGAAAAAATCTCTGTACGAGAAATTTTTAGTTTGTAAAGCATAATAATGGTAACTGAACTACCCAAAAAATTCTTGTAGAATGTACAAAGACGCCAAAAAATCTTTGTTCGAAGCCAAGAATTTTTGTCTCGTACAAAAAAAAAAAACAGTGTTCTTATTACAACTTTTAATGCTGCTGATGCTTATAAGCGTCCATGTCGCATGTGTGCAGGTTCTCGTTCCCGTTTGGTAATCGTCGACTGCTTCCTGCATCATTTCCTTCGGGTACCAACAGTTTCAATGTTTCCACTCCTGGGAGAAAGGAAGAGTCGAAGCAGTGGATTGTAAAGGCCGAACCTGCTCCAAAGAGGGTGAAGACAATTTCCTCGGCCATCAATAGCGACTGTTTTCTAGGATAGTCATGGCATTGTGTTCATCGACCAGGGGAAAAATAATAACGGAAAAGTGTTACCCCTCATTACTTGGCCAGCTGAAGACAGAAATTGCAAGAAAACGGCCACGTTTGAACAAGAAAAGAGTGTTGTTATGGAACATCCTCATCCTCAAGAAAATCTCTGTCCTTTGAGTCAAACTTTGAACTTAAGAAAAAGAAAATAGTCGCTCGGAGTTAGATGCGGTGAATACAGAATTCGAACTGATACTCATGAATCCAGAAGTCTGAGAGTTTCTTAAGTTCAAAGAATGACGATTAAGTGTATCAATTTAAAAGGAGACTAGGTCAAAGCATAAAATTGTGTTTTGACCGCAAAAGAAATTGTTTCCGCGTTAGGCTCAAAACTTTTCAGCCCATTCTCGTACTATTTGTTTAGGTCAATGACGCATTTTCTGTCTGCACGGAAATGCACACCAAATTCGCTGGGATACAAATAGGACGTCGCGAGCTTTTAGTTTTCAAACCGCAAAAGTGTAGAAAACCTCACGAGAAAACAGCAATAAATTTTCCGATATAGTCGAGCTTATTTTAAATCTTAATTGCTCTTACAGATCTTGTTCTCCTTTTTCTTTCAACGAAAATGTTGTATTTAGAAAGCGAAGAAACTTCTGCGCCACCCTGACATTTTGGAATATTTTTCCCATTTTTCTTTATAAAAAAAAACCACCTATACTAACCTACTATCGAATTCCTCGTCATCGAATAACTCCAAAGATAAATAATTTATTTTCGGAAACAGCCCGAACTTGTCTAAAATGGGTTGCTCCATCAGCACTTCGGTCGGTACGATGTGCTTCGGTTTAATCCCAAGCCGCTCTAGACATTCTTTAATGGTACGTTGCTGTTACGACATAAAAAAGTCAAATTAAACGGTAAAGGACTCTCCAATTGACACCGATAGAATTCCCATTTTACCTGATATTGCCTCCGTCGCCTTTCAATAGCTACATTCCTCGGTAGAGTGAATGGCGGGACCACGTGTTGCATCTGAACTTTCGGCTCGAAAGTATCGACTGGAAAGCACTGAAAGAAGAAACCTTCGTAAAGTGTACGTCGGAAAATAGAATGAGTGAAGTACGTTCTTGAGATCAATTAGTAGACATGTGAGATCGATGTTTAATATTTTGAATGGTTCGGGAATGGATGAAGTCATCCATTTCTCATTAATATTAATGCGTTTTCCATGAATTTGTATTATTCCAGCTGATGCAATTTGAATCGGGTTAATTATACACGTATAGGTTGAAACAAAATCAATCAAATCTGTAAATAATGAAAAAGAATCAACAATCGGGTACGTCAACCTTATTTTTTAAATGCCCAAGTTTTTCCAAAAAAAAAAGAAAAAAAGTCATTATTGTCGCAGGCATAACGTCTTCTCCTTTTTTAAATAGCGCCATTTGGAGCAAAACGTCTTTCTGTAGACAAAACGATAATTTCTGAGATAGATTACATAACAAAATTTTTGAGAAAAAATATTTTGCGTATTATTCAATTCAAGAATCAAAGTTTAGCTAAAAAGTCAAAAGTTACAAACAAGTTTAAAAGATATTCAAATTAAATGCTCAAACTGCATATCATTTAGGCGTTGAGAATGATCAAGGCGATGTTCAAATTCGTTTATGGCATTATTTAATACTTGGGCAGTTACTAACCCGATTTTCTCGGTTTTTCTAATCTTAAAATCCTCAATATTTTTAGGTCGGTTTAGAATCACTTTGGATTTGAGATAACCCTACAAGAAGAAATCGGGTGGGGTTAGAGATCGGAAGATCTTGCTGGTCATTCAATTGCTCCTCGCCTACCAATCAATTTGTTTGGAAAAATTGTTCTAAGATAATTACGAACAGCTAGAGAATAATGTGGCGGTGCACCATCGTGCTGGAACCATAAGGTGTTATGCGTCAAGAGGGGATGTTCTGCATTTGCATGGGGAGCAACAATTGCGGGTATTATATTTCGCTGCAGTAATAGCAAATAATTTTCACCAGTTAATGCACCTTCGATTAAAAAAACACCTATTACTGAATTACCGACAATTCCCGCCCATACGTTCATTTTTTGTCAGAATCGTGTGTGTCCTTCTATCATTCAGTGTGGAATTTTAGGTGCCCAGTAACTACAGTTTGCCTTCTAACAGATCCGTTTAGTCAGAAGGTAGAAGGTGTCCGATGGTTTTTCTTTTTCACTATTTACAGATTATATCGATTCCTTCCCAATCCAATCAGTAAATAAAAGCATCTTAGTAAAGTGTATTTTTTGTATGTGTAATTTAAAATATTAGCGCTCTTATAGCCTAAAGAAGTACAGCGATACAATATACCCAACATTAAGCCTATACATTTACATATTCAATAGGAGAAGGAGGTACATGTTGAAACTCCATTATAAGAGATAAAGACACGTAAAATGTTAAAATATTTATTATAATTATTTATTGTAAAATATTTAAAAATATTTATTGTAAAAAACGACAACAATATTGTTTCGCTATACTACAGCTTCATGATGTGGATGAATGATGCATAGATAAAGTATATAGAGCTAGGCCTCTCATCGAGCAGATATTCTCGTTGTCAAATGCGCCAATACAATTCCGTGACCAGACTGTTAACTAGAACTAAAACCCGCGAACTATGAAATACACAAATTCTATTGACATAATTAAATATAAAAAATCATAAAAAGCATTTAAAAATATCTGTTGAAAATTATGACTACTACAAAAGAAGAAGATATTTGCAATATATTTTGCAGATATTTTTATTAGTTTGCGTTTCACATTATTTTGTGCTATTAATTTAGAAATTGCTAACGAATTTAACATAACATGTTTCGAAAAAATATATCTATATCGGCCATTTGGTCGAAATTAGGTGTTTGGTTTATACTCTAATTCCGAAATGAAAGTGGTTTGTTATGAAGATGTAGAAGTTGTTAATTGTTGTGTACACGTGGAACAATCATCCTCAAAGTGCATATCACATACTCTGTATTTTGCTCGTTTGGTAAGATCTATGTCGATCAAATCTCTTCTTCCTATAGCAATACACCAGTTTCTGCGACGCCGAAAGTAAACAATTAATATTTTATAATATCTACATAAGATCCTGCTCTAATATTTCAATAAACAATCTATAACTGATTGCAAAAACTGTGGTGTAGTATAAATGATATCAAACTGTGTGGTGCGAAGCGTACCGATATAGTGAGTGGTTAATCAATAACCTTAAGAACAAAATGTAACCTTTATGCCAAATATACTTACCTCTTGGTTTTCTCGGAATTGTATGCAACATTGCATTTTTCGATGAATTTTTTGCACGTTGAAACACAACAAAATACCATATTTCTCATCTCAGCACAGGTTCGTTTACAATATACTTATCAATACGATCGATACCAATGAAATAATCAATAATGGAGGACGCTATAAAGTTGTCACATGAACTTAATAAAATAAATAAATTGGCGCGAATTTTAAAATTGGAAAACTAGCGCCATAGGTGGTGAGACTTTACACTATTCAGCAAGAACTGAATAGTGCGTAATAGATACCAGCCCATTGAATGATGGCTTAGAACAGGCATGGACAACCTTTTTTGTAGAAGTTTTATGCTGCGAGTAATCTTGAAAAATATACATTTTTGTGGTATCCTTATGATTCATTATGAATTAAGTTTAGACGGGCCGTGTTAATATGCAACGAAAGAATTCAGTAGCGGGCCGGGCAAATCCTACTCGAGGTCGCATGTGGCCCGCGGGCCGGAGGTTGCCCATCTATAGCTTAGAATCTAAAGTTTCTGCCTTTGTATTGAACGTGTAAAATTTTTAAATGAATGTTAAATTTATGATTATTTTCTAAACAATGATTAGCAAAAGTCGAATCTGTTCTTCTAACTTTAAATTCTAAGCCATCAATCATCCACCTGATGAAGCCATAGTATAGCGAAAGAATATTGCTGTGGTTTTTTTACAATAAATATTTGAAACTTTAAACATTTTACGTGCCTTTATCTCCCATAACTTTTACATTCAAAAATCTGAAATCTGTTTCCTCTCCACGTCCTAAATTAAATTCGTACTTACAATCGACTTTTCCTCCTCGTAACACATCCATCTTTCGGCCGGTGCCAGGAAATTTTTCTTTTCGGGCGTCCCCAACTGTTTAATTATCGGTGCGTGATGCTCCGTCTTCACCTGCCACAACAATTTGGTCCTCTTGAACGTGCCGTTCTGGATTTTCGTCTTTATATTACATTCCAAATCGGTTATGGCTTCGCTGTAATATCCCCTCCTGTTCACTTTACTCTCGTCCGGATTCGGATTCATCTTCGTTTATGTTTCAATTATTTGTCGAAATATAGTTTTCCTGTGACCAAAACGTCACGTCTATTTGATGTGACGTTTAGTTTTCAGACGAAACGAATCAATCGGGCAAAACATCTGCTAGCGTTCACATGTACCACCAATGGTGATGGGCATTCAATCCTCGCTCTTGCGAATATTCGATCATTTCAGTAACTATGGAGGTTCGTATATTATTTGAATTCGTACAATCTTGAAAATCTTGATTGGTCTTGAAAGTGTTGATAGGTCTCGAATGGTTCTGAAAGTCTTGAAAAGTCTTTAAAGGCATCGAATTCATCTTCACTTCTTGGATTCTGTAATACTTTGTTCATTTGTTCGCCATATTCTGTGAATAGGGAATAAGCTATTGAATAATTTAACGCAGCATGATGAAGGAAAGCATCTTCATTATCGCTTGTGCAAAAACAGAATTTTGCTGACGGTGCTATCTTTCAATCTACTTCTCCTCTTGCTAATAACGGTGCCTGTGGTAGAAAATACTCTTTCCTACGAAACTGAAGTTGCTGGTGCATACAAAACCTCTTTCGTTAATTTGGAGAGGAACGGATATTTGATGTAATTAGCTTTACAATATTCTAAAGGATCGTTGCCTCTTTTAAGATACGCGCCCGAAATGTACAGTTCTACTTTGTTCATAGATCTTGAATTCTTTGTATTCAAATAGTTTTCAATAAATACATCATTGTCAAAAGAAGACCCGAATAACTGTGATCCGCTTCATGCGACTCGTTATTGGCCGTGACTGATGTGTTCGTGTGCTTCTCAATTAAATTCGTTACCTTATCTGTCAGTAACTTCTTTGCATTCGCAGCATTTTCTTTGAGTGCAAATCCTAACATTTTGAATCGAGGATCAATAACCGTTCCTAGCTACAGTGTTATTCGCCTGTGAATAACTCTGATCTCGACAATTTTGGCTCGAATCAGCAACTCTGGTTCCTGGTGTTAACTCCGTCCCAGTAAACATTTTCTAAATTTCGCTGATAGTTTAAGTTGGCAGTTCCGGCAATAGTAGACATTCTCAACAATTTCTAAGCACAGTGCATGCGAATATGTTCACTATTGCCGGAGATGCCAACTTAAACTATCCGCGAAATTTAAAAATATTTCCTGGGATGTATTTAGTTTTCCCTTCATTGATTCGCAAGCGAGGTTTCTTTGCAGGTTCCTCTGGCCGGTTAAACACATTTAAAAGTTCAGGTTTACTTCTCGTTATTAACACAAGATCGTCAACATATGCTACACATTGACTTTTTGTGAATGTATTGTTCCTCCTGTGCGAATTTTGCTCTTTCTACAGATTTGTTCCAAGACTAAATTAAACAAAACTCAATGGGTAGTTCACAGAAAAATTATGGTGATCCTTGAAAAGCTTATAAATTTGTTCATATTTATTACAAAGCCAACGTTTCTTCCAATTTTGTTTTTGTTAAATACTACATTTGGTTAGTATTAATAGAATATACAAATTTGCGTACCCCAGCCTAGAATCAATTGAAGAATTGATATTAACCTATAAGGCTAGTCCTAGATTTCAATATTAGCGAGCCATGCTTAGTTCCAGGCATGTCGTATAGATGGCAGGCGTAGAATTCTACCCCCACCTCGAGAGCTGGCGTAGAAACATGATGGTTCTATGACGCCATCAGCATAGAAGACATATAAAAAAGGTCAACTGTCAGACTCAAAGTTTGTTCTATCGTTTTTTGCACATAATTAACAAATTTTACTTTTAAGCCAAGATGTCTTATATGCTCGCGCATTTACACAACGGCTGGCAAGTCGATCAAGCAATTTTGTCGGAGGAAGATCGCGTAGTAGTAGGTACCTAACATAACCTTCAAAATCAATATTTACAAACTTTCTCCATTCTCATTGTAGGTGATCCGTTTCGGCCACGATTGGGACCCTTCATGTATGAAAATGGACGAAGTGGTGTATTCGATCGCCGAAAAAGTCAAAAACTTCGCAGTTATATATTTGGTGGACATAACAGAAGTACCCGATTTCAATAAAATGTAAGGTGACTAAGATACGCGGGTATTTTCTAACGTTCTCTAACATTTTTCAGGTATGAACTGTACGATCCTTGCACCGTTATGTTTTTCTTTAGAAATAAACATATAATGATCGATTTGGGGACCGGTAATAACAATAAAATCAACTGGCCGTTAGAGGATAAGCAAGAAATGATCGATATAATCGAAACGGTTTACAGGGGAGCTAGGAAAGGTAGGGGTCTGGTGGTGTCCCCAAAGGATTATTCCACAAAGTATCGATATTAAGATGTGTTTTTATATTTTAGTTTTATGAAAAGGTGTGATATTTGATGTAATTTTCGCAATTAAGGATAATAAATGTATTTGTAATTGGTTGTTGTATTTACATTTTTCTAACAAATAAATTTCAGAAATATAAGTTTCGTTCTACTATGATAATTGGAAAACTTGCCACTCTCACCATCCGCATACGCTTTTCATCGGATATCGATCATCAGTACGGCGTTGCGAGAGACGTAACTTTCGTATTCAAATTTCATGTATAGATGCTATGATTATTGATGTTTGTACCTCATACGTAGAAACATCAATATTCTGCTACTACTTTAGTTGTCAGAAAATTGGAAGGGTTTGTTAAAAAGGTCAATGACGTGTTATCATCAAGTAGTGTAAATCGGACTGACGCTGTTACTCTTCCGAATTTTATTATTCAATGATAACTAATCATTGGGGCAGCGTCAGTCCGATTTACGCTACTTAATGATAACACGTCATCCACCTTTTTAAAAAACTCTAGTACTCAATTAAGCCTTAGAAGCCTGATTTTCCAAATTAAATTAAAAATTATATCAATGTGTTCATTGTATTTACCAAATAAAAGGAAAAATAAAAAAATCAACACATTTTTCATCCATGTATTTCAAGAAAGAAGACGTATCAATTTTGATACTTTAGGCATTTAGGGTCTAGATCATTGAAAAATTTGCTTAGTACTCCTGCAGTAACGAGAATGAAGTTGCTGTCTATATTAGACTTGACTAACAACAAGAGTCCGGGCCATGTTGGCACTACCAACTTTGCTATGAAGAGATTTTCTAATTTAACACATTCAGTGGCAGGCATAAGTAAATAATTTGTTACTTATCACTTATATGTTACCACGTCTACCCATATGGGTGGATATGGCACTGAACGTGTTAAGAGCTCATTGAGGAAGCTATTGCTAATTATTAACACCGTTCTCACCATGGGAAAGTCTCAAAAGTGGTTATGACTCCCAAACCGGGGAAGGACAGAGTTTTCCCAAAGAATTACAGCCCTATTAGCTTGCTTTCCGCAATATCAAAAATGGCAGAAGCCGTTATCCGCACCCGTCTGAGAGATAAGCTGCTCGAACTCAAATTTCTGCAGGATAAGCAGTACGGTTTCAGGACCAGCCTGTCGGCAGACCACCTATCCAGCTCACGGAGGCCGCTAGGGAAGCCCTGGAGAAATTGAAAACAACAGGCGCGGTATTCTTGGACGACGTCTTGTACGAAGGCTCGTGCTTAAAATGTGTTGTGCAGGATGTAACACCAAGTTGGTCAGGATCGTAAGGTCTTATCTTGAGAGACGTTTCTGCTCCATGAGAGTCGTACACCACGTGTTATCTACGAGACCCATGGTAACTGGAGTACCCTAGAATTGTTTTCTTGGCCCTCTGCCTCGGATATACCGCGTACGCCCATGACGCAATTGATTATATACATCAACGATACACCTGTATACACCATTTGGTGCGACAAGCAGCCGTCGGTCCTAATCCGCTGTGGACGGGCTCCTACAATGGACCGAGATGGCGGTTAAAGCTGAATCCTGCCAAATGCGTAGCTGTCCGATTTACTAGGAAAAGGACGCTACCCAGCGATTACCTCTTGACGATGGCACCCGCCTTCCATGGAGATCTTCCGTTAAGTACTTGGGGGTGGTTCTAGACCAGAAGTTAACATATAGACCTAATACCAGGTGTCGTCCCATCGCCTGATTTACGCAGAAGAGGACCGTAGAATATCACCCGTTGTCGAGGATTATCCCTCCCTTCCTCTACAGATCTCCCACAGCTAGAGTTGGAGACCGCAACATCGAAAACAAGCAGGTTTATGGACCACTGTTCTTCGACTCGAAGACAAGAAATCAAAAATCAACTCCATATTGTTTTTCTATCGACGTTACATTTGGCGCCAAAAGGGAAACAATGTATACTATAAAAAATACGGACCCGCATCGCGGTCGACAGAGGATGGCGCACCCGACGACTTCGAAACTCGTGCAGAAAGTTTATAAACAATCTCGTCTCATGCAAGGTTTAAGAGCTTAAATGGTTTTACTGACTTATAGAAATTGTACGCTTAACCCCTTCGAACCGGAAAAAACTATGGGATATACAGAATTGGCATTAGGTAGATCTTAAAGTCTGTAAAAAGTGAAATTTTCTACCGAGCCAGAATTCAAATTTTCGCCACGAGAGGCGCTAGGGAAGGTGGGATATGTAGTCTCAACCGGTGGATTTGATTTGAAATTTGGGATATAATGTCCCGTTAGTACTCATAAATAAAAACACTCGATAATAAAAATGTATCAATTTTATTGAATTATTAAGGCATTTACATGTGATATGGTGTGAAACACTTAAAACAAAGTGCGCTTGTCGTTGCTTTCACCTTTCTTATCTCTTGTGCATTTTACGCATCGGCATTTTTCCTTCAATATGCATGTGATCGCCCACCACAATTTTTCAAATGACGTCCAGATTTTTTCTTTTTGGGCACTTTACTGTTCTGCAGCCCACGCTTCATCACATTCTCCACCAAAGCAGTTACAAAATCAATGTACGGAATATTGTGCAAGCGGTGTGTCTCTTTATATATAATCAATGCGTTGACACAGGTAGTCTGGACCGGGTCGGAAGAGTTAACGCAGAAAATAAGTATATATAGATAAAAAAAGCGTACAGCAAGCAAAAATTAATGAATCAAGCTATATACTATCTTCGTTTAGTACGCGAATTGTAGCAGAATAGAAAAACATTCTTAAAATAACTCAAGATTTTATTCCATTATATACAGAAACATTTTATCGTAATTAATAACATAAATGATTTCTCTCATCTCTAATATAAATAATTTACACATATATTATATCTGCTCTTGCAAAGGAAAACCACTGGAAGTATTTGTGTTCCTACTATATACACATGTTTGCATTAATTTATATTTATTTATAATAGGCCTATTCAATATACATCTATTTATCCTTATATATTTTATGATACACTTACGACTATAAAACCAAGTCCATATGTTGCATTTTCAATACTTCATTCGTTACATATATATTTCTTTTTCTTTTCTTTTCTTTTTTTTCAACAAATAATCTCCGATTTAAAATATAATAATGCATACACGATACGTAATATTTTTTCCTTTCTCTCTACATATGTATGTAACATAAATTAAATATTTATTTCGTCCTATCGAATACATTTGTACAATACTACAAAACATACGCCTTTCACACGTATTCCATATACTGAAAAGTAAAAATTGAGCAAAGCCCATATTTGTTTTGTTTCTCCTCTTCACCTTCCTTTCTTCATCTCCCTATTTATTATATGTATATTATCGACACGACAAATGTTAAAAAATGTTTTAATAGTACTTCCAGACTTGCGTTCTCCCACATCAATGGGACGATACGGCCTCGACGTAATTCGCGGGATACAAACCTACGCGACCGTCTTTGCGCCCTTTACACCAACCTTGTTCGTCTTCATCTTCTAATTTTTCGAAAACATCACCTGAAAGATACGACAAGGAAAAGTATAAGTAAACAAATTATTTCTTCCATCCTTATCCCCTTTTCGCGGAGTACTTAAACGATGACGGAGATTCTCAGAACTATACTAAATCTTAAAATGTCAACTTCTGTGAGTTTTTGTCAGATTTGCAGTAAATTAGACTTTATTATATTAGAATATAATGCTAATATTCTAATTCCGTCATGCTTCTTATGGCCACAGGCGAACTGTGGTATCACACGTAAGGTATTATTCATTTAACCCTCCGTGTTCACACTTCAATATAGAATCTAGATGGTTATACCGGGGTCCGTTGGATCCCAGACATTTCAATTAACAATTGCAAGAAAACTTGAACATTTTTATTATTATTTTATTAAGGACGAATAGTTTATTTGCAAGAAAACAAATGGCAAGATGATGAAAAAATCATTGTCGCAAAAATTAAAATGTTTTTATTAAAAAATCGTAATCATGTCAATTTTTAATATTTTTAATTAAAATTTGAAAATAATTAAAATTTGCGCTCAAAGTGAAAAGTGGGGTCTGATAGACCCCACATGACCACGGAGGATTAAATGAATATTATGTTGAACAACCACATTGTAATTTTGGTGAAAATTGACAAAATGCAAAAATTACAGCCAAATTCCTAGAACTTTGTAAACACACCTCGCACATACATAAATGCCGTTATAGATTTCCAAGGATTTTTCACGTTAAATTTCAACACTTTAGCCTATCTAATGAACCGAAAAAATCGCTATATTGCCGATGCTTTCAAATCCCCGATATATTCACCAAATTCGTCGCGATTACCTTGTTTAAAACTGAGTTCGTCGTTTTCGGCACCTTCGTAATCGTACAAAGCTTTAACCGGAACGCCAGGCTCTCCGGTATCCACCAGGGCGTCGTTCTCTTCCCATTCTTCCTCTTCGAATGGATTCACTTCGCCTTTAGCTGCCGAACCATTTCTGTAAATGTAGATAAAATATATGTATTGTAGAATTAGAAGAAATTGTACTGCATAAACAAAATCATGCAAGAAATAGGAACAAGCAACAAAAGACAAGAGGAAACTATTTTAATATACATCGGTACTGTGAAATGAAATCCGAACACTCACTATTTTTGGAATTATTACTTCTGCTTCCAATTATATTTAAGTTCTGGATGTGAAATTAGTTTACCACGTGTCTTATGCATCAGATAATACACACAATTATTTTCTTTTAATTATTTTTTTCTTATTAAAACGGTATCTTAAGAATGTGTATACAATTGCGTAAATCTAGGAACATAAAAAGTTATACACAACAAAACAATACATCTTCTTATTTATACATCTAAAATAAACTTTTATAAAGGTATTTAATTGGTGGAGCCTCCCCGTGCTTTTATAACTGCCCTTATTCTATTAGGCATTGAATAAATCAAATTTTCTAAATAATGAGTCTTTATTTCCTCATGCCAGTTTTTAAGAAGAAGAAAAGAATTTATTAACTCTTTTGATTTTAGGTTATTTTATTGTGCCAATATTTTCGACACAAAGAAGCAGCAGCAGTTGTCTATCGGGACTATTACCTGGCCATTCTAGAGAGACAATCCCCTTTTCGTTTGATAAAACCTTTTACCTAAAGAAAACAAATGAAAACAATAAACTTTATAACATGAAAAGAGTAACAAAAATTAAAACTTATGCATTAGATTGTACTTTCTTCGCGCAACAACACGGTGCAAAATTGTCTTGAAAGATGCACGCTTTTGGGTTCCAGAATCGGCAAAATTTCGAGCCTTACTGATTCTTCACTCATGATTGAAAAAAAAATTAAAGCTTCAGAATATCTTAATATTGTAAAAAACTAGTATTTTATCGTTACGTACACTACTTTTAAAAGTCAGATATACAATTTTCAAAATAGTTTTGAAACCAATAAAAAAAAAAGAATTTTAACCGACCTTAAAAAAGTACCAAACACCCTACTCTCTACAAAGTGTAAAGGACCAACTGTATTACTAGTAATACAACTTCAAAACCATCACGCTTGTTGGAAACTTTGTGGTTTTTAGTACATTCCTGTTTGTATTCTTCACCCTTTCATCCCCAGACGATTTGAATGCCATCTGCGCCACGTAACTTAAATCTTGGTTCATCGGTCATTTCTGTCCAATTTGATTGTTCTAGCGTGAACTTAAGCCTAGCAGTTTCCATTTTTTTCTTTGACAGTAGAGAACAACAGAAATTAATCACCTGAAAACAGTACTGGCGCAGACTGTTGTCCCTGTTGCTTCTGACCATTAGCTACACATTTCTGTCTCACCACTGCTTATCTTGCAGTAGGTAGACGCTGTTTTTTAATATTTTTTGAACAACTTACACGCACTTGAAACACTACATCTAACACGTTTTGCTACAGCACGTATCGACATATTTTCACGACTTAACGCGACAATAACAGCTTCTTCATGATTTGAGAGTTTCGCTAACGTCAACATTTTTATGCAGCGGGTGGCACGTGCAACAATGGACCGGTAACTAATTTTCTTAACAATGTGTTTAAAGGGCATATCTTGAGGGATACAATTGCACTTCATACCTGCTGCGCAACAAAGTCTGTAATACCAGAAATTTGAGGTAAAAGTAAATATTCATTGCTGTTCGGATATCATTTGACAGTACTGTGTATACATACGTGCTTCATTGACTTTGAAAAAGCATTTCATAGAATAAAGAGAAGATATATGGAGAGTAGGGAGAGATGGGCGGTTCACGGACCACCTCCTCATCTCCCATTAACAGGGGCGATTACCGTTGAACCGGTTTAACCGGGGCGGTTGGAGTTGACTCGGTTTAACAGGGGCGGTTGTCGTTGACGCGGTTTAACAGGGGTGGTTGCCGTTGAACCGCGCCTGTGGACCCGCTGCAACAGTAATCGCCCCTAATCAATCGGTTCAACGGCAACTGCCGCTGATAAACTGGTGCAACGCCAACCACCCCTCTTAAACCAGTTCTTCGGCAACCGCCCCTGCTTATATAAAGTGCACTGTGAACCGCCCATCTCTCCCTACTATGGAGAGTCATGAAAAAAGGTATGGGAAAAGGATTATTAACATAATAAAATCTATGTATAGAAACAACAGCAACATAGTAAGAAGCAACAATGAAGAATCAACTAAATAGGTGCTAAACAGGCATATACCCTGAACCCCCTTTTGATTTACAGTAGTGTTGGACGAGGGAATAAAAGAAGCAAAGAAAGACATGAACACACTAAAATTGGTATATTGGAAAATGGAACGCGTAGAAAGGACTGAATTATTGTTTGCGGATGATAAGGTTATCGTAGCGGGTTCAGAGAAGAACTTTCAATTTAATATAGAAGTGATAGAACAACTAGACAAGATAAATATGAAGATAAATGCAGGGAAGATAGATAGATATTTAGGATTCATAATTGGAAATAATGGAATGGGAGAATTGAAAAAGAAATTCGATGTTCGATATGAGAAAAACGACTCTTTGGACGAGGGAAATACCTAAAACGGAAGCAGACGAAAATCTAAGGCCAACAATTATATATGGTAGTGAAACCTGCACTTTGATGGAGAAATATAAAACACGTTTGAATGCGGTGGAGATTAGGTTTTTGAAACGTATAGAAAATAAAACCACAAGAGACGAGATAAGGAATAATATATTCAGAGCAAATAGCACCTGCAGATGGAAAAGTACCGGACGGATAGTTGAGGTGGTTTGGACATGTGTGCCGTATGTAGATAAACAGACTATCGCAAAAGGTGTAGGAAACGCGAGTGTCGAGGAAACGTAAAAGGGAAAGACCCAAGAAGAACGTGGAGTGACGGTGTGCGAGTGGAACCAGAAAGAAGAGGAATAAAATGGGAAGGAATTAGACATACAGCAGAAGATAGAAAGATATGGAGAGGGAAGCATGGACAACAATTTTAAACTCAACCTCACTGGCCTTACACCTAACGGTAAAAGGCACATAATTAAGAGGAAAAAGAAAAATTATATCAAGTAAACATTTTTGAATTTCGCGCACAGTTTCAGTAATAGTGGACATACTCGTCAATTTCTAAGCGCAATGCATGCGAATATGTTCACTATTGCCGGAACTACCAACTTAAACTATCAGCGAAATTTTAAAATGTTTACTTTTGGCCAATTTTTTTAACACCCCCAGTTTTCCACCGAAGATGGCACCATACTTGCCGAAATACGTATTTGGAAATATTTTCGAAATGTATTGTAAGGATAATTTTATTTATTTTAAATATTGTTATAACCACAGTCTCCGTACACTGATTTATTGATACTTGATATTGAAAAATATATATAACCAAGCTCCTAGGACGCCTACAACTTTGGAAACATCCCTCGTATTTAAAATACATGCAAAAACCTGATATGGAAATTACTCACGTTATTGTGGACGCTCGATTCGTGGGACTCTCGACTTTTTCGACGGTTTTCGCCGTAACGTCGTTCTTATCCGTGTTCAGCTTGGTCGTAGATTTTGTTTTCGCGCTTTGCTTATTGTTCGTTTGGAATTCCTGTAAAAACGAGGTAAATTTTACGACAGAACCTCCTCGCGGGACTCGTAAAGCTAATAAAACGTCTCTTTTTCCCCCGCTGTAAATGCAAAATTTTAGTTTAATTTAACTTTTCGCAGCGGCGAATTTCATGCAATACGAGAGGGATGGCGTGGAGTTAATATGAATATAACGGCGTAATGACATGTTCGAAATTTTAAATCTAAAAAAAAAAAAATAATAACGGTTTAATACCTATCCCTTTTTTGTTTTACTTAACATGCGCATGCTTTCCTAAAACGTGTTAAGGGTTAAATTCGATTAAATTTTGCATTTGTTCCCCCGTATTATTACTATTATTGTTATCCCTTTTTCTTTTGTGGAACTAAAATTTTTAGTGAAAACTACGATTAAAGCCTCGAACTCTAAAAAAATTATCGTTCCGAAAAAGGCTGCCTAACTAAAATGTAAAATAAAAACAAAGCATACATGCAGATCGTCGCCAACAGGCCTCTGGTTTATCAGCATTATTCCAGCGGTTCCTGAATCCTTCGATTTACCTTTAGCGATGTCCCTGAACTCTTCCGTATATTCCTAGAGACATAACATGCAAGAGATGTACACACGAGTTAAAAAATGCATCAAATAAATAGTAGTGCATGCTGCGAGTTGTTACTGGCTAAATTTCATTATCGAATAATGTCCAATTTTTTGCCGTCGAAACGTTGACGTGCATCGTCTAATTTGCCTAATTTGTAGGATTCTACTTCGGAGATAGTAAAAATTCTAATAGGATCGTTATATTTTTCCAAAGAAAACCGGGATTAGATCGAAATCTACGGAATTTTCTAAAATTATTAATTTTTTGATTATTGATTTTGTTTGTGTATAATATTGAATGCAACACGTCAAACACACTCTAAACACAATGGTAACTAAGAACAAATCACACCAATTTAAAACCAAAAAAAAAAAAGATCGCAAAAAGACGCGCATTTCGCAAACTATTTACCTCGAATTGCGGCCAATTCATGGCCATATTGACGCCGTGGTTGTTCGACCACCACTTCAGATCCTTCTCATGATCGGCGTTGTTGATGGTGTGGTATAATTCTTCGTAGATTTGCGGTAATCTGCGGTAACCAAAACAAGTTTTGGAAAAATCTTTTAGGAAAAAACGGACTTACGTCGGATCTTGCGATATATTCAAATGTTTATGGATGTGGAATAGCGTATCTTTGATGAACTGCAACCTCTCCGCTTCCAGTTCTTGACATTTATCGAAGACCACGGTCATATCCTCCATGTACTTGGGATTGTAGCTGTTGATCTCTTGCAGCGCTTGATTGTACTTGTCTCTGTTCTTTTGGACTTCCTCCTTCGATTTGTGTACTCTATCGGCCATCTTCTTCACCTGCAAATTCTAGAAATGTATGTGCGTTTCTCAGGAGAAATAAAAATCCGGGAATCAAGGGGAAAAAGGTGGAAATGGTATGGAGAAGGAAAGCAAGAGAGCGTCCTGAACGAGGACACCGAGTCAAAAGCAGCTAATAATGTTAGGGAACAGTTTATTGGAAGTGTTTATTCGAATAATCAGAAGTTGTTAACATGTTAGAATTGCTCGTGCGTAGCTTCTTTAAAATGCAGCAACTGTTACTATAACGTATATTAAATGTACGAGGGTAGATTGACAAGTTTTCGGAATGACAATGAAAACCAAATAATACGGATTTAAGTTACATATTATTTTTCAATGTAATCCCCTCGAAGCTCTTGGTCCAACGTTTCTCGATTCCGTCCCGGAAGTGGCTTTCTTCGAGGTTCCCAAAATAATAACCTCATTCCATCAAAATCTCTTTCCACCAAGAAGGTTCTTGAAGTAATTCTTCCACGTTTCTTTGTACTGTTGTTTATCCCCTACCTCTCCCTTCCCTCGCTGCTTTTTACCCTTCTTATCTTTTTGTAGAATTGTTTTGTATTTGTATCCCGCCCTCTATTTCGAGGATTTACGAGTCTACTCATTCTCAGTATTTTTTACAGATTCTTTTTCGTACATTTCTCCGTTCTGAGCCATTTGTTTCTCGTTTCTGTCTCTTTTCTATCATCTTCTTAAATGTCACATAGTGCAACTCTTTCGCTTTCTTCTTTCATTTTACTTCTACGACCTCTCTCATGTACTTTCTTAATTCATTTCAGCTGTTTCCAATGTTATTTCCTGCATTTATTGAAGTGAATACTTCGTAAGGGACCACCTCAAGCGTACGCGTAAACGTAAGCGTAAGAGCGTTAAATTTGGGCGGAGCTTCGCATCGTGTGAAAGACAAAGACAACAGATAGTATCATGTCCGAGCGAGAGAAAGGATACGTACGGCCTTGCTTCGTATGAAACAGAAGGAGAGATAGAGAGAGTATGATGTGCGAGCGGAAATATTCACTTTAGGCGTGTGTAAACCACACACACCAACTTTTTATTCGTAGTTTCCTCTTAAGCACTCTTCATACCTGTTTCTATTTTGTTCTTGTGTTAATTTCTGTACACCCCATTTTTCTTCTCCATTTTTATTTATTACGTTTCTTTTCATCTTTTGTTTAATCACCGACACTACCCTAAAGTGCTCAAGATCCGCATTGGCTCCTCAATGTTCTTACATCCTGTACAGAGGGAATTGAAATTGAATTCCAATATCTTGTTTTCTAGTTATCCTATTCTAAAAGCTACCATTATATTTTCCCTGTTTCTTATTTCTCGAGTAAATTGGTTTTGGTTATTCCCCTGTTTTCTTATTTCCGGTTCGAATCTTTCCATTTCGTCTGCTACCTCCTGCATTTTTTCTATTGCTAGCAACGTTCTTATTAGATTCCACGTGCCGATCTCTTCTTATCGATTTGCTTCTTGTATTCTTCCTCTATCCCCTCCCCTAGTGTAATATTCCGCGGATGTTAATTTTTCACCGCCTTCCACGTCTTCGTCTTTCCCAGGCCTATTCCTTCCTCTGCTAGTTTTTGGAGCCCATCTCATACTTGACATACTTCTAATCAACTTCCCGTTCCTCTTCCCCTTTCGCTTGTTCAGGTGATCTTTCACTGATTTCTCTGGAATTTGGTTTCATATCTACTGTGTTGTTTTCAATCACTTGGTACTTTATCTCTCTATCTATCCCTTTCAGTTGTTCCAAACTATATAACTTAGTATTGCTCTATTGTATGCCAACATTGCCTGATTTCCTCTTTGTTTTGCTTCTCTCGCAAACTTTGGGCAGCTTCTTACGCTTCTCTTATACATGTTTTGGACATTCGTAATTTGTATAGATCTGTGTTCATTTCAGTTTGTTTCTCTTTCTTTCGCAATTGTCTCCTTTTAATTCTACATATCTTTAACTCCACTATTATGGGCCGGTATCTGTTTTTATTTGGAACTCTCATTCTTCTAATTTCTTCAAGATCTTTCTCCATGCCTAGGTCAACTTTTCTTGCAATCTCCTTCACTTTATTCATTATTTCTATGCCATTCTTATTGAATTGCTTCTTGTAGATAGATCTTTTCCTAGTTTAATATTCTCCAGATGTTCCTTTTTCACTGCTTTCCACATCGACGTTTTTCCCACGCCTATTCCTCCCACCGCTAGTTTTTGCAGTCCATCTCATACTTATCATACTCCGAATCCACTTCACTTTTCGTTCCTTTCCTGCTTTCGCTTGTTCAGGGGATCCTTCACTGATTTTTCTGAAGTTTGGTTTCATATCTACTGTGGTGGTTTCAACTACTTGCTTCTTCGTCCCTCTTTCTATCTAATTTCAGTTGTTCCAAGCTATATATCTCATACTTTACTGTATACCAACATTGCCTTATTTCCTCTTTGTCTCTAGCAAATTTTAGCAGCTGCTTACGCTTCTCTTGTACTTCTTTTGGATCTTCGTCATTTAGATAGATTTGCGTTCATTTCAGTTGTTTTTCCCTCTCTCTCTCATAATTGTCTCTTTTGATTCTATGTCTTTAACTCAACTATCATGGGCCGGTATCTGTTTGTATTTGGATTTCCCTTTCTTCTAATTTCCTCAATATCTTTCTTCATGTCTAGGTCAACTTGTATTTTTCCTGCAATCTTCTTTACTTTATTCTTTAGCTGTATTCCATTCTCATCCTCCAGCTCAACAATTCCCCCTGTATAAGAATTTTCTTTAATCCTGACCCGTCTTTCCACTTATAGTAAAGACGAGTAGTCACGTTTTGAAAGTTCGTTAAACGTCAATCGTGTACCCTATTCACGTGCAATTGCAGGGATACATCGGAAATGTCAAGTACGAAAAATTTCTGTTCTAAATACAGATAGAAAAATATTCCAGTTCGAAGCCGTTTCTCAAATTTAACGAAAACTTTTTAAATAAAGTTATACAATACAGAGTGATTAACTGCATTCATCTCCAATTTTACTTCGCTCGCGTAGAAAATGTAAAAATAAACTTTGTAACTCATGAATATTTAACAATTTCTTTCATAATTACACCCACTAGCTTTTACGGGATCTTTAAGCTAAACCTAAACAAAATTCTAAAACTAAACTTTCGTTCTAACACATCCAACTCGCTCAAATCAATACCTCCTCCTACATTAAGCACAAATCCCTCGAGCGGGATTTACATTATACCTTCGGGGAGCTTTAACGGGTATTCTCTACGCAAACATAAAAACAGCCTTACCATTGCCGCTCTCTGGCAGATAGGCGAAGATGTGAAAAAAGATAAAGAGCAAATATTATCTCGCACAATATTGGACGGCTTCGTATTTCATATAGACATAGGAGAAACGTAAATATGTAAACGTCGCGAGTCGAGCCGAGCCGAAACGGACGGGCGTTTCTTACCTGATCCTGCGACACCGAACTGTCTCCCGTCGCGTTGCGTTCCTGGTTCGTCGCCGATTTCTCCGTCTTACAGGCGGTGTGATAATCGCTCTTCGCCTTATCAACTTTTTGCAGCAGCTTCACCCACGGTTTCTGCGCCTTCTTGAACGAATCCTCCATGTCTTTTCTCTCCTTAATATGCATCATGCTCTGTAAGATAAAGGAGACTATGTAAACATGAGAGGAAAACCGGAGTTAATAGTAATTTTGGGAAAACGTTCTGTATTAGTAATGCATGTACACTACCGTCCATATTAGTCCGGAGACTATTTTTAAATTTCGTAAAGTATTCTTAATGACTGTACTATTATTTTAAAATGTAAATTATATTTCGCAAAAGACAAACAACCTCAGAATTTCTCGATAATATCGGGATAATTATGAAATAATAATTGTAATCTACATTTTAATGGCACTTGTGGAACAAATTTACAATTTCATTTGTTATGTTTATTTTCGCGGTAGAAGTATGAGTATTAGTAATAAATAAGCTTAATAAGTTTACATTACTCTGTCCTAATAATGCTAAATATTATAATCAATATTTTAGTTGCTCGACAAACATGCTTGTGCATGCATCGATAGGAAGGGTATATTGAAGCAAGTAGTTTTACAAAAAGGGTCTAAAATACCGAGGGGAACCCCAACGAGCCAAGAAAAACGTGCTGTTATAATTGCTTTTCACCAGCATTTATTGCGCCACATTGCGGACCAGACGCATATGAACAAGTCGAGACTAAGTGATATCATTAGGAAATATCAACGCACGAGCAATTCGCAAGCCAACGTGTGCCCAGGTCGTTCGCGAATAACAAGAGCAGACGATGAGCGCATAAAATGGTTAAGTAAACGAGATGAAAGCTAACAGCACCCGAAATTGCTGCAGAATTGAATCGCGACCGTGACAGACCAAATTCTGTCACCACAGTAAAGCGGCGAGTAAAATCTGCAAATCTTCATGGTCCCTTTGCTGTGCGAAAAGCTCTACTATGCTGAGGTACCAGACAAAAACGATTGCAATAGGCTCAAATACATAGAAACTGGACAGTCGAAGACTTCAAACGAGTTTTATGGACTGACGAATCGAAGTTTGAAGCTTTTGGACAAGCGAGGCGTGTTTTCGTAAGAAGATCCAAGGGTGAAAGAACATTGTGGGATTGTACCGCGCCGTCTGTGACTGTGAAGCAAGGAAGCGGTTCGTTTGGAGCTGCTTTTCGTACGCTGGAACAGGAGACTTGCAGCGAATTGAACGCATTATGAGAAAAGAAAATTATTTAAAAATATTACTAGAAAATGCAACGTCCTCAGAATTGCGTTCAATGGGTAATAATTTTATATTCATGCATGATAATGAACCCAAACATACGTACATTGGTATGCCAAAATTACTTAAATAACCAAAAACAAAATAATATTCTTGAAATAATGACATGGCGATCACAAAGTCTGGACATCATTCAGATTGAGATGTTGTGAAATAAACTCGACAGAAGAATTCGAAAGGTGTATTCTACCTCCATGACATTTTATGGAACGTTATACAGTGCTTAAAAAATGGGTGGAACGAATGACTAGAACTATCAATACCATCCTTCCTACAAAAGAAGGTTTTCACGACGAAAAGAACATTTAATAAATTTAATATTATATGTTGAGAATTATTCTTATTTTTGTCGTATGTTATAAATACATACGTATTAATAACGACAATATGAATTTCATTTTGTAGTTTAATTTAATGTCAATTTCCTACAATTTTGTAAATTGACTTAAGTGTCCGAACTAATATGGACGCTAGTGTACGTATTTTAAAAGAGGGGTCGGGCTAAACGAGATAGAAATTTTAAAAATAAAAATTTTACATTTTTAGGACCGGTCCTCTCGTCCTCCCTGCAAACTGGTATAGGTTTTAAGTAAAAGGAACTTAATATTTTCTTACTAAGTAAAAGAAAAATCTAGATAATTTTACGAAGGCGATTTGCAAAGTAAGATCCGTGAGCAGAAGAGTGGGGATATCGGCACGATCGTAGCGCTGCGGTGTAGTTTGGTTTAATGTGAGTCTGGCAGTGCTAGTGAGCCGACTGTGAACTGGGTGCTGTTATCCGATTTCCGCAAAGAACATCAAGGCTGCTGAGATTCGAAGATGGTGTCGTATGTTTCGAGAAGGACGAACTAATGTTTATGATGAAGAACGGAGTGGAAAACCAACTGTTGTGGCGGACGAACTTATGGGCAATGTCGAAGAGAAAATCGGCGATTCACAATCACAAAACTGAGTGGCTTTTTCTCCTCAAATTTCATGTACAATATCATACGACGTTGTTACTCAACATTTAAGTTACCATATTTTAAGCACGGTGGGTGCCAGAACTTCTTACCGAAGCGAATAAAAAGGAGAATGGAGTCGACACTAACTTTTCTGATACGCTACGATGTTGAAGGTGGAGATTTCCTCAGGCATATCGTAAACGGTGATGAGATTGAGACGAAAAGATCGTCAATGCAGTAGGGTCGCTCTAACTGGCCTATAAAACTTTTACACTGCCGTAAAATACTTTCTGCGAGAAAACAACAACAAAGCAGCAACAAAGGCGTCCTTCTTGTAGACTTTATGGAACGAGGAGTCGCTGAAGTCTACTTTATAACTTTGAAAAGGCTCAGAAGAGCTATTCAGAGCAAGTGACGTGGATTATTGAGTTCGGATATCGTCTTTCTTTATGATAACGCCTGCGCGCATACCGTTGCTTGCACGGTAGGCCTACTGGGCAGTTTCAAATGGAACATTTTTGAGCATCCTTTCTACAGCTCTGATTTGGCTCTTTGCGAGTGTCGTCTCTTCCCTAACAGGAAGAAATCGCTTGGATCAGAAAGGTTTGAGAGCGATGAAGAGACAGAGAGTTCTGTGAAGAGGGCATTAAAAAACAGGTTCATCGCTATGACAAATGTCCCAATCTTAATGGTAATTATGTACAAAAATAACTCAAAGTAGTAGCTTTAAGTTGTATATAGAGAAAAAACATCTTCGTGCATTGGTGTTCTTTCTAATGACCAAACGAAATTTACTTTACGAATCGCCCTTGTGTGTCGACCAGAAATTCTGATAGTAGACAACGAGATTAAAGCTACTGTGGATGATTACTTTGAAAATTTGACACTTCTACATTCTATTTCTGTGGGTGAATGCTTTGGATCATCGTTGGTCAAAATGCAAAGGATTATTTTGTAAAACAATTTCGAACCAAAGATAATTAAAATATAATTCACTAATATTCTACGCAAGAAAGGGAATCTATAGAATAACAATAACTTGTACATAAATTATTGTACCTATCGATCTAATCATCCTTAAAATTCCCGCACTGATTCACGAAAATCATTCTCACAAATCGTTTTTCATCCCGGATCTATTTTTTTACATCGGCGTCGTTTAAAACCGTATTTAATGCCTATTTCGACGCTCGGAATGCGACGAGAATAAAAACCAGAAGCTCCATTCAATAAGCGCGGAATCCGGCACGAACATCCGTCTGAATATTGCAAAGATAACTGAAACAAGATTGATATAAATAGCGCATTCCGGCGTTGGGAATAAGAAGGCCGGCCGCGAATCCAGAAGCGACTGGGTACAATCCTATCCGGTGCCGTCTGCTAGGCCAAACAAGGCCGGCGACGGGCCGCAATGTTCGTTTCGATAAATATGTGGACGTCGATTACCAAGGAGGAATTTAGAAAGAATTTAAATACGGTTCATTTTGTATTAGCTCGCGGAAAGTACGTTTTATAAACGTGGAAGTACTGTAAAATGACCGGCTTGCCCGCTTTCGACATGCGATTCATGCTCTAGTTGTAGGTAACTAAGGTGTATTTTTGTTGCTCCTGTTTTTCCAGTAAATTAATTTAAATAAACTAAATAAAATCGATAAGTAAACGTAGTACTTTATCGTATAAACATAGGAACTGCTGAAAGTACATATGTTTGATTGAAAAACAATATTACAAGTTGTTTTAATGACAAATTATTATTTTCACTTCCTCGCATGTTTCTCTTGCTATAACTATTAATATGGTCTTCGTTTCGGCGTCGAAATCAATGAAAGCTGGTTCGCTTGGATCTTGGACCATACAGAAGCCCCTCGTCCAGAACCACGTTTCAGGTTTTTATGAAATATTTCCTTAATAATACGTATATCGTCGCGGAAATTGTTTTAACCGCAATCTGTACGAAAAGAGCTTTAATTTGATGTGTAATAAGTGATATTTCCAACTATTTCGATTTTCTTCGAAATCTCCAAGGGGTACTCCTTTGGAAATTCAGGAAAAATTGAAGATGCTCTAAATTAGATGAAATTCTGTGTACAGATGTTTTCGAAGGTGTAGAATGCGATTTCGGCGTCGAAATCAATGAAATCTGGTTCGCTTGGATCTTGGACCAAACAGAAACCCCTCGTTCAGGACCACGTTTCAGGTTTTTATACAATATTTCGTTAATAATACGTATATCGTCCCGGAAATTGTTTTAACCGCAATCTGCACGATAAGAGCTTTAATTTGATGTGTAATAAGTCACACTTCCAACTATTTCGATTTTCTTCGAAATCTTCAAGGGGTACCCCTTTGGAAATTCAGGAAAAATTGAAGATGCTCTAAATTAGACGAAATTCTGTGTACAGATGTTTTCGAAGGTGTAGAATGCGATTTCGGCATCGAAATCAATGAAATCTGGTTCGCTTGGATCTTGGACCATATAGAAGCCCCTCGTCCAGAACCACGTTTCACGTTTTTATGCAATATTTCCTTAATAATACGTATATCGTCCCGGAAATTGTTTTAACCGCAATCTGCACGAAAAGAGCTTTAATTTGATGTGTAATAAGTCACACTTCCAACCATTTCGATTTTCTTCGAAATCTCCAAGGGGACGGTCGTTATTTTTTATTAAAAAATTAATGATTACGTTCTTAATAGAGTTTCGAATGTCGTCGAAATGAGCACAATTTTTTGTCTTCGAAGCATCTTCTTGTCTTCCTCATTCAATTTTCAAATATGGATGGGATATACAAAGTACAAAATCACTGTTCCTAGTCGAATTTTTAGAGAAAATGTCATCTGTCAAATAGTACAGATTCATTTCAATAGACTTGTGAGAAGTCAATCGTATTTGTAGAGATTAGATCTTATGGAGAAATTCATGTGAAATTGAGGGCGAACGATTAGATAAACTTCTGATGACAGTATGAGAAATTTGCGGCTATGGTAAGAAAGTGAAAGTTCGGTCGAAGAAGAGCCCAAAATTAAGTTGGTACCGTCTCTAATAAGGAAAAATCGAATAATGATTTAGACCAGAGTTCCTCATAGTTTAAAAAAACCGACGGAACTTTTTCAGCAATACTTCTTCTGTGGAGCCCCAAAATTCCGAAATTCAATTGCACGAAAATTCATGTCCGGCCGCTTCCCTGCAAGAACTGTACTGAACGCATCATGTCGATTCGGCTCATCTTCGTGGAACCCCCAGAAAAGTTCGCGGAACCCCGGTGTTCTCCAGAACACATTTTGGATACCGCTGATTTAAACGAAAGTACATGTTTAGGATGAAACATCTCTCTCCTGGGACGTAAGAAACAGATTTAGAAATCAGTGCATTTTATCATCCAATAAAAATGAGCCGACATTCAAGGACGGCAGCAATCGTACCGGACGACTTGAAGGAAGTTCTGCTCGAATTTACCGTCAGCTGTCTGCTAGAAAGACCAGACGACGTAATATCTTACGCGGCGGATTACTTCGCGAGATTAAAAGAAAATCGAACGGCCACCGTTCTATTCACGGGCGAAACCGGCGCTCCGACCACGTCCTCGTCATCGACCGCATCGACGAATTCCAAAGAAAAACTTCCGGATCATCATTAATTTTGGAATGAAATCGGCGCACGGGAGTTTTGCAGAAGTCCTCGACGCGAACTTTCCCGCAAAATAGATAATAAAATATTCCGAGAACGAAGTCGGATTTCCTTATTTATCGCCAAATACACGCCATCTCCATTATAATCATAGACCTTCCTTCCTTCCTTTCATTTCCCCTTTTTTTCTTTTCTCAATAATATCGTTTCCTGCTCGTCTCTCGAATTTATCGAAATTACGGTCGCGGCTCGTGAAAGTGAGAGTCGAACGGGCGGACGGACGAGGCGGCGATGGCTTTTTGGTTTCGTTTCGGAATGCGCGTTGTACCTGCCCATTGATAATCCGATTACGTCGTGGCTTCAACAAATGAGACGAAAGAAAAAACAAAGAGAGAGAGAGAGACAGATGGAGGGAGGGGGAAGGGGGCAGAAAGCGGACCATCGAAAGGTAGGTAACTGGCGCTTTTTATCCGCTCGTTTTGATTACTTTTACGCGACCGCGACTATTAAAACAAACTGTTAGAGCACGTCGTCGTCGTCGTCGTTGGTGTATGTATTTTGCATCTTTGCGCAACGAATAGTTCGGAACTCGTCGTCGTCGCCGCTTTAACGCTATTTTAATGTCTCTGTAAACGAGCCGGCTTTTATGGGAAAATATGGGCTGGTTTCGTTTGGATTTTTTCAAATTGGGAAACGTATTCGTATCGCGGCCGAAACTAAAATGTCAGTCAAAAGAAGGATTCGTTCCACTTACGTACAGTTATAAAGTTGGAAGTTTCCATGGAATAAAGGTAGAATAAGTTGCGAATTTGTCACCCAATTAAAAGAAAGGGGCACGCAAACCCTTCAATTCTTCTTACAAAACAAAATTTAGGAAATTCCAAATAAATGATTGTCCTTCTTTTTTGACTAGTACAAGTGTTGGTGATAGATTTCATGCAGCTTATCTCTTGTTTTAGCGTGATTGTTAAGCGT
Source organism: Chrysina gloriosa (assembly GCA_038088585.1). Classification (NCBI taxonomy): domain Eukaryota; kingdom Metazoa; phylum Arthropoda; class Insecta; order Coleoptera; family Scarabaeidae; genus Chrysina; species Chrysina gloriosa. The sequence goes on along the minus strand of CM076090.1, from coordinate 6,436,652 downwards.
AATTGGAGGTGCCAGCTTTGAATAGATACGAACAACATTTAGCCAAACTTAAGGATACGTGATTGCCTTTCAATCAGGATGGCCAAATTCACGATGGGGCGAGTCACATCACGGACCGAGGAAAAGCTTCAACTTCGACGCTGGCGTATTGAAAGCAACTGGGTTTCTGTTTGATTGGTCATTTCCCAATTTACCACCGCACATCCAAATTCGTCATCCGGTGATTATGTTTCGTTCGGAGCATGTGCAAATTTCAAGACCTCATCCTTCCTATCAACAACGCATCATTCCTCCTTTCTGAGGGTATTGCTGCTCGTTTGGTAGCCACCTCGGTTTAACGGTTACGTCTTTTGGCCGCTATCAATTGCGATACCGAATAGATCTGCGTTCAAAATTCCAATAATCGAAGGAAGAAGTAGACATACAACATGGGTACAGTACTTACAACTGGTGGCTGGAGAACGAAGGGTGAACAGGTGTTAAAAAGTTAGTTGGAAGAATCAAGAAATCGAGGTAAGTTAAGGAACACATTAGGAGACATTTTCCTCCCTCCCTTTTTGGCTTATGATTCATGAAAGCCTTTCGTCTCCATTTTGGGATTCATAACCCAAAGATTTTACTAGTACGGCGGTGGCCACTTCTTTTAACTGATCGCGGGCAACACATTGCTATGAACAGACGTGTCTTCATCTTTTATACGAGAGTATCTTCATGGTTCCTTCCAAAAGCAGTATTCGCGGTTTCTTTACTTTGAGAGGTCCTCTTTCACGGATAAGTTGCTAAAAATTCAAAACTCGAATTTTCCAACGTTCCAAGATTGGGGACATACATATATGTATATAACATTAATGAGCAGTTCCACACCACCAGCAATAAGGTAATACCTACTAACTCGCTAGCATACCAACATTGAACGAGCTGTGAGCGTAAAATGTGTCAGAGTTTTAATCGTCGATTGTATGCTTCAAATTGCGATAATTACTCCTCCTTTTGGTCCCCACTTTTCTTCGAGAGCTCACCAGTCCTTACTTTCGGAAGTGCTCTTTCTAGATCAAGTCATCCAAACTAAACAATTTATTTTATTTTAAATGGTGTCCCAACAACCACGGAAAATTTAAATTTGGCCCCATTTTTGAAGGTCAAAACATTATGCCAGTTCGACGGTAGTCCACCATTAGAAAAAATGAATCATCACCATTCGACACAACAACTGACTCTCATTGTTAAACTTTATTTTAAGAAATGGTGAAAGTTTGACCGCGACGATTAGTAAATTGTGTCCCATTTTTGGTAATCAAAATATTTCAAGTGCATCAACTGTGAAAAAATTTATTTGATAAATTTGAGGAGATTACTGTAGTCCGACTATCGACACGTGTTCGATCGGGTCGCTGAGCGGAAAACATTATCGATGTTCGCCAGAACGAGGCTGAGAGTCCGTGAACATTCATTCGGCATCGTGCTCAAGCATTGAACATTTCACGATCACGAAAGATTTGCGTCTGCATGTCTACAAAATCTAATCGCGACAACTCATATGTACTTACGGGTCATACGCCGCGAAGACAGTTTTGTCAATGGTCACACTGAACAAGAAGTGAACGGTGAGTTTTTCAACAAAATCATCTTCAGCGATAAGGCCGATTTTAATGTTGATCCCTTCGTGAACAAGCAAAATTGCCGCATTTGGAGTGACAACAACCCCCATGTGTCTCGTCAGAGGGGGAATACATCCCAAACCTGTTGTTTGGTGTGGATTTTAGACTGATTGTGAGAGCATTATTAGACTTTTTCTTCGAAGACGATGTCGGGAATACATAAATGGTCAATGGTGAATGGTATCGAGGCATGCTAACCCAGTTTCTTGTGCTTCAAATGGATAGTAAGGACACAGAATAGACAAAAGTGACAAAGTTAGAAAATCTTGTGGTAAATTCTGTATGCGCATGGCCGGGAACCATGTTCTAAATACGATAACAGTGTTATATTTGGCTAACTTCATTAATGTTATTATTCTGGGATGGTGTGTACATATTAAAATTAAAATATACGATTATTGTTGTGTTTCACTGACTTAACTTTTTAGCAAATACTATTCTTTCAACATATCCAAAACTCTAATATTTTTCAATTAATACGAACAAATGTGCACCTTTCGTATTTTCAAAATGGCGTTAGCTAACTTCTGAGCTATTTCGAGGACATTCAAATCGACCACATGAACATCAAAGCTGCCGACACACCTTGTCGCTTCTGTGTATTCTGTGGTAAGGATCTCAAAGACAGTGCGGTCCCAACAGGCCAAGAGGTCACACATGACGTGAAACAATGGCATTATTACACAAGACATTTCCGGGATGTCTCCCGGTCTGGCGACCAGAATTGCCACTGCCCCTCCTCCCCAGATCGTGTGATTCAAGGGCTCTTTAAAAAGAGGATATGAAGAAAATTGCAAGTTTCGATGCAAAGCGAGAATAAGCGAACAACAACGACAGAATAGTTTATAATTTTCATATTTTTAATTCAATTTTTGAACTTAGGCAACATTAATAGACATCGGGAATTCTTAATTAGGCTCATGAAGAAAATAGTACCTAATACCCATGAGGAAATAGAAACACTACAATTACGAATATTATTTTGAAATAGAAAATGGAAAGATGAAAGTGTGTAAAAAAAGTTTCACAACAAAGGTTTCATTAACTCTTTCGAAACGCAAATTTCCTATAAAGATTTTACAAATTTTGAATTTACCACCAAAACAAGCTTATAATGAAAAACTGGACATCAGTAAGACGAAAGTTGATCGACTCATGTAATTATGGAAGAAAAACTTACGTATCTCAAATGTACCATAATGCTGAATAAAATTATAATTAGATACCTTCTTTCCACATGTATTTCTTCTTTTTCTAGTTAAAGAAAAATAGATCATTTTATTTCTTGAGATATGTATAGACGTTTTTCTGTAATTTTTAATGGTTTCTTTTAGAATCACAACTGAAAGAAATTATTTATGTGCAAGAATGCAATACTATTGTAAATCATAAATCACTGCTTTATTTCACTTTTAATTACTCAGTTACACGTCTTTATAAATTCCCAATAAAGAATTTGAAACTTTCTATGCAATAAATAACGCACAAATAAAAATATGCTTCAGTATTTTACAAGTTACATTTACTTAAAAGCGACGATTTTCAAGTTATGATAGTGTTGCATTCATAGTGCGATTTTGATTAGAAATGCTGGTAACCCTAATGAGTAAAAATAACAATTATTTCTTTAAGTTGGTCACGTAAAAATGGAGTTTCGCCAATTACACGGCAAAACCACTCGAACTTGTGCGCAACAACAAACTCATTCGTACTTAACGACGTACAATTAAATCGCAAATTCTATCCGAGCCGACCGTCTGTCTAATTGAACGTTTCTCGCAGTAACAGTGGCAAAATCACCAAATCACTCACCTTATGATAAGTATCCTTCTGCCACAGCTTAATTTTCGTTATAACATCATTAATTAGATTATCCCTGATCCTGGTGTGAACATCGTACCTCCTGTCGGCCTCGCCGAGGATGCCTTTCCACGCCGCCTCCGTAGTTCCGTATTCGGGTCCCTTTTCGATGATGTCGTTCCATTTCTTCGACCATGCTTTCAGGTTTTTCGCGTAGCACTTTTCGATTTCGGCCCGTTCGTTGATCAACGTCATCAGATCGTTGCATAATTTGTAACCGTCTTCGATCCGTTTCGTCGTCCGTTTGTAGTTGGCCGGCTCCCAGAAGGAATCGCTCGTCGCTATAAGCATATTGTCGTCACTGTGGTGCGACATGATTGCCGCCGATTACTTTTGACACCTGCAAAAGGCAAAAGAAGAGAATTTTAGTCGATGAACGTACAGTTACCTTGGGGGATTTCGAAGCGATGAAACGGTCTCCTCAGGGTCGAAAAGATATAGGTCACGTTTTGGGCAATCGATGTCATTATCACCGATGATTGCGTCTGTTAGGGAAAGGCAAATGTCCGAGGATTAAGAACTAACTATAAGTTTATGCTATTGAAATTCATCGAAACGTCAGCATTTGCGGTTGTCAAATTCGAATTGATTGAAAGGGACGTCCTGAGATTATGATTAAATGAGTCTTATTAAATGAGTCCAATTAAATGAGATTATACCAGAGAGGACCATAACATACAAAAAGAATCCGGCATAAACAGCACTAGTTTGCAGAATCTAAATCTAAAAACACCAACATTCTTTTTAATAAAATCATTAATTAACATATCGGAAGTGATAAGCACAAGCACGCAGTTCGCCTTATTATCAATCTGCATAATTTCTGCTACACACACGAATCAAGAAGAAATTTGACGTAATTAAGAGCACAAAAAATGTATATTCGCCTATAGTCTGGCCAAATAACTTGGAACAAGCAATACGTGATAGTCTTTTTCGTAATAAAATAAAAACTACACATGTCTTATATTTTTAATTTATGAAAAATAATGTAATAATATCGGACTTACGTAAATATTAAATAAACAGTTAATATTTGGCCCATAACAAACGCCGTCGGAAATAATAATAATAATACATATTTGGTGTTCCGTACAGTAATGTACTTACACAAGCCAATATCTACGTACAGTTTTCTCAGAAGAAATATTTAGTCAAATTTTTGCCCATGTGTAGAACATTAAAGTTTTGCATTTAAGAAGTACGACTAAATTACTGTGTTATTAATTATGTGTGAATAACGAAACAAAAATAAATAAACTGAAACACAAAAACAGAAGCCAAATACACAAATCAAAATCAGTGTCTGAAAGGTCGTGGCCAAGGAACTCACCACATGGAGTAAAATGCTCTATTGATGAGATATTTTTTCACACACGTTTTCAATTGTGGAGTCGTATATGATTACCGCACGTTACTTGGTAATTTGTTGTAAAATTTAACAGTAATAAAGTCTAGAGTCTTTTGGGTTTTCGTTAATCTGCAAAGTTTAGGCACGAGCAGGTCCTTTTGTCTAGTATAATAATCGTGCACATCACTATAACTTATAAAACTATGTAAATTGTGGTGAACATACAACATACATTCAAGTATAAATAAGCAAGGAAATGTCAATATCTTTAATCCATAGAACGAGTCTCTGCAATCATCTCTGTACTTCAAACCATCAACAACCCTGACAGCTTTACGTTGTAGTCAAGAAATTCTCTCCCACGAAGAACAGTTTCCCCAAGCCAAAATATCGTATGATATTAACGAATGAAATAGTGAATGGTAAGCTGTCAAAAGAACATTCTTTGTCACGTTTAGTGTTAGATCGTGCAAAAGAAAAATACTGCTGTTCAGTCTTTTGGCCAGGAAAGAAGTATGCTGATCTCATGAAAGAGAAAGAGTCCAGAAAGACACCGACAAATTCGGGATCCACAAAATCTTCTACGTTCTTTAGTGAAAAAATTGCAGAAGTTGTCTTTTCTGCATTTAGCTTCAGGCCATTGCATGCAAACCAAAATTTGGCTCTCGCAAGTGCTTCTCGACTCTTTGCTAGGTTTTGCATTTGATTATTCCCGTAACATATTTTAGTAGTGTCATCGACGTAAAATATGATAGAATCACAATGGACATTACATGCAAGATTAATATATATATATATATATATATATATCAAAAATAACAAAGGTCCTATCACGGATCCCTGCGGTACACCTACTGAGACGCGTAAGGCTCGATTCACACTGTGATGCCGTTCACGGTTCAATCTCGCTCCGATCTCGGTCTGATCAAATCTCGCTGTGTCTACACTATTAATCCCACAATCAGTCTGTCTCGATCGATGGTCGACATAGGTCGTTTTTTAAAATTGCCAGATAAATTTGCCTCAACAAAAAATGGCATTTAATTTTTCAGTTGAAGAGTTAGCGATGGTAGCTAATATTTTGGATGAACAGGATATAAATAAAAGAAAATTACAACGTAAAATGAAAAGAAGAAAAATGTGGATACATCCCAGTTTATTAAGGAGAAAAGAAGAAAGCGAATATCACATTTTATATCGTCATTTCATAGACGACGAAGAAATTTTTTTACAATATTGTCGAATGGACTCCGAAACATTTGAACTAATTTTGAAAAAATGGAGTGCAAAATTTAAAAATAAACACCTCTTTCCGCTAACAAAATATTTAGTGCGGCCTTACCCAGGATCAAAAAATGTTGAAGATAATGCGAAACAATATTTAATTATCGTTTGTATAGGGGAGGAAAATTAGTTCAATGTGCATTCGGTATTTTATCATGAACTTTCGCGCGTACAATAGAACACTCAGAGTTCATCCTCAATAATTTTAACAACATGCATTCTGCATAATATTATTAGAAATATTCGAATCACCAATTTCGAGAATAACTTTGAATGCATTAATACTAATCACGTGCAGAATCTAAGAAGACAAAGAGGAAATGCGCAGGCAGAAGCAAATCAAACAAGGGGAATTTCTAAACGTTTCTTCAACTCTCAATCTGAAGGTTCAGTACCGTGGCAAGAAAATCTTAAGATGTAATCAGAATACAAGCAATTAAATAAATATCAAATGTTGTATAACTTTTGTGGAATTAGAAAACTACTTTCACTATTCGCAGACGTGTTTCGCGGTCATACTGCTCATCAGTGCGACTTTGTGAGAAGTAGTTTTCATTTTCCGAATAACCACTATATGTGCTAGTACGATGGATGTTTGTACATGTGAGAATTCAATTAAGAAATTCTGTAGAATTAAATAGCTGCAAAAATGGGCATTTAAGTACATATTGGGGGAATTTCTTAACCTTCCTATACTCACGCATACGGTCTGTGAGACCGACTTATATAGTATAGTATACGTCTTTCATTTTGACGTTAGCATAGGAAGGTTAATTGAACTTTCATATCTACAAACATATAACTTTTGTGTTTGACTTATCAGGTACTACAACTTCTTCTTCAATCTCATTCCACATTTTCCTTTTATAATTATTGTCACTATAGTACTGTGACTGCAAAACATATAAGCCGCGTTTACCTTTTACTAATTCAATAAGTATTTCATCTGGAAATAATAAATACAAACTTTATATTCAAAAGTTGGCAAAAATAATTATAGTATAATTATTTACTATTTATAATCATGTTATAATTTACATCCATAAATACTTTTCAGATTTCCACAATTTATTACTGGCCATAATTAGAAGAAACACATCTCGCTGCGCAACCGATGAAAGACTGGGGTTGAAACAAAAGCGTATTCACAGTGTCGGTACAACTCATGACAGGTTCGATCTCGTTTCAGTCAAATATTCTTTTCGACGAACCGGCGCTGGCGCGATATCGGATCATTCGGATCGGAACTAGACCGATACAATAGTGAGAATTCTCTGATTCTTTCGTGTTTAAGGATATTTCACCGGACCGGGATCGAAGCGAGATTGAACCGTGAACGGCATCACAGTGTGAATCGAGCCTAACTTATCCGACATGCTGTTCTTGAATTTTACAGCTCGCCTTCTATTATATAAATACGACCGACCGTACAAGGCAAATATTTAAATGATCGAAATTATATTTATTTAGCTTCCTAAGCAACAAATCGTGCTGTGCGCTGTCAAACACCTTACTCAGATCGCAGAAGGTACCCAACATACAGCTTCCTTGTTCAAAGCAATCAGCTGCCCCTTCAACAAACTTTAAAACTGCGTCCTTTGTATACATTCCTTGTCGAAACCAATATTGCGAGGATGTTAATAAATGATTTTCTTCAAAATACGCCAGGATTTGCAGTTTTAAAGCTTTCTCGAATATGTTTGATAAGATAAGCAAGAAAGAAATTGATCTGAAGTTGGATATCTCATTAGAATCTCATTTTTTAAGAATGAGTATCACAATGATTGTTTTGATTCATGATGATTAGTTTTGTAAGGGGTACAATTAATAGATGTTTTATATGTTTTATCACATTCATTGAGAATCCATAAAAATGGCGTGTTCTTTGAAGCTAATGAATTTATAATATCACGTATATCATCAAGGGAGACGGGCCTAAATGAAAACTAACATTCAACGCCTATACACTTAACTAAGTCATCCATATGCTCGATGCTACAACGACAATTTATATCCTTAATTATCATCTCATTAAGTATGTTAACAAAGTAGTTATTCACGAAATTTAGATCAAAATCTGGAATTAAAGTTTTCTTCCTATCTGCTCTGTGATTATCAACAATTGGCCGTGATGCCCTATTTGAATAGTTTGCATTTTGAAAAGTGTGATCATTAAATTTACCTTAGCAGCACAGATCATATTTTTGGAAATTTTGTGCTACTCAGTATATTTAACTTTGACAGCATCTGACTTTGTAAACTTATAGATTTCGTTCAACAAATTTACATGTTACGACATAGTATTAATAGAAGACGTAATTGTTGTTTTTATGTCACTGTCGTTTTCCCATACAATGTTTATTCATATTTCCTTCGTTCTACAAAATATAAAGGCTCCGTCTCCGCTAACCACGTTCCAAACCATTACCGCCGGCGAATGCTTTACAGTTCGAAGAACCATGAGACGCACGCCAGGTTGTCTGCGGACAAATTGCGATCGCCGCTTCAACATACAGAGCAAATTCTCATCACTAAAGAAAAGCAGTTCAATGAGGTTAATTTCATAAAAATCGTTCTAACAAGCGATGCATACATAAACACCTTTATATCCACGACGCTAGGCGGCAGTTAACCTCACTGCTTCTGCGTGCAAACGGGTCTCTCCGAGATAATCTGACAGCCACGTGCTTCTTGAACGCCTTGTTTCTGCCTTGTGGGACTCTTTAGAACTGTTTTTGCCCGTTTGAGGCACTCTTAATTTGTGGAACGCGCGGTATGAATTGAAGCACGTACCATCCCTGTTTGGCTTTTAAAGTTTTAAGTAATTTTAAGTAATCTAGTAGATTTAGGAAGGTAGTACATCTTTGGGGAATATGTCTGGCATCGTATAGCAGAACTCTTCATCTTATTGAAAACGACTCAGAGCTTTCGAATTTTGCGAATTGACGATGGTACGACTTCATGGCGAATTATATTTAAAAGGAATTTCATGTGTTCCAATTATATCTGTATAAACATTTGATTTATATAATTATTTATAGGTATCTACTGTTTGTTCTTTTCTTTTTCCTTTTAATTCATTTTAAATTTTCTAATAGGATTAAGATTGAATAGGAATAATGACTTTTTAAACATGCATAAAGCTTTAATTGAACGCCATACAGAATTATATACGACTACTAGCTGCCCCGACGAACTTCGTACCACCGAATTAATAAATGTTGTCTTAAGTTATTACCTGAGTTTTATTAACTTGTTAATGTTAAGATAAACCTAATTAAGTTGAATAAAAGTTTAAAAAGTAGTAAATTCACGTGGGAGCAAAGCATTTGCTTTATTGAATGTAAACCAAATGATTCGCATGTCGTTGTAGCACAACTTTGTATTAAACTATTTGCTGAATGTGTTGCACTCGTGTCGATTATCTTCATTAAAACACGTTGTGATATACTATATTTTGCGACTTTATCTATTTCTTCTTGCGGCTCGACGTTGTTGATCTGCGTTCTGCTCGACGATTTCTCATTGCCAACCGAGCCGTTTCACGTATGGCCTCTCTTTGTTCTTGTGTTTGTGAAGCACGAAGTTGGGCCGTACTAACACGGCGCCTTTCTCTCGTGCGATTTCTTCTTCATCTGCAGTGGATTGATTCGCAATATTCCGCAGTCTAATTGCATTACGGCTTCGTTGTGAAAGGTTCGATCTTCTCGCTCGCGGCATTGTAAATAAGACTGTGATGAATATTGCTGACTTTGCTTCTATTATGACATAACAATTATTCATGCGCGCACAATCACAAATGTCATAACCTTAACTGTCTTTGCGTGCACCATGACAACTGTCATAACCTAACCTACCAGACGTCGCCAATTTGTTTAATCTCTAATTTTTTTCTTAATTTTTGAATGTGCCGGGCTGATTTGTGAATCTAAAACATCCAGGGCGCCACCCAAAACGAATGCAAAAATTCATTCAAATCGGTCAAGCCGTTTAGGAGGAGTTCAGTGACAAACACACGTACAGTAGAATTATATATATAAGATTATATAACCTCCACGAAAACCAGATACAAAAGTTTAAAGTTATACAAAATAAATGTATGAGACTAGTACTCAAATGTGCCAAACACACTCATGTACCAACCATGTTGAATGTATCAGAGCTTTTAAGTGTTAAACAAAGGATCGTATTTCGAACTCTCGACTTTTATTATATTATTATTATTATTATACTTTTTAATGGACAATACATTCCATTCTGTTGAAGAAATGTTAAAGATGGATTGATTATTAATATATGCATTTATTGTTTGTCCTAAGTGTTTTACAATGTTCAATGTCGCATACTAAATTTCAAATTTTTTATATATACCTACATGTAAGTTATTATATTTTATATTGATAGGCGTAGATTATGTTTTGACTTTTATTGCAGTTGTTATTACAGCAAATAAATCGCTATCACTATCACTATTTCCGCGAATAATCAACAATCAGTGTGTGATACAGTTGCGAATTTTGAGGATTTATCTTGCAATGTAGTCCCCATACCGGAATTTTGTTATTCGTAACGTAACGGAGTGTAACATTGTCTATAATTCGTCCTTTCTTCTTGTCGCTTTTTCCTTGGAATTTATCGAGACAGCGCTTACTGTACCCGTAACATTCTGCCACCATTCATCTCTTCCGTCACGCAGACAAAACAAGCTGTGTATATTATTTCCTTTCATTTCGTAAATCTAACGAAACCGGTGTTGATAATAGATAATTTGAAGAAATTTAATTACGTTCTGTCGGTCCCGGAAACGCGAACGCGGTCGGAGGAAGAAATTAACGGAATAAGAAAATAGGAACTCGCAAGTTTCAATTTCCAAACACGAACGCGGGACATTTCTCGAAAATAATTACTTCCAATCGTGAAACGTCCACGCCGAATTACATTTAGCAATTTTAGCAACAATAAGAAATTCCAACGTAAATACGGAAAGGAAAAATTATACCCCGCGATCAGCGTAATATCGTACGTACTATAGATACTGTCTGTATACAATTAGAAAATTCAACGACGTGCAATACGCGGCGAAATATTTCGCAGTAAAAGCGTCAATTTCACTTTAATTACGTCCATATTAAAAACGACCGTGCACTTATCTTCCTGAAACGTGTCGCGCGTTATATTCATTTCGTGCGTGCATACAATACGGAACGCGCGACAACCATTGAGAGAATTCTCGCTCTTCGTGCGAGTGAGTGGTGGAAACGCGACCATTTTTAGCTTCTAAAGCGCGGGGACACGTTTCTCATTAATTAGATTTCGTAAAACGTACCTTTAACGACGTCCTATTTAACTCGCCTATGCACGAAGGCCGGTCGTCCGTCTCTCGAAGGGCGGACGTAATGCGATTTATAAAATTGAAAGGATTCCGTAATTTTTACGACGTTCTTGGGCAAGTAGGAGACGAGAGGCGCATTCTTAGATTCGTCCTTTTTACGTAATAAATAGGGATATCGATCGGCTTCTGAGGTCGTCGCGGTTTGAATTGTTTCGGACACGTAAGCGTCTAGCGAGACAGTATCTATGTATACACTGCTCATTCTATATATTTTTATTATTAGTTCGCGAAGAATGCCAATTAAGTAACTGTTTTACGAAGTTACGAATCATAAGAAACGTTTAAATCGCATTAAGGTATTATTTACTTCGAAAATGGAAAGGTGTATGATTTGGTGTATCAACTCCGGAAAAGATATTTTAAGGGTTTACCCCAATTTGAGATAGATAGATAGATAAATAGCGATTGATTTACTGTAATAACAATTATAATAATAGTCAACACATAATCTATAAATAATTAACGTGTACATATAAAACAATATTAAATTTACTATACGACATTGAACATTGCAAAATATTTAGGACAAACAATAAATAGGTACATATATCACTTAATAATTCATTCATATTTAACAGTAGGTACATAGAGTGACAAACAGTACATAAATAGCACATTCGATTCAAATTTCAAGCGTCTACGAATTCTTCCAGCCAATAAGTTCTTTACGGATTTCTCAAATTTAACACCATCTCTTCGTATAAAACTTGATGGAAGTTTACTATATAATCAGCTGCATTCTGTGTTGCTTTCAGTCTGTGATAAGTTGTACTTAGCGAGTTCTTATTTCTCGTTTCATAATTACGTGCATTGCCAACATATTTGTTTAAATTTTGATGGACATCATTGTGAGTATTTTTTTTTTGTTTAATAGATTCTTCTTTACACGATTCGTTTGCTTTTGTAGAAGAAATATTCTGTGGGCATTCCCCAAAATATTATACCATATGCGCTACAGCACGAAAATTAGCAAAATATGTGAGTCAGATCATCTGGAAAGGTAGCTATTTGTTTAATTCTCGTCATACTATGTATTGCAGCTGTTAACTTTTTTGATGTGTGCTATGTGTGCAGACCAACCCAGCCAATTATCTAAACAAAATCCCAAGATTCTCAATGACATACGTTTGTCAGTCGTCTTCATTGTAAAAGTAAAACTTCTTGGTTTTTCTGCACGTTTAATTTAAGATTGTTGGCATCGAACCATTTCTCCGCTGTTTCCATTGTTTGTTTTTGCCTTGATTTTAAATAAACTTCAGTTTTGTCAGGTATGTGCGCAGACGATACATTATTTTTGATGTATCGTCTGCACACATTGTAGTTTTCGCGTGGGCCATGCTATCAGGAAGATCATTAGTGTGTTTTACAAAAACCAGAGGTCTTAATATCGAACCTTGCGGCACACCTTGTGTGATACATCTAGTTTCCGAGGTAACTTCTGCAAATGCCTCATACTGCTCTCTATTCTCTAGATAAGAGCGTATAAGTGTATGTCCGTTTCCTCTTATTTCGTAATGGAGCAGTTTCTTCAACAAAGTGGAATGATCAATAACTTCAAACGCTCTGCTCAGATCACAACATGTTAGTTTAATTTTTTGCATTTTATCTAAAGCATTACGAATTTCTTCAATAACTTCCATAGTAGCTGCGGTAGTAGACCCATTTTTGCGATATCCATATTGCGATGTATTGAAATAACCATCCCTTTCCAAAAAGACAACTAATCTAAACGCGAATTACAAAAATCTAAAAAGAAAACCAAATTAATAATACGTGTGCTCATCACGAGGCGCTAAAACGGCTGTGCATCTCGAAGGTATGGTATAAATCAAAGTATCTCTCACGAAATTCGATTCCATTCTACTCGCACAACGATGTGAAGTTCCAAAATCGTGCGTGCCAGCAAAGTTGAAAAATGACTTCATTGAACGGTAACATGCATGGCCTGGAATCATGCAGATCCTTTTATTCGTGTTTATTTAGTTCAGGATACGGATCTTACTTACTCCTCTTTCCCATTATCAGCTTTCAGCCGTATTAGTCTAAGTGTGTATGACGTTAAGAAAGGACGTCAAGCGAAACGACGATAATCATCGGTCAAATGTCGCTAAAGTTATGGAGCGTTACACATCGAAATACAGAACTCAATCAAAACGATCACGTTTTCATTAAACCGGATGAAGAATCGGCCTGTCAGGAAACAGGGCACGAAAACCCAAACCGAAGTTCCTAAAACACTAATCAAATCAACGTTTATAAGAAATGGTGGTGATTGAGTCCGGTTTCCGACTTCCGGGTACGGCCAGGTATCCAGCAGAGATCCTCAATGAGCGCAAAGAGCCCAAATTTAAGAGACGGCTTTCACATAAATCGAACGGCACTACATATTTCGCGTAAGTTACTTTAAATTACCGAAAAACAAAACGTACACGGCGGTTACATCAAACCTTACACGGGAATCTTTTGCGTCCACGGGTTTGTTTCCTTTCGAACGTAACTATTACTACTCTACCTTTTTACTCCGAGGCACACTAGGACCGAAGTAACTGCTTACTATCGGTGACGGTAAGCAACCGATAAATCACGGGAACGATGCAGCAAAAAGGGAAATAAATGTAAGGTAAAAGGTTGACGGATTCAAAATATGCTGCTCCGTGAAGAGGAAAAGAAATATACCGTCATTGTTATTGCTTCAGAATTTGAAATTTAAAATTTAAAATTAAGAAAAAGTTAATTTGAAACTGTTGCGACACCCAATGGTCTCCCAACTTTTATTTTCTTATTTTAGGTATCACCATCATCAAGCCTGTTAGCTCTTTGGGCTATGGCTAACGCCTTATGACGTTTTTGAAGTTCTATTTGATGAGGTGAACTAATCCTCCTATTCCCTGTATTTTAAAGTTTGCTATGAGTCCTGGCGGCCTGTGTTATTTTCCTCCATTCTTTCCTGTCCCTTGCTTTTGATCTCCAATCGGTTATCCTCATCACTTTTACGTCTTCCTCCACGGCATCTCTCCATCTCTTCCTTGGTCATCCCCTGTCTCTGGGCCATATCGGAATCCACTGGGTTATCCTTCTTATCATACCTGTTGGTTTCCTTCTCATGATGTGGCCTGCCCATTGGAGCCGTTGAGCTTTAATGTATCTTATAATATTTTCTCCCTCAAGTTGATCCTCTATTTCTTTGTTAATTTTCGTTCTTATTACTCGCTGTTCTGTGACGCGCGGCCCTAATATTGCTCTTAAGATTTTTCTTTCTGCTATCTTTAGGTCTTCTTGTTCTTTTTACTGATTGCTGTGGTCTCCATTGCATACGTGATGACCGGCCTTATTAAAGTCCTGTAAATCTTCATCTTGGTTTTCTTAGTGAGTGTTTTGCTTTTCAGTAGTGATCTATTTCGTCCAAACGCTTGTAGTCCTTTTAAAATTCTCTGTCTCACCCTCTCTTTCCAATTCCTGTCCATTATTACACCTAGGTAGTTGAACGATGAAACTTCCTCAAATTTGTAGTTCTGTGTTCTCAAGTAGTCTCGTGTATTGGTCTCAGTTATTCCTATCTTCGTGTATTTTGTTTTAGCTTCATTGATTTCCATACCCAGTTTTCGTGCTTCCCTCTCCAGACGTTCCAGGGCTAGTGTCATTCCTGTTCTTGTACAATCGTCTGCATGCGCTATTATTTGCAATCCATCAACCATTATATTCTTTTTATCTAATTTGGCTTTTCTAATGGCGCTTTCTAAAACTAAATTGAATATTGTTGGAGATAGCGGGTCTCCTTGTTTTACTCCTTTGTATACTTCGAATGAGTCTGTTCGCATGTATTTTAGGTATAGTCCAAGAAAATTAGCATGAAAAAGTGCCAAAAATTTGCAAACCGGATTGTAAGGCCAATTTTTTAGGACAAGTAGGGGGTCATAAAAATGACTTAAATCAGATTTGCAGGGCAAATGGTCTTGTGCATCGTTTGCCATCTTGGAAAACATGTAATCCTCGATATCTGGGCTCCTAGTTGTCGGATTTTAATTATTTTATTTTTTTGTTTTGTCGGTAAAAATATTATCTACAACTTTTGGTGAAAGTATTTGTTGAGCCGTTAAACAAGTCTTCGATGACGCGGACATATTAATTGTGAAAACTGTAATACAAAATGCACCTTTTACCATCACAATTGTTGGCGAAGATATTGATCTACACATTCTGCTAACTGGTCTAGGACAGGAAACGCACGACCTATTTTTCTGTAAACACAGCTATCAAGAAATACTTCCAACAAAAGGTGTAGATAATATTTTTACCGACCATAAAAAAAAATAGAGTCCGACAACTAGGAGCCGAGATATTGGTGATAACCTGTTTTTCAAGATGGCGGACGATCCACAAGGACATCTGTGCTGAAAATCTGGTTTTAGTCATTTTTATGATCCTCTACTTGTCTTAAAAAATTTGCTTTTACAATCCGTCTTGTAAATCTGTTTGTTCTATTTTTTGGACTAGGTAACCTTGTCGATAACGGAGGGATAGAACTCGCGAAAATTTAAAAATGGATATTATCGGTAAGACTTGATCGAAGAATATCCAGGCAATCAAAATGAAACACAATATGTATAGAACCTTAGTGAGCACCCAAGTGATTAAATATTTTCAATAGCTCCAACAGCAATCCTTTCTTTCATTTAAAATAATTACCGCACCCTCTCGCAGCCTTTGTATCTCGAAGCAAATACAACTGATGAGGCTCATTACGCGTCTGCTGCTTCACTTTGTCAACGCTTTTTCGGTACTTCGGGCACTGCAGTTGATTAGACCATCCATAACCGCCGACGTGTATAATCGTAATATCGATAACGGGGCTGCGTTCGGAAGGGACAGCTCCCATTAATTACCGCTAACCGCCGCGGAAAATTAATTACGCGAAGTCCGAAACGATCCGCGTCTTACCCGAAATTTAATTAAACGCGTCCGACGCGCGGATATCTTAATGGGATTTCGTATACTCACCGGGTCATGGATGTATTTGTCGTTGTTTGGATTAAAGGAAAAAAGAAAAAACAAACTCGTAAATCAATCAAAGATAGTTTAGTAATAAAGTAAAACCGAGAGATAAGGATGCGTTACGCGAAAGACGCTCGGGAGTATTCGATGCTTTGCGTGAAATATTAAAGTCGGAAAAGATAGAATCGAATTTGACCCACAAAGTATCTGGAGCGAATCTGTGTAAGTAAATAATCGGAATAAAATTGAAATATCTTCGCTAATTGATGCGGTGATGATTTGTTTAATAAACTACACATATACTTTTCAATTAATGTTATTATAGAAATTGTGATTTCGATATCTTTATGATTATTATTTTTTTTGATAAACTGGAGCATACGATAACACACCGATTTAATTATGCGTCTGCTTTTGATGAATCACAGTACATGTTAATCTTTGCGAATTTTGTGCAAAAATTTGTTGGTTTTTGCTACGCCGATGGTGTAATCGATTGAATAATACGAGAAATTTGTCCAAAGTCTTCTAGCGTAGTGGTGGAGCTTTTATGTAAAGTGAAAATGACGCTGAAGCTAGCAGAACATTCAGCCAGAACATTCGGGAAAGCACCGACGATCAACCTCATTACAATTTAAGAAAAAATATACATTCAGCAATCAGTAACAAGTAATAAGAAGTGATAAAGTATAAAATTATACAATCACTTGCACAAATAACAAATCCTTCAATATAAAGAAATTAATAAATAAAATACTGCACACAGCACAGCACGCGAGCTAGGTAGTTGCAAAATATTAAATGTTTAAATAAATTCTAACGTAAAATACTGCACAAGTAGAGAAAACGGGCAAACTAAATAAAATTTTGTACACACACTCTCTAGAGATCATCTAATACAATTAAAATGAATTCGAAGTGAAACGCGCCATAGTTGCTAAATGATAAATGTTTAAATAAATAGACAGTTATCTCTAGGGTTAAGGTGCTAAACAAGGCAGAAAACACGTATAGACTAAATAAAATTTTGTACACACACTCGCTAAAGCTCATCTAATACAACCAAAAAGAATTCGAAGTGAAACACGCCATAGTTGCAAAATTTTTGCACAAATGTTTAAATAAAAGCATAATGCATTATTTCTAATGCTAATCCTGCAGAAGACCCGGGACACTCAATAAAATTCCGAAACCGTGTTGCCTCAGTTAGTTTATTACGTTTTACGTGTTTACGTTTGTAGCTTTAGACTAAAATAAAATTATATTGTATATTTTGTAGGGATTTAGTTAAAAGGTGTCTATTTATACAAACGCATTTGTTATATTCAATCAAAATGAGTTTCCTGCTGCTACCGGAAGGTAAGCGTCAACGCAAACCATCAACCAGAAATCAGCTAAATTGGCGTAGATCTCGATCCAAGAAATGCTTGCCGTAGAATCGCGATGAAAGCTTCGCTTTTTGTCGCTCATTGAGGATCCCTGCTGGATGCCTGGTCGTACTCGGAAGTGGGAAATCGGATTGAATCAAAACCCATCAACGTTGAATCAACTGGAGAGCTGGCGCCCACCTGTTAAAACCTGCTCCACATATAAGGAATTGATTCAATGAATTCCCCGCCGCCTGAAAGACGGTCAATCGTTTAGCCACCTAAAAACAAACACGCGTTTCTACCGGGCCACATCACAGTCCAAGGACTCCAACCAACTCACCCGAGCCACACAATTCCCACCCTTTCAAGGGTAGCTTACTCTTGTTTTGCCTCTTCGCAATTGATAAGTCTAAATAAATTTTCGGTTGGTAGCCAGTCACTCCTCTGTTTACACCTGTTGTTTTTGACTTCCTTCGACTTTTCCTATTCTTCTTCCGATTTTACTCTCTCTCTCTCTCTCGATCTCTCTCTCTCTCTATTCTTAGCTGTTAACTCGACTCACCATACGGCTTTTAACGAGAACGTGTGTGGTAGTGGTAGTTTAGCCTGATTAATTCTTGATTTAGTAGTATTGGGGCAGTCGTTCTGTATTTATTTGAATGTGTGACGCTCCATAACAATGGAGGGATTTATCCGATGATTATTGTCGTTTCGCTTGGTGAGACGCCCCTTTTAACCTCCCAATTAGAAGGAAACACTGGTAAATGTGTCTCGATTTAAAGGAAACTTTGTGGGTTTATAGACCGATGTAGTGTAAAAAGAACGGTAACTTTCTTAGCTGCCCACTCTAACATCAGCGGGATATACCGCGCCCTAAGCTCAACACAACTCGTCGCTGTTTGCCTCAATAACACAGAAAGTATAAGAGATATCAAAAACAGTCAAGCCAAGATTTAAACTGTTTTACATGCTCTTAACGATGGCGTAAATATTTTTATTATAATAAGGGGGTTAGGGGTAGATCCCATGAGCATATATTTGTTGTTAACAGGATTGCGTGGTCAACCATTCTACTCGCCGAATGCCTGCAAAATGTGAAATTTGACTATCCTAATTGAAGAGTGGAATGACTGTTTTAATAATTTGATTCGATCGAGTGCAGAAGTCAATCTTTATGGATTCCTGAAATTTATGTAGCTAATTCGGGACAATGGTCGTTGAATGAAACCGTACAACTCGTAAAGAAGTCAATCACGCACGCTGATCTCTAATCTAGTCACAAAACAGCGACCACATTCCTCACATTATCGACGAACGTCTCCGTCTTCACGAATAACAATACGTACGGACATGGATGTACTTACATCCATCTAAACCGGCCATTACCGTCCATTGTTGAAACGCAAGTACCTATTTTACTATCGTGGCGTTCGTCTATATTACGTATGCGCTATTCATATTGAATAATTAGCCTACGGAAAGACTCATATAAGCGCTATTAACGGTGCGTAATGCGATTTGCATCCTAATTAATTTTGCGGAGACACCAATTCTGATCGACGAAACGGTAGGTAAATACACATTTATTATAGTCGGATGAGTTAGGAAATTTCTTTATACGCGTGAACGATGTCGTTGTTTATGATGCGCCCGCGTATTATGCAAATATATTACGACGGGAAGATTAAAATCGTAAACAATATCGGATGAAGTCATTTGTTGTTTCATTAGAATAAGATAAAGCGTAGATTTCATGAAATGCACTGCGCAAAAAAGCGATACATATTGAGAACGCACAAAGGATATGAGTTGGTGTCGTTGCCGTTGTAGCGAGAAAAATGAAATCAAAACATTTATAAATCATGTCAGGTGCAAATGGAGAAACAGGAGGAAGTCATTGAATTTTTACCATCCAAGTTTTATAAAGAAATTTATTATGGAATGAAAGGAAGTCATTCATTACAAGCTCCTCAAATAAGTACTGCCAGCAACTGCAGGATTGGAAGGCTGCCATCGCTGAGGATCCCCACGTACTTTTGCAGTTTGAGTGAGGAGTGAGACAGCACCACCCTGCGTACTTCCTTAACCCGAATCAGCCCAGAACCTTTTTTGCGAATTTTTCAAATATATTTTATGCGTTAGCACCCCTAGAGGTAAGGATAAGGATCACAAATTATAGATTTCTCCATATCACTCTTTTTTCAATTTCTAACTCTCACATGAACAGTAAAAAACTCAATGAAGAATAAATCCTTTCAGCAGCTGCGAGCACATGTTTTCGGACGGAAACAAACGCATTTCAGAAAGAAATATTGTTTATCGTCATTTTTACCGTACAACACAATAACACAATAACACAATAACAAATATTGCTATTTTAACCACATAGTCACGCCAATCAGATTCGGGCAAAGCCGAATTGGGGCTTAAGATTTCCCTCTATTTGTTAAAATTTTAAAATTCAGCTTCGCGCGGCACATTGCCTGGTACATATCGAACTTCGTCGTCCATTTCGCAGATTGTTGGAAATTTAGAAATATGGCTTTGAGGGAAAAATAGGGAAAAGTTATGGAACAAACTTAGTCATATTTGTTGCGATAAAATTATCATCATTCCATTATATACAGCGTACGTCTTAACTTATCCTTAGAAACTTCCTTCAAGACATAGTAAATCAATTAGTAAAAAGTTTTCCTGATAAAAGTTTACTAGAAACGACAAAACAAATTTTGGTTATTCAGTTTAGGTTTTCGGAATGATACTGTTCGTGTTAAAAAGAATGCACTTAACACAGTATGAGCGGAGGACTAGTATTTCCTTATCAGAGCCGTGCTAGTAGAATGACTCATCGTTCACATACGGCTGTTGAATTCGAAATAATGAACCGGTCCGACACAAAAGAACACGTCCTTGGGCAACTTTGAATATTACGATTCTAACAATAGACAGCTGGTATAATCGATAAGGAATTCAGTATATTTATAGGCAAACGCTTTCACAGTAGTGTAGACTAGTTCACAAGTTGTCTTAGGCGTTTGTTTTTACTTTTTAATGTTTGTATAAGTTCTTCAGTCTGTAGTTTTACCCCATATATGCGCATAATGAATAATCTACATGGCTAGTCATTATAATAGATTAATGGATATCGTACTAATTTACGGTGAATCTGGACAAAACCTTGCTCGCGCTCGAAGACGAAATGCGGAGTCATTTCTTAATAGAAATTTACCGACAGCACAAACATTTGTTGATGTTGTTCTAAGAAAATTTCGCGAGTTTTGACGTCAAAGTCGAATTCTACACCTTCGAAAACATCTGTACGCAGAATTTCGTCTAATTTAGAATGTATTAATTTTTCTCTGAAATTTCAAAGGGGTACACCTTGGAATTTTGAAGAAAATCGAAATGGTCGGAAGTACGACTTATTACACATCAAATTGAAGCTCTTCTAGTGTAGATTAGGGACAAAATAATTTCGGGTACGAAAGACGGTTGATTAAGGAAATATTCAATGAGAAAATGAAAAGTGGTTCTGGACGAATGGCTCAGGTACGCTCAACACCCAAACGAAGCAAATTTCACGAGTTTTAACGTGAAAATCGTATTCTACATCTTCGAAAACATCTGTGCACAGAATTTCGTCTAATTTAGAACATATTAATTTTTTTCTGAAATTTCAAAGCGGTACCCCTTTGAAATTTCGAAGAAAATCGAAATGGTAGGAAGTACGACTTATTATACATCAAATTAAAGCTCTTCTAGTACAGATTAGTGATAAAATAATTTCGAGTACGAGAGATTGTTCATTGAGGAAATATTCAATGAGAAAGTGAAAAGTGGTTCTACACGAATCGCTCTGGTACGCTGTAACACCAAACGAAGCAAATTCCACCAGTTTCGACTTCAAAGTCGTATTGTACACCTTCGTGCACAGAATTTCGTCTAATTTAGAACATATTATGTGGTTCTTATTAGGTACCAACGACGATTTTTCCTCAGTCTATTGTGCGGCATAATACGTAACTTTATTATTGGACCATTTCTGCTTCCGAATCGTCTGCATGGACCTGAACTTATTTAGATTTCCTACAAAATCAGTTACGACCATTACTCGAACAAATACCGTTCAATTTTCGGCAACATATGTGGTGTATGTACGATGGGGCTCCTCCACATTTCAGCGTAGACGTTCTCCGTCAATTAAAGTACGCATACGAAAATCGCTGCACAGGACACGGAGGACCATTTGTGTTTTCGAACTCTCTTATTTCGATTTGGTATAAAATGAGTTACCACCATTACTCGAACAAATACTGCTCAATATTTGACATTAGGTGTCGTCTAGGAACGATGAGGTTCCTTCACATTTCCGCGTAGACGCTCGCGGGCATTTAAATCACACATATGAGAATCGTTGCATAGACCGCGGAGGACCGATCGTTTGCCCCTCCGGTCACGTGATTCAAATCCCTTAGACTTTTTCTTGTGGGGCCACCTTAAATAATCAGTTGGTAGTACCGAAGTAAAATGACGTAGAAGAACTACGAAATCGCATAAATGCGTCAATAAATTCCATTCGTCAACAAAATGCGGTGCACTTTGTTTGTGATTCATTACTACGGCGAGCACGTTTATGTATTGAAGCTGGTGGCAGCAATTTCGGTACATGTGTTACAACAGTGCTGAAAACATTAGATCGAGTATGTATCTTTTCATATTTTAAAAAAATTAAAACTTTACCTTTATTACCATAAATTGCGCATATTATTAGAATTTCTACGAAAAGGTGAGGTGGACACCGCAAAACTCGCAGGAACTTTCCGGGCGCTTTTCTAATGCTTAGTACAACTAATCACAAATACAGAAAACCCACAGAGCACTAACCTTGAACATGACTGATCGCAAATATTTTTCAAATTTCGTATATTCACCGAATGCAATTTCCCTATAAACGACTAGAAAAACAATCAAATTCGATTCCAGCAACTAAATCGACGTCAAGGCATTCATTTGCTGTTATATAGGCAATAAACAGCGGTCATTATTACTATTATATCGGCGTGTAAAAATAGATTTTGGCCGACAGACCGGGTAAACATTCATTACGCGTTCGAAAATAAATACTCCATTGACTACTGCAGTCGGGGAAACGTTAAATTTAACATCACCTACGAATCGCGATCGTAAAGTAAAATCGGCATCTCACAGGCGGAGCGAATGTTCGAAATGCGAAAATGGGATTCGAGTGGATTCGCTCAATTAATGTTCTGAAGTGGAACTGTGCATAAACGTATATTTTCGAGTAGGACAAAGAAAATATTTGGCGATTTCAAATTATACGATGACAATACACAAATGAAAATGACGAGCTAGAAACCATTTCCTCCGTACAAATCCTGTCCGCATCGATCGCCATACACGTGGCTGCTTTTTCTTTAAACCGTCAGAAGAACTGCTTCCTCGACTTTCCCGTCGCGATTTTTCTTTCATAGTCGTTTCGTTCAGAGCCACATCGCTCTGCCGAGAAAATTATTCGGCTTTGAGGAATGCTACAATACGCCGACGTGGCAATTATTCACGTAGACGTACGACTTCTCGTCTTTGACTGTAATTATCCCGTCCATTATACGAAATGTATGCATGTTTAAGATGCAATTGGTCGTAGAAGCATGCGATAAAACTGACAAATCGAGAGAAATGCCAGTATCAGGTGGCCAAACAATGGGTGCTGTTTTATTTAATACATCATGGATTCTTTTTGAAGTTGTTTGTTGACAATGGAGTTTCATCTGCTTTAGTTAATCTGTTTTCATTTGATACATACTAACACCAATTGTTTCATTCCCACTTTTTAGAGTGAAGCTGTGTTAGCGAGGTTTTGCGGCGAGAGATAACTGGGAGAGAGTAAGTCGCTTGAAATCGTCATTAGACACTTTTATCTTTCATTCTTTTCTTTCTCTCACACACATACACATATACTCATCGCAGGAGCAACTATCAAGTGCGCCGTATTTACGTTTCCCCGCATCAGATGGCGCTCTTATTATTCGGACTCGAATTTACTTAAAATTCGACTTCAACTTATTTACCATCGGTTTAGAAATCAAATACTTTTTCCTTATACATTGTTTATTAAATTATAGAATTTTACCTTTTATTCAAATAAGCATCAAATGCGTAAAGAGCTTCGTTCTTGTCGGGTGTCCTACGACACCTCTCCCCTCTTTTTAAAATTTAAAATGGCCAGGAATAAATCTTTAATTCGAGGTTGTTTACTCCATGAGTACAAAATCAGCATCCAAGCAGTTGAGGCGACGGAAAGAATATGTTGTATGTGCTAAATTCGAAGAGTAGGCTCAAACAGCCTGGAGTGGTTCAAAAAAATTTCTTCGCAAGTTTTCAAGCTGACCAATAAGGTCTGGGAGAAGATTGTTAACAACGAGCCTTCATTGTTTATACATATGTACTTGTTCTTTCAAGTTCTGAAATATTTTAACGAAGAAAAGCATCGTTTGAAACTCCAATTTTTTAAACGAAAAGATTTTCTGACTTGTTTCTATGAAAACAAAAATTCAACACTTTGGTTTTTATCTTTCTTAACGTACTACAAACGAATGGAAATACCGATCGGAATAAATACCGCATTATTTTACAGTTATCTGTCGCGTCGTCTAAATACGTGTAAAAATAGATCGCATTGTTTCCTCCAGCGAGCTACCACAATTCATCGCAAAATAGCAGATACTTATTGACGGGCCGGTACGTGTACCGCGGGCTACAATAGCTAATTAAAATATAATGCGATCAGCTGTGGGAATATTAAGTCCGTACGACCGGAGGAGATAAAGGGGGAAATGAGTAATTTGCTATTTCGCGTGGTAAGTCCCGATGTGACGGGATTTTCCCGCGTTTGTATTTGCTCGAAACGATATCGAATCAAATCTTTCGCGGTTGTTACGTAGAAAGGAAGAAAATACGCGTATAAATTCACTGCTGAAGTTGTACTTTATGAACACACATTTTAAGGACTTCTTGCAAACAATGTGAAAACAAACAACTTCAAAAGTAATTGAAAACTAGTTTCAACGAGGTACTTTTAGACAGTTGATATTACGAAAGAATTAATCGCAGAATCCTATACGGTACTGAAGAGTTCTCGTAAGGACGAAACTAGTCTAAGGTTACAGCCTGCGATTAATAAAGCACAATTCCCTACGTGATATTTGTTGGCATATGTGGTTTGTTGTTGTTGTGCTGTGCAAGCCATTATAGTTTTTTTTGGAAGTTGCCTAAGTAACGAGCCTCTGTTGTACTTTTTAACAAAGAATTTAATAACACATGTTATCATTATGGCCCGCTGGGGAGGACCGCGCACCTTGCAGGCATGGAATCAATCAAAATAATTTTTTACCAGCACTTTCTGAAAAGTCGGTTAATCTACATGTTGTACATACAATGATACCTATGTACCTTCAATAGAAATTATTTTGATTATTCTATTGCAGCAATTATCAAAATGATTTACTCGGTAAGGTACAACAAAAACTGTTCAACAAATTCGTTCCTCCGACTATAATATATGTATGTATGTATATTATGAGTTATTAACTTGATCACCTTTGAATTGCAACATTCTCGTCGAAGATTCATGATGGAAAAACTAAGATTTAACTTTAGACTTAGAGAAGCATCGGACGGAAAATCTAATATTTTGGCATAACCTCAATTGAAGCACCGGACGGCCACATATTTGAAAGTTGTGCTATGAGTTATTAACTTTATCAGGGTTGAAGGAGTCAATACAGTCAAATAAACTGAAAAGTTTCTCCGTAAAAACTAAGAACAATTTTATTCTCAACATTATTATATACAGTATTTACAAACCAGTAAAAGCAAAGAAACACCATTCATTGTCTTTTTAGGGATGTTCCCTTTTACCACTTTAAGTTTAAACAATGGTTATATTAATTAAATCGTGTCTTTATGTTTATGTTACCAACTCGACATGTTTGCGTGGAATATTTAACCTTCCTATACTCACGCATACGCTCTGTGAGACCGACTTATATAGTATAGTATACGTCTTTCATTTTGACGTGAGTATAGTATATATATATATATCCTTTCTGGATGACACCATTATCCAACCAACTGACCTCTTGAACTATATCAGCCCCTACATCTGGTAAGTTCGTCCGTCAGCTTTCTGAGAGCTCTACTGTCATACAGCGTGCGCACATTTCATGTGAAGATTTCCAACCCGTTAACCACATTCTAAGAATGTATGTCGGTATTTCGATGCAGGAATCGTCGAAGTGAGTTTCGTCCTAATATTTCAACTTGAGCTTTCGTAACATTAGAACGTTTATATACCGGGCTGTCAGCCCTGTGCCAACCTACTTTTTAAATTACCATTTCGCTCTCGTTGGCCCTGATCCTGCTTCCCACTGGGCTCGATTACCCAATCTTCCGCAGAGTTGATCAGGTTGCGGGACTCATCGGATGGAGGTGAGAGTCGAAATTGAATGGGGGAAATGCTATCTGGAGTCTGCATCTTGTATTCGCTACTCCTTCGAACAAAATGAAACAAAAGAAAGTTCACTAAACAAATCACGAAAGGAATTTAAATCTAGAATAAACCTATAATATGCAAAGACAATGATTTAATATTATGTGTAGCAAAAAGAAGTCCTGCAAAGATGGATCGAACTAGTACGTGAGAACGAGCAGAATTATGCCAACCCTAATCCACAGATACCACAAGAACTACAAGACAGACAAAAAATTGGGGCGGAAATCGGTGTTGGAAGAAGTAATAAGGACAATCAGCAATCTTAATGATAATAAAGCCCCAGATTGCGATGAAATTACGGATAGACTCTTGAAGAGTGGGGAGACGTCTTAACCGCCAGAATACACCAAATCATGTGGGAGGAATATATGCCCGATGAATGGCATGTAAGATTGACATGTCCATTGGAAAAACAGGCTAACCAGCTTGACTGAAAGGATTATAGGGGATTACACATGAATTAATTCTATATAATAATAATAAAGACTTTATTGTAGCTTTAAGTACACAAGACAAAAGGAATATGTAACATAAAGATAACAATAGTCACATAATGACAAAAGTAAAGCTACAATCACAAGGCGAAGTTTAGAAAATACTGCTTTACAACTTTATAAGTCTGTTCAACATGATCTATGGAATCTATTTATTCCGATCGGTATTTCCATTCGTTTGTAGTACGTTAAGAACGAAAAAACCAAAGTGTTGAATTTTTGTTTTCATAGAAAGACGTCAGAAAATTTTTCGTTTAAAAACTTAAGTTTCAAACGTGCTTCTTTATTGGTTAAAATAACGATGAAGGCTCGTTGTGAATAATCTCCCAGACGTTATTGATCAGGTTGAAATCTTAGTTGAATAGAAGATAAAATTGTATAATTGAATAAACAATGATGAATAAAATAATAAATAAAACAATGAAAACAAAAATGGACAGAATAGAAAACGAACAGATAAGGAATATGATAAATCAAGAAGATATACTAAAAAGAATTGAAAAATGTCAACTGAATTGGTACGGCCACATAATTAGAATGGAACAAAAGAGTTTAACCAAGAAAATAAAAGCCAAAAATAACGGGAGAAGAAAAAGGGAAGACCAAGGAAAAAATGGATTGACAGAGTCAACGAATTGGGACGAAAGCGAGGGAAGACCATAGCAGAAATGAGAAGTATGAGTACAGACCGGACACGATGGAAAGAATGGATTAAATCGTCGTAAGATGCAAAAATAATCCGACGCTGAAAGGCATAAGGATTGACGAGAAGAAGAAGAAGAATAAACAATGTATAAAGAAAAATTAATTCATTTCAAAACCGATGGTAAATAACTTGAAGTTGAATTTGAAGTAAATTCGAGTCCGAATAATAAGAGCGCCATCTGCTTGGGGGAGAAGAAAATACGACGCACTTCATGCTCCTGCGATGTGTGTGTGAGAGAGAAATAACTAATAAAAGGAAAGAATGAAGGTAAAAGCGTCTAGGGACGATTTCAAGCGTCTTACTTTTTCCCAATTAACTTACATCAAAACCGCAATGGGTGAATACCAAAGCGACTTGGGTATCTAGTTAAGCATATATTTACACTATCTCAAATACTCGCCAGGACCAAAGAGTTTACCATAACATCGATACCTACTACACATATAGATATTGGGGCTGCAAACGACAGCATTACAAGACAGAAATTATATGAAGCCATGCGTGAACCTTAGCACATCTTCAAACCTCTTTAGGATGGCAAAAATGGCAATATTCAAGGTATCAAACAAAAAAAAAAGAGAGTGAAACTCCCAATATTTTTGAAATAGAAAAAGAGCTGGGACAGCGTGATGCACTTGCATGTCTATTCTTTGACATTGCTCTAAATAAAACCACCAAAGACTCAAATCTAGATACCCGAGACACGACACTAAATAACTCCAGTCATAAATAACTAGTGGAAATGCTACTATACTAAATATATAATAATAATAATAATAACAATAATAATAATAATAACAATAATAATAATAATAATAATAATAATAATAATAATGGTTATACTTATATGCAGAAGACGAAGACATCGTGAGCCGAACACTAGACAAGGGTAGAGAAACATTAATATCATTCTACAGAGGGGCAGAAAAAGTACGGCCAAGAGTGAAAGAAAAAATTAGATGGAAATTGAAAATGGCCAAACATGAATTCGATGCGGAAAGAAATTTCGCATGTCAAGGCTGAACCCAAGTCGGACTATCTCTTGTACAGTAGACCTTGATGTTGTACAGTATTACCGTTGGAAAAGTCTCCAAATAGCGCCCCGGCCGTCTCTCGTCTAGATAAATCATCCCAGACTATCTTCGTAAGGCAGAAAAGTTGTAAATCTGTCCAGGAACTGTTGGACAAGGGATCGAATGTGAAGATTTCATCATGTAGACGGAAGAGGAAGACGGACTCCATAACCTTAACCGGATTCGGTAAACCGATGGGTTGGTAATGCTCTGGAAACAGTGGATCTATGGTCATCTTGGGGATCAATGACGTTAGTAGATTTCAAAACTGCACTAACATAACGCCAAGATCGCACTGAAAAGATTCCGATTGAAATTTAAAGTGTTTCAATTCCGGGCGTAATTGCCAATAGCATCTGAATCGGTCCACTTCGTGTTTCCTTTTATCATGATGACTGGATTTGATTTCATCCTCTTGGGTCTTCTATAAACAATGAAAAGACAACAGCAGAGGAGGTCAAAAGAAGAATTCTAAATCGGAGATTTGGAGATTGAGCAAAACGAATGAAAACCTACTACTAATTTTTTAAAGAAAAATCCTACGAAGCAGGAGCGCGAATGGAACGCGGCGTAGAAGTTACAATTTTGAATTGTTTGGTAAATATTCAGAGGAGGCAAAGGGAAGGAGCATCATAGGGACAATCAAAACTGAACGATTTAGGTAAGCAGCACATATAAGAAGAGCTGGTGAGATGTATCCAACCAAGAGGATTTTAATAGTACATCCAGTAGGAACAATGATGTTAGGTGCGGCAAAATAGCAGCAGTTAACATTGGACAGAGTTGGATGGCCAAAAAAGCTGGCGAAATCCGAGCCCCAACGTGGCTGTAGAACTAATGATAATTGCAACAGTTGGGTAAACTCTCCAGTCTTTTTATACAAAACATTTTATTAACGACACCAAGCAATTCGATGAACTAATTTCAGATTCATACTAACATTCAACTCTTGCGGACTTAAATACGTAATTATCGCTAATTGACGCTTAATTCCAAGGATACTCCACTGCGTTAATTGTTTACTTTCTGGTCAAGAACGCGTTTAGGAGGATAAGATAACCAAACGATAATAATGATTTCATCACAAACAATTACCAGCTTGTAAAAGTACCCTACATCTGTACGGTTTGTTTAAATCGTTTTCCTTTATCACTGCCTGCTATTAATTTATATTATGTAAACAACTTAAACAGAGGAATGTTAAATATTTACGATAGCACGGCATACATTAAATTAGCCTTGCGATTCGCGACTTAAAGGTCTGCATAACTTGCTGATAATATAATAATAAACATATACGATGCGAAGAATTCTTACGTAATGTGGTATAGGATCGGGTGCTAACCGCTAGGTGCGGGGTATCACTACATAAAATTATATTTACCATTGTGGAGGATGTTTATTTTCGCAAGAGAAAGCATTCAAGATCGCAATATTAATCCCTCAACGTCAACGTTAAAATTTATTTGTTTATCTTGGAATAATTGCTGCGGCGAAGATTTCGCCGCATTTTCGACGTAATCGCGTCGTTTCTTTTGCTATAATCGAAACCGTGATAAAATACTTTACGATAGAGGTAGAAACGTGAATTTCACATGATGTCATGGAATAAAATATCCCCGTACGGCAGTCGAGATGACACGAAAAATTGCAGAATAGGCTGGGCGAGGCTTTGTCGCTCGCGAAAGTCCAAGCGGATAACGAGTACCACTCCTTCGACGCTCGTGAATAATATTCTGCAATAACTAAAACTTGTATAGAATTTAGGATGGAGACTTAAAGTTTTTTAGCGGTAGAAATGTGTATACGGTGCTTCTATTTGAAAATTATCTACTGAGAATAGAAAAACTTAAACATAACGAGAAAATATGCATATGTATGTTGAAAATTATCTCAATCTTAAAATGCTACATATACCGACCTTTCCGTAACTTATGCATGAAATTAAAACAGAGCACAGTTCAAACAAAATTAAACAAAATTTGTAAGAGGAACAATTTCCGTACTATCACAGGAAAGAAAAAATGAATTTTTAAGTTTCGGAAGGAGATTGCATGAAAGAGTGCAAGAACCAATTTAATGGTCTTT
Organism: Chrysina gloriosa; assembly: GCA_038088585.1. Taxonomy (NCBI): domain Eukaryota; kingdom Metazoa; phylum Arthropoda; class Insecta; order Coleoptera; family Scarabaeidae; genus Chrysina; species Chrysina gloriosa. The sequence continues at coordinate 6,405,812 of CM076090.1, read as the reverse complement.
ACCTTTCTCACTTGACCGGACGGATTTTAAAAGACTCCTTCTAATAAAACTCGTAGAACAGCAACAATACCGGTTTATTCTCCGAGATCATTACATTGTGTCTCTCCTGTTTTCCCAACAGCTTTCTCTTCAGGGGCGGTTGCTGTATTAGTGCTGCAGAACCACCAGAATAAATCCCCAATTTATGCATTAAGCACTAAATATTAACATTTAGCATTTACCGAGCATTACATTAAAAATATTAAATTTCCATAATTTCATCCTGCGTAACTGACATTTTAATAATTATTTGCTCTCGCGAAAAATGCCACAGCTGTAAAATCATACAATCGCAAGCGCAACGCACTCATAATCTCCGAGAAAGTCGTCTCTGCAGCGCAGCTGTTTGCAAAACAGATAAATTCATACACGAAGTAAATCGAGGATAGCCGACGGTCTTTGGCACACGGACGCGAGAACGTCGAGATGAACTGCAATCTCGGCCAAAAGTGGTCAATGGGAGTCGGTAGACGTTAATGTACGCATCGCACCTCTCCACACAAATTTCCCATTCGACCATAGACAATCAAAAATTTAAATTATATTAATAAAACCGCTGGGCATTGTCTATGTTTCTAGTTTAGATGTAGAAATATAAACGGTAGTAACATTCGAGTAGATCTTGATTACGGTCAAGTGGATATTATACGATAGGAACGTTCCAGTTGTTAATGGCGAAAACATCGAACAACCATAAATCAGTCGCGAATGTTTAGACAAAGAAATGTAAAACACTCGTAAAATGGGGTCAATATGTACAGCAAGGTCAAGCGGATTTCAATCTTTCAATGAAGTTTTGTTACACCTCGCCCACTAAAGCAACGAAGTGTTTATCTAAATTTATTTGGGAATATTCTCTTATCACCAAATACGTTTCCTTATCAAAAATTTATTTTGTTCGTGGTAGCTAGACACCTGTGGTAATTTTTTGTTTGCTGCGGACCCTTCAACGACTCGTACAACCCGATTGCGTAGCCCACGGGTTCATCTGACGTAAATACAATCGACTTTTTACTTATGAAGACAAATTCATTACACACATTCGACAAATTACAAGTTCGTCTAAACAATGCGTTATGCAAGAACATGCATGCGGTTATTAATTATTACAAGCAGCCATCATTGTTGCGATTTCTAATATATTTCTGCCGCGAAGCAGATGCTTAGGCGCTAAATAGGAGATACACGCATTAAAACTTTCGTTGTTGTTTTGCGTATTATAAGCATCGCTCCAGTAAATTATCTTGCGATAGTTCTTCATATATCGGCTTTAACCTTACTGGCCATTTTCCTTGTCTGTAAGACGGACGCATCACTTTTGTGTTAATTTTTAGTGCAACGAGTGGGTTTGAGTTGAAGGGACGTATCACTGCTGGTTGATCAATTTGTCTGCGGGACCGACTTATAGTTAAATGCTAAGTTAACATTTTCATCAGGTAAGTTGGTGTTATCGAACATAATATTGTACAACGAAAATGTGCCATAAGCGGTAAATTTTTATTGTTTAACAAATTAATTGTTTTAAAAAATTTTTTGATTGGGATTTCTTCATGTATATTTTTAGGTACGGCAGATATAGAGCGAATAAGAGCTATTCTAGAGGAAATCGATTCCTCTTTAGAGTTTGATGACGAAAATGATACCGAGTACGAAGACAATATAGATATACAAGCATTAAACACCGATACTGAGCAAGAAGGTGACTCCGAGGAAAGTGAAGTTGAAAATTCCCAGGAAACTGAATCGAGTTGCAAACACTTTTTTATTGGTAAAGACAAAAGTACAAAGTGGAAGAAGACTTTTCCAAAATCGTCAGTAAAAACACGATCGAAAAACATTATCAAGAAGCTCCCTGGAGTGAAAGACGTAGCATTGAAAAAAATCCAGGTGAAACGTGGAATCTTTTTTGTTAGTGAAAAAATCATAAATATTATAGTCGATGGCACGAATCAACACATGGAGAACGTTGGCACTATTATTACCAATATTACAGATGCCTTAGAAATAAATGCATTGCTTGGTCTCTTGCTTTTTGCCGGCATTAGGAGGAGCAGCCGGTTAAATGTTAAAGACGTTTTTAAAACCGATGTTCCGTCTTACAGTGACTCCAAATCGATTCACATTTTTAATGAGCAGCATCAGGTTTGACGACAAAACACGCGAATCGCTCGGTCTTCGATGGACAAATTGGCTTCAATTGGAGATTTGTTTGACGAGGTGGTGTCCTCCTTTGGGAAACACTTCATTCCTTCGAAGTTTATGACAATTGACGAAAACCTGGAACTCTTCAGAGGACGCTGTGGCTTTAGGTACTATATTCCCTCCAAAACCAAATAAATATGGTATAAAAATCTATGCACTTTGTGACGCCAAGTCATCCTATATACTCAACATGGAGATTTATGTTGGTAAACAGCCAGACGCGTCCATTCCACGTTTATACGACCTCATGGGCATTAGTCACCCTAGTCCTAGACGTATTAAATAAATAAAAACAAGGGGAAGCACAATAGATCAACGTGGTCGCAGTGCAAAGGGCCACTTTGGGCCAGACCCCACTCCATTACATTACATTAGTCACCCGCCTGTCTGAAGTGGTCCATAATTCCGGGCGCAACATTACTTGCGATATTTTTTTTACAAGCGATCCGCTAGCAAAAACGTTGTTGGAAAATTATAACCTCACTCTAATTGGAACAATCTCTAAAAATAAAATGGAACTGCCACATGAATTTCTTTGCGCAAAAGGACGTAAAATGAGATCAAGTTTGTTCGAATATCAACCAAATTGTGCTTTGGTGTCCTACATTCCAAAAAAAAAAAGACAAGAACGTACTCCTCATTTCAACAATGCATGACAACTAAGAAGAAACAGGTAAACCCGAAATCGGGGGGTAGACACAGTGAACAAAATGTGTGAAGTCTACAACTGCGCCAGAGGTTTAAACCGATGGCCACTTGATTTTTTATAGTCTCCTGAACGTATCGGCCATTAATTCGTTAGTCATCTACGTATTCTGTAATCCAGAAGCAAAAACATCTCGTCGCAAATTCATAAGCATTGTTTATCATGTTATATGAATTTATGAACCTATCTTCGCATAAACACTCAATTTCTATTCTAAATCCAAGTCCTCGCTGACGATATTTAGAGAATGTTATGTCAGAATCGCACTGTTTGCAGTTGACAATATTTTCCAGTGTCGAAAAAACTTGGAAAAAAACTGAATGAAGCAATAACTGACAGAATCGTCATAAAAACACGTCGAAGCTGTCGTCTTTACTCGATTTCAACTTTTCTGCAAATGTATAGGAAAAAAGCTTCCAACTTTATCGGAGTATCTACTCCCATGATATTTACGCCTTTTTTTGGAGGAATATATGGTCTTCTTACCGACGCTTTATTCCGCTTTCTGTCTATTTTCAAAGAAAAATCACCGTCTCAAAGCAACATTAACTGGTAGAGCGTTGTTTTACTAACACAGTGACCAGAGGGACTACTACTATACAGTAAATGTATAGAAGTACATTTGTATACTCAAGCATAAATTCAAAACAACTGTTTCCAACAGCTGCCAAGGACGCGCACCGACAATTCCTACATTAAACTGGTATATTGGATCGATAAAGTGAAAATCCACTTCAACAGCAATTGGATATCAATTCTATGATGGAATAAGGCGGCCAACTTTATGAATACTCAATGCGCGACATTCTCTCTCCTGAGTGTGAAGGAGGGTGTACCGGTGCACTTAAATTAGGAAACAAACAAACGCAACTTACTGAAGTTATCATTTATTTTTAGAATCATATTCCTCACATGACTGACATACTTTTACTAATTCTGGGTTTTGGTTAAAAATGTCATCAAAGTTTTCACAACTGCCCATATTAAATTTTGCAACAAGCATTGCACGTAACGTTTCAACTTTAAGTGACGATTTTTCCGATGTCCACAAAGCATTCATTAGCTAAAATATTCGTTCTGTAGGTGCGTTTGTCTCTGGAAAACAAAGAGGCTCCTGCACGATCGGCAGGCAATTTTCAAAAGGTATTCCACTTTCTTTAAAATCACACACACACCTCCATCCATCGCTCGTCGTTCGTTTGTCTTTTTTGTGGTGCGTTGTTAAGACTTGGAAACATGGAAAATGCGGGGCGCATATGACGTTTTATTTTGACTGTTTTATTAATTATCACAATGCGGAAAGACAACTGCACAGAATCCGGGCCGGTTAGCCGCTTTATGATGGAATAGAGTTGAAAAATGCAAAACCTGTCAATATTTATCCGATACGCGACTCCAATTAAAATATCGTCCGTAATTAATTAACGAATTTAATCACAAGACATCGCGACTATTATTGACGGCGTAATACGTAGCGATACAAGGAACGCTGCCAAGTTGCCAGATTTCATTAAATTAGCAGCGGATGACCGGAATCCTCGTTATAAGCCGCTAATGGAAGACTTGTGTCAAACGCGCCCGTCAATGAATTATTTTCCAGGGGGCAAAATAGCTTCCCGTTTTCGTCCGACACCTACGCTCCGCATCGTTCGTGTGTCGCTTTGGTATCCGAGTTGAAACTGATGGGTCATAACACGGTTCGGAATTAATTGACGTCGGCGGAGAGCGATATTTTGCTTGATGATCGGTGTTTAGGTGGTCGTTTAAAATACCGAGTTGCTGTGAAGGGTGGAAGCGAATTAAAAAAAAACATATTTCAGGTAAATTCGACCCTAATTTCCACGTAAAACGATCGTTAGCTTTTTTAAAAAAATGCTTTACGAATTCGTTATATGAATAATAGAAGCTAGTACAAAGAATCTTAGCTAATCATCATCAAACGGAGACATTTCTCTTTGGTGGAGGATCCTCATCGTGCTGAACTTACTTCCCGTTACGAACAAATCGGATGTTTTCAATTCTTCATTTTTGGTCCAGATCCTTCCTTAGCAGCATCTTGACTTCTGTGTCCCTGCTTTCCCAAATTTCCTCCCCTTTCGTATCCTTGCGGCTTTTCGGGCGGCGGATTGGGATATCATGTCCTCTAGAATCCACGTGTCCTTTGCTTTTCAGTTCCTTGTCAGGCTCCTCCAGAATCCACATGTTCCATGCTTCCTTTTACCAGACTCCTCATATTTTCTTGGGTCTTCTTCTCTTGTCCTCTTTCCCTTTTCATGGAACTAGGATTTCTAGTCCTAGTCCTTTGGCAGGCTTCTCGGTTCTTTTTGTACTCTTCATCTCTTCGTAGAATTAGGATTCTTAGTCCTAGTGTTGCATACTCTTCTGTCCTTTGTCAGGATCATCGTTCCCAATTTTGCTCTTCCTCTCTTCATGGAATTAGAATTCCTAGTCCTTCAGAATCCACGTGTTCTATCCTCGTCTGTCCTTTGTCAGCCTCCTCATTTCTTCTTGTCCTCTTCCTCTCTTCATGAAATTAGGATTCCTAGTTCTTTAGACTCCATGTGTTCCATACTCTTCAGAGGACTCTGCCAGGCTCATCATTCCATCATGTGCTCTTCTTCTCTTCATGGAATTACAATTCCTAGTTCTTCAAAATTCACTTGTTCCTATCTTTTCTGTCCTTTGTCAGGCTCCTCCAGAATCCACGTGTTCGATACTTTTCTATACTTTGCCAGATGCCTCATTTTTACTTATGCTCTGCCTCTCTTCACAGAATTAGGATTCTATGTCTTTCGGAAGTCACATGTTCCATGGTCTCCTGTTCTTTCTCAGGCTCCTCTAGAGTCCGATACTTTTCTGTACGTTACCAGGCTACTCATTCCTTTTTGTGTTCTCCGTCCCTTCACTAAATTATGATTCGTGTTACTTCAGAAATCACGGTTTCCTATCAGCACTTTTCTTTGCCAGGCTCGTCCAGAATCCACGTTTTCGATACTTTCCTGTAATTTGGCAGGTGCTTCGTTTTCCTGATGCTCTTCCTCTCTTCACGGAATTAGGATTACATGTCCATCAGTATTCACATGTTCCACGCTTTCCTGCCCGCTCCCAGGCTCCTCCAGAATCCACGTGTTGGATGCTTTACAGTCTTCTGCCAGATCCGTCGTTTCTTCTTATGCTCTTCCTTTCCTTATTATCGCTTGTTCTATTTGGTATATTCATGCTCTTCTGGATCTTCTTTTCTTCCTCCCTCTTCCCCTCCCCGTTTTAAGTGTTTTTCTTGCAATTATGTTTAGATGCAAAGTCGCGGTGCGTTATTGCGGGTATGCAAAAGAAAGAAGGACAAGCAAACTAACATATGTAAGTTGAGTTCCTTTCATCTTAACCCGTGATGTCTTCCTTACTGCTCTCCGGAAAGCGCTTCATTTCCATTTCATATAGTCTACATATTGGACGTTCTTGTGTTATCCAATTTTCACTGGCGTATAATCTTCCTGGCCTGTGATGGCTTTTTTCCCCTTTTTACTATTATTGTATAATATTGTGTTATTTATTGCACTGTAAAGTCTTGTTGATGTCCTTCTGCTGTTCGCTAGATCGACTGAATTTCCTTGTAATGTTCCAGATTTTTCGTGTTTATTACCATTACTCTGCTTTCTTACCCTTTACAAATAAATTCGTTATTTTAGATTATTTGCTTTTGCCTGGGAGACCTTCATAAATTCCATTATGTTGAACTCAACTTTTACGAAGTATAAGTTGTGGGATTCCTCAAACCATCGATAAAACCCGAATCCTGCAAATTTTTCCTTCGCGATTTCTCGCGTCTCGTTTCGATTCCGGAAACCGTTCCGGCATCAGCGAGAGTTGTGGAAGTTTCGATAATCGTCGACCGTTTTCAATTTTCTTTTTTTTTCTTTTGATAAAATTCATCTAACGATCGGTACATCTCCGTCAGTCATCCCGAGAAGCGAAGCTCGATATTTCCTCATCTCGATCCCCCGCTCTCGTACTGTTGCACTACGTACGTACACAGAAGCTTCTTACTGAAGGTCAAGAATTCTAAGATCATCGTCCGACAGCCGAACTTAACGCGCGTTCCCACACACGCATACGCTAACCAGACGCACCAACGCACGTCCACGCGCGGAACTAGTTTATAAAATTTATTTTAAGTGGTTTCTCTTATAACTCCGTCTCGCCCACACGACATACGTGTATCTTGTTCGCCCCGAATGCTCGACAATCGACGACGGTCAAGTATCTAAAACATCGTCTTGCATCACAACGTACGTATGTAAATATTGGCAATCGGTTTGATTAGGGGATTGAGACGACCCACGTCCTTTTCGCGATATATCGGTGTTATTGATATAAGGAAGTTGTTTGCGTTGAACTACAATCAGATCTTGTTTCGGAGTGGGATAATGGAAGTTGGATCGTTAATTCAATTGTCGTAAAATGCTAAATGGGGTATTGGAACTCGTTTCGTTTCAGTTCATAAAAAAATTATTTGATTTCTTTTTGTGGAAGTAACTGGAGTACGTACGCAAGGCTCTCCTACAATACACAGATGTAGAAAACCATTTTCAGAAGTTTTTTCCTCTAAACAAACATTAAACAGATTTATGTACGTATCCAGTATGTACACATCTGCGTATGTATTCACAAAGGACTTCACAATGATTCATGCCAGTTAATTCGGTTGAGCCTTTGCAGGCGTAACTGTAAATTAAAATTTATTATGTAATGTTAGTGCGCGTTTTGCAGAGAAGCTGTTAAAGTTATTGCAGCGGGGATAGTGGAAACAGTTGCATATACAACGTCCGTCAAAACGATATGTGTGCACAATTGAGAATTTATTTTAGTGCTTGTAAATTTTTATCTAAACGTATGACACCATCGAAGAAATTGTAGGATTTTGGGCGTGTTGCACAGATTAAAAGTTAACAAGCTGCCCGTTTCCTTGACTCGCGTAAATGACTTTTTAAGTCCATTGTATATATAGTGTCCCCGGATTGACTTCACAAACATTTTTGAATTTCATTTCGATGTTTTAGGATGGCGCCCGGCTTGCTCTGTAAAGAATTTTAAGCATATTTTTACTTTTTAAAACTCAAGGACGTCACGACAGTTGAGAAGAAGAATTTCTGTTAAAATAAACTGCCATTATTGCATTGTAACTACAAAAAATAAGTATTCTGTATAAGTTGTAATAAAAAATTATTGTAAGTTTCTAACAAAGTATTTTATTAACCTTCCTATACTCACGTAAAAATATGAAACACGTATACTATACTATATAAGTCGGTCTCACAGACCGTATGCGCGAATATAAGAAGGTTAAAAAAAACTACATAAAAATTACTCAATTTGATTTCCTCCAGGATCAGCTCATTTTTCCACCCTAACTTGAAACAAATACTTTTGATATAGTCGTTGCGTTAATTTCATCTATAACATCCCCAATTTGTTGTTTTAATAATCATTATGAAGATCACATGAACAAACTTAGTGTTTCAAATAACCTCATAAATAAAATCTAAAGCGGTCAAATTAGGCGATTTTGCTGAAAAATGTATCAGACCATATCGTCCAATCCACTTTTCGTAAAAGTGCTGATTCAAAAAATTCTTAATCAACTTATGACTTATTTTATTAATAATAATTCAATTGTTTACGTATTATGCGAGTTTTAGTTAATTCAATAAAAAAATTAGAAATGTATCGATCGTGGAGGAATTCAAACTGAGCAATTTTTATGCATTTTCCTTTCTTTTCAATCTTATATGATAGATCTCTACCACTAATAGGTCAATAAAATAAACTGTAAAGACTGTGATGGTTGTTACATCGGTCAGACGAAACAATATTTAAAGAAAAGGTTGTATAGCCATAAGTATTCTTTAAATAATGATTTTGGTGCAATGACCGCTGTAACAAAGCATTACAAAGATCTTGGGCATTACTTTGATTTTGAAAACACGATTATATTAAAAACAGAGAATAATTATAAAAAAGACTAATATATGAAATGATAAATATACAGAAAGACACTAAAACTATTAATTTCAGGACCGATATTCAAAATTTAAGTAATGTATATAGCAATTTGTTAAAATGACATTTGCATTTCTTAAGAAGGAAACCTTTGGCTAGGTTTTTAAATTTGGTTTTCCCTAGTCCTTGAACAGAATTGTTAAGGTTTCGACAAAGATTTTTTGATATAAGGTTTTACTTAATTTGCATGTATGTTTACACATTAATTTAGTTTTTATAATTTATATATATATAAAAGTTGGTTACACATCTTCTATATCAAGAAATCCTAGTCATTAGTTATTTTGTTGATAGTCCCAAATAAAAAACAAAAGTTTGTTTATATATTTATCTAGTTATATTTTCACTGACGAAGGTGTTCCGAAAACGTTTGTAAACGTTCTGAAAATATAACTATCGTTCAAACCAGCCTTGTTTTATTGACCTATTAGTGGTAGAGATCTATCATATAAGATAAGTATAAAAAGGTCACGAAATATATATATATATATATATATATATATATATATATATATATATATACATTTTCTTTTCAATAGAATACTTTATTAGAATTTTTTTTTCACAGCTGATACAAAATTCTTGTTTTTCTGTAGTTACAATGTAAGAATACAAAACAAATACTGATTTAATCAAAGTAATCCAATATTTGTGAAATTTTGTATGGACTCATAATTCCATATTTTGAACAACTTTTCTCAATAACATTTTGCCGTATTATTGACCGAAATGGTACTTTACTTCAACCTAAAAGTCTTTTCGTCAATTGTCCTGACGATGACGGCTTGATTTTTTAAAAATAAAAATATGCATGAAATTCTTTTCAATCCAAGCAGGGCGACATCATAATCAATTGCACCTATAGTGAAATCAATCCGGGCCACGCTGTATATTTATCTATATTTGATGCACGACATCTACTATGTAGTTTACGTGGTTAATAAAGATTATGATTATGATCATGAAAGAATTAATACGATAACCTACTCCCAAGAGCGTAACAATCTATGAACTACATTTTGAGAAAATTTCAGTCCTTTACTTTTTTAAAAACTTTGGCAAAATTACTACGAATTTGTTCCGATTTCTTCTGGAAATTCAAATCGAGAAGATTTTGTGTGGGTTTGTTCTAAGAATTGTTTCGGACTTTTCCTCAGGAAGTAATTTGTTGCTCCTTCTTTGATAATTACAATTCCGGCACACATGTTTACTGGCAATTACTCCTAACATGATCAACCGCATTGTAATTAATCTTACAATCGCAGCTTTATTCTTCCGACCATATTTGCTAAAATCCACTGCTGTTGTCAATGCTATAACGCAGTTTGTAATGGAGCAACGTGACATTATAGGATAAAATGCACGTATCTGCTGAAGTAGTCGTAGAATCGTTTCTTTCGCTCATTGAGGATATCTGCTGGAGGCCTGGTCGTACTCGGAAACGGACTCCAACAAAACAAACTCTCATCAACATTAAAACTAACGGGACTTGACATCTACCTATTGAAAATTTGATCTGCATATAAGGTAGGAGACCTTAAATTGCTCAGTCCTATCTTCATAAATAGGATTTCAATTTGGTTGTTGAAATACGTATCTTTGGCGATACCGACATCGATGGGGTGAAAGTATAAACAGACGTATAGAAAACAAAACCATAAGAGACAAGATGAAAATGACATATTCAGAAGGAAATTATAAATAGCATGATGTGTGCGGAATGACAGACTAGTAAAAACATGTACGAAACGCGAGTATATGGAGAAAAATAAAAGGGTAAGACCAAGAAAACGAGGGTGACGGTGTACGGGTGGAAGCAGAAAGAAGAGGAATAAAATGGGAAGAAACTAGGCAGACCGCACAAATTAGAAAGCTATGGAGAGACAAGTACGGACAGCAACAGTAAACGTAACTTCACCGGTTTTACACCAAAACGGTAGAAGGCACAGGATTAAGAAAAAGAAGAAAACGTGAACTTATTCCGCCATTTTGGTTATATTCCAAAAGAGCTAAATTACAACAGAATATCTTATTTCTAACCCATTTGTAATAAACATCTAGAACTAGCCATGGATAAACTGTCTCTTAACAGATAGAACATTGCTTTAAAGATATCTCTCACTACTATATTAACAAAGTTATGCACATATATATTTCTGCGAATTTCTGCAAGATTTGAACTTGTTCTAAACTGAACTTAATTATAACTACAGAGTAAATTGTCAGTACGGGCTGACGTTACCGATATAGAAGTTTCCTCCGCCCATTGAGGATTACTGCTGGAGGCCTGGCCGTACCCGGAAGTCGGAAATGGACTCGGACAAAAGAAACACTGATTAACGTTAAAATCAACTGGACCTGAGAAGTATGAAAAACCTGCTCCGCATATAAAAATTCTGCAGAAGATGCGAGCAATTCGTTCTTCTGCAAAATTTCGCCTGCCGTAGCAACAGTGTGTTTACGCGTCATAATGCGAAGTGTGTGCGCAATAATTCTCTCAATTTTCATAACGAAATTGCGGTTAACAATCTCAATCTTTTCCTTATAAACCGCCTTGTCCGTTTAATGACGTAGTTATAATCCGATTCTGTTTCTCCTCGATATAAAAACGCTAAATTTCCCTATTTACCGAATCAGTTACGTCTGTCTCTTACTTGTACAACTAGCCAGTGTTTACAACACCCCTTTTGTCTAGGGTTAACTTAGGCTCGCACCCTACGCTGTCGTAGTCGGAAACGTTTCTGCTTTTCATCAGATCCCGGGAGGTAAGCTGACAGCCACTTGCCCCCTAACTGTCGTGTTCCTCTCTCTTTGCGTCTTCGAGAGTCTCAGATGTTTCTTTCTGCGTTATCCACCCTTCGAAACACCGGTGTGCAAGAAGGCACGTATCAACTCCGCACCACACGATTAAATTAATTCGGGATATGTGTTTCGTTTCGGTGATGTGCGATTGACGATGCTCCGATAGGATTTGTGTCACAGGTATCTTTCGTATAAAACCAAACTGGTTAGAAATAATATAGAAAATTAATTCAATAAACTTTTCGTTTATTTTGCATGTTTCGTCGCAAAATTGGACAGCTGTATTCCAGTGGTCTTCGCTGCGCGCATCTATTACACTACATCATCTCGCTTGTTAAATAATTAAATAACTAGTAAAACTCGTCCACTTTACGCGTTCACGTCGGCGCAACTTTGTGATCGCCAGACGATGTTACGCAAAATAAACCAGAACTATCGTCGTAAACTGGTAGGATTTAGCCTCGCTAATTATAAAAATACAAGAAGTTGCGTGTTAGAAGTCTCTTGTACGATGTGCCGTCCGCTATGAGAATCCAGTTGTTGGAACGCGCACATTAGGGTTATAAACAGGGTTTGGTCGTCGTTAAAAATCGTTATTAATTTTCGTCCTAAAAGGTGTGTTATTTCTTTCAAAAGTCTTCGTGAATCACGAATGCCTCAACAAAAAAGACATCAATTGGTGTCGTTTGGCTCGTGATCAAAAGATTGGAACAATTTCTCTTCTGCCCGCACGAGTGTAACGAACTCGTTTTGGCGAAATGCCCGTAATTGCGACGATAGTTCTTGAAAATTACAGATAATCCGGTGTTAATACCACGACGACGTAATTTGATATCCATCTTTCGTTGGAATTAAAATTTGAATTGGATTGGGTCAGCAAAAGCTAAATAAAATATGCAACAAATTGGAATCAAGACTGACGATGTGAGGAGGGCCCAATGCCTCCTCCTTATGTCAAATTTACCAAAACCAATAACGTAAATGAGATAAAAATGAGACACCAACTTCAACGCCTGGAGGTATAGTAATTCTGCCACAAAGCAAATACAAAGCAAACATCTCAACGGACATATTTGCCATTCAACAGTGAGTGCATCTGCAGTAAAGTCAATAAAATCGTTGTCTTTAATCCTTTCCATATTATCTTGAGATTAAGTTCTAATTGTTTCATCGTAAAAGTGCGATACTGCTATCCTTAAGCTAATAAATGCAGACAACGTGCGTCACGCAGGATGATTTAAATTTTCTAATCTAAAGAGATTACATACCAACACGACTATTCCTCTTATAGTACGCGTCATTTATCTGTCAAGGTCGTTCATAAAAATGTTGGCACTTTACACGGCTTCCTCATAAAGCTGTCAATCGTGTGGGACTTTCTGTAAATTGGTCTGTTGTGAAACTTTAATTCTTACCTAAGGTCGGACTGCTCGGGTTAAGGCCTTTTGTATCCTTGGGGAAACTACTGGAATCGCCCTGTTTTGGCGGGTGATGAGCTGGTACCTCCTTGCATTCAACATCTAATTTTGTCGGAGTGTTCGATTGACCTTCAAGATTGATAGCAAAGGAAAGGTACTTCACCGGCTTGGAGTAGATTTTAATTAAATACAGTGTCGATATCGAAGAGGGTTAAAAATAATCAAAGCCGGGTCTGAATTGATCGTTTTGGTCAGACGTTGATGAAATATTCAAAATAAGATGTTAAAGGCGCCACCAGAGTTTTTCGAAAATCAATATCGATACTACAAGCGATTACATTAACAAATAATAAACCGGTAATAAAAACGATTTAAGGGTGCTTGGTCCTTTTTCAAGATCGGTTAAACTTAATTTTCCAAAGCCGGAAATAATTTCGTATCCTTTTCATGGATGGCGCGAGGTTAAAGAATCGGTTTAAATACCTTCGAATAAGATTTTCGGACCCGGGCTCTAAGCAAAAGTTACGCAACAACTGTACAACGAAAATTTACCAAATTCTCAACAAACACACTCCACTATAGGAACGTCCAACCCATAATAATAAACGAAAAACGGCGATTTGCAACACTCGATAGGGTCTTCGAACCGACCAAAGTTTCATTCAAATTCGAGGGTAACACTTGAGTATGCTTCCTTGTGAGTCTAACGGCCTTCTGTATAGCAATTGCACACATGTACAAATTTTCTCACTATATCAAGGTCTTCTCACATATTTATCTCAGAAGGAATACCCATTTACTGGTATTTCTTCCTCTTTGTGAATCCCGCTGGTGTATCTTTAAAAATTTGTTCAATGTCAGTCTGCGCTCTATGATCCTTTCGAGAATATTCTGGCTATTAGATTGCCGTGTGCAATATCTTTGGAATCGTCTTCTTTGCCCAAATTTTATTTAAAATTCTTCTTAATATTATTTCACCTTCTAGCATTCTTCAGCATTTCCGGTTTTATTCCAGCAGACCTCACTAAAGTTTTTGAATGTATCTTCCGCGACCTACTCTTCTCTATTCTCACTCCCCTCCTCCTGATTGCGTTTAAACTCCTCGCTATTAACTTTATTCTTTTGCGCCACCTAGTAGATCACTTAAGAAATAGATATCCTTCTGCCTTTTATTTCCGCACTCTTTTTCACTATTTATCCTATTACATGTTTGTCCCCTGTTTATTGCTTTGCCTTTTTTCTCGTCTGAACCCTTCTAGCATTGTGAATAGCTTTTAGCCATTTTCTTCTCCACCCTCTCCAGCTTTTCCCCAAAACGGGTGGTTAAAAGCACAAAAAGAACCTAATAAAATTAACTAAAGTGGTGTGATTGTGAGTCAAGCATCACTGTTTTTTCTTATTTCCTCGCGTGTTGTTACGACCAATTATTACAGTTTTCTGTTTTAATACTTGTGACCTCTTGCTTCAACATCTGACGTGTAGATGGCGCCCCGTTTCCGTAGTTTCTGATACATCGTGCGCCTTTTGGATGCGCGTGTCCCGTATTCGGCCTCTGACATTGAGTTAAACGGGTCGTTTTCCGTGAATAAGTTATTCCGTATTCGCTTTAAAGTCTCGTTCGTCGATGATATACGCGGAAATTCGAATCTGGAAAGTTTAATATTATCGTTGTACAGTTCTTCCCCAATTTTGCTGTTCGAACTACCATTCACGTTGTTCCCTCAATTGCTAAGATTTATTTTCGAGAACATCTGAGAACTATTGTAGAAGCTAGAAGCCGACTTAGTCTTCAGGTTTCTGTGTTCGGCTGATTTCCCGACATTTTTACATCAAATACGAGAAAACGCACCATCTTGGACAGCTTCCGTCATAATATCGATTACTACGCTGTATGAAGGTTGATAACGGGAAATACGTTACGATAAGTACCGCCTTTATTTATATTTTTGACTCGTTGAGTTTTGGGCAAATTTCCCTAGAATTTTTAGTTAATTTGGAGTAACGAAGTTGAGTAAACAGTACTGTGGGAGGGAGGGAGGAGGGGGGCAGATTGGTTTTCGGGTAAAAAGGGTTTTCCTTGTATTTGCTACTAATTTAATACTATATTTGTTGAACGAAACATTTAATTCTTTTGGTACTTTAAGAGGGGACCACAGTTACTTGTCACTTTCATATATTCTTGTATTTCTTCTCATTCTGCTGAAGATGTATGGTGGTTGTAAGGCCGTTGGAATTTCAAGAGCTACCGAGAGTGTGTAAACCTTAGGTAAGAAGCTAGCTTAATTGAATTTAACTTAATCGACACATCTCAAGTGACAAATGAAGTGCTGTTAAACGTCATTCTCTCGCCTCAATTCATTTTTTTATTTCTTTTATGTTATTTTTAAATAGAGTTTTCACCTACTAAAGAAGCTGGAGTATCTCTCTGACTCCAGACACTCAGACGTGATCCGGTTCTATAATTGGAGAGTGGCGCCTTGTTATTAAATTGTCGAACTTTAATCTACGCCATTTCCATCGGGCGAGCACGGCCTGGATCCTCCATCTTTATCACCAACGAAGTGGGTTGTTCGAACTCTAACGACGAAGTTCCGTATCGGTCACGTTTCTGACTTCTCCTTTTATTATTTCCATTTCACCATAAGTTTTATAAGCCAGTAACAATGTGAGTGTCTGGACATCGTCGTAAGACATGTCAATCACCTCAAACTCAATGGCGGGGATTTCGATATGGGTTTGTAAAGCGATATCTTGAGCAATTATCTCAAACCTATAGTTTAGATATTGTTTCAAGATGATGACCCAATATTCCGGGATTCCAGGACTTTTCAGGATGATGACCCAATATTCCACGATTCAAGGATATTCTAGGAGGAGACATCACTCCTATCCACACGACTCAAAGCATTCGATCTTAGTTTGACGAGTATAGAGTTAAACGTCTACCCTGGCCAGCTTAATCGCCAGATTTGAACATTACTAAACATGTCAGGGGCATTCTTGGTTACGACTAGATTCCCATCACCTTCCATCAAGAACTTGGCAGCACTGTTAATCGAAGAGTGGTATAAAATCGATATGAATGTTGTTCGCAATTTATATTTATCTGTTCCTCGACGTGTTAATAGTGTGTTAAACATCAAAGACGGTCCTGTTCCTTATTAATATAACAAAGCACGAAATCTAGTTCGTCTTCGAGTTTTACTATTCCATCCCTGTAACTTATTCACGAATACATTAATAAAAAATCACATCTCCACGGATTGACAGGGCAGTAAAGAGGATCGCGTCGATATATCAACCCACGCAAGTTTCTCCGAAATATCTTATGCATAACAAAAGCCTTCGCCGCCCTCCGCGAATTCGAGGATGTCAAAATCTCTCCTTTCCTTTTTCTTCTTCCGAGATAATAAATTTAGACTAGGCGAACGTGCCTAACCTACCAACTTACGTAATAAATAGAGGAGCTCCTTCCGAGGCGAAGAAGTGGCTCGCAGTTCGGAAACCTCTTTTTCTCGCGTTTACTCCGTCAATCGTCGGTTCGATCGATCGATTTCCTATATTTTAAACATAGAAATTTCCATGCTCTATTAGCCGTCGTCGTGGCGAACGATTTTAATTTCTTTTATAATGCATATAGAATAGAATGCGGCCCCGGCGAGTCGGTGGGCGGTAATTGAATTATGCGGATCCGAGGAATTATCGCGAAATCAATTATCGAGGAAAGTACGATGGAATTCGGTTTTCTCTCGCATGGCAAATATGTGTTCGTATAATAATTTTCGTTTTTCGTACGGAGCGAGTTTCAATTAATTTTTGCCGTTCTCTCTGTGTGTACTTTTGATATTACCATTTTGTCAGTTTGTTTTGACGGCGAAGGCCGAAGCAATTAAAGTCGGGAAGCGTGAATAATTCGAGGAAGGCGGCACGGTACGACTGGAAATATACCAAACGCTCGGGGATGAAACGGCTGTGAATTTTATATCGCTACCTACGTGGGAGTTTCGTTATGGTCATTCTTCTTATAACCGCCACGAAATACAAGCGGATACAAAAAAGACAAGGGAAACTTTTGCGAAAGCCAGCTAAAATGGAAGAAATCCAACATGCATTCACAGAAATAGAACTATGAATGTTTGAGCGGTCTTCCTTCAATCTGCCGTAATAATAATTTTTTTTTTCCGAGATTTTATCTTCTAATTTGATAAAACGTGTACGTAAATCGTTACCTCTACATAAATATCTAAATCTTCTGGATTACTTCCACCACTTTCTTAGCTCAATTAAAGACAAAACTGAATTTAACAACTTATATTTCAGGACTATAAATTTTACCGTTTTCGTACAAACTTACCGTTTGATTGACCTGAAAAAGGAGGTGGTGTTAATCAATCAATAGAATTCTGTACATGCAAATACAGCAGGATCGAAATATCTCTTATTAAACTAAATTCCTAATATGCTCTCCTAATTGTGTAAACAAGGTAATGAGAAAATTTGCAAATCTCGCGAGACCAAAAGCCAAGAGCTAATTTGATAATTTCTTTGATCTCCTAACTCTTCTACGCTATCCCGGCGTGTACTTTTATAAACATGTGGTGTAGAAATTAATTCGCAAGCCCCTCCCCCCTCCTCCTCCTCCCCATATTTACAAATTAAAGAAAATTTGAAGAAGAAGACAGGGGAACTTAAAATAAGAAAAGGAAACTTGTGGGGAACATGGGATAATTGAAAATAGAACTTTGGAAAGACCAAAATTTAAATTCACTGCATACCAACTCAATGTGTAATTAAATTTATCAACTGTAAAAGGCAAAACTATTTCCCTCTTGATACCAGTACAATTTGGGGGATATTCTTTAAAAAATAAATTAACCCTGTCCGCGACTTCCACTAAAACTGTGCAACTCCACCAATTAGAAGAAAGCGGGCACTGTACTTTTTCCCTCAAAAAAATATAATAAGTAACGAAAGTCGGGGCTTCTTCCTCTACAAGAACTCCACCAAACCCGTCCAACCCCACCGAACGGTCTGACTTCACTAATCTCGTTTTACTCCACCAAATCCATCCAATGACTCCAAACCAAAAACAACTGTAGTTTTTGTAATGGGCAACATTAGCAAGACTAGATTTTGGTACTTTGGTAGTTACTTAATTTGACTGCAGCAATCCCATCCAACCTCATCCTGTTTCAGCAGATCCACCGAACTCCAACATCCAACCTCATCCTGTTCCAGCAGATACACCGAACTCCAACGTCCAACCGAAGAAAACCGAGCGGACAACAACCAACCAACATATAGTTCTTGTATTGTCAATACAACACAAAGGCTACATTTTGATGATCAATTAATTTAACTCCACCAAACCCAACGAACCCAACCAAACCAGTCTTATTCCACCAGATCCATTAAACCGAAGAAAACCGACCGGAGAACACCAACAAATGCGGTTTTCGTGTTGGTAATGCAACATAAAGGTTAGATTTTGCTAGTTCCGTAGTCAATTACTTTGACTCCACCAAAGCTATTCAACCTCACCAAACCAGTCTTACTCCACCACATCCATCGAACTATATCAAACCGAGCGGACAAGAACCAACCAACAAATGTAGTTTTGCTATTCGCAATACATCAAACTCCATCAAACCGAAGAAAATCAAGCTGAAAACAACCAACCAAGAAATGTAGTTTTTGTATTGGTAATCCAGCATTGAGGCTAGATTTTGGTAGTTTGATAGTCGATTAATTTCACAGCTCTGTATATAATTTACCTGTAATTTTCGCGTTTTTGAAGGATTTCTCTTTCATATTTTACACTTAGTTTCCGTACTTTTATTTTATTCGTGTTAGGTCCTCTTATCAAAAAAGAAAAGAATAAAACCCAAAAAAAGGATTTGAAATATTGCCATATTCTAAAGATTTACCACAAATTTCTCTTTCTTCACAATATTAACGTTGTAGTAATTAACCTTCCTTCTAGCCAAGCGTTTCCTAATTAGTGGTGCCTAGACCACCAAGGATACAAGGCAATTTTACTGGGAGTCCATAGCCACCATTCACATTAAATTCCTACTTTATATCATGTGTAGTCAATATATTCTTTGTGTATAAGATTCGCGCCTTTTTAGCTACTTGCTCAAAAGTGGTGGTTGGGTGTGGCATTGGGATCTACGGCAGAAACCATCATATCTGGAGGCGCACAACAGAAAGTATTTTGGAACCGCTGCCCTAGAGGATGTTTAACACTCACTTAACATTAGGAGAAGATTTATGTAAACAAACAAGAGAACTTCCCAAGAGACTTCCTAAGCGAGTAAATCCTTTGCTAGTTGGTAAAGTCAACTTTTAGGAGATATCATTTGACGTGTAAACAGCTACCTAAAATGTTCTTTCCTAATTTTCTAAAGTTAGGAGAATTGAATCATTCCATGGATGGCTACCTTTAAGATAGTCCCACAAGAAATCCGAGGCTCTTGGGGACCAGGGAACGTCATCGAATCTTAAGATAACACTGTTACTAACTAACCCTCGTACAGCCGTTATTGATTGCTTTGCTTTGTGCGACCTCGTTGAACCCAGATATGAAATTGTGGAAAATTGCTGATTCAACAAAAAGTTTGGAGCATCTTATTAATTCCATGCCAAGTTAGAGAGTCGCTGAGATTCGATTTCATTTTCGTTATCTTCATGCTGTGTAAACAGAGTTCGCGAACTTCTGTATGGTTACTGCCCGTCCGATAGTAAAATATCCGATTATTCCCGTAAGCTGTGGGATAAAAATGCACCTCCATCTTACATGCAGAGCTTGTCCGGAAATTCCTTCTCCTCGTTTAAGTTTGTCGTAATTTCTTGTCAGCAATCTAATCGCAACTGGATATCGTTCTCTTTCAGTTCTTACCCGATGTGTATCTTGTACGAAATGATGAAATTTTAAATCAATATGGAAGAAATTGGTCCATGCTCCCTCGAGGCAATCTAACAACAGCTGCTCACTTGGGAACTGAATTCCGTAGAATTCGATTGATACGCGTAGAGCCTCGATAAATGGAAACATTTTTTAACGAAAGTTGGTTAAATTTACACTTATTCCGTCCGGCGTAAATTTTTTATCCACTTAATATCAGCTTAGGAACAACAGCGATAACGGTTCAAAAAAATGTCGTTTAACCGTTAGATTATAAACAAGTGACAAGGTAATAATGACTTATTACACGAAAATATTCAAATTCCTGTGTGGAACTTTTTTTTAAACATTAAAATATAAGTGCCTACATCCCAATCTATATTTAGAGGTGTGTAAACAAAACGTATTTATTACTAGCCTTGCCACGAAAGGAATTTGAAGAAGTATGCAAGCGGAGATAAGGGGACCGATAAATCCAGTTTCTTTTTTAGGTATTTTTCTGTAATTAAAATGTTTTATGTTCGCGACGAAACAGGTTTCTTTGTTATAGTGATAATATTTTTTCGTTTCATCGCTTCTAATCCATATAAATTGCCGTACCGTTTTCGAATGAATATCGAGATTGTTACTGCGGTACAGCAAGATATGAATCGCCGGATTGTGTACGGCTCGTCTCGATAACAAATGAATATAGTAATTGAAATGTTTCTTGTAATTATGAATTGAAATTTTTTAATATACGAGAGCTGGGTTATGAAGAAGAAAATGAAGTAATGAAGGGAAGACGATTTTATTAATTTGACAACTAATTAAAAATGATTGCCAGAAATTTGGTGTAGTAATACCGACACTATATATCACATCGGTAAAATTCTCATCACGAAATTGTTTAACCTTCCTATACTCACGTCAAAATGAAAAACGTATACTATACTATATAAGTCGGTCTCACAGACCGTATGCGTGAGTATAGGAAGGTTAATAATAATTTAAATTCGATGACACGTGTTTCGGCTAGCAACGAGGCAATCATCTACACACAATACCTTATCGAATAAAGCGTGATTTCCTTAATTTTAGTCAGGCAAACTAAATTTTCCCTTCTGCCCCGAATTAGGGGCTATATTTTTCTACCTACTAAGATGAAAAATTTTTGATTTTTTCATTTTAAACGTCAACAGGGACTTCTATAGTGTATTCTATTTACCAAGCACTCCTGCAAAAGGTAAAGTACCTCTCTCGCGCCCTCTCTCTCTCTCTGCAGCAATAAATCAATCTATACAGACCGATCCCAGGGACCGTCGTCTTTGTTTGAAAAGGTTCGTATTTTTGATTGTTTTAGAGGAAGAGATTGAGTTTGCATGAATAGAATTTAATAAATCGCGGTTCATTCGGTAAGATGCGGTTTAAAGGTGCTAGCCTCGTTTCTGACGATGTACGTGTCATCGGATTTAATTATATAATTTTTGTGGAGAGGAGTTTACCGATGTGAAAGGTATCATTTATTTGACAATAATTGCGAATTTTATCTACCATTTCTTACCACCGTTCAGGCATCACTATAATTCCACATAAATCAAATTGCCTACAAATTGTGGTTTCTGACGCCAACAATAGGATCAAACCGATTTGACACCATGATTGAATTTTTACTACGTACATACTTAACCTTCCTATACTCACGCATACGGTCTGTGAGACCGACTTATATAGAATAGTATACGTCTTTCATTTTGACGTGAGTATAGGAAGGTTAAGAAGTTTTGCACCAAAGGAAATAAATAATAATCTGGTATTGCCATATCAAAAGGATTTGGAGGAGATGGCAACATGCCCCAATCAATTTTTTTATTGAATGAGCAGAGCATTTGCGTGGTCTTGTATTGGCGTCGTGCACATTTTCGGTTCGTCAACTTTAGCCGATTTTCTTGAATTGCACTCTTTAATTGGATTTCTTGTTGAAAGGTGGGGCTTATGTTCCAGTGAGTAAAAAACTAACTCAAAAGAAAATCCAACGAGGAAAAATCATCATCCGATGACAACGAAACGTTTACTATAGTTTGCTTTGGACATAGTTATCTTTACCAACGTTAAAAACAGCCGCATACAGTTGCATACCCGTCTCGGTTGCTATGAACGCAATAAGATTTCCCTGGAATAAATCCTTGAACAGGTCGATTTTATTTGATAAAAATACACATTTTTTAAAAAATGCTTCCATCTTACATAAGAAATTCCTCGTGTAAATGACAACTGAATCATAGAAAATGTAAAAGAAGTGAAATTAAGCAAAAACTCTCTTGTTAGCAAAAACGTCATCTGAGTTTGTTTTCGAAGTGCGACCTATTCAAGGATTTCTTCCAACCAAATTTTATTTCGTTTTTACTGAATTTATTCCATAGTTTAGGGGAGCACTGAATGCGCATATTTTGTTCAACTAATTATTTCATTTTATTCTTTCTGAAACTAGATGTACGTAATAATTGCCTGTAATTTTTTCGGTGCTCTGCCAGACTACCAGGTAAGCCTAAGAAATAAAATTTGGAAATAATATTCCTATATATATATATTTACAGCACACCCTCTTATAACACGGATTCATATTAATTATTTTCTGTAATCTTTATGTATTACTTTGTTACCTATTATGGGATATTCCCGTAGGTTGAAATAAATAAATAAATAAATAAGACGGATTCGTATAACGTGACGGAAAAATTGTGACCGTGTTCGTACCACACGATAAAAGAATGAGGCAGATGTTGCGATTTTATTACGTTTTGGCTCCAAGAATGAATATAACTTTTGGCTGGTAACACTGAACGTCAGTGTGCTTTTCAGATTTCGGGGAAACCCCATTTTTAGAGGAGAAAAAGTGCAGGTGCTTCTTTCATTTGACGCAAAATGAATGACAAAATATTTTTAATTTCAATATTTGTTTGTTTTGTAGAGATAAAAGATATTTTACTCTTACATATTAAATATTCATTTTACATCTTTGTAAAGTACGTATATATCCTTCCTATACTCACGCATACGGTCTGTGAGACCGACTTATATAGTATACTATACGTCTTTCATTTTGACGTGAGTATAGGAAGGATATATAAGTGTATGTGTATGTTTATGTATAAATAAATTGTATGTGAGCCGCTCATTTTCCAAATCCAAGTTCAAAAAAGAAACGGCAGAAAATATGTATTGATAAATTTTTATATATTTCTTATGAAGAAAAAATGCATTTGTAATTCAACAGCCATAAAAACTGCTGTCATGTATTACTTTAAATATAGAGCAAGTAAGTTAATCGCATTGGCTGTAAAAGTGAGTGACTCATACAACACGGATTCATATAACACGGAACGTATCCACCGTGTTATAAGAGACTCAACTGTATATCACTTTTCATTGCCTTTAATGATCAATTCACTTAAAATGTATTTTTCATCGCGCACATTTCTGATAAAATTCGAAGTAGGTGATATCTATTTTTATAAACATTCCAGTAGATGCAACAAAACGAAACAAAGAACCCAAACGTCCAGGCTATCGTTAATTTCTACGACACACACTTGATATTTTATTAATAATGTTATGTGTAACACTAGATAACATAATTTGTCGCGATAAGATTCGTTGTATCAATATTTGTATCAAGTTATTCAACACGAAAACACTCACTCTACTCCAGAGATAAAATTACTAAAATCCTAACAGTGGCAATTATGGAAAATTTGAGAAATTATCAACGGAAAAGATCGGGACATTTTCATCTTGATTGGTTTCGTTTCCCCTGCCCTTTTTACTTTATTCCCATCGATGTTGGTCTCAGAGTGTACCCAAGTTATTTCAAACTTACTAATTACAAAAATATACATGTAAATACATAAAACATAATACAATACAATATAATATAATATAATATATCAAATGTAGAAGACTCTCTATAAACGACCTAATAATAAACAATTAGGTTCGTTAATGGGCAGTTAACAAGTAACCGTGCAAAAGCCTACAAAGTAAGCACAATTTGCATATGCCAATAATCCTGTAGGAAATGTTGACTATGTCAATCGCAAAACGCAACTGCAGACTAATTAGTTTCGTCCTCATTAGGACTCGTCAGTACAGTATATCGTTCCGCGAGTGACACAGTGAACATTTCCAGGTGATACGTCGAAATCTCGGCGAGATGGATACGGTCAAAATAATGACCCCATCTTCCTGTACGCGATGTTACCGGGTATGCCAATACATCTCCTGCTCGGAAGATGGGGTCATTATTTTGACCGTATCCATCTCGCCGAGATTTCGACGTATCACCTGGAAATGTTCACTGTGTCACTCGCAGAACGATATACTGTACTGACGAGTCCTAATGAGGACGAAACTAATTAGTCTGCAGTTGCGTTTTGCGATTGACATAGTCAACATTTCCTACAGGATTATTGGCATATGCAAATTGTGCTTACTTTGTAGGCTTTGCACGGTTACTTGTTAACTGCCCATTAACGAACCTAATTTTTATTATTAGGTCGTTTATAGAGTCTTCTACATTTGATATATTATATTATATTATATTGCATTGTATTATATTTTATTAAATTTTGGCTCTCGAAAACACGATCGCTATGTATATACATATCTAACAATTATTGTAGTTTTCATATAGTGCGGAGATGGAAACAGAATATTTTACTTTACTAGTTTTATTGCATTCAGGTATTTGTTTGTTTATTTTTTCATCATCATCATAATCTTTAAACCTTTCTACTTTTCGGTATAAGGTTCGAAATTACCGAGCCGTATACATTGATATACTGTACCGGTCCTGGCCAGCTTATTCTTAATGGCATTATTTCCTTACTTTTCGTAACATATTGGAGGTAATGGACCGTTACGTTCCACCGCGACCGAAGTTCGATCCGCGAACCTGCTCATCACGAGGGGGCTGCTTTACGACTCAACCACTAAGCGGGATTGCCCCTTTCTTTTTGTAATTTTAATCGACGATGAATAACATAGGGAGGTTAATCGTTCTCGTTTCACCTCCACGATTCACACCTATTTTTTTATCTTCGAACGTTATCGTTAATCTATACATTCCCGATTACATCTTTCGCTTCGAAGACGAGCAAAATATACAAGTACTAATTAAGAATGATGTCACGCCAGGCCGAAGAGAAAGCAACGATACTTACTAAAATAGAATTTGTTCACTGGACAATGTACTATGTAATTTATCGTCTTTCGATTGACACCACGAAATTGAAAGTGCTTTCGCCTAGACGGTAAATCGCTTAATACGTGCAAACATCACCTGCCACTGATGAATTGTAAACATCGCCGAAAGTCTTACCGATTAAAGTTAGAAAGACTTTCATCGTACGAATCAATCAGCATGGATATGTCGTTGTGGTTTACGTATCGGTTTACGTTAAAACGCGTAGATATTTGTTGAATAAAATATGAACAGAGGTATTTATCGATCTGATTAAAGAGATACGATATACAGAGATATAAAGGCAATCAATTTCTACCTATGTTTACTTAGCTGTTCAAATATTGATATCTAATGGATTCTACTTGGTGATTTGATAATTCGATGCGATCACTAGAATCTATTGACTCATTGTTAGATAATTTAGGAATTCATAGCCCAAAATTGGACAAATTTAAAGAAAAAGTAACTTGTAACCTTGTTGCCTTGTCAACAAGAAAATAAGAAATACAGAACCTGGTAATCGACTTAGCGCCACATCGTGTTATAATGTTGATGATCAGATTGTTAGAATTATAAATTTATCTTTTTATTATTCGATTTACAGTACATTGTAT
Organism: Chrysina gloriosa; assembly: GCA_038088585.1. Taxonomy (NCBI): domain Eukaryota; kingdom Metazoa; phylum Arthropoda; class Insecta; order Coleoptera; family Scarabaeidae; genus Chrysina; species Chrysina gloriosa. The sequence goes on along the minus strand of CM076090.1, from coordinate 6,379,843 downwards.
TCAATATTTATTCCTCCATTGATCTTTATGACAATTTTACTTCTATCAGGGATGATTTCAATATACACCACTTAACGGTCTCCCGCAGGTTCTCGTCTTTCTTTCCTATATTTTCCGAATATTTTCCTTTTAAGCAGTTTTTATTGGGGTTTACCAATAAATAAATGTTTTTTTAGGCCACTTCACACATTTTCTCTTTGGGTTAAGAACCGGGTAGTTTCCCGACAAATCGAGCGCTGATAAGTTTCGATCACAAAACACACATTTCACTGATTTCGCAGTACGCCGAGACGGATTTTATCTTGCATAAAGGTGGGAAAAAAAGAAAAAAAGAAATAAAGAAAGCACTTTTTCATTTGCTCAGCGACTCTTGAGTTTCTTTCCTGAACGACGACATTTTATCCCTGCCTCGTATACTCGAGATCGCAATGTTTTGCCTGATATTCTTATATTATTTCTTCCTCTGAACATTCGCTGTAATCCATAACTGGATACCTGTCTATTATGTAGTATTAACCGTTCAATCTCCCTCATTGTAGTTTACGCACCCCTCGAGAATGAGTTCAACCGCTTGATATTGAGGGCAAATTCACTTTGATTGAATTGGCTATACGTTGAACGGTAGGGCGAAATGCATTTTCTCATTTTAGCTAGGCCTAAAAATGTTTGTATTCCTTCTTTTTTTTTTTCTTTCTTTATTTGGGCCTATAGATTCGAACTGCAACTTACGGTCGTTGTGATACCGATGACCTTACTTCCTTCCAAAATCAAAGTAGTTTCAAGAAAGTTAATAGAAGCAACCAGAATGAAATGTTTCACTCGAAATGACTCTGCCTCTAAAATAAAGCCTGCTTTCATCTTAATGAAAACGGTTCTGTGTGCGCTTGACACACTTGACGTTTCTGAATCTTGCTCTTACCACCGTCAAGTTACGAAAGCTGTCAGTTCTACATAGAATGCCCCCCACCATCAAATTTTAACAGTGTCTGTGCTAAAAATCTCTTTCATCGCCTGAAAATACCTTATCAAGTCTATGAATGTGCAGACAATTCGTCAAGCCCTCAACCTGTCCCGACTGTATTTCCCTCAAAAATTGTCACACTTGCTTCGTTAGTTGAATCACGGTTGTACTAATGATCGCCTTCAATATGGCTCTGGAAGTTTGAAGCACCATTCACAATCTTAGTCAACGTCGAGATCAATCGTTAATCAATTTAGAAGTCCAATCAAAATTGAACTAGAATTTCCTTCTGCCACTTTTATATCTTCGCATGGATTTAGTGTCTTAAGAATCGAGGCAAATCAGAACACCTAAACAGATACAATTTACTTCAATTCTTCCAAAATGGGTGTAAAATGTTGGTAGTCCTTCCTTTTCTCTTTGTTTGGACTTCTGATTCTGACTGCAACTTATGATTATGTTGATAATTCCTTCCAAAATGTAGATATCTTCAAAAAAGTTAATAGAAGTAATCAGAAATGAAATGTCTCACTAGAACTGACTCCGCCTTCATAATGGAGCCTGGTTGCATGTTAGTGAATATGGTTTTGTGTTCGTTTAACGTACTTGACGTTTCGGAATCTTGCTCTTACCACCGTCAGGTTAGGAAAAACGCCTTTCTTACTATCAAATTTTAACTGCGTTTATGCTACTTAACACTTGTTTCGTTGAATCTAACACCACACCCACTACGCCGACTTTCTAGCCGGAGAGTAAATTAACAGTTACCTGTTTCCTGTTGCAATTTGATTCATATTTTGTGAGCCCCAAACAGTCAAGTTTTGCTGTTAGTTTGCTATTTTGGAAGATCCGACAAAAGGAAGCAGGTGCAAACTACCACATAAGTTCGAGAAGTTATTTGCATATGCATTACCACACATAAGTCATACAAATTGCCCATCCTTACGAGAGGGTGTTGACAATGGTAATAGACTTCATGTGGAAACGATTCTTGGATGTTAGACCATGTGACGAAAAATATAGCATTGGACGGGCTACTTATATGACTTACATATCTGTGGTTTTAGCTTCTAAAATCGCCCTCAATACACGAATGAAGTGGTATCAAGCAATATGTATATCAGCATGTAACGCATCTAAATATGTAGATTTATACTGCTAGATCAAATGTGACAACGCATTATGGGACAATTGAAGCATTATTATGCAAATTGACGTATCGCATGTCCTTATTAAAGTATCTAGCATAGCTAAATCGAATACGTATGTATATATGTATGTATGTGTAGTTCCAAACTTTACTCGACGCTCGAACGAAACGGCTTTATTAATACGGGCGATGAATTGGCGGAATTTGCGTTTTTAATGAGCGGCGCGATAAACATTGGAATTAAAAGCCTCGGCTATTTTGCGCGAATAATTAAACCGTAAACGGATAAAAATGGCGTTTGTTTATACCTACATCTGTGTCATCGATCAGGTTCATAAATGTAAAAGTCGGCCGAACCTATCTTTATATCGAGGTGATGGATGACGGGTAAATCATTTCGTTCGCAAGTTATCAAGTTTATCAAATTTTGATACAGTGGGTGTATGTAGACTTAGTAGATAATAAAAATCGAATAGGTCCCTTTGTTCGGTTAAAGTGACTCATATCGAAAAGGATAAAGGCATCTTTTGATTTGTGGCTGGTAATCTTCTAGGGCGATAAATCGAGAATGAACCGGAAGATTTAAAATCTTCCCGCAACATTATGCCTGTCGTATCGTAATCCATTCATTCAAAATTCTAAAGGATAAGTGATAACATCAAATTTTTAGCGCGAAGCTCTTTCAGAGGTTCTGCACCGAGAGTTAACTGGAAAAAGTGAGACGCTTCAAATCGTCAAAGATGCTTTTCTTTCTTTCTTCTTTCATCACTTCTTTCTCTTACACACATACTCATCGCAGGAGCAAAACTTGAAATGCGCCATATTTGCGTCTCCCCATTAGATGGCGCTCTTATTATTCGGACTCGAATTTATTTCAAATTCAATTTCAACTTATTTACCATCGGTTTTGAAATAACATACTTTTTCTTTATACATTGTTTATTTTTATTATCAAATTCTTTCATTCTTTTCTTTCATTAGTTTTTTCTCTCACACACATACTCATCGCAGGAGCAATTATGAAATGCGCCGTATTTGCGTCTCCCCTCATCAGATGGCGCTCTTATTATTCGGACTCGAATTTACTTCAAATTCAACTTCAACTTATTTGCCATCGGTTAAGAAATGAAATACTTTTTCTTTATACATTCTTTATTCAATTATAGAATGTTACCTTTTATTCAAATAAGCATCAAATGTGTAATTCTTTCATTCTTTTCTTTCATTAGTTCTTTCTCTCATACACATACTCACATACTCATCGCAAGAGCGAAACTTGAAATGCGTCGTATTTGTGTCTCCCCCAACAGATGGTGCAATAATTATTCGAACTCGAATTTACTTCAAATCCAATTTCAACTTATTTACCATCGCTTTCGAAATAAAATACTTTTTCCTTTATTCATTGTTTATTTTTATTCAATTATATAGTTTGACATTTTATTCAAATAAGCATCAAATGCGTAAAGAGGTTCGGGTGTCCCACGACACTTCTCCTTTTTTAAGGGACTTTTTAAAAGCAGCGACTCAGATTTATTATAAATTTGGCGTAATGTGAGATCTGGAAAGGAAGAAGCTGGAAATTGTCGATTGTCGAATTTACCAAGATGAAAGACACTCTTCCACTTTATCTATTGAAACCTTGGGAAAGCTAGGGCTTGTGGTAAAATAATTTGAAACAACTAATCGAAAGATAAGTTTTTGAATTGATAACTCGGAAAGCTTAATCATTTTACATATTCAGTTGGAATCTTTGGTGCGACAATTTCAACCGACCAATCGATATTTGAATTTCTGCGGTGGCAACTTCAAACGATTAATCACAATTTTACATTTCTTCGCGTTAATTTGACTTATCCAATCGTAATTAAGTTTTGCTTTCAAATAACCAATCAAAAATTTAGATCTTTAAGGCGATAATTTGAAAGAACCAATAGAAATTTGAATTGTTGATGTAACAACTTTGAACGGCCAATCAGGATTTGAGCTATCCCGGTATATTTTCGGACATCCAATCACCATTTGAGGTTTTCGTGTGTCAATTTTAAACGGCGTCCAATCGTATTTATACTCACAATGATAGTGATTGCAAGTACTGTGATTTATTTAGTAACACTAATCACATCAGTAAACTCCTCACCACACAACACATACGTAAAAATACAAATCCTCAAAATCGTGATAGCGGCCCCATTCAATATTCCGCCTTGTTCAGTCTGTTCTAATTAAATAATAAAGTAATATTACTCTTTGTAAGGTTAGTCATCATTTTGCTTTTCATTTCTTGGCAAAATTCGCTGAATCAGTCGCCTAACGATGCAAGTAATTTTTTAACGTTTAAAACTCATTGAAACCAGAATGCAAGCTTTAACAGGTATTTCTTCTTTTTTCCGCATGTTTGTAGAAATAACGCCTAAAATTAGACAAGCTGGCCACTTGATATGTTTATACAAGGTTTTTCTTTTACAACGGACGGGTAAGTAAACAAAAATATTTTGGTAATGGTTGCCTTGTGCTAGCAAAGCACGTGTCACTGAATTTATTATTAAACAATTGTGTGGTGGGGAGTTTACCCATAATTCATAGGTTGATTCTTTGGTGCAATAGTTTGAAATGAATAATCGATATCTACATTTTTGAACAACTTTCAACGGCTAATCAGGTTTTAAGCCACGTTCAATCGCAATTCAAATTCTTGGCGGGATAATTTGAAATAACCAACGAAATTTGAGCTTTCGGCGCGCTAATTTGAAAGAACCAGTCAAAACTTAAGTCTTTGCATTGATAACCGATTGATGACCAATCATAAGCAGAATTTTAGGTTAAACTATTTCATATATTCACGGTTTGAATTCCTGATGCGACAATTTGAAACGACCAATCGACATTTCCACCTCTGCCGTGGCAACTTTAAACGACTAATCACAATTGTACATCGCGATAATTTGACGTATCGAATCGTAATTAAATTTTGCTTTCAAATAAGCCATAAAAATTATCATTCTTGCGGCGATAATTTGAAACAATGGAAATTTGGATTGTTGGCGTAACAACTTTGAACGGCTAATCGGCATCTCAGCTTTTCCGGTTTTTTCTCGGACATCCAGTCCCCATTTGAGCTTTTGGCGCGATAATTTGAAATGGCCAATCGACATTCAGATTTTTGACATAACAACTTTGAGCGGCTAATCACGACTTGAGCTTTACCGAGATTTTTAGATTTATGTTTTTTACGTAACAACTTCGAACAACTAACTACGACTTGAGCCGCATCCAATCGTATTTTGGGCTTCTAGTGCGACCGATCATGGATTGAATTTCTTTGAAGAGAGTCGCTTTCGAAGACCAAGGGGTCTGAAACGAACAATTTGTCTTTAGTCACATTTCAGGCGATAATTGGAAATCGATGATATTTCGAGGTAATTCGAGGTAATTCGAGTTTCCTGTTCCCAGCGTCTTCGCCTGATAAGCAGATTCCTGAGGTGCAAGCATTTTGGGCTTGCAATTCAGCGCTTCTTGGAACGGCAATTTTGCGTGCACTCCAATCAGTTACACTTTTGTAAAACTTTACTGGCGCAGCGGCTGTTAGTAGCCCATGGGAGTCAAATATCTTAGGCTCTGTTGATAGTCCGAATTTTCTGATAACAGCACGAAATCCGAATCTTTGGTCAACATTCAGGCGATGAGACAAAATCCACGGTATGTTAAATAAAAAAGTAAAAATAAAACCTTCGGGGGCAAGAAGCATCGATTTGTAGTTTAGATGTCGATAAAAAGTCGACCATATTACCACACCAACTAAGTATTCTTTTACCACCATTCTGTCGTGTCGGAATATGTGAGATAAAAGCTGAATATTTTTGCGATTTCTGAATGTTATATTTGTCATCCAGAGACAATTAAGTGGAATAATCCATTCTGTAGTTTCACACATATAGTTTATCCAAGAAAGGGGTAACGCAGCGAAATTATTCGAAAGCACCGACCACGCGCTATTTCGACTTTACGGTCTCCTATTAGTTTAACGGTTGCGGTCGCTTTCGCCGCTAACACACATAAGACGGGATGCACAAAACAGACGGAAGCGGAGGTCACAAAGTTTCTGGTATTCCGTCTCCGAAGGGAATCAGATTAAAATAGCCCCCTATCTCCGTTCTAGACGAATCCGGCGCCCAACGCTTGCATTCCTATCCCCGTTATACGTGCACGTTTCCGATATGAGATGCGCACGTTTACGTATTGTACGTATGTGTGGATGGTAGCACTTGCAATACAATACATCTGGCTTATCGCTTTAACAAAATAAATTAGTCCAGCTGTCAAGGGGGAAATGAGGGAAACGAGATCGTCTCGCAAGAGTTAAATGGTACTTGCCAGTTTCGATTAATACATGCCTGCAGATTGCAGATGTTGATTGCGACGTTTGTGAGATGAATAAACACGAGTCGATTATGAAAACGGATGATGGTAGTTTCAATTGGAAACGGCTCCCATTTGTTATGCAAAAAGTGAAGATGCTGTGCTAAATGACGCTTGTCTGCAGATATGAGAATTAAATTAATTTAGAAGATATTAACTTTTTCTGAAGTTTCAAAGGGGTACCCAAACCAAGCAAATTTCACCAGTTTTGACGTCAAAATCGTATTCTGCACTATCGAAAACATCTGTACACAGACCTTCGTCTAATTCAGAACATATTAATTTTTTCTAAAGTTTCAAAGGGGTACCCCTTCAAATTTCGAAGAAAATCGAAATGGTCGAAAGTACGACTTATTACACATCAAATTAAAGCTTTTCTAGTGCAGATTAGGGATAAAATAATTTCGAGTACGAGAGATGGTTCATTGAGGAAATATTCAATGAGAAAGGGATAAGTGGTACTGGACGAATCGCTCTGCTACGCTCTGCTACGCTCTAACACGCAAACCAAGCAAATTTCACCAGTTTTGACGTCAAAATCGTATTCTACACCATCGAAAACATCTGTACACAGACCTTCGTCTAATTCAGAACATATTAATTTTTCTCTAAAATTTCAAAGGGGTACCCTTTCAAATTTTGAAGAAAATCGAAATGGTCGAAAGTACGACTTATTACACATCAAATTAAAGCTTTTGTACTGCAGATTAGAGATAAAATAATTTCGGGTACGAGAGACGGTTCATTGAGGAAATATTCAATGAGAAAGTGAAAAGTGGTTCTGGAGGAATCGCTCTGCTACGCTCTAACACCCAAACGAACCAAATTTCACCAGTTTTGACATCAAAATCGTATTCTACACCATCGAAAACATCTGTGCGCAGAATGTCGTCTCATTTAGAACATATTAATTTTTTCTGAAGTTTGAAAGGGGTACCCCTTGAAGTTTTGAAGAAAATCGAAATGGTCGAAAGTAGAACTTATTACACATCAAATTAAAGCTTTTGTACTGCAGATTAGAGATAAAATAATTTCGGGTACGAGAGACGGTTCATTGAGGAAGTATTCAATGAGAAAGTGATAAGCGACTTCACAACGAATCGTTTCAAAAACGATCAAATGCGATAAAAATCAACCGCGCAATAATTACCAAATTACTAAATCTTCGACCCTTAAGAAAACGAATTCCGCGATCCTTACTGACCTCACCGTTACACAAACCTTACATTTCCAATACGATGACAAATACGTGTTTAAAAAAATTGGAATCAGAGTTACTTAACAGTTTCTCAAATCATCACGACGCCATTTTCACGCAATAATCCGCGGTTGATGCCAGAAAATCGTCACCTATGCGTCGTGCACGCCGACATTCTATTGCCTACTCATTTCGTATTCCGTCCGCTCAAGGTTTTGCCGTTTTCATACGATAAACTTGGCGAATTCCCAACGATATCTCGAAAGGTAGAGAGAGGTAAATTTGCAAGAAATGCGACTCGAGAATGTTTGATTAAATCGTCTAAATCGATGGTTCCGTTCCATTTTGAAAGTGCGATTTCGTCTTTAGTGAAACGATTTAGGGGACGGAGAATTTAGGATTATATCTGGATGTCTCTCCCGATTGTCATTAATTTCCAGCTGTGTGAAGTTGGAACCTCCAAATGCGAATTTTTGGAAAAACAATATGTCATTCGTTTGTCCATCCTTTACGTTGGACAGTTATTAGAAAAATTGTTTTTTCACAAAAACAAGTAAATTTACGCTTTTATCACGCTAATTCGTTTGTCAAGGATCGTCCAGCAAAATTTTTCATTGCCCAACCGCGAAAAATTATTTATTAAAAAAAAATTGTTCAACTTATTTTCCTCTTTCTTCATATATTATGGACTCGACAATCGAAATGTAGAATTCGCAGGATGGACAAACAAAATAACCAATGAAACATAATAAACCAAAATTTGTTATAACTATATGGTCTCATGAATCCATATATATCTTGGAGGTGCCCTTTTTGTTTGAATTCGTCTCGAATTGAAATGAAGCATGGACAAACCAAATAGTCAATAATACCTGGGAATCAATAATTCGGGAAACAAACTTTGTTAATGCGCCGATGAAAAGGTCTGTAAAATCTTGTGAAACTTCTTCAACAGTTTAAAAAAATACAATTCTGCAAGTCATATTCCTTAATACAATAGAATATGATATAATAATAATAATAATAACTTTATTACCTAACAGATTAATCCAATAACAGGGCAATATACAGAAAAAGAAACTACAATGCAGTGTTTTTAAATCAAAACTTAAACTTAAACCAAGACTAAATGTAAACGTAAAAAGTTGAAAAAAAAAGGGGGGGAACTGATCACTACAATATGTTAACATGATATAATGAATTTTTAGATGAATTGATGGTAGTATTGTTCGAACCATCATTTATTGGGATATCGACAAACTCTTTAACCTTCCTATACTCACGTCAAAATGAAAGACGTATGCTGTACTATATAAGTCGGTCTCACAGACCGTATGCGTGAGTATAGGAAGGTTAAGAACGATTAACAAATTCCAACGATTGCATCTCATATATGCATTGAGAGATTCGGGTAACACTGATTTTTCGACATTTTTCCGTATAATATCCGAACGCGGTTTCAAGCAATTATTTTCATGTACATTTAATGCATCAAGCACCAGCTTTGAATCGATAACTGCTGCTCGAGGGATGTTTACAACCGGGAAATCAATTTGTTGACATGAAACAAAAATTTTCAATATTTTTCGATATGACACTTTCTACCAACTAGTATTAGTAGTACCAGAGTATTTTGTATTCTCATCGATTTCGACCCTCGAAAAGATTCCTCTTTCATAGTGATGGCGTCGATTATTTACAAGGAGGGACGAATATATTCTCCTTACATCAGAAAATAAGAAGGCACCTTCAAGCTTTATATAGATTCAAGGGAATATATTGTTATAGAAAATTGTCTTTTTCATATTTTATTGGTTATTTCGTTAGTCCATCTTCCGAATTCGTTTGTCGATGCTTTATTTATATCCGAAAAATATGTAAACAATAATTATATAGGACAAAAAGGGCACCTTCAAGGTATCCATGGATTTATGAGACCATATTGTTATAAAAAATGTTTTTTTCATGTTTCGTTGGTTATTTCGTTTTTGTCCATGCTTCATTTCGATTGTCCAGTCAATAATATACGAAAAGAAAGGAAAAAAAGTTGAGCAAAAAATTCTTTTTCAAATATATAATTTTGAGAGGGTGGGCAGACGAAACAATTTGCTGGAAAATCCTGTACTAACGTTGGACAAGCGAATTAGCGTGATAAAAGCGCAAATTGACTTTTTTATTTTCCGTGAACATTTTTTTCTAAATAACTTCCCAACCAAAGATGGACAAACACGGACAAACTATGAACAAACGAATGACGTATTGTTTTTTCCAACATTAGCATTTGCAGGTTCCAACTTCACAGAGTTTTAATTTCCTTCTGCAACATCAAAAACTCGATAAATACCCGTGGACATCTACATTTCCGAAAGATCAATTTCCAGCTGCGCAAACAGTTAACAATGATTTTACTGTGTTTGTCTATCGCTTGATCAACTATAAACTATATCTAAGCATACGCAGACATATGTAAATATGTATTCACCACGTCCTATCGACGAGACCGGGGCTTGGGAATCGATACGCCGTTAAATTGTCAGAAATGCCGGCGGCCTATCTGTTTTGATTCGCCGCTCTATTGATAACAGATACCCGACGTGTCTCTACCATGTCATTATTGCTTGTCAGAAGCTCTCGTTGTATTGATGACAGTCCCGTTTCCACGTCCATCGTTGACATGCCGACGTTTCGATATTCGTCGAACGTATGATGCGTCTGGATGAAGATTGATTTTACTGATGGGACCGTTGTCGGTTCGTGCCGAATATGTTCGTACGAGTCTGGCCCCAGATGTAATAAATTTTTGACCTTCTCTAACCCATTGTATCGAAGCCCAATGACTTATTTTATCCACATCCATTACTTGTTATTAGTCCCTAGTTCTTAAATTTTGTATGGATGTAAGACTATCGAAGTGAGTTGGGCATATAATCGCTAGTACCACTTCTTCCACATCTGTTTTTCCACCCATACCACACTCAATAGTCTGGGCAAACAGCGATAATTACGAAATAAGTTACGACAGCCCACATATACACAGAACTACTCGCATACAGCATCGATTTAGTATTAACTAGAGTGGAGAGTCGGAGATGCTGTCAGAACTTACTTCATAATTGTACGTTGTTACCGCCCGTTTGCCCAGGCTACTTATCAACCGAGTAGAGTTGCCCGATTTGCCCCAATAGTACTACAACTATCTGAAACATCTGGCTTTATACTATACATATATGCGTATAAGTATAGCGCAATGTAGCTATTCTAGTACAACTGTTTCAGATAGTTGTAGTACTACTGGCGCAAATTGAGGAACTCTACAACCGATTTACTTTCCCCAACATGCATTTTCCTTCGTATTTCAATATTTGGGCTACCTTACAATCGCTACCCACGCTGTTGTTATTACTTAAACTTCTTACAACTGTCTCTATCTCCTCTATCGTCGGTGGTTATTTTCCCTCTTCTTCATGCCTCATTAATTAGGTCTTTTCACTAATCTTTCAACACCATATCACTACAGCATTTTTCAGAAATTATGCGACAAATTAATTTATATAATTACATGAAGTAAAAGGGCATCTATGCAACATGGGAATAGTGGGCGAACTATGGTGTCGCAGATGCGAACTACAAGAGAAAACTAGTACGCATAGTATATGTGCCTGTGGGGCACTGAAAAAGCTCAGCCGGAAGTATTTCGATGAGGATACATGTATTGGAGCCCACGACAATATTCAGACTTCCCTTGTGCAAGAATAATAATAATAATTTTTATTTCAATGACATCCTAATGCATGGTTAAAACATATCAAAGGAAAAGACTTGTATATTATTATGGCTCAGTTCCTTAAGCCGTGTAAAGAGTAACGAAGTTTCAGGATAAACTCGTAAGTACGGGAAACGTATTCTTGAACACTTTTGCTAACTGTTTCTTACTTATTTTATCATTAACTCCGATATGCAATTCGCTACCTGCTTCAATCCGAGATATGCATTCTTCTCATACATGCCGGCATCTCAACACATTCTGTGTCAACTCCAGATTCTAGAAAGGTTAAGTTAAGATGTTTTAGAAGAGCTGGGTTTGTAATGAGAACATAATACACCGTTTAGGTGCATTGAAAATGGATCACATCAATATGAGGGGCACCTTTTAAATTGTCACAAAAACTAGGAAAGAAACAAAATTTTGGATCAAACTGTTTCATTGCTTTTCAAAACATTCGGATTTAAGATTGATGCACTTTCTTCTTTTTCTACTCTGACGTTTGTATCTCCAAAACACGGTTTTTGAAGGCTTCGACAATCTCTTGACATTCAGGAAAAGAAATATATCTAAGGGATTAGTTGCAACATATCCAACACGATTATTTTTCTTGGAAGTGCTGCGAGAACGAACAACGTTTGTGGGATTCAGTTCATCCTGGAAAACCCAAACAATGAATTGTTACTTAGTTTCCGGTTCACGACGATGTTCTGTACGAATTTTGCAGTTCCTAGGTTAAATTCTTTCAGCATTTCTTTATACTAATTAATACGAGCCTTTTCTTGAGCTTTGGTCAAATTATGTGGAAGCCATGGAGAACAGACCCTTTTCACAGCTAAATGCTCCTGTAAAATGGAACGTATTGCAGTCTTAGATATGCCTAAGAATACCTCTACTTCACTCTACGTCACATGACAACCTTCTTCAATTACGTTGTGCACAGCGTCGATGTTTTTGCTACTGTTTTCGCAATAACAAATGTAAAATTTTACGAAAATAGTAATGATACTTAAAAACTCATCCTAGATCTGCAAAGAAAAACTCGACAAGAAATCAAACCACTTTTGTAGAGGGTTAAAAATCAAATTCGTAATGAAATTGAATTATAGGGAAGTAAATTTCTAAGAGAGGAAACCAGGAACTCTCCAAGGAAAACAACAATGGAACTCTACTACCTACAGTTCCGGGTACGGGTCATGAAAATATATATCTATATTTTCCTAAGCAAGCGCATCACTCGAAACTTTAACTCATGTGTAAGATAATACCCACAATGGTTGTTAGTGATTTATTACTCAAGGCAACTTAAATTAACTTGTATTTACCTCGAATATAAACTATTATACATACATACACAATTCGTATGTAATTCAAATTTCATATGGTAGCTCGTATAGTCTCCGAGATTAAACCAATTAGATTAGATACCTACATACATATTTGTAACACGTGCCTATCAATCATATCATGCGACACAATTAAAAGACCAAACAAATTAACGACTAGATTACTATGACATACGGTTATAGAAAGAATTGGATGTGTTTAACCTTCCTATACTCACGTCAAAATGAAAGACGTATACTATACCATATAAATCGGTCTCACAGACCGTATGCGTGAGTATAGGAAGGTTAAAATTATTAATTGACTTTCTTGAAATCCGAACAAAAAAGAAATAGAAATATGAAGGTGATACACATTAGCAGTACATCTACACGATGAGCTTCGAGGCCGAAAAAACCTGCTCTAAATGTATTCACAAACTATTTACTTCAATTTTTCTGTCTCTATATCTCCCACGTGTTCCTTTATTTCCGTCCTTCACCTTCCTTCATGTTATGATTCCCTTCTCCATTCCGTTATTTTCAATATACAGTCCGCTCCGATAATAGGGCCCACTATGAGCGGTGAGGAGAGTATTTTTCCTGGAACTCTGGTACACCCACTACTGACGCGAGCTTACGCCGTCGAAATTTACTTCGCTCTAAATTGAATTTGAAGCAGCGAAATTGTACGCTATTTCATTGCGCTAGCGTGCGGCCCTATTGACAGAGACGAATATAAAACCCGAGTCAGTGATGGGACTAGCGCTCGAGTGAAAATGAGGGGAAAGCGGACCTATTAATAGAGGCCCTATTACCAGCGCGGACTGTATTTCTTCGCTTCATCCTTTTCAAGTTTTTCGCACGTCCCCTTCTATTTCCTTCCTTGCTTTATATTTTTTATATCTTCGATAATGTAAATTTAGAAGTGCTCGTTGTGATTTCTAACATTTTATTAGTACCTAGATTTCTTGCTTTTACTTACAAGACCCCTGTTTAATTTGTTCTTTTCATATTTTCTTTTTGTTTGCTTTATTCTCGGGATCTTTGCATCTTTCCGCCGTCTTTTGTTGACCACGATTCCCAAGTATGTATCGGAATTTCTTATGTGTTGATATCCTGGTTTGCCTCTATTTACTCAGTCCTAATCATTTAAATCAAACATATCGATTTGTTTTTAATTTTCCACCTACATATGAGTTTCTAATTTTCGCAATAAACTAACTATCATATATAAATCAGGACGTGTAAGACATTCTCACCCGAAGAATTCAATCCGCATCGTTAAGCGAAATTAACACACGAATTAGTTTTGGTATTAGCATCGCCGAAAATACCTTCACGTCGACATGGAGATATCGAAAGTTGTACGCGACAATCCGGACTTGAATACGAATTACATGTTTTGTTTTTTTCTTTTTGTTGTAACGCGACAATACTCTCCATATGATTTTCGATCGCTTTTCCAATTCGATTTGGCATAAATTAGAATTTAATGGTTCGAAACAAAGAAATGTAAACTGTTAGAGAAAACGTAAATGTAAATAAAACCAGGGAAAAAACTTTCTTGTGATTAGTCATTTTCTGAAACAGTTACTCAAATGATGTTTATCTGAAAATTGGTGCTTATATTGCTATCTTAGCAAATTCATAATGAAAATCCAGCAGCGGCTGGTGATACCGTATATTGGGAGCTGCTACAAAGATACAGTCTTGGCCATGTGTTACTGATACGCATGTATAATTGTGTTTGCAAAAATTCTAGGCAACATCCAAGAAGGAATAGACAATAATAGTATACTTATTTGTCAATAAAGACATTGTTAACACGTTGAGTGCCGTCATACAAAATAAAAATATATTTATATGGTGCCAATATATAATAATAGTTCTAAAATTAAAATTTTTGTGATAAAAAATTAATTTGTGAAAATCGTTTTTTGTATATGTGAGTTTTTTGTACCGTTATACGTGTGACAGCCGGCGGTACATATGGCACTCTACTCAAAATTAAGTGTGTACCGCCGATGGTGCACACGGCACTCGACGTGTTAATACATAATAAATGTCTGTCACATGTTTTATACCTGGACCTTTAATTAGAGAATATATTGACTGCTTTACTCAGAGAATTTTTCCTGCACATTTCTCATCAGGGAAGAATCTACTTATCATAATAAATAACGAATATATATGCATACACATGAGCAAATGAACAAACCAATACGATAAAATTTCAAGTAAACCACATATACACATATTGTATCTCAGAAAATCCGGTAATGCGTTATAAGCTTTAATAGCAGCAGGGTACGGATCTTTTTTGTAAAGTTTAGTTTTATGTTTTGGGATTGACACTTTATGAGCATTGCGTGTTGCAATAGCAGACCTGTATATGGCGACGATATATTAGGTTGTATATGTAGAATGAGGGCAAAGTCATCATTCTAACTTCTTTAAAGTATCCCTCACATGAAGTCCGACTTCTGAAACTGATTTCTTTTATGGTGGTCTTCTATTTTCGAGATATGCTTTATTAAATTCACGTTTGCGTTATTGAACCGTTTTGTTTTTTTTTTTTTTTGTAGTAACGAGATTTCGTATGTTAAAGCAGCGATCGCAATGTGTCCGCGGACGACCTAGCGAGCGCCTCACAGTTCTTCTAACTGTAAAACTTTCGTCGACGGTAATGATTTGGAGCATCATTAGCGGAGGCCTGGCTCTTTATATTTTGTAGAAGGTACAATGCGTAAATGACCTAAAAAACATGTTATTGTTCAACTTTCAGCCTGGACGTTGCATATCAATAGGGCGCATATTTATGTAGGATAATGCCCCATGTCACGTAACAAAACAAGTTAAGAGCTTCATCGAGAGGACCTTTTAAGTTTGGTCGAAAATTCACCGGCATCCAAGTTTATCGAAAACGTATGGAATCGCCTTAAAAGTAAGGTTTACGAAAAAGAGAACCACCCCTACGAAGGAAGTATTAATAAACAATATAATAATGTATATATGGAAGAACGACGATGACATAAAACCAACAATTACGTTCTGTATTTTTTATTACACTTTCATGTCCGGTGATACCAACGTATTGTCAGGTGCAAGTCAATAGTTAGTTACTGGTGACAACACGTTGGTGTCACATCCAAGATGACCGTCTTTTTGCCCGTGATACCACGTTGTTGTCACGCGCCAGCCAACCATTTTCTTGCCGATAAAAACACGTTGGTGTCATCCGCCATAAAATAATAAACTTGCATTTTCGCGTGTATTTCATTCTAATGGCAGTAGTCGACCAACAGCCTGATGAGCGCTATGCTTCCGTGTGTAGCGAACATTTTAGCTCATTTTTAATCTACTTGTGAAACCTATTCGTTTGAAAGTCTGTTTGCAAAACTCGCTATTGACTTTGATTAATGTTTTTCTTTTTATTTCTGTTTCAGTAAACTTTAACATCTTTAGGGGGGAAATCATGTAAACGTACGCTTCTTCGAGATTTTTATAAAGAAATGGAAAAGTTTATTGAATTGACACAAAACATATCTCAAGATACACCTAAAGTATAGCGACATTTTTGTTTTTTAGACTAAAATATTTCATAATGGCAGCACCACAACTGCAGGAAATCGGTACCTCAGATTTGCACCGTGCAAGCTACAGGTCTCAGATCTCAACTAAAATCGAAAAATCTAATTTCATCGTTAAAATATATTAATACGCTTTGCATGATGGAGAGAAAAGAAAATTAAATAAAATAAAAAGTACAAAGTTCAGGACCATTTAAAAAAATACATATTTTTGTATAAAGAATCGGTAAAAAACAACATTTATTTTTCTTTTTTTTTTAAACTAGAATTTCATGCAACGGCCAGTGAGTTAAAGAATATTTCTGGAAACTTTTATCAAAATCGATTGCAAATTCGTTGAGCTATGTTGCACGGTGAGCGAAATTTTATGTTTTGAGAAAAACGGCTTTAAAGTTTTCGATTCAAAAAAGTAGTGTTTGAGGAGCCTTTCTTTCTCTTCTTGCAATTTGGTACATTACTTGGCCGTCGTCGACGACGAGGACGACGAGGACGACTTGAACGATAATTTGCTTCACTTTCATTTGTGTTTTGACTCATTTCTGTCAAAATATTATACACAAAAATTAAAAAACGACCGCACGGTACGAATAACGTTCGGTGCTTGTTGACGTTCGGTACTGTTTGGAACGTGACTTTCGAATTCGGATGAAAAAATTGAGAAATATGTTCTCCAAGTGTTAAACTAATTTTCTAAGTAAAAAAATGTCAAAAAAATGTCAAAAAATCAAATTACATGACTTTCTCCCCTTGACCGCTGATGTAATAGATGAAAAATTTATAAAATATTAATTTAATCAAGATAAAAAAACAGGTCTGTCATGTAGTTTTTTGATGAAATCATGCGACCTGCAAAATGTTAAGAGGCTGACCAATGCCCTTTCGGACTCCCCGTATTAAACTAGGCTGAGATTTATGTCCGAAATCTTGATCTGTTCAGATCGTCAGATTCTAGTATACTCTGTTGCAAAAAATTAAAGATGCATCCTGATTTGCAGATTGTTTCCAGTTTCTCAAACGAACGAAACATCCCACCCATATATTATCTTCCTTATTATCACAGAAATGTATTTTGCATTTGTTATTGTAGGAGAGTAGATAATACTCTCCTACAATAACAAATGCAAAATACTTGTTCAGAATATGTATAGTCTAAGACATCTGCATACGTAATTGCATCGATAACGTACCCTACGTTATTGTGGTTGGAAGAACGTGGGAAATTCGCGAGAATCGAGTACGAATCTTCCGTTCGCGCCATTTATCATCTATTTCGCGCGACATACATAATTCAATTGTTTCGCTCCAACATAATAAAAGTATAGTAGATACCTGTTAAGTCTTAAGTAAGTGGTACCAATGTTAAATATTATCTAAGTAGGTGCCGACCCAGGATTCCGCGATTTTGTAACGAACAATGTTCCACAAAACTAAACCGGGTTATATAACTGGCTGGCGTGAGGCCAACGATCCATTATAAACATAATATACAATTTATTTACCCCGCCCTATGTACCGTTTGCGCTAAATGTTGGTACCGATTACTTTTATGTCAGAAATTTCGGAATTTGTCAATAGCTTTGGGACTTAAAAATCCGAAATCACTTATGCACGAGTTGCTATATAGCTGCATGCACACGTAGATAAGATAGATGTTTTATTGTTTGAAATAATGACTACGTGCAATTTTACCGATTTTTACCCGCAAACACATTTGGTAATCTCATCGACCTATCTTTATTGCAACTTCGCAACTTATCTTTCGAGTTATTTTCTGATAAATTCCATGTGTGTAATACGCATAATAAATCTGACGAAACAGAAAAGGGAGCGACGAGGGGTATTGTAAGCCCGATGATCTCACCACATTATAATTACGTTTACTTTAAAGCCGGTTAAAATTAAATACGTGTATATACAGCGTTGGCCATATGTATTAGACACCTTAGTCCTACGTACGAAAAACTTTAAATTATTGTTACCCGTAGTACAAAATCAAGAAATGAAATCAAAATCACAAACAGGAATGTATTCGTCAGTAATTTATTAAAGAATGTTAGTTTATTTTAATATTTAGTAGCACCTCCACCTGCTTTTATAACAGCACGCACTCTTCTCGGCATACTTGCTACCAGGTTATGGCACATTTCACTGGATATTTTTGACCATTCCTCGATTATTCTTTGTTTAAGAATGTTTTTATTGTTGCATTTATGTTTTACCACCTTAGTTTTTAAAATATTCCATAAATGTTCAATCGGGGAGAGGTCCGGAGACTGAGCTGGCCAGTCTAGAATCTCTACGTTATTTTCGTTGAACCACCCCATTGTTTGCCGTGATTTATGGCAAGGCGCATTGTCCTGTTGAAAATAATATTCAGGTACATCTGTATCAAACAATTTTAATACCGACGGCTCCAATACCTCCCCCAGCATATCAATATAAGCACCACTGTTCATACGACCTTTGCACAAGAAGAGTTCGCCGACGCCGGATGCAGACATGCACCCCCAAATCATAATACTGCCTCCACCGTGTTTTACTGTAGGTACTATACAATCCGGGTGATATGCCTCTCCTCGTCGTCGTCGAATGTACTGCGCCCCAGGTTGGCCGAAAAGCTGGAAAATAAAGTAATAAAATATACTTTAAATTGGCTGTCTTTTTTGAAAAACTTTAAGCGGTAATTTAACTTATCTACGTTTACTAACATTATAAATATCTATTCTTACATACCTCTATATTAGATTCATCGGACCATAATACTTTGGCCCAGTTTTCGACGGACCAATTTTTATATTTTCTAGCCCACTGAAGTCGCTTTTTCTTGTGTTCTGCAGTTAAGTATGGTTTTCGTCGAGCTCTACATCCACGTAAACCAACTGCCACAAGCCTTCTCCTAACTGTCCGTGCAGAAATATCAATTCCATGACGCAGGGCTAATTCGCTGGCGAGATCTTTCGACATTTTTGTCCGATTCCGTATGGCTGTTCTCTCTAAAATTCGATCTTCTCTTGCAGTTGTTAGGCGTTTTCTTCCACTTTTAGGCCGATTAGTGAATGATCTTGTCTCCTCGTACCTTTTTAGCGTGGTACGAACCGCACATCGCGAACACTTCATTTGTCTTGCGATCGCTGACAGTGTCATCCCTTGCGAACTGAGCAGAAGGATCTGGCCGCGCTGCACTTCCGTTAATTCACGAACTTTTGGCATTATTTTATACTTTACTGTATACACACTAATAATAAAAAATACACACTTGAATGAATGAATACAATTTCGCAACAAACTCCTTTTCGTTAGCGTGTCGGAAATAAAGTGATACTCAAAACTGTAAAATGACCCCTTACTTCAAAACTACCTGCTTAAGTACACACGACCCTCGTTAAAATTACATTAAGGAGTTTTATCGAAAGTATTTCCGAGTACTATCTATCTGTAAATATAAATGTATTCATAATACGGCATTTTCACAGAGGTGTCTAATACATATGGCCAACGCTGTACGTCCTTCTTATCTACAAGACACGTCCTCAAACGCGAAAAAGCGAGACCCGCGTAGATTTTACACTTATTTTAGGATCTCGGCGAGAAGTGACAGCTGGATTTGCGATAGCGAAATCGTCGTCGTCGTCGTCTACGGTGGAAATATCAGATACTCTCCTCGCGTAGCGATTCTCGAGTGTATGTACATTACATACATATACGAGTAACGTCAAATTTATTCCGTCGTGTTCGTCGCTTTTAAGGTATTAAATTCAAAGATGTAGTAGGTAGTAAGAGGACGCGTTTCTTCTCGCCTCAACAACCTCGTAAGACGGAGTGGATCGTATATTACACCCTCTTCGGGTCGAATAAAAATACGAGGATTCGAGGGGACTATGAATGAGCTAGTTGCCTCGATTTGTTTCGTAATTAGTAGAATTGTTCAATTTACGCCAATATCCGGTGGCAGGCGCATAAAAGTTTATACATAAAATAAAACATTGGTGGTTTCGGGGATTCTTAAAACAAACCTAGAACTCCGAAATAGTATTTACGGTAGCGTACATGTATACACACCAGATCTCAATGAGACTCGCAGTTATACTGAAGGTTGTATCGAACTCCGCCAGTGCTATTTGGCGCGTGTGAGCAACTCTAATAATTAGTAATGTCCCATAGAATATTTAAACGATGTAAAAGGGTATTCCCAGAAGTACCCGACCTGACGTATAGATGGCGGTTGTTTGAAAAAATAGTATGGTCGAAAGTACCAACCTTATAAAGCTTGAGTTTGAAGTTTGAAGACGCTACATTGTTTAGTAGTTGTTTAATAGCTATCAATAATGAACGGGCTCAGTGAATTTAAACGAGGTCGTACGAGCTGCCAAGACGACCATCGCAATGCTCGACCAAATTAGGTAACCACGCCAGGAATGGTGAATAAAATCCACAACATACTATTGGATTACCGTCGCCTGAAAGTGCGCGATCTAGCAAACATGATAGACATTTAAAAAAATGCTGTACATCGCATATTGACCGAAGATTTGGACATGAGAACGGCGTATGCAAGATAGGTGCCGCGTTTGCTTACAATAAAATAAAAACAGCATCGTGGGGATGTTTCAATAGCTGAGTTTTTGCGTCCATCACTTCACATTTGAGATGAAAGTATAGTCGAAACAATTGACTGAAAGGGGGAATCGTCTCCGAAAAAGACAAAAGCAGTTCCATCTGCTGGCAAGGTCAGTCTCTTGGAACTGATACTGATACTTTCCGGATAATTTGAAAAAAATAAGAGAATTATTGAGCGACATACTAAAAAGGCAAACACACCAAAATACGGATTCAGGAAGAATAGAAGCGCACAAGACCAGATATTTACATTAAGACAATTGGGCGAGGAAATAATCAATAAAGAGCAGGAGATACATATATACTATACATGACTTGGAAAATACCTTTGACATCAATCTGAAGAGAAGACATCTGGAAATTGGTGATGAATAGAAGAGTAGACAAAAATACAATAAGGGTAATAAAGGATATGTACAGAGATAACACAAATATAGTAAGAACAAACAATGAAGAGTCGAAATAATTCGTTTCAAAGGGCCAAACAGGGCTGCGTCCTGAGCTCGCTTCTGTTTTCTAGCGGTACTCGATAAAGCAGTGAAAAAAGCAAAGAAACAGATGATAAACTCAACACTGAAATATTGGCAAATAAGACAAATTCAACTGACAAAACTTATGTTCGCAGATGATATGGCAAATATCAAGGAAAACATACAGCATAACATTAAAGTACTAGAAGAACAATTATTGAAGATCAATATTAAGATTAATATTGGAAAAACAGGATAATTTCCAACTCAAAGAAAACCCACGAAATAAGAGTGAGGGTAAATTGGAGATAAATGAAAGAATGGGCAAAGTAGGAGGCATTTTTAGTACAATGAAAACAACATTTTTAGGGAAGGGGAGATATCGAGAAAGACAAAAACTGAAGTTTTCAAAAAAGTATACGTCCAACAATCATATATAGCAGGTGAAACATAGACACTGTCAGAGAGGCAAAAATCGAGAATAGACGCCATGGAAATGAGGTTCCTGAGAAGAATTGAAAATAAGAGGAGGATGAACCAAATAAGGAATGAAATTATTAAACAAAACCTACGAATAGCGACAATAGACGAAAATATCATAGGAGGACAACTTAGATGGTTTGGTCACGTGTGTAGGATGACGGTCGAAAGACCAAGTAAACGAGTGTCCGAAACGAGAGTATGCGAAAAAAATAGAAGGGGAAGACCAATAACCATGTGGATTGACGGAATTAGGAAAGAATCAGAGAAAAGAGGAATGCCATGGGAAGACATACCGAAACAACGGAGGCGGAGATGCACGGCTCAACCCCTCCAACCTTAGACCTAAAGGTAGAAAGGCTCGGGACTAAGTAAGAAAGTTGAACAAAATGGAAACCCGCTAGGCCAGGTCTGTGGAGTTGAAAGGGGGTTATGTTGAAAAATAGAATATGTTTTTAACAGTAAAATAAGTTTTTTTGTTGAAAAGTTACTCTTCCATCGCACCGTCCTCGTAAATCATGACCTAAATACTTATCTTTTGCATAATCTTCGCCCCCTTTTTTAGGTCAATGAAAGCAAAATTCAATTTTGACCTAGAAAAAACGGTGGAGATTATCCCAAAGCTATACAGACTGTATGTATATATGTATATCAGACAGTGTATTGACCAACTGCATGTTAGTTTCCCAAAACGATGGAATACTCGTATATGCGACGCATATGTATGTATGTCATGGATATATTTAAATTCAAGGAAAACTTATCGAAATGGTTCGTGATTGATGTGCAGTTGAGTATGTTGTCAGTGGACCCGCTAAAATTAGATTAGGTGTGGAAAATTTATTGTTATCGTATGTCACGCCCAAAACAAGATTGTACGAGTGTTTCGTGGAAAATCCCGTTTTAAAATAAAATTGATGATACTTTCGAAAGAAATGTTTGGAAAAGTCCATCAAATTGTCATTCAATCTGTCTAGCAAGTTTTGCGATGTTTGAATACAAGTGTTTCCTCCTAAATGATTCAAAACAAGTTCCGTACATAAAAATCTTATGGTATGATGTTTATAGAAGGAACATTTGTAATTGCAAAAGACGACCGGATAAAAATTCAGTATTCAGTTTCAGTTCCGTATGTATTTGTCCAAGAAATGTATTTCTAGCACATTCATACATTTCTAATGAAGAATGAACATGAAGATTTTCTATTATGTTTCTATTTTTATCACACATATTATTTAATGTTAGCTAATGCAAATTACCTGTTTCGCCGTCCGAACAAACAGCGGTAATTACGAAATAAGTTCCGACAGCCTATATATACACAGAACTACTCGCATACATCCTACTGACTAGAGTGGTAGTCGGCGATGCTGTCGTAACTTATTTCGTAATTGTACGCTGTTACCGCTGTTAGTAATATGTTAACTACGACCATATTTTATACGAGGGATATTCCAGGGATTTGGCTCTATGTAGTTCAATTGCGTCAATCCTAAAGTTCACGATATTGATCAGAAACAAGTATTAACACGTTTTCACCGCCATCGCGTGCAATATTGTTTAGTATACTTCAGCTGCTTGACTGATACAGGCGTATTTTCGTATCGCTGATTTTGCAATCAGGGAAAACGCGACTAAATCATAAACGTCTATGATTTTCTTTTTTTTTTTCTTTAGTTGGGGCGTTGTTCAGAAATCGTTTAACTACTGGGATGTGTATTTGTAGAACCTGCAGAATCTAAAAGTAGGGCCAATCGTTCTTAAGCTGTCAGAACGACACTAAAAGACGATTCGTGCAGTGGACGGCTAAGCAGCGCTGTAAATGAAAGAAATGTTGCTGAATCTACTGAAAGATGAATGAATAAAGAGTGTGTGTCTGTGCCTGGTGGCCTATAGCTTGATGAGATCTTTCTAGTCTGAGCGAGAAGCGGTAACGCGCACAATTACGAAATAAGTTACGACAGCATCGCGACTCCCCGTCCCCTTATCTAACTGTATGCGAGTAGTTTTGTGTATATGTAGGCCGTCGTAACTTATTTCGTAATTCCCTCTGTTTGCACACACTAGATCTTTC
The DNA here is from genome assembly GCA_038088585.1 of Chrysina gloriosa. NCBI lineage: Eukaryota > Metazoa > Arthropoda > Insecta > Coleoptera > Scarabaeidae > Chrysina > Chrysina gloriosa. The sequence continues at coordinate 6,355,793 of CM076090.1, read as the reverse complement.
CTAGATCCCTTCCTGTGTCTGTCTTTTGTTTCCAGTTAGTTATCTGTTCTCCACTTATGTTCTGCATCACTCTCTCCCTCTTATGCGCTCAAGGTGTCTTAACAATCTTGACCTTTTATTCTGCACCATACATATATAAAAATGGATCGTGGTTTGTTCGGATGCTTAAAACTTGAAAACGGCTGGACCAAATTGGATACTTCCTTCTGCGGGTTGGTTCGTAATTGCTACGCGAAGGTTTGGGAAAAAGAAAAGTCGAAAAAAATTGGACAAAACGAAGTTTGCCGGGTCACCTACTCTCGTATATATTTGACTCGTTAAACAACTCATGCAATTCTTTGTTTGTTCGTCTTTCCCCATCCATTTGCAGTCGTTTTCCCTCCGTAAACTTTTCTTAACCTTCCTATACTCACGTCAAAATGAAAGACGTATACTATACTATATAAATCGGTCTCACAGACCGTATGCGTGAGTATAGGAAGGTTAAAATATATATAATATAGTAGTGTTGGTCCTATTATTAGTATGGGCAAGCAGCGGTAACAGCGTACTAAGTTACGACATCCCCTTATCTAGTCAGTACTGAATCGATGCTGTATGCGAGTAGTCCTGTGTATATCTAGGCTGTCATTGTTTTTCGTAAATGTGAGCTGTTACCGCTGCGTGCCCACACAACTTATTATTGCTTTGTACATTCTCTTCTACACTGTTCGTCTATTGCTTTTTGCTAATCCGAGGTAGATTTCAATTTGTTCTTCACATTTGTTGATCATAAGTACATCCAAGTACCTACATACAGCTGTCCTTTTCTTCTATTACCATCTCTCCCACATTTTCCGTTTTTAGGTATTAAATGTTTTTATTTTTTGGTACTGGGTTTGTTCTTTAACTGCATGTACTAGCTCTGCTTGTCACTGATTTGTAATTTGCCTTTCTGCTCTTCTGTCGATTTTGATTCTTTCGAGCTCCTTTTTATTTCTCGCTAACAGAACTACGTTATTAGCATAGTCTACGTCATTGTAGTGAATCTTATTTATTACCGTTTCCCATCTATTTAAGTGAATCGCTCTGATCATCGCTTCTAGCACTAGATTAAACAGTATTGTTGACAGCGGGTGCCCCTGCCTCAGTCCTCTAAACACCTCGAATTTACCAGGATTCAACATGTTATGTTATCTTTTCGAATGTTATTCGTATAAAATTCACTAATTTTGCTGATACTCGTAATTCGTTGATGGCTTTGAGTAAAGTAATTGTGGTGACTGAAAAAGTCAGGAGAAGAAAAACTAGGGTGAAGTAAAATCCTGCGAGGAATATATGGAGGGAAGACAACGGAAGAAATACGTATAAGAAGAACAAACAAAGAAGTAATGGAACTGTACTATAGTCCTCCAAATTACATCACAATTGAAATCACAACCAATAAGTTGGCTGAGGCACGTGGAAAGACGCCCAGAAACCAAGGTGACTAATTATAAGAGAATACCAAAAGCAGGAATGGTATGGAGAAAACGAGAAGGAAGGCCTAGAAGAGGAAAAGAACTGAATGTCAGTTGTTGGACAAATAAAGCTCGAGGTAAAAATAAAGTGAGAGGCCTATAAGGAGTGAGCGAAGATCTGGAAAAAAACTGAATGTCAGAGAAAATGGGAAATTGATAAATAAAGCTCAGGACATAAAGGAATGCAGAAGTCTCAAGTCTACAAGGCAGGCAAGAGGTACTTGCCATATAGAACGACTTGGTCGTGAAACTAACAAACAGTATCCGTCCATGATAATAATTTTTTGCAAGCATCTACATTCTTTGCATTTTACTAGCAGCTACTTAAATACTTTTAATCCGGTTATACTTAAACATAATAACGGTAACCTTGGACGCTTTAATGTGAACTAAACGCAAACAGCTCTGCATGACGATCCGCAAAAAGAAACGAAACTGCACACGAGGAAGTTAATATAACGGGCGGATAACGAGTAATAATCTCTTTCCTCTTATTAGGTCTCCAGCAGTTATAAAGCCGAAACGCCGGAGTTCAGAGGTAATAATACGTGCGACTCCGTGACCAAGCAGCGATACAGAGACGAACTTTATAATAGTGTACATAACCGGTTTATTAGGGAACTAGGAGATAACTAATATGGTGAGAGAGCCAACAATCCAGTCTCCTATTCCTCGTTTAATCGGAATCGCTCTCGAAGGAAATATTTAGTTTCGGATCGGATGGAAAATCTATCTAAGAATGGGCGAACAAAACGGACTACCTACCTAATTAGAAGCTGAGGACGAGTTCGAAGTAAAAAACGGACCTATCTTCAGTTCTGGTCATGATTCAACGTATTAGCATTTAAAAAGAATTTCCACGTTCGTCGCTTTTGAAAGTTTGACATACTTTTATCCACGTTTCGACGCGATGAAAATAATCATAATAGCGCAGGTAAATATTATCGGAATACGCTAGATATTTACTTCGAAAAGCGGACGGATTATTTGTCCATATTTAACGTTGAAATCCACGTATTCCCCGCGGAGGTATTATTCCTACAGGTGCTATAAAACAACACCACGGCCTTGATATCGGGATAACTTACCTACCCTAAACGTGGGCGTTCCTTATTTTACCCTTTTTTTCTTTCCTTCTCGAACGATAAATCGTATCAAAAACGCGAAACTCGCGAAAGGTGGACACGGTGGACAAGTACATATGTACATAAGTAGGTGCTGGATAAATCTTCCAATACCCAAAACAAACGAATAAAGGATCAAAGGCACTTACCGAAATAACTAAATAGTTGGTAAAAGTAATCCGAAACACACACAGCAGTAATATCCGTCGCACTTCAATAAATCACTGGTACTTGTTGCTATATTTAACACGATCCGAATTTTAATAGAAAAAAGAAAAAATGAGTCAACAGTGTCTGATCGGATATACAACACACATCGCTACAACTGCGATTCTATTAGCGAACTGTCCGATTTAGTTTTGGAGTAGATGTCGCTCGGTCAGGTGATCTAACTGCAGTGCCGCCAACTTTAACGTTACCAAGCGTTACGAAAGAACATAACCTAACAAGGACGGCCAACCTACACGACGAAATATCGTCTATATTGAGGCGATATGTATAGAAAGAATATGGATTTATTTCGTCGTTTTTAGAAGGGTACTGACACTATTCATTTCAATTTTGTATTATCTGAGGATAATAATAATTGCAATCCATAATTGTAACAGTAACGTTCACTTTTAGGTACCAGCTTTAAATAAGCCAGTTTGATTAGACTAGGGCCGTATCTTAAAGCCTATTTTTCAAGTCATCATTATCTTCTGTATATATATAAACGAATGTATGTCTGCGTGTCCTTTATGCATTACTACACCATTCATGGGATCGCCATGAAACTTTCGGAAGTTGTTGGGTTCACTCCCGCGGAGATTACTGGCATAATGGCATCAACGAATTCCAAATCAATTTATTTAATCAACGTTTTCCAAAAAGAAACGCCATGAATTTCCATACGTGTAATACCGATCCTACGATAGGTGGCGCTCGTGTAGACGAGTAGAATGTAAATAATGACTAATGACAGTTCAGTTCGTGTGTGGTAACTCCTATATGTAACTCGTTATATTGAATTCCTCCATTTATTTATTTATTCAAGTGAATTTGCGAGCATCATCGACAGTTACCGGGTGTGAGACGTGGAATAATTTATATTCATTGTGAACATCCAATCGCCGTTCTCGCTCAATACATTTTTTCATCGAGTTTAATCGATTTCAATTCTCATAATCTTCGGAACACTGAATCTATCCTACGGTAGGTGGCGCGCGCGTGTCGAATGGTTTTGGCATAGTACATATATCCTACGATACGTGGCGCGCGTATATACAAACAAATTCAATTCGATTGAATGTTAATAATGACTAATGATAAGTTTCAATAAAAATGACACAATGTAAATTGAATGTTATCATAACGAGTTTTCCTTTCATTTCCTTTCTTCGGAGATCGCAGCAACGCGCGACGGGTGAGCTAGATGCTTTGTATAAATGACAGCGCATTTTTTTGAAGTATATACACAATGATCGAGAATGATTGACGGTCACGTGACAACTGTATTGTCGTTATATTATCAAAACTACTTCGTTTCGATAATCAGCATCATCATCATGGGCGGGCAGATAAAATTGTCAGAATTGTCATTTTATTAGATTTGTTCGAACTGGTACCGTGTGATTTTTAATGATTGTCCTGATCCTACAGTACAGTAGTTTCCGCAGTCCTCACCCCAATATTTGCTTCTATTTAAATACAATGTTTTGCAGTGCCGTGGTGTCTTTTAGATAAGCAACTTATCGTACACATCGCCTATATAAATGGTTTGATGTATCAATATTACAACTATAGAATCTGCAAATTTGGAATAATTTTAAGTATGTAATGAAAGAGAAAGCGGCAAACACATTTAGCCTTGAGACAGAAGCTAGCAAATGTAAGAAACTTGTTCATAGTAAACCAAAAAATAGATATGGTATACCTATGAAGGGTAATAGGGGATATGTGAAAGTTACTAAAAGGCTAATTTCAGATAGAAAAATGGAAGGAAATATTGATCTGGGAACTGTGGAAATTAGTGTAGGATCAGGCCAATCATTAAAGATCACACGGTATTGTCCAAACTACTTTCCAAGATAAAATTGATAGTTCAATTATGATTAGTGTTTGTTAAAAAGGTGGATGACGTACTATCATTAAGTAGGGTAAATCGGACTGACGTTGTCACTCCTAATTTTATTATTCAATGATAACTTGCAACTTATGATTCGTTTTAATTCGTTTCGATGATCAGATAAATAGATAGATGATGTGTTATCATTAAGTAGTGTAAATCGGACTGACGCTGTCAGTCCTCCAAATTTTATTATTTAATGATAACTTATCAATGATAATTATCATTGAATAATAAAATTCGTAAAAGTGGCATCGTCAGTTAACACGTCATCCAACTTTATAACAAACTCTAATTATAAATGAACTAACCCAACTGTACATGCGTTATGGTTTTATACGTTCTGTCCCAACTATAACGGTTCCTGTACCATTCAACAGCGCTCGTGAAAGTTGGAGATCCGGTCTTGCTAGAAGGGGAGCGGTAGAGGGAGAATCAAAGCACATTTCAAAAGGGGGTGCAGAGAGCTAAAAGTATTCTATTTCTTTCTCACTCTTTCGATGCTATTGCACGATACCCACTGCTCACGAGTCAATTGTTACACTGCAATTTATCCTATCACGACCCGTTGGACCTAAGAGAAATGTAACTATTTTCTTAATTTCATAATACCTACCTTCTTTCCACACGATTTACTCTTTACACTTCAAACAAGTGTTTCGAACCAAATCAAAAACAAACGCATAGCTCCACCTATTTATTTAAGTACACACTTAAAAATGGTAAATTTTTGGTATATCTTTAGAGGACATCGTTTTTACACAATTTATGTGGTATGTAGTTTCCTTTTAGTAAAAAACAGAAAAAAATGGAAAGATGGCAACAGACAATAGGTAGATACTTTCCCCTGATTTCTTTATATAATTGTTTTATCTAACAAAAACAAGATTATTTTGATGGACGAAAATAAATAAAGTTACACCCTCGCATTCCCCTGACATTTCACAAAATCCCATAAATATAACTCAATATTTAATCGGAATACTGAAGTGGTCGCGACGGTAATTGCACGCAAATTGATAATACTACAAAGAAAAGCGCTTATACTGCTGTCTAAAATTAAATCAAGGCAAGTTTTCTTTTCGTTTTCTTTTGCTCGAATTACAACTTTCAGGTAAAAAAAAAAGTCGGGGATGAATATCTGATATTATTCAAGTCCCAGGGTCCAATTGATTCCGTGAACTAGGAAAAGAATCAACGGTTGCCACGCCACCAACCATCGGATCCAATCTAATAACTGGCCGTATAAAACGTGAGGTTTCTCCCAAGGATTACAGAACACCTTCTTCAAGTCGACTTTTTCCTTGCAATACGGACATGTCTGTTTCTTACCGACTATACACCAGCCCCGTATGCAGAACTCGTGGAATCTGAAACGTGATTATCTCGTCGATGGTTTTTTAACACGGAAAAAAATAGTTATAACTTTACGATTTTGATCCCAGAATTCTGCTATTTTGCAAGCATTGTATACAATACGAGGGTAGATTGACGAGTTTACGGAATCCCTGTTAGGGAGTTGATATTTTTCCAAAATTTTATGTCCTTGTGTTGGCAACTTTTTCATATCGATTGACTGCAAATGTTAAATCGATCTGTCAAATAGTCTGGCTTTGACATGCATTTAAGTCAAATACGTTTTTGTGATTTCAATTATAGATAGAAACAATGTTGAAAAAAAAGCAACAGAACTCAAATCAAGGTTAAATGCCGTTCTTGAGGACTAATCACCTTCATTTTTCATCGTAAGTTTTTGGCTTTCAGAATTCAAGTGCGGTCGCACGCATACGAATGACGAACCACGTTCAGGACGCCCGAAAACGCCTACCATGCCAGAAATTGGCGAAAAAATGTACGATATGGTTTTGGCAGATCGCCGAATAAAAGTGCGTGAAATTGAAGAAGCCGCGAGCATCTCTTACGAACGAGCAGTTCGTGTTTTATATAATGAATTGCATTAAAAAAAAGTTTCTGAAAGATGGGTGCCGCATTTGCTCAACTCGGAGTAAAAATGCATTTGAGTTAGAACCTCAGTCGATTGTATGGAAATGTTTACGAGGATTCCAACGGAATTCAAGAGATGATTCGTGACCATTGATGAGACCTGGATTCATCACTACATATCAGAAACAATGCAAACTAATGCAATCAAGACCACAAGTTCAGCAAAAATTGACAGAATTGAAGTTCGAATCCTTCTGCATCCGCCGTATTCGCCTGATTTAGCTCTGTCAGACTTCCACCTGTTCCAGAAACTCAAAACATTTCTGGGTGGAACGAGATTTTTAGTCGAAGGATGAAGTGATGGAGGTTGTAAACGATAATTTTTGGGAACCTCGACAAAAACCACTTCCGTGAGGAAATCGAAAAGGTAGAAAACGTTGGACCAAGTGTGTTGAGCTTCGAGAGGATTATATTGAAAAATAAAATATTACTTGCATCCGTATTATTTTGTTTTCATTGGCATTGAGGAAACTTTTCAATCTACCCCCGTACATCCCTAACAAATAAGGTTCTGAAAATTCTACGTCCTATAACTTTATTACCAAACAATATACTTACGTATGGCCACATGAAAGTTTGTATGTATTTTCTATGATCCCCTCCTCATCCGCTTGAACCAATAGTTTATTTCCGCAAACGGCACAAACATCGGGTTCTAAATTTCTTGTCGGCATTCCTTGAGATGTATAATACTACAAAAACGACACTTTAGCAAGTTTTGATTTATTGAAGATGCACTCCCCGTAAAAGTTATTACACCACCTTCATGGCAACGATGCTAAATCTAAATTTCTCCAAATCTGGATTCCACACGGAATCTCAAGTTTTTGTAATTTCTCGAAATTTTAGTATAAGAATAATACGACGGCGATTTGTAAAGTAAGTTCCGTTTCCGCCTAGTGAGCAAAAAACTAGTGGGGATATTAGCGCTATCGCAGCACGGCGGTGTAGTCTAGTTCAATGTGAGTTTGGCAGTGCTAATGAGAGGATCGTTCAGACATTCTTTCATGCTATTTCGCTCGTTTAAAATGCATGTTTAATAAAACTAATATTACCAAAGTTTTCGACTAAAATGTTTTGAAACGGTTTCGAATGACAAAACGTACAAAATCCCATTCTAATCTTCTCTAAAAATCAAATACCCTATCTCCGACATCCATTGCTTTAATTATATTACATAAATGATGAAACAGGATGAACAGTGAGATTACAATTGATAAGAAAGGAATGGATACTTGCGTATACGCGCTTTCTTATCTTATCGCTTTTTCTTTTCATTGTAATACATTATCCATACAATCTGTCATGATCTATTGTTGGGACATGGCATTTCACAGGTACTAAAATCAGAAATCCGAATGGGACTTTGTGGGTGGTGCAATAATTTCTAAAAAGAGCGCGCCGTTCCCCCGTTTTGCATTACCCCGATATGCGAAGCCATTTTATCCGCACATATTTCCGAAATATCTCTGCCCAATACTCCATAATATAAACCATAAAACACAAACAACAGACCAGCATCCAACCAAACATTGGGTTTCGCCCTAAAAACCAGGTTTAACCCGAAGAGCGTCGCCATCATAATAATATATCCTATGATACCAAGAACGTAACTTAATTTGTAAATAAATAAAAACCATTTATACACTAATCTAGAACATACGTATCAAGAGACATGTTTTTAAGGTTAAACAAACTCGCCAGATTACCTCGGTGTAGTACCCCCAATCGGTCGTAGTAGCGCCTTACGAACGATAAGACCAGTTATACACGAAAATAACAGCCAGACGAAAACGAATCTCCACCAGAGATTTTTCAACGATAGGGCCCAATGGGATCACCCACATCGCTAGTAACGTGATTAACTATAACGTGTAAAAGATGTACGAGGGAATTAAACGAAGACCGTTACCACTTACTAAATAGGACTTGTAATGCCGCCGTTTCCATTCGATCAGTACGAATTGAGCAATGACTAGTGTCACGATTAGTATAAGGACCATTTCGGCATGCATCGCCTCATGGCCCTTGTGTTGTTCATGTAATCTCTGGTGCTCGAGCCTAAAAACAATACGAACGTAATAAACACACGCGACAGGTGTGAATAATTCTAACCTCCATTTCTCTTCTGGTGTTAGTTGGTCAATAGTCTGTAAAACATGGTAATAAATAATCAGTACTTTGCGCTTTTTATCGATTACGCCTACATTTCTCAATTTCTCGTTAAGAGGAGTAAATTTCGATTAACGCTTTTGCATATTAGATTGGAAAAGTTTGGTTACCTTGTTTCCTATGTCTACCGGTATGTGAAGGTCCATTTCTGTTCGGCTCGATTTATTTGATGGATCGCTTTATATATAAGAAGGATTTTATTAAAGTAATAATGCAATTAATATTTGCCGAACTATACATGTCATAGATTTATCTGTAATTATGACAGCCGGATGACATTTGGAATTGTTGATAAGATAAGATGTCAAATTTGCTGCCAACCTAATTTGGGGAGGAAAGAATTTTTGCGAATCTATGATCTGTTTTTAACTTTCCGCTTTGAATTACTTTTCATATCGTTGTGCAGCAAAAATTAATAACAATCGGTAATTGCAAAAGGTAAACATTACTTTTGTGAAACAAGGAGGAACACGTTTTATACATAGATCTATGGAATCTATGATAGAGCATATGTATCATCTAAGCTAATAGTCAAAATTACCAAAGAATGTGTCGAACTAGTTAATTTTAAATTGAAAGAAGTGACGCACAGTAACTATAAAAAAGCAGATCAATAATATTCTGTTCTGCTTGTTTTGTCGCATTTATTCTCTCAAAGCTTATTTCTGTCGATTTCCCTACGATAACAATCATTGATGTTCGTATATATGAGATATCCAATCAAGAATTCTCCCAATGTGTACATAAATATGCAATTTTGCAGCTATTTGCTTCTATAGAAGTAGGCAACTAAGTTGCCATAAACTTCTGCTGTAGTTGCAGTCGCGCTTCTCGTCTAATGCACCGCGGGAAAATTTGCGATAAGAAAGCTACTCTCACCATCTGTCTAGGCGTTTCACGGTTATACCGATTTTCAGTACGGCTTTGTGAGATGTAGCTTTCGTTTCTATACCAGCACTATATATGCAAGGACTGTTGATGTTCGTACATATGAGATATACAATTAAGAATTATCCCAATGTGTTCTTAAGTACGCACCTTTACAGCTATTTGATTCTATAGAAGTGGATAACTAAGTTACCACAGACTCCACAGGATCGATATAACTGTGGAACGCGTATATGGATGGTGAACTCTCAATTAGCTACTCGCCTTTTAATTGCAAACGATAATCATTGCATATATTATTTAAGAATGTACTTTAACACCTTACGGTCTAAATTATTTACATAAGGTTAAGCCATCACTTAGTCACTAAATGTATGCACTACGCTACATATTTCACGTTTCTGCTATTTGAACCGGCAATGCAAATTCGGCCGTCTTTAGTTAAATAAGATGTTTATTGAGTACTTTGTTAACCTGTCCACTACATTTAATAAAAATCAGTTCCTTCTGGGAAGAAGAGCCATATTTAGAACAATTAAGAATCAACTCGGTATAGTTGCAATGTCAAATGGAACTGACCTCCGTCAAATTCTGTCGTTAATTCTGTCGTTGCTCCTTTTAATTAACACATAAACAATAAAATCTATATATTTCGTGATCTAAATAACAGATACTTATCTTTGGATTAGCTGTACCACTATAGGTCAATTGGAAAACAACAAGCCCTTTAATTGAAACATAAACTATAGAATGGGCAGATCTTGGTATCTGTGTACCAACATCGAAAATCATAAAGATTTTCATATCGTGTAAGCACGTAGCCATTTCGAAGCGTTCTAAATCCAGCTCTGGTACCAGTTATCTTATGTCTCGGACGCTACGCGCAAGAGGAGGATACCTGAGTAAAATCATTTTAAGAAGAACCACAACATTGTCAGAAATTTGCGCAGAATGCAAAGAAGGGGAAACCCCGGGTCTTACGAAAATTGCTTAATTCGCATCGATGACGTAGTGGTTGACCTTAAAATAATAATAGTCCACCTGCGTGGCTTCAGCACCAAGAAAATTGGTCCAAACGGTATATGCGTCATACCAGGTTTGTTGTATCTACAGTTAATAGGCAGGGCGAAGCTGATTTGGCGCCCTAACTGCACTTACCAATACGTAGTTACCACTTCCTTAAGCTGTCTTAATTTCTTAATCATTTGTCTTTTCTACCTTCCAGTGTAAGGTTTGGAGGCACCGAGTCGTATACGTACGTATTGACTGAAGTGTTCGTCAAGCTTACAAGCGCGATCAGCAAGATCAGATATCTCAAAGAAAAACGCCTGCCAATATACTGAAAAACACAAAGAAGAACGAAAACTATTCCAACAGCGGAACAAGGTTTAAGGTAACTAAAATCCGACCCAAGCCTGCGGTAGAAGTTCCACGAGAAGCGTGTTCTAAACTGAAGATTTTTAATCGAGATTCGAACACACAACTACACGTATGTGAGCCCGATACTCTTACCACTCCGCCAACTAGCCGTTCTAGTCAATATTAGTGGGAATTATATCATTAGTTTTAATAGGAAATGTGGTACCTGTGACTTGACGAATCGGAATCGATTTCACCCTTCCATCCAGAAATATGTTGAGGAATCATAGGAAACGAAATGAGGGGAAAAACGGTACACGAAAATCGTTAAATACCTTTTTGCATTTATTAAACGATTATATTACTGAATAGAACAAAATATATTTACATATCAAAACAATATACACAATAAATTCATATATACACACATAAAAAGTGTTAATTCATCATTCACAATAATATTATGTTCACTTCTTTTTTTTTCATCAGAAAAATGCATACGTAAGTGCCGGCCGATCGTACCGACTCGACGCGTACGAGCGGCCACACAACAATTGCACATAATAATCATAATATTTTAAATTTATTGTAATAATAAGTAATAATAAAGATGTATAAGTTACAAAGTATTGCTTCTTATTTAGTCTTGTTTGAAAAATATCACTTACACAAGTTGGCAGTCAAACGCCCCTTTTCTTCGAATTACCTCTCTCGTTTACTCGTTACTCTTTTTACTACTTTTCTTTTCTTTTTTTTTCAAAGTCTCTCCTTACCAAATCAAGAAGAAAAATTAATCGCCTAAACTATACGTACTATATCATGTATACCAAATGAGTACCATACAAAAACTAATTGCAACATTCATTTGGGGAAACTATGAGACTTGAAAGGGATATTTTCGTAGCACGTAAAAGTTGTCGTTTTAGCAGAGGTCGTTCTTATAACGATATCATTATAAATATCATATCATAGAGATGACGTTAGGTGTATATGTGTACTAGGTATATCATATATTTCAAATACAAATTTCTATAAAAATACTTCATCATATTTATACATTTTTTTCCTTCATTTTTGTATAAGATATATGCGACCAATAAAGTATTACATATTTTATTCCGTATTTTTTTTTTGAATTCGTTCGCTTCATTTTGTTTTAATCTAATTTTATTAAAAGAAACAAATTATAGAAACTATCACTACATTTTGAGTAATTGTAAGCGCCATCAGATACTACTTTGTTTGTAGAATAAAAGATCTGGAGTACAAAGTGGGACGAGTTGCACTTTAATTTCAAAAAGTTTCGAAAATAATTTTTTAAACAAAATAAAACTGGGGATCATCGTTATCGTTTAAATTTCAATGAGCTGATTTCCATTTTCACCACATCAGTCTCCAAATACGTATCTCAACAACTAAGTTGTCGTTCTCGGTGGAAACATCACCACGTAAACATTCACTCTTGGGTGATGCTTTCCCTGCTTCGAAATTCAGGAGGGGGATGAATATGAATCATCGTCAAATCCGAGACCTACTATCTTATCTGCCGTGGTCGACAATGACTACCAACATTCACCAGGTAAGCTTTATATCCAGTATTATTCAACTTATTCAACAAATGGAGACAATATCATAAAAATCGTTTTACGATGAACGTACGGGGGCTTCGAGTATTCAAAAAGATTAATGAAATCGAGTCACTACTAAACAAAAGGTACCCGAAACGTAATGGGGTGGTTTCAGACGTCATTTTTTGGGAAATTTCGATTTGACCCTTCCTATTTGAAGACCGCTGTTCCTAGTTTTCTCTGGATATATGAATAAGAATGGTTGTGAATGGTACGTCTCCATAGTTTAAAAACCATCTTCAGTTAAACCTCATCATTAGAAAGTCTAACTCGGGAAAACGATGTCAGATGACTAAAATCTTAAGCAGAAAACTGAGGAAAATGTACGATAATTGGACTTTGAATTACAAACGGAGATGGAATATTATGCAAAAATAGTGTGGGGACCATAGAACCTTGAATTTCAATTGTTAAACATTGTACAACGAGTATTTTGGAATCTCAACAAGCGTATATCATCTTTCTCTAAAACGAGATACAAACCAGCACTAAGACCACTAACATATTAGAAGAATTTAGGAAATGGGATGCTTTTAGACGCCTTTTCTTTTTCACAAAATTTTAAAAGGAGATAGCATTTCCTATTCGAAGATCTCTAATATGTTGTCGATCTTTCTAGCCTTTTTCTCTTTGTATAGATGAAGATGAATGCTTGTGGAAGGCAAATATTTTTATAGTTCAGAAACCACCTTGGGCTGTACGTCATTGTTAGAAAGTCTAACCCCAAAAACGATGTCAGATGATCTTAAGCAGAAAACGGAAGAAAATATAGGAGAATTGGACCTTGAATCACAAATGAAGTGGGGATGTAGCATAAAAGGCGTTTGGGGAACCATAGAACCTTACATTTCAATTGTATATATTTCTCTAAAACAAGAGAGTAACCTGGACCAAGAATTAAAGAAAATATAGAACAAATGGATGTTGAATCATAAATGAAGATGTGATGTAACATAAAATGGATTTGGGGACCATAAAACTTTGAAAAGCAATTGAAAACGTGCATAATCGTTGGAGTCTTAACAATCCAAACTAAGATCACGAACATTATTGGAACAATGTAGGAGATGAAGTGATCTTAGATGAATTTCTTGTTTACAAAATTTCAAAATGATTTAGCACTTCCAATTCAATAATATCTATTATGTTGTCGCTGTATCTACAATAGTTCTTTGTGGAGACGAAGACGAATGCTTTTGAATTGTAAACATTTCTACAGTTTCGAAACCATCTTCGGTTCTACGACATCATTAGAAACTCGAATCCGGAAAGACGATTAAAGTGAGTATTTTCGGTTGACTAGATATTGAGTTATTTTCCACAGTCGGAATGTGAGTATTTTGTAGATATAGAATAAAAATATCTTTCTGAATACTAAAAACGATTTGTTATATGAAATTTCTGTCGGAAAATCCCCTTTGAAATCTCAAGTTCAGAAAAGAATTTATAAACCGTTTAAAACGTGCTAATAAGAAGAAAATTATTGACGCTATATCACATCGACAAACTTCTCGCCACACAATTATTTACTACGATAAAATCCGATGATACGTATTTCGATAGCAACGACACTAGCATCTTCAAATCGTAGCTTACAGAGTGAACCGCGATTTCCTCAATTCTACTCATGCAAATTGAATTTCTCCCTCTACAACCCGAGGGCGTACTTTCGATCTACTAGGATGAAAAATTATTCCGAGAAGGGTCACCGGCTTCGTCTCGATTCTTGTACAACAGGTCCCTCCTTACGTTAACGGCACGTATCTCTTTTTCTCTATTAAACCCCAATGCAAAAGGAAAACTATCTCTCCTTATGTACTACATCAATCAGCACAAGCCGATTTAAAGGGCCGTCGTCTTTGAATGGGATAAATCAGGGTTCCTTGACCTTTTTGTTCTACGAACCCATTTGATGGTAAAGTGGCGGCCACGGATACCTTCCCAGAATAATATTTTTTTAATAGATAGACTAAAATCAAAAGAGATAAGCTTTTATTGAAACGAATGAAGAGAATAAAGTGTGTCAGAAAATGTTAAAACACATTCCTTGAAATTGTTCCATCGACCCCCAAAATCCAGTCCACAGGAGGTCTGTAGACTACAGGTTAAGAATTCCTAGTATAAATGATGTAAGTGCTCCTATTGTACTCTTCTTGGAGTATCATCCAAGACGTAGCCCAGCACATTCCGGGATGGCTTATACAATCGAAGATCGCCCGGTTTCCGGAGGTATGCACCGAGGTTGTAAGCTGAAATAGTAGTTAATTTAATATTGCAGAACACCGGAAGAATTGAAACTGGTAACAGAATTATGGCCGTGATGTTTGCAAAATAAGCTGGAGAATTAGGATTTGAAATCCGATAATTCCTTGGATAGAAATGCAAATTATAGAGAATAAGGGATGACTAGCATGAACACATACCATTCGAAACAGATTAGAAGTTGAGAAATAAAGGAAAATAGACGATTAAACTGAGAAAACTAATAGATTCGGGAAGGTATGAAAGCGGAACGTTGCGACCATCGTAAGAAGAAGAAGAATCGCAGGAATCGCTGGAAAATCCTACTGATGAAATGAGTCCTGGTAACTGATGATGTAATGGTAAAGAAGACTGCCATCTACGATGGGATTAAACAGATCTGGAAATGATCATGAAGATTCAGTTCAACCCAAAGGAGTCTAGCACTTCGCACAAGCATAAAAGTTAGATTTTGACTTTCCATACTGGTCACTTTGGAATACATCCAACAGAAAGGTTGAGAAGGTGCAATATTTGCAAATAAATTGTTCCCGAGAGCCAAGAAACTTTTGATGCAATTTAATTTCCATGGGTTCAATTCGGCCTAGTTGAGATACAGAAGTACGTACTGGGGTCTATCAGAGCAGATTTCTAACTCGATGCCAAGGAGCACAAAAATCCATGAATTTACTTGTAATGAGAGCAAAAAGTAATGTTTTGGAAATGATGTCCAGATCTTGGTGTTCGTTGTGTAGTGTTGGTCTTGGGCATTAGCAGAATATTGCTATTGATACTGAATTCCCGCAGTGTTTCAATGAGGATGGCAACTTAGTTGCCGAAACACGTACCTGGGTTTTTGCATAAGGTGTGGTAAGGGTAATTTTATTTATTTTATATACGACGGTGATAAATAAAATAGTAGCTTAGATTGTAAATATGTGTATAATAAATTTTTCGTATCACCTCGTATTTCGGGAACAAAGATTTAATTGATTTAATTAATTTAAAGGCGTGTAAAAAAGTATTTATTACAACGTAATTGCTATAGCTTGGGCGATTACTTATTATAGAGCCATTTTCTGTTTCTTTGACGTGTTTCTTCGTGTTCGTTTATATATATTTATTATACTGGGTTAAAAATCTGCAACTACACGTAACTCATCGCCAGTGACATGTGTAGAAATTCCATATTCTGATACTGTTTTCAACCATTACATCTCCCGAACACCTAAAATCAGCTACTGAAGGGGAAACAATATTCAGCGTTTTCAAAGAATTTTGAAGAAATAAAATAACATCTGACAAGAGAACTAAACCTGATGGGGAAAAAACGGATTTCATTGTTGAAATCAGCATCATTGACTTAGCCAGCTTGGGACAGGTATCACATTCCTTGCGATAAGGGTGTTGTTGACCAGTGTGCTCAGAACCAACAAATAAATCAAGAAATGAAATAAATCAAGTAATAAATAGTTGTTCTTTAATTCATATTTAAGTAACCATTTAAAAATCATAATTTTTTAATATTTAGAATTTATGGAATTACTAAAATACATAAAAATGACATTCCTTTACGTCCGATCGCAAATTGTATTAATTCCTTCCATTAAAATTTTTATCAAAAATTGTAATCAATATTGCTGGTCGAACTAGATAAAAATGTGAAAAATTTATTGGAACAGGTGTCTTCACATTGAAATATCTCAAGTACGAAATTTCCTTGGTGACGACGCGACGGGTAAAAGCGAAGAAATCGTGAATCAACTATGTGCTTGGTTTGATATCTCTAAACTCATGCAGCTCGTGCTATGGGATCTTAACGAATACGGAATAACGAATGGAATTAGCATATGTAAGTCTCATATCGTGTGGACCGAGGAGTTTATCGCTGTGATATAGGATCAGTAACATTACGCCATACAATTTTCGCACTCACTACTAATAAAAAGAAATTATCAGAGAAAAGCAAAAATCAACAATTAAAAAATATATAAAATAAGTAACATTAATTTTATTTATTTATTTATTTATTATTTTAACCACTTATTTGCAATTTAAAAATATTTCACAATTATTTAAAAAATTTTAGTGTTTAGTGTAACTTCGTGTTAATTAATTGGCACTAAACGTTGTTGAACGGTTTTGAATTTTGATCAAAGTTACCGCCAATTTAGAAGTTACATTTGCCATAAAAATGCTTTAAAAAATTGAATCAAAAATTTAAAAAAAATTCACGGTAGCATCTGATGGCGCGCCTTCTTATTCGTTTTCCTTCTCAAATCTACACAATCCGTAAGATGTATCCGTCGTTTTTCTTTTTTACATTGAACGTTTAGAAATCAAGTCTCACAAGTACCCATATGAATACAATCCAAGTTCATTCATCATTACAACAGCAGCATCTATTTTTTTATACATATAATAATAGACGAATAATACGTTTGTTCGTTCGTTATACGAATAACCTTTTAAGAAACGGGCGAAACGAACAGACAGTAAGAGAAATTCGTGAAGAGAATCCGCAGTATTTTCATTGTTTTTTTTTTTTCTTCAAATTCTTTTCTTCGTTAATGATAAATAGGAAACTAGTTAGGTTACGTTATATGTTCATGCGACACTTGTTTAGGATAATACGATTTACCTTTCATTTATTTACTCCGCTATTCTAATGATTCATGGACCTTCTTATTCCGCGCATACTCGATACTATATTATTGTATGTATTGTAGGTAGTATTATGTAAGTATGTATATGTATAAATGTAGGATAATGATAATAGTTCGGTCCAGTTTCTCTAAAGATAATATACTCAATAAAGACGATAGTAGCAGTAGTAGTAATAATAATAATAATGACGAATATAAGGATTAATGTAGGAAAAGTGTTGTCGTATAAATAAGCACCAAGTTGAAAGGAGTACAAGTACCATAAACGAAGAATCCTTTGCTTTAAAACGGCTCGTAATATATGTATATATACACATCTATTGACTACGATTACTTTTTTTCTTATGAGTGTGGTTTCCTTCCTTTACTTACCGGGGAGGAATGGGGAGGGGGATCGCTACGTCAAAATCGTCACGTTTCTGGGGGATTACCGACGACATCACAAATGAGGAGTTATAATCAAGCGAAACTCAAGTACGTCCGACGACGATGATGATGATGATAATCACTTATTCACGCATATCTCGAATCACTAAGTTTTGTAACCATATAAAAAGCTTCTGATATAGTATTTACAGTTCTTATACAATTAAATATTGCCTTACAATCCCTACGATTCAACTAGTATAATAAGGTAAGTATCTATAGTGTCTGGGTTACTTTACGATTTTTCTTTGTTTGTTTTCACAATTTCGTAATCCGCAATTATTTTTTTTTTTTTGACGACGTTCTTCGTGGGAGAGATAGTGAGTACCCGCGCGTACCCTGTTAGCATTTTTTCACTCGTCGATAGGCCATCGTGATTGCTTATACACAATATACATATATATATATATATATATATTTTAATTCATTTTAATGGACAGAGTTCATGGCGTATTATGCACAATTTTTACTTTTTTTTTGTTTACGTTAACGATTATCAAAATATCTCTTTTAGCCACGATTTTTTTGTTTAATTCTTATACTTCTCTTCATTAATTATTTCTTTAAAAATAATTTGTCCTTAACATTAATTATGTACTTTGAGAGCGACTAGGATTTTTTTGTTTCATTTTGTTTGATGTTGACTTAAATACGTATGGCACATAATAAATATACATATCCCTTTCGAGTGTTTCTCTTCGATACAACATTCGTCCGTTTTTTTCGATTCAAAATTCAATAGTCGACCGCGCAAGTTTACGAAATCACGAATCGTGTCTGTGCATCCTCGACCGTCTCGCGCCGCTTTTCCTCCTCTTACGCTTGGCGTCCCTTTGGAAAGTCACGTTTCCGGGATCGTCAGCCAACTGGGGATATTTCTGCGGGTTATGTATCGCGACGCCCTCGTATCCGTCGACGTAACTGTGCGAGATCAATTCCTCCTTCTCCTCCTCGGTCCAATCTCCACGACCTTGAAATCCGGCCGCCACCAACTGCTTTTCTCTCTCCCAAGCTCTTTCGACCGCTCTCTTATGGGCGTGCTTCAAAATCCTAGTCCTCTCCTGATTGGGATCGGCGCCGTATTTGATGATGACTACGGCGTCCGGATTGTGTAACCGCAATTCTTTTCCGGATCCGTGATCGGTGATCTCGTGCGTCGACACGTTGAACATCCCGCCTAATCTGCGCAGCTCCTCCAGATCGTCGCGTATCTTGAGGACGTTGTCCTTGACGAAGTAGAACACGTCCTGATCGTGGATGCTGAAGTGCAGGTCCAAGAAGAACGAGTTATTAAACACTGAGGTTACTACGTCTTGAACTACACCGTTTACACCTTCCACGACACTAACTAGAGCGCGTCCGTCTACTCTCGATATGAGGACGCCTTCCCCGAAGACCGATTTGCGATAGGAAACCCTAGGGAGGAGGTTTCTCGTTTTCGGTTCCATCTTCAGGAGTGGCTTGGGAACGAATCCTAAATCGGCGAATTTCTCGTTGACCTGAAACAAAAAGATTTGGTTGGTGATAATTGCAAGGATTGTAGTCTAGTATTTTACTGACAGTAGATATTAAGCTCAAGATTAGAGGCACGTGCTTTGCTGGAAATAAAGCCAGCGTCTTCAAATTGTATTGCGAATACACTTTCACAGGTACTCTGAAAAGTTACCGTATCTTCGAGGGAGGAACATTCATGTTGATTAAAGGAACGAGTGGGTGCCTGTCTCGTTATTAACGAGACACGTGTCCCGAAACGAATAAGCAATTGTGTTTAGTCCCTCCTGGTCCTCCAGGTCCAAATATTTCGGTTTATAATACATACTGAAATTCATAGCTACATAGAATTGGCCCAAAGGTGCTATAACATAAGCATATTAGTTGATTCTGCTGAGCTTCGTAATATCAACTCGTGAGAATTTCCCAATTCTCGGAACTTCTCCAGCATTCCACAAAATCGTCGTATCTTCCAGAAAATTTGAGTAGAAATTTGTCTTCTTATTAACGAAACGCGTCTCTTGAAACTAATAAACAATCCTGTAGTAGGAAAACACGCCGATTTGATCTAGAGCCAGAAAAAATTAGTGTCGTAGCAAACTATGGAAATTGGCATTAAGAAAATATTACTATTTCCTCTTCCTGGTCCTCCTGGTACAAATGTTTGAGATTGTAATGCATACCAAAAATCATAATTACATGGAATTGGCCCAAAAGTGCTGTAACATGGACATATTGGTTGTTTTCGTAGGGCTTCGTAACACTAATGCGTGAGAGTTTCCGAATGCTCCAAACTTTCTCAGCAATCAGCAGATCATCGTATTTTTCAGAAAATTTCAGTAGGTGTTTGTCGTGTTGTCAACGAAACACGTCTCTTGAAACTAATAAACTATCCTGTAGTAGGAGTTCAACAAAACACGCAGATTTGATCTAGAGCCAGAAAAAATTTAGTGTTGAAGCAAACTGTGGAAATTGGCATTAAGAAAATATTACTATTTCCTCTTTCTGGTCTTTCTGGTACAAATATTTCAGGTTATAGTGCATATTAAAAATCATATCTATATGGAATCAGCCCAAACGTACTGTAACATCGATCCTATCATGTCAGTGTGGACATTTATATATTATATTAGTGATTTTAAGATGTCAAAGATTTTATCTCGTCCTCTTTTGAATAGCTCACTTCTAGATTTCTTATTACATTATCTACTGATTATTTCTCCTGGAATCTCGGACATTTTGGGTTGATATGGCTTTGGTGGCATTTAGGAGATTTGTTTTAACAGATTTTTTGGCGATTTTGTCCTTGTTCACAGCAGTGACGAGAACTGAGGAGTGAAACGACACAAGTAGTGGGCTTACATCCTCATTCTCCTTCTGTTATGAACCGACGTTTGACAATCTTGTTTTTGCCCTGCTGAAAGAACACTTTTTCGATAAGTGGCGCCCCCTTTCAAGGTCAAATACTTCAAAGCGCATTACGTCTTTTGAATAAGTGGCGCCCTCCTTTCAAGGTCCAACAGTTCACATGTACCTTACAGAAGTTATTTTTAACACGTTCCCTAACGCGAGTTGTTAGCTGTAAAATTTCACTCGTCAGCAGATCTCCACCGGGAAATAATTCGAACGTATGTATTTCGTATAAAAATTGATCTCGTGTTCATTTCTGTTCTACAATGTTTGTGGTCCTAACTGTTTCACCGTTCAGCATTATTTGTATCGTTTGGTTTTGTCACATGACACAAGAAGTACTAGTCTATAGTCTTCTTGAAGCACCCTTGTCTTAATAAAGTTAATTGAGCTGGCGAGATTGTAATAGTCACAATATTTATCAGATGGATCACATCAGGGCGATTCTTTCATTTACAATTAGGTAAAAATTAGTGGATTTGAATTGGTTTTACATCGAACAAAGAAAAACTTTCGGTTATAGTGTAATTCTCTAAAAAAATTAAAAAAGCTACTAACCTTTTCGACGATACATTGAAGACCGGACATCACTCCGAAATCGGGCGCCAATTGTCTGGAGGTGACCGTAACCTGCGGCCTATATACCATCCTGCTGACGTACTCCGAACCCATCATTTTCTTGACGTCGTAACCGTACAGTTTCATCCAACTGTACAGGTCGGTCATATACCTCACTTCGCTCTTCGGATTGATCGGATCGTTATTTTGGAATCGGTAGATGAAGACGTCCGTGGGAGTCGTCAATTTGGTGGCCAGCTGCTCCCAAGCGGGCGTCATCCATTGCCCGACTATCGGATCGTACAGCCTCTTACTCAAGTAAACCAGCTTTGTATTGGGGTCGTAAATACCGCCGTGGAAATCGACCGCCACGTAGAAAATCGGATTGCTATCACTGATGATTCCACCGAAAGGATTCCTCTTCATCTCTTTGATGAGGTTGCCATTAACGTCGAAAAAGGCCAGCGGGGAACCGTTCTGATCGGACGCAACGTAATAGCGTTGTTCGGTGGTTTCAACCGTGATGATGATGTCTCTTTGATCATAGAGGTATCGATACGTGACGCCAGTCTTGGGGAAATGCACGTGAGTCACTTGATCTGGCGTGGTCGGATTGGAGTATAAGAATTGGGTGACGTTTCCTTTCTCGTCGTTCCACGAGATTAAGCGACCTCTATCGTCGTAATAGTACCAAGTTTGGAACTTATCCCTTTCGTAAGCGTGAATCAGCTGTCCCCTCGAATTGTAGCGGTATTTTTGCTCGCCCCTTCTCACAACGAAGCCCCTGTAATCGTAACTGTTGAATTCCACGTCCCCGTATTGGACGACGCGATCGCCGCTATCGTAACCCAACGATATCTTCTCCTTATCCCTGATGATGGCGATGATGTTACCGTTCTCGTCGTAGACGTACTTCCAGTTACTCGTTCCAACCACCTCGAGGACGTGACCGTCGTTATTATAACTGACACGATCCAAAATACTCGTCGATCTTCCAACTTGGAGCTTCTGCATCTTGATTCGGCTCCGTTTATCGTATTCCAGCTCCATCCTGAAGACGTCGAAGGATTTTATATTGATCAGAATCGATCGTACCCTTCCGTGATCGTCATAGTCCATGATGGAAAAGAACTGCTTACTGGTATCTTGCATCACCGATCGATTGAAGGTATTGCGATAAATCCGCAAATCGTTGATACCCTCCAAAATCCCCAGATTCTGGTTATATTTCAATCTTAACGGTACCAATTCTTTCCCGCCGAGATCGACTTCGACGCTCGAGAGCCTCGCGTTACCGTCGTACGCGAATTTGTAATGGGCGTTGTGCAAGCTACTTTTGCTGTTGAACTTCAGTTTTTCGTCTTTTAGTATGCCGGCGTGATATTTGAACTCCTCCTTAAGCTCGAAATTCGGTTCGATGACGTCGATATTCTTCACCAAACTCGTGGAATCGTGATAGACGTAATGTACGGAACTCAAACCGGCCAGGGACGTCTCCAATTTACCGGCGCCGTCGTAAACGTAAGCCACTCGCCCGGATTGATGAGGATACACCTTGGCCAGGATCTGACCGTCGTCGTTGTAGATGATTTCGTACGGATGTCGGTTCATGGGGAGAAGTATTGGTACTTGAAGAATCCGAGGGACGTTTGCAGGGAGAAGGTGTGGATGTGTCCTCTGGGAGTCGTCAGCGATTGTAGGGCGCCGGCTTCGTCGTATTGGAGGAGGTAGTCGGAGCCTCTTGGCGTGGTTACTTTCAACGGCTATAACATGATAAGAAATCGAAGTAAACATTTTGATTCTAGTAAAGTACACGAAGTTGTATTTTCATCATTTGAACTTTTCTACAAGCTGTTCTGAGATAAGTGCGTTCATGAAGTAAACGTTCAAGTTTCATAGTAATCAACTTAGTCTGCTTTGTCGTGGGGATGAAGTTGTACTCGCTCATAAACGTATAGGAGTACGGTAGGGACCTTGTGTGTCAAAATCTCATAGGAAGCAGTGAAATGATTTATGTCCAGTTCACGTTAAGAATGCATTCGGTGGCACTTCGAACCGCGGCACAATCAAAATAGAACAAATTCCTTGGATAAGTAAGGTTATGTTACGCAAAGTGAAAAGTATTAAGTACACTGTGATTTGTGTAATTTGGGCGTCGTTATTGGCCAATCAGATTCAAGAGTTTCATAGCCCCGCTTATCCTCACACTGCATTCATAACGGAAACGAAGTACCCAAACGTCAGTCAGGATCAGCGATATACAGCGGGGTTTAGAATGGACGCTTCATCGATAAAGTTAGATGTTAATTCATCGAAATGTCACTCGCAGCGCCAGCTGGGGCTTGCTGGAACTTCCCTTCGTTTGCATCCCAGCTAGGTTCATAAGAAATAGTGACAGGGTGTATGAACGTCGGTTTCGTTCAAAGTAATCGGTATACAGAATGACTTAAATAAATGCTCAAACATAACTGGTGACGCTTACGTTAAGATTATTTAAGATATAGAAATATCAACTGCAAACTATCCTCGACGCATAATGATTTAATGTGAAAAGCAGATGCAACACGTCAAGAATCAAATGTAGAAGCTAAACAACGTGATCGATGGAAAAAAGGACAACGCCGAGGCAATTAATAAAAATTGCCTCGACAGTTTCTAAATCAATAACTTGAATGTGTCACGGCTCGTGTTACAGTGGCAAAAATGTGGACCACGTGAAGTAATATCCGTGAGCAAAATACTGAAGCAAATAAGTTGGCATTCATCCAAAGATTTTCAGCTTATCACTTTTGGTAACATGGCTGTTCAGTTTAATTTGCTCACTCTGTATTTAATAAAGACGCACATCAATGGTACTGTGACCCGCTTTTATCTCAGAATCCGCAGAAACTTCAATAATGTGTAGGACTTAAAGGACGTGGTCCTCACGCTTTTTTGCATCAAATACGTATTTCGAGGAGAGGGTAGCGAAGCAGGGGTCGACGACGGGAGTATCGGCGAGAAGGAGAAGAGGAAGACCGGCTGCAGGCGGTGGAGAGGGACTTAAGGGAGATTGGGATAAGTGACTGGCGAAGGACAACAATGGATAAACGAAAATGGAAAGGACTTTTTAACTAAGCCATGAGCCGTCTTTGCTTGCAGTTATTTCGACAACTACATTGTCATCTTCAGTCAAATTTATTATTAACTAGTCGAACACATTTCTTGGACCGTTAGCTAAACTTTATTCGGAGTGATTTTCCCACTGAGAATAACAACCTGGTCCCGTTTAACATATTTCTTTGCTAGGCGCGAGAACCATTTCATTCCTATTTTTTACATTGGTCAAGCGTCACCATTTTCTCGTACTTACCAAGCTGCTAAACATATCCTTGAAGGCGTATATCATCGACGATCCGTCGCCATATTTGATCTCGTTCAAACGACCAGCGTGGTCGAACCCGTAAGTCTCGTTGAGATCACCCCATTTCCAACTGATCAACCGGCTAAATCTGTCATACTCGAGCTCGACTTCGGCGAAAATTCCGTTTCTGGGACCCCATTTTATCGGTCTCGCTGTCCTGTCGTAGGTCACGTTCAATAACTCCACCCTATCGTCCATAAACACCGATATCGAGGCGCTTTCCCTATCGTATTCCAACGTCAAGAGATTGTCGCCGTTGACGCGCAGTTTTCGCCCGACTTGCGCCACCGATTTCGGACTGCCTTTTCCTTTTCCGTTCTGAATACGCCGCAAGAAGTACCTCCATTCGAACCTATTGGCTAGATCGCCACCCAGTTCGGTGCGTTGCTTGGCAGGTACTGGGTAGCTTTCCCCGAGGATGGGGTCGATTTCGGCCAGGACGCTGTACGGGACGGTGTCGGTGATGATGGTGTGTCCCCACGATGACGTGGATTCAACCCCGCCGTCGGGGAAGAGGATGGTTTTGCTCCGCTTCCCCGAACCTGTTCACGACACTGGATCCTTTGATCAGCATCGAATCGGGGTTCTTGTTATTCTGCCAGACTTTCACCGTAGCTCCTTTGACGCTCAGATCGAACGATAAGCTTATGACTTTCCCGGTAGGGGTTACTGCCGAGGTGAGTCGTCCGAATTCGTCGTAGTTATAGACGTAACTGCGTCCACTACTGTCCAGTTTCGTTTTTAACAAGCCCGTCGGTCCGTGGTAGTCGAAGGTGACGTTGTAATTATCCGGCGTGCTCAATTCGTGGAGCATCCTCATACGCGACATGCGCAATCTGCATTTCTGGCCTTTCGTGTTCTCGATGGAATTGACTTGGCTCGAGTAGTCCCTCAACAGGAACACTTTGTTCCCGGCGGCGTCCGTTACGGTGCTCAACTTTCCGTTGCTGGTGTTCACGTTGTACGTGAACAAGAAGTTGGTCTCCCCAGTCAGGATATTTTTAGTGGCGATGTGTTGCCCGAAACGGTTAAAGATATAAATTTCTTGCGTTTCCGGCGAGAAAATCTCGTATTCCCTCGTCGAACTGGCATCGGGAATGCTAGCCATCACCGATCTAATCCTATAATTAGCCTGATCCCCGATATGGACGTGTCCATCGGGACTGACGGCCACCGTCGAGATGGTGTTAAATTTCGAATTGGACGCTAGGAAGTGGTCGGCTTCGAAGCAATCGCACCCCCTCTCCAAACAGTTACATTTCGATTCGGCTCCGGCGTACGGCGATATCTTCCCGTCGGTTCCGATCACCCTCACGCGATTTATCCTTTGCGAATCGCTTTCGGCCACGTACAAATCACCGGCGGCGCTGAAAGCGACGCTTTGCGGCATCACCAACGTCGCGTGCGTCGCCAACTCCATATCGTAACCGGTAACCGGGGAAGCGCAATGGAGAGGCCTTCCGGCCACGACTTTCACCCGTCCATCCGGAGTCAATTGTAGGATCATGTGATCGTCGATTATATGCAGGGAATTATCTAAGGGATTGATGGCCAATTCGGTCGGCCATCGTAAGTGTACTTCTTCAACGTTCAAGGTGCCCTCGCAAGGTATCGGTTTCCAATGCGACTTGTGCATGTGGTTTCCGATTACGGTCGTGACTATACCGTCTCGGTCGACCATTCTGATGTTCGTGCCGTCGGCGAAGTATAGGACGTTATCGTTCGAGACGGCTACGCCTTTGGGGTAAGCCAATTTTGCGTCTCTGGCTAGAGCGCCGTCGCCGCAATGGGCTTCGTCGCCCGGCAAGCATCTTTCACCGGAACCGACTACGGTTTCCCAGTTTCGATCCGGGTCGCTGTAATCGTTGGTGTTACGTACCCGGATGATTTGGTGCGATTCCGGGTCGGATATGTAGAGAACGCCGTCGAGAGGACTCAACGCCATGTGATAGCGGTAGGATACCCTCGTCGCGCTGTAAGAGAAACGGTTCAAATGGTTAACTTTGATGACAAATTTCCTTCTTTATTGGACTTGAAATTTGTCCTGAATTAAAAATTTATAAACGTAAATATAAATACAAGATTTTTAACAAAGATTTTAAATCGAAACTTACTTCAATCGCACTATCGTGCGGACGGTTCCATCCGTAAGGATCTTTCGGACCAAATTAAAGTCTCCCACGAACAACGATCCGTCGGGAGCCGCCGCTAGAGCCACCGGTGCCAAAAGCCTCTGTTTGGACGCTTGACCCTCGCATTCGTTACAGTCGAGAGGTCTTTGGTGCCCATCCCCCATCGTCGTTAGTATAACCCGTGGCTTATGTTTGAGGTAAATATTCGAACCGTCCCCTTTTTGCAAAATTCCTGAAACAAGAAGCACGATTAACTCTCCAAACTTCAGGAGTTTTCGTACCGACGACGTACCTTCGTGGAAATTATATCTGTGGTGTATGTCCAAATTCCATCCTCCAACTTCGGAAATGCTCATATCGTGCCCGCTGAGTTTGGTGGTTTGGACGTCCCAAATGATATCTTTACAATCGTTGTATTTGTATCCAACTTTGACGATGGCGGTGGTAACCCCATAGACCCTTTGTCGGTACACGTTTAGTCTATTCCAGGCGTACGTGAATTTGATGATCGGGTCCGCCTCGAAAGTCTTCTCGAAAAGGATACCCTCAATGGTAATGCGAAGATGGATCAAATTTAAGGTCGCCGGTATCACTTCCGGAGTTAATTGGAGTTGTATCGTCGACAAGTAACCGGCAGCTCTCGAGCTGTGATACACCAAATTCAATCCGGTTCCGGGTATTTGCAAGCTTTCCTGCACCACCTGCGACTCCGCCAAGATCGCGCTTTTATCGGGGCAAGCTCCTTGGAAGCCGTGCTTCCACGTCGCCAAAACCACCGGCTTCATCGTATCGTAATCATGCGCCAGGCACGGTTGCGGCGCCAACGAGATCGTGCGATCTTCTCCGGTGACCATGACGATGTTATCTATGATGACGACTTCGTTCCACGGAATGAAAGCGATGTGCGTTTGAGGTCTGAACGGCGATCTTCCGAATTGTAAAGTCACGGCTCCGCCGCCGTTGACCAACAGGTCGAACCAACCATCGTCCCTGGTGAGGGTGAATCCTTCGAGAGGAGTGCTGGTGCTGACTCTGACGCCCATCAATCCAGTTCCCATTTGCGTGATGACCCGTCCTCTAACGACGGCCGAACGGCTGCGAATTAGATGAGAAGTTAAATAGGTGGACGTTTGTGCGGGGGTAAATGCAAGGCGGAGGATACTTCCCTACGTTCTAAACTACGATAGGGCAGACGATACGAAGCGAAAATAAATTGACGAACACAAGTGGATGAGAAAGAAACAAAACCAGGCACAAACAAGACATCGATTCAAAAGGACTAATTACAAAACGTTGTGCAAAGTACTGCACCTTACCTGGTATTGAAGTGATTCCAAAATACACTGCAGCAGGAATAAAGAAAAAGCTCAGTAAGTTAACGGGTTGTTACGAATTTAGCGTTATTGTTTTTTCTGTTTCAAATTTAAAAATTTACTGCTACGGTGGTAGCATAGCGTAAAAAATTTCATTTGGATCAGTACGCGTTACACTCTTCCTCTATTAGCGTGACAAAGAAGCACAAATAATAAACAGGTGGTCTTTTAAAAAATCACAACACATAAATCGGGGATGTGTAGTTGACATGGGGCACAACAATGCGTCTATCGTAATAATATAAATATATATATATATAGAGAGATGAGACAGATAAAAATACATCGACAGACAGATTTTCCACTGAACAGTTATCAACACCCACGTGAAGAGAATCTATGAGTTGTGACAGGATTGGATCTTGAAACGGGCAGGGCTTACCTTTCGTTGAACGTTTCTTGACGCGCGTAGTTTTGAAGGCTGCCCTCGTCGATGAGGAACTTCATTCGTTCGAAGAACGAAGCCGTGATGGCCGGCGGTTGTTTACGTAGGAGGATGTCGATCGGTTTAGGTGCCGAAACGCATTGCTGGCTGTTTTTGCAGATCGCGTTCGAGCAACATTCGGGATCTTCGCAATCGACTAAGCCATCTACAAAAGAAAAGGTAAGCTTGGAAAGGGGACTAAGAACGAAGATGCGTTGAAATGATTGCTTCCGTTTACAACGTTAATTTGTATACCTCGAAATGCGTATTTCGACAACGAAATTACTTCTTCTCAAAAACTGCTTGAGTTTACCTGCAGTGAAAGTTTCCTGGGATCAAAAGATTTGTTTTTTCTGGGACTATGGAAATAAGGGGAGGTGTTATATTCAAGGCCTACATGTGAGTGACACTTGTCGAAATACGCACTTAACACTAGATTTACCACACCAGTCAAAATGACTGGTTTTACAATTTTATTCCCACCTTCACCTTAATTTTTTGTTTTGAAACGATCTCATGAGATTTGCAGCGATAATTAAGTGAATAATATTAGGCAGTTAGTTTTATATTTTTTTTTTGCCAAAAATGTTTGATTATCACTGGTACTTATGCCAAACCGGTCAAAATGACTGGTGCATTTTTCTATGTGATGGAATGACTTTTGTGCAGTTATAATAAATTATAAACACTGCGTAATGGCAGCAATATAAAAACATGTTACGCGGCTGATAATGACACACAAATATAATGTGTAATTAAAAAATTATTTTCATCATTCGCAGACGCGTTTCGCGGTTTTACCGCTCGTCAGTGCGACTTTGTGAGAAGTAGTTCCCATTTCAGCATTTCTCAGCACTCTTCATACAGGTGAATGGTGTCAAATAGGACATCGAAACAATAATAAGACCACGACTATTTGTAATATGTATATGCAAGAAATATATACAATTAATTTATGTTTGGGAATTTGAATTTTATTATGTTCCAATTAACCAATGAATCAATTTATAATTAATATAATATATTACAATTAACCTCAATGAGGTAATTTATCTTTGTTCTAAAAATACATAAACACAGAAAAACCATTTTTTCTAAGACCAGTCATTTTGACCGATGTCAGTAGAAATAGGTATAGTCAAATTGCTGGTATATCTAGTGTCAAACAATTTCAGCACATATTTCGATAATTATGTTAGCATCTTCAGCTAGAAAATACTCAAAGAAGATGATAAATTAGTTGTCGAAACACATTACAGCCTTGGTCATATGTTATCAGCACCGCTATAAAATTGTATGCAAACAATTTCTCATCTATTTCTCCTTGGAAATTGCTTGCAATTGGCCTAATCGCAATTCTGTAGGATTGCCAATAACCTATAGCCGAAGCTGTAGTAACCGGAAAGGACCAGAAATTTCATTTCACTGGAAGATTTGAAGCCTCCAATTTTACCTTTATCATTATCTCGACTATCGCCGCAATTCTGCTCCAAAAGCACGCTACAGTCCCGTCCATCCCACCCGCTTTCGCAACGACACTCCCAAGCTCCATCGCTATTGAAACGACATTGTCCGTGTCCGGAACAGCTGTTGGGGCATCCTTCCATCGTGCAGTGCTTCCCGTTCCAGCCGGTAACGCAGAGGCAAGTTCCGTTCTTGCACTGGCCGTGCTCGTTGCACCTCAGATCGCATTGCTTCAGGTTGCAGTACTCCCCGGACCATCCTTGATCGCACTGACACGATTCGGAGACGCAATGGCCGTGCTGTCCGCAGTCCAAATCGCATAATTCTGGAAATATGAAGTCACGATGGTGAAATGTACGATTTAATTTCTTCAGGACGAGATACAAAGAACGACGACGTTTCCTCTGTCGTTGTGAGATGAAGGAAACCGTAAAGAGTTGGATTGGAACGATGATGGGAAAATGAAGATCCGATTTGGTTTACCAAGATCTCAAAAGAATTATCTCTCTCTATCCTCAGCTGCCCAAGGGTATACCACAGCTAACTTTGAAGACGAAATTTTAAATATTTTACACTAGAGTCGAAAGTATTGGGAATTTTAGACGACCTTTTAAGGGATGGGACTTCTTCTCTAGCTTTGCTCACGAGAGCATCGAAAATAATAAACTCCTTAAAATTTTGGAGTGGTCACCACTTTAGCAACATTTCACGACGAACGCACCTCCGTAGGCTTTCGGAGTCGTCACCAATGGTAGAAACCTCTTTCGAGTTTATGTCAGTACCTATTTCATATTTGACGTTTCGTTGTCTATGCTGTCAACATTGTGTTTCAGAACAAGAATCCAGAAGAAATCTCCACCATCCTTCGACGATAATTGAAAGATGAAGGATAATCAAATTGATGGTGATGATGATGAAGATCTGGAGCCCATTATAACCACCAGAAACTATTGAAAAAACATAGTGAAAAGTTTTTGTGCACGTGCACGTATAAACTGGTTTCGGACCATGCTGATGGAATGGAAGGAAATGAAGAGCAACTCATTGAAAAGCTTCGCATATTTGGCGAAGATGGGAAGTGACCACTATTTAGTGATAATGAGGTTGAAGATGACAAATGATGACAACCAAGATAAGAGAAAAAGACAAGTAAATGAAAGAATAAAAAGCTATAAACTAAGAGATTTAAAGCACCAAATGAGCGAGAAAATAATCAATAAAAACCAGGATATACATATATGCTTCATTGACTTGGAAAAGGCGTATGACAGAATCCGTAGAGAAGACATCTGGCAAGTATTGATAAATAGAGGAGTAGACAAAAATATAATAACGGTAATAAAGGATATGTACAAAGATAACACAGGTATAGTAAGAGCAAACAATGAAGAGTCGAAAGAATTTGTTACAAAGCGAGGGGCTAAACAGGGCTGCGTCCTGCATCAGCAGCTCCAAAAGTTAAACTAGCCATGACCTTCTTATAGGAGACAGCACTTCAAGAAGAAGAAGAAGAAGAGTACAAACGGATTATTAATGACGACGATACCAGAATGGGTAGAAAATTGAACGAGGAAACTCAAAATGATGTGACAGCTTGATGTTCGTTGAATATCCATTATTCAGAATTAATGTGAAGAAAGGAAGATGCTATGGTATACGTATTGAGTCATGGGACCCTCCCAATTTCCTCGAAGATGTCTGCAATTAAGACGAATTTTTGTATAATTAACTTTATCTTACCTCTTGAACAGTCGTCCCCTGACCATCGCGGTTCGCACGTGCAAGTTTGGGTGTCCAAATCGAAGGTGCCATGGCCGGAACAATCGGGAAGACATTGAAGGGCGTCTTTATCCATTTGGCTGCAATCAACGCCCTTCCAGCCTTTCTTGCAAATGCACGTACCTTCCAGACAGTATCCGTGAGCGTTACATGTCGGATGTGGACAGTCAACTGCATAGAACGCACAAAACTTGTTTTAAAATCAAGAAATACGTTGAGGTGAATGAGGTGACTTAGTGGTAAATGTTAGTATTTACGTGTAACATGTCAGAAGAAGTTGTGCTTGTATCTTACCCTCTTCGCAAAACTTCCCCTTATAGCCGCGCACGCACGAGCACTTGCCGTTCGAGCAGTGTCCGTGCCCGTTGCAATCGGGTACCTCGCATTCGTCGTGCCTCAAAGAGCACTCTTTGCCTTTCCAGCCGGGATTACATTGGCATTCTCCGTTAATGTATTCTCCTCTTTGACTGCACAAGACCGGACAAACACCTAATATAGAAAGGATACACATCATGCTAAGCACAAGCAAGTCGAGTTTGTTAGCGGCACATACGCCACGTTAAAGACGAGGAAACGAATGCGATTTGAACGCGAAAAATTCGGACTTACTCTCGCTGCAATCGTCGCCGCCGAAGCCTGGATTACACTGGCAATGACCCATCAGGCATTCCCCTTTTCCGCTGCATCCGTTCGGGCAATTATGGGTCATATCGTCCGCGATGGCCGCTATGAAATTCACCTCTTGCGGGTCACCGTCGTCGTTGTACAACGACAAGAACCAGTGACCCTGCTCCATGTAATGCGTTACTTCTTTCTTCACCGAAGACTGCTGGGGAAGGGGAGGAAAGCATCGATTAGTGACGGGGGCAACGTTCGTGCAAGGAAGGGTTTAACTCACATAGGACGCCCTGGTCGTTCGCGCTTTAAAACCGCTCAGGACCTCCAAAATGTGATATTGAGTGTGCGTGGGGAGGGCGTTTCTTCGCGCGTAGACGCCGATGCTGGCGCCTCTAGGTATGTTATAATCGAACTTGACGTACGCCGCCTCCGACTGATAAAATTGCATGTTCCAATAGCCGTACGGCGGGATCTCCTTCGATAGCCTTTGGCCCAGGGCTATTTGAGCGAAAGTGGTTCCGTCTGGCGGGAAAGACTGGACCGGAAACGTTCTCGCTCCTGAAGAGTAAGGGGCGTGTTAGAAACGGGGAATGTTAGGGAGAGGCCGTTGTATGAAGTGTTCGAACGCAAAAGCATATTGTACGCGCACGTATGTACGAACGTACGGTTTTTGTTATGTAAGCGAGTAGATTAAGCTTGCGTATTAACCCTTTGCAAACATTTGTGCCGACGATTAAATTAAATTTGAGTGGTTTAATTACGTATGGGCTTAATGTCGTGATGGAAGGTGGAGTGTGAAATGTAAGAACATCGAAGTTAGTGAAATTGTAAACCTTAGATCGTGATTAGATCGTTTAAATTTTTTATTTCTAATTTGTGCTGTGTAATGATTTCATATGCATTATCCCTGTACATTCTTGGTCATATGCTAGGGACATATCGACACCCTTACCTTACCTTCTGTTCAAACAATTTCTAAGAAGGAGCATACAAGGAACGGTGTTTCCGCGAAATAGGAACCCGTTGTCATACCACAATTCTTGCAATCTATAGTTATCTATTCCCTCTTCGAAATTACGATTTGTGCAAGCACAATTCGATAGGGACGCCCATAACGTGTGGACGAAGCTGTACGTTGCAATTATTGAAGGTTTTATTTGAAGCGAGTGATTTTTCGTTAGAGTTGTACTTCTAAAAATAAGGAGAACAAGCTTTCTTCGTTTTCAATAAGGTTAGTCTTGTCTTTTTCGAAAAATTGTAAACATCATCAACATATAGGTTATTAAAAATAGTAAACTATTTTCATGGGCCAAAATCTTAATAAAAGAAAATCTGGATGATTCTCCATATACTCCCAATAAGGACAAAACCCATTAGTCTGCGATTGTGGTCCGCGATTGACCAAGCATAATTCTCCTCAGGGATTATTGGCATATTCAAATTGTGCTTATTTAGTAAGCTTTTGCACACTTACTTGGTAACTGTCACTTAACGCACCCTTATTTATGGAGGGTCATACCAGAATTAAACTTTATTAAATATGTTATTATTCTTAGAATTTGATTTGTTAAATTATTTCACATAGTAGAATTCTAACATATCCAGCAGAAAATCAACTGTATACGTTATAAAACGAAAGGAAAAATATTGCTGTTTGGAGACAAATAAGCGATATTTTAAACGAAAGAATCGATTTGGGCTAAGTAGCAACTATCTGCTGACGAAATACATTGAAAAAATTATTTATATCTTTAGGTGTGTAGGCGTTATGGAGCCAAATTACGACACACCTTTTATTGAATCGGCGCGGAGGTGTTAGCCATATTTCAAACTGGTTTTATTCTAAACTGATTATAGGAATTTAGCAAAGCGATCCAGTACGAGGAGATGAAATCTTTAAGAAGAACAAGGAGTTTTATTTAAAAAAGAAAAACATGGATATCAAAGAAGAAATAAGCATATTTAATTTAAACGATAAAAAGAAAAAAGGAGCGATGTATAACAACGCCACTGAAAGCACTACGTTATAAATTCCAAGGATGAAGAAGTGTAGAGCGGTCAACGAACAAGAAATTGTGCTTGTATTGTCGAAATATTCCCTCGAAGATGTCGTGGTGCTTGGAAAAATTGTATTGCACATTTTGATTTGTGAAATTATTTCTGAAGAAGATGGGAGCAGGAGGAGAGCACGAAACGTTAGGCACGTATCTTCAATGACCAATAGATATTACCCACGGGGGACCATCGACAACTCGCACCTAAAACAAAAGATTGAACTTTTGTAGAGCTTTCGACGAATCCAATGCAAGGACATTGCACATATTCTTACGTCCAACAATCTGATGGAGCATAAGTTTCGATGACATAATTCCTAAATGACCTCGAAGCATAGTTTCAAATTTTGACTACGTCATACTCTGGGGACAAAGCACGCGTACTTTCTTTTGTTCTTCTTCATTGAAGATGGAAACTTCTGTAGTTGTCGAAATTAATATTTTGAAATCGTTGCCTTATCGGAAAGGTATTTGCTTTCAAATTAATTCTGGAATCCAAGTTTTCCTAGTTTATTTTTAGATAACAATCATTCACTATGTCTTAACATCAGTTGTGTGTTCAATGGCTTTATTTATTTTAACATCGGTAACCCGAACTTCCAAAAAGAATTGAAATTTTAGGATTTTGTAGAGGAATGCGATATATGTGAATACGTCGCACGTATTCCCTTGGGCCGAATGGGCCGTAGGTAGGGTAAAGAGCGTGTTAAAGTAAATGTTATCCTCTTTATATTTGTCCAAATATCTTGAAAACTATTGGAGTTATTGAATAAAAGTTAAGACAAGTTCCTAATTGTTTGGAAAGCACCAAAAGACAGCATAAGTACTGTTTTAAATGGGTTGTAGTAGGAATTATTTCTCTTTTAAAATTAATAATTTCGGAAAAGTTGCATAGGAGTCGACATTGTACCAAAATAATTTAAGTCTCGCACATTTTACTTAATAGAGGTCCAATCGCAAGAAAAGCACAAAAAAAGAACAAAAACTAGTTCATTAAAAAAACAAATTTCATTCCTTGTATACTGGAATTCTGAACCAAATGAAAATGACAGAAAATATTTTGATCTAAAATGTTGAAAGGTTGCAGTGGAAAAAAGAGAAAATTGAAAATTTGCACCTTATCTTTTGAAAAGTATGAAAAATCATGGATCGAGGAAAAAGTTTTGCAAATACAAACCCAGTGGTCCACAAATGAATGGGTTGGCGTGGCAGTAATTTTTCTTTTAAAATTAATAATCTGAAAATTGCATTGCATTGGGGAATTGTACCAAAATAATTTAAGTTTTGCACGTCTTACTGAATACAGGTCCAACCGCAAGAAAAGTCCAAGAAAAAGAACAAAAACCAACTCATCTAAAAAACAAATTTCATTCCTTGTACCTTGAGATTAAAAAATTAAATTCTGTACCACATTAAACTGAGAGAAAATATTTGGCTCTGAAATGTTGAAAAATGTCAGTGGAATTGGTACTTAGTTAAAAAACAGAAAATTCAGATTTTGCGCCTTATCTTTTGAAAAGTGTAAAAAGTCATGGATTGAAGAAAAAGTTTGGAAAATACAAACGCAGTGGTCTACAAATGAATGTGTTGGCGTGGGAGTAATTTTTCTTTTAAAATTAATAACCTGTGAAAAGTTGCTTTGGGGTAGACATTGTGCCAA
Organism: Chrysina gloriosa; assembly: GCA_038088585.1. Lineage (NCBI taxonomy): Eukaryota > Metazoa > Arthropoda > Insecta > Coleoptera > Scarabaeidae > Chrysina > Chrysina gloriosa. The sequence continues at coordinate 6,319,313 of CM076090.1, read as the reverse complement.
AGTAATTTAAGTTTTGCACATCTTACTTAATACAGGTCCAACCGCAAGAAAAGCTCAAGAAAAGACAAATTTTATTCCTTGTACCTTCAGATTAAAAGATTAAATTCTCAAGCAAATGAAATTGAGAGAAAATATTGCGCTCTAAAAGATTGGAAGATTGCAGTAGATCTGTTTCGCTAAAAAGGGAAAATTGAAATTTTGCGCCTTATCTTTTGAAAAGTATAAAAAATCACGGAATGCAAATACAGACGTGTAGTAGTCTACAAATGAATGAGTTGGCGTGGGAGTAATTTTTCTCTTAAAATTAACAATTTCTGGGTCACTTTATCAGATTTTGTTAAGATCTGACCACATTTCGGTTTTAAAGTGTAGAGTACCGGAAAATTTTGCGCAAAAATGTTGAAGAGGACTTATTATAAATGTTTGTTTGGCCTTAGTGTTAAGCATGCAGAAATCCTTTGCACTTACAAGCACTTCGACCTAGAAACCTTTTGAATACTCGACCGTGCTTGGCTTAAATGGGTTGATTTTGACAGATTTATAAAATTTAAAAATAAGCAGAGCACATCATCATTTGCAAAGAGCTAATAGCAATTTATTCTTGTGAAAAAACGTGACTAAAATGTATGTAATCTAAATCCTATTTACGTCAATTCATCAATATCACACCAGGTTTGTTAGGGCTTACAGATCTTTTGAATACCCAACTGTATCCGGCTTAAATGGGCTTACTTTGACACCGATTTATGAAATTGAAAAATAGTCAGGGCACATCATCATTTGCAAAGAGTTAATAGCAATTTATTCTTGTCGAAAAAAAAAACGTGACTACCATGTATACAATCTCAATCCTATTCACGCCAATTCATCCATACCACACCAATCAAGAAGTGACCTGTCTAAATCCCAATACACCCCCATAAAAAAAAATCATTTATTTGGTGCCGTGTCCGAAAAGAATGTGCACCAAAGTGTTATCAACTAACTAGTAATAATATTCGCATCTCAAACATAGCAGTTAGCAGCATTCGTCATGCACTAAAATATCATACGTATATGTAGAAGATGATCGATTTGGGTTAAAAAGGCGCTGTAAATCTGAATCAAGATCGCTCAGCAACGGTTATTTCGCTAAGCTTTGGTGAAATCGCATTCGGAGTCCTACCTTCGAGAATCAGGATCGTAGGCGGCGGGGGTAATTTTGTCGTGAAATCCGGACAGGAAGTTTCGGTAGTCCAAACGCTCGCATCTTCAGTGGTCGTAGAAAAGCCTTCTGTGGTATTTTCGCCGGTATTGGTAGAATTAGTTTCGGTCGCGTTAGTTTTTAACGTTGAATTCTTATCGGTGGAAGATGCGTCATCGATCGGGATAAAATCGAGAGATTCTTCCTTTTCTGAAAGATCATTTTTACCTTCTAAGCACGGACAATTACATTGACATTCGCCACCCCAGTACTCGTAGGGTTTTCTGGTGGTCGGCGGGCTCTCTTTGATGTACGGATGCGAATCGCCGATTCTCGTTAAAGCGGACGGTGCCACGTACGATTCGGCGTTAAGCACGTTAGCGTCCTGTTTCGGATCGCCATCGGTGGGTACGGAAACGGATAGGACGTAGACGTTTTGCGAGGCGTATGGATCGGTAGAATCGGGATCTGTGGATATGGTGACGTTGACGAGGACTCGTTTCGTGGGAGCCGATTTCGTCGGGATTACCGATGGGATTTCGATGGTCCTCACATTTGGAGGTTTGATACCTTTCAGGGGTCGGTTGTCCAAGTTGTTAGTACTGTTATTCAAACCAAAATCGTCATGCAATTTATTATGTACGGTGTTAGGGGTGAGTTTCTTAAGATCCGCGTTGTCGCTGTTGTAATGGGCGCCCAGTACTACGGAGAGGTTGGAATCTGTCAATTCCTTCGATACGTCATCGTCCTTTCCTCCTGGTGGTCTCTTCAGGTCATAGTTGACTGGTTCATCGTCCTTTAATTTGACGATGTGCACTTCTTCGTGTCCGTAAATATAAATGGGATTGTCGTGTTGTATTTCAGCTGGGTTAACGCCAGATGGTTTCATACTCATGCTCTCGCCCTTCGTGTCGTTGCTTACGACCACATTGTGGGTTTCGGGAGCGTGTGAATTTTCGGGAGTTTCAGGGAGTTCCGGGACTTCCGGGGAGCCTCGACCTTTTCATTCTTGACGCTGAGAATCCCCGATGTGGTGCTAATATTAAGGGTATCTGTAGTAGGGATTTCTGATTCTGTCGTGCTGTACTGAGCGTCCATGGTTATCAAGTATTTGCCTTCAACTGAGGATTCCTCGTTGTCTAAAACACTAGATAAAGATTTCGTGAGATTTCGATCAATCGAATCGTTTCCTTTCAGAGCTGTCGTGGATTCGAAGGCACGCGGTGTTTCTGTGGCTATATCCTGCTGATTATCGGTGGCGTTAAGAACGATACTCGAGTTAATCGTGCTCGTTTCGGCCGTGGGACTCGTGGTCCTGGCAGTACTAGCAGCGTTGGTGATGGTGGTGGTGGTGGTTGTAGTAGTAGTAACACTTATGTTATCATGCAAGGGTGCTAGAGAACTCAAGATACCCGCGGTGCCGGTGGTTACTGTACTAGCATGCTCACTATATACATGCTGGTTGACGGTTGTGGCGGTAGAACCGGTTTGGCTAGGGCTCGATGTGGTCGAGCTAGCGGTTTGCGAATTGGTGAAAGACAACACAGACGCATGCGACGGGTTATTGTTATCATCGACATGTCTACGTCTTCTAGAGTACACGTGCTCAATGTAATTACCTCCTGAGGATGGACGCGGCTTGCTCGCCGTCGATAGGTTGTTGGTTTCGGACGTCGTCGCTTTGGAGGCCGGAGATACTTCGGTGTTCTCGCCGACCACGACGGTGCAAGCTTTCGAATTTTGATATGACCAGTTCAGCAGACTCGACGCTGAAACAGTAAAGAAGAAAGAATTAGGTCAAAATGTGAATTAGTACGGTAACGAGAAATTTTTGCAAAATTTTTTGATCTTTATCGTAAGACTGAAGCTATTGACGAGGGTAGTCTAGGAAGTACCCGACCTGACCTATAGATAACGGTTGTTATTTGAAAAAAATACTGTGGTCGAAAGCAAACTGAAGTGGCGTCTCTGAACATACACGTCAAGTCCAAGTTCAAAGATTATACAGAGAAGTGTCAAGTTTTGGTTTACGGTTTATTTGTTTATTTTTCGTACTCTAGCTATCTCGCTATCTTTTTTTTTTTTGAAAATTACTATTAATTCTTTCCATTTCAAAATAGGGTGTGTGTGTGCCAGATTACTACTAATGAAAAGTTCGAACCAGTTAGCCATCCTCCAACCAGAATATCTCTTGTAATACGCACGCGTAAGTATCAACAGCTTTCGGTGGAAAAATCAAATGGTAAAATTCAATTATGCTTAGACCCATCAGATTTAAACACATATATTATAAGAAAGCTACGACTAAGTTTCAATATTGAAGAAATTTGTGCATGGTAAAAATATATTTATTATTTAGAAAAATAGTTTCAAGAGCTTGGAGCTTGCATATATCAATAAATTATTGGGATATGCAATGTAGTATGCGGTGCAGTCATTGCACAACTTTCTGTGAAAGTTGTCGAATAAATAAGCCTTATTTATGTGAGAGTTATGTAGACTTTTTTCTACTTTTTCTTCGTATTACCATTTCAAGTTAGATGAGAGTTCATCTTGGAAATGTTGTCTTAGTACACAGTTTGGAATATATAGCTATACAGGACTACCATATGGTCTATCAAAATAGCCAGGTTCTCTCTGAAGAAGAAGCGGAAATTTTTTTGGAGACTTTGAAAATGTTATAATCTGCCATGATGACATGATAGGCTTTAGAATAAGTTGTAAGGGGCGCTAGATTGGTGAATGCTAAATTTAACAATAAAAAGTTTTAGTCTTGCAAGAACAAAGTAAAATTTATGGACCAATTTTTTTCTGAGAAAGGTATGCAAGTAGATTCAGATCGTACTGAATCATTTGCGTAAATTAAAAACCCCTAGAGACAAAGTGAAGCTGCAAAGAGTGATAGGTTTTCTTAATTATGTCAGATGTTATGTCCGAAATATGTCTAAATACGAGTCCTTTATGTGAATTGTTAAAATCTAATGTGGAGTAGCAATGACTTCCTAAACACCAGGAAACATTCGAAACTATAAAGAAAATTCTCGCTAAATCGCCTGCGTTAGTATCATTTGACCAGACTCAACAAAGAATTATACAGTGTGATGCTTCAAAAAGTGATTTAGGCAGATGTATGGAAAGCAGATGTTCAGGAACGTGATGGCACATTAAGAATTGGTAGCGTGTGCGTTGCGAACTATCAATGACTATGAGGTGAATTATAGCCGAACAGAAAAGGAGCTGCAGAGTTTGAGATTGAAATTATTAAAATATAATCTTAACTCTCTAACCGGCAAGCCCGTAAAAATGATTGAATGAAGCCAATATTTTTTTTTCAAGTACTTTTTGCACTTGATTGATCACAGCTGACAAACGACTTCTTGGAGAGTATAATAAATGATAAGGAGTGTTGTGTGCACACATTTTTCACCTATTTGAAAGCGAAAAAATTATAATGCAGCAGTTGAGCCCAGAAATCGAAGACCGTCTGAAGACAGTCTTGTCGGTTAGAGGGTTAACGTTTCTGGCAAAAATATTCATTTTGCTGATATGCTCTCTAGAGCTAGTTACTAACTCATACACGTGATCCTGATATGTTCGATATGGTACATACGGTATCTAAGCATTTACCAATGAGTGACATAAGAAAGTTCAATTTAAAATAGTAGTGCCACACACCCTGAGATCTTTTATCATGAAATTGTTACACAAGGGTCATATGGGTCTTAACAAAACTTTACATAAGGTACGACAATTATTCTTTTGGCCAAGTCAAAATTTGATATAGAAAAAGTGGAAATCCAATATCAATAACTTTATTAGTCAACAATAAGGCCCGTAAACTGTTCATATATAAGTTGAGATGAATTTAATTTAATATTACAGTTACTTAGTATATCAAGTGCCATGGAAATGCCGGTTTCATTAACATATCTACAAGAAATAAAATATTTGATTGCAGAGTTTAAAGAAGGCCCATACGAGCTGCCAAGATCGCAGTAGTCGACCAGATGAGCTAACCACGCCAGAAATGGTAAATAAAATCTGTAAAATGGTATTGGATGCCCCTCGATTGAAAGTGCGCGAGCTCGCATATGTGGTAGGTATTTCAAAAACTGCTGTACACCGCATATTGATTGAAAATTTGTACACGAGGAAGCCGTGCGCAAGATGGGTGCCGCGTTGCTCACAATGGACCAAAAACAGCGTCGTGCTGATGTTGCAATAGAGTGTTTGGCGATGTGTCGCAGCAAAAAGCCGAATTTTCGCATCGATTCATAACCATGGATAAAACATGGGCCCATGACTTCACACCTGGGAGGAGGGTACAGTCGAAACAATGGATTGAAAGAGGAGAATGGGCTCCGAAGAAGGCGAAGACAGTTCCAGTTCCTGGCAAGGTCATGGATTTTTTTGGGATACGCGTGGGATAATTTTTATTCTTTAGAAAGGAAAAACGATCAACGGCCAGTGTTGTTAACTTATAGCAAGGTTTATGTGATGAAGTTAAGAAAAAACGGCGGCATTTGGCGTGTTGTTTCGTCAAGAAAAAATCCGTTAGTACAGTGGCCAAAACCCAATGAGTTAAAGTTCGAGTTGTCTCATCACGCTCACTTATTCGCCAGATTTAGCCCATCGAATTATTTTCTCTTTGCGAACTTGAAAAAATTGTTCGGTGGTAAAAGATTTGCCAGCAATGAAAAGGTGAAGTCTGTGGTTGATGCTTATTCTGAGGAGCTCGCCGGTTTTCACTATAAACAAGGTATCGAAGCTATTGAACATCGTTGGCAAAAGTGTATCAAGCTTGAAGAAGATTATTTTAAGAAATGAAGATATGTTTTCCTAAAAACTTTTGTCTTCTTTGTCTTTCACTGAGGATGGCAGCTACCCATTTGAAGGTAATGCTAACAAAATTAAAAAGTAGACATTGAATGCAAACAGATATGGTAGAGCTAGGATAGGAATCTCGAATTCGATTTAAAGGACAAATACTCGTGGGAAATTTATTAATCTCTTCCTTTCAAAATTACAAAATATACATTTCGAAATAGGTAAATTAATGCCATCCACGACGATAGATGTGGAACGAGAAAAGCTATTTCAACGCAGACGCAACACCCAATCAAAATGATAGCCGTATAGATTTCATATTCTCGCTTCAAAACATCGTCGTCCTTACTTATCAGACGGACAAACCCATTAGTAACTTAATCCTTACTATTATTGTAATACCCCGAATATGAAGGCGTACTAATATTAATTGACGTGCGCTGCTGGCTGTATCAACGAGCTCGATGTATGCAGCAGGTACTCTCCCTCTCCTCTTCTTCGTCGTTCTGTAACACAAGCTATTAACAGTCGACGGGATATTTCAGATTAACCCTCTGCTTCGCCCGTTGTCCTTTAACCGGATTGGTATTTTAATCCTTCTTTCAGTCGCAGGTAAAATATTCGAACTTCGAGATGGAAAGATTATGGGGGTTTGAAGAAGGAGAGGAGTATCGATTCGGTTTAAAAATAAACCGACGAACGGACGCTTCGCCAGTTGTTCCAGTCGTATTTGACATCTGGTGCGGCGAACATAATTAATAATGGGGTCTATATTAGACTGTTATGCTCAGTCGAACAAAGGAGAAAAAATAATGGGAATATCCCGGCGGAATTAATTAGGTTACCCACATAAGTTTTTCATGTCTGTATACTTGACCTTGGTATAGTAACCGTATGGATTTGCTATTTTCAAGGGGGAAGATTTATTTTAACCCGTACCCATAAATGCCTTGTCATATTGACTACTATTATAAGAAGTTGTAAATACAGTGAAACTTCCCCAATTCGAACTTAACTCGAAATTTTCACTAATCCGAATAATTTTTGCAACCAATCAAGTTCTAACAATATCGCAGAGTAACTTTATTTCCGCAAGTCGAATTTCTATCTCTCGAATATTTCTAATACTCGAATGTGTAACCAAGCCTAACTCTTTCGGGGAAATACTTCTTGTATTTTGGGGGATTTACATTTTTACGTGCAACAACGATCAAACATTTGTGTTGGGAACGCAATGGCTTTGCATATTTAGTGAGGTTCAGCACGTATATAAGTACACATTGGTGCAAAAGTGCATATGTCGAAGCGAAACTTATAGTATTTAAAAGTTAAGGAAAAATTGAAAATAATTACTGAAATGGAAAAAGGTGCAAAGAAAAAGAAAAATATTGCAGAATAATTTGGGATTTGCGCCAACACTTCATTTTAAAATATAAAAATAAACTTTTAGAAAGATGAAGTAGATGTGAATGACTTGAGCAGCAAACGAAAAAAGTGTGTTTGTGTCAATAGCGACATCGATGATGCAATATTTAAGTTGGCTACTACCGCACGTATGAAACCTCCCCCTCTCCGAACCATAATTAGAAAAAAAAGCAGAAGAATTTGTTTCTGTTCTAGAGCTTGAAGAATTTTTAGCTAGCGTGGAATGGTTAGATAAGTTCAAGAAAAGGTAGAATATCGCCCAAATGTCGATTTGCGAGTGCTTCTGCAGATTTGCAATCTAGTGCAAAAGTCCTGCTCGGCCGATTTAGTCGGGCAATACGATGACAATGACGTTTTTAACCCAGATGAGACGGACGTTCCTTTTTTAATGTTTGTCCAACAAAACCCCAACGCTTAAATGTTCAAAAATATTTTGGTGGAAGAAACGGTCAAAAGAGAATTACGGTTATGGTTGGAAGCAAGACGACTGGAATTGAAAAGTTGAAATTGCTTGTTATAGGTAAATAAAAAAAACCCTTTTGTTTTAAGGGTATAAAATCACTTAACGTACATTACGAGTACAACAGAAAAACGTGAATGATAGGCGAAATTTATGAGAAATGGCTTCTAAAGGTAGATACAAAGTTTGCTACTCGGAAAAGGAAAATTCTGACACATCCGATACTTCACAGTGCTGCTTGTCTTCATTTATTTCTATTTCGATTTCAGAGTCATGATCACTTTCGACAAAGTCTTCGTCCGAATCTGCATTACTTTCATAAGAATTAATTTCTTCTGCCCATTTCAACAACGATTCTCCAAAATCGGGGAGAACGATTTGGAGGAATCGTACCGTGCCCTCTTAGAAGAACCAGGTACACAATATTTCTCACTCATTACTAGAAGAGGAAAATAGTATTCTGACATTCGACCAAAATTAATAACGCCAATGCAGATCTGAGATCGTTTTTTCCACTCTCTAGTAATGTGAAATGATGGCTTTGAAAAGAAAGAGGATTGCCGTGGCAATGGTGTTACGGCCAATTGTTACAGCGTCCTGTATTTTCTTTCTTTTGGCCTTTCGCTTCAACTTTTGCAGTAGATGGCGCCACGCTTTCGTAGGTTTCGGATACAACTCGGCATTGTGGATGGACGTGTTGACATTCTGCTTTGGACAGGTCGTTTTCCGTGACTAGGTTATTCCGTTTTCGTTTTTAAGTCTCGTTTGTCGAGGATGTACACGAAAATTTTACCCTGGGAAGTGTAATAGTACGGTTGCGTGTTGACGTTGAGCATTTGCTTTTCCTTGATTTGGAGGTGAGTCTTCCTTCTTGGTAATTACAATGTCGTTATTTTTCTCTTTCACGTTTTTGTAGGGAACTAGTATAGGAGGAGAGTAGAGAGGAGAAACTAAACGCTTTAAAAAGTATGGACGAACGTGAAACATTGATAAAATTGGCGCAAGACTGTGGTGTTGGGCGTGTCACTCTTGGCAACTGGAAGAGGAAGAAAGTGCAAATTGGGAAATGATGTTTTGAAAGAGTAACTGATAAAGGTTTTGCAAGGAAGGAAATGTATGAACAAGTGTGAACACAAAAGGCTAGCGAAGTATTGCATTTTTGGTTTGTGCAAAAGGAAGTGATGATGTGCCAAATTTAAGAAAGGAGGCCCTAATTTCATAGCGAGGTCTGGATAGTTCTATCGGTGGTGTCGGTAGCTTAATATTTGAGGTAGGAAGCTATAAGCTGATTGAAACAGTTTTGAATTATTTAAGCAAATGTTTGGGTTGATACAGAAGGACTGACTGGTGATTAGATCTTTAATTTCGACGTACTTGGCTTCAATTATAAGCTTCCTTCAACCGAAACCCCCGCAGCTAAGACTGAAACAGCAGCCCCCGATTATAAACGAAATAAGGAAGGTGACACCATTCTTGCTTGTGGTAATGTTACTGTCAATCTAAAGATGAGATTTCTATTGATTTGGAAATCAAAGAATCCTAGAGCCTTCAAAGAGGTTTCTAGAAATGCGTTGCAAGTAAAATATTCAAAAAAGGGTGTGCATGAACGAGCTCAGATATTTCTAAGAACTGATTCCTTTGGTGAATTCGTACCAAAACTGGAGAAATCACTAGGAGAAAAGCCGATTTGTTATTGGATCAAGCCTCCACTCCCCCAAATGATGATAAACCCAGAGATGGGTAGATCAAGACGATGCTTTTATCTCCTCACATCTATTTACTATCAGCTGATGGACTGAGGTGCACTGGAAACTACAAAAGAAACTACCGCAGGCAGCTTTTGACTCCTCTGATCGACCCAGGAGAAAATATGATCGAGCAATTGAGCCAGATACATTTTAAAAACGTAACTAATTTTGTTGCACAATCCTCTGCTGGTGCAAGAGAAATTAGAAACGAGTTTAACAGATTTTGTAATTTTTCCAGTAATGATGTCAGTTAACTGGTCAGTTTCCTTCTCATTATTTTGTAATTAATTGCCGATACAATATTTAAATTGAGATAGCTGAAAACTCTGTCTAATTACCTATATAAAATAGTATAACAGATGATGAATTAGAAAGTTCGTCCTTGAGGTAGTTGTGATCTAGTGAATTCTAGTGAAAAATGGGCAGGCTCATAACACGCTGTCGATCGCTGCTCAAGTTGAATTTGCATTTAGGATGAAACAAAGCCTTATGTCTGGTAATTAGAAAAAATTCGCGACCATCTTTTTTGTTAATACGGCGTTCGTTTACTAGTAACTTTTGTTGGAGCCAAAACATTCTCAATTTTCTTCGAACTCATAGCACGAGAGCACATATCTGAACGTGCCTTAAATGAAAAGGAAAATGGGGAGTCGAAAAGCTACCATTATTAATGTTTGAGAAAAGAGTGAATGACGTGTTATCATTTACACTATTTAATGATAACACGACATCTACTCTTTTATCAAACCTTATTCATTTTACTTCACAAAAGGACAATCCGCCATTTAAGACGCGTTCACTCTAGATTTTGAAATATCAATACAATTTCTAGCAAAAAGGAGATGATTTTTGAGTAAATCCTTCGATTTCATATTTTTCAACTGAAGCAGAAAATAGTGCAGCTCGCTTATACCTTAAAGAACGCCGAAACAAGACTGTCTTACAGGAAAGGTTAATGATCCTTTGCCAAGCACCTCTTTTGCAGTTAGCCCTAGTGAAATCTTCTCTTTGTCCAACAATAAGTTTCGCAATTTCTAAAACAAAGGCTAATCTAAAGAGCGGCGAAGCTGTTATTGTAACATCGAGTCCCTTCAAAGCAGAAATTGTGGATGAAATAGCTAAAAAGCAACAAGAAGAAGAAAGAAAAAGGCAGAGGAAGAAAACGAAAAGTCTCCAGGTGGAAAACAATACATCGAGGAGAATGAAAAAAAGAAACCAAAACTCGATGAAAATTGTTTGAACAAAATTTTGAATCATGTGAAGATAGTGACACCAAATGTTTTAACTGAAACGAGAGTTATTCAGAATCAGTAAACGAAAGATGGATAAAATGTTTCAGCTGTCACAAATGGGCTCGTGAAGTGTGTACTGGATGCGAAGAAGAAGATGACGATTTTGTTTGTAAACATAGCAATTATATTTCTAAAAATAATAATAACAGTTTGATTCGCCAAAAAAATATTGTTTCATCTTCATCTATAGTTAGTTGTGAGATTAATATTGATTGATAATAATTAACAACACATATATAGTTCGATTTTGTATGTAAACGTGTTTATCGTTTAAAGATTTCTTCTGGTCCCTTTACTTTACAGGTGGTGGAGGCAAAGTGGCCTCTCTACAAACGTTGAAGAAAATCGAAATTGCAAAAAATACCTTTCAAGGTATTGTTGCTATATCCAAACTACATGCTAAATACTTTGAAAATCGTATGTCCCTTTAAATAAGTAAACTAAAAACATTTTGTCTTCGAGGGGGCACTTTACCCCAGTCCCCCTACATCGCCTTCCTGTATTCATTGAAGTTTATGAAAATTACGAATTGTGACTTATTCTTTCGGAAAAATAAAACAATCGATTAACTTCCTCCTTCGCTGGTGATCATGATCATTTGTTCTTCAGATACAAATTGTAAATAAATATTTCCTTTTCTTACCCAGGAAGCAATGTTTATATTCACATGCTTTCGAACAACCAGAAGTACAACATTTTCGTTTTGTCAAAGTTAAATTATGTGGCAGTTTTATAAAGGACGATGACCCTTTCATCGATCTTAACGCTGCCGTCTGAATAATTATCCCCTACTATTGCATGACGATCGCGAAAACTGGGCTAATGCAATTGATTCATCTCATTCGCAATTAAAATGAAACGAATCGCATATTCATTAGGACCGAACCCATTGTATCATTCCACATACACTCGCACATAGATATGAATATATTGAACATGTCTACTTAGCACAAGAAAAATATTCGTTTATTACAGTGCGCTATTTGTTATTCTTCGTACACAACCGTAGCAACTTAATATAAGACATGAAGCATGAGTACGAGCACGAGAAGATGACATCGTGCCCTTAAAAGTATTTTCCCGTGAATTCTTCGTAATTCTTCTTTTCTCATCATCTTTTACTCTTTTACATTGTCGAGTGTCGAGAGATATTCGAAGACTTAAACTTTTAAAATATATAAGCCACCTTAACCGCTGTGACTTTGACGCATAAGCTATATTACGACGACAACAACGAAATATCAGCATAGTCATTTTTTCCAGGTTATTCATCGAAGTGAATGTAGAAATACTTCTCGGCCCACGTCTCTCCCACGATCCTCCGCGACCGATATACCTACCTCATATTGATCTTAAGATTTGTTGGAAAGAACCCGCCTACACGACGGTAATTTAAAATTTACCGCTCGATCGATATTTTTCCATCAGGTCATTCTAACATCAGTAAATATTAACGGCGATGATATTACGAGACATGTCCAAGTTGCGGTTACGCAAGCCCGATTCGATTTTAATTACGACTCACAGGTGTATCGGTCAGGTGGTGGTCGAGTACGGCCTTGCTCTTTTATTGCTCTTCAGATTTAATTATCGTAGGTATAGGTAAGTACACGCGATGCATATGGTGTTGGCCTTGTTCGTGTGATTGGAAAAAGGAATTGAAATATGTATGAATGTACAACCTACGATGAGACCGCGGATTATCGTTGGTGTTATATAAGGCAAGTAAGCAGATGTTCTGTTTAGTAGCCTCGGTCTTACAATTTTATCATTATAAGGAAAATTAAATTAAAAGGAAATTGTGATTCCAGAAGCATTCTTGATAGTCTGACCTGAATTCCTCCAAAGCGAGTCAGGGCGAAAACCGCAATGGAAACCGTATATGGTGGATGCCTTCTCAACTGATTTGTGACTAAATCTCTAGGTTGTGGATGACACTTATACAGCGTGGAGCGGGGTGACCACAGGTTTTTTAATCGTTGTAATGCTTGGTTGATAGAAAAGAGAAGATTGTGTAATAGGTGTAATTCAGTTCCTCGAGTAAAAGTGTTTACCTTTTAATTGGGATCATGGAGTAGTGGACGTTACAGCACCGAATTGTTCCGTATTGTTTTCTGAAGGGTGGCGTTTCAGTTATCGAGATTCATCAAATACACTTGCAAATTCGCAGTCGTAACACAATATTACGTTAACTAAGTAATCTTCCGTCAGGAGTTTCATCAATGAAAAAAAAATAGGGCTTACACAAGAAAATGTTGAGTACGGTAATCCTCCACTGCGATAATGGAAATATGTCTGGTAATTAGAAAAAAATCGCGACCATCTTTTTGTTACTACGGCGTTCGTTTACTAGTAACTTTTGTTGGAGCCAAAACATTCCCAATTTTTTCGAACTCATAGCACGAGAGCACATATCTGAACGTGCCTTAAATGAAAAGGAGAATGGGGAGTCGAAAAGCTACCATTATTAATGTTTGAGAAAAGAGTGAATGGCGTGTTATCATTTACACTATTTAATGATAACACGTCATCTACTCTTTTATCAAATCTTATTCATTGTACTTCACAAAACGGATAATCCGCCATTTAAGACGCGTTCACTCTAGATTTTGAAATATCAATACAATTTCTAGCAAAAAGGAGATGATTTTTGAGTAAATCCTTCGGTTTCATTTTACAATCGAAGGTAATCATGTTCAGTCAAGAATAGTTGTTGAGAAAAAGAAAATCTCGATTTTAGTTTTGTGAAAAAGTCAGTCATGAATTTCGCATATGTTCGGCCAAAATAAGCGGATCATATAAAAACTACAGTCGGTCTCAACCTTAAGATACCGTACAGGTGTCATGGGAACTAATTGTAAGGTTGCCAAATCATCTGATCATGTTTCCAGTTCGAAATGGCAGTTATAATACATAGATTATAGTGATAGTAACAAACAAAAAACCCTTATTCAACACTATACAGCATCTAAAGCTTGGGACGAACTATTTTTGAACCACCGTTCACCTAAGACAAGTTTATTTAAGATTTGCGAACAGTTACAAAACATCAATTCTAGTTGAACGTCCTTTAAACACGCATTGTCCAAGAAAAACATTGATTTTTATTTTTCCCCGGTAATCATGTTCAGTCAAAAATTGCAGATAATATGAATAGCAATATCGGTTGAGAGTGTTGAAACCACAAAGTCAGTCAAGAAACGCAATGAGCTGTTGAAAAGAAATCTCTATTTTGTGAAAACGTTAATCGTAAATCGAGCAAGTGGTCGGCCAAGATTAGCAGATCGTATAAAACTGATTGAACACCTATCCACTTAAAGCACGTTCAGTCGGGAATTGCGAATAATCTGGGAAAGTATCAAACCTAGCTGAATGTGCTTTAAATAAGGATTCTTGAGGAAAAACATCGAATTTTATTTTGCACCGAAGATAATAATGTTCAGTAAAGAATGGCGGACAGTATGATCAGCAACACTGGTTGAACGCATTTTAACCAGATGACCTGTTGAAAAGAAAGAAATCTCGATTTTAGTTTTTGTGAAATAGTCACTCAAGAATTTAGCAGGTGTTCGGCCAAGATTAGCTTAAGGCGGGCTCAAAATTTGCGAATAGTTTCCACGTACCGATTCCAGTTGAACGTCTTTTAAGTAAGAATAAACAGACGAAAAACGTAGATTTTTACTTTAATTTTATGTTCCGTCAAGAATAGCGGATAGTATGAATGACAATACTGGTTGAACGTATTTTAACCAGAAAAGCAATGGATTTTTGAAAACAAATTTCGATTTTTGTTTTCTTCGCATAAAAGCTGGTTTAACAAACATCTACTTAAGACACGTTCAGTCACGATTTGCGAATAGCTTGGGAAACATCAATTCTAGTTGAATGTGCTTTAAACAAGGATTATCGAGGACAACATCCATTTTATTTTACACTGAAGGTGATCGTGTTCAGTCAAGAATAGGGGCTAGTATAAAATGCAATACTGGCTGAACGCACGTTAAATAGTCAACTACATACATAAGGGAATCTGGATTTATGTTCTGCACAAAAGGTAATCATATAAGCATGCTTCATCAACTTTAAAGATGTTAAGAGTGAACTATTTTCGAGAGCTAAAACTTTAATAAAATAAAGTGTAGAGGACTCTGTATAAACGACCTAATAATAAATTAGGTTTGTTAATGAGCAGCTAACAAGTAACCGTGCAAAAGCTTACAAAGTATTGACATAATCAAAATTTCCTCACGGATTATTGACATATGCAAATTGTGCTAGCTTTTGCACGGTTACTTGTTAGGTGCCCATTAACGAACCTAATTTTATTAGGTCGTTTATACAGAGTCCTCTACATTTTATTTTATTTTTAAAGATGTTGTACATCAAATGAGATGACCTATTGGCAAAGCAAATTATGTGGTGTAGATCTGCAGCATTTCACATAGTCTTCTTCTTGAGGTGGGGTCAAATTGTGGTGAACCCAAAGGGTGGGAAGTTTAAGTACTATTGCGGCAACAAAAATTCGGACAAGTTTTATAGACAATTTTTACTGTTTTTTAGCAGCATAAACCAACCGTTTGTCATGTTCATGTCAATTTTGATGTAGTCATTTCTTTTAAATGTCGTGAATAGTGCCTTTGTAGACTCCAAATCTATTACTTAGTTTTCGTATGGACCAATTTTTCACAAGTAATGCAATTACTTTCATTTTCTACCAGCACTTAAACGCAGTATAATGATATATGTCAATAATGATTTAAAAATGAAATAACAGTTGATAAGGCAAAAGCCAGATTTAAACTACATTATCTTAAGTGTTCGATTTTTGTTGCCGCAATAGTACCTTCAAATGCTTGTGTAAAATGGCGTTAATTGCACCAATCTTCAGGGTTGCTCTAATACGCTTTACAGTAATAAGTCGGCCTTCCTCAATCACGTGCCGAATAGGACCACTATTATTTTGGGCAATGGTGGCTTTTGGGCTTAAGGAACGACAACCATATTGAAATTCATTGTACCACCATTTAATGGTAGTTAAGTAGCACCGTATGGTATGCAGAGGATCACTTTAAACTTATGAATTAAAAACAAAATTTAAATATGTATATCAACTGTCATACTCATTAAAAATGGAACACACGACCATAATTAAAAGAAAATTTGTTGAAAAACTGGGTCCCTTTGGAGACGCTCAGTGGAGAGAGAGCATTCCTCGTATTTTAGAATGCACTTATTATTTTTTGCCGTGAAGTGCACGCTGAAGTTGAAAATTCTACAGAATGTTTACTGGTGGACGTACAAAAATTTAATTTCATCTTATTACGGGTACGACCATTAATAGCTTACAGTTTCATAGAACGTCTTGAACTTCCTTGATCATTAAAATGAATCATAACTACGAGCGCGCTCACATATAAAGGCGAAATATGTACGATTCCTAAGATGAAAACGGTGTCTCCATATACAGGAGGATGCAATTCACAAAGCGCCATACCGCGAAAAGTTGTCGGTCGTTGTCTATCGAACGCGATGCGGCAAATTAGAGCGGTTTTTTATCGAAATCACAGTCGCGTCTCTACTGTTCCTACGGTTCCCACTCAGCCGTCAAGCCTTTCCGTAAAAGGATAAAGGTTCAGACAAGAGATAAAGCGTCCATTAAACGAGAAACATATTCCCTTATGGGGAAGGATTACGTATATACATAACATATAAGACACGTCGCCGGCTGGCGCATCCTTTCTCAGATTTAAAACGTTACCTTTAGCGAGAAGATGACTTCGAAATCACGTATGTATACGAAAAAGTTGTCCCTTCTTCTTCTTCCTCGTTTGTCCCGACGATTTAGAAAAATCTTAGATCGTGAGAAGGACGGTATCGTGATCGTCATACTAATCGGAACGTCAGAGCGTAAATTTCGTTTCTTTTTCTGTACTTAACGACACGGACTTAAATTACGGAAAAATACGAGGTGCCCCGGCGAAAATTTAATCTTGTAAATCTCCGTCTGATGACCGTTAAAACGAATCGTTTTAAATTAATTTTATTAATTCGAAACGCGCAAATTATTTCTAAAATTCCCACTTCCTCTAATCCCACCGTTTATCATCTACGTTTTTAATTTAATCAAAGAGATTAGATTAAACCGCAACCACTTTAAATTAAACCCGCTTTATTATTGTACGTACACTTAAAAAGCCCAGTCTGATCTTTTTCATGCAATTAATCAACGAAACCATCGTCGTCGCAATCCCCAAACGCATTATCCGAGGGTAACGCCGTCTTCCTCTTTATATACTTGTATCGTCTATGTATTCACCTATGTATGTGCTTATGTGTATTACGGAGTGCATCGGAGCAACTTATCCCGCGAGATAAGTTTAATGGCACCCATCCAGAGTTCGAGTTTTTCCTCGGATTCAATCTTCTCGGGGATAATTTAAAATTCGACGTAGCGACTCCGCGCGTTAAATGTTCTATGTATAAGGGCGCTCGCGTATGTGGTTGTAGGGTTCGTGTACAATCGAGCTGGTTGCGTGCTACCGGTAGATATTGCGAGGGATGTATGAATTTTGAAAAGGTGAAAGTTTACTCTTCGAGTAAGAAGATTTACTTTATAATTTGTACGGGGAAAAATGGGAAATTGAAGGAAATGCTTGCAAGGTTTTGAAAATAATAAATAAGACGGGAAACTAGACGTGCTGAACGTCTCCGTGATGAAACATGTCCCTTTGCGTCGTTTAACAAGCTGTAATTAGATCACAACTTCGTCCTCCTACAATTTGGAGATGAAGTGCGAGTGTTTGGATGGTTCAATCGCATCGCGACCAGTTTTTACCAAGAGCATCGCACGTTACGTGGATCTTATTATAGTAATCAACTCAAATGAACAACCTGAAACGGTCGTAATCAACCTCAGCGACTTTCCTGGAGAACATGCAACAAAAAGCGCACCGAAAAGTATCGGGAACGCGATACGGATGAAAAATCGGTTGAGGAGACAATGACAATGGACTTACAAGGTGCAATACAACTGGATGACGGAGGAAATCAAGCAGACCTTGACGAAGTATAGAACCGGGAATTAGAACAGCCCTTAGAATCCTTCAGCGTGCTCCGGAAGGCATTGCCGACTCTGAAGAACCAAGGAATCCACAACCCGTAGCTCATTCTAAAACGGCATAGAAATGGAAGCTCTGATAAATTTTCTGGAGACGCGGTGCAGCCCCAATTAGAGGATGTATACGTCTTGCACAAATAATGAATCCGTGCTAAAGTGAGACGAATTCTTGTTGAGGAAGTGACCCAAGTATTGAAGTGCCTTCATTTCAAGACGGTACGTGGGCCCGAAGACCACGAAAGGACTGCTGAAGGAATTCGCCTCTGCAGTGTGCCCGCAAGTCGAAAAGCCTCCTTTTGGTCATGGGGAAAGTTGTTGAGAGAATCTAGCGCAATAGAACGATCTAGGGGGTTAAGCTAAAGAACATCATTTCCAATGTCGACTTAGCCTTTGAGACTCGACACATCACTGCAGGTCCTACGCTATGTCCAACGTGCTAGGAGAGGGTTCAATCTCTATGAATTTGCCAGGACTATACTCCTGGGTTACTCGAAGACACTCAAAAAGCATGGCAGCAAGGAACCATCTACGAGATGCCTTCAGTCTCTATCTCTATAAGATACCTGGGTTTGATCCGACTGTTTATGCCTCAACCAATCCGAAAACAAGTAGGAAATTAGGATTCTAGATGGTGCTCGATTACTAAAAATTGAAAGAAGACCATCTACATGCTGTTGATGTTGCGACAAGCTACTTCCAAAAAGCCGCAAACAACTCCATTTTTGAAATGAATGGATTTATTCTCCATAAGACGAAGTTTGCATCTCATCCGGTCCTAACGAAATCAAAAAGCCGAAGAACATACAAAAGTTCACGTCTGTATCTAGAAGTTTTTTGAGACATTTAGTCCTCTCATAAAAAGAAAGAATTTGGCTTTTAAACACTATTCAAACTGCAGTTATACTAGTATTTGAAGCTTATGCTTTTTACAAACGAAACCCGATGGAAAACCGAGGGGCCGACCAAGAAAGATGTGAGTTGAAGGGATGGAGAGAATTGGCAGAACACAAAGAAAGGAAGTAGGTGAAATGAACAAATTGTCTCTAAACAGGGAAGATTGGAAAAGATGACTCAAGAAAGGCAACGGAAAATAATCTGACACTCTAACCAGGATGTATGAATGTTACCTGAGAAGAAGAAGGAGAAGAATTTTATGTTTCCCTCTGATTATAAAAACAATGCTTTGTGTTGGAAGGATACGGTGAAATTTGTGCTCAGGAAACTAATTACGTTTACGTTTGACTTGGAGGGATGAGTTGAAATTCGTGGACAAGGAATCATTTCGTTTCGAGTCAAATTAGGCGCAGCCCGCTTCAATTTCTCCGATTTGGTGGAGTTCGAGGGACGAAGTCGAATTCGAAAGCACAACTCCCGTCTCGTGCTTGCAGTCTCGCAAAGTTGAACAATTTTTGCTCCTTACAAAGGGACAAAATGTCAATTTTTAGATATAAGTAGATTTCAATTTCTTGTGTCGACGACTAATATACCTACGGACTAAATGTTTTGGGGACTAATTGGCCCTTATTCACTTTAATTAAATCTTTCCCTTCTCGTGGAAAATCAACCTGGTTAAGCCTATTGCCTTCGGGAGAGGGGGTGGACCATTTTGAAATTTTGTGTTGTTTCTTAATTTATTTAATCAATAAGTCCAATATTTTTCCTTAGGTGTTGGACTACTACTTTAATGTTTATTTCAATCTTTTCATGAAGTTCTATCTTATGCCTATGGTTTTCTGCTTCCAGCCCCACTTCTTCCTCCCATCTTAATCTTCGTCGTTCTACTTTGTTCTTTCCTAGTATCCTTGGGTTGGTTCTAAACCCTAAATTTTTGAAAGTTCTGGTGTAAAATATCGACATATTTGGACACGTTCTTCCTGAGAAACTCCCCCTCACGATGCCATATAGCTTTCATTAAGTTGCTACTGAGGCTGTTGCACGTCGCACATCATAAAACACCAATCTATTTTGCCCTAACGAGGATTTAAATCGATTAAACTTATATATAAAGCGAATAAAATTACTCTTACCACACCTTTCGGAAATAAATCCAGATACGTATTTCGGCAACTAAGTTGCCATTATCAGTAGGAAAATGGGGGAATTGAGTATCACCAGCGATATTCGGTTAACGCCCAAGATGAACACCATACAACGAGCACTCCACAACTCGAAAGCACTTCAATGTGTGTAATGAAAATCGCATACTGAACGTTGACAGTGACAGTGTCAACAGTGTCTTGGTGCGCTCCATTGTGCAGCGCATTAAAGTTGTACAGCGCTCGTTACATGGTGTTCGTTTTGGGCGTTATCGCTGATGATACTTAATTCCCTCAGTTCTCCACTGAAGATGGCAACTTAGTTGCTGAAATACGTATCTGGAATTTTTTGCCGGAAAGGTAATTTTATTTATTTTCTATATTCTTTTAACGACAGTCTCCTTATTCTTATCTGCGATTAAACCTAATTCCTATGTAAAATTTTACGACGCCGAAATTTATATAACACTCTAGCGATACCCGAACAATGTCCGATTCCCGCAATATATGCGGCAGCTTACAAGTATAAATGTCTTCGTGACTTACCTGAAATATACGACAAAGCGGCCGTCAAGACGACGGAGAGCATGATGAAAACGATGGCCGTGCATTTCCAGCTACATTTGGAGGCGAGCCCTTTCCGAAAATGGAATCTGCTCGCTGGGGGAAACTGCTCGAATTCGGGCGACGGAGATTGTTTCGGACGGGTAAGACTGGCACCGGCGTGCCGTACGGTAGGCCGCATCTG
The DNA here is from genome assembly GCA_038088585.1 of Chrysina gloriosa. Lineage (NCBI taxonomy): Eukaryota > Metazoa > Arthropoda > Insecta > Coleoptera > Scarabaeidae > Chrysina > Chrysina gloriosa. The sequence continues at coordinate 6,298,477 of CM076090.1, read as the reverse complement.
TCCGTGTTCTTCACGTCTTTCGACGGGCTGCTGCACGAGGAATTCGATTTGTAATCCATCGTGGAATTTTTCGGGCGATCTGAAAGAAGAGAAGAACGCGCGTAATTAGTCGGATGCTTTTTTTTTTACGAGGAATTCTGTAGGAAGCTCTCAAGCTAGAAAGAGGTTTAATTAGTTATACCTCGATTTTAGGACTTTTACATGTCATGTACATATGTATAAATGTACGGAAACGTTATCGTATATTCAGTTTATTTATAGTTTACTATACCGAGTGGCCCAAAATTCCGTTGACGGACGATTACGGCCGCTATTATTATTAACTACAGATGGAAATTTTGTTAATACAACTTACAGGTATAGGATGGGAACATCAGTTAGAACTAGTTTCAAATATACTGGGCGATTAGTATGATCGTGAAAGGCAAAAGTCGTGTCTGCTCTAACAAAATTTTTAAAAATGTTATTTCCTTGATTGTTAGGGGATGTGTCAGGTATGCATGAGACTAGAATTTACTCAAACGTCTTAAGATATCTTGTTAAATTCCAGATAATTTCATAGGTAAGACATAAGGTTCCAAAGAAAGCAAGTTAAATTTGGACACCACACGGAGGGTAAAGACCATCAACTCAAAATGAGAGAAACTTAAGAAATTTCCGCTGAATAATCTCAAGATTAGACTTGTGTACTTCATAGTATGGAGACCAAACCAGAACCGCATATTCAAGTTTACATCATATACAGCATAAACTACCATAAACGAATAGTCACGGTTACAGCATTTTTGTCCGCTTATGGGAGGTGTCCGTTTAAGAGAAAACTACATCAAAGAATAAAAGTATGAATGTATTCACATATAAATGCTACATGTGTATGTAATTATGTTTTTCAAAAATTTACTTCATCACTCTTCATTAGGTGAAAAATTGGAAAATTTCCCCTTTAAAATTTTATTGCTGTTTCGATCCACAATATGTACATATGTATACAGGCTGTCTCATTTCGGAGGGCCAAATTGAAATATCTCTCTTATATTCGTTTTAATAAAGAATGTCACATTTTTCACGCACTGCAATATGATTAAAACAAAATTCCGGACCACAGCCTACTTTTCGAAATATTTTCGAAAAATATGAAATTGGGGAAAAATTCGAGGCTTTGTAACTTTTTATTTTTGAAAACACAAAAAAACGTTTTGAATGAAAGTTGATGGCAAAACATTTCTCTTTCGAAATATCAAGGAAAAAGTTTTGTGCTTGCCTATATCTATATATTTTTTAATATGGCTGAATATGTATATTTTTTAATAATTTTTGGGGATGTAGTATACAGGCTGTCTCATTTCGGAGTGCCAAATTGAAATATCTCTCTTATTATAGAATATATCGGAAATTCGTTTTAATAAAAATGTCACATTTTTCACGCACTACAATATGGTTAAACCAAAATTCCGGACCACAGCCTACTTTTCGAAATATTTTCGAAAAATATGAAATTGGGGAAAAATTCGAGGCTTTGTAACTTTTTTATTTTTGAAAATACAGAAAACGTTTTGAATGAAAGTTGATGGCAAAACATTTTTCTTTCGAAATATCAAGGAAAAAGTGGTGTAAAGTTAACATTTTCAGCTGTACACTTTCTCGAACCGCGCAAAAAAATAGATAGAATCAAGTAGGCCATGCCACTCCTAAATAGCCCCTGAATTGCCTTTATAAAAAGTACCATACACAATAAACATATTTTAGTTAAGTCTGTAAATTTTTTGCAATTTTATAAAATAAGTATCAGAATATTTGTACTAGTAATCTAAAGAAATCAAGTAGCCATTGAAACAAAGGTTTAGCAAAAATGTGTCAGACAAAGAATACTCTGGACTCGTTCACTTTAAAGTTATGTAAAAATTGTGACAATGTGACTTGCCAAGCTATTCTTATGTACTCTTTATTTTATTTACAAAATTCTCTTATGCTGTGGAAAATAAATAATACTCGCAAGGTAAAATGAAAGTTTAATTAGTAACAAACATCAAAATTCGGTAAAAAGATAATTATAACAGATGTTCAAAATGTCCTCCGTGGTTCCTTATACACAGTCGGGCTCTAGAGTAAACACCTTTATTTGCATTCTCGATCATCTGTGGTCTAATTGCTTCACAGACTTCCCTGATTCTTTGTTTGAGGTCGTCAACATTTTGCGGAGTATCTGAATAGACTTTATCTTTAATGTAACCCCATATGAAAAAATCCAATGGGGTAATATCCGGAGACCGAGCTGGCCACAAGATTGGTCCATGGGTTCCTATCCACTTTTGGGGATAGTTTTCATTCAAGTAATTTCTACTAATTAAAGCATTATGGGCAGGAGCATCATCTTGTTGAAAATATTTAAAGTTTAACCTATCTTCTAACGGCAATTCTTCGATATATTCAAACAAGTTATTCTGTAGAAAGGTAAGGTATCTTGCTGCAGTTAATTTATAATTATAAAAATAAGGTCCAATTAGTTTGGATTCCAATACACCCAACCAAACATTTACTGAAAACCGTTCCTGAAAAGCTGTTTCTTTATGCCAAGAAGGATTTCTATTGTGCCATTTATAGTGAATGTTTCTATTAAAAAATCCATTATTTGAACAATTGGCTTCATCTGACCACAAAATCTTACTAGACAAAGATGGATCGTTCCTCTTCTTGTTCAAGATCCATCTACAAAATCGTAAGCGCCTTGGTTTGTCATCTTCTCTTAAATGTTGGACTTTTCTTAATCTGTAACACCTGTATCTATGTTTTTTAATATTCTTCTTGCACTGTCTTTACGAACGTTACAAAACCTCTCTATTTCCCTTAAAGAGACATCTTGATCGTTATTGGTTTTATTATTAACGTAATTTAAAACTCTGTCTTGTGCTCTTACACTGTCCACAACTTTTTTGCTCCGTACAGCACTTTTTTAAAAGAACCATAATTTTTAAGATTATGTGCTAATTTTACGAAAGTTCTTTTATTGGGATGCAGTCCATTTGGATATCTACGTTGATATTCCAGCAAAGCTAATCTCGCATTAAAATTACACTGGCTATAAACTACAAACATGTTAAATTTTTCTACATTAGAAAACATTGTTATTAATCAAAGTTACCAGAAAACCCATATAACACAAACACACGAACAAACTAATTTATAATTACTTTACACCAACTCGAACAAAGATAACTTATCTGACATTTAAGCTAGATCTTTGTTTCAATGGCTACTTGATTTCTTTAGATTACTAGTACAAATATTCTGATACTTATTTTATAAAATTGCAAAAAATGTATAGACTTAACTAAAATATGTTTATTGTGTATGGTATTTTTTATAAAGGCAATTCAGGGGCTATTTAGGAGTGGCATGGCCTACTTGATTCTATCTATTTTTTTGCGCGGTTCAAGAGAGCTGAAAACAGCTGAAAATGTTAACTTTACATCACCTTTTCCTTGATATTTCGAAAGAGCAATGTTTTGCCATCAACTTTCATTCAAAACGTTTTTTTTGTATTTTCAAAAATAAAAGAGTTACAAAGCCTCAAAGTTTTCCCCAATTTCATATTTTTCGAAAATATTTCGAACAGTAGGCTGTGGTCCGGAATTTTGTTTTAACCATATTGTAGTGCGTGAAAAATGTGACATTTTTTATTAAAACGAATTTCCGATATATTCTATAATAAGAGAGATATTTCAATTTGGCACTCCGAAATGAGACAGCCTGTATACTACATCCCCAAAAATTATTAAAAAATATACATATTCAGCCATATTAAAAAAATATATAGATATAGGCAAGCACAAAACAGAAACAAAAACACAAATATAAAAGTATAAGGAGGAAATTTAGGAACAGCTTCAAATATCTTAAAATACTTGATTGTCTTAGCTTTGTCCTTTCTTCTTCTAAAAAGTAATTTTGAAAATGGCATTTCCAATTTTTAATGTGTTCAAAAACTAAGTAATCTGTTGAAAATAGTCTGTGATGCACTTCAGGGCTTCGTAGCATTTCATTGGATTATTTTCTTCTGATATGTCCCCTATTTCGTCCTCCATTTTATTCTGCTCCTCATTATCTTTAGACTCTAGAATCTGAATCAATCTACTGAAAATTACTTGCGGTTTTTAATGCACTCCAGGGCTTCATCGGGCTTGATCGTAGTACTCTATTGCATTATTTTCTTCTGATATGTCCCCTATTTCGACCTCAATTTCATTTTTCTTCTCTTCTCCTTTAAATTGCAGAATTTGATTTTGGAAATCAACATTATCGTCAATTGGTGCGTTTTGGTCAATGTTTCTGAATTCATCTAAATATTTGACCATTCGTAATACGTACTCAACTCTTTGTCAGCTTCAATCATGGCGGCAAGTGTAGACAAGGTAAATCGCCTTCGGGGTTCAAATCACGAAGCTCTGTTGTGGGATTCACGTTTTTTTTTATGAAATACAATGATACTAAAAAGTTCAGATGCTGATTTGATGCTATCCATATTAGATAAAATGACCTTCACGATTTGGTAATAAAATTTGAAGTCTTTGAATGATGCCCTGATTCAAAGGCCGACAAACACATGTTGTATTAGAAGGCAACCTAATTATGTTCACATTTTATTTATTCACGGACGGAAAGCAAACTGAAAGAAACACGTGATGTGGCTGATCGTCAGATCTTTAGACCTTTAGGCAAGAAGAGGACTGGCGTTTCCTCACCTTTTTTCTTTTTCTTCTCTTTTAGCTTTCCTAGCGTTGACGTTTAGTTCGTTCTCGATAATACAATCACTAAATCATTTTTCTTTTGCCCCGCCATGCTTGCACAAAATAAAACGGTTAACCTTTCTTTGCCTAGTTTTTTTACAGACCATTTATCGGAGCTCAAGTGTCTTTTATTGGAAAGTGCTCGAAAAGAATAGTACGTTCTCATCGGTATTGTATACATCTTCATGTTGATATCCAAACAACGATGACGAAAGTTTCTCCATAAATATGCCATCGGTGTCTTATGTTTCGGCACCTGCTTCGCGTGATATGCATTTGAAACTAATGTCCTGTGTTTTACGCCATTTCTTGAGCCAAAAGGACGCACTAAAATTCCTGTATCTGCACTTTTCTTCAATATTTATTACCTTGGCTTTCGCGCGCCCTGTGGAAAGCAAAGCAAATGCATTCGAATGCATACAAAGGTTTCAATCACCTCACCCTGGACACTAGAAATACTTCACTAATACGCGCATTTAAATTTAAAACTAAAAAAACTTTTGATGAACGAATTTTGGGTTTGAGTGGTGAAGAGGTATTTTTCTTTTTATTTCTAGTTTACTTTGCCAGGGTTGCTGTCGTGGTTGTTGTCCATTATTACAATTTTACCTATTATATACATAATTAGCGGTGTACAAACGTCTTTATTGACTTAAAACTTATTTATTTTAATATGTTTGTGCTGCTTTTTCAATATTTCTATTGTATACATATGACAAAAGCAAACAAAAAAGATATGGGTCGTTTTGATCTCTGGTCCTTACAAACCATTAAAAAATTGTCCAATTTATGTATTTTCAGTTTGCGAAGAGCTCTTTTTTGTGGTGCACATTCACGCCAAACTGCCGCAGACGACGGATTTCTCCTTTATCTTTGGCAATTGTTGTAGCTTGTGTTCCTCCTATGTTGAAGAAGTTAGAAATATGTATTGAAACTTTGCAGAATGTGTTCGATAATGTGAAAGAAGAAGATGTAATATTTGCATACAAAATAATGGTGGTCATATGGCAGCTGGTATGAACAAAATTCTATTTGAATGGTTTTGTTATTACTTTTGACTCCTAAATAACATTGACGTTTTGCATTCTTTATTTCAATCTAAAAACAGCTATACTCCTCAAAAGGAAGCAAATCGTCGTATCTTATGCTATGTAATTTCAGTACGTGCTCAAATTTAAAAATTAATTACAATTTGTACATTTTCACTTGCGAACTGCTTCCGTAAATGTATGATGTTGAGAAAGTAATTTCCTGTTGGAACGGCACTGATTTTTTCTTCAATTATAACCAATAATTCACCAATAATTCAGTGCTGCCACAACAAAATTTCGTGACAGTTGTTTTTGATCATGGTGTAGAATGTACTTTACGTGTAAAAATATGGCGGTTGAAAGATATTTGACCGCTTAGAGGAAATGATAGGTTGTTAGAGCTGCCGGTTAAGAGAGCTTTCACTGTACATAATTACAACGAATAAATAATAAATTACCAATTAACAAAGTAGTACCGAAACCTTAACTAAACCCGTAACAAAATATCTCGTTTATACGGTCGACCGTATTAGAATAGAGCACGTAATTAGTTCACGAAGATTAGCAATCATTAAACTCGAGAAGAGTTCCCAGATGGCGCCAAACTTTATATCGACGGTCGTCCTGTTTATATTCTCCCGCACCCACATTATCCGTTCCATTTTAATTTCTTTTTACAGCGCCCGTTTATCAGTTTATATGTGCGCAACAAAGTTCTCTCTCTTTTCGGTTGCGACGCTCACACCGACGACGACGACGCGACGTTGCTACTCTACAACGGTGTCGTGGGGAAGAACGGTCGGTTTCCCCCTGATCCCGCACCTCCGAATCTCTTTGAACGACGGAACCGTAAAAAGATTTTATGGAATTCCGGGCGAAACCGGGGACACTGAAAGAATAAATAATTACCTATCAAAATATAAACAGGCCAGTGAGTGAGCGGGCATTAATTCATTTGACAAAACTTTCGAATTTATCGCTGTCAACGGCGGCCGGTGTTCGTAATTAAAAATAAATAAAGCGCGCGCGAAAGTTCCGAAATTTCGAGGGAAAACGAGTGGAGGGGGGAGGGAGGGGGAGGTCGACCCGGCGGCGCTCCGGTCCGTTTTGATATACATAGTTTTGGAAATGTGGGAATTACCGGTGTATTTCTTCAAGAACCTAAACGAATGAACTTTTATCGTTTTTCGTTTTTATACCGTGTAGATTCACTTCGTAGATTAGAAGTTTGTCCCGTGGATACGTTCCTAACGATAAGTCGAAGGTCAAACCAATTTCAGCCGTGTTCTGGTGATTTAGTCAGAAACCAGTTTTAAAAATTACTAATTTCAGCCGTTACTTTGTGGTATTTCACACCTCGTCAAAGTTGATAGCACTGGCACAATATATTCATGAATAATCATAATCATAATCATATAATGCATAAAACTCGCGCCCCATTTAGTTGTCCAAAAGGGTTGCATCGTTGGCGGCATGGAGGTCCATGGCAGAAACTATGATATCCGGAAGTCCATGATAGAAAGTATTTGGGAGCCGTTGGTCTAAACAGCACGACCAGTAATATATAGGGGAACCCGGGATGGAATGGGGTGGCTAACGAAAAAGTTAAAATTATGTCTTTAATATAAGAAAAATATAAAAAATATTACATTATATTCTTTATTTATTATATTTGGCACATTATCATTTCAATTAGTTTCAATAATTTTGTATGAGAAATAAATCAAAACTTACCCACATCCAGTTCCGCCCCGCACTTGGGGCAGAATGGGGTTTGTGTGTGTGAGAGAGAGAGTTTGTGATGAGATAAGTGCTTAAATATTAGTTTTGTTGCGTATAAAACTAGCAAACCAGCAAAGAATTTTCATCGTCGCTATCAAAACCCGCACAAGCCAAATGAGTCAATTTTTTGCACGAGACACATGAAGACCAACCTTCAATCGACTTTGAGTAAGCCTCGTTGCAGTAAAGGCAAGTCGCATCATCTTCTTCTTCCGAGCTTTCGTCTCTTTGCTGATAATCCTATTACTCACATTACAATGTAAATGTATACGGGACAGAACACCATCCCATTGTGCCCCAAAGCACACGCTTCTAAAAATCAAGGAGAGAAGAAAGTAGATGACTACTTTTTCGCGTTATTTCATTCTAGATATATCAATACAAATGAACGTATCTTTTATAGACTAGACTATATAAATTTGGTTACATTATAGAATAGACCATATACTTACATTGATTTTTATATTGACACACTTGTAATTTCATCAAAAAATCCCGACGCAGGGTGGTCAACGACGCCACGAATCTCGGTAACCAAGTTTTGACGCTAACTAAGTGGCCCATGAGGGGTAACACCGATCATAAGAGCTCTCTTGACCTATACTTGAGAGAAGATTGATTCTTATTCTCTTGGGTTTCAAATCCTTTTACATATATCGCTCCATTTCTTCGTATTAACTCTTGAACTTCCAGTTGTAGATACAGGTCCCGTTGAGGTCTTCTATCACTTCTTGTCCTTTTTTTTTACCTCCTGGTTTCCATTCTAACATCGAGTATATTGCCGTCCTCTCTCTTGTCCTCCAAATATGTCCAAGCCATCATGCAGATTGTTGTTTAATTTTTCTAACTATATCTGCACCAATTTCTCGTAATAATTCAAAGTTCATCCGCGTTCTGTACTCGTCATCAGTTATTTTGATTGGCCCTAGAATGGTTTTTATCTATCTTTCGCTCTAAAATCTTTAATTTTTCTTCTCGTTTTTTTTTTTGGTCATTGTCATGGTTTCTGCACAATATGACATAACTGCTCTTATAATAGTCTCATATATCTTTATTTTCATATTTTTTCCCGATATTTTTATCCTTTAACAGTTTCTTTCGCATACCAGTGCTATAACGTCAAGAATTACAAGTCACAGTCGAAGCAAATCCTCTTTCTTGTCGCGGGCACTCTTTTTTGTACATGTACAAAGATCGGAAAAAGATCTTTATACGAGAGATTTTTAGTTTGTACAACATAATAATGGTAACTGAACTAATAAAAAGAAATCTTTGTACAATGTAATGGGTGATTTCATAACCATTTGGGTTTTGAAAATTGAAGAAAATAGAAAATTTGCATAAGTGACTGAAATATCTATTTGGACCGACAAATGAATGCCTGTCATTTACTTTTTAAAGATTATTTCATGTAAATGTTGCCCGCGGCTACGTCGGAGGTGGTTCATCCGTGAGCTCCAATTTGGGCATACTTTTTTCCTGCATTTCGGCCGGTATCTCACCAATGTCAGCTGTAACGTTGTCCTTCAGCGCTGGAATTGTGGATGGCTTGTCCCTGTACACGAGAGACTTCACGTATCCCCACAAAAAATAGTCTAGTGGGGTCAAATCGCATGATCTTGGCGGCCAATGGACTGCTCCAAAACGTGAGATTAATTGCTTCACCAAACTCGCCTCTCAATAGGTTCATGGTATCGCGTGCCGTGTGGCATGTGGCACCGTCTTGTTGAAACTAGATGTCAAGCAAGTCCAATTCTTGAATTTTTGTATTAAAGTCTTATTGCGGGCAAAACAAAATTTGGCTAAACAGGAAGTGACGATCCTCGTGCAATCTTCCATACCTCTGGATCTGTATATGGTGACCTCAGTAAAATTCCCCCAGAATTAAACGAGGAAGGAATCCGAAAAGAGTCATTTAGGATGGAAGGTAAAATTTCAGCGATTGCTGGGCACAATCTGAGAAAGACCCACATGAAACCGGTGATGGGGCTCCAATGCAGTGGCTTTAGAAAAAGAAGACAACAGGAAATTGTAGCTTTGAAACGAGGCAAATTGTCTAGTTTATATACACCTCAGATTTATGTAGATAAGCCAATAGTTATGCACACACAAAATTTATTCTTCTATTCGGCTACGTACTCGTGTTAAATTCAAACAGTCAAAAAAATAATTGTAAGTTCAAGTGACAATCAAAGAAATGAAAGGAAAAACGTGCACGAATACTTGAAAATCGTGCCCATATGTAGATTTTATTTTTTATACCCACATCCACAATTTTAATTAAATCACGCATTAGACCGTTTCGAGAAAAATATGATGGACTAACTACAAGACGATCGTCCACTCGTCCACTCGTCCATTCGTCCACGCATACGCGTTCGAGGCAATTAATCTAGTGCATAAAATGTCAATCGAAACTTAAAACACCGTCATAGTTTTGATAAATGGCCGCGCGTGCCAGATGGTAAATTGCGCAATCGATGGCCGCTTAAACGCTAAACATACGCATTGTTAATCGGACAACGTTTCTTTATGTATGTACTATATACGTTCAAGTGGCATCGCAACGTGCTTTATAGGATCTTTCAACTCTTCGAATTTTTCGGAAGCTCTATCTCGAGTAGGTATCCACTTATGTACGATCGGGGATGGTAAATGGTAGCAACGTTGACAAATTTAGTGGAAGATACGAAATAAAACAAATACTTAATAAATCCTTACGCGCAGCTGTGTACCACTTAGATACTAAGAATTCTCATTTTATCTGTTTGAGAATACAATTATCCTGTTTGTGCCCTCGAATCTAAGACAATGAAAGTTTTAGCACTTTAGCGACGCGATATTGGCAGCTGTCGAATGCATGTTTATTCACGACGGATTTTTCTCCCTAAATCGTAATTACACTTTAAAGTGTAACTTGCTGGAAGCATCCAGAAGATAAATACGATTCTGAGAGGAACTAATTGCGAGATAACGTACTGCGACATTGCGATAAGCGTTCAAATACATTTCATTAAATACAGTTGTGCATACAAACATATGTATGTATGTAGGCATCTCGTTGATAAAACGCGTTGTATCTCCAAAGTCACTTTCGTTCATTGATAATTTTAAAATCTGCTCATAGGTCTCAATTAAAAATGAATGAAAACTGGTACGTGAGACCTGCTGGAAATCTTTCTGCAATTGAGGTATCAGCGCCGCTGCAAATGTTAAAATTGTAAAATTTTGACCTCAGTAATTCATAAAATTGAATAAACAATGTATAAAGAAAAAGTATTTTATTTCGAAATCGATGGTAAATAAATTGAAGTTGAATTTGAAGTAAATTCGAGTCTGAATATAAAGAGCGCCATCTGATGGGGAGAGACGCAAACGTGTAGGTCTGTGCGAGTGCGAAAGAACTAATGAAAGAAAAAAGCGTCTATCTGACGATTTCAAGCGTCTTACTTTTTCTCAGTTAACTCTTCTCGCAAAACCTCTCTAAAAGAGTTGCGCTAGTAATAATAATAATAGTAATAATAATAATAATAATAACAATAATAATAATAATAGCTACACAACAATAATGGAATTACGCTTCTCGTGAAAGCTTTCACGATCGATTTTTCTGGGTATGTCATTCCCATTATTTTCCTTGGCTCACATTTTCTTGGCGGTATCTCTTTATAATTTTCTGTTTGAAGTTCTTTTACTGCCAGTTGTTAATGTCTGCCCAGTTCAGATCAGCTTTAGTTTTAGTCTCCGGTAACCATGTCGTTCTAGGCCTAGCACGTCTTTCCTTTCCTGCATGGTTTTAACTCTTCGTTGCTTTATTCTGAGTCCTATATCCTCTTCTATATCTTCCAAAATTTTAAAGTTCATTCTTTTCCTATATTCATTGCTTTCCAATTTGATTGCTCCCACTACAGTTCTTCATATATTTCTATCCGTAATTCTTAAGTCCTCCCCCTTAGTTTTTTCTCCTTTTGATCGTTTCTGTAGCATACATTAGCGTCCGTCTTACAATTGTTTCATATATTCTAAGTTTAATACTTTTTCCAAGGATCTTACTTTTTAAGAGCTTTTTGTTGGCATGGTATGTTCTCTTTGCATTCATTATTCTCTCTTGAACTGTCGTTTCTCTCTCTCTCGTCGTTAGTCATCATTATTCCTAGGTATCTGAACTTAACGAACCTACTCAAATATGTATTCTCCCTACCTGACATCTCTTTCTTCTAATATCTTGTCCATTTTCAATATTTTTGTATTATTTTGGTTGACCTGCAATCCCATTTTTTCCCTTGCTTCCTCGGCATTTCTATCATGATCCTCCTATTTTCTACTACAAGTGCCATGTCATCTTTAACTTTAACTCTTTGGCAGCTACAAGGTGGATGCGCAATAACCTACTAAGTAAGCACATACTGTATATGTCAAAAATCACGGAGAGGAAATTATGCTCTGACAATGGCGGACTGCAATCGTAAACTATACAGTTTCGTCCTTTTTAGGACAAGTACTCACACTAACGAATTCTGTTAAGATAGTGCTTAAAAGACATAACTTCTTGAAGAAGTGGAAGTTTTGCGTGGATATTTCCGAGCCATAATTTTAGTATCTTCAAAGCGATTTATCTCTTAATCCGAAACATCCGGCCTGGAGACTAAAGTTGTGGAAAATCTGCTGATAGCGGCAAAAATATAAACTTTATGCGTGTCCAGGTGCAGGTACCATCTAAAGAGTAAATAATGGGCATATTCCTGCCAGTTTATCTGTCAGATTAGCCTTGCGCCTTGTGTCGTAGTGAGGGTGCTTTCAGAAACGTGTAGTTTACCAGTTGATTCAAATTAAAGCTTATTTTTATCATAGGTTTAAGAAAAAAAAATTGTGGATTGTTTTTGTCTACAAACGGTAAGAGCTATGCTATATTTTGTATTTATTCCTCCTAATCTTAACCCTTATACCCTTCGGGTTGTCGGGAGTGTTGTAGTTGAGTTTCTAATTCGGAATTCGCTTTCCATACTTCTCTCTTTGCTTCCTTATCATGTATCTGCCTCTTAATCTTCTTCGAGGTTATGTTTCTTCTTTCGGTTCCATCACGCGTTTTTCCATCCACCTCTTCCTAGATCTCCCCTCTGTTTTCGTTTGATTGATGATGATTCTTCTCATTTTCATTACGTGGCCCAACCGCCTCAGCTGATCTTCCTCTATTCTGTCTTTTATGGTCTTTATTTCCAAGTTTTCTCTGATTCCAACATTTTCTATTTGCTTTGTTTTCATTTTATCATCTATCTTTATTGTATTCATAATAGACGTAATTATCCTATCAGTCTATAAATTTGTAGTGAGATACACCAGGTGCTACCCGTGCTTCGCCGTTCTAAGAGAGTAAATATAGTTGGTGCTGATTTGGTAACAAAATGCAAGCCATGATACTCTTCAACAATGTAAATTCATGTTTACCAGATCCAGAAACTGATGGTGGTGTCGTAGATGACTGCGATGAAGATCTTGACTGTGCAATTTAGCAAACTGACGGTTCCAACGACGAAAAATCAAATTTAAACTACGAACTTTTGGCGTTACATGACATGCAAGAAGAACCGACAGTTTACAAGCAGAAATGAAGCACATAGACGCATTCAAAGGAAAAAGGTTTTTAGTTGCAGGGAACTGAACTCTCAAGAAATATAAGAAGCTGAAGACATAATATTATCAGAAGCTTACTGAGTCTCGTAACATTAAGCAGGAGCCTGGGCAAACGGTCATTTAAGTCAGATATTTGTGACTTGTTGACTGATAACGAGATGCTCGAAGGAATTGTAACGTGCACTAACCACGCAGGAAAGTTATCTGATTCGGCCTATATTTCAAACTATAAAAGTCACAGGTAAATGTTTTGCTCGCACTATCTTCAATTATAAAAGTCTTCTCGTGAAGATATGTTTTGACTGTTTTCTAACGATTCTTTATATCGATCAATATTTAGAAAGACGATGTCTTTGAAAAGATTTGAAAAAATCGAGACACTGGAACAGTCCCTTTTGGCTTTTCTAATAATACAACCTCCATCTCATACGTACCAATAAAATATTGCTCCGAACCTGGAAAACCGGAAATAATTGCATAAGTACTGCAATGCTAGAAAATCGGGTGTTGATGTCTCGGACATGGAACGTGCCAATTATACTGTAAACGGCTGAACAAGGCGTTGGTTCTTGGCCGTATTTTATACGATTGTAATCATAAGTTCGTTCAACAACTACGTCTTTTATCTTCGTTATAAGCACAATGAATTTCAATCTCGTTTCAAATTTCTGGAAGACCTGGCCTTTGAGTTACAGCAACCTCATCTACGACAAATACTGGTTAAAAATATTCTTCGAGACCTGAGAAAGGAAATCGAATACTTTTTAGGCATAAATGTTGCTTTTTCTAAGGAGAACATCGACAAGAATGTACCAGATGAAACGTTTCCTAAACGAAAATTGTGTAGGAATTGTCCGTCGCGTCGTCACGAACGAGAGCGACAAATGATGGATGTGTCCGTTGCCGAAAGGGCGTATGTCTGGAGTGCAGTGGGAAAGTTTGCCTTACCCATCTTCAAAAGTAATAAAATTATGTTTTTATTCGCCAAAAACATTTGAAATCTATACGTATTTCTTTGCTTAATTAATGTTTGAAGTTGTTGAATACTTGGTAGAGACAACGTCAATATTTAGACCTTCTTCTATTGGGGCAATAAAGGTTTTCAAAATTTATTTCATGCTTTTAAAGTGTTTATTACGTTTGATTACATTTTTCTTTGTCCTGGGGGAAAAGGGACCATCGTATCGTCCTTATAACCTCATGTGCTGGGTTAAAGCGTTAACACTAAAATAATACATCGAAAGACTTGCTTTGGTTCCTTTCGAGGAAGCACTGTTTGAAGTATTGTTTTTCTGAATATCAGTGTGGATGTTCTTTTTTATTGTCAGTTATGAATTTCGTAAACATCGTCCATTCATTGTTGCCACCAATGTCGATGTTGGACGAAGGATGATTGAATAAAATGGACACGCGACATATCGTGAGGTGGAGGTCACCTTGACCGTGCAGACGGAAGCAATACACACTATTACTACTATTCGGCATCGTGGTTGAAACGTACACACAATTTGACTGAGGCTCAAAACAGGACACTTATGGATCGAAGCAAAAAGTGCTGAAAAAATTAAGCGAGGTCATTCGAATCGATGATGAAACTTCAATCTACTGGTATGAGCCGGAGATTGAATAACGTTCGATTATTTTGGTATTCGAGGGTGATTGAGGAAACTGCAAAAAAGTGATTGCCAATTCCTACTTTATTTCTGCGTATGTTTCTAGTAAATGCATAAATTTGGCGACGCAATCTTCAATTTTAAAATATGTACTTTATGCCGTTCCAATGTCACGCGATAAAACTGATTGTGGTCTATCTGTTTAAACAAATTAAATCATTCTAATACCCGCATTCAAACTGCATGAGTAACGATTTAATCATACATCCATTACGTAATTGATCAAGTCCTAAACGCAAAAAAAAAGTTATACATACATACGCATATTTAGATTAAAAAAATTGTTTAGTTTAAATTTGCATTTAAATTACTCGAACGCAATTTTTATCCCAACATTCCGCCCGCGAATCGCGCGCTCTTCAATTAAAAAGACAAAATCGCTTAGATTGCCATCGACACGAATATTGATCGTAATCTGTCGGATTTATAAAAATCCGATCGATTTCACTCATCTCGAAACTATTGTCCGGGCGATTTCCGAAAACCGGCACGGAATGTTTATTTGCCCCGACCGCGATATGCGCGCATCCCTTTTATCTTCTCCAAACATGTTCGTATATCGTCGATTCCTCACATCACAAACAGTCAAAAATTTTACTATACGTTACGTAGTAGATACATAAACTGGGCACGACCGTGGTGACGATAAACGAAAGTAAAAGAGAATTTCAATGTCGTTTTTGTTCTTCTAACGTCGTCCGTTCGTGTTACGCGATGGTGTCTAACCGGAAACGGATGTTAGTGTTTATGTCTTTTCGAAAAGCTTCTATGCGTAGAGGTTTGTAATTTAGACGCGGAGAGAAAGTAACGCTTTTATGATTTTGCCAGACGGTCGGCGGTCTTGAGGACCTCTACATGTAGTATATACCCACTTACAATTAGATCTAATATCAAGTGTTATCCGGATATTCAAGACGATAATGATTTCATGATACTGTTCGGATTACAATATTCTATTAATATATATATATATATATATATATATATATATATATATATATATATGTATATGATGTCTTTTTGATATGGTTAGGTGGAAGGTGCGATCAGCAGAACCAATCATTTTCTAAAGAGAGAAAGACCAACGTTTCCGTTTCCTATCACTTCCTCGGGAGGCATCATTCTACCGTTAGAAATCGTACAATTTCGTAGAGGCTTTTGAAAACAAATTTAGAAAAAGCAAGCCCTCTATCATACAATGGATATATATTTCCCTTTAAAAAGGGCCGTATGTAGTAATGGACCTTCAATCCTCGCTCTTGCGAATATTCGATCAATTCAGTAAATATGGAGTTTCGAATCATTTCGAATATTATTCGAATTCGTTCAATCTTGAAACTTTTGATGGGTCTTGAAAGCCTGGATAGGTCTTGAAAACGTGGAGAAGTCGTGAAAGCCTTGCTAGGTCTCAAATGGTGTTGAAAGTCTTGAAAAGCCTTCAAAGGCAGCAAATTCATCAGCTTCTTACCAAGAGAAGAAATAGACTGAAAGATAGCACAGTCAACAAAATTTCGTTTCTGCACAAGCCATAATAAACATACTATCCTTCATCATGCTGCGTTAAATTATTCAATAGTCTGTTCCTGATTCACAGAAAATGGCGAACAAATGAACAAAGTGTTACAAAATCCAAGAAGTTAATGAATTTGATGCTTTTTAAGAATTTTCAAGACTTTCAGAACCATTCGAGACCTATCAAGACTTTCAAGATTGTACGAATTCGAATAATATTCGAAGTGATTCGAAGTTTTTAACATATTCAAAGTGATTCGAAGCGTATAGTACGATAACGAAGATCCTAGTTGGCTATGTGTTACGTCCATATGTCATCCGGAGCAGAAGAGAATCTGTCTAAGGTTTCGATAAAGCTCCAAAAGTAAAAAATTCAAAGTTATGCTTCAAATTGGATTGCTCAAAAAAAACGGCTGATAAAGGAGAAAAATAAATACAGAATAACACCAGGACCAAATAACAGAAAGAAAGAAGAAGAAAATGAAATAATACATAGTTTGTGATGTACAAAAGTAGAATTAATTGTATGTCGAAGGATAAAAGGAGAAATAATTTAATTCTCTGCAATGGATAGGAGTCACGAAAGTTATTTAAAATGACACACCGTCAAGCCCGGTGTTACCGGAAATGGAAAATTCTAAAGAATTGTTACACTTTTGTACAAGGAAGTATGCTAAAAAAGGAAAAAAACCGATCACGGCCGTTCTTTTACTTTTAGTTTAGTTCGATATTCCATTGAAGATCGATCGGGGTTTTATGGAGTTTAGTTCAGAATTCACATGAATTATAATGCATAGAACTGAGTTTTGCACTATTCTGGAACTATTTAGGTGCCATCTCCTCTAAAATAAATGTGCTATTACCACGACTCAATTCAAAGAATAATTCAGGTAACTCTCCACAAACCGATGTTAAAAGGGTGCGTTTATTGGACAAGCTCAAATTAGATGTGCAAGGGCTTACTAAGAAAGCTCAAATTGCTTATGACAATAACCACGCAGGGAATTATGCTTTATTCAAATCCCAGACTGCAACCGTGGACGATACACAGTTTCGTCCTTGTTAGGGCTGGTTATATTGTACTTGCTTAGTAGGGCATTGCACACCTAATTTGAGCTGCCCAATAAGCGCACCTTTTGAGGTTTTGTAGAGAGTCATCTAGATCCTTCTTCGAATCAATATTTTCACTCTAAATAGTTTTCGATTTATTGCAGCTTTGAAACAGTGCTTCCCATAAAACTCGAATGTGAAATAAATGAAACACGCTAGATCAAGGTGAATAATAGATAATAAATAATGGCGAAATATACTTCAGAATGGATACTGGCATTATTCTCAAACCATTTTCTGCTTTAATTCTGATCCCCTCTAAAAAGCTAGGTTAACTTTATTTCTTTTGACGTTCAGATGGTCAGAATGGTTCCCTCCAGGGATTCAAACTGTTACACTTTACATTACTTAAAAATGGTATTTATCTTAATTCACGAATTAATCATTTTTCTTTCCTGTCAACACGGTTTTTTCATCAATACTTAATTTTATTCTAATAGAGATAAAACAACAAATATCTGTTCACAGTACACTTTCTTATCCATGTAATAAATCTAGCTAACCCTTTGAAATTCCTATGAAACGTAACTGTACATGAAATTCCTTATGAATTTCAAAATTGTCGCTTTTACCATCCTTTACTGGTCACAAGGCCGTCTTATATTTCTTTTACAGCATGCATCGTCTTCCAGCAGAAACGAGTGGTTCACCGTCCCCATCGTTTGATACAAGGTCCACATAGTTGTAATTTGCCCTCCTAGGGGTTTGTAATTTCGATTTATTCCAAGCAACTTCGACGGCTGGAACGATGCGTACTCGCCTGTTTCCTGTTTCTTAAAGCCTACATTGTTCCTCAACGTGGATACGTGACACAACCGGAGGTTTCTCGCAATCATCCCGTGTCCTAGTTTCTGTTTATATATATATTTTTCTTTCTGTATGCCCTTTTTTGGAAGTTTTCCGTTAGTCTGCTTTCTGATTGGCTACAGTTCATTTTGCTAGTTTGTTGAAATCTTTTTTATTCGGGAAAAAAAAGGAAATTCATATCGAGCTTCAGATTCATACAGATTCACTTGAGTTTTCGACACATACACAGTCAGTATTCGAAATCCGTACACTAAATTAGATATTCGTTCATGTGACTTGTTCAGTCGAACCCTTTGCGATTCGATCAGTCAGTGCTGGAAAGCGAATTCGTTGCGAACACTCTAAAGTATCTCGTTGAATGACCCATGTGTGATACAGTGCGTTACTCGCAGTTATATATATATATATATATATAATTCGAAGGAATTTATGGTTCGAGATCATTTGGCTTTGGATGTGGTCTCGTTGATTACATTAACAATAATTTTGAAAGATCCTTAGCTCATTTGAGGACCGATTTCTCATCTCGCCACAAGAAAGCGCCCAAAGTTAATTAATAATTAAAGAATAATTCTTTCATCTGAAACTGTTGGTTAAGAGCATATATTTCTACTACTACTAGAGTAGTTTCTCGGGCGTTCTTCTGTGTGTCGCTTTTGTTCTTAAAAGAAGTGATTTCTCGACGTTTCCACGACATCTCAATCGTCTTCATCTGGAGCTTGCTGACGACACCCGGACACGCCCGAGAAACTACCGTAATGTTTGAGACTAGTGACTTTAGAGTTTATAGAAATACGCATTTGATTGTAATGTACAGCATTCGTTCAATTCAAAGTGCTTATCTCCAGATTAATTAAAGATCCATTTAAAGAAGCTGGTACGATCGACGAGGTGTCAAATAGTTTCTTGAACTACTACAAATATCTCGACGACGGAAGTCTGCATTCAAAAAACGTCAACGCTTGATTGATTTGAGAAATACAACGAAATTTAGAAAGTGTCTTCATTGGATTATTAATTAATCCTCCAAAAGAGGATTTGTTTGCTATTTCCTCCGTACTAGTATTTATTATTAGTGCGACGAAGCAATATTGAGTAATTATTTCAATCATTTACATTTATAAATTATCTTTGTCATTCTGTGGTAGAGGACGACGCAATAGGAAATTGTAGAAGAGATTAATCGCTAACAATAGCAAAAAGTATATCGCCTCGTTACGTCAATCACGTTACAAAATGTGTATAACGAACGCTCACAAAGATACGTACACAGATACGAATATAATAACAACGCGAATTATTTCCTTCCCCGTTTTAATAGTTTGATTAATAAACGGTTTCTCCGACGCGTTTCACAGATAAACGCAATCGCTTTCATTAATAATTAATAGGAAATTAGAATTTCCGCTGTCAGATAGCGTTGCATACATATATGTATGTGGTGTCACACTTTTCAAATTAATTATCTCTTGCGTTCGCGATAATTGCCATAAAGTCGAGTCGAGAATAATACAGACACACATCTAAAAATGTTATACTCGTACGCTTCTCCTCCTTTCGATAAGAGAGGTCCATGTTATTGTCGATCTACGTATATAGGGGAAAGCTATTTTTAAATTTTGGGATCGACAAAAAGAGAATGCAATGTCCATTTGGAGAGAAGTTGCGCAACCGCGCGTCTCCTGCCGGCTTTTAATTTAATTTTTAATGAATCGGATTCGTGTCCTCCGAAAATGGTAAACAAATATAATGAGCCGAAATTGGTCATGATTTAATAATTGTCCATTACGGGAACGATAATGGGACAATTGCTGCGTTGAATTGTGCCCTCGATTTCGTATACTGCCGATGCCGTATAGCATTGTTACTCTGTACGCGCGCGCTTGTGTGCGCCGTCTAATGCATAAATGAAACGGGGAATGCTCGATAAAAATTTCGTCGTTCGGTTAATTAAATATCTATTAATTCGATTACTAATTGTAATTCGGTTACGAACGAACTGAGCCGGTTCGTTGCGTATAATATTATCGTTACGATATCTATATATAAATAAATTTATTTACGGTTTACGCGATATTTATGGGAATGAATGAGTTAGTGACTAATTGTAAGGCGTTGTTATTAATTACGATGATATATAGTTGAAGTGATAAGGAATGGGATGATTAATGTTAGTATGTGAAATTTAAATCGAAAGCTTTAACGGGGCTTTTCCGATTTAAACCTGAGAACACTAATTACCATTGCAGAAATTATTGGTGTATAGCGAAAGATAAAATTATAAAATTTTGTAAGATTTAATGATATAATAGAAGAATGAGCGATGCAGTTCGGTTCTAAATGCTTATTTATTCAAATGAATAAAAAAGTAGAACATCTACATAAGTCTCCAATGAACGACCAATCATTGAAGTTTGTATGTTGGGCAACGCTCACAGAAAGTTATGCAATGGCTGCACTCAATAATTGTTACTTATTTCATCATCGTCATTATGCTTTGCCCTCTCTACCTTTCGGTTTAAGGATTGGGAGTCACCGAACCGTATACACACCTATGCATATATCGCACTCATATAAAAACAGAACAAAAGCGACTTTAATAGCTGTATAACAAAAAATTCATAAAATTCATAAAATTCAATAAAAGACACTAACACAGCAAAAATCTATAAATAGCACATTTCTTAAATAAAAATTAATTATGTAGTCTTAGGGGCGACATTTCTGAAAGCTTTAAGTATTTTTGGGTCCCCCTTGACAGCGAATAACTGCTTGCAAACGGCGTGATATTGATTCAATTAAATTCGTGACCTGCTCAAATGCTATTTTTTCCATGCAACGCCCAACTCGGGTTTCAGATTCACTTATCTTACATTCCTGAATCCTACGCTCCAAGAGCTACCAAACGTGCTAAACCGGACTTAAATCTGTGCTCTGACAAAGAGTATTGAGGGTGCCCGAGTGCACAATAGCAGAACCATTGTTTGACAATTTCTGTAGTGTGTTTGGGGTCATATCCTTGTTGGGAAATCGAGTGATCCCCAAGACCCCGAACTTTCCACAGATGGCTTCCAATGTTATACTTTCGTACTGACATCGATCCATATTTCCTCGTTCTTTGCCGAAATTAGCGGCTGTTTACGCGGTGTCCTACTAAAAAATTGTTGTCGTCTTTGCACAGTTCTTGAATGGTCACACTTCTTGGAGTTTTGTATTTAATGCTCTTCTATTATCCGTTGCTTCCAACAATTCCAGTTCCTTTCCAGATCATTTATATTCTGTATGGTTTCGCCCTTCCTTCTAACTAGTTCCTGCACTTGCCCAATCCATGTCTATTTGGGCCCCCTCCTGTTCCTTGTCTTCTTCTATTCTTGCCTTAAGAATTCTTTTAGCGAGTCTTGTATTTCCCGTTCTTCGTACGCGTTCATACCAGTTCAATTGCCTCTTATCAGCTGCGTTTATTACCAGTTCTTACTGAAACCTTGAAGTTTTCTGTTCTCATTCCTTACCCTATTCCTTTCTCTTTTACCTGCTACTTTTTTCTTACTTGCTTAATTTTTGGCGCGTTTATCCTACTCTCGTGCTCTTGACTTCCAATTTGACGCCCTTTACACGTTGGTGGTATTCCCTTCCGTCCTCCCTAGTTGATTATCATTCCTACACACTTGTTTAAATTACTTATTTTGTTCTTTCGATTTCTTCAATTCAAATATTCAGTGGTGCTTCCATTTTCTCGTCTGAAGCTGCTACCAGTGCGAAGTCCTCAGCGTACAGTAACCTTTCCATACTTTTCGGGACGATTCAATTCATTTGATTAAGTGTCCATAATTTCAGCAGAAAAGCTCTGAAATAAGCCCACTTTCTCTGTAAATATCCAACAGATGGATGACTCTCCATATAGATCTAACAAAGGTTAGATACAATTTTGCAACTTTTTGGAGATAAGTAGTTTGAGCTTAACCACTACGAAGCCTCAAAGGGGGCTGGATAAAATTACGTTTGAGCAATTTACAATCCGAAGCAACTTGCTAACTTACTTAATCCTAAGACTTTTCACCTGTAGGTGTAAAGCTGGTGGGGTTGGGTTTTGCATTTTTGTCTTCATTGTTTTTATGTTGTGCTAAGTTACATATTCTACTCCATGTTACATTTTTCCTCTCTTTTTGTCTATCCACTCAATCACTATTTTTGTGAGTTTATCGTTTATCGCATTCGAACACACATGACTCATCCACCTGAGCTATCCTCCCGTGATTTTTCGGATATACTTTATTTGCAGATTTTGTTTTAATGTCTCATTTCTTTTTTGCGTTTTTGTTTCCCATTCGTTTATTTCCACTGCATCGATTCTGAATTTTTGTCAGTCTTTTAGAATCCATGATTTGTTGCTGTACATGAGTGTCGATTTGACCACTTCTTCGCAATTTCCGTTTTTAACTTTCTCGGTACTTCCGTTTTCGCTAGAAGCATTGACTCTATTGCATTAAATGTGCTTCTCGTTCTTCCCATTCTTTCATCTATTTCCCTATTTTCTTCTATATTTGCATCTAAGAACTTGAAGTGGTCCACCAGCGGGTGCTGAATCTTCTTTCCATTCACCCTTACTTCATCGGTTTCTTGGATTCTTATATCATCATCATGATTTTTGTACATTGATTTTCATGTTTATCTTCGTTAGATTATCCTTTATGACTTCAAGGATGAATTGTAAGTTTTCCTCCATAGCTGCCATCAATTTCATGCCGTCTGCGAACATGAAGTCACTCAATTGTGTTGTTGTCATTTGCCAATGCGGTTAAGAATACAACTGGGTTTAATAGACCTCTTTGTTTAAGACTTTGTTTAGTTTAATAGACATCTTTGTTTAAGACTTTCTCTAGTTTTGAATTCTTTTGATGCCTTGTTCTTTCATATTTGCTACGCTTATATCCTTTACTACTTTTGATAATTTTATTTACTTCTCTCTCTCTTTCCTAGTGCTTTTCACACGTTTCTCCTTCGGATTCCAATCAAAGGCTTGCGCCGCACCTATGAAGCATATGTGCAATGACTTAAATTTAAAGATGGACAAAATTATTGGGGATTGCAGCCAAGGATGAGTTGTAATAAAAGACTCTCTTTCGGCAACTCTAAGCTTTCGAATTATTTTAATTCTTCATCGGAGAATTTTCCCTAAAGACAATGATGATTTTTATTGTCTTAATAATTCGAAAGCTTGGAGTTACCGTTATTTCAACTCATCCTTGGCTGCAATCCCCAATAATTTTTCCATCTTTGAATTTAAGTCCCAACGTGTACAGCCAGTACTTCTGCTAAAACGTATGTGTAATTATTTGTTCTTGTTTACTATCTTTCCATTTATTTGTCCAATGATGAACATGAGGTACGGTGGATTTTTGTTTCGTTCTAAATCCGAATTGGAATTAGAAGCAAAATGTGCGATATTTGTGGGGAATTGAAACTATCTCATCAAAATCCACAATTCAAGGGAACATGTTTCAAACATGGGGAAATGATACTTTAACCCTAGCAAGCTGAGGTCGATGTGTTTAGTTCTTACGTCTAAATGGATGCCGTAGGTTTGTATTGGTTTTTCTTATTTCTAAAAATGCGTTTAAGAAATCCCGACGAAAGACGAAGTACTAAGATATTTCGTAAACGCCTAATTTCTTCTGGCTATTTCCAAATATATTGTTGGTGTGTATAATTCTTCTAAGAGAGTGCAACTTGATATCGGAACATACGACATCGCTATTACCTAACCTTAATCCCTCCGGATTAATTTCGCAATTCCATTGCCACACATGCATTACGAGATTTTACACACAAAACCCCCGGTCCATATTAGCGTTAAACGCGGATAACACTATTTTACACCGACGCTTCTTGCGTGCTCGCGCCGCGCGCCCACGGCCCGTCCGGCATATGTTTGTGAAACCGAAATTGCCTAACTACAAAAATATTTGTGTTGCATTGATTAATGTTTAAATACATCGGAGGTTTCATTATCGCAATGCGCGATCCGCCGCTTTAATTGGGCGCCTCTAGGAGAGATATTTTTAAACGGGATTTGTATTACGAAGGTACCCGCCATATAGTGCGCAGCACGAAAGTGGACGATACTTTTTCATGACCCAAATTAGAAAGGAATCAAAATTTAGTAGTCGAGAGGACGAGGCGAGGTGACGTGCCGTCACGGTTTTATAGTTATCCATCAACGAAGGAAAAAATCGTTAAAGTATCGCCGTTAAGGAGAGAAGAAAGCGAGAATATAAATCAAGATAACGCGATAGTTGTAATTGGAGTATATAAATTTATACGAGGTGTGTCACCTTTCTAAATTTATGAGATTATATAGTGACATCCAGCTTGTTTATTACATTGGTCGTTACTCTTCCGTTTATGGAAGTTTGATGATTTTAACCTTTGCATCACCTCGCGCTAGATGTTTATGAATTCCTGCATTTTGTGGTGTATGTCTCTAATAATAATAATAATAATAATAATAGTACATGAACAATAACAATCTATGTTGTCGATCATTAAGGTGATAGGGAGATTGTGAGTAGTTTTAAGAAACAAGTACAGAAATACAAAAATATAAAGATGGAGAAATTATTGGGGACTGCAGCCAAGGATGAGTTGAAATAAAAGACTCTAAGCTTTGGAATTATTTTCATTCTTCATCGAAGAGTTTTCCAGAGTTGAGAAAACAGCTTGTCAGTAACTGAACAGAATGATGTCAAGGTCACAGTACACAACACGATAGTGGTGTGTTGATACTGGAGTAATTTTGTTGCAATATGGAATATAATTGTTCGCTCTTCGCGTTGGATAATTGTGCAAATACAGAGCTCTAATTGTTTCCTTCTGCTTCAGAGGAACAGACTTCGCCTTTGCATCTAAGTAAGTAACTAGTCCCAAAGCCTTTTTACCCTTTCGAGTGTAAGGCGATAATTGGATCATTTCCTCATAAAAGGTATTTATGGGAGTGTTTGAAGCTTCGTGTGGAATATGGAGAAATATACAGCTTTTCCGGCATCAAATAAATCCAATTTCCAAATAGTCGTTGAATAACAAAAAATGCCGAATTTTTTTTAGCAAGGTACCTGGGTGTGTTGGTTCAATTTCTAATTGAAAGGAGGATGTTCAAGAAACGAATGCACTCTCTTCGAGAATCTCGTTGCGTCGTAAGCTACATATTCTGCACTTTCTTGAGGTTTCCCGTTAATCTATTGCATCCTAACCATTCCTTTGCCTCGCCCACTGCATCCGCAGCAAAATTTTGCAAGTTCCTTTTTATGACATTTAGATATAATCATGGTATCATCGGCAAACAGGCATGTCTTTTCTTTTGTGATGAAACTCCAGAGGTCGTTCACCTAAATTAGGAATAGTCAAGGACGACGGGTGTGAACACAGTTATTGGCCCCATTAATAAAAATGTTCTCTTGGTTTCAACCGCATATCGCACTAACAGGATGAAATCAACCTTAATAAGTATTTGAACTATGATAAAATTTCAAATCCGATTATTATGAAATTCTTTACCTCGGTACCTTCTGGTGCTCAAAAGAATATTACCGATCGTGGTGCACAGAGGGTGTTTTCGGTTTCTAATCGAGAAGACGACATAGAATAAATTTGCAAAGTTCAAATCCAAATATCTATTGCTGTATTTTGTGAAAATTCCATCTTTCTCCGATGATGTATAGGTATAAGTAATGGAAGTCATTTCTATGCTCAAAAGTATTACCGATCGTGATGCACCTAATGTGTCTGCGGTTTCTGATAGAACAGACGACGTAAAATAAGCTTGTCAGGTCAGGAATTAAATACCTGCTGCAGAAATTTTGTGTGAAAACTCTATCTTTCTTCGCTGATATTACCTATAGGTATTGGAAGTCATTTCGATGCTGAAAAGAATATTTACGATCAAGGTGCACATAGTGTTTTTTCGGTTTCCGATAAAAGAGATGACGTAGAATAAATCTGTACAGTCAGAATTAAAATATTAGCCGTCGCACTTCGTGAAAATTCCTACTTTCTCCGATGATGCACACGTATCGGTTGTGGAAGCCACTTCTATGCTGAAAGAAATGTACTTAATGTTCTCGCGCCCTTTGATAGAAGACATGACGTAGAATAAACTTGTGATATCAAAATTCCAATATTAACCGCCGCACTTCGTGAAAATCTCAATTTTCACCGATGATGCATACGTATAAGAAGTGGAGTCGATTTCGAGGCTCAAGAAAATATTACCGATCTGATAGAAGAGATGACACAGAAAATACCTGTGAGGTCATAATTCAAATATCCGCTGCTGCACTTTGTGAAAATTCCAAATTTCTCCAAAGATGTATACGTATAGGTGGAGAAAGCAATTTCGGTGCTTAAAAAATATTTACCATTGAACTGCAGTTAAGGTGTTTTCCTGATAGAAGACAGGATGCAGAATAAACCTGTGAAGTCAGAATTCAAACATCTGCTGCTCAACTTTGTGAAAATTCGAGCATTCCCCGATGATGAATACGTATAGCTAGCGGAAGCCATTTCGACGCTGAGAAAAATATTTGCAATCGAGGCGCACTTAATGTTTTTTCGGTTTCCGATAGAAAAAAATTGCGCAAAATAAACCTGTGGAACTAGAAAATGAAAAATCTGGTGTTGTGCTTTGTAAAAATTCCGACTTTCTCCGATGATGTATACTAGAGATGGGACATTCGAATCCGCGAATCCTCGAATCCATCGAATCCTGAAAAGATTCGAGATTCGAAAACTCGAATCTTCGCACGATTTTCGTAATTCGAATCTTTCGAATCCAAAAAAAAAATATAATAATAATGATGACTCATGTAATCACGACACATATGAATCACTGAAATCATCAGAGAAAACTCAAGCAAATGCCACAGATATATCTTTAACTGAACAAGGTCATAGTATGTGGAGTTACTATTCTCAGTTGATGACCCCAGCTACCTGCAGTGATGTGGATTACAGTTCATCTCCTGAAGAAGAAATAAATGCCTATTTAGCAGAACCACTGCTCCCACCAACTGCAGACATCTTTAAATACTGGAAGGGCAACACAAAATACCAAAATTTGATGAAACTAGCAAAAAAATTCTTAATTACACCACCATCAACAGTGATTTCAGAAAGACTATTCAGCACATCAGGCATCATAGTGGATAAAAAACGTAGTCGGTTGGATCCAGAGCGAGTTCGAAAGCTGGTTTTCTTAAATAAAAATCTGAATTAAAATTCTCACTTATTTCTTTTAGGTTGAGTGCTTTCTTTTATATACTAAAATATGTGTTTAGATTTTCATGTGCAATATTTGCTGTTTATCTATGTTAGCTCTCCCTTATTCTCATTCACAAAAGTTTCTGAAAAGATATCGGTACTGTTATTGATATATTAATTTCCATATGCTAAGGAAATTAAATATAAATAAAAACTTGTTGCATAATCATCAAGATTTTAACATAATTTATCTTTTAATATTGTGTAATTTGTTTTTTTTTAATTTCATTTGTAATATAAATATGTTCAAAAAAAAAATCTTTTTAATAAATATTTTTAAAAACTGTATCGTTTTTAATTAAAGTAGCTTTAAAATTTTCCTGTAAAATTGTTTTTCCTCTCTGTCCTTTCTTATTATTGTAATTATATGATGGATTCGAGAGATTTGAGATTCGAAGGATTCGAGAGATTCGAGAATCCTTTAGGATTCGGATTCGGATTCGGATTCGAGAAAATTTGGATTCGTCCCATCTCTAATGTATACGAATAAGTAGTGGAAGCCATTTCGATGTTGAGAAAAATATCTGCTATTAAGGTGCACTTAATATCTTTTCGGTTTCCGATAGAAGAAATGATATAAAATAAATGTCCAAAGTCACAGTTCAAATATCTACTCCCCAACTTTGTGAAAAATTCAACTTTCTCCGATGATGCATACGTGTAGGTAGTGGAGGTCATTTCGAGGCTGCAAAAAATATTTGCGATCGAGTTGCACTTAATATTCTTTCGGTTTGTGATAGAAGAGACGGCGTAGAATAAACCTGTCGAGTCAGAAATTAAATATCAGCTGCTGCACTTTGCGAAAATTGCAATTCTCTCCGAGGATGTATACCTAAATATACGTACATAGGTACGATCTTGACGATCAAGTTCCATTCAATGTTCTGTTTGGTTTCTGATAGGATAGGAGACGTAGAATAAGCCTGTAAAGTCAAAATTCAAATATTCGTTGCTCGACTTTGTCAAAATTTCAATTCTATCAACTTATCTGTGCCGATGTTAGAAATGATGGAATTTCGTAATAATCGGACTCAAGCTAACTTCTAACATAATAAACATAATAAAATTACTTGCTAGCGTTGGTTTCAACCTGTTCTAGGTGGTTGAAATTGAAAGCAAAAATTTATCGGAGGATCTAGTAAGGAAGCCTGTGGAACAACGGTCACCAATGGGGTGACTGTTGTTTGTTCTGAAGAGGTACCATTCAAAGCTTCCATGTTTCATTTGTTGAGATAAGACGCTAGCACTGTGTAGGACGGCCGTCTAGTTTCATAGTAGGTAATACATCATCCGCGCAAAGCAGAAAACATTTCGAGAAACACTAGGGGCACTCGATTCCCGAAATTTATGCGAATCCAACCTTAAAACATTAAAATACGCAGTAGATTTCCTTTCCAAGTTTCGGGCAGTAAACAATCGATTCCTTTTAAAAACCCTAAAGGAAATATCATTTGCCTCGCAATTACGGAAGGCAATTCTTATTAATACCTTCATTTATATCTGAAAGAAAACGATTGCGACGTATGCACGAACGCCGAAATCTTCGGTGAGCTATAAACGACGTCTGATAAAATATTCATTTTCCAATATCCAGTTTTATTGCTTGAAAATATATCGGTATATTTTTAGTTTTGTGCGAACCGTCGAATCGGGTCAGGATACTTTTCGTAACTGTGGGAAGTATGCGCGGCTTCATCGGATATTCCGTAATTATTTTCTCATATATTATTCAAGCGGACGTTTCGTTAAGACGATATTAATAAAAGAATGGTGTGCGATCGAAGAAAGAAGGAAATTTATAAATTCTTTCGCCTTTTCATTTATTTACTATACCCGATATTTTTTTATCGATTGATTTAATGTTAGTTTACTTCTGGAGCGAATCTCCCAAAACTTGAGGGGTGCATTCAGGCTCGAAAAGCTCCTATTTCTTCTAGAATCATTTGATTATGAAGATCGAAAAGAATTCCTGGTAAAATATATCGATTGTCACCCGGTAAATCCATATCTTCTTCGAATTTATATTTCATCCCACCAAAAACCAGATTCTCATCCCCACTTGCACGTTGTAACTGCATCGCGCTAAAAAACCAATTATTTCAGGAACTCGTCCACACATTTATTAAACCCGATTCCCATGCCAGCTGCAAAAGTACAGGGAAGGCTACCTACCGGTAAACGAATTAAGCTCGGCGCGTTTGCGTCGAACGAAGCGAACGCACGACCCTTTCGGAAGCCGAAGGCTTTCGCAAAACAAACGGTAAATTGTGTGTATTAGCGCGAAAATCCGAAATATGAAATAGAACGACTCGCCGAAACTAAAAGTCTCTCGCACGGGCGGCGGCGGCAGCTTCCAGCGTACTAAGTACCCCGGAATTAGAATTTCGGATCCCTTATGCAAATGTTTGCCATTGTTTAAATATTGTTAAGTATTAAAAGCTGTTTGTGAAGACTTAATTCTCGCGGAGCACGGTGACGGGACGTAAGAACGAAGGAAGAAGGTGGAGGATCTCGCGTTTGTTTTGTTTTAATTCAATTAAAGCGGATGCTGTTAAGTTGTTTAAGATACGGGCGTTTTCGGATTGCGTTTTTAGATCTAAAGGGGAGAGGTTACTTTCGAGAGGGTAAGTATCGCGCGAAGAATCCATCTACGGAAGGGTATCGAAAATTTAAGATTGATGTGGAAATTCTTTGTTGTTGGAATGTTGAGTATTTGTGGTGTTGCGATGTTACAGACGTCTTTAATGTTTCTCGAAGCGAAAGGGGCGTGCAGTAAGCTGGTGGGATAAAAATTTAAGCGTCTGATGCCGGATCTTGTCCGAAGATTTAATTTCGTGGGAATACGTTTATTTCACAAACTATTTGCGATTGAGGTTGTAGTAAATATTCATGCTACATCCTCAATCAGAAGTGATGGAGAATAAAAATGTGAACTCGTTCGGTATAAGAAGACATGTACTTAAATCTTTGGATTGAAGCAGATATGCAAATATGAGTCACTGCTGTTTAACCAGCAGCAACACTTATAGGTTCCTCATTCAAAGACACCGAGCGAATTCTCTTTTGTTAACAGTCATTGTAATGAATACCATCTCGGGAACTACGACCCAGGGAGATTGGCTGCATGAATCAGTCACAGTAACAACAGACGTACAATCTTGATAGGTTTCCTTTCAGGACCCTGCAGATTAAATAAGTTCCAATACAGACAGGGAGCAACCAGAAGTAAGACCTGTAGGTTTTGCAAGCATGCAGAAGAGATTTCATACCACCTGCTGAAGGATTGTAATAACTTATACCAGCCAAAGATCCTATATTTAGGATATCACAAGATAGAGGTTAACGACATATCGTCTTTGGACCGCCTTAAGATCATGAAGATTACACCTACACCAAAACTCTGAATAGAATCGAAACCCATCAACCAGCCCGACAATACCAATGCCAAGATCACTGGTCAAAAACAATCGTCAATGCTATTAACGACCCCGCAAAATCTGGAGAATGTTTCAAAATTATAGTTATTATAAATACCAATTAAGCAAAAAGTCAATACCGCAGGTTCAACTCCAACATAGGTCAAAATAAAGAAAAATTCGTGGTGCCTTAGCATTGAAAAGTATGCAGTATCTTGTATAGTCCGCGAGGCTACGTCCAAGTCTCCTTGCTTCAATGCTGGGGAGTCTATCCAAAGGAAAGAACAAACTTCTTGGTGACATGTAGCTTTCAATAAAGGTTTGAGTATTCGGAGATTTAAGGACAGATGTGATTTAAGAGTGTTACACGTGGAAGTCAAGTGTTAGCTTCGAGCATACTGGCAAAGCTCAGAGCCTAGATAGAAGGGAAGAAATCTGTCCTCTTCTTTCAGCTTCCAGACAATAGAGTGGTCAGTAATCCTGCCCGAGAAATTATAGCCTTTCAGTTCTGTCTGGAAACTTATAGCGTTTGTTAGAGGCCTCGGAATTCGACACTTACTGAAAGATGTACCCTAAAATTGTTAAGCATGGATGTCAAATGTAAGTCTTGGACGTATGAACAAGGGTAAAAAGCCTTGCCAGAGGGAGAACGAGGTGCCAGACCACGGTAGCAACGCGGACAATGGTCCTATGCGGGAACTGATAGCGTTTACTGGAACCCTAGGAATTCCAGACTGAAGGGGAAGATGGGTTGAAATGCAATCCTTAAGCTTACGATGAAGACTGTGAAGCGCATGTAGATGCAGGAGATGGTTCCAGACAACAGTGGGAATGTGCGCACTGATCCTATCTGGAAACTTCTGGAACTTGCTGAAAGTTTAGGAATTCGAGGCGTACGGGAAGATGTACCTCAATTTTCTTAAGCAAGCAACTAAAATGTAAGTCTTGAGCATACGACCGAGGTGGTGAAACCCGGCGAGAGGAAGGAACAGATTCTAGATAACAGTGGCAACGTGACCAACGATTCTGATCGAAAACTTATAGCCATTGGTAAGAATGCTGGAATTTGGGGCTTAGGAAAGGACGTGTTTTAACATTATTAAAGACTAGGAGTCCAATGCAGGACTCAAGCATATGTCTAACCTTTTGGGGATAAAAGCTAAGGAGATTAGCCAGAAAGAGGAAGAAGATCAAGAAAATTATGAAAACTTGGTGTCGTTCCGCTTTAGGTCTAAAAATTCGGAGTGATTATAGACTAGGGTTAAATTACAAAAGATTTATGTCATGGTCACAGGGTTTACAGCTCAAATACGATAAATTATATCAGTACTTATCCCGGTCTCTATCTTATGTTGATTCTGCCGCACGGAAAAGAAAGAATTCTAGTCAGGATTTGCCTTGCGTTACTTCTTTAAGTTTCCCAGCCCAATTTCTATGTTGAACTTAAAAAGTGACAAAGGTGAGGTTCGTTTCACATCTTACACCTTATCCTATTCTGATATCTAACAGGTTGCTGTTATAAAGTTCCCTAATTAGTACCTTCCACAAGCCTCAACGAGGTGTTGATACATAGGCCCCTTCCAAATCTTTTTCAATTTTCCTCTATGTGAAGTGTTCATCTAATCTCATCCAGCAGATTTCTGCAGCAACGACTGAAGTAACGTCCAAGTTTCCCGACGACCATCAACTACAACCCCAAGAATTAATGCTTTTTAAATGAAGAACTTTTAAAAGAAGTCCTTTATTCCCCATTAGAATTTATTTAGTAAACTAAATCTTTATTCTTCATCCCCAAAATTGCGCGACTGCGGCATTCTCTCCAAGAGAAATAAGGCTATCAATCCGATTCTAGGTAAGAATCGAAGTTACACCTTGTCTTCATCTAATCCTTAGAGGCTCCCAGAACCGCTATGGTTGCAGAAACATTTCTTGAGCAGTACTGTAGTCGCCCAGAAAGCATACTCAGCGTTTCGTCAAACATGCTGCCAACTTCATCAGGGGGTTAAGAAGGAAAAATGGTCAAAACCTACACAGTTAGAAAATAGTTTGGTCCTCTCCCCATTTCGCGATGAATTCGTTTGTTTGAATAATCTTGCATAGGCGTGCTGAACGACTTTCGATATCCTTTCAACTAACCGCCTCAAACTCTTTCGCAGAAAATCCTTCGAGGAAAGCGCTTTACGTTTTATTAGGGGCCATTTCTCATCGGAGAGCGTGCCGTGCTCCATTGTTCGATATTGATTTTCACAACGGCGTACACTTGGGACACGAGGAAGTAAGTAGCAAGTAGTAACTAAGACGACAAACTCACTATTATGAAATGCGCATTAAAAATGAATGGGTAATGGAATCGATTGGATTTCTTAAAACGAATCGAAAAGAGGGTATCGACATTAAAAATAGAACGACAGGGTATAGGAAATATCGGAAATATCGATGCAATTTCGTAATTAACTGATTAATAATCAAAATTAGCAATTATATCATCATTACAAATTTAATTCTACGAAATTATCTATGCGCGATTGAATTATAAATGGGGTGAAGTTCTTAATGAAGGAACGTTAGAGAATAGTCGCGGTAAGGTATGAATAGGGCCTCCGCCTACGCCTACTTCTTATTTTGGTGAAACTTAATTCTGTACTTCATTGACGACGCCAAAGTTGAAACGACGATAAAAATACATTTCTAACAGCTCATTTTTCCAAAGGATCGTTTCCGACTTTTACCACAAAGGAGTCGCGTTTAAATCCGTTATAAATTACTGTTCCGTCACGCACGATAAAGATCGCATCTCGCTCACTTAAAATTTTATTTACTTCGAGTGGAACAGACTCGCCTCTTGCGTAATACGAGAGACCTATGTGTGTATTCGGCGGCTTAATGCAACCCATGATGAAAGATAAAATGAGTCAGATTTAGCGAGGCTTACATTTTCGCTTTGTTTACGTCCAACTAACCTTGCGTCATGTTTTTAAAACATGTGCGCGGTTCAAAGAAGAGGAAATTATACAACATAAACACGGATCAAGTCCTCGTTTGTTTTCGGAAGAACATGTATAACATGCTATAATAGAAACAAAACGAACATATACGTAAGTATGTGGGCGTTTGTGCTAAGGACGCGCCTCGAAGGAAAATGTTAATGCAAATTTAACAATTAATTAATTTATCACAAATACCACCAAATATTTGTAGATTAAGTTCTTATCGCCGTCATATGTAAATAATTACGAATTTCCCGCACGTTTGCTATTTGCATGAACCAGGAAGTCGACTACCATACGTATGTGCGCGTTAGAAATCTGTTTTAAAAAAATTGGAGCCAACGTATAATTAATACATCAGCAAGACATTCACTTTTACGCAAACATATCTCCTAATAAATCGATACGTAAATAAAGAACTTACGTCAGAATTAATACGTAAGTTCCCCACGCCCGTCTCTTATAATTTATTTTTTTATTATAGTAATTCCGGCGAAGGAAATTGCCCACGTACAAGATTGCGTT
The DNA here is from genome assembly GCA_038088585.1 of Chrysina gloriosa. Classification (NCBI taxonomy): domain Eukaryota; kingdom Metazoa; phylum Arthropoda; class Insecta; order Coleoptera; family Scarabaeidae; genus Chrysina; species Chrysina gloriosa. Next base: position 6,263,907 of record CM076090.1, on the reverse strand, counting down.
CGATATCGTTTGCTGCTTGTGTTTAAGATATTTATCGTGATTTATCATGCATTAAATTCGGCATTCTGGACTATAGTTCAATCTAACTAAAACACGGCCGTAACATTTTTACTAGCTGTTCAAGTCATGTCAATCAGATGAGATTTTTCTGGCTATATGGAACGCACCAATCCACACCACATCATCTGGAGTTCCGCGAGGAAGTGTCTTGGGTTTTATATGATATTCATTATTATATATATATTATGAAAACTCCGTGTTAGTATGTCAGCTTAAATAGCTAGTATCTAAGAATATGTAGGACGGTAATTAGAACCACAACAATCTAGGCGTGTGAAACCTGGGTATTGAATAAGCGGAATAAGAGAGTTTGGAACAATGGGAAAGAAAGGGGTTAATACAGAAGAAGACTGGGGATGAAGGACAAAGAATTAGAAGTACTATACAAGGAGCCAAAAATGACAACAGTGGCAAACATACAAATCAGCACAAACATGCTTTCAAGTCCCAAAGCTTCGATAGTCTTGGTCCATTCTTTTCTATCCTGGGCTGGTCTTCTCCTTTTCTCTTAGCACCTTCAACATTCTCCACCATACCTCGAGTTTCCTCCTCCTCCAATCTAGCGATGTGTCCGAGTCATCCTAATTTTTGTCTCTTGGCAAGGGTCGTTATTTTCGGTTGTTACCGTATATTTATATTATCTCTTTATTTGTTCTTGTTCTCCATAGATTTCCCTCTTTCTTCCCATCAAACGTCCTCCCCAAAGTCTTCCTTTCCCATCTCTCTACTTAGATTTTACCTCTTTTTTCAGAATCCATGTCTCGCATGCGTACAAGACCGTAGGGCGGATAACTGTGGTATACTCTTATTTTCACTTTTATGGATATTGGTTTGGACCCCAATAGATTATGTACACTTCCAGTGCTTCTACTTCCTGTAGTTATACTTTGAGTGATCTCTTGGTCTTCTTCGTTATCTCCCGTTAAAGTCAGTGCCATAAGACCAACGAATTAGATGGTTGGAAACATGTACAAAGACTGTAGAATCAAAGCATTACTAAAATGGTACTGTTTTAGAAGCCAATCGGGAAAGATAAAAGATGAGTCCACGAAGTCGGTTAAACAGTCTCCAAGAGGATTTAAAGAAAATAATTATTAATAATTGGATGGAAAGAGCAATGGATAGAGACAGTTTGAGAAGAGTAGTACAAAAGATCTCCAAAAATTGGAAATGAATTTGTGACTATAAAACTGAGATCATGTAGTATTATATGGAAAGAAAAAATTTCTTTTTGTCAAAGTATTAGAATGTATAGTTCATGCCTAAGGCCTACATGGCCTGCAGAGCAATATTAAATAACAAATAAACTTAGAAATCCACAAACCAATCCGAACTTTACCCAAACGTGGCTTATAAACTAGAAATCAAAGCTAATACGACTAAATTGGCGAATATAAGATTTACAATGAAAGGAGATACTTATCCTACTGTATATCTGTTACCACAAGCAGACGCTGCTAAATATCATCGACTTCCATCTGGATCGACGAATAACATACGAAGAAATACATTTTCACCCAAAGGAAAACAATTTGGAATAAAACTACAACTAACTGGACTTATTACCACAAAATCAGAACCAGAAAACCCAGTTGAAACTAGAAAATAAGCTATTACTACTTATATAAAGTTATCTTAAAACTGATAACCAGTATGTCCGTCATATGTCCGGAATCATATAATACAATGCGACCTACAGATACTATCGATTAAAAACGAAATTAGAAGATTCAGTCAAAATCAACGAAACAAAATAATATCACGCCCTGTATTTGATTTATATTTTTCATGCCGCCATTGTACACTAGATTACAATGGTTCTTTAATGTATTTCTTTGTTAATAGCTTGGCGAGTGAAGTTGTGAAGACCGAAGATGAAGTGCGTTGATTGAATTATTTTAAACCAAGTGAAAGCAACTAATTCCGAGATCCATATTGACAGACTAACTGTTGATTCTATAATATAAGAGTTGGATTACAGAAACTTCGGAAAAGTTCTTTGAGGATGGTTAAAAAAAAATGTGTCACGGTGGAAGTGTATCTATTCAATTAAATGAAGATTTTATGGAGATATTATCGATTAAGTTACAATGTATTTCAAAAAGTGACGAAATAAAAAAGTGGTAGCCCAATTGTCAGAATTTTAGAAACATCCCTCGTATTTCCATTTTCCACACAACTTTATATGAAGGGAAAATCGTAAGAGAACGAATATCCTCCCAATATCGCCCGAGGTTACGTCCTCGGGTCCCTCGACGAGCATCAAATTTCAAATATAGTGAAAAGACGAAGTAAATAAATGATTTTACATAAAATATGTTTTCTACTCTTCAATTATTGTTAGTTTACATACTAAACAACATTTTCATCCTAACTCCCAGGATTGGGCAATTGGAGCAGTCTATTCTAGACTCCAGAATTGAATTGAAGTTCCATGAGAAGGGATATTTCCATTTGCAAGAAATAAATTCGAATATTGACGACCTTTAAAACAAATGTATGCGAGAGAACAGCAAAACAAAAATTAATCACTCCAGGTGATTCAGTCTAAACATGATTTCCTCATTTTATTTGGAATTCCAGTTTTTTCGACTTTTCTCGTATATCGCGCATGTTTTCACTAATTGATTTGAATTCATTAATGGAATTGTATTGTCGAGGTTGGCTAATTGAGTTATCAGAACTTGTAAAACGAGTAAATTAATTAATTAAATAAATGATTGATAATTGCACGACACATGTGCCTTGAACGCGTTCATTCGAGCGGTCCCTCCTTATCTGTTGGTTTAGTCACATTTTTCAGCTTTTATTATGCAAGATTATATTGCAATAATTAAAATATCTATATCGTTGTTGCATGCATTTCTATTTACTTTTTCAACTGTTGCAAATTCTCAAACTACTCTGCGAGATCTCTTTTGGTCAAATTTCCATCTAACACTCCAATTAATTTTTGTAGAAAAATTCGACTAAATTCAGTTATTTTTCCGAAGAACTGGATTTAAACAATACTAGCATTTTAATTATGAAGTTGGAAGAATTCAAAATTCTTACAATAGTAGCAGTTTAGTTCTAAATATTCTTGGTATATATGAAATTGTAATTATTGTACATCTTTCAGCTTATATTGTTCTAGGAATGATCTGCTGTTGGACAATAAAGTAACATTATTATTATTATTAAAGGTGGTCGTCAAAACAAGGTTGATATGTTACTTCTCTAAATTCGAGAGCAAAGTAATAACTTTTGCAACAAATGGATTACGTCAGTCAGCTTTTCCATACGATTATTTAAGCCATTCCGATTTATCAGATTTCTACCCATTGCAAATAAATGCATTAGCTCGATTTATGAGAAATCTCCAACAAAGAAAAACGAACGCAAAATTACAAAAAGCAATTGAATGTTGACATATCTTTGGATACGTGTAACCCGGTTGGAATCGTAACTCGAATCCCTCGTGATATTTCACGTCACACAATTCGTTAAATTTTGAAAACGAAGCTTGAGATCTGTAGGGATTTACCAATTTTAGAAATAATTTTGGCAAAATCTTGAATTCCCATAATAATAGATTTTGATGTGAATTTTTCGATAAATTTTTGAATTTATAGACGGAAGATCTATTTTGATGGAAGTGTCGTTTGGTCAGCTTCGGTATAGGAAGGATTTTGAAGAAATAAATCGTTCCGTATCGGAAATTTGCATTTTGAAATATATCAAAGTATTTTCTAGGATTCGAGAGGAAATTGATTCATTTCGAAAATTTTAATTTGGGGAGCTTGCCTTCGAAGATTTTGATGCGAATTTGTGTACTAATGTTTCTACAGAAAGAAGAAGTTTAATTTTGAAGGAGGTGCCGTTTTGTAAACTAGGGTTTAGGAAGGATTTTGAAGAAATAAATGGTCCCGTATCGTTGAAATATATCAAAGTAATTTCTAGGATCGAAGAGGAAATTCATTTATTTCGAAAATTTTGGAGAGTTTGAGAGAGAATATTATATCCTGGAAAAATACTTCAGTGATCAACTTTAGTCTTATCTCTTTCTGTTTCTGTTCGTCTTTTATTTGTACCCTATTCGTGATATGTATTGTACTATATACTTTGCTGTTTCTCTTAATTTTAATTTTCCTTATACCCTGAGTTTCACTGACAAATAAATATTTTATATATTCCCGTAAATATTGTGACAATTGATTTGTATTCGTAAATGCAGCAATAAAGTTCTATCTATCTATCTATCTGTTAGCTTAGAAGATTTTGATGCGAATTTTTCGCTTAATTCTTGAGTTCCTAGACAAAGGAGAAGTTCAACTTTACACGAGCGCTTTTGACAAGTGTCAGGAACTGGTTCGACTCCGATCAATTTTGGAGGAATCTCATGGCAACCACGGTGAGGACAGAACAATTAGCTTCTTCATTGTAAAAATTTCAATGGTAAAGCAACAAGAAACGGAGGAATTATTTCGAATAAATATCTGTCAGGAGATATACAAATTATACAGGTAACAGGACATACCAATCGAAAAGGCGTAGCAGGGGGCTGCAAATTTCAACATCCAATCTAAGAAAAGAGATTCAGATTAAGAAGAAGAAGAAGAAGAAGAAGAAGAAGAAGAAGAAGAAGACAAAGAAAAAGCTAAGTATGCACTAAGACGAAGTGAAGTCATACAAAACGTCAGAGAAATCCTGTATCCCTTCACTATATTTTAGAAAGTTTGCAAATATTCTAATAAAATTTTCTCAGAGGAAACTTCTTCAAAGTAATAATTCAACTGTTAGTTAGTATTCAGGTCTCATGTAAGTTTAAAATGTATAATTCACAGTAAACCATTCTCATAAAATATTTATTCGTTGATTTCTTGTACTGCAAATTTTCGAAAATAAGATTGATATAGCCTCCACCAAATTTAAAGTTGAATAAGTTATCTACCAACCTACTTTAAGATCATATGTATGTACTACATACTTAACTCTAATATATATTAATTTTTTTAAATACTTTTTTGTTTTGATATAAATCTGAGAAGCTTTCCTAAATAAAGTTATTTGAGGATTTGATAGGTCATACGTTCTCCTTCAACGCCACAAAAAGGTCATTTCAGCATCGAATGGTAATTGGGGGAGGAGGGGGATGGATCTCTTATGACAATCCTAAACGCAGGAAATCACATGTGATCATCGACCCCGAAGTTGTTGGTGAGACCAGTAGGGGGTGATATACTACGAGCTGTTAAAACTTGGAGAAACTATCACGGGGTAGTTGTACCGTCCACAAATTGATTCATTCGAAGAGAGCATTGACAGAGAAACAACCAGAATATGCGTCTAGACACGAGTGCGTAATTTTCCATCATTACAATGCTCGTCCTCACCGGTTAAAAGCTAACTACAAAACTATGGATGGGTAGTCTTATCGCACCTGCTGTATTCACTAGACCTGGCTCCTTCTGATTTTCATTTGTTTCGGTCAATGCAGAATGCTCGTTCAGGAATACGGTTTACTTAAACTGATGGTATTAAATATTGACTTAGTTCTTTCTTGGTCCCAAAAGATGAAGGGCTTTTTGGTAAGGTATACATAAATTATCAGAGAGATGGCAAAAAGTTATAGACTCCGATGGACAAAACTTTGAATAATGTACACAGTGATTTGTAATTGAAATAAAGCCACTTTTGCAAAAAAAAATCGCTTATTTTCAAGTTATAGACCCAATAGAAGAAGAAGGACCAACAAAAATCGTATCTAAACAACAATAACGAAAAATTTCTGTTGGGATTTGAAACCTTGACTTATTTAGGTCTCCTCTTCTTTATTAATTTTTCCTAAGAATAAAATTATGTCTTTCTTTATTGAGCGAATTCATTTCTAAAACGTTTCCGGTAACTCGTTAGTAATTATATCACAAACATATGTAAGAAACACGTACCCGGATTAAAAGTGAACGACGCGAAGTTGTTGGTAAAAATCGAAATTGTTGCTTCACCGGATATTTAGAGACCGGTCGATCTAAATTACCTACAATTTCTTAAAAGAAATAGGAATCTAGTTTCCCTCATACCAGTCTTTTCCGGGAATTCTGAGACGATTCCGGTGATTTCCGTGAACTTTCAGCGGACAAGTGTTCGCATGAAAAAATTAACGATGCGATAACTTGGAAGCTGATATTTGTTATTTATCGAGAGATGTGCGTACATAGTAAACAAAACGATGTATCGCTACCGACCGCTATCGTCTATATACATACATACACAAATCCGATCAATTGGTTTCGATTTCCTTTGAACAAAACCGCCTTAACAAAGAGCGCGATTTCGAAGCGAAAACGAACGGAGCGCGTCTCCGCATTCCTTTCACGTTCGGCCGTCCCTTTCGTCTATCCTAAGTGGTAAATTAAGGTGGCATGTGGTTCTATTTACCTCTCAAGATAAACATTTCCAACATATGTCCGATTGGGGAGGATCGAAGAACGCAGCACTAAAATGTAAAATTCACTAAATAATCTAACGTTTACACCATGTTTTCGGATTATAAACTCGGCATTTCTTCAAATATCACAGGATAACGCCGAAATCGATTTACGAAAATCTCGACAGCGTATTTTCTTCGTCCATTCCTATTCTCCCGTTCGAATAGAAACATTCACGTATATAAACAGCGTCCGCATTCGACTATTTCGATAACGCCGCGACTACAACGCGACCGACGTTCGACCGCTTCGTTTCGTGTCTGCGCGCAGAAACAGGCAAGCAGCACGACGCGCGACGTGATCGAGCTTTCGACCGTTACGCCATCTACATCCGACGTGATCCTAACTCTAAGACATCGAAAGAACAACTGACTTACTCAACGTGTCCGTGCGTATATATACGCTCCCCGAAGGTGTCCGTACGAGGCAAGAGGGTTCGAAATCTTGACTGGGGTCGTCGGGCGGAGCACTTGCCAGGCGCCCGTTGAGCCGGCTCATTGTTGGATTTCGAGGGGGCACATCTGGCGGACGAGTGGCACTGTCTAATAGACAACCTGAAAGCAGAAACGCACCGTATCCTTCAAAATTCGCTGGCTGTTCGGCGCGGAAAGGAAGACAGGAAGGAAGGAGGAGGACGACGACGACGAAAGGCGACGGGAAAGGGAAAAGATGGAAAAAAGTCGGGGCGTGGAAAGTTGAGCATCATGAGCTTTCGGTCGGGGCGTGCGAGCGAGGATCATTAATGCGTATAAAACCGAAACGGGTTTTTTATCTGCGTGCGAGGCGATTTCGTCGTCGATCGGACAAAGGAAAAGACGCGCAAAGGGAGAGAGGACGGGGTGCGCGCCCTCGTTCGTTCGTAAAAATTTGATTTTTAAATTTCTCCCCGATGAGATAATTGAGGGGTTACGGCGTCATATTGGATTCGAATCGTCTCTTTGAATTATCACAAAAGAACCTACCTAGTACATGACTTACAAAAATGGAGTACCGTCCGATAATACTTGACTCGTTCCTTCTTCTTTCCTCTCCAATAGCTCCTCGTAAAGTTATTACTTTTGTTGAGAGATTTGGGATATTTAGAATACACCGATACTATATCGCTTCGCGAAATTTCGGTGTGGAATTAATTGCGATTATTTCTTCAGAGTCTCGGACAGTAAAGGGTGAAGGTAATTAATTAAACGCAATAATACATGAGGTGACGTTTCGCCATTGATTACATAGCATCATCAGACTAAAAATTACAAATTAAAAGAATGAAAGAATCGTCACAGTAATAACTCTACCATGATGCACTGAGAGTTAAATTTTAGGAAAAACATACAACTAACAACGGTCCGTTTAACTTGATTATTGTCGGTTTGAAAATGTTTCAAATTTGTTAAGGTTGGGTTGTCTCCTCCTCTGTTATGGATCATAGTGTAGTGAAAGATCCAAACATATTTGAGGCGAAGGCGAAAATTTCAAAGATTTGACAATATTTTCTAGAAGGCACACAAAAGGAGAGAAAGAGGAACGATTTAGTGTATTTAATTGCAGCTTCTTTGATCAGGATTTTATTATCTTTAACATATGCGTCAAGTGTGCAAGGCCTTCTCCGACTTTTCACTTTTGCAGAAACTCTAGTTCAATCAATCTTCACGACTTTAACTCAGATTTAGTATACCCTCCTTTAAATCGTTTATTTTTCATGCCTAATATTGATGATCAAATCAGTCTCATTACTTCTAGTCTCTCATCGCTGTTCGATAAACATGCTCCATTTGTTTCTCGGTGGTTCACCAGAAAACATGTTCCTTGGCTCACTGAGAATTTAAAATTATTGATGACAATTAGAGATAGGAGCAAATACAAATTTCCTCGACCAAGAAATCCACATCATTGATTTTTATATAAAACTTTAAGAAACTTAGCTACAAAAACTTTCAGGCTAGAGTAAAAAGCATATTTGGATTTAATGTCTCGTTCTAATAATCCATAAACTATCTGGAACGATCTGCGGGTTTCTGAAAGCTATGTTAGTGATATTCCAATGCATTTAAATGATCCTAAGAATGTTAATAACTACTTCATTGAATCATCATCTCCAATAAATACCGATAGTTCTGATTGGGTCCACTTTTATTACAGAAATTGTAGGCAACTTCCACATTTCTCTTTCACTAGGGTAGATGAACTGGTAGTCTCTAAAATAATAGCATCTCTTAGGGCTTCTTCTCTAGCCTGTAACGGCCTTTCTTTTGCTATGATTTGATACTCTTATCCTACTATTACTCCCTATATAACGCACATAACTAAAGCCCGTTTTGCATTATCATATTAAATTGTACGTAAAAATTAAATACTACTTTATAGTACAATATAAAACATTGTACTATATTTCTGTGCAAAATCATTGTTATGAAATTAGAACCTGTCCTATTTTCATATTAAATGTTTTGACTTGCGCCTACTCACTAGTCTGCATTGCACGTATTCCAATCTAACCTCATTTCCTTATGTTTACGTCTTGTCCATTCTTGTTACAGTATAAAATAAGCGTGGGTTTATACTGGACTGTGGTCGTGTTAGCAAACGTTTTTATTGAGAGTTTTACTAAAAGTATTAGTGTTTTTAGCTAAGCATAAAATTAATCTTTTTGGACGTTATGAGAATGTATTTGTAAATACTGTGTGATACTGGTGTATAATTTGAAACGAGGATGTAGCATGGCACAGAATCATAAACAGAATTTTTGTACAAGTTCATAATACATATCTAATAGCCCTGACGAATTATGGAGTCTAAACTCATACAATAATCTTTTACAAAAGACTGGTAAAGCGTTTCACATTGTACTATAAAATAGTATTCAATTGTTTGATACAAATGTAATATGATAATGTAAAACGGATTTAACACCTGTTTATTAGAGGGGGTATCCTTGAGTGTTAGTAGTGTGTCGTGGTTCATCCATTGCCTAAAGTCAGGAATCCCGGATTGAGGATCACCCGAGAAATATGTACGCCTGGTCAGCACGAGAGCCACAACGAAAGTTTGGCTTTGGCAGTTTATCTTCATCTTTTCTTCGGTGCCATGATCTAATCTTCGGATACGTGGGGATTTATGTTTTTCAACTACTATCTTTATTCAATTGACCGCTCCTAAATGAAGAGAAAATGAAGCAGATGAATTTCATTTTCTAACTCCAGTTTTACCACTGTGCAGGACCACAATTTCCAGAGTTACTGCACAAACAATAGCGTCCCATTTCATAGTCACCCTGCAAGAACTTGTATGGTAAACACCGGTAAGGCATCGAAAACACGTTTTCCTAATTTCCATCATATAACATGTTTATTGCATGTGAATTTTGGAGATTTTACAAGTTGTGTCCAGGAATTCCGATACCATCAGTGCCTGTTATAATGGGATATGATGCAGATTTTGATGCAGAAAATGAAAAACGTAGTTTTAACTTTAAATCCGTAATATGCGGCCGAGACTAAAGAAAGTCAAAAACAGTTTCAGAATTTCCAAGTTGCAACATATCTCGCTTTTTGTACTACCATTAAGTTTCCGGTGATAGTAAATGACCTACATAGTTATGCGAGTAAAAGTAATAATAACTTAATATTAGTAATATGAGCCCACAGTTGGTCCCGCTCTAGTAATGAGGAGTTTATTGATGGAATCTAATCCCAGCAATATGACTCCATAATCCTTGCAATCATTACAAAGTGATTCTGCTCGCAATTTAGATCAGACTTACCAACTGATTAGAATTTCTACGCTAAGTGGTATTGTAGAAGACGAAATAAATATCTAAATTGAAGGATGTGTTCCCCATTTAGCATCTTAACAACCAATGAAGTTGCATAAATAAAACAAAAGATTTTGAGGTATCATCTTCCTAATTTCTAGTATCTTTTTGTTATTTTTACAACCAGAAGCAGATAAATACATTTTTGTCTAGTAAACTCGCAAGAGCAAACCGACCTGAAAAGACTTCTAAATTTCTCTGCAGTCGTAGTTCATTTCTTATTCGGTTGTGGTTTAATTAAATTGATGCCAGACGAAATAGCGGGATTAAGATATGTATTTTGTGCAAGCTCGACATAATCACGTGAATATTATTACAATCCATTATAACTCTTAACGGGGAAACCCGCATATTTACACAATAAATTCGAGTCCTATCTGTTAAATTAGGGTGCATTTTTGGCGGCACGCATCCGCATTTGTGTGAAACAACGCGCAATCGTCAGCTCTTAATTGCAATACGTATTAGCGATTAATTGGATTATACTTAATATAACGAAATAAATGCGCTTTATTAAAATTTGCCGAAACACTATCGAATTTGTTATCGAATATCGCATAACAACCGGAACGGCGTTAAATGGGATTAACACTGATATGGAACGTTAGTAGGTATTTATTTATGTATGTATGTATGTACAAAAATTATTTTTATTTGCGTAATTTTCGACGCTTGTTTGTTGGTGATTTCATTCGCGTTTTATTCGAATATTTATGGAGTTTAACTGGTTTATTTAATTGCAGGAAGATCGTAACATTCGTTTAAATATGCTACGGAATAAAGATAAACCAAAAGACGAAGCGAAACTTACCCGTTGTTACTCTATAAATCGGGTAAAATTGGATACCTTATAAGCGCGCAGACGAGAAAGGAAGGTCAATATCGTAAAATTTATTTTCAGCTCGTGGTGACTTAGCAGTTTATATTTATTTATTTATTTATTAACTAGATTAGCAGGCATAGTTCCAATCTTCCTTTTCTTCTAATTAATTTTTAAGCCTTTCTACTGCTAGGCTGTAGTAGTTGAGTAAGTTTACTTTCAAGTATATTTTTCGCTATTTAATTAATCATTGACCAGTTCCTTTATATGTCTTTCATTCAATTCCTTTCTTCTCCACGTCCTTCTCGACTTTCTTTTGTCTTCTAAACTTACCCCTTCATTTCGTAAACTTCTCTGTAAACCTATCTTTCGCCCTTCGACCCTTGAAGATCTTGTTTTGCCTTTCGAAATGTCCCCTTCCCTGGTCTGCCCTTTCTGGTTTTGCCTTGTATTCTCCTCGATGATGGTTCTACTAGGCCTCGTGCACACGAACCACTTCTTGGCACGACTTAATCGCACCACTCAGTAGTTGAGTGGTTGGGTCTCACTGTAGCTCGAGGTCACCCACTAGGAATTTTGCACCGCGAGCCTTCCATTTCCGCGTGAGTTTTTTACCTTCAGTCTCTATCGAGACGTTCAGCTGAAGAAACCATCAGTGGCACTCTGGAAACGCTTTCTGATTATCTTCTCCTATCTTCATAGATGGCGATATCATTTGCGTAAACTGCCAGCTCAGTGGCGTGTTTTTGAGGGATATTTAACATGTGAAGCAATCTCTGTAGGACGCCTGAGTGGATTTTTTCTAGAGGGTCGACTTCACCGATTTGTATTTGATGCAGAAGGATCTCTTAACCAAAATACGATCTAACAAGCCCAACCATTGAGGAATTTATTCCAAAAACAATAATTTTGTAGATCAGCTCGTCGTGGTAGACCATGTCAAAAGCAAGATCGATGAAAACGGCTCCTATTGAGTCTCGCTTCTCAAGACCACTTCGAGTGTACAGCGAGAAGCGGAGTAGTTGAAGTTTCCTGGATTTGGAATCTGAACTGTTCTTTCTGGATGAAACCTAAGTCATCGCTCAGTTCGGTTAGTTTGGTTAGGATGACCGCCTCGACTATTTTCGACAGGTTCGAGAGTAGGCTGGCGTGGTAGCAAAAGAGGTGATCTTCCTTGTACGATGTTGATGATCTCAGTATTCTTCCAGCAGAAAGGAAAACGTTGGAGTTGAAGTGTAATAATGGTAACAATAATGATTTATTACACCTTGAAAACACTGTCCAAAGAGTCAGTATATGTGAAATAAAGTCAACAAATGTATTATGAAATAGAAGCTCTTCAGATGCGATCCGACTGTTATTGTTTCAACTGTTGATGGTGGCTTGGACTTCCTCTGCGTAAGTCCTTTTCCTCGTCATTATTTGCAGGAAAAACGCCGCAGAAAACCCCCTCCAGGTGATTCGTGTGGATCTCAGCCTTCTCCTTTGGGGAGAAGCCCAAACCGTGAGTACCTTGAAGAGGCCGGTTTGGAACGTTTTTGCCGGGATTTTCTATTGCTTCAGAGAGATTTTGTCGTGAAAGAGGCAACCTTGTTCTTCTGGTTGAACTCGCTCAGAGCTTCCCGAACCTGGTGAGCAAGAAAATTTGCTCTTCGATTAACTTCGAGCGTTTGTGCCAGTTTCTTTTTCTGGTATTTGTAGATCTCTAGGGCATTCCTTGGTCTTCCAATATTCCTTTTGCTTTGCGTATTGAAATCTAGTCTTTGCTTAGTTATATTTTCATTTGGTTCTTTGATGGAGTATCTCAACCGTTCGCATTTTCGCTTGTGACAGTGATCTTTACTGGCTCTTCTTTTGCGGTTTCCAGAATCTTCAGTTAGCACCTATGATCTAGCGGTTTCCACGGTCTTCCAATATTCCTCTTGCCTTGCGCATTGACATCTAGTCTTTGTTTAGTTATATTCTCATCGGGCTTTTTGATCGTGTGTCTTAAACTTTCGCATTTTCGCTTGTGATAGTGATCTTTACTGGCTCTTCTTTTGCGATTACCACAATCTTCAGTATGCAGTTAGCACCTTTGATTCAATCTTCATCAACATAAACCATAAGATTCTCGGTGTGCCTCCGGTAAATTACCTTTTGCTTTAATTAGGTGGTGACCAATTCTCATTTCTGTTGAACTTATACTTGGCTGATGTTTGTTCGTTAACATCCACGATGTACCGTTATCCATCATTACTGACCTGACTATCTTTCTAACTACTATTTTGTTTGATGTATTTTCCACTTTCTAAAAATGTTGATTTTATGTTAATCATAGACTTTGCCTACCTTTCCTTTCATTTATTTCGCCATCTAACTTTCTATTTTCCTCAATAATCATCTCCAAATATTTGTAGCTTGCAACGTGTTCAATCCTCTGTCCTTTCGATTTAATCGATTGTATCTGATGTTATCCTTAGCTTTAATCATCATCTTTGTTTATTATTATTATTGCTTCATTTATGACTATTTTCATATTTCCTCTATTGCTTCGTTTAGGATATTTACATTGTACTAGAGGTTTCCTTCATAGTCTCAATGAGAAATAAAGGTTTACACACAACACGTCATTCAAGACGCAACTGCAAATGAAAACTAAACAAATACTAGAAAATATTGTAGTATAGACAAATCAAACATAACTGTAAAAAACGAACACAGCGAACAATTGTCTATCATAAATTAAATTCTCCTCCCAATAGATCGACTTTCTCCTTCATTCGCGCCGTGAATAGGACCGGGCTGGAAATAATCAAAGTTTATCTGTAAGTCCCAACCGAATACTAATGTTATCTGAAATTAAGTGGTAACAGATTTTTACGCTGGACCATTGAAACGATAGCGTTCTCTCCACTATCACTCAGAAACGTACATACACACATACTTCTCAACAAATACCAGATTAGCTGCCTCTTTTCAATTCTTCAAACTCTCCTCCTCGACATCCGACCTTTCACGATAAGACGTAACATAATACACGCAATATAATTCACCCTAAATGGAAAAAATCAATCCGAAATCCGTGAAACACAAATGCTGTAGGTAATTGATATGATTAATCGCCATAATTCCAGATAAGGACGCATTCACGGCAGTACTACGCCTTGTTTTTCTCGTTTTTTTGTCAGCTCGACAAGTTTTTTCTTTCCGTTCTATTCGGAGGCGCGGTACTGACGGGTGAAGGCGACACACACAGACACAACTCCAGAATCCGAAAATTAATTGAAAAAGGGCCGTTGTGTTAGTTCTAAGTGTCTCGTAGCACTTAAGTGAATACGTGCTTATACTACTGTCAGATATTTTAAGGAATGTGTGGTGGCAGTACGATCCGGATTATATATAGCAGACATTTGATATTTCTTAATGGTGGTAGTTCGGTTTATCTTTTTCCGTGCTTTCGTGCTCTCCGCGCGATTCAATTTGTATCCGCCCTTTTTTGCTTAAAGAAAAACATTTAATAGGCTCTGTTTTATGACGATCGCGTTTACGTTTTCGTAATTAGGGATGGAAATATTGCCGAGGGAGAAAACGCGAGAATAACATCAAAGAATTTCAGGAAAATAATGTTTGGTGTCAATAGCTTATTTGATGAAAATGAAGTAAGCAACTCAGTTTGTTGCAGTTGCAAATATATTTGCGGCTCGGTTCCTGAGAGCTTTTTAGAGAAATAGAAATCTCGCACATAGTCTTGGGCAAGCGATGCCCACTCAATTTTTCAGTGCTCTCACCACCCATTCCTTGAGGAACCATCCGACAAACAAGTTTCATAATTTTATCCAAATCATCAAAATTTATTCGATTATACTCGAAAACTTTTCAAGATTTAAGGAAGGGGAGGTACAAGAAATAAGCCATAGACTTCAATAATGAATTTACTAGAAAAATGGTTGTCGAGTTCAGGCAAAGTAGAAACCTAGAGAAAATCCACAATTGATTTATTAGTTAATAAAACCATTAAGGATCTTAGAAATAAAACGAATGCCAAAAGATTTCTCCAGCTTCCAGCCGAACAGGCAGAATCTACCTGTTCCATCAACTTCAATGCAAACAGAAAGTCTACGATCAAACATACGCAATTTTGGAAAATTTTCGATTGTATTCAACTTAACACGCTAATCCCCATTTATTTAATTAGTACAATTCCCACGATTTTTCAGGAGATACCTTGACAAAAATATTGCGTATCTTGAAATACCTGCTAATTTGCGAGAATGTTGGTAGAAAACAGAAGTTGTTAGCTTAAGTTACCGGACGTGTGTCGTGTAGTAGTCGTGCTCTAAAGCTGGGCAGAATAGTTGAAAAAAGCAAGCCAAAAATCTCCAGTTTCCAATCAATCCAGAGGAACATTAGCAATCCTGCCACTTCAGTATGACTAGATCTACCATGGAGTATTTGAAATTTGACTAAGCTTTTATATTTAACCAAGTTAGGATACCAAATCCCAAATCTTTTAATCAAGTTTAGAGTAACTTCGACCATCTTCCGAATCGGTTCTCTCACATCTGGTAACCTAAACCGTTGAATCGTATACCACAACAACAGTTTGGACTTCCTCATCTTTCACCAGCGCCTTACGCATATTACTTGACATCTCAAGTAAAATTTCGGGGATATTTTGTACGTTGAACTAAACGTCGCACGCTCGCATCCGGTCACGTGGTGTCCGTTCGTAAGGCGAGAACTTCCCGAATCACGGGGACCTATTCTAGCGCGCGACGTGTTTATTAATGTCCTCGCGTCCTAACCGATGGTGGTCGTAACGGTTCTTGCTATTTATTACGTTTTCTCGATGTTCGGGCGTTTTTCTTCCACGTTTGAGACGGATCACCGGCAAGGCGATCCTCGATGAAAGGTGAGAAGCGCGTCTTCGGATTTCGTTCGAAAGAAAAAAAAAAAAAGAAACAGAGGTGCGAGGTAGGTGTCGTCGAAGGATATATCTGACGATAGGTTTGTTTTGATGTCGACGAAATGTTTTCTATTGTCGGAGATTAGTTTCTGAAGGGCGTCTATAAATATGTCTTTTGTGAATGGAAATAGTATACTCGGATTTGTGCTTGTATTTCGATTTATTTCGGAGGAGGATTTGGTTACTAATAATGCGTTAGTCCGGAATAGAGATGGAGATGTGTGGTGATGATCGGGTACGCACTCAATAACACAAAGCAGTTTGTTAATATGCACCGATGGATTTATCTTTTCTTCTGTTATTTGATAACATTTTTCTCGAATGCCGGACAATAGATTAACGAGTGCTTGAAACGCGGGTGTCGAAGCTGGACGGACCAAGAACAAGATAGATAAACATAATGGAAGAAAAAGGAGATCATAGTATGGGAAGAAATACGTACCTCAACATAAGACAGAAAACGATGGAGACAAAAAGTGTAAAACTTAACTCCACCAGCTATACACCCAAAGGTAGAAGAGTTTACGACTAAGAAGAGAACGAAAACATGAAGACAGAGTCTTCCTATACTCAGTTCATCCAGCAGAAATAGTTAATTAGAAAACTACTTTCACGATTCGCAGACGCGTTTCTCGGTTGTACCGCTCATTAGTGCGACTTTGTGAGACGTACTTTTCATTTCCAGATAAGCACTACATATATAGAAATAGTTAGGCCGCTCCCCATAAATTTATACCAATGGGTGCAACAGACAGTTTAACATGCTACAAATTAGCAAACGTGCGGCAAATTTGAAATTCTTCGTGCGCCAACTCGTCACCGCAAAAGTGTACACGTTGGTCTCATGCGGGTGTTTACACATACGACCAATAGAAACATTTTATTCAAATATTGCACGTTTTTGTAGGGAGTGGCTTAACTATTTCTGTTGAATGAACAGAGTATAGATAACTCTATTTGTGTTCCGGTATTAGTTTACTCTCTGCTAGAATTGGTTGCAGTCTCGAGGATATCAACTTTTGTAGAGTTCCTGATATGATTGCTAACGAGTAAATTGGTTCATATTATTTTACGTCTTCGCTTTTCTTCTGTTGTTAAGGTAGCGTTGTAAAGCCGAGTCACACAAGTCCCCTTTTTTGGTAGTTGTTCCAAAGTTTTACCCGTAATAAGGCCAATTTCTGGGAACTGCTTGGGTGACTGTAAACCTTTCTAATGCCAGCTCCAGCTGATGAGAAGAATAGAAAAGTTGAAGAATGTTGGTGTCAATGTTGCGGTTATTGTCAAGGGGATATGATTCGAGAAATTCGGCGGCGTGCTTTGCAGACGGCCTTGCTTTGTCCTCATCATCTTTTACCCAGTCACCATCTTGTGCACGAATGGAAGGATTGGGTAGTTCAGGTCGGCAGAATTTTCGCGTGGATTTCCAGAGCGAATATTCTGTTCTCTAACGGGGTTTGTCAAATATGCTTGTATTCTATTATCTTTATAGTCGTTTCAGAGAGCTCCCGTTCTTTGCCATTCCTTTCGTAGTTAATGTTTTTGCAGATTTCTTTAACATCTGCTAGTCAGTAATGTCCTTAGGTTCCCCGACGAGCATGAAGCTCTCAAGTAAACTAAATGTGTAAATAAAAATCTTAAAAATTGTTGTTTATTCCTCCTTTAGTTTATTTAGTAAACTAAATCTAAGTCTAAATCTTTTCAACCCCAAAACTACGCAATTGCAGCGGTTTCCCAATCAGATGAAAAGGTTCAAGGTTATCAGCCCGACTCTAGGCGAAAATGGAAGTTCCAGCACCAGTGTTTCGAAGTGCTCACCCATCCAAGTGCTGAACGACTTTGTTAGTGGTTGAAACAAACTGAAGGATAAACTCAATTATAATATTACTTATATGTACGTATAATATCCTCCTCAACGCGTGGTGAATTTGTTAACATTCCTGCTTTGAAGTAAAATGTGAATGCAGGAATTAATTCAGAAAAAAATCGTTACTTGTTGTATCCTTCCGAGGTGGAAGAAGAGGGAGATCCCTGTAGCAATGCAATGCAACTATAGAACCTAATACATTCAGCCAACTTAGGAAGGCATCGAATCGGTGTCCACTCGATGCGACCTCGTCCTTCTTAGATGGTAAGAGGCTTCGTATATAAGGTAAGATCTTGAATATTTCTCAAGAACTTGGTTATTACCTAATACTCGGAGATAAGGAAGAGCTGCAAAGAAAGGAGCCAAATGAAATAGAAAGCATGCCTCTAACGGAGTACTGCGTTATGAAGACGTTGCACCACTCAAGACAACAATCGACATCGGTCAAATCCCACGAACGTTATGGGAAGTCCCACACCCAGGAGATATAGGACAGAACTAAAAACGATAGCCGTAAAGATTTTGGGAGGGTAAAAATTTGTTGATGGAACGATGATTAATAAGTCAAAATTAGTGCTGCCAGCCTATAAATGTCTTACCTACTTACTTAAGTAGACACTTTTGTTCCTTTCGACGTCAAGTTATGTTTCGAGTCGAGTTCTTCACATTTCTTTCCATTTTATTCTGTCATTTGACAACGTTCGTACGTTTCTTCCACTTCGTTCCCCTTTTTTCTGCCGCTGCCCTTACTTCTTCTATCCACGCCTTTCTTGGTCTTCGCCATTTCATTTTTCCAAATTTTCTCACTTGATGTTTGTACTTATGAGATAAATCAATGAAGAATTCTCCCATAGATACTAGCATTAATCATCGGTGCATATATACTGCTTGTATAGAAACGAAAGCTACATCTCGCAAAGCCGTGTTGATGATCGGTATAACTGTGAAACACGTATACGGAGAGCGAGAGCAGTCTTCCAATTGCAATTCCCCTCGCCTCAAATATCTTCCATTAATTATCTCTGTTTTACTAGTTTCTTCTCATGTCCGAGTCATCTGAGCTGTCCTTGTTTTATAATTGCCTCAATAGGGTCTATTCCCAGTTTCCTCTGAATACTTAATTTCTAATTTTATGTTTCCTCGTCTTTCCTTCTACTCCCCTCAGGAATCTTATTTTAGTACTCGCTAATCTACTTTTCTGTCTTTGAGTAAAAGTCCATGATCCGATAAATGCCGTCAATAGTAAAGCACCTCCAACACATCGCCCTCAAAAACTTTGATGCCACAATCGAGCTATCAGGGAATAGGTACGGCAATTCTTCTAACACGGTGTCCTTTAACACCGGCCGAAACCAAGCTCTGGTCGAGTGTTGAATCAATAAATGTAATACAAACAACTCGTCGCAGCAGAAATTTATCATCCAGTGGATGTTTCCTCTTGCTAACAGTGGAAATAACTTAATTCATAGAGAAGGTCGAAGTGCTATTACATCTCTTCCCTCCTTTAAGGCTCTTACCCTATATAAACGATCAGTGTTGCATGAAATTGAAGATTTATTCCTGCCTTTACAACGTTCTCAAACCAAATCAGTTGCGCTACCCTAACAAACGTAAAGAAACATAACTATACACCCAGACAAACCGAGAGAGCGCTCTCGAATCGACCTATACATACATACACACACACACGTAATAACATTGCGATCTAGAAGAATAGAAATCTAATCTTCTGCAGTTGTGAAAATACATGTCGGATTAGAACCGGTGCCGTTCCCCCATTGAATACCGGGCCCGAATGACTATACGTTTGTGTCACATAACTAGCGATATTACGCGAGAGTGGAAAACGGCGCAAAAGGCATTGTTACTATAGCTGGCTGGCTCGACTACCTGAGTCCCTCTTTTTCTTCCCTCTTCTCGAACGATTCTCGACCGACGTAATGGCGGCGCAGATACATACATACTCATGTATAAGCGTACACAGGGCTGGTGCCGTGCTAATCGCATTTTCGATCTTCGGGTTCTTTTTCTTTCTGCGCGCCACTACCTACCCATCTACCTACTTGATTTGAAAAGAAGTACATCGACGAAACTACGCGCTACATCTGTTCCAAAGTTATCCGCTCGAGTGTTAATACGCCACTACTTAATATTGTAATGGGATCGTTTTGGAAGTGTCCTGAATAATTTACGAGATACGCACATATTCGCAGGACTGGTAGCGATCTCGCTTTGTAATGGTTTTGTAATGGATGTCGCGAAATTATTAATAGGACGCGTATTACGCGTGAGGGTGAAGTTTTATTTCGTCGGCTCTTAATCGCTAAAGAGGTGATCGATCAGCGGAGAAGATTGTTTTGATATAAATCAGTTTCACCCTTCAGTTTCCTCAAAAACGAGAAAGTAAAAGACCGTGTTTTAGGAAAGACAAAAGTGCTTGCAAGGAACAGCCAAAACTCTTTTTGATCTTCAACTTCTTTTGGAGGTGGATCTGAAGAGGAAGGATCTAGACATTTTCCTAAATTTTTCGCTTATGTGGCACTCCACTTCGTGACTCTAGGGGATTGATTGGATTGATGTCAATTATCTGTCCTTGATGTTTTCGAAGCAATAATAGAAGTTTATCAGGCGTTTCGTAATGTTACAACTCACTTTTTGACGATACTTTTGTGACTTGGATTAGGTTTCTTGTGAACGATCCTAATTTTCAAGCCATAATCACGTTATCTGTAAATATTTCTTATTGTGCAACTCCTGGTCATTATCACGTTTTACCCAACTTTATCCAACCATACAGGAGTTGAATAATTAATCAAGATCATGGATCATGGATCATGAGGACACCCCCAGATGCGTTGCGCAAACGACCATGAGCAGGCGACTGGTTCCTTCTAGAGCCGAATGTAAATCTTGGAATAAAATAGAACAACTAAAAGTATTACATTGCGGTCCTGACAAAGCTGGGAGAAAGGGTGAGGAGGAAAAGACCAGATTTTGTGGAAACCGCGGATCCTGGATTCTGCACTAGGACAATGCAGTACCAGTGCACAATTTGCTTCTCGTGAGTCATTTCTTAGCACACAAGCTCACTATTATGCTGGATGATCCACCATATCCAGCAAACCTTAGTCAGTGCGGCTTCTGCCCGTTTGCAAAAGTGAAAAGAGTATTAAAGGAAACACATTTAGAGGTGAAAACAAGAACGGCAGATTTATTGAAGAGGTTGGTACTTGATGATTTACAGCACCGCTTTGGACAATTTTCTTACTGCCATATTGGACCGCCATTTTGGGTCTTGAGTGCAAATGCGAATTTTTTCTTGTTTTGAGTATGTCTCGATGCGACACTTAAAATTAAATATTTTCCCCTGTCCTCAGCGGTTTCAAGGTGACTTATAATGAGTTAATGATAAGTTCAGACTTTCTCCTTGTACAATTTCGAATCCTATCATAATCTATCATCCACCACTGTGACACTCGATCACGTCGCTAAATTCCTTGCAACACATTCATTTAATTAAATTCGATGAGACACGTGTTCCGCCAGCACGAGGCAAGCATTATTCAAACCGTATATTACCGAATGAGAGAAAAATTTCTTAAAATTCTAAACATGCAAATTTACCTCTTCCTCCACCGTACTCGTGTGTGGGACGGAAAAAGCAATGCTTCGGTAACGCCCCCCCCTCACGATACCCATCCATCGTAACTGACCCTCATAAATAACATGTCAATTGACATGCGTGTCTAGAGATTTATAGACGTAATGTTTACAAACATATGAAACAAATAAAAAGTACCTGTTATAAGTTACATTCTGGTTTGAATAAGTTTGAAATTAGAAAAGAATTACATATATGCACCCCTATGTAACTAATTTTGCCTAACGAATAGTCCGGTCAAACAGCGGTAATTACGAAATAAGTTACGACGGCCTACATATACACATCGATTTGGTACTGACCAGAGTGGGAAGTCGGCGACGCTGTCGTAACTTATTTCGTAATTGCACGCTGTTACCGCTGTTTGCCCACGCTATTAATGAATCGCGAAAGAACACTTTCCTGCTGGTCAACACCTCATAGAAATTTAATTTGTGTGTAATTTAAATGATAAATTACACACGGTACAGAAACTGATATTACCTAATTATAATAGGCGGAACAACGCGGAGTTTTGGATGGGGCCGTTATCTCTATTTAGAAGATTTTCATTTCTACGTTTGTGTATTGCTTCATACGCATTTACTTCTCGCGGTGAATTAACACATTCTTTTCCATCGCGTTTCGTTCTCTTCAACATTTGGTAACTTCGAATAAACATCTTACTTTTTATTACATGTTAGTGGTTGGGGTTTCCTTCGAAAATACAAAAGTTCCTAGTTGACGTGAACGTTTTGGAAGGAAACAAAAGTAGAAAGGTTCAAGTACCACCATTTGGCTAGATGAAAATCAAAACAAACCTGAGTGATCTTGGAGGTCTTCTAGTTTAGTCGTAATTGGTGATTTATTACCTACGAATAGGTTGGAAACTTGAAGCTGTCAGTTCTGAAAGTTTTATTAGCTCACAGGAGGAGTTCTTCGCCACTAGTTCTCTGTGCCGGAGTAATGTTGATTGTTCTTCTTCTGGTTGGGAAACTGAAGACTATCTATTAAATTTTCTATTTAGGAAGTGCGGGTTCGCTATGGAATCTTGGAATTTCCGAGGCTTGATATGTTACTGTGTAAAATCATCATTGTTGATCTTTCACCTTGCTCAACTCGATTGTTAGGAGAATTGGAACTTTCTGTTGAGTGTTTTATTGCTGCTTTGGTTTGATCGTAGTCGAAAGTTCTCTGCCGATTTGTAGAGGTGCTCATGCGAACCATAAAACGTTGTTTTTTTTGTCCAGATTGGAGTTAAATCGGGAGCGGTCGCGTGTTGCAATGACGGATTGAGTGTGTATATTCCTGAGTGTGTATATTCCGATCGCCTGCGAATAACTCAAATCTTGACAATTTTGACTCGTATGAGCAACTCCACTGATTTGAGTCAGAAAGTTTGTTCCTAAGACTAACTTATATCGACAGACATTTTCGACCGATAATAAAGCGACTTTCTTGCTTGCTTCTATCTCTTTCGGAGTATTACTTATAAAGAGTACTTGTCTTTTGGGATTTGTATCCTACAAACGATTATAGTTTTCCGATTGTGTTGCCATCTAGCGACTACAAAGTTCGTCCGCTTTCGTATTTGCACATTGAAACTGTACATAAATTGTTAGGCATCCGTGGATAGCAAAGGCGCTTAAAAACCATTAAACCGCGCCGAGCGAACACCATCAAATCGAAGTAGCACACATAAAACAACATTTTCCCGTATCTAGTCCGATCTATTCGAACGAACGTTACTACTCCTCGTTATTGCTTCATTTAAATCCTTAACCGACGCATATTCGCTGAATTATTTACCCCCTTTTTTCGGTGGGCACGCGAGCCCGTTAAATTTCGCTCTATTTTTAGAGACCGGTGGGTCTCGAGACGATCGGAAAGGCGAGATAGCGACGACTCCCGGTTATTTTAAGTGGAACTATATTTATTGTTTCTACCCTTGACCAACTGAAACCAATTAAATGGCGCGATTACGGGGTTGGAGCGCGGAGAGGGCACGCCGTAATTTCACGTCGAATTGGATTATGCGCGCGGAAATGGGAGTATTGGGAGGTCGTACGTGTGAGCGTGTGGAAATACACGTATGTGTGGATACGGCCTATTCGTTCAATTAATTTCGATTCACGCTCGGTGAAAAATTGTTAGATGACGTGTGTAATTAATTCTTTCGCTTTGTTCTCCATTCTCTGAATATAATGGGGTACGTGCTAAAATATTAATAGGTTGGGGGAGAAGGGTTGGGTTGTTTCAGTAAAATTCGCAAAATGGGGGAAGAAACAAAAGTATCGTTAGGAAGCAATTCTCATTGACAAAATCCATTTTTTCGGGAAGATGGCGTAAGGAGAAATTTACATCGAGTTATGAGCATAATTTTACCAAACAATACCAAGTGTATTTATTAATTTTTTCATTTTTTAAATATTTCACCACGTGGCGCTAGTAAATCCAATTCGTCATTCATTTTCTTCGTTGAGACGTGTTCAAGTTACAGTTTGTAATACGAAAATGATGCCGATGTATTTATAGCATAGACATATTTATAAAATTAAGAGATATCTGTCCTTTAAGGTATTCAAACGTATTCTTTACAAGGGCGTAGCTCAGGTCTACTTGCCTGCAGAATCTGCACTCAAGCCCATTGTTGAATCTATGTTGATGCAGATGATAGTTGACTCTCCAATGTCCGACAAAAACAGCACTTATGAGTCTTAGTTGACTTCTATTTGGATGGCTCACGATCCCATTGCAAGCCAAGAAGAATTCCCCGAAAGCCTTGAATCGTTTGGGGCTTGGGTATGATTTTGCGATTCAGACTCGAATTGATCTTCAGATCAGTCTCGTTTGCCTGTTTTTGCGGTTGACGTTGCAATTTTGATAGTAGAGGTAAGCCCTGTCAGGGCAACGCTACTGCCTTCCCGTGCCAACTTCTCTGCCCTCTCCTGCCAACTCATCTGTCCTCTCGTACCAACTAATCTGTCCTTTCGTTGTCTTGATTGCCTCGATATGGACAAATTCGGTAAATCGTATTAGCCTTACAAAGCCTTTCTAAGGTTCGTCTGCAGTCAAGTCCTAGTGTTAAGCTGATCCTGGCTGATTCCAGGACCACGACGCGTGACTATCAGCACATGTGGGTATTATCTTGCCCAACTGACCTCTGTTGATGTTCTCTTAATTACCTGCAAGCTATGATGATGAGCAATTCTCTCGGCTTGACAGATCGTAGGGTAACGACCAATAAATAGGAGGCAGCTTTTCGATAGTTGACACGGAAAGTCAAAGTATGCCTGAAACAATTCAATGTTACAAGCAGTATTGGTCTTTTTCGATTTCTAGAGATGTAGAGTAAGTACAACATAACCTGACAACGTGGAAAGAAGAATTTGCAAAGAGAAGTCTGAAAATCAATATCGGAAAAACGAAGGTAATGATGCTTGGGAAAGAAAACGAACAACTAAATGTAGAAATTGGAAATGCAAAGCTTGAACAAGTGACAACGTCTAAATACCTGGGTATCAACATAAGCAGAGACGGAAACATAGATGAGGAAATCGATGAGAGAATAAAAAATGCATCAAGAATGTATCTCAGCTTTAATAGATCTTTCATCAATAAAACGGAAGTCAGCGAAAAGACAAAGATGCGGGTGTACAAGGCCTATCCTGATCTGTGGCAGTGAGAGTTGGGTGTTAACGGAAGCAATGAAAAGCAAAATGTAAAATGCCATAGACATGAAATACCTGAGAAAAGTCAAAGGGATTACGAAGAGAGACAAAATCAGAAATATTATAGTGAGATGACAACTGAGAGCAGACCCGATTATGGGCGTACTTGAAAAGAACGCACTGAAATGGTTTGACCACATGTGTAGAATGAACGATGAAAGGCAGGTCAAACAAGTATGGGAGGCAAGTGTACAAAATAGAAGAGGGCGAGGACAACCGAAGAAGGAATAGAATGACGTAGTGGCAGAAATATTCAAGAAAAGAAACCATCACATGGAAGAAACGTGGATAAGGGCAAAGGATAAAAAGGAATGGGCGAAATTTTTACATGGAACAATAGATAACCAAATAGAACCTAACAAATGAACTGTGAAATGTAAACCATTTGCTGGTAGACGGTGATGTTGACCTACACATTCTTAGGTCAGGATATTAACATAAAACGTACTGAAGATTTCGATCAGCTGCGTATAAGTAAAGGACGACCTAGGAAAACTTTTCAAGGAAGTTGTTTGAAAGGCAAGAAAAGAATTGTAAGAGCGATCACTGAACAACAAAGTAGTGAGAAAATAATGTTTGCAGCCGAGCAAAGCTTAAGAAACAGCGGAAAACAGGATGGGGCAAACACAATTAAAGAAACTTTCGCACGCTTCTTCACCGCGAATAACAACTATAAAAAGGCGAGAAACTTATAGTCTGATAAATCAGAAAAAATGATTCTGGAACCGGTTTTAGCCTCTTATCTTGATACTAAATCAACAAGTAATCAATACCAATTAATTTTCTCAAACGCTTTCGAAATGGACTCGAAAGTTTCATCTATTTTACTCCATCCCACGAGAAGCAAAAAGGACGTGTTCTCCGCTTAAGAAAATGTTTCAATTAAGTTCTAGTTATATTAGACCTTACAATTGAGCAATTGAGTTCAAGAAGATGTTTGTAAAACAATACCCAAATGGGCACGTTTGTAGGTAAGTGTTAGCGCTTGGCCGATCCTGGCTGATTTAAGTGCCAGCAAGCTTGATTCTCAGCACACAGGTGTATATGTTTACTTAGGTAGCCTCTGGTGAGGCTCGTTTACAGCTAAATGTTAGTGCTGAGTTGATCCTGACTGATCCCAAGTCCAGCGGGCTCAAGTGTCAGTAAATATGTGTATACGTTTACTGGAGTAACTTATGTTGATGTTATCTTCGATTTCTACAAGCCATGATAGCAACTAGTTCGGCTTAATAGATTGTATGATAACGATCAGACGCTTTTTTGAGTTTTGTCTTCGATTGGTTTGCAGAATTCTCATCTGCAGTTCCCTGCAAGTCATAGGGATATGTGGACCAAAAGGGCCCAGATTATGTGAAGCGTATTCAACTTACAAGGACTTTCTGAGGCTGGTTTATAGTTGAGCATTAGTGTTAGTGCTAGGTTGATCCTGGCTGACTTCAGGTCCAGGAGGCTGTCAGTAAATATGTGTATAGGTTTATTCCAGTAATTTCTGTTGATGCTGTCTGGGATCTCTACAAGCCATGATAGCAACTATATACATGATTTCGGCTGGAGAGATTGTATGGTAAAGACCAGACAATATGTAGATTTTGCCTTCGGTTGGTTTGTAGAGATTCTCACTCAACTCCACGTCAGAGTGATCTGCGGGCCAAAGGAACCCAGATTGTGTAAACCTTATTTAATGGTTTGTAGTTGAGTGTTAGTGCTAAGGTGATCCTGACTCATTCCAGAATCAGACAACTTGACAGTTAATCCATATCTGCATACGTTTACTTAGCGAGGTAGTCTCTGTTGAAGTTCGTTCGTGTTAGTGCTAGTGTTGAGGGGATTCAGATTGACTCCAGGGCTAGGGGCCTTAATTGTCAGTAAATATGTATATATGTTTATTCCAGTAACCTCTGTTGATGTTATCTTGAGTTCCTACAGATCAAGGCATCAAATCTCTCGGCTTGATAGAGATAGAGCCGAAATTATGTAAACTCTATTGGTTTCACAAAGTCTTTCTAAAGTTTGTTTGCAGTCAAGTGTTAGTGCTGAGCTAATCTTGGCTGATTCTAGGAGCCAGGGAGCTTGAGTGGTACTACACATGCGTATATATTTACCAGAACCGTTTCTGTTGGTTACTCCCAAGTTATGATACCAATCATTTCGGCTTGATAGATCTTTTGGCGCCATGCCGATTTCATCATCGGTTGCTCTCCATACATTATCATCATCCCAGCTTTCTTTCCCATCAGAGGGGTCTGTAGACCAAGAGAGCCGAAATTAGGCGACCCAATTGGACCCGAAAAGTCTTTCTAAAGTTTGTTTGCATATTATACGCATATGTATTGACCAGAATCATCTCTGTTGAAGTGCCTTTGGGTACCTACAAGCCACGATTTCAACGATCAGGCGGCTGATTCTTGGTTTCCTTTGGTCCGCATAGATGTCTACGCCCACCCGCCTTCCCGTCAGGGTGATTCGTTGACTAAACGAGCCCCGGTCTGAAAAAGGGTGAGTTGTGGACCAACGTTTGTTTATGGAACAATGATTTCAGTTCAAAAAGGTGAAAGCGATTTTCGCCTTAAGGGGTTAACGCGATTTTAGCCCGAAAGGGTTGAAGCGATTTTACCCAAAGAGGGTTAGAACGACATCATCTCAACAGAAGAGAGTCGCATCCTATCGTTTCCAGTCTGACTCGTTTCTACTAGCCCACTCGTTTTCTTAAGCTAAATCTTCTTGAGCGTGCCATATGCTTCATCCAAATTGCACGTTTTCCTTTTACCTGTTCGAATCCCCATTTCAGTTATACTAAACATATTTATATCCAAACATCGAAATCAAGGGCCAGGTAAAATTGGTCGTGAAAGTAGGTTAAATTTATAAATCAATCCCGACCGAATAATAGATATTTTTTCTATCACTCAACAACTGTGTGTATAATTACGTAAAAGCTTAATAATTCAATACCACCGGTCGAAACAAATTGTACCTTTTAAGAACCGTACGATTACTATCATATACATATATCTCGTGAGCGAGATATTAAATTTTTAATCCCCAACCGCTATTTTACAACAGGTTTTTCGGCCTTGATTTGGCCGGAATAAAGTGGGTATTATACAGCCCCGAATAGTCTGTAACTCATCACTAATGCATTCGTATTCTCTATTTTTGTAACTATCCGGGCCATAAAATTTATATGAGAACCGGCAAGCTTACGCTATTCACCTCGATAAATGATTCACGCGGTTTCTGACCATCGCACATGCATTATACAAGCTATTTACGCGAATGTAACTCGACAATCAGTTGTCAATATCGCGAACGAGCATCGAATAGTAAGAAGATAAAAAGGGTACTTATAAATAGAGACCGTGGCAATAGCCAACCGTGCGTGATGTCGTGTATCCAAAGGTATGTCAGCGTTCAAATAGTAAATACGCGGGCGTGTTTGTAATTCGGATCGCGTACACTTTACTGGCGCGTATAATGCGCGGATTTTCCTTTATATTTTGAATCACGACCCATTATCTCGTCCATTTTCGCATAATAATTTCGCGTTTCGATATCGACAACGTTGCGTTTCGGTATTGTCTCATGGCGATGGTGAATCACCGAAAACATTGTGGTTGTCCATTAAACTCGGCGCTCGTCGAACGACGACGCATAAAAGTATCGTAACGTTTGTTGCATTCGAAACGATCGGATTGTATGTACAACATGTACGCATCATACATGTTACGGGGTGAATGTGAATTTGAATAGTTAGAAAATGCGTTGGTTTCAATCCGGTTGAAGTTCGAGCTGGAATTATTGTAAATTTGAGAAAAATAATGATGTGATGCTCGAACTTTAAATATGTATAGGCGGCGATAGAAACGCAAGAATGATCAGGTGTGTTTTATATTAACCAAATAATAAAGAAAAATAAGGAACGAAGAAGTAGCTATAAGAACGAAAATTTTAACCTGTTAACTTTAACAATTTTACATCGGCTTCGGAAATTGTATAGTTTTCGTTCTAACTACGCCTGGATATTTTTAATGCGTTAATAGATATCCATCCAATTTAGGCTATACGAAACCGTAATGAGACCGACGGCATTATACCGATGCGAGACATGGGTTTTGAATCAATCTACAAAGGAAATAGTAAGGAGATTGGAGAGGAAAATACTTCGTAGGATAAGAGAAGGGAAAAAGACCGAAGATGGCAATATAAGAAGAAGTAATGAAGAGGTCTATGAGGCCTATAAAAAATCGCAGATAGATTTTATCATTAAAGCAAGGAGATTACAGTGGCTGGGTCACATGGAGAGAATGGACGAAAAAGGAACCGTTAGGAAGATAGCATGGAAAACACCAGGATATAAGAAAAAGGGAGGAAGACCAAGGAAAAGATGGCGAGAGGCGGTACTGGAGGACCTGGAGGATAAGGGAATAGCGGACTGGAAGAAGAAGGCTACGGACAGGAAAGAGGGAGAAATGTAATGAAGCTCTGGGCCTAAAAGGCCCGCAAAGAAGCTTATATATATAATAGATATCCATAAATCATTGCCCAATGCTGTATCCTAAGGGCAACATACATTTTCAAACTTCAGAAAATTATAGTGTGCTCACATAGGTTAAATTATAATTTTCCCTTGTCAGCTACAAGTTACAAGGTACGGGGAATGAAATTTGGACAAAGGTGTTGAGCACAAAATAAAAGTACCGCTAAACTTGCAGCAATAACTCTCAATGTGGAAAGTAATGATACATATCGTTGTTCACGTGATATATACGACATGTTTTTACATTTAGTCGTAAAAATGTCTTTAAACGAGTTCCTATATTGAAAAGCAATTTGTTTAAGTTTGTGAATAAATCCCAATGAAAGCAAAAATGACAAAATTCACCATTTCCAAGATATGGGATATAAAAAGTCGATTGCATATAATACAAGTCAATTGTTTAGGAACAAAGGGAGCGTAGAAAGAAGAAAAAGGGTACGGGCAAAAAATGTGCTTTACAGGATAGCAAAATTCGCGCCCGGCCGACAGCTGATACTACCTATCAAATTGCAAAATCTTAGAAATAAAGTATAAAGTGGATAGAAATGCTATAAGAAAATATTTGGCATCTGTGGATGTGGAACTTAAGACCGGAAAAACGAAGCCAGCTATTACAGAGAAATAAGAAAAAATTATCAAATCCAGGTAGCGAGGGCTTTCTGGAGAATACTTCGCAACACGCTCTTCATATATTTGTGTGATGGATGACGAGAGTTATTTTACATACCGTGGAAGGGAACGAATGGCAACCAAAACATTATTTTGACTATGTCAATCGCGAAGCACCCGACAATGTCAAGTATATCCAGAAATTCAAGTTCCCGTGAAAGGTTCTGTTATGATTGGCAATCAACGAGCGTGGCATTAGTGAGCTTATACTTTTGAAAGGTGATTTAGCAGTCTCTGCCCAAATTAATATAAAACGCAGAATAAATTTGATAATATGTTAGATGAGTTAGCCTTACAGACACGTCGTACGTTCGAATGGTTTCAACACGATGATACCCCCACCACATAATCAGGGAATGATAGGAAATCGTTCAAATGCAACATTCTGTCATCATGGATACGAAGAAACGCGTCGGTTGCATTATCATCTGGATCCGCCAATTTGTCTGTTTTAGATAATAATAATAATTTATTTATTGCCCAACAGCGTAAGATCCATTACAGAGCAAAAATAACAACAAAACAACCATACACAACTGGTACAACAGATTAAATGTACTTCAGAGAGACAAAGTGTAAACTTAAATATTGTTTGATGTTTGTACATATCAGCTATTATTTAAACGCGCATTCTTGCAGCTATTTACTTCTTGACGTACTAGCATATGTAGTGCTTATCTGGAAAAAATAGTCGCACTGACTAGCGGTATAACCGCGAAACCCGTCTGCGAATGGTGAAAGTAATTTTCTAATTACACTCAAACATTGTTATTTAGATCTTTATTTATGGGAATATAATTCTAGAGAAACTATACTAGAAGTTTTTTTCTAATATTAGTGGGCGTTCTGTTAAAAAGGCAACAAATTAAGTTTCAAAAAGTTGTGACTTGTGCATTAATCATAATGGTAGATGTTGTGAACATCTTCAGTTTTAAATACTTTACGTACTTTAATTATATTGTTTCTTAATTTATTGTTTGTCGTTCTCCGTTTATTAATTTTTCAGAAATTATTCTTTTTTTAATTATTAAAATTGTAACTCACAAAGAACAAACATTTCACACCAAAGTAATTGTGTTTATAATTTAGAAATTAAAGGAAACACTTTAATAATTTTATTATTAAACGGAATGCGCGTCTGCTAATTGTTTCCGTAGTATACTACCTGAATAGTTTGAAAATTAACAGAAAACAAAAACTGCCATAATTCATTTATTTATAAAAAGAACTATGTCAAGTGATGTATGTTAGATTACTTGAAAAAGGGCGTTTTTTATAAAGTCACGGCCGATTGTAGTTTTCATTAGAGGAAACACAAGCTTGTGTCATAACTCAAAAATTATAGCTTAAATTAAAAAAATCGGTTTGACTGTATTATTAAGCACATAATTAGCTAACTCTCACCTTTAGATATACTTGGTAAAGTCAATAATAGCAGAGCCATAGGCCCCGAGTAAAGTAAAACACTGCATTTTCTTCAAGAAAACAAAAAGTTCATTCAATTGCGCTCGTTAAACAGCAATTCTATTTCCATTTAATCGTCTCTCTACCTCCTCTAGCTTCCGAGATCCTCATACTAAACGTCAGAAAAAGACTCGCCCTGTATATGTACCATCACGGACTTTGATTATGTCCGGTCTTTTGACGTACAGCCTGTGCTCCTGTTATTGTATCGGTTTTAGCGTCACGCAAATTTCGCACATAAACCCAGCCCTTGTATGTGTGAAATTTGCTTGACGCTAAAACCGATACAATAACAAGAGGACAGGCTGTACCTCAAAAGACTGGACATAACCAAAGTCCGTGGGTGTACATATACTTATCGGTTTTACAGCTTCATTTGGAGTGGGTTAAAATGAGCGAGGTCGAAACGAGTACTTTCACCATAGATTCTGCAAAGCCCAATTGGTGTTCGAAAGCTCAAATAAATTGTATAACTACTGCACATACTCAGCATGGTGATAAAATTTTTAAAGCACAACAGCGTTAAAATTGGTTCAAAACTCCAGCTCCGTTTTTACAAAAAACGCGTCCGATTAAAACTTACAAACACGTACAACTAGCACCAAAATCTCATGTCAGTAAATGTGGGTAAGAACGCCTATCTATATTAAATGAAGAAATCCAACATACGTACGAGCCGACCGACCCTGTACGGCGACGTTACGCTATCATTAATTTTTACATTTCTCCATGCTCGATAATTTCTCGGAATCCTTCTGTTGGACATGACGTGAGACCCCCAATTTAGTAAATACAAAGGTGGAGGTGCAATTAGGGAGGTGCCTCGATAAAACTACAGGCTTGAGTGCATAACGAACGGACCGTGCGATAAAAGGCATGGCGTTCTCACCGCGCACATAATAATTTATAATTCGAACGTAGAACGAGCGACGAGCAATTTGTTTGGGTGTAATTTATGCAGCTGACTGGAAAAAGTTTTAACGCAGCAATTAATTGGTTAGAGTAATAAATATAAATATAATTAGAACGAAATTGTGAGATGTGGAGGTTGATAAATGAACGTGATGGTTGGAAAAATAATATTTAAGTATTCTAGTTCTAAGTGTTAATGACTTATTCGTTCGAAGTTTTTGCTTTTTCCTTTGAATTTTTATTTCGTATTTATTTGAGAATTTAGTTCGTACTGTTTACAACAAACATTTTTGTAGCACTCCTTCAGGTAAGTTCAAGTAAGATCTACAATTGAAACCATGTCCATTTTCTCATTTCGTTCTAGGAACTTATTTTCATTTTGACTAAAAACCCATTAAACTTGACAATGGGCCAAAATGTGATTAGAACGAATCTTCAAAACACAATTCTCCTTGAACATTTATAATTTACAACCTATCGCCTAAAGGAGGCGCTATTTTCGTAACACCTAAGGGACCCTGCAGTTCTTCCCTGTTTGTTGTTTATTATAACACTTCATAAATATTTCAAGAATAGTCTTTATGATTTTGGCGATTATCGTCGCTCAGGTATCCATGAAAAGGACGTAAGCTAAAAGCTGTACCTTTATCCAGTTACTCGTACTTTATGCAGTACTAACGAAATTGTATTAGTTTCAGTGTCGTGCTATTCTTTAGTTCCTAGAAACAGAAAAGTAAAAAGTTAGGTCTATCCGGACGCATCTTTGAAAGCGGATTATTTGTTCGGAGATAGGAGGTACTGTAGGTATAATAATAACGGCAAGGTATAGAAGGTGAAGTATGTAGACATGAATTTACAATTTAAAGTGTAAGCGTAGGTAGAAAAAGGATTTGGAATTAAAATGGTTTGGTTGTTACTACTTGCCCAAAGTAATCAAATTACGACTGTCTCTTCATGAAAAATTTGCAATGATTTCGACTAATTCCTTTCTAGATCACACTACGAGGGCGATTCTTAAAGTAGGTTCCGTTTGGTTATTAAAAGAACCCCAATACACGAAGCGGTTTTTATTATATACAACTTAAAGCTACTACTTTCAGCCATTTTTATACATACATAATTGCCATTAAGATCGAGAAATTTGTCATAGTGATGAATCAGTTTCTTAGTGCCTTTTTCATAGAACTCTGCCGCTTATGAATCCAGCCATGCTGTAACACAAACTGTACGTGAAATTTGAGGGAGAAAAGGCACTCAGTTCTGTGATTGTGAATTGCCAATTATGATGAATTTCCTCTTCTCAACAGTCGGCTTCCACTCTGTTCTTCATCGTGGATATTAGTGCGTTCTTTTCGAAACATATGGCAGCATCCTCTAACCACACTGTGACTCACGACATTTTCACCAGATACAGAACGAAGTTGCTCATGAATCTCAGCAGCCTCTATGATCTTTGCACACAGATATCGGATAAGTGCACACAGTCAGTGGGATTTTCAATTGCAGTAGCCATTCTAAACGACCAAAATACCACGAAAGAAATTCCGAACAATTCTTTTACTAGCACTGGCAGACTCACATTGAACCAGCCTACTCCGCAGCGCTGTGATCGGGCCGATATCCTCACTCTTCTGCTTACTAGGTGGAAACGAAACTTACTTTACGAATCGCCTTCGTATGATTCTTCCTTTTAACCTTCCTATACTCACGCATACGGTCTGTGAGACCGATTTATATAGTATAGTATACGTCTTTCATTTTGACGTGAGTATAGGAAGGTTAAGCAGCAAAACGTGGTGTTCTTGTTCCTATCCCAATAGGATCTTGAACAAAACTTGAATCAGACACATGCTCTGTGTAAACGTTCACACTTCAACCAGCCAATCCAATTGCGTATCATCGACAGGAAAAACACCAACGCAAGTACTGAATGAGTGGATTTTGGGTTTTGCCGTTCACTAAAACTTGACGTTTCTGAAGAAGATGGTAGCATAAACAACAAAACGTCAAGTTTTAGTAAACGACTATGACAAAACTGGAAAACCACTAATTCACTGGTCAACGACCATCAACGCCTGCACTTAATATATAATATATAATAATTACCAATAATTTCAAATAATTATTCTCAAAATTAGTCCCTCGATACCCTACATCTTCAGGAAGATGACCTCTAATTCTTCTTCTTTCGTGAAAAACTTTTAATCCCCCTGAATGGTGTTATTTTCCATCTAATCCTTCCATTGTTGTAAGTAACATCAAAACTTTTGTTAGTTGTCGAGTATATTCATTGTATAGAAAATTTTACCAATAATGAATCTCTATTGTCAAACTAAAACCCGGCCAGATAGCATTTAATGCAATTTTACCGCAAAATACGATGAATATATTAACATTTCCTTTTGCCTACGGTTAAATTATTAATTAATATAATGTTCCATTAGTGACTGGAAAATTTTAAATGAATAACTGCAATAATATTAACAAATAGGTAGATAATGACGCGCCAAATTATACCACACAATGAAATTAGTTATTCTAGGATAATCTAGGATGTATTTGTGAAACCAAGTTCCATTATGTTCAAATCAAAATATCGCAATATAAATCTATCACATGTAGAACAGCCGAAAACTGCGCTGTTCCAATTTATTCTAATTGATACTAGTTACCGTTTCACCAAAAACTTAAATAATTCCAAAATTACCCGGTTCAACGCAGTATATTTTTGAAGCCCGAACAGCGATATGTAAATGTTTTAATCAAGGACGAGACCTTCAGAATGTTTTCGATCAGACCTACATTTTGAAGGCTACCAAAGCAGGCTTTTCGTCGCTTATTTTCTGCATTTCATCTATAGTGCTACATGAATTTTATTGTAACTTGGGTCGTTTTATTGTTTCTGCAAAAATCTTGTTCCAATGAAAAATGTTTGCGTTGTTTTCCCAAAATCATCGTATCAACTCGTTCCTTCTTTCTAAAGACGCTTCGAATGTACGCTTTAGATCCTTCTGTTCGGTAGACTATAAACCAACTATTACCGTAAACAGCGTTCTAATTGAAGAAATCGGAGGAGTTGAAGGTGGTTGGTCATCATCCAGATTAAAGTATTTCGGGTTTCACGCTGATGGGATAGAATCAGAAAATATTTATAACTCGATGCAGGGGAAATTAATGTCGAGAGATTAGGTTTACCGATAGCATAACTTTGGATACTAAAAGACAAATTTATCAGGCAAAAATTCCAAGTGATACGTACATATTTTGCGGCCGACAGATGGTTCTACCGATGATTTGAGTTTTCCTAATTACTTTTGACTAACGTCTCTGACATCCACGGAGTTCTAGAATTTATTCTATAAAATCTAACAACCAAAAACTATAAAGGTAATTCGTACGCAACAGGCAATTTTGACCATTCAACCTAGAAAGCTACCATAAGAACTCTGAAAACGGTACCAGTCAATCCCGATGAAGTTTTCTAGGTACCTATTGGATAAAAACATTTCTAAGTATATTTTGTTTGCCCTGTACATACCTATCCATTGAGACCGTAATAATTTAGTTGGTGCTGCCCTAGATTACAAATTTGGAGAGAGATTTAGATGCCCACAGTCCCGTGAAAATTCGATCAATTTCTTGGAGCAATAATAGACGGTTGAAGATCACAACCTCCAATTCTATAGTCGTTGTCCTGAAAAACCAGTAATCCGCGCAAAGCCACACCCAGTTGCTCTTTTTGGTCCGATTATACCATGCTTTTCCCTTAATTTTTTGCTTATCTAACTTTCCTACATGAAAACCACGTTTTTGCACGAAGTTGACACAAATCGAAAGTGATCAGCGAAATTTGGATGAACTTCGAGGTAGGTGGATTTTACTTACTTAAACTGAGAGTTTTCTAGTTTTGAATTTTATCCAGGCAAATTTCTAGGCACGCTCAATCCTCTCAATAACTGATCCAAGCAACAACTGAGCAACAAGGAAATAACCGCTATTCAAAAGACCATAAAAAGATACCTCTTTTTTTTTTTAATCTCTATTTTCAGAGTGAAAATAATACAAAATATACCAAGAAGAATTGACATGGTAACACTAATATAATACAGGGTTTGTCATAACTAATGCGTTAAATTTATTGTGGCGGTTGTTGAGGTCCTTTAAATACATTCAAACGATGCCAGCCACTAAAGTAAACAGAAAACGTCCTATCGAAAGAAACATTTCACCATGCTTAGCATATGACCCCAATTTTACTTGCGTTTCTACTTATTTTTCTACCTTATTAACATTCGCTTTTATTTTTCAATCACATGTTCGAAGTTCTTCGACATATATTATCCATTGTTTGTACGATAAAGCGAACACAAACTACTTGACCTTGTTCTAGATATTACCCGAATTTTACTACCATTTATGTTTCAACGTCTGAAATATCGCATACTGCCAGTGACTTTCTACTATTCCTTATGGAACTTGCGGAAGTTCAAAAATTATTTGCAACTTTCCTGCGATCCTGTGATAGTAAACAACATTTTCTCTTACAGATTTTGTTTTATTTAATTTAATCTTTCCTTTGTTCTACTTTTACGGATACGTTATGAAAAGGCCGACGTATGCTCGCGGCGAAATTGAAAGTAAAATTCCTGATTGTACATCAATTAAGTGTTAAGATAACGTTTGTAAATGTTTTACTGACGTGTAGAATCCTTCGAAATGTTAGAAGCTCCTTCAATGTTCTTCACAAATTTCCTTGATTGGCGGTATATCGGTATACTCACCGATTCTCCTAACATAAACTTATTACCACAGATTCCCTTCTGTACGTTGATGTATTCGATGCCAGCAATGTAGCAGACACAATATCACATCGGTGAACTCCTCACCAAACAATTGTTTAGAATAAAATCGGTGACACGTGTTTCGCTAGCTCGGGGCAAGCATTTTCAACAACCGTATAAACCGAAGAATGTAGCAAATAATAATTTTGTCTCTTTTGTGTGCTATCCATTGCCCGGGTGACTGATCCGCTTCGCCTCTAGACAGAATATGTATTGTGCGCCTCTGTTACTATTGTGTTGAGATTCACTATAGGTACTATCCATCCTCAAGTTTAGACGCAGGTGAAAACCTCTAGATCCTGATGGGTCCATCGATATGGTGATATCCCAGATGTTTTGTTGCCCATCACTTGTGTTACTCGTATAAGTTCAAAACAATGCGGAAGATTACGACTTGTGCTTTACAAAAATTATAACAACTTCCTCTCCGCACATATTTTCAACTCGATTTCATCTAATTTACATTCGTACGTTTCAAACGCGTTTATGCTTCCATCTGGGTCAACATCCTCTAAGCCTATAAGAATTTACCCTTCGATATTATGGCATGTGGATACCATTATGAATTTCAAGATAGGATTATTTTATTGCCACACTTTTTTAACAGTCTAGTTTTAAGGCTACCACTTAGCGGAGATTTATTATTTTTCGAGGAAAATTAATACCGTTCTAAGATTACGAAGATTATTACCATAACCTAACACGCTTTTTCGACCTACATGGGTGGCATTCTCATAAAAATGAGTTCATAACCGCACGTCGTACGCGTATCGCTGGGCATTATTCAACGCTTTAAGGTCGATCTCGTTTGAAAAATTTCACCGAAAGTGAAATAATACCGACCCCCGCGGTCGCCCTATTATGTCCTCGCTCCAGAACAGAATAAACAATTATTCGAGAATCTATCTTGTCCCGCAACGGGTCGTCTTAGATCTCACGTCGCGTCTGACAACCTATTTCTTCCCTTCTGGTAAGTAAACAAACAAAGGTTTCATACTAAGACAACATAAATATTCCGGCGGGCGCAGGTAAATTTCGGAGGTCGACTCACGAACGTAATTCGAAAATTATGTTTGCTAAATGATGACTAAACAGAATTATGGTAATGGCTGTCACCCTGTGTGGCTTTTTTCTTCTACGTCGTGTCGTTCCTTTCCATCCGCCTCCTCCTCCTCTTTCTTTCTTCTTTCGTGGTGGTACAGGTCGCCTTTTGTTCCTAATTATACTTAAGTGATGTTTTGACAGGGATAAAAGCTTTGTTTGCGCAAATTAATAGGAGATGGGAGTGTAAACAGGAACGTGGATGATAAGATCTCACTGCGTTGTAAAATAAAATGGATAGTAATAAGATGATCTTCGGACGTTCTAGGAAATGTTAGGATAATTATTGTTGTCGCCGGTTTTAATTTATAATATTCACGTCACGTCGAGAGTATTTACG
This sequence comes from Chrysina gloriosa, assembly GCA_038088585.1. Classification (NCBI taxonomy): domain Eukaryota; kingdom Metazoa; phylum Arthropoda; class Insecta; order Coleoptera; family Scarabaeidae; genus Chrysina; species Chrysina gloriosa. Next base: position 6,224,705 of record CM076090.1, on the reverse strand, counting down.
AAGATGGTCATATTTATGTTGCGTCTAAACCTAGAAAACATTGGTTTGCTGTTTTTCAAAGTATGCTTCCCAAAAGAGATTTAATTTTAATATCCGCTCTGACCAATCGTTAAAGCAAATATCCCAAATGAAGACAGTAGTATCACCGGTTTGTCGTTTTATAGGAATAAATCCTCGATTTGTCACCACTTGCGATGGTGTGAACGTCTTTTCAGCTTTCGTCGTTTAAGCAGCTCAAAGTTTTTGAGCACCAATTGACGCGATGTGTTCAAAGATGAGCAATGCAACGGGAAACTAACGTCCTTACCATCTTATTATTTAGGTAGGATCTGTTACATTGAAGTCTTCGATTCGTAGCTAGGAATCTATGAATCTCACGATGGTACACTACTCGGAATTGTAGTTGCATAATGCGACCATCTTCCTTTGATACACTGCAGGAATGAAGCAAGTAAGGTTTATTAAATTCTTCTCACTGTGAAACATTGAAAGCTATTTGACGTTCATTGTCGGAGTCACAGGAATAAATCTATGATTTATCACCATTCAAGATGCTACGAAGTATTGTTGAGCTTTCGTTATGGACCACTTCAAAGTTTTTCGGCCTCCATTAACACGAGATAACCTTTACCCTTCAGTTAAGGGAAAGACAAATGCAACTGGAATCTAAGGTAAGGAAATTAGCTTCCTTACCACCCACTCCTTTATGCAGGATCTTTTGCATCGAGGTATCTGAAATGATAGGTCTATGAAATGAATATGATTCTATCTCTATCTATGTCACGATCTGTCATGTGCCAACTGTGTTGATTCTTTTTGACCAGTAACTACTACTTTTACTGGATCTGTCTTGAGATTGTTCTTGAGACCAGGGCGTTTACGTTGGAATTAATTTGAAGAAATTCCCAGTTAATGTGGTGTTTCCTCATCAAAAAATCTAAAGCGTTTCTCTGAGGTATTCCTAAGATAATCCTCTCAGACCTTGTTAAACAATTATTGGGCGATATCAAGGAACTACTCGAATTTCTTTAAATGACACCGTATTTTGACACTGACCGCTGTTTTGAGCTCAGAAAATTGACAGAAAAACAGTATCATATCCCCGTGGCATGAAATTAATAAATATACGCTCTGGAAATGTTGAAAAACATTAGAAACTTTTTAACAAATTAATTCGTGTGTTGCCAAAATAGTACAAAGTTCGAAAATTAATTCTATTGAAATAATCACCACCCGCGCCTGCTCTATGCTAGTTTGTGAAGAAAGTTTGCGGAATTTGGCACGCATTCTTGTCTTCGCCTTGTGTGCTCAGCCGAGAATATTGGTGGTGTTTTCGAAAGCGTTGGTTTTTACCCTTGTACCTCAAATCGCTACAAATATCACCAACTGAACATTAGCCGCACTGGCCGGAGCAGAATCCCGTATAAAGATCTGACATTATTCCCCTAAAAGGTCCACGTGACTCAGAAATTGAAGCAAACTGACCACCAGCTTCGCTATTGTTTCTCTGTTTGGAATTTAGACCTTCCCGCAATTGACGATTTTGTTAAAAAGAAAACATCTTTTGGTATGAGGTACATTTTCATCTCAAAAACTGACAAAATTGCGGTATTTGGGGGTTGAAAAAGACACACTAGCAATCGTAGAGATGGCACTCTATGCTCGTCGTGGGACTCTTCGGGTGTGGTTTCTGGAGTGCTGGCATTATTCGACCATTTTTCTTCAAAGGTAAGGACAACAACGTTACGGTTAACGGAGAATGCTACAGGGGCATGATAACCGATTTTCTTTAGTCAAAAATTGAACTGAGAAATTACATTAAAAATAATCTTTCCTAATCCATTTAGATTATAGCTAAAATATCATGACGAACGTATCACCCAGATTTTAAGCAACTTTTGAGTTTTGAAATCTGAGTTTCAAAATTTTTGCGTTATAACCGACATACTTCCTCGATCTAGTACTTTTTCAAATTCGCAAGATCATAACCGGCATATCCGCAATATTAAGCCAACTTTTTTGCTATTTTACATTTAAGACTTTCCCAAATGTGTCTGACCACTTAGCCAGCTTATATTACAATAAAAAAATCAGCAATTTTGGGTGTAGTTTCTTGTAATCTAAACTATTTAGAGTAAAAGTGCAAACTTACTTAAAATCCAATAAACGCAGATTTTAAGCAATTATAATCAAGACTAATAGATTTCTCTAATTTGTATTGGGTTTTACTCAAGATATATGATCTAGTTAACAAATTTCTGCAACAAGCTCGAAAGTTATCTTTAAATTTTAGTCCACTACGATCAAAACTAGCAAATTTCAGACATATTTAGATATTTCCCTAAATCCTTAGCTACAAGTGTTCTTTATGATTTTAACCAGTTACAATCAATAATACCAGATTTAATCAAAGCATGCGATTTGGACAGCTGAAGGTTATCTCCAGATCTTAACCAACTAGAATCAAAACTACGCAATTTTTCTGATTTCACTCTATAGGCAAGTTTCATTTCTCTTTTCAACTTCATCCAATATACTCGATTGCCTAGCCCAGGTATGGGCAACCTCCGACCCGCGGGCCACATGCGGTCCTCGAGTAAGATTTGCCCGGGCCGCTACTGAATTCTTTCGTTGCATATTAGCACGGCCCGTCCGAACTTAATTCATAATGAATCATAAGGATACTACAAAAATGTATATTTTTCAAGATTACTCGCAGCATAAAACTTCTACAAAAAAGGTTGCCCATGCCTGGTGTAGCCGGATTTGAGTTCAATAATCCTGTAGTCAATATTACTTTGATGATATTATGATGACAATTCGGAAACGATTCAGGCACTTCTGGTGAAATAAGGCCCCAAATCACGGAAAATGCACTGCAAACCTGGATTGACAGGATGAACTACTACCAGGCTAGCCGAGGCAGGCACCGGAATGAAATTATATTCCATAACTAATCGGAAGGTTTACTCTTCTTAATAAATGAACAAATTTTAAAAAAATATTGAACAGTGCTTTTTCATGGCATTTTTAAAAAGCAACGAGCCGATGGCTCATCCCCTATTTCCCGATTGCATTTTTTCGGAGTATTTGTGGACTTTAAAAGTTCACTGTGATTAAGTTCCTTACCGTCGCTTGATGCGATTGTGGCTTTAGATTAACTAAATATGGCGGTTAATTTTGATGGTTAACGTTTCATTCGTGTCGGCCTTTTTGCCGCTATATGTAACATTAGTAGCCTGGGCCAAAGCGGTAACAGCGTACAATTACGAAATAAGTTACGGCAGCATCGCCGACTCCCCACTCTAGTCAGCGAATATGTAGGCTGTCCTATCTTATTTCGTAATTACCGCTGTTTGTCGAGACTAAACATTAGATAGACATCCCTGGTGTGCTTACACTACCTCTTCACGATCATCGAGTTTGGTGCGCTGCCGCTGTTTTAATGACACATTCATCAAATAGAAATTTACATATAAAACAGGAAACGGCATTAATTTTAAAGGAAATGCAATAGTCGATATCCTCGTTTTAGTAGAAGATCGCGCACACACCGATATTAAATTTAGCGTTGCCGGCTTGAAGATTGCGCTTTCATAACCGCTGATGATGAATATTTACCCTGCTATAATATTAAAGCTATATATTTCCTGCGACGTGCATGTTTGCAAGAAACCCTGCATAATTTATCTGTTGAAAGCCGGCGTTTGCATTATTGATTTCCTATAGGAAATTTATTAGCCGTTTCCTGCTCTATTATGCAATTACGTGAAATAATAGTATTTCAAACTGTCGTTGAGAGTCTAGGATGTCACTTTAAGACTGTTGCACGATATATGTCTTTATCTTGAAGTGATATATACGAGGTATGGAAATACAGTAATGAGACCGATCCTTTTTACCCTGCCTTATTCTAATAGCATTACAAATCAAAATTCTTCGTTTGAAACTAATTGTCTTGGTAAGCCACACAGCCCTGGAGACGGTTCTTACACTCCTCTTGGCAGCGCTGGAACCCGGATACTGGAAAAGCTGGTCAGCTGGTTACTTACATCCCTTTTAATGCTACCCAGTGCCCCCAAAACGAACATCCCTTGAGGCGTTGTTTCAATCCTGGGGAGGAAGGAAAAGTCACAAGGACTCAAGTCGAGCAAATAAGAAGGCTAAAGAGCAACAGGAATGCTCTTACTGGCAAAGAAACGATTTACTGAAGTTGCTGTGTGATAAGACACATTGTCGTGATGCAACAGCCAGTTCTTTTTGATTTTTGGTCTCACACGCATGACCCTTTTTCAAGGACCTTTCCGTAAAAGTGTTGGCGGACCCTTTAATCTGGAGCTATGAACCCTTTGTGAACAATTTCCCGGCTATCAGAAAGCAAATCAGCATAGTTTTGATCTTTGGCTTGATCGTTCTTGCCTCCTTGGCCTTGGAGCGCTTGGACTGTACCATTCCATGCTCTGGTGATCGGTTGGCTCGAAATTCGTGTCACTTATTGTCAGAACGCAGAAGCAAAACCTGCTGCACTAAAAATATCGCTTCGGACAAAGGACGTGATCCTAGAATTCCAACTCGCACTGAGGACGTATTACACGTTCACTTGCCTCCTCCAAGTCTCACGTGGGCAGTGTTTCCCGATCGAAAACGACGCTACCAGTTTCATTACTTTATTTACACACCTCGTATGTTAACGACTCTTGTAGACTACAAAAAGAATAAAAAATAAGTACATCGCGTAGTTGTTCAGGCGATTGAATTTCCAAAACGGAAACGTCGATTTTTCTCATCCAATTTACTTCGATTTTCGTGCGTCGATTGCCTCACCTCAACTTCCGCGAAATTTCGTATCTTACCTTACACGTTATTACGGCTATCTACTAAATAATTACGTTACGTCTCCCATATGATATCCATTACGATGGCCGTTAGCGAAAAGGGTTTCGTTGTATCTGTATCTTCGTCGATGAAAAAGTCCATCAAGTCGGTCGGTCGGTCGAGATTGTAATGTGATTTTTTCGTCGGTCCGGTACCTGCACCACCTACCCACCCATCCCATTAGGGCCATGCTTCGTTACGTAACGATCTCGAACAACATATGGACCGTGGAAACCGAAATTTGATTGAGAAGAATTAACCATATGTTGCGTTCTCTTATGTTTCTCGACGAACCTCGTTGCTTTGGTTGGTTTGGCTTTGTTGGTTGCGAAGGTAATTATTAATAATTACGCGGAAATAACAAAAGACTGACACGGTTGTCGAGACCCTCGACATCGTCTGTGCGTAATGCGTTTCGTTGAAATGTTATGATGCTATGTAGGTCGTTCGGCTATATTAATAATAATAATAATAATAATAATAATGCTGTTCGTATCCTTGTGTACGAAGGACTTCGTTGTAATGTTATACCTTTGATATTTGGCGTACATCGTGTTGATGCGGTAAAATATGTTAACAAGAATATACCTACTTAACATTCTGACGAGAAATATTGAATTAATAGCTGAAATTATGAACCGTAGCGTGTATACTTGGAATGGTATGAAGGTGAAATGAAATTAAACATTAAAGCATAGGAAACAGAGAGATAAATATGGAATTAGTTGAATTTTTATTACGTTGATGTATTGAAAATTGTGGCTTGATCGTTGGGGAACGTCAGGAAAATTAGTATGTCGTAAGTTCATTTTGGTTCTTCCTCTATGTTACTGAAATGATCTCAAGTATTTTACCGTATAATTAAAGAAGTTAGTGGTGCAAAAGACGATGGGAAAGACGGCAGGAACAAAAAATGGAAAACCACCATGGTAAAAGATATCAATAAAAGAAAACTACACACAAAAATAAAGGGGGATAATACAGCGTTTGAGAAAACAATTCTTAGGAAATCCGTTAAAATGAAACCGGATGAAGAAAATCCGGAGGAAGGATGTCTGAAAAATGAGGAAAATTCCACAAATTTCAAGAAGATCGTGGTAGAAAATGCCAAAAAAATGAAGATGTGCTATAAATGTTTCAATTAAGGATTCAAAAAGAAGAAAATAAAATCAGGACGAGCAGAATGATGGAAGAAGAAGAAAATCGGGAACCACTAAATAAACAAAAATCAATAGAAGAATCAAACTAAAGAGGGACGATAAGTATTTCAGAGGAACACTTTTCGGAAAACCGTTCAATGAAACTAAAGTATGAGAAAATTGAATGAAGAAAATCCTCTAAAACGAAGTCTAAAACATTGAAGAAAATTCAACAAATTTCAAGAACATAGTAGAAAAAAGTGCCAACAAAAATGAAAATGTGCTGTAAATGGTCTAACTAAACTAAAACTAGGACTAAAATCAGGACGAGGGGAACGATGAAAGAAGAATAAAATGGGGAATCACCAAACTAAAAGAAATCAAATAGAAAACAACCACACACAAAAGTAAAGGGAGACGATAAAGTGTTTGAGGGGAACATTCTTAGGAAAATCGGTAAATTAAAACCAGGAGTATGAGAAATCGGGATGAAGAAAATCCGTGGAAGCGAAGTCTAAAAAATGAAGAAAATTCAACAAATTTCAAGATGATCGTGGAAGAAAATTCCAACAAAAATGAAGATGTACTATAAATTAGGACGAGAAGAATAATGGAAGAAGAAAAAGAAAGTGGGAAACCACCAAAACTGAAAAAAAAAACAATAGATGAAAACTACACACGAAAATAAAGGGAGGACGATAAGTGTTTCAGGGGAACACCTTTGGGAAAACCGTTGAATGAAGAACATGGTAGAGAAAAGTGCCAACAAAAACGAATATGTGCTATGAATGCTTCAGATGGAGATCCAAGAAAATTCAAATCAGGATGAGGAGAATGATGGAAGAAGAAGAAGAAAATGCGGAACCACTAAACTAAAAAAATCTATTAAAAACAATCCCCACAAAAATAAAGGGGGACGATAATTATCTGTAAGAAAAATTCTTAGGAAAACTGTTAAAATAAAACCAAGCGTATGTGAAATTAGAACGAAGAAAATTCGAAGAAGCAAAGTCTGAAACAATGAACAAAATTCAACAAACTTCAAGAAGATCGTGGAAGAAAATCCCAACAAAAATGAAGATATGCTATAAAAGCATCAGATGGAGACCCAAAGAAACTAAAATCAGGACGAAGAGAAGGATGGAAGAAGCAGGAAATGGAGAATCACCAGACTAAAAAGAATAATAGAAAAAAACTACACACAAAAACGAAGGGGGATGAGAATGTGTTTGAAAGGAAAATTCTTAGAAAAATTGTTAAAATGAAACCAAGAGTGTAAGAAATCTGAATGAGAAAATCGAAGTCTGAAGAAAATTCAACAAACTTCAAGAAGATCGTGAAAGAAAATGCCAACAAAAGCGCTACAAATGCATTAGATGGTGATCCAAAACAACTAAAATCAGGACGAGGAAAATGATGAAGCAAGAAGAGAGAATATAGAGAAAAGTTAGAAGTATTTAACAGGGGGCAAAAAAATAACAGAGGATGGGAAAGCACTAAGTCGTAGAAAATCGACGAAGTAAACTAAAAACAGAAGCGAAAATATGCGATAAATGGTTCCAAGACAGGATATTAGAGCGAAATTTGAAAGAAATTACGTCGTCAGACGTATTTTAAGACCTAACTTGTCATCTTCAACGGAGATAGAATCTTCGCCTTGCGTTCCTTCAACGCCACTCCGGAAATGGTCCACAGATTTTGGAGAAAATCATTACGGGAGATGAGAACTGCACTTCCGAGATGAAATGCTCGTCGAGTGAATGGAGACACAAGGATCCTCCGCAAACGAAGAAAGTGGAAACAACTCCATGAAATTCCAAAGGACTTGCTGAGGATATTTTTCGATTTAATGGGAGTTGTTTACAAGAAATTATGCCTCGTGGAACGACAATCAATGTTGCATCATCAAAAAAATTGCGTAAAGCCTTTAAAGTTTGGAGACCTGGAAGATCGGGTGATGGTGTCGCTTTTCTTCATGACATCGTAATTCCCAATTCAGCTCGTGTCCTTCCGGAAGTGTGCAAAATTTAAACTTGGAAGTGTGGTGGACTGATCTGCTGTACAGTTTTCTTTTTCTTGGTCCTATCAAACGAGACACGCGAGGAAAGTGTTTTGCTGACGATTTCTTTCGATTTAAGGAGATCAGTTTACAGACATTCATGTCACGTTTAACAAAGAATCAATGTCGCATATCATAAAAAAAATGGCGTTAAGCCTTTGAAGATCAAAGACCTTGGTCCTCTCAAGCGAGACCTTCAAGGAAAGCATTATATAATGCGTATATGACGATGAAGTAAAGGAAGCAGTGCTTAAGTAGTTAAAGAAAATTGGACGTAAGTTCTATGAAAGTGATAATGATGATCACAGCGAGATCAAATACAATACTTTGATGGTCTTGGGCTTGTATGCGTGCACATGCTAAAATCATCTTACATCATAAAAGCGCAAAGCGCAGGACTTTTGCATTTTTGCTATACTCTTGCGTCTTGGTCTTGCAAGGTACTGGTCTTGGCATTGCTCTTCAAAGTCGGTTTTAGTCTCGGGCTTGCTCTTGAAAGTCGGTCTTGGTCTTGGTCTTGGTCTTGCACAAAATGAAAGACTATGACCAAGACTGCAAGAGCAAGACCAATGGTGCTCATCACTAGAAAGTGAAATAGAGGAACTCGCCGTAATAAATTTTATTCAGAAAAATTTGGCGATTTCGCTGAAAAATAAGGTAAAAGTGTGTTCTGGTTTGTGCAATAAAACATATTTTTTGTCTGCTCGCTTCACAGACAGGGAGTGGAACTTAGTTTCTGATCCCTCCTCGTATCTAAATCCGTGCGGCAAAGGTAAGCAATATTTTATTTAATTAGGTGGCAGTACGGCTGCACAAGTTAGGTTTAGCTTAAGAAAAGAATAACGGGAAAAGCGGCCTAGACCAAATAAGTTCTTCTGATGTTTCTCGAGCTTTATTATTATTGCGAAAGCTCGAGAAACATCAAAAGAAGTTAACTTATTTCATCTTAGCTGCTTTTCCCGTTATTCTTTTCTTAAACTATTTTATTTAAGTTTATATCAGATAGTGAGCGGGACGGTAATTATGTGTATACGGTTTTACGGTCTATGTAAGATAAAATGGAAATTGATGTACAATAATTTATAATAATTTCCATAGATTTAAAACAGCTAAAGGGATAGATATCGTCTACTTAAATAACTACTTAACTCTCCGAAACCTTTCAACCCAAGCCATCCCGTCCTCAATATCTCATCACGTTTGTCCGGCTTAAACGAAGGGATGCACATGTTTATATGTATTTACAAGCTTAATGAACGAGTCGTAAAATGTACAGATACAGACGAATTAACAGATCGTCCGACGTCAATTTATGTTATTAAGCGAAGTGCACGACCGTACAAAACGCGTAAGAATAATTTTGCTCGTACGAGATAAGCCGGGAAATTAAATAAAGTGGTTAGCTCGCATCGTCAGATAAAGGACGCGTACGGAGCCGTTCTCTTTTCGAATACAGCGGAGAATTCCCAGGGAAATATCGAATGCATGCTTAAGAAATTGTATAAAGCGCTTCGAAAGATTGTGTAATGGCGCAGATACATATGTCTCGGTAGTTGCTAGGATGATTAGATCTTTCGAGAATAAATTACGTTATGTTCTAACTCTATTAGCGGTGATGGCGTCCCGCAGCTTTAAACGGTCCAATTCTGGATAAAATTGCTCTGGGCAATTTATAGAAATTAGTGGACTTATTAGATTATTTCGAGGAACTCCTTTTGGTGTAACAATTAGATTTCTTTGGTAAGTGCTTTATCTTTTGAATAAATGTTTTTCTATTAGTGGACAAATTACGATGGAACGTTGGATTCCCCGTGAGCGGGTAGAAATTTACTTAACACCACGCACGATTAGGTTATTAGGTCATTGATAATAATAATGGAAGAATAGTATTTTATTTTCTTAGAGCAACATAGTGGACTAAACACGAGATGAAGATGTTGACTTTAATAATAACATTGGTGGACAATGTTTTTATTTCTTGTACGCTCAATACTGTTTCTTATGTAATTTTCGTTGCTGACTTTGAATCCGTCATCAGAGATCGTCTATCAGGCACCAGTTTTCCGCAATTGCATTTTTCATTCTTGCGGGTTTGCCTTTGCTCGACCAATGCGCATTGCATCGCGCATGACGACAGGCCTGGGTGGTGAGATAAGGACAGAAATGTTTACTAGTATGACCATGACTGGTATTAACTTTAAAACTATTTCGCTAAATGATAGATAACGCTGGCATAGTCAATCATCAAAAATCAGCAGTCTCTTCTGAGTCTGGATTTCTCCATAAACCCCTGATCCTCAATGCTGCGATCCCCATTTCTAGCTGCGATGTGGGGAGCGGGGTGTAATCCATACACGATCCAGTGCTGGACGACATCCTCGAAAGTTCATCCCCGTAGCAGATCCTAGACCCGTATAACAATGGTCATACGTTGGGGGCTGTCCAAAAATCTATTTACTGCTGGATCAATATTTCTTCTGCTTTTCTTATGTCTCTGTTGTCCTGTTTTAAATTGAAATAAAATTTTCAAGTAAGAAGAGAAGAACCCGTAGGACCTAATCGAATTACGCGCGCTCTATCGCTTATATCAGAATTCTTCAATTTGCGATAGCCAATTCCTGTCTATTATTTATAAGAGTCGAACTACATCTATGTAAGTCGTTTGCAACAACAAACTTTCTTGGAAAATTATTTGCAAACTTGTAATGTAGTGTTACGAGATTTATGTAGCTACTGTACAATACATTGTGAACGAAAGTTAATAAGGTTTTGTTTTTTCACCACTATTCATTCTAATGTTCTATTTATCCGTTTCTTACGAAATGACAGGTGGCGCAAATTTAGTATTAGGAAGGTAGTTAACAGTTTTTATTCTCCCAGTTATATGTTCTCTGAGCGCACCTCCGGACGCCATTCCGGTTGGTCGTGCTATTTTATCTAGACCCTTACGTAGAAGGACAAACTTCATTTCTCACTTGATTGCCTTTTAGTTCAGCTGCTATGTTCATTGGTGATCTTGCTTCTGAAAATACCTTGAAGTTGTTTGAGTCATACCCACAATTTCTGTCACGTCTGTGGAAAGCTCACAACAACAATTAACGCCATCGATTTGCAAAAGTTATGAACTGCTTTTTGGTTGCAAGATCCGAGATCAGGACTTGGGCTCCACATATATGTATGTTGTGAGTCCCCTGCTACTTCTCTTACAACTTGGTTAAGAATGCAACCTCGCCACACGACCTTCGCCGTTCCCACGGTATGGAGAGAACAAACGGATCACTTGTCCGATTGCTATTTCTGCATTACCAAAATCACTGAAATTTCATAGCCCCAGGCTCCTTAACAGCGGATGGCTATCCATCTCAGTGCCTCCGGAAACGTGTAGAGATCTGGACACGGTGAAGGAAATCCATGTTCATGTTGAGGTGGAGGATATCTCCAATGATGAAAACGATCCATTCTTCACAGGAAGTTCCTCAGAATCACACATATTCGGCCAGGTTGACAAGAACGATTTAGTTCGTGAGGTAAACCTATCAAAATCCCAATCAGAGCTCCTAGTATCAAGGCTTACAGACTGGAACTTCTTAGGAGAAAAAGCGAGAGAAAAGACCATAATAGATCTGGAAACGTTGCAGTGGAACAGGCATCATTGTCACCTCAAATAATCTAGGAGGGAAAGCAGAACCAGTTGATTGCGACGACTTGAACAACTTTCTTCGAAGGAAGACGATCTAGTTTATTGCGATGATGTCGAGTGTCTGTGCGTTGCATTGGATCATCAGTATAATCCCCTAAAGTCGAGATTATTAATTGATTCTTCTAAAATCAGCTTGACAGCAGTACTTTTGCACAATGTAGCGAAAATCTCATCGCTTTCGGGACCAACGTGAAGGAGATATATGAAAATACGAAAGTTTTATTGCGGTTGATTCGGCGTGAAAGGCATCGCTGGAACTTTTGGGGAGATTTCAAAGTCATTGCCCTTTTACTCGGTTTTCAACTAGGGTATACCAAATTTTGCTTGTTTCTTGTGCGGGTGGGACAGCAGAGATAAACAAAACCATTATGTAAGGAAAACATTCCACCACCATCAAGAAGCTCGTTCCGCGAAGACAAAGTGTCGTCAGTCAGCCCATTGTGGATCCCCAAAAAGTCTACCTGTGACTTCGACATATTAAACTCGGATTGATAACAGATTCTTTCTTAAATGGATAGAAACGGCGGTGGTTTTAGCTTTCTAAAAAACAAATTTTCACGGGTCAGTGCGCAAAAATCAAGGAAAGTATATTTGTTGGCCCTCAAGTTCGAGAATTAATGAAAAATTCGATGCCACCTTAAACGAGCCAGAAATACCAGAACGGGAGTTATTCAGGAAAGTAGTCCAACGGACAACTTGAAAAATCTTGTGGATGAATTATTTCAGGACTATCGGTTACAATATATCACTGAAGACACCATTTTCTTCGTTCACATTTAGATTTTTTCCCGGAAAATCTAGGTGAAATCAGCGACGAGCGCGATGAGCGTTTTCACCAGGATATGGAATCATCATTACCATGGTAGAATCGCGTTATCAAAGCAAGTTGGCCCCAAATAGGCTGACCGATTACTGTTGGACATTGACAAGGGATGTTTCTGCTGCGAAATACAGAATGTAGAAATACCTTTTGAACTGCCATTCGTTACAAGAATTTAAGCTATTTTAAGTTGTAAGCAAATGCCAAGAATATGCGTTTTTCAAAATTTTAAACGCGTGTTACTCAGAAACTATGTCTGAGACAAAAATGTGGAAAGCAGATACAAAATCAGTGGAAAAAGTACTACAAGGGTGATTTTATTTCATCAAAGAAACGCCCAGAAAGTGAAATTTCTTTACCAGTGCTACCAGCACATCTTAGTAGCTGAACCCAATCCAGATGGAATGCACCAATACGCATTGTACTTCCAGCTTCGACCATATGGTTACTTTCCGGGCGAGCTTACATCATAAAGAGCAAACAGTCGACTTCGTCGAGTTATTAAAGAGGTGTGTTTTCTCCATTAAATTTGGAACAACGACGTCGACGTTACAACATCAACCAACGCACGTCGAGATCGGATCTCGCATTTCGTGCGTGCGTGTGCGCGCGCGCGCGTCTATCGCGGCGCATATGTTGTCGGTCGGAATTTTAAAGCTTTCACAGCACAAAAATCGGTTTCGGTAATCTCGGGTAAAATTTATTAGTGCTTAACCTTTTGTACGGGCGGGCCGATCCCTTCAAGGGTGGTACGGCGTATCCTTTTTATGCGCGCGTACTGTTTCTTTCCCCTGCTTCAACGTCATGTTGAGAGTTAATCAAGATGAACGGGACGACGGCTCTTCGGCGCCTCCCCGCGCTCTAGTCGGCTTCGGGAATCGTTTTCGGTCAGAATCTCGGTCGGTTACCAGAGACTGCCGAGCTGCCCACGGTCTCGTTTTCTTTACGAGACACTGGAATTACTAAATTACTACGTAGGCATTATATTTATGCATATATGCGTATGAGAAAGGCACGATGATAGATAAACTATTTCAACGTGCGCTCTAAGAATATACGGACGCCTGGGAGGTACGGCTACTTCGTTTTGTTCTTAAGGCATTTAGTTACTGGGAGTTTGCTTAGTATTATCGAGGTAAATCCTTAAAATGCAATTTCTTATTTTTGTGCCTGCGGCAATATTTCGTCCATCTGTTGGGTCTTCTGCTGGAGTGTAGACACGTTACAATATTCTTCATGTTGGTTAAAGTAATACAATAGCCCTTATACCATCTTGTTCAGAAAAATTGTGTATTTCCTATCGTCATTTTCAATGATTAGCAATTTTCAGACTTCCACGTATTCACGTGGTATGAGTGTATTAAGTGACAAAATGTAGGAAAAGCTATTCTATAGTCCAAAATCCTGTAAAGTTAGACAGCAGTAAGATTCGACAGACGAGTGCGTGATAAGTTATCATTAAGTAATGTAAACCGGACTGACGCTATCCCTCTATCGCCTATCCCCACTTATGTGCAAAAAGCGACATTAAAATTCAGAGGAGGGACAGCGTCAATCCGGTTTACACAAGTTATCATGCACTCGTTTGTCGAACCTTAGACATCACATAGAAATCAGTTTTGCCAAAATAGGTAGTAGGGGTCCAGTTACTGGTGCTACTGCCAATGTCTTCAATTGGTATTGTTCAGCTTGTGCTTTCTTCGAAATTTCAAGGGGTACCCCTTTGAAATTTCAGAAAAATTAGTATGTTCTAAATTAGACGACATTCAGTGAACAGATGTTTTCGATGGTGTAGAATACGATTTTGACGTCAAAACTCGTGAAATTTGCTTCGTTTGGGTGTTAGACCGTACCTGAGCCATTCGGCCAGAACCGCTTTTCACTTTCTCTTTGAATATTTCCTCGATGAACCGGCTTTCGTACCCGAGATTATTTTATCCGTAATCTGCGCGAGAAGAGCTTTAATTTGATGTGTAATAAGTCGTACTTTCGACCATTTCGATTTTCTTCGAAATTTCAAGGGGTACCCCTTTGAAATTTCAGAAAAAATTAGTATGTTCTAAATTAGACGAAATTCAGTGAACAGGTGTTTTCGAAGGCGTAGAAGACGATTTTGACGTCAAAACTCGTGAAATTTGCTTCGTTTGGGTGTTAGACCGTACCTGAGCCATTCGTCCAGAACCGCTTTTCACTTTCTCTTTGAATATTTCCTCGATGAACCGGCTTTCGTACCCGAAATTATTTTATCCCTAATCTGCGCGAGAAGAGCTTTAATTTGATGTGTAATAAGTCGTACTTTCGACCATTTCGATTTTCTTCGAAATTTCAACGGCGCCCTTGTACATAGTGTCGCTTGAAATTCTTTCAAAGCAAGACCCACTATCTCATCATATCTGGTATTAAAATTGACCAAATCAAATAAAAATTAATGAAATATGGCGGAGAAAGGGACTAGTAGCGGTTCGAAAATATCAGTTATTTTTCCATTATACAAAAAAGAAGACAGGTAACAACGCAATAATTATAGGAAGTAAAAAAATCGGAATATATAGTTTGTTGAGGTGATATCTTTCGGGTTTTGTCGTGCTTGACGTTTCGCTGAACATACCGTCAGCTCTTTAGAAGTTTTCTAAATAATTCGGATGGCAAAACTGGGAAGATATCATTCCAATTGCCAACCAATTGCGAAAGCCTACTATATACGATATAGTTTGTCGTTTGTACCAGCCTCCAGTTCGAAAGAAAGATGAATAATTCAGGCCTGTGATATGATCATGACAACACTTAGAAGAATAGCTAGCTTAAGAATGACAGATAAAGTAAGAATATAGAAGCATTTTGTTGGGATATTTTCTATAAATTTGATCCAGATTGGCCCAGATTGAAATGGAAAGGCGAAATAGGAACGTATGTACATAAAACAGAGTGAAAGATGTTGGAAAGAAGTAGAGGTAGCAGCCAAAGAAAAGCAGAGAGAAATAGCAAAGGAAAGGTAAGAGAAGTTAAAAGCACACTCTCAAATACCGGTATTAAGTGATGCTTGGGTTTGGATTAAGGAAAAATAGGGATCCTTTTCTTCTTGTCTATCAAATTTTTCCCTTGATAGTGATTGCAAGGTAAGTAGTGTAATACTTATACTCTAAGGTACGGTTTGAAGATGCTAACCTTGTTGCTAGCGAAACACGTGTCACCGGATTTAATAAAATAATGGTGTTGTGACTTTACTTAAATGATATTATAATAATGGTAAGGCATTAGCACTCCATGACGGAGTATTGTTTGCAGAGTAGGGTTGTTAAGGGCTCCATTCCTCTTTGATCTCACATCCGGTTGCCACGCACCAATCTATTTTCGAATAATACGTGAAGATGTGGATAGCATCACGCATTATGTGTTATTATCCCTTTGTTCACAATGATGGTACTCAATTTTTAGCGTGATTAGGTGAGTCATCAGCCATTACTTCGGTGTGCTACCCTTGAGTATCGAGAAATCACATCGAGTTATGGCGATGGCTGTCGCTTTTCGAACTACTGGACTGAACAACTGCGATTTGAACTTAGGAAGCGAAGAGTTATGCTTATTGCACCATCGTACAGTCATCCCACATGACAAACAACTTATTTTGCATTGTATGTCTCACACAGGCACCAACCAATTTGAGAGAAAAAGTTATATTAACGAGGCAAGTTTTCCCATGTTAATCATAAATCATCAATCGCCAAAATCTGGCTATACCTCTGAACTCTAAAAACCAGAGAAAGACATTTGGACTATTAGATTCCTTGCATATCACTTTTATTATACCCTTCCTTTTGCGCTTGCTGCTTTCCCACATTTTGGTCTCCGATTTTGATTTTTGGGTTGCTCTGGTCACCAGGTTCTAACCACATTTCCTACATATCGAGGACAAGTTCCCCGATTCCAAAACGATGGTAGTCTTGTATTTCGAATATAGTTTTGGCCATTGGTCATCATTGATTCCCATTCTGAGAACGAATCACTGGAATTATCTACCTAAATCCTATTTCTTACTTCTTCATATTTATATGACGCATAGCTTGTTTACGGTGCTATCTTGCAGCGTTTTGGTTTATATTTGGTAAATATTTGGTGTATATCATTCAATTGCCGTACTCATACATAAGTCTTCTTATATGTGACGACATCAATTTTCAAGAGGAAGACCATCATCATCTTGTATAGCTTCCTTCCCAAGACAACGATGGTCTTCCTTTCCAAGGACTACGGGTTAAAATTTCTTTGTCCCCTCTATTTCTCCTTTTTTGATTCCTAGCATTCGATGCTAGATGAGACACCCTCAAATTTATGTTTCTCGCCCCACATTATCATCCACCGTATTTCGGCGGTATTTCTATCGATCACTTCCGGTCGGGACGAGAATGTAAACTTCACAACGGATATGCGTTACAAACTGTCAAACTTTCCAATATACTTAGCAACAAATCAGACTCAATTGCGTCGAAAGCTCACGATAAATTCAACACTAGAAAGCTCATCTAGTAAATCACAATACTCCGCGACACGCCAACTAGGATGCCACCAATGGATTCGTTTCCAGTTAACCAAATTGACATTTCTGAATATATCCATAGTTTAAGCATCGCAAATCCATACCCATACATCGACGACCATCAATTCCTGACCAATTACAATTAAACGCGCAAACGGGCGCGCTAAAATAAAACGCGTCCGGATCAAATGCAAATAATCCGTATTGATCATAATGAAGTGCGTCGCAATAATGCTCTCGTCGGCGTATAGTTGAACAATTAGCGCGAACTAACTCCGTACGTTATTAGTTTTGTAGCGCGCCGACATTAGCGATCGGTATGCATAAGGTAATGTCCATGCACGCCTATTTACTAGCGGCAAATGTTAATGGTTTTGTGATAAACTGTAAATACCAGATTACCTATAATTTATATCCCGACGGCGTAACGACGTCTCTTTGTTTATCAAACTACCATCCGGTCAGAACGATTCATGGTCGTACGTACGCGATCACGGTTTTGGATTTCGATCGGTAAATGCGGAAAATGCACGCCCCGAAATTATTTCGAGGGATTTCGTCCTGCGATAAAATCACGTCGAAACGTTCGAAAGTAGTGAGCGGATGATGAGAGTAATGATAATTAGCCGGTATTGGTTCCGTTAATACGTACATTCATATATTTCTACATGTACGTGTGGTGAGCATAGTTTGCGCCGAACCTTTGGGTGTTGCATTCGGAAAAATTCATGAAGTTAATTTATGTTAATCTGAATTTAATTTGGCAGAACATACTTCAAAATGTGCTGGAACCTTCATATAAAAATGCCTCCAAAAGTTCCTTTATTCAAAAAAGGTCGTGCACAATTGGAGGTATGGGCAAGCAAAAGAATCAAAACCTCTGAAATATTTTTGTGCTTTTGATTTGTATTGCAACGCACCTCGGCGGGTTCTTTCATTAAACAATCGAAAGGCGAAACAACTTTTTGTCCAGAAGTGTATTCAGAAAACTTGCTGCGGGCGCCAATGTAGTTTCACAAAACCCACCTGAACTAAAATAATATCACAGCTGAGGAGTGCGATAAAATAATGTAATGTAATGTAATGTAATGGAGTGGGGTCTGGTCCAAAGTGGACCTTTGCACTGCGACCACGTTGATCTATTGTGCTTCCCATTGTTTTTTATTTATTTAATACGTCTAGGAACAGGATCAGCTCCTTCAAAGGGAAGTGTTAATAGGTCCTCTTCACTCAGCGTATATGCATGTAGTATTCTGTATCTCCTGTGGCCTAGTGCCCCACAGTTAGTGATTAAGTGTTCCATTGACTCCTCTTCTTCATCGCAGAATCTGCAAGTGTCCGTGTTGGATAAGCCCATTTTGTGTAGGTGCTTGTTGCAGGTATAGTGGCCTGTGTGTGGCCCCGTTAGTGTCTTTAAGCTTCTCCTGTCCAGTTTTAGGGCGAGGTCCGCCCTCCTAGCGTCGTAGCTCAGAAACTTTTTGGAATGTTCCAGCCCACTGGTATCATTCCAGTGTTTTGTTGTGATGGATGCTGTCCATTTCTTTATCTCCCCTTTAAGGAGACCTTTATTACATCCAAAAGATGGGGTAGGTCCAGTAAAGTCCCTCTCAGCCCCTTTTTTGTGTAGATGTCTGCCATCTCATTTCTTCCGTGCCCCTCATGTCCTGGCACCCAGACCAGACTAATCTGGTTCTGAGTAGCCAGGCCGATACAATAAGAATAGGGGAACCGATAAGTTTCCACTTTGACCTCGGAAGTAGCCTATAAGTTAAAGAACGAAACGCTTTCATAGAATAACAATTTATTTTAGGAAATCGATGACTAATGTAAATGAGGGAAGCTATTCACTTCAAAGTGGAATAAAGAAAACCAACATTTTATAGGAACTAAAATCCAATTTTAAATCAAAATGTTTAACTTCGAAGATACGACAATCTAATGATAATGATCAACTAACAATACTTCTCAAATTAATTGTAAATATATGTAGCGGTCGAATAATCCCTGCACGTGCATGTGCAGAATGAAAATAATAGGAGCAAAGTAATATGGAAAATTTAAGAATAATGTAACTTATTTTATCGCAGATTCCCGCAGGTTGGATCACTCGCCGATTTAATTACACGTTTGATGTAACTATCACTACTTTGAAGAATTTTAACACGCTGTCGAAAATGGGAAAGCTGAAAAACTTAGGTGTAGGCATGGTAGGTGAGCAAGAGGTTTTATACTCGTGAGGTAGACAACAAGACAATGCAAGAGTCTACGTAAAAGAATATCGTACTTTAACTCTTATGCTTTCCTTCACGTAGACCTGACCTAATTTTGAGAACGATCGTAAATTTTAGGGCTTTAAAGTGAAATTGGAAACCGAAATTTGGTGGGCTTTTGAACTTGAAGTTTAAACAGAGGATGATGTACGAAGTCTGTTTCGAATATCAAGTAACGCACGACGAGGCTGATGACAGATTCGTTACAGTATCTCCGTTTCTTTCTTAGTTTTCCTAGCTTTCCTGGCTTAACCTATAATTTGACAGTCGGTTGGTGGTTATAGAATCAGTAACTTACTATCTGTGATGTTCCACTGCTTCTAATACCACCCACCATAGATGCTCACCAATGTACAGCTGCCGTAGCCAGTGATACTTTAAATAGGGCTCCGAGTAAATTTGGGCTAAAATGTTTCAAACAGTCTGTCAGTACTTGACGAGTGATGGATGCGTGTCTTTTTCATCTTGGCTTGTATTATCCGTTGATGTATATGATACAATAAACGTATATTTCTCGAGCTCTACTAAGATATTTCTTTTCATTTATCATATTAACATCTAGAATTTTATCTACATAATCTAGACTTATTTTATTACTACAGCACCCGCTTGGACCGTCTTATGTAGTTCTACTGCTGCCCACAACATGTTATATCTTTCTATACAATATCCTTTCTTTTTGTTTCTGATATCCCCAATATTTTTCATTCCTTTCACTATCCCTTCCTTTTTACATTTATTCCCCTTGTGTTCCATATTCCCATTTCTATTTCATTTCCCTTTTCATGTTCATTTTTTCCCTTGCTTTAGTATCTGACAAAAATATCACATCGGTAAACTCCTCACCACACAATTGTTTTAAAAACGAAGCGAAGCACGTGTAACCGATTTTATTTCTTTTTTTTAAACAATTGTGTGGTGAGGAGTTTACCGATGTGATATTTTTGTCGGTAAATACATTACAGTCCTTGCAACGACCTTCTTTTGATATCCTATTTTTACTGTTGTCCCTTCTTTACCTTTTCTTCCATTCTTTATTTAAGTATTTTTTGTATTTCTCGTCCCTCTTGTGTTTATTTTATTTCCTCATCGTATAACATTGCATTAACCTGTACAACCTACGACAACGTCTGCATTGCACAATTTGTGCATCAAACTAAAGCAGAAGAAAGTTTAAACAAAATTTGTGAGAGAAAATATTTCCTTACTATCACAGGATAGCTGTAATTAATTTTTAATCTTAAAGTTTCCTATGAGACATGTTCAGAACTCCGGAATCTTTCTTATTTTGACAAAACAAACGATAGCAATGGATCGAGGAATATCAGTTACAACATCTAATGGGATAAACGGCGAACGCAGAGTTTATTCCAATTCGATTACTTAAAGGCAGTTTCAAGTCGGTTGTAACGTTAAATAACTCGCAATGTTTACTGCTGAGACCACGCATGGGCAACCTCCGGCCCGCGGGTCACATGTAGTCTTCGAGTAAGATTTGTCCGACCCGCCATTAAATTTTTCCGTTGCATATTAGCATGACTCGTCAAACTTGTTTCATAAGAAAACTACACAAATTTATATGTTTCAAGATTATTCGCTGCATAAAACTTCTAACGGCCACTACAAAAAAGGGTTGCCCATGCCTGACTTAGACAAAGAAATGTAAACCTAAAAATCGAGTAATATGTTTAGCAGGTTCAAGGACGGCTAGTCTGGAAACGTTTCAACGTATCTAGCGAGCAATTTGCCAGGTAGAGTGTTATCGTTTAAGTAGAATAGGTGACGTGAATTTCTATTTTCTTCACTTACTTTTATCACATATAATAATAAAGATCTTTATTCTCAAAAAAGTGTACATACTATTAAAGCATAAATTCGAAAGCATAATGAAAATCTCAAGACGAGGTACCTAGTTTATGTAGATAAACTTGCTCTTCCACCTGGACCTTGATCGGTAGTACAAGAAAGTAAGAAGTAATGCCTAATCTAAATGTATTCTGTAACAGCACATTTTTGAATGTAATCCTTAAAAGACGAAACAGAAGTGTTGTTTAAGGAAATGGGAGTTCTGATGCATAGCAGCAAATTATCTTTTATCTAGGTACACACTTTTCAAGATAAGTTTTAAAGCTCCCGATAGAATATCCTAACACTGGGCGAGAGGGAATTATAAATCTTATATATATATATATATATATAATATATACGGTGGTATTAAACCCCTAACATGAACATTGATGTTATGAATGTCAGTCCTAAATTTTGTTGTAGAGGTACGTACGTTGCTTGAATAAAATTAATTTGTGAAACATGCATGTCGAATAGAGATAGCGACGATTTTTATAATCCTACAAATGAATTTCACGTATATCTTCTGAAATGTCCTAGTCTTTGTCACAACTTATACATCAAATTAGAACAAAACAAACCTCATAAGAAATAAAACCAAATTTCCAATAGAAAATATGTTTCTCTTATAAGTGGAAAGTCGCAATTTATTTTTAAAGCATCGTAGGTTTTACAACCAACATTTAAGAGTTACACGTAGTGTGGGATGTTTATTTTTTTTTTTTTGACGTGGAAATGTAAATAGCACTAAGAGTCGGGTGATATCTGGTGCAAGGTTAACAAGTTTGTGTTTGTTTGATCAGACAATAAATAATACGTGTCGAACTTAGATCTTGCGATGAAGGTGATTGCAAGGACTGTGGTGTAAACTCCTCACCACACACTTCGGTTTATACGGTTGTTGAAGACGCTTGCCTCGAGCTAGCGAAACACGTGTCACCGATTTTATTTAAAACAATTGTATGGTGAGGAGTTTACCGATGTTATACAGTGTTATTAGATATTACGATTGGAGAATGAAGGCAAATATTGATAATTTAGAGAAAGAGATATAAACGCCTGTAAAACCTCGGTCGTATGTCAAGTATTGAAAGTATTGAAGAGGTCTTTTATTTACATACCCATGCCCAAATTACAAGCCGAGTTGCATTACCCCGCGTTTTTTCGACAGTACACATTGCAGGGATTTTAAAATAAAACTCCTTGTGGGCAAATTTTTAAAATAAATTTTCGTTCTTACACACATTAACTTACTTATACCTCGTACAATTTTGTAAATAACTTCAAGGCATTAGTTCTAACAAGCCCTGTATGTCACTTATTCAATTCGGGCAATACGTTGCGAAAACGATGAGTGATGGGCACTTCTTCATAAATTATCATTTCGTGTTAAAATTCTGCACACACATTCACATATGCACGAATGTAGAAGCGATACCTTGTCGAATTCACCGTGCTCCATTTCTACGAGAGACCTCGCGCACGAAAAACGACAACCAAAGAGGTCCTTCGCATCTCTGCCCAAAAGCCATTCACACTATTATATTCAAATTACGTCGACTCTTCAACCGATCGTTAGCGGCCGCAACCGACGACGACGACGACGGAGGAGGTCAATTTAAATATAATCCCTAATTGTTTTTTAATAGGGCCGATCGCAGACTCCGCAGCTCAAAAACACGAGAACTATTCACGCGCCCGGTCGCGTTAATGGGGGTAGAAGGTTTCGGGTCGTACACGAATTCGAATTCGGAGAGGTAGGTGTGTGCCCACCGTTCGGACCGAGTAGGCACTTTATATGCTAATACGCCACCCACGCGCCTTTAAACAATAACACGTTTTAAATATAAAAATCCGGCGCGGCGGTCATCGATATGCAACCTGACTTGATAATAAGGAGGCCACGTCTTCGTGTATGTCGAAAGTCGGCGACTGCGCTCCCATGAAGCGTGCGTGTTGAACGTATATAACTGTGAAATTCGAAGTTAATTTTTGAGTAGATGGACATTGACATTTTGGAAAAAAACATTTAATGTCTGCCAATACGTAGAGGAAAAGAGTCAACAGTTTCCGAAAAAAGGAATTAAATCTCGAACACTTTCATGGAATGACTTCGGCGTTAGAATTGATAGTGATTGCAAAGACTATGTTGTAGTGTTGTTGACCTAATATTATATTACGTCGGTATACTTATCAGTACATACGAATTATTTAATTAAATCCGGTGACACGTGTTTCGCTAGCGATGAGGCTGGCATTTTCAAATTATAGCAACGACGACTAATGTTGTCCTAATATTAACTCTTTTTACTTCTTATTCAATCATGTCCCATTTACCTTGACGACACATAGTTTTTGTTCAAACAATTCTTCTGTTTACTAAACAATTCTATAAAAGGCAAACTAACTAACTAATTTTTCCAACCGGAAACTTATGAAGTGATTGATTTCTTCTGGTTTCAATCTATTTTAACTCATCATGGGAGGACATTATGTTCCAAAATCGAAAATCTAAATCTTAAAGTGTTGTTTCATGCTTCGTATTTTTAGGGAACACTTATAAGAAACATACATTGGGCAACACTACACTCGCATTTCAATTACGGACACGGTACAGCATGTACTATTGCGGCAATGTATTTTGCTCTATCAAATGTTATTTCACGTTGAAATCATTGAAGTTCTACAAACAAAGTGCCAATGATTACATTACTTGGGCAAGAATGGTCTATAAGACGACTAGGTAATAGATTTGTGCCCAAAGACACTATTCATGACAGTAAAAATTAATGCATACATCAGAATTAACATCAATGTGGCAAACGATTGGCTTCTACGGTTTAGAAAACGGTCAAAATTACCTATAAGATTTGGGCGAATTTTTGTTGTATATATCGGGATATTCATTCGATGTAAAATCCATTATGAGTAAACAAAATGATTATAAAAGAACGATAAAACACGGAAACGCAAGAACTAATCAAGACTGTACAAAGAAACACGAAAGAAATTACAAAATTAGAACACGAAAGTCGAACTAAATATGTACGTAAATCTCACAATTTGACGGTAACGTTTTTGATAGAAATCATGTTCCAATACAAAGCTGTTGTTCTATATCGTTGCAAGATGCGCTTTCCGCGGAAATATGTTAATGAAGAAATGGTAAAAACATAATTGGAAGTCAAAAAGAAAATGTGTATTAACGAATTGTATAAAAGATTCTTCTTTACTCGAGGCTATCTGTTTACTACCAAGCGATATCAAACAATACCGCTTAATTATCGAATAAAAGTCCCAATGTCCAGAAACTTGTGAAGACGTATGAAACGTGATACAATATTTTGATGTTGAGATTTTCGATTCCGAATTTCATAAGGGGTTACGTCAATTGTAGCTTTCTCGCCATTTGATACACACTCGATATATGTACATACACCGCAAAGGAAGAATGTCAATCAAGAAATCAAATCAACATTTGTAAATAATGAAATAATTGTGAAAAGTTCCGTTTGTTCTATTGCATTTAACCTTCCTATACTCACGTCACAATGAAAGGACGTATGCTATACTATATAAATCGGTGTCACAGACTGTATGCGTGAGTATAGGAAGGTTAAAGACCAGGGGTCACCAATTGTATATACTCCTAAATAAATTTATTTCATTCATTTGCATAAACTTCTTATATTATTTTTGACCGCGTCTGTATTTCATTAGTTTTGACCATGCCTGTATTTCATTAGTTTTGACTACGCCTGTATGGACGTCTCGTTTCGTAGTTGCACCTGCAGCAACTCACTTTTTAGTGGTGGTGTATCTTCGAACTACACAGGTTTAATTTTATTAATTTCAAATTCATTAATTCCTAACTTTACCGTGTTTTTAAAATCGTTCTTTTCCACGACATCGTTGCTTCTTTGATGTACATAATTGTGGTAAATTTCGTTGCTTCAGATTCTACGTTCTTTCTGGGTATTTCGTTGCTAATAAAAGTTCCAATTATTAAACACCTTCCATTTGAAACACACGTCTGCTTTGGAATTTCTTTTTCTTTTTGTTATTTTCGAGGCTCTCAGCTTGCAATGAGACGTCCAAATCATCCATTCTTTCAACTATTCGTATTTCTCATTTGTTAAACCTTGGAGTTCTATTGAAGATTGTGGAGGTTCCTGTCGATTGTTAAATGTGTGTGCTGATTGATTTATTGCGTAGGAAGAGGTAGTATTCCTCCTGAATGAGGATTTAAGTGAAGAAAGAAATTGTCCGAAGAAGGGATACGTGTCATCAGCACAAAGAGGAACGTACGCTAGCATCTTCAAACCGGATCTTAACACCGTTCGGGCTGAAGATGCTAAACTCGTTGCTGGCGAAACACGTGTCACCGGATTTAATTAAATAATTGTGTGACGAGGAGTTTACCGGGTATGATATAAAACAATGTTTCAATTGTCCTTTACTGGTCTTGTGTCATCAAGCCCTCAGAAGTGACTTTTTCAATATATCATCTTCTGAATGGGAAAAATGGTTTAATAACTGGTTCCAACTGGTTTAGGAGTGAATACTTTAAAAAGCAATAACCTCGTTGAAACGAAATTTTTCGGCGGCGGCCCTCGTATCCTTTATATCTAATCTACAATCAGTTCTGTCGACTAGCAACGGTAGTCATCTCTTATCGTAAAATAAAGCAAGTTTACCTAAACTTGTCGCTGTGGGTATCTTTCACAATTCGTCGGTATCGTCACGCGAAAGAAAAACGTATTAAGTCGGACGACCGAGCCGAGTTCATTTTATTTTTAATTTAGAATTATTAAGTGTTTAATAAACAACGATTTCAGCTGCGTCTAGTGCACACCGTTTTCCTCATCATCGTCGGAGTCGGCTAGAGTAGGCAATAAAGGAGGAAAATAAGGAAAGAAAGACATTCGAGTGAGTAATGAAGACGCTAGAAGTTTGTCTTAAAACTTCTTCTTTCTTCTCGTCCTCCTTAACGCTCGGTCTCGTTCTATCCGACCCACGGGGCTCTCATCGCAATAGTAATTTCGTTAGGGTTCGAGATTTCGAGTTTTCTATGTCCCCCATCTCCGTTTCCTCATCGACTTCGCGTATATATACGTAGAGAGGTATAAGGTAAGAACTTATGCAGCAGCGCCGGCTAGCAGTAATTAAAACAACAATAGAATTTCTCCCAAGAAATCCCGTTTGAATATTTTAATAGAACACCTACTTGAATTATAAGTTTCAATGAGACATGAATGGGGAGCGGCGCTTTAATTGAAATTCGTTCCTTCTTTATTAGAAACGGGGGTGCTCTTTTTTCGTTCTATTTTCCCTTCTCCTTCTTCGCGCCTCCGACTTTAATTTTGACCGGCGGTAAAAGGAATAAGGCGAAAGGGAAAAAAGCCGCTCGAACTTCTCGAATCGTCGAATACGTGATTGAAAATTTACCGGAGACAATGGAGCGACGCGCGCGAAGCGCTTCACCTCGCGTTTTAATTTTTTATTGCCATTAATTATAACGCGCTCCTTTCGATCGACCAGTGTTAAAGTAGATCGTGACATAAGTGTAATTGGAGGCGGTGAATAAATTAAATACCTCGACGCGTTTCGATGTCGAAAAATCGTTTTCCGACGAAATTAAAAAGCATACCGGGCATAATTTTGTATTTTGTCGGGTATCCCATTTGCATAAAGACTATGTCGTTACCGAATTCCGACCGAATTTCCTTCATTAATCGAGAATTAATTTCCTTTCGGAATTGTTTTGTATGTACACTCATGGAAACTCTAAATGTCCGGCTACTGAGCGTATACGCCTCGATTGTGACAATTTAAACCTGCAATTGTAACCTGCAAAGTTACTATTAGTTGGTCTGTACGAAACATTTCTTTAAAGTAGAAAAAGTTATTATTTAATTTGTGTTATAAAAAGAGGTTTGTGATTTGTAAAAAAATCAATAAATAAAATAATATCTGTAGTAAAAAATTAATGAGTCCACCTGTTCTTCGTATTATTCCCTCTTGTAGTATTTTTTGGGAATCTATATTCTATAGTTAAATAAATATTAGGTGTTAGGAATTAAAATTATGTTTCAGTAACTGAAATACTTTTTTACGATAGTTTAATTAGAGTGTGGAATGCAAATAATACATATGTCGAAGTAACTTTGCTGTATAATATTAGAAAAATATGCCATTTAGTACAAAATTTTCGTACCTAGAAACACTTAAATAAATACAAATTTTTACTACAAAATTAACTTCATTAGTAGAGTGATAAACCACGTAAAATTCAGATCCTAAACAGTAGCAAGTTTAAGAATATATTTAATAAATTCGCCGATATTCGTTTTGATAAAATGGTGCAGATATAAAATATTACATGTAGAACATTAAAATATTAAAAGATAAATTTGTTGACGTTATCGCTAAACCTAATAAGTGGTTTTATGAAAACAACCTAAACCTGAATGTAAACAGAACTGAAATAAATAATTTTATCTATATATGTGTATATCGAAATGCAACAGTTTTGGAAAATCCATTTCTAAAACGTTGAAGGCGTTGTAGATGGTGCCCAAATACAATACAAACTTTAGTATGTAATAAATCGGCGAAGGACAAAATGAAAAAATCTTACAAAAAAATGTATTGAAATAATAAATATTCCTAAAAAAAAAAAAAAAAAAAAGAAATAAAGTAGCGTAACAAATTAATAAATAAATAAAAATAAAGAAAAAACAAAAATAAACAACAAATCCACGAAAATATAATTAAATAAAGCAAATGTAACAGTAACAAGAACTAAATAATATTTTGTAACATTTTAAAATAAAAGAATGTTATACTTTACATCTACATGCACCTTCTTATGAAACCGAACGTTGGTAAATTTATTAAAGATACTCTTAAACTCATTAATGTTTAGAATCTT
The DNA here is from genome assembly GCA_038088585.1 of Chrysina gloriosa. Lineage (NCBI taxonomy): Eukaryota > Metazoa > Arthropoda > Insecta > Coleoptera > Scarabaeidae > Chrysina > Chrysina gloriosa. Next base: position 6,196,526 of record CM076090.1, on the reverse strand, counting down.
AGTTTTACATCATTTATCACTATATTAATGAAATAATTTTTCTCATAAAAATTAGTATTTATTAAGCTTAAAGTTTTCTAGGTACAAAAACTTATTAAGTATTTTTTGGCATATTTTTTAATATATACCAAAGTTATTTTCAGATATGAGCTATTTATATTCTAAATACATTCTAATTAAATTATTCTCTTTAGTAGTTATAAAAAATTAATTTCAATTACTGAAACTGTAATTCTAATTATATTTCCTTATTCGTAAACCCTAGAAAAGTAACAAATCGGAGGCAGTAGTAAGAAGAATAAATAATTTATTAACGTAGTACTATATTGTTTTATTTGTCGTTTTTCGTTTAACATGTCACAAAGTCTTCTTATAACACAAATTAAATAATAATATTTTCTACTTTAAGCAACTATTTCGCACGGACCAACCGATAGTAACCTCACATGGTTTGGGACGGGCGTCTAGATTGTGACAATCATTCCGTATGCGCTTAAGAGGCGGACATTTAGAGTTTCCAAGAGTGTACATTAGGGTGGCCCATATTTAAAAAAAAATTTCAAAACTACTTTGGACATCTGGGCATCCCCTATTTTTTTACTAGTCATAAAACTAGTATATATGCAAAGATAAAATTCCAATTGGAAGACAGTGCCCAAACATTAATAACAAATTAAGAAAATCGAGAATTTTCAGGGTTATTTCAAATAAAGTAAAATTAGCTGAGTAGTAGAAAAATAATTTATATTGTAGTATAAAATGGATAAATAAATAAATAATATAAAATAAAAAATAAAAAGCGAGTTAAGTAAATAAACGGGTTTAATTTTTCGAGGATGACTCTCAATTACTGCTTGTTTTGTCGTTTCGGTCGGGACCCACTCTCTGTTAGCTTCAACTACTTGCAAAAGTAACTGTTTCTCTTCTTCGTCATTTGTCAGCAGTTTATTAAATTCTTTAAATAATTTAACACCACGCGCAGGTATATCATTAACAACTTTCAAGTTTTTTGCAATTTTTGTGCTATTTATGTAGTGTTCATTGATGTGCCCTTCCTTTGGGTGTATGTCTAAGAAAACTGAATTTATATTTAATTTTTTAAACAGCTGTAATAATCTTTTATTGGCAAAATCAGCCAAAGCGGTTTGCTTAATTAAAGGTGACGAATCTCCTCTTTCCTTCCGGCCAGTGGGCTCACACTTCATCTTCTTGACAATTGCTACCTTTTCCTCATTTGATATTTTCTCTGAGCATAAACCTAGGCCAACTAACTCATTCCATAGATACCACATATGAGATTTTATAGCATTTTTAACCACTTCACTAACTTGACGATCAATCACTTCATAATTGGTCACGTCTTTCTACAGAGAAAGGTCCGCCCAAGCCGCATTTGTAACGATAGGGGCTTCAAACCAATATTTAACATACACAAGAACTCCAAAGCTCACAGAACGTTTTAGCTGTGATTTTTTTGTGTGGTTTTGAAACCGCCTTCCTTACGAAACAAGTGAATTTTTATTGCATATATCAGCTTCGCCATCCAACCAGGAGTTCTCCAATAAATTTTATCTGGAGTATGATCCAAAGCAAGAAGTGACAGCTCTATTAGCTCCACGTAATCATCCATGGGCTGGTTTTCACTTTCTAAGGCAACTAATAAAACATTTATCGCAACGAGTTTTAAAAGTTTTCTGCCAGGAGCAGCTTCATCTAATGGTATATATAGTCTTCTCTGGGTACAGAGGGCCATGATTCTTTGAATCTTTTGAATAAAGAAATGTCAGGGGAACTGGATGGTCCGAAGCAAATAGCAAAAACTTTACTGAGAACAATCTCTAAAAGGTGATGCCTACATGTTAGCCATAGCAATATTTTCTTTAAAAGAAGCCACCCAGACTGGTGTTTTTGAAACTTACCAATGCAATGCTTCGCAAGTCTAATCGGAATAGTGAGTTTTTGCCACACTAAAATTAGGTCCTCTACAGTGCTGTGACTTATATTTCGAACCGACTTTTTTTCTTGTAGGAAAAAGTGAAATCTAACAAGAACTTGTCTTAGAGTTGGTAATTGATTATATCTAGATATTGGCTCCAAATCTTTCACACCTATAAAAAAATAGTGTCCGCTTGACGTGTTGAACTTGATCACAAAGCCATATTTTGCAGTTTTTAATTTTTCGTGTATTTATCTTTCTATTTCTTCTGAAAAAATAAATGGACAGAAGTTAAAAATAAAAAAGTAAGAAAATATCAAAACTTTAAACAATTTTGGAAACGTTGAGCATTGCTTTTTGCTCCACTTAAGACATGGACATTTTTGCACTATACTACTATCAACTTCAGTAAAGAAACTAGAGGGTGCCCGGGGGCATAAAGTAAATTTGAAAATTTTGGACCACCCTAGTGTACATACATTAAATACTGTGGTTGAGGGAGGAAGAAGTCAATTCCTTCATTTATTTCTTATTCAAGTCTTGTCCTGATTACGTGCAGCAGGTTATACACATACGTCATACATTATCGCCCCGAATCCTTCAATCTCATTTTTGGGCATTTTACTTTTCCTTAAAAATAAACAATCGCGATGCAAAACCCTCTGGAAATTCAAACACACAAACACGTATGTATGTAGGCATGCACGCAATCTCGACATAGCTGAATAAACAAAGTTGCATCTTTTCAAAGTTTCGGATAAAAACTGCTCTTTTCGTATTTTCTTTTTAAAACGCATCTTACGTACTACGTAACTCGAACCTCAACAGAACCGCTTCTTCCTCCTAAGAAGAGAAGAATGGAATTAACGGGACAGAAGAATCGTAATGAAGTTTTAAAAGGCGGTCGTATTAGATACCCGTTCCGGCCTGCAATAATAAAGATTCGAAAAGAACGGGAAGAGCGCTTTATAATGATGAAATTTTCTCGCTATTGTAAACTTACCGGATCGTGAATAAGTTCAATCAAACGTGCGACGCCTTTTAGAAAGAAATTCGATCCGATTTGGGAGGTTATTATTGTAGTACGTGTATGAGTAGCGTACAGTGACGAGAACGACTTTTATGCTGCACTGTCCTAGTGCAGTGTTTCTCAAACGGTGGGGTGTGCTCCCTATTGGGAGGGAGGGGGATAAGTTCTCAAAGGGGCGCAGCAGAATATATGGAAAAGAAATACAACGCAAATTAGCATACTGAAATTAATACAAAACCCAGTACCTTAACTGATGTTTCTACTTTAGTACATTACTTTTGTTTTACAATCAATTTACAGACACAAATATCACATCGGTAAACTCCTCACCACACAAATGTTTATAATAAAATCGGTGACACGTGTTTCGCTAGCTCGAGGCAAGCGTCTTCAACAGCCGTATAAACCGAAGTGACAAATTTCTAACAATTAAAATTCTACAACATGCATTTTTACCCCACTTTTTACTGTGACCATGTGCATGCACAATCCCTCTTCCTTCTCGGTGACGGCTCGGACGCCTTTTCACCCCCAAAAATTCCCATATTAAGTCAAGTGGACGGCCAAGGGAAAAGTACCTGCTACCCGAAGTTTGAACGTTGAAGATTTACAAGTACATTGTGTGAATTGGTTAATGCCCGAAGAAATTAAATTATAATTAAAATTCTTTTTCTCTTTCATTTGATCATAATAATCGGAATATTATGATCAAATGAAAGAATTTTAACTATAATTTAATTTCTTCAGGTATTTACCAATTCACACAATGTACTTGTAAATCTTTAACGTTCAAACTTCGGGTAGCAGGTACTTTTCCTTTGGCCGTCCACTTCATTTAATATGGGAATTTTTGGGGGTGAAAAGGCGTCCGAGCCGTCACCGAGAGGGAAAATATTTGTGCACGTACACACATGGTCACGGTAAAAAGTGGGGTAAAAATGCATATTGTAGAATTTTTAATGTTAGAAATTTGTCACTTCGGTTTATACGGTTGTTGAAGATGCTTGCCTCGAGCTAGCGAAACACGTGCCACCGATTTTATTATAAACAATTGTGTGGTGAGGAGTTTACCGATGTGATATTTGTGTCAGTAAATTACACCACAGTCCTCGCAATCACCCTTATTAATCAATTTACAATCTAACACTACATAAAACTTGCTAACAACTAACAAATAGCAGTTTATTTGAACATACTAGTGACTTAGATGTGCCTGTTTTGAGCTGCACAACTTGTCCAAGTTTGGTTCAGAAGTGAGCAATCGCCACTTTAAGTTCACGTTCGATGTTGAGCCGCTATCTGCATTTAGATTTTATACAAGCTACTGCAGAGAAATCTATTGCGCACAGATAAGATGTAGGCAATGGTAATATTGATCTGCATCTTGAATAACGCTGGAAATTCCTCCTTCCTGCGAGTTAATCCACAACTCGACAATGGTTGTCGACGAAAATTGTTTCCCTTTTTCTATGATGTAAAATCAATAATTTTGTCCCCTTCTTCCAGCGATAAGTATGTAGGTGTAATTTCAAACGGGTGTGTCATCCATCATATTTGGTCAGGAAACTATCATTTACGAAGACGTAACGTTCAAAATTTTTGGATGACGAATTTAGATGATGGTCGATGCATTTGTAAAAAGACGCATACATTTTTATGGCTTTATTTGTTATCGTTAATCGTTTTTAAATTAATAGATATTTCTGTGCCTTCGCTGTTTATCTTGTTTGACGAAAGGACCGATTTTTCCGAAAAGCTGTTAATTTTATCTGATACTTGTAATACACGAGTGTTATTTCCTTGCAACTTGGTATTTAAAATAATTAATTTTAAAAATACGTCAGTAAAATAAGCCGGTTTCAGTATGAACAGTTCCTCAACAAAATCCTCAGCATCTGTGCGTTTTTTTCTTTCAAAAAACGCATATATTTGCTGCCGAAGCTCAAACTCCCGTTGTACTACTATTTCACATGGTACTACCGAGATTCGCAAAAAGAGTACTGGTGAATGGTAACATGTTGAAGAAAATAGGCGTGCCCTTAAAGGTCCTGTTTTTATATAATTTACAACGAAAGATTACACGCCTGCTCGCTTCCACTTTCTACTAAACTCACCCAACTGAATATGTATCATGGTTTTATCCATTCTGCTCGCACTATAACGGTTTCGGGACAATTCTACAGCGCTCACGATAGTTCGAAATTCTGCCTTGCTAGAAGGGAAGCGTCAATCATATCACATTTCAAAAGGGGATAGCAAATCCTGAAGGTTTGGGAAACTCTGTCCTAGCAGAATTAACTAACTGAAAGCGAGGGGATACGGATGATTTCAAATGTTTTGTTTTAAGACGTTTCAATCGTTTTTGTGCTTAAATTTGACTTTTGTAATTACAGGCACGCCCTTGGTAATTGAATTTCAAGGTGAGGTGTGTAACTTGTGTCATCTTATGCCATGTCGTTCAAAACAAATAATTTCTTGATAATGATTGCGAGGACTGTGGCGTATTACTACTGACACCACATCATATGTGTATAAATGCTAGCTTCGTCGCTAGCGAAACACGTGTCACCGAATTTAATCAAATAATTGTGCGGTGGGAAGATTTTTACTCATGATTAACGATGATTCCTTTGTCTTGATGTCCGGTCTTAGTCTAGGTTTCTTCGTCGTTTGACAAGTCGTCGATTGTCCCGATTGCGCAATAAAACCGGAAATTTCGGGATTTCGGGATTCCTACCGCTCCTTATTTCATTCCCACTTCCTTAGACGACAATACTGCACGAAAGGACATGAATTACTTTAATGGCGCAATTTTACCACCATTCCCCGAGACCTGGACGCCCAAAAAATGGGAATACCACCCGCAAAAAAGTTTTATTAACGACCTTCACGGCGACATATGTAAATTTACCGCCGACTTTTACCGCCGCCTTAATGGTTATTAAAGAATAATATTCGGCGTACGGCACGGTCCTAAGAAATATATCCGGCATATTTCTACATTAATAACCATTTCCGTCCGCCGTCTGTATCATTATTTCCCCGTCATTAAAACATATTTTTGTTGTTATTTTTTACGGTTCGCGCTAATATTTATTGCGATTGTTGAGCGTGAAGCGAACATTATTCTAGGGCGAAAAGTTGCCTCGATACACTTGAAATTTCCCGGATTTTTACGCTTTATTACCGCTGGAATTATCAAATATTTTGTGAATGTGAAATGTCTTCTCGTTAAGAAAAACGGGTTGTGTCAAGCCTGTATAGCAAAGCGAAGAATGAAACATTCCTTTTACAAAATTTCTCTTCCGAATACCATGGTTAAAGTTAGAGAGGTTCTAAAGGATGTTACAATAAGAGAATTAGAGAAAATATGGTTTTCTGTAGAAAAGTATTGAAATATTTATTAATTTACAACGTAGACTTTTGGGAATGAGGTACGGAACAACACATCTCGCAAATAGCCGTCACGGTTTTGTTGGGACACGTACACTCTTCCGGCGAAATTTTCAAAAACGTCTCTGCATAAATTTGGCGGTATTTCGTTGATACACTGTTCAATTTCGGTCCTCAATGCTTGGGTGGTCGTGGGCTTGTTGACATAAATCTGGGACTTAAGAAAATCCCATAGAAAAAAGTCCAAAGCTGTTAAATCGCACGATCTTGGGGGCCAATTCTGGTCACCAAAACGGGAGATGTTCGATGATCGAATTCTCGAATTCTCTTCGCTGTGCATGGTTTGTTGGCAAAAGCTGTTGAGTTAGTTGGACTTTCTAAGCATGGAAGATGCAAATCTTTAACGAGAATATGGTGGAACATGGCTGTGGAAATAACCAATTCTTGTGCACGATGACGAACCGAGGTCCCTGGATTATCCTGGATTCTTCTGAGCTACCTGGTGTCTTGTGTTTCACATCACTAACTGAACCAGTAATTTCGAATTTTGCGTTTAATCTCTTCATGGATGATAAATTTGGAATATTATTTCTACCGAAAATTGGACGCATTTTACGAATCGTAAGAACGAAGCTTTCACCATTTCGATAATAATATTTGACAATAAGGACAATCCACCAGTTCTAATTATCGATATGTTAAAATCATCTTTGCAAAAATGGCGCTTCATTCATATCTTGCGCTATTATTGTAACATCCTTTATGAGAATGACAATACAAGCCCGTAAAATTTAAAATTTTGTTAGTTTTAGAAATGACAGGAGGCGAATCTTGTAGATTCTCTGATAATAAAAACCAATCCGCCTGCAGAAATTATCTAGCATGTCTTTGGAGTAACTTTAGGCTAGATGGTCAAACTATGACCATGAAACCAATCGTGTCGATTCATAGGCCTGCAAAAAATGGGTTTTTGTTAGACCCAGTAATCAAAACATTCTTTGACCATTTAACATAAAGTTACTTCAAAATCTGATTGTGCTACATAATTTCTGCGGTGAAATACATCTTCAGCGTCAAAGAATCAAAAAGATTCACTTCCTGTCATTTCTGTAACTGATCCTTGCAACACTCTCTTATCAAACCCTAATTCCTAGATGTATGAATTGTAGTTTGTGAGACTCCAGGTTTCGTCTTCTATAATTCTGGAGCTCAGCCCCTCCTTTATTTCAGTAGATACTGCAAAAATAAGTCGAGAATCATCGCACGGGGATATAAAGAAAAAATCGAAATAAATTTCGAGTCTATCCCAAAGAGAATGGAAGGTACTTTCAACGAAGTAATATGGAAGGAATTTAGAAAGGGGTCTCAGACAAGGCGATCAGTTATCTTCAATATTTTTCAATGTAGTGCTAGAAAAAATTATAAGAAACACTAACCTAAAAATAAAAAGAAACTCCTCTTAGCAAGGAACATCAGATCTTCGTGGTCTTCGCAGATAATCCAAGCATAATAGTAAAGTCAGAAAATGAGCTCAAAAAAATTCGGGAAGAAATTTGATAAACGAAGCAAGTGAATACGGATTGGAAATTAACCAGGAGGAAATAAAATACGTGGTGATGGGAAGCACAGAAGAGAAAACCGAAAGTCTGAGTGTGAGAGTATATGGAGAGAAAAATATAATTTCGAGTGGGTGAATCAGTTTATATAATTGGGGGCTATTGATAGAAGGGAAAGGACACGGAGAGCAGGAAATGAGACCTAGAATAATGAAAGGAAATAAAAAAATTGGTAGCTTGAAATCATTGATGAGCTCCAAATATGTATCCAGAGAGACAAAAACCAGAATATATAAAATTGTAATAACACCAACAGTAAAATATTCAGCAGAGACATGGATACTGAACCAAACGGAACAGGATTTTCTAGGCAGAAAAAATGAGAAAAGAATACTAAGAGCTATCTATCGGGAAAGGAAATCAGAAGAGGGTTGGAAAAGAAGGGCGAACGAGGAATTGAGAAGACTGTACAAGGAACCAGGTACAATAAGACATATAAAGATACAAAGAATTAGATGATTACGTCACATAGAGAGAATGTCAAAGGAAGAGGAAATCAATTGGGAGAAAAGGAAGAGGGAGGCCGAGGAAGAGATGGAGTAAAAGTATGAAGGAAAACCTGAGAAAGATGGGAATAAGAGATTCGGAAATAAAGATGAGAGACAGGAAATAATGGAGACAAACAGTGTATCGATTACCAGAAATTGTATAAAAGTGAAAGTGGAAAACACGCCCTAGGCCCTCGAGGCTTGTTGAGCGATTTAAATAAAAAAAAAAATCCAAAGAGATATTGGAGATTTTATTCCCAATTTGGTAAATGGTCCAAAATTACTATCAAAAGCTTAAAACTCAGAGGATTCACGCCTAAGGAGATGTTAAATAAATTAACCACGTTTTCGTTGAAATTACCACGACGACTTCGTTAGTAATTAGCGCCTCAAGGATGCAACGGCCGACATCAGAAACTTCCGTACATTGTGAATATTCTAATAATTCATAGAAAATCTTCATCTATCGTGGATTTTCCATTAATATTCTGTTACTTCAATACACGATCTTCTCGTTAATATTCAGCGACCGGCTAGCGTAGCCTGTATATCTACGGCATAAAAGATGAACGATGAAAATGTTAACTTTTTCCCTATTGTTCCGGCGATAATCGCATGGAAAGATATGCAAATTTATGGACGAAATCCGCGTATTTTATTAATAATTTGCATTAAATGTGTAAACATCGAACGTTTCCGCTGAAAATAAGCGAACGGATACCGATTTATTCGTTAATAATGGCGATGTCGTGGAACGAGGAACGAGTCGGTTGTGCATTATTGAAATATGCGGTCTTTCGTGAAACGCTACTGACGATGGACGCTATTTCGATGGAAAATTATGTATAGGGTGGATAATGTAAATAAAGAGGGATACAGACGAGGTTACGAGGAAATTAGGTAGGTTGGAAAGAATCATTTAAAATTTATACTTCACAATTCATCAAAAATTCAGCGCGGATTAAAGAGAATGTCAGAAGAAGATACCTTTTCAATCTCTCGTTATAACTTCGAAGGTCTACAAACGACTGAAAAAATCGATATAAACGCAAATTTTGGAATTGTATGCATATTTCTGAGTTGTAGATATGTATATCATATATGCTTCTTTCTCTTCCGCCGATGTCGCTGTTTCGGCAGGAACTTTATGAGATATCCTCAGGGTTTTCTAAACTGCTCTCAGAACATATTTCAATAGAAATTCAAAGATTTCCAACTTGTTTTTCTTGTAATTGCCGGCGCGTTTTTGTCGATGGCGACGTTTACTTAGCAGCTTGGCAGCCTTAATTAATAGATTCTATCAATGTGATGTTTTCTCGGGGGAACTAAAGATAGCTAAGATTATGCCTGCCCCCAAAAGAGGAAGACAAAGAACAAATGAGTAACTATCGCCCAATATCTGTTCTCTGATGCTTTCCAAAGTTGTTTGAGAAAATAATGCATAACAGACTAACTAATTTTTTAATAGAAAATCTTTAGTTACACGGAGACAGTTTGCGTTTGTCAATTTTAGTTCCACGAGCGATCTATCTCCAAAGTATTAAATTGGATTTATAAATTGCTCGATAACGGATAAGTGGTGGCTAGTTTATTTTTTAACTTGAGTCAGCTTTTCGATAGTATTAATCATGAATTGTTGTTGCAAAAGCTATCATGTACGAAGTTAGAGCCATATGTCTGCAATGGTTGCAATCATATTTGCGAATAAGAATAAGGAGGTTGTGCCTAAGATAATATATAAAATAAATAAAATTACGCTGACCACACCTTTCGGAAGAAAGTCCAGATACGTATTTCGGCAATTAAGTGGCCATTTTCAGTGAAAAACTGGGGGAATTCAATATCACCAGCCGGCTCATGTCCAAGACGAGCACTACGCACCGAACACTGGTCAACACTAATGCGCTGCACATACCGAACGCGTGAAACAGACCAAGACACATTGAAAGTGTTTTGTTGAAATAAGTCAGTTTGGCATAGCAATGCCCCCTCGGTGATAAGAGCTGAGGCGTTCCTGGCAGGAGAGGTGATCTCGCAGGAACCATGGTTCCAACTGGTAAATAGGACATTACTGAACCGGTACTCCTAACAGCATTCCAGACGGTATTTAAAAAACAAAAAGGAATATTTTTGGGCGTCTTCCTATAGGTATTCGTCAAAAAGCGGTCTTCCTAAAACGATATCTTAAAAGGTGTTTCTAGAATGTTCGTAGAAGTCGTAGAACGATGGGCAACATGTAGCAACCTTAACGATAGTATTCCTTGGTCCAAGGAGGACGATGTGTTCTAACTGTGCAATTCCACAGAAGTTAATTACAGAAAATGCCAAAACTAACGCAACTAAACGGCATTTTAAATTCGACAGGGATCTTCAGTCTTCAATAAAACTCCAAAGTCATAACAAATAAAGAGATTTTCAAAGAAAAACCGAATAGTTAACAGAAAGAAAATGGACGACGCAACGTCTAATTGAGAGTTAAGTACCTCGCAAATGCCACATAAATCACATCCGGAAATTTTCCCCATCGGAAGTAAGTTCAAATGTGGAATGCGTTTAAAAATAGGAACTTTTAGTAACAACGAAATACACACCACAATTAACTAGATACAATGAGGAACGATATCATGCAAAGAAACGATAATTTGATTGATTGAGAAGGCGGTAAAGTTAGGAATTAACGAAATTAAAAGTGTGTAGTTCGAAGATCCGCCACCACTAAAAGTAGTACGCTGCATGTACAATTGCGAAACGAAAGGTCCATACAGGCGCGACCAAAACTAACGATATACAGGTGCGGTCAAAAGTAAGGTAATAGTATGCAATACTCTGTATGAAAGTCTAAATATGAAAAAGTTATCCGCGAGATGGGCTGCCGCGCTTGCTTAGTGCCGATGAAATGCGCGCTCGCATTAAAATTTTAGAATAATGCTAGATTATGTTTAAACGTCATTCAAAGAAGATTTTTCGCTCGATATGTGGCAGTAGATGAAACTTGGATACACCTTTATATTCCAAAAACACGCAGTTGAAACATCGGACTTCTTCCGAGGAGTGTGCCCCCAAAAAAGTAAAAACTGTTTTTCGACCAATAAGGTCATGAGCACAGTTTCTTGGAATTTCAAAGCTGTCATTTTTATTCACTATCTGCAACAAGGAAAAATGATAACTGTGCAGATAATATGCTAGTCTGCGGACGCCAAACTTGAGAGAAAACGACCGCATTTATTGAAGGAGAAAATGTTGTTCCATCTCGATAATGCACCGTCTCACCCGTCCACTGCTGCCACCACGAAATTAATCGAATTGCGTTAGGTTTTCCTGCCTCATCCGCTATATTCACAACATCTGGCTTCCAGTGATTAATTCCTTTTTTTCCACGTTCAAAAGAAATGACTCAATAGAAAGAGATTTCAGACAAATGAAGAGGTGATTTTCGAGATAAATGCATATTTCAAAGAATTTCCCAAGGATTACTTTTTGGATGGACATTATGTTGAGAAATAAAATATACTTTTTAGCAGTTTTTTGAAAAATCACCCATTCATCAAACCGCCCTCGAATTTCCGTGCTACTAACTTAACAGACCTCACGGAAGCTAATATTTGACGAATCTTTCGCTTCAAGTTACGACGATGAAACAAAAAAGGTATATATACATATGCAGCAGAACATGTACAATTAAGCAAATAACTATGGGAGCACTCTCATCTCTGGAACGGACAGCTACAGCTCGACTATTTATGCAAGTTCATGTATGCGTGTGTACGTGTACACGAGTATGTACGTGTGACAACTATCAACGGACAAATGAAGGTAATAAATCCCAGGACGGTTACCAACTCTCACACGCGTTTGCATTTATATCTGCGGTACCTAGCACAAGGGATTTATAGTTGAATAATAGCGACGTTATGTGCCCAGCGGTGAAGAGCAAACACCGACGCGGCCTCCACCTCTACATGTATGTATACGTATGTCTACAATTTCGCTGAAAAGTTGAGAATTGAACACGAATCCAATAAACGAGGAAGAAATAGAACGGCGGAAAAAGAAACTTTTAGAAAAATGTTTACAAACAAGGAATGTTGGAAATACCTTCACCCTCCTAGACCTGAGCGGGCACTAAGAAGTTGAAGAAGAAGGATGACCTTCAGGTGATCGCTGATTAGATCTTCGGAAGTTATTTTATTTTAAAATTAAAGATTGGGATTCGCCTACGAACATTTTGGATTTACTATACTCAACCGCCCTCTATGCGTTTCTCCTTCGTCGATTTATGTATAAATGGTAGGAGCGAGGTAAACGCACCGGAAGGATGCTGCCGTTATAACGGCAGTCACGCAATAGACAACAGCAACAACGGCGACGCTGATAAAATGAGGCGTGTGGAGGGACGAAACGGAACCGAAAGTCGTCGACGGGGAGGAAAACGTGCCGTTTCGTGTCCTCGCCGTCGCCGCATTCTCTAACTACGAGCAATTTCGTGCGAACGGAATGAAATATGCGGCGGAGGAACGCATCGTGCGAATCGCGCGTGATATTCACGAACAGGATCGGACGAAATTAAGTTTATGATTCCCGAAGATTACGTATTTAAATCGAGAGAGATATAGTTAGCGCTAATTTACGTATAACTGCTTAGTAATTCCGGGACACGTGTTTCGCTGGTAACGATAGCAGCATTTTGAAACGGTACCTTACCAACAGAAGATTCTGGCTTTAATTCCAACGAATGGCATGGAACTACTAATAACTACTAACAACTAACGAATTGTGTGGTGAGGAGGTTACTGATGTAATTGTTAGTAATACTACATGGCAATTCTTGTCAGTTCAGAATCTCGAAATTATAAAGGACTGGTGTACGAATTATAACATACATATATCTTAATATCCAGAAGTGTTCTGTCGTCAGATTTACTCGCAAGATCTCTAGAATAGTCTTTCATTATAATGTTTTAGAACAAACTCATGTTGTAACTGACAATGTGAAAGATTTTGGAATACTTTTTGATAAGAGACTTTCCTTTTGCAACCAAGTAACGTCAGTGCATCGAGTTTGTACCACTTGTTTTATTTCAATAACATTACAATTCAAAGCAACTGCCTTGGGTATCCATAAACATAGATCAAAATACAACAATAGAAGGTTACTTCTGAATATGAAAATGAAATTCTGGAAACTAAATGCAATGAGAAGAGAAATGGAATGAAGCACGAAGTGGAGAGCATATAATCCCATGAAGGGCTACGATCAACCTCTGAAGTGCATTAGAGACTTAAAAGCATTTTTAACAGACGATTATTTATATATTTTTTGGAACACATTAGGAGTTTGAAATGCCAGTTTCAAAATTCCCTTTTGGATGAACGAAACTGTTCCTAAATAATCATTGTACTTTTATTTTTGTTTTTGTTTCTAACTTTGTACTTCACTTAAGATGGTTGATTATATATACGGGGTGTGTAAATAGTAATGGGACCGAGATTCTATGACTTGTTCTATTCCAATTAAATTCCAATTCAACATTGTTCTCTTCAATGGAATTGCCTTGGGTATCCACACACCACTCCTCATAGCAGTGCTCGAACTCGGATACTGGAATAACTTTCAATTGGACGGTGATAGTCGTTTGAGTGTTGTGCAGTGCCCCGACACGACGTCTTTTGAAATGTTGTTTCAATCTCGGGAAGAGGAAAGAGTCACAAGGACTCAAGTCGGGCGAATAAGGAGGCTGAGGAGCAACATCAGTGTTCCTACTGGACAAAAAGGGGGTTTACTGCAATTACTGTATGACAAGGCGCATTGTCGTGATGCAACACTCAGTTCCTTTTGATGCTTGGTCTCACGCCTTTTCCGAAGTTTTTCGAGAACCTGTCGGCAAAAGTGCTGACTAACTGTTTGGCCTGTAGGCACGAACTGTTTGTGAATGATTCCCTGGTTATCAGAGCAAATCAACATACTTTTGATCTTTGACTTGCTCATTCTTGGGTCTTTTGGCCTTGGTGGGCTTCGAGTGTGCCATTCTATGCTCTGGTGCTTGATTGGTTGATCGCACACCGTTGTTCGAAATCGTTGCCGCTTATTGTCAGAATGCACAGGCAAAATAGGCTTCAAATAATTGGTGCAAAGAAAGAACGTGACTGATGGCTTATCACACGTTCGCCTGCCTCCCCTTAAAGTCCCGCGTCACCAGTGTTGCCAGATCGAACACTACGCTACCGGGTTTATTACTTGATTACACCTCGTAGTCTTCGGTATAATCTGTTATATTTCGAAAGTGCTAATTTTCAGTCCCCCTCAACTCGTTTCGTTACTACGTAAAGGTCTAAGCCCGGTCCTGCGTGCTTTCTCCTAAACGTATACAAAGTCTTCGGGATGGCCGGAAAGGAAGAAGAGATAGACGAGACGGACGTAGCGTCGATAAGGAGAACTGATAACGGGCCGACCGATCGCCGGAGAAATATTGCGGAAACGTGGGACACACGCAAAGGCAAAGGGGAATACATACACATACATACATACATAGAACGTACAACCGCCGGCGTTGGTGGTTAGCCGCGGGGATTGTTATTCGTCGTTTTTTTCCCTTCGTCCTCTTTTGCATACGCTTTCTTACGGCATAAGTTAGTGTTTATCGTGGCGAAACGAGGGGGATCGAACCCGATGTAGATAGGTATGTACATATGTATATGTATGTAAGATTTGGCCCTGCTGGAACTTCTCGAAAAGGGAAATATTTTTGTTGTGCTTGATTGCCTTGCGTGTGAGCGGGAAGGACAGTTTTTTGGAAATTGGGGGAAAGTCGTGAAGGAAAATGTCGAAGGTGAAATTGAAACTGTAATATCTAGAAATAATATGTAGTATATGGGAGGCTGTTGTACCATGGGACTATTTTAAATTTAATTTTTTTATATATTTATGTAGATACACTTTCATTATTAAACGTGCGGGCTATGACTATTAAACATTCCTTAACAACTTTCTGTATTTACTTTAGTATATTGCAAACTAAATTATATCATAAAAAATAAATTATAATATTATATGAAATGTGTTCGATGGTAAAACATGGTTGTGTATCATGGAACACATCCTCTAATTTCTTGGAACAAATGAATTTCAGGTCAAAATAAAGCTACAAAAGTGGGTAAGATATGGAAACCTGTATTTTAGTTACAGTTTTAATGAATTTTTATCTGACAGAAACTATTCAATGGTAATAAACGTTACTTCAACTTCTTATGATTATATTTTTAATCACAATCACTATGCTTCTGTGACTGCTGCTACAGCTTTTTCTTTTAAAGAATCCGGATCAATCGGTGCCCTCTTAACTTCTAATCTACTTCGATTCATAGTACAAGACGTTGTGCTTCGACGTACAAGAAGGGACGCGTTTAAATCAATATGGTTGTCTAAGCTGCAAATTAGGAAGAACCACCAAAGTCAGCATACGTTTTTACTCATAGGTTGATAAGGTGCACACTGTGTGTGATGATAATTACATAACTCGTTATGGTTCTACGTAAGAAAACAAAACACAACTACTAAAAAAAAATACTTTGGGCACTGAAATTTTTGTTTTCATGATTGATCGTAAACTATGGAACAGGATGAGTCAGGACTGATGTTAGAGCTGTACACCGGCGTTTTATACAATGTAGTTGCGTTTGAGTCTACTAGGTAGTAGTACAAAACAGAACCAAGTTGTGTTTCAACGTACACTATGCTCGAGGTACAGCAGTCTCCCTAATATATGTATAGTGTGTCCCTGGATGTACTCATAAATCGGTTAAAAGTTCTTTGAATTTCTGGGTTAGAATCTCATTTTGTGACGTTAAGTCCTAATTTCTATCATATTTTATATATAAAGCAAATCAAGCTTGTCTTAGGAATTAAAAAAATAGAAGATGTAGTAAAGTGCATTCTCTGTAGTAGATACCACAGCTTTTTCTTCTTTTCTTTTAAATACGAATATAAAATTGAAAGCACCGTGTTTACTTTGATATTTGGTTAATTTAATTTTTTTTTAACAACAAAGATATTGAAAAATTTTCGTGATAGTAGGTATTCGTAATAATAAACTGTGCAAGTGTGCAGAATTGTAACCAAGCCAGTTTGCTTTTGTTCGGTTACTTGACACTTTCCTATCATTGCGGTGTCATTGGACTATATATTTCATTGAAGGAAAACTTAATCAGCATATGTAATTATTAAAAATACTTTAAATCGGTTTGTGAACGAATTGCCATACGAAACAAGACACTGTTCATATTTATTTTTAACACGACGCGACGGTTGTCCTATACATTCGACTTTACGAATATGTCAATGGCCGCAAGAACATTTTCAAAAGAAATAGTAAATGTTGATCCTATTTTGTAGCTGCCAAGATCTTTGGATCTAGTAATCATGGATTTCTATGTTTGACGTCGGATCAAAGAAATAGCCCACTCGCATAGGCTTCAAAAATAATTTAAAAGTATTAAAAGATTGAGTTAGAGATGCAATAAATCTTTTGTTTCGGAGCAGATGATTAGTTATCATGAAATTTGAGAAAAATATTGAGCAATGCGTCAATAAAGGAGACATACTTATCGGATAAATGAATTTAGATGATGTTGAAATGTTGTGTTAGTATGGAAATAATCTTCATCGATCAAACTTAACACTTTATAGGTTTGTGGTCCACATATGAACCACTTTTAAGTTAGTATTTTTAATTAAAGTCGTAAGTATTAAAGTTACTGGGCATAGCCATTTACTTGATTTCTACCTCCCAAACCCTCCATGGCCTGGATAACAACATTTTAAATTTGGCGGTTGTTACAAAGTATGTGGTCCATATATGAACCATGCCACATCAGCAAAATTCACAGATACCTGTTTGTGGTTGATAAACGCTGATGTGGTCCTGATATAATTATTAATAATGGTAAGTAGTCCTATTACATGTATTATCCGATATATAATATAATATAATATTCTTGTAGAAAAATTTGTTTGCGTTAAGATAATAATGAAGGAAGAAGTTTGTTGTCAAATTTCCAGTGGCTGATTACAACCGTAATGTGGACGGAGTTGAGCCTTCTGATGATCACATCAAGTGCTATTTTATAGCTCAAAACTTTCGACGCTGGTGGTTGTAGTAGTATTTTATTACATACTATACAGTTTCATCGTAAATTCTTTCATTATTTATAAACATAATAACAATACAACCAGACAGACACTAGTTTCTCAGATACAATTCAAGAGCATCCTTGCAAATCAAATGGTAGGCATCTTCTGCAGCAAAACTAACCGCGGTGTCCAAAACCTGCAGTTGAATTACGAAGCAAAAAGGTGAAAAAAGTGTCACAGTCCAAAATTTATTTACTTATTTATTTAAGTTTTTGCAGCACCTGAGCAAATCCTAAACGAACATCCATTGTATGTACTAAATGCAATGTAAGGTTGTATGCTTTGCTGTGTTTCATAATAGCTAGTAAGATATCCGAATTAGTACGTAATATAGTTTATAATGTGATCCTTAAATGAACCACAGGTAAACTTACTATTTTGACGGAAAGAATCTGTGGTCCATATATGAACCACGATCTATTGTGTTCATTGAATATTTTCTTTATTTCTTCAAGTTTTCTGACTATTTAGTAGTCATATTACTTTGATAAAAAATTTTGCATTATAAAGGGCGAACGAAGTGATTTGTTTATGGTTTGTTATTTCGTATTCTTATATTTTATAGTTATCAACGTTTAATAATCGAATGAAGGTAAACCGATGTTATTGATATTTCGGGTACTTTTATTACTCTGAACAACCTCCATCGACGAAATTTTTCAATATCTTCAACATGGAAGGCACTTTAATCATTAAAAATTAAGAATTTATTTGCCCCAAATATTAAAGTGGATAGAGCTGAAATTTTGCTTTATTACTCAGTGCTCCCCTACGAACAGCTCTTCTTATAATTAATTTTGTCGTATCTGCTACAGCAAAAGTACTTTATTAGCATTTACTTTTTTACTGCTTTAATTTCTACGACGTACTCGATTATTATTGTTAGTAAAACATGGTGAAAATTCATTTTTATCCAGGTAGGACTGAACCCGACAAGCTATAGTTTTAGGTCAGAAGTTTAAAGCATTTTTGACTTTTGTGTCGATCTGAGGACAGATTCTATACAGGGTTGGCCTTTTCACAATGCCATATAGGGGCAATTAATTGCAAAACTGTCAGTGTCATGCCTAGTTCTTCCAGAGAAACTGGCGAGAGAAACGAAGCTCGATATCGCCCCAAAACGTTATTCAACGCCGGTCGGCGATGACCGTCAAGCGCAGCGTTGTCATATCGCTGCCTATTCTTCGATTCCTGCATTGCACGGTAAGGAGACCGGGCGTGTATATTTCCTTTGACCCATTTATACAATTATCTTCTGGATTTCCTCACCTTACCACATTTTCGTGACAAAATCAGAATTCAAATTAACAAAACATATTACAGAGGAGCCTAAAAATTAATGCGGTAATAGTGAATCTGAAAATTAAGCTGGAAAGAATGGGCAAAACCAGACATTTTCCACTAAACCGGTCTCAGGTAAAAATTATTCGTTCGAAACGAAGTCATCTGCCCGGACGTCGCCGTTCAAAATTGAATATCGTCCGTCCGCCGGACAACACTATTACACGATAGTTAATTACCGAACTGATTTATATCAACCGAACGTTATCGTAGCGCCCGTATGCGCCGCCATAGAATTTATCGAAAAGCCGCAGAACGCGTAATATGATGCCAAACCGAAACCGCCGCGCTACCGTACGGAGCCACCCTTTCATAAATATCAAGTATCCATTGCGTTCGGCGGCTGTGGTGGTGGTGATGGTGGTGGTGACATCATCCATTACCATAATAAAACTGGTCGTCGGCCCGCGCTTTTCGCTCCGACCCTCATCTAGTTTTTTTTTTCTGACGACCCGTTTTGTGTATGTGCGTTCGCATTACGCGATCGATTCGTGATTTGCAAACGTACGGGGGACGTTCGATGAGAAGTTCTGGATGGATAATGTGTTTTCATCACCAGACAGAACGTCAGATTTTACTTCGGAAACGAACCACATCGAAATTGGCATCGACATTTAGATAGATTCTTTAATGAATCTAATGCCTGTTTTCATTAATAGGAATTTTAAGGCGCCTAAACTAAGAAGTGCTAAGCATCGCTTGCAAGAAAATTGTATTTTATCACCCCGAACATTCAGTTTGGTTATATACGTAAACAGAATGTAACTGTGAAAATGGTTAATTTATTAATATGATAAAGCTGCTATGACAAGTTAACGTAATCAGCAAAAGATTTGGCAAATCTCGCGAAACGCTTTTGCTTCATTTTAATGAAACTTTGGCACCCTACATTTTTACATTACGGTACTGTGTTCCTCGTAGAAGTTTATTTGAGAGGAAAGGGATTTTTAAAAGTTGAAATAAATAGTCGGGCATTCAGTCAGTGTTCGGGTATTCCACAATGTAAGGAGATGGTTTCATTAAAACAGCGCCGCCAGTAAATAGCATATCATCGACAAGTGAATAATGCTTCTTTGTCTCTGTCACTATTACAGAAAAATAATCAGCTTTCGTATTTCGCTGTCGTTCCATGAACACCTATATTTGAAAAGTTCGACGATCTTTTATTGGTAACCGTAAAAATATTTTCTTTCAAAAAGATTTATTTATTGGTAAACAATGTAAAGTCAAGAAAACAAATAAAGTTCCACAAGAAATGCCTAACATTACACCTGTTTGAGAATAATATGTTTATGTGATTGTTGTGTAAAAATGTTTAAACTACAATCATTAATAAACCGTATATGCCATGTACGTACTGTGCAAGCAGTGTGAAAATTCGCAAATTAGAAGTAGATCGCTTATTCCTAAATTATTTATACTTACTCGATCAATGATCCGATCGTTGGTCGTGTTGGAAACTCGCTACAATTATATAACAGGGCCGGACTCAAAACTGTAATTATAAATATCTTGCGAACACTACGTTTGGGGCCCCACGTTTATTAAGAAAATATTGAATATATTTTAATTATCTACCTTTGGACTATTTTTTAATCACTTACACAGTTACACCCTGTATATCCTATAAGCTTCATTAGAAGCAAAGGACACCGTTATTGGTATTTCGAAAGCTGCAGTAATGACAGGATAGTCACTCCTGCAATTCTATTATCCTGTCTACAATTCGCGCTGTTCTATTCTTGGCAATTCCTTTAGCCTATGTCCATGTGAAATCCAAGCCGCTCAAGTTCGTCCTTCGCGGTCCACTTTAATGTATTTCTTGGTCTACAAAATTTCCTCGTATGTGCAATATTATAGCTGAGGGCTTGTTTGGTTACACTTTTACTGGGGTTTCTGAAAGTGTGTCCTATACACTTTCATTTACGTTCCCCTTTTGTTGTAGGTATTGGTTCCTGGTTTGCCATTTCCAGCAAATCTTTATTAGTTAGTTTGGTTATGCAGGATTCTTTTCAAGCATGTTTGCCGGTATCCAAGTCATATAGCTTCTCACACTCGTTCTACCATAAATATGCCCAGTTTTGTTTGTAAATTGGTGTTTGTAGATGACCACAATCACCTCATCATGGTGAAGGTACTCTGTTACAACCAATCTTCCGGTCAACGTATTTTACTGACCCACTTTCCACATCCGACATCCACAGTGAGGGAAGAAATATAGTTGGACCACCGCTGCTATTTGAAAGTCCATAGTTACGTCCTCTAACGAAGTAGCAGATATATATACTTTTTTACTCTATTTTCTTTATGGTGATACTCATGGAATTCTCCTAACCTTTTATTATTTCCTCATGGCATTTAAAACCTTTAATAAAACTTATACGGAATACGGAATACGGAATATATATGGAAATCCAACTTATTACACATCAAACTGCAGATTGAGGATAAATAATTTCGGGCACGTGAGACGGTTCACTGAGGAAGTATTCAATAAGAAAGTGAAAAGTCCGCTCTAACACTCAATCGATGCGAATTTCACCAGTTTTGAGGTTAAAATCGTATTCTACACCTTCGATAACATATGTGCACAGAATTTCGTCGAATTTAGAACATATTAGTTTTTCTGAAATTTCAAAGGGATACCCCTTGAAATTTTGAAGAAAATCGAAATGGTCGGAAGTACAACTTATTACACATCAAATTAAAGCTTTCCTAGTGCAGATTAGAGATAAAATAATTTCGGGTACGAGAGACGGTTCACTGAGGAAATATTCAATGAGAAAGTGAAAAGTGGCCCTCGACGAATCGCTCTGGTATGCTCTAACACGCAAACGACGCAAATTTCATCAGTTTTGAGGTTAAAATCATATTCTACACCTTCGATAACATATGTGCACAGAATTTCGTCGAATTTAGAACATACTAGTTTTTTCTGAAATTTCAAAGAAATTTTGAAGAATATCGAAATGCTCAGGAATCAACCATGTGAACGCTAGGGTTGTTGGCGTGCGCTCTCTGCTCTGTTACGCGGATTTCAGGCGATTTTTGAAATCTTCTCAGAGAGTTGTAATTTTTCATTCCAGGAACAATAGTGTTGCCTGTTCCGGTTACATTAATAGCGCCCCCGTATCGTAAAGGAAGTCATATCTTCAATACCGAAAGGTCGAAGGTGTCTAGGGTTGCATAAATAGATAGATTAAAAGTTATTATAGCTGCGTTAAAGAAAGCTATGCCACATCAAACGGGGATATCCACGCGTTAAATTCAAATTATGCAGGTCATCGTCGGAGGAAAACGCATTACCAGCGCAAATACGAACGATACATATGTACGTGTAAGAGCCGCGATTTGCATACGTAATTGTGCGCGAGTATATGCATAGAAAAAATACCGTCGAATCGCCTTCGCCGGAGCGGTATTATCACCTTTTTAATTATAAAAACCCCTATTTGCATAACAGATTTTTTCGGCTTGTACGGCTAATAAAATTAGCGACAAATATTACCCGGCGAGAGCGCAGAGACGCGAGAGAGAGAGGAGCTTTTTTGTCGAGGAAAGGGTGAAAGCTTTTTCGCGTGATAAATGAATTCCGGTTTCCAATTAAATACGGGGGCGGGGAGGGATTCGCGCTAATCCCGAAATTCTCGTCGGTTTACGACGGGGACCTACGCAGGATCCTCGGAGAGAGCGCCGGATACGTTTCGCCCGCTATAAATAGGATAGGATGGAGGTATATGAGAGGGAAACGGAGACGGCGAGAGAAAGCGGCTCAAATTCATGTAAATTTATTTATTTAGGTTTTGATTTGCGATTGAATGAACGCCGGTGTTAAAATATGCGTTTCGCTAAGCGCCTATTGTAAAACGCTTAACAGGTCGAAATGTAGACGACGACGACTACAACGACGACGCCTTGCTTTGTTTTGGACATTATTTCGCCCCGAACGAGGAACGAATGGATGTAATCCAATACGTGCGAGTGGTGGAAATTGTCTTTTAGGATAATGGCGGATTCATCTGTAGTGCATTCAGAATTTCCGGGCTATTTTATAATGAAAATTGCTACGACGATGACGCGACGGTAATATCGACGTGTCAATAGCCCTATCGGCTTTCATTATTGGCCATTTCGACATAACAGGCCATAAAAGAAACATAAACGGGAAACGATTCTAACGACGATATGACGTAAATTAAATATGTGTACAATGGCAGCTAAACATGTCAACCCATAATTTCTGCATGTCGTAACCCTTAAATGATTCATACAAATTCGATCGGTAAATTCAATCAACGGTCGCACGAAGAAATATCGCCGAGCAAACGACTTTAATAGAATTTCCCATTTCTATTCGACTTCGACGACGATGACGACGACGACGAAAACGACGCGCACACATTGCCTCGCGCTAAGTGTTACGTGTTCTCGCTGCAGATGCCGTTATAAATCAGCTTGGCAGAGATAATAAGGGCTGCTGGGGATGCGCATGCATCGCCACCCGAGTAAAACCGTTTCTTACCTACATACAGTACAACTGGGTTTCGAAACGCGAAATTTGTACCCGTTTCGAGATTTAATATTTAATGCATCCGCCGAGTTAGCTTGTGCATTGTGAACGGCTGCAGCTGTTCAAAGTTTGTCCGGGTAGTTCCGTGCGCCAGTTTCATGAATTAGCCCTGCACGAAGCTCGCTGCTGATTTTTAAGCTCGTCGTCGTCATCATCGCCGCATCGAAGGACCGTGGACCAGTGGACGCACGGAAGTTCAACATTCGGTCCAAACCATGGAGTTGGATAAAGTAAGTTTCCTGTTTACTAATTATTATCAAAAGCGGTGCTGAAACGTACAAAATCCTATAAATACGATTGTCGTTGTGCAGTTGAGGAAGATCTTTGAATTAAAAAATTACATCCTGTAAAAGCGCAAAAAAACCGCTGAAATTCGTTCGAGTTAAAATGTCAGGGATAAGCTCATGTAAAGATAGTTTTCTTGCACTCAACGACGAAAGTTTCTAATATATTTGTATATTTCTGAGATGCTGGGAGGCGATGGTATGGCGACGCGGAAATTCATTCGAATTAACACGTCAGGTACAAGGTTGTGCAAAAAATAGTTTTCTGACACTCAACGACGAAAGTCTTCAATACATTTCTATGTTTCTGAGTTGCTTGAAGACGATGGTGCGCCGACGCCGAAATTTATTCGAGCTAAAACGTCAGGTACAAGCTTGCGCAAAAAATAGTTCTCTGGTACTAGACGACAAAACCTTCACTACATTTGTATATTTCTTCAGTTGCTTAGTTGTTTGGAGGCGATTCTATGCCGACTGCAACTTCTACTTCTGTATATGTCTTTAAATATTCAATGGAAGAAGGAGATACATGTTGAAACTCCATTATAAGGGATAAAAGACATAAAATGTTGAAAGTTTCGAATACACTGGCCGACACGAATTTGGTAACACAGGTCAGCCCTTCAATTTAAATTTTATTAGGGTTCATGATAACCTAAAATGGAGGATTTAAATACAAAAATCACCCACACACCATCTGGCCCAAACCACTCCACACCAGCCGGCCCAAACCACATAGAATGGAGTGTATATAACATTCAACTTATTTTGTTATTCAGCCTTCATTTGATTTTCGAAGTCAGCGGTTGGGTATAGTTAAGAAAGTTTTGTTTATGTCCGCGATTGCAAAATTTCTCCTGACAAGTTATATTAGTATTATATTTGTGGACAATTTCTTGTGAAATCATAAACAAGATCATCCTTTCAAAATGTGAAAAAGCCTATTTCATGTATTTTGGCGTTTCAATTGGAGACGACTTGATTGATTGATTGACAATTATCGGTCTAAAAATATAATATTTATTTAAGACAATTAAAATTATTAATTATTTCAATAACTTTTCAAAGAAATACTAGAGTGATACGGATTGATTTCTAAACCAAAAGGTCTCAAATTCAAGCACGTTCTTCGGTTGAAAAAGTAACGTTTACTCTATTCGGGGATTGGGAAGGGATTATATTTATAGATTATCTACCGATAGTTACTACAATTACCGCGAGAAATTATTCTAATCTTTTAACCAGCCCGTTACGGCAGGGGCTTTGCAAGAAACGGCCTAGGAAGTTGCACAAACGTCCATTACTGTAGCAGGACAATCCAAGGCCCAATAACGAAGAATGTTTCTAACGAATTGCGCTGGGAATGGAAATCAGGCTGTACCCTGAACTCGGGCGATTCAATTGCTAAAAATTGTGTTGTACCAATGTACTTTTTCAGCCTGTACAATTTCGTAGTACTATGAATTTGCGTGTTCCCTCGTTAGAGGGGTTCGACTTTGCTTGAAGGAACCCACGGAGCAGATTACGTGGCTCAGGATGGTGACAACATTGCTCCCACAGGGCCTGAACCAGCTCTCAGAATTGCCAAAATTCAGTGTAAAGACGAGGAAGCGGGCATGGTCCAACAAGGGGAGAGCGCGACGTTGGGGTCACGGATTTGGACGCCCTTCTGGGATAAGAAAGTACTTCATAGTAATTAACTACAGACCTTCAAACATGGTGCCAATACTCAACCATTTCTGAAAAAGCCGGTTTGAATAAAGAGTCTTAATTGATATACCTGGACCGTTGCGTTTGTGCTCAAGAGTGGAGCGTGGCTCGATCGATTGAGCTTTAGCCAAGTAATCGTATGGTTTGGGTTCGATTCCCGCACAGAAGTTTTTTTCAATTTTTGTTTCTCTTGTGCTACATATCGACCGATGTTGATTCTTCGACAATTACACATTGTTACAATATCTACACAATCAGTGAATTGTAACGGAAAGTTCAGAGAGTGTGCCAATCGAATAAATATTTTGGTGTGTGATTAGAAAAAAAAAAAAGAGGAGACGTGTCGTGGGCGGCTCGGCAAGAGCAAAGCTCTTGACGCAGTTGATGCTTATTTGAATAAAAGATAAAATTCTATAATTGAATAGACAATGTATAAAGAAAAAGTATTTCATTTCGAAACCGATGGTAAATAAGTTGAGGTTGAATTTGAAGTAAATTCGAATCGGAATAATAAGGGCACCATCTGATGGAGGGATACGCGAATATGGCGCATTTCATAGTTGCTCCTGCGATGAGTATATGTGTGTGTGTGAGAGAAATAACTAGTGAAAGAACAAGATGAAAGCGTCTAGTGACGATTTCAAGCGTCCCACTTTTTCCCAGTTAACGCTCGCCGCAGAATTTCGCTAAAAGAGCTTCGCTCTAAAAGAAATGGAAGACGCTGTTTTCTCACACGCAGTCGAATCAACTTCCATACTGGTGGAAGGTCCGGTGTCTCCCATTTTTTTTCTAGTTTGTTTCCAATCACACACCAAAATATTTATTCGTTTGGCACACTCTCTGAACTTTTTGTTATAATTCACTGATTGTGTAGATATTTTAACAACGTTGTCGAAAAATAAACATGCGTAGATATGTAGCACAAAAGAAGAAAAAGAATTGACAAAAGAAATTCTGTCCGGGAATCGAACCCAACCCATACAATTACTAGGCTAGTGCTCAACCGATCGAGCCACGCTCCACTCTTGAAAACAACCGCAATGGTCCAGGTATATCAATTGCGTAGGTTATTCAAACCGATTTTTTTCAAAAACGGTTGAGTGTTGGCACCATGTTTTAAGATCTGTAGTCAATTATTATGAAGTGCTTTCTTATCCCAGAAGGGCGTCCAAATCTGTGACCCCAACGTCGCGCCCTCCCCTTGTAAGAGGCAATACTGGTCCGAATAGCAACTGAAGACAAGATAGAAGCAATCCAAGATGTGTATGAAAGTGGTCGTAAGTCGGAATGAGGCCAATAATTTTCTAATTATAAGGGAAGTCAACTCAGGTTCATAACTGATTCCATTATCGGACTCTGGATTGTCTAGTATCTGCATAAAATCAGGCGCAACAATTAACATGAGTGGAGATTCTGTGACAAAGTAGATGAAACTACCAAGCACCTAGTAAGCTGCTGCGACACTTTAGTTGACATCAGGCTTCTACGTATATATACTTAAGGGACAAGTATTCGAAGCCTATAGATGTAGGATATATTTGGTCAAAGACGATAGATTCCTTCTTAAGGGAGATATCAGTCAACTAGGAGAGGCTTCTGGTGTAAGTGCAGCAACTTCTGCAGGAATATCTTTCTTTCCTTCGGGTTCATCATAAGATGTATGTGCGAGATTTACTATTGGAGACAACTTCATTCAAAGGGGAGAATTTTGCAAGATGTACCTACTACACCAAAATTACAGCAGCAATTTCATCAATTTTCAGCAAATGTAATTCCGGCAATACACCACTTCCACTTATTCCCTTCAAATTCTCCGTTCGCACATTTCGAGTTCTTCCTCCAAAATTCAATTGACGAAATAAAATCTCAACCTGCTTCACCTTCCCATCCGTATACTCCACACATACACATACGCACACCTCGCGTTCGCACGTTTCAATATTCTGATTTAAACTTACTACCCGCGTTTCGATCCGTACTCGCACCTCGCCGGAAAGAAATAATAAACTGTAAGGGAAGAAAAATATAATATTAACTATTTTATGTTTCGAGAGAGAGCCTCCAGCTCGTGAGGACACCTTCTCGGCTTTGAAATTTTACTTAAGGGGGAAATTGGATTTCGCCAGGACGGGTCTTAAATATTTACATCCCCTTCGTTCCGCAGCGCCGGAGACCCGTTCGAGGTGGTGGATATTCTGCCGCGCGCGCGTGTGTATAAGTAATAAACGAGCACGTGCTGTGTACGCGGTCGCCAAACGGAAGTCACCGATACGGTTCTAGCGGGCGGAGGAAGGACGGAATTTTATCAAATCGGTTAGGGATATCGATTTTCGCATAGTTCTCGTTTGTATCGATTTAACATCGAGTAAGAAATAGTAAACGATGCAATCTGGGAGAATGGGAAGCTAGAGGGGATGTTGTGTCCTTCTTGTTACTACTCAGTCAAAATAACATTTGGAACATTTAGAATAACGTTCGGATCCTACCTTCCTCTCGAACAGGAGCAAAAGAGCAAATTCGATAAAAAGCAGAATTATGAGAGGTAGGTTAAAAAGAAATAAATGAAAAAGAAGCAAATAAGGAAGCGCTTAGGAGCAAACGAAAGAGAAGACATAGAAATACGATATTACAAAATAAAATATACCGGAAAGCAAAAATAGGATAAAAATAAGAAGAAGAAAAAGCAGCATCGGCGGAGAAAATCGAACAAGAAGCGGAATAAGGAAAGAGTGATCAGCAAGAAGTGGAAGGACAAGAAGCAGGAGCAGAAATAGGAAAAAGCTTTATTAATAGAATAGGAGGAAAGTGGGAAAAATTAAAAAGCGGAGAAGTAGGGCAAAATGTGAAATAAAAGGAACAATCGGGATTGCCAGAGGAAATCCAACAAGAAGTAGAATTAGGAGAGAAAGATTAGGGTAAAGAATAAAAATAAGAGGTGGAAGAAAAGGGTTTGGCAGTAGAATAAGGGAACGACGACGTAGAAAGTATAAACGGTATGAGAAGAGAAAAATTAAGAAGAAGTAGAATTTAGAAGAGAAAAACTAGGATGATGTCGAATTAGAAGAGGGAGTCCAGTAGTAGTAGAATTAGGAGAGAAACATGAAGACAAAGCAGAAGAATCAAAAGCGGAAAATAAAGCTTGTGGCAATAGAATAAATAAACGTCAAGGTACAATGTGGAAGTCTAATTGGAAAAGTGCGTTTAAAGGGGCGCAGAATTAGAAAAGAAATATTAAGAAGAATCAAAATTGGAAAGGAAACCTTCAAGAAGAAGCAAAAATTTAGAAAATATATGACTCATAAGATGCAGTATTAGAAGAGAGAGCCCATGAAAGAAGTAGAATTAGGAGAGAAACACCAAGAAAAGGCAGAAAAGTAAGAAGGAAAGGATAAAGTGTCTAGCAGTAGAATAAGGAAAAGTCGAGGTACAAAGTAAAAGTATAATTAGAACAGGATGTTCAAACAAAGCAGAATTTGAAGAGAAAAATTAAGAGGGAACAGAATGGGGAAGCAAACATTGAATAGGCGGCAGAATTTGGACCAAAGGAACTAAGAGGAGCCTGAATTAGAAAAAGAAGCAAAGTTAGATAAGAAGGACTAACAATAAAAGTAAGCAGGAAAACAACAATTTCGCGGTAGAAAGGGAAAGAGGTGATATAAATGGAGGAATCGTAACTAGGAGGACGTTCAAGAAGAAACAAAAGAAGGGAAACGAATTGTGAAAGACCACTTTTTCTTTTCTGTTCCTTCTTGGTCTCTTTTTAATACTTTTGTTTCTTCTTAAGCCCTCTCTTCTAATTTTGCGTCATCTTAGTTTTTATCTTCTAAATTTTGGTATTTTTAAAAGGGTTCTTCCTAGTTTTGCTTCCTTTTAGTTTCCCTCTTGTGCTCCGCTTTAAACGACCTGTTACGGAAAGAATCTGGACCGCTTCCTTTTCCACATTTTGCTTTCTCTGCTGTTTCTGAGTCTTTCTCTTCTACTTCTGCTTCGTCTTCGAGACGTTCTCTTTTAATTATGTTTCTTCTTTTTATTTTATTTTTCCCATAATCTCTTTCCAAACATTTTTCCTGATTCTTCTTAGTTTTTTGGTCTCAACTCGGTTTGGGTTCTCTCTTCAAATTTTGAAACGTCTTCTTCTAATCTTATTTCCTTTTTCTCATGTTTATTCTTATGTGCCCTTATTCGAAACAAACATCAAATACTGTTTTCCAAAATCCTCTTCTTCCGCTATTTGTTACACTTACATCTTGGAGGCGTCATGTTCTAATGGTGCTTCTTCGTTCCTACTTTGCCTTTTGTTCCTTGTATTCTCAAATGTTTCTTTTCCTGCTTCTTCGTCGTCGTTTTCCCGATCAATTCCGTTTCTTCCTGAACTTCCTCTTCTGATTCTGTCGCATGTTAGACTTTTTATTCTAAATTCTGTTTCTTCTGAAAAGCTAGTTTTGCTTCTTTTTAGGTTCCCCTCTTTCGCTTCGCTTTAGACGACCACCTTCGGAAAGAATCACACACCCTCCTTTCCAAAAACCTTCTTTCTCTGCTTTTCTTAGTCCTCTCCTTCCACTTCTTCTTCGTCTTGCATGATCTTTCCTAATTCTGGGACATGTTAGTTCTGGTTTTCTAATCATTGCT
This sequence comes from Chrysina gloriosa, assembly GCA_038088585.1. Lineage (NCBI taxonomy): Eukaryota > Metazoa > Arthropoda > Insecta > Coleoptera > Scarabaeidae > Chrysina > Chrysina gloriosa. The sequence continues at coordinate 6,166,342 of CM076090.1, read as the reverse complement.
ACCTGCGAAGCGTTCTTCCCTAATTTTCTTTCCTCTTACATTTCCTCCTCTAATTATGCTTCCTTTTGACCACTTTTGGAAAAAGGAGGTTTAAACCATTCTAATATAGACTAGCGCCTACGGCGTCCAAAAGAATTACAGCGCGGATATCGATCGATAAAGTCGTTCATGGGTCTAATCGAAGGGTATTTCTCCCATAACTTCGTAATTCCTATGCACGGTCCAAAAGCGTACTACTGACCCAATATCTCGATGGGCGAAACATCAGCAGCTTCGATTAGGAAATGAACGATCCGAAATCGGAAATGCGCGTCGGAACGCGACGGAAAATCCGCCTAACCCTCGGGCTAGACGAGGACAGACATCATTCGTGGTTGTCTGTGTGTGTGTGCGTCTGTAGGCGACACTCGCCGGGGTCGGGTCGTTTGAATATAAATCGAGGACGGCGCATTATTGGATGCAAGCCGATGACGCGAGATTGGAAACTGATCAAGATGAATGAAGTGAACAATGAACACGAGGGCGTTCGTACAGCACCCCGAACGAAAGAACGAACGTTCGGCCGAACGAAGACGAGACGCTGAATAATGAAACAATCGTTCCCGTCAAGATGCGCGCTCGCCCGGAACAGAAGCGCGGTTATTACGGCTATATTCCGGTGTGTCGTCCGGAAATCAATCGTTTCTGGCGATGTCGTTTCTCTGCAATAGAGTGGCGCGCATGATGTGCGATATTTCTTCGCCAACGACGTTCGGAAAGATATGCAGATGTACGGTGCAATGCACGTTAAAAGGGACGCTGGAGTCGAAGGGGAGAGAAGGAAATAAAGGATTCGGGAATCGATATTGGATGTGACTTTTACTCGACCGGCGCGGCTTTGGTATTTAAATGTTGCTGAAAATACTTAGCTTTAGAGTTGGTTATTCTTTCTGGCAACTTTAGTTTTCGATTAAAGTGTCTCCTTCTGTGTTCTCTATTGGCAGCACTGAATTTTAACCTCATAATCCCTACTATCGTAGATTAATGTACACTACCGTCCATATTAGTTCGGATATTCAAGTAAATTTACAAAATTGTAGAAAATTGACCTTAAATTAAACTACAAAATGAAATTTATACATAGTAAGAGGGGGAAAAATTGCGAGGGGGTGAAATGGCGATCGGTCATTTGTCGCTTTTCCAGTAATGCGAATAAATTAGTGTCGGTATAGAAGACACACATCGTCTCGTATCAATTTCTTTGCAAGAATATGTGGAGACACCAAACAAGACATGAAAATAGTTCTAACAGGAATTCTTGAGGAACTAGCCAGATGTAATGTTTTTCTTAATATCGAGATTCGAGCTGAAAATTCGCGTCTTAAATGATGACCATATGTTCCAATGACGAGAAGCAACCCGAAATGAGCAGAGAACCGCTTCCTTGCTTCGTAGTCGGCACGATACAATCCCGCAACATTCTTTCACCCTTGGACTTCCTTATGAAAATACGCCTTGCTTGTCCAAAGACTTCAAACATCGATTAATGAATTCATAAAATTCGTTTCAAATCTTCAACTGTCCAGTTTCAATGCGTTTCAGCCCATTGCAACCGTCCCTGTTTGTTACCCCGGCATAGCAGAGCTTTTCGCATAACAACGCGGCAATGAAGATTAGCACATTTTAATCGCCGCTTTAGTGTGGTGTACAGAAATTTGTCTTTCACGGTCGCCATTCATATCTGCAGCAATTTAGGGTGCTCTCAGTCTTCTGTCTGCTCTTGTTGTTATTCGCCAACGACCTGGACGTGTGCTAGCTTGCGAACTGCACGTTGATATCTCCTAATGATATCACTTACAGTGGAATTGTTCACTTGCGTATTATAATATACAGCACTGTTAGGACAGGGTAATGTAATCTTCTTAAGCTTATTTATTGGTGATATTCGTACTTCAACATCGAAAATAAACATAATAAAGGGATCACAATTTTTATCCACATGTGCCCTTATAATGACGTAAATTTTATTTATTATTTGATGATGTTATCAGCCAGAAATAGAAGGTGTTTGTCCTTTGCGAACTAAAAAAATTCAGAAATAGTTTAATATCATAATATAATGTACATTTTAAGGTAATAGTACAGGCATTAGAAATAATTTATGAAATTTTGTAGTGTACGTATTTCGACAACTAAGTTGTTATTTTTACCGTTAAAGCCAGTAGGAGATTTGTTGGTACTTATCGTAATATTACTCGGTGCTTGTTTCTTTTGTAGTTTGACTTCTTCGCCAGTTCTACTTCAACTTGGATCTCTCGGAGAATGGAATTTCTTTGCCAGGAGGTGTTTGAAAAATCGATTCTATTCGAGAAGAAGTGCAGCGGAAAAATTCTCTTGTCAATTTTTGCAACGTTTGAATTCCTCCTTGCTTTCCTCAACTTCTCTCAGTGGTAGTTTCAAACGAGGACGTTTCCCAGACGTTTTTTCGTAGTAAATTAGAAGAAACGTGCGCTTTATAGTAGTAATCCAGTTCGAAATTCTAGGAAAGAATCACGCTGTGAAGTATTTAAAGCAGTAATTAACATGGTCATTACGAGTGTGGGAAAGCAATTACTCAAACGCAAACAATCGGAATTCGCGACAACTATCGATTCGATCAACCAGTTCGGTCACGATCGCGCGACGAAGGAAGGCGGAAAAAGTAGTTTCGTTCGTACATCGCGACGGTAATGATTCACCGCCAATCGGATTGTTTCGAACTAACGACATTAGAATACGAAATTAGATCTCCTTTGTTTGCGCGAAAAGGAAGACGAACGACTGGAAGACGGCCGGCCTGCGGGAGAAAAATATTAAATCTCGTTAAATTTTTACGGAAACTGCATAACAATTTGTTGCATTATACGGCGCGATGAGGGAGGGTGAAGGAGGGGCGAATTCGCAGCGGCGAAAGCGACGCAAAAGAAGAAGAAAGGGAAGAAGAAGAGCCAGAAGAAGTCTATTACATTATATCTGGCGGGGCATTTATGCTTTGTTTGATTGCGGAAAGTTTTAATAAGGAAGTAATAAAAATACGTAACGCAATTACTTTTTCTTGCGGTCGGGATTTCTTCTCTCCGGGAATTTCCTCCGTCGTCGTTTTAATCTTCGTGCGGCAGCGTATCACAAAGGAAATTTCGAAGTTTTCAATTAAGATTTTTCTCAAAATGTACGGCGAGTTTATTGTTGAAATTAAGTGAATAAACAGAAACGATTTCTTCGCTTTCCACGCCGGTACTAATAACAACAACAACAACAACAACAAAATGCTGAGTGCTATATTTAGAGAATTCTTTGAGTTCCTTTAGAATCCCTGTGACCTACTTCATTAGAATTTCTTTTTTATTTTCTGTATCATCTTATTCTATGATTATATCTGTACCTGGAGTCATTAGGTGAAGGGAGGCTTTATAAGGGAATATTATTGGGGTGGATTCACTTTATTTTGCTTGAACATATTACAAGGAGAATTTATACAAAATTTTATGTTAGTTATAATATTCCAGTTCATTTACCGCATTCTTACTTGGACATATTAGTTAAGTTAATGACGACTGGAAAGTATCAAACGATATTTTTAAACTGTCTCATACGAGGGCTGATGGAGTCGTTGGAACCCTATAAATTCAGAGGGAGTGTTTCGTAAGTGTCTGCAGGAGGAAATTAACGACATCATGGGTTTTCTTCTGGAAGTGTTTAGGGCTAAGCATGCCTTGGGACATATCCAAAAAGGGTCGGATAGAATCTAGAGTGGTACGCATTCCTGAATCGGGGAAGGATACATATACTCTTCCTAAATAATTCAGAGCAATCAGCCTCACATCCTCTATGTTGAAGAAATCAAAGAAATCATGCGCTTGAATATAAAAAGAGTTCTCCTCTACACCTTCTGCAGAGACGCTGTCTTGCACAGTTTAGTTGGAATCGATACCAAAAAATATGTCCTTCTTGAATATAAAGGGTGCTTTTGACAATACCTGGAAGTCCTCTATTATCCAATCTTTACAGAATTGGAATATGGTGAACTGTATGCTACAAAGCAGAATAGTTCAAGCCGAAATCCAGAATAAAACTGTCACCGTGAGGACAGCAAGAGGGTATCCTCGAGAAGGAATATCATCGCCAGTATTCTAGAGTCTAGTAGTGGAAGATCTCATCAGGCGATTAAATGATCAAGGAATATGAAAATAAGAATAAGGAGAGTGCGGCTAAAATAATATATAAAATAAATAAAATTACTCTTGCCTCATTTTCTTGAAAAATCCAGATTCCTAGTTATCCACTGAGGATGGCAACTTAGTTTCCGAAATGCGTACCTATAAGGTGTGGTAGCGGTAATCTTATTTATTTTATATAAGGAATATGGACGCAAGGGCTCGCCGATGCTATTGTTATTGGGTCTAGCAGACAATTTCCTGGGACAGTTGCAGGTATCATACGAAATTCATTGCGAAGTGTGGAGAGACGGTGCCTAAATGACGACCGCTTTTTTAATCCACAAAAAGGAAGGTGGTCGTTCTAATCAAAGAGATGAAATTAGAAGGCTTAGGCGGAATACAATTCTTTTGTTAGAATCTAGAATTGACCAATGAAGTAAAGTATTTGGACATAACGCTTGATGCAAAACTGAACCGGAGCCAACACTTTGTCAAAGTAACAAAATAGGGCCACACAGCTGTTCTAGCAATGCAGAAGCTCCGTTGGCAAGTTTTTCATCTTTGCCACAGTATTAGGCGGAAGAACTCTAGGCATAGCTTGTACAGAAATACCCTCCTTGATACTGCATTTGTTTAGAGTATAGATGGGCAACCTCCGGCACGCGGGCCACATCCGGCCTCGAGTAAGATTTGCCCGGCCCGCTACTGAATTCTTTCGTTGCATATTAGCACAGCCCGTCTAAACTTAATTCATAATGAATCATAAGGATACCACAAAAATGTATATTTTTCAAGACTACTCGCAGCATAAAACTTCTACAAAAAAGGTTGCCCATGCCTGGTTTAGAGGATAGTGGAAATTCCATAAAGAAACTGAACATGAAAATATGGAACGTGAAAAATAATATATACAATAAAGAATAACAGTGTTTCCAATTGACCTGGCTTCTTCCTTACTCAGACAAGGAATCTACGTGGACAGTCTTCATTTCTTGCTTTCATGGCTTACCTGATTCTACCACTTATTCAATTCCTTCGAACGGACCGCAACGTAATACCTGTTTGAAAAGCGTAAACCTATACGCCATCGATTAAACGAACCCCGGCGATGATTATATCCGCCGCGGTATCCGTTTCGTACTGGAACGGCGGGTGGCCTCTCCTTTCCACCGGCAATTATCAATTATCTACATACGTACGTTGGTAATACGTACGCGACGGGCGATGGGAGAATATTCCCACCGTAGAAGAATACGGACGAGGTCGCACGAAAACTTCTCGGACGCGTTCGAAGCGGTTCGTATGATAAATTTGATGCATGATCCTCGAACGCACACCTAATAAATTATCGCCGCCTTCATTGTATTGCCCGTCGAACGATGGTGCGGCGAATTATTAATAAGTTATCGGTCGGTAGAGACGGTTTTTGAATAATTTCGGTTCCGTACGGAGAGCTTACGAATGTTTTGGTTAGTGTGGGAATATAATTGAACGAGAGAATGTCCGGACACATCATAGAAGAATTGTAGGAAAACAAAACGGGATAAAGTCAGAAACGATAAAATAACAGGCAAATAAGGACACACCATTGAAATATTAGAAATAAGTGAAATCAGAAAACAACAACTAAGTTGCTATGGACGTATAGCGGGAATAGAAACGGGAATAACAGCAGAAATGGTAGCAGGGTAATAAAAAGAAATATATGTAGAGGCGGACCAAGAAAGGAATAGATTGATCAGATACAGAAAATAAGGGGAAAGATTAAAACAGATAAGGAACTGCAAGGAATGGGCGGAAAAGAACCAGGATGCACATTCTGATAATTGAAAAATGCAAGATGAAGCTGAGCGGAAAATTGCTTGGAAAAACATGAGAAGAATTATAGGGAACAACCAAATCGGTTAGAGTTAGAAATGAAGGAACAACAACAAAATATAAATAAGTAATAAAATCGGAAGACAGAAACTAAGTTGGTACAGACGGCTAACGAGAATGATAACCGAAACAATGGCAGAGATGACATAGGCAGGCTCATCAAAGAAACGTAAGCGGAGGCAGACCAAGAAAACAGTGGACTGATCAGATAGAGGAAATTGGATGAAACAGAGGGAAAAAATTGGAAGAGATGAGAATATGGAAGAAATGGCTGGATGAGGACATCGATTCCCAAAACCGACGGCTAAAATACGCAAAAGAAGTCGACAAGAAGGGAAAGAAGGAGCAAATGTTTTGGAAACACCACAAAAGAAGTGTAGGAAAAGTCAAATGGGATAAAGTTAGGAACGAGGAAATAAGTGGAAGGAGAAACCAAGAAAATATCAGTAATGGATAAAATCGGAAAACGAACTAAGTTGCTATGGACGTATTGCGAGAATAGAAACAGAGACAATAGTTGAGAAGATGATATACGGGGAGGATCACCAAAGAAACACAAGTAGAGACCAAAAGAAAAAAGAATGGAAAATGGAAGAAATGAGCGAAAGAAGACAAGGATTCATAAACCGACGCCTGAAGAATGCAAGAAAAGCCGACAAGAAAAGGGAGAAAATGTCAATGGAAACACCTTAAAAAAGTTGCAGGGTAAAGCGGAGGGAATAAAGTAAGAAACGTTAAAATAAAACAAAGCACAAAATAGCAATGTATCAATATAGTTCATAAACTCAAAAAACAATAACTAAGTTGGTATGGATGTGTCGCTAGAATGGAAACAAAAATAACGGCAGAGATCATACAGAGAGGGTAATTAAACGAGACGTACGTAGAGGCGGGTCAAGAAAGAATCGGAATGACCAGATAGCGAAAATTGGAAGAAGCAAAGGGAAAACTTTGGAAGAGTAAAGAAAGTGGATGAAATGGAGGGAAAGGACGAGGATTCACATTCTGATGACCGAAAAATGCATAAGGAGTCGACAAGAAGAAGAGGAACGGGAAATTGTTTGGAACCACCCGAGAAGATAGAGTTGGAAATGAAGGAATGAGAGAAAGGACAAAACAACAAAATATCAATAAGTAATAAAATCGAAGGACAAGATCTAAGTTGATATAGACGCGCAACGAGAATGGAAATAGAAATAATAGCAGAGAAGATGATACGGGCAAGTTACCGATCAGATAGAGGAAATTGGACAAAACAAAGGGAAAACATTGGAAGAGATGAGAATGTGGAAGAAGTGGGCAGAAGAGGACACGGATTCACAAACCGACAGCTGATAGATGCAAAAGAAGTCGACAAGTAGAAAAAGAAGAAGCAAGCGTTTGGAAGCATCTCAGAAAAATTGTAGGAAAACGCGACTGGGATAAAGTTATAAACGACCAAATAAGAGGAAGGACAAAACAATAAAATATCAATAATTTATAAAGTCAGATAGGAACGGTATAGTTGGTTTGGGTTAGTGAAAATGGAAACAGAAATAACAGCAGAGACGATGACATCGGCAGGTCCATCAAAGAAACATGCGCAGAGGGAAAGCAGTGGATTCACCAGATACAGGAGATTGGAAGAAACGAGGGAAAAACATTAGAAGTCCCGAGGAAATGGAAGAAATGGGTGGAGGAGAACAAGGATTCACAGTCTTATGGCCGAGAAATGCAAAAAGAGTCGACAAGAAGAAGAAAAGCCAATAATTAACAAAATCAGAAAATAACAACTAATTAGCTATGGATGTGTAGCGAGAATGGAAGCAGAAATAGTAATAGAGAAGATGACACAGGCAGGGTCACCAAACGAATAAGTAGATAGTTATAGTAGAGGCAGACCAAGAATACAATGAAATCACCAGGTACAGGGAAATGGAAGAAACAAAGGAGAGAAAGGCATTGGAGGAGATTAGAAGATGGCAGACGCGAATGGAAAAGGCTAAAAAATGTAAAAGAGGTCAGCAGGAAGAAGAAAGAGGAGAAGAAACAAGAAGAAAAGGAAAGCTTTTAGAAACACTCATCAAAGTACCTATACAGAGGACTGTGAGTACGAGAGACCACAAGCTCGCCTTACGTTTTTGCCTCCGAAATAGGCTTGCTAATTTTCTAAAGTTTAAGGAATTGATCAAATAGAAAAGAAATAGTGATAGGTACCCCTCATACTCCTATTTTAAGATGTAAATTAATTCTGAGTATATGTCCTTACTACGTATTTTTATATATTTCGAAATCATGTGGTGATAAAGATGTAGAAAAGGAAGTTTTAGGAAGATTTTTCGCATTATAACACCAATTCCTTATCAATCAAACAAATTATCTCAAACTTTCGGATTATAATTTCGGGTTATTTTCCCAAAAATGGAGTCGCATTATGCACACAACGCCCCTGTACATACTTCTATTTTGCAAATAGCCCCTTCACGTTTGCGCCGAAGCCAACACGATACCAACCGGTACTGCATAAACAAGCTTTTGATTCGATAAAACTATTAAACATCAAAGATAACCTGTTTATGGTTGAATTTACCGCTGCGTCGGCAAATAGCGAAAGAGAACGCGCGGTGCATACGGGTCGGCCGAATAAAAAATGTTTTTCGTTGGCATCACCTGACTGGCTTTTGTGGGGTATGTTTACGAATAACGTGCTTTATTTATAGTTTGCGTTAATTACGGCCGAAAGCGGCGATTCCAAAGCGTATTTACGCGACCGGTACGCCAACAGGGCAGTTTATTTAGGGGATAAAGCTCTTTTTGATTACCTTTATTACTCGGATGCGTATTTCGCAAGTTTGGTCGCCATCTTTGGCGCGAATTGAAGGTGGTAGCTAACGCAAATCGAAAGATATGATTTGGTCGCTAATTCGACGTTTTACCGCTCTAAATAATAGATTGTTTATGATACGGGAGGATGATGACATTTACGGTTTGCGTTAATTTTCCTGACAACTTAGATGATTTTCGTCCAATCTGTATATATAAAAATGGATCGTGGTTTGTTCGGATGCTTAAAACTTGAAGACGACTGGACCATATTGGATACTTCCTTCTGCGGGTTTGTTCGTAATTGCTACACGAAGGTATAGGAAGAAAGAAAAGTCTAAACAAATTTTGGGCAAAACGAAGTTTGCCGGGTCACCTAGTCTGTATATATAAAAATGGATCCTGGTTTGTTCGGATGCTTAAAACTTGAAAACGACTGGACCACACTGGATACTTCCTTCTGCGGGTTGGTTCGTAATTGCTAGGCGAAGGTTTAGGAAAAAAGTACAAAAAATTTGGGCAAAACGAAATTTGCCTGGTCACCTATTCAGTGAATCAATACCATACAGAATTAGTCATTTGGTAATTGTCAAGGCGAAAAGAGTAATATGACCGGTAACAACTGCTATCCTTTCTAAGAGTTCACACCTTAATGAAGAGGGAAAACTTGTGTGCCTTCAACGAATCCAGAGACTGGATCAACACCCCTCCAGATTTTCCATCACTCGCTATTTTTAATAGCTGATCCTTAGCAAATGCTCATTCCAAGGTCCTTTCCTTCATCTTATCCATCTTCCTACATCTAATATCGTGGAGGCCTGCCTAAGTGCAAATCCCGTTGGTCATCGCTCGCATCGAGTGCGTCCTTCAAACCTATTTGGACCTCCATTTATAGTGAATACCTCGAAACTAAGCAAACTGGTGTGAACTTCCAAAGAACCTGTGAAGACCAAATTTAACTAACCCTACACTCTGAGGTTCGAAGTGAAACTGGAAAAACGAAAGCTAAAAAGAAGTCGTAAAGGATAAGATACCTATTAACACGGTGGTAGGTTTTATGGAGGACACCAACGGAATAGCAAAAAGAAATGACTAAGAGAGCACAATAATTTATCGAAATTCAATGCAGGGAGCGTTTTAGCAACCACGCCCTCAAAGGAAAAGAAGGCAATAACAACTACAGTAAGCGACGATGACTTGATCCGAAACATTTCGCGAAATTCATTCTGGGAACACACTTGACTCCTGCTTCGTTTCTGGATCAGACGAATAATTCCAAGTTTCGTCACTTATAACAACGTCACAAAAAATCAAATTTGGTGCAATACGATTTATTTCTTTGAGCATTTACCCCGTTTCTCTCGGGCACATGCCTTTTGTTTTGCCAGGGCAGCGGAGGTGTTTTGCATACTACTTGTCGGTTTTCCGGTCTCTCGCCTGCATTCTCATCTCGTTTATCATCTTCCTCTTGATCTCTCAAATCTTCCTCATTTATTTAAACAATGCCATCCTCTCCCTCTTCCCTCTGTCTTTCGTAACGGTGTTAAAAACCGAATTTGAAGCAACAGGATTAAATATTTGGGGCCTTTCTTCCGTCTGTTTCGGACATATTTCCTTCGCTTCGTCAGGGCGTCGGAGGTATTTTGAATTCCTAATTATCTGGACATTTCTTGTAGGTTTTCCGATCTCTCGCCTACATTTTCGTGTCGCTTATCACCTTTCTCTTGATTTCCCACCTCTTCCTCACTAGTTTGAACTATGTCCTCCTCGGTTTTCCCCTGCCTTTTACTTGTATCAAAACGATGGTAAAAACTGAATTTTAAGCAATAGGATTAAACATATTGACTGTTTCCTCCATCTATTTCGGTCGCATTGTTTTTGAGTTCTTAGTTCTTGACATATTTCGGGGTTACAGGTTTCCCCTTTCGTTTCGTTGATTATCTTTCCCTCGGCGCCCCCTATCCTCCTCACCTGTTTCAACTATGTCTTTCTCGGATTTCTCCCCTTCTCCATTCTATCTTCGTAACGATGTTCGAAACCGATTTTGAAGCAACAAGATGGAATATTCTAAGCATTTCCTCCGTCTATTTGGTCGCACTCCTTTGGTTTTGGCAGGGTGTCGGAAGTGTTTGGAGTTGTTAGCTGTCCACACATTTCTTGGTCTTTCCGGTCTTTCGCCAACATTTTTGCTTAGTTTATCATGTTTTTCCTGGAGCCCCTTATCTTCCTCATTTGTTTCAGCTATATCCTTTTCGGCCTTCATCTCCTGCTTTCTTCTATCTTCATAGCGACGTTAAAAATCGAATTTGAAGCAACGTGATTAATTATCCCGAGCACTTCTTCGTTCTACATCGGTCGCACTTCTTTTGCGTTGTCAAGGTATTGGGGATACTTCGAGGTTTTCGTTCTCTGTACTTTTCATGCAGTTTTCCCGGTCTCTTGCCAATATTCTTGTTGTTGTGTTTATCATCTTTCTTTCAGTGCTCCCTATCTTTGTCATTTTTGTTTCAGCTATATCTTCTTCGGCCTTCCTCTCCTTCTTCCTTCTATCCTCATAACGATGTTAACAGCCGAGTTTGAAGCAATAGGATTAAATATTTTGAGCATTTTCTCCTTGTATTTTGCTTACATTCCTTTTGCTTTATCAGGGCGTCCGAGATGTTTTGAGTTCTTCGTTATCCACGTATTCCTTACAGTTTCTCCGGTCTTTCGCTAATATTTATATTTCGTGCATCATCTATCTTTCTGGCGTTCTGTATTTTCGTCATTTGTTTCAACTATCTCGTCCTCAGTCTTTATGTTCTTTTCCTTCTATACTCTTGGTCCTCATATACCGGGAATACATGTACATATCTTTCTAATTTTCCTTTGGTCTCTATCACGGATTCGTGGTTAATTGAGCTTGTTATGATTTCGATATGCGCCCTGTCTAGACGTTTCCTTCCTTCTATTTTTCTAAATTGTTTCGTTTCTACCCCTACTATTGTGTTTCCGTACTTCTTTTGCGTTATCCAAGATCCATAAGTGATCCATAGTGACATTGGGGTTGATAGAGTTCTAAATAGCGGGACTTTTACTTTATTTATTTGTTGGATACATCAATAAATCTTCCTCTGGCTGTCTTCTTAAATCTTTCTGACATCTCGTTTTTAATTTATAATTCACTCGATGTTTCCACATCCTACCACTTTTTGTTTGAGATTACCCCCTACTCTTTCTTCCACATATTTCTTCCCGTTCATGTTATTCCTTTTATTTTCTCTTTTTTATTATTTTTACTCTTCCTTTTCCTCTCCCCCTTTCCTCTTGTTTTAGGCTTATGGTCTGCCTCTTCCCATAGTATTAGCATCTTAGATTTCCTGGGACATTGAAGTCCAACACTGTGTAAATTTGTTCTAATTTTGATTACAACTTTGTTCCGGTTGAATGTATTGAGGAAAGAACTACTACACGTAAATGCCAAATCGTCGATATTTTTTAATATCAATGCTAATATTGAGCTCTATTTCATGACTAGTCACATACACCGTCGACGTTTCTGGGAACAAAAGTAGTTTAGGGATGACGACCACCAAATTCACTACTAGGTACAAACTTGAATTCCGAAAATCAGCGATAGATTGTGGATTTGGATGGTATATAATCGCCAAAAAGCAAAGACGGTTCACACGATGTTTTTGTGTTCTTCTACAGTTGTACCTTGTAAGACATCATCACACACAAATGTTCCTTGTTCAATTCCATTTTTTGTCGGAGTTACAAATATTTTTCTCCAAACACTTAATGAAAATCATAAAAGGAATGTCAAACTACACCGTTCAAATCTAGCGTATTTCGATAACGTTTGGAGCTCCCGATTTCCGAAATTTACGCAGGAACTTCCAACTTGTCCGTTTCCTGTTCGAAAACAAGTTAGCACCATTTAAAAGATGACAATATCCCTATTCTCTTCACGATCCGCTCGAATCGTATATCACTTTCCCCGGTTGTCATAATATTAAAATTATAAAATTCGCCCCGGGCATCCGGACCGAAGCGACAAGAAGAAGAAAAAAAAAGAGGAGGAAAACGCCGAGACGGAGAAGAACAAGGAGAAATTTTAAATAGTGAGAATCTCCGAGAAGAGTGCGATGATATCATTAACTGCTATCTCGGCGGATCCCCCAGGAGAATTAACCCGAGGGGATGAACGTATATCTATCAACTCGAAGAGGGTGGTAAGGTACGTGGGGCTGCGAACTTCGACGCGGCCCGGTCGTCGCTTGTCATCCCTAAACGTCATCTTGCGTTCGCGTTTGCCGCTTACTCGAACGGAAACGGTAACCGAAAAAATTGTTTAGTGCTGAAATGTGGAATTGAAGTATTCTGCTTCCGTACAGCGTCATACTTTTGATTTAGCAAGCTATTTTTAATATGACTTTTTAGAGTTTATGTAAAGTTTCGTAATGTTACTTTAATAGCTTTAAGGTAGTTGCAAAATTGCGAATAACATTCAGGGTGTCCATACATATCAAGATAAGTATCTATCGGATTACCTCCATCACTTTTTAGGTATAATAATAATAATAATAATAATTTATTGGTTCAAAGTAACACCGTAGAGGCTTACAAATTTTTTTTTTTTTTTTACAATAAAGTGTGAACCAATAAGCAACACCTTCAGTATACTGCTCCTAGATGGAATCATTTCCAAACCTGCTACGAAAGTATATTTTTCGAGAAGAGAAAGCATAGAAACACCATTTTTGGGAAAGATAATGTTAGAAAGACGCTTCTTTTTATTAAAAAAATTCTACATTTTTGTAATAACGAAGAATTTGATCATACAACTTTACGGAAATTGTATAAAATTCAGCCAGACTTGAATTGCTTGCAAAATAAATTTATGACTGTATACGTATACGAAAAAAATATTTCTGTCGACCAGTCACTTATTGGCTGGAAAGGAATACTTTCTTGGAAACAATACATTCCATCCAAACGAAGAAGATTTAGAATGAAGATGTATGCATTTTGCAAAAACGAAACAGGCTATTTGTACAATTTTATACTATGCACAGGAGGGGGTACAATATATGGCAATAACCTCTATCCCGTCGAATCAATATCAAAATCATCGAATCAATTAATCGAATTGTATTAGAATTAATCCATCCACTTTTAGAAGAAGGTTATTGTTTATATATTGACAACTACTATACTAGCATTAATTTAATAGATAAATTGGCGCAACACAGAACGGACTGTACAGGGACAATGAGGTAAATAAGGCTAAGTCCGAAAGAAAATAAAAATTCAAAGTTAAACGACGGAGAGCATATCGCCATGTTTCGACCCAAACGAATGGTCCTCAAATGCCAGGACTAAAGAGACATTCTTATATCAACTAGTACACACGATGACGTCGATGACTCCACACAAGCAGTCAATGGTAAAGGAGACTATATTATAGAAAAACCTACAGTTGTATTAGATTACAGCAGAACTATGGGAGGAGTAGATTTAGCCGATAACATCTTGCATTTATATTCTACTGCAAGAAATAGAATGAAGAAACATTATATGAAACTTTTTCGTTATTTTGTAGGTGTAGCAACTTTAAATTGTTGCAACATGTATAAAAAGCTCGGTGATAGAAAGAGTCGGTTAAATTTTGTTTTAGATTTTGCAGAAAATATCATTGATGATATAATATGGCGAAAAGGAGGAATCGGATATGAGGTACTAGATCAGCGGTTGCAAACCTACGACTGAGGTTCTTTGAATGACCAACACGTTGATTTCTCCAAATTATTTTTCTATATCATAAAAAAGAGAACAGACAATGTAGAATTTATAAAAAAATTCCAAGTGGACATTGGCCAGCTGATTTTCGAATGAAAAAAACAACAATGCGACATCACTCAGCATTTTAATGAACCGAATAAAAACTTCAAGGAACTGGAAAAATTATTTTAACATTGTTAAAAAATATTAAAAAATTTATGTTGAAACTTGACATCTCTAAGGATTTGAAAATGATAACCACGAAATAATTTCCTTAATTACAAAAACATTTTCTAAACAGAATAATTTTTAAAAATACGCTTGAAATGCAACTTTTCGCTCTGACTAAATAGGAATTTTAGGGTTGAACTCTCACACTTCTTCGCTGCTTTGTCAAATTTTTTAATCTAGAAATTTTAAATTCTTAGTATTTTGTCTTTTAAGGTTTGATATCTCTTCCGTGTGTTCCTTTCTAAAACGAATCCTCTACATTTCCGAGCTAAAATCTCACGTTTGTATCCACGTACCTTAAATCCGGATCCGAATACTCCCTCGTTTCCTGTCGGACGCAGAAGTCGTCGTCCCCTCCCACACCCGCCAGCTACCGAAGAGTTTAAATCAAACCTTTCTCTTCGAAGGAAGAAATATTACAAATTCATATCGTATTTTTGAATGGAGATTGTAACCATCAATCGGGAGGGGGTCGGGGAGGCGACCGCCGCCGTCGCTTCGGTTCGCCCTTCCGGCAACGAAATCGCAGCGTATATCTACTTATTCGTCGGCGGACGCGTGAGAGGAAGCGAGATAGAGACTTCGAATCACCGAGGATCCCCATATCTGTTATGCAGTAACCGTCATCTCCTCCGACGTCATCTTGCGTTGACGTAAATCGAAATTCTTGCAAAATGACACCTCGGGAAAACTATAATTCAAGGGCACGGCCGTCCCTTTTCCAATATGCTTTATCGGTTTTTGGCGTTTGGGCGTGTGTGCTTGTACGTATGTAGATGCGTCGGTGGGAGCGTGTTTGTGCACGTACAGTGCTTTGAAGTTTCTCGGGAGAAGCCGTTTTTATAACTTCAGGAGTTCAGCTCCTATCTATATATATATATATAATTGCCTTATCTGTGTGTTCCTCTTCTTTAGTCTATCCAGAGCTTTTTGAAGCCCACTGATGGATTAGAAAGCTGAAAATTGGAATGCGTATAGTAGAACGCCTAGGCCAAATCCTAACGTGGCCGGATTTTTGATTTTTGGCCTGTGGGCGGAGAATTAAGACGAAAAAGGGCGTGATAAAATTAATTTTTTTAACATTTTAGCTTATATTAAAACCCCCTAATGACATAGGAACCTGAAAATTGCCTAGCATATAGTCCTAACAATCCTGAAAAGAAAAATATTGAAAAAATTGAAATAAAGAGTTTTTCTACTATTTCGTTAATTAATTATTAAGTTCATTTGCATTGTACTTTTCTTTGGGTTATAAAATTCGGTTATTTGGAAAAAAAGAACTTCTTGATTTTGTAAATAAATTTTTGCTTTTCTTCTGCCAAGGAGATTTTCTTTTCCTTCCTGTCTGGCAGGGACAGGCTTAACAGCAAGTTTATAGATAAAATCCGCACAGTACTATATGCGACGATGCCTACAAATAACTGGGAGAGCAAAACTGAAAACTGATTTGAACAAGAACAATCAGCTCAACCACTAGAACCTTGGAATATTGGTCGAGGAAATATGAATAGAGTAAGGCCTACCTTGGAATGGGAAATCCACATCAAGCAGACAATAGGCGACAGGAGATTGGAAAGATAGACGGCTATGGAAACGGAAAACGGTAAACACGCCTCAGAAGAAGAAGAAGATGAAGAAGAAGAAGAAGAAGGAGAGTTAATCTCCGATTTGTAATAATTTCTCTATGATACATATGAGTATTTCGAAAACGATGACCAAATGGTCGGTAATTCAATTCGAGGCGTGTGGCATTTCCAAAGTTTCCCAGAACTATACTTATTTCTTCTTTTCAATTTATTGAAGAAAGCGGCGTGGAGGGCCAAACTGAAAAAATGGAACAATTTTGCTATGGTGCAGGCGGGTATTTCAAAAACGCTTATCAAAAATGTGCCAAACGGTGGCTAATTTAGTTCGAAGCGTGTGGCACTTCCAAAGTTTCCAAGAACTACACTCATTTCTTCTTTTCAATTTGAATGAGGGAAGTGACGAAGACGGCTAAACGGAAATTTGGGAAGACGATGAGAAAGTTTCATGATTAGTCTTTTATCTTCTGGTCGTCCAGTGGTTATCTTGCGCCAGTGTTTAGGAGCTAAGCAGTCATTGGTCGGTTAAAGCCAGAAATCCGTCTTCTTGGATATTCCCTTTTTCGTACAATTTGTTGAAAAATTCCCTCTTTTTCCACTAAGACGTATTAACAGGGATTGCTTATTGCGAAAGGGCTGGTCTATCGCACAGGGAAGAATATGCTTAAGCCAATAATACATATCTTCGTGATACTATCTGTTCCAAGGAGTCGAATACCCAAATTCTGACAAGTGCCATATGACAATCACATTTATAAAACTGGTCAAAATTAAAACAGCCCTAATGATGATCGAAATCATATCGTTTTCTTTAGAAAAAGAAAAGTTGGAATCCGAGGTACCGAATG
The DNA here is from genome assembly GCA_038088585.1 of Chrysina gloriosa. NCBI lineage: Eukaryota > Metazoa > Arthropoda > Insecta > Coleoptera > Scarabaeidae > Chrysina > Chrysina gloriosa. Next base: position 6,149,059 of record CM076090.1, on the reverse strand, counting down.
CAAGAGGTGACATTCAAAATCGATTGGAACATTTCGACAAATTCAGTTTCAAATGAACACCTCAGGATTGGTCAGATAATGATAAATAATGTCCTTAAGAGCTTACAAAATCATATTGTGAAAACGTAATAGCGAAATTAAGCCATCATAGCCACCAAATGATATCTAAATCCATATCCAAGTCATCCTCTACTTACTTTCAAGGTTAGACGAACTTAAGCTCTTAAATAAATGATGAAGTCGAAAGACCATATCCAAGAAGTGGTATCTGTATTTGCAATTGTTATGAAGTTTTGTTTGATTCTTTTTTGTAAAATATTGTGCTAGTCACTTTACCTGAAAACTGATCTTTTTACCCTACGATCAAGTCACTTTCCCGAAACCTTGCCACACCCTATTTATACATATATTACGCGCCAAGATTTATTTCCCTATCCCGGAAACCTTCGAATCTGCCGCACGGTAAAATTTTGCTTTCCCATCACTTTCCTATCCCCGACAATTTTTCTCCGGTACCTGCTTCCCTCGCCCGGCCGACCCCGAAGGACCTTAAAAATGCACATATGCGCTTAGGACAGATTTATCCCGTTTTCAATCCGCGCTTACCCCCGTCCGACCGGAGACGCGGGAGCGTCGGTGCGGATGAATTTTTATATCGGCCCGCCTAACTGTAAAATATCGCCCACTCAACGCTATATCCCCGACAATAAAACAAACCGCTGGATGGCGCAATTATCGTTTATTTTATGATTATACCTTGGCGCGAACGAATACCTTTCGCGCCGTAAATCTCGCAAGGGTTTTCATCCACTCATTATTGATAACGGGGCGGTAATGTGCTCGCTCGGATTCCGTACCGAAAACGGGATAATTAATTGCGCGGAAGTCGGTATGTACGATGGCGTTTCGCACTCGTAATATTTGTTGTTTAGCGCGTTTAATGCGACTCGCGGTATATCTGGCGAAGGTTTACGGACGTCACGGATGGCGTAATTAAGTCGTAAGTGGGTGAAAAATGAGCGCGATTATGACGGGGATCGTTCTCTTTTCGGTATTTTCGAAATGAACTGACCTTTTTGTGTCTGTTGCAAAGCGCTTAGGCTTGATTCACATTGTTGCGAGAGTTGTTGTTGTGACCGTTGCCATTGACAACGCCAAAGGTACGAAAGTTTTCGAGGTGAAGCTAGAATGTGGAAAAACTCGAAGGGTTAGAACAGAGTATTCGAGTTGCGTGTAGATGGCGGAAGCGTAGGGGCCTACACAATCGACACGGGCTCTCTCGGTCTATATAAGGAATCGGCGCGGGAATTTCAAACAATCAATCAAACAGCGATTCCGAAAGAACCGTAGGGCGATTTATTATGGTCTTTGTGTGTGTCGTAGTTAGTATTCGAGAAGCCGCCCGGTGTGCTTTAACGATTAAGGCGTTTGGCCAATCAAATCAATGGCTTACGTTCAAAACGCGAGTGGGGAAGATTCACTCAGTCACGCTAAAATTTAAGTACTTGTGTTCGTTGTGAACAAGGGGTAATAATCCGGTTGCTTAATGCGTGATACTCACCTCAAAATCACGTATTGTTACGATGCAAGGAAAAAGAATTGGTTGATGCCAATTATTACAAACCTTTAACTTCTTTATTTGATAGTGTTTGCGGAATTTGGGTGACATTTCCGATACTAAAAGCTCCGGTGAACTTATCCACGAAGCTTTCATTCGCAAACCATTATTATGACCTCATAGTTTTTAGCTAGAATCCGCGAACGAGCTTGGACCATATTGCTCGTTCTTTCTTTTGTTGAGTGCCACTAGATTTAATAGGACCCAAACCTCTCGTACTCGGCGTACTAGAGAAGGACGTTAATAAAAGTCACGTAAAGACATATAACATCATCAAAAACCAAACAAGACCTTCTTACGTCGTGTATTGGCATGTATTTTCCCAAAAAGGCCCACCAATATTCACCCCAGGAATGAAGTTCGCTAACAGGGTGCCAGTCAGCTAGTCGGCGAGGTAGTGGGTGAGATAAATTCCAAAGAAGAAAAACTGTAAATTAGGGAGCCACTTGCTTCACAATTCACGTCAAAATCCTGGGTAAGCAGGAATCCAGAAGTTGGAAATCTCCCGGGTCAAAAAATTAGTTTGCGGTAGTAAAAAACGGGACAAAACTAACAAAAACAAGCTACCATAGAGTTGAGTATCTAATAAATATAGATTTGAAGGAAGAAAATATTTTAAAAGTAAAATATGGGCAAATCGCCAAAAGGAGAGTAAATAAGGTTTCAAGATATTTTAAGAGTAGTAATTAATTAATGGCGATCACCTTGGCCAACGTTATCGTTCACCAAAAGTCAACTAAACATTCTAATAACAAACTTACCTATTTAAGATACGTGAATTTACACCTGACTCGAAATCTTCAGTTATTTTTTAAATGGAACTTTAAATAATAAATCTAGTTAATTAAATTGGACTCAAAATCTACAGATGGAAAATTAAACGGCTCAGACGAGAACCGGCCAGGATTAAAACAGCCAGGATTAAAACGACCAGGACTAAAACGGCCCAGAATAAAAAAAAAAAACTGCCCAAAACTGAAACCCTCTAAAGAAAGACAAAATTCTACATGATTACCACACAGAATAGAGTGAACCTCTTACCCTTAAAACGGCGTAAAACACCCAAAATGGCTACGGATGTCACACGTGCTTCAATTAATTCGAAATTAATCGGTCCTTCCGATCCTTCATCAATAACCAACGCCGGTTTGGCGATCCAAAAATATTCCTAAAATCCGACGAAGAGCCGAGATTTTAAATGATCAAATCTCTTTGAAGAAAATCACTTCGCGAAACAACGTGTATACTCTACCAAGGTCTACGATAATCCGACCTAATCCCGAAGATACGTCAAACGGAAAACGGATATTAATTATGCATGTAGGTTCACTCTATCGTGAAAATCGATAAGCTATCGATAACGTAAAGATGACTCCCAATGCCACGAACGAAGATTAAATAAAAGCAACAATTATAACGATATAAATCACGGTACGCGCAAAGAGGAAAAAAATTTACAAACTCAAGGCATGAAGCGCTCCTGAAACAACCCTTTTCACGATTTAACCCCTCGGTAATCCGCTAAACCTCCAAATACGCGGAAAAGTAACCAATATAGTAGTTGAAATCCACCTGCTTAGGTTTAACAACTTCTTTTTGTCCTCTTTTAAATTCGCCATTTAGTTTACGTAGCGACGGGAAGCAAGAAGTTCTGACTGTTGCTTTGACAATCCCAAATCATGTATTAAACTATTTAACTCACTTCGAACAATCAGCTGTGGCTCCCCGAAAATGGGAATCAGTAGGCTCTTCTTAGAAGCTGTCTGATGATGCGCTCTATCTCCATTATCTGCCAAAACCAGATCTTGCCAATTCCTGCATTATGAGAAACAGGTCTTATGACAGAAGACAAATTCGGATATTCGATCTTGTGCTTTTCTTCTTTTGGAATAACCTTCATTCTTTGTCATGCAAAAATGGGGCAATCGTCAAAATGATTGGTGGATTCTCGCCGTACCATTGGAACTGCAAAAGGCATACTTTCTCTTTTCCCTTTCAACCACAGCACGAATGGCACGCTACAACTGACGCAGCACACATGGGGAGCCCACTGTTTATTTGATCTCCAATTGAAACGCCGAAATAAACGAAAGAGGCTTTTCCCACATTTTCAGGAAATGGTCTGGCTTATGATTTCACCAGAAATTCTCCACAAATATATAACAAAACTTGTCAAGAGAAATTTGTCAACCGCAGCGCGTTTCACGCGCGACATTTTCGTCGTTGAAAAATCTTTCTTAACTACACACAACCACTTACCACGAAAATCAAACGGAGACTGAATAAGGGAATAAGTTCAATGTTATATACACTCCATTTTAGGTTCTTTTCCTTTTGTAAAATGCCCCGCTTTCAACGACTCCTCCGACGACTTGTTTTTGATGACATGTAAGAACTGTTACTAAGAACTGCTGGCGAACTCTTCGTACCCGTAAAATTTACTACTTGCCAATATAAAGGCCCATTAACGAACCTAATTTTTTATTATTAGGTCGTTTATAGAGAGTCTTCTACATTTAATGTATTATATTATATTATATTATATTGTATTATATTTTATTAAATTTTGGATCTCGAAAACACGATCGCTATTTTTATTCGTCGCTGAACGCGATGTTACCGGGTATGCCAATACATCTCCTGCTCGGAAGATGGGGTCATTATTTTGACCGTATCCATCTCGCCGAGATTTCGACGTATCACCTGGAAATGTTCACTGTATCACTCGCAGAACGATATACTGTACTGACGAGTCCTAATGAGGACGAAACTAATTAGTCTGCAGTTGCGTTTTGCGATTGACATAGTCAACATTTCCTACAGGATTATTGGCATATGCAAATTGTGCTTACTTGGTAGGCTTTTGCACGGTTACTTGTTAACTGCCCATTAACGAACCTAATTTTTTATTATTAGGTCGTTTATAGAGAGTCTTCTACATTTAATGTATTATATTATATTATATTATATTGTATTATATTTTAATATAAAAGGGTTCAATTAGCCAATTGAAAACTGGAAGTATTAGAGACTTATGAATATCTTTTCTATTTTCAGAAAGACATTAGCAATGTGGAAATAATGGGCTGAACTGTATTATAAAAATCGTGTCGGCCAGTGTGATTATCCGAAAATGTTATTTTAATGTTCTGAAAACATAGTTATCCACCCCCGTTTTATTGTTTGATTGACCTGAAAGTGGTATAGAAGATATTTCAAAGATATGCCAATAATTATCACGGTGGCTATTGCACAGTTTTCCTGAATAGTTACCCAGGAAACGTACAGCATTTAGTACGTCATTCTATTGAGAGTCATTTAGATTCTTCTTTGACCTAGGTACAACAACAATTAGGCAAAGTGAAGGAATTCTGGAAACTTCGGAAAGCGTTTGGAAGGTTCTTTAAAGACTTGAGCGCAACGAAGAAGCAAAGAAGTGACATCCTTAGAGGAGAGAAACGTGGAAGCAAAACGCGTTTAGACTTTGGAGGTCGCTATATTGAAGATTGAAATTTCAACTTTAAATGGACGAAATGGTAAATGGCGATGTTGCTTTTATGGAGAAAGCATCAATATCAATTTCTTTTAATTGAGAATACCAATGATACACCATCCACGCGAAGATAAAACACGAAAAAGAAAGGAAATCAACAACCGTTCGCAAACGAATCCTACCCCCTTCGGTCATCCCACGGAGTAGGAAGCCGAGCTAGTGCGAAACGAGCAACTCCGTAACGTCGAGAGACGGAGCGAAGGATTAGGATTTATATTTCGCGGAATGCAACTTCGTCCGTCGGGCGTATCGTCGCAGTTGGATGCAGATTAGCGAGGCTTCCGACGAGGACAAAAGGAAGTTGACGCGTCGGACGCGAAACGGAAAAGTGTTCGTCGCGATACGACGGGATCGAATTGTTGCGGAGCGCTTCGGGACTTGCAGGAGGAAATCCTGAATGCGAAGAAACCGTATAAGTGGTCGGTCGAGGACGGGAGATCCGGATGTCGGAGGATATTAAGCTAAAAAGGGGGAAACGGATTGATCGCGTGCGGTTTTATTAAAAGGGATTATAGTACGGGATGTAATTTTGAATTTGTCGAGTTGTCGAGTTAGTTTTTGTCGGGAGGATATGTTTTACGGAATTGTTAAGCCGCGTACTCACTAGAGGAATTTTGGACACAAACTCTTTCGTAAATTCGTACCCGTCATTATTTTAGTGCGATCTGTTTTTGATGACATATGTATAAGAACTGCTACTAAGAACTGCTTTGATGTTTGTACATGTGAGAGGGATTCGATATGAATTCTCTCACAATGCACGTATTACGCATTTTTTACAGTTATTTTTTCTACAGAAGAGAATTCATATCGAATCCCTCTCACATGTACAAACATCAATGTTCAGACCATATATACATAAAATTTGTATACGAAATTACAGCTCTTGCAAAGCCGTACTGACGAGCGGTATAACCGCGAAACGTACGTCTACGGATGGCAAGAGAAGATCAAAATTTTGTACTAAGAACTGCTGGTGAACTCTTCGTACCCGTAAAAGTTCTCTAGCTAGTACGCGTCTTTATATGAACATTGAAGCGTGAATCCAGCTTTGTGGGAAATAATTTCGCATTGCAGTTGAAGACATTACTTTATCGAACACTGCAGTGCCGAATGCTAATAAAAAAATAACAATGGTGGGGAACCAGCGCCCTATGAAGGAGCATAGCCGACAAAATAGCGTGCCAAAGACCGCCTATCTTCGGTCTCACACCCGATTTCTGCTCACCGATGCATTTCTGGAATGATACTGTTATGCCTTACTGGCATTTTAAACATTTAAAGATAGATTTCTAAAATCTCATGGTTTTACTCCTCATTTAATGGCAGTCCTATCATCTTAATATTTCTGGGGTTTTATAGTTTTAATCTTTATTTAATGTTAGCCCTTTTGACTTAACATTTCTAAGGTTTTATGGTTTCGGTCCTCATTTAATAGCAGTCCTATCATCTTGATATTCCACACCATGGGGCTGTTAGTAGTATTGCCGAAATGTAGCAAAGAAATTTATTTCCCTAGGTATTCGAGATGGCGAAACAAACTCAAATTTTTGCAGTTCAGATCTTGGCTTAGTAGCAATAGTAACAAATTTATTTACAATTTGTTAATTTCTCAGTTGATGCCCTACAATATACGTGTCTTCGCGATTTGCGGTTTGCATTTGTAGTTTTATAATTAATTGTCTGGATTTTGTATCTACTGCATCTTCAGGACGGATCGAAATTTCTGTGAGCGCGGAATCATGAAGTTGGAAAAAGATTGCAGAAAGTCATGGAAGAAAATGGAAAATACATAATTGATTAAAGTTTATTCTCCCGTATAAAAGAAAAAAAAAGTTTTATTTCAGATTACAAAACCGAAATTACTTTCTTGTTAGTCCAATGAATTCTTTACTCCCACTACAATTAAATTAGGATTAATGAAACAATTAGCTAAAATTCAAAGATAGAGACTATTTTAAACATATTTGCACCAAATTTGCGACTTTATCTGAAGCAAAGTTTAAAGAAGGGGACCTAGAATAAGATCCGTTTGTACAAGTGTTCTCAAATGTACGAATATGGTTGAAAAAGATACTTGGACTTCGTTTAAAGAAGATATTGAAAAGTTTCTAAAGAATCATAAGGACCCTCAGTACGAGAACGTAGTCAACGTAGTTAAAGATGTGTCGGCACTTGGGCTGTAATATGAATTTGAAAATAAAGTTCCTATTCGTAATCACATATGTAATATTTTTGGTAATATATGTTAATTTTTTATGCAATAAATTTACATCGATGTGTATAATTGTGTGTATGGTATTTCCCTTCTTGCAATTTGTAAACAAATCTTACGTGATTCATAAAACTGAAAAAGAAATTGCTTTTTGAAAGATGATTTCAACAACTAATTTTATACAATTTGGGTATAATTTTTTGTTGAAATTAAGACATTTTTGAAAAAGTTTATTCAAAAAGCGATTTAAATGGCTTCGAACAAAAATTAAATTTCATGTCGTTTATTCCTTGACTACAAACTTGCCACCAAAGCAAATGAGGCAATGCCGAGAATATGAAACGTATTCGAAGATGAGTAAGTGATCGAACAACGGGGAAGTGATTCAAAAACTTTTATCGGGAGATTTCAACTTAATCGATGAGGCGCTATAGCCGAAGCCGAAGATCATTAACAACGACAACCTTGTAATCACTGTGAAAACAAGTTACAAGACAACGTGCGTACAACTAACAGCAACATTCAATCTGAGCGATGAAATCATATTCTTGCACCTTCATCAAGAACGACGTGGAAGTTAAGCAAATCGGTCCCTCAAGAATTATCAAATAATAAATTAAGTCGTTTCAATTTTTTCGAAAAATCTTACACTCAATGAAAGTGAACTTTTCCTTGATCGGTTGTTACCAGCTGATTAACTACCACACACCAAAAGTTTCATTGCATCCAAAGAAGATCTTATCGTACGTTTGGTGGACGACGGCCCTAATTATTCCTTATCAACATTTGGAGATGTGTCAAACTATCACCCTTGCCACCTAATGTGAACGTTTTCAGCGAGTAGAAGCAAGACTCATCCAAAGACAATATATCTTTGATCAATTGAAAAACGAAAAGCTATTTCTGGAGGACAATGTACACGCTCAAATCTCATATCGTGAGTTTGACTTGGTAAGAAGTTTCTGAACTTACCTGGGCAACGTTAACAAACCCTCCTTATTCTCCGGACATTTCGCCAAGTGACTACCACCTTTCCTTGTCTCTTGAAAACTGTATGAGGGATAAGAATATCAGTACTCAAGATATCGTCAATGCTGGCCATCAAGTTTTTCTTCAAAATTCGATAGATTTTGATGATGCCGGTACACAAAATTTGGTGTCACGTTGGCAAGAAATCAGTGAGTGTGATGGTATTTACTTTAGTAAATAATAGCGTATTTCTGATTCGTCATAATTTCCTGTGATTACCAGCAAAGACTGCACGAACTTTTTATTGTTTTTGTCATGTGACATAATGTTAAGTTCACGTTTGCTTCCTTGGTTTCTTCCTACAGAAGTTGACATGTTCGTTTTTTATCATCACATTGGAAATTATCCATTTTTAGGATATAAAGCAACAGTTGACGGTTTCATTTTTGAGTTCGTGCCATTAATTTCCAAATTTTTGGTTGCCTTCTCATTCTCTTGTCATCATCATCATCTTCTTCTTCTTCTTTCAATATGGTTTCCCATATAGGTAGAAGAAGCCTTATCCTCAGACGACGATGTTCAGCGTTGTTTCCAGCGCTTTGGTGGTCTTCCTCGTACTCTTCTTCCCACTGGTGTATTGTCTCTTGCGCATCTTATTAATCGGTTACTTTCCATTCAATCCATACGCTTCCTCCAAAATGGTCTTCCTTATCGCCACGTGGGAATTGATCCCCCTTACGATACAAATCAAAAGCCGACGGAATCTCGTACCGTTCGGTACTTATTTTCCAAATCGCCTAAAATAATTTTTTTTTTTTTTTGTTCGGTTCGAAAACTATTTCAAAAGCTGTATATTTTAGTTCTAAAATGTATGTATAACGATAAAATGCTAATTGCTTACAATTTTAAGAGTTCAGGCAGGTCTAACCTTGTTTCAATAATAAGTGAAGAACCAGCAGGTTTGCAGGTCTGAAATTTTGAATGCCACATACTCGATACGGTAGTTAAGACTTGTCAAAGAGAATTTTTGTAAATTCCCTTGTTATCGTTGCTTTCTTGAAGTCCAAAAATGAATGGTAAGCCCATGGTCATTTTTCTATTCCTTAACTGACGTTAAATTCAACAACAAACAAGGAATTTGCAAAAAGCTCGTCGATAAGTCGTAGCTATCGTAACGAATATCCGGCGTGCAAAATTTCGAGCCCGCAAACTTACTGGTTCCTCACTTTATATTGAAAAAGCTCTTAACATTGTAAAACACTAGTATTTTATCGTTACATACATTACTTTTAAAGGTCAGATATACAATTTACAAAATGGTTTCGGAGCCAATAAAAGACTTTTAAGTTTAACCGACCTTGAAACCTTAAACTAAAAAACTTTTATTACTTTGAAAACTATTTTGGAAGCTGTAAAACTGCATCTATTTCAAAATCTGGTCCGTTCGTTTTCGATCTTTTTTCGTCGAAACGAATAAATGAGTGAACGGACGAGCAAAAAGGGACGAAAGGTAAATCAAACCGGTAATGAAACTCGGTACCGATTCACCTGCAACGCGTCGAACGTACTCTCGCAACGGATCCGAAACCTATTCCCGTGTATTTTAGCATTTCGAGTACACGACATTCTAATTAACAAATTGAACACTTAATTTTCACAATCAGTTCCGCATCATTGCTTATTTAAATAGAACGGGTAAAAGGGTTGCGGATGAACTAGCACCGGGACCGGACGGGGGCGCCTCGTTCGCCGTCGGTTTCATTACGTAGAAAACCGACGCGCCTATTCACACCGCCACTTCTAGTACCGAAGTATACACACATACGGACGATCCGAACCGGTTAGCAATCCCGTGCACTGCAAGTAAACACTAGCCCCGGCGAACGATCAAAATATAGCCGAGTGGATAACTATGTTACGTATCCACTTATAGAGGAAATTCATCAATTTCGCCAAACATTGCATTTGGCAGTCTGTTTGCCGACCACTTACTATCCGGGTACATCGCCGAAAACTAATTAATACCCGGTTTTCTTTTTCGGGGTATTTTTTCGATTTGCGGAATTACCGCCGCGCTCGGGCGGTATTTTCTGTAAAAATACACGCCGGCGTTCGTGGGCGAGAAGAAATTAGTTCGACGGCGGAATAGAACTTGGTGAGAGTGGTTTCGGATGCGTGAAAAGCGTCGCCATTTCAAGAGAGCTTGGGGTAACGTCGATCAGCTTTATAAGAGTGATTTGCTGATCAAACATGTTGGATTGTTTATCTCGAGAATGCGCTGAAAATTTATGCTTTACGTAGCGGGGAAAATGCGAATGAATGCGCCTCCTTGATGAGCTCTAATCTGAGCGAAACCGATCCGAGGCTTTCGCTTCCCCTTAATTCAATGCAATTACCCTTACTGGGTAATTAGCCGTTTCAGTTCTGATTTATTTTCGGGTAATAGGTTTGGATGAATCATCTGGATAAAGATCATGGCACCGTCAAGTAAAGACTAGCGTTGTGACGTTGAAAAGGTGTTCAAAAGAAGATAAGTGTAGGCAAACTGACTGATCGGGCAAATCACTGTAAGTGTAACAAAAAGGACATTGAAATTGGAGAATTAAAACAAAGACCATCCAACTTGAATAATATAATGCCCGAAAAATTTTTCAAAATTGTCACTATCTGGAAAATTGTTCGCGATTTATGGTAATTATACCAAACTATTTATTTGAAAAGACTGCATTAGAAAGAAATAATTATTTTCTTAGATAGATAGATCACAGTGTTTATAGGCGTTTCAGGCCCACTGCCTTGCTAGTGATTTCCCGTCCTGTCTGCTCTTTGAAGCTTCCCTCCAGATCTAAGCTACCTTCCCTGCTAAATATTCACTTACTCCTTCTGTCCATTTTCTCCTCGGCCTTCTCCTACTTTTCTTTCACTGCATTCCTTCGATTACTTATACTACTGTACTGAGAATTTAGATATTGTTATATTAACAAGATTGCACCGGCTTAGCTCTTAATTAACGATATCATAAAAAGCAAGAATTATAACAAATTATATTTACAAGATTTTAGAAATATTTGACATAAATTGAAAATAATTACCTATTGTGTTGTGTGTGTGTGTGTGTGTGTCAGAATGTAATTGCATCCCCTCTTAAATTCTTTCTTCGGTGTAGCTCTATTTTCTATGGATTCCCTCTCTTAAATTCTTTCTTCTTCGCTGTGGTGAAGCTCTGTCCAATTCATGGTTACTTCCTTTAAAACTCTTTTGGTCCAAATATAGTTGAAACTTCTACTTCAATCCACCTTCAACGCAGAAGAATCGTATTTCTTAATGACTTTTTGTCTTGTCATTTTCGGTCGTCAACCAAACACCCTCATTTCTTCAGAAACCAGTACTACACTACCTTATTCCTCCGTTGTCCAAATAACTAGCTGTTTACTATTTACCATGGAAAAGCACTTCATTATGGCGTGACGTTGTTATAGAGATCTATATTGTTGATGACCAAGTATCCTTGGTTTATTATATCTAGTGGTTATTAGGAATTCTTGTGATGTGAAAGTGTTGAATGTGCATTGCTTTCTATATTTTAATCGATGCCTTTTATGATAATTGACAATTTTATTTCTAGTTACATTTTTCTCTCCCATTAAACGTCTCTGGCTGGAATTAAAAAGAAGCTAACACCCGCAGGGAAATTAAATACTTAAAAAGGAGGCGTGCGTGGTGTCGAAAAAGTATAAATAGAATCCAAAACTAAATCAAATGTCATTTGAACATGAACATCCAAAACCCCAACATTTACTGTGAATTTTAATATATTGAATTGTAATTAATGATAATAATAATAATAATAATTTTATTTCAATGACTATTAACCATGTGAATATTAATATACTACACTACTCTAGGTTCGTTGTATAGGTCATAAATCTCGTTGTTAGTACGTTTTTCCAATATATCGTCCATCTTCCTCCCCCTAATGTTCTTGTGGGGTATTTTCCTCTAACATACTTCCAACTTCTTTTGTGTAGCTTTTGTCGGAGACCAAGGTTCGCAGCCATGTACCAATGTCGGTCTTAAGATGGCTTTGAATTGACGCAGTTTCGTTCTCGCTATTACCTAATTATTTTATTTTTATTTCTAGTTATTTATTATTTTCCACTTTTGTCTAAAACACGTCGATTGTTCCAGGACAAGTCGCAGTTGACCATTTCTTAGCTCCGTGTCTTCGTTCGTTTGAAATAGACAGATCAGAGGAGATGGCTGTAATAATTTGCACGGACTTCATTTAGTGTGAGAGCTCACATCTTTAAGATCAAAAAAATTTTCATCGATGATTGGACTGAACCCTAAGATGCTGTTGCCTCGTGACAAATTCCACGATTTCAGAAAAAGTGTGCATATATCGATACTTATTTATACTTATCTTTGTGAATACCACCATTTTTAGATCAATCGAACAATAAATTGGAAATCAACAGTTATATTTTCATCAAGTTAGTACATAGCGTTTTCGTATAGGTATACGTATATGTATAAACGTTTGTTATTAACGTTCTGAAAATATAGTTGTTGTTTCCCAATTTGTGGACCTAAAAGTGGTAAAGCATATTTAAGAGATAAAAAAATATGTTGCGTAGAAACCACAACTTTTTCAAAACAATAAAGTCCGCTTTCTCATAAAATGTTTTCTTCTTCTTCGAATTTAATGCCACCAGCAGATTAATTTACAACCAAATTCTTCGGTTGACAAACAGATCTCAGCTTGGAGATATCCTGAAAATCATTTGCTCCCTGAACATTTTTTAAAATTTAGTCTGTATTTTGGGAGTTTCAGACCCATTTTCTTTTCGGTTACCGACCTTTTGCAACACTCCGAGTATGGAAGCAAGTACTATAGTATACGCATGCGTACTAGTTACGGTTGCAAATCAGTGTACTATTTCTAACTCAGAATATAATCCAGTCACCGATGCCGATGTGGTGAAAAAGGGAGCGAGAGAGAGAGAGAGCGGAGAGGCAATATTTTTGCCCGGGTCGTAGTCGCTATTCAGGCAAGAACTGTCCCCAATCACCCAATCACTGGAGACACGGTGAAATTGCGTATTTACATGCTTGCAAATCGTTCAATTTCAAAAACCGTCGAACGACTTGTGTATCTCCCGCATAACAACGACGTCCCCAGATCACAAATTCTCCATTCATTTCCCCCATATTATTCGGGGACGTATCCGTCCCGAAAAAGTTGATACGCGACTCACCAACACCCGGCAATATATAAAACTCATCGATATCATATCCGGCACGTAACTCAGCGCCATTGTTTCCAGATAGTAAAATCGAAGAAACGCATATTTAAAAACTTTTCTTATTTCGTCGGTTTGCTGGCCGATCTGCGCTACCGCGCCGTTCGAGCCCCGGGTAGGTGAGGAGATCGGGGATCGGGAAAGTGTCCGAAAGTTCTTTTATGTATTCAGAAAGGAAAGATAGGAGATAGGAGCGCGCGCTCATAAATTTCGAGGTAGTGGTGGCGGTAGGATCGGCCGTATTTGAATATGACCCTATATCATGAAAGTGATGATAAAAAGTTCGAGGAACAAACAACATTAATGCAGATACGAGATGGCCCCTCGGAGAATTTGAGAATAGTCTATCGAGGACGATGGTTCGGTAGCTTCGTCGTCGTCCAGTATTTTGCGTTATCGCCGATAGTACGATAACGTTTCGGACGAAAATGTAAATTATTGGTTACTGTACTTATTCACAGCCAATATTATACGTGGTATAGATTGCATTAGTTATAGAGGAATAAATATATGAATGTAATAAAAAGAAAAGAGTTGTATAAAACATATCGAAACCACGAAACACAGACAACAAAAATTTCTGTGGCCTCGGTGCTAGCAAAACACGTGTCACCTGATTTAATCAAGTAATTGTTAATTGGTGAATAGTTTTCCGCTGTGATATAAAGTTCGTTCCAACACAGCACAAAACCAGTTTGTGAATCAATGTGCAATGCAAATTTAGAACGCCGAATTTGCTCTGCCCATGACCCAAGGATCCACAAAATGGTTTTGTGCTCTGTTGGAACGAACCTATAGTGTGAATTATTTCGGGCTTAGCGTTCCAGTTTCTGCCCCAAATCTCCTATAATCTCTACAACTACGTCATTAACTACCAACCTATATATATCTTGTGCAATTTCTCGAAAATCCTGGGATCTGTATTGTACAATCCTATATACGCTTATGTAAAATCCTGGCTATCACCTAACCAGCATCGTTTCATTGATGGAAGATCAACTGGCTAGTTTTGAACAGCATGTCTCGGAAGCTGTGGATGAATGTGGTTAGATGGACGTTATATACACTGATTTTCAAAAGGTTTTCGATCAGTTTGACGATCTTCGTCTTCTGCTTAAACTATCGAGAGTGGGATTTTCACGATCTCTCTGTGATCTTTTCGGGTCATACCTGATCAACAGGCAACGATATGTGGAGTATAAGGCTATTCCTCAAATGCAAATATTTTTCATTTCACTTTTCCGGTCTAATGGATAGATAGATTGCAAAATCTATAATTTATACTGCAGAGTCCGTAGTGGCAAATTTTTTATGGAGGACATCACGGATCGCGACGGAACCAGACTTCCTCGACGAAAGAAGATTATCAGATGCAATGTTCGTGTCGGTTTTAGTCATCTGAACGGTAACGACGCGCATGATGTAAAAATGCATACAAGTGCTCTTCGGGGAAGCGCCCGGACGCGGTCGGAAGAGGCCAATCTATATGCGAACATGTCTAGGAGGCCGTAATAACTGCGGAGGATCTAAGAAGCAGCTTCGGCGCGGTCTCACGAGTACAATCACGCCAGATTAGTTGTCGGTGCCGGGGCCGGGTCGCATCGAGGGCTCGACGATGGTAATAAAAGTGAAACAGATAATAATAGCCCGGAGATAATGGAAGAACGATGGCGATAGTAAAAGCGACCGAGTGCTGGCTGTCCGTGAATGACACCTATGTGCCGGTCGGTCGTAAATAAACCCGGATATTCGTTCGGGTATTGTCTTAATTTTGAAATCGTTTATGGCTAGGAAACGAGACGTTCATATCTGTTGTAGATTTCGTTGTTGTTTTTTCCCCATTTGGAATGGGGAGTCAGTCGATCGCAATTTAGTCTACATCAGCAGAAAAGGGAGTCAACGTAATACATAAATGACTAAATGTCATTAATTCAAATTCTAATTCGATCTATGTCAGTAAATAATACCATTACAAGATACGTCAATAAGTAGAATGTACATAGTATATATATGTCGGTAGAAAACATTAACAAGAAGTAAGAAAATAATACAAATCTCATCACGAGAAGTTAAAGCAAATGGGATATGTAGGTAATAAATAATCTTCTTCTTCCTTAACAGATCCTCAATACCCTTTCAGGCGTTGGAGTGAGGTGCCGGTTCTTTTCTTGACTATTTCTTCCACCCTATCCTGCTCTTCCCAGTCTTTTCAGGTCTCCTAGACTACTCACCTTTCCCCTGATATGCTTCTCCCCTTTCCCTTCCATGCTTCTCAATCTGATCCATTCATTTCCTTCTAGATCTTCATTTTCCTCATTTTCTAGGCTTCATCTTACTTCATCTACTTGATCTATCATGCAAACTCTTCTATCCCTTTTCCTTGTTCTCTCCTCTCTACATTTCTTATATCGTATCTTCTGGTTGCATACTTTTATGTACTAGTTAAGTTTCCTTTCTTCCATCTTTATAACAATTTTCCCTACAGTCTCAATCCTCATCTCACTTTGTCCTCCTTATTATTTTGATAGGATCATTTCCATTTCGTTTAGCTTATATACGTTTTCCATCCATTCTTCTTTGTGACTTTGCTGAGTGCATTCTGTCTCAAACCCATAGCAGCTACATTTTTCTTCTTTTTCTTTTTCCCTATATTTTTAATAATTGCTGCTTTTCTATTCTACTTACTTAGTTTATATAAGTATTCCATGCTTTTCTGTCCTCTGTAAGGCTCCTACTTCCTTACTGTGTTTTCCCCTATCACTTCCCGCTTCACCCGTTTGATCTATCATCCATGTTCTCTTGAGTCTTCCTCCTTCTCGTTTTGCCCATTTATGGTGTCTTCCTTGTGGTTCTGTCTACATTCTTTTATGGGACCATACTAATTAAGTTGTCTTTTCCCCATCTTTATAATGCCTTTCCGTCACCATTTAATTCCATATCTTCTCCCATTTTTTTCCCAACCATTTTCCAGTGATGTTTCGTTTCGATTCCGTTTAGCCTTTTCTATATTACCCAATCTTTGCCGGTGTATACGGTTGCTTGCACTGTAATCGTATTGTATAGGTATTTTCATTTGCACCTTTTTTAATCAATAAGGGATATTGATTAAAAAAAAGGTGCTTGCTTATGTTATCCTATTTTTTACGTAGTAATTTCTTATTGAGTTTTTGCGCTTTTCGCCAGATCGCCTATTTTTCCATCGTTTATAATTGTACTTCCCAAACATTCATAGGTGGATACTATTTCCAAGTTTCTTCAATTGCCTTGAATTTCCTTCCGACGTTTCGATTCCTTCGCGTTTGTTATAATTACTCTGCGCTCTTCCATGTTGACTTTATTACTTAGGTTTTCAATCTCTTCCATCCAGCTCAGCTCAGCCCAGTGTTACCGACTCATATAGAGATCATGATCGTCAGTCGAAGAGGCTGCAGTCCAAAAGAAATCAGAGCATCTGGATGTATGAGTATCTGTCTATACATTTTTATATATGAATGGGTTTGTAAATAAGAAAATATTGAATTAAATGGAAATTGTTTTTGGTTTTTATTAGCCATTAAAACCTGGATGCATTGCAAAAACTAGTCCATCTTCCAAGAAAGTGGTGGTAAGTTATCCTCCCATAGATGCAAAATATTCTTTTTCAAAAATCACACCCTCTCCATAATATTGCTCTAATTCATTTTCATTACACAAAGTTTCTATATTCAATTCCATACATCCAAATTCCCTGTATGTGATATTTAATTTTGCCACCCTTTCAGAGTTACAAAATTGCCAAAATTTTGATAATTTTAAATTTGGAGAAAATTGAGATAATAGGAAAGCGTTACATGTTCCAAATATTCCACCTAAACATTGTCTGCAGACTAACTCATTGTACCTTCTACACCATTCTCTGGAAATTTCATCCTACTCATAATGTATGCATAGTTGATAGTCTTAAGATTGAGGAAAGTTCTATAGTTTCGGAAATTGGGAATATAATTTTAGCTGCTTCATTTGCTTTATCTCAGCGGAATTTCGACGTTTCATTTAATATTTTATAAGATCCCAGGCAACGATTTTCTAGAAATTATGTACTTGCTTTCGTTGGTTTAGTAAGAATACTGTTCGCCTTGTAATTACGCAATGCATTTATTAACAACTTTGCTGCCTAAATTAAAATCTGACCATCCCTTGAAGTGTTACCTACAATTTTCTAAGCAATGATCGAAATACTCGTTTCCAACAAAACGAAACTGATCAAATTGTAAATAAACATTAATGCGAAGTTGCAGTCCGGATTTATATCCGTACGCAACGAACCCGACCGGAAATAAATCGAATGATTTCTTCATTCTCCTTTATTACGGGAAATGGATACTCACCATCGGCGAAGGATAATCGAAACATATGTTACGAGAAGTTATGGAAATGGCCCTCGAGGGAATCAGATAAAGAGGGGGAATCGCGGAAGGTATTATATTTTCTTATTAAACGCGGCCACGTTGCGGGGAAAGTGGAAAAATATTTACTTTACGGCCTCGGGGTTACGGCCAAAATATCTCTCGATCGGACGGGAATTTTTATTGTTTTCGTTTCTTTCCACGTTTCTTCACGTCGCTCGTGATGATGAGGTTTCGAGTTTGATGGACGATTTGGAGTTTTGTGCCGTTATTTCTTCACCATTTCCAGGTACCTTCACACCAGCGGTGGTCGGTGATGACGTTCTGGCGTGGCGATTACGAGGATAGTATTAGTTCGCCAATGCTCGTGTATTAGCAGTTGATATGCGGGAATATAGGAAGTAGTGTTATCTTTGTAATCGCCTCGCAATCTATCGCCGATTGACGGCAACTGCATACATACACCTCTTGCGTTGATTTTGTAATTGATCTATGGTCAAAATTTATCGCTATTTTCCCCTAGGGTTTTCGAGTGGGCCCGATAAGCTCGTGACCTACACTTTTTTTATACGACAAACGCCTACCTTTTGAGAAAGCGCGCTTAGGGCTGTTTTTTATTTATTTATTTATTTAGAAAAACTAACACGTAGGAAACCTATAAGAAGTCGTTACAAAGTATACATACATATAGTAGTGAAAACATACACGTGAACAAACAAATATTACACTATACAGATAAATACCACGCTACACTGTGTCAGAAATAGACAAAAACAGAAACAGAAAGAGGAGAGGAAAAGGGAAACAAGGAAAACAAAAATCAAGTCAATCCCTCTCCCCTCCCCCGGCTTCACACATCCAAGCATAGCAAGCTAATCGCCGACATAACCTCACTAAATGACGACACAAAAATATCCGTCCCACTAGAAAGTAGGTTCAGTTCTTCGATAACAGGGTTTACAGGGTTGTTATAGTCATATAATGTTCTATGAAAATTCACAAAAAACAAATCCTCACATCGTGTACGTACTCTAAACGATATTAAAGCAAGCACTTCCGGGGAGTTTATTCTATTAAATAAACATTTTATACCAAACTTAAGGGTGGAGATTCCACGTAGGGTAGACAGAGGCTGAAAGCTCAACACATTCAAACGTTCAGGGTAGTTATATAAGTTTTTGTCTATCTTAAGTTTAAATAAAATTTAGTTGACAAATCTACGCCGAACTTTCTCAAATCTGTCCCTGTGCAAAACGGTGTGTGCTTAGTACAGTTAGTACACGTCTACATAATTCGAGAAATATACAAAGCTCAAACGTTCGTCGATCTGGGGATGATTCTGGATCGCAAAATTCGTTTCGATTGGTGCAGGAGTGAACGTGCCATGTAGGTCAAGGGAGGCGTCCGACTTTGCGAGTTGTCTCGACTTCTTTTTGCGTTTTTCGGCAATCCTTGAGTTATCTGAAGAGAACCTATGTCTATTAGTTTGGGTCGTTAAAATGCCTCGATCGACATAGGATTAAACCGAGATAGATATGCAATTCTGGATATCTATAGCGATTTTGCGCTTCCTCGCCAATCCTTTGGAATAAACCTAATAAATTACATATCATTGGAATCAGCTTCTCAGGACGCGTCGACTGACATAAGAACGAACCTCCTAGACCCCATAAGAGCGGAGACAAGTGTGCGATTTTGGTCGTCTTTAGTAATTTTGTGCAGTCTTTTGCGTTTTCTCCGGAACCACTTGGAATAATCTTATTAACTCACATACCATTTGAATCAGCCAGCCAAGACGCATCCATTGGTATAGAATTAAACGCGATCGCACGCAAAAGAAACGTGGAACGTTAATATCTCCGGAATGGTTGGAGCTGTAGCATTCATAATGATATATTTGGAATATTGGATTGGATACGGCGGCGTAGAGGTTTGGCAAATTTGGAATCTACGTTGCCAAATCTTTAGAATATGTCTATTCGAAGATTTCGTTGTTTAATAAAATTTATCATTAACCCAAATGCTTGACGACCTGTTAGCATAACAAAGAAAAAATAACTATGGTATCATCTAAGGAACTTTCAGTGTGCTATCAAAAACAATAATCAGAATAGTTGTGTAATTTTGTTATTCATGAACGAAATAAATATAACATTTTCCGAATATCTTTTTTCTAATTTTGAACTTTACCAAAAAAGATGTTATTAAGATTTTCGATGGAACTCTTAGTGTTCTAGCGGGAACTGCGATCAGACCTGTTGCCCGTTCCTTTTTCTTTCCACTATTCATATAGGCGAGCTTTATTTCTTCGAATATCTGTTTAAGTTTCAACTTTACAAAAAATGTTATCAGTATTCTCGTTAGAACTATTAGGGATCTAGCGGAAAGTACGATCAGAACTGTTGCGCGATTTCATACAGAACTATGGGTTCCACACTATTGCAAAAAAAAAAATTGTAGGGGTCTTCGATACAACTCTTAAGGTGCTATTCATATCCGCGAATAGAACTGTTTTTGCGATTTTCAAAATTTCCAATTTTTTACAAGATTGGTCAAGAACTCTAGAACTATAGCCTAGGTGTAGAAATATGTCTCAATCGAATTGTTTATCTCGAAAATGGTTACTACGTTCATCTTCGGTATTTTTCATTTTTCGCGTAATTTTGCAGAACTCTTGAAGTTTTCCGTAAAGTACTCTAGAACTATTTGCATGCAAAGAGGATTTCTTCTCGAAGAAGGGTTCTATCTTATCGCGTTTTCTAAATTTTTCAAAGCCGCGTACTTCCCATAGTCCTAGCGAGTTCAAATTCGGAAGGCTGAAAGCACTCGAAGAACCGATTAAAATGAACCAAATTACAGGTCTCCGTGAATTACCGTTCCGGAGATATGGGACTCTAAATTGGAAAATATTTCGTGCCTGAAAGTACCATAATTTGACTATAGCACGAAAACTAGTAGAGATAGCATACTCGTTCTTATTCCATTCGATTTTTAACCAAAGTTTGCTTCTAGGAGCGTCTATTCTATCGCGATCTAGGCGCAAATAAAAGCGAGAAAACGATTTTAAATTTCGCCCGAAATGAAATTTTGCTCAGTCGATGGAAACTTAACGTGCGAATTTTGAAGTCGTGTATCAAATTTTTTTTTCTGTGTCCCCTAACTAGTTCACTCCATCAGATCGGTTTCCTAGATTAAACCTAACACCTTAATGTTAAGCAAGCTAGGTCAAGCAGAGCTACCAGGTAGTACACAGTGATGGTAAGTTTTTTGGGACGTTTCTTTAAATCTTCTGGTTGCAGCAAGCGAGGTAGAAAGCATTGGAGTCGTAAACTACTCAGTCATTGACGCTTGCAGGTGGGACGCTGTGGTATTTTTGTCTCTTATAACAGGCGCTAGAGGTGAGGTCAATCACTAAGGCTGGGGTGATGTTGGTTAGAACGAGATTTCCGTGTCAACAGTCGTTCTATCGTTTCTTTTGGTTTTTGCTCATTAACAGCAACTACTGTTTTCTGATATGCGAAGAATTTACAATGAATGGGATGGACCGTCTTAACTCCGGTGCGATTCTACAGAGGCTAACGAGTTGTACTTTTTGTAAGTTCCTCATCTATAACCTTACGATTTGATAAACAATATAAGTTCGAACCGTACGATTTCTCTTCTTCCCTCCTCATTCTGGGGTAATTTTCAAGGATATTACCCTCTTCTCAACGAAAGTATGTATAGCATTATAGAATAAGCTTCGAGTTAAATTGGGGAAGGTCCGTTTATTTCGGCGCTATCCTCCGGCTACTCTCCACCGCTGGGGCGGACGGTATATCAAAATTGCAAGTGATTTATAACCGCCGACGGTTTGTTCCGCATTGTCCGCGTATAAATTTCCATTTAGATTTGCGGCTGTAAATTAGATAAACGGGACCGAACGCGTTTTCAAAAATCGTCATGTTGATGCAAAACGCGCGAGATAAACAAGTTATAATTACGATTTCGGTTTATATTCGGATTCGGGGACCCGTTCGGAATTATGGCCGGCTATTAGCGAGCGCGGTCTCGACGGACTCTCCTCCGCGGTTTGCTCGTTCGTCCTACATCATATATTTAATATGAAACATGCCGCGTACGAGTACAGCTAACTTCGCGGTTTTTCTGCTCGCGAACGACGACGCTAGTACATATTTAAGGCTAGACGGCGTTAGCTAAAGCGGTTAAATTTATGTAAGCTGCGGGACGTATCGTACTTAGCGTGGAAGTTTCCTCTCTCTTCCTGAAAGTTTAAAACTCGCGCACGCTAAATAGTTTCGAACGAGATTGCATAAATTTCGGCGACTTTCAAGTCGCGCATGAATTGTTTGCATAAGTCGAGCGCGGAAATCGCATATTTTGGCCTTTTTTGCGGTGACAGAGGATGGGAGGGGTGGGGGGGGCTGACATTTGGCGTTACGGTGCGCGTTTTACTAACATCTAAGTTTAGATTATCGCTTGAATGTTACGTCATATTTGATAGAATTGGAACGAAAGCAAAATTTCGATATTGTGGGTGACAATGAGATCTTCTATCACCTCGCGACTGTGCACAGTGGTAAAAAAATCCCAACAAGCTGGCCATAATTCGAGAGGATGATCACTTCGCAATGAATTTTCTTGCTCGGGGATTTTTTTTTGGGTCGTTGAATACGAATTCGATATTGGTGTCAGCAAAAAGACGAAGTGGTGGCTAAGAAATGGCGGATCATTCTCATAAATAATAATTTTTCGATAAAAGACTTTACTCAAGAGTTTAGCACTTTCAAAGTATGAATTCATGCTCAGTTTCGTTGGGAATAAAGTAAAAGTTTGAGAGTGATACACAATTTAAATAAAATACAATAAAGTTATGATCTAGAATAGGGGTCTCCAAACTACGGCCCGTGGGCCAAATTCGGCCCGCCATCCAGTGGCGACAGCTAGCAGCTTATTGTTGTTGTAATGAGTTGGATAGAAAAACAGAATGATAATAACTCGGATTTATTTACTTGAAAATTAAAACGGTGTTGGCCTTTGGAACTCACTGAAGTAATCGGTATGGCCCCAAGGCTGAAGAGTTTGGAGACTCCTGATCTAGAAAGTCAATTTATCCATACAACTATTATATTTATCACATTCTTAATAACATAGCACCAACTACAATTCAATCACTCTCGTGATCTGTTTCACCGCAATCTCCTTTACCTGTCGATTAAGTTGATACGTTTGTAATTTTAATCGAAGTCCTTGCAATTACTCGATTGCCTTAGACGACAACGATCTCATTCCTTTGCATCCAGTTTTAGCAAGCTTGAAATAAGAGGATCGGATGTAACTAATAGTCTACGAAGAACGTCCTCCATAGTTTTACTCTTGTTCCGTTTTTGGCTGAAATCTTGCCGAATCTTTTTGATAAATTTGTTCACCGGATTCCTAGGCCTTTTCCGACATTTGTCTTATAGGCAAGAAGGACGACTATGATTTGTGACCCGTGTATTAAAATGTTATGTACACTAGTAGGCATGTAGTACCATGGATACAATTTAACAAATATTTGCGCAGTTGATAAAGTGTACTCTTGTACCTGATTGTAGCGAGGATACAAAATACAATATTTTCCAAGACTTAGAGATCTTAGTGAGTGCAATATCTTCGTCCCCAGGACCCGATCTAGCAAGAATTTCTTCGAAACTCCATTTTTATCAATTAAATGTATATATAATATATATATATTTCGTGACCTTTTTATACTTATCTTATATGATAGAGATCTATCACTAATAGGTCAATAAAAACAAGGCTGGTTTGAACGATAGTTATATTTTTCAGAACGTTTACAAACGTTCGGAACACCTTCGTCAGTGAAAATATAACTAGATAAATATATAAACAAACTTTTGTTTTTATTTGGGACTATCAACAAAATAACTAGTGACTAGGATTTCTTGATATAGAGGATGTGTAACCAACTTTTATATATATATAAATTATAAAAACTAAATTAATGTGTAAACATACATGCAAATTAAGTAAAACCTTATATCAAAATCTTTGTCGAAACCTTAACAATTCTGTTCAAGGACTAGGGAAAACCAAATTAAAAACCTAGCCAAAGGTTTCCTTCTTATTTATAAAATGACATTTGCATTTCTTAAGAAGGAAACCTTTGGCTAGGTTTTTGAATTTGGTTTTCCCTAGTCCTTGAACAGAATTGTTAAGATTTCGACAAAGATTTTTTGATATAAGGTTTTACTTAATTTGCATGTATGTTTACACATTAATTTAGTTTTTATAATTTATATATATATATAAAAGTTGGTTACACATCCTCTATATCAAGAAATCCTAGTCACTAGTTATTTTGTTGATAGTCCCAAATAAAAAAACAAAAGTTTGTTTATATATTTATCTAGTTATATTTTCACTGACGAAGGTGTTCCGAAAACGTTTGTAAACGTTCTGAAAACATAACTATCGTTCAAACCAGCCTTGTTTTATTGACCTATTAGTGGTAGATCTCTATCATATAAGATATTTCTATCAATGTGAAATAATATAACTATTTAAAATCCACAGTCCATTGTTTATCAATTCATAATTTTCATTGTTGTCATATATGTGTATTATTTATTAAAATAAATAAATATTAAATATTAAATAGTAAATTGGTCATATTGTTAAAAAACTATGCAGTTTTCAAAAACTGCTATCTTTTGCTGCGATGTACGCACGTTTTAATGCGTTTGACATTTATAAATGAGAAAGACAAAAGCCGGTTCAGAGGATCACGTGTCCTTACCTCCACTACAATGATTTCAACCTTCAAGTACCAAAGAAATTTGTTTTCTTTTTGCATTATGCCTAGCTTTTCGTGATTTTTGACTACTGTGCGTTATCCTGATGCAACACAACACTCTTCGTGTTAGCCAATTCTGACCGCTACTGATCAATCGCTAGCTTCAAACGGTCCCATTGTTGATAGTAGAGGTCCGGATTTATTGTTTGGTCATATGGATGCAACTCATAGTAGATTATTCACTTACAGTCCCACCTACTGCACAGGCACTTTCTGGCTGTTAGTTCTGGTTTGACCACGGTTTAGATCTCTTTACCGTGCTTTTAATACGATCGTCTTTGCCCAATATTGTCGTATGTGACGAATTCCTTATCTACAGTCACCATCCGTTTAAGAAATGGGTCGATTTCGTTCCGCGTGGCCAAGGCTTCGCAGATAGGAATTCGGTCCATCATGTTTTTTCTTGCATAAATTCGTGTGGGAGCCAAACATCGGGCTTCTTCTTGAATCCTGCTTTATGCAGATGACTTAAAACCATTTCATGGTCGATCTTAAGCTTCTGAGTGATGCCACGACTGCTACTTCGATTATTTCCATGGTTTATCAACATCTTGTACGACGAGCCTACCTACCTTGAAAATACCGGAACGGAATAGACAAAACCAAAATTGCGCATAATTGGCTGCGACAGTATCGGGACCATAAACACCATTTAAAATTTCAGCCTTTATCAAAACAAAATTGAAAGATATACCGAGTTTTCTTTTTGTTAACTTCCATCTCCTGTATCTTATATCTCACAACTGAATCAATTTAAAAAATCAACGGCAGCGTAAAGGTTAATGGTGCAATTTCAAAGTAACACTTGAGAGCAAAGAAATAAATTTTGTGGAAAATAAAGCCGAGAAAACGTAGGCGTCAAAAATTAATCCACGCTCGATCAAGCCTAATCGTTATTTGAAAGTACCGCAATTCCAAACGATACAAGAACCGTCCCCGTGACGCTATGCGCTATAAACGTACCATTCCGTTCTTTTTACTCTTTATTACTACCCTCTTTAAGCCGGAATGGAGAACCGAGAAAGAGCGCCACAAAGAACTATGTTCTATGGCCCATTTCCGGATTTCATTGCGGTCTTCAGTTTATCTAGCGAAGTGCAGGCCGGGGCATCGTGGTCCATAACAACGGAAGCATTACGCCGGCAAACCCCTAAACTACTCCTTCTTCGTTCGCAATTCGCGTACGTGAACATTTCCAGGACCGCACTAAAAGGAATAAGCGAAGTGTGCGTGTCGCGTACGATTGGAGGTCGAGTCGAAATTTCGCGTTAAATATAGAAAAAGGAAACGTTTGTACGTACATGCATGCGAGTCGTTGGGAGATCTGATCGATCTGATCCGGCGTTTGAACAAACATTAACTACTTTAGGTGCTCCGGCTGACGTCAATGCAAGTATCGAAACGAACTTCCGGTAAGCTCGTTCGTTAAATGCTAAAGCTTACGTTTCCGTCGTCGTTGCCTACGCTTTTTCTTGTCCTTTCCACTTACATACGTCCGTCGCCGCCCCCGACGCTCGTTTACCTCCCTTTTCCCCCTTTAGATACGGGCAAAAAAAAGAACGAAATTGCGAACGCGAACGTCGAGGTTAATAATAAATTCTATTGTGTACTTCGTCGGGTTAGTGCTTTCGTATTGATTCGGCACAAAAATAAACTCCGTTTCTACCACCGTCGCTGCAACGAACGCGGAAAATGCGAAATTCTAGCCGTTCCCGTCTTAGGTTTTTTGCTGGCGAAAAAGGTCAAACGATTTTTAGGCGAATGTTGGCAACGAATAAGTTTAGGGTGAACGCTAGTCTACGGTGGTGACGCAAAAGAAACCTTTATCGATTGTATGAAGATTGGATTTCACTATTTTCGTGTTAGTTTCAATATAATCAGTTCCAAAGCTCTCACTCTTTATTTTTGATTTCAAACATATTTCCATTTTTCTAAATTTCAAAATGGAAGTAAAAAATAAAGAAAAATATTTCTTACCACACCTTTCGGAAAGAATTTCAGATCCGTATTTCACCAAATAAGTAGCCATCCTTTGTGGAAAACTGGGGGAATTAGGTGTCACCAGTAATATCTGGCCAACGTCCAATACGAACACCGCACGCAGGACAAAGGGAAGTTTGACACATTGTCGGATTGAACATTTCGTGACTTTCATTACTGGTGTCTACTTATTCATCATTAACAGTGCAAGAACCTTTATTGCAGGCAGTACCACCAGAATACCGGGTATAACAATAATCATGACGACAATAATAAAATTTATTACATTGCCCAACAGAAAATCCCACACGGACAACGACAACTATAAATTAAATAATACGTGAAATATAAGGAAATGGAGCAAGTTGAAGAATTTAATTACTTGGGGGCAACAATTGACAGCGAAGGAAATCAAGAAAAAGCTATTAAACAGCATCTAGAGAAAGCTTCAAAAGCATATTACAGCATGTGTAAGCCAATTGTTAAAAAATAAGTATTCATATTCAAGTATTGTATAAAAAACCATCTTCCAACCTATCTTGCTCTTTAACAGTGAAACATGGCCCCTCTCAATCACTATGAAAAGCAGGGTCCAGGCGGTGGAAATGATGTATCTTCGTGGTGTTAAAGGCGTAACAAAAAGAGATCGAATTAGAAACAAGCAAATAGGAGAAGATTTGAAAGTTGTACCGGCTTCGGAAGTGGTGGAAGAACGACAATTAGGATGATGGGGTCATTTACATGGCCAACCAGGAAAATACGGGAGGTAAGAACTTTGTATCGGAGACGCAGAGGTAGACCAAAGGACGTGGAATAAAGTGATAACAAAAGTACTGCAAAAAAGAATTTGAGCTGGACTGACGCAAAATTTTTGGCAATGGGCAAAAAGGAATGGCGCAAGTTCTTGCGCAACTTATAGAGTGCTATCCCCACACCTCACTGTATAAGCGAAAATGATTATATATATATAAAGAGGAAAAACATAAAATATAATAAATAAGTATCGTCAAAAAGACACATCCTGAAACACAATATCCAAATTCCTCGCCGAATAAACCAACCATGATCTCTGAAGCAAGTTCGTTCTTGGAACAGCAAGTGCAGCGGTTTTATGTATTCTCGAGGTACGGCACGGTACTAGAAAATTGACTCCAGATAGAAGTCCAAGCGCATCAAGTTTATGTTGCACTCATCTCCTGTCTTCCTTCAGCCAGTGATTAGAGTCCATGTCTATGCAAAAGCGAGTCATAGTCAAAATCATGGCCAGGATAAGCGCCCTCCAATTTTAAAAGAAAAGTATTTGAGATA
Organism: Chrysina gloriosa; assembly: GCA_038088585.1. Taxonomy (NCBI): domain Eukaryota; kingdom Metazoa; phylum Arthropoda; class Insecta; order Coleoptera; family Scarabaeidae; genus Chrysina; species Chrysina gloriosa. The sequence goes on along the minus strand of CM076090.1, from coordinate 6,120,869 downwards.
AAACCTTTTTTAATTTCATTAACGGCGACAACACCGCGTTTGCTGCAAGCAAATTTCCCTCTACGATATTTTACTCACAAATCTTTTTATAAAATCGTAGAATAAGGGGCACGAAAACCAGGAACGGCCCTTTTCTCGGGTATCCATGCCCTTGCTACCTGATTTATGTCATTCGGGCTTCCTTGTCTCTCAAATATACGTACATCTATCTTTAATTGCCTATCGCTTATGTTCTTGCTCTCCTGATTTTCCGTTGCTTTCCGAAACAATTTTTCCTTTTTTGCAATTTCTTTGTCCGATAATCGCCTATTTCCCCACGTTGTTTAGAAGTTAACTTTCGACTGGACCTTGCGCTTGCGCGATCTACATGAAGTTACAATTAAGACTTATTATGCCTATTCAAGTTTCTAAGGGCCAGCTTTACAATCCCCAAATAAGCATGGGATATATATTGTGGCTACACGCCCCATGGAGGGGCAAGGCTACTTTCAAGGAGCTCTCTAAATCCAGCGTTAGGGGCGGATTAGTTCCCATCATCCATTCCTCTCATGGTCACACTCTCCGGCTTATGTATCTCCATCCGCCGCTGTCCTTTGTCTTATCTTTCCATTTCCTGATTCCGATTTTACTCAGGTCCTTTATCACTTCCCTCAACCACCTTGCCCTCGGTCTACCTCTCCTTTTGACTCCTCCCGGTTCCCATTCTAATAGTATTTTTATTATCGTTTTTTCCGCCCTCCATACATGTCCCAGCCATTTTACCCTTTGTTGTTTTATTTTCTTTACGATGTATTCTTCAATCTCTTTCTCCAGCTCATGGTTCATTCTTTGTCTATACTCATTTCCTCCAACCTTAACTGGTCCCATTATTGTTCTCAAAATTCTCCTCTCCAGTATTCTTACGTTTTCTTCATCTTTTTTCGTAATTGTGAGTGTTTCGGCCGAGTACAGTATAACTGGTCTTATTATTGTTTTATATATATTCATCTTGACCTTTTTGGATAAACTATTATCTTTTAAGAGTTTTTTATTTGTGTGATACGCTCTGTTCATTGCTATAATCTTTTCTCTAATTTCCTGTACTCTACTTCCATCACTAGATATCATAATGTCCAGGTACTTACATTTTTCGACTTCTTCGAACTTATATTCTGCTACTGTTGTATATTTGTTTTTGCTCATTTCTTTACCAGGACGCATTATTTTTGATTTTTCTTCATTTATTTCCCAACCCAACTTCTTTCCTTCCCTCACAATTTCCTACACCATCCTAATCAAAATTTCTCGTCTTTTTGCTATGATCCCAATATCATTCGCATACGTTATTATTTGTCCTCCCTTTGTTCGGATTGTTCCTTTATTTATTTTCCTTGTCACGTACTCCAGAGCCAGGTTGAACAGCATTGTGGCTAGTGCATCGCCCTGTCTAACCCCTTTATTAACGTCAAATTCTTCCGTCTCTCCTCTTTCCGTTTCAATTGTCATCTTAGTTTCATTCATTGTCATCTTTGTGAGCCTTCTTAGTTTTGCCGAAAGCTTCGGATAGTTTATACTAATTGTAAGAATATGTACAATGATTTCATATAGAAGGATTTGCTGGTAGAAGTTAATTGGTAATTACGTGGGGATTGTGAAACTGAAATCACAAAATATCCATCAGATCTGTGTTGTCGATTTTCAATGGTATTGAAGGAATTATCTATATCTGTCATCGCAAACTCCTACCCCATCGTAGCAGTGTCGCCCAGGAAAACATATCTGTTTCTTTACGAAATACATTTACATCTTCTTGTGTGGTAGCTTCGATCTTGAAACACCTTGGTCCCTAATTGCTCTATTATGTTTACGCTTCCAATATAATAAGCGGTAGCAAATTAAAATTTTCCCCGTTTCCATCGAATGCCAACTAATAATTTTTATCAAGCACGATTCTTCCGTTTTTTACCCTGAAACCACTAAACGTTCGAAATACAATAACTACTACCACAAAACGAAATTCGCTTAATTAACCGACATTTATTTCTTCCCTGGTTAAGTACACTTTCCGCCGTTTCCCCGAAATCAATGCGCCCGCCACAAAGCAATATGGAAATTCTACCGTCTCAAATTTAATTGGAGTATTAGCCGCGAACCGAAAACTTTCGAACGAAATTAACTTCACAAATTCAATTTAAAAATGAGAAGAACAGGAAGCCGCGCGCAGCGTCGGAATCGTAATTAATAAGAATTTACTTTTAACGGGTTCAGCGGAGGCCAATGCGGGAAACGGAAATTTTTAATATGGATGTTGGGATTTTCTACTTTCATAAGTGGCCGCTTTCGTGCTTTAAGCGGTCGGTTGGACTATGACGAAGAGATTCTTCTATTAATACTTATGTTAAATTAATTTAGATGTAACTCCGAGGAAAATCTTCCCTAATTAATTCTAAAATTCAATTCTAGTCGATAAGGTACTCCTTCCTTGTTGAGCTTAATGGTAGTACGTAGTTAGCGCAGAAATTGCAATTAAGTTTATTCTTTAATTAAGGGTTTGCGATACTTTCCAAGAATTGATTCTCTACGAGAAAGAGAGAATAGAACAAAGCAATACGACTCAGAACTTATACCGACCCATGTTCGGTGGAACAGAGGGATGAGAGAAAGGTTCACCGCAATAAGTCCAGGTTTGAAATTACATTTCTGCATATACAAGCACAATGAATGCAACTGTTTTTTCCTAAAAGGATGCCTAGAATATTATCGAGAACATGCAAAAATCTGTTCGAGTACATGGATTTCGCATACCGCGAGGAATTAGAAAATAGTTAATTCTTATCTGTAAAATAACTACCACCCATATACATGGCCAAACGAACACGGAATTACGAGGGCTGTTTCTTAAAGTGATGCCTGATAAATCTTTAGTTTTAAGAAATGAAAAATGCCACGGAGGAAAATTAAGCAAAGAACACCTAACGGTCCTCGTATGCACGAATTGCACAGGCACAGACAAGAAATGAACTGAATGTGAAAACCCTTCCCTGCATTTACTCTCCTCAATCTCGTGCATGGATGACTGGAGATAGATTTGTGCAATGGCTTAATGAGAGGGGGCCATCGAATTGAAAGACCGAAAAATGCTTTTGCTTGTCGACAATTGCGCTGCACATTCGAAACAGGTAAATCTCAAAAACATCAACTTGATTTTCCTACCACCTAACACCACAAGTGAGCTTCAACCACTTGATCAAGGCATCATAAAAGTTCTGAAGCAAGGTTACAGGAATAGAATGGTCCAACGATATCTATCGATTATGGACAGCTCAAATTCGACTTCTCCAACAATTTCTGTTTTTGATGCTATCCACCTTTTCTACGCTGCATGGATGGACATTACGAAACAGACCATTTTTCATTGTTTTAGAAAAGCAGGTGTTGGTAACTTTACAAGGGAAGATGAAACCGAAGAGGTAGAAATTGATGACGGCTGGCGAGACCTTTTACAAATGGAAGAAAGATTGACTGAATTGGAAAGTTTTGACGACTTCGACAATGGGCTAGTGACCAATGAAGTTTTGAACCTTAAGACACTAATCGTCGATTACAATGCACCATCAGAAGTGGAAAATGAAGAGGATGAAGATTCACCAGAAAGAGTTACGCCAAAAATAAACGACGTTTTGGGGGCCTTGAAAACAGTCAGAACATGTTTTTCTTGTACGGAGGCAACCTTCAAAAATATCAATAAACCAGAAAATGCAGTTTCTAAAAAACCATCTGTCACACAAATTAATGATTTTGTTAAAAAATAAAATTTGTACGAATGTAGGAATGTAGAAATAGTTTGTTTATATTGTTATATTTCTTTTTTAACGCACAAGCTTTATATAAAATAGGTTTTGTTAACTGTTACTTTATTTAAAGAAAGTAAGATATAAATTCGACCTACCGGACTTGAATTGGAAGTGAACGTATATATAAAAACATTTTAAAATAAATTCTGTTCATTTTTAGCCGTTTTCAAGATTTCCCGGCAATAGCGGCTTCCCGGTTATAGCGCTCTTTTTTCTAGGGTCCTAGAAGAGCGTTATAACAAAGTTTTACTGTATTCAGTTTTAGTTATGGAGAAATACAATACATCAAACATATATAAACAGACAATTCGTGGAAACTTAATAATGTTAAAAAAGTTTAAGGCAAGACATCGGAGAGATCCCTGATACGCATTACCAGTGTTACATTTAGACCTGCATAGCTCAGGTAAAAACAAAATAGTACAGCAGCAGTGGAAAATGGATTTTAAAGCTGAACACTAGCATTAAAAAGTCCGTTCCCCTACAATAACTTCACAGCTCTGGCCAGCATAAACATTCTTTACCATTTAACATGCTTATTTCCAAACTAGACGTGCTAGGCAATCTCCGCAGCTAGATTCGCTTTTAGCATCAAGAAATGTACAGGGTCCCCCTCCGCTTAAATTTTACGGGGTTGTGTTATTATGGGTAATTTTTCGTTGCTTCCTCATAAGCGTCTGCGTGCTTTTAGTGAATAAACCACAGTCATCTAGTACATGCTTTCTTTTAGAATTTTCCATTTATAATTTCCGTCACGATCCTCCCTTTCCTATTTAAACGATACGTATACATTAATAACACAAGATCCTCTCCACTTGCATTTCCACGAACCATAAACCCGGCTAAACTTCCGTGACAACCAACTAAAACCACAATTATTTCAAAAGCCGGCGGTTTTTCATTCCCCGGTCGGAATTCTAATCGCTCCATCTCTCACCTCTATTATCTTCCTTTTTTCTCCCCTCCCCGAACATGACCGGGCGATATTCGCACCTTTTCCCCTTTCCCCTTTAGCTCCCGCTTTTTTTTCGTGCGGTTACCGATGCGTATTTCTTTCTCTTTTTCGGATAGATATACCGAACGACCGACCATCCGACCTTTGTATACGACCGTCGCCGCCACCGCCGCCGTCACAACCGACGTGTTAATCTGGGGGCCGCAAATATTTATCTTTTGAATCCGGCAAGTCACGTGATTACATCCGTTATAGTCCGGAGCGGCCGGGGCGGTCACCGACCGTCGCGATTTATGTGTCGAATTTGTCCCCGTCGCGTAGAGAATATTCGACGTCCGTTTGTTCGCTCGTTGAACGCACGTAACGTAAAGCTCGCGTCCGTTTGATAAATTAAAGTTGATCACGATTCGCGAGGGGTGGGAAAAATTAACAGTTATCAGACGATATAAAGGAAAATATCACGGACGATTTTAGACATGCGCCAACGAACAGACTTTTGTCGCCGGTGTATGTATCGGTGTTTAAGTTCGTATCGAAATATATATATTTTCAAGAAATCTCCGACAACACCGGGGAACAATTTTCAACATAATTCCTGTTGACTTCGATATTATAGCTGGTTTAGGCGTAAATACACGTGCGGATTTCAAAGCTGCAATCAGTTTTCTTCTATTACGTAAAGTTTTCTCTTTACAACTTCATTTAATGTTGATGGATTAAGTGGGACTATCATCTGGAATGTCGTCACATATCTTAACTTTAAAAGTTGGTTCACCGTTGATGCTCATTCGCAACTTAGATCCACCGAAACTGTGCAACGGCAAATGTAAAGGAGAAGATACCACGAATTGCAATGATTTCAACCGATTTGCTCTTCGATTTCAAGCGATTACAGTCTCCAGTGCGTCTGGCTGTCACCATAACCATCAACAAGGCTCAAGGCCAATCGCTAAGTGTGGCTGGTTTAAACTTAGAAAATTCCTGTTTTTCGCACGGCCAATTATATGCTGCTTGGTCCAGAGTTGGAACGCTGAAAAATCTTTATGTCTACATCCCTGCCAAAAAAAACTCAAAATATTGTTTATGCGCCAGCATTAAAATAAAAAGTTAATAAAGAAACACAATTTCCGTCTTTCCCAACAAATAAACAGCACTGTAGCACACGCCGGGTATCCACTAGTATAATATAAGTATACTTAAAGGTCACGTTGTATATATATATATATATATATATATACTAGCTGTTAAGCCTGTCCCTGCCAGGCAGGAAGAAAAAGAAAATCTGCTTGGCAGAAAAAAAAAACAAAAACTTATTTGCCACGCCCCTTTTTCGTCTTAGTTCTCCACCCACAGGGCAAAAATCAAAAATCCGGCTACGTTTGGATTTGGCCTAAGCGTTTTACTATATGCACGCCAATTTTCAGCTTTCTAGTCCATCAGTGGGCTTCAAAAAGCTCTGGATAGACAAAAAAGAGGAACACACAAATAAGGAAATTATATATTGTATAGATAGATACAACGTGACCAGAAAAATTCTCTGAGTGAACAGTCAATTTATTTAAGGGTAAAATAAGTGTGACAGACGTTTCGAGGCTATGCTCTCCTCATTTTCAGTGTCGGAATGTCGTTAATTCCAACGGCGCAACGCCAGGCCGCACACGTCTATAGTGACTCGCCAGAAATTCCGGGAACTTGGTTGGGAAGTTTTGATGCATCACTGCAAAACTTCCTTAGTAAGAAGAAATTGGCATCAAGGGAAGACTGTGAAGATCGCTTAGTCCAATTTTTTGCCAGTGAGGACCAGGGCTTCTATGAGAAAGGCATTATGAAGTTTCCTTTAAAGTAGCAACAAATTAGATAAAGTATCGAAATAAACGTAAATATAACGGATTTCTTCTTCCCTAACCTTTTATTATCATATTTTTATTAGATTTATAAGATAGCATTCTTTCTTCATTGCGAACACAAAATTTTGAATGACCAATTAGGCGTTTGTGCAATGTTAACATTTCTGATGGTATTTTCGTTTGATCGGGTCTTAATCATGTTGAAGGTATCTTTTACATTTCTTTTTCATAATTGTGCCAGTTCCAGAGCTGTTTTTGAACTCATGATTTATAACTTCATTTTTTTTTTAATTACTTGTACTGTACCTGTTTCCATGATCGTATTCTATTTCAGCTCTTCTATTTGTCTTTTAGTTGCTTCCACTGCTTTTGCTATATGTATGGCTGCTTTCAAATATAATGTATCTTCTCGTAAAGTTCTGCACTATTTTATCTCTGATGTCCAACACTACTCTGTCTGTAACCATTTCTCTTTTATTTATATAGCCACATGCTTTCAGAGTTGTCTTGAGTTCTGTTACGAAGGTGTCCATGTCTCGGTCACTTTTTTGTATTATTTGATTAAATTGAAATCTTGAAGAAATTACGTTCTGCTTTGGGACAAAATAGATTTCAAATTTCTTTCACAAAGGATCATGTTTATTCAATTCTACCGTTTCAAACTTTAATGTGTTGTAAATTCTTAATCCATTATTACTACAAACAAGGAAACGGCAAAGAACACTTTTTCCTATCACTTGAATTTTCATTGTCTGTTGCCACCAAATAGAACGTAAACTTTTGTTTGGACTTACTTCATTTTTAATGTAAATTGGCACTATTTCTATTAACCAAATCAGGAAATCGTAAATTACCTTCCATTTTGATTTTTCACTTTTTCCTTGTTTGTCTCTAATTCGTATACTCTTGCTTCTGACAGCACGCACCATTTGTTAAGAGGCGTTTCCTATATTTTATATTGAGGTAAACATCTTGGGATTCCCAGTGTATCCCCACTAACCTCCCCATGGGTTCCACACCAGTAAAAGGAGGTAAGATATTTGTCTCAATATAAAATGCAAACTTCAGAAGTAACAACGTGTTAGACTCTCGGGGAGGTCAAGGTGAAAAGACCTCAATTTTGTTAATATCCTTTATTGTTGCTATAGAATTTTCGCCCTCAGATTAAGGGCATCCTTAGTGTAGGCAACTGTGATATTAACACACTGAGGAGGGAGGTCATCCCGAGAGTCTAACACGTTGTTGCTCTTGAAGTTTGCAAGCTACGTTGTACTCGTTACTTCTGCCTGACTCAATATAAAATATCAAAAACTTTCCTAAACAAATAGTGCAAAAACAATAATAATAATAATAATAATAACAATGGTAATAACAATAGTAATAATAATAATTGTGTTCTCACTATTTCACGTTTGCTTCTATTTTTCTTGACTGAAAAATCAGATTTTCATCGTATTTAATCTTCCAAATTGTAATATAACAAAAGTATTCGTGTATTTAAAAACATCCAAAAAGGATATCATTATCGTAAGCTGAACTTTACCGGTGACCTTAATACGTTTTCTCCGAGCTTTCCCCTTCGCCACGCCGCCCTCACCCTCAAAGTCGCCCTTTTTCTTCGCCCACCTCGTCCGAAAATTATTACCAAACATTAAGAGAATTCTTTCGTTAAAGAAGGTCCATTAATTTCGACGGCGCTCGCGAAGCGATATAACGTAAAATTACGGGAAAAATCTCCGAAAGGAACGGGTCGACACGTGAACGAGTCGAAAGCGAAATAGCGCTTTAGAAAATAATTGCGGCCTTAGCCGGTCGACACGGGAGAGTGTCGGCTTTATGAAGCGTGGAACTGAAATTGGCCCCAGGTTGATGGTATTCAGAGTTAACTCGCATATAAAGAACATTTTATTTGATCGATCTGACTGTTCCGCGCCCGGAACTATACGCTTCATTATGTAGGCGGCGGGGGTGGTCCTATTTCCGTTCTCCCATTTACGCATCCCTTCTTCTCCGGTGTACCCTCTCTCCCTCCCTCCCTTTTACGGTCGGCGCTTCGCGCGTTTTTGCCGAAAGAGGAGGTGTAAAGCCGGCTCGTGTTCCGACTCCGGGACGAAAAGTTCCAGGTAACACTACTATATCATTACCAACTTTAGACGACACCCGATATGTTAATGAACAGTCTGAAAGTTCCGCAATTGATTAAGGGCGACGACGACAAGGGATGCGAAGGTGTGTTATTACCCGACCGGAGCGGCGCTAGTTTCGCCGCCGCTCACCCGCAAATACGGTAAGTATTCGCGTATTCGCTCATAATGGCCATTCGTCTGCACAAAGCGCTAAAATCCACGGTCGGAAAATGCAAATGGCTACGGTTCCCCGGGCGGATACGGCGGACGCCCGTCGGCGTCGGTTCTGTTCTCCTTTACAAAGGAAACCGTAATATTATAATCCCGTTAAAGTGCCGAAGTTGGACTATCATTTCCGAACGCGGACCCGCCCTCCTCTCGACCGTATCCCCGGACTTGACTCGGAATTCTGGACAGAGCAGCGAATCGCGATTGCATCCCTTCTATCGACAACCTGTCGCGGACGTTCATATCTGATTTCGTCGCTGAATGAATCGTTAACGGCATTGTAAGAATTCCGTTGCAGGATGCGCATGAGCCACTGCTTGTGCGATTGAAACTTTAAATTGTTCCGCTTCGAGATGAAAGGATTCGACTTGATTGCGGCGTCGTCGAGGAAACGTCCTCGACGATTGAATCTTCCGCGTTGCCTTTACCACTTTTGAGGTCAAATATTAAGCAACATTTCAGTTTAGCAAATTGGACGCCGTTTAAACTGTTTTGGTTAAAACTGCTTTGCGACAATGGTTTTCAAATTCCGTTATGTATGTGAATCTAAACTTGAAACCTGAAAAGTGGTGGAACCAACACGAAAGGTAACCATTTAAATAGGTTACGAAACACATATACTAGCTTTCAGTCTAAATTTTCAGACAAAATTGAGTGGACACTGTTCAGATAGCGATGTCACAACAATGTTAGTAAACAACGTTTCAATTTCTCAACAAGTAACATCTCTGTTGTTATTCCGACAGAAGATCGTTTACAGTAACATTTATTCTGTTCACGTTCTGAACGGGTAAAGTGGTGGACTTAGAACCCGCCGTCTCCTAGTACTTACATATGATACACTTCTACTTAGTTAATATAAAAGATGATAGAAATCGTAAATATGTAAGTTTCTGCTTTCCTTCTGTTTGAAGAAATTGGGGAAAGAAAACTAAACCAAGAAGGAGCGTGTGAGATATAAAGCATGATAAACAAGCCTATCGGCGCGTATCGGCCTCTATCAAATTCGATCTCATTGTCGCAGTAATGTTTTTCATCCGTCCTAGCTCTCACTTTCGTGACTGCAAACCTGAGTCAAACACTGGCCGAAAGAGTTTGTAATACGTTGTCTAGTGGATACTTAAACCCGTGTTCTTAGTTCCGTTTCTTTTTCTCCGATTTTTTTTTAAACAGAAAGAAAGTAGAAACTTACATATTTACGATTTCAGCCTTTAAATTAAGTAAGTATGAGTGTATCATAAATAAGTACTAGGAGACGGCGGGTTCTAAGTCCACCACTGAAAAATGAATGAGATTAACTTGTGTGAAGTGTGGGTTAGAAGAAACGCTTCAAGAAACCATTGAAATCCTAAACAAGGAAATCACGAAGATAAACACGAAAATTAATCAGAAAAAACGAATCAATGATAATTGCAAGAGAAAAAGAAAGACATAACATTAAATCGAAGGAAGGATTATAGAACAGGTTAATAATTACAAATATTTAGCAATAGTAATGTTTTATACGATGAGCACTATGTTTCTGGGAAAAAAGGAAGTACCACAACAGATTAAAACAGAAATAGTGAATGAAGTGATAAGACCAACATAACGTACAGCAGTGAGACCTGGACAAAGTCAGAAAGGGTCAAATCGCGAGTGAACGCCATGGATATGAGATTTCTAAGACGAATAGAAAACAAAACTAAGAGAGACAAGGTAAGAAATGGGAAATAAACCTAGGAATTAAACCTATATGGAAAGCAATAGAAGAAGGTCAGCTAAGATGGTTTGACCATGTGTGTCGTATGAGTGATGTTAGACTAACAAAGACGGTGTATGAGATACGAGTGAACGGAAAAAACAAAAAAGAAAGACAAATAAGAAAACGGACTGACAATATCACGGAAGCAGTGGCAGAAAGAAGAATTCAGTGGGAAGGAATAATCGAACAGACCAGACACAGAAAACGGTGGAAATAATTATGCAGGAAATAGGAAACTTGACTTCACCCAAGCCTTACACCGAAAGGTAGATAGGCACAGGATTATGTAAGTAAGTGAGATCTAGCTGAAGTATCTTTCCATGGGGGTAACTTTTTCTATTGTTTGACCGAAGTTATTTCCGAGTATTATCTTTTGTATCATTAGTGTCATCTTATGTTTTGATTCAATCACGTAACTTTAGGATCATAACCATTCTTCTGTTAGTACCATCTCGTTCAAGAAGGTTAGCTATCAACACTACCATTTCCATCTTAGTTTTATTCAGAACGAATAGACCCGGAGGTCTGAATTAGGAATTGGAAGCTACTGATAATTTGAATTTGACTTCAGCCGTAGCGATAATTCTGAAGCCCCAAAACTTTACATTACTTTCCAGCTTTGATAAGTCTCAGGAATTGTTTTCCTAATGTAAAATTGATTTTCTTGCTTAGAAGAATAGAGACCAAAGATGTTGAGTATTGTACCGCACAGGCTTGCCTTTTTTAGTAGAAGTTACTATTGCCTGCAATGCTATTTATTATCTTCCTAAAATACATTACTAGGCCATAGCACCATTCTTACTGACTGTTTCTTGTACGTTGCTACGAGGTTGTTCCCATACAAAACAAGATAGAAGGACGACATGTTATGACAATGGGAGAAGATAAACTGGTAAGGAGAGTTTTTCCAGCCAAAACAAGCTAAAGAAAACTAAAAGGAAGACCAAGAAAATGTTGGATAGAGGAAGTAAGAGAAGCGGCGGAGAAAAGAAATATAAATTGGAAGGAAATCTGAGGACAAATACAAGATAGGAAAACGTGGCGAAAGGTAGGGGAAAGAACCCCAACGTGACTCGATTCCACGAATCCGACACCTTGAAGGGTACAAAGGTTAAGATTAAGTAAGTAAGTTGGAGGTTGATACGAGCTTCCTCTTCCCAACCCAACGAGGTGGGAACTTTGCAATGAAATATTCCTTAACAAAAATTATCTAAACTTTATTATTTTTATCTTCAATGCATTATAAGTCAGGTTTGATAAAGGTGTGGATGACGTGTTACAATTGGTGGTGTAAACCGTGCCTTGCACGTAAGTGGAGACCGGTTTACACTACTTAATAATAACACGTCATCCACTCTTTTATCTAACCATAATTATAAGAAATAACTAAACTGGATGTTACTCTAGAATTCATTCATTAATGCTCGAAAGCTGTTACGTCCTTATTTTCCACAGTTAAGGTCGTTAATACAAGCGTTTGGGGTTAAGCGTACCTCAATTTTTAACCTTCAAATTCTTATCGTTCCTGTATCAAACAACTAAAGGATTGCGGTACCTACAAGCGTTTTCTTCAAACCTGTCCGGTAAATAGTGGTGAATCCGTAAATATTCACTGTTGAGTAATTAATAAAGGCTCCACTAATTTTTAATTCTAATTACAACAATAAAGTACTCACAATTGCCCTCTCTCCATCGGACTCCCAACGCTTCCAACTTCCATCCTTTCTCGAATCCCACGGCAATCTAATACGTAACGAAAATACCGGAAATTTTCGGCATGCCGCATAAATCTCAAATATGTTAAATTAGCTCCAATAACTCGGAAAATGGATGTCTAATATCGAGATCGCGAGACTCTTCTCCTTATTTTAAAGTTAATTAGGTAAAAGTTCCGTTTAAGACTTGATAACTTACTAGGCCACGAAAGGGCGGCCGAACGCCCGAAACAGATGATAAAGTGTCGAGGAAGGAGCCGGATAAATGGAGGGAAGAAGAAGATGAAGAGGCCCGAGGAAGAAATAAAGGGGGAACGGGGCGAGGCAAAGATAAAATTCGCTGTGTACTTAACGCGGCCCCGACCGTGGCGAAGTTTCAACCGCAATTTGGAAGGCGAAGTTGAAAATTTGTTATAAGGATTCGGAATAAATTAAATAGGAAACCTACAATTTTAAACGCGTCGGGCTCCCCAAGATTAAAACCATAAAAGGAAAGGGTTCCCGTGGGGGGATATCCGGGGAGCGACGGGACGAAGTACTCGACTCTCTCGACTCGAACGTTCGCTCGCTCGTCAATTCTTCGAGGGCTTCCTACTTCGATAATGGCACTTACCTGAAACAATAAAAACAAAATTACCATCGATTTTTTGACATAATAGAGCGACTTAATTAATTTAGTAAGGTACTGAAGGTGGCGGGTAGGAGTTCGCTTTAGATTTTGTGCTCCGACGACGGATCAAATTTCATTAAGGCGTAAGGTCGGGCGTGGAGAGAACGCCATCTAGCGCGCTCCCGACGTACCTTTTTCGAGGTGGAAATATTTAAACTTTCCGATAATTAATTAATACGATTTTCCTCCCGACCCGCTTTAGCGAAAGTTAAACAGTAGAACCGGAATGTTACCGATTTCGTGCTCCACATAAATTTATTGTTCCGATAATGAATCTCTCGATTTTATTAGAGAGAGAATGGATTTAGAATTTCGACGCTCTGGCGGTTCGTGCGTCAAATACGTTTTGCGGAAGGCCGTACTAAATTACAGAGAATCGAGGTAGGAAAGGTAGTGAGCGTAAAGGTGAAATGGGGTGATTGGTTTTGAAGGCTCGCTGGCTGGCTGGCGTCTGTTTGAACATTTTAATTGCTTACATTTCGCATTATTATTACACGACGACAGCGCCACGGTAGAATTTAGAAACTATTTTTGTTTAACTTTAGTTGTACGCCCGGTTTGTTTACGTTTCGACGGATATGTAGGTCGGATTAATGCTAAAATGCGAATTTGTACCGGAGGAACATATTTAATTGAAATGTGTGCGCATACGCACGGACAAATACAATTAATTATATTCAAGTGATGTTTTTCAATTTCCTGAAATGTCACGAGCTTCACGCTATGCGCAGATTTCACGAGATTCAAAATTACCAGTAACACCTTCAACACCAAAACCACAGTACAAGTTTCGTACGACAATGAGAACTCGTTATCGATCAAAGTCGAATCTCGCGATTTGTACAGTCTTCCCCAGCAAGAAAAATACTTTCTTGAAGATGACTTCGATCGGAAGGAAGATCAAGTTAGACCGGTAACATTCTGCACACCAGGCTGAGTCGAATGTTTCTTCGTATATTTGGTCCTTTCAATCTCACACATGCCTAATGTAGTATAGTAATACTCGAATGGTTAATTACCATTAGAAAATTTATCATTCATTATTATTCAATATATCAAAATTCACAGTAAATGTTGAAGTTATGGATGCTTGTCTTCAAATAACATTCGGTCTATTTTGGGTTCTATTTACACCTTTTCGATACCGCGCACACCACTTTTTAAGCATTTCATTACCCTACGGGTGTTTGCTTCTTATTTTAACTCCAGCCAGAGATATTTAATGGGAGAAAAAATGTAACTAGAAATAAAATTAATAGTTATTATAAAAGGCATCGATTAAAAGATAGAAATGCATTGCAAAGGTTCAAACACATACATACAACACTTTCACATTACAAGAATTCCTAATAACTACTGGAAATAAATAATCAAGGAGACATCGACATTCAGGTTTCTATAACAACGTTGTGCCTTGGATGAACTGAAGTGATGGTGAATTAAAGTTTTCGTTTCGTGGACAACGGAGAAATAAAGCAGTGTAGTCCTGGTTTCCAAAAGAAATAAAAAGTTTGTTTGGTGAACGACGAAGAAAACTGACAAGATAGATAAGTCAACAAATAAAACAATAAATATATTTCGAATAAATGCGTTTTAAGAAGAAGTACCAGTGAATAAAAGAAGAATCCATAGAAAATGGAGCCACACCGAGAAAAGAAGTTAAGAGAGGGAAGAATCCATAGAAAATAGAGCTGCATAGGAGACATAGGAAGAACCATAATCGAATAAAAGAAATTACACTCACACACCCCATAACACCAAGTAATTATCTTGATTTTATGTTAAATGTTTCTCAAAATTTATAAATATAATTTGTAAGAATTCATGCTCTTTATATCATTAATTAAAAGCTAAGCCGGTGCAATTTTGTTTAAGAAATTAACTAAATTCTCAGTACGTTAACAATAAGTCAGTTTCTTCACACTAGCACTCATTTCGGAGAACAGGTCAGAGACTTGATATGCGTTCTAAGTTTCAGTATGTGGTAACTCGCTATCATGGCGAAAAGTGTGGCAAAATTCGTGTTGATCTCTGATATCTTTAGAAAACACGGACATAATGCAAGAATAGGGGCGAAAAGAATAAACGATGTCGAAGTTTTCGGTTCCGTTAATGAGCCTAGGGCGCAGAACTGGTCTATGTATTTCAAAGAACGCGGTTCTGAAGACAAGTCAAGATTTGAACGATTGTAGTGAATAAGGGAGATTACGTACCATTCGAAAATATAAGCTGTTAAAACCAGTTTTGTCTATGATCGACCTCAAGAGGTGGTGAAGATTATCTAAAATTATTATAGTGAGTAGCGAACATTTGCTCCAACTTATTAAACATCAGCCAAACTCCATCACCCGTGTATTATCGGCAGAATTTGTGCTTTCCAAAGCGCCGTCAGTCGATACCCCCATGTACACGAAGACTATTGTGAAGTTCCGTAATAGATTTACATCACTGTAGCAATAATGGCGAGTGGACATTTTCAAACAATTGTTTGTCAACTCCCAAGATACCCCGCTTCGGCGGAGAATTGTGGCTGGAGATAAAAAGCTTACTTCTGAAGTCCGCGAATGGGAAAGCAATATGGTTTTCTGCAACAACGCCCCGGGACAAACCGTCTGGTCGACCAAAAGAAGAAATTTTATTAAATTGAAATTGCCGCACCGGCTTTTCTGGTATCCGGCTTATTAGCTGCGGGCGAAGTGAGCAGATAAGGAAACTCAGGTCAATCCAGATAGAGTCCCGCACGTCCCAGAAAGATCTTGGCTTTTCCACAGCATCACTGGCCCACAGCGGCTCTCTCTCAAAAAGAAGAAATTTCCCATGAATTGACCATATTCCACTAGCAACAACGAACGGACGACCTAAAGATATCCCACTTCGATGCAAAATTGTGATTGCTGATGAAAAATGGATTTATTTCCGAAATGCGGGTATGGGAAAATAGTGTAGATTCCTGTAACATGACAACACCGGCGTTTTACATACTCCGATCGACCCAGAAGGAATTCCACTAAATCGAAGGAATACAGCCAGCACTTTTGCATCGTCTAGATAGGGAAGCAAATCTGTAGATTAACAACGCAATTGCAGCATGAACCCTGACATCTGTGAGTGAAAACTGGACGATAAACAAAAAAGCAAGAGGAAAAATCAAAGCATGAGGGATGAAACATTTTAGAAAGATAGCAGGAGTAACCAAACTGGACAGAATAAGAAACGACCAAAATAAGAAAACAGTAAACTAGAAACAAAGCAATTAAACTGGCACGGGCATGTGGTGAGGATGAACTCAGACAGACTGGCAAAGAAAATACTTGAGATGGGAGAGCCTAGAAAACGAAGGAAAGGAAGACCTAGAAGGAAATGGATGGGCGATCTCGAAAAGTATGAGAAAGAAAAAGGAAAAATGTTCGAAGACCTAGAAAGACCAGCAAGAAACAGGATAGAGGGCCTAAAAAGAATAGTAGGAAACAGGATAGAGGACCTAAAAATACTAGCGGGAGACTGGGTAGAAAACCTGAAAGGACAAGCAGGAAACAGGATAGAATGGAAGAAATGAACAAGAGAAGAACCGGAACCTCAATTCAATTCCTGGAAAGACACTAAGGATCTGATAGAGAAGAAGAAAAAGAAAAACTGCCATTAATATAAGAATTTAATCTATTTCAGATTGTAACCAAGTGCAACCAATACACGTTTTTTCAAAACTTTGAACGCCTATTACTCAAAAACTATGCCTGGTACAACAAATTTGCAAAGCAGATTCAGAATCAGTGGAGAAAATACTATAAGGACAACTTCACTTGATGAAAGAAACATGCCAAAAATGTCATCAGCACATAGTTAGTTTGAATCAACACTAAATTATCGCCACAAAAGCACATCTTATCATGAAACGCAGTGCTACCACCACCGTCGCGAAATCAATAAGCGCCCTTTATTTAATAATCCATAACCAATCCCGAACAAAATACATCTCGTCCTCGTCGGAAGACGCGCGCTCCTCTTTTCCATTTTCGAAGCGACGACGTCGAACGAACGCGCGACCCCTTTAAGTCCTCAAAGCTGTTATGTTACGGGCTTGGAGCACGGCGCACAAAAAGAATAACACATTCGTGAAAGATGTGTAGATTAGTCTTTTTCGATAAGAATAGATTGAATGGGTAAACCGGGGAGCCGCGATCCGATTAAGCCGAATGAAAATGTACCCGACAAAGGAAACCAATTCCGCATCCCCATCTGCATTCGCGATTTAATAAGCCAGATTCGAACCGGCACACTTTTATTCAAGTAACGAGAATTCAATTCCCTAATTATTTAGGACCCTAACGCTCTATCCTATCGGCGTACGTGAAACCGGATCGGTTCCTACGCTTTAAAGCGCATGTGGACATATGGCAGGGGTCTTTGGTATACGTAACGTGATCATTTATTTTTTTCTTATCATCAGAGCGCGAGGCGTAAAAATTTTGTAAAAAATACGTATTAGTTTTGTACTATTTTTTATTAAAAAGCGAGGACATGATAACACTTTATATTAAACTAATACTCAGTAGGTAAGTAGAATTAATGTAATGTCTAACGACTTGTCTTATATTTGTCGACGGAGCAAATCTCCTTCAAAATATCGGGTCTAGTCTTTAAGTAAGAATGCAGCTGATCACATGATTTGTTGATGTTGGTCTTGGTAATCAAAATTGCTTTCAAAATTGCGACATTTAACTGTGCTTTTTCACTCGTCCATATTTTATTCATTAGGGAAAAAATCTTTCGACAGGTACGTTACTTCCAGGCAGACATAAAACGTACTCAATAATTATATGAAAGTTTGTACAGTTGAGACGGTTAGCACGCAAGTGCTTGAGCAACTCCATCTAGCGGTCTTCAACAGCAACATTCTCAGCGTTCCACCTTGTTAGTTTTTGATCTGTGACATGGTTGGAAATAAGCGAAAACTCATCGAACACTTTCGTATCTTTGCTACTGCTAATAAATCCTTGCGTCATCACCAAATCCGTCACATCCTACACTTCTTTCCACGTAGGTATTTTTGTCAAATTTGCCCATTAAAATACGTGTAGTTCTGCATTGAACTGGCACTGCTGCTCCAAGTATTCTTCACTTGTTGTAGAAAATTCAGCCGCCAAGGCTTTTGGATTCTGTTGAATAGCAGCGTCAGTTACTTATAATTTCACCAGTAGATTACGAAAGGTGTCAGGAAGGAAGTGCGAATTCTCCCTAATTGCCACGTTACATCGTAGACAATTAATTTCCTTCGCAGACTCTATCGTATCGTCTTGTCCCTTGATTTTTAGTACGGCTTGATGGAAAGTTACTACCTGTGCATGTATACAATTTAACCATAATTCGGAGCTAGCATCTTCGAAGAATGATTTTAAAATAACTGGGCATTTATCGATGATCGAAAAATCGTTTTTCAAAGGCTCAAACATTTTCAAAACTCTCTCAAGCGCCGGGACCAACGTAAACCACCTTGTTTTACGGTAACCCAGCAGTTTTCGATGCTCTGCGTCAGTGGAATCACAGAACCAATTCAGAGTTTCCACTCCAACGCTGTAGATATAGAAAAACGAATAAATTTTCACAATGATGCATTTGAAATCAACAGGGATACAATCTGCAGCTGTTTTGATCGCGTTGTGAACTATGGGGACTCCACATCCATTCCCAATGAGATGTCTTGGGAGTGATAGATTCAATCTTGCGTTTGTAAACATTGTTAGTTCCTCTTGTATTCTTTCCTCCAAAATTGCAGTTCGTATTGTCGCCACAAAATGCAACAATTCTCTTATTTCAATCATTGCTTGCTAATACTTTCCTCAATGTTTCGCCTTCGCTGCCCTCGAAACTCTAAAATCTTGACCTTGACGCCGTGGTATGGCAAAGTAAGTAGGGAATCAAAACAGGGCAATAATTGTATCGAGCCCTGGTTTGAAGTATTCGTTAATAAAGGTATGCAGTGGATGAAGCCGAAGGTGCTCCTCGAATTTATCCATCGCCGTATGTGCCAGCACCTGTACAACAATAGCCTGAGATTTTATACGAGCACATCTAATTTTTTTCGAAAAATGTTTGCGTTAAATTAGAAGTACCGTCATTCGAGCGAAAGCTGTGATTTTCTTGCAGCGTGTGATACACCCACGCGCCCTCAGCTGCAATTACATCCAAAACTTTGGAAGTCAGCAAATCGGATCTTTTAAGCAAAGCAAGCAGAGACGAGCTTGAAGAAGCAGCTTGATCGGAGACCCTGTGCTTCACCCATTTCAAATGTTCATTCACTGCCACCACAAAGTCCAACAGTAACATCAGTACGACAATTTTCACAAGTAATGTCTACTGTACCACTTCTATGTTTTATAAATGGATAATTCATTTGCAAAGCACTAGTAAAGTTACACTTGCGTTTAAGAATTTCTGTAATATTGTTACGTGTTGGGTATTGATATGGAATTAATTCATGCCTCAATAATGTCTATAATCATTCCGAGTGTTGGCAGATATCGCAAACTAACCAATCACTTATTAGTCTCGAGTCGCGCTTTTATATGGCTCGAAACCTTATTCTGGAATTTACTGGAACTTCGAGAACGTTCCACGGTCCTCTAGCTCCGAATAGTCCAGTCCTGAACAATCACACAAACACTAGATGGCGTTATTCTGGTACTCATCGTCGTTAGATGGCGCTGTCAATCCAATCAATCTAAAGTCACTAGTGTGACTTTTAAAGTAACTAGATATATAAAGTACCGCGATTATATGCCATTTTGGGGCAAAAAATTGCGGCAACTTTAAAACGTAAAAAGACTAATGACTAATTCTCTAATAACGTGTTCTTTGATATGAAATGAATAAAGCAGAGATATTGGAAATATGTATGAAAATCTTCTGAGTAGCTTGCAATATGGGAAATATATTTATTTAGAAAAGAAACAAAAAATAATAAGATGTATACATATTTATTATAAACCTATTGAATTATTTTTATAACTACACCGTGATCAAGTGCAACTGTCACGAAATTTTGTTGTGGTAACACTGAATTATTGGTGAACCTAGTTAAAATTGAACAAAAATTCAGTGTTGTGCCAACGGGGAATTACCTTCTCAGTACCACACATTTACAGTTACAGTTTGGCAGTTCGCAAGTGAAAACGTACAAATTGCAATTATTTTTAAATTTGAGCACGTACTGAATGTATCCATTTGCTGAGGTAAGCCAGTGAAATAAAAATATCGTGTTCTTCTGAGAATGCC
Organism: Chrysina gloriosa; assembly: GCA_038088585.1. NCBI lineage: Eukaryota > Metazoa > Arthropoda > Insecta > Coleoptera > Scarabaeidae > Chrysina > Chrysina gloriosa. The sequence continues at coordinate 6,100,479 of CM076090.1, read as the reverse complement.
ATGACCTACATATATATCAAAAAAGTAGTTATAATTCATATTGTAGTATATAAGTATAACCTATAAAGTACGACCGGATTTCTCAACGAATCAGCTCCGAAAAGTGCTGATTTCTTTCTTCAAATAAAACAGGTAAAAGCATCCGTGGTAAAAAATCAAGAGGCGGTGCTAGCAAGGACAAGAAAATAATAAAATAAGAACAATAAACGGCACTGGTATAGGAAACGAAGATAGGGGTACATTTGCGGTACCACTAAAAATTCTTAGTTAATACCCGCCAAAATTTCAATCGTGACAGTTCCATTTGATCACCCGGTACATATACAATAATTATTATAATGGAGGCGACTGGTAAAGGTTTGCCTTTTTTTCTAATCTACGACACTTTTTCAATGCTGCTTATAATTTTTGTTTTAAATCGACAACCACAGAATCCATATTCTTTGCTGACCTGTCCATTGCCTCCAACATGTCCCGCTCCTCAATTTCGTCTTGACTGGCATCGATAGACATATCGCTTATTGTTTCATTTAAAACATCTGCGTTTCTTCTATATACTCTTTAATGCAATAAATTCCACTTATCAATACTTCTGATTTCTAATTCCTTTAGTTCACTTTCATAATCTTTAGAAAGTACTAACTTTTTAGGCACAGAAATGTCTTTGTTATATTGTATGTTTCATCATTTCCATTTTGCTTTAAAATATCAGGAACAGCATTACGCTGTAGTAATTTTCTCACATCTTGTCGTGAAATCTCCATTTGACTATCGGAAAAATGACTTGAAACAATATTCAAAGTTACATATAAATTTTTCTTTTAAAATACATGTTAACTTCTCACAAAATCTGGCGTTAAGAGGAAAATCTGGTCTTCAAAATCAAATTCAACCACTCTCGCTTTCTACAGGTATTTATCTTATTACTTAAATTAAGGTTATTGCAAGGACTGTGGTGTAATTTACTGACACAAATATCACATCGGTAAACTCCTCACCACACAATTGTTTATAATAAAATCGATGGCACGTGTTTCGCTAGCTCGAGGCAAGCATCTTCAACAACCGTATAAACCGAGGTGACAAATTTCTAACATTAAAAATTCTACAATATGCATTTTTACCCCACTTCTTACCGTGACCATGTGTGTACGTGCACAAATATTTTCCCTTTCGGTGACGGCTCGGACGCCTGTCACCCCCGCAAATTCCCATACTAAGTCAAATGGACGGCCAAGGGAAAAAGTACCTACTAAATCCGAAGTTTGAACGTTAAAGATTTACAACTGCATTGTGTGAATTGGTTAGTGCCCGAAGAAATTAAATGCATGTTGTAGAATTTTTAATGTTAGAAATTTGTCACTTCGCCTTATACGGTTGTTGAAGATGCTTGCTTCGAACTAGCGAAACACGTGTCACCGATTTTATTATAAACAATTGTGTGGTGAGGAGTTTACCGATGTGATATTTGTGTCAATCTCATCACTTGGTGAACTAAATAAACGGAATCCTTTTCACACAACACCCTAGCATTGTTCAAGTTTAATCAGGGAAATGGTGAAGTGTTGAGATAATTTTAAGGAAGGTAGTACCTAATACAAAATAATGTTTTATACATATGAAAAAACGAAGTAAAACACGAAATAACACTATAGAACTGAGGAGAACTTAATTAAAAGAGTCGCAATCAAATCTCAACCCCACAAACGTGAAACAAACGTCAAAAGTATAGGTTAATATTACATTTTACCCTATCCGACGAAATATTCAGTGAAATGTTTAAACCACTAAAAAGTCACTAGGAAATCCGTCATCTTAGGGGGAAAATGTGGCTTTCTCTTTTTTGCTGTAGTTTGTATATCTAATGACTTAAAATCGATCATCGGGCGTGACAATGTTACAACCACGAAAATGTGAAAGAAATGAGTTGGGAGTTTTCCTTTAATTTGTAAATTTTGCATCATACGCAAGTTTAGGTTGATTGTTTAATAGACAATCAACCGTCAAAGTCAAAACCTTATACTTATTTATATTATTTAAATTATAGTTTCATCTGTTTGGGAAACCGGGACATTCTTCCTCTTGCTGGGCACAGAGGGACAGACTGCCTGAAAGCAGGACTGTCGCGGACGTATGCTCACGTTAGTTATATATACGTAGATTTTAAATTTTGAGGGTTTAGAAGGAAAGAGGAAAAGTAATTAGAAGGATTAAAAGCTTTCCGTTAAAGATTTCGGAAAGTACGGAACTAATTTCGGTAATGCCATCGCATATTAACCTAAAACTATGATAGTAATCAAACTATTCCGAGTACTTCTTGCCCAATGCTTCGCTTAAGAAGCGCTTCTTAATTTTTCAATTTAAATTCAATTTTAAAAGTGCATTCGAAACCGGCGGGTGACGATAATACCTTTGAAGGACCTTAATTAATCCGGACTGGACGTCCGTAAGGGATTTCATCTGACGTTCGCCTTATATTATCTAATTTTGTCGCCCGCTTGCCCCCTCCCTCAAGAATTTCTAATTTTGAACGAGGAACGACCATTTATTTATTTCATCCCGAAAAACTAATATAAGAGAATTGCGAAAAGCGAGATACTCCGAGCTACGTACTCCTTTCCTTATACATACATTTCAAAAATTTATTCGCGCGACTTATTTGCATAATGTATAAAGCTGCCGCCATCAGCGCGAGCTTTGCTCATAAAAATCATATTTAATTAAAAGTAACGTCGGTAAGCGCAAGCGACCGCCTCTCCGCACCGTCGCGTCGTCGCTCCGAAATATCGATATATCAAAATTCTTCATTAATTTTCGGAGATTTTTCGCTCCAGCCGATTCGGATATTCGGCCGTTTCGTAATCCGGCCGCGTCTCCCGATTCGCCCGCCTCGCTTAATAACGTAATATTTCTGGATTATTGTTGTCATTTAGCGCGGATTTCCGCCCTTTGTGGTTCATGTGCGTGTATATTTGCGTTCGTTCTTTCGGTCTCTCTTTACGGAGTTTTCGTTTTGTTTGACCCATATGTACGTACGCGCGAACCGCCGCCTCTCGTCCCGGTTTTTCGCTTTTATGTTCTACGCGTTTTAAGTTTAATTGGCTTCCGCTTTTTCCGGCTCGCTACGCACGCGGTTTCCATTAAAAAAGAAAAAGAACAACGAACGACGGTCGGGCAAAACAGATTGGGAGGGCGTAGATTTATTCCTGAACGGGTGTGATTTTTCGAACGTTACAGCGATGGAAGTTGGTTAATTTAAACGATACGAATGTGAACGAACTAATTATATCAGAAAATGTAATACAGGGTGTGGCAGGATAGATCAGATGATTGAAAACTAACAATGTTAAGACCCTTTTAGAGTTCCAAGTTCTATAATGTTTAGCAAAAGCTGCACGTCTTCGACGGCGTCCTGCCTACATACATTGCCATTGTTTTTGGATCCTGTTCGTTCCTCTACATTGACTTCCTACTATTTATCCTCGAGAGTTTGGGCATATCCTAGCGGGATAAACAAAATATTCATGCCTAACCATGTTTAAGCACATTCTCCCTTAACGGTTCGAAATCCTAGACTTTTAGCAAAAGGCATGGGTCTTCGAGAAGGAACACTACTAATAGTGTCATAGTTTCCTAGAACCAGTTTCTCCCTTTCCCTCTCTCCCCCTCTCCCTCTCTCCCTCTCTCTCTAGATAATCTCCTTACTCTTTATTTTTCAAATGGTCTAATCTTTAGCAAAAAAATCTGCCATTGCTCTCTGACTTTACTTACGTTACTTCTTCTAGATATACGTCTCACCATTTATTCACGAAGGATTGGACGTATCCTCAGGGAGTACATATGACCCTTATGCCTAACAATGTTGAAGTACATCTTCCCTTAACGTGTCAGCTATGGGTCTTTGAGAAAGGACACCGCTCAAAATGTAACAGCTTCCTAGAGCCAGTTTTTCTCTTTCTCCCACTCGCTAGATAGCCTCGCTAGTCTTATTTTCGAGAGCGTGAACGTGTGTTCGATGCCTACACTCGACTTTCACGCTTACCAATGTTAAGGCACATCTTTCCTCAACTTTAAGGTGTTACTCTTCAAACATCCTTTTGCCTTTTTGCTAAAACTCTAGGAATTTTAAATTTCTAAAATTTCTAGAGTTTTAGCAAAGGGAAAGGGTCTTTGGAGAATGACACAGCCAATAGTGTAGTGTCTTATTGGCAGTTTCTGTCTCTGGTATGGCCTAGTGTTGATTCTCAAGAGCTTGAACATATGTTCAAGGCCTACATTCGGATTTCATGCTTAACAATGTTAAATCAATGTAGCACTTCCCACACTGTTTCTGGTCTACATGCTTAACTAATGCTGTCAGGGCACGTGTTTCCTTAAAACAGTATCTTCATGAGCGCGAGTAGTCGTATTCAATGAGTAACTAAGGAAAGTCGGGTATATCTTGGAATTGCTTGTACAACCAGATCTGTGCAGGTGTGGATTAGGGTCATAGGAATGGTGTCTCAAACCGTCAGCCTCTTCTAGATTACTTGCGTCAAAGGCGAAGCATTAACCATTCGTTTGTTTCGAAGGTTACAAACTCTATTTAATATCTTGGTTGCCCTTAGAACAATATTCTTGTTAAAGATAATCAAATTTAAATGAAAACAAAAGTATGCCATGGCGATCTCCTGTAGTGATATGTAGTTACAAGGTTTAAAGTAGAGGGTGACTGGATTAAAGAAAATTATTATTTAAATGAATAAAAGGTAGAACCTCTACATGACCCTCCAATAAACGTCCTTTTGAAACCAGCTTTCTACATTATTGTTCGTTAGGGCGAAGCATAGTTAAAGTTATAGACAATCTAGATTTCTACTTTTAACTTTAAGTATTATCCCAAATTGATTTCATTGCCTCAAAATTAGATGTGCCTTCAATTCCTTCCAATATGGTGCTTAAGGGAAAGGAAATAAGGGGAATTAAGGAAGCTCCGTGTTTACATCAATAATACGACGGTATTCAAGTAAACAGGAGGAGGCAACTTCTATATTTTGTAACTGCTAGACCAATTTCCGGCAAGTTCTTAGAAATTAATAAGTCAAGATTCACTTTCAGTCAGTTTTATCGATAAATTATTTCCCTATATTAATGTTTTGTTCGCACTGTCGTCTCAGTTGCAACACGTAAGCATCTAATGCCTTATATAAGAAGTCTAGAAATTCGAAGAACTAAGAAATGCATTTTCGGCGGATAATTTTCAATAACATCTGTGACAATACGCCCTTGCATTGTTTAACTCATTAACTTTTACTTTTATTAAGAAGCCCATAGGTCTCCCTTTAAGCTCGTCGGTAGACCGAAGCTGTGCCCTTGTCACCGCAATTTTCAGTTTCGGGAACAGGTCGGAGTCGCACGAAGTAAGATGGGAGGGAATACGGAGGATGTTCGAATACATACAATTGTCCCTCAAGAACATTGTGGGCCAACGCGTCGTTCTGGTCCACACTCCACCAAGCTTTTCTTTACCACAAATTTGATTTATCCTTCCTTACTTGTTTCCATAACACCCAGGAATTTGAGCGTTAACCCGCTGCTCGACCTTAATCGCGATTTTAGCAATACTATACAGCAAGCTTGTCTATAACCAACGTTCAAAATGAAACTAAACGAGCGAGCGAGGCAGAATCAAGTGTGATAGGTTCTAGTCAAGCGTCAAGGTCCGTTACATCTCCAATTCCTTTTCTTCAACAGTATGCAGAGGCTTGAAAAGGCTTGAAAAGTACAGGGCGCCCAGTCTACTTATTTAATTGAATTCGAATTTGAATATTCGAGACAAATCACCTAATGGGTTGGATAGTACAACATTTTTGAACAACACTGTTGGAGAAGTCAAAGGCAGACTATCCCATAATTGTACTACTCGATTACTGGACGAAGATATTGACGTAGACATTGATAAAGTACAACAATACTTTCTTATAAACCAGACACAAAATGGCGAGTAGGGAAATAATTATGGAGTAGACTTCTCCGGCAGTTACGTAACACAGAATTATCATCAGGAGACTGTCGTGGTTATCGATAATATACTTTATGAACGTCGCCACGAACTATCACACGATCCTTCTGGATAACACAGGCTTGCGTCATCCCAGAAACATTTGACTGCTTATTTCCCATACAAACCCATATTATTACCATATACAGGTGACCCACAGAAGACGGACGGTATTGAACTGCGCAGCACTACGAGCGCGGTGGTGGGAGAAGATCGTGTTGGGTGTAGTTCTTCTCCACACCAGACGCCATTTCAGTTACAATGGAGCAGTGGTACTTGCAACATCGTTTGTTCGTCTATGGCATTTTTGTTAGAAGTTGTGAGTCTGTCATAGGTATGCAGCGAATGTGTCGGGTACAATTCAATCTCGTACGACACGGAGTTCTTCCGAATCGTAACACAATCCTGAGATGGGTGGGAAAACTTCAGATCAACCGGAAACATAATGGATAAGAAGCATGCAGGTCCGAGTCGCAGTGCAAAAACGCCGGAAAGTGTTGCAAGGGTAAAGAAAGCGATAGTCAGAAGCCCAGGGCGGTCAGCTAGACGTCATGGTAGTGACAATGTTAAGGCACATCTTTCCTCAACTTTAAGGTGTTACTCTTCAAACATCCTTTTGCCTTTTTGCTAAAACTCTAGGAATTTTAAATTTCTAAAATTTCTAGAGTTTTAGCAAAGGGAAAGGGTCTTTGGAGAATGACACAGCCAATAGTGTAGTGTCTTATTGGCAGTTTCTGTCTCTGGTATGGCCTAGTGTTGATTCTCAAGAGCTTGAACATATGTCCAAGGCCTACATTCGGATTTCATGCTTAACAATGTTAAATCAATGTAGCACTTTCCACACTGTTTCTGGTCTACATGCTTAACTAATACTGTCAGGGCACGTGTTTCTTTAAAACAGTATCTTCATGAGCGCGAGTAGTCGTATTCAATGAGTAACTAAGGAAAGTCGGGCATATCTTGGAATTGCTTGTACAACCAGATCTGTGCAGGTGTGGATTAGGGTCATAGGAATGGTGTCTCAAACCGTCAGCCTCTTCTAGATTACTTGCGTCAAAGGCGAAGCATTAACCATTCGTTTGTTTCGAAGGTTACAAACTCTATTTAATATCTTGGTTGCCCTTAGAACAATATTCTTGTTAAAGATAATCAAATTTAAATGAAAACAAAAAGTATGCCATGGCGATCTCCTGTAGTGATATGTAGTTACAAGGTTTAAAGTAGAGGGTGACTGGATTAAAGAAAATTATTATTTAAATGAATAAAAGGTAGAACCTCTACATGACCCTCCAATAAACGTCCTTTTTGAAACCAGCTTTCTACATTATTGTTCGTTAGGGCGAAGCATAGTTAAAGTTATAGACAATCTAGATTTCTACTTTTACCTTTAAGTATTATCCCAAATTGATTTCATTGCCTCAAAATTAGATGTGCCTTCAATTCCTTCCAATATGGTGCTTAAGGGAAAGGAAATAAGGGGAATTAAGGAAGCTCCGTGTTTACATCAATAATACGACGGTATTCAAGTAAACAGGAGGAGGCAACTTCTATATTTTGTAACTGCTAGACCAACTGTAGTGAGCTAGGAATCGATTTTGCATACGTCAAAATTTCATTCGTACAAACTTCTTAGTGTGCAACAATTGAAGCCAATTGATATTGCTGTCCGCGAAGACTTTGTTTGCAGAATGCAAGTGATTACGAGTGATAATGTGATTTTATTGATGAGCGGTGAAGCTCATTTTCATTTAAATGAGATCGTCAATAAACAAAACCTGCGTTATTGGGCTGCTGAACATCCACACCTTATTCACCAGCGTCGTTTACAGTCCGAAATAGTCACGGTTTGGTGTGCTCTTTGCCCTTCCAGCATTATTGGACCGTATTTTTCGAAGAAAATGGGGCCACAGTCACTGTTAATTCCGCTCGATACATTTATATGCTTGACACGTTCTCGGAACCACAACCGAGAAGACGAAGAATCCCTTCGAAAGATCTTTGGTTCTAGTAGGAGCGAAATTTGGAGCAGTTGAAGAACGCAATCGTTCAAGAAATTGCTGCCATCTCTGCAAAGAGATGGGAGATTTGGGGAAGAGACTTGAATCATGCATTCGCAATGATAGACATCACCTCGACGGCATTATTTTCCACAAATAAGTCTGGCCTACATTAAAGGGCAAGCTTTGAATTCATATCAATAAACACATATTAATTTCAAAATTGACCGAGTATTCATTAATTAAAAACCGTTCGTATCCGGCGTGGCACCCTGTAAAAGTACTAAAAATTTAAAAATACATATTCACCGCGTCATTACGTCTCTTTCATCAGAGCGACGATGACTGCGCGTCGCGTCGCGTCATCCGTAAATACGCGTCAACGCTCGCGCTGATGAATGAAAATCAAAATTACCGGGGTAGGCGTGCGACGGGAGGGCGCGAACTAAAAAATAAACTTTGACAAATGATTTCCCTTCCGGTCGACGGCGACGCGACGTGGACCTGTTTTTTCCCGACGAAGCGCGTATGCATGCGAGCAGAGCAGCACGAAGAACAATTTGTCGCGGTATTTTGCACCTGCGCATATTTGAGTATTGATCAGCCGCGCTTGGATGTGTCGCCGAATTTCCGTTCACCTTCTTTTCGAAGCGAATCCCTAGATAGTTCGAATGATGATGGTAGCTGTTTCGCCATTCCTGAATGGAGGGAGGCACAAAAGTTAGTTCTTATGTTCGTCACATAAGTTGGCTGATGTTGCGATGTGTGTAAATTTAGTTCTTGAGGGTGACGATATCATTGTCGAAATATTAGGTTTGGTGCGAGTTGATGCGCTTTTTGAACTTCGTGCTTCTCTCCTTGCCTTTCATTTTCTTTATAGGTTAATGGCTTTCAGATTCCAGTCGCTCAATCGTCCTGGTTTAATTCCTTATCTTCTATCGTTTTTCTTCTGTTTCTTTTCCATTTTACGACCGAGCGTCCTCTTCTTCTCCTTCTTCTCGCTGACCAGTTTAGGATCTTCTTTGGCCATCTCTCCCTCTCCATTCCATTTGTCTGCCCGTACCATTTTAACGCTTTATTTTCTAATCTGCTGGTAATCGACGTTTGCATTTCCGTTTCTCTCCAAATCCGTTTTGTTCTTATTTAGTTTTTGCGAGTCTTCTCATCTGGTCTAATTCTATTGTTCTAATTTTATTCCCGATTTCTTTGGTTAATGGCTCCGTTTCTCCTCCATATGTTGATATACTTTCTATTGATGCATGAAATACCTTCCTTTTTGTGTCTTTAGTAAGGTGCCTACTCCAAATGGTCGCATCTGGAGCTTTAATGAGTCTCTTTCCCTTGACTACTTTGTCTTCTATGTCCCGGTCTATCTTTCCTATACTTGATAATATCGTCCCTAAACATTTATATTCTGTGTATCCCTTTATCGTTTCGTCATGTATCTGCCAGTTGTCTGTTTGTCCTCACACACAGATATATTCGTTTTTTTTTAATATTAATGTTTAATCCCCAGTGCTTGTATTCTTGTTTTAATTTTCTCGTCGTATAATTCATATCTTTCTTGTTTTGAGCAAAGACTATTTGGTCTTCAGCAAACATTAGCTAGTGTAAAACCCTATCACTTATGGGTCATTCCCATTTCTCCCCATTCTTTGTAACATCTTTCTAATGCTTGTTCTACGAATACGCTCAATAGCATGGGTGATGGTGAACAACCTTGGTTTAAGCCTTTTGTTATGGTAATTTCTTTAGTTAGCTAAGTTGCCTAATTTTATTCGTCCTTTGTTCGTGCTGTATAACTTTTTTACTATTTTTACCCATTTCTCACTTATCTCTATGTTCCTCATAGCTTGCCATATTCCATCTCTTCGTACGTTATCTTATGTCTTTTGAAGATCCACAGAAGTCATATAGGTTTCTATATTTTTGCTTTATTTTTTTCTATAACTTTTCTTACTGAGCAAATATTCGACCCGGTCGAAAATCACTTTGTTCTTCTGAGAATGCTCACATATTATTTTGTGTTTTGCTTTTAATAATCCATCCACATAGTCTGGCCATCGTTGCTATGCTACTAATTCCCCGATAATTTTCGCAACATGTTTTATCTCCCTCTTTATAGATCGATATTATATGGGACATATTCCATTCTTCTGGAGTGTCATCACCTACTTCTATTTTTCGGCACAATCTGCTTACCATTTTCATTAGTTTCGCTTCTCCATTCTTCACTGGTTCTATCCTAATATTTCTCGGGCCCACGGATTTATTATTTTTACTTTCCTTTAGTGCTTTCTTTATATCTGTTTGGCTTATTTCGGTGTTTTGTGTGGTATATTCTATGTTTTCCACGTTCATTTGTCTTATTATATATTCTGGTTTTGTTTCTTGCAATAATGTTTTGCAATGCTCTATCCACTGCTCCGGCGTAATTAGCTCCTTTCATCGTTTCTTGTCTTCGTCCTTTATATTCGAAAATAAATTGAGAAAAAACAAAAATCATGGTTATAAGTATGGAAAATAAAAAAATTAAATGCTTTCAAACGAAAGAAAATTGGAACAGGTGGCACATACACCAAATTCTGATTCTGATTAAGGATGGAAGGTTCGATAAAAAGGTAAAAAGAAGAAATGAAGCAGCAGAAAGGCCATTTTATAGCATCAACAACATTTTTCTAAATGAAAGAAGAGATACCCAAGGGAACCAAAACTGAGATCTTCAAAATGAATACGGTTCCAATACTGGCTTATGGTTCGGAAGTTTGGTCAACAACAAAGAAACACGAACAAAAAATTCGCAGTACGGAAATGTGTTTTCTAAGAAAGATAGATCACAAAATGAAAATTTTGTGTTGCGACGACGAGGATCTTTAGGAAATTATCTTTTATTTTCAAAAATAATGGAAATAATTCAACGATAAGACACAAAAGGGTGCTCGGGTATTCTTTGCTTGACAGAAGGGTAGATTGAAAACTATAAGAACCGTTACAAACGCCATTTCAGTATCCCATCAACGTTAATGCGTTAATCCTGCTCGATTTCACGTCGGGTTTCCGATCCTTCAGCCCCCTCCCCTCCCCCGTTCGATCGGCTCCAGTATGTTACAGATGGTATAATTGGATTTGAATTATGCAGTCTTTCGGCAATTGGAGTAGGCGGCGAGGCCGACGCAGGCGGACGGCGGCGGCAACAGCGTGGCAGAGGCGTCCTTCTGCCTTTCGGTTTCGCGTTCTCTTCAATTAATTACCGTTGTCCTTTCTTTGTTCTCGCTTTCCATATCTTCCAAATATTATTATTGCCGCGCTGTTTGTAATCACGTCGACATCAAAAATATACTAATTATAACTCGGAGCCATTGCCCGTTTCCAGAGAGAAGGAATAATTATTATAAGACCGATTCCCTTTCCTTCAGGGGCCACCGACGTACTGTTTTCTTTTGCCAGCGCGTTTCGCTTTTTACGTTCTCCCAATTCGTTTCTTGAAGTAATTTTTTTCTCTCGCTTCGTAATTGAATACACTTTCAAAAGAGATAATTTAGGCGTCGTAGGATCCGTAGTCGTAAATAATTGTTTTTTTCCATTGCGGAGGTATCTTCAATGAAAGTTAGAACCAGAGGTGTATGTGTATGAAGCTGCAGGGAAAAATATTCTTTTATTTCTTACGACACGGATATTGCGCACGTTCCATCTCTTAATTACTGAGCTTTCAGTTATCTTGAAGAGGTTGGCAGTGTGGCAAACCTAACCGCGATATCAATGGAACGAAACAAAACCAAAATTCCGTTTTGCTACGGACACCGACCATGAACGTCTACGATACTATCTATTGTAAATAGTTGTATCTGCAGGTTTGGCCATATGTTATGGGCACTCCTAACATAATCATCATCTCTATGACATCGAAATAATGTACAACGAAACTTTACAAAAGTTGTGCACATTAAATGATTGTCTATAGAAGTTAGTGCGGGCAGTTTCGAAGAAGGAATGTACGAGGGCGGTTTGACGGTCACTTAGACCCAATTTTTTTTTATTTTTATACAACATCTTTTATTTGTTGGATATGTTTAGTACAAGCTTAAAATGTAATTTATTACTATTGATGATATTATGTATCAGTATGTATTGCCTAAGATTATTATACAGCGTATCCCCGAATTGACTTCACTATAGGTATAATTGATAAAAAAATGTATAACTTCGTTATAATGTTTTGGGATACGGCCCTGCTTGGTCTGAAAAGAAGGCGTACCTCTTTGAAACTTCAGAAAAAATTAATATGTTCTAAATTGTACGAAATTCTGTGTACAGATGTTTTCGAAGGTGTAGAATACGATTTCGACCTCAAAATTGGTGAAATTTGCTTCGTTTGGGTATTAGAGCGTACCAAAGCGATTCGTCAAGAACCAATTTTCACTTTCTCATTGAATATTTCCTCAATGAACCGTCTCTCGTGCCCGAAATTATTTTATCCCTAATCTGCATTAGAAGAGCTTCAATTTGATGTGTAATAAGCCGTACTTCCGACCATTTCGATTTTTGTCGAAATTTCAAGGGGTACCCCTTTGAAATTTCAGAAAAAAATTAATATGTTCTAAATTGTACGAAATTCTGTGTACAGATGTTTTCGAAGGTGTAGAATACGATTTCAACCTCAAAATTGGTGAAATTTGCTTCGTTTGGGTATTAGAGCGTACCAAAGCGATTCGTCAAGAACCAATTTTCACTTTCTCATTGAATATTTCCTCAATGAACCGTCTCTCGTGCCCGAAATTATTTTATCCCTAATCTGCATTAGAAGAGCTTCAATTTGATGGGTAATAAGTCGTACTTCCGACCATTTTGATTTTCGTCGAAATTCCTATAGGAAAATTACGGCTCTTGCAAAGCCGTACTGAGGGTATGTATCCTTTCTGTAGCTCATCGCCTCTCGCTCGCATATCATACTCTTTGTTTTCTTTGTTTTTAAACTCTCTTACGTTTACGCTACGGTTACGGTTACGTTCTTACGTTTGCGCTTACGGTTACGGTTAGGCTCGAGTTGGTCCGGTGTCCCCTAAGAAGTATTCACTTCACAAAAAATGTAAGTTTCTAATAAAGTATTTTATTGACAAGAAAGGAGGTAACTTACTATAATTATTTTTTGACAACTAATATAGAATAAATTGTTTTGCTGTAGTTACAATGCAAGAATATAAAATACTGATTTAATCAAAGTGATCCGATATTTGTCACCCTTTCACTGAATCGTAATTTTCCATCCTGAACAATTTATTTCAATAACATTTTGCTGTGTTATTGACCGAAATGGCACTTCACTTCGATATAAAATGATTTTTTTAAATTTTGGATCTAAGGTGAAGCTGGGAGTATGTTCCTACTGACCAGTACATTTGTCTAATTTTGAGTCAGATCTACTCAGGTTTCTGTCTGACATGATTTTTCCAGTTAAGTCTACCATCTAGATGGAGGCGAAGGTATTCTGTTGAATATGCTTGTGGAATTTGAACTTGGACGCAAGTGATAGGCTGGTGAAACGAATTTCGAACATTTGCGCATGATTCTCAAGTTGTTACTGACAAAGGGGTAAGTTTTTCAGAAGACGGCGAGATGCTGGAGTAAATAAAACTGGGGAGCCTAATTGTGGACGTTACGGGAAAATTTGTGACTTTTAGTAAAAACCCAACCAAATCTTTTATTCCCTCTTTCTTCCTTTTTAGATGACCGGATTATCTATGTACGAGCAAATCTAGTTAAATCTGATATGGTTTACGTTTATCTTTTGGTGTTGTCATCGATTTCATAATAACCGCATTGAAGTTAAATATCTCTCTTGGCGAAGCAAATTTCAACGGTCTACTGGTTTCCATAAAATATACTATATTATTCTTATAGATCATGTCTATGAACTACAACAGTTAGATATCTTGTTGCTCGCGAGATATTCGCCTTTCTAAGGGATACAATACCCAACTTTGAAGAGTTTGGAGTGCGCTCAGTTAATTGTGCTCTAAGCCCGGAAAAACTGGGCACCAAAAATTGTTCGATCACGATTTCACGAAAATTCGGCTACAGGCTAGAGCCTCAAGAGGTGTCCAAGCGAAAACAGATTCATATTGATTGACTGATTGATTGAAAAGTCTTCAAAGGTTGGCAACACTTCTGCTGTGGTGATTTCAAATGCTGATCAAATACAGTTGCAACAATAGACTTCTACCGAGGTGCCTTTAGAAAAGCAAAAACCGTCTTTTCGGCCAATAAGGTCATGAGCACAGTGTCCTGGGATTCCCAAGCTTTTATCTTCGTTAATTATTTACAGAAAGGAGAAACGATAACTAGCAAGTATTATACCTGCTGTTTTGGTGACATGTTTTAATGCCAAAGTTGAGAAAAACCGACCACATTGGTTGAAGAAAGAAGTGTTGTTCCATTACGATGTATTTAGGCTGCTTTTGCAGACGTTTGGGACCTTACGTTTATTAAGCAAATATTGACACAAATATCACATCGGTAAACTCCTCACCACACAATTAACAATTGTTTATAATAAAATCGGCGACCGAAGTTCGGTTTATACGGTTGTTGAAGATGCTGGCCTCGAGCTAGCGAAACACGTGTCACCGAATCCAAGAATCCGATTTTTGAGGAATTTGAAATAAATTTTGATACTTTAACGCCATATTTAGAATTGACTAAAAGTTTCTGGCCCGGCCATTTTCATCCGAATTAATTTAATGGCGCGTACTATTTCTAACCAGTTGTTTCTGTCAAATTTGGGCTATCTCGCAGTAACAGAATTTAACGAAAAAGAAGAAGTAACCTTGCTCCTGTATCACGTTAAACAATTTTCCCTAGGAGTGATGTTCCGTGTCACAAGAAGCGACTGATATTTTCTTCTCTTTAACTTCCTAATCGCATTACGTAAAAAAATTGTACGAAAACCGAAAATTCCCAACAGCACACGGGGCGACGGCGGCGGCGGGGCGATACATAATTCAGCAAACCCGGAGCATTCTTCTCAAAAATCACGAAAACAAAACTCGGATAATCTCATCAAATTAGATCCGCGTTCCCATTTAAAACGAACCTTTTTGACGAATTTAATCTAATAAACAGTCAGTCGACGGGGGCGGCGAGCGGATCCTGAATAAAGGTTAATTAAGTTAACTCGTTTCAAGAAAATCCCCAGCCAACGCCGGTCGGAGGAGTCAAGTCGTATATACGCGGCGCTAATAATTCATCAGTCCTGTTTTGGGCCGCGCGTCCCTTCTTCCTCGCCTCCTCTCTCACACGACGACGAAGCTCCTCCGACCGCTTCCTCGCCGTAATTTCACAATTTACTTAACTCTCAACTTCTAAGGCAACAACCCCTTCAGACAAGTTGTATTTGTGCGGGTATACGGTCAACCCTTCTCGAGTTAGGTGCTCTCTTAATATAAACTTGTGTGCGGACCCCGGTTCGTTGCTTCGATGGCCGGTGTTTTTGTCCGGATCCTACGCGCGTACCTTCACTACTACCACTACCACTACGACGATTACCCAAAATATAAATTAATAATGGGACGGTCGACGTTTGCTCGAGTTTTCCAAGAGTCCTGATCTCGGATGTGTATATATGATGTAAACTACGGACGAAAGGTTTCATGAAGGCTTTATGTCGGTTACCCTGCGACCTACACGTCAAATTCTATTTGCGTGCTTAACGTCGGTATTGCAACATCGCATGGTCTTGGAGTCCAATTTACCAGTTCGTTTCTTTTATGCATGTGTCGAGTATATTTGGGCAAATAATGTGCTTTCTTCATATGTTATCGGCAACCATATAGAGTTGTGTGCAGACAATTTCTAAGAAAGAGTAGATAGCGAACAGCGTTTCCACGCAGAAGAAGCCGCAATCCCCGGAATTTATTGTTATACGAAGGCGGTTTGATGGAAAAGTGACTTTCTAACAAAGAAAGTTGTTCTACTATCAAAAATAAAATTATTTTTCAACATAACCCACTTTTAACTTTACACACTTGACCCAGGAAGTCCAATTTTTTCAAACTATCCAAATGGTAATCTTTTGGAAACTTCCCCTTCCTGTTTAATCGTCGTAACTTGCAGCGAAAGATTCGTCAAATATTAGCTTTCGTGGAGTTTATTAAGCTGGTAGCACGGAAATACAAGGGTGGTTTGATGGAAGAGTGAATTTTCAATGTAACAGTAAAAAATATAATAGAAAAAATGTTCCAAGAGCATGTAGAGGGATATAATTACGAAGAGAAAGTAGAAATATAGGTAAATATTTACATAACTTCCACAAAAATATCCTCACTGAGGCTTATTCGGCAACTTTCAAGGAAAGTTGATCCAAGGACTGCACTGCACTGTTATATGCAATGTAGGCTGCAGTGTAGTCCTTTGCACACTGAGGATATTTTTGTGGACGTTATATAGATTTTTATTTATATTTCTTTTTCTTTGTAAAAGAATATGTTTTATTTCTCAACATAATGCCCTTTTAAGTCTACATACGCTGTCCAGTTTCCAGTTATTTCAAACCATTCAAGAAGTAATATTTGGGAAATTCTTCAAAATATGCATTTGGTTCGAATATCACCTCTTCATTTCTCTGAAATCTATTTTCAGCGAGCCATTTTTTTTTTTTTTATTCTGGAAACAAGAAGGAATCACTCGTAGCCAGATCTGGTGAATATGGCGGATGAGGCAGCAAATCGTGAAGCAATTCGACCAGTTTTATTGTAGCAATAGTGGGCGAATGAGAGGGCAGATTACCGAACTTCGGTCGCCGATTTTATTATAAACAATTGTTAATTGTGTGGTGAGGAGTTTACCGATGTGATATTTGTGTCAATATTTGCTTAATAAACGTGAGGTCCCAAACGTCTGCAAAAGCAGCCTAAATACACATAAGACTTGTCATGACCAATGGATAAAATGTATTTAGATGATTGTATGAGGTATAAGTAAGTCAATGAGTGCACAATGAAAACTACAATAATTAAAAAAAAAATGGGCACAAAAATGTTACAAATAAGAATAAGGAGACTGTGGCTAAAATAAATATATAAAATAAATGAAATTACCACACTTTTCTGAAATATCCAGATACGTATTTCGGCAACAAAGTTGCCATCCTCAGTGGAAAACTGGGAAATTGAGTATCACTAGCGAATTCGGCTAATGCCCAAGACGAACACCACACGACGAACACTGAAGATGGCAACTTAGTTGCCGAAATACGTATCTGGATTTTTCAGAAAGGTGTGGTAAGGGTAATTTTATATATTTTATACAAAAAATGTTTTTTTTAGAATCCCTGCAATGTGTGTTGAAAACCAACGGGAATCGTTGAACTAAGACATGGCCATGAATGTGTAAGCACAACACCTCTTCAACACTTCGATGTGTTTATATATCTTTCTATAAAATGTAAACATTCGTCTTTATTTTCCAACGACATTCCTCGGCACACTTTATATTGCTTGATAAAACGAACACGATCTCCTTGACCTTCTCCCGATATCACCCGAGTCTTAATGTTCGTTTCCAAGTGAAAGAATAAACATCCCGTACTACAAGTAACTCTTAAATGTTGCTTATGAAACGTAAGAAACTTCAAGGGTTAATTGCGGCTTTTCCGTGGTAGTCGGGAAATATATTATCTTACAGGTTGGGTCCTACTTGTTTTGAATTTATGACGTGTCAAATTCATTCAGAAGATTATATGTGGTAAAAGTATGTCAGTAAAGAAAAGAAAAATACACATCCCCTTTTCTGCCTAAAGGTTAACATTATACGTGGAGAATTTCTTGCTATCGATATCGGTGTGAATGGGATGTATCACAATACACTTTTTATTGTGATCTTATTGTTTCGCCGCGGTCATAGGTACGTTGTAACGTTTTCAAAATAGGCATATCATCCAATTTCTACGTTTATATTTCTTTGTCTAAATAGTAAACAGTAAGGAGTTAATTAAGGCGACAAATGACTTGATAATGACTTAATTTTGATAAAATAGTGGATGAGTTATGATTATAGTATAAGCATAAGTCATCGTTGAATGATCAAGTTCAAAGGAGTGACAGCGTCAGTCCGGTTTACACTACTTAACGATAACACGTCATCCACTTTTTCATCAAATCTTAATAATGCAATAAGTAGTCGAATTTGAATGAACGCTGCGCTGGATGCTTATCCTACTTGAGGTTGTTACAGACATAGCCAGAAACACGGACATTCTTTATAAGCAGTCCTAATACAGAAAAAAAAATATTACGGATAGGAGGAAAACATTTTTCTCTTTTACAATTTTTCCGCTATCTCAATTTGATGCAGTAGTTATGGAAATTACTTTATATGGACCGACGTCCTAAAACGACATGAAATAAAGATAATACATACAATATATAAAGGGAAAGCAAGTCATAGAAACGGCTGATTAACAAGAAAAGCTAAACAGATGTATGGAAGCAATAAACATTTAGGAGCAGGACTAGAATGTAGTGGTAGGCAAGAAGTAGATATAAATAACAGATCAGAAGAAACGTTGACATTACATATATTTCTTACTGGAAATGTGATGTTATGGAAAACGAAACTAGGGTTACTTAAATCACTATGGAAGTAAATAATGAACATTTGCGTGCGAATCTTGGGTACTAACAAGAAGACAAGAATTGCAGCTTCTGGCAACAAGGTATTTAAGGAGAATAAAAGGAGATACGAGAAAGATGGAACAAGGAACTAACAAGGCAATGTACTTAGAATTCACATAAGAACTCGTTGAAAAAGGATAACTAGGGTGTTGAGGTTACTTAACGCTAATAGGGTGATCGAGGGAGAATTTATTGTGAGCGATACAGCAAAAAATGATAAAAATGTTATTTTGAATTTCATAGTTTCCTTTTAATTTTTTTCTTCTTCTTTCCATATGGTTTCCCATGCAGGTAGGTGATTCCCGATTCGAGTCAAAGAAACGACGATGCCCAGCAATTTTTCTAGCACTTTGGTGGTCTTCCTCGTAGTTTGTAATCGAAAAGAGTAATTAAAAACATATTTTCCTTCCTTAGTTGGGTTGAAAGTAAATTTAGTTACATTTCGGAATGTGGATGTCCACATATTAGACAAGTACAACTTTTCCCATAAACAAACACAAAAGTCTCTGGCTTGAAATAATTTAGAGCCCCATTTCATCCTTCCTTAAACGACAACTAGATATTCATTATCACAAATTCTTATCAAAACTCCCATCCATAACTTTTCATTTATCCTCGGGTACAATCCAAAGCAACTAATTTATTTAATTCTCTGCCCACCTTTCGCGTCATCGAACCGAGGGAAAAAGAGAGGGTCGAAATTCCTGCGTGATTTCTCTCCAGAACGGTGGCCGCCCCTTTTCCCTCGAGAGGGCACCAACTTTCTGAACATAATATATTTTCGGCGCGCCCGTACTTTTTCCGTATCGTGCGAATAAACTAGCGCGAAAATATTTGCCGTACGCCGCCCGAAACAACTGTAAAATAAATTAGCGCGGTGAAAGATTTAAAAGACGGACGGACGCGTACATTTGAATCGCCGAGATTTCGTTACGGTATCCCGAGGAAGAAGAAGGAGGAGGAGGAAGACGAAGAAAAGAAGACGGCGGAGGAAGGGAAAGGAGGAAAAAGTTTTCGGCGGATCGATAAGGCTTACTGCTAAGACGTGAGACAATATTTGAGTTCTCCCGTTTTGCGCCCTTTCTCCCCAATCTCTCCGCTTTCTTATCCCCCGTTCGAACCGATTCTATTTTTACCGGGTTTGAAAATTCGGTCGCTCGCTGATTGTATTCGAAAATTTTTTCCCGATTCGCGCGCGAGCGACGGGATAAAAGAGAACGAGGAGGACTGTATGATATTATTCAAATTCTAGCGCCGCCGGAACGTTTCCCCGGACCGAGAAATATTCCGTGACACAACAGAATGATCGGATACGAATATAGTCGAAGGAAGAAGCAAGGTACCTGGTAGCACGGATTGGTTTCCGTCGCGAACGTACATAGCGAAAAACGCACGTCAATTTCATTATCGATTCAAAAGTATTGCCCACTTGAGAATGTACAATGCGCCACTTGTATCGTTGATTGGCTATAGAATCGGAATGGAGCGGTAGCGCACTCCATGAAAATGTCTTATTTCTATGGCTCCGACGAGGCGTATTTGCATACGCGAGGAAAACGTTATGCTGAATACGACTACCTTTACTCTACCGTCTGCATGGTGGAGTGCTGCCTTCTCTCTTCAGGGACGGATTTTTCCTTCGCTTTTTACGTACCAGGAAAACCTCGGCTCTTATTCCCGAGTTTACTTCTCTTAGGTGCTTTGTTTAGTGCTATAAGATGGCGTACAATCGAACCGTTACGAGCCGGAAAAATGTAGAATGTCTTGGAAGACATGCGATCGACCTAACTAAGTTAAGCCAGAAATTACAGGAATCTTTTAACCTCAAGCAATTTTGTTTTTGTTCTTATTGTTCCGAGTAAAGTTCGTACAAAATGAAGCGCAGGTTTCATCATCACTTTTTAAATATATTTCTGGTGGTTTAATCGCGGTCTAAGTAGTACACAGAGATTTGAGTTCCCATTCTAGACGAAGCACTTCTAAGCTGGAAAATCTTGTAAAACACGAACCAACTTGACGTATCTCTTACACCTCTTCCAAAATTGAAGCGGAACTACGTGAGTTAAGTATTTTTCAAGAAAGTTTTGAAATTTCATGTCTTAGAGGGATTAGGGTTCTGCGTCCAGAGGAATTATTTCCGCCAAAAATTTCCGAGCCATCTATAGCTCCTTCTAAGTTTGTGCCAAGTTTGATGAAATGTATTTGAACATAGCAACTGGACGTCAAAGTTGAACAAAGAAATGAAGCAAAATTTTATGAAATCAAGTATTCTGAAGCAAATAGATAGAAGATAGATTAGGGGAATTAGAAATGGTAAAAGCCGATTAACCCATATCAAGGGATTTAACGCAACATGTTCGGGGCATTATGTTAAATTGTTGAAGAATGGCGATGAAACCGACAGAAATCAGATGACACGTTTCAAACTGGAAGAGCAAGACACTGGCAGAAATTTGCGAAAAGAGGCACGGGAAGCAAAACAGTTCAAATACTTCAGAACATCAAAGACGACAAAAAATGGATAAAAACCTGTGGAGGTATTTCGGTAAATCTTTGTAAATTCCATCGACAAGAACAAACATTTCGTTTAAGAATCTCCATGGAATGGAAAACAGAGAGAAAATAAGCGAAAAGTTGTGTACTGGAGCAATCAGATGCTAGCAAAAAAATTGAGGAACAAAGAAGTGAAAGCAAAACGATTTGAACAATTTTAAGGACGTCACGGTTAAACGGCTAAATGGATAAAAACAACGTACCCCGGGGCAGGTAGATAGAAGATAAATTTGAGAAATAAAAAATAGCAAACACCGGTTTACATTAATTAAGAGATACGACGCAACATGCTGGAGGCATTGTGGTAAAAATTTTTATACTCCAGCAGCGAACAAAATACGTTCAGTTAAGAATCGCGATGGGAGGAAAGAACCGACAGAAACCCGGCGAAAAGTTATAAGCTGAAGCAGTCAGACGATAGCAAAAACTCTAGGGTAGAAGCAGAGAAAGGAAAACGGTTCAAATACTTGAAAACTTCAAAGCTAAACAAAGAAATGGATAAAAATTTGATCACATGAAGTACTAGTAAGGTATTCTGGTGCGAATAGGTAAAAGATAGATTCGAAAAATTAGAAATGGTAAAAGCCGTTTAACCCCAATCAACACATCAATCATCTAGAATAGATTCAATGGAGCAATTTGGAGGCATTTTTGGCATCTTTCTTTCATCGGTGAAAGCCGACATTTCGATTGAGAACCTGTATAGAATAATAAAACAGACCGAAAGCAAGCGAAAAGTTATAGACTTGAACACTTTCCTGGATTTGAATGCTATGCCTTTGAACATCCGAACGTTTATTCTGGCTGAATTCTGTTCAATATCGAAGAACCCCAAACCGAGTATGGATGTGATTCACGTCCTGATCATGGCCGATTGGCCATCTTGATTGGGAAAACTCAATAGTTGATGTGCGTTTTCCATTTCTCCATAATATGAAGTTCCCATTTTCAAAATCGGGAGATTGGCATGACTTTGAACATAGTTCTGATGACGTTCTGAGGGGCTGTGCTATCCAAATTCTAGTGGTAGCCTAATTGCTTCTAAAATAGAAGATATCAAAAATCTTCTAGTTATTTAGTGTGCTTTCTGAATGTTCTCCAAGTATGAGGTTACTGTATTCGATGTTAAGCAAGCTGTGCATGATTGAAGATAGTTCTGGTGGGTTTCCGAGCATTGATGAGTTTAGTCTGAATTCTCATCGAGATTGGAAACTCCGAAGAGAAACTAAGCAACTTGATATGTTTTCTCTATCTACTCCAAATTCGAAGTAACAATTCGGTTAGAACGCTTCAAATGTTAGCGAAATTCGAGTTCTGATTCTGCTTATATTGTTTCCAAGACGGAAGATTTATGAGCGGTTTCAAACGGCCCGATATCCCTTTTGTATCTGCTCCACATGCTTGAAAAATTTGTCAAACTAACGAAATTTTGAACGAATAGTTCTGATAAGTTTTTAGATTGTCAATGAGGTCGCGTTCTGATTTTGACTAAATTTTTACTACGATTGAAGAGTTCCAGAACCGATGGCAATCGTGTTCTGGTTTCTGGCTAAATTGCTACTGAGATATTTCAAAAACTATAACTGTCGTCTCCAACTTTTTCCTCTATATTTTATCTAGCTCCTAACACCTCGTACTTAATCCTTTCTTCGCAATGAATTCTAAACGAGTGGCTCAAGTAAAGCGGAGCAAGAATTCTTTATAGTTTTAGTTTTCCCTGCAAATTTGCACATATTTTCATCGAATCCACAAACTTCGGAAACTAGGTGAGAGTCCTCCAAGATCAACAATGCTAATTTCGCGTCGGACAGGCGCTCCGAATATATCTATCTACACTAAAATCGAAATTAAAATCTTTCCTATGTAAAATGCCAATTACGCTTCGTTTCTTAATTACTAAACCTAGCGGCGCGTCAACGTCATCCGATTAAATATTCGAGCCACCTATAGAATTCGTCCGGTATAAGCGTGTAATTTGATTTTTATTAGACGTGCCTTCCTATTGTTCGATGCCCGGAGTTCGAAACAATGCCTGTCACACGAACTGACGCAGCCTTTCGTTACGCGATGATGACAGGTCAGCCGATGATGGGTAAGCGTCCGGGATCGCGGGGGCGACGTCCGCCGCCGCTCGCCGGAACGCCGGAAAGGGGAGCCGAAAACGTTTCCCGAGCCGTCATTGCCGCCGCATTCGGGAAACGTTTCTGCATCTGATCCGTTCGAAAATACCATCTGTGGGGAATAACGACCGATACCGAATTGCCGCCGCCGCCGCCTCCCTCGACCAGGTCAGATTCACGCTTTAAATCGCTGCATAAATCAATTTTAACATCGGCGCGGCGGTCGGGAAAAAGTAAAGCCGTTATTTTCTTGTCGGAAATTCAATAATTCTCGCTTCGGTGATTGTTTGCGAAAGCGTGTAGGATGTTGCGAGGTAAAATACAGTTTTATAGGCGAATGTATTTACGAGTTTGATACGTTTGAAAGCGTAAAATCGATTATTTAACAGAGGCAATAATATTGTATTGTATGTTAGTATAACTGACATTATATCACATCGGTAAACTTCTCATTTCACAATTATTTAATAAAATTCGGCGACACCCGTTTCGCCAGTAACGGGATTGGCACTTTCAAACTGTACCTTACCGAATGAACAGTGAATTCTTAAAGTCTCTTCATGCAAACTAAAGTTCTGCTGTGTACAACTCGAGGGCGTACTTTTCTGTCTACTAGAATGAAAAATTATTCCGAGAAGAGTCACTCAGAACACGGCAAATCTCGTAAATACGTTCACTTTTTTGCTGACGGCATTTTTCCATTTACTAAACGTTCTTGAAAAAGGTAACCCCCGTCCTCAAAATAACTGAAACAGCAACGACTGAATCAAGGTATCCTTCTCGTCGAGGTGGGTCCTGTCACCTTCTTTGGACATTAGTTTCATAGAAGAATAGTTTCAAAAAGATATTTGAGGGAGTCATAATTACAAAGGAATAAAAAAGTAGAACATCTACATAACTCTCCAATGCACGATCTATAAGTAGGGTTCGTTTGTTTGGCAATTCTCGCCGAAAGTTGTGCAATGGCTGCACTGCAGGACTACATTGCTTAGCCGATAACGCTGGCCCACACAATTTTTGTAACAGACTTCAGCCCATCGTTTTCACAATGCTAATACCTTTCTAATAATAGAGAAAATATTGATAAAGCCCTAATACCTACGTCCAGTTTTCAATTGGCTCATCAGACACAATATAAAAATATTGGCAGGTAGTAAATTTCATAAGGGTTTCTTTTTGTTTGTGGGACAGTCGTGCAGTGAATGAACGTTATGCAATCAAACTTTGACCGAAAACGAGTGAATTTAAACCGGGAACTCAAAATGTCAAAAATACGCCCTTTGTAGACCAAAAATGTTCTCTTGCCTCCTCTTCATATTAAACTGGAACTGATGTAAAACTTTGTTAAAGCTCTGAATAAAGGGGGTAAAGGATTTGAATACCTAAGGAAAATCTTTCCCAAGTTAAGTGACGCAAAACTAAAAGAAGGCATTCTTATTGGATCACAAATGAGAAAATTGCTGGACGATGTTAATTTTACAGAAAAGCTCACCGCGCAAGAGCTCAGAGCTTGTAATCCATTTCTAAGTGTAGTGAGGGGATTTTTAAGGAACAATATGGATGCTAACTACGAAAAACTAGTTAATGAACTTCTATATTCCTACAAATGGCTTGGTTGCCGAATGTTTTTAAAAATTCACTTTCTCCATTCCCATTTATCACTTTTTCCTTAGAAATTGGGCGCTGTTAGCGACGAACAGGGTGAAAAATTCCATCAAGGTATAGGGATAATGGAAATTCGGTACCAAGGACGATGGGATGCAGCCATGTTTCCTTTTTTGTTTTTGAAGAGAGATGTGACCCCACATAAAATGAAAAAATTGAATTACTGTGTTCCAAATAAATATTTCTAATGTTTGTTTTTTATTAGATGTCAACTTAATATAAATTATAAATATAGTAGATATACAGGGTTAAAAAGCTTGTTACAGCATTTTTCTCAATAAATATTACATGTTACAGTTACATGTGGTTTGTCTAAAGTAACAAGAAAATCTTGTGTGTTACAACATTTTGTTGGCCATTTTCGTATTTAGTTACAATTTTTTTTATCTGTTGGCCAGTGTAAATAGCACTGAGAAAATCGGTTTGTTAATCACAGAGTTCTAATAAGAACGAGGCTAGTCTACGGTTGCAGTCTACGATTAATAAAGCACGATTCCCTCCGTGACAATTATTGGCATATACTCTCTAGTCTTGCGGTTCAGTCATTGCACAACTTTCTGCGAGAGAGTCGCCCTAACAAAGGAACTTCAGTTATAAGTCGTTCATTGTGGGTTTCGTGAATGTTTTCCTTTTTTTATTCATTAGTTTCATCTAAAACTATAAAAAGGAAAGCCACACGCCCCAAGGAACCTAATCTCCCTAATTTATCCTAATTTCAACGGCCACGACGCCCCGAAGACTATCATCGACCGCAAATCAAAAGAGAAATTACTCCAACTTCGACCGCGGTTCCGTTTCTTCTTCCAAGCATTCTCGTACGGACAAGTTTTACTTTTATTTTGTATTTTTCCTCGTACGTTTCGCGCCCGAGAAAAAAATCATTAAAGCTAAGCGCTTTCACCATCAACCTGAACTACGCCGAGCGGACCGTCCCCGCAGCACCATCAACGCTTTTATTACGACGCTCCGAAGTCGAGCCGTCTGTTCTTAATTCCGTCGACGTCGAGTGCCGGCCGAAGAAATAAATCGCACGCATTGATGTGTACTGAAAAATTTGTTATTTGGCGTCGCCTTTATTAAGAGAATATTATTATCATTTCATTGCATCAGATTGCTTTGATCGGGGACTTACATTAGAACATGAACGAAAAATTTGAAAAAGTAGTTTATTAGATTATTACAGTATTATTATTAGATATCATCATTTTTGTACCATTTTCATGTTTAATTTTACAGATGTAAGGAAGATTCCAGGAGCACAGATTATAATTGCACAATAGCTCGATTTCAATTAATGTGGAGGATGTGCGTGATGAATCGATACACTTTTTTAATATTTGGCCTGAAATTGCCTATCATCGTATAGTCACTATAACGAACATAACAAATATAAATATATATTTTATAAAACAATTTGAACCTTTTCTATAATACTTTTTTATAGTACGCCCTATATTAGCTAATAGTAATTGTAAATCATCTCGTTCTGTAATATTTAATCGATATCTAGCTTGTCTTAATAAACTTCTAACGTCTCTAAATTGTGCCTCAGCCAAGTAAGAACTAGGGAAGGTTGAAAATAATGGGTCAGAAATATGGGTTAAATCGCTATATTTTTGCGGATATCTTTCGAATCCTCTATTACAGAACATATAAACGAGAAATTGTTACCAGAAGGGGAGGAGTTACACCTCTACTTCGTAAACATAGAGGAAAGCTTTTGACCAGGCGAAGAGAGAGGATACATGGATAAATGTACAGAAAAGGGGAGTGGATGTAAAGATGATCAATGGGATGACAGCCATGTATAGGACAACGAGGACTGTTATTAGAATATATCATGAAAAATCAGAATATTTTGCGACCTCACAAGGAGTGAGACAAGATCTGGATACGGTAATGAAAGGAGCCAAAAGACAGGTAAAACAGCACCTTATGGGAATCTGGAACGTGGATATGATAGAGGTGTCGGAAATAGCATATGGCGATGATATAGTCCTCATAGGAAAAGACGAAAGAACATTAAACGAAAACGTTAAAACATACAACGAATACTTCGGCAAAGCTAATTTGAAAATAAATGTAGAAAAAACTAAGACCATGATTGTAAGCAGGGAAAACGAAAAACATGAAATATCTCTAAACGAAAGAAAATTGGAACAGTTGACTAGCTTCAAATGTTTGAAGATAATTCTGACTAGGGATGGAAGATTCGATGAAAAGGTAAGAAGAAGAATAGAAGCAATAGGGAGACTTAGCATCAAGGACACTTTCCCAAATAAAGAACAGATACTCAACAGAACCAAAGTTGAGATCTTCAAGGGGATGGAGGTCCCAATACTAACTTATGGTTCAGAAACGGAAGTAAAAAATACAAAGTACGGAAATAGGTTTCTGGAAGAATAGATGATAGAGATCAGAGGAAACTTACAAATAGAACCCATACAAAACAGAATAGAAGAAGGTCAGTTGAGATGGTTGGGGCATACAATGGGAATGGGAAGAGATAGGATGGTGTGAAGAAGTGCTTGAAGCCAAACTAATCAAAGGAAAACAGAGGGTATGGCCTAGAAAGATCTGGATGGAGGAAACATGAAGAATCCCGACGTATGGTAGATACTCAACATACTCAACACCCGAAAAGGTGTAAGGGATAGGGTTAGAATAGAGGGATTTCTCTTAAATTGCATTTAATTCTACTATTCTTCATAGGTTAATACCAGAAGAAAAGTCAAGCTAAGGTGCAGCAGATTATTGAAGAAGAATCCTCTGAAGAATACGCAGTATGGGACAGTGATGATGAAGAAAGAACTCCTTTACCAAATGACCCTCTAATACAAGACAGTGACCTGGACGAGATTGTTCGCAATAGGAACAGCGGAGAGAAGCGAGACAACGACGAAGAAGAATTAGAGAAAATTGAAACACGTAATACATATCTTCAGATTCTACGTATTTCGTCTCTCAGGATAAACCAAAAGTTAGGATTAGGATAGGATAGAATTCCAAAATTTGGTAATATCTACTTGTTCCAAAATTGATTTCATCTTCAATTCAATCAACTCTTCTCGTAGTAAAAAGTCAATGTTGGTTGTGTCGCTTTCAAATGAACTTATAATCAAAGGCGGGATACCAAAATTTTCCAAATCATTATAACGGGTATTGCTATCTTCATTCAATTGTTTCCGTTGATCTGTGTAGATTTGAGAGTCGTCAACATTAATCTTATCTTTTTAACAGTAGGAAGCTGCATCAAATGTTTAACGTATCGAAAATCATTTCGGTTTGGAGTGGAAATAAACAAATCCATTTCGAAGCAAAACCTTAACACATATAAATGTTCAAGTCCGATTGATGTTCACGCTTTTTCCTTGTAATTTATTTCCCATATTATTATACAAAGCAAACATATCTGCTACATAAAACATGCTTTCATGATTCAACCAATTTTGTTGCCGCAGGTTTATCAATTTCCAAAAGGAATTGAATGACCGAATTGAAGATTTCCGTGAAGCGATGCAAACAATTGCCTTTCAACAACCAACGAACTCCTGTATAAAGAAGTAAATTATTATAAAGTTCGTCATTACTTTTGCATAATTGATACAGAAGGCTATCATTCCAAGCCTTAGATTTGACTGTGTTTATTGCTTCAATACACAAATGTCGAACGGAATGAAGATTATCTTGCAAATTTTTGGGAATTAAGAGTTGCCGGTGCAAAACTCAAAAATGCAATGTCCAAATCTCGCGAACCCTCCTTTTTTAGAAACGCTAAAAATCCTCGAGATTTGCCCACCATTGATGGTGCACTATCAGAAGATACAGCAGTAATTATGGGAACTTTAAAAATAAAATAAAATTTCAAAACAGACAAACTTATCAGTAGACCCCTGGAATACTATAGACCCTTTTCAACTTTCATCGACCCCCAAAGGGTCAACCTGGAGCATTTTGGGGAACCCTTACTTTAGATGAAACGAATAAAGAAAAGAAATTTTCTCGACCTTTAGTGTGACAATTCTGATGTTGGATAGTTATTATACCATCTTGCTGAAACTTTGCTGATCTTACACATCAATGAGAGCATAATATTTCGTGATCGTATGATTTATGGGATGAAACAAGGCTCATTGTCGCGCAGATAAGCCGTCTGACCATTTGCGTGGAGTTTACCATCAACACAAACTGCACCGAGCAAGTAACCGGTCATGTGTTGATTATAAATATCGCAAATACAATCAGATGTTTTGTCTGGGCGATTGTACAAACTAGCACCATCCCATGAATCATTCGCCCTCTAATAACAACTTATTGGCCAAGGATCGTTGCAATTCGAAAAAACAAAGGAATTACCCACGTCAAATCGGCATTTTCAGATAACCATTTGGTCAATGACCTTCCAGTCAGGAAGTTCAACCAACGATTTGCTTCGTCCTTTTCAGAACGGTTCAGAGACTAATGATGAAGACATTAACCCAATCTTGAAACTGATTTAGAAAAGGATAGCTGAAAACTTCGTGTATGGAATGATGAAATTGTGTGATCGATATGTGGTTTAACAAAGACGTTGATTCCTGCGAAGAAGTCACTTTTCTTTTAATTTCCATCCAAATCCATACCTTATCTTGAAAACTACATCCTTCGCGACAGCATTCGATCGTATCTTACAATTCTGTCATCGATTGCGTCCCAATAAAACAGCGCCGAGTACTTCTCCGAGTCTGTTTACTTTAAAACAAACAGCTGATGCTGCAGTACCAGTAGACTTCTACCAACATAAGACTTCGTCGTCTGCAGCTCCCGTCTTTTCCATTAGATGCCCGACTCTCGTTGTATCCCTTCACTCCGCGCGCGCGCGCGCCTCGCCACCGCAAACATAGTTATTTTATATAAGATAAGCGGAACTGAAGGGGAAAACCTGTTTCGTTACGAACAACGCGGCGGCGTCGTTCGCGGA
This sequence comes from Chrysina gloriosa, assembly GCA_038088585.1. Classification (NCBI taxonomy): domain Eukaryota; kingdom Metazoa; phylum Arthropoda; class Insecta; order Coleoptera; family Scarabaeidae; genus Chrysina; species Chrysina gloriosa. Next base: position 6,070,477 of record CM076090.1, on the reverse strand, counting down.
AAACCCGGGTATTTGAAGCTCTATTTACATAAAGTACACGCTTTTCAATCTCTCGCAAAAGTGAATTTGTCCCGGGCTAGACTCTGACGGATGTAATTTGAATACTCAATATTGAGACGTCTTGACGTAGGTACGTGCGAGACTCGGTTGCATCCTTCCGTTTTTCGGGCTACGACGCGATAAGAGGAGCGAAGGGGAAACAAATGCAGTTGCGGTTGACGTTGTTGTGGTCGTCGTCGTCATCGTAGAATATTCATGCCGGAAGATAGGGCGTGAGTGAAAGAAGAAACTAAGCGTCGTTTCCTAAAAGAGACATTCGAATTGGGATTCTGTACTGAATGTTGGAATATCTCTCTCGACGAGATCTTAAATCGCGTTTTTCCGTTTCGTTTTTAAGTAACAAAGAGTACGTCTTATTGTTAGTAGTTGTGAGATACTAACAAGGAAAGGTTCCCCATCCACACACGCCGATTTCGATGAAACTTGGTAATTATGTAGGGCTGATTGGACTATGTAAAAGGTCGATTTCTGTTTCGGCGATTAAAGCTTGACATAACTTCCCTAGTTTCGTCGGAGTCGGTGAGGGTGAGAGGGGGTAATTTTTTGATTGGGTTACTGATCCACATACGTTTTAATAGCTTTCTTAAAACAGTATATGCCCATATTTTGAAAATTTTTGGCTCCTAACCTTGAAGGTGCTTTTCAGCCCTTCGAAGACGTTAATGGCAGAAGCAGGAACTGACCTCTTACATAATTCAATCAGCCAATTACCAAGTTTCATCGAGGTCGGTGTTTCCGTAAATCGATGGGAGTGAAAGGGGTAATATTTTTAAGAATAAGGGTTACCAGTTCAGACATGTTTCAATAACATTCTTGAAGCGTTATATGATCACATTTTTGAATATTCTTTTCTTGAAACAATTTCAGAGTAATTGATAAAAACGAAAAACAGGCTAATTTTCAGGGACACTTTTCACCCCTTCAAAAGTTTTAATCGCAGAAACAGAAACCGGCCTCTTACATAGTCCTACCAGCTCTACATAATTACCAAGATTCATCGAAATCGGCGCGTGCGGGTTGTAAGCCTTTCCATGTAAGTCGTATCGCTATGACCCCAATTATTTGGAATTTCCCGAATATACATTTCGACCACCATTGGTCATCCTCCGTAGTAAAAACGGAAATAAGGAAGCATCAATCGTTTAAAATAGGTTCGAAAGGAGTAGTTCACAATCTTACAATCGACACTGTCATTTATTAGACAATAAAGATATTATTATTATTATTATTCTGGGAGCTTGTTCCTGATTGTCGTCTTCTCACTTTAATATCATCTTCAGGAACGGTAAGATCTCGTTTTGTTTTGTTTCTGGATACTTTAACCTATGGAACACAAAGTATGCGAGGAGTACATACTATACGTGTAAAGTTCTTTTTGTGCCTTTTATGCTTTCAACTGTTCTCATTATTTCTCGTTCTTTTGCACTTATGTTGAGGTGGTCGGGATTTAGTGCTTTGTCTTTCAAACAGTAAAATTTTGTTGTAAACTAACTTTATATCTCGCTGTTAACGCTAAATCATCTGTATAAGGTAGATATTAGTGATTCTAGACGAAACTGTTACTTCGTTCTTATTGGCCCCCATTAGGTTGTTGATTAGAATCCCATATCTTTCTAAAACTCCTCTGATTATTATATATTATATATCTGGTTATTAATTCTTATAACGTGTTATGTATTCTATGTGTGTGATTTTAATCGCATCGACCGCTTTCTTCTACTTAATGTGCTCTTAGGGCTTCCTCTATCTTACGTCTACTTACATCGAACGCATTTACGCGATTTAGTAGAACGCTTACGGATTGATTTATACACATCTCGAAGACGGAACAGAACGGAGCTTCCAGCTGAAAACTACTATAAAATTCTGCATGTGACAGAGTTCATCGTGAAAAATATATCCTTCCTGGTAATTTATGGCTGCAATCTCTGCAAGAGCGGGTTCATCGCCAGGATTTTAAAGAGTAAATATAAGTGGCCGGGCAGCGAATTCTTTTATTTATTTTGAATTCCCGTTTCCTAGCTCTCCCCGCGAGGCACTTGAAGTGGTTCTTTTCTATATGTTAACTGAAGTTGGTGGGAGATTTAAAGAGCAAAATTTTGCGCGTTTTCGTCGATTTTGCGTGATTTCTTCGACATTGTTCATTGTAACGACCTTTATATAAAATAAATAAAGTTACCCTTATCACACTTTTAAGAAATAATCTCAGATATGTATTTCGGCAAGTAAGTTGCCATCCTCCGTGCAAACTGGCTGATTGAAGTATCACCAGCTGACACCTACTCACACTTTCAAAGATTTCTCTTTATTATCTGGATTAAGCTTCATCGCTAATTCATTAATTAAGTTTCATTGGTTTATCTTGAACGGGAAACAAATTGAGCAAGTACAAGGTTTTGCACATTTGGGAGCAGTAATAGAGGAAAACGGTAACTTGGACAACGAAATAAAGGAAATAATGAGAAGCTTAGGAGGCATCCTCAATACAAGGAAAGCAGCATTTTTAAGGAAAAGAGGGACATCGAAAGAGATAGAAACTGAAGATGACTGATATAGTAGTGAAACATGGATACTGTGGGAGGGGCAAGAGTCGAGAATAAATGCTATCGGAATGAGGCTCCTGAGAAAAATTGTAAATAAGAAGAGGACGGACAGAATAAGGAATGAAATAATTAGATAGAACCTACGAATAGACACAATAAACGATAAAAATCATAAAGGGACAACTTAGATGGTTTGGTCACGTGCGTAGTGTTACGGCCATTTGTTGCAGTTTTCTGTTTTAATATTCTATGATCTCTCGCTTGAACCTATGGCTTTAAAGGCCAGTAACAGTAGGATGACGGACGAGAGACTAACAAAACGAGTGTTTGAAATGAGAGTATGCGGAAAAAATAGAAGGGGAAGACTAGGAGCCAGATGGATTGACGGAATCAGGGAGGAATCGGAGAAAAGAGGAATGCCATGGGAAGACCTATGGAAACTAACACAGGACAGGAAACAAAAGGGGCAGAGGTGCAAAGTTCAAGCCCTCCAGTTTTACACCCAAAGGTAATGTTGCGACATAATGAGCTGTATTTTTCCCTGGTTCTTTATATATAGCTTTATTATAACTACATCTACATTCTTACATACATTTTTTGGTTATGTATTTGGTGTTTATATGGCGTTCCCCTCTCTCTCCTTTTCAACAAAATTGCTCGCTAGGTATTGCCAACGTATAACAATAAAATATATTAAGTAAATAATTTGAACAGGTAAAAAAGCTCAGGACTAAGTAAGTGAATGGTTTATCTTACATTTTAATGATTCCCATTTTGATGTTTACATTTTCTTGCACCGCTTCAAGTGCTGTTTTTTTGTACCTGAATTGTTCCTTATTTTCGAAGTCTTCTTCCTTGTAATATCGTCTACTCTCGACAAATTATTTTCTCCCTATCGAAGAATTTTAGAACTCGATGCAATTGGTTTCCAAAACTTCTTTCTTCCTTCAACACGTCTTCCCAATGTTCTACAGTCGACTCCTCTCGCCATTCTGCCTTAGGTTTGGGCTTTAGGTATGCTGTCGTGTTAACAATAAAAGAAATTGAGGCCTTATAAATATCTTTTCTTGAACATCATCTCCTTTTGCTAATTCCCGATGTGCGGTAGTTTTTCCTACATATCGTACGAGACCATTTGCAACATACACCTAAATGCAACTCGAATCATTACAGTTACATCAACGCTGCGGCAATTTTTTCCTTTTCCGCCGTTCTACCTTTTTCCACACAAACACATCCGCCGCATTTCGTACAAACAAGTCGTCGACGCCGCGCTGTAACCCCGGAAAATTGCGCAAAGCGTAAAATTATAACGGCCTCGCTTCTCTCTTTCAGCACGTACGCAGTTGCAGACGCTTGTGGCGTCGATGGCGGTTTCAACCGCCTCTCGAGCCGACTCGAAAGGATGTTCCGCCGTTGCGGAGGCAGCGATGCGGCCGCCTACGAGCGAAAAGAATCCGTTCGTGCATTATACACGCTCATTAGAATTGGGCCGGAAACAAGTAAAACGGCGGAGTTTTTCGCGGAAAAGCTCGAGTTCGCGGATTACCGACGAAACGGCGTCGGGAGCGAAAAGGTAAGAGGAGAAGGAGGCGTAGGGAACGATTATAATGAGGCCTGCCGCGGCGCTCGGATTTTATTTATTTATAGAATATCCGGTTGCGTCGAGCGGATGTAAGTTTTACGTAGATAGGTACACAAATATACCCGCCTCTACCGCGTCTGTGTTTCTCGACGGGCGTACCTGCCGCGTTCGACGTTAAAATTATCCGCGGATTTTCAGTTACCTTGCCGACTAATTGAGCTCTTCAACGTTGCATGCGGAGATGAGAGAGAGACAAGTACCTCGGGTCGTGGCTGCTGGCGAGCTTACGTTAATTGCAAAACTACCTCTTTTGTGTACGAGTCGCGGTGATCTATTCAGGCCGGCGCAGCCCATCATGAATGTAAAACATGCTGTTACAAAAGAGGAACAGAGGAAGAGGAGGCTCCGCTATCGAGGCACTTTTGCATGTTGTTTGCGATTTTTTCGAACGCGTAACGACGCCAGTCACGTAAAATACCACCACGTAGGCTAGGCTCGTCGTACGATAATTATGTATACGTTGCTAAACTAGAAAAACGCGTAGGATATTCTTCTACAAGTACGTTCTCGAAATTGTGAAGAGATACCCTCCTATGCTTACCGTAGTTGGAACAACGATCCGGTCGAGGTAATAAAGCTTTCGGTTCTTTGAATTTATTTTGAAAGCCCATCTTCGGCTACAATTTATAGGATGTAGGAAATAGAGAAATTCCTTATTTCCAATAACAGAGGCTTTGATAGATGTTTAGTTTGGACAAACAGCGGTAACATCGAACAATTACGAAATAAGTTACGACAGTATCGATCGCCGACTCCCCACTCTAGTCAGTATTAAATCGACGCTGTATGCTAGTAGTTCTGCGTATATATAGGCTGTCGTAACTTGTTTCGTAATTACCGCTGTTTGCCTTGTTTCACTATAGTTGATGGAAACTCCCATTGTGTTATGTATTGTTACAGGGCAACCCAGAAAGAAATTCACTTTACTCACGGCAAGACCATGGGGGCAATATCAATACGTAGTTCGGCCATTGCAGATTTAGTTACCATAAGTCTTTCGGAACTTTCGATCTTATGTGACTGCTCGACCGCTTTTCCGTGCTGAATTCCAATTGCAGCGTATCAGTGAGTACCCGAGCAACAATTTAATTGAGCAGCTGGTTGAGGAATTCGAAAGAACAGGATTGACACAAACAGCTCGGCCTCAAGGTCGCAAACGTTCATCGATTCTAAGTGTGTCTAAATCGACATTGTAGCAAATTTTTCGATCTGAAACTATTCCTATAAAGTTCAATTAGTCCAGGAATTCAAGACAGCTGACTTTGAATTGGGATTTCAATGGGGTTCAAATGCAATTCGCGACACTTTCACTGTCGTGAGTAACGTCCTCTTCTCGGATAAAGCCCATTTCCACGTTAAAAAAGTTGTGAATAAATAAAACTCCCGGTATTGGGTCCCAGAGAATCACCGTCTTAAACATCAGAGGTCACTTCATTCGTCGAAAGTTACGGTTTGGACTGGAATCGCAAAATGGATCAAAATTATTGGACCTATTTTCGTTGAAGACAATTGCGGCAGGACACTAATAGTAAATTCAGAGCCCCACACGGCTATGCTGAGGAATGTTCTAGCTCAAAAATTGCAAGAATCGCGTGGTTACAACCCGAACACTTGATCTCAGCAAGATACAATAATAATAACAGTAATAATAATAATTTTCATTTTATCATATAAGCAGTATAAAATTCGTCAATATACATAATAGAACAAATAAAAGTAACACATCAATATACAACAGTCATTCATTAAAATATTCATCTAATGAGTAGAAGGTCTTTTTAAATAAATATATTTTCAAGACACTTTTTAATTTGATGTTTGGTAGTGTTTTCGGATGATGCGGCAAGTGACTGAATATATGTTCATATTTTGCAAAGAAACCGGAATAATTTGTCTCAATAAACATTGCACACCCAAGTATAAAAATAGATGCTAATGTAAGTATTTTATAATTTATAAATAAGTTTTTACATGAGTCTTTTTTGTCTTAAATTAAACACAGTTCTCAAGCAGACTTTTTGAGCTCTAAATATTCGTTGCGCCTCCCCAAATATTACACCGTACTGAAGTCTCGTCTGCACATTAGCATAAGATGCACTCGCTGTCGCTCTATCGCCAATACAATATCATCGACAATGCATAGCAATTGCTGTTTATTCCGGAACCTAAAGTTTCAATATTAATAATCGTCAAGCCTAGGTAGCAGGTATATTTGATACAAGTAAGCACTTCATCACTGTATTGCAGTCGTAATTTCTCCGTTTTTATAAAAAATACTATTTTTGTTCTATTGATGTTGAGTTTCAGTTTGTTTGAGCCAGTCATTGAGATTTTCCAGCGACGTTTCTATGGCTTTCGTCAAAGTTCCAGGCGTTGAAGTGGGCACTACCAGCAAATAATCGTTTGCAAACAGTATCATAAGGTCATCAATTATATCTGGCAGGTCGTTTATATACGACAGGAAAAGCAGTGATCCCAAAATGTATCCCTGAGGAACACCATTCGCCACATTCCTCCAATCTGGTCTTATTTTTCCCCCAATTCATCAGGACATATGACACTTTGCTTTCTGTCTCTTAGGTAGGAATGTAACTAATCAAGGATCTTTCCTCTGTACCCCATTTCTTGCAATTTTATTACTAGTGTGTTATGACTTACAGAATCAAGATGTGATCATGTGTGATGTGAAGATTTCCAAAAAATAAAGTTGCATTTAGTGTCCATTAAATTATAAAAAATTAAGTGCTTCCAAATGTAAAAGTTTCTTTATTTTGTATTATTAAAAGTGGAATGCTTTCTGGGCCAGTTTGTATTTGATACTTCCAATACTCACAATAGCAAAACGTCGATAACAAACAAGTAGAAACTCAAATATTCGTTGTAGAATTGGTATCCTCGATCGAAATATCTACAACATCCAATGAATTCCCAAACGTTTTTATATCCGGCAGCGAAGAACTAATTACAGTAAAAACTTATCTTTGCACGAAAACGTTTTTCGAGCTATGAACCGGTAGCGAGGCCGAGAAATTTATCCTCGACGGTATACAAGCGAAGTTATATTGAAAAAACGATGTAAAATCTTCTTAATAAAACGCTTTCGCTGTAGGAATACTTATATTATCCTCAAGGGAAACCGGCCACATTTATATTGAGAAGAACAGCGCCTGAAAATTCATCAATCAATCTCCAACGCCGGTACGCCGAGGGGGCACGACGAGAGAAAATCCGACTTCTCATACTCCCACCGCGCCCGGAGGTGGATTTCCCCGGCTCGCGCCCCTCCGTAATGGGTTTATAACGCCGCCGCCTCCACTGCCGCCCGCGCCCGGCGATATTTAAAACTCTCAAAATGCACCGGCATTCGAAAAAGGAGTAAACAACGCCGTACGTATAACAAAACTTTTTAATTCGAGATTCCATCCGCGGTCGCGTCGCTTTTCCTCCTGTCTGTCGCCCGCTCTTTTCGATTTTTCCCCTTCCTTAAGTTTTCGCTCTTCCCCTTTCTCGCCTCAATCCTCCTACCTCTCGCGTTTCCGGTTCTGTTGCAATTTATCCGAATAACTCAAAGCATCGGTGAAATGCAAGCCATCATCGCCGGAGGCCGGAAAATTGCGCAAAGCGTAAAATTTTAACGGTCTCGTTTCGCTGCTTTCAGCGCCGCCGGCGGCGGCTACATCGACGGCGGTATTTCAGCCGCCTCTTCAACCGACTTGAAAGGATGAAATGCTAGCAAAAAAATTTCGTCAGGGCGTTATACGGTCTCATTAGGGTTACCGCGGAAAACAAAATAAAATATTCAGACGTCTGCAAATGTTAATTACCGGAATGGTGAACATTAAGCGGTCGGCGTGTAAATTGCGCGAATTCAAGTGAACCGTATGTGATATATTTGGAAAGGTGGTAACTGTACAAATGATGTGGTCATTAGTAGCGGTTACAAATTTATTTCAGAATGCTGTTAAAAAATACGAAATGACGAAAAAGTAAGTGTAAATGAACAGAAGAGTACGAGGTTATGGGGCCGTGTACTAACTGTCGTCTTTTATCCCTTCAATTTTTCCACTGAAGACTACAATTCCATACAACTATATCATAGCAATTATCATTGATCTGTTTTTTTTTTTCTGATGTTAATTTTCATGCTTACCTTCGTGTCTTCCTTGTTTAGGATTTCAAGGTTCTTTTGAAACGCTTCCTCTGACTCGATTCGAATTGCCATATCGTCCGAAAATATCAATTCACACAAGCTAATCTCATTCATTTTCCAGTGATCCATTTTTAGTGGTTTCACTTGTTTTTTGGCACTCTTTACAGCTTCATCTAGTACAATTGAAAACGGCATTGGACTAAGCACACACCCCCGTTTTGCTCCTATTTTTTGTAATAAACTCCTTAGATTCTTTATATATTATTCCTAGACATCTTTTTTGTTAAGTCTGTTGTTGTTTTATCTATATTTCTCTTTTCTATGACTTTCCTTAACCCATTCGCGGACAAGACGGCAAATCCCGTCAAGTTGAGTGCAAAATGTTGGGACAGGACCGTCACCAGCTTTTTATATTGTTGGGACAAGATGGCATCTACCGAAGCAAAGGTTATGGTAAATCATGGTTGGTGTTTACAAGTATCCCAACACAATATCTTCCTTGTGCCATGGAGAGAAAGTTAAGGGGCAGTAAAGTTTGCAAACGCGTGTTGTGGTCAAGTACACATCAGCAGAAACAAGACGGGGTATCCCGTTAGTTTCTAGTGCATTTTTCATTTGTGTCCAGTTGCACGTGCTTTTTTTTTTTAAGTTATAGCAATTACATTTGCTGATAAAGGTAAAAGCCGTCAAGACGGGACTTTCCATCGTGTCCTCTCTAATCGATTTGAAACTTTGGCTGGGACATGACGGGAATAGCCGTAATATTAAATTATTAAAAAATTCATGTTATATAATGTTATTCTTAATTCCAATCATTTTGCTCTAATTCCGGACTAACTCTCTTCAGTATATCCGGAGATACACTCAATGCCCTACGAAGTGACAAAGCGAAACTGAACTGTCCTTCTTACCCGATCGAAAGCATTTTCTAATCTATCTATAAAACAAATCAATCTATTCATTCAATTCATTCATTATCAATCTATAAAACAAATATTTATTATTTTTTTTTTGTTAATTAGGTTTTCACTTGCTCGTCTTATCATAAATATTAGATCTTGTGTGCTTCTTTCTTTCCTGAAGCCACATTTGTTCCTTCTATGCCATTTTCAGTTATTTCTCTTATTCTTTTTTCTATGATACTAGATATCGTTTTTCTTGGAACGTTTGTTAATGTAATTCTCCTGTAGTCACTACAATCCCTCTTGACCCCCTTCTTATAAATGGGCTATATTATTCCCGAGTTCCACTCTTTCGGTATTTTATCTTGTTGTATAATCGGATTCATTACTTTGGTTATTTGTCGTGTTCCTTTTTCTCCCATATACTTGATTATTTTTGTTGTTATGTTGTCTCTTCTTGGAACCTTTCCTATTTTCAGGTTTAATATGGACTCCATTATTTCATCTGCTTGAATTGGTTCTATATTTTGGATTTCTTTTATTTTCTTTCTATTTTGTATAATCTCTACGTCTGTTTCTCTCAACTCTTGGAAGTGTTGCCGCCATCTATCCATTTTATTTGTTTTTATCTTCTATGTTCATCATATTGTATTTCCTTTCTTGTCCTAGCCGTTTAAAGATACCATAGAATAATTTCTTATTTTTTCAATAATTATGAGTCATTTTCTCTCCAAATTTTATCCAAGACCTCTGTTTCGTTTTTTAATTTCGTTCTTGACCTCTCTTCGGTTTTCCTTGTATCTCTCAATATCTTCTAGACCTTTTGTTTCTAGATTCCTTTTCGAACTGGTGTTCTTGTTATTTACCATGCTTTTTAGGAAATATAACCGACTGAATTAAAATTTTGTCCCATTTGTAATCTAAAAAGTGGTAGAGGCAACTCAAAAGATTAGTGAATTAATTTTATTGATATTATATTACATCAGTAAACTTCTCAGCACACAATTCTTTGTCATGTGAAACTTGTTTTGCTAACAACCAGGCTTCTTCAAATTGCATCTTACACGTGCCATCAGATTTAATCAAATAATTGTATGTTGTGGAGTTTAGCGATGTATGTGTCCAAACTCATACCTAGGATACAGGAGATAAGATGAAGAACAATTATAACCTTAGCACCGGTCTAATATTTCTAGAATCAGGGAGTTATGAAAGTAAGCAAGTTTGCAGTAGTAACAGACTTACAAATATCCGCATTACTACATCCCCTGTTTAAATTAAATCCGTACGATCGGAACGGCGACGTATAAAATGTACCAGATTCGATTCCGGAGGATCCAGGGACTGCGAGTACATAAAAGGACTTCAAAAAACGCTAGCCGACAAGGAAACCCGGATGGAAGGAGTGTACGCGGGCTACCGCATATAAAAGGTTTTAATAAAATCTGTCCGGAAAGCGTTCAACGACTTTATGCTGAGTCGAACCCATAATAATTTCGGATAATAGAAATAATAATCCGGATCGGGTCCGCTTTAGCTACGACAATGAAACTGCAAAATAAGCGCAAAATTTCGCCGTCATCGGCGGCGGCGGTGGAGGCGGAGGAGGAGGCGGCGCGTCTCCGCCGTCGCACCTTAATTACGAATTGAAATTGCGACCATATTTTAACGCGACTGCAGCTGTCAAGTTCGCGGCTTCGAACGAGGAGAAGTAGAAGTTCGGAATACGTACGTACCTACGTATTACTACAACGACATACGTACGAAATTAAAATAGCGAGGCTCTTAAATTTCCTCTGGCATCGTTGTATAGTACGTCGTCTCGCTTAGTATATGTAAGTATATAACGCGGAGCTGATGTAAAATGGAGGATGGCGGTCGACTGCATTAGCGGACTTACGACTTGCTCGGATTAAGTAAATCATCTTGCACTATGCACATGGCTGCTTTAAATTTCAAATTAAACTGTGTTCTTGTATTAACTCGTGACGTTATTTTAATGAGAAAATAAGCAGGACGAAACCTTTCGAGGAAATTAAGATGCATGAGGCAGGCGCTAAGTGTGGTTAGTGGTTTTCGCCTGTAGTAACGGTTACATTGTTGTAAAGCTCGATGAATTTTTTCCTTCTCGTTTTTAACACCGAACTAACAGATTAAATCGGATAAGATTTGGTAATAATAGTAGTAGTTAATTGTTAAATTGCTGAATTAAGAAAAGAATGAGTATGAGTGCTTTGGATTACGTCCGAATACAATGACCATTGCATCGAGTATACCAATTTAGTAGGTATTTTTAGAATTAAGCTGGTGTTAATGAATCTTTTGATCGGCGTGCTCTATTTTACATGTATTTCATTGGTGATTAATTTACCGAAAATGCACACTAAGAGATTTAAATATGTATTGCAGTTGAGATGTGTTAAACTTGAAACCGCAATGGGTTATTTTTTTTTGGAGGACCAAACATCGGAAGCCTGGGAAATCTCTTCTAATATACTAATTGCGATCGATACGTCATCGATTTGGACAAATTGCTCGAAGTTACTGAAATGGGCATGGAATAAGTGCGGTGATAGTTTGTCAAAACCAATTGATCATCTAACATTGGTAGACTGCTTCCTTATGGTAGGAATTGCCCAATACAAGAAACGTAAAAAATCGTCATCAGTCGCCCCCAGTGAGTCGTCCGTCATCTTCAAGAATGCAGTTTTACAACTGTAGCCAGCCAAGAGCTTCACTTGAATAATTTATGGCCACCAGTAAACCAGACACTTGAGCATTATGCTTTTTCTACCGTTATAGATCATTAGGTTGAGAGATTTTAGTGATAATATGAGCGATCATAATCTTTTCAATAACTTTAGATAGCACAGGTAACATACTTATTGCTCTTCGATTCTGCAAATCCTGAGGTAACGAAACCTTGACCACTACAGAGTGTATGTGTATGTATTTATCTATTACAAAATTTTGATCTTCTCTTGCCATCCGTAGACGTACGTTTCGCGGTTATACCGCTCGTCAGTACGGCTTTGCAAGAGCTGTAATTTCGTATACAAATTTTATGTATACCGTGTGTCCCCGGATTGACTTCACTATAGGTATAATTAATCCAAAATTTTGGAATCTCGTTTTGATGTTTTGGGATCCCGGCCTGCTTGGTTTGAAAAGAATTTCATGCACATTTTTTACTTTTTAAAATCCAATATGGCCGTGACAACTGAGAAAAATCATTTTATGTTGAAGTAAAGCGCCATTTCGGTCAATAATACAAATTGTTATTAAGAAAAGTTGTTCAGAATAGGAAATTGTGTCCATATGCAAAATTTCACAAATATCGGAACACTTTGATTAAATCAGTATTTGATGTGTCAACTATGTATTCTGTAATAAGTTGTCAAAAATATGTATGTTTCTAATAAAGTATTTTATTAAAAAAGAAAATACATGACAATTATTCAATGTGAGTTCCCCACGATCGGCACATCGTTCCACTCTAACCCGAAACTCCTCAAATACTTTTGTTATGCTTGTTGCGTTAATTTCATCTATAGCATCACTGATTTTCTGTTTTAATAATTGAAGGTCATCATGAAGATCGCATGAATAAACCTTTGGTTCAAGTATCCCCATAAATAAAAATCTAAAGGGGTCAAATCAGACGATCTGGCTGGCCAATGCATTGGACCATATCGTCCAATCCACCTTTCGTGAAATTGCTGGTTCAAAAAATGTGTTACAAGGCGAGTTGAATGTGCTGGGCATCCGTCTTGTTGAAAATAAAAATTCTCTAAATTGACGTTTTCCATAGCAGGTAAGAAAAACTTTTCGAGCATGTCCAAATAACGATGTTGGTTTAAAGTAGTATCGGAAAAGAAAGGACCAATAATTTTATCGTATCTTATTGCACGCCATACATTGACTTTCTTATAATGTCGACTGTTAGTTATTGTACGAACATGTGGATTCTCATGAGACCAGTATCTACAATTTTGCGGAGACACGACGCCATTTGTTGTGAAGGTAGATTCATCCGTAAAGATTATTTTTTTATAAAAATATCTATCTTCCAAAATTTTTTCTCCAATCCAAGAACAAAACAGCAGTCGACGACCATCGTCCCCAGCTTCTAATTTATGATTGGAAATGGGTTTAAATGGTCGAATTTTTATTTTCTTGGAGAATTCTGTGTGCGTGCGATTTAGTTATTAATAATTCAGCAGACCGTTTTCTCAATGATAGCCGGTGATTAATATTTACGGAATCTCTCATCAACAGTGTAGCAGCATCGTCATGATCATGAACCATTTTCTTTTTCTTTACATTAACCACGGTTCCAGTTTCCGTAAACTTTTTACAAGGTTTTTAATCCATTAACAGAAATTGTCACTATTGGAAATTTCTCATGAAACTTATCAATAGCATGCGAATAAGATGCTTCTCCCAATCCATAACACTTGGTTAGATAAACACGCTGTTCTAAGGTCAACATTTTAAATTAGGAAACTAACGAACAAGTTATTCACAAACAATAAAAGATAAATAATTGATTTCAAACAGATTATTTTAGATATCGCTGTAATTTTAATGATAGTTAATAATAATGCATTTCTTTTATTTACACAGAATACTTGTTTGTGTGGTTGCTGTGCAAGACCACAAATCAAATACTAATTTAATCAAAGTGTTCCGATATTTGTGAAATTTTGCATGTGGACACAATTTCCTATTCCGAACAACTTTTCTTAATAACAATTTCCCGTATTATTGACCGAAATGGCGCTTTACTTCAACATAAAATGATTTTTCTCAGTTGTCACGGCCATATTGGATTTTAAAAAGTAAAAAATGTGCATGAAATTCTTTTCAGACCAAGCAGGCCGGGATCCCAAAACATCAAAATGAGATTCCAAAATTTTGGATTAATTATACCTATAGTGAAGTCAATCCGGGGACACACGGTATATCGAATCCCTCTCACATGTACAAACATCAATGTTCTGTATTTATCTATAGAATATGAATTCTAATAAAATAGCAAATAAGAGGTAATAATACGAAGAATAAGTGAAGCATTAATTCACTACAGCATATAGTATTTTCTTTATTGTTTTTATAACACAAATTAAATAATATCATTTTCTACTTTAAAGAACTGTTTCGTACGGACTGAGTAATAGTAACTTCGCAGGTAGACGGTTTTGGGGCGGTCTTTTAGTTTATGACAATCCGGGCGTATGCGCTCAGGAGGTGGACATTTAGAGTTTCTATAAGTGTAGACCTTCCCCACAGAGGAGGAAGATTCAAATAGAATTTCCAAAATTGAAAGAAAATTTCTCTGATCAAAGATGCTTTCACGACCAGAATCAAAATAGTTTTTGGAATTCCATCAGATCAAGAAACAGCATTAACTTTATCAAAAAGATAAAATGGAAACATACAATTAAAGTTTTTGCTGCTATTACAAAATTCATTCGGACGTCTGCGATCATCAACCAACCCGCAGCTAGAAAATTGAGCTCTAACTCCATTAGGATTCCTCAGTTGCAATTTGTGAAATACTTTTGCCTCGTATACCAAAAAAAAAAAAAATAAATAATCGTCTCCAGATACCTTTATTACCCTTTGGGGTATGTAATTGAAATAAACTCAATCACGAATGTATAATTTGTTAGGTTCCCGAAGCATTTTATAATAGTTTTAGTTTACTATATCTATCGCCTGATCTTAACCGAGTCTTTTAGCTATATCATCAGCTTCAGGTTCTCCCTTAGTACTAAAACCGATTTTATGTTTTGTCAAACAATGACTTCGTGGCGATATTGACGCATGTCATAAACATTTTTCTAAAATTTGTTACCGTGTGTGCTTAGAAATTGACAAAATAAATTGTTTACAATGAACGTTTAAAAGAAGCAATTTTGTGAAGGAATGGAAATTTCACGTGAAGGTTTTCATTGAAGGAACGTTTAGTAGAACCCTAACTCAACAACAATGTATAGCATCGGTGCGTTTAACTTTTGCTAATGAAGCACTATCAGAAAAGACTGTTTACATCTGTTTGCAAAAAAAAAAAAATTGATTTTGTGGAGGAGCAAACCATCGAATTAATGTCTCGTTGCCGGTATTCTCCTGATTTATCGCTTAGAGATTTCTTTCTTTCCCCGAATCTCAAATAGAAAATGCGTGGACAGCGATTTTTAGCTCATCAAGAAGCTGCCGAAGTCTTCAAAAGTCGTGTGTTTGATATACCAACTTCCACTAAAGTGGAAAAATGTTTCTAGAATTAGTTTGAACGGGTGCAAGAAGGGTGCATATTTGGGAAAGGGACAGAACAGTTGATTCCAAAAGGCATTTTCTTTCCTAGTTTTTGTAAGAACTTATAAAGCGGCCCTTGTCGAACGATTGTAAGGCTTTGTAAATCTTCTAGGAATTGGCATGGTTATTAAATTATTGAGAGACGTTGGAGGAAAAGCGATTTAACTTGTGATTCATATCAGATAAGCCAAAGATTCAAATAATAATAATGAGTTAAATTCACGAACGTTAATTGATATAAACTGGTTGTTAGTTATGTAGGTAAGATCGTTTTCTTCAACTTAGTATCCTAGGTTTGTCCAATATTGCTTGAACTTAGCATTTTCTTTTTAACGTTTCCTACTTTTGCAGTGGGTGATGCCATTTCGTAGATCTCCTTAATTGCCTTCCTTCGAAATCCTTCCGAAGGTTTGGCAGAGCTTGAAACTTTTGTTTTTTATAACTTCCAACTTCTTCAGGGGACAAGTATTCTCGCGTTTGACATGTTCGTCGACATTTTCTCTAGCGATTTCTACATACAAATTTGACATGACATTCAGGCAGTCGATGTTCGGTTTTTCGCTTTTAACCAGTTTCGTTTCCTCATCGAACTCAATCCAAAGCACCCAGTCTTCTTCTATCTATGTAGTTACTGTACACAACAGCTTGTTTCTCAAAGTACGTATTCGAATTCTCAAAGGAAAGTGTGGTAACAATTATTTTTGTTCTTGTATTACCTTATAAATTGGGGATTTGCAGCTTGTGTCATGCCTTTGGAACCTACGCAATCGATCCCTTTCCGACATGATCTCTGAACTGAGTGGAACAAAATCCATACGCAATTCGAAAAAAAAAAAAAATTACAATACATATCGCGACAACAAGATTACCATCTCTAACAAAGCAGGAAGGACCATTAGATTCTTGCTGTGGATTTGCCCTGATTAAATTTGCAACGAAGTGAATGGGTGACCATCTCTTAATTTGACACGAATTCGAAATGAATTTCGTCAAAATGGTGATGAGTAGACTGGGCAAATATGCGATATGATGAGTCATCTGTCCTTTTTACAATGTAATATTGTATTACGGAGATCAAAGGACAGATGGCCCATCATACCGCATATTTGTCCAGTTTAGGGATGCGTAGATCTAGCGAAATTTCTTGGAAAACGTTATTTGAATTTTTAAGATTCGTGTATTACGTTGTCTGTTTCGACGATTCTGTTGTCATCCTCAATTGAAGGAACGTGAAGGAATAGAACAGTACACACGAACTTTGGAAAACAATGTTAAAAATTTTATCGAGTGTTTGCTTTAGGTTTAAGTGGGGGCAATACCAAATTTGAACTCGGGAATTCTTGGAGTTATGTGACGCCATCTATTTAGAATCATTACGAATCGATAAACCCAACAAATTGAGAATGGCACATAATAAGTTGTGCAATGTACTTCGTAACTGTTCAAACGCATCACATGCCACTGATAGCACAACAGCCTCGATCGGGTTCAAGAATAAGCACTTAAAAGTTTCATGAAGTCCTGGGAATTTGCCGTTGTTGAATTTCGAAATTGCTTGTAACTAATTCATCCATTGCACATCTATGGATACAAGCATGGAATATTACATGTTAAGATTTTTGTCTTGTTGATTATTGTAATATACAAATGACAACGTTAATGCCGTTACAATATGATTTTCGAGCAATAGCAGCAAACATGCAACATAAAGGATGACGGTAAGGTTATCGAGCTAGATATCACCAAGTGCCAAAAATTTTAGCAATGGCTGAAAATAGCCTCAGTACCAACATCCAACTCTCCTTAAAATTGGAATTATTAGGTATATGAGTATATCTGTTGAAATTCTCCTAATTATATCGATACCACTAACGTTATCCTCGTCCGCCCGCACGTATCTCCACATCGTTCAGTCAAAAATTTTATTGAATTTCCGGCAGATCGGAGTCGCGTATTAATCCGAAACTCGGTTCGGAGCCGACGTTTCGCCGACAGCCCGTCATATCGAGAAAGGGCGTAGCGCGGCAAAATGTCAACCCCATTTAACGTCGACGGACCGATGCGTTCGCCTCCCTTCGATAGATAGTTAAAATTTCCGCAACCTGTTCGTCGACGTCGTCGGGACGAGTTGGTACCGACGCTTCGCCGTTTCAACCGTCGCTATTCGGCCGCCCTTTAATTAGCATCGTTAATTTCGAACAAAGGTTATTATCGCATGCGCTTTGTAGACAGAAAGACGACGACGACGATGTATAAAAATACCGGATGGGATAAGAAAGATAAATTAAATTCGAATTTGCAGCGTCGGTCGTGAGGCGGTTGCAATTAAATATGATGGGGAATACATTATGGAAAGAATCCAATAAATCTTAGATAAGCAAGGAATAACATTCAAAACCACTGCAACTGATGATAGTACATGCAAAAATTGGTTTTTCTTAAGGCTCAGTTTCTATCAAAATAAATTCCCTTAAAGATAATACTTTTACATAAATTTGTCAAGACGTTTATATTTTATTTTAAATATGCAATCAAATCTTCCAATTTAAATGTAAACACATTTTTATTGATACGGCATTGGAAATAAAATTTCGAATTGTTGGAAATTTTCTTATATTTACGTATGAAATTATTTGATACTATTATTTGTTGTTTTCTCGGGATAGAACAACAATCGATTATTAAAGGCCACCAGAAAAATTCAAATATCCTTTCCCAACGAGGACTACTACGAAACGGATTTCGTCCTCCCTTGGCTATGAAAGTTGGTTTTCTTTGAAGTTCAGGCGCTTATTATATTTGGAAATTATTTTCAGTATTGCTTCGTTAACCAATTTTTGAAAACAAAATATTGAAAAATTCATTTTTCCCTCTTTAATTTCGTCGTGATAAAATATACTAAATTCGTCGAAATTATCCTTAACTCTGAAGCAAATACTAGCAATTAAATGCTCTTTGGTATCCCTAGACAATAAACTTCTGAAACTGTAAACTAGATTTCTCCTTTCGGATACATCAATTGCCGTTAAGTAAGGTTTTCCAATAAGAATAATGCTCGTACAAAGTTTAGCAATATCAGACTTCATATTTTTTCTGTCCATTCAATAAAATTAGGACAAACCAATGAAAAATTGTAAAAATTCTATTAGCTCTAAAATTCGAAATTTATGTGTGATCTAGGTTGCTATGTTGGGAGAAAAGTAACTGTGATGTATGACGCGATTTACTAGCATACAGGTTGGTTTACTCAGTCAGAGGATTTCTGAAAAAGAATATTGTTACATTTTTTCATGGGTTAATGCTAATTTTATTGAATAGACAACAAAAAATACGAAGTTTGGTGTTGCTCAACTTCTACTACTAGAGTTATCTTTATTGAAAAACATTACTTATTGTTAGCTGCAATTGATGTAACCCAAAGAGGAAACCTAGTTTACAATTTCAGAAGTTTATTGTGTAGAGATACCAACGGACATTTAATTGCTGGTATTTTCTTCATTTTTCAAACTGGATAGTTTCCAGGAAATTAGTATATTTTATCACGTTGGAATTAAACAGAGAATAAAAATGAATTTTTCAACATCTCGTTTTCCAAAATTGCTTAACGAAGGAATAGTGAAAATAATTTGCAAACGTAATAAGCAACTTCAAGTGAAACCAACTTTTATAAGCAAGGAAGGAAGAAACGTCGTGTCGTAGTGGTCCTCTTTCGAAAGAGACATTTAATCTTTTTAGTAGCCATGAATAATCTATAAAATAAAAATAGTATCTTAAAAAATAATTTCATATGTAAATATCAGAAAATTTTTCAATAGATTTTGCGCAAAATGTCCCACATTTCATTGCCAAGGTATTCCAATTTTTCTTCCAATTACGTATCAATGAAAATATATTTACGTTCAAATTGAAAAATTTTATTGAGTACTTGAAATAAAATCTGAAAATCTTGACAAACTCATGTAAATATATTATTTTTAAGAGAATTTGTTTTGATATAAACTAATTTGATTTTGTTCTAAACAGAATTTGAGGAAGAAGTCAAAGTAACAATAAAATGATTTCGATTCACATTTTCCTTTGTGTGCCATTTTAATATTTTTAACTGCAAATTATGAAAACACCAGAAAAAAACTTCATGCCAACAAATATTTGTCGAAACGTTAACAATTCTGTTTAAGGACTAGGGAAGACCCGAATCAAAAACCTAGCCAACGGTTTCCTTCTTAAGAAGTATAAATGTTATTTTAGTAAATCACTATGTACATAACTTAAATTCTGAACATCGGTTCTGAAACTAATAGTTTTAGTATCTTTTTGTATATTTATCATTTCGTATATTAGTCCTTTTTTAATATTATTTTCTGTTTGCAATATAATTGTGTTTTCAAAATCAAAGTAATGCCTCAGATCTTTGAAATGTTTCGTTAGAGCGCGCATTGCACCAAAATCATTATTTAACGAATACTTATAGTTATACAACCTTTTCTTTAAATATTGTTTTGTCTGACCAAAGTAACAACCATCACAGCTTTTACAGTTTATTTTATGAAGTACATTACTTTGATTTTGCTTATTTATTTGAAATTTAGTGTTAGTAAAAAGAGATCTATTACTATAACTTGGAATGAAAATTATGTTTATCTCGCTTTTATTAAATTCATTTTTACTTTTTCGCCTAAACCTTTTCTAGAAGGAATAAAGTTATAACTAGTCGTTGTTGTTATTATATAATTTATTAATTCTATTTTTAATTTTTTTTTTTTCGTAAAAACTATTTGGATATTAGATGTTCCTACATATGAGAGTTCAATTACGAAATTCGGCCATAATGTACTAATTGCGCATTTTTGCAGCTATTTGACTCTACAGAACTAGACAACTTGTTTTGCCACAATCGCGCACTTGGCTAATCACACCGTGGGAAAAATGTGGTTAATTAGTACATTATGGCCGAATTTCGTAATTGAACTCTCATATGTACGAACATCTAACACTCGGGCTTATATAGAGCTTCTATAGAAATGAAAACTACTTCACACAGTCGCACTGATGAGCGGTATGACCGCGACACGCGCCTCTGCGAATAGTGAAAGTAGGTTTCTAATTAAGCACTATTTGGATAATCATTTTTGTCTAAGATTTCTTTAACTTCGTTTAAATTCCTTCCCCTAAACTGCAGACTAGCTGATCTAACCACTTAAGTAACTAATCCGGTAACTATATTAATTTTGTGTAATTTTGATATTTCTGAGAAATTATTTAGATGTCTTCCTGTATTGGCAGACTTTATATGCCAATTCGTTTTTACAATGCCGTTATTGTGCATGGCTATCACGTTCATGAAATTTAATGAGCTATTAGATTTCCTCTCATATGTAAATTTTAATATATTTTGATAACAATTAAAGGAATCTAATACCTTATCACCACTACCCTTTCTTACGGAACAAAAACAGTCATCCACATAACGCCGGTAAAAACTTACACGCCAAAACACGCAAGTTCAATGGAATGAGTACCTAATAATGTTGCGAATTGACCCTGCCAGTATTGCGATAACATTCTCACTATATTTCCTGTCTGGAAAACAGAAGTCAAACGAAATTTTATTCGGAAAATTTATTTTTAAATAATACGAGTCCCTTTCACAACGAAATTAACTCCCTAACATAACTACCGTCGCGTTTCTATCGCGAAGATAGTCGGAATTAATTAGGAACTATAAAAAAGCGTTAATTACTTCCCTTATCCCGTATCTTTCTTTCTTATCCGAGGCAGTATTTCTCCTGCCGTTGACGTATATTTACGCATTTCGGGAGAGGGAGGGGGCGGTAAAACGAAGAAAAACCGCCGTGTCGTCTCCGCCGACCGTCGTCGACCGGTGCCTCGACCAGAAAAGGAGGAGATAATAAGGAGAGACCGGAGAAAACGGCTTGTCCTAACGAAATTTATTCCGCGAAATCTAATCAACTAAAACCGCACAAAAAGTCCGCCGTAAATCATGGCGGAGGAGCGCTCGCGTTAGGGGAACGAATAAAAGCTCAAGAGTTGTGTTAATCTTCCGGGCTACGTACGGTAATTTATTAGCGGTTAATTTTAAGGAGTGTTCAATTTTATGAGTTTAGTTTCCACGACAACCGTACGGTCGACGAGCAATCGGTTAATTTTGGAGTTTGGAAGGGGTTCGGCGAGGAACGCGTGACATGCGCTTCGATTTTACCCCTGCGTTTTACTGTCGTAAAAGTTCTACTTTACGAAAAGCTTTTTGTAAATTCTTTGTTTGTTGTTAAATTTACTCTGAGCGTCACTTTAGACCTAAAGAACGCAAAAATAGCAAATAAATGGACAGAAATGATCTTTGACAGGTCTTAACTACCGTATCAAATTTGAAGCCGGCAAACCTGCTGGTTCTTCACTTATTATTGACAAATGATTAGACCTGTCCGAGCTCTTTAAATTGTAAAATATTGTTATTTTATCGTTAGACATACATGTTCTAGAACTAACAATAAGATATGCTGCTCTCAAAAATTTTTAACTTTAAACTACGTTGAAAATAAGTACACTATCGACATAATAGACATGGCTTTATCGGCCGCGCTTCTTTTTAAGCTAGTATATAGTCCACATGGTCGACAATTCACACAGTCCATAATTGTGTCCTATAAGACCTACACTCTACCTTCAATGAATCTAATAGAATTTGAATTAAATTTAAAATAAAAAAATAATAGAACAACAAATTTTGTTAAGATAGTTAGGCTGCTGTTGGCGCTAAGTTAATTATGATAGTAGGTACACTTGAACCTATCTACAGCAACCTTATTCAGACTAGCAAATAGCTTAGGGTTTTACCTGGAGGAAAAGAAATTTTGAACATAACGATCCTTGTCGAAATCACTATAGAGATAACAGCAGATTAATTCATAAAACGTGGCATATTTCATTTCACTTAGAAGAAGAATATACGTTTTCAGCTACAACCAATCCAGATTACTTTATCCGTAATCTGCACCAGAAAAGCTTTAATTTGATGTGTAATAAGTCGTATTTCCGACTATTTCGATATTCTTCAAAATTTCAACTTCAGAAAAAATTAATATGTTCTAAATTAGATGAAATTCTGTGTACAGATGTTTTCGAAGGTATAGAATATGACCTTGACGTCAAAACTCGTGAAATTTGCATCGTTTAGGTGTTAGAGCGAACCAAAGCGATTCCTCAAGAACCACTTCTCACTTTCTCATTAAATATTTCTTCAATGAACCATCTCTCGTACCCGAAATTATTTTATCCGTAATCTACACGATAAGAGCTTTAATTTAATGTGTAATAAGTCGTATTTCCGACCATTTCGATTTTCTTCAAAATTCCAAGGGGTACCCCTTTGAAAATTCAGAAAAATTAATATGTTCTAAATTAGATGAAATTCTGTGTACAGATGTTTTCGAAGGTGTATAATACGACCTTGACGTCAAAACTCGTGAAATTTGCTTCGTTTAGGTGTTAGAGCGTACCAAAGCGATTCCTCAAGAACCACTTTTCACTTTCTCATTAAATATTTCTTCAATGAACCATCTCTCGTACGCGAAATTATTTTATTCGTAATCTACACGAAAAGAGCTTTAATTTAATGTGTAATAAGTCGTATTTCCGACCATTTCGATTTTCTTCAAAATTCCAAGGGTACCCCTTTGAAAATTCAGAAAAAAATTAATATGTTCTAAATTAGATGAAATTCTGGGTACAGATGTTTTCGAAGGTGTACAATATGTTTTTACCCTCAAAACTCGTGAAATTTATTTCGTTTGGGTGTTAGAGCGTACCAAAGCCATTCCTCAAGAACCACTTTTCACTTTCTCATTAAATATTTCTTCAATGAACCATCTCTCGTACTCGAAATTATTTTATCCGTAATCTACACGAAAAGAGCTTTAATTTAATGTGTAATAAGTCGTATTTCCGACCATTTCGATTTTCTTCAAAATTCCAAGGGGTACCCCTTTGAAAATTCAGAAAAAAATTAATATGTTCTAAATTAGATGAAATTCTGGGTACAGATGTTTTCGACGGTGTAGAATATGATTTTACCCTCAAAACTCGTGAAATTTGTTTCGTTTGGGTGTTAGAGCATACCAAAGCCATTCCTCAAGAACCACTTTTCACTTTCTCATTAAATATTTCTTCAATGAACCATCTCTCGCACCCGAAATTATTTTATCCGTAATCTACACGAAAAGAGCTTTAATTTAATGTGTAATAAGTCGTATTTCCGACTATTTCGATTTTCTTCAAAATTCCAAGGGGTACCCCTTTGAAAATTCAGAAAAAATTATAATGTTCTAAATTAGATGAAATTCTGGGTACAGATGTTTTCGAAGGTGTAGAATATGATTTTACCCTCAATACTCGTGAAATTTGTTTCGTTTGGGTGTTAGAGCGCACCAAAGCGATTCCTCAAGAACCACTTTTCGCTTTCTCATTAAATACTTCTTCAATGAACCATCTCTCGTACCCGAAATTATTTTATCCGCAATCTACACGAAAAGAGCTTTAATTTGATGTGTAATAAGTCGTATTTCCGACCATTTCGATTTTCTTCGAAATTTCAAGGAGTACTCCTTTGAAACTTCAGAAAAAATTAATATGTTCTAAACGAGGCGAAATTTCGTGTACAGGTGTTCAATAACAAACAGTATGTGGTTCACATCCTTGATTTTTTCCATCGTAAACGCTGCGACTCAAACTGCCACTACAAGGATATTATCATTTTTTAAAACTCAAGTCCTCGTCCAATTTGGTTTCTATTTTGGTCGATTGCAAGTTATAATTTCCATTCGTAACGACGAAATTGAATCGTTTCTGTCCTCGAAAAAGAATTCGCCTCGTTATTTTTCCTTCGTTCCTCTCTTCCCTTCTCCGTCGTCCTTCGACCAACCGGAAACGGCAGATGCGAAAAGCGAAATTCATTTTCGAACGGCCAGGCCGTCGTCCTCGTCTTATCGCCATCGATAACGAACGACAGATAGTCGAAGTCTCTCATAACGGCCATCCCATTATGATGCGCCCGGTCAGGAGTCGATCGACTTTCGTCCGAGTTATCTTTTCTTCCATTGTCCCGTCATTCCGGGCGACGTTGTTTAGTCGACGATAAGGGTGGCACGTGGCCGCCCCTACGGCGGTGGCGTTGATTTGCAACACATTGACGTGACGGGAACGGCACGCGTTCGACTATTTTAACAGGGGTCGTTTACTCCGACATACATACATACATACATTCGTCAAATATTGAACGGCCGATGAATTGAATTAATTAGAGGGTTCGAGGCGAGGACGAAAAAAAACACGAACCCGAACGATCCGCGTTCTGATAGTTGTTTATTAATTGCGGGTCTAATTTAACGTGTTATTTAGGTAAATGCCCCGGGGTATCGTTGCTGTCAACTGTGTAACGTTTGTAAACATTCGAACGGCGTTCGAATTTATCTTTATTCAAATTGTTCGCGTTTGTAATTGTTAGGGAAAATAGTCGAGGTACGTTCGACATACTGCTTTAACCTTTTGGCTGAGAAATTAAGCGGAAATGTTAGGCGTAGCCGACACATGAATGCGTCCACCGTAAACATTGATTGTCGATGATGTATTGAGGTGTATAAGATAGAAATATAATTCAAACTTGTACATGCGTTCATGCAATATATAAGGGGTTACCGGGCGCACGTCTAAATCCTTAGTACGTACCGATATCGGACGCAAATGTACGTCCACAATCCGTACTAGACGTGTATGTTCGTTCAGAGTTCATACTGATAATCTTCACTGGACGCATATATGCGTTCATACCGGTCAAAGTGTTAAGAATACGTATGTATGCCAATTATCCATATGGACCATCACTTCGCCCAAAGTATATGTGAAAACTTTCGCAAACCGAATATATGCCTGTGAGAGGGTTAAGTAATTGCACTTTAGGCGCCTTTTATTGCCCTAGCCTATCATTGCCACAGTTACTCATTTCTATAGCGCATTTGGAGTGCGAAGAAATACTTCAACATTGGGAATCGAACCCATCACATTCAACCGTCTTTATCATCTTCGAGTTTCTGCTGTACCAACTGACTTTCTACGTTTATATATAGGTCAGACGATCTTTAAATAAGTCTAATCAATGTTTCTTCGGGATCACCAGAAATCTACGATTCCCACCACAAAGAGTGTATGTGAGATATATTTCGAAGAATCGAGTAATTTGAACAGTTCCCCACGAGCTTTAGGAATGAAAATTGCTAGCAATAAATTACTCGAAGAAGAAATGATAGTATTCTACATATATGACTGCAATAACCTCTGTTAACGTATGCGTGCAAAGGTCAACATAGTCAGCTCAATGTCAAGCCCTGAAATTTTCAAAGATTTTTTATATTAATATCTCCCAATACTGTCACTAACATATTTAACAGATTTTACTGGTGACAATTTTTCCCTCTCTCTGTGGCTTTCTTTCCTTTTACAGGTTAGCCTTTCTCAGATTCCAGCATCCTCTGTCTGCCCAATCGTCCTCGTTTAATTCCTTATCTTCCATTGTTTTTGTTTTGTTTGTTTTCCATTTTACGACCGAGCATTCCCTTCTTCTCCTTCTTCTCGGTGACCAGTTTAGGATCCTCTATGGCCATCCCTCCCCCTCATTCGATTTACCTGTCCGTACCATTTTAATGCTTTATTTTCTAATCTACTGGTAATCGATGTTTGTATTTCCATTTCTCTCCAAATCTGTTCTGTTCTTATTTTGTCTTTGCGAGTCAATTGTAGTCATCTTCTCATATAGTCTGATTCATGCGGATTTTTAATGGCCCTCTTTTTCTTCATTACTTTGTCTCCTATGTCCCAGTCCTTTTTTTTCTTGTGTTCGATAATATCGTCGCTGAATACTTATATTGTGTGCATCCCTTTATCGTTTCTTCGTCTACCTGTAGGTTGTCTGCTTGTCCTCCCATACACATATATTAGGCTCCTTTTTAGTATTAATAGTTAATGCCCAGTTCTCCTATTCTTGTTTTAATATTCTCATCATATAGTTCATATTTTCCTTGTCTTGAGCAAAAACCATTTGGTCGTCGGCAAACATTAGTGCTTTTATGGGTATTCTTATTCCCCCGCATTCTTTATATCATCTTTCTAATGCTTGTTCTAGGTATATATTGAATACCATTGGTCATAGTGGCAATTTCTAAAAATATTATTTCTCCTAGTCTTAACCGATGGGTAATGGGAGTTACAATAACAGACTTCGACATGATCTAGTAATAAAGCTGATAAATATTTGGAAACCGTCGATATAATTATTTCAGTATAAAATCTAATCGTTACAGTTAAACATGGAATATGATGTGGGCCAAATGCTCTCCCTGGCTTTTCTGGCATGGCATCAACCTTTTGTTGAAATTTTCGATGATATTTTGATATAAATTGCGTTCTATCTCACCAATATCCCAGACTATCTCTTTTCCTAGTTGAATCGAATTGAAGAATTGTTGCTGGTTTATTAATATACACTTTTCCTATCAAATAGCCCCAAAGAATTCTTCTGCGACTTGACACTATAAAAGTTCTGTATAATGGTGTCAAATTGTAAGATCTTGTCGACAAACTCTTGTCTTCGCTTCGAGAGCTAAGCCGATTTTTGAACTTTTTGCACAGTGACGAATCGAGGTCTCTGGAGGCTTGGCTACACCGTGGCTCATGGCAATAATATCTTCGGTCGAACGACCACCTCGAACACGCATGGGTGTCTTCGCGTGTTGTGCCGTTTCCACTTCTCTCCTTTCTATTTCATTTGTTGATCAAATTCCTGATACCAGTGCTTCGTTGCTGCTATACTTTGTGCGAAAAATGTCTTTGAGTTTCTGCAAAACCTTCCCCATATTTGTAGTAAGATTTCACAGGAAATACGCGTTGCCCTTATGGTATAATGCTTCACAACGAAACCGCAATGTATCTCCAGAGCAGCCGATTCAAATGACAGCTGTAACTTTGATACAGCGAAAAAAAGTCTTAGGCAGTTGGAGATGAAGTGCCCCAATTCAAGGTTATCGGTAACTAAATACGAGGCAGTGTATAACTAGGTTGCTTTACGACGTTAGATGGCACTGGACTAACTTTCCTGTCTTCAAACTACCATAATTTAGATCTAGCGACGAGTTGATTTGGATTGGATTGGAACGCATGCGCCGAAACCGGTCTGAGGATTTCGCCCCTGCTTAATTCAATGCAACAATCATTATGGAAATACATCGGTGCTTGAATTTCTTTTCCGACGTATCTTCCGAAACGGCTTCATCATTTGGCGTTAGAAGTAGGTGATTAATATCCATCTTCGCACGTTTCCGCCCACACAACTACGGTCCATCATTTACTTCCAAAACCGAACTCAATACTTGCAGCGTACGTACCTCCGTACTCCGCGGTAATTCAACATCCAAATCTGCTACAACACAATCCACTTACGAATTTACATTACGCCGCGTCGACTTATTACGTTTTCTCTTCGTACGAGCGCGTTCGCCGATTTCCCGGCGGGAGCGACTTCGCGAGACGAGCCATCGAATTTGTAAATCAAATTCGCCCGAATATAAACAGATCATTTTTTCCCCATTTTACCGACAGACTACTCGGAGCGAGCGAGCGAACGACGACGGCCGTCGTCGCCGACGACGTTCCGAGAGGGAAACGGGTTCGAAAACCGAAAAGGAAGAGGCAAAGTGAATTTCAAATCGGTCGTACTCGACCCCTAGAGAGGCTCACCCCGGACGAGGAGCGAGACGCTGCAAAAAAACCAGACGAATCGTATACGATCGTTTCGAATTTCCGGGTCGTTCGTCCCCTCGAAAATCTTATCCGTGGTAGGTACCGAGGTTGTATGGATGCCCTCCGCAAGTCCGGACGTAAATGGAATAATGTTATGTCGATTCGTTGATTTTGAATAGGCCCGTTCTGTAGCCTGTACCTTTCAATAATTTCAGTCTTTGGTAGTATATAAGATAAATAAAATTACCTTTACCACACCTTTCGGACAAACTCCAGATACGCATTTCAGCAACTAAGTTGCCATCCTCAATGGAAAACTGGGAAACTCAGTATCACTAGAGAATCCGGCTAATGCCCAAGACCAATATTACACAACGAACACTTTACAACATTGAAATACAGCACAATGAAAAATCACACACTTAATTAATTCAATAGCTCGCACAATTTGGAATTTGGAATAGGTCTTCCATCTGCATTCATAATTCTCTCTCTATATTCATGAGTATATTTTCGTAGCTATTCAGTTCCCTGTTGTTTTCTACCGCTTTACTTAATTTTATACTTTCTATTGGCATAGCCTCATTTTTCATTTTTCAGGGGTGTTAAACCAAAATTGAGTAACGTGCTCCTTGTATCGTGTTAGGATTGATCGCCTGGTTTGTCCAATATATTTTATGCCACATTCCTGATAACCGGTTTCGTAGATTGATTTATGTCACCCTTATCCTTGGCATTTCCTAAAAAATTACCGTCCTTTCTTTACTTCAACCACAGTCTCCTGATTCTTATTTGCTTCTTTTGTAATACTTTTGTAGTATTGAACCACATCGAGAAACTATTCACCATACAATTACTTAATTAAATCCGGTGGCACGTGTTTCGCTAGAAACGAGACCAGCATCTTTAAGCATTTGACGAAATACGGATTGGAGGTACTAGCATCGTTATTCGCGAAACACGTGTTACCGAATTTAATTGAATAATTGTGTGGTAAGAACTTTACTGATTGACTGATTGGGGTATATTGCCGGTAGTACTATGCCAAACACATTGCAAACATTTTGTAGTATAAGTTTAATCAAAAACTGTCTCAAATTAGTATAATTTTGAGATAAATATGAGAAGTAAGAGCTAAGAGCAAAAGAAAAGAAGTAGAGACAGACCAAAGTTTCCTTGGAATCGGATCACAGGGAAGTTCTTGAAAGAAAAAGGGAAACATGGAACGAAGGGAAGGCTGTGGTACAAAACAAGAAGCAATGGCGTAACTTTGTTTTGGTTTGGTTCCCATCAACCGGGCGTGGGACCGAAGATACGGGGTCTTCCTTTTCAGGCCATTAATGGAGGTTTAGTGCCTCGACATTACTATTATTTATTATCATGGGATTTAATAAGCGGAAGAAAGAAATTTGATAAAATTCTAAATCAGGAAATAAGAAGTGTCATAAAACAGGAACCTATAATAGAAGTTATTGAGAGGAAACAAATGGGATGGTTTGGACATGTATGTAGGATCAGTGGAAACAGATTAATTAAAACCGTACATAAGGCAAGAAGACCCAAGAACAGAAGTGGAAAACCTGGACCTAAGAATTACAGGAAACAGGAGAAAATAGTGGAAGAATGATCAGAGATATGAGGATTGGGGGTTATGGGGGAAATGGACCAAGGACCAGGCAAGAAAAATATCATGGGAAAACCTTTTGAGTTTACTTTGCACGTTGATGCTTCCACTTTCCGCCATACTTAAAACTAGCAACTTTAAAACCTTTCCAACTCGATATCATTACGACCATACTTGAATGGCAGATTTATACCGAACTCCGATATACCCTCGACCCGCTTAATTCACGTTCGTATCGTCTCATCATCTCCGACAAAATTAAATTACGTCGGGGAAAATATCCGATAAGCGAACGCGATCCGACATTATGAACTCCCTACCCTCGACGATAGATATTAATACAGTTTAAAGACGATACTTTTCTATCGCCGAAGGCTATTGTAGGCGCGCTAGGGTCGGAAATAGAAGCGAAAGGCCGAATTTTATCGCAGGATACACACATTCACACTCGCCCGAACTCGAAGCGACGCCGAACCCGAAAAAGAAAGCAGCAGGGAGAGAAAGGGAACCGGCGAAGGATGCACCCTCGCACAACACATACATACACACACACACGCGCCCGTGTCGATTGACCGAAGACCCGCATGGATTCCTCCGCTTAGAATCGCGCACGCCCCACCGCTTTCCCAATTTCAGCGCAAACTAAATTTAAGAACTAAGTTTCTTTCTTCTTTCGGAGCTTTCCCAGAGACGACCGGATCCCCTCAGATAAAAAGATAAAAGTACGTTCGTGCGAGCGTGTGTGCGTTCGTATCCTGTAGGTTCGGAAGGGGGAAGGGGTGGTCTATTTCGGGCGAAATTGGGGGAGTCGGAGCGGGCGGCCGAGAGAGGGTGACGAATGATAGAAGCCCGGTGGTTCGGGTGACTAAGATTCACTTTGATTATCGGAGGAGGAGAAGCGCTCTCGTTCGAAGATGATTATCCTTTTCAGGAGGATCATTATTTCCTTTTATATGGGATTCGGAGCGCCGGACTAGACAAAAACGGATAAGTCGGGTTTTACGAACGTCAGGCAGGTGGGTATTGAATGGAAGAGTTTGATTGGGGACGGCGGATGCTCGACGGCCAAAGAGAAGTCTAAAAATTGCGACGACCGCGAGAAGGCTTTAACTTCGGAAGTCGACAATTAAAATGCGGATGAACCGATGAGACTTGAAATGGAATGGGAGTTGTCGATGATGGAGTTCAAAAATCCATCCACTATACTTCGGTCCTTACTATTAAATGGTTCCTATATTTCTAACATTTATTTGGGATTGTACATTTCGGAGATCTTTGTGATATGGTGTCACCCAGGCTTCCATCCTTGGACCATTTTTCGTTTCACAATTGCAGGGAGCAATATGCAAAAGGGGTAAGTGCTACTTTTTGGCAAATGCTGGTTTTGAGCTAAATAGTTAGTATGTGCTATGATTAGCTTGCACGATGAAAATCATATCGATGGGACTTTGCCAAACCGAGATATGAGGAATTAAAATATCGAAGCCAGTGTCAACAAGCAGCTGTGTAGTTCAACACAACCTAGCGAGACGTTTAGAGACATGTTCGCTATATTTCGTCAAAATAACTTCTGTTTTCGAATAAAATGGATATTCCCGAAGATAGACGTGCCAAAAGAAAAGAAAGAGAACCGGCAATGTGCCAGAAGATACAAAACGTAATAGAAATTCTGGGGCACTATAACTTTGAAGCAAAAGCGACCAATACCTGGAAGAGTTTTTTTTTGCGAAGAGGTAAGTAAAGACTATTATAGAACTCTTATTTAGAAGTTTTGTGTCTGCAAAGGTCAGCAAATACTAGCCGAATGGATTTTGTTTTATAGCAAAATATTCTTTTAGGTAATGTGCAGCTGTCACTACATTTGTAGAGTAATCACAGCTGCTGCGGAAAAGAAATTGTTTTTGTAGTTTTGAAAAGTTGCATTCACACCCTCTTCAATTATGAGAAGTCCATCAGATCCGAAAACTGGTCATATCTTCTCCATTTTCCACTGATGCCGACATTAGACCAAATTAGCATGCAGCACTTCGTAGCATGCAGGTATTCAATTATTGATTAATTCCGGGACACGTGCTTCGCTTAAAACGAAACCAACTTATTCAAACCATCTCCTACCTAACACTCCACACCACAGTCCATGAAATTCGTCATCGACTTTTGAAATAAAAGAAAAAAGATTCACTATCAAATAGATACGTTTACTTCCAAGAAAATGAAAGAGAAGGAAAAGAGAAGAAAATGAAAAAGATAGAAAGTTCCGAATCAATGCAACGCTATTTCGACGGGTAGGCTGCTGTCGAGCGAAGCCGAAATCTGGAAGCTGTCGATTCGTAAATAATCCCCATCGAGCGAGATAGAGGTAGAAATCCCATAAAGGACTATAAAAAGCGGAGGAGCATCGGAACGATTCCCAGGTAAATGGATTTAGTCGGCTGTCAAACGGCGAAATAATCTCCGAAAAATTGCTACGGACGCGCTAATGAAACTCCGATTGGACGGAAGACTACGCCGATCGAGCGGTCGCCCGGGTCGCCCGCTCGAATCGAATCATACGGATCAGGAATGAATTTACCGCTGATTAGTTCGCGTGCGCCTCTTCAATCGGTTTTGTTTTCTTTTTTTTTTTGTTTCCGTTTTTTTTTCGGAATTCGGGCGGTTAAAACTATTGTTTCGTGAAGCATTCCTCGTCGAATTGATGATGGTAATTTTACTGCTAACAGCTGGTTATTATGGCTTCGTAGACGAGCCATCGATACTTAACGGTGCAAGAGGGTAAAATATGATTAGCGGTGGAAGAGGGTCAAATATGATGATAAAGGAGAAGTAAACAACTTCGGTAATTTCTGCGTTAAAGTAGGTCGAAAACTTCTTCAATCAAACATTTACGAAGAAGCGTCATTTAATCGTGGAAGAGAAAATAATTTTAGGAAACAATCGAAAAGATAAGTTGACGTAAATACCTTCATAAACAAGGATCTAACGATGTCGGTCCTGCAAAGTACTCAGTACCTTTCGATCTATAAGGAGGGGTACTTTATCTTGTGCATGTGCTTTGAGTAAATGGAAAATTTATTCCGACAAAAGTGACACACGTCGGTGTAAAGAGGAGTTGATTTATGAGCTCGGAAGAGAGGTGGATGTCCGTTCTCGGAGTAATCCTTTCACCCTTTTTAAATAAAACGTACGCCGCCGGGTTGTCGAAGGGAAAGCTTGCATGAATAAAAAATTTAAGAATCACAGTTCATTCAGTAAAAAAGACGGTTTGAAGATGCTGACCTCTTTGCTAGCGAAACACGTGTCACCGGATTTAATTGGATAATTGTGTGGTGTAGAGCTTACCGAACTGATTTGGCGCTACCTCTTACCACATAGCATTAGCAAACAAGAACGTTAGCAAAGAAATTCCTTATCAACGATGTTTATTGGATTTGGTGCTTGAAAAAGTAATAATAAGAAAGAGTATCTATGATAGTAGTGGGTTATTATTAAGTACGGCCCAACAGTGTGTTTGTAGCATGTCCAACAGCGACGTGGTTTTGTTGCCAAAAATCAGGGCGAAGCAGCATAAAACATTGAAATATGCAGTTCAATATAGAGGTATTAAGATCCTTGAAAATAAAGTATCAAAATTGTGATTTATCACAAATACAGCATAAACACCACAGACTCAAAAGGAATCCCTAGGTTACCCATCGCTATCAATGGAAATGGTACAAAAATGGATAACTACGCTAATATAGGATGGTATACGCAGTAAAATTCAGATAGAAAATTATTCCAGACGTAAAAGTAGATCAAGGCAAGTGTAATAAACACGGCTAGAATGAATCCTGAATAAAGATCTTAATTGAGTACCAGCCAGAATGAATGGCTCAAAACGAGTTGAAATTTAAAAAATTTAGGCTATACTGAAAATGACTGCGAACGAAATTATAACGAGCTCTTGCAGAAAAGGTATTACGTGAGTGAAAATTGCCCCCAAATACGAGAATCTGGTTTGAAGAAAAAAGGAGGATGGTAGGAATCAACAAAGATTGTTAAAGTTTAAAACACATTTCGATTTTGAGCGAGAATTAGATGGGATTTAGGTTAGAAGGAAACGCTGCCTCTAACGATGATGGTGAAAATCAGACTAAATTAAGAATCATTTGAACGGTATGAGAAGAACGTGGCTAATGGAGTGAAGAAAACCTAGGCTAGAGCGCAATCTGGCTAAAAAGGCTTCAACGGAGACCGCCTCCATTAAATGCTAGTAAGAAAGTATTAACAAGTTCGACTAATTGTAAGTTTAAAAAGGCATTCAGAACTGAGTGGAAATAATCTTAACTAAAAAGGGGAGATTTTGGTTAGGATGAAATCTGACGATAAAACTTGGAGTGCATTTGATCAAACTAAGAGTCATTTGAACAGAATGCGGAGAGCTGGCTAAAGTCAAAACGAATTCTGACTTAACTACAAATTAACCTTGCTAAGTGGAACTTGGTTGCGATGAAATCCATCCCAAATCTAGTTCAAAATCTATAGATCTCGGGGAAATTCTGATTAAGTTGAAGACGACCCAAACGTAAACCGTATCCTAGTTTCACTAAAAATTAGCCTAGGTAAGTTAAAAAGACTTGATTGCGATGAAACCTGGCTAAAATTCCAAACACATTCAGGTTTGAGCGACAGTTAGCCCAATTGGCTGAGCATAGTTTAGTCCGAATACAACCTAGCTATTAATTTCGAGGGAAATCTTGATCAAGTTGAAAATCATTCAAGCCGACTAAAAAACTTGGCCAAAGCAAAATGTATTCTGATTTAACTAAATATTAGCCTAGGTAAGTGGGAAAGAAGTTGGTGGCGATGACATCTGCCCCAAATTCAAATCACACAATTCGAAATGCATTAAAGTTTGTGGAGGACTTAGCCTAATTAGATCAGCATCATTTGGTTAGTATACAACATGACTATAAACCTGGAGAAAATTTCTGATCAAGGTTAAAAATCGTTCGAAGCGAATGAGAAAATATGCAAAAGACGCAAAATGTATTCTGGCTTAAGTCAAAATTAGTCTAGGTGAGTGGAAAGGCAGGTGATTGCGATGGAACCTGGCTGAAATTCACACCGCAAAATTTGAAACGCATTCAAGTTTGAGCGAGAGTTAGTTTAAGTAAATGAGCAGATTTTGGATGGAATACTGCCTGGTTATAAAAATTTGTTAAAAGTTCTTACAGAAGAGCCTGGCTCAATTGGGGGAATGAACAAACTCGACCAAGTTGCAAACAAACGAAATGATTTTGGTCAGAGTGAAACTCGGCTATAAATCTTGAAGGGAAGATCTGATTGGATTGTGGATCATTCGAAGGAAATGAGAAAAACTGGCTAAACTCGAGACGTATTCCGACTTGACCAAAAAAAAAAAAAAAAAATGGAAAACCAGTTCAGATCCTTCATAGTTCTACATAGTTGATTTCACAGTACATCTCCAGTGCAGTTTTTTGGCTTTCCTCTTTCCTCATCTTTTTCTGGATTAGCAAAAGTCGAAACTTTACTCTCGATTCAGTCATATCTTAAATACGAGCCCAATAATAATAACAGCGTTTGTCTCGTTTCTACGAATTTCGGCTCTCATAGTCCGCAGAACACGCGCCTCTACATTCGAATATCATCGTCCTTCGACCTCTCTGATCCCGCTTCATCCTACGGAAGCGTTCGACCTGCGAGCGGACCGCGACTTATCAGCCCGCTTTTAAGACGAGCGCTGGGGGAAAATCGATGTCGGCACGTGCCGGGGTCCATATTTGACCCCATACCAACCACCTACGGATCTTCCTTGTGCCGTTTGTAGCGCGTGGGTGTGTATGTGAGCGTCTCACAAGGTCGCTTTTCTCGTGATTACGCTTGATCAAAAGAGAAAGAAGGCGTCGTGGGACGGATAAAAGATGTCTCTTGCTTGTACTCTCGTTCTCCCGTTTGTGGTCAAAATTGGCGAATTTAGAAATTATCTTATTAACTTTTGGTGACGGAAGATGTACGAAGCTTTTAAATTGACGCTAAGACGTTAAGACAAAAATTTATCTTTCAGATTGTGTACGTCTACCATTTCATTGCCCTCGCCAAGTTTTTGCAAAATGGTTATGAGATATAAGATGTAAATGGGAAGTTTGTCGTTCATTTAATCGGAAAAGTGGTGGAGACAATCCGAAATATACATACAGTCGGGTTTACAAAAAGGTCAAATTTTAAAAGGAAAGTTAAATTTGTATAGAAGAGAAAATTAAAATAGAACAAAACCGGAATATGTATTTGTACATACCAATTTATATATGTATATACATACATATGTGTATACGTATTTTCAAGAATATGATTATTTACTAGATCATACCACAACAGTTCATGTAACAAAGTTTATTATTTGTTTGTTTGTTATCCCTCCGTTCTTTAATCCAGATTATATCGATGAGTGTAGAGGAGTCTTACTGTTCTACATATTGAAGAATTGTATCAAGAACTGCTACAGCCGCAGACTGCTTAAATTTTAGGTAAAATCTCCACCAAATTTCATCTTCATCACTGTTTTCTTGTTTTACAGGTCTGCTTGTAACTAGCATGCTCTAAAATTTCTTCGTCATTGATATTGTGATCGCTCTCATCATCGGCAGCTAGCCAATTTTGGACATCAGCCTGCTGCAGTTCTTCACCATCTTGTTGCGAGTCACTAGATGTTGTTAAATGATCGGTTTCCAATTCTCTTTCTTCTACTCCGTCTTCTTCTACCTCTTCTGTTTCTTTTAAATATTAGGTCAAAATTTTGTCAAGACTTAGATAATGTTGTGGGAAGGATATCATCCTAAGCCTCTGCTATCACGTAACATCCTTGTTATTAAGAGATTTGATTGCGTCTATTAAACCGATCGCATTCTCCATTTTTTCCAGTACGATTTTCAAAAATATTTTGTCTATAGTCTCTCTTCATACATTCCATAACCCCTGGTCCAGTGGTTGAATCAACAAGGTTACATTTGCCGGTAAGAAAATTGCTTTTATTTCGCCTTTCGTGAACTCTGCTGTATTTGGATGTGACGGGGCATTATCGAAAACAAGGGCTTTCTGGGGAAGTCCCCGATTCTAAATATTTTGTAACTTCAAGGACGAAAACAGTGTGAAACATATCTTAAAATGGTGCTGTATTGATCTACGCATATCCTTGAGTCCGATAATGAACTGGCAATTATGACAAAATTATTCTTTTAAATGCTCTCAATCTCAGTGATTTGTCGATAAAAAAGTGAACATTTGTGAGTCCAACTTGCGTTACTCCATGGAGCAACAATTATCGTTTTCTTGTATAATTTGAACCCACTTAACTCCGTTTCTTGTTTAGAAGCGAGAGTCTTCTGTGGTAGCATTTTATAATTGAGCCCCCGGTTTCATTTATGCTATAAATTTGTTCAGTAGTCAATTCGCTTTCTTTTATGATATCATCAAACTTTTCGATGAAATTTTCAGAAGGTACGTGATCAGCGATGCGTTTTCCTCCAGAAATTGTGACCTGAAGAATTTCGTGTAGTTTTTTCCATTTGTTCAACCTTCCCCTTGCTTGTTGTAAATTCCAAGTGAGGGTCAATTTTTTTATGAAGGGCACTTACCTTTTCTTTAATTAATAGTTCTGTTAAGGGGGTTTCTTGTAATCGTTCCTGACTAAATCAAATCCAAACTTGTGGGATTCATAAAGAAGGTAGCTTTGTCTATGAAGAAGAAAATTCAACTTACCGCTTCATCTAAAACATCCAGCTTTGGTTTTTCTATTGTTTTCCGGGATTCTAAACCAACTTCAGATTCTACGGTAAACTGTGTCTATTCTTTCTCCAAACCTTCAATGTCGTAATATCTTTATTTGAATTTCTTGCAAGATTTTTGACACTCTCATATATATCTAGCCTACCAAAGGCTCACAGTTTTTGTCTTAACGAAGAAGTAATATTTTTGGATTTCCAGATATTTTCAATATCATCGGCGAAAATCTAATTGCAGACTGAGCAGAATTCACACTGAAAAATAGACTGGATAACGAATATTGAAGTTCCTGGTTAAATTAATAAAATTTAATCGTGTTCTCGGGAAAGTTGTAAAAACCTGAAAGATTAAGAAACCGTTTGTATCTACAGTCGGGCTCAATTATATACACATTTAGTTCAGAACATAAGTAAAAGTAGATATCCAGAAAATTTTCCATAATAATTCTCGAATTCGCCAGGAACGAACTTTCGGAAGAAATAAGGAGAAAGGTATGAAGTCCCATACGCCCGAAGCTTTCGTCGCCATTCTTCGCCTTCTATCACTTCCGTTTTCGTTTTCGCTTTATCCATCTCGGACTCCCATTCGAACCTTTATTCCTTACCTTTTCGGCGGTCGAAAGGTCGCCGCAGCATCGACGAGAGGCACGCGCCTGGCAATAATCGCGAAATTCGCCGACGCTCGCAATATGGCGTGTGATTTACCGAGGTCGGAATGCGCTGCCGAAATTACAATTCGCCGACGTGTATAGGAATTGCGACGGCGACGGTGACAGGTCGTTTATAAAGCTTTCGGTGTGCGCTAGCAGGTAGAAGGCGTACGAAGCTCAATGTGATGAAAGAGATTTTTCGAAAATTGGACTTCGCTCGGGCGACGCCGATGTATTGAAAATTTCCTTTTGTGGCTACCTTTGCTTCTGGACGTCGTTGTCGTTGCGAAAAGCCTTATAGATTTCCGAGTTCCATTAAGAATCAAGAATGTATGTAGTTTGCTAATCGCTGGGTTGCAGTTCGAACACCCAACGGCTCAGGTGATCCGTTTTATCAAGCCAAACATCGCGTGGTTCAAAAAAACTTTTTAAAATTTCTTATGGACTACAAGCCTTGCAGGCTTAGGGCCCACTGTACCAGGACATCACATGTGTATATTCAGTAAACTTATCTGGGACACCTCCCCACAGACTTCTGTCCTTCACTTTCGCTTTTTGTCTCTGGCTTCCCTTTCCTTTCAAGTCTTCTTCCGCCCTCTTCAGCCACCATTTCCTCGGCCCGCCGTTATCTCTCTTCTCCTGAGGAATAGCTCTTTACTGTCTTTACTTCCTGCCGCATTTTTCTATAGTGTCCCAGCCATCTTAATTTCTGAGTTCTTATATATATGTTAACGCTAAAGTGCCGAAGCCGTTAGTGTGCATATTCTTAGCTAACTTGTACATCATCTAAGCAGACCCGTTAGAGTGAGAAACTTTCAATAAAATGACAATCCTTCGAACATTGTCCAGTCAATGTGCACATTAACGAGTGACCGTTCGATAAAGTGCGAAAACCTTGAAGGAAATTGACAACCGTTGTGTTTTGAAGATCTTGCTCGTACATTAGAGTGTGTTTAATAGTCGATACCGCTGATTGAATATCTTCTACTGTTGATGGAGGCACTTCGTATTATAAAATGTAGAGTGCCTTGTTGGCGCACGTTTGTACTCAAAAATCTTCCGTAAATACGTATAATAAAAATAATTCTAAAGGTCTGTTTTTAAAACATTTGAATTACCATCATTTTATTACCAAGATTCTATTGATACTTCAACAGTAACTGAAAGGTATAGTATAAAATCATTGGAAATTCCAATGCTATTATAGAATAATTATTGGCCTGTTCTTAAAACTAGTTATAAACACCTTTCAGCTAAAAAAGGCTGTATTCGTATTGTTTATTTGTCATACTAACAAAATAAATTCCCAATAATAAGATTCTTGTCTTTCGCCACAAATCACGTTTTGAATATTTGACACCTTCTTGTTACTTCTTCCCTCAACCTATTGCAGGGGTTGAGTTTTTAGCTTTCATAAAATTAAATTTAGCTTCCAAGAGTTGGTTCACATCTGCTATTACTACATACAACCCGCGAAACCGTGTTATCGAGTTAGTTAGACTTTATTGATGACAACGCAGGCAACTAGTGTATTGCAGGCTAATATCAAAGATAAATTCAACACAAGTCTTCTAAGTGAAGATTCACAATGCCACAGTGTTTCGTTATCAAGGGAAAAATACTATTCTTTAGTGAAGGATTTGAAATGAATAAGAGCTTCAAAAGAAAGAATCATCTCGAGACAATCGGATACTTGAACGTTATGATTTGAAAATTCGCATGGAGCGGTGCAGGGATCGGGAAGGGATGTACATTGAGAATATAACGAATACTAGGTGAAAGATTTTATTGCATTAATCCGGTTACTTTTGAGCCACACTTCGTATGTTAC
Source organism: Chrysina gloriosa (assembly GCA_038088585.1). Taxonomy (NCBI): domain Eukaryota; kingdom Metazoa; phylum Arthropoda; class Insecta; order Coleoptera; family Scarabaeidae; genus Chrysina; species Chrysina gloriosa. The sequence goes on along the minus strand of CM076090.1, from coordinate 6,030,169 downwards.
TTTTCTTAGCTTGTTGAATAATGTGTAAATCGTACATATGAGAGTTCAATTACGAAATTCGGCCATAATGTACCAATTGCGCATTTTTGCAGCTATTTTGATTCTACAGAAGTAGACAACTTGTTTTGCCACAAACTCCTGTAGTAGCTACAATCGCGCCCGCCGTGGGAAAATTGTGCTTAATTAGAAAACCACTTTCACTATTCGCAGACGCGCGTTTCGCGGTCATACCGCTCATCAGTGCGACTGTGTGAAGTAGTTTTCATTTCTATAGAAGCTCTATATAAGCCCGGGTCTTAGATGTTCGTACATATAAGAGTTCAATTACGAAATTCGGCACTCATTATAAGAACGAATCGCAATAACACTCACAAAACAAAAGAGAGTTAGCACAATTATTGATAAAGAAATAAACGTTCCTCAAACAGCGTCCTTCTCGAATGTTTCACTGTACGACACTGACTGAAACCGATGTAGACACGTCCGAACCCGTTTGCCACGCGATAGCTTCAACGTCAGTCGTACTGATGTTTACTCTAGTTACCTTGAAATACCGTCCTTCGTTCCGGTCATAAGAGGCTCACTGCCTAGGTGGCAGTTTTGTACTATACTTTTGGGGATGTCATTTTTGAGGTCCTCAGGAACCATTCAAAACAATAGAAAAAACAATTCTTTGAAAATCCTAGAGTGGCCTAACCCCTTAATGCTTTTGGCTCACCAGTGACCTTGAGTTACCATGGCTGACATAGACAATAACAATAATGGGTTTAGTGCTTTTTTTGCTAAACCCGGGTACAGTGAGAGCAAAAATGATGCTCCGTCGATTCCCCAATATTTCTTTCTTTGTCAAAATTGCGCACTCGGCTAGCCCGCCGATTGTAGCTACTACAGGAGTTTGTTGAAAAACAAGTTGTCTACTTCTGTAGAATCACAATAGCTGCAAAAATGCGCAATTAGTATATTATTGCTTAATTTCGTAATTGAACTCTCATATGTAAGAACATCTAACACCCGGGCTTATATAGAGCTTCTATAGAAATGAAAACTACTTCACACAGTCGCACTGAGGAGCAGTATGACCGCGAAAGGCGCGTCTGCGAATAGTGAAAATAGTTTTCTAATTAAGCACAATGTGTAAATCTCTTTGTTTGTTCTTCTTTGCCAACTATCTTCCATATTTTTCTTTCCTCTTAGAATTTCTCGTTCCCACCTCTCCAGGACATCTTCCGACGCCTTGTTAAGCGCCCACATCTCGCTTGCAGAAATCATCGTTGGTCTTATGACCGTTGTGTATATTCTTAACTTGTTTTTCCTTGATATAAGGTTCGACTTTCTCAGCGTATTTAAGGTCCCATACTTTTTAATTGTTCTAGAAATTCTAACTCTCCCCTTGTTGTAGAAGAAGAAAAACAATAACTCTTTTTATGCCCCCTTATCGAGGAATCCAATAAATCGAGCCAACATATCCTGTGGACACCAAGGCAATTTTGTTGAGACAAATTGGTATTTAAAAATTGTCGTTTTCATTGCGAAAACGAAACTTTCAATGATTTTCACAATCGAACGAGTGACAAGCTCCCTTGGATGAGCGGCGAAGAACGTCGGCTTACTAAGTGTAGCTTCGATTTTCTTGTTCACGCACTTACCGTTTGGGATAGTTGATCTTGGCCCCGTCAAGTTAAGAAAATTTTGTGTTCGGAGTAAACGGCGCTCTCTTAACCAACAAATTTCAACAGCGTTTGTGCTCAACACTTGTTTTAACTTTAACTGAGTACCTCCTGCATCACACAATGCTTTCTAACCCATGACTTCTTTGTTTGCCAGTAGATCTCCAAACAAAAGGAAAAATTGACATCTAATTGCTTTCTGAATCAGTTTGATTCATACTTTGTGAAACCCAAAGGGTCAACTTTTCCTTTCTGGTTTCCGTCAGTTTTGAAACAGTCTCTAGAGGGCAGTACTTAGCATCTTATAGACGACCAGATAGGTTCTCCAGGTGGATGCTTTCCTTTTGCTCTTTCAATACTTCAAATGTGTAGTCCAAAAATACAAAATTACTGATTTCTACTAACAATAAGTTATGAAGCAGATGTTTTCAGCTTTCTGTTTCTCCAATACAGCCCAACGAAACTAATGACTTAGAAATTCGCAAAGCTCCGGCAAAATTTTTAATGTAAAGTTTTCTACTTTTCTAGTTATAGTTAACAAATGAATTTCAACGAAATCACGCGAAATTTCGTAATTCCTCTCTCCCTCCCCAAAACCAAAAACCTTTCTCCACCGACACATCTCCGTTTTCGCCGTCCCTTATTTTTTTCTTTTCCTCCCCTTCCACCTTTCTCGCCGCTTTTCCGTACTAGATTCGAGATTTTAAACATTCTCCAGTCATCCTCTCGCGGCACCTACCTACTACGCCGCGAAAATACATTCCCGCTTCCTGCCGGTGCCGTAAAACAAAATGCAGGGCGAAGGGTAAACGTGAAGGTATGCAGTCGGCATACTGAACGCGGGCAGCCAGTTAACGGCGAAACGAGGCGGCTCATCGGTATTGAGGACACGTCCCGGAGTCCGCGGGCTAACGGCGCGTGTAACTTTTGCGGCATGGCCGAAATCGAGGGAAAGAAGGCCGCGTCGACGCCACCACCACCACCACCATCATCCCGAAAAGCACCACGTAGAAAACGAAAAGTCTCGACTATTTTCTCTCTCGTTGCCGAGCGTGTAATTTTTTCTTTTTTATCTTCCGCCGAGGAAAGGAAGAAGAAGGTACGAGTTCTAATTTGAATTCGGATCGATTTGGTGATTGCTGTGGAAGCAAAATTTTTATCAAAGGATTGGAAGACAGCGTACATAGTACCGGCGCCAAAAACTAGTGGAATATAGTCTTGTGAGGAATTTTTAATTAATACTGTACCACGCTATGAGAAAGTTCTAGGGTCATGCGTACGGGATCAACTGAATAAGTACTGCAAGAAAAACTACGTTATTTCCCAGAGATTGACGTGGTATAAAATTCATGTAAAGGTCAAGATTTAGCAATTAAAAAATCTCAGTTGATCTATTCGAACATTTTTTGAAACACATATAAATGCCTTTTTTATCGAATTGCTGCCTTCCGTGATATCTATGTGTGTAGAACTTTGAACAAAAACTATAATATACGATAATTATAGGAGACATTACAAGTAATTGGTAAAGTTCAGAGGCCCATGCTTTGTCTTGCTTCACCCGAAGTAAACTTAGTAGCATTTATTTACAAGGGGAGTAAATCGCGGTTTCTGCGATTGCAGAATAAATCCTTCACAAATATAACAAAAGAATCATAGATATTTATTCAACGCCCAGGCATGTTCCTTTTCTGGACTTTCTAGCACAACATAAGACTACACGAACCGAAATAAATAAGAGCAACCACTTCCTACGCCGTCAGAACTCACAATTACCACAATACCGAGACGCAAGTGGCAGATGAAACAATATACAGGATTTTCAAGGAATTTTGGACAAATGGAGTAACGTTTTACAAGAAAACTAAGCCCAATGGACGAAAATTGAGCTGAAAGTTAAAACTTACCTCAAGACACCTATCACATTCCTTGTGACAAATGGGTGTGATTATAAATCGTAATTATTACGAAATAATCGTCCGAATAGATACATAAGACATCAAAAGGGACACAAATTGCTTCCTTGCGGCACACCAGAAAGCCGAAAATTACCTTAACTTATATGAAATCAAATAAAAATTGCTTGCGGGCGGAAATCGAATGAAAAAGGTCTTAAAGTACATCCCTACGGCACCCCAAAGACACATAAATTGTAATCTTTATATTCCAACATAACACTAACAGCTATAAATCGGAAATGTAATGTTCGAACTATTCTATATACTATATAAATTAAAAGGGGCCCAGCTAGCTCTGTTGAGGGATTCCAAAAGAAAAGTATATTTCTTGTAAGGATCTGGTAAGAAGTAATTAAATCAAGGAGAAGTATACTTATCTAGATTGCGGCCAATTGTAAATTATCACGGATCTAAATTGGAGTCCTACGGTATCCCAGTAAACCGGAAATTGTATCGGTGTTAAGTTCCATAAAAACATTCTCTACTATAATCCAAGAAATAAAATCATCTTAGCCGTTTATAATTATGTGGTAAATTGTAATGGACCTAAGTCGGTGCCCTGGGGCACACCGAACGATTTATTTAGAAATTTATTATACTCTCACGTTTATGGGCGGATTGTCGACGCATCCTACCACTTCTCTTTCTTTTTCTTCTTCTTTTTTAAGCTAGGGACTACCCTGTATATAGCATACAGGCTAGTCCTAGATCCAAGACTCCATGAACGAAAACCAGCTTTGCGCAGATCTTATGTGCTACTGCGGGAACAAAAAATCGGACACCACTATCTTAAGTGTAATTTAAATCTGGCTTTTATATTGTCAAATGTTATTTCATTTTTAAATCGTTATTGACATATTTCATTATAGTAGGTTGAAGCGCTGCTAAAAACTGCAAATAATTACATTATTTGTGGAAGAATGATCCATAAGAAGACTAGATAATAAATTTGAAGTCTCCAAAGACATCACTCACCACATTAAAAAGAAATGGCTACATAACTGATATGGGCATGACAAACGATTGGTTTATACTGCTAAAAATAGTCAAAATAGCCTGTAAGACTTGTTCGGATTTTTGTTACCGCAATAGTACTATCGGATACTTAAGATAATGTAGTTTAAATCTGGCTTTTGCCTTGTCAAATGTTATTTCATTTTTAAATCATTATTAACATACATATGTCATGAAGTGCTGTACAAAAATTAAATAATTAGATTACTTGAGGAAGAATGATCCATAAGAAGTCTAGGTAATAGATTTGGAGTTCCCAAAGGTACTATTCACGACATTCAAAAGAAATGGCTACATCAAAATTGACATAAACGTGACAAACGGTTGGCTTATGCTGCCAAAAGTAGCCAAAACAACCTATAAGACGACCGGATTTATTGCAGCAATAGTCGATCGTCCGAAGCGGGTGGAGAAGCTTCCACATGTATAAATAATTACATTGAAACTACCCCCTCCTCGCAGATGACCGGGAGTCAATTGGCAATCAAAGTCATGGTGATTATCTTAAAGTTAGTCGATTTATAATACAGCCAGGCAAGCTCCAGAATATCAGTCAGAAGGGAAAGGAAGTAGGGGATGACCGGGCAATAACTAGAGGAGAACAATTACAAGACAATATACAAAAATAGGTCTAAGTTAGAGTGAAATCAAACATAGGGCCAGAAGCAGAGAGGAATGGAGTAACCAGTAAACAAGATTGCAGTAAGATGAAATATGAAGCGAATGCGTAGAACTAGGCAATCAGCCATCTTACACCTCCACTCGAAGCCAAGGAATGCAGAAGCGCCCAGTACTTCAATAGGAGTGATGGATATAGAGATAGAGATAGAGAGAATATCGATTTATAACAAATCGCAATGCACTTATACACCATTTAAACACCGGTGTTATTAAACGCAAGCTATTAGTCACGCAATTGGTTAATGATTGTGTTTGCGCGATCTTTCCATCGATGTGCAGGTAAAGATGTTGACCCATAGGAAGAAATTCTATAAATCTGAGAAGTTCTTGCTCAACTTTGAATTGCCAAGGTTCATTAGTGTATGACTTCAACAAAGAAGAGTCAGGAAGGCGACTCATTTAAACTCCGTTTTGGAAGTCACTCCAAAATTTATTATCTTTCGAAATCGATCTTTAGCCAGGACGATTTTACCTAGTAAACTTTTGGAATTGTTCCTAAACATTGTTGACATGTACATTTACCCTACTACATATTCTCCGCAAAAAATATGTGTGTATGTACGTCGCCGATTACGTTAACTCCCGTACGTCAAAACAATATCCATAGTCGTAAATGTGTACGAGCAAATTTACAAACGCAGGCATTTATATAGCTCTGTTTTGAACTCGCGTATCTCCATACGTACGTACTTCCGCGTACAGCCAAAGGGAATTTAAAAATAGCCCCGACGCGATGCAGTAGAAGCATAATTGCTTTACTTATTTTTGCCGGCCGACCGATATAATCACCTGTTATTCTCGCGAAAGCAAATTTCCAGCAATTACGCCATAACCATTATAACGGCGACAAAACTTTTGATGTCCATAATTAAGGCTCTAACGCGATCTACGCCCGAGCGAAAATAGACGTAACTCCCACACTTGTGCGATAACCGCTGTGGTACTATGTAAGTCCGCGAGTTTGGCGTGCATCGAGCGAATAAAGTTCATAAAAATAACCATAACGATGAATACGACGTGGTGTACCTCGCGCGCACGTATCTACCACTACCACCATCCCGTCCCTCTGACCTACTTGGGGGCGCTTCGGATTCCGAAAGCTTAAGGACCGTTATCACGGAATCACGTTCGAAATCCGCATGTCCGCGTCGTCTTTCCGACTCGCGAACCACCTGGAGACGCTCGCCTCGAGGAGAATTTATGCTCCGTTTCGGCGGAGTCGGTCGCGAATTGGTGCTAAGTCGCCTTCGGGATTCTTAGCAGGAAGATGTCCCCGTATATGATGCAGCTCTTATCAGAAAATGATCCCTCAGGGGGTGATATATGTCTTGTCGGGTGGAAATGAGCGAGATTTGGGACTTGTGATGCGTTATTGATATAAATTATTGTGCGAGGTCTTTGAGCATATCAAAAAACTGCCCCAACTGGCAAACAGCGGATACGAATTTTGGATAAAGGCGCGAAAATATCGGTTGTAACGACGATGAAGAGTATCGATTCATAAGAGAGAAAATTTTGGTCGGCCTTAGTCAGATCCCCCAATGTCAGTTAAATTTTTCTCGGATTTTGACCTGAATCATTGTTTGATATTGACGTTTTGTTATAGTAGCTGGCACTGTGATCGCGATTGCTTCAGGAACCTCCTAGACTAGGTTTCAAAACTGATGGCACTTGGATTGCGCGAGGCATGGCTTAAATGTAATACTATTCACATTAAAAGTATCGACGTCGAAACATTGGCGTTTGAAGTGCAAGAAAACGCAAATAAAAGCGTTTTAAAGAAGGTGTATGTTTGTTGTGTAAATTTTCAAGTATTGTAAAACTCAATTTACGTGAATATGTATCTATAATCTTCAATACGTAATACGAGGGATAAGCTGAAATTATTGAGAAAAAATACGGTTAATATTTTATTTCAAATCTGCACAAAGTAATTCCTTTCAGCGATGATACATTCGACCATTCTTTCTTTCCACTGCTTAAAAGCTCCCAGTCAATCTTCTTCCGGAATACCTTCAAAATAATGGTAACTTGCGATAGCAGTATCTTCTTTGGACGAAAAGCTTCCACCCCGAAAATTTCGTTTAAGCCCAAAAAATAGCCAAAAGTCACACTATTAGTTTTGTATTGCTTTTTCAGCCAAAAACCGGAGAGTTGGAACTGCCGTATGGGACGATACATTATCACCGTGGAGCGTAATTCCCTTGTCTGGACCTCTATTAAACACTTCAGGCAAACATTTTCCAGTGTCCCACTTTGCTGTAACTGCCTTTTGTCCATTTAGCTTAATTGCATTTACTAAGCCCCTACTTCTGAAGAATACCGCATACATAACTTTTTCATAGATCGCTGTTTCCTGGTTAATGTAGGAGTTTCCCCATTTTTGTGAATCCGTACCCGACTCTGTTGGCGGGTAGGAAGGTCGAAAAAGAGAATATATGTAAGTTAAGCAGAAGTACTGGCTGAGCACGTTAGGACGTAATGTAAGATGGAAAAATATATGGGGATTGCATAGGACTTTTGGCTGCAATCCCCATTAATTTTTCCATCTTACATTAAGTCCTAACATGCACAGGCAGTAGTTCTGCTCAACTGTAACTATTTTGGAAAAATTTGATGGCCGCCATTATTTAATAAATTTAAAGTTTCATTGCAAATTCTCACACGCTCTGATTTTTGCGAGTTAGAAAGGTGATGCGGCACAACACGACTTACCACTTTTTCCAGTGCAGGTCGTGTATGATTCTTAGGTTGTTTCAATATTACTGAAGATGCTCGTATTTTAAGTAGAAAGTCGGCTTTGTTAGACGAAGTCAAATGCAAATTAAAATCAAAATCAAGATAAAAAATTTTCCTCTTTCTTCCTTACGTGTAAGGAATAATAATAATAATAATAATAATAACAATTTATTTAACAAAATGATATTACAAATATATTAATATTGATTGTTAATTAAATTTACTAATAACGTAGTCCCTCAATTATCCCCTAAAAATATGCAACTGTTATATTTATTTTCTTGCGTTTTTAGTCCTTTCGAAAACAATGTACTTCGTATTCTATGTTTATTGACAGATTGTATATGAAAAACTATTATTTCTGGTGTTATATGTATGAATCTCTCGTACATGTACAAGCTACCTAGATAAGTAGCTAGGTGCCTGTTTATTAACTATTTTATACATAAAGAAAAACAACTTTTAAGTTTTGTTTGTTTTTGAAGTTTATTAGGCGATAGTTGGTATTTCATCTTCCTCATTTGTTTGTTGTCTCCAGTACTGTGTAGGGGTACCATACGTTAACGGTAACGTTGCGCTTTGATTAAATCCCGTTAAATATTATTCTAAATTTCTTTCGGCCCTTTGTTATTCTTTTGGTTACATTCGCCCCACTCCCTGTTTTTATTCTGCTTCTTCCTTTGGTATTCCTCTTTTCCACGTATTAGAAGATTTGCTAAACGTCTCTTTTGCTCGTGGTATTGAAATAATATTATGCAAAATCGGTACCCGTTTGGATTCCCAAATTTACCTCTTAACCCTTTTATTCTACTCTCATATTTCAGTTTAATTACAACTACATAACTACGAATTACTGAAACTGCACCCAGAAGCATCGCTTTACCCTTTAGCCCCTCGCCTCTTCAAAAATATCGGTGCGAGCTGTGAACACACATGTGCATGCAGCAGAGGCTATCAGCACGAAGTATTGATGATAAAAAGCTATCGGTATGTTCTGAAATCGCATTTGTGCGGCTGGCGAAAGGTTATCAATCTGAACAATTGACGCACGTTTGTGTTTGACAATCGCTTTTTCCTGCACACTCAGCACACGCGACAATAACAACAATATATCTTTCAGATTGCCTTTGGAGTTTGGACTGTTTTTGGAGTGGAGGCATGCTGGATTCCTACATCTTCCTCAATGAAGGTGGTGGTAGCATTATTCAGAAGTAGTATGCAAGAGACATGTAATAACTGATTTTTGTGATCCCGAATGGCGAATTTGTACTGGCACGATTTGAAATGCTTTCGTTTCTTGCTGAAGGAGAAGTATACAGCTTCTATTAAAATGATATAGGTTCTTGGCCGATGGCATGATGGATTCCTCCATCTTCCTACATGAAGGTGATGGCGGCATTGTGTATAAAGGAATATGCTACAGAGACGTAATAACTGATTTTTGTTGTTTCGATTCGACAATTTGAACATGCAGCACGGTTCCAGCAACATGGCACAATGTCACGCAAGCCGTAAAACGGTCTGTATTTTGAGTAGTGACCGCGTAATCAATCATTTTGGAAATATTCCTTCGTTGGCGCATAGCTGTAATTTCGCGCCATCTTTTATGCAGAAATATTCTTTCGTCAACGGTTCACACACAATCGATTCGTTTGTTAAAGCATCAACCAAGCTATCCAGAAAATAAAGCCTGGGCTATTGCCAAATCCGTCCCGCCAGCCATTTCAAACAAATTTCGGCCCATTTTCACCTAAAAATATTGAGCGACGTTTGTTTTTATTATCGTTTTAAGAGGAAAACCAACGGATGGCCTGGTTTTTAGATGAATATAGCAAAGTCTAAACTCAGATTTCGGCTTATCGAATCTTATCCGAAAATGCGTAGTTCCGGACCTACAGCGGTCACCCGCCAAAACTTCGCCAAAGCATCGAATCCGGGGCCTTCCTCTAAAACGCAAGCGGTGACACCACCAGCAGTAGCAGCAGTAGCAGCAGTAACAGTGGCAACGCAAAAGACAGATTAATCGGATTTGAAATCACGAAGCCGTGTAAAGGCCACCGCCCGTACCGCTCGACTGCATAATTATCTCCTTCTCCTTCCATCCCGTTCGTCCGCTCCTTTGTGAACGGACCTCTCGCGTCTCTCTCAGTTGATCCGGGCAAATGGCATTACCGCGCCGCCGGAGCCGCCGAGCACTTCCCGATTTACATTTTAAGAACTAAATATTCGGACGGCTTTGATATTCCATGAGAATCTGTTCACATGTTAAATTATATACGAAGCTATTAATAATCGAGCCCGTTTCATAACTAAGGGGCGCAAATCCGGCCGCCCCCGCGAGAAGTTCATGGAGGTTTGAATTTAATCCGAATTAGGCGCGGAGGAAGGTTGATACTTTTTCGGGAAAATAATTTATTTATCGAGCACGCGACTGTGAATTCATTGTAATGTTTGGAGTTTATTCGTTTTAGTTACGGTGTTGTCGTGTACGAATTCTTCAAGGGGGAAACGATCTTGCATCAGTTCTAAATCCAACGATATTTAACTGTACCGAAAGTCGTGAAAATGTTGGAACTAAATTTCGGCTATCACAATTCACGAGAATTACAATTATTAGTAGATGTACAGAGCGGGTCTATATGCGGAAGTGACGTCAGCAGCTCCACTATGTAATTTGGTATAATACAAAATCGGATGTGATGTTATTCAGTACAATAGATATGAGGAAAATGGTGATAAAAACTGGGTTAGCAACTGCAACAATTTTTGTTGAAGTACGTCATCTAGTTTGAGCTGTTAGAAGCAGCGACACGTATTCAACCAGGCCATCCTGAAGAAAATATCACAGATATTCGCCAAAATATGGCGAGAGTGCTCAGGGATCATCTATTCGGCATCAAGCTCTAGAATTGAACATTTCCAGAAGCACTATGCATCACAGCCTCATGAGGGATGTACGTTTTCAAGCTTACAAAATCCAACTGAGACAATTTAAGCCTGCAGAACATACATAGCGAAGTTGTCAATGTGTTTGTGTAAGAAGTGCACGGTGAATTTTTCAGCAAAATCATCTTCAATGATGAGAGTCATTTTCATATTGATGGCTTCGTAAGCACGCAAAATCCCCGCATTTAGAATAACAGTAACCGACATGTGTCCCATGAGAAGAAAATGCATCCCAAACGTGTCACTGTTTGGTGTAAATTCTAGGCTGGTAGCATCATTGAACCATTTTCCTTCAAAGGCGCTGCCGGGAATGAATAAACAGTCAATCGCGAATGGTATTGAGACATGGTAATCCAGTCTGGAGCCTCAAATGGATGATATGAAGGTCGAAGACATGTGCTTCCAACAGAGCTGTACCATTTACCACGGTTCAAATGAGACAATGACGTTATCACACAAGATATTCCCTGATCGTGTAATCTCCCGTTTTGGCAACCAGATCGTGCGGTTTAACGCCCTCAGATTTCTTTTCCTGGGATTTTTGAAGGGAGAACTTTATGTCAGCAAGCTCATGACCATCCAAGCCTCGAAGGAAGAGATTAGACTAAAATATGTCTAAAATCCAGCCTTACCTGGAAATTTCGTCAAAACAACGCAAAAAGTGCCAAAAAGCACCTATCATACGTGTTGTTGCATAGATGTCTGACTTTATGACCAACTCACAATTTCGTCCTTTTCTCAAAAAAAAAAAAAAAAGTAAACATTGGTTTATAAAAATTTCTAATTTTCTGATATTTATGAGGTTGGTTTGTTTTCAAATGGGCTCATTCAGGGAATTCTGCGTTGCCACCTTTGAACTTGTACGAAATTTGTTTCTTATTCTAACATGAACTAGTTTGCTGATTTGATGAGATAACAGTTGGATTAGAAAACTAAAAAGAGTTTGTATCTTGGGGCTGCCAAGTGGCAATAATTGTTTTTAATTGAATTTAGAAATGAATTTAAAATTTAGAAATAAATCTCCGAAAGGTGTACTTTAATGTGTATATCATAAAGTTAAGCCATTAATCCTTGGAGTTGAGGAGGTCTTCCAGAAGGCAAAAATTTCTGCCTAATTAGCAGGTTGAGTAACTTTAGATGCTACTATTAAGTTGTTTAGGTATAAATCGAAAGTTGTTTGGCTTTGTAACCAAAATTTTGTACAGTTTACCACAGATTAAGGAATAATTCTGTGAATTATAAAACGTGGACTTCCAGGAAATGAAGCTACCAACAACTTTGCGAGGGAGGAACTTATAGCTTCGACAAGGTTGGGAAGAAGAATGTAGTCTTCAAAAGAGGCTTCGTAGAGTTTCGGATACAAGATCTAGAGTTGGTGTTGGTTGTGGGCAGAACTTATGGCTCCGTCAGGGATGAAAGGAAGACTTTAATGATCGAAATAGGATTGGTGCAGTTCCAACAACAAGATCAAAGGTAGTCCAAAATTCTTCCAATGGACTTCATTCATTGAGACTGCTGCAGGTAACTGTTGAGTGACGAAATATTTCAGAAGCCGTGGGTTTGTTTCATGAACAACTCTCCTTGGGCGAAGCAATTGTTTTTGAAGCGTTGAAGCAAGGATATTTTTGCAAAAACGATAGTCCAATTGCATTACATCCGAGCTACGACCTGGCGAATGGGTGCTACGAAGAACGGTCGATTACACGTTTAGCAAACATAGTGGGTAGAATATCGACCGTTCTAGAACCGAAACTAGTGGAAGTCCAAGTTGTACAATCGCAACTACAGAAATCGTTATGGCTTTCAAGTACACTTTGTTCTGCACAATGCGCCATCATCCATATTTAGGAAGAATTGTGGACGCGTTATGTGACCACCCCAAGAATCCATACCATTTAACCAAAAGCTGTGTACTTGTTTCTGACTTGTAAATTAAACATTTTAGAAATGTCGTTGGCTGATGCGGTAATTGTACCTATTCACCATCAACTCCAACGATGCTTTGAATAAAAGCAACAGCAAGGTTGATTAATAACGATTGAGTCTAAATAGGCAAAAGTGAATTGTTTAAGATACATGCAGCTTCAAGTTATCGCAGGAAAACTTCGTCGAGTTACAGGGACGGCCTCAGATTGTAGTGACTTGTTGAGTGTAGGCTTTCACGGCCGTTTTCCAATGAAGTAGTAGCTTCTAAATTTTGCTTTGGTCGTTTACTAAAATTTGAAAAAAATTTCTGAAGAAGCTGACAGTATGACCAGCAAAACATCAAGCTTCAGTAATTGACCACGGCAAATTCAGTTCATTGTAAAAACTTCTTTGTAGATTTTGTCGTGTGTCGCTTTTTAATACCAATGTTTCATTTTTCTATACTGGCAGCATTGAATACTCGACTTGAAGTTTGAAGTCAATGGATTTGATTTATGTTGATGCATTCTGTCAGTATCATCTTCACGAACGACGATTACAAATTTACAATGCAAGAAAGTGAATTTCGTAATTGCCTGGACGGTTTTCTTCAGATCAGATCGGATAACTCGCGCAATTGAGTTATCCAAGCGACATCTAATAAAGCAACGTTTTCAATTTTAAATCGGTACTTTCTCAAATAAATCGCAGCGATACGACGAGATAAAGAAAATATATCCGCCAGTTTCATCCACATTAACTTTATAAAAGGAAACTGGCAATTTTATTTAAAGACACTTCCGTCGCCGCTTAGATCTCATTCTTATTACACATCCTTTCATTTCTCGACGTCGTCATCGTATGCTTCGCCGCGACGCGGCGTCTTACGGCGGGCACCCCTCGAATCGTCCCCCCTCCCCTTCGCATCTCCGCCGCCCCCTCGCGCCACTCAGGGCGAATATATTGCCGTTATTTCCACATGCTTAGACGTCTCCGTCGCTTAACATCATCAAAGAAATCAGCTTTGATAAACCGAGCGTGCTACCGTCTACGCCCCGAGATGTGGCCATGGTATGAAATGGAGGCTGCCGTTGCCGTTACGTCCGCCACCGACGAAGAAGGAGGAAGGCAACGTCAGCAGCACCTTATTCCAACACCTATGACGTTATTATATCGTCCGTGTGTGTACGTGTTCGCTCGTGTGTGCGCCCGGCTGGTTGAGTTTGCTCTTTCGCTTTACCGTGTTGCTTCGCAATTTCGTAAGCTCGCCTAGACGATATCAAACTACTCGCAGGGACAATATTTTTATATAATATGTGCCGCTTCGAGGTGGAAAGAGGGGAAATTCTATTACGTCAGGTAATAGGCTATATTCATCTGGTGCAGCATTCTCTGGGAAATATCTAGAAAAATTCTGGCAATGAGATATTACTTTCAGCTCTCAATTTTCTAGTCTCGAGATACTTCGAAGGTGTAACATAGATCTCTCTCTATATATATATAGATATATACATATAGAAACAAAAATTAAACAAATCGCAAACATCTTTAATAGTCATCAGCAAAAACTCCTATTCACAATTGAAAAAGAAACCAACAACAAAATTAATTTTCTTGATATGTCACAAATTAGATGCAACAGTAAAATTTTGACCACTTGGTTCTCCATACCAATATCTTCCACTAGATACATAAATTTTAAATTAAGTCAGCCATTTTCTTTCAAAAGAATGGCATCGTCAATTTAATCGACAGAGCCATCAAATTAACGAGTCTAGAATAGAGGAAAAAGTCTTTGAACCACATAAAAACCATATTTAAAAACAATAACTACCCGTCTGAATTGATCGACAAAGTGATCCGAAGCAGAACTCACATTGTTTATAATCAATTTCAAACAAAAATAAAGAGCACAATATCAAAGAAAGAGTAAATAAAGAAGAAAAAAAAATTCTTCCCCTTCCTTATGTACCAAATCTTTCTGAACAACTTTCCAAAATGTTTCACAAATACAAACACGACAGTAGCCCACGAAAATCACAATAACTTAAAATCCATAAACACAGCTACCCCAACACACAAGAAAAACACATACAGTATACAGTATCGCATGCAAAGATTGCAATAGAATATATATAGGACAATCAATGCAACACTTAATGACAGGTTGAAGGGATACAAACACTCAAAAAAATAGTACAGCCTTAAAAAACATATGTAGAATACAAATCATACATTTAACTTTAACAAAGCAATAATTTTAACTATAGAAAACAATTACAATCCTCGTTCTGCACTTGAAATCATCAGTATTAAAAAACATGAAACGACAGTCGTCAACGATCGCAGTCATATGGAGAATCTCTCTAAAAATACCTCGCAATAATCAACTAAATGTCATATTATTCTGTATTTTCAGCTATCCTGGATGGAACATTACCTTTTTCTGTTATATCAGATAAACGGAAATATAATACTTTTAAAATAATAACTTAACCTTTAACCCTCGTATTTGAATACATTTATAAAGTTTCACATTTCGAGTTAAATTTTTGCCTGTAAATGCACAGTACTAGAAATTGTCCATATGTTTTAGCATACATGCACATTTTCGTTTTGAAATCCAGCTCATTTGATGTAATTTGTAACTGCATATGTAATTTGTCACAAACCTATACGATCTAAAATTAAGAATAATTAAAAATGTTAGCACGCTAATTAAGGGAAGCAAATTTTTATATACAAAAATGTAGCAGTTAATTTTTTAGTTAATCTAATTTTACAGAATTAATATTTGTAAGTAAGATAGCGCTGTTTCTTTTATAAAAAATAACTATAATGTTATTCCGCTTTCGCTTTAAAGCCTCGTTAGGCGAGGATATACACGGAAATTCGACGCTGGAAAGTTAATATTATCGTTGCGTCAATCTGGGAGTTGCGCTTCCCTAATTTTGCTGTTCGAACAAATCTTCCACGTTGTACGTTTGCTTTTTCCTAAATTGGAGGCGAGTCCTTCTTTTTGTTAATATGTACGCGGTAATTTTCTCTTTCACGTTATTGTAGGGAGCGTGTATAGGATAATGTGATCTAGTACAACTAGTAGGGAACTAGTGTAACCGAGGATAGATTAGTAGAGGAATAGTATAACCTAGTAGAGTGTTAAAAGGACTTCGGTGTGCTGTATTTGGCTGGCCTACCGACATTTTTACATCAAATGGCGAGAAAACGCGACATCTTGGATAGCTTCCGTTCCGATACCGATTGCCACGCCGCACGTAGGTTGACAACCGGAAACACGTCACACTAAACCTCGCCTTTATTTATATTTTTGTCTCGTTGTGTTTTGGGAAAAATTCCATAGAATTATTTATTTATTATTAATTTAGTTTTAGTAAATCGGAGATTAATGTTCCAGTAAAAAAGGGGGTTTCTTACTGTTGCTATCTTATAGTTAACGAGTTAGATATTTGTTGAAAGAGAAATTCAATTGTTTTTAGTATTTTAACGGGGATCACGTTTAATTGACACTAAGCACGTATTCTTCCAATTACATTCTGCTAACTAAGTGGGTTATTCGAATCGTAACGATTAAATTCCGTATCGGTTACGTTTCCGACTTTTTCTATCATCATTATCATTTTTAGCAACAGTTTTGAAGCTAGTAACAGTTTAAACTTTACACTTTTTAAGAATGTACTAGGAAACGTAATTAGTTCTTATAAATATATCACTTCCTTCGGAAGTGCTCGTTATCTATCGCTTGAATAGAATCCTCGACGATACAATCGTTAAAATTTCGTAAAGAATAGCATCTCCGATGTCGTTACCAACCAATACAGTAATTTTCTAAAGATTTCCTCGTCTTTCGAAGTCAACAAACACGTAAAAAAATTGACATAAAACATAGATACCGGTAGACACATAATATTTTTCGTAGAAAACCGTATTAAATCTAATAAAATGTACGACGTCTTCAACGTATTTTCGCAACCAACGACGTCGAGTACCTACAGAAAATTTAATGCGAATTTTATTTCTCCATTTTACGATAGGACGGAACGGTCGGCCTTTCCTTCTTTTCCAGGGCGACGGCAGGCTTTATACCTCCCATAGACTTATCAACATTCCAACATTTTCCGAAAATGTAAACAATCCGTCGAGGAAGCGGCCGCCGCCGCCGCCGTTGCCGTCGTAGCAACTTAAATAATTCATGACCAAACAGTATTAAGTCGGCGAAGCTAAAAGACTGTATTTCGGGAAAGAATATGAACGCGACCGGCCGGTCGGTTAGTATAATGGAGTAGTAGGATGCCAGCGGAGGTCGTGTAAACTTGAGGTCGCAATAAAATAGAATTAAACTGAATTGAATGTATAAGAAGGAGCGCTTGGAATAGTTTTCCGTCTTTTCCCGCTACGTACATATGTATAAGTAGTAAGTAAAGAGACTCTTGTTAGTTTTAGTTCATCTTTGGTTTGTTTTACTTCCTTGTTGCAGTTCTTGTCCGGGTCGAATGTAAACAAATAAGAGAGCTTGATGCTCTTAGATGTTGATATAACTCTGTTTGCTAAATGTTCTTGTAATTCTTATGATTTCGTTGAAGCTAACGACGTAAGTTCTAAATATATTCTACTAATATCTACAAAGGACCTGCGAATATCTAGCTTGGAGGAGAACGCTTCAAGCTGTTATTTCTTGACGTTCCTAACCAGTTTTCTGGATCACTGCTAGTATCGTGCCAATTTCGAAATTTGCACCTGTGGAAAATGAATCGGAACAACTTGCTAAATAGAATTTATGGACAAAAACGAATGAAAGAAAGAGGAAACATGCTTGTAAACAAAGAAACGAGACAAATCAAAAACGGAAATGAGAACCATAGTTGAAGTCATGGTAAAATGTACGACTAAGAGCACTTGTAACTCGTCTCCCGATACAGAGATGGCAGTGAGAGCGACCGACGAGAAGACGCTAGTAAATTCAAGAATAATTCAGATTATTAGACCAGCCGCAATATATGGAGAAGCAGTCGTGGCTGCTGGCAGTCTACGTCAAGATCACCTGGGAAATCCAAATCCAGGGAGAACAAGTTTAATGATGGTTAAAAATGGTTCTATTTATACTTTTCCAATACCACACACACTTCCTCTTAAGCATTTTATTATGCTACGGTTAGCTTCTTATTTTAAGTCCAGCCAGATACGTTTAATGGGAGAAAAAAATGGAACTAGAAATAAAATTATTAGTTATTATAAAAAGCATCGACTAAAAGATCGAAAATCATTCTAAACATACAGACACATACATACATTCAACACTTTCACATTACATGAATTCCTAATAACCACTGGATATAAATAACCAAGGATACATGGACATTAGCAATACAGGTTTCTATAACGATGTTAGGTCTTCGATGAACTGAAGTCATAGTGAATAAAATTAGACTTTTCGTTTCGTGGATAACGGAGAAATAATGTAGTGCAGTCCTGGTTTCCGGAAAGAAAAATAAAAAGCTTGTTTGGCTGACGACGAAGAAAATTCACAAGATAGATAAGTCAACAAAAAAGTTCAAAATATATTTAGACCAAAAGGGTTTAAAAGCAAGTACTAGTGAATAAAAGAACCTCACCACACCGGAAAAGAAAGAATTTAAAAAGGGGAAGAATCCATAGAAAATAAAGCCACACCGAAAATAGAAGCTAAGGGAGGGAAGAATCCATAGAAAATAGAGCTGCATGGAAGAAGGAATTCAAGAGGGAGACATAGGAAAAACCATGGCAGTGAAAGCGACCGACGAGAAGACACTAGTAAATTCAAGAATAATTCAGATTATTAGACCACCCGCTATATATGGAGAAGCAGTCGTAGCTGCTGGCAGTCTACGTCAAGATCACCTGGGAAATCCAAATCCAGGGAGAACAAGTTTAATGATGGTTAAAAGTGGTTCTATTTATACTTTTTCAATACCACACAGACTACCTTTTAAGCATTTTATTACCCTACGGTTAGCTTCTTATATTAAGTCCAGCCAGATACGTTTAATGGGAGAAAGAAATGGAACTAGAAATAAAATTTTTAATTATTATAAAAAAGCATCGACTAAAAGATAGAAAAGCATTGTAAACATACAGACACATACATTCAACACTTTCACATCACATGAATTCCTAATAACCACTGGATATAAATAACCAAGGATACATGGACATTAGCAACACAGGTTCCTATAACGACGTTAGGTCTTCGATGAACTGAAGTCATGGTGAATAAAATTAGACTTTCCGCTTCGTGGACAACGGAGAAATAATGTAGTGTAGCCCTGGTTTGTTTGGCTGACGACGAAGAAAATTTACAAGATAGGTAGCTAAGTCAACAAAAAGGTTCAAAATATATTTAGACCAAAAGGGTTTAAAAGGAAGTACTAGTGAATAAAAGAACCTCACCACACCGGAAAAGAAAGAATTTAAAAAGGGGAAGAATCCATAGAAAATAAAGCCACACCGAAAATAGAAGTTAAGGGAGGGAAGAATCCATAGAAAATAGAGCTGCATGGAAGAAGGAATTCAAGAGGGAGACATAGGAAAAACCATCATCGAATAAAAGAAATTACACTCACACCCACACAACATTAGGTAATTATCTTTATTTTATGTTAAATATTTCTCAAAATTTATATATATATATTTTGTTGTAATTTATGCTTTTTATATCATTAATTAAGAGCTGGGCCCGTACAATTTTGTTTAAGAAATTAACTAAATTCTCAGTACACTAGTCACCATAAAAGTCTGCTAAATCGTAGATTTCTCCAGTTAGTTAAGTTAGTTCGCTCGTAAGCAAAGGTAACACTAGATTTTCGATTTACATCCCATCCCCATATTTTGTCTACGAAAATCACCTTCTTTCTACGATGCGAACTACAAGGGGTATTAAACACTTGACAAGCAAGATGGGACGGCCCTTCGCGGAGCTTCCAATTTAAATTTTCAATTTCGACAGATACCAAGTAGCGCGACGAGATCATTTTAGTCTGGGATAATACATTTTAGAAAATGGAAAACCTGCACCTCGGCAAGTCATCATAAAGAGGCGAACGGAGTTCCGTGCACTTGCACTAAATAAAACAAGTCGAAATTTATAAAATTTCTATTTATATGCAGATGAAGCAGAGGAGGGTGGATCGGTAAGTAGTCGCGCTAGGTACGACGGCGCGGACCCTTTCTAATTTAACTACGTCGGAGGACGTAACGGAGTCACCCCGTGTGAATGCTACAAACTGCGATATTTACTTTCTATTTTTCCTTTTTAATTGCGCAAACACGACGGACGTCGGGAAAAGGGGAGACACGCCGTTATTGCGGTCTTTTTTTGGGGATACCTATTCCGATCCCTCTTGTTTTTTTTGCCGTTCACCTCTCGCGAAAACAAATTTAATATTGGAGACTTGTTATTGAGGAAGACAGAGAAATATTAATTCGATTCTGTTGCTGTTAGTCGTGGCCAAATAACAATATGCAGGATGAAATAATGGGATGGATCTGAAACATTGAGGTGAGAATATGCAATGGAAGAATGTTAACAGAAATAGATTAGAGGCAGAAAAATTCTTGCAGCTACATATTTTGGGAAGGTAGTAAATTCGACGTTAGTCCTCGGACTAAGGTTCTTTGGGTTACTGTACAAATTCAGTGCTTGCAGCGTAAGACCCCAAATCAAGCTTCAGATATATCATCTAACAACTGAAAAAAAAATGCTTTGCAAACTGGTTCCAACACCCGCAGATGTGTGCGGATTTTAATAGAAAGATACCTGGAAGAGTAACAAATACGTGTACTTCTGTTTGGTAATCTTGCAAAAGAGAACTTCATGGCTTCTACTTCATCATGGCCTCGTGGTTTCGAGTCTTTAATAGTGTTCAAAGAACCCAACATTTTATCTGTCATCCTCTACATTCATTTACTTACTTAATCCTCAATCTCTTCTGCTGGCATTGAGAGTGTTAAGGTTGTTGTTGTTCCGGTTGTTTCTATTTCTTTTGTCCCAGCTATGCGTCTTCTTCAATTCTTTCTGTCTCTTGTTTGTATTTCTACCTTCTTTCAGTCTATTTTATTCCGGCTAATTTCTTTCCTATTTCTTTGTGACCCGCCTCTTCCCTCTTTTCCCCGATCTTTCCACCTTCCATACTTTCCTTGTTAATCTTCTTGGATTCATTCCCATTAAGTGTCCAAACCAGGGTAAAATCATTAAAATTATTATTATATTAATATTAACGGAAGGATGCTGAACAGTAGAAATAATAAATATATACGTGCTCAGAACGAGAAACATCGAAGACTTGGAGAGGATAATAGAAGACCTACCCGAAGCGTCTAGGAAAATAAGCCTTAAATGGGCACCGATAAAACGAAAATAATGACGTATATTGGAGGTCACATCATGAGAAGGAAATCAACGGATATGATGAAAAGAAGATGACGCAGTGGATTCCGATATCGCCCAGATGTAGGGGATGACCAAGAAAAAGATGGAGAGATGCCGTGGAGGAAAACGTAAGGGCGGTGAAGAAAAGCGACTGGAGATCAACAGCAGGGGATAGGAAGGATGGAGAAAAATAACACAGCCCGCCAGGACTCATAACAAACTTTAAAGCACAGGGAACAAGAGGAATAGTTCACCTCATCAAATAGAACGTCTAAAACGTCAAAAGACGTTGGCCATAGCCCAAAGGGTGATGATGATGATACTGGAGACGCAAGTGAACATACAAAAAATGGGAAAGAGCCTGGGTGCTGCTTCGTTATAAATTAACAAAACTAAATCCTTATCATCACCAAATTCTCCAACTAACGCAAGCTCTTCCTGCACCTCCATCCAATACTTTTACAAACAAATTGCATTCGTTAAATTGTCGATTTATCTAATTAAAACCAAACTCTCATAACGACCAATTGTTACAAATCACCACCCACCGTTCCCATCATCGACCCGCCGAGGCAACTTCACCCTCCTTCAAATCGTTTTAATTAAAGGGCGAAGGGGGAAAAATTGCAAAATCAGCGTCAGTTCGGCAAACTGCGAAACAAATGTAAATGGAAGGGATTTACTTCCCGAACGATAACGACCCGTTATTAAACGGCGGCGTCCTATCGAAAGGAGAAAAGCCGCCCGCCCTTACGCTTCGTCGTCGCGCGAAAAGGGCGAAAGAGAGCAAAAACTCGTAGAGGGAACGACGGAATCGAGGAGAGACTGTAAATTTTAGCGGATGGAACAGGGTCACCGTGCCATCGACGTACGAGAAGCGAGCGAAGGAACTCGAAGGAGCGAGGAAAGGTTATTAAGTCCGGGCGAGTCCGGGCGAAATGGCGACGGGGCCCCCTGAAATGGCACCGTTACGCGACGACAAGTTCCGGGTAATAGGTACTGGAGCCGGTTATCGGCCGCCATCTTTCATGCGCGTAAGGAAAGGAACGTTACGGGTTCGGTACGGGGTGCGGTGCGAGCACGGAAAAAATTGGGCGAACGGTTAGTTTTTATGGTAATTGGGGGAATATCTTTCCCCGGATGCTGAGGTGGTCGGTTGTTCGTCGGGCGAGCTGGCAGCTTTAATGGATGTACGAGGGCCACGCTTATTGATTTAAGGAGTGCATTTGGGTAAGGTCGTAAATAAATTCGACCCCGACTAAAATAAAAGATCGTGCGAAATGGTGCAGACCTACACCAGAACATTTTGACAATTGCTTGTCTTATTTGGTGTACGAGTCATTGCAGATGGTGAAGGGATCGTTGCGCATACTGCTCCGATCCAGTAAGAAAAGAGCAAGAATGGACGGTTGGGTCTATGAGAACACCTTCAACAAATGTTATTCGTGAAAGAGCCGAAACAAATAGTTGATCATCACCATTTTTTGGAATCACTGCCATAATCTCGAGAAAAGGGCAACAAGCTTTAATGAAGGATTTAGCACACGTGATCATCTCATGATTCAAAAAATTTTGATAGGTGCAAATCAACTTTCCCTACATTTGACATGAATGGACTTTGAAAGGCTTTTTGATAACGATGAGCTGTAAGCAATTATAAGAATCTATGATCAGCAGTAGAATAAATTATAGATATACAACACTGATGCAGAATATTTATAAATGTCGTCTGTATCAATATGATTAAATGAAGACCTAAAAGTTAATAATTTCCAAGTTAAAGTAGGTAGTGGATCAGGCGTGACAATTTTTCCGTTTTTGCCTGGACGTCTACCCAATTCAACCTACAAAACATCCGCAAAACTAACCGCGAAATAGGATGATAAATGGTAGGAGCCACCTTAAAAGATAAAAAGAGGAACAGCTGGGTAAGAAACTAGAATTATTAATGTAGCGTACATGTAACACATATATGGTAATGAGAAGGACATGAGAAGAGATAAGAAAACGACAGATGGAATAATAGAATCGCAAGATGGAGAGTCATACTTAAGCCATAGACCCGGAGGAAGACTATAAAAAAATCGGTAAAGCTCAATATGAAATAGGATGATAAGCTGGGTCAGAAACTAGAATTATTAATGTAACGCAACATGTACCAAAAGAACAATGGCAATGAAAGAGACATCATAAGAGATAGGGGGACGACGGATGGAATAGCAGAGTCTTAAAATAATAATCATATTTAAGCCATAAAACAGGGGGAAGACTTGAAATAAAATCCGCAAGGCTCAAGGTGAAATGGGATGATAAATGGTAGGAGTCATTTTCGGAGATAAGAAGAGCAACAGCTGGGTCAAAAACAAGAATTATTATTGTAGTGCACTATGTAGCAAACAAATGACAAATGTGAATGACATGACAAGAGATAGGAAGATGACGGCTGGAATAATAGAATTCTAGGATGAAGACCATACTTAAGCCATCAACCGGGAGGAAGACTTCAAATAGGACGGAGTAATTATCTCAAAAGACATGCGGGGCTAATGTGGCCCATGGCAGCAAAAGAACTCAAAGGCGTGGAAAATTGAGAGGTCTATGTGGAGCAATGGTAGACTGTATAGAAAGAAGGTTTAAAGAGGAATCGAAAGACCATCATACTCATATTGCCTACAATTTCTCCACTACCTTCGTTTAACTTCTCCGTTCTATTCCATCCAACATTGTACGTTTGGCCTGTCATAACTTTTCGTGTTCTTAATCTAAGATCCCTTTTCTCTTTTTCTCTAGGGTATACCTTTGCTTTTTTCAATAATTTCTTTTAGTATCTGTTTGGATCTTCACACCTTCCAATGAAATCTTGGTGTGGTAGGGGTAATTTTATTTATTTTATATATTATTTTGAACCACAGTCTCCTTATTCTTAGTTGCCGTTTGTTGTTGTTTGTTCTGTACGTTTGGTGGCATTGTCAGATAGATGTGCCCCATCCTATGGTTAGGAACTTCAGATAGCTTAAAGTTTTAGCTCTATTCCTACTTATTCCCTTCATCTTCGCATTTAAAACTTTCTTAGTTTGTTTAATTACTTTGTTCCTTCTATGTTAATTTCCTTATCATTTTCATTTTCGAATTTGTACAGCTCATTTACGCAGTTCCTCATTTTCGCTCATTTTTTCCGCTCTTGCCTGATTGAATTTTTCTTCAGTCTGCTTGTGTCTTCTTTCCTGAATGTTCGCTTCTCAATAGTTTTGTCGAGGGTGTACTATTTTCGCAGCAGATTTTTGGGAGCGCCTCAGCTTCAACATATGATATGTGTGGAAAAATTCGAAACGAGAACATGATGGCCATATTTGTCTAAATTACTGGACCTATTTCCAGTATAGCACTGAGGGATTGCCGTACTGTTGATGCTGAACGGTTAGGGACAGTTTATCTGTCTTAAGTTTTCCAAAAACTTTGCGCAAATAGCCCGAGAGAAAGGATAATCTTGCACGTTAGCAACGCTTCGGCTCACATTGCTGCTGCTCGAACGATGAAATTTTTGAATGCCCAAAATTGAATTAATAGATCATCCATTATATAGTCCAGTCTTGACGCCTAATTACTTCTTCTTGTGTCTACGTGTTAAAGATAGGTTAGGATGTTTACATTTCTGTCGAATAAAAAGCCATCCTAAAGTTTTGGAAATTGGTTTTCACAGATGCAATAACTACAACGGCGGATATTTCGAAGAATATGTCTTGTCAATATATCTCCCTTATTCTTTTATTAATCTGAGCGGAAAAAGAATATCTCTCGTAACTACCACAAAGTAATTTCGATTACCACCATCACCATCACCACTTTTTACACTAAACGATAAAGCAGGTCTCTTCTAATTCTCAAATAGCCGATATCATCCTTTGAAATGATACACCATCCACTCGTAATTTCGAATCCCCTCTTATTAATGACGCCGAGGTAAATACAATGGCACGGGCGAGAGTGGAACTCGTTATAGTAATGAAACGATTTCGTTCCGGACGATTCGAGGCGTATATCCTATTAGATCGCGTAATGGCAGTCTGTTAGTCGGCTTCTTCTTCGCCGTTGTCGCGACAATTGCGACTCCTTCACGACGACGGCGATAATAATTTATTTGCGCCGTCGACGCGAATGGCGATAAAAATTACATTTCGCAGTCGCATTGAATAAGGGAGAAATTTGCGCATAGCAGGGCGAAAAATTGTCTACGTCTGATAAGTGCACGGTTACTTATGAGAATGTGAAGTCATTACGGAGGGATGAATTTAATTATGAATTATAAAACAGCATAATTTGGATGAAAGAAAGCAGAAGTAATAAAACCGATTACAACAGGAACTGACAACGAAACTAGATAATTTACCCGAACAAGACAACATGCAAGAAGAATGGAATCTCATAGAGACAGCGATAAGAGAGATCCCATCATTATTAGAACACCTAAAACTGCCTTCAGTTCTCTGAAACTTCTCAACAACGGAAATGCTGAGTCAAGACCACGGTCGCGTTCAACACGGCGCGGCTGTGGCATCGAATCAAAAATTACGAACGCCACACGTTGAAGCGAGAGATCATAGAACTATTAAAACAGATCAACCGTAACAGATGATACACCAGCATTCACGCTGGGCCGAGTGTACATTACATATACATATATTTTTCACGTATATTTCTGGAACTAGATAAAGTAATTGCGGTTATAATATGTTAACTGGATTATTAACGAGAGTCGGCCATTGAAAAAGGTTAACTTGCATAACGTGAAATGTCGCAGTTACACATCAAATATGCATTACGCAAATAAATATTTCACGAGCATAATGCAGGACCATTTTTCATTAGCTATCGCGTTATTATAGGTTGGTTGCTGTGTATATGTTGCATGCATATGGTATATACGTGCCTATATACGTAGGTTGGCGCCCAAAAGGTTAACGGCAGCGGCAACCTTTTCACTACGCCATCGCGTTTGCGACCACTATTCAATATCGGAGCAGTAATTTTAACTAATTAATATCAGGATAATTTATTGTATAATGCGACTAATTGCCTGGCAATTTAGTCTAATATATAAATTATAATGCCAACGTGTCATTTTCGGTGGCGATTGCATGACAAATACACGTGCTACCAGTTTGTTATTTAAAGTTTGTCCATTATGCATTTCCGTGTACACTTTCGGTCGAAAATGCTCGGATAGGGAGAATTTTTTGAACATCTCGGTTATAGGTGTAAAACACCAAGTGCGTCAAGATTAATGTGAAGGCTTTGGGGTTTTTTGAAAGTTAACATTACAATTTCCATTGTTTCTTGCTCATTCCTCGTGTACAATATTTTCGAATACTTTAACCTAAAATTACTTTAATATTAATAATAATAAATATTAATTATTGACGTGAAATTAAAACTTTTAAGTTTATCAGTTGGGTTTTAGATGCTATTTTCTTACTAAATTAACTGCGTTTTTAAGCATTAAGCGCTATCTTGTAATTTATTTGTCCCATAGATGTCTTAATATTTAATCCTACTTAATTTAATAAACTTTGTATTTATCAATCGTACTTAATACTTTCATTTCTGCCTTCCTTTACTAATAATAATAATATCCTCCTTACTCCATAATAGGGTGTGTTTCCTTAGAGAAGAGCACATTACGTCATGAAAATATGCGCGAAATGTGACGTTTCATTGACTTTCGCTAGTCGATTGCCATGGTAACGTATACAGAACACCAAATTTGGTTCATTGCGCCGCTGACGTAATGTGCTCTTCTCTAAGGAAACAAACCATACATACGTATGGAATACGTCATTAAGAATAATATAAAAAATATAAAATGTATATAAAATAAAATGAACAACAAACATTTTATACAATTGCTCACTAAAGTACATTAATAATAATAAAAAAATATGAGCGACATGTAGTAAAACTTATTTGCGTAATACTCATCTAGTGAATAAAAGACGCCTTCAATTAAAACACTTTTCAGTATTCCTTTAAACCGGTCAATAGACATACTTTTCAAGTCATTCGTTAGATGATTTAATATCTTTACGTACTGCCGAAAGCACTGTTTCTCTATCCCTTGTTAGATGGGTTTGGGGTGGGACCAGTTGATTATATAGTTTTGCTCGTATATTGTGTGTTCTTGTTCTTGTCTTTGAAAGAATTCATTATGTCTTTTTAACAATTACAGCAAATCCAAAGATATATATATATATATATATATATATATATGTATATGTAGGCAGAAGCGCAAGTATGTGTTGACTTTTGAAAATTTGTTTTCAAGAGCCTCTAGGCTTCGTTTGTGCTTTCCAACCGCCTTTCTTGCAGGTCGGAGATTTTAAGACAGAATCATCTAAAGGGGAGGGAAAGTAAGTACAATATAGTTCGCAGTTTATTGGATTCAAAAATATGTCGGTAACTGCCCACCACAGAATGGCTTACTTCAGGGATTCCCAAACTTTATCAGGTTTAGTATAGTTTAATAAATTCTCTATTTATCAATCGTAATTAATACTTTCATCTATAGCTTCTTTTGTGTGTTTTAGCCCTTCCTCTTGCAGCTCGACCATTTTGAGACAGTACCATCGAAAAAAGGCAGATTGTAAGTACAATTTCGTTCGGAATTTTAATAAAATACTCGGCCTGTTCAATGTATCGCCGTTGTAACAATCTGAAACGGTGTGGAAACGCTAAAATTACCCTTACAAATCAGTGGCGCCATTTCTAAAATTATTCTACCATCAGCCAGCGTTTCTTACACCGTTTTATCGTTGACGTGAACCTTAACCCCATGAGCGTGCGCTGCAGCTAGCCATATTCGTTTCTGCGTGTCATCAAATCTCGTTTCCAACATGGAAAGGCCAATAGAAGGACCTCCGGCAAGATAGTGGGGGTATTGGTCATCAAATTGCAACATACATATGAATCGCAGATTAGAGATCAATAGGACAATACCACACCGCCCTTTCTGCGAGGTCTCCATCCTACATGTGCATAAGGGCTAATGATAGACTTCCCCGTTTGATCAGGAATGTAGGTGTTCACAGTCGTTTTAAATCTGTGATAAAGGCTGTTTCTGTAGTATAAATGATCTTTTTTCCTCAAATGAATTTTAGTGATTTTTCTTATGTGTAAATGTATCGCATTTTAGTTTATTTTATTTGTTTATTTAAAATAAAGAACATTATTATTATTATTATTATTATTATTACTATTATCATTATTATCAATACTCTAGGAAGGATCGGTCCTTATGATAAAATATTGTCGTTAAAATAGTTCCTTGACATGTTTTGCAAGTTGCTGCTAATTTTTTAATTTTAAAGATTTTCACTGCAGTTAGTTAAATTCGATTTGTCTCAATGTAACTATAAGTATCTTATATGATAGATCTCTACCACTAATAGGTCAATAAAACAAGGCTGGTTTGAACGATAGTTATATTAAAATATATATTTTCATATAAAATTATATGAAAATATAACTATCGTTCAAACCAGCCTTGTTTTATTGACCTATTAGTGGTAGAGATCTATCATATAAGATAAGTATAAAAAGGTCACGAAATATATATATATGTAACTATAAGAAGAAAATATAGATCTTTTTCAATTGTTTGTACTTATACTCGTACATTAACTTTATTATAGTTGCTATGCTTGTATGAATGTAACGGTCTGTTACTATAATTAATAAAATCGACTGCATTTTATTCATTACGGTCTAAAGAAAAAGACAAAACAATTGGTTTTGTCCGAATTGCATAGTTCAGCGCTGTACGCATATTAAACATTACTGTCGCCGTTGTAAAATATTAATTTATACGAACCGTTTTATTTACTACCGCGGATTGTTGTTGGCTATCTCGACCGTTTTACGAGCCTCTCCCTCGAAAATAAATAGAATTTAGAGACGGACGGCGATAAATTCCGCTCGAAAACGACATTTTCGGTGCTCCGAAAAAAAAAAAAGAAAAATTACGTCGCCCGAAAACTATACCGAGAACTGGAACGACGGCGGCGTCCGCCGTTTATTAACTCACCGTTATGGACAAGCAGGGTGGAATCTCTGGCCAGGGCGAGCTCCGAATCGGTGAGGGTAGCGTCCGATGCGTTCTCTGACGACGAGGTGTCACTGAGGCCGGCCGGTTGCTGGTAGAGCGGATGATGGTAGGTATGCTGGGAGGGATAGCGACGCGGCGATTCTTCACCCTCGGAACCGCTCAGACTGTACGCGGGATGCAACCGCCCCTTCCCTGTAACATGTAAAGCGAATTACTTACAATGGGGGCGACACTGCGGACCCCTGTCGGGTCTCGTATAGATACATACATTGAAACACATACATTCATATACGTACGACATACATATATGTATGTATATCTATAGAGTCCTTCGTTCTGAAATAGGCGAGAGAGATGAAGAGAGGAGAGAAATAAGCGTGTGTTCGATGCAGATAGATTTGTTTAGCGTTTCGGGTTTCATGCGTCATTTAAAAATTGTTACTACGTGCATTATAGAGGCAGACAATAGGGTGTTGGTAGGTGGTGAGTGAATGAGTTCTCGTTCGGGGTAATATACGGGGTAATTCGAACGCGTTGATGATTTCGGTACAGATGTTAAATGCGGTCGTGCATCTGTATGTAACATGTGCGATTTGTAAGAAAATATATGAAATTACCCTTTGCTAGATTTACTTGTTAACGTTTACAAAAGACTGCAGTGCAGTACAAATATGATACAAAATCGGATTAAACATTGGATGGAGGATGTCGGTTGTGTGACAAACTAAGAAACGTTTCAAACGGAAAATTGATGAATTAATGTTGAAATAATTTTAAATACGAGGGACGTTTCCCTTCCGCCGAGTTTAGTTAGCAAGTCAAGATATTTTCAACAAATTTAGTTTCACATTTTGAGCCTACATGGTTACATGTATCTACACACGTATGTATATCACGTCGGTAAACTCCTCATCACACAATTACCTAATAATAAAATTTGGTGACACGTGTTTCTCTAAGACAAGACTAGCACGATCAAAACCATATAAACCGAAGTTACATACATATACATAGTATTTCTTTTTCCTTTCCTTTTCACCCGGTTCTCTTTCCTCCTGCGTCTCGCTTGCTTGGATTTTACAAAGTTTGCCACGTGCTCGTCGCCTAACGTGTTCTCTTGTCTCTTCGCCTTTTAAGATTGAGCGGCTTAAAAATTCATTTCGTTTTATTTTATTTTAAATTTCAAATAAAATTTGTTGTTTTCAATAATTAACATTTTATTGGGAATTTGGGAATTATTATATTCCTTTTCGCGTCATTGAAAACGATCGATAAGCCTAGCGTCCTTTCCTCCTTCCTTCTCCATCACCATATTCCCTTTAATTTAATTGTAATTGTCGCCTTTTGTTGGTTTTAAGACATTGATAACGAGGGAAACCTAACCCCGAAATATCTGTCTGGATTTTGTCACTTGAACTTTTACCAATAACTTGACTGTTTACTCAGAAATTGTTTTTTGCAGGTACATAGTATCTATCTAACCATATTATTAATCCAGTTGACCATATGTATATTTTTGTGTTCACACTGTAGATGTTGCATTTATTGAATATAACAGACACCTGTAGTTTAGAATCAGTCGCTTGACGAAAGGTGTGAGCACTTCTGGCTTTGGGGCTTTCCGGCATCGAGGCGGCAAGTATCTTTCGCCAAAATTGTGTCCCACCCCAGCTTGTGCATATAACTACCTTCTAATTTTTATAATTTTCATACACCATTTGTATATTTTGAAGTAAGTATCCTTATTAGGCAATTATATTTTCATTTATTTAGGCATTATTTTCAAATATGGGTAAAGCTATAGGCGCTTTCTTAAAATTTAGCCAAGATAAGACTAATGTTTTTGAAATTAATCCTGTGTTAGGAATTGTATAATGAAAGGTTCATAGAAGACGTAATTATGCGAAATTGGTACTGGAAGGTAAGTTGGTGCCCTTCAGAGGTTATTCTATTTTGGTTTCCACAGACAAGACACGATCGAAAACGTTCCAGAAATGGTATCCGACAGATGGATGGTTAATAGTTCCAATACTGGTAAAGTGATTGTTTACAATTTTAAACGTGACTTAAGCCGTAAACATATAATTGAGGAAATCAATTCAGCATTTGGGAACAAACTACATTTCTTAACTAGCATGAAGTATAATGAAGTATAATGAACCGAAACGCGGTAGGCTTCCCTTAAATAACAATTTTAGGTCCCCTAAGTCAAGACGGCCATTGCGGGAAAGAATGTTGGTTTTATTCGGAATATTATTCCAAAGGATAGGCATCTTACCGTAAGCAGTATTCAACTAATTCTAAATATTGGCGCCAAGGCAATTAGCACCACTTTACACAAACATTTGAAGGTACATGAACTTCCTAGCAGTCTTGGGATTCCCCCAAAATTGAAGCCCAGTTCAAACGAATTACCATTACAGGCGACGAAATATGGATATAGTGCTATACGCTCTGAACAAGAATTAACATTTCATCATTCTCGTTGAACGAATGAAATCTTTGCCGAGCGTCCAACAATAAATAGTCAGCCATCGTTGACGTGGACCGATTGTTGTTTTACCGTTGCTTGATCAGGGCAATGTCTTGATGAAACCTTCGCCTTGCTTGTCACTGACCTGTACGCAGATGTGGTCGAAAAAATTCAAGTACGAGTCAAGAAAGTAGATCTTTAAGGATATGTCATAGCGGAATTCATGAAACAATGCCAAGGTATCCGCAACCAGTTCCTTATAGTTTTTAGCCTTTTGATTCCCCGGAAAGTTTGCAGCCACTTAACGGAACGGATCCCAAATCTGTTGTATCTTTTACTTTGAAAAATTCTCGGAAACTTAAGGTCTCCGAAAAGTTGTTTAATGCGAGACCACATAACAACTTTTAACCCGCTTCAACTTTTACTTCACTAAGACGAGGGATTCTTGCATACAGGTAGTTGAATGCTGGTCCACTCTTATACGTGGCTTTCACCAAGTTTTTGATAAATCTGAGTTCGATCTTTGAAGGAGGAATGATGGCTTTCTACAGTTCTAACAATGATGGGTGGAGCACATTCGTTTCTCCAGCTTTCAAAGATGGTCTTGGAGGCCAGTCTTGCTTGATGTGGTGCAAATTGATCGGTCTGCTGTTGCATAAACAAAGAAAACGACAGTGCTTTGTCTACTACTGCTGCAAGCTTATCAACAAAAACACTGCCTCTAAGTTAGAGCGGATTTGTCAGCCATATTTGCTGCCGCTAATTGTCATCGTGTGACGCGATGGCATCTTTAGAACGGGAAGAACGTCAATATCTCTACAGCCAGAGCCAACCAAACTTTTCTTAAGGTGATGCTCAGCCTGTTAAAATCATTTTGGGATTGGCTACTTTCACTTAGGAAACTACTTCGTTAATCTTAAGAACTCGAGAACTGTGCTTCGTCTCTGGGTTTGTCCGATGCCATTGCGCAATTCTTGATGACGTTTATACTTCCATGTCACAAAATCGTCGTTGACCATATATAAAACTATCATTTTGCCCGAACAATCGACTTATCGATCACTCAGCGTCTACATAAAAAGTTTTGACGCAGATAAAATATATGAGCTTGCGAGGGGAAAAGCTCGAAGTCTATCCGAACACTTGCGAATCAAAAGCGGAACTAATACGTAGCTAATATTTATCGTCGCATGCACGTTGTCGTAGATCATAGATCACGTTTTAATTCACATTATCGGGGATCGTCGTCGAAAATTACGGCGATTCTACTGCTACGAAACCGGTTTCAAAAGAATATTTTACACGGTCGGCGGGTCACCGGCGTCGAAAAAAATTAAAACGTGCGAGGCGTTATTTATTTCTATATGTGTGGACGTTTTACAGTTTGCTTCCGTTCGGGTTACGTGGTTATTGTGCGAGGAATAATTAGATTAATTGTGAGGATCTAATTTGGCTATACAGAAGGGGTAGGTATTAATATATATATATATATATATAGAATTCTTTATGTATTGTGCGAACGAAACATCTGTGAATAATGCTTTTGATTCGATTAGGCTAGTAGATCGGAAAGAATAACGGTTCCGTTCCGGAGTTATTTGGAAGTTTTTTGTAATTGTGCCAATTTTATTCCGTGCCATTGTGCACAATTTAGGTTACGATTATTCTGTAAGAAGGAAAGAAAACTGGGCACCGGGCCAGATGTCAGGATAGAGCGATGAAAATACGAAGGTTGTTCTTTTTACGCTTAATAAAGTACAACATAGTATATTGACAAAACGCTATTCATAATTTTTCAAGGTATTACGGTCAATGCACCTTTGGCATCCATCAAAACCTATGTTCATGTTTTCGTATCTTCCGTTGATGGGCTGTTCATTTCATTGTCAAAAGCGTCTATTGCTCCTTCG
The DNA here is from genome assembly GCA_038088585.1 of Chrysina gloriosa. Taxonomy (NCBI): domain Eukaryota; kingdom Metazoa; phylum Arthropoda; class Insecta; order Coleoptera; family Scarabaeidae; genus Chrysina; species Chrysina gloriosa. The sequence continues at coordinate 5,996,356 of CM076090.1, read as the reverse complement.
GCCGATGTAAAAGGTAAACCCCGTAATTTATCCTTTAGAGCTGCAAGAAAAAGAAATCATTAGATTCCAGGTTTGCACTGGACGGCGAAGAACTAATTTTTAAAAATGTTTCGGGCAACCAAATACCCAATCGTTCGAGTAGCAGTGTGATCCCAAGAACCACGAAAGTTTAAGATGACCTCTTAAGGGCTTATCTCCCAACATTTTGGAGAGTTCAAGGCGAACCGTAGCGAACCATTCAGCATTAACAGTACACCGCAATCTTCCACTGCTACATTTGAAAATCTGAAGGAAGTCTGTAATGATGGATATAAACAAAATCGAGGGGGTGACTCATTCATGATAAGAAATTGTTACAACAGATAGAAAATACAGAAGAGGACACACGAGGGAACTGGAAAGTATGGAAGATGATCGGCAGCTTACAAAGCAAGCAAGGAGTTTTGATACCAAAAATGATAGACGAACGGTAAACTAGGATAAGCCACAGACAGGTGACAAGAAAGAGAGATTAGAACTAGAAGATTACGAAAACATTGGAAGTTAAAATATAAGAAAAGGAGAAACCCTAAAATTAATTTGAAGATGAGACCAGAAAAATGTACGTATCTGTAAGAACTTCGTTGGAAACACATTCCAGAAAAACGTTCTCAACATCTTCTTGTTTTTGCCTTCTGCACGAAAAATTTTTGCTGGAACTGATTTCTTCCCAAAGACCCCACCACCACCTTACCACATCGGTAAACTCCTCACCACACCATTGTTTATAATAAAATCGGTGACAGGTGTTTCGCTAGCTCGAAGCAAGCATTTCCAACGATTTTATTGTAAACAATTGTGTGGTGAGGAGTTTACCTATGTGATATTGGATCGGTAAATTACATCACAGCCCTTGCAATCACCTTCACCGCCTTATGACTAAGAATTAGCGTTTTACACTCTGGCACAGTTTTCAACTTTTTCATACTTTCCATCTTTTTATGACAATTCCACACCCCAGTAATCCATCTCCCCGATTTCCAACTTTTAATTAATTAATTTTCCCAATTACTGATTGTCAGGGGCCATGATGTTACGTCCATATACTTTCCTTTATTTTATGCGAAATTTCCTCTTCATTCTTAGAGGATTATTCTTCGTGCTTTCAACGAAATTCTTATAGACATGTAAAATTCTTTGCTTTTATCTTCAAAATCATTTTAGGTTATTCTTTTCCTTAAATTTTAACTTCCAATGTTTTCGTAATCTTCTAGTTCTGATCTCTCCTTCTTGTCACTTGTTTGTGAGTTACCCTAGTTTATCGTTCGTCTATCATTTTTGGTATCAAAACTCTTTGCTTGTCTTTTTAAGCTCCCTATCATCATCCATACTTTCCAGTTCCCTCGTGTGTCCTCTTCTGTATTTTCTATCTGTTGTAACAATTTCTTATCATGAATGAGTCACCCCTCGATTTTGTTTATATCCATCATTACAGACTTCCTTCAGATTTTCGACTTTTCTTCCGCTTCCTTGAATCATCATTTCACTTTTTAAGTACAATTTCTTGATTTTTGCGTATTATACTCGAAGCTATTACAATTTTGTTGTGTTTTCTTCTTAGTATTGTTTCAATTCTAATTTATCGCTGTTCTTTCCAATCGTTTATTTTCACCATTCCTCTTCGTTTATAATATCCCAATCCTAGCTTGCTTTTTTGAAGTTTCGGTCTTCCTCCATACTTTGGACTTCCTACGCTTGTTTTATTCTATACAAATTTACCAATTCCTCACCTTTAGTATGTAATTTAGTCGATTTTTGGGTTCATCATCATCACCATACCTTTCCACAAATTTTCGCTTTCAAATTTCCTTCCTTTTCTTGGAAGTTTCTTCCCTTTCTTTGTTGGGTTCTCATTCCATTTTCCAAGTGCATTTTCTCTATTATTATGTATTATATTTAAAGCCTTCGTGATTTCTGTTAGGTACTATTGTTCTGTTTACCTTCTCTATTCCATTTAGTCCTCTTTCAATTCTACTTTATAGCTTTCCTTTTCGATCGTATGCTTTATGCATTGCCTCTTTTTTTCTGGTATCCCAACTCCTCGGTTGTCTTCTAAAGTTCTGGTGTTCTTCTGTGCTCCTTCACGTGTTTCATTTCAAATATTTCATCTCATGCACCACCCTGTTACCTTTAGTATTTCATTAAATCGATTTGGCGTTCATCATCATCATCATCATATTTCTTGCAACATTTTCGTTTTCCCTTTGATTCTGCGCCTCCTTTCTTGTGAGTTTTCTTCCATTTTTCAACTGCGCTCCTTAGTTAGACTTAGTACTTCACTTTCAGCATATTATTATTTAAATTATCGCCTCCTTCTTCAACATCTGAGTGCTTCGATTTCGTTTTACAATCTTATAACTTATTTGGTTTTGCTTTTCCTATATTTTTCTTTATTCCTTCAATTGTTGGTACGTTAGCTAATTTTTTTCCTTTATCCTCCCTTTCGATCTCTTTACCTTTGGTGTTTGTCAGTCTTTATCCGTGTCTTTTAGATGTTTCTGGTCATTTAGAAATTATCTCATTTCATATTTAGTGTTCCAACTCTTCGATTTTATCTCAAAAGCAAATAACCTGTGAACTGGCGTAGATCGTCTTATGAACTCCACGCTGTTTCCTTTTTGAACTAGGGGGTCAAACAGGGAAACAAGGATTCAAGGTTTCCTCGAATATTTACGTAAAATTTCTTTTACTTCAACCTTTAAAGTTTGTTGGATACTCCTTCCAGTAGCACGGTGGTCTGCTTGGCTTATATTCGGAATAACATTCATATTTTTCGGAAAGTCGACCACGTCGAAATTCTTTGTACCGCCTCTTTGAGCAGCGCAGTAGCCTTCGATGTCGTGGAAACATTATTTACGGCTTCGGACACGCCTGAAATTGTATAGAATCAAAGTTCGACAATGATATTTGTGCAATTTCTTATCGAAATAAATCATCTTTTTTGAGAATGTTTAAGTATGTCCACTGTTACAGTCATTGTAAACAGAGCTTAAATTATCAAACAAAATTTGGCACTATGTCACATTGTTAACCTCTTCACCACATAGTGACTCAAATAAATTCTGTAACACGTGTTTCGCCAGCAACGAGGTAAGCACCTTCAAATCGTACCTTACCGAATGTGTTGCCAGAAAAACACGTGCCACCGAATTTAGTTAAATAATTGCGAATTAATGAGTTTACCGATGTGATATAGTGTCAGTAACTACATCACGCTCCTTGCAATTACTATCAATTGAAATAAAATTTATTGAAAAACGTCACGATCCGGGGGAAAAGAACATTCCTCGTATAATTGCATATCCAACTTTATTCGAGTGTCGTAGTTTCCGTTTTACTCTCTCTAAAACTTCTTTGCCTTGGTAGTTGATACAATCTTAGGAATCTTCAAACCAGTATATCACGAACGAACAAGTACATAAGAAAATATTCGAAACCGTTTCGCTAAAGGTATGCAAATCTCGCTGGAAAAGGGGACAAATTAGTAATGCAATTTTCCCGGAAGTTCTCCTTACGTTTACACAAGCCATCGGGCGAATAGCAATTGCATTCTCGCGACCGGTGATAACGAAAACCGTTTACCGCCCAGAACCGATAGTATTCGCCGCCGGTGCATGTTCGACTGTTGTTAATTAAGTAACTTGAATTGTATACACATCGCTTCCCTTTTACTTCAACTTACGATTGCGGCAATCGACTGCCCGGGTCCTCCGCAAACCGTAATTTACATTAGAGTTTCCACGGATTTGAATAATAATACCGACCTCTGACGGTAGGTAAGTTCGTTCGTAGATAGCTAAAGGTGCTTCCATACTCATATTCAACGACTGCTTTCCTACGTCCTTTACTAGTAGGGTAAATACACAAAGTTCCGCCGTTACCGCCTCCGACGTCGCCGTCGCCTCCGCCGTCGACTTGATACGATTTGCATTTTACATTCGACGTGCCGTTCGCGTTTTACTTTTGATATGATAGCGCGGTATCATAGCGTAACGGCGGCGGTACGGCATATCATTAAAGCGAATCGACGATTGCTCCGGTTCTCGACATGTAAACAGGAAGAGAGAGGTATTATTCGAGCTTTCCTAGCAAGCGTAAATAATGTAATTGGTGTCGGTGGTGGTTGTAAATTGATTCCGCGCGCGCTCTATACGTATGTTTGCGTACTTATACCCGAGGAAACGAGTTTTAAAACTACGTATTTGCACTTATACATCCTGTTTTATTTTGAGTTTGTAGGCTTTGAAACGATGACCTTTAGGAACGATTTGTGGTCGATCTTGGAATCGTTATCGAAATAAGTTCGTTCGGAGATATCGATCAAGGTGTAATGCTGTCGAACAGTTCGTACTTGAAGAACGAAGAGATAAGACACTCGCTTGTACTGGTTACTGAAAGAATGGCTTGCTTCAATATAAAATAGATAAATAAATTCAGATTCCTTTATAGTCCAACATCACTTTGGAAATAAAACAACAGCTTGGTGACTTCCTCATTTTGCTAGAGATTTCAAAGAACATCAATCGACTTTACAGTACTAGTATACAGGCTACATCTGTCACGAAAGGAACAGCTTGAATCTGGATCGACTGCCACTCCTTGCGGGGATCCATCGTATCGTGGGGGTATTGGAGGGCGTTCTAAGACTCCCCAGCACACCACCCCAAAAATTTAGGGCCTATGGCGTCGTAAGCTTGTATCAAAAACCACACGATAAAGGACTTTAAACCTCGTCCATTTGCTCTTCACCGAACAAACGCATCCCATAAACGAGAAGGGAGCGTAGAGGGCTCTGGTCCTGGATCTGGTAAGTAATCTGTAGCTTCTACAGGTTCTATTGCACTGGAAAACGTTGAAAAAAATTTTTGTTTATTTCTCGATATCGCGACATCTTCATCTACGCCTTTAGGCATTACTCCAGTTTAAATATGGTGCGACGAGGTAATTGTCGTTTCACTAGTTACCGTAACCACCAAATTAAATTATTACCACTCAGAAAAAAGAAAAGTGCTCCTCCGATTTTCTTTTCTTTCTTGGTTTTCTTCCTATTGGTCTCCCTCCTACGAACAGTATTACCTTCTGTGTATCTGATCTCGTTATTCTCGTTCATATTTCGAAGTTCTGTTAACGAAAGTGCATGACTTAAATTTACTGAATATATTGAGGAAGAAGATGTGCCATCACTTTCTCTGAGGTCGCATGATATTCAAGTTATTCAATCTCGGAGAAATCGCTGTCTGCAAAGTAATTTACGAAAGAAAGCGCGGACACCAGATTTTAATAAATTTTCGAACTTAGAACCTGAAGATGGTTACTCTAACTTCTTTTGAAATACTCCTCCATCCATGGTTCTCCTCCGCCTTCACAATCTTTCTCTTCTTTCCATTCATCTTCCTCCTACGACTAGTATCACCTTCTGTACGTCCGGTATCGTTATTCTCGTTCATACATATTTTGAAATTCCGTTAGCGAAAGCGTCGTCTTGATATTCAAGCGAAAAATTAAGGAGAGCCTGTCTTGTATGGAAACCAGTTTATGGAATATAACAGGAACCCAGACTTCAACAAATTTTCAAACTTACAACACGAAGATAATTATTCTAGCTTCCTTTGCAATAGTACTCCATCTATAGTACTTCTGTCTCTTTCTCCTTCTTGTTATTCTTCCCATCTGTCTTCCTCCTACGAGTGGTATCCACTTCTGTATATCCGATCTCGCTATCCTCGTTTATACTTCGCAATTCCGTTAAAGAAAACGCGCGATTTAAGTTTATCAAATATATAGAAGAAGAGGGCGTGCCCTAACCTTCTCTGAGGTCGGCTTGATATTCGAGCGAGAAAATGAACTATTGGAGAGGTCGCCTTGTGTGAAAAGTAGCTGATAACACGAAACCAGATTTCAACAAATTTTCGATCTTACAACACGAAATACTTCTCAATCCATGGTTCCTCTGTCCGCCTCTCCTTCTTGTTCTTCCCACTTGTCTTCCTCCTATGACTGGTATCAACTTCCATGTATCCGATCCCGTTGTTCCCGTTCATATTTCGAAATGCTGTTAACGAAAATGTCTGATCTCAGTTTACCGAATAAATGGAGGAAGAAGACATGCCCTAACTTTCTCTAAGGTTGGTCGGCTTGATATTGAACTAAGGAAATTAACTGTTGGCGAGGTCGCTTTATATGGAAAGTAGTTCAAGGAAAATGACACCACACCATATTTCAATAAATTTTCGGCCTTACACCACGAAAATGATTACTCTAATTCCTTTTGAAATACTCATCCACCCATGGTTCTTCCCTGCGTACTTTTCCGTCTGGTTTATCTTCCAATTTGCCTTCCTCCTGCGAGTTCTATTTCCTTCTGTATCTCCGACATCGTTGTTTTCGTTTATACTTCTAAATTCCGTTAAAGAAAACGCGCGATTTAAGTTTACTGAATATATAGGTGAAGAAGGCGTGTCCTAACTATCTTTGAGATTAGCTTGATATTCAAGCTAGAAAATTAACTATTATAATATCTATACAGTCTACGGAAAATAATACGAAATCGGATTTCAACAATTTTCGACTTTATAGCACTAAATTTGTTACTCCAACTTCTTTTGAAATGCTCCTCATTCAATGGTTCTCTTTTGCCTTTTTTGTTCTTTCCAGCTATCAGCATATTACATATGTATCCTTCACAGTATGAATTGTCTAATGGGGATATCAACAGAGTAGCTTGCTTCAATTTTCTTCAAAATCTCATTATTTGCCCATTTCCAGTTGTTTGGGCACTAGTTCATACGTTTTGATTACATTGCCGCCTCATCGAATACTTCAGAGAGCTCAAATATGATCTGCAGTGCTACAGGTCTGAAGAACATGAGGACAAACCCTCTCTCGACCGGGCGATCGACAGAACTGCTTGTTTCAACCTCACCGCACCGTATCACTTGAATTGATATGGTCCATTATTCTTCGTCAACTGTTTCTTCTTCTTTGACCTGTCGCCCTTTTGGGCATAGGGCACCTCACGATGTTTCCATAGCATCGAAGAACTGGACGGGCTGATACTCCTACCCAGAATTTCCATTGTTTTCGAACCTCTCTGCCTGATCTTCGTCGGCTGCTTAAAGGTCTCTTCACAAACGCTGCCATCTTTGTAACTGCACTGCGAATTTTAGGAAAGTTCAACTTATAATAATAATAATAATAATAATAATAATAATAATAATAATAATAATAATAATAATGACTTTATTGTAACCCTTCGAAAACAGTACAAAAAATGAATAAAATAAAAGACAATAAATAAAATAAAATAAAATAAAACAAAATAACAGAAGTAAATAAAGTAACAGTCACAACCTTAAGGCTAAGTTACTTCACGCTAGTTCTGGTTTGGAAAACAACTGCATAGTCCTCCACATTAGAGTCAGTAATCTCTTACTTTTATTTCATTAATTCCTGCGGTTTTGAGTTGGGATCACTCGATTGTTCTTCTCAAGATCCTTGAAGATTTCTTCATAAACGTACTAGTTTTGTCGTTGCATTGAAGACTTCAAAGAATTTTACTGCGCTTTACAATATATGGACGTCCCTAGCATACATTTTCTATTAAATCGCTAAGTTACTCGTCGAAAGAAGGGAGGAAAGAATCATCTCTTACTACTCGGACAAATGAGGTGAGTGTTTCAATTCCAATTCCGATAGAAAAACAATCGCTAAAATTGAATGTAGCGCAGCCGCCAAAGTCGAATCGCGTTCCAACTTATATATACGAACAAGTATATACATTGTATATGTATGGTATACAATTCGTAGCGATCAAGAACATCTTTCGCTTCCCAACTGACCGTTTCCCAAGACCGGAAAACGGAAGGAAACGGCAAACGGAGCAACGAACGTCGGCGTGTACACACAGCCATGTGTATGAATGTATGTGTACACTTCCTGGTCGACTTCGTAATACGAATTGCAGCGCTTCTTACGACCTCTAAATAATAAACGATCAATATCGCAAAGTAAACATCGAGTTTATTGTTTGACAGTAGTAGCGTGCCGCAGTAGTCGGTTCCGTAAGACGTAAAAATCTAATCCGCCATTTCTGCTTTGGGTGTATCGCATTGTTATTTACTACACCGTCGATTCGTATGTACGTACGTATTAAGAAGCGGTAAGTGGAACGGGAGGGTATAAGAACTCGAAAAGAAAACTTTTCGTTGACCCAGATTTGTGCGCGATGTCGCTTCCTGCTTTAACAATAAGTAATTTGGCATTCGCGGCACGTATTTCCACGAGTCTTCTCTCTCTCTCGCGCTTTCTTTCGTTTTTCTTTCCACAGATGTGACTTGAACTCGTCGATTCTTCCTTCTTATTTCTCCTGCACCCTTCGCCGGGGTCTTAGTTCGTTAATTTCTCTTTTTTTGCGCTAGTTTAGTTGGCGCGCGAACTACCCTTTGAATAATATTAACCGCTTTAATTTTGAACTTACGCTGTTGCACCGAAAACGTTGTTAACCTCCTCCCCTTATTAAGTACGAGAGGGAGGGAAAACCGAGATTTGTTATACGTTCGCAAAATGTATCAGGCTTAAAGTTGTGAGAGCGCAAGTAAAAGTAAAAAATTTGCTTAAAGGAAAGATATAAGAATCTGTATTGAATAGAACTAGCTTTTACTTGCTGAATCATTGATGATATAGTCTGACGAAGCCACTGTGTCGACGAAACGAATCTTACATATTTAAAGTAAGTGTCTTTACTTTAAAAGCTTCATTCTTTAGAATCTGTATTATTGCATTATTTGTAATTATTTATTGCGGCGGTAAATACAGTGCACGTTCGCCCCACGTTGGGCGCTAACTATTAATTGACGATGCAAGAAATCTGAGACACATTGTAGATAGAGACGAAGCTAGACATCACTAAAAATGGTGTCATTCGATGGAAGAGTTTCGACGATGACATTTTCATTGCCGGCGAAACACTCGTCCCAAGTTAATTGATAATTGTATGGTATGAAGATGTCCATAAAATTTAGTGTCTTTTCAATCTGTTAAGATTCCCGAAGGTATCCGAGTCACCACCACTCGCATAGGACGACGTCCGGGAAAAGGCAATAACTCAATTCATTCATACCATTTCGTTTTCGAGCTTTAGCTTGAAAGTTACGTGAGAGCCCCATTTTGGTAAAAATTAAAAGTTCGTGACGAAACGGATGCAAGTGATAGCTCTTCAAGTCCTTGACGAATACGAATATGTACAACTATTTTTACCTCACTCCTCCTAAGTTGGAGTTTTAAATCAGAACTGAAAACGAAATTAGAGGAACTCAATCTTCAGAAGATTCTCCCCGTGTCGCTATTAAAGAAGAAAATATCTAACAAAACCTCGTTGTGGTTAGGTTCCCGAATTTTTATGGTTAGCTACTTTATTCCCCGCCTACAAGGAAACACTGGTAAGTGTGTCGCACCAATTTAAATAAAAATTTGTGGATTTATAGAGCGATGTAGTATTAAAACAAGGACAACTCTCTTAGCTGCCCAATCACACATTAAAAGTGTGTACAGCGCCATTAGCTCAACACTACCTTTCGCTGCTTAAGTTAAATAACTCAGAAATTATAAGAGATACCAAACAGACCGGGTTTAAACTGTCTTACATGCTCTTAACGATGCCGTAAGTATTTTCGCTATAATAAATATATGTTCATGGAAACAAGGTATCGCTTCCTTATCACAGGGAAAATATTTATGCAAGCCTAAGGGCATAGAAAACGTTCTAGCTCTAGAAAATAGTTTACTATTTTCCTTTTATTTTTATTTGCCACAAGTATAATCCGTTTTAGGTAGAAGACGGTGTTGCACAACAAATTTAGATAGTCAATATTAATAATTATGGTTAACCACTGAAAGCAAATAAACTTGCCCACGTTCTAATGAAAGTGTGCTCACTAGGAAAAAATGGCACACAAGAAGAGCACAGAAAAATAATTATATACATATATATTTATCAGTTATTGCATCTTGGATGGAACAGTTTCAGGCAATAAACAACTTGTTTGTCAAATTCTACAAAAACAGTAATCTCCCTTGAAATAACAATAATTTAAAAAAACTGGGGTAGCTGCTATTTTTCAAATTGCACCCCAAATCTTTCTCTGAGGTCTTGATATTCACCCAATTATTGGAGATGTCAGTTTCTACCAGATTTCAGCAAATTTGTAACCTTACAACACGAAGATGTTAACCACAACTTCTTTCAAGATACTCGTCTATCTATCGATCTTCTCAGGCTTGTTTGTTCTTTCCCTCTATCGTCCTCTTGGATCAATATCCTTCGATCCCATATCATCCGCATCTACCTACTAGGCTGAACATGAAACTACAATCCTCCAAAACTTAATCCAAATACTCTTGGAACAGAAGCCACACCCCACACGATCCGCTGCACCATCTAACTCTTCGTAATTTAAACCTGGATTGGATGCTAGGATGTTACTAGCAAATGGGTTAACAATTACGATGACGGCCTTCACAGATAATGCAGAAACGCGTGATTTCAGTTTAACGAATATGCAACTTTCTTTGAGATAGTCTTTAAGCAAGATAATACAAAGCCAGGGTTGAAAAAATATTTGACCTTGAAAGACGAAGCTGTGTACTTCTTTTGAAATACTCAAATACTATTGGAGATGTTGCTTTGATAACACGAAACCAGATTTCTGTCCAATTTTCGGCTAAATAATGGAAACAGAAGACTCTTCCAAAATTTACCGAAATGCTTGTCTAAGCGCAACAAATCGGAGCGAATTTACCCAAAACGAACAAACTAACAGTAACAAAAAACTGGGTCAGAACCTAAAGAAGTCGAGGATTCCGCGTTCGCAAAACGAAGAAAAAGCTTTCTCCGTGCCTCTCGGCGTACCACTTTCGTAAGAAAACCCTTCTACGTTTCGTAGCGACGGAGGAAATTTTTAGCGTTTCTCATTCGGCACACACTCAACACGCAATATCGTCACGTAGACGAAATTCAAGCGGCATCTCCGCGGCAATCATGGACTGGCCCAAAGGAGCCTGCGTGAATTACGTCAACGGATCCTCCAGAGAACTCGCGAGCGTGAAAGCTGTTGGAGTGTACACGCGCGCGTGTGTGTGTGTCTGAAACATAAATAGACACATATATGGACGTATATTTCTAAAATGTAGTAGCTTGGTCATGAATAACCGAACTGGAGGAAATATTTAGCGATTTTCGTTTTACGAAAATCAAAACGGAAAAGGTCTAGATGTTCATTTCCCGTCCGTTGGTTCCGATTAAGTTGGATTTTGTTAGGACGTTATGCTAGTTGTAGTACAGTAATACTCGAATGGTTAGTTACCATTAAATAATTCATCATTTATTATAATTCAAGATATCAAAATTCACAGTTAATGTTGGGGTTATGGTCTTCAATTGTCATTCTGTTTACTTTGGGGTCACTAGAAATAAAATTATTAATTTTTATAAAGAGCATATATTAATAGATAAAAAAGCATTGTTATCATCCAGACTCATACACACAACACTTATACATTACAAGAATTCATAAAAAGTTACTGGAAATAACCAGTGATACATCGACATTCAATACAGGTTTCTATAACAGCGATACACCTCGATAAACTGGAGTCAAGGTGAACTAAAGTTTTTGTTTCGTGGACTACTTATAAATAAACCACGGTAGTTCTGGTTTCAAAAAGAAATAAAACGTTTGTTTGGTTAACGACGAAGAAAATTGACAAGATAGATAAGTCAAAAAATAAGTCCATAAATATATTTGGTATAAAAGGGTTTTAAGGAGAAGTACCAGTGAATAAAAGAACCTCACCGTACCAGAAAAGATAGAATCTAAGAAGGGGAAGAATCCATAGAAATTAAAGGTGCATCGAGAATAGAATTTAAGAGAGGAGATATAGGAAGAACCATCTTTGAAAAAGAAATTTACACTCACACACACACAACACTAGGTAATTATCTTAATTTTATGTTAAATATTTCTCAAAATTTATAAATATAATTTATTATAATTTATGCTTTTTATATCATTAATTAAGAGCTAGGCCGATGCAATTTTCTTTAAGAAATTTAACTAAATTCTCAGTAAAATATACGTATACTTCCATGATGGACAGCTTTGGTCATGAATAACCTGAGTGGACGAAATTTTTAGACATTTCCTTCGTACAGAAACCAAATCAAAAAAGGTCTAGATGACTCCTATGTTTATTTCCTTACTTTTGGTATCGATTAAATTGGATTAAGTTCGGAAATTATATCCATATGTATATATGTATATGTATACTGCTACGATGTACAGCTTTGGCTATGAATAACCGGACTGTACCAAAACTTTAGGTATTTTTTTCTGATAAAAAGCAAAGCAGGAAAGGTCTGGATGACTCTCAAGCTTACCTCCGTTCCTCTGGTTTCGATTAAATTGGATTTCGTTAAAAAAATTATGCATGTACGTATACTTTTATGATGTACACCTTCGATCATAAATAATCGCACTGCATGAAATTTTTAAGATTTTTTTACAAGACCCAAAACACAAGAAATCTGAATGGCTCCCATATTTAGTTCTCTTGCTTTAGTTTCAATTCATTTAAATTTTGTTACGGAACTATACACATACATACATTTGTGTGATGGACAGTTTTGGTCATGAATATTCGGACTGTATAAACATTTAGGTATTTTCCTTTGACAAAAAGCAAACCGGAATAGGTCTAAATGACTCTCATGTTTACCTCCATTCTTTTGTTTGGATTAAATTTGATTTCGTTAAGAATTTATGCATGTACGTATAATTATATTATGGGCAGCTATGGCCATGAATAACCGAACTAGATGAAATTTTTAAGAATGTCCTTTTGCAGAAACTAAAACACAAGAAATCTGGATGACACTCATGTGTATTTTCCTCCCTTTGGTTCCGATTAATTTGGATTTTGTAGGGAATTTATATTGCGGTTGTTCGGAAAGTAATAGCCTTTTCTTCCCAACAGAGGACTTAATTGTAGTGTTTCACAGCCAACTTTACACTTAAACCCAATGATCATTATATATTTTGACAGCTGATGCAAAAGTTTGATGGATTCCACGAGGTAGTTTTTGAAGGCTTAATCTCAAAGCTCGACATACAGGCTTCATATATTTTTACGGAAAGAAATTTGTGCCGTTGCGTTGACAGCTGTGATTTGCTTCTCAAGCGTCAAGAAAATGATCCGTTTTTGAAGCGCTGTCTGTTTAGTGGGGTATTTAGGGAATCGTTTTCTTTTCTGAGCTTGTTCCGGACAACACAACGATCAATTCTGAAGTGTACTGTCATCAGTTGGACAAATTGAATGACTCACTTAAACAGGAAAGGCCAGAATTGATCAATAGAGAAGGTGTAGTGTTCCACCAAGATAATGCTCATACAAATTTGGTAACTGGCCAAAAACTTTTACAGCTTGGATGGGATGTACTGTCACACCTACCATATTCTTCAGATTTGACACCTTCTGGTTATTACTTGTTCTGGTTTTTACAAATATTTTTAGACGATAAAATCTTGACTTCGTACGAGGAGGTCAAAAGTCACCTCGATCATTTTTCTCTTTTGCCAGCAAAGAACAAAAATTTTATGAGCGAGGAATCATGCTAGTGCCAGAAAGATGGCAAAAGGCATTGGACCAGAATGGACAATATATAATGCAATAAAATATTTATAAAAACTCTTGTTGTTTGGAATTTCAAGCCTTCGGCTCCTAACGATCGTTCTAGAATTGAACATACATGAAGTTTCCTTTCCAAATATATACGTATACCTAAATATATCATCACACGCTAAGCGTGCACTACTCGCCCAATTCCACGTTTCGTACGCTAGCATTCGCGTAGTTAAAGTTTAACGCTTCCAATTTCCACATGTGTAACCGTACGCCGTAACTTCTGATAAACAGTACCGAAAGTCAGCAAACACCCATAAGTAGGTTACAAATATATTTGTTTGCTCGAGGGTTAAGGAAACGCGGCCGTCGTCGCCGAACGGGAGAGGGAGTGCTGGTGCCGGATCCGGCGTGTTTATACAGCACGGTCGGGATGAATGTTGTTGCCTAACCACCCTCAATCCACACACATTCCTTAATTAATTATCTCGTTCCGGGCGTACTTAGCGGTGGAAGATTTTTCTCCTCTCGGATACGAGCCGAGGAGTGTATGTAGTTTCGAATTACAGTGTACACACACACGTCGAGGCGAAGGGATCGGAAAATCGATGTAGCGGATCGTAGTAGTAAACGCTTAATGGGACGCGATGGCGTGAACAATTTGGTTGTATTTATGGTTAAGTATTTGAAGAAAATGCTGTTAAAAGATGTCGTACGTACGTAGAAGAATGAGAAATTTTCAGAAAAAAATCAATGTGTTCTAAATTATACGAAATTCTGTTTACAGATGTTTTCGAAAGTGTAGAATACGACTTTGACGTCAAAACTCGTAGAATTTGCTTCGTTTGGGTGTTAGAGCGTACCAGAGCGATTCGTCAAGAACCACTTTTCACTTTCTGATTGAATATCTCCTCAATGAACTGTCTTTCGTACCCGACATTATTTTATCCCTAATGTGCACTACAAGAGCTTCAATTTGATGTGTAATAAGTCTCAGTTCCGACCATTTCGATTTTCTTCGAAATTTCAAGGGGTACCCCTTTGAAATTTCGGAAAAAAGCAATATGTTCTAAATTAGACGAAATTCTCTGTACAGATGTTCTCAAAGGTGTACAATGCTAATTTGAGGTCAAAACTCGTGAAAACTGCTTTATTTGGGTGTTAGAGCGTACCAGAGCGATTCGTCAAGAACCACTTTTCACTATCTCATTGAATATTTGCTCAATGAACAGTCTCTCATACCCAAAATTATTTTATCCTTTGATTCTAGCCTTTGAAATTTCAGAAAAAAATTTACATGTCCCAAATTAGACGAAATTCTGTGTACACATGTTCTCAAAGGTGTAGAATACGAATTTGACGTTAAAACTGGTGAAAATTGCTTCGTTTGGGTGTTAGAGCGTACCAGAGCGACTAATCAAGAACCACTTTTCCCTTTCTCATTGAATATTTCCTCAATGAACCGTCTCTCGTACCCGAAATTATTTCATCCCTAATCTGCACTAGAAGAGCTTCAATTTGATGTGTAATAAGTCGTACTTCCGACTATTTCGATTTTCTTCAAAATTTCAAGGGGTACCTCTTTAAAATTTCAGAAAAAAATTGGCATGCGCTCTTGCGTTTACGTTTACCGGTAAGGTGTCGTCTAAGAAGTATTCACTTCAAAAATATAATCACGTACTCTTACACAATCACAAATAAAACATTGGATCAGGTTACACAAATTAAAAACCTCGGCGTTACTTTTGACTCATCGTTGAGTTTTAGATTCTACATTGATGACAGGATTGCTAGTGCTACTGAGTTATGTGGCTTTGTAAAACGTCAAACCCACTACTTCAGCAATGTAATTGGTATTATTACATTATATTACGGTCTAGTAGGTTCTATCCTGGAATACTGTAGTATCATCTGGGACCCGTACACTGCCCCTCACACAAAAGGGATTGAAAGAGTACAGCGTAGATTTGTCAGTTATGTTTTATTTAAATTCAAAAGTAACTAATATTTATATGATTAAGTTGAACGTTTGAATTCATTAGTTTTTGAATCTTTGTTTACTCGACGTAGAATTGCCGCTCTTAAATTTGGAATCAAATGTTCAAATTCCCTAGAATTGCAGAGTTTAATTTCGGCTATGATACGTAATATAGATACAAGGTGTGATGTGATGATTTGTTTAATGTGCTTTCATAGGATATGGTTATAACACACTCATTAATGAAATTGCCAAAGAGCTGAATTTACTTTCAGATAATTTAGATATTTTTATATCATTTAGGGAAATCATGAATGTAATGGATATGTTGTATCTAGATTCAAACACTTAGAAGGTTAGATGCTTTTGTTGTATGCATGTATTTTTCATTTATTTTTTAAAGGAATGTTTTTTCTATGTTGACTTTTATACATAAATAAAATCCTCTGATACGTCTTTTTATTTGCAACAGATATTAAGATATTCAACAATTGTTTTTCTCCCCTTTCTCGGGCATATTTGATCATTTCAGGTCCCCATTGCCGGCCAGTACTGTTGCTTTCCCACTCTTAATTTGGCTGACAGTTTTCTTTTGTTCTTGCCCGTTTATTTCAGGGACCAAATATAATTGTTATTTTTTATTTCAGATAAAAAGGTTACAAGAAAATTCATTTTATTTAATATTGGGAATTTTTAACCATCATCAAACATATCATTTTGGTTATCGTAACCAATTAAAGTGAGAAATATTTTTTTGGTTATAAGTAACAATTATATCAACCAAAATAATTTTTTGGTTTCAGATAACCATTATATCAACCAAAACGATTTTTTGGTTAGAAATAACCATTATAAAAAAAATTATTTTTTTGGTTATCAGGGATGAAAAAGCACAAAATTTTTTTAAGTGAATGAACATAAAAAGAGCTATGAAAAAACAAAATATATCAAACAATATCAAAAATCTTCACAAAATAAAAGAACAAAATTTTTAACAAACAGAACAACAAATGAGCAATAAATTTAATGCAACAACAACACCTGAACAGGATAACACAACAAATCTGTGGCGGTAGTAGCAAAACTAAGCACAGCTGAAGGCGGTGTATGTTTTTTATATTTTAAAATCATTACATAAAACCTAATAAAGGTTACATACAGTCAATTGCAGTTTTAATAACGATTTTAATGGATTTAGAAATTCCTATTCAACATTTTAAATGAGAGAAATATTCCCACTAAAACTTTATGAATTAATTTTTTATTATCAATTTCATCCCTGATAACAACAAAAAGAAATATTTTTTTGTAATGGTTATTTCTAACCAAAAAATCTTTTGGTTGATATAATGGTTATCTGAAACCAAAAAATTTTTTGGTTGATATAATTGTTATTTATATCCAAAAAGAATATTTCACACTTTAATTGGTTACGATAACCAAAATAATATATACCTTATAAAAATGGTTAATTATAACGATTTTATAAATTTATCAATATATACGGTTAAAAATGACTTTTTTGTCGTTTATCTTATAATTGTTACGTCCTTGGTTTATTTTGTTTTGGATTTTATTATCTAATGCAGGCTCTCTCCCTTATGGCAGCCAGTATTCTTTGAAATTTCCATGGAAAGGAACCTGTGTTTCTAACTGATTAACTGAAGGTGATAGCCAAATCGTCGAAATTTGTTTTTACAACCTTATTTTGGTTAGAAAGTTGTGCAAGACGAAATCCTCCTGACTTTTCTCTATTTGAAATTACATATAAGACCGTTCATATGTGAAGGGGTTTTTCATAATTATCGCTATTATTACCATTCATGTCATTACTATCATTATCACGTAATTACAGTTATCGTAAAAGTTCTCTTGCTCTCCGCCCGTTTAACATAAAGTAAATTATCGGCGTCTATCAATGTTCGCCATCCTCGAGGCTATGTAATGTTCCTAGCCTATAAAAACGCATTTACCTCCCAGGTAGCAAAACGTTAAGAAGGTAATAATTTCCCCTCGTATACACCATCAACTTTACTGCCGCATTTTCTTTTAATAGCTCTGCGGAATCACGCAGCAACTCCGACGATCTCAATTAACATAAGCTTACATGCCCGTGCGGTAATTACATAACGAGTATGCGTGGCGAATTGTAAATCAGGGCGCGGAACATGTTGAACACGTGATAACACGTTCGCGCACGCATATCGAACAGCGACGTCGACCACCCCGCCTCCGTAATTGGAGCGTAACAGGCGGATTTTTCTTTCGTAACTAATCCAGAACTTGATAACTAAATTAGTGTCTGCCCGCGTACGTACGTACGTACGTCGACTAATTCGCCCGTCCTTCGATCCTTCCTCCGATATTTGTCAGGACGAGGGATCTTTCGGGGTGAACCTTCGCCGTCGTAAAGCTTAAGTTCTCCGCAAGCGACGCCGCCGTCTCGAGTGCATTCGGAGGCGTAAGCTTCCCGGAATGAAGACCCATGATTCAGTCGTCGTTGTCGGACAATCAGCTCGACGGTCCCAAGGGTGACATTACCTCGCCTTCCCTTCCTTCCCGGCTGACGGAGCGACGTTTCCCTTCGAGTGTCGTCCTACGACATTTCGCATCTCCTGTCGTCTCTCATTCGCAACAAAGTACAACATAGTACCTACACGTGGAGCACCGTACGATACAATCCGGACAGAAGTCAGCTTTTATGCGTCTCCATCGAGGTCGAAGATGGACGTTAACCGAAGGGATTCTCATCAGTAGGTGCTAGCGATTGGTAGGAAACGGGAAAGAAACTTTTCCTTTTGGTAGAAACTCCTTCCATATCGTCACTCTTTGATGAAAATTATAGGGTTGATCTGATGGAAACTAGCCGATATCTCTAAAAGGCTAGACATGCTTCTCCTTTCTGTTTTCTTCCCATTTTATTTTATCTTTTGGCTGTTTGCTTTTGTCATTCGATTCAGTAAGATATGGTTCGAAAATGTTTTGTTTGAAAATATATTGCACCTCATTCCGACGCATGAAAATGTAAAAGGGAGAAAAGAAGAAGGGAAGGAAAGAGGAAAATGGAGAAAGGGAAGAAAAAGGAGAAAAAAGAGAAGAAGGAAGGAAAAGGGAAGGAAAAGGAGTAAAAAGAGAAAAAGGAAGGAAAAGGGAAGAAAAAGGATGCGTCCTTATGTTATGTGGTGTATTGGCACCCCCGTTTCTTATTGACAATGTCCGAAATCCCCCAAGCCAGCAGTTCCGCCCCAGGAATGTCGTTTGCGCACAGAGTGCCAGCCAGTTAGTCGGCGAGGGAGTGGAGAATTACACTAAGAAAACTAATTTAGGGCGGCACCTGCTTTACACCTCCATGTGTAGCCCTGGAAAAGTAGGAATCCTGACGATGTTCCACAAAAAAAAAGGGGATAAAAATTGGTTGGCTGTAGTAAGGGGAAAATCCGATAAAAACAAAAGGACAAAAAAACAAATAGCGTCGACTAGTCTTTAATATTTACGCAGAACGGTCAAAACGAAAGAACAATTTTTTCAGATAGGAAAATACGTAAATAAAGGATTAATTGTATAGTATGAAATTAAGGTAAGGAAAAACTAAATAAAATTATGCTATTTATATTGTCGAATATTCATACGAACAACTCTGGGAACAAAATTCACTTTGCGAAACACGTGTGTACACTGGCAAGGTGTACGATCTTCTGACCTAACCCCGAATAATAGAACGGGGAACGTCAAAAGGGAAACGGATGTTAAGTCGGCATGGATATTAATTTTATCGAGAAAATCCCTGAACAATGGTTCATGATACCGACTACAACATGACTCCCAAGGCCACGAACAAAGATTAAATAAAACGATAAATTGTAACGATGAAATTTCGCGAAAAGAAAGGAAAAAAGAACGTAACACTTCCTTTTGGTATATTCCCCACCCAAATTCAACCGATCATTCTTTACTATTCTTCAGATTTCGAAACAACGCACCATCCAGAGCAATTGCATCAGCTCGGATACCGCTCAGGCACACTCGTTCTAGATTGATCTTTGTTAAGAGAAAGCGGGGTGTGTATCGAACTATCGCTCACCCAGCGCAGTACCATCGGTTGTGGGAGACCACATCAAACACCTTCGTCCAAGTTGGTTCCGGGAAGTTTCGTCGGGCGTCGTTTAAGCTCAACCCGGAATTTCTCCGTTCAAGCCGGTTTCGGGAACTTCCGGGACTTTCGCCCAAGTTGGCTAAGGGAGGTCCCGTGGGGCGCCGTTTAAGCTCAACCCGGAATTTTCCCGGAACCACCCTTAAGTTGGCTCCGCGAAGTCCCGTGGGGCATCGTTTATGCTCAATCCGGAGTTTTCCGGGGCTACCCACAACTCGGCCCCGAGTATTTTCCGAGACCTTCGCCCTTAGAGAAGCCTTTTGGAGATGCCCAGTTAAATCCTACAGGAAACATCCTGAACATTTTGGATATGACGATGTCATGGTTTAAGCGAGGAGGACTAAAATCGTTTGCAAACTTCTAACTGTAAACTAAGAGCTAACTGTTTTCCTGACTCTTCTTGACAATTTCTGATGCACTTGGTATGTCGCAGAAAAAGATTTTTGTCGCCGTTAAGTCAGCTGCAGCGTTTGTAGTGGATGTAGAGTTCTAGTTAAATTCGAATTCTAATAACAGTTGGTAAGACACATTTGGAGAAGATAACTGGAACTTATTTGTGAAGTGCTTCTGGAAAGTTAGAAAGAACATCTAAGTGGCTCACGCAGTCGCAAAAACCGTTTCAAAATGAGGATCTATATACCTTCTGCAAACTACCTGAATAACTCAGCTCATTCCTTTACCACATTGATTCTTCTTTATTACTGAGTGGTCGTTCCATTCAAGAACACGGTAGTCGTCGTCAGTGAAGAACACAATATTTGGCGGTTGAAATGCGCATTTGAAGTCCTTGAAAAGATCAATGTGTTGAGGATAAGACTTAATGTATGATGTTTAAGTATTTTCAATTTGATCTTTCCAGAATAACAATAAGCCATATATTTTTTGTATAAAAACAATGTTTCCCTGTGTTTCGCACAGGCATTCAGTGTGTGATGTTCATTGTGCAGTGCTTTAGAGTTGCGCAGTGCTCGTTGTGTGGTCTTCGCCTCGATCGTTAGCCGTACATCGCTACTGATACTGAATTTCCCCAGTTTTCTTATATATTATTTTAACCACAGTCTCCCTATTCTTATTTGCACATGTTTGTTGCAATAAAATCATTTTATTTTCTTCCCTTTCCCTTTAATTTTTAGGCGATCGATTCGAAATAGCATTCGTAGTTGTGCAACCATTACCTATGTATCAACTTTAAGCGTCATTACCCAACGGTCTTCTTTTTAACATTTCAACCGAAATATTGTCATCTTTCGCGCTAGAACAGCCAATTCCGAAACGAATTTTAACATACATATCACAAAGCGAAAGCAATTGTTTGAATTGGCTTTGTGACCTTCCTATCGGCCGGATTAAATTGAACAATAGCGAACAGGAGTCGCAAAACGCATTCGCTACGCGCGCGCGGGCGTATGTGGACCGGAGCGAGGTCATGGGAAATTATGAAAATATGGGCTAACCGGAAATTAAGTTTACGCTTTGGTGAAGTTTCCGTTTTAGTTGCAATTCGAAAACCGTACCACCGGCGGCGGCGGCGGTAGTGACGCCTATATTTCAAGCGTTCTGATCGCGAACTCAGCCGGTATAATGCGAATTTGATCCCGCTTTGTGCGAGGGATAGTCGAAATAGTAGTTCTTCTGTTTTATCCCCATTTTTTTGTTGTTGTCCCGGGTATCGTATTTTATTGCTCCGATTCTGAGGGAATAGTATTGAAATTAAAACGACGAGACGTAGAGAAATTTCTTTCTCGTTTATATCTTCCACTCGGTTATATTTTGACGTTCGCGTGGGATTTCGTACGATATATATACATACATATATTCCTGCGTATTTGCTTTATGGAAATTTATAGCCGTGAAACGATACAAACTTTCTGTTTGTTTTCCAAATATTGGCGGTTCGAAATATTTGCGGTTTATATTGTTTTATAAGCGACGAGCGGAAAATTACACTCGCAACAGTACATCGATACTAAGCGCATCGTGCAAATATATTATTTTTAATCAGGTCGGTGGTATTGAAGGTAACATTTGGAAAATATAGAAATTACGCTAGAAATTAATTTTATTTCTACATCCATAACTATCTTGTATGATAGTTTTCTACCACAATTAGGTCAATTAAATAAGAATGATTGTAATAATAGTTACATATTCGCATGTAAACGAACCTTTTCGGAACACCTTTATCAGTGAAAATATAACTAGATAAATGTATAAACAAACATCCGCTTTTTTTTTCCGGAATTATCAAGAAAATAACTAATGTCAAGGATTTCTTGATATATCGGATCTGCAAACATCTTTGTATTCTAAATAAGTGAGTAAAGGTGCAAACACATACATGCAAACTATGAAAGCACCCCAAAGAACTTTATATATGTACATAATCATATATACATATCAAAAAATCTTTGTCGAAACCTTAACAATTCTGTTCAAGGACTAGGGAAAACACAAATCTAAAACCTATCCAACGGTTTCCTTATTAAGGTACCTTATATGATAGATCTCTACCACTAATAGGTCAATAAAACAAGGCTGGTTTGAACGATAGTTATATTTTCAGAACGTTTACAAAACGTTTTCGGAATACCTTCTTCAGTGAAAATATAACTAGATAAATATATAAACAAACATTTGTTTTTTATTTGGGAACTATCAACAAAATGACTAATGACTAGGATTTCTTGATATAGAGGATGTGTAACAAACTTTTATATATATATATATATAAATTATAAAAACTAAATTAATGTGTAAACATACATGCAAATTAAGTAAAACCCTATATCAAAAAATCTTTGTCGAAACCTTAACAATTCTGTTCAAGGACTAGGGAAAACCCAAATTTAAAAACCTAGCCAAAGGTTTCCTTCTTAAGAAATGCAAATGTCATTTTAACAAATTGCTATATACATTACTTAAATTTTGAATATCGGTTCTGAAATTAATAGTTTTAGTGTCTTTTTGTATATTTATCATTTCATATATTAGTCTTTTTATAATTATTCTCTGTTTTTAATATAATTGTGTTTTCAAAATCAAAAGTAATGCCCAAGATCTTTGTAATGCTTTTGTTACAGCGGTCATTGCACCAAAATCATTATTTAAAGAATACTTATGGCTATACAACCTTTTCTTTAAATATTGTTTCGTCTGACCGATGTAACAACCATCACAGTCTTTACAGTTTATTTTATAAACTACATTACTTTGATTTTGTTTAATTATTTTTAGATTTAGTATTAGTAAAAGAGATCTGTTACTATAATTTGGAATGAAAGTAATGTTTATGTTGTTTTTATTAAACTCTTTTTTTATTTTTCGCTTAAACCTTTTTATAAGGAATAGCGTTATAAGATTTATTGTTATTATTTTTAATTCCTCTATTATATAATTTGTTAATTCTATTTTTTATTATTTTTGATAAAAACTATTTGGATAATTATTTTTATCTAAGATTTCTTTAACTTTGTTTAAATTCTTTTCCCTAAATTCAGGATTAGCTAATCTAACCGCTTGATCAACTAAACCGGTAACTACATTAATTTTATGTAATTTTGATGTTTCTGAAAAATAATTTAAATGTCTTCCTGTATTGGTAGACTTTATATGCCAATCTGTTTTTACAATGCCGTTATTATGTATGACTGTCACGTTCAGTAAATTCAATGAGTTATTAGATTCTCTCTCATATGTAAATTTTAATCTATTATGATAACTATTAAATGAATCATAATAGATTAAAAATTTACATATGAGAGAGAATCTAATAACTCATTGAATTTCCTGAACGTGACAGTCATACATAATAACGGCATTGTAAAAACAGATTGGCATATAAAAAGTCTACCAATACAGGAAGACATTTAAATTATTTTTCAGAAACATCAAAATTACATAAAATTAATGTAGTTACCGGTTTAGTTGATCAAGCGGTTAGATTAGCTAATCCTGAATTTAGGAAAAGAATTTAAACAAAGTTAAAGAAATCTTAGATAAAAATAATTATCCAAATAGTTTTTATCAAAAAATAATAAAAAATAGAATTAACAAATTATATAATAGAGGAATTAAAAATAATAACAATAAATCTTATAACGCTATTCCTTATAAAAAGGTTTAAGCGAAAAATAAAAAAGAGTTTAATAAAACAACATAAACATTACTTTCATTCCAAATTATAGTAACAGATCTCTTTTTACTAATACTAAATCTAAAAATTAAACAAAATCAAAGTAATGTAGTTTATAAAATAAACTGTAAAGACTGTGATGGTTGTTACATCGGTCAGACGAAACAATATTTAAAGAAAAGGTTGTATAAACATAAGTATTCTTTAAATAATGATTTTGGTGCAATGACCGCTGTAACAAAGCATTACAAAGATCTTGGGCATTACTTTGATTTTGAAAACACAATTATATTAAAAACAGAGAATAATTATAAAAGACTAATATATGAAATGATAAATATACAAAAGACACTAAAACTATTAATTTCAGAACCGATATTCAAAATTTAAGTAATGTATATAGCAATTTGTTAAAATGACATTTGCATTTCTTAAGAAGGAAACCTTTGGCTACTTTTAAATTTGGGTTTTCCCTAGTCCTTGAACAGAATTGTTAAGGTTTCGACAAAGATTTTTTGATATAGGGTTTTACTTAATTTGCATGTATGTTTACACATTAATTTAGTTTTTATAATTTATATATATATATATATATAAAGTTTGTTACACATCCTCTATATCAAGAAATCCTAGTCATTAGTCATTTTGTTGATAGTTCCCAAATAAAAACAAATGTTTGTTTATATATTTATCTAGTTATATTTTCACTGAAGAAGGTATTCCGAAAACGTTGTAAAACGTTCTGAAAAATATAACTATCGTTCAAACCAGCCTTGTTTTATTGACCTATTAGTGGTAGAGATCTATCATATAAGATAAGTATAAAAAGGTCACGAAATATATATATATATACTTATTAAGGTACTAGTACCGGTTAGAATTTAAAAAAGAAATGACTTTTTTATAACATTTTATGAATCCTTATACCTTCAGAAATCACCTCCTAAAATTTTGTAGCGAAATTTGAAAAATAAGGGAGTTGTAGCAATTTAAATGCGCGCCCGTTTTCGGCGTTCTACCAGCAGTTTGCCCAGTTAGGCAGCTCCTCTTCTCCCCTCTCCTATATACCGCCTTTTTTACCTGTTTCTATTAAACTAACCTGCGTCTTGACGCCGTTATAGTGTTGGCCTGTTCTCACGTGGTCAGTTCGAATTTCCAAGTGCACAGAACCATTAAAAATGGGTAAAAACCTATACGGAAAAGGCAGCAGAAAATCGCAAACTTTAAATGCGTTTTACTCAAATTAGCATTTTTCCAACTGCGCTGACTTATTCTCCGCAACCACTAGATGGATTTTTTTCATTTTTAGTTCATTTGTTTATTGCAGAAAATTGCAGAAAAATTGCTAAAAAAATTTGGCAAGGGAAAAAAGGTGGAAAAAAGCGCGATTTTTACATCTCTTTGTTTTTCAAAGCCGGCATTTTGTTTTTTTTTAATTTTTTATAAATAGGTGGTGAACTACGATATAAACTACCTTCCTCTTTAAAATACTTCTTAGAATTTCTGTTTCAGACACGCCAATTTTGAGATTATCTCAGCGCAGTGTGAGGGTCTCATTTTCGAGGACTCGACTTTGGCGCCTTGTAGTAAATAATGCTCGATCAAAAACAAAAGGACTCCCCAATTATGTACAAATTAAAGGTCAATGCTTGTATAAAGTTGTGTAATAAATGAAACAAGAAAGGAAAAGTTTAAATATGGGTCATTTTTTAGCCTTGAAATCGGTAATAGTCCCTTAAGAAACATAAATTTCTTTTTAATTGGTTCTGAAATTAAGTTTTAGAATCTTACGGTCATTGCACCAAAATCATTATTTAGAAAATACTTCTGGTTATACAATCTTTTCTTTAGATATTCTTTTGTCTGACCGATGTAAAAATCGCCACAATCTTTACAGTTTACTGTATCAACTACATTACTTTAATTTTGTTTATTTAGTTTAAATTCAGTGTTAGTAAAGAGAAAGCCGTTACTAGCATTTGGAGTAAAAGTTATTGTTGGGAATCGTATATTTGAAATTCAAACAACCAGAGTAAATGTGTGCCGGATTTCCCACTCTTGAGGCAAACCGTCGCAAACACGCAATAAATGAATCTGTCCTTAAATCGCTAACCAGTTCAAGATGCATGGCTTTACTTGAAAAACAGATAAATAAGCATACATAGCATTTTGTTACCTAACAACCACGATTCTTGCGATCCTTCAAATTGAAGGGACCTGTGTAATCAACGGCAGTAACATAGAACGGGACATAGAACGGAAACCCGCCATTATAGACGTTATTGATTTAGGTTTGAATTTGAAGGATTTTACACAATTTCTAGTAATAGCTTTTACAGCATTCATTCCTGAAGTAGGCCGATATGTCTAACGTATGGTAACCAACAGTAACTGAGGACCACAATGTAATAATGGTTTATGTTCATGTGTGAGAATCAACTTAGTCAGTTTATGTTTACCACTTAATAGGAAAAGATGTTTTGAAGTGTAATCTAATTCTGAATGTTTTAGTCTACCTCCTACTCTTACTAGATCATCAGAATCAAAAAGTAGTTGGCGCCTTTAGCTTATGTCTTGAGTTTAACCCTTTTGATTTTTACAAACCGATTTCTTCGGTGAAACTCTCAAGAGCAATGTTAACAAGCTTTTCATACTATTTTCTAATTCGTTAAACGTTAAAGGTCCACATAGTTTTTTATGCAATTTTCTTGAATTCGTTATAAACCTTAGGCAGTAAGCTACTACTCTCAGTAGTTTCTTTAAATCAGAAAAATTTTCAAATAAGGACATGTTAATAATTGTGAAAACTTGCTCTGGTCGTTTTAATTCTGGAATCTCTATATTCGATTTGACAGAAAGTTGTGGCCAATATTCTTTTGATAGTGATAACCAGGATGGACCATGCCACCATAGTTTGGATTTCATTAGCACATCTGGAAATATCCCACGTGATGCTAAATCAGCAGGATTTTCCTGTTATGTTTATACTATTTTGATCAAATTCTTTTCGTATTTGTTCCCTTAAACTTTTTAATAAGGAATAGCGTTATATATCGTATATTGTCCTTATTTTTAATACCGCTATTATATAATTTATTAGTTCTATCTTTTATTATTTTTTCGTAAAAACTGATTCGACAATTATTTTTATCTAAGATTTCTTTAACTTTGCTTAAATTCTTTTCCCCAAACTCGGCATTAGCTAACTACACTAATTTTAAGTAATTTTGATGTTTCTGAAAAATAATTTAGATGTCTTCCTGTATTAGTAGCCTTGCGTTTTTACAATGCCGTCATTGTGCATGTCTGTCATGCTTACGAAATTTAATGGTTGATTTGGGACTTAACAACTCAAAAGTAACCATCCAAGACAATAATCACTAACTAGAACGTAGCATCGAACAAAGAAATTCTTTACCGGCAAATTCTTGAATTTTCAGTTTATTTTTGACGCCTCTTCTTCTAACTTGGTACAAAAACTAGGAAAGAAGAACATGTTTTGGTAACAAACGTTTCATTGCTTTCCAAAACATTTGCCTTTAAGATTTTTATGCTTTTGCATATCTTCAAACCAATTCTCGAGAGATTCTTTCCACTTTGATGTTGGTACCGCAAACATGTGGTTTCTGAAGGCTTCGAGAGCTTCCCGAAAATCGCTATCCGACAAAAACGTTTACCAGGAATTTCCATTCTTTCAGAAAATTGTTTCGTTTAAACGTTCACTGTAAACTGTAAACAAGTTACTTCTACAATTTCTAAGCTGCCATTATTTTAACAGATAATAAATCTCAATTTTTACGAAAATAGTGATGCCATATCTCAATAGCGCATAAAAGGTGCCCTTCGTATATTGTAGATGCTTGTAGCGATAAACATCAGTGAATAAGTCTTGCTTTCTATTCTGCTATATATTTGAAAACTACAGGCAATTCTAAATGCTAAATACGTTTCGAGGGTTTCAAGAAAATTGCTTCTTCCCCTCATCACCTATCCCCCCCCATTTCAAATTTCAACCAAGCACCGAAAATAGTGGATCTTTCACATCAATTTGGACTAAAACGACGTTCGCCTAACTATTAACTCCTCCGCTCTTCCATTACTTCGGCTCCATCTCACCTATTAAAACAAAATCTGATTTTAGCCTCCGCCTAGCGTAACCGAATTAAATTCCGTCGCACTTCTCTCGCAATTTTAACGTTTTTAAGCGGTCCTCAGCCGACGTCCTCGTCGCCGTCGCCGCCACTCATTCCCCAAAACACCTACTCGAAGAATATGTTCCTTATCGTGATATTTTAACTGGAAAGAGAAAGAGGTCGTCGCCTTCACCGGTGACGGTGGAAATTCTACTTGTGTAACTAAACGTATTTCAGGCGAAGACGGGGAGGCGGCTTCGCTTTAATTAAATTCGTCTCGTAAAACAGGTAAAACATCCCTTAATTTGGCGAAAACCAGGGTCCGTACCTAACTCGTTAGAATACTATTAGTCTTCGGAATTTAATTGTCGACTGAGCCGAGTCATTTGAGAGGCCGCCGGGTCGAATAGTTATCCCCCGGTTTGTCCTCGTTTTGTGCCAGTGATACTCAAACGGTGTGTGGTGGTGAGTTGGAGGTGGCACCATTTTACCTGAACATAATCTTGAAGCACCAATTTATTATTTGCCCGATTTGAGTTTGCATAGGCCTTTAAATTTTGTTGTATTTTGTTGTCCTGACTAAACGGACGTGCAATAATGAAGAAATCTTCGCAATGTGAGTTCAGACGAAAGTTGTGTTAGCAAAACTATTCTTTGAAGGTTATCCTTCGAAATTCAAAACCAATACTCTTGGTAGCGATTGTAAGGACTGTGGTGTGGTTATTGACTGTCAGAAACATCGTCTTCTTATGGGAAATATTGCGTGGTGCAAATTACCTAAAGTTTCAACGGTATGTTCACAGAATGATTTATTGGACTTGATGACTTCAAAGAAGAAAGTAACTTCTTGTTGGAAAAAATATTACGTTGCAATAACACCATGCTGCGAGGGTCAGTTACAGATATGCCAAGAGGCGAATATTATAGATTTTCTGGCGCTGAAAACGAATTTGTTTGGACAAATTGAATGACACATCAGATTTTGCGGTAACTTTAGGCGAAAAGGTGAAACCATCGCTATTTTGACCGAACATATGAATTCATTGTGAGGAAGCCGGTATTTCTTCATAATTTCGAAAACCACATCTTATAATACTAGTCTTAAGCCTTGAAATCCATCTTCGATTGTCGCTGTAGGAGTCTTAGATAGATAGCTTAGATTTAGACTATATATGTAAATTTGAATTTAAAGTACCGATCCTGCGCTTCCATTGAAATCAATCCAGTTGATTGACAGGCATGATTACTAGGTCCGGCAAAAACTGATTTCATGCTGGCCTCAACTACTAAAAGCTACATTATTCTAAGGCCTGTGAATCAACACGATTGGTGGCAGTGATTCATTAGATCCCTAATACGCTTGGGCACTATTATAACTTCAAACTTGCATATCTCAGTTTAACAAAAATCGGACAGCTGCGATAGAAAGTAGAACGGAAGGAAAAGCTGAGGATTAGTACTGCACGATGCAGTTCTCAGAAATATATTAAAAATCCGTTCCTCCACAATAAAATAAAGAATTTTTGGTATTTAACTTAAAGTTCCTCTAAAACCAGCCGTGCTTCGTTTTCGGCATAAAATGTTTTTACAGTGTATCATTTCTGTAACTAACAAAACTTCAAATTTCGCACGCTTGTGTACTTAATAGTAGATTATGTTACTATGACCAAAAATTAAGCTTTGTGTGCTAAATCTATTAAATTTGCTGGCTGAACGAAGTGAGGCAAATCAGGCGAAGCACAGAACGCGCTCTTTGCTCCTAATGATATATACTACTTATTTTCAGAAGCAGTTGTAGGTAAATGACCAACATGAAAGAAATAATTAGAAGTAAAAGCAAAAAGAACACAAACACCTAATATGTAAACATTGAAAGTAGTAGGACTCAAATTTAAAGATGAAAAAGCTATTGGGGATTGCAGCACAAGCTCCTCGACGTCCACATGCTCAACATGTCCAAAATTTAGATTAATTTAGAAGTTGACTTAGTGATTCCCGAGTAGCATGTATAATGAACAAGCTTTTCATTCAATTTTATTGAATTACATGTAAATTTCAGAAATGATTTAAATTTTGGCTTTAAATTTGAACTTATTTCAATTTTAAATATATTGCGATGTAGTGTGATCTTGACGCCATTCTGTTCAATTGCTGATAAGCTGTTTTCTTAGCTCTCATGGATAACTCTCCGATGAAGGATTAAATGAATTCGACAGCTTAGAGTTACTGAATGGGAGATTTTTATTTCAACTCATCCTTGGCTGCAATCCCCAATAGTTTCTCCATTTTTAAATTGGAGTATTAACATTATACAGCTAGTACTTCTGCTAAAATTGAAAACATTTCTAGGGTACCCAAAAGAACAGCAAGGATAAAAAGCTTTTGCTTCAGGGTCGATCCAAAATAAATTTGATTCATTATTTTTTGTAACTATGTCCGAAATGTGCAAATTCTATCTGGACTGTATTCCTTTAGACCAGGCATGGGCAACCTTTTTTGTAGAAGTTTTATGCTGTGAGTAATCTTGAAAAATATACATTTTTGTAGTATCCTTATGATTCATTATGAATTAAGTTTAGACGGGCCATGCTAATATGCAACGAAAGAATTCAGTAGCGGGCCGGACAAACCTTACTCGAGGGCCGCATGTGGCCCGCGGGTCGGAGGCTGCCCATACCTGCTTTAGACATAAAAATAGAAACGCCGACAGTTCAGAAGTCGTTTTCTTCGAAACAAAGAAACAAAAACGCGAGAGATTTTGTTGGCAGAAAATTTAATTTCTGAAATGCTATTCTAACAAGAATATAATAGTATGCACTAAGACTTGACGATCGTGGGAGATATAATAATATAATAATAACAATATATCCAAATACAGATATTTTCGAACTCTGCTTCAATCTAGTTGTAAGGACGAAAGATTTTGCAGTACCAAAACGGAAAATGGAAGATGAAGAATGATTGGAGATGAAGCTAAAGTGGTGGTCACACTTAAATCTACCAAATTAGAAAGAGTATACCGGGCATTGTTTAGAACGGACCTCCACTTACTACTTACTACTTACTACTTCTTTGCTCCTTTACTTCTTTACTTCTTTACTCCTTTACTTCTTTGTTGTACGAGTTGTTGGAAAATAGAAATGATATTGGCAAAAGGAATTATTTAGCCCAGTGAGGGGAAGGGCCTCGATAATGAGCCCTGTATAAAAGTTGCGGAATTTCAATCCTTTAATTCAAGAAATGTTGTGATTAACTCTGGGTTAGAATTTAAATCAGGCATGGACAACCTTTTTTGTAGAAGTTTTATGCCGTGAGTAATCTTGAAAAATATACATTTTTGTAGTATCCTTATGATTCATTATGAATTAAGTTTAGACGGGCCGTGCTAATATGCAACGAAAGAATTCAGTAGCGGGCCGGACAAACCTTACTCGAGGGCCGCATGTGGCCCGCGGGCCGGAGGTTGCCCATACCTGATTTAAATAATGGTGTGTATAGTGGAGTCTCTTTTCAACGTGGTATTGAAGATTTGCACGTTTAATATAAATGTTACAATAATAAAGAAATGACTATGAAATTTTGTATGATTTATTTTGTGTACCTAGACACATAAAAGGGCAACTTTATACACTTCACCAAAAAATAGAGACTTTTGACCTGTTTGTTAGGGCAAATAATGTAATAGCCTGTTTTTATGGCGTTTGAACAAAAAAATTACGTCATGTTCAGAAAATCCTTTCTTGGATAATACAGTTTCAAATATAAAATATCTCTTCATAGAGAAGAGATCAAAGTTCCCGTACTTCGTACAATTATTTCGCGAAGATTTTCCGATACCTCTCTAACCGGTTAATCCCGAATCCACTTTCGATCCGCCAAACTCCATACATGTGTACTATTTATTCAAACGCACATAAAATAAAATGTAAAACGGCACACAACACAATCGTTAAAGATTCCCGAACAAACCGGAACATAAAAACGCTAAACGACTCCATCAATCTTTCATTTTATGGCGAAAACTTTATATTGTCCTAAACATAAACCAACCGAAAGGTAACTTTCCTCCTTTTCCTCCTTTCCGCTTCCTATTTTTCCCCCGCTCCGAACCGTCGCCGGAGAGCCTCTCGCAATTATAATATGGACGAAGTTTGTTTTCGGTGTCTCGAAGATGATCGCGGTCTTAATTTATGGAGGAGGGGAGAAACGGTAACGGTTCGACGAAGTTTGTGGTTCGTTTACCTCGGTTCCCTTTTCCTACCGGAAATCAAGGATTTATGTCTCGAACCTTGACAGCGTTGGATTTATAACGTTTAATAACTGACAAAAAGTAGCCCTTCTTTACGTCTTCTCGGCTACATATTTATATTGAAGCGAAAATAATTTCGGTCGAATTTTAGCCTCTTCCTTTTCTTTTGGTGACGTAAAGTGATGCGACTTTATCGCGAAAGCGGATAAGATTTTAATCACGGAAAATATACTCGTAGTTAATTGATGTTAACAGTATTTAGGAAAAACCTGTTGGAATATCAGCGGATGAGAAGAGCCAAATACTCAAGTTTCAGACTAAGAATTCCCTGTGAAATACTTATTCATAATACTAGTCTCTTTTTCTTGATGACGGAAAGTAATGTGACTTTATCAAGAGGATTTGAAGAAACTGACAACTGTTTTGGGGGAAACCTGTTCGGTGGACGAGAACAGATCGTTCTCAAGCTTCGGGATTACGGACGCATTTATTCACACATTTCTGTGTTCAGCTAGTTGCTTTCTCTCCTCCTTGGCTTTGTCTCTTTCTGCTCTCTTTCTCTCCTGGGTAATAGGAGTTTCGGTACCTCAATAATCGAATTTGCTGAGCGACATTCGGCTACATGCTTGATCATAATTTGAAATAGTCGGTTTGTGATCAGATTTGTTGCAAAACCTGCTATGGATTTTAACAGATGGAAAGTCATGCGGTCTTCAAGTATTTTTCAGTCTAGAGCGTAGGGTCTTCAACACGAAACTCAAGGATGGCATGCTGTTTCCTCCTCAAACTGGCCAAAATGGCAGAGCCGTATGAGATTCGAAGAGAAAGAAAAGGGAAGCAAACTCGTACCTACGATTTGGCCAAAAATCGTTCGGCTCGAAAAATTTCGTTGTCTTCTTACAGTACGTTCCTTAGCTATCAAGTGGCGACAGGCGCCTGAAAAGCCAAAAAGCTCGCTCATCCATATTTGAAATAAAAAGCGCTTAATATGCTATTATGAGCCCGTCTAGTATTCGGTGTTCGAGCCTAGGATCGTCTAAAATGACCGAAAGCAGTACCAATAATTGTAAAAATAAAATGAACAGGAATGCGATGGAAAATAGCGATCTCGTACCCTTACCCTGTGTGAGAAACGAGGAAAAGGACGGTGACCAAAATCGTCTAAGAAAAGTGAAGGAATCTTGCACCCTTCTTGATTGGAAATATCCCATATAAATGATGGGGATTGGCCCCACCAAAGCACTTCCCAAAGAGATTTCTCGTTTAAAATATCATCCCTTCAAACGTATTGGTAGGTAGCAGCTTAATTCTCTAACGGAAATTTCCATAGAACCGTGGAACTCGAAGCAGGTCATTTGATGTTAGCAGATCAGACCAAGACGGGAAAGGCGAATACAGGCGTCGTCCAACGAAAGCGGTAAAATGGAACGTATCAAATGCACCGTAACGGTATTTTGAAAAGGAACCTGTTGCGCCCTGCCGTTGGCTAGATTTATTCCTGCAAGTCACCGATCGGTCCAAACTTAAGTTATTTGAAGCCGTGTGACTCTTCTAGTCACTAGTGCCTTAAAAATTTCAGTACTCGGTTCGGTGGATTCAAAGGCTTTTCTTGTTTACGTTTGATTTACGGCAACAGAAAATATCAAAGAATTTCTCACAAACTCAAAGATGGTGGCTAAATTGGACCAACAGAGTATGACATTCTATCATAATATTATTCTTACTAGAATGGCACCATATCTTTACCGGCGGGTATATTTTCGACATGATTGTCATAGTCGATGCATGTGCTTTGGATATATGACCTCTCCGCCTAGGCATAGAACTGCGTTTTATGAAAAGAGGTTCTCATACCACAAGTCGTACAATCTTTTGCAAAATGGCTTTAAGACTTTAGGCTCAACTTCTTTTAAAGGAATATACCATGAGAACTTTGCGAATTAATCATAATTATACAGGTTTCGTTAAACTTCTTGCTTATAGATCATTTGTACTGGACACATCGTGGAGTCTTTCTTCTTTCTTCTTTCTGCTTTCTGCTTTCTTCTTTCTTCTTTCTTCTTTTTTCCTTTCCTTCATTCTTTCCTTTTTTTACTTTCATTCTTTTCTTTGTCTTCTTCTTGTCCTAGATTTTAAGGTACTAGACTAGGTATATATTTTTATTTGTATATCTACAATGTATTTTTCTTTCTTTCTCTCCGTTTCTGCTGCAATAAATACATTTATTATTATTATTATTATTACTCTGGTTAAAGAAACTCGATTGTGCTACCAGTCTGGTGGTATGAAGGTGTTCTTAAAGCCTCTGACTTACAAAACCCCTTTGTGTCCCATTCTTGGTTAGTTTTGTTTCTCCGCGTCATCGACCGGTCCAAAGTAAAGCTGTTGGAAGTCGTGAGGCTAAAATTGAAGTTGTTCTAGTCACGGATGCTTTGAACATTTCAATATTCTGGTTACAGAAAGTTGATTGTGCTACCAGTCTGGTGGTATGAAGGTGTTCTTAAAGCCTCTGACTTACAAAACCCCTTTGTGGCCCATTCTTGGTTAGTTTTGTTTCTCCGCGTCATCGACCGGTCCAAAGTAAAGCTATTGGAAGTCGTGAGGCTAAAATTGAAGTTGTTCTAGTCATGGATGCTTTGAACATTTCAATATTCTGGTTATAGAAACAAGGTTGTGCTACCAGTCTGGTGGTATGAAGATGCTGCTACAGCTTCTGATTTATAAGAATCTGTTGTGTCCTGTTTTTGTTTCTCCGACTCGGTCTAAAGTAGTTACTTGAAATTATGAGGCTAAAGCTGAAGTTATTTTAGTCACTGGTGCTTTAAAAATTTAAATACTCTGGCTATAGAAATTTGATTGTGCTATCAGTCTGGTGGTATGGTGGCGATCCTACAACCTCTGACTTACAAGAATATGTTGTGTCCTGTCCTTGGTTAGTGTTCTTCCTCTAGGTCAGCGATCAGCCGAAACTAAAGTTATTTGAAGTTGTAAGAATAAAATTGAAGTTGTTTTGGTCACTGACGCCTTAAACATTTCAATATTCTGGTTACAGAAACTTGATTGTGCTGCCAGTCTGACGGTAGGAAGATGCCTCTACAGCCTGTGACTTACAAGAATATGTTGTGTTCTGTCCTTGGTTAGTGTTTGTTCCTCCGGGTCAGCGATCGGTCCAAAACTAAAGTTATTTGAAGTCGTGAGGCTAAAATTGAAGTTGTTCTAGTTCAATATTCTAGTTATTGAAATTTGATTGTGCTACAAGTCTGGTGGTACGAAGATGCTTTTAGAGGGTCTGACTTACAGGAACCTGCTCTGCTCTGTTTTGGGTTAGTTTTGTTCCTCCCGTTTAGCGATCGCTCCAAAATAAAGTTAGTTGAAGTCATGAGGCCAAAATTAAAGTTATTCTAGTCACTGGTGCCTCACAAATTTCAATATTCTGGTTACAAGAACATGGTTGATTGTGTTATCAATTTGATGGCAATCGAGTTCTCCTATAATCTCTGACTTATGAGAATTGATCGTCCCTTGTTCTTGATTCGAAATTGACTTGAAGTCGTGAGACTTAATTAAAGTTATTCCAGTCACTAATGCTCTGGTTACAAGAGTTTGATTGTGCTACCAGTCTGACGGTATGAAAGTGCTTCTATTATAGCCCCGGACTTACAATAATTTACTGTGTCCTGTTTTTGGGCAGATTTGTTCCTCTAGGCCGGTGATAGGTCCAAACTAACGTTATTTGAAGTCGCGAGCCTTGGATTGACGTTATTCCCGTCAACATTTTAATACTCTGACTACGAAAGCCTAATTGTGGTATCAATCTGATGGTACGAAAGGTGCGTCCATAGTCTTTGACTAGTTGGAAGCACGCTTCGCGCAAAACGCAATGAAAAAAAAACCGAATATAAGGATCACCCAGAACTTAAAGCTGACGAAACGAAACGTTTGCTACCCACCGTAACTTTATTCTGACTCACAAGAATTGTGCCCTGTTCTTGGTTATAATTTACTCCTCAAGCGTAGCGATCTGTTCAAACTAAAATTTTGCAAGTCGTAGGATTTAAATTGAAGTTGTTCCGGTCACTGATGATTTCAACACTTCAACGTTTCGATTATAGAAACTTGATTTAGGTGCCAGTCTGATGATATGAAGATGCATCTATAGCCCCAACGGGCAACACATACAAGAATGGGCAGATAGTAGCTGCCTAAACTCAACGGTTTCTTTGTCCAGTTGTGCGTGAGGTTTCGAGTAAATCAAGCTCAAGTGATTATACATCAAAAATATACATCTTTAGGTAATTGAAAAATACGGCGACTTTTATACTTTCAACCATCCGTATAATACAACAAATACGTATGTACGTGCCATGTCCTATTTTATCGGATACGTACCACCCCATCGCAACTGCGACGAAGATTCCATCTGTAATATCATCAATCCTCGTCGTATCTACGAACGTAGAAAGAGGGCGCGAGATAAGTGGGTGGCGGCGGCGGCCATTTGGCATCGTTCCTTCGCGTTCCTCTCTTTTAATCGCCCCCGGCCGTCGCGGCGGAACGAATTCCGAAAAATAAGTCCGGGCTTGGCAACGACGCAGCTCGGCGACACTGTTAGCTCTTCGTGCCGCCTAATCCGATTTACATTTCAAATTAACACATGTCAAGTGGCGCGACCGTCGCCGTAGACGGTGGGAAAAAATCGAGTCGAACGGCTGGATATGAAACCGCCGCCGTCGCCTCCGCCGTCGTCCGTATTCGTTTGTTTTTCCCCTTTCCCTTTTTTTTTTTTTTTTTGGGCCGTCGCGCAGTCTCGTTTTGTTTAGAGAAGGTCCCCGATAATTCTGATTGATTATTTTGGATGTAACGTCAGCGTGCGCGCCTATCGATTGTAATCTTAATGCGCTCATAGAAACGATCGGGCCGTTAGATTCGCCGCGCAAATCCTATTAGGGGATATCTCACGGTCTGACGGCACATCCGATTGATACGATTGCCAGTGCTGGATGTGAGGAATTAATTTTTATGAAAATCCGAGGGTATTGTGTTATAGATTTGTATTGCAATTGCTAAATGAACGTTTCGAACGAAATAGTCAAAAAGAGCTGGACGACTCCGCGTATTTTCGTGAATAGACTTGGAGGGATTATAAAAACACACTTTTTGTGCCCAACTTTTCTTTTTGCTTTTACACTCATCGACTTACTTGTTCCTCATATAATCTTGTAAATATATTTGACGCATTAGTTATGACGAACCCTATATATACCTTTCTGGTGCAGAAGAACTGAATCCGAAGGATCCGAATGCAATTGAAGAAGCACCATCAGGTGACGATAGGAAGAAGATTGCTATACAGGGTGAGCTACACTCACTGAATGATATTGTTACATGGTGGCTGATTGACCTAACGGAAAAGCGCAAGGAAATCAGGTGCAAATGGGTATCCAAAACGAAGTGTGACGACTATGTGCTTGTGATATGTTTTGTAAAGCTCGTTTGAATGCTAAATTTAATTCACTATAACTAGGTGCGTATACGCAAACATACTCGCTCGGGGTTCGCTATACCCGCATTCCCGTTTTGATCGTTCTACCTGTTAAAATTAATTGAAAATGGATCAGATGGATACAGTTACAGCAGCCTTATTGCAAGGTCAATTTGGAAGAGAGATTTATATAGAGTAATCTTTAACAGAAGTGGTGCTCAAATTAAGTAAGATAATTTACGGCCTAGAACAAAGCGGTCATCCGTGCAATTTCAAACTGGAAAAACGTGAAAACGAAATTTTTCGGATCCATCGAATTTAGAGTAGAACCTCGTACATGCTTTCCGAAGGATTCACAATAGATCGTTACCACATATTAGGGTGATGTGTTGATTCTCTGGGCAGGCTTCAACGAAGGCAATGAGTTAAAAGGCACTTTGGAGGGAAGCTTTCCATATGAAAGGTATCAGTAAAGCCAGGTAATGTATCGGTTTGAGTATCATATGCTGAAGAAATACATGAGATTTTGCTAGATCGAACCAAATATATTGATTAAGTTTGAAATGGCAGAACGTAAGCCAGTAGTCACTTCAAACCGACTCGAGTCAAAGGTTATCCATCGACATGTCCCAGCATGAAGTAGAATGTCCCATATCAGGAATCGATACGTAGTCTTTTATATTTGGCAGAATGCACACGACCACACACATCCCCTACAATAAATCACGTGAGCTGCTTCAATAGGTAATCATAGAAAGGTAGTGCAGAATATGCCCAGGTAATTAAAACGCACAGCCACTTTCAGGATTTGTTATCGTGAGTGACAACGAAGCATAATTGGCTATTTGGATGCAGATTAGACATCTGATGTTGACATACATGGATAATATTCGGAGGACATATCCACAAAAGCATTTCAGATCTCTAGCTGAAGGTTTGGGGCTTGTTAATTGTAACGAAACTTCACGTATAAGCTATTATTAGGTGGGAATATTCGAGTATATATCACCGACCTAAGACAACATAGGTTTAAGTATACAATTTGTCCAGATTATACTAAGGTGTTATGGATAAATAAAAAGATAGAAACAAAGAAAGTTAAGTTTCGGCCCTTGTAACTTCCTCCACCCTCTTTCTGGTACTATTCATCAAGAGATAACTAACAGAATTATTTTAGAAAGACTAATTGATCAAAAATTTTGGAATCTCTCTTTAATGTTCTGGGATACTACTCTACTTGGTCAGAAAGGAATTCCAAGCACATTTTTACCTTCTAAAAATCAAGGCCGTCATGAAAATTGAGAAAGAAAAACATTTTCTGTTGAAGTAAAGTAGCATTTTGAAAGTCTTTTTGAATATGGAATTATGACCCCATGCAAAATTTGATAAATATCGGATCACTTTAAGAAAATAAGTATCTGTTGTAAGAATTCAATTACATTATGACCGTAGAGAAATAAGTATTTTGTATAAGCTGGCAAAAAGAAAAGTTATGTAGGTTTCTAATAAAGTACTTCATTCAAAAAAAAAAAGCAAAAATACACCACAATTACTCGATTTGAATTCCTTCACGATCGGTTTATTTTTAATTTTTTAATTAAATTAAGGTGAACTCGCATACTACGCAAACAATTGAATAATTGAAAAAATCATAAAATAGAATATCAATTTGATTGTCATTATGTAACAAAGAGAAGGCAAGGTAATCGGATTTTTGTAATTTTTGATGTTTATGGTACGTGTAGTTTGGACCTTAAATAAGAATATTTTGGAGTAGTTCGACGCAACGTTCATAAATTACCGAGATAATCGATGTTGAAGTTTCAACCACCAGCTAAATCTACTAGATATAATACGATTCTCAACTGGACTCGTGACCTAGTCGATAGCGTTTTGGTGCGATACTCACGAGGTCGCTGGTTCGAATCTCGTCACGAGACATTTCTTTTTCTTCCATTTAAGACGCACCATATGTTTTTTTCATTCTTCTTCTCATATCAAAAATTAATCAAACGAAATATATGAACTATATGCAGGAACATTCTTCACGTACTTCATTGAAATGCATAATCGGTTGATATGATAACTACCATTCTGGCTCGTACCACACTGCGTAAAATGTCGCATACTAGATATAAAATAATAGAACTTTTCATTTCCTACCTGTTCGTTTTTTTTTTTTGTTTTTTCTTCTAAGAAACCTTATTGTTAATTCAAAATGAATATTGCTTATCAACCGATTGTGCATTTTAATGAAGTACTTGAAGAATGTTGCTGCATATAGTTCATATATTTCGTTTGAACATAATTTTTGATATGAGAAGAAGAATGAAAAAAACATATGGTGCGTCTTAAATGGAAGAAAAGGAAATATCCCGTGACGAGACTCCAAACAGCGATCTCGTGAGTATGCCACCAAAACGCTATCGACTAGGCCACGAGTCCAGTTGAGGATCGTATTACGTAACGCGATTTAACTGGTGGGTGAAACTTCAACATCGATTATCTCGGTAATTTATGAACGTTGCGTCGAACTACTCCAAGATATTCTTATTTAAGGTCCAAACTACACGTACCACAAATATCAAAAATTACAAAAATCCGATTACCTTACCTTCTGCTTGTAAGATTAAAATTAAATCTTAAAATAATTGTTTTAAATTCGATCAAATGGTGGAGAAATTCAAATTGAGTAATTGTTATGTATCTTCTTTTTCTTTTTGAATAAAATACCTTATTAGAAACTTACATTATTTTTTTTTACAACAGAATACTTATTTTTCCGCAGTTACAATGCAAGAATACAAAACAAATACTGATTTAGTCACAGTAGTCGGATATTTGCCAAATTTTGGCATAGACTCAAATTTTATATTCTGAACAATTTCTTTCAATAATATTTTACCGTATTATTGACCAAACGGTGCTTTACTTGAACTGAACACTGTCTTTTCCCAATTATCGTCATGACGGCCATGATCTTTAGCAAGTAAAAATATGCTTGAATTTATTTTCAGACCACCAGGAGGCATCCCAAATATTAAAACAGGATTTTAAAATTTTTTATCAGTTGTAGCTATAGTGAAGTTAATTCGGGGACACACAGTATACTTGTTACTCCGTCCTGATTCATGCGTGTTATTAAATATACTGCGAGTATATTTCCTCGTGTGTAATTTGAACACTTCAGAAGCTTGAATCTACTGAAGCAATTCAATCTGCTGCACTGGGAGAAACAATTCGTCAGAAAGGATTTTGTGAACACTCCACAAGTTTTACTAATTCATCCAAATAATAACATTGCCGATTCGCATTCATCCCGGTTTACAGTTAACCCATCGATAAAACGCAATGAAGGGGAGTATTTTACAACGATACAAGCACAATCTGTGTTATGCAATAATAGCGCGGAGAGGGCGCTTTTACGATTCGACCATAAAAATAAGTACGTAAGCACACTTATAGCTACTCATTCGTCCTGCCTTCTTTCTTTCTCTTCGGGCGCATTTCAGAAGACAAACATTCGAAACCGAAACACCGGAAACTTAACGAGAAGAAAAAGCTCGACTTCGACGATCGAATTTACGATAAAATCTTGTAGGAAAGCAGGCGGACGTCCTACCTCCACCTCTTCCGGCGTCGGGCTAATGTTTGAGGATCTCCTCCGTCTTAACGGGTCCCCATAAAAACATTTTACGATTATTATCGTGGAAATTGGAATGGGTCCGTCAAGCAGCGCGCGAGCGAACGAGTCGGCAACGACGACGACGACGACGGCGTTATATTTAAAGTTCGGCAGCGCGCGTCGGGAAGGCTCGCTCACTTTTACGATTATTTTTCTCCGGACGTATTAAAAAAAAAAACGAAGAAGGAGAAGAGCGAAATTGTCTCCGCCTAAGTAGCGAGGTACGTAAATATTATTCCGAGTCCTTATCTCGGATTATCGCGTCGTAGAACGGCGAAAGCGAAAAGAGGATAATGAAAAAGTTGAAAGATGACGACGACGACGACGACGACAACGACGCGAAGTATTGTGTTCGAAAGTCGCGTCGCGTCGTCCGAAAGTTCGCTAAGTGCAGTTGGGTTTCAAGTGGTATGTGAGGTATTGAGGTGCGCTTTCTATCCGGGGAACGTCAAGGATACCTCGCTGTCGTTTTCTAAAAATGTCACTTTAAGTTTGAATATCATACTTTAGTGCCGGATTAAGTTATTTCTATTTTTGTTTCGTAAGAAATTGTATAGATGAACGGGCCACATACTGTAGCTCTCCAAACTAATCTCAAAGGGTTATCACCAATCAAAGTTATGCAAAATAGACGTAACGAAAGGTAACTCTTCCACCAACGATAATTAATAATTGAGTATAACTTCTATAAGATCCAATTGCTTCATCGTCAATGTTTCTGTAAACACGCTAAGTTAAAAGAAAATAGAGTAGAGAAAAGTCGAAGAAAAATGCGAACTTTAACATAAACAGGTTACTTCTAGCTTTTCAAAAGCGACATCCGGGTTCTTCTATTAACTACCGATCTTCTACTGACGTATTCAAGAAACATGTGCCTCACTTAAGATTTAATAAGCTCACGTCGGGTACTCACTCTAACTGCGATATCCTTCATAATAAAGTATTCCAAGATAATCCTCGATCTCTCCATGACTAACTTTATTATTATTAATTTTGCATCACTCGAAAGTGTGATGATACCGGAAAATATGAAATCTTCAAACCATGAAAGAGGAAAATCATATATCGATCTTAGCAATTAAAGAAAGAACAGAAAGGTGCGTATTAACACGTATTCACAATAATGATGAGGCGTGCATCTAATGTGGCATTACAACCTTCCATCTTGCGCGTAAAATCACATAAATATAATAATAATGATAATATAATAATATCGCGGATCAATAGAGGATTATATGTTACCAGTACTATTCGACAATCCTAAACTTACAAGGAGTGGACGTTCTTATGAAAATAAAAAGTATCGAAGTTTAGAACGACCTCTTCATTAATGTATACGCACTCGATTTGTTTGTACCTGTTTTTTTTTTTTCAGTTTTGTTCCATAAATAATATTTATTTGTGCTCATGAGCGTCGATGATGTACCATCACTGCTACAATCGTTGAAATAACCGAGCCCATACAATACATCCGTATTGGGAACGTATTCGAAGCCACGGGGTACGAAGGACACGACCTAGCCGTTTGTAATTTCCGCGCATGGAAATCGACGCCTACGCCTTCGAAGTCGAAGCGAAATGCTAGAAGACGGCGGTAGCTAATAAATAACGAATCGAGGCCCTTCTATTTCGACGCTTTCTTAGGGGGAGGTCGGTCGCAATTTCCCGGACTAAATCTTTATGGGGTTATATCACGATCGAACCGGCTAGGATCTCGATTTCGAAGTAAGAGAACGCGATCATTGGATAGATGAGAAAAGAGGTTATATATCTTCATTCGCTCTGATATTCTAGTGTAAATAATATGCTGGTTCAAGTTAAGTCAGATGGTAAATTCTAGGAAAAATGTCAGGATGGAGAAATGTTGAAGTGAAGTGTGTTGTTATCTTCGCAATAAAAGTTTTTCCATTGACGTAGCTGCAGTTTGTATTCGTATTCGACGTAAGTTCTGGACCAGTGTGGTTGAATACTAAACTTTTACTTCTGAAAGCTTGGACGTGTTTGGGATTGAGGGGAATTTTCGAAAGGAGCTGATTTCTACGAGATTCTTCATCCGGGAAGCTAGTGGTGGCTAGCATTTCACGCGATAATTAGAAAGAAACTTTTCTTGCTACTACAATAACGTCTTCTATTGACATCTTTGTAAATTACATTTTACATGAATTTCGTAACATGACCACAACACCTCGTCTAGGGTTTGACAGTGTC
The DNA here is from genome assembly GCA_038088585.1 of Chrysina gloriosa. Taxonomy (NCBI): domain Eukaryota; kingdom Metazoa; phylum Arthropoda; class Insecta; order Coleoptera; family Scarabaeidae; genus Chrysina; species Chrysina gloriosa. The sequence continues at coordinate 5,952,626 of CM076090.1, read as the reverse complement.
TCCGACAGAATCCCCTACACTGTGGTTTCGATCCCATCAATTACCCCACAACCTTTTTATCGCCCTTCTGCGACGATTAAATACAGAAAGACAAGTCGACAGTATTTTTCTACGTATAGATACTAAGCAATCGTTGGCCAATCCAAGCGTTTGCGCATTTCCTGAAATATTGAAAGCTGTCGGGTTTTCTATTGCTACTGAAGTTCATAAAAAATATGGGGGATAACGAAACATATACTTGAGTCCGCCCATTACAACAGAGTTCCACTAATTTATTGAAATTACATGGAATGGTTTGATGAACAGGAAAATAGGATGAATGAAGCTGCAATACAAGAACTAACAGAAAATGTTACATTATTGCTTGCTAATTGTATACCATTTTCTTAACAAGTAAAGATCACTTATTACTTCTTACTCATAAATTGACATTGAAAGAGGTACTGGAGGTATATGTTAAAAATGCAATGCCCTTGGTAAGCGGGATAACAAAGTCGTGGAACTTCAACATCGATTTGGAAGGAACCAAATGTAAAATGTAGGGAATGTACATTGCACCACGTGTAATCTATCCATACTTTTGCTGGCAAAATGTTTTCTAAGTATCCAGATTTGATTGATTGAAAATTTCGTTTGGTTTACTTTTTCACTTTTAAAGGCAAAGAGGAAAAGGATGTTATCCGTGGAGTTGAGTACTACATCGTTCAGACTACAGGGAATAATGTTCTTTAATGCAATTTCCAGCTCTAGACTGTATCATTTCGTCAATTACTTAGATACCAATGTGTTTCAGGAAGAGTTTAGCGTTGCTTTCAGAAATTTCTTGAGAGCGGTCAGTTGTGGTGTGCATTTGCAAAAAGACTATCACACCATGATGCTGGTATTGCTTAACCCATTAGTACCGGCTGTACTCATTTGGGTACAGTTTCTTCTTCTTCTTAATCTTTTACCCTTTCTACCTTTCGGTGTAGGGGTTCGGAGCCACCGAGCCGTATATGCAGACGCATATACCGTACCGCTCCTGGCCCACCCAGTGGCATTTCCTTCATTTTCGCAGCTTATTAGAGGTCCAGATCCATTTTTCAGGATTTTAAACTGCTACGCTCTGCCGCTACCGGGTCTCGAACGCCGGCCCTTCGCACTGTGAAGCGCGAGTTTTACCACTCAGCCACTGAGGGGTACACACTGGGTACAGTTTACCGTACTAAAATGAGAACCGCGGGAACTAATGGGTTGAGGAATAGCGCTTATATTGTGAATAAAAATCGGATATTTGGTATTGCCTATCTTAACGAATTAACGGTTACTACTTTGAATTATTTCCTTGTCAGACGAAACTGAACACATTAGTTTCGTTGGTAGTAACTGTTGGCTCGTCAGGATAGTCAGCTTGTTTTTTAAGGAGCACTCAAGCAAGTGCTGTGGAACAATCTATTCATCTCAGCAGCTTTGAAAAGGCATCAGATGAATCTGCGGATTTTGGGGAGTATATTTCAGGATAATTTCAACCATTGGACGCCGGATCGGGTAAATTATTCACTTGAAACGGGAGTCAATTTCAAAAATGGTATTTCTTGATCTTCGATTATCAATTCTTGGATAATTTGGATGGAGTTCTTATAAAAGAGAAAATTCGACAAAATTTCATAAACTGGGATCAAGTCAAGGATAAATTGGTTGGAGTCCATTTGGAGTACATTTCAACCACGACATACATTTGATGTTTGTATAAGTTTATCGTGAATTACAATTTCGAATCAAAGTGTGGCGTTTGTCCGTATACACGATTTACTCTATATCTCTAAAATGATGACTAAACAATTCATTTTATCCCATTGATACGAAATTGAGTGCCTCTCGAACTAGAATCGCGTCGTTTACTTAGCAATACACACCAAATCGTCGCTTCAATACGATTTAAGGGGCGCTCTTCCGACCGACATATCGAAATTAAATCATTTTCTATAACAACTCATCGCTTTGAACGACCGACAGGCACGCGATTGGATTATTATCAGTCGTTGACAATGCTCGACCGGCTTTACGTTACAAATACAGTTCGCCCCGTGTACCGGACGGAGGGGTGACAATACCCATTAGCATTCTGCGAACGCTACAGAAGTAGAAATTCGGATTCTTTCCATTCGGAACACGTGCCTTTCTGCATCCGTAAACAAAGACTTGCACAAATCGACGAAATCAACCCGCGCTCGCATCTTTGTCGTGCGTAGTCCGGTAAATATGTGTATGTACGGGTATATATGCTACGCTTGGGATCATAGTCGTGGAGCAAACCGTGCGTAATTGTATGTTGGTTTAACAATAGGACTCGCTTATCTAGATTTCATTCGGGAACCCTAACCGGCGATAATTGTAACGGACGCTTTCATTAATGCTGTCCATCGAAGCTGTTGGGGTAATTCCTTTTTGTACAAGTAGGTACACAGATTCTGGCTATCTGGTAATATGCGGGCAAAAGTTGCTTTTCTAAATTGCAAAGTTTAAATGCTGGTTATTTATGCGTAAGAAGCTCGCCGCAGCAAGAAAGGGACTTTTATGAGTCAGGACGATTTTGTTTGTTTATTTATACCGTTTTCTATAAAAGTCCAGGACATGATGACATTAAAAGTATTTTACCCACGATAATAACCAGAACTTGTCACGAAAACTGTATCAGGCTCATTAGCTGTTCTTACATCATCGTTAACAGCTATGCTTTCTATTTTCGGGCATAAATTTCGCCTAAAACTATTATCTCTTATAGTTGCTGATAAAGTTCCCCGCCTAGGCTCGGGTAATAGCCATAACTAAGCACAAAACGTTTAATATGAAATTGGTGCAATAATTGGCTTGAAATGTTTTGCTGAAGAAGTTTGTAGTGTTTAGAATTTACACAGACATTCAATGTGGTTAAGCTGTATAAGAGTGGTAAGAGAAACGTGGAACAAGTTGATGAAACGAAAAAATTGTGTGAATTGTGAAAATTTGATTTCCACTTGACATAATAAGTCCAGAATATGATGGGGGTGTTATCAAAGCTCTAACCAAATCAAATAAATAAAAATAAGAAGCTTTTGACACTACTGATTATTCGATACTGTTATCAAAATTGAAAGCACTTGGAGTTCGTGAGGTAGCTAAGAATTTGTTGGCTTCCTACTTGAGCAACAGGAAAAATATTATTAAAGACAAAGAAACGTAACATGTCAAAAGTTTCAAATATTTATTGTAAAAAACCAGAACAATATTGTTTCATTATACTGTAGCTTCATCACATGGATGAGTGATGATTTAGAATCTAAAGTTTTTACATTTAAACAATTTTCTTTTACTAAAAAGGTGTCGGGGGTTTACAGGTTTAAATTTAGGAAGGGGGAATTATTCATCTCTAGTTGGTCGTTTAACGCTTTCCCTAATTTGTTGTATCTATTAATTTCCAGATTCTCTAATAAATTTTGCCAAGTAAAATGTTAAAGTTAATGCTAAATTTATGATTATTTTTGAAACAATGATTAGCAAAAGTCGAACCCGTTTTTTTATATCTATGACTTCTGCCGTGTTCTTTCATGCGAATTTTGAAGGTTCTTCTTGTTCGACCGACGTAAAACTTAGTACACTTACATGTTAACAAATAAACTTCGGAGTTCGAATCTTTGTTCGTCTTGTCTTGCCTTGTCATGTTTATGATGTAATTTTTCAACGAAAAATTGATTTTAAATGATACCTTTCCACCTGTAACTGTAAATATTATTACAGTCATTTATATTACATTCTCTGCCAAAAATGTGAACGGTGTTATACAAAGATACAAATCTTTACCTCTCGGGATGTGCTGTGCCGCAAGGATCAATTTTGGGATCAAACCTTTTTCTAATTTATGCGAACGCATCTCCATTCTTTATTAATACCCTGTACTCTCTCGAAATATGCTGATTTTAAAAACTGCATTGTTTCTGTTTTCGGTATTGAATCCATTTCCGCATCAATGCATGTAATTGTAAGTGGAATGGTAAATTAGTGCCTTCCGACTTAATACAGGCAAGACTACTGTTGTGCGGTTTAAATCATCTGCGCCAAGTTCGGAGAATTTGTATGTTCGCCGTAATAGTAAATCGGTTTCGGAGAGTAATACAAGTCAAATCACTTGAACTAGTAATAGACAACCGATTGAGGTTTAATGAACATTGCTCCATGCTGGACCGTAACCGATCAACAACGCTGTATTGTACCAGAAATTTGCTTAAGCGTTGTGGATCTATAGTCGGAAAAACTGTCTTTTCTTGCTTAAATCTAAACGCGTGTTCGATATTTTGTAATGTTTTGGGGTCTGCAATTGGAGCTGAATGATTCTTCCTGCTGCAAAGCAGCATAATTAGATGTATATTTTCTGTTTCTTCGTTGACATCATGTCATCGTTTCTTTAGGGAATTGAATTTTTGTTTTTGTCTCCCCTGTAGATATTGGAAGTTCTTCTGTTTGTTTTTAAAGAGATCAAGGAACATTTGCTAAAAATAGCGGTTCTTACCGCAATATGCAAACCAGATACACGAATAGTTTGAGTGTGGCGGTACACCATACAAAGCTGTTTGAATTAAATCCAAGGTATACGGCAAAATTTTTATATAATGAACTGCCCTCGTGTATGAAAGCCACGTAATCATTGAGTAGGCTATAAATTGCATTTAGGGAAGTATCTTTATGAGAACATGTTTTATAGAGTTAATGAGTTTATGAATATTGTACTGAGAATTTGGATAATTTCTTAAACAAAATTGCACCGGTGTGTGTGTGTGAGTGTAATTTCTTTTATTTGATGATGGTTCTTCCTACGTATGTCTCCTCTCTTGAATTCCTTCTTCGATGCAGCTCTATTTTCCATGGATTCCTCCCTCTCTTAACTTCTTTTTCGGTGTGGCTCTATTCTCTATGGACTTTTCCCTTTTTAAATTCTTCCTTCTCCGGTGTGGTGAAATTCTTTTATACACTGGTACTTCCTTGAAAACCCTTTTGGTCCAAAATATATTTTAAACTTTTTTGTTGACTTATCTCTCTGGTCATTCTTTTTCGTCGTTAACCAAACAACTTTTTATTTTTCTCAGAAACCAGGACTACGCTACATTATTTCTCCGTTGTCCAGTTAAGGAAAAGTTTTAATTTCCCATGGAAAAATACTTCTTTGCGGCGTGACGTTGTTATGGAAATTCATATTTTTGCTGTCCAGGTATCGTTGGTTACTTATATCCAGTGGTTATTAGGAATTCATGTGATGTGAAAGTGTTGAATGTATGTGTCTGAATGTTTACAATGCTTTTCTATCTTTTATTCGATGCTTTTTATAATAATTAATAACTTTGTTTCTAGTTACATTTTCTTCTCTCATTGGCTGGATTTGAAATGAGAAGCTAACACCCGTAGGGTGATAAAATGCTTAGAAGGTGGTGTGCGTGGTATCGAAAAAGTATAAATAGAACCCAAAAATAAGTTGAATGTCATTTGAACATAAACCCCCTACATTTACTGTGAATTTTGATATATTGAATTGTAATAAATTATGCATTTTCTAATGATAATTGACCATTTGAGTATTATTGCTATACTACAGTATGCTTGACATATGTCGAATATATCTGTGATGAAAATATGTGTTAGCATCAATTCAAGTTTTATATGCGCAGATGTTCGTCTTTATATGTTGATATCAAAATCTTTCTTCATATTATTAGTACCTAGGGGTGTAACAAATATTTGGAAGAAAGCTCTATTGTATCACATGATGAGCAGTGTTAATGAGATCAATCTTGACCCGTGTTTCTAATTTTATTCTTTATTGTTAATAATTTTCTTTTTTCTCTTTGTAAAGCACTAATATTTTTGTCTTTTTGATTTCCTTATCGTGTATGTGTGTAATATTATTTGTTATTCTCACACACATTTTATGTAGAAAGCATATGAAATCTTCTTTGTTTCTCTCCTTCTTTCGTATTATCTTTAAATTGGAATCTCATTCTGTTGAATAATAAACATTATTATTACTATTAAATATGTATTATTTCTGACAATGTCTATGCTCTGATGAGCCATGGCAGCGAAAAAAAAGAATTTCGCATTCCCAAAAGTTTCCATCGCACGATTCAGTCGAAGCTACAATCTGAAAAAATAGCCCTCCCCCCATCCTCATCAGGCGAGAAAGCACAGTCAGCGTTCGAACTTCCTTATACCGCGCGATAGCGATCTTACGTCGGTCGGCCGGGCTCCCAATTTCCTGTTAAGCGCTTACTAATTTTTCGTTATGGGTCCGCGCGCGGTATTCGGGAACGAGCCGAAAGATTAATAACGATAAAACGCAAGTACCGGCCGCATTTAGGAAGATCTGGCATGAAGGACTCATTTATTTTTATTACGTAATTCCGTCGGCGGTGGATATCGGCGCTGCCCGTTTATTAAATAACAGCCGCGAGAGTAAACAGCGGGCGAATTTCGGGGAAGAAGTCGAGCGACGGCATCCGAGGAGGGAAATCGGTCATCGAGCGTGTATGTGGCCGAGGCGCCAGCGTACTAAATTGTGTCCATTCATCAGGGAGCTTTGCCTGTCGCCCGATATCAAGCCGATTCCGAATTTCGGTGCCAAATGGATATAGGGGTTGATGCCAAGTGTCGCCAACAAGTAACGCTAAAGTTGCTGTATATGAAATGCAAAATGAAGAAATAATGGCGGGATAAATATTGATAAAATAGCGCCGAAGCTATCGATCTTTTACATTAATCTTTGGTCTGTAGTTCTTCTCAAACTGTTCTGATCACTAAATCTCATTGTGTTTTGTAGTAAATTTAGTATGTTTAACTTTTCTTTCCCTTCATGATTCTCGTTATGTCTTTCTGATAACAACCTACTATAGAATTCCTCGTTCTCTACTTCTTTATCAGAGCTTTAGTGGCCTTTCAGTCGTCGGATTGGAGTTTGGGTTCTTCCTTTGTCCATTTCCTGCACGCTATCCTATCATCGGCTAATCTTTTAAGGTTTTCTAGGACCTCCTATCTCCCTTCCCATACTTTTAGATCTAATGCCAGACCATTTTTACCTGAAACCATGGAAATGTTAATACCTGCAGACCCTAATAAGGAAACCGATTAAAATTGATCGAAAATTGCGGAAGACGACGATACTTTGACATGATATTAATTTGTATACTTCGGAGCTTACCCAGCTGTGTAAGGCAGGCCGGTAGAAGTTAATTCGGAATTAATCGTCTGCTAATCGGTTTCAAATTCTTGTGTCATGTAAAATCGTTGACATTTCTATCAAATTTCAAACCACATTTCCTCGTTTAAAATCTTCAAATCCTTCATAGAAATTATATCGTGGATATTATACGTAAATCCCCGTCTATTTGTCAGAAATAATATTCATCCTTTCTTCTAAATTACTTACGAGGACACCGTGCTCGCCCGTCGAACGTAGACCCGAACGACATATAGAAAACAAAAACAGCGACCGTCCCGAAATTCGTTCAACCGGCTATACTTAATCGAATTTATTTCGTTAGACAGCGGAAAACGGCACACGATAAAAGTGAAGACGACAAGGAAAGGATTTCCTCGTCGTCCGAGGACTCGAAGGACGACCGGCTGTTAAATCGAGTAACGCCGAAGATTTCCGAACGGCCTCGAACGACGAGGGTGACTCCCATCCTCGTGGTCCGCAGGATCAATACGCCGGAGCCTCCGGATTTCGGGAACGGCAGGAAGAGGAGAGGCGGCCGAGGAGGGAATCGGAGGGAAGAAGCGGGGAGGGGTGGAACGACGACGGTGGTAGCAAAGGACGCTAGGGACGAACGAACGAGTGCAATCCTGCGCCTCCTCGCCCTCATCCCTTTCCCGCGCTTCGCCTCCCCCGTCTTCGGTTCGCTCTAGGCATATGATTAATCCGCGAACTACTCGACCGCAAATTATAAGAATTCTTCGCGCATTCTTCGGTAATCGTGATTTATCACTAACGAATATTTAAATTCTGCGGTTCGGTAATTGCAGTCACGTTTGTGCGAAGGGAGCTTGTATGAGTGATAATCGCGGAAGAACGGGGGAAGGAGGGGAGGGGGTGTCAGGTGATTTTCGGCCAATTACGAGTTCTAAAGGAATTTTTGATGCGTTCTGCAACCGATAGTTGAATCGTCGGTTAATGGAGGAATGCACTTACGTGCACGCATTCAGAGATTGGAGCTCGTAAATCTGTTATTGCTGAATTGAAGTATTCCGTTTGAAATCATTTCAGTTCCGTAAACGCCAAGAACGGGGTTAATGGCAAAATCGCTTCCGGGTACAAGCAGTATCAAGCGCAAGCTGAGATTTATATGTCAACGTAAGTAGAGAAGAAATTGGAAATTAGGTTCAGGAAGTTATTCACTAAACACAAGATTAAGCGAATTGTCACAGAAAGTGTGTCAGAATTTCTCATAAGGAGGAGAGATGAAAATAGCAACGAGAGAGCGCTAAATACAGTTTACAGGATTGAGGAGGCAAACCTGAGAAAAGCACATCGATAGGCTGGCAGAAAATAGAGGAAGAAAGTGAATAATAGGTGCGGGGTTTAACTCGAGAAGCCCTCTGCTCAATCGGCTAAGAAATGTGGGGCAAAAGCTGCAAATCCGCTTCACAAGAAGTTAAACAAATTGGATTTAACAAGATTAGTCCTTGTATAATCATAGAATACTACGACCTACGTAAATGCTTGAATTTTATTCGGGTACAACCGCATGTCAGCAGTTAATGAAGTAGCAGTGCTAGCTACTTCACGATCACAAAAGGCAACTTCAGTATCAGTAATGGTACGCTGCATAAGCAGATCGAATTTTCAGTCAAAATCAAGAAGGAAGTAGAAGTCTTGGAGTCTGCTTCGCTATCCATCTCATGGAATTTTGCTGTCCGGACGGCCCCGAAGACTCTCAGAGATAAAAATAAATAGAAGAAGAAAACGGTGAGAGAAGAAGAAGGAGGCGATGAAATAAAAAGATGAAGAAATGGGAACACGATGAAATAAAAAGGCGATGGAAGAAGAAGACGACGAAAGGAAAAGGCGATGAAAGAAAAAGACGATGAAAGAACAAGCCGATGAAGGAACAAGGCCATGAAAGAAGAAGAAGTCGATGAAAGAAGAGGAAGAAGAGGAAGAAGATGGTGAAAAGAGAAAAAGAGGGAGATGTAAGAAAGAGGAACGAAAACGGAAGAAGAAAGCGTATACAGTTACACTAATTATCCTATTCAAACTTTACTGCAGTCGCTTTTGTGTATGCTTCTATATACTGGATGTTCGAAAAGATAGTAATTGATTTCAAAATCCTTGGAAGTCACAACACATTAATGGAAACTGAACTAAATAAATGAATCGGGAAGCAGATACCTATTTCTAAGTAAGAGTAGAAAACTCTCCGACTAGAAATTCAGCGTTAAACGAATGAGGTTAAAGTTAACGAAACGGGTGACCAGACTAGACGCTCACAAAAGCTTGATGGTGAAAGAGGCGGATATCAACTCTAAATAAAACTCCTAACCTATCTGTACTGATGTAACAATTTTCTACATTACTCTTCACTCCTTTCTTGAGAGTTAAGCTAAACGAAACAAATTCACCGAAACACAAACAAATTAGTGATTTTGAATTAAATCAAAACTTCTGTGCCACATCTAACCCTGAAGCGCTTAAATCCTTAACGATGGTCACTTTGCGATGTCCAATCTCTTTGTTTCTTCACATCTCACTTCTCATTTGCTATGAGCCGGAGGGAAAGGCATGAACTTTTCGCGATATGCGTAAATCGCTCGGTAATTTACGGGAAAAGTTCAAAACGTAGCTTCGTATGATGACGTACTTGAGACCAAGGAAATAACGAATGGGGAAAATTTGTAATTCAGGACAAGCGGAACTGGGAGGAAGAAGCGAAGAATGTTGAGCACGGAAATAACGTGACGTGACTGAAAATACAGTACATGACTGTGACAACTTCCCCAAAGAAACTGGAACTAACGTTTTGCTATGACCAGTCACATTACATGACTTTGAGCGAAATGGACCAAATCAATTTTAATAATCTTCCATCAACTTCAGTCCATTTTTAGTAAAAACTTGCAATTTTCGCAGAGAGCCATTAAGCTCAAAGGAAGATACCGATAATCTCGTTTCGTTGATGCCCAAAGGCCTCGAAGAGTGCTTTCAAAACCGAAGAAAGTGCCGCGGAAACTGATTATTTGCTTCCCGGGAAACGGAATGAGGTAGTCTTTAAAATTTACGAAGTCTTGATTCGAGAGTCCAATGCGCTGCTTTAAGGGTGTTCGGTGCTTTTGTTGAAGATCGGTTAAGCTTATTTTTTATTGATTCCAAAGCTATTTTGAAAATTGTATATCTGACCTTTAAAAGTAGCGTGTGTTACGATAAAATACTAGTTTTTACAAAGTTAAGAGCTTCAACAGCTCTAATTTTTCTTCAATAATAAGTGAAGAACCAGTAAGTTTACGGGCTCGAAATTTTGCATACCGTGTATTCGTTACGATAGCTATGTCTTATCGGTGAGCTTTTTTGTAAATTCCTTGTTTGTTGTTGAATTTAACCTCAATTAAGGAATAGAAAAATGACCATGGGTTTACTGTCATTTTTGGACTTCAAGAAAGCAACGATAACAAAGGACTTTACAAAAAAGCTCGCCGATACGACATAGCTCTGATAACGAATACACGATATGCAAAATTTCGAGTCCGTAAACTTACTGGTTCTTCATTTATTCTTGAAGAAAAATTAAAGCTGTAGGAGCTCTTAACATTGTGAAAAACCAGTATTTTATCGTTACACACCCTACTTTTATAGGGCAAATATACTATTTTCAAGATAGTTTTGGAACCAACAAAAAAATTTTAAGTTTAACCGATTTTGAAAAAAGTACCAAACACCCTTAAGGAATCTCGATTCTTGGACTCGTTGAGATTTGTCTGTAACCTTCGTGGAAAAGCTTTAACATTTTATTATTCTTCATTCCTCCTATTAGTGTTCGTAGGTAGTTGACGTTGGTGACAGTTTAGCGATTTTAGATTTCTGTCCTTATCTACTTCTTCCTTTCCTGTTCTCATTTATTTCAGTTTGTTTCATTAACCTCTATTCAAAATTGTTTCTGCCCCTTTATCTAGTCTTCCTCTCTTGTTATTTGTTTTTTTTTTTTGTGCATTCTGTAACTGTCAGGTCGTCCGCGTATGCTACTATTTGTGTCTGGATTATTACTATACTTTTATTTAGATCAGCACTGCGCCCCCTCCCCCATGCTTTCCAGTACTAAATCAAACGGCGTTAGAGAGATCGACTCGCGCTTTAAGTTGAGGGTTTACAAAACAAAAACCTACTGTACATTCACATTCGCAATGGAAAAATAAAAGAATTCATTTTTACCCCGAATCGAGGGTATTAAAACAGTTTAAATCAGATTAAACCCTCTAAATAACGACGCCGATCTTCGCCCCCAATAGCGAAATTATTTCCCTGATTTAATTATTCCGCAAAATCATTCGTGAAATTTTTATCGCCGAAATCAAAATACACCGCCGCGCCGATTCCGGATTAATTTTTCCCCTTAATACACGCGTATACCTCGCACATCGCGTACACACGGGAAGATTTAATCCAGTCGGAAACCGTTCGCTTTACGAAGTACGTACGTACGCACACCAAACGCGCCTAGCTTTTCGCGACGACGAACAACGTTTCGACTATCCGACCCGAGGGTTCGAAATTACCGACGCCGATAATTGATTGAGGGCGATTTTGTTTAGAGACGAGCAACGGCCGGTTTTATTTATGTGCCGGGCGTTCGTAGATCAGCGCCCGAAATACCGGCCATTATGCGAACGGGCCCCGCGTATAGGTCGGGTTGGCGCTACATGCGCCGCCTGTATCCCAAGGGAGCGTGATTTGCAGTGGTATTACCGAAGATTTACTTCAAGTTATACGTGTAGGAAGATCGATAAAGTAACGGAACCGGGGAGATCTGAGTTGACTAGGGTATATACGTATGTGTGTGTGTGTGTCTGTATGTGGTAAAGGCGTCGGAGGAGTCTACCTAAGAAAATCAACCTATTATCCCGGTTAAATTGGAGATGAAATTTATGTGAAAGGCAAACACTGTACTTGATGAGGGACAGAATTAAAGCCGTGGAGAATAGACTGTGAGAGCATTGTCCTTCGTATTGTTTTAATCTATTTAGGGCTTCTTTGATATAATACGTGGTAGTCCGATGTGTGAAAGGAATTTTGTCTCTCGGATAAGCAATCGATTACATCAAACCGTGAATGTAGTGAAATAATTTAAAATTTCAAATTTACACACTCGCGTGGGTACGGAGACAATGTTGACACGTTGAAAAGTTTTAATGAAATCGACTTTAGCAGTCCGATAAATGCTGGCATAGAAGTTCTGTCTACCTCCTTGATTTTTGCGTAGTGAATACCCCCACGTTATTTCAACTTGTCACAAGCAAAGCAAAAAAGTCTTACATTTAAAGAGTTCCTTTTATCGGTGATATATTGGCTTACGGAAATGAGCAAATGCCATCAAACATGGAAACCATTAACATTAGGCGGCAGTCAAATTGAAGCACATATTCCCATGAAATTGCATAAGTTAAAAGCAAGGCTACATGCCAAAAAGGTGTTTGTTTGAGTTTGTTGTTACTGTGCTCATACAATGTGAAACTGTGCTATCTGCTATGTAGTTTTGTGCATTAGATGCGACAAAAATTGCAGTATGACTCGCATTACCAAATAATTCAAATTCTTTTGAATCCATTAATAATTCTCTTACACCTATACTATATAAACAAATGAGTAAGCACTTATAAACATGTACAAAGCTCATGGGAAAGGATGTATAATAATTAAGGTTGAACAAGCGCGTACAAATTATATCCGTTATCCTGAAGAAAAATATAACTATTATTACTAAAGTTCGACGAACGCGTGTCTTGTTCACGGAAAGAACAGTCTATATACAGCGAACAAGACACGCGTTTGTCGAAAGAAGACGATAGACCTATACGAGTTTGAAAATTGGCACAAAAGATTAGTACTTGAATCGATCTACACAAAAGCGGCGGCAGGCGCTTGCAATTTTAGACAGGATATATCTGGCACGTTTAATGCCTCTGTCGGAGTGTCAGATATAATATAAAATAAAAATAACTTTCCCCCTACATATTTTGCGTCCCTTCTACGAAATATTGTCAAATCTTTGAAATTTTCATCTGCGCTTGACATATGTTTGGATATTTTGTTACGGCCAATTGTTAGGTTTTCTGTATTGTTACAATTTTCTGTTTTAATATTCCGTGATCTCTCGCTTCAACGTTCGACGTATGGACGATGCCCGCGTTCGTAGTGTTTATTCAATGATACGGATTGCGGCTTGTGTGGACGCGCACGTGGTATTCATTCCGTTTTGTAACGTTGTGATTGAATATATCGCTTATCCGTACCTAAGTTTATTTCGTTTCGATTTAGATCTCGTTATCGAGGGTATATATACAGAAATCCTGGGAAGTAAATAGTATCATTACATTTCTTTTCCCCATGTTTTGGTCAAACTAATCGTCCACGTTGCTTTTCCCTCGATTGGAGGTGAGTCTCTCTTGTTTTTGTTAATTTCGATGCCGTAATATATAGCTCTCACGTTGTTATAGGGAACTAGTAAGGGATGGTATATAAGCTAGTATTAACGAGTATAGAAGTATCGTAGCAGCTAGAAGCTGGGTTTTTCGACACCTTTTCCTCACGTGCGAGGAGACCCGCCATCTTGGACCACTTTCGTATGATACCGAATACCACGCCGTGCAAGCCGACAACGGAAAACCGCATCACGCCAAGTTCCGCTTTTATTTGTTGAGTTTTTGGAAAAAATCCCTAGCATCTGGTAATTAACTTAAATAAGCTATCTTATATGATAGATCTCTACCACTAATAGGTCAATAAAATAAGTTATGAAATTGGGGATTTGTGTGCGAGTATAGAGGAGTTTCTTTGCGTTTGTAAACATTCAATTACTTTAGTATTTTTAGGGGGAAATTCAGATTTGTTTTCGAACAAAGAGGGTTTATTTTGTTGTTACGTTTGTTAGTTAGTATTATATTCGATTCTATTAGTATTTTAAGAGGGGGTGGTGGATTATCAGTACTTGTCACTCAAATTTATTCTTGTTTATTCGTATAATTACGTTCAGCTATGCTGTAAGGGGGCTGTAAGGCCGTACCAACCGCTCCGGCTTTACCGAAGCGTGTGAACTAGCTTGGTTCTTCTTCTTTTCTGTTCTTCTTCTTATACACAGCAAGTGGCAATAAAATGCGGTTAAATTTTTATTTCGCTTAATTTTAAATAGTAATTAATTTAGTATAGACAGTTTGCATAACCTTATACGAAACTGTTTTACGGGGGATATCTCCGACTCCAATCATTTAGAGGCGATCCAATTTCATAATTGGAGAGTGGCGCCTCGTTACTACTTCACGAACCTTTAACATACGCCGTTTTCACTGGACTAGCACGGCTTGGATCGCCTTCGTTATTACCAACGAAGTCGGTTATCAGCACTAACGGTATCGGTCAAGTTTCTTACTTCCCGTTCATCCTTTCCTTTTATTATTATTTAGCTTTAAAAGCTAGTAACAATTTCAGTACACTTGCGATCCAAAACAGAGAGCAGAGACAACCTTACTACATTGCTTATACGTGTTACACCCCCGCCCGCAACAAATTTAGAAAACTTTAAAACTGAATAATCCAGTTAAATGGACTGTAGTTACTTGTATATGTTTTCTAAAATTTAACTCGCAGTACATCAGGTACGAACTGTTAGAGCTATTACTGTGACGACTCTCTGACTGTTTAATTTTTAGTCTGATGATGCTATACAATAAATGGCGAAACGTCACTTCATGTGCTATTGCGTTTAATTAAACATACCTTTACTTCAACCGAATTCCACACTGGAGAAGAAACTGATAACACCTCGCATAGTGTCAGTAACGCCACACCATAATTCCTCCATTCATTATCAATTCTTCAGGCGATGATTATTTAAGATTGCATAAACCAGTCCGAAGATATGTACGCTGCGCTTTCAACCAACTGCATGAAAATCCATACCCAAACTCTTTCGCCACTTCGTCAGCACAAAATATCAAGTTTCTTCGAACTATGACGGAGTATCTCCGACGGATTCAATCCTTAAAGATGAAATTCAAAGCATCTATAATTCCGCCGAAAACGCAATTTGCGTCAGGACAAACGGAGATCATCATCGACGTCAATTTACTTCGTTCGGATCGAGCGGATCTTCAACGAGGAGCGCGTCCGTCGGCGTCGTCGCCCTAAAACGGATACCCAATTCGGAATTATTTTTCGGGTAATATATTCAAAAATATTCGCGACGTCAACGCGGTTAGGGAACACACTATCTTTTCTATATATCCGTCGGTATAACGCCCGCGATAAATCTCTCTCGAAAAAGTTTTATGTTAATGTCTGAATCCGAAGTTTCCACCGGCGAACGACGCGGCGCGCAGATAATTTTCAAACACATCCGCTCATATTTCATAGGTATCTCAAATCGAACTTCGACGTTCTGAAACCTAATTTGGTGTTCCCCGGTTGCCCCTTCGTTCGCCCTACAGGCAAGAAAGGAACGGTGGGGACGCCCTGAGAATCTCTTGGAAATCGCTTAAAAATGTGCCGCGCCGTCGTATCGAATCGTTTGGGATTTGATCCGTCTGTGCGAGTAGATGTGGAAGAGATTATGGTGGGTTCTTTTTCTGCATTCCCTAGAGTGGCCGATCGTGATTATTAAATTTCTGTACACATTATCTATTATTATATTACTACTGAATTAATACAAAATAGGGCATTGAGAATAATTTTAAAATGTTACAGATATACTCCAATATCAACCAAGTTAAATACCCCAGGTTTGCCAGATTACATAACTAACATTATACAAATTCAAAACATTCACAAAAATCTAAGTTACCAGTTAAGAGTTAAGACGTCAGAGTTGAGTCAATTTCCACGACAGTGGCCTAGATTCCGAAGGTTCCTTCCGATATTCCTTTGTGTAATCGGGAATATTTGATGTACACGGGATAAGTGCTGATAGTCGACTAAAGAATTGGGGGAAGATCCGCAGAAGAAGAAGATTGTAAAGAGAATGGGAGAGGAACAACTGTCAAAGACTGAAAGGGCGATAAATCACAGAAATCAGAATCAGAAAGTGAAACTGTGATTGTACCTTGAAAACGAAGAACGAGGCAATACCGGGCATATTCTTAATTAACAATATCATAAATCATAATAAATGATATCATCATAAAAAGCATAAATTATAACAAATTCTATTTACAAGATTTTAGAAATATTTGACATAAATTGAAAATAATTATTTGTTGCGTTGGGTGTGTGTCAGTATGTAATTGGATCCCCTCTTAAATTCTTTCCTTGGTGCAGTTCTATTTTCTATGGATTCCTTCTCTTAAATTCTTTCTTCTTCGGTGTGGTGAAGCTCTTTTATTGTTACTTCCTTTAAAACCTTTTTGGTCTAAATATAGTTGAAACTTCTATTTCAATCTACCTTCAACGCAGTAAAACCTTCAATGACTTTTTGTCTTGTCATTCCTGCTCGTCAACCAAACATACCCTCATCTTTTCGGAAACCAGGACTACACTACATTATTTCTCCGTTGTCCAAATAAATACCTGTTTACTATTTACCATGGAAAAACACTTTATCATGGCGCGACGTTGTTATAGAAATCTATATTGTTGATGCCCAGGTATCCTTATTTTTTTATATCCAATGGTTATTAGGAATTCTTGTGATGTGAAGATGTCGAATGTGTGTGTTTAACCTTCCTATACTCACGTCAAAATGAAAGACGTATACTATACTATATAAGTCGGTCTTACAGACCGTATGCGTGAGTATAGGAAGGTTAAATGGTTACATTGCTTTCTACCTTTTAGTCGATGCTTTTTATATAATAATTGATAATTTTATTTCTAGTTACATTTTTTCTCCCATTAAACGTCTCTGGCTGGACTGGAAAACGGAAGCTAACATCCGCAGGGTAATTAAATCTTTAAAAGGTGGCGTGCGTGGTATCCGAAAAGTATAAGTAGAACGCAAAACTAAACCAAATGTCATTTGAACATGAACATCCAAAACCCGAACATTTATTGTGAATTTTAGTATATTGAATTGTAATTAATGATATATTATTTAGTGGCAAAGAAACGTAGAATACATTTTTATATCCAAACCGACACAATTATGATTACGACCACAAACCGACAAAATCGAGTGATAGAGAGAGAGGGGAAGGAGGAGGGGAGGGGTAAAAAGCCGTTTAGAATGAGCGCATCCGGCGAGAACTTTTGCGGAAACTCAGTTTCGCAATTCCCTACAACAACGCAAACAAAACTATACAAACGTTGTTGATCGAAATTCTTGGATTCTAATTACCGACGCGCTGGAAATTCTCAATTATTTCCATAATATTTATCGCGGTATTATTTCAGCGCTCGGCGAACTGCACCGCACGAACGAGAACCACTAGAGAGAAGTTGGGTTGGCGCGGAGAGTTTGAACGTCGCTACGAACTTGGAGCAATTAATCACATCTTAAACTCTTCATAAACAGACTGCGCTGCGCGCCCTCCAGACTCGTTTTAGCCGACCGCGCGAGCAGAACTCGAGAGGAACGGAGAGGTAAAATCGGGCACAGACGTGGAACGTTTTCCAAAAACAAGACGTCAAGAGCGCACCTCTTTCCCCAAGAACGTCGACTATGACGGCGAATATTGACTTTCGTCATTACGTGCTAGATGCACACCGCTTAAGTAGACTTCCGTCAGCGGTAGAAGTTACTACTCGAAATTCATCCGGGACGACGGAGGGGAGCGGGAATCGACGTCGTCCTCGGAGATCCCGAAGCGTATTTACATAACAAATAAGACGACTACGATCGGAACGGATGCGTACCGATAGCGAGCTTGATTAAAGATGCCGGCGCATCCACCGAAACTTAGGCGCTGAAATTGTGTTAGATGAACCGAGAGATGATCTAGTGGGCTGCAGGAGATTTCACAGTAAAAGGAGTAGATCTCGTCTCGATTTGAATTACAATTCAAAGGATACGTAAAATACGTTTAAAATGCTACAAGTTTAAGAAATATCATTTATGTATAATATTTCACTCACACACTGTTGTAACAATGCAGCAGGTACTAAATTATTAAATGGAAATTTAAAAAATTACAGCGGAAATTTCACGTTGCTATGACGTAGTTGCAACCGGGAGTTAAAGTCAAAAGAAAAAAGAAAGTTTTTTTAAACGCCATCAATCGATTTTTGGATATCCCAGAATGACAAAATGACAACAATATTATTAGAAGTACGCCCAAACACGAGAAAAAGCAAACACAGTGTCTGGAGAAAGTCGTGTTGCGCCGAAAAAGAACGCATTCGAACGAGAGGATCATTCATTTTGAAAAATTAGGCCTTTCATACGAGAAAGCAAAATGGTGAGGAATATATATAGAACATACAGTAAAAGTCCTTTGAAATGTTACTGCCAAATTACCAATGGAAAAATATTTTAATTAATATGGAATTAAAATTAGTTCTTTCGAATAAATGGATTTTAAAGCTGCCCGAGGTGCAAGAAACACCAAAAGAAAGATTTTACACAGCATGGAAGGTAAACGAAAAGAATCTGTAACTTCTTTTGACAAACAATGAATGAATTAAAGAACTTTTCAAAGCGTGTGGTGAGCAAACGCCGGAAGATCTACAGAAAAGGAGTTCTTTATACTGTCTTATGAACTTGCTTGTAGAGGCTTTGTAGGCGCAAGAGCAGAAATCATATTCTTTAAATAGGAAACGAACAATCCAATATAGCCTTCTTTTTTCGAAAACTCCTCGAAGAGGCTTGTAAGACTTGTAAAGAATAATTCAATTAGACTGCTTTTAAACCTCCAATATAAAAGAGGAAAGCCACCAGCTGCCGATGATTTTGACTCCAAATCCACATTTCAGAATCAAATTGGCCTCGCTGGATCTTATAATTCCGGAGAAAAATATTTTCTTCCGGACTCTGCATTAGGGATTTTAATCACCCCCAAAGCGCCACATCCGGGGCTCATAGGCCATTTGGACGCCGGATTCAGTTTCTGCGACCTCGAACTACCCCGTAGAGGACCTTTCAAAGCGATATGAGGACTATTAACGAAAAAATGAAATTTTCTCTCTGAGCGCAGGTCACCTTCGAATGGTGTAGGAGGGAATGTCGTAGCTTGGGGGTGATGTTTAGAAATTTAGATTTTTTTGCGGTTTCTCCGCGATTTTTACCATTTTCTCGGTAATTGTTGGAGTAAAGTAAAGGAAAAGTGATACGCCGTTGAATTCGTATCGTCAACACGCTTAATGTAGTGTTGAACGTCCTAAGTCCCACATTAGCGAAAATGGGTATGTAGTTTTATCGATTTTCATCGGTTGGGTCTACAGCATTTATAATGCCATATATGGAATCTATTCGTCGAGGCCTATCCGATAAGCCTATTTCGAACGCAATCGGATGAACTTTTCTTTAGCTCGAGATCGGTAAGAGATACAGCATGGGGGATGGAAGATTTGGATTCTACACATCAAAATCTATCGGATAGGATTATTTTGAACACGATTCAGTGCAGAAATATTCTTATCTAAATGAATTTCTACCTCAAAGCATAGAAATTTTGTGAGTTTCTCGAGATAGATACTTCGTATACTTCCAGCAACGTTAGCAAGATCAAACTCGGTGGGCCTAAAGAACTCGAGGAGCTGTTTAAAATAAAACAAACCGCAGGTCCCTAAATATGGTACTTTAAATTTCGCAAAATGTCATAATTTCATTCTAGCGCAAAAACTATTAGATATAGCGCGTTCGTTCAAAAATCTGCATATAAAAAGGTCTATTTAATGGCAATCGAGTCATAAGTAGTGAGAGCGATTTGAAATTTGGTAGATTACGAAAATCTCGATTTTTAGCGAAATATTGGTCATTCGACGAAAAACTCATGTTCGAATTTTCAAGTTATTTTGCGTGAGAATATGTATATTCGGACCGCTAATTACGTGGAACATGAAACGTATAGATTTCGGGAAATGCCATGCGAAGTTTGGTCAAAACGGATAGAACAAAAATATGTAGCGACTAAACAAGCAAGCAGTAAGAACAAGAAGCATGAAAGATATAAACGGTAAAGCAGAACAGAACCCAGAGAAAATAGGACACGATGGGGAGAATTCTATGGAGAGGCCATGTGTACGGAAGAAAAAGATACGACACAAGGGGATGATGAATAAATAACTGAAAGTCTGGACGAGGAAGGAAAACTTCCCGAAAAAAGGAGATACTACAGGAAATCAGCAGGCTAAGAAATAGCAAAGCACCCGGGGAAGATGAAGTAGAAGTGGAATTAAACAAGGACGGAGGATATAGATCACAAACAGAAATAAGCCATTTGATTAAAGAAATTTGGAAGCAAAGTAGCACGCTCCTAACAACGCTTAGAAAATACTGGCCAACCTGGTGAATACACAATTGAAAGAACAAGTAGAAAAATCCAGGGAGATTACCAAAATGGCTTCAGATCCAACAGATCGACCATAAATCCTATACATACGCTTGAGCAAATAATCCATACGACATGGGAGCATGAGAAGTACATCTAGCCTTGATTGATTTTAAGGGAGCCTTTGACACCGTCAAGAGGAATGAAATCGATGGGAATACCAAAAAACTGAGCACACTAGTAAAAGTCAGTCTTAGGAACACAAAAGCTAAAGAGAGGGATGCATACAAATAATGACAGACCCCGCAATCTCCAACAATGTTCAATTTACCTTTAGAAAGTGCCATTAGAAGGGCAAAATTGGACAAAAACAATATAATGGTTGATGGATCTCAAATGGTAGCTTGTAACGGTTGATTGTACGTTTCCTTATTGTATAGGTTTCTGTTTTTGATAATTCAACGTGTGGCGTTCGTAATTTGCATTTGCATTTTCATAGTAACGTGAGAATAAAACAGCTGGTTCTCTGTACTTGAGTTTTGTACAGGGTACAGGAAAGAATGGAGGAAAATAACGAAAGCAGCCAGGACTCCTAGCAAACTTTAAAGCACAGGGAACAAGAGGATTAGTTCATCTCATCAAATAGAACTTGAAAAACGGCATAAGGCGTTAGCCATAGCCCGAAGGGCTGAAAGGCTTGATGACCATGATGATGCACTGACTTATACGTAGTTACCGTCGGGCGATACAAAGCGAAAGGTTAAACACATACGCATACCGGCACCGGCTGCAAATCCACCTCCAGCATCCAGCAATGGGTGCGAAATTTACACCTACTGCAAATCAATGAAGTAAACGTGTTCATCGGCGGCGACTAAATCATAGGTACTTCCATAAACACTACATACATACGAACGTACGTAACATGTGTGCGCTCTGAGTGTAAATAGCTTCAATACGTTTCAATGCAATTCAAACCGAACGCGTTTACACAGCGCTGCGGACGCTCCGGTAAGTCGAAATTCGCTTCGCGCCATCGACCCGTTCGACGACTTGACGGGTGATAAATTGCGAGGGGTGTGTTAGCGCTGCGTTCGTCGTATTTATGTCGAATTAACGCCACGCGCTTATTTCTAGTTTCCGTTTGAATATGTTAGTAGACGGAGAAGGAAAAAGGATTAGCGGAAACAAATTTGTGGTGGTCGTGGGGAAGTGCGTTTCCCTTTTTCGTCGATTAACTTACGAGCCGAGTTGTGATCGATGTTGTGAACGTAAAGAAGTTTATTTTACGTTTTTTCCTGATTCTAAGAAAAAGAAATAGAATTTTACGCAATTAGTAGGTTATTACTAGAGTTTGTTAAAAAGGTGGTTGACTTGTTATCATTAAGTAGTGTAAATCGGACTGACGCATAGTGTGACTTTTCACAAATCTAGCTGGACAAAAATCAACTTTCAAATATAATTGAAAACGGTACCAAATAATGTTCCTAATACTCCGAGGTACATCTTTCAACAATCGGTGCATATACATTCCAGGCAGTCACGAACGTGTCTGGCTACAAGCAACACGTTTACTTTTAAAACAGAAAGTGATATTAAGAAAATTAGTATGAAATCAACAGAGCAAAGTACGTACTTTAATTCTACATATTTTTGTTATATATAAATATATCTACGCATATCTATTTTTGATTTTTTAAAAATTTAAAATTCTAACAAGTGATATACTTTTTTTCTGCTTTTCTCGAAAGCTACAGAAAGAGTCTTATCAGATCTCACGTTCAAACTTATGGGTGATTTAATGCAATGTATTCAGATTATGGGTGCAAAATATGAAAGTGCACAAAAGTGCGCAAGTACAGCTTTTTTAATTTTTTAAGGAGTACGTACCACCATAAATAGAAGGCAATATTTCGATGTTTGGCATGGAAACTCAACGTACGTCCGAACAAATGAAATGCTAGAAGCCGTATTGTTTTCTTTTTCAATCACAAGTGATATTGTAGACATTGGACAGCATTAAAAAGTCTTTGTCCAAAATATTTCACATTTAGTAAGAAAATGGGTAAAAAATGGAAGACGACTTGATCGATTTTTGAATAAAAATTCTGACTAGTTAAGACTCTGAGGTAGACTGCCTGAAGATACATCGTACGAAATTAGTACAAGACGTACTGAATGAGCCGAAAAGTAAGAGCAATTATTAAACAAAAATAAATAATGTTTGCAGCCGAGCAAAGTGTAAGAAACAGCGGTAAACGGAATGCGGCAAACATAGTTAAAGAGCTTTCACATGCTTCTACAATTATTATTATTATTAAATATAAATCTATTTAAAGAGCACCTCACTGACACCAAACAGTTGTAGTTATCACTATACTCGTGGTTTTACATGCCCACTACTGTTTACAACGTTTTAATACGTGGTCCAGAAATTATTAATTCCTTTATGTTACCTATCAGGCTTTCCGAGGATACACAAGGAGCTAGAAATAGGGACATAAAAAGATACAGCGTGCTAGAAGGAATGTAGAACACAGATATCTTAAGAATGTTGCTGATAACATTTGATCCCCTTATGTCGTATCACAGGACGCACTGTCTATGCTTCTAACTCCTCAAGTTCTTCATCAGACTGAAGATGACGAAAATACAAGTGACAGTGATTAAATTAATTTAATACATAATTTAAAAGATATTATTAGTTGAGAATGACACTTTCCTTAAATGTAATTCTAAGTTGCATATACATTTGTTAATGCGTAAAATTGTAAGAAATGAAATTAGTGGAATTTAGTCGTTTATGTCGCAACTATCTACTTTTTCTTTTACTAAAACTGTTTGTGTGAATGTTAATAACTAGTTTAAATACTATTATTTCAAATACAGTTCAGGGATTCGTTTAATTTATTTTTGTCCCACCTAGATTCGTCAAATATCACACTGTGCACCGTGTGGCGAAACAATTGTCAATTGTATGGTACAATATATCTAGTAAACTCAAACAAGTCCACTGTTTTATAGAGTAACAATTTTATTTGCTGAAATTTAGTCAAAAATATCCTTCGCCGATGAAGACGATTGAAGTTCTTGACATGTATCAAGGCCCAATCTACAAGCGCACAGACCGTTGCTATAGTCATCTGGCTAGAGCTTCGCAATTATTAAATCCTGTACAGGTGTAGGGCCAAGCGTCTAGGCAAAATTCTCCGAGTTCAGGTGCCTGAGAGGGCCCAGTTCTTGAGTACGGTGAGGAATCGAAAGATTTGGACTTTTAAGTACGAAGAAGAAGTGAAAATTCCAAAAGAATTAGACAATACACTAAGGCATTGCTGATAAGGCTTATGAAGCAATGGCAAATGATAAACAAAAGGGTTTGGTTAATTCAACATGTGCAACATTTGATTTCGATCTGCAACTTCCTACCTCTTATCTGTCCACGAATGAGATGTTTTTGACTGTGATGATGACTGCTCTCTAGGTATAACTTAACTGTGCACAATTGCACTACTAATGAATCCAGTTATTTCATATGGCCGAAAATTACAGGAGGAAGAGGAGCAAGTGAAATTTCTTCTTGTGCATTCAGATTCATTAAAGCCATTCCAGAAGGAACAATGTCTGCTTTAGTCTATTCTGATACATGCGGCGGTCAGAATAAAAATCATTTTTTCTATGCTCCAGTATATTATTCATCAACATCCCACTCTACAAGTGATTGATAACACATATTCCTAATACCCAGTCATACACCTTCAGAATGTGATGTAGACCACTCGGTTATAGAATGAGTAAAAAAGGTGCTCATTTGAAATTCATGTGCCAAGGGATTGGTATCAACTCGTTCGAACGGCAAGCAAGAGGCACACATTTAAAGTCTTTGTTATGGAAGCTGCTGATTTATGTTCATCCTCAGATACTTATGCTAAAGGAAAGAAGTGTTTAAAATGAGGGACATACGTTGGTTAAGTTTCGCCAAAACTCATACCGTCAGATTTAAGTTTTCTTTGGAAGAAGACAAAGAATTTAAAGAGATAAGTGTCTCTAGAAAATGAAACAAGATTGCTGTTTTAATGAATTTTAAAAGATTGTAATTTGTACAATGCTCTTCGACCAATAAGCAACCCGAAAAAGCAGGACTTTCTAGAAATCTTTAGCTCCCCTAGACAAGAATGTGCAATGCTTTTATAGAAATCTGAAGATTAAAAGGAAGAAAATAACATTGATCCAGATCTAGATAGGTTATTTTCTATAATGAGGAAGACTGAATAGAAAGAAGTTACTAGTTTGTGACTCGATTTTACGATTTGGAAAATAAAATAATTATTTCAAGTTTTTAATGTTTTACATACCTATGTTCACTTACAAGGAGAAAATAAGGTAATCGGATTCTTGTAATTTTTGATATTTACGGTACGTGTAGTTTGAACGTTAAATAAGAATATTTTGGAGTAGTTCGACGCAACGTTCATAAATTACCGAGATAATCGATGTTGAAGTTTCACCCACCAGTTAAATCCACTAGATATAATACTATTGTCAACTGGACTCTTGGCCTAGTCGATAGAGTTTTGGTCCAGTATTCACGAGATCGCTGGTTCGAGTCTCGTCACGGGACATTTCTTTTTCTTCCATTCAAAAAGCACCATATGTTTTTTCATTCTTCTTCTCATATCAAAAATTAAGAACCAACGAAATATATGAACTATATGCAGGAACATTCTTCAAGTACTTCGTTAAAAAGCACGATCGGTTGATAAACAATATTCATTCATTCACCACAGATTTGTGTCAAAATCAAATGCCAAAAAGTCGTAGAGTTAACAGATGAGACTATGACAGAATCCGGACATCCCTATTAACAGAACAATTTATAACAGCAAAGATATTGTTACAATGAATAAAAGGATTATGGATTACAACAAGGAAAAATATAAATTTGTCTAGATACTGCTAACGATGCAATACGACAGAGTACATATCTCTCTATCTCCTATCGAATTCGTGGCGCAGGTCGAAGTTCGATTCTACGTTATATCGGAAGAAATCGCCGGTTACAACCCATTTTTAACTTCAGGCGGAGCACCGATCAAAATCACGTTCTAAAATCCAAGTCAATTACGTCCCGAAATTAGATAAATACGCCCGCGAAACTTCGGCATTAAAGGAAACAGATTGAAATCTAACAAATGCACCTAATAGCGAACGGCTCTACCCTTAATTCGTACCCGGAATTGGCTTAAGGCTAGAATAACGGAGGATCACGTTTTGGTTTTACGACTGAAAGGATTCGTCTTGGGTTCTAACGTAAGTACGACCGACCCCCGTCTACGTGTTTCGTTTTACCTTTTTTCCGGCGAGCTCCGCTCGGCTAATAAATAATTTCGGGTTTTATTTTCCCTTCTTCGTCCCGATGGGGGAAGAAATAAAAATCGACGTGACGTAATCGTCGCGTCGAAAGGATAAACGCGTTTCGATCGAAAATGTAATATTAAATTCTAAATCTGAACAAATTGCTGTTTTAATCTGTGACGCGAGCGAGCGAAAAACAACCCGGGAACGGCCCTTGAGTGTGGATTTGACAATTGCAAATTGCAGCCGTAACGTTGCAACAACGACTGCGGTCATTTACATGCCTGAAGCTTCAACCCCGCGCCAACTTTGTACTTTCGACAGCTCACACGTTTGATCGCTAAATGGAAGCTCGACATGTTACACGTGACATGGTCATGTCGTCGTGTAATTAACAACGACGACTACTACTATTGTATAATGCAATTTTAGCGCAAGCTGAAACGGATTGGCTAATCGCTTGTGATATGATGTATTTTTTTAATTTTCGAAATAGAAATCGGATTAATTTATTCGATCTCGATGGACGCACCTTTATTAATGCCGAATCATATTTCGTTAATAGCGGGCAATAGCAAATCTGTGGCACGAGGATTTTTTAGGTCAATGATAGATCATTCGAGGCTCCTGATTACGAAAATGATATCGGTTTTGTCGATTTGGCTCTAGTTTTTGCGATAAAACTAACCCTCCTACATGCACAAAATAAAGTGAAATAAAAATACTAAATCTATTCAAACACTTTTATAGCAACAACGTTGTAACATGATAACTTCAACAGAATCCATCATATTCAACAGTAATACATAAAAATGAGTTAGGAAAAAGGTTTCCTATATGATTTTCCATTGTATTCTTGTTCAGGACAATCCCCTTGTAAGACGCAGTAAAATAATCCATCATTATATGGCGGTTTGACCAGCTTTCATATCTTTCCCCCATTACTTTGACATCCTGGTGAAACAATGTTCTCTGTTCTTTTCTGTAATCATCCTAATCATCAAGGAATCGATCGAAATGGCTATCCTAAAGATGTAGTAGTTTTTGATAATCCTTAAGGATTTTCGGCTATTATTTTGGAATATTCTGCGGATCTGTGATTTCCCCAAAAATTGTTGATAACTGATAGAAATATATAAAAAAATAAGGAAAATTATTCATGCGACACATTTCGGAAATAAATCCAGTTACGTATTTCGACAACGAAGTTCGCCATCCTCAGTGGTTGAAGTGAGTATCACTAGCGATATACGGCTAGCGCCCAAGACGAACACCTCACAACGAGCACTGTACAACTCTAAAGCATTGCACAATGAACGCCTGCGCGAAACACATCAAAACACTGTTGACACTGTAATTTTTTTCATATATTGTTTTAACCACGGGCTCCTAATTTTTATTTGCAACTGATGCAAAGCTAGTCCGTGCTTGCAATACAATCTGAGTACGAATTTATAGTCAATCAGAGACCTCCGCTGTTAATTTTATCATACTGATGCCCGGTTTCACCAATACTGAATAAATGCACAATCAGCTATTTTACGAATAAAATTTATTCTCCGGTTAAGTGAATTTTTGTTACAATAACGCTATTCCATGAATAACTACTTATTTGATGTTGGTGAAACCGGGTATGAGGCCAGGAAATGCATTCGAAGCCATCAGCATTCTTGTCCAAAGCTTGCAAGAACTGCTTTATAAGTCAAAGTTTAAGATAAAGTGGGGGAACAATGATTTTTTTGCCATTTATTAATGGTTCATGAACGATGTTAACTTTCCTCACGGTCTTGATGGCCGGTCCCATCTACTCCAATGTTCCTTTCCTGCACGACTGTCTCATAGACAAAGAAGGCAAAGAAGCAAGGATATTTAGTGTACCCATCTTGCTGACCTAATGAGAAATTCACCATCTTGAGGTCTACACGCACTGACCCCTGATGTTGAACAAACGCAATTTTGCTAAAACAAGCTTGGTATTTTAGTATTGTTCCTTAGGTTTAAGTTACCCATCGGAATCGAAGCCAATTTTTGTCCATTACCCAGTAACACATTTTTCAAACTCCTTTTTGAGGTATCAATGAAAAGCAGCCTATCTTCTGCCCGTTATACTGGAAGGCTCCTTAGATCTTGAATGCCCAGAAATATTGCTGCAATATATGAGATCATTCTCTTGAGTAAAATATGAAAGAAGTAGAATATGTTTGCACCGATTCTTCAGTAACGGATTATTTTAGAATTTTCTTTGTGGGAGCGAAGAAATAAAGTTTCTTTATAGTTTATTACCATGTTTATGAAAATTTTACAAATTTAATAGAATAAGAATAAGATATTTTCATGCTTTACAATCCAACGATAAACATTTACAAGAAGACGTCCGGAAATTATTCATCGTCAAATTCGTCAGAGGAGTCATCTGATAAATCTACATCAAAATCGTCATTGGTTGTTTCTTTTTCTACAATTTCGTTCGTATCGATAAAGATTTCATTCGGAATTTATTAATTTTTTTTTCAATTTGACGTAACGAGATTCAATGGGATTGCGCCACATTGAATTGATGTAGATGATTTGCAGCTGTTTTTATTTGAGAGGTTTCCAAGAAGACGGAATAAGAGTCTACTCAAATCAATCTACTTTAGTCCCAAGTTTTTCCTGGTTTTTACTACTGCAAATATTTTGTCAAATTCATTGACACTCATGCAATTTCTTGAACGTAATCGATCGTGTCTTCGTCAAATACATTCAAAGGATCTGTTAGCGATTCGAAAGCTTTTTACAACTTTTTTTCGGATATATTGAAAGGCGTAGCTTTGCCTTTGCCGTACAACGATGCTGAGTAATCACAGTCAGGGAAAGCGTGAAATCCAGGCAAACAGGTCTAGCCCTAAATTCTATGCCGATTCACTGCAAATAATCTAAAATTGATGTTTGGCAGAGCTCTTGCGCAACAGTTTAATATTCAACCCTGGATATTTTTCCATATTCCCTAACAGGATCATAAGAACGTCAGTGTGTGTGGCTTTGATCAGTACATTCGAAGAAAGAGCAGGTTTGCTCAAATGGAAAATTATTGCTGTGGATTGGATTCTTCGTGAAAGCATTCTAGTTGTTTCTATTTTAACAACGTTTCCATTGACAGAGTATAATGTCCCTCGGGTGAACTGGCGTGCGGCAGCCGCATTTTTCTTGAAGAAAATTTGACGACTTTCACAAGGTGGAAGGTGGATTAATTTATATTGTCATATTTGCCGCTGGCAGCCACCTTTGAAGAGGCGCATCAAAAAATTCATTTTCTTGCCCACTACCGATTGAAGAAACAATTTCTCATAAAATCGATGGATTAAGTACCGCATACAATACATTATTAAAATAAATTGTTATAACATATAGCGCAGGGGGTACAGTTTTGGCTGAAAGGCGATTAGTAATATACCATGTATTACCCAATATTTTATTACAAATCAGCCATAAAAGCCATCGACGCAAATTTTTGCAGTTGGCTCTTGCGCTATATATACGCAAGTAACCTGAAAGATTCAAACAATTTCTGTTTACCATTTATGGTTAGTCATTGAAAATTCCTTGAGGTAGTTGGTGCTTTAATGCCTCAAGCATTAATTTCTGTGTGGCCATGTTTCAAGCAATCTTGGTGATCAACGAGAAAATAGCAAAAATCTCGCAGTTCCCTATCATGGCTCTCTTCTAAAACTTTATTCTCAAGCCTTAAAGTCGATAATTCGAAACCAATACAGTTTCATGGTTGGGTTCGATTCAACCACGAAGCCATGTTCGCCTCGACTAACGTACACACGTCCAAATCGATGCCAAGGGGCGAAAAAATCGGGGCACACCGACCTCCGCGGCACAGAACTTACCGAATTACTTTATTCAATTCCATTTTCGACGGTAGCGGCGAATTGATAACATTCCCGGCCATTAGCGGCGACTCGGAACTAATATTTTCGGTGGCGTGACCGGGCGCCATAACACTTAATAAAAATGGGCGCATTGTGGAATTGCGGCATTAAGAAAATCGGGCGTCGGCAAACACCGATAATTTTAACAAATTCGTGTACAGGGCGATTTCGTTTCATTTCGGGACGAAACGCAGCGTTCATGTCGGCGATATGAACGACCTTGACGGCGGTACTAATGTCATATTGAAGTTGTAGGTCACCTAAACTAACTTTTGTGTTGTATGCGAGAAGGAAATTAGTAGCACGCAGTAATTACGGCGTTTTGGCACAAGAAGAATTTTTGTGGGGAAATTACATTGGTATATAATGTAGTTTCTTGGACGCTGAAGACTGTTTCTTATGTAGTTTTCGATACTGATTTTGAATCTGTCGTCAGAAATCGTCCAGTAGACAGCAGTCCTCCGCATATGCTTTGTCCATTGTTGCAGGTTAGTCTTTGCTCCTGTACCAATCCGCTCGCCCGGCGTATGAAAGACATGTCTGACACCTTTGCGGAGATTTGAAGTCACTGCTCTTGCACTTGGTCTTCAACCAAGATATATCAAATTTTGCCGTTTCTTGTGCGAATGGGACAACAAAGATAGACAAAACCATCACGTAAAAAACAATGGCGACCAAAAAGACTCATTACGGGAACAAGAAATGTCCTTAACCAGCCCCTGGTGGATCTCTAGAAAGGTGCAGCTGACTAGTGTTTAGCTGAATTATCTATAAATTTTGGCTTGGATTGTCGAGTTACCCCAATTGTTTGATCACTTCCTGTCGATCTAATCAGATATATGCAGGTCCAATGAGAGCGCCTTTGGCCAGCAATCTTCAAGCGCATCGACGGAGCAATTTCAGTGGACACAACTCTATCAAATTCTGTATTGCGAAACGAAATTGACTCGTACCATACCTTTCAGAAATAATTCCAGAACGTAAATTGGCAACTAAGTTTATTTAATTTTAAAGCACTGGACGGCTGCACGAACATCACCAAAATCTCCATCAGCCCTGACTTTTGGTGAATTGGGTATAAGCAGTCAATGTCTGATGGTCATTCTGCAGTGCTTTGAAATTGTTGTGCAGAGTTCGGTGTGCCATGTTAGTCGTGAGCGTTAGTTAATTGGCCGTAACCAGTAATTTATAGTTAGGTAATTATCATCTGAGTTAGTGTACATAATTAAAGTAAGCAGCAAATAAAATAGGACCTAGGATGCTCCCTTGTGGAACACCTTTTGATAATATAATGTGATCTGAGTACACTCTGTTTTTGTCATCATTTATGCAAACCATCTGCTTCCTGTCCGACTAATAACTAAATAACAACAAAGCACTTCCCCCTATTTCCATATTTGTCAAGTTTCTGAAGTAGTAGATTAATGTCATCAAAGGCTTTTGATAGATTTAACAGGATTCCACATGTTCCTTGTTTATCCTCCAAAACAGCCAAGGCACATTTTTATGTTTCAAGAAACCATGTTGGGATTTAGCATACCTCATCTCACCTCACTCCATCATTGTACTTTGCGGTGTTGAGGTTTCCGGCGCTATCAGCTGCTTCCAGTCTTTCATTTTATTCGCCATTCTTTCTGTCTGCTTCCACTTTATGTTCGTTCTTTCTAGTGCTTTTCCAACTTCCCACGTTCCAGGATTTCACCGGCCCTTCCTAATCCTAATCGCATTTCCTCCATCCCCATTTTCCAGATCTTCTTCACCTTTCTGTCATCCTTCATCAGCTGATTCTCTTCCTATTTATCCAATGTGGACTGAATATTACACGCTGTCCGTATTGTTTCATTTCTGATACGGTCACGTCTAGTCATTCCTCTGGCAGCGCGCGGATATTGCATCCCACATGCTTGAATGTTACTTCTATTTGTTTCATTTAATGCTCACGTTTAACTACTATATAAAAGTACTGGTCCATATCGTATATGTTTTAAATACTCCAATTTTTATGTTCAAGCTCACTTCTTTTTTTCTTAATAGAACCTCTGTTCAGTGCATAAAGCATATCGTCTGCATCAGAGGCGTTTTGCAATGTTAAGACACTAAGTAAGAGTAGAAAGCTCAATTTTTGTCACAGGAAAAATAAAAGGTGTCATTTACAAACACATTGCTTCGAAAAGACACACACTGTTTTATATCGACGTGTTAGCCAAATTAACCAGGTCGCCTCAATTCCCTTAGATCTCCACTGAGGATGGAAATTTGGTCGCCGAAATACGTGTCTGGAATTATTTCCAAAAGATGTGGTGAGGGTACTCCTTATTTATCTTATAAACTATTTTAGCTTCATCCTCCGTAAACTGACATCCTTCATTACAGTAATCTGAGATTTTATATCACTTTTGGAAAAGTATTGCCGTGCATTTTCCGCTTGTCCGGAGCATCCACTCCTTCCGATTCGAAACCCCAATCTTCAGACTCCTCTGCAACTGTCACCCCGATGATCCGGGTTGAAGTCCGGGATAAACCGGCTCGAACGCTATGCAATATTCACAGACGCACGGGAGAGGACTTGATTTATATACATTATAAGTCACGTTTGTCGGCGGTGAGGTCGTTGAGAGACGGGCCATTACATTCTTCTCGCCCACGCCTCCCCCTCCCCCTTTCCCGCTTTTCCGATACTAAACGTCATTTTTCGCCTTACGCGTCGATTTCGATTCCTTCCATCTTCCGTACGTTCGTTCCCCTTCGTACGCGCGTTTTTTCTACGATTTATTTGTTAGTCCGCAACGCATTTTCGACTCCCTCGGGGGCCGAGAGAGGGGCCCGCGAGAAATTGAAATTCTTTCTAAACGTATTACATTTATGACAGGCGATTCGGGGTCTCGCGTTTATTAAGTGTTCGAGAATGTGCCCGAAATCTCGAAAACAAATTGGACGATTTGTCTTGCGAGACCCTCGCCTTATATTCTCGCCGCCGCCGTCGCCGCGATTACGACGATCCGCCTCGTCGTTGTCGGCGGCGGCTGTCGCGAACCGGCCGAGACGAAGTGCTTTCGGATGTAGTGCCGGTGCGTTAGCCTTGTAATTAATATTTTATTACGCCTTTCCATTTTCGTAATAAAAATTTAGGGGGTTGTTTGTACGATGGTGTGATACAAAGTAATGTTAATGACCGTTCCGTAATCAGTCGACTTTATTGATCGCTTCTTGTTCGAAGTGACACAAGTTTGTAGTAATGGGGATGGTAAATCGGCTGAATTAAAGAAACAAATTTAAGTCGAAAGGGACGAGTGGGCGAGATGGGTGATTATTCAGGGAAGCTGGAATGTATGACGTGTACTTTAGTAGAAGAAATTCTAAAAAGGAACTTAAAGGGAAGGCGAAACGTACTAGAAACCTCCATTGGGGACATCTATAGTATTCCCGACGAAGCTGGAAAATGTCTTCTACACGTGGGAGGAATTTATAAAATTCATTTCTCTCGTCTAACCTACAATGAGGAGCAAAAATCCTGACACCTCTACATTTTCTTCCTGTTTTCTCTTAAAAAATTGATTCCACATACAATCACATTTTTTTAAAATTTCATTTCAAACCAACCAATGTGCCCTTTCAGAAATACAAAGAAACAGTCACATAAGGCTTTTCCTGCAATAATAGGAAATAAAAAGCTAATTCAAATGGGCAACAAATTATGCGGCAAAAGTGTTGATACTCCTGAAAATGAATTAAGAAACATTAGGTATGCATGGAAAGGTTATAGAGTCGATTTTAGAACTAACGGCGCTTGCGAAGATGACGAATTTGAGAATCAAAAAGAGTAGGAAATATGAAACGGGAGAAAGGGCAATAGTTTGGATTGTGTACGATAACGCCTAAAAATATCAAACAGCATCGGTTCTCAGTTATCGTTCTGCTTTTGTTGTGTATGGTGCTTCCGTTTATGTCTTTCATTCCCCCGTTTGTTTGTCACAGTTAATAAAATCAGCTTTTTTCAAAGCTCTTTGGGTTTTTACTCAATTCATTATGTAAGTATGTAAGTTGTTATTCCCAAGTTTCCTCTGATTGTACTATTTCCCACTCTATCCATTTTCATTTTATCACTTACCTTTCTTAGGAACTCTAATTCCGTACTTTGCATTATTTGTTTCTCTTCCTTTGTTGTTGACGTTATTTCTGAATCGTAAGTGAGTATTGGGGCCACTTTCCTTCTAAAGATCTCAGTTTCGGTACCCTTGTGTCTCTCTTTTTATTTAGGCAGGTGTTTTTAATGGCATACAATAGTCTTCTTGCTACTTCATTTCCCCTTTTTTATTTCTTTATCGAATCTTCCATTCTCAATCAGGATTTTCCTCAAGTATTTGGACTTACACAACTCTTCCAATTTCGTTTAGAAATATTGATGCTTTTTATTTTCGCTTTTTATAATTATAGTTTTAACCTATTATTTTTAAATTAGCTTTTTCCAGTCATTCGTTCCATGTTTTAACATTTTCGTTCAAAGTTCTTTCATCTTTTGCTATGAGGACTGTATATTCTTCTCAAGCTATTTCTAACACCCTTATTATATCTTGTCTGGGCAAATATACAGCATCGATTTAGTACTGGCTAGAGTAGGGAGTCGACGATGCTGTCGTAACTTATTTCGTAATTGTACGCTGTTACCGCTGTTTGCCCACCATAAATATATCCATGTTCCAGAATCCTACATTGTATAAGGATGTCGTCATTTTAAATAAAAAAGATTGATTGCAGTGCTCAATTTTTTAGAAGAAAATGAAAAAGAAGTATGATTATCCAGATGTTTGCTGTTGATGTATGTATTTCTGTCTCTTTTATTTTGATACATTTTATGTGGTAAGAGCTTCTATGCGTGGTCACACTGGTTTCTCTCTTTTTAATGTTGTTTTTTTATTTATCTTCTACTGCATTATTACTACTACTACTACTCTACTACTACTACTACTACTACTACTACTACTACTACTACTCTATTATTCTATTTATTTCTATTTCTTTTAATTTATTTATCTTTTCGACGTTCTTGTACTTATTTACGTGAACGAAGGTGTTACTGACTTCAAAAACTTTTGGAAAAATGATAATAATAAAAGGAAATCGGAAAACGAAAATCAATCGTTAACCATTCTTATAACGCACTTAGTTGATGTACTAGCTCAATGGAAACGGCGTAGGTTCAAGTTCGAGAATTTATTAGTAACAAGGCGCCACTCTCCAATTACAGAACTGGATCACCTCTAAGTTTCTGGAGTCAGAGAGAACATCCGCCTTCTTCTGTAAGTGAATCGAGACTATCCGAACCGTTGGCGATTCTTTTATTCAGTCGTGAAGCGACCACCAAAATTACTCGAAAATTCTATTTAAAAAATAACATAAAAGAAATGAAAAGTAAATTGAGGCAAGAGAATGACGTTGAAAAGCACTTTATTTGTCATTTGGGGTGTAACGAGTCTCATAAAGGTTCAAATAAGCTAGCTAACACTCTCGACAACCGTTTGATATCCAGCGGCCTCACAGCCATCTTACAGTTTTAGCAGAATGTAACTAGCAAAATGTGTGCAACGGAGAAGTAGATGTGTGTCCCCTGAAAAAACTAAAAGAATTGAGTGTTTCGTGCAACAAATATCTAAATTATCTAAATTAGCAAAAATAAGAAAGCTCTCTTTTTTCACTCGAAAACAAATCCCCGACTTACTAAATTTAGGTTAAAGTAAAGTAAATTCTAGGGAATTTTTCCCAAAACTTAACAAGACAGATATAAAATAAAATAAAGGCGGGACTTAGCGCAACGTATTTCCGGTTGTCAACTTTCGCACGGCCTGGTCACCGGTATCGGGACGCAAGCTGTTAAAGATGGCGGGTTTCCTCGCACTCGGTGTAAAACTGTCGGGAAACCAGCCGAACATAGCAAACTGAAGTCCTTCCTACTTCTACGATAATTCTTAGGTGTTTGTTTAAAATTCTGCGATGTTCTCAAATAATCTCTAGCCCTCTACTAGTTTATATTAGTTCCTCTATTAGTTTAGTTCCTTCCAGTCGAGGGAAAAGCAAATGCTCAACGAGGCCGATTAGTTCGAACAGCAAAATTGGGGAAGCGCATACGCCAAAATTACAAAACGATGGTATTAAACTTCTCAGAGTTAAATTCGCGTGTATATCCTCGACAAACGAGATTTTAAAGCGAAAGCCGAATAACCTATTCAAGGTAAACGACTTGTTCAACTGAACGCCGTAAGGAGAGTGCACCCATAACCGCGGACTGTATCAAAAACTTACGAAAGTGGGGCGCCATCTACACGTCAGAAGTGGAACGAAAGGCTGAAAGTAACAATCCCGGGACGCTGTGAAAAACTGGCCGTAACAAAGTTGATTGATTGAGAGCGATGGTGGCGACTAACACGTCGACTAACAATACGCGGGCGGATTGCAATAAAGTTTCTACTATGAACACTAGCCGTGGAAGCTTACGAAAAAATTTGAAGTAATTGCAGTACATTCACTTTGGATGTAAAAACGAAAGAGATCCCAGCACTTGGGATCCTGTTCAAACTCGTTTGAGACATAATAATTTCTGCTTGGAATAAATTTACGGAAATAATTACGAAACTTGCGCGCGGAAAGGGCGCCACGTCCTCGCAAAGGAGGAAACCCACCTCGTCGAAAGTTTAAACAAATTTACTTTCGCGAGATTAGCGTCGAAAATATTTACAGGCGCACACAAAGCGTCGCGCTTCGCTCAACCGATTCCGATCTCACCATTGAGCGAAACTTTCCTATTCGTCGGTATTTATTGAACACACGAGCGAATTCGCCGTTCGTTCGGAATTATTGTCCGCTCTCTCAAACAAGCCGCGGAAAGTTCCCCGGGAAAGTTTGGGCACCCGGAATTTCGACGTTTTACTCATTTCGCCCCGGCCGGCGTTATGTATTCGATAAATAAAATAAATTCTAAAACTTCCCTCCCGAATCCTCCGTTTTCCTTTTCCACCTCTCTTCATCTCCATCCCTCTTCGTATTCTCGCCGTCTCCTCTTTTACTCCGTCGTCGCGTCGTCGTGTACATTACCCCGGATACATAATAAATATGTTAGCTGGATAATAAATCCTCTTAGACAATCGGTGTCGCTTTCGGCGGACTATCCGGCGGTTTCGCTCGGAATCGGTTCCCTCTCAACAAATCCCCCGGCCTTGTTTTCTTTACCCCCTTGTTTCAATAAATCTCTGCGTCGGGGAGAAGTTACGCTCTCGAAATTTATTTTTACCGAAGAACGCCATGCGTTACAGCCGAAGTGAAATGTCATTCAAATGTAATGGTCCAGAATATTTATATCCGGTAACAGTTGGGAAGGAAGAGGAAAGTAATATATACGGATATAAATGAAAAACAAGGTTCGGAAACAGATGTACTCAAGCCGGGTGTATTTATAGTTGGTGAGTAAATAACGCGAAGCTGAAGTTGAATTGTGTTGTAGGAAATGTATGTATACGAATCAGTTCGCTTTAGATTTCAGAGTTATACGAAAATTATATCGTATGAATGCAATCATCGAATTAATGGTAAACGTACCTCGAATTAGTTTGTTTCGGCGATTAGTAGTAGTAGTCGTTTAAATTTTAGAAGTTGTTGGGGAATTCAGCTTGCAAACAAGTTTTACCAATTACACAGGCCTGCAAAAAATAAGTTTTGAAAATTGTTTGCAGTTCAGTCATTTATTTTTCTGTATTTTTCAGTGCTGAACTCAAAAACGAAACCCGTTTATTTTCTATCACGAACGTTTTTTTGCATAAAAAAGGATGTATTTTAGAAATAGTAAGAAGCTATAAATACAAAAGAAAAAATTATGGACTTAGTATTCAGAAGTTTGTATTTCAAATTTGTCCCGTAATTTTAAGTTGGTAATTCTCACGAGGTTGGTACGGAATGGCGAATGTAGTTAGTCGTGAGCGAAGTTAGTTATGTACAGGTTATGTTATGATGAAGACGAGTGAATGAACGTGTTATGTGTTGTGATGTTTATGTAGAATCGAATAACCTTACCGCTAAAAGAGAGTATCTTTATTCTTCTCCCACAGACTGTATATTTTATTTTATTTAATACAATATATATATATATATATATATAATATTTCATTAAATTCATAAGTAACATTTTTCATAAAAACTAAACCTAAAGTCAGTAAAACTAAATGACCTCCTTGTTTAAAAGTCTTCGTAGTATCGTTCCCGCTTCGCATCAAAACCTAGTTTTGTGCTTTTTCTACTGTAGGATCCTTGGCGATCATCTCTTTTGATTCTCCAGCAGCAGCTTGCTATCATATTAACATTCCACCTTCCCTGATACCGCTTGCCGATTTCCTTTAGATTTTGATGAAATTGCTCGCCTTCTTCCTCGCTCTCAGCACCGAGATCTTCTGGAAAGTATTCAAGATGCAAGTGTGAAGAAAATGTTGTTCTAGGCTCACGTTACAGTCTAAATTCTTGAAGCTTTCCAACATTTCTGCTACCATGACTTTGTACTCAGGATTCCTTTTGCTATCAAGAAGCACCGTCACAACAAGTTTCAAAGATACCCATACTGCTTCTTCTTTTGGGTCGATTTTTGTCTCAAAATTGCCAACCTTCTTAGATTTTCGGATGTCAGATCCAACAAATACTTCTCCTTTTAACGTCGCCTCAGATAAACCAGGAAACCGCTCAGAAAGATTAAATAAGAAATTAACGAAGACGAGGTTGTGTTTAGTGCTACTGCTATTATGCATTCCTTTCAATCCTTTCGGCACTTTACCAGCTCTTTCACCTTTTGCATGGTCGCACCTTTCCTTCTACCTACTTCCCGGGCATATGAAATTCAGATCTCTATTACCGTTCCCTCCTCATCCTTTTTGGTAATTTCTTACTGCAGATCCCACTTTCTCTCGTCCCGGCGCTAAGATAGACATCTTCGGCATGACTTTCACCAGGAACATCTTCAGTAACATCGTTGTGCGCAATCTGTTGTTGATTTGCTTTCCGATCATAATGCCATCGTGAACAGGATCGCCTGCTCTTGCCACATACCGGTTCCCCCACTTCTAGCCAGTGTTGACTTGGCGAAATTTATTACTACATATTATGCGGGGCCGCCACCAATATATCAGAGGAAACTATTACTTCACTTCCGGCAGTAACTTCCCTCAATTAAGTGGCTTCTTAAAGGAAAGGGAGGGCTAACAGGAGTCCGCAGTGCACAGTCTTTTCCCACTGACATCTTTGAGGGAAATTCTCTGGCCGCTGGCAGTAGTAGCTTGAGTGTATTCCCTCCTTCACAGTGGACGAAGAATAATTTTGGTATCTCGCAAAGGTTCTGCAGAAGAGCGCCAGTACAGTACCTAACACGCTTCTTCAGAATCCCGTGGGTATTACGAAAATTCCGGAAACGTGACGATGGCGATCTCTAGGAACAAACTCCAGATCATCGACAATACTCAATAAAATATCGACTCGGATGAGAACATGGAGGATGAAATCAACAATGAACCGCCGCTCACATAATCCCGCCGATTCACTTCTTCCGGTCACCTACCAAGAGTTTCTTTTCTCCTTCAACAGAATCAAGAGGAAGAAGACTCCGGACCGTAACAAAAAACTCAACTCTGTCATTAATTATCCAATTATAGATCTTGGCAACATGATCTATAATTGGATAATTAATTGTCAACACAATCAATGTCATCCTCAGTACGAGTATGTTGCTTCAAATTTAGAGAAGGAAATTGATGTCGCGATGACCTCCAAATCGAGAAAGGACAAGCAACTTCCTCATCTTCCATCACTTCCATCGGGACTCTCAAACATAGCGGAATTGGTCACCCAAAGTCGCCTGCGTGATGAGCATGTGGACCTCAACATTCTGCAGGAAGAACAGTTCGGTTTTAGGGTAGGCCTATGCAACTCTTTCGTATAACTGGAAAATGCCCTTTAGAGAAGGGAGTCAACTAGGGTGGTGTTGCTTGACTTGATCAACGCTTTAGGTTCTGTGTGGAATGCCGGATTAGTTCATAAAATGATTCAGGCTGGCATTAATTCCAGCTAGGTCAGCATGATTGAATCATCAATATAAAATGCACGAAAATGTTTTGAAACGTTGCTCTACATTTAAAAATTTGGAAGTGACTTTTGATATGAAATTTCTCAAGGGTCCCTCGGAGTTATTCCTGATATCTAATATGATTTCTAGATACATACACTACTACTACTCCCCCTGACTTACTGTACAAGAAGTAAGTACAAGAAGTAAAAACAAGTACTTCCGAATTGCAGTAGTCTCGAACGAGAAGTAGTTTTTGGGAATAGTGAACTATTTCCGAGAGCCACCATTTTATTAAACAAATCAATTTCAACGAGGTATCCACGTATCACCTGGAAATTATATTTTGTCAATCGCAGACCAATATACTGCACTGACGAGACCTAATAAGGGCGAAACTGATTAGTTCGCAATTGCGGTCTGCGATTGACAAAGCTTAAATCTTCTCACAGATTATTGGGATATGCAAGTTGGGCTTACTTGTGAGCTTTTGCACAGTTACTTGTTAACTGCTCATTAACGCACCTAATTTATTAGGTCACTATATAGGGGGTCCTCTACCTTTTATTTTATTAAAATATCAGTTAGGTAGATAGACCTGCGAAAAATATTTAACACTTTCGTTTGATTTCTGCCAACTTGCGATCCTTTAAATTCTTGCAATACGCACAGAGCCCGCTTTATTTGAATTCATTCATCGGCATTTCGACTTTCCTGACCCTAATCGGATCGGTGTAAGCCACCATTAAACTATGTCAGTAGCTAGACAGCAAATGATTATTAATTATATCGCTGCAACCGGCCATCGTTACCAACTAAACGCGTATCCTTCTATAGTTTATAGTCAGTAATACCACCGCAGCCTTTGTAATCGTTGTAAACTCTATAAACCGCGCTGAAGATTCTAATTTTAACGAGCAACATTCGTTCCGGAGCAAATTTAGCAGTACCAACGCGCCTGTTCGTTTCTACCTGAAAAACGCAAATCGAATTACGCTCCCTAGCGGGATATCTTTTATTATCCGCAATTCCAAACATAATTCCTCGTTTCTTTTTTTCTTCTGTAAAACAAACGTCCAAATATACGCCACGTACCCGACGATGCATGTGCGAATGTATGTAGATCTGCTTTAGACGATCGTTTTACGCGATTACGCGGATATGCGCGAATCCCTAATAGGATTAAATTTATCTCATCTCCGCCCCTAATAAAACAATAAAAAACGGCAACGTGCGAAGGGCACGCGGATAGTTACTGCCCGACGCGAAAGCCCGAAAAGCCATATCAAAATAACGCGGTCCTTCGGGAATAGACGCCCGGCATCCGGAAATAAACGTTAAGTGCGAAAAAGGCCACTGCATTCGCGAAGAGGAGGAGGAGGAGGAGCCGGGCGCGTCGAATTTTATGTGCCCATCTGCAAACTTTTCACTCGAATGGGATATTCGCCGTATAACGTGCGAAGTTTGAATACCAATATGAAAGGGATGCGTCGTAAAGTACGGTTTTGGAATTCGGCAAATTAAATTTGTGTCGGTTGCTATTCGCGAAAGTGATTTGATTTCGGATGTGTTTCGGTACCGGTTTTTTCGCGAAACTTTTGGAGTTCGATAATAATTTTCATCTATTACGTAGGATGCTCCATAAATATCTGAAATCGGACACTTTTAGTGTCACAGTGGTAAACAAGTTATTTTTCTTTTAGACGCTGAGTACTCTTTCTTATGTATTTTTCCATGATGGTTTTGAATCCGGCACTAGAAATCGTCCATCAGGCGCCAGTGTTCCGCAATTGCATTTTGCAATTTGGTGGTTAGCCTTTGCTCCTCCACTACTGCAGATGGTTCGGTATGAAAAGCACGCCTGGGACTTTTGCGGAGTTTGGAAAATCATTACCCTTGTACTCGGCCTTTAACTAGAATATACCAAATTTTGCCATTTCTTATGTGAAGTGGAAGAACAAAGACGGACAAACCAATTAGGTACAAAAACAATGGCCAGCAGGGAGACAGCCCATTCCGGGAACAAAAGGTGTCGTCAGTCAGCCTCTGGTGAATGTCCCCTCCACATTAAACTCCGATTAACAAAAGAAGCTGTTAAAGGAATGTATGAAAACAATTTTAGCTTTCTAAAAAATAAATTTTGACGCGTCAGTGACGCAAAAATTAAAGGAGGTACCTACATTCGTTGGCCCTCAAATTCTAGAACTAATGAACGACCTTGAATTCAATGCCATTCTAACTGAATAAAAATCACCAGCATGGGAATCATTCAAGAAAGTAGTCCAGCACTTTTTGGCGCACCAACTATGAGGACTTTGTAAAGGAACTACTTCAGAACTGTAAAGTACTTCGTTGCAATATGTCACTGAAGATATATATATATATATATTTTTATTTAAATGTCAGCCATGATGAGCGACTCCATCAGGACACATCCATCATGGAATGGCGCTACCAAGGCAAGTTGGGCCCAAATATGGAGGTCGATTACTGTTGGATATTAAAAAGAGATATTCCTGCTGAAGAATACAGAAGAAAATCCCTCTAAAAATACTTATTGAAGTGCCATTATAATAAGAATTTAAACTATTTTAAGTTGTAGGAAAATGCGAGAAATATACTTTTTTCACCAGTTTGAACGTGCTTTACTCAAAAACTATGCCCGATGCGTAAAATTGGAAAGGATTCTGAATCTATCAGTGGGGAAAATACTATGAGAATGACCTGAATTGATCAAAGGAACAGGCAAAAGGTGAAATTTTGTTTACCAGTATTTTCAGATTGCCGTAAGCTTTGACGTCGCAGAATTTTACACTTTCCTTGGACAGGACAAGATTGACAGTTAGACCAAATGTATTAGTAGCATCTATATGCAAGTCAAGAACTTGAAAGGAAAATGGGGAAATGGGTCGCCAACGTTCTTGCGCGATGATTTTCATGGCCTTATAAGTAGTTCAAGTAGTTATAATACTGGAACACCAATATCAGACTTTTGCTAGTGAACTCTAATAGTTTATATTTGAGTTCCTGTCAGTGGTAATGAAGTTCGTTTAATTCTTCTAATTCTTCTAATTCTTCTGACCATAAAGATGATCAAAGTGAAAATATGCACCTATAGTAATATCAGCTAAAATAGCTTGCAAAAATGTTTAATCTTTATATTATAGACCTGAATTAAATTGCTAGCTCGTCTATTGTAACTGTATCTTCTAATGTTCTCGAAGTTCCAACAGAAAGCAAACGTAAAAGAAACGTACATTCAGCCTTTGCCATCAACGAAACACTTTTGCTTCTGATAGAACCGAATGAGCTGTAGTACAACAAGCTAAAGCAATTTTAGGAAAACTTTCGCACACAAACGTCTTGAAGCAAGAAGGTAGTTCATCGGCTGGTGCAAAGCGAAATATATCTGCAAGCAGCATTTCAAATGCGTGGCTTTTGATACTTGATAATAAAACTCCCAAACATGTTCAAAAGTGTACAGAAACAGAAGCCCGGATTATTTAGGTAATAACAACTGATGTTTAGCCTCTAAGCCCACGGTCGGCAACAGCCGGCCCGCGGGCCGCATCCGGCCCACTGTATGATTTGATCCGGCTCGCGAGATATTGTGAAAAACCTAATTTAAAAAAAAAAAAATAAAATTACACTACTTACTCAAACTCACGGAATCAAGTAAGCGAGCAAGCCTCACTGGCGGCACAACAAAAGATTATTTCTTCTCAACTGTTCTACACCAGACGATTCTAGATCATTCCTTCATTTTGCCTATATAAGCGGGTGGATGCCTGGATGGCCCGAACTTTGGTTCAGTTCTACTTGAGCAACCGAGGTGATAACTTCGACGAGCGAAAGGAACCACTACAGGAGAGGATATTTTTAATGAAGTTCAAAAGGTATTTACAAGTTTTGCCTTGCCATGGTCAAAATTAGTTGGAGTATGCACAGATGGTGCACCTTCTATGGTCGGCTTACGTAAAGGTTTCATCGGAATTTTGAACGAAAAAGCAACTGAATTAAATGTGCAAAGAGATGATTTGATAGTCCTTCACTGCATTATCCACCAACAGAACTTGTGTTCTAAGTCCATTCGACTCCAGAATGTTATGAATGTGGTAGTAAAAACCATCGATTTTATTCGATCCCGAGGGCTTAACCATCGTCAATTCAAGGCGTTTTTGGATGAAATATCAGCCGAATATGACGACGTAACATATTATTCTGAAGTCAGATGGCTAAGCAAAGGGAAAATGCTGAAACGGTTTTACGAGCTTATAAATGAGATAAAAGACTTTGTGCAAATAAAAGACAAACCACTATCTGAATTGAGTGACCCAAAATGGATATGTGACTTAGCATTTCTGGTCGACCTTGCTGGCTATTTGAATGATTTAAATTTG
Organism: Chrysina gloriosa; assembly: GCA_038088585.1. Classification (NCBI taxonomy): domain Eukaryota; kingdom Metazoa; phylum Arthropoda; class Insecta; order Coleoptera; family Scarabaeidae; genus Chrysina; species Chrysina gloriosa. Next base: position 5,908,245 of record CM076090.1, on the reverse strand, counting down.
AAACTTCAAAAACAAAGACAGTTAGTTAATGATTTGTACAGCCATTTGAAAGCGATTCAGAATAAAATCCGCTTGTGGGAGACACATATGCTGTCTGGAAACAGTTACCATTTCACCACGCTCTCTGCGTATGAGAATATTGCTTATGCTCAATATGCTGAAGGACTCAAGGTACTGTCGGAGCAATTTTCGAACAGATTTAGCGATTTCAGAAACATGGAAGACAGTTTCAATTTATTTGCTACTCCAACAAAAAGTGATGTACAAAATGCTCCAATACACTTGCAAATGGAGTTGATCGAGATTCAAGAAAATTCACTCCTAAAATCTAAATTTGAAGACGTGGAGTTGTGTGATTTCTACTAAAAATACCTCGAAGAAGACCATTTTCCGCAGCTTAGAAAATTCGCAAGGGGATTGATTTGTGCGTTTGGCAGTACTTATAAACGCGAACAGTTCTTTTCGCTGATGAAAGTTAATAAATCGAAATATCGTACAAGGCTGACTGACGATAATTTGGAAAATTCTTTACGTCTTTGTATCAGTGGAATTAATCCAAACATCGATGGATTAGTTTCCCAAGTTCAAGCTCAAGTCTCTCATTGATTTCGGTATCGCTATTTAACTTTCGTAGTTTGTAACAATTCCAAATTTAACGATTTAATTATAATGTTATTATTTCATTTTGTTATTTTCATAAATTGATATTATAATAACATTGTCGTATTATTTCATGTCTGATATCTATCGCAAAAAATTATGAACACTACAACACTACTTTAAAATGTACTACTTTTAAACGCGGCCCGCGAACGTATTTGCACACTAAAGTTTGGCCCACAACATGTCAAAGGTTGCCCATACCTACTCTAAACCATCTGTCGATGTGGATGGTGTACATATGAACATCACACAAATCGTTGATCACATTAGTGACCCAATTTGCAGGTATTGTTAACCGAACAACCTTAAACGACTCGAGATCAAACTCGAAACTTCGCTTGGAATCGCGGACCTGACATGTAGATTTTTGCGTAAATACAGGCTAGATTCTTTCTAGAGTTAGTTTAATTTATCATTTATCCAGTTTGAGTTGTCGTAGACTTGCAATTATCTATGCACTCATTTTCACTAGCTTTATCGTAGTAATAATTTTAGATAATTGATGACAAATTTTTTCATAAACGGAGTGTAACATGGTGTATAGATATAGTGTAGGTAATCAGAATGAAATCCCTGTTTATTTAAGTGTTGCATTCTCGGCGCATATTTTAGCAGAGAGAAATCCTTCTTAGTTTAAACAACCTTTTTTCTTTTATGATACCCTCTTTTGGTGACTGTTTCGATTTGGTAACGGAACTAAATGATCTGCAAAATTCTTTGAGCTATGGAGAAAATCCCCTAAAGTTAGAAAGGTTTCTGGTTTCGAAATGTTTATTATCCCACAGAAGAAATGTGTTTCCTTGGATTTGATACACTGATCTTAGTTGTAACTTACAAGACCTGGACTTACTAACCAGAACGAAGCTTTACCGAAAGGAGAGTCATAAACAAGGAAAATATTCGACCTTTATTAAATGATGCATAAGAATAGAATTTTGAAACGAAGCCGAATAACAAAAGGGTAAAAGCTCACCGAATCGTGCAATAAAATTTCGTACATGCGTGTAGGTATACGGGAACGTTGCATTTAAAAATAACTTTCCTTCCTTTTATTTAATTTTTATATTTATGCCCCGCCGTACGTACGTATGTGGAAAAACGGCACGGAAAAAGTTTCGCGTGTATTTGCATAATGTTTGCGCCCGGATTTTGCTTGATTTTATCGTCGATATAAACTATGACGTTTTGTGCCTCCCGCTGTTTTATTTTTTATTTTTTCGCGTTGTTCCCTCGCCACCACCACCGGTCGCCTCTACCCGGCGTGCTTCGCTCTACGGATCTCGACTCCCATCCCTGCGAAAATAAAACTTATTTTTCCGAATACGTATGTAAATTGCCGTCGAGTTTATAATAAAGTGAATTCTTTACGAGCTCGTACAAGTGTATCCGGGACAAGGAGAACCTCCTCGTAAAATGGATTATGTTTATGTATGTGACGGAACTATCTTTGGCGACTTTACGCAAACGATTTCCATAATGTATGAGCGCGATCGAACGAACAGCTTTCGTGATCTGCCGTCGTCGGATGGTATTCCCGTGTCTCGACGGAATAAAAGGATTATGTTCGGTTACGATGGTAGTGAAAGTTTTGCGGTGGATTTTATCGATGTATTCGCCGGCTTAATAAAAGGAGATTTATCTTCTTCGAACGTGCGTTTTTCTTAACCTAATTTCCTTTATACGTAGTAGTCTTCCGTTTCTCCTTATCGTCGGTACTAACCACCCTAGTCTTCTCCATTCTCAAAACATGTTCTATCCATCTTTGTTGCGTCATTTCTGATTTTATCCAGTCTCGTTTCACTTTCAATGTTTCTCAGGAACCTTATTTCCATGCTTTGAAACTGGCTCCTTTATTTCTTTGTTGCCGACCATGCTCTTGCTTCATATATTTAAATATTTGCGTTTCTGTCAGCTGTGGTATCTCTCTTTGACTTAAGAAGGCATTTTTAATGCAATTGGATACTCCATCAGTTGGTCCTGTTCTTGCCATGCTTTCTTCATCCAATCTTCCGTCTCTCTACACCATTACCTCGAAGTATTTAGAACTATTCACCTGTTCTAGCTTTTATCGCGTAGGTGAATCTCGTGTCTTTCGTCCTTCGTGGTTCTAATCATTGTCTTCGTTTCTTCTCCGTTTATTTTTACATTTATTTTCTACAAACTCTCATTACATATTCTCAGATTTTCGTTCAATATCTTTCCGTGTTGTGCAATTAGCGCTACATCATCGGCATACATATATAATCTGTGATATTCCAACTGCTTCCGTATTCCAGAATCTCATCTTGTATTGCTTTATTTGCTTTTTCACCGCTTTTATACTTTCAGCCAGAATTGCAGCGAACAGCAGCTGACTTAGCATGCATCCCTGTCTTGCTCCTTTTGTGGTTTCGAATTCGGACAAAATCAATTGCTTTGTCTATAGGCTATTTATTCCGTTTCGTCATCGATTTATTTCCTTCAAAGTCTTCCATATGTTTTCTTTGTTTACTTTATCTTTTCCCCAGATCTACGTAACATACTTTCTTACTTCTTTGCCTAATTATAAACTTAGCATTTGTCACTCCTCTGTTTGCTGTGCAGCCACATTGTGCGTCCCCTAGAGTTTTCTCTAACCTTTCTTTTCTTATTCTACTTTCCATTACTCTGGCATAAAGTTTTGTGATTGTGTTAATTAATGTTATTCCTCTAAAATTTTGCACTCTCTTAAATCTCCTTTTTGGTATATTGCCAGTGTTTTAGTGTCCTATTATCTCTCCTTCGTTTTCCTTCGTCCTGCATTGTTCATCATTCAGTCCGATGAAAAAAATGAAATGCAAAAAAACAAACTTAGATTGCACCCCGCCGAGCGCAATAGGTTTATAGTCGCATCCCTTTTCTCCCGTTCCGTGTGCAAAATACGCGAACTTTCGGCATTCAATTCGCACTAAACGGAGCGTAAATTTGGAACTCGCCTCCGTTGCGCGAGAAAAACGAATCAAAATTTCACGCTCGACAGGTCGAAAGCGAAGCGCAACGTTTCAGCAGCAGTCGCGAATTGTTGCACCGCGCCGTCGGCGCCGGTTAAATATTAAATAGCGTCCGCGTCGTCGCGTTCGCCTAAATTAGACGCAATTAGTCCTCGACAACGCGTTCATTAAGTGGCGTCCGGGACATCGTCCCATCCCGAGGAGGAAAAAACGGCAACGGGGCGAACGAACAAAAAGGGTGTACACAGCGTACAGATTGGGCGGGAAAAAAGTAGAGGACGAGCAATATTTGCTGCTACAACTGTCGATTGTTTTCTACCAATTTTTTAGACTTGTTGACAGTAAAATATGTCCATCTTCTTCAATCACGCTCTGATCAAGAACGCCAAATTTGCTTCGCGCATGTGCCCGATGATGCACAACCTGGTTTTGTGCTGTGTTGGAACGAACCTATTGTTTTAGCTATAACTGTTTTCATCTTTTGAGTTAGAAGACTGTTATTTAAGGAAAATCAACCAGGTTGAAATTTGATTATACTTGCGTTATGGTGGCGGTTGATATCCTCAAGACGTAATTTACGGACACCATATCACATCGGTAAACTCCTCACCACGCAGTTGTTTTATTATGTGTCAGTAAATTACACCACAGTCCTTGCAATTACCTCCACGTAATTTACGGCTTAAGCTACATCCGTAATTAAAAAAACACAGCTCGATAGTGCCGCCAATTTTATAATTTTTTATCCGAAGAAGGAGCAGCGCTTCTGTAAATTTTTCAAAAAATCGATTTCTTTTATTGGCTTAACAGATGCCTAGAATACGGATCAAGAAAGTTTATTTCCAGGAAAAAGTTTTTCCTTTGAAATTTTGAGCTCTTCCCGAAGCGGGTCGGACATATCCGAAACGACGACCTGCGTCAAATAAATACTGGCTGGGAAGGTACAACCTAATATCTTAGTTTTTGATTTCTAACTCCTTTAGTACACTAACAGATATCATCAGAAAGTGTTTATGTTCAGTAAGAAGCATTTCCGGGATTAATTTAGCAGTGAAAAGTACGTTCATGTAGCAACAGTACATGTACGAAAAGGACAGGATAATTTCCTGGCTTGAAATCACAGGATTTGCGTGTAGTTTCATTTAACAGTTTATTTGTAATCTCAGAGTACTTATAAGTTACAATGACCGATGTAAAAGTGTACCCGGGCTGGAAAGGTATGAAAAACTCGTATTCAATGCGACGCTGGAGCAATGCTCGTTCGTGATGACCGTTGAATAGATTTAGGCCTGCGAGTGATTCGAAAAGAGTCGGTGCGTCTGCCCATTTATAAGAAACTGAGTCGAAACGAATTGATCAGATCGGTTGCTTGGGAGGCTACACGTTATCGTTTGGAATTTGGTTCCAAACTCTTACTCAATGGCCAAAAGGTCCTAAATGTAACGACTGATATTGCTGCCTGCAATTTTAATGATAATCGGACAAATATCATACGAACCGTGGAAGTGTTGGAAATGGATATTGGTATCCAATCATAATTTTCTTTTGTTAAAGTCGATGCTGGCAAAAGAGGCACGTTCAAGGCATACAATCTTCGTGGGAAGAGAATGAGGAAGAATATTTGAATATAGAAGAGCAGCTCGATAATCCTGGGGTACCAGATCAAGGGTAAAAAATACAAACAGTCGAATTTTTCATTTGTTCAGGTCTATAACACATTTCAAAACTTTGATCGCGTTTTTCTCAAAACTCGATTTTGCAAAAGGGCACGCAGCATAACTCCAACTATTTTTATTCTATGTATTAGAATTTTTGATCTTATCTTTAACACAAAACAATTTTTCGTGACATACCTATGGGATTTTTTTATTAACAAATGATTACCCTTTTTCCCCGAAAATTACTTCAAATACTAGCCAATCACACAAAAGTCGATATTTTTTAAATCGCCCACGTATTTCTTTAGCTGTAACCATGTAGATTCGGTGATTCTTTTTTGAATATTCCGAATTCAAATTTGTACCAGTTATACTGCGTGCTGCAGGGCGCCTCAAGTTCAACATTCCTCGCAAAAATGCCTCTGGCGCCGCCCTTCTTTAATATTTATCGATCATAATTTTTGTTTAATACTTAGATATATGCTTAATAACTTCCTCGAATATTATTATCCTCTCACATTTTCTTCCATCCAAAAGAAATTGTCAAAAAGCATCTTTCCTTTAGGCCGTTATAGTGGTTACTCCTTAACCCTTTCGGGACTACTGGGATAATACGTCCCGTTAATTTTCAAACTTTCGTTTTTTCTTCATTTTCAATACGATTTCTTATCTAAATAGTCCCAAAAACAGATTTAAGTGTTAGTTATGAAATGTAAATAAAAACATAACGGTACATGTGAGCATATTTATTCTACTTGACAATGAATATTACAACATCTGTGAAATTTAAGCAGTTTGCGTCGATGATGCAGCTGCACAAGCAGGGTAATATACTGAAATTGTATTGTTTCAGATAAAAAAGCCTTTGATTTATTGAAATAAATTAGTTGGTGGTGTTTCATAATAACAGAAGCTAAGTTGTGGCAGATTTGATAGTATTGTGATATATAGTCCCAAATGTAAATGTAAATGTTACCCACGATGGCTGACAGGATTTCCAACCTAAGTACAAGTTCCCGACTGAACGAAACTGCAAAATTCTTATTGATCTTGCTAACGACTGTAACGAGTTCAAAGTGTTTCCAAAGATATTTCCTTACAGTTTGTGCATTCGAATTGCGGAATGCACTAATCAGCGTTTGATAGCTTTGAATCGTCGAGCGCAGTCAAAGCGAAACTTAACTGATCATAATGAAATCCTTGTTTTTCTTGGTGTTTCATTGATCATGCATTACGACAAGTTGCCGTCTCTGAAGGATTATTGGAGCAAAATCCATCAATGGGTAATTCAGTTATAAAAACTGTATATCACGAGATCGCTTTTTATTATTGGCATCAAAATTATATTTCAATGACTGCGAAAAGCCCACAGACATTTGTAAAGACTATTACATCTCTGATGTTGTGCGCTGCCTAAAATATACATTTGCAGCTGCTCGTAGTGAGAGTTCTTTCCAATCTATTGATGAGTGCATGGTCAAAAAAGGCAGGTCAAGCATGAAACAATATATGCCCATGAAACCAGTGAAACGTGGAATAAAAATTTGGATGCGATGTGACTCAAAGACTGGGTACACTTACGATTTCAACGTTTATATTGGAATAGAAGAAAATGCTGCTCAGTCCAAAGTCGCCACTCTTAAGAGAAAAAGAAATTTCGAAATTGGTTCCTTCTATTCGTGAGAAGGATGTATTTTTGGCCTTTGACCGCTTCTTTACGTCGATAAATTTATTGGAAACTATCGAATATCCCGCACTTGGAACATATATGCAAAACCGAAAAATAGCCCTAAATTTATCGGAAAGCTGAACAGAGGAGGAAGCCAATTTCAAACTAACTCCGGTAGTATTTTAGCAGCTCGATGGATGGACTCAAAGAAGTCCTTTTAGCTTCTAATTGTCATGCGCCATTGCTTGTAGATATTGACAGAAAGCAAAAGGACGGCTCGAAGATGAAAATTAAGTGCCCTGAAAGTATTAGAGACTACAATAGAATTATGGGAGGTGTCGACTTAGCCGACCAAAAGACGACTGTTTACGATTTCAATGGCAAGTCCCAAAATGGTGGAAGAAAGTTTGCTTCAAACTGCTGATGGCTACCGTGGTAAATTCGTGGATTATATACTCCGAATGCAAGAAACAAAGATGCTCATTGAAAGTCTTTCTGGTCCCTCTTGCCGAGCAACAGTGCGACGTCGACAGGGGGAAGAACTCCCAAACGTCCAAAAACTGATAGCCTGAGTGTTGGTAATCACTTGCCAGTAGAGCAAGAGAAACGTTGTCGCTGCGTCCGCTGTACTCCGCTTGGCATCGAAAAGCGCACAAAGATGATATGTTCGGGCTGTAACAACGCTTTATGTTACAAGTGTTTTGGACCCTTTCACAAAAAATTATGCTATAATAATTATACTACCACTATGTTACTAAACAATAAATAAGACAAAGAAACGTGAATTTTCTTTGAAATCTAGTAAACTTTTAACATTCTATTTATTTTTTGAATTAGAATCGCCTACCAAAACAATTATTGGGATTTTATGTCCCATGAAAAATCCTTACCGGGATTATATGTCCCAGGATAAAAAAGGATTTCAGGATTTGTGAGTATGCAGAACTATTGTTTGTTTTCCATATCTCTACGAATATAAAAAAATTTCCATCAAAAGTATATCCATTTTAAAAATAAAACTCCGTCTCGAAAGGGTTAAACTTGTCTTAGGTTTCACGTACATTCGCTGTATTTTCAGTCGCTAAAGATGGAAACAGTGCGCTTAAAATGGAGATGCTTAGCGAATAGGGAATATCCCTCGTACACTGATCTGAATAGTTCCAATTGCATATTACTACAACTAAGTTGTCATTATCAGTGAAGAGGATACGAAAGGAGAAACGTTTCGTTCGTAAATTCGTTGTAATCGCTCGTTAACCGCGCAAAATCACGAAATCATTCCGATTTTTCTCCAATCTTAAAGACGGCAATTCCTTCGAGTGTACGTATTTCGACGTAAACGAAACACGCGGGTGGCACTATCGTCGTTGATTTCCTTTATCTCTCCACAATAGGACGAAAAAGACCGAAATCGATAGATACACTTCGCCGAGCGCAAAAAGGACTAAACGCGAAGCAAATAACTAAACCGAGACATGCGATGCTCGAACCCACACATGTAGTTAAGTAGTATATTCTCGCAGTTTATTTTCGACGTTATTTTAAATTAAAAACTACTTTGTATTCACGGAAGGATATTTTATAATTTCTCCGACCTCTCGGCGGCGGTGGCTTAATTCGTGTGTGTTCGGGACGCGCCATTATCCGCATTAGCGTCGGTATAGAAGTCGTAACTAGGTACGTTGTACCTGCCTCGACTGGTCGGCTTAATCAATGGCACAATTACGTATGTTAATGCGTTCCTCGACGGTAAGTATTCAGAGATTAATAACGACGTCTTGGTAAGGGCTTAACGTGCGCGATTTCGATCTCATCACGCGACCATTACCACGATCGTCGTTATTTCCATTCGGCCGGTCGTTATGTTGGAAAGTATGTCAGCGAATTGTCGCAATGTTGCATCTTTCTTTGACCTTTCCCCGGGGTGGAATAAGCCGACCTTTTCTTAAGCAAATAGTGTCGATGCATTGAGGTATAATTTTATACGCCGTCGGGTGTGAAATTCGCCAGTAATAGCGGGAAAATGGATTTGACCCGTAAGCTGTATCACGACCAAGCGATTTCTGTAACGAACGAAATGACGGGAAACATATTGTACGAGGGCGCGTTTTAGGTTATTACAAGAAAATATGAACGAAAATCGAAATTTTGGGAACAAGTTTTTCAAAATATTCGGCTTTAACTTCTTGCACTCCTCCGAATTAACTCGAGTTTAAGAAAATGACTTTTCCCGCGCGTCCGATATAAGTCGCGAAACCTGCAATTTTGGTCTTCCATATCAATACGACCAAATATACTGGTTAGACAGTGTTGCTCTTACTTCCTCTCACGCGAAAGAAGTTGCCACCGGTGATTCCCAGTAGATGCCATTACTTTAGCCCTCTTTTTGCACAAAATTACATTTTTTTGTTTTTGTTGTTTTTGGGACTTGTTAATGTTCTTTTGGTGGAAAAATTACCGCTTTTGAATTTTTCATTCGTGCGTTGAGAGGTTAGGAAATTCTATACTTTTTCATGCCCTCAAACCAATTCCCGAAACATCTTTTTACTCTGAAGTTGGTATCTTAACCCTTAAATGCACGACTTTCTTAATTTGAACAATTTTTAGTTATAAGAAGAGTTTACAAAGTCATAAAAATATAATAAAAAATTACTTAGCCCAAATTTGTCCTTTATTCGTAAGGATAAGCGTTTGCTACCAAATAGCTACGTAGTGTTTTCAAAGGATTTCAATTCAAATGGGAGTTTTTGAAACAATTATTTTTCTTGCTCAAACATAATGCAATGCCACATTTCTTGCAAATTGTGCGGCCAAAAACCCTGGCATCCATTTGCATCGAATTTTCGCGTCCAAATGCTCAGCCCAGTGGCCAATTTGATCCTTACGAATATCTTGTGGTGGTACATGTTGTGCTGGTCCTTTTTTGCCTGAATGGTAGGCTCAATAGTACTAGATCTCCCACGTTTCGACAGGACGTTGATTTTACTCAAACATTGGGCTACCTCTACACGAAAATGCATTTGGTCTAAAATTTCGGAAGCCGCTTTGTTTTGCTGCTTAAGCATTCTTTTATAAGTCAACAATGCATTGGCCATTGTGTAGTCAAGCAGGTAGTAAAAAATTTGCATATCCACAAACAGCACATTTGCTACTCAATAGAAAGTTCCTTTCCCAAGGGAATGCTTCTTATCCGATTATATGAAAATTTATAGCCACCGCCATAAGAAATTTCTTTCAGGAAGAGATTGCTTGTTACATGATCTTATTTTTCTAGTTCCACTTCATCATTTGTCCTCCAATATAAAAATCTATAGCTATCAGCCAAAGCAATTTCTTTAGGGAAGGAGTTCCTCAATCCATTCCCCCATCCACGGCCATCAGCAGAAGCAATTCCTTTGAGAAAGAGATTTATAGTTCCATTATCTCATTCTTTCCACAATACGAGAGTCCATTACCATCAACAAAAGTTCCATAATCTTCTTCCTCCTAGAATATGAAAACCCATAGCCATCAACAGACGAAATTTCTTTGAGAACGGGGTTCCTAGTTCTATAACTGTTTTCCTCCTATTATATAAAAACCCATAGCCATCGGCAGAAGAAATTTCTTTAAGAAAGCCCTTCATAGTTTGATGACCCTTGTCTTCCTACAATAAGAAAATTCATAGCCAATAGCAGAAGAAATTTCTTTGGGAAAGGAGTCCCTTGGTCAATTACCCCATTCTTTCTACAATATGAAAATTTATTGAAATCGGCAGAAGAAACTTAATAAAGATGCAGGTTTCTAGTTCCATAACCTTCCTTTTCTGACGATATGGAAATCCATAGCAACCAGCAGAAGCAATTTATGTAAGAAAGGGTTTCATAGTTCCATGACCCTATTCTCCCTACAATATGATAATACATAGCCATCGGCTCACGAAATTTCTTCGGGAAAAGGGTTCCTACTTCTATAACCTTCCTCTTGTGACAATATGGAAATCCATAGACACCAGCAGAAACAATTAAGTTAAGAAAGAGCTTCATAGTTCCATGATGCTATTCTTTCTAAAATATGAGGATCCACAGTCATCAACAGAAGAAATTTCTTTAGGGAAAGAATTCCTAGTTGAATTATCTCATTCCTTCTACAATATGAAAATCTAGCGCCATCCGAAGAAGAAATTTTTTAAGGAAGGGGAATCCCCGTTTTATAACCTCGTTTCTGTTATAATATGAAAATCCGTAGCCATCAGCAGACGAAGTTTCTTTGAGAAAGGTGTTCTTAGTTCCGTTGTTAATTCAACTTCGTGAAATAGGCATCTGGTGCCTGCTTTCCTGATGATGCCAAAATTTCTTATATTTCTGTTTCTATTATTTGGGAAAGTAGTTGTGTGGGTGTATCGTGTTTGGAGTTAAATCGATTATTAGATTAGAAATATTGGTCACAATAAAGATGCCGGCGCTATTTCCTATTTCAGAACTGAAAGTGTTGGTTTCCGATCAGATATTATTACGGATCGTAGTATATTGCTTCGTTCAATCTTCGAGATTCAATCTACGAAAAAGGGAAACAAAGAGAACAGACGCCAGCGAATATTTTGATTAATACAATCGGTTAAGAGGTGTAGGCCGGCTTTCCTTCTATCTGTCATTTCGGAAACTTCAGCTTTATGATTCATGTTCGCGGCGATAAAAAAAAATGGACGTAAAAAGCCGAACGAAATACGCGCGCCCGTCGTCGCAAAAACGTAACACAATACGAAAGATATGTGAGAAACGCGCGCGCCCACACCGACGACGACGACGACGTCGATACATAAAAGCGGCCGAAAAGAAAAACAACAAGCGAGAAAGACTGCAAACAATATGTCGCGCCCGCCAACCCGCTTCGCCCTCCCGTTTTACGGTCCGGGAGGCCGAACGAAATTGCGTAATCCGGTTAGACGATGTGGATATGGAAAGGAAAAAAAACGGAGTTTATTGCCGCGCGAGAATCTATAAGAACGGCAAACACTTTTCCCATTTATTTTTTCTAGCGCGCGAATGTGTTTCCTTTGTGTTATGGGCGAGAAAAATGAAAACTTTTCGCCACCGACCGTCGTCGTCGCTAGAGATTACGTGAGGAGTTGAAGGAGAGGGAAAGAGGACGTTTCGCCGACGGCTCTTCGGGGGCGAGAGGCCCGTCGTATTTTTCTTGCGTAAGTGCCGGTAATGGACTCGAAACCGAAAACAATTACACAACGAGTCGAGAGGTAGGAGAATCGTTTCCGTTGTCCGACGCTCTCCGGGATGATTGATAAATTGTCCTTTCATCCGAGAATGTATTTTGGTTTCTTCTGATGTGTATCTTAGTTGTTCTAGAAATAGGTTTTATATAAACAACTGAATGTAGTGGAGAAAATGGGGAATTTCACAGTTTATTTCCTGTGTGACGTCCCAAAAGTTCACTATTCAGAAATCACCAAATGGATTAACTCGTAGATGAAAATGTTTAATGTGTTGAATGCGCGTCTATAGGTTGCTTTTGAAAGGTTTCTTTCGGCCCGTACGACTTCTCCAAATTTTTGTAGAACTTATGGAATGGTAGGCGATCGACATTTTAACCCTTCCCGCTCGAACTTTCTTAGTCTCCCACACCTTGAATCGCTTTCCCTATGAGCTTACTCAATGTTCATTGACCTTGTGCGATTAAAATTCATAATTTCTTTTCCGATTTCCATTAATGTTAGCACTGACATTAGTACTAGTGACGATTGTACTAAAATCTAGCCTTTTTTTCATTTGTCGTTTTTCAATTACTATCTCTGTAGTATCCATGCTTTCCTCTCAAGTTTACACTAACGTTTGCATTAACACTAGCACTAACGTCAATTGTACAAAAAGTTCAGAGTATTTTAGTTTCCTTATTTACCTTTGGACTGCTCTCCGTTAAACCCTATGCAAATTTGGCACTAAATTGTCGTAAGTATCATCCATAAATTATTTATCGTTTTACACTAACACTATCACTAATAACCGTTGTGAAGAAAGGACATATTTTCCAGGTATATCTTATTTCTTTTTTATCAATTGCTTCCCTTACAACTGTACCCAGTGTTAACGTTTTCGTGTTACAAACTAGCGCTACCACTAACACTGATGGCACTAACACTAAAATGTAGTTCAGACTTACCTCAACGGGGTTACTTTGATATGTTTTTCCGACTGTTATACCTAATCTTGACTAAATCTTATGTCACTCATAATTCTTTAAGTAATGTTCAGTTTTTTAAGACCCTGAGCAGTTGTACAATTACGTCCAAATTATTATTGGAATGTCACAACATGCTTAACGCCCTGGCTATTCAGAAGTAGATTACCCTGGTCTGGCTGCCAGGACATGAGGGGCACGGGGAAATGAGATGGCAGACATCTACGCAAGAAAGGGGCTGAGAGAAACTTTATTGGTCCTACCCCACCTTTTGGGTGTAATAAAGGTCTCCTTAAAGGGAAGACAAAGGAATGGACAGCATCCATCACAATAAAACACTGGAATGATATCAGCGGGCTGGAACATTCCAAAAAGTTTCTGAGCTTCGACGCTAGGAGGGCGGACCTCGCCCTAAAACTGGACAGGAGAAGCTTAAAAACACTGACAGGGCCACTCACAGGCCACTATACCTGCAACAAGCACCTACACAAAATGGGCTTATCCAACACGGACACTTGCAGATTCTGCGGTGAAGAAGAGGAGTCAATGGAACATTTAATCACTAATTGTGGGGCACTAGGCCACAGGAGATACAGATTACTACATGCATATACGCTGAGTGAAGAGGATCTATTTACACTCCCATTGAAGGAGGTGATCCTGTTCCTTAACGTATTAAATAAATAAAAAGAAATAAGGGGAAGCACAATAGATCAAGGTGGTCGCAGTGCAAAGGGCCACTTTGGGCCAGACCCCATCTCTTTACATTACATTACAATGTTCAGTTTCTTTTTCGAAGTTACAGTAGCACTATCACTAGAACAGATGGTATTTTTACAAATTAAAAAACGTATTAGACTCTCGATAAAAAGATCTAAATTTGAGAACCACGAACATCAGAATTTTCGCCCCCCTCCCTCAGATTAAGGGCATCCTCAGTGTACTGAAGAGGAAAGAATTTCTTACATAAAAGAAATTGTTTTAAAATTCAGGGAAACCGTGATATTAACATCCCCACAAATTACTTGGATCTGAGGGCGAAAATTCTGTAGCTGCAATAAACGATATTAGCGAAATTTAGGTCTTTTCACGTTGACCTCCCCGAAACCTCCGAGAGTCTAACACGTTGTTGCTCCTGAAGTTTGCAAGTTACGTTGTACTCGTTACTTCTGCCTGACTTCAAATTAAACAGCTTAGGTCTTCTCACATAGCATTTCTATCTAATTTTGTTAATAATTTGGAGAGCTATCATTAACGTACTTGTCTAATTTACGTTAACACTAATACTATAGTAGCGACACTTGTACTAGAAGTTTAAACTTTCCTACTCTTTCCTTTTACGTTTGGTCTCTCCCCGCCGGAGTAAGAAAAGTTAGGTTAAGGCCGGAGTGGGACAGAAATGTATCACAAAGCGTTTTATCGTTTTGAACTTGTTCTAAGTACTCAAACTACCAATATATGTGATATTATAGCACTTCTGTAATATTTCTCCTATAATTATCAAAGTTGAATTATAAAGATTTATGTATCAGTTGAAAGAAATAAATTTATTTATTTCAAAGTCATACACTGCGTTGTGGTAATTTATTCATTATTGTTACACACAGTGCAAGTCATTGTTTTAAGTACATGGTACTTACGAATGTAATGGCAGTAGAGCCCGACATGAAGTGTAGATGGCAGTTATTGTTTAAAGGAAAATTACTAGGGTCAAAAGCACCAACCTTTCAAAATCTGAAGTTCGAAGACCCTTGGTTAGTATTTGTTTGACAGCTATCAATAGTGAACGATCTTAGTGAATTTGTAAACATGGAAAAATTTGTGACCGTTATGTGATATAAAATTTTAATTTAGAAGGTCTCAGTGCAACCAATACCAAAGCCCGGCTACCCCTGGGACAATGTGCTCCCTCCTTTACAATAATAATATAAAATATTGGATGGCACACTTTAAACGGGGCGAAACGAACTACCTAACTAAATGAGATGAATAGGCCAGAAATGGTGAGTAAAATCCACAAAATGCTATTGGATGACCGTCGACTCAAAGTGTGCGAGCTAACAGAGGTGGTATGCATTTCAAAAGGTGCTGTATATTACACACTGACTGAAAATTTGGAGAAACTGTGCGCAAGATGGGTGCCACGTTTGCTCACGTTGGAACAAAACCTGCGTCATGAGGATGTTTGCGTCGATTCATAACCATGGATGAGTATGATGAATGATAATATTGAGCTGGACTCACAACAAGCAACTAACTGGACTATTAGCGACATCTGCTGTAACATAATTGTCAACCATAGGCTGACAAACTCTGCGCAAACACGTAAAGACTTGTTCGGTTATTCAAATAAATAGAAATGTGGCGTGATCGCAGTGCATAGCAAACTTGACGGAGTAGGATACAACCTATACACTGATTTATTAATTTTTCTGAACAAACAAGTATAGAAAAAGGTTGAAACTACCCGTAAATAGAATCAACATCAGCAAGAAAAATATTAACATTACAGTAGAAAAAAATGTTTTCTAGGACACAAATGTATTCCCACTTCGTCCGGGAAAGGTTAACTGAGCAGTTGAAATTTGGAGAGAGCACGAATGACCAACCTTTATAGATGGTGTGTATCAAAAGTGCAGGCAGTGAACATAGAAATATTACATTCTGACACCTGACAAATTAGAAAAGAGAAAAGGATGCAACGATTGTCAGGCGACAGAGACAAAGTGAAGAAAGACTATACTGCTGCGTGAAATGCTCAAAACTAATTTGCGAGAATCAGGGAGTAATGTGTTGTGCCAATTGCATACAAAAGAGTAGATATTTTTTATATCAACATAATAATAACGTTGTTAATGGTTTATTCCCATGGCTACTTTTCAAACTTAGGCATTTAATTTTAAAAAATAAATCGTGGAAAGCTCTTTCCTTCACTTTTAAGTTGCTCCGTTTGTTTAAAAAAAAATATGAAAAACATATTTTTGAACAATATTTTGATTCATTTATTAAGTTGAAGGTTCCTAATTAGTTCAAAATTTCATGACGAAAATGAGTGGGCAGAAAAACGGCCGGATATGGGAGTCCCACGTTTACAGTCGGATGATGCTGACAGACGTCGAAGTGTTAAATATGCCCCATCAACTTTCCGACTTAAATACTTCAAAAAGTCGATCTAAAATACGAGCCCAAAAAAGGGGCGAAAATAGGAAATCTCCGCTCCAACTCCAATAGCGTGCTCTTTGGAATACAGAAACGTAGAAATAAATTTCTGAAGAAGTATTTAACGAATAGGTCAAAGTTCATAGCGAGCTATGAAAGGTGGAACGGACGTTTAACCTTTAGCAACTTCGTGAACGTACTTATCGCGCTACACCCCTTCCTCCCAACCTGACTTGTTTTTTTCCAACTGCATTTTCCTCGAACAAAAACCGCGCCACGCTCATTACGCCGAACGAAAACTCAGTTTATCCCCGGCATCTATCGGAGCGCAGATAACGAACCTAATGGCATCGAAGCCGTGGACGACTCCGAAGCCAGAAATAACGACTTCCTGGTCTATTCAAGGTGGCGCACGGCTCGATTTAAAGCGCGAGTAATTAATCAAACATTAATCACGTGAAATGAGCTCGCATGCTTCGCCGGCGACGATCTGCATGCATATTGGTTGACGTCATCGAGGGGTCGTAAAGGGTGCGACGAGATGGCGGCGCGGAGGGTAAGAGGGGATGGCGCGAACAGTTTTAATTTATAACCGCGCACCTATTTCGCCCCGCGCGCGTCTACGCGCTTCGCTCCGTTGCTCGGGCGCAGAGCCGAAATTGGTTTGTGAAGGGCAAATGTTTTAGTACAACAAGGGGATGGCAATATTAACCGAAATTTGCAGATGCGACGTTATTATCAACGGGAAACAGAACGTCGGCGTGTGTGGTGCCGTACGCGACGGGTATTATTTCAATTAAAGTTCATCGAACGGCATCCGCATGTGCTGATGTTAGTAGATAGTTAGAAATTTGGTCTGGATGTAAACAGTGAAAAAGCCGAAGGGTTGCTGGTTAATAGGAACGAGTTGGAGTCAAATTCCAAATTAATAATAGATGATGAAGTGGAGCTGGAAATGGTTTCAAGAAATGTTATTCTCAAACTGAAAGATTTGCTGGTTAACAGGAACGAGTTGGAATCACATTGCAATTAATAATAGATCATGAACTGAAACCGGAAATGGTCCCAAGAAATGTTATTCCTATAACGGTGTAACATTTCTAATTTTGATTCCAAGTCGTAAATTTTCCATGGATATCAAAATTTAGCTCGGTCTACATACAAAAAATCGGAGCACTCGAAGGCCGATATTCGTTAGGAAGTGCATTGCTTCTTCTTGTCGAATACGCCACGAGCAAGGTTTGAACCACTACTATCAAACTCCGCGAGGGTCATCCACCTTTTGCCTATCTACCGCCTTCGCAATAACATTTTCGCTCTTTTCCCATCTTCGATGCCGTGTTAAAATCTTCAAATTAGTATTTGCCATGCAAAGTGTTAATCAAATTCGTATGTCACACAATTTCCGACAATCTATGGCGAAGTAAATTACATTTAATTTCTTTATTTTCAAATGCTACTGCATTTATACTAATTAAATGCTTTATACTTATTGAGCACGTGTACGTGCACGGATTATTCGACCGTTTCGTATAGGTAGTATCTGAGGTTGCATTCTTTTTCGAGTAACGTCGTCGTAGACGACTGTTCGTCGTTTCTATGTAGTTTATCATCCTAGATCGCGTTTCTCGCTGAATTTTCAATCAGGATAAGTTTAGATAATCGGTACCGGATCGCGTCTCCTTTCTTTCGTAGATTATGTTACCTGTCTATGACGCTTGTTGCTAAAGTTCACCGTTATTTTCGATAACCCGCTCATCACTGTCACTTTGATCTAATTGGTGATGCTTCGAATCTTATCGTAATCTTTTTAGTTCTTTATACTCCTTAGCGTGTGTTCAAAATGTTTAAATCTATTCAATTGTTACCTACCACTTTGATTTGTATTAATTTGATTTATTATTTTTATATATTTCGCCACATTGTGGATCATCCGATTGTTTTTTGTGTTATTTCCAGGGACGTAACAATTGTAAGATAATCGACAAAAAAGTCATTTTTAACCTTTTATATTGATGAATTTATAAAATCGTTATAATTAACCATTTTTATAAGATATATATTATTTTGGTTATCGTAACCAATTAAAGTGCGACATTTTTTTTTTTGGTTATAAGTAACAATTATATCAACCAAAAAACATTTTTGATTTCAGATAACCATTATATCAACCAAAAAGATTTTTTGGTTAGAAATAACCATTACAAACAAGAAATTTCTTTCTTTTGTTATCAGGGATGAAATTGATAATAAAAAATTAATTCATAAAGTTTTAGTGGGAATATTTCTCTCATTTAGAATGTTGAATAGGGATTTCTAAATCCATTAAAATCGTTATTAAAATTGCAGTTGACTGTATGTAACCTTTATTAGGTTTTATGAAATGATTTTAAAATATAAAAACATACACCGCCTTCAGTTGTGCTTAGTTTTGCTACTACCGCCACAGATTTGTTGTGTTATCTTGTTCATGTGTTGTTGTTGCATTAAATTTATTGCTCATTTGTTGTTCTGTTTGTTCAAATTTTTGTTTTTTTATTTTGTGAGGGGTTTTGATATTGTTTGATATATTTTGTTTTTTCATAGCTTTTTTTATGTTCATTCACTTAAATTTTCTTTTTGTTTTTTTTTTTTCATCCCTGATAACCAAAAAACAATTTTTTTTTGTAATGGTGATTTCTAACCAAAATATCTTTTTGGCTGATATAATGGTTATCTGAAACCAAAAAATTATTTTGGTTGTTAATTGTTACTTATAACCAAAGAAAAAATATTTCTCACTTTAATTGGTTACGATAACCAAAATAATATATTTGTAATGATAATGGTTAAAAATTCCCAATATTAAATAAAATGAATTTTCTTTTAACCTTTTTATCTGAAATAAAAAAATAACAATTATATTTGGTCCCTGGTTATTTTTAGTGATCTTTGAGTTGTTAATTTACTGCTACCTACATACGTTTAACCTCTTAATTTATTATGTACGTACATTGATCTACATTTTTTGTAAAGAAAATTTGCATTTTCGTTTATACTTGATAATTGATTTGAAAAAATTTATTAGTTGATGATTATTACCTTTGTACTTATCTTTTCTTTGAAGTTGTTGTTGAATGTTACCTTTTAATAATCCGGTATTGGTTTCGTACAAAGTTTTGATATTTATTGGTATTTATATTCTTGGTACTTTGAAGTGAACAGTTTCTTGTATTATATTTGTCTTGTATGTACTTGTTGATGTTCTGAAGTAAAGTGCTGCAACGCCGAAATGTATGAATTAACTTTAACCTGGTTTCTTCGACTTCTATCTAAGGTTTGATAAAGGAATGGAGGAAGTGTGAAGTGACTGACCCGTTCCCTTCTCCGAATTTGAATGTCGCGCTTTGGACGTAAGTGGAGACAAAAACCGGTTTATACTACTTAACTATAACACGTCATCCACTCTTTTATCAAACCTTACGTATAAGCTACACTTATGGTTAACCTAGACTCATTTCGTTCGTCAGCTGTAATATTATTCTTTCGTTCATGCTAGTGCTGTAAAACTACGTTGGCGCCCGACGCAATTTTTCTGTTGTATGAATCCGCACCGTAATTCATTTAAGTCGAATGTATGTCACACAAGAGTGTCTATCGAATCATCTCTCAAAAACGTATTCTATGAGAGCGCAAGACGTTTGACATTCAATTTCTAGGAGAAATTCGAACGAGATATAAGCCAAAAATTGTGACAATTATGTGGAAAACCCGTCGACATTTCCATTGTCGAAAGAAAACTTAGCCCTAAGGTTGATTTCCTTTTGCAATTTTCTCCTGTTTTGAGCTTGGTTTTTAATCTCCATTCGTTTGATACCTCTTTCTTAGAGCGCTTTCTTAAACTTTTCCCATCGTCTTCTATGTGGTTTACCTTTTAATCTTGTACTTGTGTTTCGTAAACTATTTTAGTTGATCTGTCTTCCGCCATTTTATGGACATAGGTATTATAACCATCGTAGTTGTTTTTCTCGAATTTCCGTTAGCATAGGGTTTCTTCTTTAAATTGTCCCTAAAAGCTTCGTTTCTGGCTTTGTCCACTCTATTTTCCGCAAGAAGCTCATTTCCGCCGCAATTTGTTCTGCTGTAATTTTATTCGTCAACATCCATGTTTCCCTATCTGATATTAAAGGTGGGATAACCTTCTAGACTTCAACTTTAGTTTTAATTTCCTTGTGTAGATCAATCTTCGGTTGAGGAAAGCTGTTTTCAAACGATGGTATATTCTTCCGATTTTACCTATGTTGCCCCTCATCTCCAAATCATTTCCTCTGTTCTCCTCTATTAGTTTTCCTGAATATCTTAATTGTCTCATTAGCTCTATATTTCCGAAGTAATGTTGTGGATTTTGCTATCTTACCATTTTGTGTAAATTTAATAAGAAACAACCCAGGAAAGTTAACAAGGAAAGTCTGGAAAATGGGAAGACCGATAAAAAGGGAAGGAGGAAAGTAAGTAAGTAAGTAATAATAATAATAATAATAAATAATAATAATAACTTGGAATACCTACTTACAAACGACCCCTATCAGAAAATCATTTCATAAATTAGTTGATGACACCGATGAAAAAATCAGCATATTTTAAACGCAGTCAGTCAGAATTAGGAAAAACAGATATACCGAAAATAATAAAAGTTGAAGTGGTCAAAAAGTTATGCGTTCAACAGCAGCGAGTATAAACGCCATGGCAATGAGGTACTTGAGAAGAATTGAAAATTAGAAGAGGACGGACAGAATAAGGAATGAAATAATAGGACAAAACCTACGAATAGAGACAATGAGTGAAAAAATCATAGAACGACAACTTAGATGGTTTGGTCACGTGTGTAGGATGACGGACGAGAGGACTAACTGAACGAATGTTCCAAACGAGAGTATGCGGAAAAATAGAAGGAGAAGCCCAAGAGCCAGAAGGATTGACGGAATCAGGAAAGAATCTGAGAAAGGAGGAATGGCAAGGGAAGACGTACGGATACTGACAGAAGAGAGGAAGCAATATAGGCGGAGATGCAATGCTCGACATCTCCAGCCTTACACCTAAAGGTAGAAAGCCTCAGGACTAAGTAAGTATTGTCATTATTATTATTATTATTATTATTACTATTATTATTATTATTATGTATTAATAGTTTAAGATTTGCTGTGGGTCAGTAGCTTGTCTTTTGATTTACCTTGTAATTGTTTCTTACAAGATTTTGGGTAAATAAATAAATAACAAATCTAAATAAAAAGTTATATAATTTTGATACTTCTAGCAGGCTATTCCAATATTAACCTTTTTTCCTACATTTTACACTGCCTGGCGCTCTTGGTATTATCTACAGCACGAAACAATTCGTTGACACGTAGATTATTAGCGTGGCGTCGCTACCAACTTCGAAAAATCCAACCTAATCCGTAAGTCAAACGCAATTACTTTACGGTTCGGCGAACGAACTTATTTCGTTCCGTTGCAGCATTTTTCATCCCGTCTCTCGTCAGATCCGATCCGCTTTTTCACGATCATTTCCTCTTCTCTTCCATTTTAATTAACCCTCCGGGCACGAATCTCGCTGCATTTTCCGTGCCTGCACAACGTTGACGTAGCATCGAGCGGCGACGGCGGCGTGCTCGAGTTCTTCTATCCAGTAATTGCAATAGTCGGAAGAGAACGGGTATCGGATCGGTAATGTCGGGCGATGGCGGTAGCTGGAGTTGCCCCGACGACGCGGAATTACGTAGGTACGTACGTGACGGTAACCTGGGGCACGCGAGCGCTTCGGAAAACGTTATTCTTCGGCGATCGCGCAGCCGGAAATTAAATCGAACTCTTGCATTCCGAACGTATGAATTGCGCGGATTTGAACCGAACTGTCTCGTCGAAATTTGCTAGCGTAGGAAGGAGGGAACGTGATTGAACCATGTACGCGTACGATGGGACGACGTGCGCGACGAATGTGTGTCAATTTATTTCCGTGTATTGTGTATCGCTAATAACTTCGAAAAAATCCAACCTAATCCGTAAGTCAAGCGCAATTACCTTACGGTTCGGCGAACGGAGTTGGGATTTAATGTACGTGAAATACCAAATGGCATCGAGATGGGGGATACCCCAAATTTCGGTGTAAAATCTTACCTTCCATGGAAGTTTTGAACAAAAGCGAAGATTTGTTACAGTTGGTGAAGCCTCGCTTCATCATTTCCTGAGTCCTGAGTCGAAACGGCAATCTCAACAATGGACACATCGTGGGAGTCCATCCCCGAAGAAAGCCAAAACCTTTCCATCGAGGAATAAGATAATGGCTACGATTTTTGGGATACGAATGGGATTGTTTTAATTGATTATCTTACTACTACTAGTCAAACCATTAACGAACCGTATTATGCGGCTCTGTTAGACAAATTGAAGGAAACGATTTCTACAAAACGACCTGGAATGACCTACAAAACTTCTTTTTCTCCTCACACAGGGAGGTTTTACCTGCCAGGCGAGTTTTTCGCCAAAAAATTAATCAATTGAGATTTTCGGTTGTGCCACACTCGGCCTATGCACCAAGTGACTTCCATTCATTCCCCAAACTGAAACTATTCCTAAACGTTTAGCTATTTCGAACTTTCTGTGAAGTTTAGATCCTCCAAGTGTTAATACAAGTTCATTGTGTCAGTTGCTTGTGTAGTTTTTGTCCTTCTTACGATGAGCGACAAAAATGTTTGGATTTTTCTAAACCGGATGATGTTCTAAAAGTATACCTCCTCATCTTTGACGACGATGAATTTTGTGCTCGACTAAACATATAGGACGATTTCAAAGATTGTGATAGGTCACTATCAGTTGATGAAGTGTAAATTAGATTATTTGATTCCAATAATGATGATGATATTAGCGACGAGGAGGAGAAAATTGAAGACCAGCCACAAGAAGAAGTGTACTTTCTTAGTAAATATGATATCAATTATTGTAAATCCCCTGTCGAAATTAGATGCTCATTATTTATTTGCTTAATTATTTATTTACTGGCGTTTGTTACGGACATAGATGGGACACAGTGGAGAAAAATACTCCCCCTACAATATTGTGGTAATAAGTTACCTGGTATCGTAGGACAGGCTGCCAAGGACGCCAACACAGATCTGTTTCGTACTGAAGAAAGCTTGACACTGTTGGTACAAATCAGTACATACAAAGTATACGTGAAAAATATCAACGGGATAAGAGACCGCGGGTCCAACAGATCTAATAGAAATGAAGGCAGTTTGGGATTTGTATACCTAACAGGCGTATTTCGTAGGAGACATCAACGCTTAGCAGATTTTTGGGCGATTGACGGTTTGGGAATCAACATTTTCCGAATGGCAATGTCGGAAAGAAGATTCAGATTTTTCTCAGATGTTTGAGAGTTGATGATAGGCGAACTGGAGTGAGTCGGCGTGAGACTGACAAATTAGCTGGGGTGAAGGAGTTTTTCACGGTCTTCGTCGATAACTGCAAGCAAAAACATTAGCATCTTGGCCAGAATGTAACAATACATAGATGAAATGTTGTCTGCATATCGTGGTAGGTGTGCATTTAGGGAATGTACTCTGTCCAAACCCAGCAAGTACGGAGTTAAAGTTTCTTAGCATGGGTGATGCTAAATTATATTACACAGGCAATATGGAAATATACTGCGGATAACAGCCGGAGGGGCCTTCCAGCATATCCAATTCTTCTGACTCAATCGTGATGCGCCTTTTTGAACCAACTTTTGGATCAGGACGAAACATAACTGCAGATAATTGGTTTACAAGTTCGAAATTGGTCAAACAACTGGAATAAAAGGTTTCGTATGTGGCCACAGTGCGCAAAACTAAAAGGGAGCTTCCAAAAAATTTACACTTGATGAACTGATACTGATTAATCACAATCTTTGAAGTTATCCATTGCGTTCACTCCCGCACAAAATCCAACATCGTCAAAAGTGAGGCGGCATATTTTTTGAATACCATCTGGTTTAAAAAAATCTAAAAATTTCTTGTCGCTGATCGTAAGAAGGATAAAAATTACACAAGCAGTTGTCACAATGTACTTTTACTAACACACGGAGGACATAAACTGAGAGTTTGAAATAACCAAACTTTTAGGAAAAGTCTCAGTTTGGGGAATGAATGGATGTCACTCGGAACTAGATCTGGTGCATAGGCTGGGTGTGGCACAACCTGAAATCCCAATTGATTAATTGGCCTTGTTTTGGCGAACAACTCAGCTAGTATGAGAAAATTTTTGCATCAGGAAGAAACATAGCTGCAGATAATTGGTTTAGAAGTTTGAAATTGGTCAAAAAACTGGAAAACAGGATTTCAGATGCTGCTAGAGTGCGCAGAAATAAAAGGAAGCTTCCAAAAGAATTTACACAGAAAATAAAACACTTGCCTTGTATGCTCCAAAAGGCGAAACCGTCGTGTTGCTTTCCAGCATTCATATTCATGTGAAAATCCGGAAATAATGTCGTTTTAGAATGATACCAAATCTGGCGTAGATGTTGTGGACAAGCTTTGTGCTACATATAATGTTGCTAGACCGGCAAGAAGATGGTGGATGGTAATAATTTATCACCTAAGGAATATATCCGGCATCAACTCTCGTGTTATCTATCTAGCAAATAAGAATGAACTTACTACTAGAAGGGAATATCTAAGAAGTGATCGTTAGATTTGCTAGAAGACCAGTTTACAAGCAGGTTGCAGCTAATAAGTCTTAAAATTGAAATAAAAGATATGCTAAAAAAGTACCAACCTACTCCTGAAACACAACCATAAGTTGGGACTTCCGGAACTGCTACAAAAAGGTGGCGATACCAGCCGTTCCATCGAGAAGGCAGAAAAACTGCTTTGGGTGTTTATTGTTATCAGAAATGTAGAGTTACTTTATGTCTGGAAAAGCGCTCAAAAATGATATGTAAAAATTGTTTCCGTGTAGATGAATAAATCGAATACTTCCTTTTATGTGAAGTTGATTTATATGTCTTTTTTTTACTACTCAACATTCAGATTTATAATAATAATAATAGCAATAAAAACAACAATAACAACAACAGTAATAATAAGTTACATGAAATATCATCAAAAGCACATCATACATGGGTATGTATCCAAGAGATACAGCGCGCCTACATATGTTACGAACAACCACGCACCTAACGAAGGATTAATTCTTCTGCCGATGGAAACTCAGAAATGAAATGAAAAATTCAAATCTTTTCATGACAAAGGGTTTCACGAGATCCTCCCGCATAACTTTAATAATCATCATTGCAACTATTCAGCTCCAAAAATTTCGTAATGTGATTCCCACGTCGCATTTTGTGAGTGTAAAGGGCACAATGCAGAACGTTGCACCGGATAAAAAAGCGTTCCGTCTGGGGGAACGTTTTGTGTTAATAACGACCGGTCGTGAAATACGGCGTCGAACGCATTCATCGGAGATCGCGCCCGTTTACACGACCGTTGTTCGGACTGCGGCGCGGTGGCTCGTTCGGATATGAATTTCCATATCATCGGGTCTTTTGGAAAACGAACGTTTTTCGTGGCAATTTTTTTCGCCGTTTTTGCGCGCGTTCAAAGCGAACGGGCGAACGGGCGAACGAACGAGCGCACGGTGCATGCACCGATCGACGCCGAAAAGCGGACGAATTGTCCGTTTTTGCTCTTTCCATTCGCCCGGCAATTGATCACCGTCGTCCATCTCTCGATGTTTGAGTGAGCGGTGCCATCACCATAATTAAAGCCGAATTGTACGCGCTAAATGACCATTACGTTCATCGCAATCAGAGAGATCAAATGAAATTTTTGTTCGGATGCAACCGTAGGAAATTTATGTGTGTTTCGGATGATTTGAGAGGGGCTGTAACGTCTAGAAATGGAGACTTCTTTACTAGAAGTGGAAGTATTAAGATTAAATGGTCATAGATTCATCTCTTCCACCATTTTGTTGAGAAATGTTTGTTTTCTTATTTCACACTCAAACAAAAAAGGAAGTAAGAAGAATTTCTCAACAAAAGGGTGAATCCATGACCTGACATCATTAAAAATATGACTTTTTGTTTAAGTGTGAAATTTTAATACTTCTGCTCTTAGCAAAGTAGAAGTATTACAATTTCACACTTAAACAAAAGAAGGACGAAATAAGAAGAAAATCACGTCTCAACAAAATGGTTAAAAAGGTAATGGATTCACCTCTCCAACCATTCTGTTGAGAAGTGCCTACCTTTTTATTTATTTTTTTGTTTAAGTGTGAAATTTGCTTCTACTTTGCTAGGAGTCCACGAAAAACCGGAAGTCGATAAGTCTTACCGTTTCGTAGATATGGTACTTCAAAGTTCCATTTCTTTATATTAAATTACCACAATTTTATTCTAGCACAACAACTATTGAAGATAGCAGGTAGTTATTATTGCATCCGAATCTAAGTCAAAACCTGCTTCCAATAAGGTCTATTCGATCGCCATCGAGTCATAAATAAAGCAATGAGAGCGATTTGAAATTCGCCCCATAACGAAAATCTGGATTTTTGAACAGAATTCTGGACGTTCAACGAAAAGTTCATGTGCGAATTTCGAAGTTATTTTGTGTCAGAATATATGTAAGGAGACCAGCGGTACGTAAAATACATAGGTTCAAACGTGAAACGCATAGATCTTGAGAAAACGGCATTCGAAGTTCGGGCAGAACCGGTAAAATAGATCGAATAAAGGGCTGAATATAGGGCAAAAATGGGGAAACTTCTAGAGCCCATGACGCTCAAACTATCAACGATAGAAAGCTGATCTGGGGGTGATTCTGAATCAGTAACAACTGTTCTTTCGAAAGGTTTAGGAAGGAACCTTTTAGATTAAAAAATGATCTAGAGGTGGATCCAATTTAACGATCTTTTGCGTCCTTTCGCCGTTTGTTTTCGATTGCCTAACTAACCGATAGATTAATCTAAAGAAATCTTACGCCTTTGGGTTTGGTTCGTCAAGACGCTTCGATTGATGCAGGATTGAACCTCCTAAGTTCCATAGGAACTGAGATGGGTATGCGACTTAGCAATTTTTAACGATTTTTTGCGTTTTCTTTTGCATTTTCTCGGCAATCGTTTGAAATAATCTAAACAAATCATTTACCACTGGAATCAGCTGGAAAGGACACACAACAGTGGTGTTATCTGGATAAATGCTGCATCATCGAGATAAATTTGGACAATCCACAGGCTGAGTTCGAAAGAATGTTATACCGGGCGGTATGAGAATTGAACATCGCTGGTTCGATACCCACATCACCAGCTATAATGCAAGTATGTAGTCAACAATAGACCAAACTTTCACCTTAATCCTTAACCTATCAGTTAGTTCCAAATTGACGAGTTCTAGGGCGTTTCAACCATCAAGAATGATTTCCCTCTTTCGTCTCTTTTTTTTTTTGAATCTGTGGTTCCTACCCTCACATGATGATGATGATGATGATGATGATGACACTGGGACTAACACAATAATAGTTTAAAGTGTGTCTTAACCGAAGAAGTCACTTCTTTTGCACAGATAAATCGAGGGGATGTCATATTAGCCTGCTTTAAGGGTATGAAGTACTTATTTCCAAGATCGCTTAAAGCTTTTTGTTTGGTTTGTTGAAAGATAGTTTTGAAAGATGTATATTTTAGCTCTCAAAGATGTATGTCTACCGATAAAATGTTAATTATAAGTGAAGAACCAGTAGGCCTGCAGGCTTGCAATTTTGAGTACCATATATTCGATAGGGTAGTTAAAACTGGTCAAAAAGCATTTTTTGTAAATTCTGTTCTTTCACTTATTATTAGCAGAAGTTTAAAGTGGTAGCATTCTTGAAACCCACTATTTCATCGCTGCGCATCCTATTATATCCCAATCTTAACCCTTATACACTTTCGGGTATCGGATATGTTGGAGTTGAGTTTCTAAGTCGGAATTCTTTTCCATGCTTTGTCCATGCATTTATATCCTGAACCAGCCTCCTAGTTTCCTTCGAGTCTCTGTTTCTTCTTTCGACCGTTTCGTGCCATTGCTTCGTCTAGATCCTTCTCCGTTTTTTTTTCATTGGTTTGGCTTTAAATACTCTTTCCACAATCCTATCTCTTCTCATTCTCATTACGTGCCCCAACCACCTCAGCTGACCCACTTCTATTCTGTCTTGTATGGGCTGTATTTCCAAGCCTCCTCTGATTGTACTATTTCCAATTTTATCCATTCTCACTTTGTTACTTATCCTTATCAGAAACCCTCATTTTCGTATTTTGTATTTTTTGTTTCTGTTTGTTTGTTGCTGGTCAAACTTCCGAACCATAAGTGAGTATTGGGACCGCTATTCTTTTAAAGATTTCAGTTTTAGTTCCTTTGGGTATCTCCTTCTTATTTAAGAAAGCGTTGCTATAAAACAGTCTTCCTGCTGCTTCGTTTCTTCTTTTTGCCTTTCCATCGCAACTTCTATCCTCAGTCAGAATTGTCGTTTGAAGCTAGGCGCCTGTTACAATTTTCTGTCCCTTAGAAATATTTCATGTTTTTTGTTTTCCCTATTCATAATCATGGTCTTAGCCTTTTTTCCATTTATTTCCAAATTTGTCCAGGTATTCGTTGTATGTTTTAACACTTTCGTTGAAGGTTCTTTCGTCTTTTGCTATGAGGACTATATCATGGGCATAGGCTATATCTCACACCCTTAACATATCCATGTTCGAGAGTCCTATATATTACTGTTTTACTCGTCTTTTGGCTTCTTTTATTGCCCCTTCCAGAAGTACCGTCAACAGGATTGGGCCCGTTGCGCATACTATTCTGAAAGTTAAGATATACAGCTTCCAAAATTGTTTTGAAAACAATAAAAAATTTTATGTTCAATCGATTTTCAAAGGATTTGCTTTATAGCCTTCAGTTTGGACGACCACCGTTAGTCTTTTCCTGGATAAAGTCAAAAAGTGTTAACAGACTAGAAAAGAAATTCAACGATGCCAAACTGACGAAATATAGGTAAATGTCTTGCGACCAACAGACGAGTATAAAGAAGTATTTCAAATATAGAATTCTATTTTTGTTCGTTGGTCGTTGTCACATAACTTCGTACACAAGCAACGTCTTCTCATTTAATCTAAAAAAGAGAAGTGAACGAATACCCATCACAAGATCTTTTCTCAAATTCCCCAACATCCCATTACGTTCTTTCTCCCGAACGTATTTACCGACTTATTTTGCTCCGTTTCCATTTCGACATCTTCACCTAAGCGAGCGCATTCAGCGTCGCGTCGGTTGAAATCGTCGAACCGTTTTCGAATCGCGACGGAGACCAGCTCCCATTCGTCTGGCAGCCGGCATTGAACTAGATGAATGGAGTAGCGGTGGTGCGTTCGACATTCGCTTATTCGGATTCTGTCTCTGATAGATGAGATTTTTACTTATTTGACATTTCACCTTCGCCGAAGGCATTTCAATCGAACGGTCAATCAAAATCCTACGATTTATTTCGGCGCCGTCGACGAAATAAAACAGATCGGCGGTGGCGGCGGTCGAAATCGTTGTTCGCTCGATGGAATTCCGGTCGATTTTCGTTAATGGCTTTTTGCTTGAAAAAAGCGACGGCGAAGAGATAGGCGAAGGCGTTCGGAGTAGGTTTTCAATCAACTGAAACGTGGCGGGCAGATATTACGTTTATTTTTTAATTTCTATGGGGGGATGTTCAATTTTGGATTCACTGACGCGTCTGGACACTTCTAAAAATTTAATTTGAAATCTGTGTGGGCATTATCTTTTGGTTCAGTCATTTTCCCCATAAAAAATAAATCCAAAGAAATCAGAGCACCTTGTAGGCATTAAAAGATATTTGACTTGATTATCTTTTCAGAAACGTTGCTGGTGTGTTGATTGCGATGTGGATAACAGCTCTGCTTTTGTAAGCGCTGAAGCACAACTCATAACTGCCACGCAAGAGAAATGGGAACATTTACGAATTGGAATGGACTCAAATAAAATAGCACGCCGATTGGGATACTTCCAAATACATACGTATTTCTACGATAATGCTGTCATCCTGGACAAAGGAAATTTGTAGAAAATTGTGAAAGTGACATTTCATAGTTTGAGCATCAACATCATAAGCACCGAGTAACTTTCGCGCATACCCTCCACCGATTCCTACCATCCAGCTACATGTCGATATTACACCCCAATTTAATATACTCCGGCGGGCTTTATTGTCACTTAATTGTCAATTTTGCGGACCCTAACTCTTCCTTCGGGCAAAAATTAAAATTTCCAGGGCAATTTGAGCCCGAGATGACTACATCGCCCCTAACCGAATAATAGCCCGGTCGCGTCGACCGTAGCTCCTCTCCACACATGCACGTCCACTACCATCGTGAATATGCAAATTCCACGATGTCGTCTTCGTAGACCGTAACGAACGCGCCGCCGCCGAAGTCATTTCGGGAGGACTTCTTTTCCGCCCGCCAAACGAAAAGCGGGGAGGGTTACGAGAAGACGACTTTGTTTCGGAGTTTCGGGCGCTAACGAAAATTACACCCTCCTCGAATTAAACCGGATCGTTAAGGGACTTCCGCCTCCGACATCAGACAGAAGTACACGGACGAAGAACGTAACGACTGCGACAAGGCGGACGCTTTCAATTGGCGTATGAATGCCAGAATTAAATTAGAGGCAAATAATATCATCGTAGTCGCTCGTTGCGTTGTGTTGCCTAGGCGATAGTATCGCCCGTCCGATAAGAGAGGGTGATAGGACGGATAGGAACGACGAACCCTTGGTCTTCTTTGTGTACGTTTCGGTGAGAGAATGTGCTTGTGTGCGGGCGATGTGCATTGTAATTCCGTTCGTTCCCCCTCGAGGTATACGCGTGGAAAATTAACCTATTTTCCCTAATACAAAAGCTCTGATTTAATCGCTAAGTTTCGGTCTCCCTCTCCCGTTGTTGGACTTATCGAGATGCTTTTTCGTGGATGATAGGGAATATGGTCAACTATTAATTTTATTGACACAACGTGTCTGTGGAAAACTTGACTTTTCGAGGCAACGATAGAAAGTAATCCGAATCACTCAGACTGCTTTCAGGACTTGTTTCCGATGTGCCCAGATTACGTAATCGTTCTCTTATGAAACCTTCGCTTTCCGCATGTTTTGCATATTTTGGAAGTACAACTTCTTCGTGAGGAAAGTATATTGATAATTTGGTCGTGGATAAAAACGGTAGCGCTAAGGCATCCTACGTAAAGTCCAAAATAGTTATTCTTTGCAAGAAAATTATTGAAAATCTATAAGCTACTACAGTTTTTCAAAAATATCACGGTGGTACTTGGGCCACTAAGTCTCATTGCAGAGGGCGAAGGTATGTCCTGGAGGTAATCAATCCTGTCCTGCCCAAAACTGCAAAACAGGAACTCAAATGCTCATGCATAGCATTACACAATATTGTACGTATTTTAACAACTGAATTGTCATCTTCAATGAGAACGGCTAAAACTAGACCTGATAACCTCCAGCAATCTAAGTATCTTCGATACCTCGGGTGTTTCCAACGAAATTGGCTCCGAATTG
Organism: Chrysina gloriosa; assembly: GCA_038088585.1. Taxonomy (NCBI): domain Eukaryota; kingdom Metazoa; phylum Arthropoda; class Insecta; order Coleoptera; family Scarabaeidae; genus Chrysina; species Chrysina gloriosa. The sequence continues at coordinate 5,876,352 of CM076090.1, read as the reverse complement.
CAATGAATGCATTTAGGAGATTTTCCAGGATGTCAATGGTTAAGGACCTTCGTTGCGATTTGTGCTATAAAATCTAGGAACGTCACATAATTCGATGAAAATTTTCCGTCAAAATTTACTCGATGAGTGCCTTCGACGTCTCGAATTTTCTCACAAATTTCTACAAGAGTTCAGGGCCTAGTTTAGACACGCTTTTCCTAGAATCTGAAATATCTACAAATTTCTCCAAGGTTTGTGCTGTAAAATCTTAAAATGTGACATAATTGGATGAAGTTTTCCCACTATTAAAATATGCTCGATAAACTGTCATCGATATTCCAAGTTTCCCCATAAATTTCATAGTAAGTTCAGACGCTATTTTCTAGAATCATAAATATCTATTAACTTCCTCAAGGTTTGTGCTATAAAATCCAGAAACATCGCATAATTAGATGAAGTTTTTACAGCGCCAAAATTTACTGGATAACTGTCTTCGATGTCACGAATTTCCTCATAAATTTTTCCAAGGGTTCAAAGCTAGTTTAAACGCGTTCTCTAGAATCTTAAATATTTCTAAGCTTCCTCAAAGTTGTTCCCGTAAAATCTAGCAATGCCACAGAATTAGATGAAACTTTTCACATATCAAAATCTACTCGGTAAGCATCTTCGATGTCACGAATTTTCTCATAAATTTCTCCAAGAGCTCAGACCTAGCTTAGACGCATTTTCTAGAATCTTAGATATCTATAAGCTTTCCCAAGGTTTATGCTGCAAAATCCAGAAATATCGCATAATTAGATGAAGTTTTTGTAGTGCCAAAATTTACTGGATAAATGAATTCGATGTCAGGAATTTCCTCATAAATCTCTTCAAGAGTTCAAAGCTAGCTTAGGTGCTTTCTCTAAAATCGTAGATACCTCTAAGCTTCGTCAAAGTCGTTCCTGTAAAATCGAGAAATGCCACACAATTAATGGAAGCTTTTTATATATCAAAATTTACTCGGCAAGCATCTTCGATGCCACGAATTTTCTCATAAATTTCTCCAAGGAGTTCAGAGCTAGGTTAGACGCATTTTCTAGAATCTTAGATGTCTATAAGCTTTCTCAAGGTATATGCCGCAAGATCTAGAAATTCCACTTAATTAAATGAAGCTTTCTCAGCACCAAAATTTCCTTGACAAGTTCTTCGACGTACCGACTTTCCTCCAGGAGTTCAAGACCTAGTTTACAAACGCTTTTCCTAGAATATCACTTATCTATAACCTTCCTCAAGGTTTGTGCTGTAAAATCTAAAAAACGCCACATAACTAGATGAAACTTTCCCTGTACCAAAATTTTCTCTGATATCTCTGATGTCATGACTTTGGTAATGCACTTCTCCTACAGTTGAGAGCTAGTTTAGACGCTTTTTCTGGAATCTTAGATATCTGTAAACTTCCTTGATACTTGTGCTGTAAGATCTAAGAATATCACCCAATTAGATGAAGCGTTCTGAACGTCTGAAATTTACTCCATAAGCGTTGCTGGTACCTTAAACTTTCTCGAAAAACTGGTATTGTCGAAAAGTTTCATCGGAATTTTAATAAATGTCTATAAACTTTTTGACTTCTTACTTTGCGTAAACTTTAATCCCTTGTGCTTCGGTGAACTTGTTAATTAACGGAAAGGAAAGTTCGTGTGCTATTCGAGTCTGTGGGAGCCGAGACAGATGGATATTCTTTTCGCCAAGAGAGCCATTTTAGGGATAGCCGTCTTGCATTTTTCTTCACCCAAAATTAGAGGGAATTCGAAGCGTCACTCACCAGACGATACTGACTTGAGTTCCAGATACCACTCGCCTGTTGGAAAGCATCGAACTAAGGTAATATCTTTGCATTTGCTATGTAAACAAAGGCGCACACGTCCTTCAAATTACTATGATTTCTGATCTCTAACTGCTAGATGGCTCCTAGATAATGTTTGGGATGATGGTGTTTCTGGATGGAGTTGAATCAAGCCACAATTTTGATTCTTATATTACACACACTTTAGACACGAGGCTAGCACCTCAGATGTTTATATATAAAAAAAAACAATATAATTTTAAAATTTAATAGGATTCCGGCATTGAGCGAGAACTTTCTTAGTCTATGAATAAATGAAGCTCTGGTTCGTCAAATTACCACCGTGCATTTCTGCTTGGTTTTCACATTCTTAGACTAGCAATGTTGTCGATATAACATCTTGAAATATTTGCTTGATATAGCTTTTTGTTTCGAACTGTTACTTACCAGGAAATTCGCTTTGCTCAGAAGAACAATCAACATAGGCTGTAGATGTATAGTTTTTGCTTATCGCTACTCTAACCAAGTTTCCAAGTTAGTTGTGAGGAAGTATACCATAACGGAAATGGACGAAGAAGAAACGGTTGCTAATCAAAATCTGAAAGTCGAAACACATGTGGGAAAATCATGAACGTAAGTATAGGATATATTAAAACGAAAATGATTGGGAAAGTGTGAGCTGTCTATTTGAACACCTTCAATGGCCTGTTTCTTCCAAGGTATCGTAAAACGCTCCAAACCCTTTTAAACCAAAAAATGACAAATATGGAAGATTTCCACCACAATTTCAATTCTTTTAATCGAGGACAGCATTTTTTGTTTCACTCGCCCTCACCGACTAAACCAGAATATCAAGAACCAACCCACAACGCTAACTACATACTTCCATCTACCGTGCACCTATTAGAAAGTAGTCAAGCAATTTCTGTTATTCCAAACATCCTTCAAATTACTACCATTTATAACTTTCAATTGCTAGAAGTTACTTTTGTTTGAGGTAGGTGGTTCGAAAGATGGCCCAGACAATGTTTGAGATGATGAGCTGAGTATAAGGGTTTGGACTCCGACCATCATCGACGGAGCTCGGGGGCGTTTGCTGCAAAAATAGGACTCGTTTACGTATCGACGAGGACTGCATTTTCAAAGATTCTACCAATGTATTGAACACACACGAAACTAATTCTCAGCAGCGGATGATAAAATCGGAGCTACCGGCGAGTATAAGAAAAGTTCTCCCTCTTTTCGAGACCATAGGTGATGCTACTTGGATCCCAGATATAATCGCTTTGAACCGTAACGAAGATTCGAGGAAACTTCTGATATTGTATTTGCATCTTGTCGTACACTTTTTGCCGACACTCTCTGGATTAGACGGCGGAAATAATGAGAGTGTATAAATTGCATTCATAGAAGTTAGACAAAACTTTTAAGAAGGAAGAACAGCTCCAAATGTCAAATTCTTGGCCATCCTATCCACATAAGAATTCTATTTTTCTATCTTCTTTTGCCAAACGCCGCATTATCATAAACTTCACGTTGTTCCACTCTAAACATAGTCTTTTTCAAAGAACGTAGCACTATTATCCGCGTCATAAAATTTAACAACAGACATACACCCGTTTAACATAATGCACAGTACAAACTCCTAACGCCGGCCGAAAAAGAATCGTTTCACCTATGCGCAATAACCGACGACGAAGCGAGGCGAATCTCCTCGCCGAAGGAGACGGGCGGTTAGAAAGGGACGCCGCTAAAAATTAATACAAACGATGATTAAAAATCTGCATAAAGCCCTACGGCTTTGAGCGTCAGCGACGACGCCGCTTTTACGACTCGCCCGGGACTCGCGCTCCGTACGCATTCACATGTAAAATGGCGAGGCGAGACACAAATTAAATATCAAACAACAGTCGCCGTCGGATTAATATTTCACTTGAGTTCGTGCGACACGACCCTCCCCCTGAATACGGCGCCGTCGTCTCGTTCCTCGAAGACACGAAATGGAAATGCGTCCGTAATGGAAAGCTGCGTCGATATTAGCTTTTGGTGACTATGTGTGTGTAATTGTTGGATTACAGGGACAAGGACAAATGTGGAGGATGGTAGAGTTTGACGTTAGTTGAGGGGAAAAGTTTCGACTTCATCCTGTACCAATTGCAAATCAGGGCATTCTAAAGATCAAATTCGAAAGGGTCTAAGACATGCTCATGTTTGGCTTCAGTCTTACCCGTGCCATTTCATGACGTACCTACAAGATTGAATGTGCATGCAAAATTTAGGCATTAGAAACTTGAAATGAGGATATATACGCTACAGGGCTTGTAAGCCCTTGACCAATAAATCCTTTGTTACGTGTCTTCAATGTATTCGGTCCTTTTTTTTTCCTCCAATCTTTCACCACCAAGTCTTCAAACTCAAGTGTTCCAGCTTCCATCCATCGCTTTCCTGGGCGTTGCTTTCCCTTTTCCCTGATTCTCCGCACCGTAACACTCTTTTGACCGTTCCTCCTTCTGGAATTCGTCAGACTTCGCTCAATCATCCGACTCTTTGTACTAGGATCTTCCATGTGATCTTTGCCTTCCCATATACATCCATTATTTCTTGATTTCTTCGATGTTCCGTATTCCTTCAGTCATTCTGAATTTCTCCAGAAATCTTTCCCCTCCATCTCCAAATTTCTACTTCTTTCTCTTCCTGTTGCAACAACGGACGCTTTTTGAACTTCCCAAACCGTTCCTTGCAAAGCGCCCGGTACAATGTTCAGGTAATAGATCAGAGTAATATTCTGCGTTAATTGTAGCATCACCGGTAGATAATCCATAAAAATAGTCCCCTCACAACCCCAGATCACGGTAGGCATTGGCATTACTTTTTCAACCGACGGAACTGCACGTGCCTTGGGCGAACCTCTTTCTTTTAGTTTACGCCATTATTTCGACTGATTTTTGGTTTCAGGTTTGAAGCAAGGTATCCATGTTCCATCAGTAGATATTATCTTTTGCCAAGATTGGTGGCTGGAGTGTGCTAAAAGCTCTTGAAGTTGACGTGTTGAGTTTCTGTTTCGGCCCCAATACCCTTGGTACCCAGCCGACTGAAATCTTGTTCACGCCGAAACGTTCGTGTAAAACCCCATGAACTTATTCCTACATTAGCATTAATTTCACGAATTCGCCTACCACCTTTCAGTAGGTTCTTCACGGTTGCAACGTTTATTTTATTTAGAGAAGTACTCTGGTCGTCCACTAGGGGATTATCTTCCATTATTGCAAAATCAGCGGTAGGAAAATACATCTGGATTAGTTAAGTAGCTGAGCGTGTTAAAACTTGTCTTTGTCCATTAGCTCAATACAAGATCGAATTAGAGCTAAATTCTTAGAACATTCGAAACATATCTCGTATCAAAAATATATTGCTTATTTGTTCCCAAAGAAAATCTCTTGAATGTATAATTATTTCATATGTTCGGTATTTCGCTCTTTTGGGCACGTTTCTAGCTTTTAGAAGTCAATAATCCAATTGCCTTGCTTCCCTTTATACATTTTTTATCTGCCTCCTTTTCATTTTCGCGCCGATTAGTTACGGTTACTCCTAGGTACTCAAACTGGCTCACATCTTCAGTTGTTATATTGTTGTCATATTTCATGGTCTTTGTTTTCGATTCAATACCCTTATTCTCTCCAGTACTGCATTTTCATACTTTTCGTCTTCGTTTGGTTTATAAAAAATCCAAGAAACTTTTCTTCGATACTTTGTGGATGGCTTTTCATGTTCTTTTGACCTAGTCAGCAATACCACATCCTCTGCATAAGCTAGGTATTGTTGCCTGTGGTTAACGATAATTCCATTTGTACGTATGCCAGTTCCTCTAATTATGTTTTCCAAAACTATAGTAAAGAGATTGGTTAACAATGGATGTCCTTGTCTTACTCCTCTATTGTTAAAAAAAAAAAACGTTACGGGCAGTTACCCTCATCATAATTCTCCTATTAGTGTTTCTTACTGTAATCTGCACTAACGTAGCAATTGTTTTGTATTAACTGTATAATATTTGATGTGACGTGAATATTTGGTCCGTAGTTGTTCTTTCTCACCTTGCTATTCCCATATGAATTGGTTTTTATATCTCTGTAACTTATTTCCGGTTCCGTTTACTAGAACATTGTGTACGACACATAGAATTATGTCCAGTTTATAATTTTCTTACTTTTTATATATGGGGCATATTAGTGCATTTCTTCATTCCTCCGGCATTTTCGCTTCATCCCATACTGTCTGGATTAGTCTGTATAATGTTAGCTGTAGACTATCTCCTGCACTTTTATTGGCTTTTACGTCTCGTATTTTTCTGTTTCTTCTGGTGTATCTTCCTGTAGCTAGTTTTGTGTCTCTGCTTCTTCTTGTCCATCTCCCTTTAGCAGGTCTTCGAAATGTTCTGTCCATCTGTGTAACTTGTCTGTTATTTCCCCTTAAAGCTTCTCTTCCTCTTTTCCAGCAATACGTTATCTTGAACCTCGGGTTTCCTCTGATTAGTTGATTTCCTGATAAAAATTCTTTCCTTTTTCGTCTACGTAATGCTCTATCCTTTTCAGTTGTGTCTTCTTCTTTTTTGTTTTGCTTCTTTTCCTTTTAATTCGTAATTTGTTTTTATAGGTTATGTATTGTATTTTTTCCCTTTCTAGTTTTGCAATGCTTCTTACCGTTAAGGGCTTCTTACAGTCGTTCTCAAACGAATCTTTGCGATTTCTAATCTCCATTTCTGCAATAGTTAAGGTTGCTGCTTCTCCTATTGCTGTTTGGATTTGATACCATTCTTCTTCCAGTTCTCTTGTTATTAATTACTCTAGTCTCTTATTTATTTAATTATGCAATGGATTTACGTTGTTTTCTTCTTGCAAGCGTTCAATTTCGATACATGCTCATTTATTTTCCTTTTGTTCGTTCTATTTTGGCTATTGTTAGTATATTATCACTATTCAAATCAGCTCCTGTATAACTTCTACAGTTTCGAACTGACCCATTATGCTCAATTTCTATTAACATGTGAGCTACCTAGCTTTCTAGGTTCACATATGACAAAATACACATTATTTTGTGTATGTCTCTGTGGTCGAATTTTGTGCTAACTATTTTCATTTTGTTCCCTATTGCAAATTCTTCTTCCGTTCTGTTTTCTGTTTTAAATCCTTTTCTTCATTTTTATTGCTTAGCTTGTGTAGGCTCTTTCGCCCTGTTGTATTTTTATGTACGCCCTTCCTTCCCACTTTTGCGTTTACATCACCCGCAATTATGTTTATATCATAGCCTGGTATTCTTTCGACCAGGTTGCTTAGCTTTTCATAAAATTAATTTTCAATTTCTAATTCTTTGTCTTCTGTAAGTGCATGCCCATTATTAGTACTTACTTTTCCATATTTTCCTCGTATTCTTAGGCAGCAGTGTCTATCTGATACTGCTTAGAAATCTACTACTATTCTCTTTATCCTCTTCGCTACCAAAAAGCCCACTGCAAAAGATCTATTTAGTCCTCTACTTTTAAAGAGGATGCATTTTCCTAATGGTACTATTTCATTTCCAAGTTGTTTTGTTTCTTGTGCCACCAGTACATCTAATGTGTGTAATATGTTCCCCGTATTTCCTATTTTAAGATATTTACGTCTCCTTCTTCGTAGGTCCTTCTTATTCTTAAGATTTTCTCAAACGAGTTCTGGCCTTTCCTTCTCATTGTTAAAATAATTTTCCTTCTCACAGCATTGTCTTTACCATTTTCTTCCTAACGATTCCCTTCTGTTTCTAGCTTTTTAATCACTGTATTTCCTTGCCTCGCGTAGCTTTCCTCCTTCTTCCTGCCATGTCCATTCCTTCCTATTGATTATTAAACGAAGATGACATACATCAAATCCCAGTAAATCTGATTTCGTCAGTTTGACCTCACACCATTCGGGTAATCTTGAATTGCAGCAGACGTGTATTTGCGTGATCGTGTGCGATTCACGAATAAAATGTTTGTGTGTGAGGTACGTGCAATTGCACTAAACCTCCTCGTACAAAATTGTCGCGTACAACATTGGTAGGTAGGTGCTAATGTGTTTACACAGTTCGGGTAAAGTCGTCCCTTTCAGAAATGATTGGGTAAAACTGAAAATTCTCACGGGGATATCAGAGGTCCTTGAGATATCAAAGCAAATCACAATCATTATCCATATCACAAAAGTGTGGTGCTGAAATCCCACCTTAATAGTTTCTTAAAATTTCCCTCGCAAGAAAAGAATCTTTAGATTTAGGATACGTTACAAATTCCTGATATCCCTCGACGTCCCCGGACCATTCCTAATGTAGGAATATAAGTGTAGAAAACAAAGAAACGCATACAATATTTATGCTTCGCTCCTTGACCCGACTGGCTGGAGGATACCGGCGTTATTCCCTGCTCCGTCCCGGGCACTGATTCCTCGTCCAGGCGCACAGTATGTTACAAATTTGTTTTGCTCGTCTAATGCAATATTAATGAAAATTCCATCTCGGCCGTATCCGGCGTCGTCGTCGTCTGCTCTCTCGCAACGACTTCTCTCCTCTTCGCCGTGGCGGTCGCCGCATTTTCGCCAACATGATTTAATTAAAAAGATATACACACGTATGACGACATCGACGACGCATCGCGATATGTTTATGAGAAGGGGACGTACGTATTTGCGTTTCGCGTGTTTTTCTGCCGGTTTTTTTAATTTTTTCAAACTTATTTGTTTATTTCCTCGACGCTGTTGGAGCAAATATTTTGACGTGTTTTGTCGAGTGCTTTGTCAAATGAGAGCATGTACAATTGAAGATCAAATACGAATACGAAGCGGGAGTAAATTGCAAAGTTATTTATTAATTTCGGAACGTGCGTTTCGATGGTAGGTGAAGGCAATTACGGAAGAATGTTCTGATTGTGAACACCGCCAAAAGTACTTTTATTTAGAACTAGGTTAGGTTTTGTTTATAGTTGGGAATGAAGAAGAATCGAAACAAAAGTTAGCATTACCTTTGAGTTCTGGCGTTTTTCTTTCTATTTTTTCAAACTTAATTGTTTATTCCCTTGTTGCTATTTGAGCAAGTATTTTGACGCATTTTGTCGAGTATTTTGTCAAATGTGAACGAGTATAATTAAAAATCTAATACGAATACGAAGCACGAGTAAATTGCAAAATTATTTCTTATTCATTTCGGAACGTGCGTTTCGATGGTAGGTGAAGGCAATTATGGAAGATGGTTCGATGTTCGATGGTGGGCGAAAGCAATCATAGAAGAGAGGTCCGATTGTGAGCACCATAATCAGTACTTGTATTCAGAATTGGCATGTATTTGTCCTGTAGCTGAGGAGGAAGAAGAAGCGAAGTAAAATTTAGTATTACTTTTTCGTTGAGAAGGAAGGGAGAAACCAACTACAAGAACCCGTTTGCTATCATCAAGTTTACTATCTTGAGGAGTACTGACAGGAACAGAACTTTTTCGCAAAATTATTATGGTCTCAAAATTATGCTTCCTCATTTGTACTATACTATCTTCCCTCGTACTTTCTCGAACTTCCAAATTTAGCTCCCATGGCGGAAGAATTTGTCGATTAGTTCGTGTCTTAATATTTTCTTGGTCCATTCTGGGCATGAAAGTTGTTACAATCTACGTATCTTCTAGTTTATTTTTATCTCGAATTCTGACTTACTAGAAAATTTATGTATTCGTTGATGTAAAATTTTGCTCTGCAAAAGAATCTATGTAGACTAGAAAAATGTTCGTTTGTTTTTGCTTATCGTTGCTCTAACCGAATTCTCGAGTAAATTCAGAAAGATTATACTTGTACTAGCTGTTAAGCCTGCCCCTGCTAGGCAGAAAAAGGAAAATCTGCTTGGCAGAAAAAGCAAAAAATTTATTTACAAAATCAAGAAGTCCTTTTTTTCCTAATAGGCGAATTTTATAACCAAAAGAAAAGTACAATACAAATGAACTTAATCATTAATTAACGAAATAGTACAAACATTTTTTATTTCAATATTTTTCATTTCAGCATTGTTAGGACTATATGCTAGGCAATTTTCAGCTTCCTATGTCATTAGGGGCTTTAATATAAGCCAAAATGTTAAAAAAATCGAATTTTTCGACGCCCATTTTTCGTCTTAATTCTCCGACTACAGGCCAAAAATCAGAAATCCGGCTACGTTAGGTTTTGGCCTAGGCGTTTTACTATATGCATGCCAATTTTCAGCTTTCTAGCCGATCAGTGTGCTTCAAAAAGTTCTGGAGAGACAAAAAAAGGGGAACACACAAATAGGGAAATTACATATATATATATAGATTAAAGTAAATAGCCCTTAAGCAAACTTGAAAACCGAAACAGATGACGCGTGAAAATTTTGGATATCGTCGAAGATACAGAAGATATTAAAACGAAACTGATTACGAGACAAAAATTCCATTGTTGTGTAGCCGGTTGGCATCTTCCTATGCCCGCCCTTACGGATGATTCTACCATACAGGCCGACTAGGTTAAGTGATCAAGCACCAACCAACAACATGGACAACCTCCACGTACGACCTCTTCAGATACATCGAGCAAACGTAGCATTCACCTTGGTTCAATCCAAACGAGAATATTCATACGATCTTGAAATTACTATCATTTGTGATTTCCTATTATTAAAAGTTAGTTTCATTAAAGTTACGTGGTTTGCAATTTTTCGTAGATAATGATTAAGATAATAATATCTTCACAGGACGTTCAATGAGGCCGCAATTTTGATTTTAAAATCATCAAAATGTTAGACATGAAGCAGCAGTTAAGGCGTTTATAATAAAAGAAAATTTAGTTTAGAAATATAAACAAACTTCCGAAACTGCGTGAAAAGTCGGTTAGTATGTGAATAGATAAGGTTGTAAGTAGTCAAATGCCATCTCTCTAGGTTATAACAGCGCTTCTGTGCTTACAATTAGTTTCACATTTTGAGCTTAATGCCATCGACGTGATACCTTGAAATGTTTGTTTGTTAACTTATGTGCATGCAAGTTTTTAAAATCTATGTAAATTCCAGCCTTTTATCTTGAAGTCTTATTTATCAAAAAATTTGTAGAAATATAAGGTTTTGCCCCGATGAAGAATCAATGTAGACTGGAAATACAAAGAAACATATTTCCACTCCACATTTATTCTTTATCAGAGCCAGATTTTGATTATCTTTACTATAACCAAGTTCTCAAGTCAATTGTGAAATAATATTAAGTGAATCAAAGAAGAGTAAATATTTGTAAAAGAAAGTTGACATCCGAGACAAGTCATGTCCAAAAAATCGTAGATATTCCAGCAGACATAGAACATATCAATATAAAAATTGTCGAGAAACGAAGATTATTTTCTTTGGGAAAACCGTTGTTGCGCAGTCGTCTGGTAGGTTTCAATGCCCGCCCTTAGAAAGAATTTTCACCGTCGTAGACGTTGATAAGGTTTAAAGTCATCAGGAACCAACCCACAACATTGATTACCTCCAGGTACAACCCATTTATCGAGAAACATCAAGTTATGGTAGTATTCTCCTTATCCAAACAAAGACGCCCACATGTCCTTCAAATTACTCCTGCTTATGACTACGGTTCGACAAATTCGTACATGATAAGTAGTGTAAACCGGATTGACGCTGTCACCACTCCGAATATTAATTCCGTGCCTTGCACGTAAGTGGGGACAGGCGGTGGAGTGACAACGTCAGTTCGGTTTACACTACTTAATAATAACTTATCATTAGAGTTTGTTCAAAAGGTGGATGGCGTGTTATCATTAAGTAGTGTAAATCGGACTTACGCATGTAAGTGGAAACAAAAACCGGTTTACAGTACTTAATGATAACACGTCATCCACCTATCTGACAAACTCTACTTATCATACACTCGTTTGTCGAGCCTTAGTTATGACTTATTTGTTCTTATATGTTCTCCCCTATGTTTCGTACTTTAGATAAATTCAACTATTAGAGACCAATATAGAAGGGGTCTAAGCAACGGCGCGGCGCGCCGTTGGTGCTGTTCTTGTATAAATATATATGTGATAAAAGTTGGAGACGATCACTAATGTACGTAGGTGACAGGAATAAAGGCATTCGCAATGTAACCGTCACTGAGTTGTGATTCCCTTGCTCCCAACCAAAATATTATGTAATATAGGGCAGCCAGATTCGAACGTACGGTCCCAATGGGGATTTCCGATTTTCTCATTCGCTGCAAGCATAGCATTCGCTTGTATATCGGCGTGGATTGCATTTTGGTAGATGCCACCGATCTATGATCATATACGAAATCATTGCCAAATCGGCAACGAATAACAAAATCGGAGCCACCGGCCGCTATTTTATCAAATTATGCCGAAACAGCTGCAAGTTCTCAGAGGTAATCCCTTAGTAATCATTTCCCGAACGACAAGGTAAATTAATTAATTTCCTTTGAAATATGAGCTACCTAGATTTCGTGTTGAAAGTGATCTGAGGAGAAATTGCTGCAAATTGTAACGATAATAGACAAAATCCCCTAATCCTATAAAGACTGTACCGATTCGCAAGACGACGAAGAAAATCTAACGATGACATAATCCCGAAATAACGACGCTTCTTTTAGAAGCAGGCATATCGCGGTTGACAATATAAAAAAGTACTTGGGCATGGGCGACCAAGCGGGGGCTCGTAAAAATACCTTTCCGGAAAAGTAAACCCGAAGCTAATATACGACATCGTATTAAGCCACATTTCACTTCCCTATTGACATTATAATCTTTTTTAAAACCGGCAACCCACTGCGACATCCATAAATTTAATAAATTCCATCCGTAAAGAATCTTCTAATATGAAAAGTTGTCGTACACAAACGCGCACGGCTAAATTTAAATTAGTTTTTAAGTGAAACGCGGAACTTTCTTCTCGAGCAGAGAACAAATAAGGCATCATCCACCTCCTTAATATGACGGAAAACAAGAAGACGACGCTTTGGATCCCGAAAGATTTTTCTTCCTAAAATTTATTCCCACGCGCGACTCTCGGGAAGAGACGGCGGTAGCAGACGCGACGCGCATAATTTCGCATTAAGTCCTGACGCGATATTATATATCCAAATGACCACATCAAGGTTTTGTCGTCTGTAGTATAATCTCGACGGAGCGGAGGAACGAACGCGTTATGACGAACGAAGACGCCGTCGTTTTCGGAGGACGAACGAGCAAGGAAATTGTAGGTGTGGCGAGGGAGAAGGGAATCGAAGAGAACGGGGTGTACTGTACCTTTCCAAATGAAGAAATATGAAGGACATAAAATTAGCAAAAACGACATCCGTTTGCATAGCGTAGCGAGCGCCGAAGAGTCGTTCGCAGCGCAACGAAGAAGACGAGGACGACGAAGACGCGCCCGGCAAAGTTCGTAAATAATAACGAGGGGGTTGTTGTTCTTCGTTATTTAGTAATGACGCCATATACTCGAATATACGTGTCTTGAGATTAGAAAATAAAGGAAGAGATGCGAGGGGATTTACAACTTACTATTGAGATTGTTGAAGGAGTAGGAATTGTTTCGAAATATGCGGAATATTACGAACTGTTGACGAAACCCAAACGAAGACGTGTGAGGAAATCGTAACTGCGAGAAGTGCACGTGGTGACTATAAAAGACAAAAGTTCAGTAAATCCACCACCTGTTAAGCGAAATAGTTGAAATTTCGTTCTAGGAGATACATTTTGAAACATAAAATGTTAAAAGTTTCAAATATTTATTGTAAAAGTTACTCATCCACCTGATAAAGTTATAGTATATCAAAGCAATATTGTGGTTTTTACAATAAATATTTGAAACTTTTAACATTTTACGTTCTTTATCTTGAAATTTCGTTTTTGTTTAAGCTACAAAAGCCGCACAGACAACATGAGAAGGATTATTTCATTTAGATACTTGTCTTTCGGCTTATATGATTGAAATTTTGTCTTTAATTTGACCTAAAACAGTACCACAGACAACGCGATAGATATTATTTCATTTAGATATTTATCTTTCGGGTTACCTCTACCACTTTTTAGGTCAAATAATTTGAAATTTCGTCTTTTATTTGCCCTAATTTGGTGGCACAAGCAATGCGGGAGAGATTATTCGTTTAGATCGTTATCTATCGGGTTACGCTTGTAACTTTCTAAGTAAAATAATTGAAATGTTGTCTTTTGTTTGACCTAACAAATAGTAAGGAATACGCGTGAGAAATCATTTCATTTAAACGTTTATTTTTCGGGTCATCTCTACCACTGTTTAAGTCAAATAATTGGAATTTGGTTTTTCTTTGACCTCAAATTTGTCACAGATTATTTCATTTAAGCACTTATTTTTCGGGTTGCTTCTACCGCTCCTTAAGTCAAATAATGGCAATCTGGTCTTTTATTTTACTTAAAAAGTGGTACAGATTAGGCCAGAGTGATTATTTCATTTAGATGCTTATTTCACAGTTTGGTTTTGTCACTCTTTAGGTCAAACAATTGAACTTTTGTTTTATTTCACCTGAAAATTGGTACAGATAATAGGGAAGATATTATTTCATTTAGATACTTATCTTTCGGGTGGCCTCTACCATTTTGTAGGTCAAATAATTTGAAATTTCGTCTTTAATTTAACCTGAAATAGTGACACAGACAATATGAGTGAGATTATTTGTCTTGATACTTAGCTTTCGGATTATGCTTGCCACTTTTCAACTAAAATAATTGAAATTTTGTCTTTTGTTTGATCTAAGAAGTTGCACAGATAACGTGAGGGAGGATATTTCATTTAGATACTTCTTTCATTCTCGTGTTGCCTCTACCAGTTTTTAAGTTAGATAATGGAAATGTGGTCTTCTGTTTTACTTACAAAATAGTACAGATGACGGAAGAGAGATTATTTCATTTAGATACTTATCTTTCAGGGGGCCTCTGCTACCTTTTAAGTTGAATCAATGAAATTTTATCTTTCCTTTCACCCAAAAATGTGCAACAGACAACGCGAGAGATTTCATTTCATTTAGATGCTTATCTTCCCGTGGTAACCCTCCTAGGTCAAATAATTTGAAATTTCGTCTTTAATTTGACCTAAAATAGAGATTGTTTCATGGAGATACTCATCTTTGGGACTACGTCTACCACTTTCTAAGTCAAATAAGTGAAATTTTGTCTCTTCTTTGACCTGGAAAGTAGTACAGAGAACGCGTCAGAGACTATTTCATTTAGATGCTTATCTCTCGGATTAGGTCTTCCACATCTAATTCAAATAAGTGATATTTTCTCATTCCTTTGGTCTAAAAAGTGGTACAGAGAACGCCATGAGAGACTATTTCATACAGATGCCTATCTTGCTGGTCGCCTCTAGCACTGTTTAAGTCAAATGATTGAAATTTTGTGCTATATTTGACCTACAATGTGTCACAGATAACGCGATGAAGATTATTTCATTTCAATACTAACTTTTTTATTTTTTAAGTCAAACAATGAAAATGCGGTGGTTCGAGTGGCCTCTGCCACCTTTTAGACCAAATTGAAATTTCTTCTTTCATGTTACCAAAAATTTGGTACAGACAACGCGAGAGACTTTATTTGATTTAGATATCTTGCGGATTACCTCCACCACTTTTTGGTCAAATAATTTGAAATTTCGTCTCTAATTTGGCCTAATTTGGTGGCACAAGCAATGCGGGAGAGATTATCCCATTTAGATACTTATTTTTCGGATTACGCCTTCCACTTTCTAAGTCAACTAAGTGAAATTTGGTCTTTTCTTTGAACTGAAAAATGATACAGAGAGTGCGTGATGAGACCACTTAATTTAGACGTTTATTTTTCGGCTCGCTTCTACCACTGTTTAAGTCAAATAATTGAAGTTTTGTTTTGTTTGAGCAAAGGAAGTGTCACAGATAACACGGGAGAAATGATTTTATTTAGATATTTATCATTCGGGGTGGCTCTACCACTATTTACGTCAAATAATTAGAAATTGTGTTCCATTTGACCTAAAGAGGTGGCACAGACAATGCGAGTGGGGTTATTTCATTTAGATACTTTTCGCTTGGGTTGCCTCTACCACTTTCTATGAAAAGCAATTGAAATTTTGTCTTTTATTTGACCTAAGAAAGTGGTATAAACAACGAGAGGGAGATTATATCGTTTCGATACCTATCATTCAGGTTACCTACACCTATATCACTTTTTCAGTCAAATAATTGAAATTTTGTCCTTCATTTTACGTAAGAAGTGTCACAGATAATGCCAGGGAGATTATTTGATTTAGATACTTACCTTTCGGGTTCCCTCTGCCACTTTGTGAGTCAAATAATTTGAAATTTCGTCTTTAATTTGACCTAAAATAGTGGCACAGATCACGCGAGGGGATTATTCCATTTAGATAATTTTCGAATTGTATCGACCACTTCTTAGATCAAATACTTGAGGTTTTCTCTTTTATTGGTCGTGAGAAGTTGTAGGGATAACACGAGAAGTCTTCCAACTATTTCGAGCGTACCAAGGGAGACAATTAAATAGTGGGACTGACGACACCTTAGCCTGATACCTGGCCTGGTAAGGGGGAGTGGTGATCAAATGTAGATGATCTTGATGCTTCTGGTGAAGGTGGTACCTTATATCCTTTCTCTATTTGGTTTAATTTCTTTTAAATCCTTGAACGAGTAGGACGTTTTTATGTGTGAGTATCGTGGTCATAGTCAACGAAACGATTAACCATAAGTACCACATTAACATCCTGACCAAGCTAACAAAAAGATAAGACCAGATCTGTGGAAAAAACAGCTCACGGATTCTGCACCAGGACAATGCAGAAGCGCACAGTTTTCAGCTGACAAACACATTACTATGCTCGACCATCCACCATATTCACCAGATGTTGCTCTGTACAATTTCTACCTGTTCCCAAGAGTGAAAAGTGCATCAACGAGAACATATTTTCAGTCTCTAGAAAAGGCCAAAGTAAAAATTGACTTGTTGAAGAGATTGATGCCTAATAATCAATAACAATTCTTCGGACAATGGTAAACACGTATGCAACTGTATACAGATGGGGAAGAGCGGTATGCTGAAGATGACTTACAACCAGTAATAAGTTTTTCAATAAAGCATATTTTGCGGACCAGTTGAACTATTTAATTGTCAACCTCTATATTAGAAAAGCCCAAAACTGAGTTCACAATTTATTAAAAGTTGCTAGTTAAGTTCAATGAACTGCGAGCGTCAGCTTCGGTTAAAAATTTCGGTTCAACGATTACATCCTAGCCGAAAATCAATACCGACACTTTCTTTCCTCGCATTTAAGCAACGAAATTAAGCGAGAGTCAGGTGCACGTCCTTCCCGCCATCCCCAACAGGGTTTGTTCGAAAAGTGTTTGAATATCAGCTTATCGGGGCGATCCGTTCTCCGCAAAATTTCGCTTCTCGTTTTTTCCTCAATCAATCGAAACTTTGTTTTATAGTTTCGGACGATACTGTCGGCCGTCCTTAACGGCCTTCACCCCGGACCCTCATTCCTCGCCTTCCTCCCATCGACCACCGCGCGCTAGTTTAACGAGTTCGGCGAGCGAGCGAGCGACCCGAGGCCGAGGAAGGCCCGTACGGAAGTTCCGAATCAATTAAAACTGTTACTTGACAGTTGAAAATGCGGCAGGGGTGGATTAGGGCGGCCGCAACGGTGGCGGCAGGTCGAGTCAGAGATGGCGCTCGGAATTCGATTAGCGCGCGGGAAGAGGAGAGGAGCGTCCGGGCGCACAATGGCCAGAGACAAGGAACCGGAAACGAAAGGTGTTCGCCCGTAATGAAGGGGGTGTTCGGAGTGCGGAAGGGGAGGAGGAGGAGGAGGAGGAGGAGGATGGCAGCAGCGGAGGCGGCGGTGGCGGTCGTCGCTGTTGTGTGTAGTTGTAGTTGCCGCATTTCCTGATCGATACTCGCGGAGACGGCAGTAAACCGGACCCAATTGCCGTGCGACGAGGTTTCTGATTTTTCCAGCGTCGCACCCCTCGTCATAGAATTAGGAAGTAATGGCAGCGACGAATCGACCGACGGAGGAAGAGGAGCTTGATTGTACGAGAGGATTCGTACTGTACGTGTCGTCTAGCTCGAAAATTAGAAAGTACAAAGACGACAACATTCCTGTGTATGTATGTATTTCTTTATTGAAACGATTGAAAATATTGATGGTATTGCAAAAGTACATGCAAAGAACAGAAGAGTGAAATGTTCAGGAAGTAATTACCAAAAAAGTAACGAAGAAAACCGATTGGTTATAAAAGATCGCGCGTTGCCCACATTGTGCGTCCCAATCTTTTAGAAAAGACAGCAAATATATCTCGCAATTAACACAATTTAGTGGTGATCAGGACTATGCATCGTCAAAGTGAACTTATAACCAAACTGGGCAAATATGCGGTATGATGAGTCATCTGTGCTTTTCACAATGTAATCTTATATTTCAGAGGACAAAGCACAGATGACTCAACCGCATATTTGCCCAGTCCAGTTATAACAAGTCAGCTAAACTCTTGAACAGGACTATGCCTCGAAGCTCGTACTACACTGGTCAACAAATTTCAACTTTTGTGAATAAACAATGATTAAAATAGGTGTATGTATATAAAGTATTTTGTGGTCCTACATCCGAAAATGATGTGGTAAATATTGTAATACGTACAGTTTGTAACAGGGTTTGGTGGTCGCATAAAAAAAGGAAGACGATATATTTTGGTAATCTAATGTTTGTTTAATACAAACATGTAAATCATGTTAAATCGAAGCAAAGACATTTTACTAAAGATCATGTCCAGTAACATTCACGTTAAGAAGATATCATACAGCGATAAAATATTTCATTTCTCCCTCTTTAGTGTTGAGTATAATTCTTCCTTTTTAAACATCAGCAGAAGTCGCCCAACATAGATGGGTTCCGATGCCCATGGTATGTCCTTTCCATTGTCTTGATATCTTTGTGATACCTTCCTCCTTGTTCGTCACTTACTGCACCGGAACAAAATCCAAATGCGAGTACAAAAATGCCTTTTGAAAGAGTTAATATATGAGGGTTTTATAGTTCTCATATCTTTTGTTGGCCAGAAAGCCCTTCGCTATACTTACAAAACATTTCCAAATTGCCAATTCTATGTCATTCAGTTCTTTTTCCAAAAAAAAAAAAAAACCAAATTTCACGAGTTTTGAGATCAAAATCGCATTCTACCCCTTCGAAAACATATATGGACAGAATTTCGTGTAATTCAGAACATTTTCATCTTTTTCTGTACCCCTTGAAATTTTGAAGAAAATCGACATGGTCGGAAGTGCGACTTATTACACATCAAATTAAAGCTCTTCTAGTGCAGATTAGGGATAAAATAATTTCGGGTACGAGTGACGGTTCATTGAGGAAATATTCAATGAGAAAGTGAAAAATGGTTCCAGACGAATCGTTCTGATACGCTCTAGCACCCAAACGAAGCAAATTTTTCGAGTTTTGAGGTCAAAATCGCATTCTACACCTTTGAAAACATATGGTGCACAGAATTTCATCTAATTTAGAACCTATTAATTTTTTTCTGAAATTTCAAAGGGGTACCCCTTGAAATTTTGAAGAAAATCGAAATGGTCGGAAGTGCGACTTATTACACATCAAATTAAAGCTCTTCTAGTGCAGAGTAGGGATAAAATAATTTCGGGTACGAGAGACGGTTCATTGAGGAAATAATCAATGAGAAAGTGAAATGTGTTTCTAGACGAATCGTTCTGATACGCTCTAGCACCCAAGCGAAGCAAATTTTTCGAGTTTTCAGGTCAAAATCGTATTCTACACGTTAGAAAACATCAATGCACAGAATTTCTCCTAATTTAGAACTTACTAATTTTTTTCTGAATTTTCAAAGGGGTACCCTTGAAATTTTGAAGAAAATCGAAATGGTCGGAAGTGCGACTTATTACACATCAAATTAAAGCTCTTCTAGTGCAGAGTAGGGATAAAATAATTTCGGGTACGAGTGACGGTTCGTTGAGGAAATATTCAATGAGAAAGAGAGAAGTGGTTCTAGACGAATCGTTCTCATACGCTCTAGCACCCAAACGAAGCAAATTTCCCGAGTTTTGAGGTCAAAATCGCATTCTACACCTTCTAGAACACCAGTGCACAGAAATTCGCCTAATTTAAAACTTATGAATTTTCTTCAGAAATTTCGAAGGGGTACCCCTTGAAATTTTGAAGAAAATGGACATGGTCGGAAGTGCGACTTATTACACATCAAATGAAAGCTTTTCTAGTGCAGAGCAGGGATAAAATAATTTCGGGGGTGAGAGACGGTTCACCGAGGAAATTTTCAATGAGAAAGTGAAAAGTGGTTCTAGACAAATCGTTCTGATACGCTCTAGCACCCAAACGAAGCAAATTTCAGGAGTTTTGAGATCAAAATTGTATTCTCCACCTTCGAAAAGATCTATGCGCAGAATTTCGTTTAATTTAGAACATATTAATTTTTTTCTGAAATTTCAAGAATATATATTATACCTTTCAACATTATAACTGATTGCAATAAATAATGTTGCTCGATCTGAATCACCTTTACATTACCGCAGTTCTCGAGATTTCCTGAAGATAAAGTTATGCATCGAAACGCGAAAAATTTGATTTATATGGGCATAGCATGCAAACAAAGCATCGATAAAACGTAACTACGCCTAAAACGACGTTTCGATTAATTCCGGTTATGAGTGGCGTTGAAAAGGTGCAATGCATGATATTACTGTAGGGAGAGGGAAAGGAATTTAACTACTGCCAATCTGACGAAGTTTTATAACGTGAGACACAAATGCTTTTCAACTTCCTTAGTACGCCATAATTTCGACAAATTAAGATTTGTGTTAGAAAATTTCTTAACGTAGTACCGAAACTGGAACACCAGTGAACTTGAAAAGCGTGCTCGGGAATGTTACTCAAATATACGGGGCGGATGGAATTTGTTAGGAATCGTGCGTATTAATTCTACCATCACTATGATAGTGATACCAACCTTGAGAATAGCTCATAGTGAAGCGGGGGCATGTGTCGAAAGCCGAGCAGTACCAAGTCGAGGGACACACACTCACCTGTAAAAAAGAAGAGAATCTATTTAAAATATAGTCGCGGCAACTGCGCACATTATACATAGTTTTTCACAATTTATGCATGAAATTAAAGTAGAAGAAAACTAAAATAAAAGGAAACAAAGTTGGTAAGAGAAAATATATTCCTGCTATTTCAGGAAACCCGCAAATAATTTTGACAAAGTTTCACAAAGTTTTATAGCGGACATTGAGAGAGTCACTAACAGTATGCGATGAAGTAGGATGTTTATTTTTCAGGCGTGGAAACGTTAGTAAAATTCGGGTCATATCCGGTTCGTGTTCGTTTTACGTAAATCAAATACATGTCGATAGTTCTCGAAGATGTGAGTAAAGTAGGAATAAAGGCGAACATTTCCGCTTTAGAGAAAGAAATGTAAACAGTAGTCAAATGGGCGCCATATGTTAATCACGATAAAGGGGTCCTTTAGATAGGGCGTGTTCTCTTTACTTTCATGACTAAATCGTATGCTTGTGTGCTTACAGAGAATTCCGCAACCGTCGCGTTTTTAAATACCATTCGACGATATATAAGTCGGTATTCGTTTGATTCGCCAAATTTTTCTTTGATAAATATTTTTCCTTCTACACTCATTGACTTACTTTCAACTCATACAAGCTTGTCAATAAATTTGAGGCATTAATTATGGTACACACATTAGTCCTCCGTTTAAATTGAGCGACCATCAAAGCCGAGACGACTATTTTACGTCCACAGCTCGTTACCAATCTGTCAGTTTCGCCTTAGACGGAATATTCCCCGAGCGGCCATTAGCGCGTGTTTTTATACCGAAAAAGTTTTCTACATTTTTAATTAAAATTTTCTCGAATTGCGCGAATTACGACGCGGCCGGCCGTAACGCGATATTTATCTGCGCTAAAGTTATGCCGTCTAATTAAAAATAATTAATTTAAAAATAATATCTGCGAGCCGAGAATGAAACGATGCGAATTTAATTACTTATTTTCAGTGCGAATTCTTGCTCGGTGTCGTCGGTCTCGTTACGAAGTGACCTGGTCCGAAATATATATCGTATGATTTGAAGGATACTCGTCCATTGTGTCGTTCTGAGGGAATAATTTTTCGTAAGATATAATTCCGTCGAAAGGAGGAAAGGATTCTAGACGACGATTAAGCCCAACTAATTTATATATATTTATCAACATTATGTCACATCGGTAAACTGTTTCATATTAAACTCGGTGACACGTATTTTGCTAGCTCGAGGCAAGCATTGTCACAACCGTATAAAACCAAAGTGTCAGTAAATACACCATAATCCTTGGAATCACCTTCACCAATATATTCATCTGTTTATCGTCACTATCCGATCTGCTAAGTTTTCCCCCAGTATTCTCTACTTTGACACTAGTTTTCTGTTAAGTTTCTTTGCTTCATCGCCTTCCTGATATCCTCTTCCACGATGGTCTGGAACTTCCTCTCTATCTTTTCCCTGACGCATAGCAAATCCATGCTTGCTTTAGCAATCTTCGCCTAAACAAAATCAGCTGTCGTTTCTCTATTACATCTGTTATTGCATGTTTGACATTTACGATTTCTCTCATTGTCCCATTTCCCTGTTCTCCCTCCTTGAAATTCTGAAAGATCTTTTCAATACATGCATCCCCAAGCTAGGATTTTCCTTTTATTTGCTTCGACTAGTTTTCGACTTTTAGCACCATCAAGAAGAATGTTCTTTAGAACCGCGCCAACTGATTTACATTTGATAATGTTACGAGGGATGTTCTTAAAAATTTGGATCCAATTCAATTGCGTAAATCTTACAGGTCACGGGATTGGTAGGGGATAAGTGTTGACAGGTTTATGGAACTGTCGCGTGCTATATTGTGATAGTGCACTTCAGCTACCTGATTGATATAGACGTGTTTCCGTACCGTTAATTCTACCATAATAGAAGACGTGATTAAATTATTTTCTTTTTGCAAATAAAAATAACGAGACTGTGGTTAAAATAATATATACGAAACAAATAAAATTACCCTTACCACGCCTCTCGGAAATAATTCGGAGATAGGTATTTCGACCATTAAGTTACCATCAGTAACCATTAGTATCATTTAGCAATATACGGCTGACGCCTAAGACGGACATTACACAACGAGCACTGTGCAACTCTAAAGCAATGAACGATGAATACCACACACTGAACGTCTATGCAAAACACACCTAAACACCGTTGACGTCACAGAATATCTCCAGTATTCCACTGAAGATGGCCGAAGTACGTATCCGGAATTAATACCGACAGGTATGTTAAGGCTAATTTTATTTATTTTCTATGCGCTTGATTTTTATTTAAAGAGAATGCGAAACCTTCAGAAATCGCTCAAGGTCTTCAAGATGCACTTGCAGAGCCTGCAGAATGTAAATCTCGAGTCTATCGCTGAATTAGTGATCTTAAATCTGGCAAAAAGCGTCACTACAAGAGGATTGCTGTAGTGGATGGACCAGAACTTCTCCAAATGTAAGAAATATAACCCCCGTGGAGAATCTACTAGAGGATGATAATAACCATTCGTGAAATTTACATTCTACAAGAACGTTTGGGCGTGAAAAAGTTTTAGCCCGTTAGATATCAAGCTTCTTGGGTGCGAAACAGAAACTCAAATCAATTCTAATTGGGCATGGACAGTTGCACATTAAAAGTGGTTGTTGCAGAAACGAAATCTAATTTTGCATCACTGTACCACAAATCATATTTCTTTGCAAACTTGAAGGAGTTAAGGGAACGATGAAAAATACGTTGAGGTAAAAGATATGCGAAGAAAAATGAGGAAAATCATTAACTTTTAAACCACTTCACTACTGCAAAACTTCCTCTTTTGGAAACTTAAGGCGTGTTTCTAACTCATTATACTTGCTTTTTTTTTTTCAAAATGACGTCTACAATTCTTTGAAGGCGCTCCGAGTGCTGTGTTGCCTATAAGATTGGTAAGAAGCGGCTTTAATCGCCGTTGGTTGCATCCGTCTTATTTCCAAGAATGACTTGTTTCTGTCAGCATCAGTTTTCTCAAAACGATGATTAAGGCGCTTGCTACCCTAACTCACATCCTTTATCCCGGCTTGAAATTATACACCAGAAATAACGGACGTACTATTCAACCTAGCTAGCGCTTATCAGAGAGCGGATTATAAAAGTATCAAATCTAGTTGTTACTCACATAAGCTGAATGTGCACAATCAAAGACGTATTTTTTTCGACAAAGTGTTAATCCAATTTTCAGCGATTCCTATTACAGTCTTCATAAGAAATTTAAGCATTTTTTAAGTAAAAAATGGAAAAGTAATGCTTACTGTATTCTGGGCTTTCGAGGGCACTAGTTACATGTACGGAATATGTACCGAAAGGTATTACAAGATGCCTCAGAATAAGAAGACAGAAAAATTTTATTCTTTTAATATACAACATATTACAGCTGAATGTTGTAGATGTTTTCATTTGAATATCAAGTACAGATATGGAGGTGAGGTGTGCAACACAACATCCGACAAATGCCCGTCCCAACTTTGTTGGCAAACGTTCACCCTTGCTACAAAATTCTCACACCACATTTCGTCATGATTGATTGAAACCATTTCGTCAATAACTCGATGGATTTCCGTTGTGAGCACCTTGATTGTGTGCAGATTCTTTTGCATATACGCATCTTATCAGAAAACCACAAAGGGAAAAGTCCGATGGGGCCAGATCACAGGATCTCGGTAGCCAATCAACTTTTTTTCCGTCGCGAAATAACATGTTTAGGGAAAAAATCACCATCGACTTATTGACTATCTGGTATCCAATTGATACATGTCCTGCGCTGCGCGTGGTTTGTTGGCCTTAGATCTTTAGTAAGTTAAATCTCGTAAGCGTATATATGGAGCTCTTTAGTCGAAATTCAATGCTACAAAGAGATTTTGGAGAACAATATAATCTCTATCTCTATCCATCTCTAATCGAGATGGATACCCGTAGATGCATAATTTTCCTAACTACCGCAATGGTTCCAAGTTTGCGATCTATGTGAGGACGGCCATCTGCTTTAACATGGTAAACTTAGCCAATAGTGTCAAATATATTGATTGAAGTTCTTAGGGAAGCCCGAGATAGTGCATGATGATCACCGAAAAATTCGCGCCCTTTTCGAACCGTCTTAGCAAAATTCTTACCACTTCGGTAGTGAATTTTTCACAACTCCTATGCCTTGCTCGACTGCAACACGCTCCATGAATTAACCCGAAAGTTTGCTGATCACGACTGCAAAATATTCACGTTCCGTCTTTGATGCAACGGCGAAGGTTCGAAAATCAAAACTAAAGTAGGTTTTGAAATACCTTCAACGCAGAATGTTATCATAACCTTTTATCACGCCTATGGCGACAGGCGCTTTGCAAGAAACGGACTAGGTAGTTGTATAAGCGTTGATTATTGTAAGAGGATAATGCAAGAGCCCATACCGTACGAGGAAAGCACGATATTTTTAAAACGTATGCGCTGGAAATTACGTTTACATCCACCCCTATGCGCCAGATTTGGCCCCTACTGATTTCCATATATTTTCAAATTTGACGCAACCACTACGGGGTGTCCAATCTGAGGCCTTAAATGAGGTAAAACTTGTTGTAAATCGGTGAACTGCAGAGACTCCGAAAAAGTTAGTTTCACGTCGGGATGTAAGTGTATTCATTAAATGAAGATTATGTTGCAAAAATTACATTGTAATTTTGATGAAAATTGACGAAATAAAAAGATTAGGGCTAAATTTGAAGACTTTTGGAAATATTCCTTATATTTCGATTATAACTAGTTTGAGCTTTGTTAAAACGTGCATTTGGTTGTGTTTAAACGTGAGAAGTACGTCATTGTAATTACATCGTCGCCTATACATATTCATTAACATGCGAATTTTTCCATCTCCAAATATCATTTACAACAACTACCAGCATTTCATTCCAGCCTTCTTCCGTTAGAACGAAATCGCGCTAAATAACTCTCCAAAGTTTATATTATTTTAGCAAGCCCACTTTGTTCGGACCAACACAGAAATTCAATTCAATCCGTTTATAAACAGCATACATAACGCGATACATCCACTATCCGGGCGCACGGGCACGTAAAAGCCATAAAAGAGGAACATTTATTTGCGCTTCGCCCTAATTAATATGGAATTTTTCGTTTGGCCGAAACGCATCCCGACCGTTCCCATACCGTACCTATCGCCTACGCGCGCACCAACATTTCCAAATAATTCTCATTGCGCGGCGTAAAATTTAACAGAGTATCTTTTCCCATTAGTTTATTCATAGAGCGATTTAATTATCAGGCACCTTTATTATGCATACAACATATAGTAATTAAAACGCTCCGACAAATCCAAACAAGGACGTCGAATAATAATGGGTTTGGGGGTCGGGCGCGCCTAGCGCTCGATTTAAATTGAAGTGGTCGTATCGGCTTTAATATTAATCATAATAATAATAATAATGGAGGACGTATTAAACGAAATTTGTTCCGTACAATCGCCGGCATTCATCAATTTATTCGATTAGCGATGGAATAATTAATGAGGAACGATGAATCAACAGGCGGAAAATCGTCGAACACGTTGTCCGTGAAGTATGCTGTGAGTGGCGTTAAGAAGTGCTCGGTATGTTGTACGTACATACGTGTATGGTACGTGAGAAAAATGGTAAAAAATGTGTTTCTCATCCTTGTATTACTTTGACTGCTTAGTAATTGTAGATTTCACTAATTGAGATGAGAGCAAATCCTAAACGTGTTTCGAAATTCGAACTGTCCCGTACTTTTCTTTGATGCAGTAAGTGAAATATAGAAACGAACCTCACGGGTACACCGGCAGAATGTAAGTTTCCACAGCGTACCTCATTTACCTAGTGGCTGTGGTCGTGTAAACATTGAGTGCAGTTGCTATACTCGATCTTCACACGATTACAACAGGTAGGTAACGTTGTGAAACTTACATCACTTACTCACTTTTGATCTTGAGACGCGTTCCTATATTTGACTCACTAAACTCAGCGCAAGAATCTTTCGTCAAAAGAAAATATCTAAATGCTTTTGGTCTCTTTGTAAGAATGAAAAATCAAAACCGATAGAGCAGTACGCGTAATCGAGAAAGCCCATCACATCGCAAGTTAAACCAACAAACTCCCAAAACGAAATCCAATTCAGAGTTAGCACCAAGAGCAACTCATCTGAAGTTGGCGCCCGAATTTTCAAAAAAAGAATTCTTAGAGTACTGAGAAAAATAAGTATAGTTCTGGAGTTCTTGCATTAAATATTCAATAGTTCTGCAAAATTACCCCAAAGAAAGCAACCATCATGTTTCAGGGCTAGCGCCGTAATTTGTTCGTTGGAGAATTCTGATCGTTTTTTTCAACTTTATAGAAAACGATATAAGGATTTTCGATAGTACTCTTTGAGCGGTACCCAGAAATCTGCTCAGAATTATTCGTGGGAAGTCAAACAATTGCAACTTTTCCAAAAAAATTGCTGGACCATTGCCGAAAACAATAAAGAATTCCAGAACTCTTATCTGTAAACTGAAAAAACGATCAGAACTCTGCAACGAAGAAATTACAGCGCTAGACCTGAAACATGATGGTTGCTTTTTTTTTGGGGTAATTTTGCAGAACTATTGAAAATCTTATGCAAGAACTCCAGAACTATACTTATTTGTCTCAGAACTCCAAGAATTAGATTCTTTCTTTGAAAATTCTGGCGCCAGCTTCAGAGGAGTCCAAGAGCATCTGCATTTTCTAGATTACAACGCAACTTATACACTTAACGTAACGGGATATGTAATGGATTTAAAAGATACGCGGAAAACCCGTTCCCGGAGCTTTGATCCGGTGCCATCGCCTTTCCAAAATTTCGCAACAAAAAGCTATCTATATCGGTGTATCGGGTGTATTGGTATTTCTACTGCATCACAGCATCGAAAGCACGAAGCAATCCGGGGAGTTGAAATACAAAAATCGTCCAGAACTTGGCGTCTATACTCTGTTAATATTCAGAATGCAGTGGGTACCACCCTGTAGAAAAGGCAAAATCAGAATAGGCCAAAATCCTTGGAAAAGTAAGGTTATGTCGGACAAAATCACAATTATCAAATACCACACCAGATACAAGATATTCAATTTGAGCGTTGCTATTAATTAATCAGAATTAAGAATTTTCTAGCCCTATCTCTTATCTCTTCATGTAAACGAAGTTCGGGTGATTGTTAAATCGTGAGATTAGTTTAAGATTGCAAATACTCGTAGATCAAGGGTCGTTTTATATACAGGATGTTCACACAATAAACGAGTTGGGCTTCCATTGCCAGATACAGTAAGAAAGGAGCCCCAGGGGCTGAACCATGTCAGGATAAAATTAAAATCGCAACTAAAACAAAGGACAAAACAGAATAAGACAAGAAAATGATGAAGCTAACCCAGCATAACACTGGATGAAGGAAAGAAATTGAAAAGAAAATTAAATGAAAATAAAAGCAAACTTGACGTTTCACCCGTCTCGTAAGTCGTTTCTTCAAGGCTTAGTGGAAAGTGAAGGACAGATCAAGAACGGGCTTAAATAGAGGACCAAACGTCATGATTGATGGTTCACCGAATAGTGGGGCGGAACATGTAGACGGGTGAAATAACCATAGTGATTTTCAAGAAGATGAGAAAAAATTAGTATTATCTGCTACTGGGTGCCAAGAAGGCCTATGGCTTCGATACAAATTCCCTTCCATTTTTGTTTATACATTGTGGCCCTCCTTCAGGCACTTACCCCTCTGCCCTCAAGTTCCTCTCCGTCGCCTGTAACCACTTCTTTCGCGGTCTTCCTCCTTTCTTTCTCCCCGATACTCCCCTCGGCAACACCTGCACACTTTGTGGAAAACCTTACATCAATACATTATAGAAGAAAATCTACTTTAAATTTGATAAACCATCGTAGAATGATGTCATTAATTCTCAAGAGGATCAAACATTTTCAAGAAATACCTGCAGTTTACAGCAAACTATCTAGTACTCATCATCACCATTAACTCTAGAGCCACGAGTGGGCCTCGGATTGCTCTAGTTCTTGTCGCCATCCATCTCTGTCCAATGCCAATTGTTGCTGATTTACCCCATCGATTGCTTTGGTGTTACCCTGTGACTCGTATTCCTACTTGTTGTGTCATGAAGATCTTCTTGGATGGGTATGTTTAGTTAGCACTTCTTGGGTATCGTGCCGACGTTGTAGTGTTCAGATTGTTGCTATTATGTTTCTTCTCTTAACCATTTCTATGGGTTTGTTATAGAACTGGAACTTATACCCCTTGTGCCAGATTCCACTCTTAAACCCTGCACCATGATTCGTAGGATATTCCTTTAAAAAGTCGCAGTAGGTTTTTATACGATTTGCTTCCAGTTCAAGTCCTGATTCATAGGTCAATACCGGAACAACCAGAATTTTATGCATTTGCTTTGGTATTCCATGATAAATTGTGGCTTTTAACATATTTGGAAAACCAGTGTTAGCAGGTTTGAGCGATTACTATTTTTTTGTTAATCTCCTCTGATGTTGCGTTCTCATTGTTTATAGAAGATCAACGATATAGCAAATTCCTGTCCATGTCGTGCGCATATTTGTCCGTTTTCAATTTCTATCCGATTGATGAGTGTCTGGTGCTTGCCTACTACAAGTACTGGATAAATTTGTCGCCCACCTCATTTCCATAAAGCCATGTTAAATTTTGGCTTGAGAATAAATTTTAAATATACTTACAGCAAAAGCTCAGAGATTAACCGAACAGTTTTCAATGTTATTGCAGTTCCATAGAACCGACTTTATATTTCATATCGGAAAAAGACGTATGCCCGCATTTGTAACTTCCTCTGTTTACGTAGAAAATTTAGCCTCAAATGTTCCTACGCACTCCGCTAAATGAAAGCAATTTCTTAACGCCCGGGAACATCGTCTACTCGCAGCTCGACTCCCATAACGCGTTGCTCTCACCATAAACGAATATAATAAACCTAGTCCTAAAACTTTCCCCAGCTCCTATTAGATAGCGTCGAATATCTCAATTTCGTACCAGAACTACGCGCCCGTCCTTCACTCCGCTAAAACTAAATAAGACGCAATATCGATCGCTTATTGCGACTCGCTCGATTGAAATGCAGGACGGTAAACGTCGTCGGAACGAGTCGGAAAAGGACGGAGAGAGGGAAGAAGGGAAGGAGAGATGGTGGGGAAACGGGAGACGACGGGGAGCCGGAAAACGCGGACGAAGAAGAGGACGACTAAATAAAATTGACAAGATACATCAAAAGAATTTTTCAATTAAATTAATCCGACGTGGATAAAGCGGGACTGCGGGATAAATATGGACTCATCGGCTTTTTTAAAGGTTTTCGTGGATGTCTCTTAATCTAATGAAATACAAAGAATTCTGCACGCTTTTGATCTTCTCCTAATAACTCTAACGTCGTCGCTATACTTCGGCCGTTCCGTTTACAATGCGGATGGAAACGGGAAAATTCGATGACGGGAAGGTTTAAAGTTAGAACGGCGTGGATGTACTGTGAGACTTTGTATCCTGACAAAAGGTTGGAGATTGTGTAGGTGGACGCTAGCGAGGCTTGTCCATCTAGTACAGAATTGTTTATAGATTTCTTTCCTGAAGATGTGCGTGATACTTAAGGCACAATGTCTTGAGAGAATAAATAAGGGAAGCAGGGCATAGAATCGAAGCGGGCAAAGCTGCATGTCCGGATGAAATATCGCCAGACGTGATAAGGGCTGTAGCTGTACAGAAAACCGGAGGTACTAGAACGAGCTATGAACTGAGTTGATGGGGTATTATTGGGTATGGCTAGTTCCCAAAGGAGTGGAAAAGATGCAAATTGGTCCTTATAGAGAAACTAAATAAAGTGAGGTATAGAAAGGTGTATAGTCTACTTAATGTGGCACCTTGGGCAGATAAAAAAACAGAATACTACCACAAGAACTAGAGGAAAGGAATGAGCTAGCGCCCACACAATTTGGTTTTATAAAAGGCGTATCCCCCATGGGCCCTATGCAGAAAGTCCAGGACATTACCATGGAGGTGAAAGGGGAAACAAACAAGTTCGTGATTAGGGTAACTCCGAATGTTAAGGATGCCTTCAATTCAGCTCCATGGAGTGGGATAGTTAAAGCGCAGAGGGAGCCACTTTCCTAATCGGGGTACAATGACCAATTATTGTTTGATAATGAAAACGTCAAAGTGCCTCCTGTCTTCCTCAAACGATCTCCTCCAATACGCGGAAGCAAAATGGTCCTCAAAATTGGGGATTTGTACGTAAGGTATTTGATCTAATAGCTTATCGTTTAACAAATTTAATTTAATTCCATGACATTTGAATACAATTTAGTATCATCCACTCTTGTATAAAATGCAAATATAGAACACCTAATTCCGATCGGTTTTCCCCGGTTAACGAGGTGATAGAGCGCAATAATTCTTGTAACGGCCTTCTTGTTGTTCTTGCAGTTTCTATCGGATTGTGTTCAAATCCTGACACCTGGCGTGTGCGCTAATTCGACAGGATTCTTTGCGGGTCGATTTTGATGACTGCCGGAGTGGTCTTGAGGAGGGGATCGGTGAGGATGATTCTGTGATTAGGCTTTCCAACCGGGACGATGTTGTTGTTTCCAGCCATCCTCAGCATTTTGTATCGGCTATGACCATGGATGACCTAAATACTATCTTGATCATCCCTCAGAATTAGAACTTTGAAAGTGATTTTAGCCGCTGATATCCCGGATGATAGTAGCATGGCTAAGCTATTGATTCGATTCGATTGGGTAATAAAGATGATTCTACCCTGGACCAGGGCCATCTTAACCATAGGGCTAACTGGGCTATAGTCCCGGGGCGCAAATCTTTTAGGCCGGCAACTTGATTCAGTGGCTCTTGCGCCGGAAACTCTGTTTGCACCCAAATCAATTTGACTTTACTTGTCCACGTGCTCTTCGTTCCCGCTTGCCCTCTCGCGTATTTTCCTATGAAGAGGGGTACATCATTGTTGGTAGCCCACGGGCTCCAAATTTCTTAGAACAGCTTTGCCCAAATATAGTTCGGAGCTGCCCCGATCTGATTGTACACTGAAACTCAAATTTTGTTTGTGTCCTACCAGATGCTCGTTGACATTCTTGAAAAATTTAGTCAGGGGTCTGAGGTCTATTTCGACCTATCATAGATCGTTAACAACATGCCCAACTACAATTTACAGTCAACTAGGATTTCTAGAACCTGAAGGCCTTCAGTCTTCGGGAAGTGTTCACACTTTATGAACATTTCCAATGAAGAAGGTATTTCTCCTTCGCATAAAATTCGGTATTCAAATCCCTGCGACTTATCAATCCAGCTAATTGTACATATCGGATTTTTAACAACTTATGCATCAAATTAAAACAGAAGAAAAATTAACAACTTTTTTAAGAGAAAATTTTTCCTCCTATTGTAGGAAAGTTCAGATTGGTTTCTGAAGTAACTGATTGGGAACTGCAGACAATGAGAAGTAAAGGTGAACGTTTCTTACCCAGGCGAAGAAATGCAAAACTTTAGTAAAATTCGGCCCATGTGTTAAGCTAGGTCAAGTGGATTTTAGGATAGGTCACGATGGCCTTCACTTGATGTAAATCGAATGAAATGCGGCGAAGCAATGTTACGTCGGGGCCAAGTGCATATCGAGTTTGACAACAATCACTTCGAACGTTTGTTGTGATAAGTAAGTCAGTGCACCCAAAACAAAACTTTCATTTGCCTAATTTCTTTTATCGCTTCTTTCTCTTGTACACTCATTAACTCACTCGTATCTCGTATGAATAGTTTTGAACCAAGTTCGTTATTTAAGTCGTAAGAGCACTTCTACATTCATTAGAATCCAGTGATAAAGAAGTCACATCAATCTTCGGTTGGGATAGTCCAAATCGTTGTTCACTCTTCATCTTTGCGAATGTTAATTAATCGTTGAGACTATGGAAGGATGATCTAACAATTCAATATTTTGTTGCCGCATAGATGCAAAGTTCGATTTAAGTCGTGGCTTATGTAGTAGTGGGTCTTGATGCTTATTTTGAGATTCATACAGATGGGAATTGTTAACTTTCCTGCATTACACTTCTCGCGTATTCATTCTCATCATCTCGTTACAATCACCGCACAAGACTTGAAAAGCCACACGGTGTTTATAGCCGCCGTCTCTTAACTCGAAAGTTTACGATTTAAACCTTTTATTCCGTCGAGCGCTTGTATTAACTGTGCTGTCGCCCATTAGTCGCTACAGTAGGTGGTAGTGTTCGCGATCGACCAGTCTGGTCTCCTTCAATGAACTCGGTAATTACTAATTATAAACAAACAAAGTCATTAGCAGCGCTCAACAGCTCCGGCAACAACCGCGAAGCTATTTATAGATCGCGATGCAGCAATCCGAGAAGATATCCGGCCGATGTGAACAAACCTCGAAGACGTCGTTGTTTAACGATTAGAAAAGGAGGAAACGGTCGCGTTTCACACATTCTAATTACCGTTTTCGTGTCGAGCTTTCGGTATCGCAACGACTGCTATTTTAACACCTCGATTGTTCATCTGCTTCCCGTCTGTACACTTCGGATTACTCGCTCCGATTTTATTTGCGTTACCGTACCAGTCGACGAGCAACGGCAATAAGTAAAAGCGGTAAGAGTCTGTAAAGGATCCGGGTTTATTATAATTATGGAAGCTCGCGTTTCTTGGTAGCGACGTTCGTCTAGACTCTAGCATGTGTTCCGCGGTAATTGCAGCACGAAAATGCGCTTGCGGTTAACATATGTTTCAATCATGCTGTGTCTGGATAATTACAACGGGTCCTCGGGGAATTATTTCAGGTAACAACATATGGCGTATCGTGAAATTACCTCCGGTCCAGTCTTTCTGCGGTTAAAGATTTTTCTCGCGTATATCAACGAGGTATTTCTTGCTTTTTTTTCAACTTGTTTATGATTAGCGAGAAACAGTATTATGCGATTTTCCTAAGAAAAACAAAATTCGTTTATATTCAAGTCGGTCACCAAATAAGTTCAATTCGTTTCTAAATATATATACAGCATGTCTATTTTAAAGCAATTTCAATTAACAAGTTACTTTGCAAAGGTAACAAAAAATTGAAAGTTTAGTTAAAGTTATCGCAAAAAGCTCAAAACCATCCCAATAGTATGGAGTAGAGATAAAAATGACGTTACAAACACTACTGCACGCCAGTCGCTCCAAGTAAAGTATCCGTAATAGCAATTTCTCATAGGGGCAATCATTACGCAATTAATCTGGATGACGAACCTGGAAGATGGAGAAACCTGGACTTTTATTTTTCGAGAATTATCGGCTGATTTGCATCAGCTGTGCTTCCCATCACATTTTTCTGCCGTTTTTCTCTCCAAAGTTTGCTAACAAGGGAAGAGATGTGAGAAGAGTTTAGATAATCCATTAAATTTTGAAAAAACAGGCTACTTGTGTTATGGGTGAAATGTCAAGAAAAGTGCATTTTCTGTATAGAATTGACAAAAACCCTAGTTTTTGTCACCACACGTGGATTTCGGTCCAATTGTTCTTTTCAACTTAAACAACAACAAAATACAAAAATCATTATGACGCTCGAAGTATTACATTTTATGAGTGTTAACCAAAGAGTGATTTTCAACACACTATATTCTAATTATAAATTGGTTAATAGACAGTCATCTGGCTACTTCTCTAGGCAGCTTCTACTTGTGCCAGATATTCATATATATAACACCAAGAATATTAAGTATTGGGACTATATTATAAATAGATTTAATGAATAATTAATAGTAATTTTTTATATGAATATGTTTGTAATAGCACATTGCTAAGTATATTATTATTATTATCATTATCAAAAATTATCACCTGCTGATCACTAGACGTAGAGCTAGTTTCGTTTACTGAAATCGACAGTACCACTGTCAAGATTTTTATTTAATTTATTATTATTTATTTGTCTGCCCATCAACTATGTCGTTGCTAGCAGTATTTGTGACAGTTTTCGTACAGATTCAATAGTTAACAAGGAAATTAGAGACTACAAGATAAAAGCGCGAATTTGTATATGAAGTACTAGTATATTAGTACTATTGCTGGGAGGAAAAAATACCAATGGAACGATAGAATCTGGAAGCCAAGGCTTTTAAGAAAACAGTGTAGATAAAACGCAGGGGATAGTCAGCTTGCTTAGAAAATACCAAACATCGCTCAAAGCATAAGCTATAAACCGTTGGTTTGGTGTGAGATGCTGTGGATATTGTTCTGGACCAGTCTTATTTGGGGGAAAAAATCACTAAAGTTCGACAATTTGGGGCGAGAGCCTGTGGATAAGTTTCTGCAATTAGTTTTGCTGAGGAGGCGAAGCGTAAATGAAGAACCAGATACTAGAGGCCGCTGATTTGAGGGAGTTATTGTTAAAAGTTCTAAGGGAAGTCTCAACAAAAATGTAAAATTTAAATTTGGAGCCATTTTTGCTGTTGTTCTTTACCGTTATGACGGTACGATGGTAGAAAGTCCACAATTATAAGAAATCAATTGCTATTCGACAGAACAACGCATTTTTATTGTTAAACTTTATCCAAAAAGAAACGATGAACGTTTGACTGCTGCGATTCTCAAAATGCTTCGGACTTTTGGAAATCAAAATATTCCAAGTGCATCAATTCTGAAGAAGATTATCGAAAAATACGAGAAGTCAGGGTCGATTACTAATGTCCGGCGATCGACACGTGTTCGATCATGTCGTTCCGCAGAGAACATCACCGATGTTCCCCAAAATGTTGCCGGGAATCGAACATTTCAAGAACCACTACCCAGCTCATTCTTCATGAAAGATTTGCGTCTCCATGTCTACAAAATCGGTCTGAAACAACAACTCTGCCCTCCGAACCATAAACAGCGAAGAGAGTTTCTCAGCAGGTTCATTGAACAACAACAAGTGAAGGGTGAGTTTTCCAACGAAATCGTCTTCAGAGATAAGATCCACTTACATGTCGATGGCTTCGTCAGCAGGCAAAATGGCCGCCTTTGAAGTGATGAAATCCTAGACGGGTTTCATGAGAAGGAAATGCACCCCGACCTTGTCACCGCTTAGTGTGGATTTTGGGCTGGTGGAGCATTTTCCTTCGAAGAGGCTGCCGGGAATGCAGAAACGACCAATGACTGACGGTATCGGGGCATAACAACCGAGTTTTT
Organism: Chrysina gloriosa; assembly: GCA_038088585.1. NCBI lineage: Eukaryota > Metazoa > Arthropoda > Insecta > Coleoptera > Scarabaeidae > Chrysina > Chrysina gloriosa. The sequence continues at coordinate 5,840,122 of CM076090.1, read as the reverse complement.
TATGCTACGAATGGATACTATGGATGGATCGAAGACATGTGGTCCCCAATAGTGCCACTTGTCACACATCACGTGAAGTAATGGCGACTCATTTCCTGGTACTATAATCTCCAGATTTAGTGACCAGAATTGGTCGCTTCGATCGTGCGATTTAACACGTTCTTTGAAGTCAAAAGCTAACGTCGACAAGCCCACGACCACTTAAGCTTTGACGATGGAGATTAGACAATGTATCACTGAAATTCAGTCACATTTATGGCACAGCGTAATTGAGAATTTCGTGAAAATAACGCAAATATGCCAGCAAAGCTGAGGAGATTGTCAGATGTGTTGCTTGACACATAATTCCTACATGTGCACTTTATAATTAAATCAAAATTTCGGGATTTTCTCAAAAAAAAAAAAAAAAAAAGAAAAAAAAAGGAACAGAACACACATTTATAAGAAAAGTTTTATTTTTTGGTCGAAACCTTTATTATCCGTAAACGGTAGCTTTATAGAAATATTTGCTTAACAAAGCGCTGAATGTGAAATGGATGCAATTTCCACGACTTCCACCACTATTAACATTTGAGGTACACCTCGAATTCTCGGTTTTCGTCGATATCATCACTTCTTCTTCCGGTTTCGTGCCCGATAACTTTCCAATTTCCCTTCAAAATAGACTTCCACTTTACGAAAAATTCCGAATTCAATTCCTGGCCGACAATACCGGCCCCGCGAAAGCCGCATACTTCATACATATTTTTTGACCTCTTTTTATGAAATGCTTTGAATAGTTGCCGCCGTCGCCGCCGCCGCCTCGCCGGCGAAGGTTAACCGGCCTCCCCGGGCGCCCTTAAACCTACTCTATATGGAAAGTAAAGTAAATATCGCTTTTCGAATTTTGCATATCAATACCGGCGCGGTTCCGAACCCTTTTCTTCGCAGACATCCTAAGAATCTTCCGGCGAGAATTTAATTTATTGTTGTTTCTCGACGAAGTATAGGTTTCTCGTGGGGACTTGGGAGGCAAAATGGGGGTGACGGTCATGCTGTATTTTCGGACGGAATTTCAGGTTTTCCGGACATAAATTGGACGGAAAATTGTTTGATTTGCCTGACTTCGTTTTGTATTGCCGACTCGACTTGATTTACACAGGAAAAAGTGCTCATCATCTCGACATAATTAGCACCATCAAACACGACTTCGTTAATGCCAGGGGATTGAATGATTCAATGCGATAACCTGAAAATCAGGTACCTGTACGTATTCCGACGACCGACGTAACATAAATTAAAAACCAATAAGCTGCTAATTCCCGCAGACCGTATATAGATTCGACGATGGCGGCCGCGTCATATATCAGTTCCCAGCACTGTCTACGAAATCCCATTTCATGGGTTTGGAACAACATTGATAGGCCATCCGATCCAGCTCGTGCACACACATGGACGCGGTTCGTATATGGCCGTGCATATACATATGCACCTATACACGTACGCGGGAGTACAACCTCAATTAGCCCTTTAATTTATTATTCAGTCTGTAAACGGCTTTGCAGCGGAACAAACCGGCAAATTTGCATCATATTATTAGGCGGAGGTCGCTCGGATATGCGTGATATGTGTCTGTATGAGTATTTACGGGTGTACGAACGACGCTCCTATATCAATTGCGTTGTAAATATTTTTTAATCGACGATAATGCGATTATGCTTAGATCAAATATTATTATTCAGTCATATCGAGCGGATTTAATCTCGATTCGATTTTGAGCGTAAAGTGGTAGCAACAATCATAAATAATCCCATCCAAACAATATGATTTTATCGCTGAAGCGAAATCCTAAGAGATCTACTAAAAGTTCGTTTGGAAAGCAACAAGCTAAACAGGTCGAGTACCTCACAAAGTTCAGGTTCAAAGTGATTTAACATAATAGTTTTCTTAGTTAAAATGTTACTCAAGCAATTGGATGTAAAATGTCCAAAAAGTCTGCTCCGCTTTACATGAAACTTTACAATATAATTTTATTGGGCTGTACTGTTGCAATTACCATACTATAACATGTTCGGGTGAAATCTTCTGCGTCCGTCTGGGCATCAAAAGATGGAGAAAGATGTGCAATAATTTCGATGTACTCGGCTCTTCGTAGTTACATGATATACAAAAATGTGCGGGGGTTACCTTATAAGCTGTTACATAAAATTAGGAGAGAAACAACATTTTCTGGAACAAATATTTATTCGATCAAACTAATTCTCTTTTTCCACTTTGAAGTTGTTATTTCAAAAACGTGGACGTAGCTTCCGCCTCTCGAATTATACCAATAATAAGAATAATAATCTTGTCTATTGGTAATAATAAAAGTATAAATTAGGAAATAAGATTCTGATCCTAATAATAGTAATAATAATCAAGTTTATTCCAAAAAACAATATACAAGGCATGCATGAAATACGCCCGAAAACAGAAAGAAAACGAATTGGCAATAATAATAAAATAATAAATTAAACATACACACTCAAATAATCAATAATACTGTAAGAATTAATATGTGATAAATATTTTTTAATTCTCTCTTAAATATAATGGTAGTGTTCTTTGTGAAACATTTAAATTGATTTGCTTAGCGCTTCGAGAAATCTTTTAATTGCTTAATAGAAACCACTACTACCAGCATTAGAATTATATTTGCGTTTTTGCGAGGGGCCCCTTTGAAGTTGTTAAAACGAAACTAGGAAAGAAAAAATATTTTGGAACTGTTTTATGGCTTTTCAAAATATTCCCCTTTTCAGTTTTTTCAACTTTTGCACGTTCAAACCAATTCTCGACACATTTTTTCCACCCTGAACTTGTTCTTTCAAAAGCGTTATGGTCGACTTACGCGAAAGTTCATCACTGACGGACGGACGACCAAGACGAAATTCTTCAAACCAAGTGTAAATAGTCCTTTCCTGATGGTGATTCATAACCAAAAGTTGAACGAAACGATTATATACATTGTTGTTGACTTAGGCCTCGTCCGACCTTCAAATTTCTGAAGCCAGTTACTCACAAGAAAAAATGGTTTTCAGTTTTAGCTTTGGATTTACATCCTGGCCATCACTTCTGTTAGGTAGTAGGGAAAGCCGCATCCATTCAAATCCAAAAGATCTGGTAGGTAGTCTAACTTGCAAGTTTTCAGTTACTCTTCAGCATACCACAACTTTCTTAATAAGCTGAATTACTGCTGAATTAAATTAGAAGACATTCTGATCTGGTCTCGAGAGCAAGTTGTATCCCCAAATTCTGTAGAAATCTTCTACGCCGATCATTCTTTTATGCATACCGTGCATTGCTATGTCAATTATAGTGTAAAACAACCTAATAGGTCATCGATTGGGTTTCCACAGGCTGAGTCATGAGACCCCATCTTATCCATATTATCAACGCCTCCATCTCAAGAGTTGTAGTACTGGATGACCGCTTTCCTTGGCCTGGGTACCTACGAGATAATTGTAATTTGACCATTACCGGACTTAAATATCGGTATATAAGTTACTTCTCTTGATTTAGTGGCCATAATCTGGGGTGGAATGTACGGCTTGCTCTTTTAGTGGTTCAACTAGTGACCGCTAAAGAGGTAACATCAACGAACGTGCCAAGAGTAGAATGAAGAAGAAATTTCTTTCTGTTCTTGTATTAAAATTGTCACAAACGAAAAAATGGTTGATGCGTCTTAAATATATTGATTGCAATAAAGCGGATGAACTTCGCTTTTCCAAAGTTCCTTCGCGTCTTCGGTATTCGAATGGTGTACCCGTGCCGTGATTATTTCTCCCAAGTAGCCATAAAATTTTTATGCAATAAGTTCTTTCCAAACTCTTGGCTTCGAAGCTTGTATGCAATGTCTGTTGTGGACTTTGCTGAGCAGCAAAATGGCGGACACGGGGGCTCTGGTGGTAGCTGTGTGTGTAGGTGAGTGTATACTTAGTGGGCGGCACTAAATGTCTGAGTGAGTGGTTGTCACCAAGTGACTCAGGTAAAATTTGCGCGATTTGATTTTAAATATTGCTGAAAGGTGCGAGGGATTAACCAGCAGACCGATGAAATTTGAAAGTGTCGTTGGTCAATTTACGAAAATATTAACCCCCCTCCCCGTTTATACCCCTTAGGATACCGAACAGTCGGTAAGACACCAAGGTGTCGAAGCGTATTACTCGATAGCACGAAATTGCAAACATGAATTTTAAGATAATTTTCCTTTGACTGAATGTAACCCACAGATGTTGGCTAAAACATTAGGAAAAAAATTCAATCGCGTATTTAAAATGAAGGAATTATTTTGGTTATACGTGCTATAAGTGTAACAACATACACAAACAAGGAAGGAACCACTCTTATTGCGTTAAATTTCACTATGTTTCTACTACTTTCTACAGGTTCTTAAAGTACGCTTCACAGATACCATGTAGTTGAATTTATATAATTTTGATTGACTAGCGGGTGTGAGCAATTTATATGAATGCTCTGACTAACTGGATTAATAATTCTATTGACATCTGAAATCATATAAAATTTTAGCCATAGGGAAGAAGGTTGAGATTGCATAGCTGACCGCACAGTAGTACACATTTGTGGCTTTTTGAGTTCCTAACTTTTGGTAAGCAAAACCCAAATTATGAATTTAACCCACTTCAGAAGAGAAACGGCGAGGAACATTACGGATTCACCACGCAGCACCACCATCGCACGATCTAACTCTACGTACGGATGTGTCATCGGGCAGTATTTTACAACGCTAACGCTGTCCGTCGAACGCGACTATTGCGAAAGTGTAAAATCTGATTAGCATATATTCAAATTTTTATAGATTCGACGCGATCGTAAATAGCGTTGCGGTCGTAAAAACCCGGACAAAATCGCATTTACGTAGCACGTCGGACCGGAGCCGATCGCTCGGCCTAGCCGACGCTTTTACCCGGACGAGCGCCGTCGATGCGGGGGTCTCCGTCGAAAAGCGTCGCCCTACCATCTACTGGGAGCCGTAATTCATCCCGCATAAGCCTATTGCGGCCGGAGGAAGTCCGGCGCTCCGGGTGACCGAACCGTCGGCATTGATTGGCACGGAATCGCGTCAACTCGGCCTGCAGGGAGATTAATAATGCACCCCGGAGCATTCGTTACACGGCACGTAAATCCGGATCGGGTATAACATATCTGGAGCAGGTAGAGTTTGGGAGGAGAGTCGGTCGCTTTCGCCGTCGAGCGGATCGAGAACGCTCGTTTTTGACCCGTTCAATTATTAATTACGATCGCTTATATAAAAAGCACTTAATCAATTTCGATCGCTTCGGGATGCTCCGGGGCGTGTAGTACGGGTATGGGGCGAACGTAGACTGCGGAAATGTTAGTTTCGAACGAATAAATCATTGATTGAATTGAACTTAATTTCCTTCAATGGGCGATGAAGTTTTATACAGAAATATGGGATGCATCAGATCTACTGATAAATAAGAACTCATTGTCCATAGCTTCAACTGCTTCACGAGTACATATGATTTCTATCGCCTTAGAGTCACTACGACGATCCTATTGCAATTTATTCAAATTTCAACGGAAGTTTAATGTTTTTGCAAAAACTTAAGTATCACCAACAATATCCGACCAACACCCAAGACGAACACAACACAACGAGTACTCTACAGCCCTAAAAGCGATTTTTTATTAACCTCCAACTCATGAATATAGCACGCGTGGTAAACAGGACCAGTATATTGTCCACTGTACATCAGCTACGCTGTCAACGAATATAGGTGTGTCACAGGTTTCTAATTTTGGGACCCATACTCTTCCCCTTATTTATAAATGATTTATCTGGACTGAGCAACGACACTTCTATTACCCCTTATGCAGACGATATCACCTTACTGGTAAGTGAGGCTGATGATATTCAACTAAAGGCCAAGTGTAATAATGCCATTAAGAATTTAACCAATTGGTTTGACAATAATAGGCTCAATGTTAAGAGCACGAAAACTGTTTACCTAAGATTTCATCCTTACCAGTGCACACCCAATTATAGTTTCGCTTTCGTCTCCTTCTTAGTAACAAAACCAAGTTTCTAGGCATATGGATAGATGAGCTTCTGAATTGGAGGTGTCATTGTGAAACTCTCATATCTGAGCTTAATTCGCTGAGCTACTTGTTCAGAAGTTTAAAGCACGTATTATCTCAACAACAGCTACTTACATTATATCATTCGTACATTGCTAGCAGGCTGAAGTATGATTGACGATTGTGGGCAAACTCAGTTCTGGCACATGACGTATTCCTATGTCAAAAGATAATTATGCTGATGCATTTGCGGATTGACGCCTACAACTTCATGTCGGGAAGCTTTTATAAATTGCAAAATTGTAACTCTCCCATCATATGTATTTATGATGTAGTTATGTTCATACGTAATGACCATCTTAATTACAGTTCTAATAACGAGTGGCACGATTCTTGGAACAAACATCAATTAGCTACCCCTACTGGAAGATTGACATTGTATAAAAGATTTATTTGTGGTGCCAGGTGTAAAGATTTATGATAAGATCCTTCCATTATGAGATGGCAATGATGGTAGATTTGATCGGCAATTGCGTAGACTTTTAAGTACCAAATATTTTTATAGTCTCCAAGAGCCTATTGGATTAGCGCTATATTATACTATTACATTTATTACCATTACTATTGTAATCTTAACTACATATTTATATTTAATTTCATCAAATATTTGTATTTCATTCCTGTTTTTCTATTCTTGAATTGTCTTAAGTTCATTAATTTAAAATTTTTATATTTTAAATTTTAAATGCATTTTTTTCTTTTCTTTTCTTTTGTATGTGACACTCTGTTTTCGAGTACTGGGAAATATAAATAGTATACTATTATTATTATTATTATTATTATTATTATTATTATTATTATTATTACATTTATTTTTACCACAAACATATCTGACTAAGATCCAAAAGCAGGTCGTCTAAAAATGTCTTAAAGTATATAATCACCTTCCAGAGAATTTGCAGAGATTGCTTTTGAGTAGTTTGAAGGGTAGTTGAAGTTTTATATTTACAATTTCTGTATATTGATTTCATTACGTACTTAAAATATGACGTTTTCTACGTTTTCTTGTATTTTAGACTTTACGACGTTAGTGTTTCCGAGCTGCAGAACCACCAGAATAAATCCTCAATTTATCCATTAAGCATTAAATATTAAGTATTTCATTAAAAATATTAAATTTCCATAATTTTATCCGGCGTAACTGACATTTTAGTAATCATTTGCTCCTACGAAAAATGCCCCACCTCCATAATCTTACAATCGCAAGCGCAACACGCTCATAATTTCCGAGAAAGTCGTCTCTGCAGCGCAGCTCTTTGCAATACAGATAAATTCATACGCGACGTAAATCTAGGATATCACTAATATTGTTGCCTCAATTTTGTCCGACGATTGTCCAATGACTGATCAAATAAATCACTTTGGCTTGGCCACGAAGCATTACATTATGGATTCTGGCACATTAGCAATAGTATTAGTTTAGCTTTGCAATAAGTTGTAAGTAGCGGTTTCCCTTTATCCTGGTCATGTGCGGATTTTGGTGAACGTTAAGCCTCAAATCTTGAGCTTTTGCTTTGTAATCTTGTACAACCAAGCATTCTCTGAGCCAAGTTTAAACAACGTGAACGTTCACAGTATCAGTCACCAAATGATAATCGAAAACTAGATTATTGTTCAGTTTTTTCCTCCTGTAGAAAGCTGGCAAAGCTTTACAATCTTTCAGGAAAGTATCGGGAATTCTTTTCCATAATGAAGGGAGTACAAATTCGGAAGAAGCACACCACTTTCGAAGAAGGTGGGACAGGCAAGCAGGTGCCCATAGAATTTTTCTACCTCAAGAAAAACTCGTAGGCAGTTTCATTATGGTATGAAGTCTTGAACAGCAAGTAAGGTTCGCGGCCTCTTTAGACTTTCACGGTCTGGAGCAAGGGTGAAAGCTTCCTCTTAATTTTTCTGTGCATCACTGGATATGTTCCATTTTCTTCATTGCTGTTAACATATCTTTATTTAAGTATTATATAATGCAAAAGATTGTCAGTGTGAAAATATGCAGTAAACAAACAAACTTAAAGTAATACATGCAAAGGCAAACTAACAGCAACATTAGAAAAAAAGAAGTTTATGAATCTCCACAAAGAAGACTCTCATTCTCTCCAAAGTCACCTAGAAACTCATTGAGGGCATAATATACCTTCCTTATTACAATTCTTTGCTAAGCTTGAAGGATTCAGATTTTTCGACAAATCTCGAGTGAAATATACATAATTGACACAATCATTCATAGCAAAATGACGCACATAACTATTATTGACGGCAAAATTTTCGGGCTCTTACTTCCTAGAGTTTTGTCTCAAGAAATGATATGAGGAGGGAGTGGGATGCATCGAAGGAATTACAGCGCATCCACCAAAAGCAATTCTGGCCCAGAATGGGCATAACTACTATTCTATACCAGCAAAATAAATCCCGAAGTCACAATTTTGGAAAAAGTCAAGAATGTGATCCTCTATAAGAAGTTCAAAATTTTTTTTGAGTTTTAATTTCAAAGATTCGCCTATCTGAAAACCTGAAAATATTCAAATCACGTTTCGAAGATCCGACACCAAAAAATAAAACAGGAAACACCCTCATGCGTTTCCAGCAATAAACCGGTGTCCCGCACTTTACGCGTTCGCTCGCACAAATCCGACCCGCACGTAGGAACGCGTCCTCCGAAAACCTTCCTCCGACCCAAATAAATTACATTTTTAGTCGGGGCGAATGGGAAAGAGTAATTCGAAGGAGAGAGAGACGTTTAGCGCGGAAATTTATGGCGTACAGGTGACCCTTGAAGTTGTTTCCCGTTCCTCTTCCGTAACTGTCCCGGCAAAAATTCGGGACATCGGTTTCGGGCCACGTTCCCTTATAATTTAAAACAAGATACGGCCACGACGCCGCCGCTATCAACACACGTACCGGAGCGTCGGGTTGACGTTGAGAAATCGCTAATTCTTTAAGCAATATCTCGGTTTCTCTTCGCGCCTTTCTTCGTCCCCGGTTTTGGTGTCTTGTTATCGGTGCGAGATTGTGGCTGTTGTTTGTTGTTAACAAACGGAAAGGATGAAATCTAATGTTTCCTCTTCCTTGGATACAAGTTGGAAATTCCGGGGATTTACGAATGTCTCGATTTAAAACGAGTTTAGCTTAAATCGAAAAATAAATTTGTGACGTTCTCTTCAAGGAGTAGCTCAGATTTACCCAAATCCGGTTTCCAGACGGCCAGCCAGCTAATCCGTTTTAGAAATATCACTGACATGAATTTGAAAACAAATTCCTGCTAAATTCCATCAATTTTGTGCACCGAGCACCGAGTGGGTGAGCGAGGTTTTTCATTTGTGCACAATTTCAATGTGAAGAAAAATCAAAAGGTACAATTCCTTTAATTTTTTCGTTTAAAATCCGCTGTTTAATTTTCTGGCAGAAAGAGCTCAATTCTGAGCACGGATTCAAAGAGCTTCGGCGTTAACGGGTTTAGTATGGAGTGTGATATTTCCTGCAACTTCGATATGAGGACAATCTAACCTAGATATTCTTAATGCTTATTTCTTATAAATCCTACTTCTGGTTTCGAACCCAACAAATAGGGTAGTCCGTAGCTGTTGTTCTGTTCTGAAGGGAAGTGATAGGCCACTGACAAATATCAACCCCAAAATTACAGCCGAACATTAATGGATCTCGAACTAGTCTTAGGAGTCTAGCACAAAAAGCGCCTAAAAGCGCAATATAACGACTTTCTTCTTACCCTATAAAAACGACGCTTCCTCACGAGGTTATTTTGAGAACCGGAAAATATGTAATCCGTATGTTATTACGCTAAGAAAATTTTCTATTCAGATTTTTCCCATTTTGTCCCACATAGCAGGTCCGAGTCAAACTCGAATATAATCCAAAAGTCACAAAATGCTTCAGCAAATTGAGAAAATCTTCCAGAACTGTTGTCGCCTTGCCGGATCGGAAACGATCGTGAGCGATTGCTATGAAGTTAGTGGGAGAGCCTACAGTAAAAAAGTTACGTTTCTAATCGGACAATGAATTTAAGTGGAGCAAATCCTTCAATATTTTCGAAAAATGGATTTTCGTTTTTTACATATTTCGAAACTACTATATATGAAGAAGATACTGTTAAAACGAGAAATCTAAATATGAAATATTTACTGAGTTATAGTTCATAGTAGAGAGCACCGAAACTGCATACTGCAAACTAGCGATTCCAGGTATCTAGGACGCTAAGAGCGGAACAACGTTTTCATGCAGCGGGGCTTGTTCTTGTAGATAAGAGAAGGGACAACAGGCTTCGTAATGTAAGAAAAGAACAAAATTCCCGGAAGAAGCAAGTTGACCGATAAAACTGTGAAGAAACTCACAACATATGGTTTGAGTATTCGAAGAAACATAAATAGTATTGAGGATATGAAAAATGAAATTATGACTACTTACAGCCATATTTTCTCAACAACAGAAAAGCCGAGTCACGGAAATTGCCCCATTTGAGCTGAGAGCTGGTGCAAGTGACAGAAAGCTATCGCCCTAGAAAAAGTTCAGAACTTGAAGAATTTCCTCTGGTACTTAGTGAAGAGATGAAGGAGCATCTCCTACCAAACTACGAAGATTTGTCCAGGGAAGGTTTGCTCGAAAGATGCTTGGGTGGCCGTACCCAAAACGCGAACGAGAGTTTCAACGCAACAGTTTGACGATTTGCTCCAAAATACCTCCATTCGGGGCTGACAATCGTTGAGATCGCAGCTTATATTGCTGCCGGGACGTTCAATGAAGGATGTTTTTGCATCCTAGAAATTATGAAGGCGTTGGGCATAATTGTTGGCACGTATGCCAGAATTTTCACCGAAAACTCCGATGAAGCAAGGGTAGAGACGCGGAACCGAATGAGCCTTTCCTCGACGAAAGCAGCTCGTACAGCTCGAAAGCAACAACGGATATCAGCAAATGAGCCCTTCGCGGAAGCTGAAGGGTTATTGTATGGACCTGAAATCGCTGATTTATCGGTAACTCACCAAAATTTATACCTTTTTTGTATTGAAATTTTAAACGTGATTATCTCTAGTTGTACATTTTGAAAAACTGCTCACACTGTAGCTCGAAGAGTTATCGATGGACCTCAATGAAATTTTTGACAGGTTTCTATGTATGACATACGGTAAGATAAACTTTAAGTTTAAGGATATCGCGTTGATGTATAATTCTTTGTAAGTAAGAACTGTTGAAAAAATGGTCGAGAATTTAAACTTTTGATTACCGAGCCTGCATAATTTTCAATTTCCTACTTTTAATAATTCTATAGGTTAGGTTAGGTTAGGTTAGGTTAGGTTAAGTTAGATGTATCAGTAATCCAAAAAAATGTTTTCTGTTCTAGATTAACACTAAAAGTGTGGTAGATACTAGTGGCAGCAGTTTCTCATGACACTGGAAAGACGCCTGGGGAGAAAAGCTATCACGCCGCCATTTTCTATTGTAAAAAAGTTTTTTAACTCTTTAAACCTATACGAAAATCCTATAAAAATTTGATTATTTCATCATCTTCAAAAGAATTCACCAGCACGGCTCATTTTCAAACGGCTCCTCGGATTTGCTCTCCTTAACTTAAGAGATACCAGATAGCGCCATATGTGTATATTTGAAATCGATACTATTGAAATTAATGATAAAATATCGTATCTATATACATTTGATTGTTATCTTTATTCTATACTACTATTGACACGTCACAAACTTCTTGATATATATAAATAAATAAAGTTACCCTTACCACACCTTGCTGAAAAATCCAGATACATATTTCGGCAACTAACTTGCCATCCTCAGTGGAAAACTGGGGAATTGGGTATCACTAGCGAATCCGGCTAATGCCCAAGATGAAGACCACGCAACGAACACTGTACAACACCAAAACACTGCACAATGAACATCAAACAATGAACGCGCGAAACACACTAAAACACTGTTGACACTGAACTCCCATTAAGAGGACAGTGTATTAATACTACTTCTAACCTAAATTTCATGCTCTATGGGGTGTTTCAATACCGTTGAAAGAATCTAAAATTTTATTCAATAGCTCGTACAATTTGGAATTTGGAATAGGTCCTCCATCTGTATTCATAATCCTCTCTCTATTCTTATAAATATATATGCTATCGTAGCTATCCAGTTCCCTATTGTTTTCTACCGTCTTAATTAATTTTAAACTTCCAATTGGCATAGCGTGTTTTTTGTCCAAAATATGTCGGGCCACACTTGATTCTTCGGGCCTGTTGAACCGAAAATGAGCAATATGCTCCTTGTACCGTGTTAGGATTGATCACCTAGTTTGTCCAATGTATTTTATGCCACGTTCCTGACAACCGATTTCGTAGATACCTGATTTTTGATTAATTTCAATTTTATCCTTAGCATTTCCTAAAAGATTACCTAATCAATTAGCTGTAAATTAAACTGTTTGAAAACTTTGGGTAGGGCCTTAGTGTTATGATGGAATGGTAATTTAACGAATTTCCTAATTAACCCCTTGCACTACGCCGAAATTCACAATCAGCCGTGCCAAACTCGGGCGCCTGAGTGGTCCCGAAAAGAGTCGAAGCGGCGAAGACTGAGTGTCGGAACTTTGAACACATCTTACGACCATTCTTACGACTGACAATGAGTGCGAGATAGGCGTGCTCGTGTTGACTTCACGCGGTGGTGCACTTGCAAAATTCAAAAGACAACAAGATATAAAATACCCATTCATTCAAGAAAACGAAAGAAGAGATAAGACCTCATTCAGGCGTTCCTGGTGGCCCGAGATTAAGACCACGAGCACGGCTCGTGATATTCATGTTTGGCCCGAAATGTCGATTACGAGCCTGACTCGTGATATCCACGTTTGCCGTGAAATTGAACAACGAGCCTGACTCGTGATATTCAAGTTTGGCCTAAAATTTTCATCACGAGTCAGACTCGTGAAAATAGTGCAAGGGGTTAAGGTGCAAAAACATCATCGAACATTCATCACCGTTTCTAATACACTCCCCATATTTCTCAAATTACGCGTCCTAACTTCACATTACACGCCGCCGATCGCTCGCTTCGCCCACGGTCACTCCTTCGTCCCCGTCGAACCGATGTTTTGTCGTCGCGTCGCCTCGCGTCGTTATATCCGAACACGAGAAATTGACCGTTCGACCATAAAAGCTAACGACTCGACATAAATTATGCAGCCGCTAACAATAATTACACCACCTCCCCGAAATTAACTCCAATTAAATTTAAACGAGGGCGCATTAGAGGCGACGCCGGAGGGGGAAACGACGGCCGTAAAGGGGCGTCGAACGGCGGAGGAACGAGAATATCTTAGCCCGTATATTACGAGCTGTTATGGCGCGCTGTTACAATTGTGTTTACGAAGTGCGGAGAATTTCATTAAAGTGTACATACACATGTAGTACGTGCGAGGGGCGGGAAAACGGGGGTCGTTGCGGACCGCGGCGAGGGTGGAGGATGGTATCGTCGACCTGCGGTATCGACGCGAAAAAGCTTCATGTTATTAGTTTCGGCGAGGCTAACTAACTAAGGAAGGTCGGTTTCGAACGGACCGCTGCGCTGCGACAAATTAGAGGACATCGTGGATAATTTCGAGTGGACTTCTTGTGTATGCTGTTGTTGGGGTTACAATGCGCAGTGTAATACAGGGCAGAGGGCGTGTGGAAGTGCAGTCGAATACATAGGATGAACACATTTTTAAAACATTGTACCACAATCAGCGGTAATTAATTCCAAATAGAAATCATCTATGATTGATGTTTCTAGGTTCTACTTACAAAAGGACACCGCGTAATGGTCATCACGGATTTCAATCCTATTACGTGTGAGTGTTCTTCGAGACTTCACGAAAAACCCTAAGGGCGATTATCCGATTGGGGCTTCGTTTCCAAGATATTAAATTCCAAAGAATAAAGAGCGCACGCCACACGAGTCAATACCGAATCGCCTGAATAGAGTTGAGCAAGCCGCGATTGCCGAACAGAGAAGGCGACGGACTGGACCGCTGGAAGTTCTGGTTTCGATTCTTATTGACCTCAATTTTTTTAATTCTTCTTCTTCTTCTCGTCAATCCTTATGCCTTTCAGCGTCGGATTTTTTTAATTCAATGATTAAAAACAATCGAAAACAATTTTGCTTCATTTCATAAACTAACATCAACTCAATAGTCAAAAACAATTTAAATGATCTTTACATTGTTCAATAAACATCCATTCGAGGATAAAATAGCAATGCGATGTACATTGAAAATTCTCGTGTCTTTGGTTTACTTACTTCCCGACTGCTTTTGGGAATTCCCCCAGTTTAAGTTTGTTTGGCTTCTCATTGTTATACTCCAGTCAGCTTGCGTATGCCTTTCGTGATCTTTATTAGGTTAAAATCGATCTCGAGCGAAAATATGGCGACGAAGGATCCTCCTGTAAGTACGGTTTGCGATTCGAATGGGAATGAACTTGGGGATGAAACTCCGCCCTTTGACGAGATTTCAAGCGGAATATCACGCAATCCCTCGAATTCGTTAAGACCATCTTTGATGGTCCTGGAATGTTAGCGTTACTCGGAAAGAGATTTCTGGTGCAGCACGTGCCGTGGGAAAAGCATTCTATGATGCGATTTTGAGTGCCATTAATGAAAGAGAAATCGTCACTGATTAACATTTGACCTTACCCGAAGATGATGATTTCAAAAGGGAAGATGAGGACGTAATTCGTTTCGTTTATGTAAATAGCAAAAAAAGAGGGAAAAATATGACAAGTAGTACAATATTTCCTCTTATTTTGAAAAAATATTTCCAGTGTACAGGAATCGAAAGACGATAATGAATTCGAAAAAGAGGAAGAAATATATTCCTCTGAACTATTAAGCCAAAGATGTGTGGCTTTCGCTGCTGCAAATCGCAAAGCGAGCCTCAATACAATGCGGTTTCGGGGCTTCGCAAAATGCAAATATAAAAATATGAAATTGAAGTCTATAAGAATTGAAACCAGAACCTCCAACGTTTCAGTCGGTCACCTTGTCCGTTCGGCAATCGCCTTTTGTTGAACTGTATTCACGCGATTCGGTATTGACTCGTATGGTTTGCGCCCTTCATTCTTAAGCAGTTGATGAGGTGTCTTCTCACATATGGAAGGCAGAATGTAGACACATAAGAAACACTTCCTCTGTTGATTTTGAGCAACCAGGACAGGCAGATAAAGCAATCGCCCTGAACGCATACAAGAAGTTAGTAGTGCAAGAATGAAGGTAAATTCCTGGTACGATTTTTGCACTGATAAATCTGAAAGCAAACTTCTTTTCCTTTATGGTAGGAAAAATCTTAAAATCTTTTGCAAAGGGTAGTGCGGTAAAGTTCGTTGGACGTAGCATATAGAATACTGGCCAGTTATTAGTATGTGAAGTGTCCTTTACGAAAACGCCACTGCATTCCTAAACAAACCTAGCAGTCGGGCTGTGTTTCATTGCTTGGGATAATTGTTTCGCACGTTGTCGGTGACTTCTTTCCTTAAACAGACGAACAGGCGAAGAAAACTCATTTTCGCCCAGAACTATACACGGATATGCCTCGGGCACCAACGTGGTTTCAAACGGTGATTACGTGAACTACCAAATGTTACAGTGGACGAGTGCGATACAAGAAAATAGGGGAATTGAGACGATTCCACATTAACCACTCACGGGGTAGTTATCAAGTAGAAGAAGCCAGGTAAAAATTAACGGTAATGAAACGCTTTCAGATTACAACACTTAACTTCGGTAAATCAACGACGAATTCAAATGGAAAAAATCACTCCCCTCAATGTGTAGTACAATACATGTGTGCCTTCTCATGTCTCTATGATACACATCTAGTTTCTATATCTCTCCGTTTAGGACAAATGTAATGCACTTTTCTCCTATTACTAGGATGTGTACATGCGCAGAAACAATTTATATTGATATCTTTTTCAATAAATTATGCTGATTGTAATTGTTTAATATGTAATCATGCACGTTTTCTTTTCTTTTGTTAGTTAGTGTCCTTGGAATTTTCTGTTGGCACAAATAAATATTATTATTATTATTATTATTATTATTAATACAAGTGGAATAAAAGTTGGCACCTTATAACAATCTAGGAAAGATCTGATTTTCAAAAGATAATGTTACAATTCCAAAATAAAGATAAATATAAAGATAAAGAAAGTCGGAAGCTACGTATGTATACGAAGCGGTCGAATAATCTCTGCGCGGGCACGTGCTCAACAGGCAAAAGAAATACGATTAATACAAACGAACTTACGTCTGAAGATATTAAAGGAAAAAAATTGAGTTATTTACTTCGCTATAGATTCTCGGAGATTACGTCATACCCGAACTTAATTAACAGTTGGACGACAATCACTACCTTGAAGATTTTAACACGGCGTTTAAGATGGAGAAAGGCGAAAAAGTCGGTGCCGATGCGATCGAGGATGACTTTCCGGGGTTTAGAGTCACGGTTTAAACTGTTGAGGAAGATGCAAGGAACTGCCCAAGAAACATCCGTCTTCAAGTGCTAGGATTTCTTCTATGTGAAACAAGCTGAGCTTGGAAATTCATCCGACTTTTAACTCGAAGCTCAACAGGGAAGATGAAAAAGACCATACATTTTACCTAAAGAACGATGAAGTTAATGACAGGTTTGTTACAGCTTTAATGTGTAAAAGATTTCCGCAAGTAAAATGTCTTTCTCGAAAACTTGCCGCTGTTACTTTGTGTCAAAAGGTGGTCTAGGATTGAGAGCTGAATCAGGAAATTCGCAATTGAAAATTTTCGCTAAGCTAAGCTAAGATTTCTTGGTTCAACGTCTTCCACATTTCAACTTACTGTTGGTACTACTGTGGAATATGTTAGGGAAAAATGTTACTTCCAATATACGAGGGCCATCCAGTAAATAAGTTTCCCTATTTTTTAACCAATAAACAACATTATTTACAATTATGCAGTTATTTTATTTTCATTATAGAACTCATAGACTACTTCTCTACATAATCACCATTTCTGTCCAAACATTTTTGGTACCGTTGTAGCAATTTTTTGATACCACTGTTGTACCAAGCTGTGTCCTGTCTTCGTAGCCAGTGGTTCGCCTCCGCCTTCACTTCGTCATTATTCGCAAAGTGCTTGCCTCCAAGGTGCAACTTGAGTGCTGGAAAGAGATGGAAGTCGCTTGGGGCAAGATCCGGAGAATAAGATGGATGTGCGAAAATTTCCCATTTGAAGTTTTTCAGCAACGTTTGGGTCGTTCGAGCTGCGTGGGGGCGAGCATTGTCATGGACGAGTAACACTTTCCGAGACAAAAGTCCAGGACGTTTACGTTTTAGTGCAGCTCGGAGTTTAGTGAGGACTTCGCAGTACCTCGCAGCATTAACCGTAGTGCTTGGGGGCAGGTAGTCAACCAATAAAACACCCTTACAGTCCCAAAAGACGGTAGCCATAACTTTGCCTGCAGAGATTGTGACCTTCGCCTTTTTTGGTGCACTTTCCTCAGGCTTCTTCCACACCATGCTTTGTCGTTTTGTTTCTGGAGTTGAATGATGCACCCAGCTTTCATCTCCAGTGACAATACGGGAAAACAGTTGATCTCCATCTCTTCGATGCCTTTCCAGGAAAGCTCGGGCTGCCTCCATCCGTTGTTGCTTGTGATTTTCCGAGAGCAAACGCGGGACCCATCTTGCGCAGACTTTGCGAAAATTCAAAACATCTGACATGATTGTTCCAATCGAAGAACGTCCAATTTCGATTCCAGGTGGCAGTCGAATCTTTATTTCGTCAATGGTGACGCGGCGATCTGCTTCTACCACATTCCGAACAGCAGCAACGGCTGCATTGTCTGTAGCAGTAACGGGCCTGCCGCTTCGCTCGTCATCATGCACGTTTTGCCGTCCTTCCAAGAACCATGAACGCCATCGGCGAACCATTTGGATGCTCATACATCCTTCACCATACACTGACACTAGATTGCGATGAATATTGACCGCAGTTTCATTTTTCGCCGTGAAAAAACGAATTACAGAACGGAGTTCGCACGTGGACACGTTCACCAGTGATAGCTCCATGGCAACTGAAGCGCTACGGACTTGCGCGTACGAATAGCGTGATGTGGAAGGTCACGCGCTTCCAACGCATCCTAGTCACCATTTCTTACACTACTAACTAATTTTTACAACGTTTCGTTCGCCGAAAAGAAAAAAGGGACACTTATTTACTGGATGGCACTCGTATCACAAACGTGAACAACGAATACCGTCCAGAACTATCCTGAGATGCCCGTTCAGTTCGGTATAGAGGTATGACAAGTTCCGGCTTGCACCATTTTCAAGTAACTTACCTAACCGGTCGGAAAATTGATGCATATCTGTGTTAAACACAAGCTGGGTTCCTTTTTCCAGCTGAACGCAATACTTACTCTCCACTTGGCACGGAACTTTATTAAATTCTTCACCGACTCTAACCATAACTACGTACGATATCTCGCACAAATGATCTCACCAGAATTGCAGATATCTTTCGCGAAAATTTCAATCCAAACTATAATTTCAAACCGCTAAACGCACCCAATTCATCGCCGACCGGAATTTTCCATGTGATAGTAGGTTAGTCGCGTCGATTTTCCGATAATTTTAATATGAAAAAGATCATTATGCGGCGCGTGTGCTTTAACGACGACGACGTCGACGGCGGCGGCGACATTCGACATTCATAACCGTCGAATTACCATTACCCGACAACCGACAACTAAACTCCCGAAGATTACGCCGTACAACGTTATTATTATTCAGGACACAGACCTCGTATTTGCATGCCTAATTGAAATATCGGTAATTGCATTGAATTCAGACAGTTTCGCAGCGTTGCGTCACGACGGAAATACGGGTCAACATCTCGTTAGATGTTGGAATTACTGCGGTCCCCATCAGGAAAGGGAGAAATCGCTTTAAATTTTAGAGAAGAATTCGTAACGTGGAAAATTTAGGTCATCGTGTCTGCGCGTAAAGGCAAATATGCGTATTATGTTCTATAAACATGGAAAAAGCTTTTGATAGAGTAAGAAGAGCAGACATATGGAGAAAATTATACCAAAGGAAAATAATAAATACGAAAAATATGCAAAAATAAGTCTTAACAGGAAGTTTATTACATTTCGTAGAAATACGTTCTTCTTTCATTTTAATGTTAAAAGGTATTCGCCCCTTTCTAAGGCTGTCTTATCAACTGCTCATTCTTAAGTTGTGAATTTTATTTTATTACAATAATTTAAGTCTAGCACCATTATAGATAACGCGATAGTTCTTTATAGGAGCACGAGCATTTGTAACTCAAGTTACCGAGTTACTAAATTTTTCACTTACACATCTACATATTTCGTTGGTTACGTTTGATTAAAGTATTTTCCTTACAATTTTTGCTATACTATAATCTTCTTATTTGTCAACCAGGAGGTCTAACTACTATACTATGAAATGTGGAAAGAAAAATGGAAAATCCAACTCGAAACATAGTTCCACATGAAAAATGCAAGACTTCTTGCTTAAGTGGGGTGATACCGCGAACGCCGCGTTGACAGAGAACAACACAAATACAGCCAATAAATGACTGGACGAGAACGAGGAGAATAGATTGGAACAACTTCATCTCGAGAGTGGAAGAGGGCTTGTTATGGGCGATTTTTGAGTGTCGGTTCAAACAAAACTTCTGCTGAACTTCGAACTTGAACTTAAATCTTGAACCTGTTACATGATTGATGAAAATCATAATTGTACTCAAATTGAAAAACGACTGAAGTCTCATGATACTCATAAACCGGACATTACCATTGCTAGACACAATTGGTGGGTGATTGGTGGGAAAGAAATCACGAGGCAGACGTGCCAAAAGATGGCGGTAAGCCACGTAAATTTGGAACAAACAGGCAGATGTTTCCCAAAATGTCAGAAGAAGAAGTAGAAGAAGAAGAAAAAGTAGAAGAAGAAGAAGAGGAAGAAGAAAAAGAAGAAGAAGGAAAGAGAGGAAAAAGAAGGACTCATTCCTGTGCATTGATAAACTTCATATTTGTTCTTTTTGAGAAGGGAAACTAATGATTTGATGAGTTTTATGGTTATATTGTCCTGGTAACGTATATGGGTTTTGCATTTTCGTTATGTTGGTAACTAGCGTCCTTTGTGGTGCCCTGACGTCCATACTGTTGCGTCCGCTGTGATGCGTTGACCGCAAATCCGTTCCTTTTAGAGCTAAAACAAAGCTGTAATGTTTTTTGTGTTAATACGCTTTTCCCGATGATGTTCTACTTATGCCACTTACATATTTCCTATTGATTATATTGGCGTTATTGCAACTTGTGGGTGGTATCTGCATATGATTAACCTTCCTATACTCACGTCAAAATGAAAGACGTATACTATACTATATAAATCGGTCTCACAGACCGTATGCGTGAGTATAGGAAGGTTAAGGTTGCAGAGAAGAACTTGTACGTCTCGTTTTATCTCTTTTGGAACCGGTCCAGCGACAGAATCCCGTACGGGGACGAAGTGAAACTTAGTCAATTGATTGCTAAAACAAACGTTTCTAAGCCCATGGTCCAAATCGGTATGGCGCATAGAGACACCGACACGTCGCGCTTATGCTTAAGTATCGGATATCCAATGCGTACCTACACTTACGTTTCGATAGATTTCCCCTCCTCATGCGCGCTAACGACATAGACCCGCAATTTCCAATCAGGATCATACGTCAAATTCTATAAGATAATGATGAGGGTGCTGGTCTTATTATCAGCGAAGCATATGTCAGTGAATTCACTACAATTGTACGATTGATGTGTCCTACTGTCAGCGGTATTATATCACACTTCAAGAGACGTAATATCATATCATTTCCCTCTTTGATAACCCCAAAACAAAACCGCAAATACATTTCCATTTTCTCCTACAGATACGGTTGCAACTTCGAGAGAAAACCAGCCCGTCTCGCGTATTATTTTATTTCGCGGCGATAAAAAGCGGCGGGAATAAGTTGTAATAGGAGACCGTGTAACCGTGTGCGCGCCGCCGACGCGAGCGAAGAACGTAAAATATCCCAGAAGACGTTAGGAAATTCGAAAGTGTATCTTTGTGGAAATGTAGCCGGAGGACTGGGACCGGGAAAAAATAGACGAAACGGGAAAAAAGGAAAAATAGGAAAATAAGGAACGGAGATAGCGCGTGATAGATGGCGGAGCGACGTGCAGGATGCGGAAGGACTTACATCTGCATAAATATGCCAGCGTTCGCCGACGTCGTATTTCGGTCGTCTTCTCAGTCGGTAATATTTTACGGTTACGGCGTAAACGGTAATGCCGCGTCGCGAGTAACGAGTTGTTGACCCGCATATCTGGGACGCAGACGTTACGTCTCCAGGTAATACCTAGGTGATACGATTCATAACGCTGGATGGAAAGTAAAGTTGGAACAAGGAAGCGCAAGGGTAACCAAGAGGAAGCATGGAGGGATAACGACTTTAAAGGTGGGTATTTGCAAATATCGTTTCTGCTGCGTACACTTTATAAGAGTTTTCGAGGTTCCAACACTTCACATGTTGGATAGTTAGTTAATATGACCAATCGCAGCCACCACGACACCACCATTAGCAGATACATGTCCATATGGCAAACAATTTCGAACGGAGCCTCTAAAATTTGACGCTGGCAATGTTAAAGACCATAACCAGAACCTTCCACCAACTCAAGCTTTTTCCAATCACTGGAATAATGTCAATCACCAAAGGATTAGGCATAAATCTGGAAGATGGCACAATCTCTTTGAAATGCTTCTGGAAGCTTGAATCAAATGGTGTTCGGGTTTCTCTAGGTCAGCTCTTATTTTCGAGATATTTGAAAGTAAAAATTATAGGCTCAAGGACTCAAAGAAAAACGTTACTTTCCTCATTTTTTGGACCATCGCGTACTCGAATTAGGTTTGACGAAAAGATTTCCGATTCGAGCATACTGTATTTGATAGTGCCCTCACCACTTACTTCTTGCCCTGTTCAAAGTTTCAGTGAACTTCTAAAGATCCTCTTCCCGCCAAGCTAATATCGCAAACATCCTTTACAGTTCACGACACCGAATAAGTTATTATTTCAGACGCTCCTTCGACGCTCGCGTCGAAGGTGTCGCACGAGTGCCTCGCGGAGTGCGTGCGCTTTCAGCGAAAATATTTGCACAAGAATATAAGTGTGCATGCGTACGGCGTATGTGTATCGCTATAAAAGCCGACGAGGGTAACAATGGGAAGAATGGAGATTTCCCCTGCGATTTCTCGCTAGACTACTGCGGCGCGTACCGCCGGAACCGGTGCGGTGCGGCGCGGCGCGAGCGGCGGGGGTCCGGGAGTCTCATCAGGACTTCGGAAAAACGACCGTGGACGTGTTAAGCATCCGCGGCGCGTTTCAACCCCATCCCAACTACGTCTCCTCCGCCATCGTCTCTTCCAATTCACTCTTTTTCTCTACGCCCGCTCGCGTCCCCCCACGGTATCGGAGAGATGGATGCATGAAAGTGTACGTACGTAGGTATGTACGTTTTCGTCGACGTGTGGATATTATCTGATTCAGATATTCGCGGACGCAAAGCGATATTTCAATGATGCTAAGTGATATGTGCGCTCCTCTCGTTCGTCGCCGACGTTGGTATGTGTACGGCTCGGAAAATCGGCGCATTAGTACTTTTAGTGAGATTAAAACGCTCCGCGATAAGTTCCTTTGAAGGGCGTCTCGCTAAAGGACCTGGATTTTAACGGCGGATATCGGTGGTATGGGAACTTTTCCGGCGAAAATGTGATTTAATATCCAGACCCTAGATGTAGTTGGGAATGCTGAATACAATACAAGTAAAAGTAAGTTTGGTTGAAAAAGAAAGATACATATATCCTAGTCGCTGTTTGGTTAATAAAATGTCAAATATTTTCAATGAGATGGTGAAAAGGCGGCACTTATTTTTGCTTTTGTGCCCGGTTGCTACATCCCAATCCATTCGTAAACGGCACGCTGACACTGCCGCACCGTTTATGAATGGATTGGAATGTAGCAACCGGGCACGAAAACAAAAATACGCACATCTCGCATTAAGTTCGGCTAGAACGCGCGTGATTTGAATTCCGAACCTCGGCGCGGTAGTCGAGATTTCTAACCGATGGCTACATAGGTTCCCCTATGCTTTGGAGGATAAACAAATACCTTGCGGAATCCTTTTAGATCTATCCGAAGCTTTCGATAACATTAATCATAATATTCTACTTCAGAGACTTAACAAATATGGAATGAGGGGAAGTGCTTTATCGTGGTTTAGTTGTTACTTGTCGGGCAGGAAGTAGACGGTTTGTATAAATGATAACGGAAACAAAATGTACTCACAAACAGAGCAAATTATTTTATCGAAAGTTGTTCCACAAGGGAGCATCCTAAGTCCTCTCTTATTTGTTATTCTTCAATGACATACACAACTTAGACAATAATTACCTAACTATAAATTATGCTGATGACACCATCTTACTAGCTATAGCCAGCACTAGCCAATAAACCGGATACTGTTGTGAGAAGGTGTAGCAAGTACATTAGAACTGTTGAATCTTGGCTGTCGAGCAATGACCTGTCGATTGATCACAATAAAACTAATGTTGTACTATTTAAAACACTTAATCTGCAAGACCATCCAAATACTGTTCATTTTAGTGATTGTATTTATAAGTTGGATAGTAGTGTTCAACTGTTGGATCTTGCTGTTGATGACTGTTTGAAATAGAGAGAGCACTTTGATAAGTTGTGCAAGAAATTAGGTAGCCCCTGTTTCGGTCTTCGTCGGCTTCGGGAAGTGGTAGACTTTCATGTCCTTAGACTTGTTTATTTCCGTTGTTGCTATTCTTGCATTAAATACGGGATTACTGCCCGGGGTGGAAGTGCTGATCTGCACCGTGTATTTCTCATGCAGAAGAAAATTATTCGGATTATCTGCAGACTGAATCGTACTGACTCTTGTAGGTCATATTTTAGGCTTTAACAGTATTCGCCGTTTATATTTTTGAAACTCCAATATTTTTGTTTCAAAATAATAATAGTAATAATGATAATAATAATAATATATTCGTTTCTTTTTGCACAAGCATAAAATTCGTCAATATAAAACATAATTATATACAACATATAATGTAATACTAAACAATACAATACATTATTACAATAACAAAATAAAGAACGCATGTTTTCATAATAAAATTTTGGTTCTAAAAGAGTCATCAATACTGTACAAGACCTTTTCAGCAAGCCAGGTCTTTAGAGACTTTTTAAACTTTTAAAACCTTAAGGGTGAATCAGTCTTAATTTATTAATAGATTATTAATAGATATCTGTATGAGTATAATGCCAATCTTCACGCTCTTCCTCATGCCACGAGGCATAGGTCCAACTACTGCTACCGCATCTGCATCGTCTGACTTTGAGTCTGTAGCCGCTTGTTTTGGTCTGAAATTTTATAAGAATCTTCCAAAAAGAACCAAATGGATAACTAATTTTATGACTTTTAAAAAGGTTTATGAATATCTTTGCGTACTGGAGCCATATTGCTTGGCAGATTATTACAATTAATGACTGCTTCTGGCAATATAATTGTTATATTTTTGTCATATATATAATTACTGTGCAATAAAAATTTATTTACTTTATATTACTTAGCACCTGACGGAAAGCTCGTTCCGGTTCTGTCATGTGTCACTAGTTGATGTCGACGTTTCCTCTTACCAACTTTAAAACAATTGATTCCCTCCGTGAAATCCCATTGCGAGATACTTTGGGCTTATACGATCAGAAGCTTACTTTACACTTTGACATGGTCCTGAAGAGATACAACGCAACTGTGGAGAGCTACGATGGAGAGGGTTCAGAAGTAGGATAACTCGATGGCTAAGTACCTAGCAAAATTCGAAATGAACGTACTACTATCTAAATCTTCTTGTCAGGTGGGCAGGGAGCCTGTTGTAGAAGTAACTGCTGCCTTCCTCAAGATGTGGACCCACTGAGAACATATCTCATGTGGAATAATACGGCGAGGACGTTGCTGATTTCCGCCCATGAAGGATCCATTGGATTGCCCTATTAATTCCATGTGGAAGTGAATTCATCGCCGAACAACAAAGAAGATTAAGAGGCTCACAGATTTACGGCTTCAGTTGAGTGAGCGATGTTAGGAAAATCCGAACTGGAAGAAATCATTCTTAATCTCCAAACTCTCAACTGTACGGCAAAGTACCGGGTGTCCCAACAAGAACGGAAAATTTTGATTTTTAATAAACCAGTGTCCTTTCCTTCTTTGAGAACATATCGAGATTTTCATTTCATCATAGAGAGGACATGTGGGAATTATGTATGAAACGACACACCTGATAAACGTCCTTCACGGCCTTGTTGACACATTTGCGCCAAAAATTTTCAATCCTTGTGTAGCATAAATGTGGCTAGATTTGAGTGATACAGCGTCCGATCTTTTCCCACAAGATCAGGTGGTCGTGAGCTTCTTGACATAAACTTTTGACTTGAAAACACCTCTCGGGAAGGAAGTCCAAAAGTACTAAATACCACAATTTTGTACTTCCGAGGAATTTCATGAGTAAGGGAATGTCTCGGGTAATTTTTTCCCGTAATGTGAGGTGAATTGCATGGTTCTATTGGATCTCACATCCCTTCGGGATCCATACCATCCATTCGACGGAAGAAGAAACTGAATTATCATCCCCGAATAGCATTCGCGACCAACATGTTGTGCATTTCCGAAAGAAGATAGTCCAATAGTGCTCTCGGCCCAAAATCCACATCAAACAGTGACCCGTTTGGGATACATTTCCTTCTCATGAAATGTATATATATATATATATATATTTCGTGACCTTTTTATACTTATCTTATATGATAGATCTCTACCACTAATAGGTCAATAAAACAAGGCTGGTTTGAACGATAGTTATATTTTCAGAACGTTTACAAACGTTTTCGGAACACCTTCGTCAGTGAAAATATAACTAGATAAATATATAAACAAACTTTTGTTTTTTATTTGGGACTATCAACAAAATAACTAATGACTAGGATTTCTTGATATAGAGGATGTGTAACCAACTTTTATATATATATATAAATTATAAAAACTAAATTAATGTGTAAACATACATGCAAATTAAGTAAAACCTTATATCAAAAATCTTTGTCGAAACCTTAACAATTCTGTTCAAGGACTAGGGAAAACCAAATTTAAAAACCTAGCCAAAGGTTTCCTTCTTAAGAAATGCAAATGTCATTTTAACAAATTGCTATATACATTACTTAAATTTTGAATATCGGTCCTGAAATTAATAGTTTTAGTGTCTTTTGTATATTTATCATTTCATATATTAGTCTTTTTTATAATTATTCTCTGTTTTTAATATAATTGTGTTTTCAAAATCAAAGTAATGCCCAAGATCTTTGTAATGCTTTGTTACAGCGGTCATTGCACCGAAATCATTATTTAAAGAATACTTATGGCTATACAACCTTTTCTTTAAATATTGTTTCGTCTGACCGATGTAACAATCATCACAGTCTTTACAGTTTATTTTATAAACTACATTACTTTGATTTTGTTTAATTATTTTAGATTTAGTATTAGTAAAAAGAGATCTGTTACTATAATTTGGAATGAAAGTAATGTTTATGTTGTTTTTATTAAACTCTTTTTTATTTTTTTCGCTTAAACCTTTTTATAAGGAATAGCGTTATAAGATTTATTGTTATTATTTTTAATTCCTCTATTGTATAATTTGTTAATTCTATTTTTTATTATTTTTTCATAAAAACTATTTGGATAATTATTTTTATCTAAGATTTCTTTAACTTTGTTTAAATTCTTTTCCCTAAATTCAGGATTAGCTAATCTAACCGCTTGATCAACTAAACCGGTAACTACATTAATTTTATGTAATTTTGATGTTTCTGAAAATAATTTAAATGTCTTCCTGTATTGGTAGACTTTATATGCCAATTTGTTTTTACAATGCCGTTATTATGCATGACTGTCACGTTCAGGAAACTCAATGAGTTATTAGATTCCCTCTCATATGTAAATTTTAATCTATTATGATAACTGTTAAATGAATCTAATATCTCATCAATACTATCCTTTCTTACGGAACAATAATTTGCATGTATGTTTACACATTAATTTAGTTTTTATAATTTATATATATATATAAAAGTTGGTTACACATCCTCTATATCAAGAAATCCTAGTCATTAGTTATTTTGTTGATGGTCCCAAATAAAAACAAAAGTTTGTTTATATATTTATCTAGTTATATTTTCACTGACGAAGGTGTTCCGAAAACGTTTGTAAACGTTCTGAAAATATAACTATCGGTCAAACCAGCCTTGTTTTATTGACCTATTAGTGGTAGAGATCTATCATATAAGCTTCTCATGAAACACATGTTGGTTTTCATCATTTCAACCGCAGCAATTCTGCTTGTTGACGAAGCCATCGCCAGGAAAATTGGCCTCGTCACTGACGATGATTTTATTAGGAAACTCACCTTTCACTTCTTGGTATTGCAGAATGAATTAATTAACAAACATTCTTCGCCCTGTATCATCTGTAGGTTTGAGTTCCTGTACTAGTTGGATTTGTAAGCCCTGAAGATGCAAATCATTCGTGAGAATACGCTGCATAGATGTTTCTTGAAATTTTCAATTCTTGAGCATGATACCGAATGGACATCCAGGACTCTCAGCGGCTACATTCTGGTGAGCATGCATGATATCGTCTAAACGAGCATCAATAATCGACGTCTTCTCGAATCTTTCGAGAATTCTCATCAAAGTTGATGAACTCGGACCACTTTGATTACCAAAAATTTGACCGAAATTTGCCGGTTGTGGCACTCAAACTTTCACAATTTTTTAAATAAATTGTAATAATCGTAATGCGTTGTTATGTCTAATAACCCTTCATTGTTAATAATGGTGGAGTGTCTACAATCGAACCACCATCATAATAGTTTGACCATCAAAGCACAACAGCAAAAATTCTGCCAAATTTAATTATTCCGCTTTTGTTGGGACAACCTTTATTACGTTAAAGTTAAGTTCTGTGAGTTCTGATTTCGAATGAGTAACAAGTAAAACACTAGAACATCTACATAACGACCTATAATTGAGGTTTGTTTCTTAGGTGGCTCTCGCAGAAAGTTGTGCAATGGCCGCTATCTTGTCGAAACTAATTTCCTATTTCATACATTTGGCTTTCATTTCCTCAAAATGGACAGCGTTTTGATGTTACCATTTTAATTTGATAAAGAGTACTTTTTTGATAGAACTTCTTCTTTCCATTCCGAAAGAAGCTTAAAGTACGAAAAAGTTTACATTCGAACGGGGATCACTTACGACGTGAAGATTATTTAGACAGTTGTAAATACGAATCCTCCCATTTAAAATAGCCTACCCGGAAGCTCGAGCAGCCGTTGTTTTAGGATGCAACCGAATATAACTTCGCCCATTTCGGTAATAACAACCAAACACAACTTCATGAATCTCATTATACGGCGACGTATTACGTCCCGGACTAATGTAATTGAAATTTATAAGAAACAGCGCTCGCATCTCCACCGGCAATGGAAGACCGGAAGAAACGCGGGCGAGATATTCCAGCTCGTCGAAAATTTACGCGGCCGCTTGTAAACCTTATTCCCCATTTAAATCCATATTTGAAGTGTTTAATATCCCTTCCGACCGAACGTTTCGTAATGAAAGAACTACTACCTTCGCTAATGTAATAAATTTCCGAGACATTCTTTGATGTTCCCCGAGATAACTTAATGGGTTGCATTTCATTATTTCTCCGCCGCTGCGACGTCGTTAAATCGGCGTTACGGCGAATAGAGGATTCCGGTTACCGTTCTTTTAAATGCCGAGGATCAAAAGCGGAAGAATATGCCGTTTTTCCATAATTGATTAGTCGTTCGAGTCAATCCTACAATTCGAACTACTTTTTTGCGTTCGAATTTCACCAAAGCTGCATGCGGAGGTTGAAATTGGCGCTCGGTTCAATTCGGGCGATGTAAAATTTCGCTAAAATGCAAATAGGTCGCGTCGGTTCGCAAAAATATTTGCGGATAAACGCTTCGCTTTGTATAGAGGAGAAGGTATTTACCATTAAAACGTTCAATAGTGGCAGATAAATTGAATATATATGGTAATATTTTAACGCTGGATCATTATGAAGCGGACATCGGATGGAAAATGATATAGTCGTTTATTTCATTGCGCCTGCCGCGCGATTATTTGTATTTTTACTGCGTCAAATATGTAGGGAAAAAAGAAAACGCGAAACGGGAGCAAATTGCGATATCGATTCGATCGAATATTGTGGCATAGGATGCAATTGAAAATATTAATTCAGCACAATTACCACCCCTTCTGCTCTCCTGGGATTAGGTGACTGAGTCTTCAACTGAAATTATATGCCCAAATTCCGTTGAAATGGTTATCTACTTACCTCCTACTTGCCATTTTTATCGGGAACAAACCGTTCTTACATATTTTCGAAGCTTCGATATCTACCCCTCTTCTCCAATGTTAAGATACTGGTTAGTTCGGAAAATGCTTGCTTACGTACTATCACCTAAGATATCTAGTCTTTTCTAATCCTGGACGTAGTGGGGTACGAACCCCAAAACTCTTCCAATTAATTTCTTGGAATATATTTTGCAGAAATATCATAGCAAGGAATTTTCTGAGCAACTATCAAAATATTTCGGTAATTTAGATATTCTTCTTCTTTCCGTAGTATTGTTTTGCCCTTCGAGGGCGTCGCAATTGTAGAAATTGAATACTCAAATTACAATTTAGGAAAGTTCTGGTTTAAACGATATTTGACGTGCTTACAATGTGTGCCGCCTGATGGAGTGGAACAAAGCATTTTCGCATATTTTCGCAGCTTGTATATCCGCGGTCCCTCTCAAAGTTAGCGGTGGTTAGTTTGGAAAAGACTGGCTTATTAGGTGTTTTTACCTAAGTTGCTTCGATATCGAATAATTTCGCGTTCTTTTTCTTATTTAAAACATTTCCGAAAATTCCTCGGGAGTTAGGATTAGTTCTAAAGAATTTAATCTGCCACCGAAAATAAAGCAAGCGTTACGGTAAGCATCACCAATAATAGGTCAGCATTTTGTCGTCAGAAAGGAAAAAGCAACATCATGGGTAAGTAGTTCATGCCGATGAACACAGCGACATAATACGTATTAAATAAAGTGAAAGTACTACATACATCGGCGAACAAGTTGAATTGACCTATCCCTTGGATTGCATTTCCATCCTTCTTTCTCCTGTGACATCCGTTCTTCGACTTCGTTCCAGTCTATTACTATCTTTTCCAGCCGCTTCTATAACTTCTTCCATCCATGGTTTCTTGGGTCTGTCCCTAGTGTTTCTTGTTGGTGGTTCTAGCATCGTCCTTCCAGCATGGCAGTTATGTGTTGATTCCTAGCACGTTCCTGAAGGTGCCACTTCTTACTTTGTCCATTCCGGGTTTTCCTTCAATTTTTTTAGATATCCCATTTCACCGCTTTCAAACCCATTCTTGGGATTTCCTGTCGTGACCCAGGCTTCTGACGCATTGAAAAACGTTGAAGTTTGACCACTTTCTTAAATTCTTCGACCTCGATTTGGTTGTGGATTTCCTTTTTATATATGGTCGTCTATTTAATGCATTTACATATTCTTCCTGTTACTCTTGTTCCCTCTGTTATCCCGTCTTCAACGGATCTGCTTTGCGTTATTTTCGTGCCTAAATATTTGATGCTGTTAACTTGTTCCTTCCAGTCTAACGATATGTCGTTTCTCTTCTTTCTCTAATATAACTGTTTCCGTCTTATTTTCGTTTATCTTAAGATTCTTTCCCTTCAAGTGTTCGTCGCAAATTCGAATGTTGTTGTTTAGAGTTTTCTCGTCTTTAGTAGTTAGTATCAATCATCCGCTTTAAGTGAATTCTAATGGTATTACGAATAAACTGTATATAAAAATAACGCAACAGGACATCCTATTGTTGACGTGATACATCAACCTCTTCTACAATTTTACGTGCCGTGTTATAAGTAAGACGTTGATAAGCAATACAGTGACAATGAACACTATAAATAGTATCACAAATCATTGACACAATATCACATCGGTAAACTCCTCACCACACAATTGTTTATAATAAAATCGATGGCATGTGTCTCGCTAGCTCGAGGCAAGCATTTTCAACAACCGGATAAACCGAAGTGACAAATTTCTAACATAAAAAATTCTAGAACATGCATTTTTACCCCACCTTTTGAAGTGTATAGCTCTAATCCTAATTTACTCCTTTTTCCATAGAAATATCTTATTTCATTCTTAAGCCAACACCTTTTCGAGCAGTTTATAACATTTTCGGATTGCTTACAATTTTTTAAAGCATCAACTCTTCTACATTTTGGAAAAACATTTTAATTTTTTCTTGGAAAGTTTAAGAAATAAGATATCTGCTTGAATTACGCTAAACTGTCTACGTTTTCCAAAATTTATAAAAGTTTATGTTTTAAAATAAAAAAGAAAAAAATTGTAGGCAATCCGAAAATGTTATAAACTGCGCGAAAAAGGTGTTGGCTTAAACATTAAATAAGTTATTTGTATGGAAAAAGGGGTAAATTAGAATTAGAGCTATACACTTTAAAAAGTGGGGTAAAACTGCATATTTTAGTATTTTTAATGTTAGAAATTGTCACTTCGGTTTATACGGTTGTTGAAAATGCTTGTCTCGAGTTAGCAAAACACGTGTCACCGATTTTATTATAAACAATTAGCACTAAAACCCCTTCATACACGCTCATTTAGCAATTTCCCTGAACGAGCATGCGAAGAAGTCACCAATGCTATATATTTACAAAATTATATGAGGTAAAAGGAACACGATGGATGTAAAAGAGGATTTGTTTCGGTACCACATTGCCGACTAATTTATCGCACGAGATAAGTGAATATACACTTGACTTTGCTCAACATATTGACCTAACTTTACTATTGTTACACTTTCTTGCCTAAACAGTAAACATACGTCTCTTTAGTTTACGCAGTATGCATGACAAAATAATTTCCCTCCGAAATTTTATAATTTTCTTTCTCACAAATTTTCTTCTATTGATTATTAACTTTCTTCTGTTTTAATTCGATGCATACGTTCTAAACGTTTTTCATAACATGTGCGTCAAATTAATGTAAGCGATTATATGTGGTAAAAGTAAGTCAATGAGTGTAAAGAAATAAAAGACGATTACAGAAACATCGACGAAGCGAAGTTCTGTTTGCGGTGCAGTGACTTAGTAATCACAACAAATGTTGGAAGCCATTACCACTTGTGTTGCCCGACGTAATATATACACCGGCACACAAAAAGAGAACAGTGGTCTGTACTTTAGACCAGACCCACCTATCGACATGTACTTCGACGCGCTGAATCCGAATTTGGTGTCAGTTTGGGCCGCATACTCTCAAAATTTCGAGTAAATTGCACAAAGAGGTCAAAAATTGCTAAGAATCGTGACAAAAACTGCAATTTACGAAATTTTGAGGGTGTACGGGCCAAACTGATCCCCAATTCTGATTCAGCGCATCGAAGTACATATTGGTAGGTGGATCTGGTCAAATGTACAGACCATCTTTTTAGTAAATTGCAAAAAAATCGTCAAAATGGCTAAAAATTGCGAAAAAACGCAGTTATGGGAATGAAAGAAATTTTATAGACCTGGATCAAGTATGTTCTTTATGTATTTCGATCCGCTGGATCGAAATCTGATGTTCATTTGCCTGAAAGCCCTTAAAATTTCGAGTAAAGTGCAAGAAACCGAGAAAAATTTAGCAAAAATCGTACAAAATAGCGTATAAAGAATAGGTCATAAACGAAGTTTATCGATTTCAAACTGTTCTTCGTTGGTCCTAGAACGACCTATGCAGCGGGTTCCTCTTTCGTTTTTCATTTTTTCTCGGTATCTCTCTTTTAGCGTCCAGCAAAAATCTGCCATCATATTAACATTCCAATTTCCTTGATAACGACTCTCCATTCCGCTTATGTCTGGATGGAATCGTTCTCCTTGTTCTTCACTGTAATCTCAAAGATTTTCAGGATTGTAGTCAAGGTGAGAAATTAGAAAACGCTTTTTAAGGTTCGTCAACCAACCCGAATTTT
This sequence comes from Chrysina gloriosa, assembly GCA_038088585.1. Taxonomy (NCBI): domain Eukaryota; kingdom Metazoa; phylum Arthropoda; class Insecta; order Coleoptera; family Scarabaeidae; genus Chrysina; species Chrysina gloriosa. The sequence continues at coordinate 5,806,689 of CM076090.1, read as the reverse complement.
TTAAAATTTTTCAGCAACTCTTCAACTAAAGTCTTGTAATTCTCACTCTTCTTATTTCCCAAACAGTTCTCTGAAATATTGTTAAAATTTAGGCAAGCTGCTTCCTCAGTTTCTAGGTCTATCAAATTTCTTTCATTTTGCATAACTACGTTTTTTCGCGATGTTTAGCCATTTTTGATTGTTTTTTTGCAGTTTACTCGAAAAAAATTGTACATTTGACCAGAGCCACCTACCGATATGTATTTCGATGCCCTGAATCCGAATTGGGGGTCAGTTTAGTCGGTACGGCCCAAAATGATACCAAATTCGGATTCAGCGCATCGAAATACATATCGGTAGGTAAGTCTGGTCAAAAGTACAGACCACTTTTTTTGTGTGCCGGTGCTAATAACCGCATTTGTGCATTCCTTACAATGCATTATTTAGACGAGCCTGTCATTCGTTCAATGCCTTTACTTCCATGCTATGAAGTAATGAATTTAAATGTCCCCCTAAGTAAAAAAATTATCGTACATATTTACGTCAGACGATCGCGGAGGCCATGCAATCGGCGTGTACGGATTGTTGAAGGGCCCGCAGAAAACGGGAAATCACGACAAGTATGAAGCTACTACGGAGAAAATAGGAAGTGCTAAATGAACGTATTTACTGGAAAAAATATCATAAGTCAATTTAGATAAGCACTATTCTTTTGTTAGGCGAGGTGTAACAAACATTAAAATCCACTTGAGCTTGCTATACCTACATACTGACTGCATTCTACTAATGTTTAGATTTCTTTATCTAAACATTCGCCACGAATTTATGGTTGTTCAATATACTTGCCCGCGTGCTACTGCTGCCTCTGTTTCTACTTCTAAACTATAAACATAGGAATGCCAGCGGTATTTGAACCTTTTCACGCGATTTCCTTCTAAAACTTCAAAATTCGTTTTGGCTTTCCTGTAAGAGTAGGAAATTTTTTCCTGTCACAAATCCGGTTTTGTTTTGCTTTGTTTCAGTTTTCTGTTGGCTCGATGCTTAAGTTATGCAGAGGTCGATATAAATTAGATATTTCATCCCTGCCACCAACGATTATTATTTCCATTCCTTCAGTTCCCTCTTCCTCCGCAGTAAAAATGACATTGCAACCACTGTTTCTTTTTTGTACGAGCCTCTCTGTACATGAACAAAGATCAAAAAATCTTTCAACAAGACATTTTCAGTTTGTACAACATAATAAATGGTAACTGAACTACCCAACGAAAATATTTGTACAATATACGAAGACGCTGAAAAAATCTTTGTACGGAGCCAAAAATCTTCGTCTCGTACAAAAAAAAAAAACAACAGCGGTTGCAACACCCAGTTTTTACTGAATCTGCAAACAGATGAATCATGACTTACGAACCGAGCCGAATCGATCGCAGCTTTAATTTCATCATCACCATCCCAAGTTACAAACCGAATTTACCACCAAAATTTTTCAAACGACAAAATCAAAGCGATTTATACCTAATCCTTTCAGATTTCAATTTAATCCGCTCCTGCTCCGACGTTGCCCAACTTCGATCAAACGATTCGGAAAACATGTCCGCGTAATAATACCCTACGTACATCCCTACAAAAGGGCATCCGATGGTCCCTCATTATCACCAAATTGACGCTAGTTTATCGCTTACCGTGATGGAGCGATCCATCTTCGGCACGTCAAATACCTTCTCGATCGAAGTAAAAGCACGCGCTTGCGGACCGAATTGGTTACGAAAAACCTCATCGCACTCGGATATTACCGTCGCATCGGACAAGACGGTAATTTAATATTCGTTTGGGAAAGCGCCAAACGTTAACGACAAAAGCCCTTGCTCGAAGTAACCGATGACGCGGAGTAACAAACGCATGTTTGTATATTTTTATGTGGCAGGCCCGCAGGTTGGCTCGTTATTATTCTACTTTCTTGTTTTGGTGATGTGTCGGTATGTGAGAATACCGATGTCGTTGTCGTGATAGTTATCTATGATTAAAAGGCGACAGCGTTCGAATGTTTTTGGTCTTTTATTTTGGTAGCGATTGTAATTAAAAGATACGGAAATCTGATTTGAATTCCCCTTTTGTGGAGGTATCCACGTGTAAATATACCTACACACGGCGCTGGTTTAAACTTGTTGCTATTTAGCGTGGGATGCATTAATTTTTGATCTATTATACCTCGAAATTATTATTATTATCTAAATTTTCACCGTGAAATAAAACTAGACCAAGCATTAAAAGTTTCGAGATATCATGCAACGTCAACTCTACTTTTCTCAGCTTAAACAACATCCACGTAACATTATCGCAGGAAACGTGTCATATTTGTTTCCTCCCGTTCAATTCTGCATTCTCTAAAATTAATTCGCGAAGGGATCTAACTAACCAAACACGAGGAACTCGGCGGTGGTAACTATAGGAATCTAGTTTGATTGTAAGGCGAAATAGTTCTCGGGCTGTATCAAAATATTTACTTTCGCGAATGTATAACGGGGAAATTTACCGAACGTCTTGGAGCTGTTTGAATTAAATTAAAACCTTCGGAATCCTTCTAAAGCCTGTGGGACTTAACTTGACTGGAAATTAATTATAATTAAACGGAAGATTTGCGTAAGTTTCTCCGAAGTCATCGTAGGACCGGGAAATGCACTTTCGCGTAATTAAAAGGATACATTTTGGGGTCGTTTTCGGCTTTACTTGTAGCGTTGACTTTAACAGAGAACATAAATTTTTATATGATTTTCTGTGTTGAAATAATTTTGATCCTTCAACAAAGTGTGCCAAGCCACGTGGAAATTGAGTAGAAAGGGAACGAATCCTTGGGGTTCACAAAACATGCGTTAAATTTAATTAAAAGCACACGACTTAGGAAGAACTTTTAACCTGCATATCTATGTATTCAGATTTCTCTTTCTTTCCACTCCTAGCTGCTGATGAAAGTAAAGGCGAGTGGATACTAACGTCTTCTCACCTTATCTACCATATATAATGTTTCCTGACAAGGGAAATACTGCTTCGCTTAATACGATCGCAAGCTGGTCAAGGTTTTCAGATTATGGAGAAGGGACGCCTTTCCAATTTGGAAATAATGGTTCCAAAACCGACACGAAACACCTGAAAGTGGGTGGTGTTATACATAAAGTTGAAGCTTTCGTGGAGACAATTCTGTGAAAATTGTTTTCAACTCGAAATTCTTGCCCGTTCTAAAACTATAAACGAGAAACTGTGAAAATTTGAGTATTTTTCCCTTTCTTCTCGGAATCCGGACAAACTACGATAGTTAATAGAACTCAATCCTTTCATCCCCTGAACGTTCAAGACGTAGTTCGTCACTTTCCCGAAATTTAAATGCCAAGTACGACTAAATCAGACGTATTTCAACGATTTCACGTACGGAATCGCTTTCTCCACCTTCTGCTGAGAAGATTCCGTGAAAATTGTTTTCAACTCGAAATTCTTCCCAGTTCCAAAATTATAGGCGAAAATTTGACGATTTTTCCCCTTCTTCTCGAAATCAGCAAAAACTGCGATAGTTAGACGCGTTCAATTGTTTTATAACGACGCATTTCATCATCTTTGAGAGTTTAGGATATAATTCGTCAGTTTAAAGTTGTTCACGCATGCAGAATCTTCCAGAGATTGTTTGAAAGTTGAAGAAACGCAAAATTTCGCCCAAAATTAAATGCTAGGTACGACCAAATCTGACCTATTTCACCGATGTCAAGCACGGAATCGCTTTCTGCACCTTCGAAACCGTAAATACAGGAAATTTCGCCCAAATTGAAAAAAAAAAAAGCATTTTGTCAATTTTCCTAAGGGGTACCCCTTTGAACTTTGACGAAAAAGTGAAATATCTGAAAGTGTGTGGTGTAATGCATAAAATTGAAGCCCATGCTGAGCAGATTCTGTGAAAATTGTTTTCAGCTGGAAATTCTTACCAGTTCGAAAATTATAGGCGAGGAACGGTAACAAATTGACGGTTTTCTCCCTTCTTCTCGAAATCCAAACAAATTACGATAGTTAATCGCGGTTAATTGTTTCATAATGACGCATTTCATCATACTTGTGCGTTTAGGACGTAATTCATCAATTTAAATTTGTTCACACATACAGAACCTCTAAGGGATCGTTTGACCGTTGAAGAAATCAACGATTTATCCAATATTTAATGTTAAGTAAGACTAAATCAGATGTATTTCACCGATTTCAAGTACGAAATGGTTCTCTGCTTCTTCAAAATCATAAATGCACGAAGTTTCGCCCAAATCGAAAAACAAAAGAATTTTGTCGATTTTTCTAAGGGGTACCCCTTTGAACTTTTACGAAAAACGAAATACATGAAAGTGGGTAGTATTATGCATCCAGTTGAAGCTCATGCTGAGAAGATCCCGTGGAAATTGTTTTCAACTCGAAATTCTTGCCAGTTCTAAAATTATAGACGAAAAACTGCAAAAATTTGACGATTTTTCCCCTTCTTCTCGAAATCCGCAAAAACTGCGATAGTTAGACACGTTCAATTGTTTCATAACGACGAATTTCATCATCTTTGAGAGTTTAGGACATAATTCGTCAGTTTAAAGCTGTTCACGCGTGCAGAATCTTCCAGGGATTGTTTGAAAGTTGAGGAAATCAAAAATTTCCCCAAAATTAAATGCTAAGTACGACTAAATCTGACCTATTTCGCCGGTTCCAAGCACAGAATCGCTTTCTGCACCTTCGAAGCCGTAAATACAGGAAATTTCGCCAAAATTGAAAAAAAAAGCATTTTGTCAATTTTCCTAAGGGGTACCCCTTTGAACTTTGACGAAAAAGTGAAATATCTGAAAGTGAGTAGTATTATGCATCAAGTTGAAGCTCATGCTGAGAAGATTCCGTGGAAATTGTTTTCAACTCGAAATTCTTGCCAGTTCTAAAATTATAGACGAAAAACTGCAAAAATTTGACGATTTTTCCCCTTCTTCTCGAAATCCGCAAAAAACTGCGATAGTTAGAGGTTTAGGACATAAGTCGTCAGTTTAAAGTTGTTCACACACGCAGAATTTTCCAGGGATTGTTAGAAAGTTGAAGATATCAAAAATTTCCCCCAAAATAAAATGCTAAGTACGACTAAATCTGACCTATTTCACCGATTTCAAGCAAGGAATCGCTTTCTGTACCTTCGAAACCGTAAATACAGGAAATTTCGCCCAAATAAGAAAACAAAAGCATTTCGTCAATTTTCCTAAGGGGTACCCCTTTGAACTTTCACGAACAAATGAAATCTCTGAAAGTGGGTGGTGTTATGCATCAAGTTGAAGCCTTTCATGAGGAGATTCTGTGAAAATTGTTTGCAAGTCGAAATTCCTGCCAGTTCTAAGATAATAGGCGAAAAACAGCGAAAATTTGAAGAATATCCCCTCTACGATGATTAAGCGTGTTCACTTCTTTCATAACGGCGCATTTCATCATCCTTGAGCGTTCAAGATGTAATTCGTTAGTCTAAAGTTGTTCACACATGCAGAATCTTCCAGGGATTGCTTGAAAGTTGAGGAGATCAAAGATTTCCCCAAAATTAAATGTTAAGTACGACTAAATCAGGCGTATTTCACCAATTTCGAGCAGGGAATCGCTTTTTGCAACTTCTAAACCGTAAATACAGGAAATTTCGCCTAAATTAAAAAACAAAAGTATTTTGTCAATTTTCGCTTTGAACTTTAGCGAAAAATTAAATATCTAAAAGTGTGTGATGTTATGCATCAAGTTGAAACCCTTGCCGAGAAGATTCTGTGAAAACTGTTTCCAACTCGAAGTTCTTGCCAGTTATAAAATCATAAGCGGAGAACAGTGAAAATTTTATGATTTTCTCCTCTTTTCACGGAATCCAGACAAACTGCGGTAGCTAATCGTGTTCAGTTCTTTCATAACGGCGGATTTCATCATCTTTGAACGTTTAGGATGTAATTCGTCAGTCAAATGTTGTTCACACATGCAGAATCTTCTAGGCATTGTGTGAACGTTGAGGAAATCTAAGATTTTCCGAAAATTAAATGCTAACTACGACTAAATCAGACGTATTTCACCGATTTCAAGTACGAAATCGTTTTCTTCCCGTTCGAAACCATAAATGCACGAAGTCTCGTCCAAATCAAAAAACAAAAGAATTTTCTCAATTTTCCTAAGTGGTACCCCTTTGAACTTTAACGAAAAAGTGAAATATCTGAAACTGGATGGTGTTAGGCATCAAGTTCAAGCCCTTGCTGTGAAGATTCTGTGAAAATTGTTTTCAACTAGAAATTTTTACCAGTTCTAAAATTACAGGCGAAAAACTCTGAAAATTTGACGATTTCTACCTTTCTTCTCGAAATTCGGACAAACTGCGATAACTAGACGCGCTCAATTGTTTCATAACGGCACATTTCATGCGTCAAGTTGAAGCCTTTCGTGAGAAGATTCTATCAAAATTGTTTTCAAGTCGAAATTTCTGCCAGTTCTGAGATTATAGGCGAAAGACGGTGAAAATTTGATGAATTTCCCCTCTTTTCATACACCAGGAGGTCCAGGTAACATAGGTTTGAAGAATTGAGTGTGGGTGAATCGGTAGTAAGAGAGGTGGAAACGGAAATGTTGTAAACGGAAACAAAACATTTCTTCGGATATATTCGTTCATAGAAAAAGGAAAGAAACAAATTAAGGCAGAAACTAAGAAGGTAAAATTAGAAACTGTAACAACTATTTTAAAGGCGGAAACATCGGAGAAAATAATTTAAGTTTGAAGCCCGCACGAATCCTCTCCAGGGCATTTTATAACTGTTGTTTTTTTGCGTGCCCAGTTAACGATCTTACCCTTTAATAACAACGACACGCTAACAGCCGAGGGATAATTTTAAGGGGCGTCGTCGCCGGTCGTTGAAGTAAAATGCTCACTTGCATACACGCATACGTAGAAGCGAGCTCGCGCCCTTCTGTCAGGATGTTAGTTTTTTTCTCCTCTGCACTCCAGCCGCTCTACAAATTACATTGTATCGAAATTATGTGGGGTAATAAGCGAACGATGTCGACCATCCATTAGGGGAGGAACGATCCGAGATAATAATAGAGATACATCCGTAATGCGTCCGACGTATGCTCTATAATATGAATGTTTGAGCGTACTTCGTTTTAAGAAGTAGATAAACTTAATGCGTCGCCGACGAAGGGGATATATAGATTAAGTGCAGTGATTCATTCAACGACTCGTCGTTCAGATTGTTTCGTGCACGTGGGACGGATAGAGATGAGAAGGGCGTAAAATAACTTTTGGGAAGTTAATTCGCGAAATCACAACGTGTATTTGTTGGATTTTCTGATCTGTTAGCTAATAGATAGGATAAGTTATTTTCGAAGTACAGGTAATTTTGCAGTATCATGTGAAAAGCTTGGTGTTAGGGAAGCTACTGGTTTAGTGTGCTATATTTTTCTCAAGAGATGACATGATGAGTTTCCTTCAAGGAATACTGATGGTGACCTCTTTAGTTATTACCCGAGTCCAGTGACAGCACAAATTCCAGTATTCCATAACCTCAATCGAGAAAACTGGCAAAATGTGTAGTTTAGAAGAAATTTACAAGAAGCACTTTTTAGTCTTTATCTGAAGAAACAAGTGACGTGAATGAACCTAACGATAATTTCATCAGATAACGATGGACTTTTGCAGCCACGATAAACCATGTTCCTTTTACAACCAAAATCCCTTTTCTTAGTTGGGGCCATCCAGCAATGAACGTTACAGCTGTTGCTGTTAATCCCGACATCACATTTCGACAAACAAGGACGTTGAATTGGGAGATTTGAGCTTTGTCTCCTACGAAATTATTTCTAAAGAATTCTAAAATATATCAAGGTAAGTCAAGTCACTCGGCACCTTCCCCACAGCAATTCCAAATTTCCAGCTGAAACTTCCAGAAATAAAGGGATTGCCTGCTATTGATCCTAGTTGAATTTCAGTTTGTTTGTATTGATGTTTTCCAAAGCGAAGAAACCTTGAAATATTTCAAGAGAGCTTTTCCGCATCATTTCGAAAGTTCAAGTTGATATTTTTAAAAGCAAGGGTGTCATGAGCTCTTGAGTATAGTTCGAACTGAACCTTATGCCAGTATAAGAGCTGCGTGCCTTTAACATCCGACGGAATTGGCACGTCCTCGTCGAAATTATCACAGCTACAGAAAATATCTAAATAAAAAAAAATGGAAGAATTGTGCGGCTTTGCGTACAGTCCCAACGTTTGGTAGTATGGTGTTTGAAAAATAAAGTTTGGGCGAAAGCCTCCAGAAGCGCCAGATTGTATACCACCACCTTGTTAACAGCTTTAATTTTGAAGTCGACCATTTTAATCGACTAAAGAGGCAACAATAATTCGGAGAACAGGAAATTAAAAATCTACATAACGCTCTATAAAACGACTTATGGATGAGGTTCGTATGTTAGACAGCTCTAAGAGAAAGCTGTGCAATAGCCTGCGTAGCAAACACAAATTGTCTATACCGATAGTTCTCACGGAGGAAATTATGCTTTATCAATCATGACCAGCAATCGCAGACTAGTTTCGTTCTTATCCGGCTTTATCATTGCACTATACAGCTCCGTGGGAGCTAAGGTTTCAAAACACTTAAGACGATACTACTTGTACGTACATATTTTCCAAATTTGAAGTACTCGGTCTAAAAATTAAGGTGGTCTTTGGGGTTGTATATCTGTTCAATGAATTTTATACTCCTGTTACACAGGCGCAAGGACAGTTTGCAAAACTTTATATTTCTGGACGAAAGAGATGCAGGGGAAAGTATATCGATATAAAGGCTTCGGATGAAGAAGTAGAAGATACCGATAGTATTTGAAAGTTTTCTCTTTGGGGAAAGATGGGTAATACAAATAAAAATGCGTTGGCGGAAAAGTATTGGATAGATGTGTAAGGAATGGTGCATTCCTGCGAAAAATTAAATTTTAAAACGGTGATAGGTCTGATAGTGGTAACTGCAGACTTATTGGAATCGTTTCCAGGTAGGCGAATATATTAATATATTCTAGAAAATATCGATTGTAATGGAGTGCTACAACTTAGAAGAATTTATAGAACAACATGGAAGTAGTGTGAGACCGTAAATAAACCCGTTGATTTTTTCTCTCTTGTTTTATTTTATTTATTCATTTATTTGTAAACATATTTAATTTTATGCAATGTCCCTTACACACTTATTTTAAGTGTTTTGTAATACGTCTTTTTTCAATCATCTATTTTTTTCTTCTGGAACTTACCACATACTCAAACTTGTTCTTATCCCCTATACATACCTTTATGTTTTAGTACTGCAGTTATGTCGCATTATGTGATAGTTTGATTACAGTAACAGATTTGCTGATTGATTGCAAGTATATAAGTACAGAAAGCTGCTGCAAGCTCTTAATATGACTTTAAGCGGGTGATCTCGCAGCAAAGCAGAAGGAAAAATGATTTGCCTGCCAAGTGCTTAAATGCAGTTGAAAGCAGCTTCCATTTACAGAGCAGGTACGACTACAGTTCAACGCAGAAAGAATTCCACCCATTCAGCTTCCAGTTCCACAGTAAGCGCAGTTCAATGCAGAAAGAATTCTGCTCCAACAACCTCAAAAAGTCAAAGACGACATGACCGAAGGTGATTGGATTTGTGGCGTGAGTTACGAAGATTATTCTCGTGACGTAAGGGAAAAACAAGTCCATCGTGGGCATGATGATCTTTTTGCTTCACACCTTACTATGACAGGTGCAAGAAGGAAAGTCGACAAAATCTGTGTACAAATGTGGTCAGTGTTGTGAGGATTTAGCCTCAGAAGATCCATAATCTATCCACTATGAAGAGTATGCGACAAACCTGGTAAGTTACCTTACCACTACCTCAAACATAACTGTCATACTACAAATCTACAAATTTGCCTGCACACTTTTGCTTCAAACGTCTTAATCATTATTGGTCAATTCCAAAGAAAATAATAACGTGATAATTCTATAAAATTTTTGTTACGTACCTATGTAGTTATTGAGTAAACCACCAGGTTCTGTCGTTTTGCTTTAACATAATCGTATCTTTCGTAAAAATACTGCTGAAATAAATCACCTTGCCCGAGATATGCGATTTGATATAGGATGGAAATCAAAGCAACAATATATTTGCGACTTTATGTGTTGTTTTCAGAAAATGGACAAAGGTCTCCAAGGCCTGATTAAATGGATACCAAAAAACCAGAAGAACGGACGTTAAAAAGACACAATTTCATAGTTCCTTTTTGACTAGTGCATTATAATTACAAAGGAATAGGATCGAAGAACGAAAAGATTAGAAATGTGCAAAGATCTCAGCCCCTTAGACGTTAAAAAATGTAGACCGAAAACAACAAGAAGACAACTTACAAAGACACAATTTACTACTTCCTTGTTGACTAGTGCGTTACAATTATAAGAGAAAGGAATGAAGTACGGAGAGATTAGAGAACAGTGCTCCGCAGATGAAGAAATATGCAATGATTTGAGAATCATAGGTGCGAATAGATGTAAAAGAAAGGTAATAAAATAGAACTTAAAGAGACACAAATTAATACTACTTTTTTGGACTAATGCAATACAATTACGAAATAAAGAGGGAATGAAAACGGAAGGGATTAGAAAAAATGGAAGTTTCTGAGCCTCTTACACATTGCAATACTTATTTTTTGACTAGTGTGTTAGAATTATAGAAAGAAATGGGGATGAGAAACAATCTATAGAGAAAACTGCTTCGCAGAAAGGTAAATATGCAAGGATATCAGCCTCTTAGGTGTAAATAAATGTGACCCGGCACGGGAAAAGGGACCTTAGATTCACCTAGGTCAGTATTGAGTTATTAGCATCACTGGAAGGAGCGTAAAATTCTGCATAAATTGATGTAAATTTTGTTAGAATATTCCTATAAATGAGAAAGTTATTACCATTTGAACTCGCAAGACGTAAAAAGTGTGTTTTGAGAAAACACTAGCTAGAGTTTTATAATTATTCAAAGGCAAACACCAAAGTATTAACTAACCACAGGTACCTATTATTGAAGCCATCTTTAATATGAATTAAAACCGACATTTAGTTGTTCAGAAAGAATGTAGGTCGCGTTGTGTACAATAATCTCAAAACATAATATTTTCACCCAATATCACTAAATTGGCTCTCCTGAAAATTCTGCTCAGTGAAGATAAGTTCCCTTTTCCCGTGCCCGATAATGTAGACCAAACAGCAAGAGGGGAACTTAAGTAGGCACAATTTAATACTTATTTTCCAACTAGTGCATTACAATTAACTAATTGTAAGTGATTGAAACGTTTTGGGGTAGTGGTGCATGTTACTTGTTAAACATCATATTCGATTGGTGCAACACCCTCCAATCGATGATTCGATTTTTTCACTCAAATTGCGCGCCGTATGACATTTCCAAAAATTATTTTGCAATTTCTCAAACGATTTCCTTGTGGCACCCATTTCAGAGATGCTAAATACGATCTAAACGGAAAGTCGACCTCACCGAAGAACAAAATGTCGAAGAAACCAGCATGGACAACACGTAAATTAAACCAAATTCAGTATCGAAATCCCAACTGACCTCGACTCCCTTTTTATCTACAAAGACATACATATCTTATAAAACTTTATTTATATGTAGGTTATCTTTATGGGTGAGCTATCGTCATCTCTCAAGCAGCAACGTAGTTGAAGGTTTATAAAAGTGGACTTTCATACTGCCACCCTTCCTAAAATCATTCTTCAGGAAATTTTACACCAAATGGAGCAAAAGATTATGGCCTTGAATATTTCGAATACCGCAGAACGTATCTGAATATTCAACGAAATCCGATTATAAGCAAAATTTATAATGACTTTCAGATAGTTTCTAAATTAATATTACAAGGAAACATTACCGACGCACATATCGAACGATAACACTAAAAATTCACATAAACCCATTTCCAATTAAATAAATCAACTTAATTAATATTTAGATGCCATTAGTTCGAATAATCCATATCGATTTTTCACCCCGCATCCTCACCGGTCGCTCAAAAACAATAACGAACTGGTTAATCATTATTTTTTACGACGCGCACATACGCGCGTGTTCGTTAATTCGCCGCTACGAATACGCGTCGGCATTAAAATAAATTGTTTCGTTTAGTGTTTTAAACGCGTATCATCTGTCATCGTTGGCGCTTGGTTATTGCGGTTTTTCATTAAAAATGAACGCAACGTTCGTGATTAACTCCGTTCGTCCGTAACCCGCGTATTTATATGTAAACGCACAATAACACGAGGTGGCGTGTTTTCGTTTATGCCGGTAAATACGTACATGCGTATGCAGGTGCTATACGGAATATTATCGAACGGGACAGGTTCGAATAAATCATTGTTTTGTTGTTCGGTTGTCGAGCTGCGCACGTACAACATATGTACATACATCACTGTATGGAATTGTATATTATCGAAAGGTAACACGGCAGGTAACCCCAGAGATCTAATAAAATCATTACGTGCGTTTGATCTGTGCAGTAACTTATTTATCGGTGTACAGTGAGTCAAATATAGGAACGTACATCAAGGTCAGGTATATATTGATATGCAAGTTGTGCTTACTTTGTAAGATTTTGCACAGTTACTCGTTAGCTGTTCATTAACGCACCTAATTTATTAGGTCGTTACGTCCTCCAGATTTTAGTAAAGTTTTGGCTCTAAAAATAGTTTACCACGCGCTCACTGATTTTCGGTTGTCCAATTTTAGTTTACACTGTATTAAGTCGTAGCCAACGTTTAACGAGCGAGTAAAGCGTTAGCATGTTGTACGATTGGCAGACGTACCTTATACAGATTGAGTGTTGGGGTATAAACAGTAGGTGATCGTATATATCAATTGGGGGTGTTCTCAAAAGTACAAATACGTAATAAAAATAGTAAACAATGAGTTCTGACGATTCAGAGTATGATAGCGACTATGCAATTGAATCATAAGAAGAGTATGACGAAAACTCGTCTTCAGACGAAGATGTAATCAATTAATCATGTGACACCAAAATACTAACGTGATAGCTGCAAGACTGTGCTGCTTCCCTATAAGTACCACCGATCTTCCTCCAAAGTCCCTCAGATTTAATTTTACTGGCGCCAGTTCGTGGAATTTGGAAAGAAATTAAGACGCTTGCAAGGATATAGTAACACTTGTAAAATTGTATTTAGACGACGATTTCTTTGAAATTATGGTACGAGAAACAAACAATCAGGCAAACAAAATGGCGACACGTAACTGGAAGCCCACTGATAATAATGAAATGTTTGTACTTATAGCTGTAAACATTTTGGTGTTACTTGGAAAAAAGGCAAATCTTCAGCAATACTGGACTAAACGACACCCGTTTTCTCTAAAATTATGTAAAAGAAAGCGATTCATGCAGCTAAAAAAGCACCTAGATTTCAACGATGATACCGACTTCGACGGGAAAGCGCCCTACCTCGAAACTTCCTAGGATTTGGTCAATTTTCAACTTGTAGCGTAGGCAATTTCAAGAGGTGCAAACATCAAAAATGCATTATAGCATTTCAAGCGTCACTTTGAGAGGATTTAGGGTAGAGTCTGGTAATTATGAAGCTTAGGATAATGAGATTCAAAGTTTTTCTGAGCATACATTAATATTATCATATCAGAATCTGCACCCAACGAACCCAAGGCAGCAGTCAGTAGTTGGAGGCCCGAAAGTCACACCATTATCGTTGTTTAGTATTACGCTTGATTTATCTCAACTTATTACAGAGACTCCACCACCTGTGATCGTGAACAAATTGTCTAATTTTCGGCCAAAGAACTGTAGCAACTACTAAAATTTGAAGCAAAAGAATCGGCAAGGTTTTGTCATAGATATCTGATTATTTAATATCCATTCCTGCTAGCTATTTGGTAATGTTGATACAATAATGAGTATTTCTGGGGGAATGTGGTAGCCAATTTTGTAGGAGTATTCATGGCCGGCCACAATTACCTCAGCCCAAACTCAAGCTAAGAATGAAGATGATCCGTCTCAGATTTCATCCTGAGAAGATTGGTGTAGAAACGTTTAAAACGTGCCAGGTAAAATCGACGAAGAATCGAAAAACTAACGAATAATATTCTATGGTTTTGTCATCTACTTCCAATGAATGCGTTCTTGGGAAGAAAGAAGAAATCGCAAGGTAATACTGAACACAGTAACAAATATGAAGTGCTCAAGGGGCGGTAATGAAAGCGAAGAAAGTGTGTGCTAAAGGAAGGGTTGAAGAATCTACAGTATAAGATGAAGAACTAGATACAGAGAGTGAAGATGATGACGAGGAAAACGATAAGAATGTAGAAGATGATATATATGTGGTTTGCCATGAATTTGACGAAAATTAAGAACTGCAGCTGCGCTGTGTTTCCTGCGAAACGTGGACACATAAAGCTTGCCTTGTCTTATACTAGCTCTGAGAAATGTAGTAGGTACATATGCTAATAAAGGTTTATAACTTTATACCTCCTCGCATAAGGGATTTGCCCTCTAATCGTTTTAAAGCCACACTAGAAGAAACGTATTTTACTCTGTGACTGACCTTTTTGACTGTGACATTGTATTGTAAATTGTTGGCATGTGTGTGTTCATTGTATTGTTACAGTCTATTTTCTTATTCTTTTTCTTTATTTGACATGTTCCACACATTTCATGTATTATGGAGTAAATAAAGAGTATTATTGATATTATTATTATTGTACAAATACGGAGAGGAAGTGCTAATTTGTCTAGCATTTGCTTGGTATAGGGCAGTAGTGGTGGCTGGGTCAGCTGCCCAAGGTACACGAAGTCATGTCTAACAGATTTTTAGTTTATAATTCATAAAACCATTGGCTTTTATCCCTCAATATATTTTTATAAATAAGTTCCGGTAAGCTGGAGAAAACAAATACAAACAATAAGAAAAGTTTTATTATACACAAGAGTTACCCATACATGTGAACTATTTCCCTATATCCTCCTTGTACCCCGTTGCCGCTTCAATTCTCAACTAACCTGACACACTGGCTTTCAACTTTTCGTTGGTAGTGAACCACTGCGTCCCCAACCATCGTCTTGGCGAATAAATTAAAGTTGCTTGATGCAAAGTGCGAGTTCTAGAGCGGGTGGTTGAACAACTCCCATCCGAATTTCTTGAGCAGTTCCGTTGTTGGTTTTGCTGTATGAAGACGTGCATTGTCCCGAACCAACACAATTCCTGATGATTAGCCTTGGCACACAGCGGTAGCAGCCTACCATTACGAAATGAGTTACGATAGCATCGTCGACTCCCCACTCTACCTAGTATGCTGCCTGCGAGTACTTCTGTGTATATGTAGGCTGTCGTAACTTATTTCGTAATTATCGCTGTGCGTTCAAGAGTGTTACAGTATGCGCCAGCAGTGATTAGTAACTGTTCTTCCGCGGTCCAAGAACTCCATTAGGAAAACTCCTCTACACTCCCAAAATACAGTAGCCATAAGCTATCGGTTTGACAAGATTTGTTTAAAATTCTTTGGTTTGTTAGGCATGCTTGAACGCATCTAGGGCTGCGACTGCCGACAAAAGAACTGAACACACGTTTGGTTTTCCGTTAGGATTGTCCCCAAAAACGTTTCTCCTTCGTCATTGTAGCGCTGCCAAAACGTTAGTGCAGAATCAATCCGCTGCAGTTTGCAAACGGCTGCAAGTCCATCATTCACAAAATTTCTAGTGATCGAGTCGTACGGTAACAATGTCATAAAGTGCTGATCGAGAAATTTCGGGAAATTTAGGAGACAGTGCAAAAATTGCGAACCGGCGGCGCTCGCGAACCAGAGTCTTCATTTTTGTCAACAATGTCGAGTGTTGCTACGGACTTACCTGACCCCCGTTAGAATGGACATCAGTTCGTCCTTCTACACTACTTTTGCACTGCACTATCACTCAAAATGTTTTCCCCGTACACAATATACAATCGTCGATGAATTTCAGCCGTAGTATTGCCTTCAGCTTGAAGAAAACGGATTAGAGAGCGAATCTCGCATTTGGCGGGGATTTCGTTGATAGCAGCCATAATAAAGCAACGGTCACATCAAAACTACGCCACGTAATAACCGATGCGGTTGGGAGGCAGTGACAGAGAGATTACTAGACACTATTGAGCAAGTTCCACATCACCATGACAGTTAAGTGTCGATTGCAAACCTCACGGAACTTGCAAAGTAATTAGTCCTCGTATGTTGCATGTCTGAGGAAGCAGGTGAGAGTGAATCCCTATATGAAATGAGGCGATTATCTGAAAAAATAGGTGATTTACAGTGGAGAAAAATAGCACAAGACAAAGGCAAACGGTGGGAACTAAGGCATGCCTATGCCTGAAGTTGGAAGAATTAACGACGAATAAGTAGAAGAAGATATTGTATTGGGTAGGTAACGAAAAAATAAAAATAATTCTAGTAGCTTTAACTAAAAATGCTTAAGCGGAGAAAATTGGCCCTAACATCTCAATCCCTTTGACGAAGTACCATCATTTACTTTGGAATGTACGTACTCGTACTTCTACAAATAAACGTAGGGACGGGCACGCTGATTAGTTCTCGGTTAAACAGCGCAGGTAACCCTCCTGTCACGAACTATATTATCTCATTTTATTACTCATATGCGATCGCTTTCGATTTAATCAACTAACCGTCTTTATATTATGATTTATGATAAACAAGCCCATTACGGACCTATACGTTACCGTAATGGTACATAAATTGAAGCCTTATCGTATTCGACCATCTCAAACCGTTTCGTCGATTTATAGCTCGCTCTAGAATACCAATAACGCTATATTCTATTATTTAAATTTCAATATACATCACGGTAGTTGCTCGAGACTGAAAATTTCGATTTCTTCTATTTTCGCCTAACGAAATCGTTATATACGATAACCGGTACCGGTTTTATCTTAAAATATGCAACGACGTAAATTAAGACGCCGTTCGGTACTGTGGACGTATAAATTAGCGCAAACTTAATAATATTTAGACGAAATTACGCCGGTTGTGCCATAAATATACGACGCGGTCCATGAACAAATACCTAAGAACGCGTTTCCCGATATATTACGCCGGCGGACGTAAGTGGCGAAGAATTACGAGGAGATACTGTAATTTAATGTCCTTATCGGCGGCGATCTGGGCGATGCGTAAATATATATTGAGAGTTTAGGGAAATCTATAGCGTTTTCCGTTCGTGCTAATGATATATTGGCTGTAATTATGGTCGTCGATGGTGAAGTTGGTAATAAATCGTGCTCTCGTTGTACATAGAATTGCACAATGCATTTGAAAACTATACGATTACCGAGTTTCTCGTATAGACAAGAAGGAGCAGTGCTTAAATTGAAATTGTAGGATCATACGAGGGATGTGTTCAATTTTCTAAGGATTTGGATACGTTTCATTTAATTATTTTTCGATTTCGTTGATTTTCATCAAAATTAGAGCGCAGTTTCTGAATATAATCTCCAGTGAATTTAATACAGTTTTCCCAACGTGAAATTATTTGATACACAGAAAAACTAGTACTTTGTACACAAACGTCAAAAATTAATTCTAGACCAAACAGGCCCGTCGTGAATTACGTACATGACAGGGACTGACTTGGAACTAAGAACCACGTGTATGGTAAAATATACCGTAGCGTTCAAGACATATAGTCTTCGTATGTCAATGCGTAAACTGCATACATCTTTTCTGTATCAACGGTCGTATCTTCTCTTGTGCGAGTTGACATATAATAAAAGAACTTTCTTTTATAATAATTATTAGTATTTATTTTATTGCCCTATCCCAATAAGTGATATAAAAACAAAGTTCTAATTTCTTTGTGTATCAAAATGATTAACTATCACGAAGTAACGGCTTCCACAATCAATTTTTTGGTGAAATTATTTCTTTTATACCGTCCTCAATGGACTCTTCCGGAATCTCTGTAATTCATCTATTTCTAGCAAGTTTTACGTCGTTTAAGACATCAAATCGAACACAACTTTAACTTTGTTACGATTTAACACCCTAGCTGCCTTTCTGCTCCTATGGGATATATATTCCCTCTGAGGCTTTGCTGGTCCGACGGGACGAGCACGCTTTTACGTTGCTGCGAAGCAGCTGATGAATTTCAGATAGTAAATAGCACTTCCAGTGGACCACTATGACTTCACATAATATCTCTGCAATCGTGATTTTGGAATTTACAATTTTTTTCATTGTGCGGTGCAGGTAAGTAAGAAAAAGGATAGCAGGAGGAAAACGTTTATGAAAAAGTAAAATATAAAAGTTCAGGGAGTGATAGATTTATTGTTAAAAGTTAAGTACAAGTACGTATTTCATTAAAGCATGGTAAACATAAGAGTGGTTTTTCATCGCAGCCTTCAGAGTACGATTTCTGGGCTATTTTCTCCCTTACAGTTTATTATCTTTACTCTTGCCTTTTCTTGTTTTAGTGATTGCTAAGGGACCAGCGGTCTCACGAGCACATTTGGATAGCAATTTGCTTGTTGCAGTGGAGATGATTCTATAGGACCTGCATGCAATAAGACAGCAACATTTCTTTCATTTACAGAGGTACTCGCCCGTTCATTGCGCGGATCATCATCGTCTTCTAGGGACGTTCTGCCGGCTTTAAAGTGAACGATCCATCGATATGCGCACTCTCTAAATGCGCCTTGCAGACGTCGAACGATTTCTGAAGGTTTTACACTCTCTTTAAATAGAAAGAAAATAATATCTCCTCTTGTATCAGTCAGGTGGTTGAAGTATACCGAACAATATAGCCTAGCATGGCTGCGTAAACGCGTCAAGACTTGTCAGCAACCAACGCTATTGTAGTATAGTAATACTCAAATGGGAAATTACCATCAGAAAATTTATCATTTATTAGAATTCAGTTCAGGCTCCGAACCCTTACACCGAAAGGTAGAAAGGGTAAAAGATTATATATATATATATATATATACAATTCAGTATATCAAAATTCACAGTAAATGTTGGAGTTGCGGATTTTTATGTTCAAATGACACTCGGTTTATTTTTGGGTTCTATTTATACTTTTTCCATACCACGCACACCACCTTTTAAGCATTTTGTTACCCTACGGGTGTTAGCTTCTTATTTTAAGTCCAGCCAGAGACGTTTAATTGGGGAAAAATGGAACCAGAAATAAAATTATTAATTATTATAAAAGGCATCGATTAAAAGATAGGATACCATTGTAACCATTCAGCCACATACATTCAACACCTTCACATCACATGAGTTCCTAATACCCACTGGATATAAATAACCAAGGATATTAACAATACAGGTTTCCATAACAACGTTACCCCTTGGATGAACTGAAGTTATGGTGAATTAAATTTTACGTTTCATGGAAAATGGAGAAATAATGTACTGTACTCCTGGTTTCCGACAAAAATAAAAGTTTGTTTGGTTGACGACGAAGAAAATTGACAAGATAAATAAGTCAACAAAAAGTTTAAAATATATTTTGGAACAAAAGGGTCCTAAAAGGAAGTACCAATGAATAAAAGAACCTCACCACATCGGAGAAGAAAGACTTAAAAAAGGAAAGAATTCATATAAAATAGAGTCACACCGAAAAAGGAAGTTAAGAGAGGGAAGAATCCATAGAAAATAGAGCCGCGCCGAAGAAGGAATCTAAGAGAGCAGACATAGGAAGAACCATCATCGAATAAAATAAATTACACTCACACACACACACACAGCACTAGGGAATTATCTTTATTTTATGTTACATATTTCTCAAAATTTATAAATATAATTTGATATAATTTATGCTTCTTACATCATTAATTAAGAGCTAGGCCGGTATAATCTTGTTTAAGAAATTAACTAAATTCTCATTACACTATTGAGCTGGCGTAAAATTCTTGGAACATTCGAAATATCCTTCGTAGTTAGAAACGGTATTGTTTAGAAAGAAAACATTATATCATCTTTCAGATATAGGAAAGTAGACAATTGAACTTCCTGAGGTGAAGTACGTCTTTCTCAGGAGAGTTCCCACAGCGGATCATCGAATTTCCACTACAATTATGCATGCATGACTTACTTAAATTCCGTCGATGGTACCCACGGGGACGAATAAATTTTTCATTTGTAAGTCGTCGACATAAATCATCTCCGTCTAATACGTTTTGATGTCAATTCCACAATTCTACAATTTACGCTTTCCGATAAATACACCTTATTTATTATCCACGACTTCGTCGTAATAATTTTTCGAAAACTTACACGCATGCACACGCACGTATCCCAATCGACTCGTTCTCCTCGAATAATTTACGTAAAACTCGCCTCACCTAAAAGGGGTTGCCCTCTTTCGTAAGAATATCCGTCTCCTTCGCCTTCGGACAAGCTTTTGAATAAAACACGCTCGTCCCGCCCCATTCGTTCGTGCATCTTTTTAATATTTTACAATCAATGTTGGTATTGTGCGTCTAACCTATTTTACGAGACGTTATCGATATTTATGGCGCCCACATTTTCGGTATCGTTACCATTATTATTATTATGATTCGAAGGAGATAAATCGCGCTTCGGACGGGCGGCCGTCCGAGATCGAATGGATCCTTACACCTACGCTAATGATTATAATTATAGGGCGTTAAGCGATCGGGCGTCCTTCGTCCGATAGGAAGAAACCGGCATGAGCGACAGTTACGAAGTGGCGAGAGGCGGATCAAAGGAGAAAAAAGAAAGAAGAAGAAAAAAAGGAGTGTAAATCGAGAGGAGAAAATTGAATCAATAAGACGTAGGTAGTGACAGGACCGAATTAAGGGTTTTGAAATCAGTAAAGTACCTAGGTTTCTCTAAACTTAAACGCGATATTAAGGCGCTATTTTTTTAGTTTGATGACCTTGATTAGATAGTTTGTGTGGGGAGATGTTTACCGATGTGATGTAATGTATCACATCGATAAATTCGTCATAAATGATATTGAATTAAATCCGGCGATATGTTTTTCGCTAGCAAGCTGAAAGTCTATCAAAATAAAAAAGGAGCTGCTGCAGTGACTCCACCCTATCAAGTTAGGTAAGGTACAATTTCAAGATGCTGCGATCACGTGTCACCAGATTTAGTTAAATTATTGGTGTGGTGAGGAATTTATTGCTGTGATGTAGTGTCAGCAATACTATACCACAGTCCCAGCAATCACTGTCAATGGACTACCAGTTAGCGCTCATGTTGATGTTTAACACTTAGTTTGATAACGAAGGTGTTTAGTAGAGGACATATTTTGGAGTTGGAATTATTTTCTGTCTTGTTGCCACTAATGTATAGCTATGAGTTTTGATTTTTCCTTTTCTGTACTCATCATCTTTTGGGAGATATGCACATACCTCTACGCTGGACAGTTGTTAAATTGTTGATTGTTTCAATCTATTTTAATAATAATATTAATTATTATTATTATTATTATTACTATTATTTTTATTCCCTTGCAAGCAAAACCACATAAATCACAAAAATATATCTTAGAGAAAAGATAATTAAAAATCATTTTTACTAATTAAATAACCAAATCAGCACAAGATGAAAAGAAACCACTTATCTGATTAAAATTAAAATTAAGACGTATATATTGAAACATTACAAATTCTTGAAAGACCAAGCTTATAACTTTCGTAAATTTTCCAGTTAACACCATCACACTGTAACATAACATTAAGAATTCTGATATTCTTCAAGTTCTACGCGAAGAACCAACTCAAATCAGAAGACCATGGCGCCTTTGCCCATTTGCTCCCTCTCTCTACCTCTAGAAACCGAATTCTTCAACTTCATACACTTCTAGGTATCTCGCTTCGTCGTAGAAGATTTCGCGATAGAAACCGAAAACACTTAAATTAGAGCTAGATCTTGTTTCTAAACATTCACAAAAGCATAAAACCCGATTTTAAAGCCTAAAATTGACGTGATGTAATCGGTTCTCTTTAGTAGTTTAAGAAAATTGAAAAATCATGGACTGATGCAGTGAAATTTTTAGTAAAAATAACAAAAAAGGGGGGGCATGTTATACAAAGTACGGCTGAAGTGAAACCTCGAATGTGTTCAGCACGATCAGTACAACCAAATCAAAAAAATAATAATAATAATTCGTCGCATGACACGTTTCGTAGGATATATTATTGCATAACGCAAAATGGCACATTATGGCTTTGAATGAATGCAATCAAAAACACGCATACTTTGATTCCTACTTTCCACATTAATTTTCACGACTTTGTGGAATCCTAGTATGCACAAACTCGACGATTCATAATTAGTGATTCCCAGTGATTCCGTTTGTGTCAACTCGTCAACAACGCGGGAATCGAGAGATAGCGAATAAAAAGACAACTTTGAGTAATGCGCTTATATACCTACCCCTTACCTCTCCCACCCCCACTCCCGTTTTTGCCGTCACTCATCTTGCGTGTAATTCTCGATTTACTCTAATGGGTCTAAAGATATTAAAGATTTCACTTAAAAAGAACTGAAATTGGACTTAACCAATAGCATGCAAGAGCGACTATGAGAACTTTTGTTCTTAATCAAAGTACAAGTGAAGCTGGAAAATTTGGACAAAATTTAATGTACGGAATTAATTTCAATTGTTTGTGAACGCAATCTGAGAACAAGTGAATATAAAAACATAAGAACTACAGTAATTATTTCATCCTAGATAATGTTCCTCTTAGATGTTGAATGAAGGCTGAGGACAATCAAAGAAGAAAGAAGAAAGAAAGCAAAGTGTTCAGGTATGAAAATGAAGGTCAACCTTTTTTGGACAGCTTGAAACGATAGACCACGTACGAAAGCAACTGGAAAATATAGCAGGGTATGACAGTAGAAAACTGCATCTGTGTCAAGACTTATAGATGTTGAAGTGATCTCCACGTTCTATGGTGTTAAGTGTATTACTGGTTGATGTTGCATTTCCGTTGTCTATACTGCCAGTATTCAAAAAAAATTATTACCATAAACACCGGTTGTAGCAATAGACGAAAATATAAGGCAATCTAAAAGCTTGCAAAATGACCTTTTTGGTCTCAATGGCTGAGAAAATGCTGAATGGAGCTTCAAGAAGACACAAAATCTGTTTCGATCAGAATCAACTACGAAGTTATGCAATAGTAATACACGCCCTCCTCTATCTATCATCATTATTACAAAAATTTTCGAGGGTTCATTCTGAAGTAAATCTCATCCGAATGATTCCATTTTACCAATCGTGATGCCAATTGGTTTGCGTTTATTTGTTAATAATAAAATGAAAGCTGGATGATTCTCTATGTAACAACATAATTAGGTACTTTCATGGGCAGCTATAAAGTAAATGTGGAAAAGCTTACTACGTAAGCACAATTTTCATATGGCAATAATCGGTGAAGGGGGTTATGCTATGCATTCCGGGATTAACAAAACATAATTCCCCCATTGCATTATCAGCATATGCAAATTGTGCTTATTTAGTAAGCTTTTGCATACTTACTTAGTAGCTGTTCATTAACGTACCTAATTTAGTTAGGTCGTTCTGTAGAGGGTCATCCAGATTGAATTTTATTAAGATTTCGGCTCTCGAAAATAGTTTACTATTTTTAATTATTTGTTCCGTTTATGAACTTGGTGAAATGTAGCAGAAATACCTCCCATGTATGGTCATAATTGTGATCACATGATGACATGAGGACGAATGAAACGTCAAGTGCTTTACGATACCAGAACGTTATGGAGGGAAAACCTATTTTAGATTGTTTGTGAAATATTTTAGCTGCCGCCGTATTCCACATTGGGACTCTTGGGTTTTATATTCTAGCTGAATAATCCCTCTCATGGCACTGTCTTTGGTCTGTTTTAGACCAAAGTATGTTGATTTTACATGGTGCAGATGAGCCTTCCATAATGGAACTCAAACTTGGGCAAAATTCCATCCACGAAATTTTCATTGCCCCAATCACAATTAAAATTTGCCGCTGTTTACGTGTGATGACCTTCATGTTGGTGGGGGTTTCCAACCTTTGTTGCGCACCAATGATGTTACTACAGTACTTGTTTTATAGTTATCCTAGAGGACACCATTTCACAATGGGCGGACGAAGCCTTCTTCAACTCGAACTAAGCGGTAAACCTCATTCAAAAAACTGTCATTATAGGAATTACAATTTAACCTCTTTCTAATCACTCAAATCACTTCAAATTGAAGGCGACCTGGGAAAATCTACGAGAGCGATGCATTTCTTGGCCGAAAACAAGAAGATCAAGATTTTGTGTTCTTTCAATGTGGTTCTTGGTTCACTGCAATGAAGCTCAATAACTTATTGATATCCCTTAGTTAATTTCTATTATTAGTGTTGTATCCTCGAAGAAGATATGATCCCATTATCACGGTGGTAGGTTTTATTGAGAGCAACGATAATGTTGAGGTGCGGAAATTGAAACCCGAGAGGATGAAATGCAAAGAAAAAGATGATTTTGGTGAAGACGGCCAACTGAAACAGTCGCGTCAAGCTGGCGTAAACGACGGAATAAAATAATAAATTGACGCAAACATTGATTTCGAAGACCAAGACAAGGAACAATAGGAAACTTTCCATCAATGTCTTTAAGTAGATTCAAACTACATATATTTAAACATCTTGCTTCCTCGTCGAACTAGAAAAAAAACTACATTTGATTATATTTTTCATATCATGATACACTAAGTGTCAGACCCACAGCTCAAGTTAGTTTTTGCTCAGATATGCTCCTAAATTCTCATGTAAAACATCGCGGAAAAGGAAATCGTCTCCTGTCATGGCGTACAATCGTCAACCAACATACATAATACATAAACCGAATTTTACGAACGCCAAACAAAACATAAATCTCCCCCATAACTATTTAAAACCGTGACCGGGTTGCTTTCTTCTTGCGCGTCGTCGACATCGCAGTCGTTCCAACGTCAAGTGTCAAATGTATTCTCATACACTTAAAGGCAATGCAAAGAAGAATACGTTTCTCCGTTGCTAAAACGAAACGGGGGTCGGGCCGGGTCGGTCGGTCAAACGAACCCGGTCGATCGGTTTAAATCCCCCGAGGGCCGGCCGACGTCGAAGCTTTTAAATTCTGCTTCGCGTTGCCCCGGAGGAAGTGTATATAGGAAGTTTAATAAATAATAACCACTTTACCGGAAGTTTTCTCAGTATTTTCTAATCTTCCTTACATACACGTATTTCGACCGACTTCGACGAGCGCGCGCCTTCGCCGTCGGTCGTGTTTTCCTTTCGAATTATCGAGGATCGTTAAACGTTTCGTACCGAAAAGTTTGCGCGCGCGGATTTTCCGAAATCGAATTTGGTTTTACGAGGATCAGAATTAGGAAATAGGGGAGGAAAGTGAGTGTACGGAGTATATACGAGGGATGTACTATAATAAAGGTATAAGTCGACGGCATAGTTAGTCTTTGAAAAAAATATAATAATAATAATAATAATAATAATAATTTATTTGGCAAAATGTTATTACAAACATACTAATATAGCAAATTACTATTAATTATTAAAGGAAATAAGCTTATAATCTAGTTTCTCAATTGTTTCCTAAAATGTCTGCAATTGTTACAATATTTAATTCTTACGGCATATCATTATACAATTTTAGTGTTTTCGAAAACAATGTATTTTCTGTTCTATGTTTATTGACAGATTTGACAAACAAATTTAGTTGTCACAGACCCATTCATATGTATATGTTGCTCAAAGTATGATTAATAATAAACACTACTTCATCAACATTGTTCCATGTCACATATATCACTGTATCATCAGCAAAAATAGAAATACTACAATTTACAATATTTTTAACGACATAATTTACATATATATATGTATATAATATATATATATATATATATAATAAACAGAAGAGGACCCGATACTGTCACTTGAGGAATGCCCGTCTATTCTAATTTTATCTGAGACACTACGCTTAAATTTAACATTTTGTGTCCTAGATCATAAATACAACTCAAACCATTTCAATACAGAGCCTGATAAATCCATGTTCTTCAATTTCTTGAGCAATAGATCATGGTTTACTATGTTAAAGGCACGGCTAACACAAACTCATATCCATCCAGAGTTTTCAACCATTTATCATTAACACTTAATATTACACTCTCACAAGAATGCTTATTCCTTAAACTAGATTGGTTCACACTTATCACTTGATTTCTGGCGCAAAACTGAAGAAGTTGATCCTTTACTATTAGTTTCAATGGTTTCTCACAAATAAGAACAGTATTAATAGGCCTGAATTCATCACTTTTGATAGAATTGTTAATTTTAGCCACTGGTGTAATTATCGTGTTTTTGAAATACTTAAAAATAACCTAATATTTTAAAGAATTATTGATAACATCAAAGCACCTGTTTGCCAATCATCTCAAAGGCATCCTTTATCATATAGGTCATTGCACCTTGATTATCGCAAGTATTTTTTAATTGTCTCACATATTTCTTCAGCTGATTCACTTCAATGACCTTGAAAACAGGAAAAGATTACATTTCCCAGTATATAATCGTGAGCATGATAGATAGGTAAACCATTAACAATATCTTTATGAAACCTTCAATAAACTTGTCTGCAATTATGCGAGATATATAGAGTGTTGTCGAATATAACAAGAGGCGGTGCATTCGTTTTAATGGGCATAAGTTGTTTTAATGACATCCATATTTTTCTCGAATGTTCTTTATTTGAATTTAAAACATTGAGAAAACACTTCGATTTTTAAGCGTGTGGTAGTAATGACACTATTTGTGGCTCTCCTATATTCATCCC
Organism: Chrysina gloriosa; assembly: GCA_038088585.1. NCBI lineage: Eukaryota > Metazoa > Arthropoda > Insecta > Coleoptera > Scarabaeidae > Chrysina > Chrysina gloriosa. The sequence continues at coordinate 5,779,768 of CM076090.1, read as the reverse complement.
AAGAACTTCCCGAATTTAAAAATGCAGCTATTTTGAATTTGTTATCTCTAATTTTATCAAATTTAATACTGCTTTGTTTATGTACTTGTTATTCAAATATCTACTGTTTACCTTAATCGGACACATTGAAGCAACGACATCCTTTACCTCCTATAAAGTGCACAAACAAATTCATCTGTATCAGTTGTGTTGCGATCCCAATTAGTGCTCATAACACTGTTCTCGAATAGAGCTTTATTATAGTTTTTGTAGCACATGTATGTAATAGTTTCTTCATAAAATCTATACCCTTGAAGATGTATAGATATTATTGAGTGATTACTTATTTTGGGAGTTAAATCCATTTCGTGTAAGATACTTGCATCATTTTAAATAAAACAATCGATGAGCGTATCCCTCAAGAAACTTCACACTCTTGTAAATTCCTTGACAATCTCCGCACACGTTGAGATATTTATCCTAACGTGACAGTAGTTTGAACATCTCAGAAGCTAAATTGGATGGTGAACGAGACTCTACTACTGCATGCAGTCACGTGCCTGGTCACGCACACGTCACTAATCCTGCGCATGTGCAGTTTGTATAATAGCATCCTGTACCTTTAGTATCGGACGCTCCTCGTATACTGTGTGTCTAGCTAAGTTCGCGACAAATGGAAAACTTTTTATTCTTGGGTTTATGAAAAAAATTATTCTTTATAAAAAGTCCTGCTTCATCCAAAACTTACATTCAAATTGTCAGATTTTAATACTTGTTAGTCATATACGAGATATGACAAAAAATATGAAATTAGTATAAGAGTAAAGTACCTTTATTTTCAATAATACTTAAAATGTTATAAGGAATAGTCGTTCAGAATTGGAAATTATACAATTTAAATACAATTTAAATACGTTAGCCACCTCGGTCCCCAGATCTGACCCCACTTGATTTTTCTTGTGGGGTTATTTAAAAGAACATGTTTATATTCAAGCGCCGTTTACGGATGTAGGTCATCTAGAACGTGTTATTAGAGAAGAAATCCGTAAAATAACTCCACAAACAATTAGAAGGGTTTTAAGGCATTTTTGTGATAGAACCGTTACATGTATGGAACGAGAAGGCGGATATGTTGAAGCATTTGTGTAACATTTTCAATGCTTTCTTTTGTGTAAATGCTGTATTTAAATTGTATAATTTCCAATTCTGAACGACTGTTCCTTATAACATTTTAAGTATTATTGAAAATAAAAGTACTTTACTCTTATACTAATTTCATATTTTTTGTCATATCTCGTATATGACTAACAAATATTAAAATCTGACAATTTGAATTTAAGTTTTGGATGAAGCAGGACTTTTTATAAAGAATAACTTTCTTTCATAAACCCAAGAATAAAAAAGTTTTCCAATTGTCGCGAACTTAGCTAGACACACAGTATATGATTAAAGTATGGAATAACTGGAAAGAAAAGCGAAGTCAACTGTTTAAAAGGACGCCGAAACACGTCTGTTCTAGTTTCAAAAAATACACATTAATTTGTGGTATTCACCTTCAGACTTTCATTTGCTTTTTACTTATGATGTCATCACAAAGAAAGGTCCGGGTGAAGGAAGTGAGTTAGAGATTGATGAGCAGTATATTCAATCAACTGTCGCTCAGCAATCAAGAGAAGAGGGTAAGGACTTTGTAAGCAAACGGCTATGGAAGTCGGAAGTATTGAATTTGTTAATGTTAACATAACATTCGTTCCATCCAGGACGCAGCACATTATTTAAATTGTACTAACAACTTGCAACGTCCTGTTTTATTAATCTTTTTCCTAAGATTAATGTATCGTTTTTTTTTTGTAGGAGTGTATGCTGTTTTTGTTGAGAAATTGATAACAAAGATATCTTGAGAGACCCAAAAACATAATTTCTTAAAACTTCAGTGCCAATTCGGCACGCGTTTCAGTTGTAACAACACTTTGTGATTTTTTGGGCGTTAGTTTACTTCAAAAAGAAATAAAAGTAGGAGGTACTCGTTTCAAAATATTAATTTCGGAGAAAAGAAGAACCGCTCTAGTGCACGTCTTGTTCGTTTAACCGCACTTCTTCATGTGTTTTGCACTACTTATACCTTACACCAATACAAATCGAATTATATTGTTAAGTTCATCATTACGGATCAAACTTAAAGATGAAGGGCGTCGATAATCACACACGCTACGGGACATGGTAGCATCGTAGTCGCTCATTTTAATTTTCTCACCCCGCATTACATCCACTTCTCACTAGACGCCCAAGAAAAATAGACGCGCAACATGCATATTAAGCACGCATACGCTTACCTGTCTGCCTACATACATACGTAGAACATTCATGCGTTACAAATAGGGCGTTCTATTTCCACCCGACACGTAATTACCAAAAGGAAAAGAAGAAAATGCACCTCGCCGAAGACACGACATGTGGTTCCCATAGACGAACATACATACATAGAACGCACCCGCCCACACACGCATCCGTATACCCAGCCCGGCATTAGGTCTTGTTAATGCGGCGCATAAAAACGTCAGCGGAGATTACACAAGTGAAGAATAAAAAAAAGGGAAAAAGAGAAAAAGGGGAGGAGAAAGAGGTACGCGCCGGCGGCGGCCGCGGCGCGAAGAGGTCGCAGCAGACTACGCGACGTTTTGGGAAAGAGAAGAAAGAGCGTAAGCTAATGGGGAATTAAATTTGTTACGTTTCTCCCTACGTTCATAACGAAGTCGCCGTAATTAATTTTACATACGCCCGAACGGCGGCGGCGGTCTTCCTCTTCTTCTCCTGTCGTCGTTTCGTACTGTACTTTTTAAGCTAAGCGCTTCTTTTATGCGCTTAATAGGACCGTAATTATAGTGACTCGGCGTTGGTTAGCTTTCTCGGGTTGTACGAGAGATAAAAGTCTCGAGATCCGATAGTTCGAGGCGTTGTTATTTTTAATGGCGATAACACGTTTCTATTGTACGTGGGAAATTTAATTGAAGACGAAATATGTAAGGTTCTATTTTCGCTCGACTTTACCCAACAGCGTTTTTTCGAAAGAATGTTCTTTTCGCTGCAATTCAAGGGTAATATGGGTTTACAATAAAACAAAATGAACTTTGATGCTAATTGCTTCGCGCAAAAGGAGATATTGCTTTAAAGTAGTACTCTCTAGAAAGTAAGTGCCAATCGAGACTGCGCACAGCTGGGAGGTGCACAGCTTTCAGTTCCGTTGCACATCACAGGAGTACCAACTCCTACATTATTCGGTTCCGGACACTGTTAAACTATGAACGAAACAGACGCTCCAGAATGTTAGGTGTGTTCACGTGCCTAGCCATGCACACGCTACCAATCCTATGCAGTTTGTATAACAGCAGCATTAGCCTGGTCCAATATTTTTTGTTTTTCAAATTGGCCACCCCGTAAATTTGTAACATGTATCCATAGCAATAATAGAGTATAGTTTCAGTTGGCCAGCTTTAGCGGAAGAGGGTGCTCAATCGAGTGCTGCTTTTGAAATTTTAGAGAAAAATGCTTGATTTTTATTTAACTCTCCTTGTCTGTTTGTTTTTATGTTTGTACCGGATTCTTGTGATCGAATTTTCACTACCTTCTCGACTAGGTAGACAATGACAACGCATTATTAATTACCTACACGATTTGATTTTGTGTTTTGGGCCATCAAGCTCTCCTCAGATTCCATTATTCAAAAAATTCAGCGATGTTTGGGATACATTATCAAAAGATCACTACGATTATCTTGACTTCAATACCAGCGCGAAAGAGTTTGCTGAAAGTACTCTTGAGAGTCTTATGGCTGATATAGCTAGAAAAAGAAAACAAGTTCGTGGTGATTAAAACGAGCTAATAGAGCTCACAGTGATTGTTCTGAACAAACCACCTACAAGGATTAGTTGGCGTACTCCGGGACCAATACATCATGCTCGATGGATGGCAAAACTACTATATGCTATGAAGATTTTTCTCTTTCGAAATAATTCTCAAGCATTTAAGCTAACCAAAAGGGAAGCAAAACAAATTGTTCGATTTGCTAGTTTCGATGCACTCATATACGAAGATTTGGATCGAAGCGCCTTTGGCAGTAGATGCAGCGATTAATGACCTCCAACTTTGGAAGAGATTAAAATCATACGAAGTCATTGATCCCGAAATCAGTGCAGCAGCAAGGGCTGTCTTAGAGCGTCACTTGTGGTCCTTATCTGATGAGCTAGTTGTCTTTGCCTTGTTTTCCGACAAGCTGTCTTATGATGAGAAAATGGCCATTGTTCAAAGAATGGAAGTTGACGGCGGTTCTCGTTTAGTAAGAGGTGACTCTGGAAAATTATCCACGGAAGCCACATTAGAAGCCTTTGCATCGCAAAGAACGCTGAAAATGCTCTCAGTTCTAGAAATCATGGACTCTTTCTTGGAATTACCTCCTGAGGCTTGGGATGACAATGTTGACTACGTTCAAGGCAGAAGTTGCATAAGACATTTGCGTGTGGTTAACGACACTGCGGAGAAGGGTGTAAAACTATTTGAAGATTACAATACGATACTAACTAACAATGAGGAGGAAAAACAATTTGTCATGTCCTTGAACAGAACAGAATGATCATTTCTACTGAAACTTCCAAAACGATGCTAATAAACTTAGTTTTAAGTTGAAAAAATGTAATTAATATTATTTTTAAGTATTTCTTTATTGATATTAATTTGTGTATGTTTTAATATTATATCTGAATAAAAAAATATTTTTGATACATTGTTTACATTTTTTACTTAATACTCCGACTAGTTCTTTCTCAGGATTTTTTCATAAAATTCAAATATTTTAAGGTCGATGAGCACTCCCTTGTGTATAAGATAAGTTGCTAAAATTTTGAAGACATAATATGAATGGTAGATGTAACTCTTCTTGGAATTTTCTTTTTCTATGTAACCATGGACCACCCTAAGGAGCATGTACCTCTATTATTGGATACCTCTCGTATATAGAGTGTAGGGTTAAAGTATGGAATAGTAAAAGAAGACACGAACTTAACTCGTGTGATATCCCAAACGATACTCTTTGGTATCAACACGATGGCGCACCGCCACATTGTACGCTTCGTGTTCGCAATTTTATGCACACGGCTTTTTCCAAAATGATAGACGGCAGACGAGAGCCGATAGAATGACCCGAAAGGTCTTCTGGACTGACACTCCTAGACTTTTCTCTATGGGATTACTGAAGATCAAAGGTTTATAAAACAAAACCAGAAAATTGAGAAGTACTGAAGCAGCGTTCTCAAAAGGAAACTCGTAAAATAGAACGAAGTGTTATTAGCAACGTCTTAGGGGAATTTGTAAATAGCCTAGCTAACACGGACAGGTTTACAACCCGCACACATCGATTTCGATGAAACTTGGTAATTATGTAGAGCCGAAAGAAAGGCCGGTTTCTGTTTCTGCGATTAAAGTTTCTGAAGAGGTGAAAAGCACCGCTGAAAATTTGCCTGCTTTTCGTGTTTTGCGAAGTACTCTGGAATTGTTTCAAGAAAAAGGTGTTCAAGGATATGAACATATAGCGCTTTAAGAGGGCCATTGAAACACCTTTATTTTCAGAAATTTTAGCACTCCCATCCCCATCCACATGCGAAAACACCGATTTTGACGAAACTTGGTATGGCTTGTTAAATTATGTAAAAGATCGGTTGCTGCTTCTCCCAGTAGCGCCTTTGAAAGGGAAAGAACTGCCCGCAAGGATGTGACCGTCTTTGATCAGTTGCTCTGCAATTGTTGAAAAAGCAAGTATTCAAACACGTAAAAATAAAGCGCTTCACGGGGGCTAACGAAACATGTATGAACCAGTAGCCCTTATTCTTAAAAATATTACCTCCTCGCAGTCCCAAAAGTTGTGGAAACACTACGTTCAATCTACCAGTGACATATCGATATTATGAGCTTGAGTCCTTTAAAGGTGGCTAGCAAAATCATCTTCTAGTCTAAAACCTATCGCCCCTAAAACGGCAATAATTCCAAGCGCAAGCGCGGTGCCGCGCATTTCGCTTTTACAAACCAAGGAATTATTTCCGTTCCAAATTTCCAACACTTTTCTCCCAACCGATTCCAATTTCCTCCGATGAAATACCGCATTCCGTTGACCTACTCGCATCGAGAGCAATATCCAGCCTTTAACTCGTCAGAAGGTACGTCCTTTGCGGCGAACCGAAGATAATGTAATTGGAGCGACCGTAATGTGCATATATTACCGTCGTGCGTATACGTAGACCAATATCAATATCTCTCGTAATTGGATAACTAATCGCTCGAGACTAATTAGTCCGGGTTATATAACGCGGAGTTCGACCAATCGGATCGTATTATGGGCAATTTTGCCTGTTCTCCGATTAGATGTCGTTATTAAAACTATTTCTATCGCCCTTTTCTACGGATATCGCGTCGTTCGCAGTAAAATTACGAGATAGTTTGTTCGCGTGTGCAATCACCATTGGATAATGGAACGTGATAAATTCGGAAAACTAATCAACGGTTTCAAAATGGTCGAACTACCTTTCCGAAGTATTTTGGGATTGCCTTGATAATATATGCTTGTACCTACGCAATCCGTCCATCATAGAAGGATTTACAACTGAAGACGTTCAAACAGTTAATAAAGCATTTTTTATAAATCATTAAATAATGTATTTTACAGTGTACGAGACTATTTTCCATGCGAAAGTTTTGATCAATTTAATTTATTTAATAAGACATAAATGTCAATATAGTGTGGGTAATATATTTTCTTTTGTATTGTTTTCATTTGTATATACGTATATTGGATACATTGTATTATAGTTTCATTGACATGCTCAACACCGAAGAGTTCTTTTCTCTTGAATAAATATCATTATCATTATTATTATTATTATTTATGTTGGAACATTATGGTAGTGGCAATCCTTACGGAAATGGAGATAACATCTTGGAAATTACTGCTATGATTCTAAAGAACTCCATCAAGCTGGCTCCAAACATTTTAGGATCCAGCACTTTTATCCCTCGTTCCTTCCCATTTCGCTTGCATATGCTAAGTCGTGACACGATTCCTTCGCTTAAAATCTATACAGGCTAACACTGACGGCGGCCTGCAGGTCCTCCACGAATAAATTTCGCGCGACCGAAATTCAACGCCATTCCCGTAAATCAATTTCGAGCCTCTAAATTCGGATTATCGCGACGCGAAGGAGAAGGCGACGTAGGCGGCGGCGGAGCCGCCGTCGCCGAGCCCGCCAGATCTTGAATTATTACCGTGCGACTCGCAGGCGGCGGTGGCGGAGGCCGCGCGTTGTTACGCGGCAATCCTCTCGCCGGGCATGACTAATGTCGGCCGCTAGACGGCAGGATGCGCGACATCCAATTAGGCGAGAGCAATTTCTGTTAATAAATGGTGTGCCAATGATTATTAATTAGGGCGCTCGAACCGAAATTAACATTCTTACCGCGGGAACTAGTGCGGAAATTGATGAGGATGAAGACGACGCGCGGCGGGAGAAACGGGGCACGGCGGATGGAAGATTCGAAGTAGGGATTGAGTCGGCGCTTTCAGATCACGGATGTTTGACGTTCACTCGGATGGTTGAAATCTCCATTTCCTCCGCATTCAAGTGCGGCTATGGTAAACGTTTCAGGATTAAGAAAGAAACAATTTGTAAAGTAACGACTCTTCAATGTATTTAACACAAAAAATGTAACCTTTGTTCCGCCGACACAGTAGCTTCGTCAGACTATACCATCAAACAGTTTGATGGTATATATTGATTCTTGATGAAGTAACTGTGTCAGAAAACCAAACGTTGCATATAGTAAAATCTTTTACTCTACGAATTTTTTCCTTACTATTATGGACCTTCACCAAATAAAAGCGAGTTCTCTTCAAGTTTTAGGATTAGTTAACGAAACAGAAGCGAGGTGCAAGTGCTACGCACAAGACAAACCATCTAACGATATATTAGGAATAACAGAAGTTGAGAGCAACCTTGTCAGAAACTTCAGACGATTGCTAGAAAGTCAAACTTCACACCTCAATCTCTAATTTTTACATTGATCGGTGAACGATGGCGTAGCATGCCCGATAATAAGAGGGCACCGTTTACAAACGCAGCCCAAGGAATAGGAAACAAGGGATCCAAAATTAAAAAGCCGAAACGAAAAAATACAGATGGAAACACAACGAAAATCACTACAGAAAAGAATGAAAAGAAAATTAAGAAAGAACAATTGCACGTTTTGCGGTTTCATGTAAACGTGCTTTCCGAGGGATGATGGAACAGGAAAGGAATGAAAGGAACAGAGGAGAAGACGTACAAGTTATTGAGGAATATGGGATGAAAGGTCAAGTGAAGTTTGTTTGATGAAGATACTGACACCCGGGAAGATTATGCATAAAGAAATTAGCGTTGTCTAGACTGGGGAAATATGCGGTATGATGAGTCATCCGCCTTTTTCGCAATTCAGTATTATATTACAGAGGACAAATGACAGGTGACTCATCATACCGCATATTTGCCCAGTTTAATGATGACTTTCTAAGCAACTGACGATACGTAAACCAGTCAGCAGGATACCAGTAGAAAGACACCCAAAGGATGGAAGGATAGTTGAGAGACCACTGCATTTATTGCAAAAAGTTCTTTTTCTTAATCTTCGGAAGCAAAATCTATCTTTATGGGCGTATGAGTGTATGGGGAATTGAATAATCTCTCGGGTTTCTTTTCCATAGACTTCTCCACGCTTTGCACTAATTAGGGCCCGTTCTGCACCTCTTCACCGCATTTCCTCAAGGCATTTCCAACTCTATCGTTTCATATCCTCATAGGTTTTCCTCTTCCTCTCTTCCTAAACGGCGCTGCTTCGTATAATTTTCTTAATGTGTCCGTACCATTAATTGGCTTTCCTCTATGTTGTGCCATGGCGGCTAACCCTGTTCAACTGAAGATGCAGGGAACAACGCCCTCTCAGTCATTTTCGTTTTTCGTATTTTATGCTCATTCCTTACATAGACAAATTCGCTCTATTTCTTCTTATATTTTCCGGGTATTTTGGTTCCTTTCATGTCCTTTAGAATTTGTCGATGTTTTCGTTCCATCTTGTTGCAGGTTTGCTTTTCCTACCCCTTTCTTGTCTTCTGGCTTTCCACACTTGTGTAGTCGGTTTATCGTCGTTCATTGTAACTGGATGTCGGAACTATCCAGCGGTTTTACTTCTAATTTTCCTCTGCATGTATCATTTCCCATTCTATCAAACCTTGCTTTGTTCTCTATTTTCCACGGGATCTCGTTTCTGCAGCTTGTATTCTGCTCCCATTTCTATCGCTTAATGTCCAGGACTCCGAGCTGTATGTTATCATTGGAATAACTACTTTCTTGAAAACTTCCACCTTGGTTCTTTTCCCTATTTCTTTCTTTCCCTACTATTTGTTCGCAGATTTCTTCATTCTATATTATTGCTGATTCTACGTACCTAAGCTTCCATACTTCTTCTAATCTTTGTGTGTTGTTTCTCCTGGTTTGTGTTCATGTTTATCTCGCTTAGATCGTCTCCATATATTTACAGGTTCCAGTTTAGTGCCTTTTGGGCTTTCACGATTAACACGATGACGTTCGCACAAGTTAGTCCCGTTAATATTCTTACTCCTCCTATGATTTGGAACTTATCTTATATTTCATGTGTTACTCATATATTGACGTTTTTCTGCATAAACTATGTGTGCACCCTGCGGTACTCTGTCTCCTTCTTTTGCTCCTGATGATGCTCTGTCCTCTTTTCTGGCTCTAATGGTACTCTGTCCTCTTTTCTGCCTTTAATGGCACTTTTTTCCTGTTTTTGTCTTTGATGGTGGTCTCCACTCTTTTTTCTCCTGTAATGGTGCTGGAAGTTCAGGATTCCATCAGAGGAACTGTCACTGCCACTTTCAAGAGCGTCCAGAAATACCTAATCCGGGAGTCACCGAAGTCTCAGATTACTACAACTATAATTATCAGCATGCTGTCGCCGCAAGAACAGCAGTAACTCCTCACTGGGCAAGTACATAATTAGTGAAGGAATGAGATGATGGTGAATCGAACACCTCATTTGGGTTTCTTATAGGACGGAAAAGGCGAAGGAGTGTTCCTGGCACTTTGTCTCCGAAGACGACCATGGACTTCGGACGTGAAGGTATTTTTAGATTTCGTAAAAGCAGGTTATACTTGGTTGTGCGTCTATTCGTCAAAGTTACTTCATTTGACTGGTAAAAGTGGCTTACTCGCCAACGCTTATACTGGAATAGAAACATCAGGATCAACACAAAGATCTGCGAGTAGGAAAACGCACAGGAACTTCGAATTAAAATGCATTTATTATTTAAAAATATAGTTTTTCACTTAAAATTTTCATTAAATTTTTCTTTGGTCAAAATAGCCACCCTAACTTTTAATTACTGTTTTACAATTTTCGTGTTCTCTGGCCCATATTAGTCGCTCCTTACGATGTTGAGGCTTTAACAATGGTTTTCTAGCTGCTATTCGACCTTTTAAGCCAGTTGCTGTTAAAACGTCTCTTGACTGTACTTATAGATGCTGCACTACCACGGCTTGCATTTAACTCTGCTCGAATTTGTGGGGCCGTTGAGGTCCTATTTCTTTTTGATATTAATAGCATGCTTATCTTTGTTGTTGTTCCAGTTGACTCATAACGCTTAACGGTTCCTTGCAGTGCACGATAAGTTAATTTTGAGAATAATAAATGAACATCTCAGAAATTTAACTACAGCTGCTATTTCATTTAGGATTGGCGTCTTATGTCATAAACAATACCGTCGTCTAGAGGCGCCTAGTGATCCCTCACTTATGAACGGTAGTGTATATATATACGTAAGCAAGAAGCTCATTTTTTCAGAACTGGCTCAATAATAAAAACGATTATCTAATCCAATTGTTTTCGCTCGCTCATATCGTCGTTGTCGTTCGATTCGGATCGATCTCCCGGTCTCGGGGTCTCTCTTTCCGTCTCTCTGCGTCTCCTCTTTCGCCGATCCCCATTTTTCCATCAAATTTCAACCGTTACGTAGCGAACCGGTAACGGAATCGGGCGAAATTAATATGCCCGCCGCACGGGATACCCACTGATCTGGAAACGTGCATCGCGCAGCACATTTTAGGGCACATGATTGAGTTATAGCTTCAGTCCCGTAATTAATCTAATGCTCTTCATACACAGACAGATTGTAATTTAACTGACTCTCGCATATATCACGGCTAAGCATCGTCGAGCGGATGCTGCGGTGGCTGCTCCCTCTTTCACGCTCGCACACACGCACACGCACACATCGACACGAATTTTAGCGCGCACGTAAGGGTACGGTAGATAGTTAGGAAACTGGGGATCCGCTATGAATGGTATCCTTCGAGTTCTGTTCGTATCTTCGTCGCCGGCGATAATACTTCGAACAAGTTTCCAATAGCAATTTGATAGTTTCATGAAGGCGTTCGCACTAGTGTGGGAAAGGTGAATAACATCTTGTTCTAGGTTCAGTACGTTATGACACATTTGCTGCTATGGCACGTTTGAACGAAAAAGCAAAGACGAACGGTATTCATTCCTACCTGTCATTAGATACGAATCATAGTATCAGATTTACAAATTCCTAAAAAAACGTGAATCGTTCCGAACATTTCAGTCTAGGGAAGCGGCTTCGTATAATAAAAACGGAAGTCTTTGATATTCGATCGGCGATAAAGGTAAGAAAGAAGGCTGGGTATCGTTGAGAAGTGCCTCTCGTCGAAGTTCGCCGTCGTTTTTAGGCAGATTTCGCTAGATTTAAGCGCAAATCGCATAAGGAAATCAATAATCGGTGCGCTGACGTGAACAAAGCCATGCCCGACAGTTCTTTGAGATATGAACGATTACGTTTACGGATATCTATAGAGAAAATTGGAATTCGATGTTGCGCACGATTCAATAGGTAGATTCTCGTTCGAATCCTTACATTCCAAGAAACAAATATACGCGATTCTATCCCCAACCTATTTTGCTGGCATTATATCACATTGGTGAACCCCTCACAACACAATTATTTATTTAAACCTCACCGTGGCACGTGTTTTGCCGTACTTTACCGAATTAGGTAAGCTACGCCCTGAAGGTGCTGGCTTCGTTGCTAGCGAAGCACGTGTCAGCGGATTTAATGATATAATTTTGTGGCCAGGAGATTTATCGGTCTGGTGTAGTGTCACCAATGTCAAACCGATATGTACTGGCCTTAAAAGCATCGACCGCCCATTTTTGAGCTCTTCTGATCGATTCTAGTCAGCAGATTAATCCGTTTTCTGCTTCCCTTCTCAGAGGTTGTTTTGTCTTTTCATCGATTCCACTATTTTCTTCCATTTTCGTCCTTCTTTAGCTTTTTTCCCCAGTTTTTGATGTTCATTTTTCTAATACGTTCACAGACGTGGTCTTCCCACTTGCTTCTTGGTCTACCGTCTAGTCTTCTTCCTGCCCGTATCTTACCGAGTTCAGTAAGGTACGCTTTGAAGATGGTAGCCTCGTTCCTAGCGAAACAGGTTTCAGTGGATTTAAAATAAATATTCTTGTGGTGAAGAAATTTATCGGTGTGGTGCAGTGTCAGCAATGTCAAACGTATGTGTATTGGCTTTAAAAGTATCGACCGCCTATTTTTGACCTCTTCTGATCCATTCTAGTGAGCAGATCAATCCGTTTTCACTGAGTCTCTCCTTCCTTTGTCAGAAGCTATGTCATTCCGTCGACTCCACTATTTCCTTCCATTCTTGTCTTTATTTCGGTTTTTCCTTTCAGTTTATGATGCTCGTTTTTCTAATATCTTCACAGACTTGGTCTTCCCATCTGTTTCTTGGTCTACTTCCTTGCCGTTTGTAGATAGTAGCCTCCTTCCTAGAGAAGCACGTGTCAGCGAATTTAAAATAAATAATTTTTGTGGTGAGGAGATTTATCGATGTGGTGTAGTGTCAGAAATATCAAACCAATATGTGTTGACTTCAAAGAGTAAGTACCGCTCATTTTTGACCTCTTCTGATCCATTCTAGTCGGTGGATCAGTCCGGTTCCTCGTATTTCTGCGTCCTTTATCAAAGACGGTTGTCTTCTCATCGATTCCACTATTTTCTTTCCGTCTGGTCTTTCTTTCGCTTTTTCCCTTCGGTTTGTGAAGTTCATTTCTCTAATATGCTTACAACCTTGGTCTTCTTTCTTTATCAGTGAGTGTGTCATCAGTCCTCTTCTTTGTATGTGTCTTAGCTAGGTCAGCCTTTGAACTCCTATATAGCTTACGAAGTCCTCTCCATGCATCACCTGTCTTATCTCGTAATTCATTACTGGTCTGTATTCATTTTGTACTTGTATTGCTGGCATTATACTTTTTAGGATTTTTCTTTCTAGTATAGGAAGGGTTTCTTCGTCCTCCTGTGTGAGGCACACTATTTTAGCGGCGTAGGTTATTCCTGGTCTAATTATTGTTTTATATGGTTTTAGTTTATGATATGGTATTGGTAATACTGTATCAGAGTCTTTGTAATCATTACAAAGCTATTTTGTTAAAACAACAAAAATAACTTCTTCTAAATGTGTTTCTTAGTTGATAATTTTTTCAGAAGAATTTCTCCTAATGAAGTTGTGGTCTGTTTAGGTTTAGACCACCCGTGGTAATGGTAGGAACTGCTTTTGGAGTTTTCGCGCGTTATTACTAGATATCGACGTTCCAGTGTCCATACTGCGAGCTTGTTTAGGAAAACTAAACTTGAAAGTAGCTTAGCTTATTCATAAAAACTAGATCTGAAAGCAACTTAGCTTCTTCAGAGAAACTAAACCTGAAAGCAGCTTAGCTTTTTTAGAGAAACTAAACCTGAAACCAGCTTAGCTTTTTAGAGAAACTAAACCTGAAAGCAGCTTAGCTTCTCCAGGAAAACTAAACTTGAAAGCACTTTAGCTTCTTCAGGAAAGCTAAAGCTTCTTTCAAAAATATGTTTTGATTAAACTTACTAACTGGTTAAGCAATCGGAGTAATTTACCACATCAAAAATTGATTCACACCAGTTGACAAAAGCGATTGAATTATACTTACATATACAGCACTTCTCATAACTTATACATCAAATTAAAGAAGAAGAAAGTTCATCAAGAGATAAAACAAAATTTGTAAGAACACAGGAAAGCCGAACATAATTTTTTAGGTTTTGAAAGGAAATTATTTTCACATGCACATAGAGTAACATAAAGGCGTGTGTTTACTGTCTAGACAGAGAAATATACATCCTAGTAAAATTGGGCCAATGTCTTAAGCAAGGTCAAGTGGATATTTGTATAGGACGTGTGTATGTTTAATTTTACGGGCAATTCGTTGAGGCGCTTCGAGATTTCTTTTGCTATCAGTAAGTCAGAGGTTCCAAAACTAAATTTTTATTTGCTCATTTTTCCCCTCATTGACTTGCTCTTACCTCATATAATCAAAAAATCTATCTTAAATTATCAAAATTAAATGCGCAATAGATGAAACCAGCAGGGAGCTTATTTGCGTCAGAGTAACCTTGAGCAGTTATGATAAATTTGGCAAGCAATATATATAGCATCTACATATGTCGTATATGTAAAAGGTACTTCGTACCGTTGATAGTCTTTAATATATAGAATCCCTACAACTACGTTACTCTAAGTTAATCCTGCCCACACATTTAATCGTTAAAAAGAATAGGCTCAGCTAACTAGGACTTCTAGCTTGTTTTCTTACATACTATTTAGCTTACTTAACAGTGGATATAATTTTAAGCTTGAGATCTCGCGTAATATATGTGACGGATCGAGATGCAAATATTCAGAACTCGCAAAACCGGTATTTAGGATAACGTGTAGGTGACCCAATAACAAATTATGAATACCTAGCAGAGCTACTATAAGTGCTTAAATAACAACAACAGAACCTGAGCCTATCATAAACAAAAAAATGGTGTTTGTGGTTTACTCATATCTAGCGTGAATACTTCCGTTCGCACATTATACTCTCTGTTTCTCCTTCTGTTTCAGATGAAGCAAGCACGCACGTATCCTTTCTCTAGTTCATCGCCCCTCGCTTGCACATCATACTCTAGGTTTTCTTTGTCTTTCACACGAAGCGAAGCTCCGCCCAAATTTAATGCTCTTACGCTTACGTTACGCTTGCGCTTACGGTTACGCTTACGCTCGAGTTGGTCCAGTGTCCCTTAAGAAGCATTCACTTCGAAAACATTTTATCTTAACTTTCATTTTTAATTAGAATTTGATCCATGAACGATAAAAGATATGAGGGTGTAACAGGTAGATTAAAGTACACAAAAAATTAATCTTATATAAACGCTAAAATCAATAAATAATTATAAATTATTAAAACATACAAAAAATAATCATGTTATCCTTTCCTAGTTTAGCCCATTGTTAGTCCAATTTCTGCATCTTTAACCCAAATTATACGTTAGTTAATAAATGAAAGCAAGAAAGGTGTTCGTCATTAATCTTTATTTGTTGGAATAGTAAACGTCTTCGGAGCTAATATTTCAAATTTGCTTCAAAAATGTGTATTTGATATTTCTTAAACAGATTCTGCAATTGTGGGTATATACAGGGTCTTTCACATTATACGAGGGGCACCTTACTTCTGCAAGTGGCATATATCGAAACAGTACACGTGTTCTAAGCTACAATTTTCTATAAAAGCGTCATCCCTACGACCGGTATCACCCCCTTATCCGAAAGCAACCGTCGGAAGTTCCTAATTAAGATTATAAACAAGAACAATATTTTCTCCGAGCCCTTCTTCTTCCATTCTCTTCCCTAAATTTAGGGCCTCGTCGACGGAACGCGATCGCTCTCTTCGTTCCCCCGAAGAACAAACGACGACATCGAAAAATACTTATAAATCTATATAGGCAGGCGGCGACGCTGCCGTCGAGGGCTTCAACCCCTCCGTCTCTTCGTTCGGTAATTTATAACTTCATACAGCTCGAGCGGTAATTATCATTAATCAAAGATTATGAATGGTAAAAGTTATGCGTTCTCCGTTTAACCGGGAACAGTCCGCGCTTAGAACGCCGTCGTCGCTATTACTTAAAATTTTCCGCCCGCAAGGAACGGGTGAGAATCGCGTAAGATCTTGCGGATATCGGGAGGGGTGTGCGTTGTTATGTGCTCTCTTCGGAGGGAAACCGAGACGACGCTCGACGACAGAAACAATTAAGCCGTATGCATCGGCTCAACGCGAAAACGCGAGCTCTTATTTCATCGGGAGCGTCGTTCGAAATTAATAATTACACTCGCGAAAGTGTAGGTGTTCGGCTTTGTTGTTTATTAATGCGGTTCGGGGGAGCGGGGGCTGATAAATACGAGAAGATAGTCGGGTTCTTAACCTACGAACTTTCTACACGTCCGCCTGCATAAATCGCTATTAAAATTAACATGGTAATTGCATGAGATATCCAAGAGACTCATTAAATCATCATAAGTGGTCGTTTTTGTACAGAAACATGTATTATTAAGGAATAATTTTCTCAGGAATGAAATAAGGAAGGGGAATTCCCGAGAGTTTTGTATAATCGTTGAATTGGAGATATCTAGCGTTCAGAATGTTCATTCCCCTCCTTTTATGACTGTACTGTGTTTAGTTGAGTTTCACCTTCATATAGGATTTCTGGAGCTTGTTAGATCTCCTAGTATCGGGAATGAATTGGGATTCTTAACCCTCTAACCGGCAAGCCCGTAGAAATAATCGGATGAAGCCAATGTTTCTTTTCAAGTACTTTTTGCACATTATTGATCACAACTGACAAACGACTTGTCAGAATGTCTTGGAGACCACAACAAATGTTAAGAAATGTTGTTTGCAGACATTTTTCACTATTCGAAAGTGAAAAAATCTATAATGCAACAGTTGAGCCCAGAAATCGAAGACCGTCTAAAGACGGTCTTGCTGGTTAGAGGGTTAAGCGCTGTTGCCACTTTAAATAATTTTTTTGTAGCTAGTCCAGACAAAATGGCTAAAATTTTACCTCCATCCGACATTGATCCTCTTCGCGTTGTAAATAATAACGTGAGTGTACCTTTTACGTTTGAAAAAGTGCCTTTCTTGTCAATAAGAGACATGATACAACTATTACGTCGGTAAACTCCTCACGACACAATTGTTTATATTAAAATCGGTGACACGTGTTTCCCTAGCTCGAGGCAAGAATCCTTAACAACCGTATAAACCGAAGTGAGAGACATAACTGAAAGTGTAGAAAAGACTCCAAACATAGATATCTATAGTATCAATATGAAAATTTTGAAAATCATAAAAGACTTAATTCTATATCCTCTGCCCAACCTAAATAATCAATACGTTGTAACCGGATATTTTCCGAGAGCTTTCAAAATTTCTTCCGTTACACCTGTTCACGGAAAGAGTAGCATCGACGATCACAACAATTTTCGCCCTATTTCCTTCACACTCTAGAGTCCATAGTTTGAAAAGAGAGCGTTTTATTTGAACTCACCCTTGGCTGCGATCCCCAGGAGTTTGACCACCTTTTCACTTTTGTCCTAACGTTGTACAGCCAGTACTTCCTTGAAGTTTTTATTAAAGCTTCGGCAACGAGTTTCGGCGATTACGAAATTATCGGAAATCGAAAAATCGACGTTAGGACAACATGACAGGCATTTGTGGCGAGAAATCAGACGAAATCATTTGACTGTATCCAACTTTGGAGCAGTCATTAATCCTAAAAATTCATACTTATTTTTGGTGCATAAACATCATTCCTCGTCGAAGAATGAAGAGGATATCCAGGATATCACGAAAAATTTTAAAACCTAAACTTTTTCAATTATTTGCCTTGTATGTCGTCGGAATAAAACAAAAAAGTATATGTTTTATATACTATTTAATGTAAAATTAGAATTTCACAGCACCAATTCATTGGCTTGTTTTATAAAAAGTTGCTTAAATAATAATAAAAACAACAAACTTAGAAGGGTGTACTTCATTAAATGTGTTTCCATAATGTGTACATGTATTGAATAAAATAGGAAAACCCTTTTTAATAATTATCAATCTTTAATTTATGCGTGAGGCACAAAGTTCTATTTTATTCTCCCCGCACAAGCTTTTATCACATTTTGAGCAGGATCACTTTGTCATTCGGCGTTTAAAAGATGGGTAAAAAGCGCAAACCTTATGTTTCTTGTCTGTTGGCTCTTTGGGCACACTTTCATTGTGTCCTATATCACTCGGCAATATACTTGGAATATTTTCTCTCAATGTCAATGTGAACTGAAAGTTCAAATCCAAATATTGGAAAACGCGCTATCGAAGAAAATCCTTATATGCTTTTTCAAATCTCTAGAACCGACCATAATAGATTACAAACTCTTTTGACAAAAATGAGGTCAAAGTGGAGTAGTAAAAAGCACCTATATCGGTACACATTGCTCTTATACATGGGTACGCCATTATCAATGCAGCTGCTTTACCCATTGGACAACTATCCGAAGATCCTCAGGAAACTCGAAACAAAGACATTAAAAGATGTCGAGAAAACTTTGCACGAAAATCATCAAGAGTGAAAACGATGGAAGACGTTTTCAAGAGGCTCCTGGTATCTTCGGATCCAGTCATATCAAGTTGGCAAAAAATGCGTCCTAAAAAAGCGATTCACTTTCTCCAAAAGTCTTGGAACTGCTTGTTTCGTCGTACGCCTGTAGGCCTATGATTCATCTAAATGTAGACAGCGATTCAGAATACTCAGATGACTAAAAATAAAATTATTGGAATTTGGCGGTCATCTTGTTTCTGTTCTTCGTTTTAAAAAGGTTAACACACGATTCTGATTCGTCGACTCTAAAATCCTATGTACATCAATTTTTACGATAATAAAACAATTTTTCGTCCAATTTGGTCGCCATTTTATGTCGGCCATTTTGTTTTTGAAAAGTTTGACGCCAGATTCAGATTGCCTGACCTAAAAATACATTAAAATAATGAACCTTAGGTATTTTGAGGGATGATTTGATTCTTGACCAGCTTTTTGGGCACTTGGAACCATCGTACAACGACGCAAATATCTAAAAAACGAACTTACCCAGTAGATAGCAAGCTCAGCATGCACACACACCAAGAGTACGAGAACGAGTGAGGCTGTACGAATAATGAGTATAAAGTAGATGTAAGTACAGAAAATACTCAACAATTTTTAAACATGCGTCGTCGATTCGACGAAGAATGACCTTCTAGGCTTAAGAGAAGAGAGTACACGCATTACCACAACTTACAAGGAAATGTTCCCAACCCGCACACGCCGATTTCGATAAAATTTAGTAATTATGCTGTGTAAGAGGTCGTTGCTGCGATCAATGCTTTCGAAGGGGTGAAAGAGGCTCCTAAAAATTGGCCTGCATTTTATTTTTTGCCCATTACTCTGGAATTGTTTCAAGAAAAACATACTAAAACATACCACCATATATCTTGAAGCATGTCTGAATCGGTTACTCTTATACTTAAAAATATCTTTTAATCTTCTCCTACCCCCAATGATTTGGGGAAACACCAGTTTCGATGAAACTCTGTAATTATGTAATTATGTAGGGCTGATTGAACTATGTAAAATATCGGACCGAAATATAGTGATATTGTTACAAAGTAAAAAGTGTGTTTTATTTATTTAAAATATCGGTTCCTTTTTTCGCTAGTAGCGCCTTCGAAGAGGTGAAAAGTGCCCCCAATAATGGGACCATTTCTTACTAAATAAATTTGCAATTGCCGCAAGAAGGAAATATTAAAACACATGACCATACAGCGCCCCAAGGGGGCTACTGAAATACGTCTGAATCGGTATCAATTATTCTTAAAAATTCTACCTCCCGCTCCATCCCCTCCGATTGGCGGAAACACCAATTTCGTTGAAACTTGGAAATTATGTAGGACTGGGTGAACAACATGAAATATGTCGCAATGTAGAAAAACTACAAAAACGAACGTTATTTATGCGCCAGTACAATCGAGGTAGATAAAAGACATCAAATAGATTTTATTCTTTTTTGGTTTGCAGAAAATTAGTCATCCTGAACGTTCGGTTGTAAGTAAAGAACGGACCTTGTCGACTTTTATTGCACCAATAGAAAAAGGGATAGGCGGTACTCTAAATATTGAACGTAAAACTGATCTACCAGCGACGCATAGCGGATTTATTATGTCCGTACAAAGTACTGAATAACCTTAACAACCACCATTGTTACTGCTAAAAATATATCCTAGAAATTTCTATATACCACTCTAATAGAAATACAGTAATTATTTTCTTATTTTCCCCTTCATCGGATGCCATAATATTTTCCATCTCGATCCCATACGATATATCGTATATAATCTTTTCCGAATCGGATTTCAATTTAACCAGCAATCTTCTCCCGCAATAGATACCGAAAGGCGAAAATACATTAGCCGTAATTGATTTCTGTTTTTGTACGACGGGAACGTTATACGGTATACCGTACACACGAATACATCGGCGCGGTTCCGTGTAAACGGCGGCGACGATAACAACTGCAAAACAGTTAATCACAACCGAAAACCAATAACGTCCGTTGTTGTTCGAGGGAGGCATTAGCGCAACTAATATCGACAGATTTCGGCGATGGAAAGGTTCCGACCGACAGCGGCGTCGAAACGGAACGAGAAGACGTAATACATATCTCGAATTGACTCGGCGTTTTTCTTCTCCGGACGTCAGTCAATAACTCATATTAAATGGTTGGGGAGGGTGCTATCCGGCAATTAGTAGATGCGACAAGCGACCATGGCATCGTTCGAGCGATTCGTCAGAGGCATGGGAAACCACACACGTTGCGTTGAGTTAATTTACAGATACGAATTTTTAGTATGATGAGACGAGAAGACGAGAAAACGCTTTGCAGCTTGGGCGATAGAAATATAATATATTCCATTGGAAAGTTAAACATGCTTTTGCCTTCTAGTAACGTAAAAGTATGAAATAGATTGTAGAAAGAGTAATTGATGTGGTTTAAAAATGACTAAGGCTTTATAAAGAACTGATGAAAATTTAGGGGCTTTTCTTGTTTACTGTATTCTCCACCAGCTCCTTTAACAGCTTCCATAAGGCGTGGCATTGACGTTACGAAGTTTTGGATCATCCTCTGAGAAACGGTACTCCATAAGCACAGGTCAGAGAAGCAACTGAATGTTGTTTATAGCTTTATTATCACACATGAATGAGCATTACTTTCAAGAATTGGAAGATTTAACCTGAAAATGATTGGAAGTAAGGCAATACTTTAGCCTCTAATATCTGTTTTGTATCTATTGAAGTTTGGCAAGAACGTAATTTCGGTTGCCACACATCCGAAAACATTGCTTTCAAAGACCTATGTCAGTGTTCTGGCCTTTCCTTTTGACATTTGATATCAGTCATTACTAGGTTACTTTAGGAGCAAGTTGTACGTAATATTGTTTGAAGGTCCTAGTTTAGGGCGATTTTGAACATGCAGTGCAGAAACGAACATTTGCGGCATATTTTACTTCTTTTTGTGTAGCACTGAAGCTCACACAGAGATATGCAAAGTTTATGGTGCTGATTGCATAACAGAGCGGACATGTCAGAATTGGTTCAAAAACTTCCGTCTTCGAGATTTTTCGCTGAAAGGTGAATAACGTTCTGGCCGACCTATTGAAGATGATGACGACCAAATCAAACCCTTAATCGAAGAGAATCATCATATAACTGTTCGAGAGAATTGTAATTTTAGTACAGACATTTTAGAGTGAGCCTCATTTTATTAGCGTGCCTAAAGTAGAACAAAGATTCCTCTTACCATTAGAAGCACATCTACCTAGGCTATGTGGATTATCGAAGGTATATAAATGGAAACGCCTTCAGATCGATGGTTAGCACCTGTAGGTCGCCTGGGTATGAACTTTCCAAATACATATCCAGACAACCGCAGTCATATATCAGATCAATAAGTAACTATTATACATAAAAAACTTCGAACGCCTCACTGAGTTGCTATAACAACATAAAATCACGAGCGACGAAATCCTGGTATGTTTCGACGTGGAACCACTTTTTCAATGTACCAGTTGAAGAAGCCGTATAGCCCATCAAACAGCGATTAGTACCGCAAGGAATACGAGCAGATTTAGTTGACTTGGCAAGCCTATGTTTTAATACTACGTATTTCTTACGGAACGGTGATTTCTATGCACAGAACAGTGGTCCTGCAATGTCATCAGTAATCCCCAATATCTTCACGGAAAACTTCACTTCACTTCACGGAATAAGATGCCCGTACGAATCAGCGACAAGGCAGCTACCTGTTGAGGGTACCACTAGGTAGATGGCATATTCGTAATTTGGCCGCATGAAACAGAAGCACTGCAAGAGTTTCGGTCGCAAGTAAACCGATAACACAAAAGCATCAACTTCACGATGGATGCCTACCATTCCTGGACGTGTTATTGAAACGTACCCAAAGCAGATTATCTCATGCACTATAGAGAAATGAAACCCACACAGACAGATATCTATTTACAACATCGTGTCATCATTCACAACAGAAGAAGTGGCTCATAACTATACTTCTACGAAGAGCGGAGGAGATAAGTGATTTGGAAACCAGCAGAGATACAGCACGTAGAGAATACATTGGAGGAGAGTGGTTCTATAGATAAGGAGATTCACTACTAGGAGATATTTTACAAAATGTTAACCATTGAAGAACGTATTTATTTGGTTAAATGTAATCGCATTGAAAACGTATCTTATCGATATGTTTCATGAAAGATTTCCTAACACGAAACATTGCGCAAACTTGTAAATGAATTTGATTTAAGTGGATCTGTAGTGACTGTTAACAAATCTAAGAAAACATACAACGAAGACAATACGGCTACATTTTTGACACTAGATTCAGTAATACAAACACCAAAGTTATCTTTCCGGAAACAATCACAAAAACTGTATACTAGTAACATTCATTTATAAAGAATTTATGGAGAAGACAAAGTTCGGCGGTTTAAAGCAAAGCACCGACCAACACTTGTATATGGAGATGAAGAGAAACGATTGGATCTTTTGTTTATGGGATGGTGAGAATGAATGAGCAAAGCACCAACCAACACTTGTATATGGAGATGAAGAGAAACGATTGGATCTTTTGTTTATGGGGTGGTGAGAATGAATGAGCAAAGCACCGATCAACACTTGTATATGGAGATGAAGAGAAACGATTGGATCTTTTGTTTATGGGATGGTGAGAATGAATGAGCAAAGCACCGACCAACACTTGTATATGGAGATGAAGAGAAACGATTGGATCTTTTATTTATGGGATGGTGAGAATTACCTCGTAAATACAAGTTTTTACAGAATGATCTTTTTGCTGATGAAACAACCTTCTGCACCAACAGTCACGTTTTGTCACAAAACAGTCGCTATTGGGCTTTTCAAAATCTACACTACGTCATTCCAAAACGAAGTCAACGTTATAAAAGATTGAACGTTTGGTGCGGAATTTTTTACGATCGAATCGTTGGTCCATATTTTATTGACGAAATAAATGCGTCTCCGTCAAATTCCTCGAATGCAATTGGTCGAAATCAGTTGCCCGAATTCAATTGCTCGAAAATGTCTTTCCTCAAAATACAAGTTCCTCGAACGGCAATTTCTCGAAATTACTTTGATCGAATTTGGAATGTAAAAAGTATTTATCACTGGAATGCAATTACGGACTAGCCGTAACACTGTTCCTCAGTTCTATAATTTGTACCAGGAATAATAAAAAACACAAATTACAAATTATTATCTTTATTAACAAAAAATAGGTACTTGTATTCTTGTAGGTACCTATGTATATGATTAAGTTAAAAATTATGAAAAACAACGTGTTTTTAATATACATTATGTGCTATTCCACTTTTTACAATAAAGCCAATCTGATGTTACTTCCAATTACTGGTTTAGATTTATGGCACATGATATGGATACCGCCTTTGCAATAACAATCACCGCATTATTCTGAGTAATTACTTTCGAGCAAAACATTTTCGAGAAATCGCGTTTCGAGAAACTTGCAGTTCGAGGAAAGACATGATCGAGCAACTGACTTTCGAAGAGCTGACTTCGAGCAATTGCTTTCGAGCAATTGCATTCGAACAATTTACCTACAACCAAATCAATGACCAGCACGCACCAATCGCACCATACGTAAAGTTTATGGAAAATTCATTAAACGGATGGAAATATGTGTGCAAGTGGGAAGTAGTCTGATAGAATAATTTTGGTTGGCTTTCATAATTAATTGAAATGTTGTATTTAAACTAAAAAATGCAGTGAATGCATTTTCATGTTATCTGAATTTATGAACATTCTGTAAATTTAATATCTTAGATTTTCTGATGGTAAACTTATTTATTGAACAAGCAGAACTTTTGACGAAGAATGACTTTTTAGTCATAAAATAAATAATAAGAATTTGTACAGTATAAATTGAATCAACTGGTCGCAGAATCAAGGAAGATCTAAGAAACGCACAACAAGGTCCCAGAAACGTCAGTGGTCGCTGAAAGCTTTCCCCAAAGAGGAGAGCACGCCACTGGCTACGACAATCTTAAGATACTTGCCAAGAACGACCATTAGCATCAGAGAATTGTAAGAGGGTCACTGGAAGTACTGAAGAATACCAACAACTTCAATAGAGAAGATGGCCGTAGCCTGAAGGATGCATGAAAGGTGGCAATGGGTTTCTGCAACTTCGGTTAATTTAGTTGTCCATCTAATTTTCAAAGTGGCTGTCTTTCCATGTTGTTCTGATTATTGACCAATAAACAACAAGTAATTAAGTGTTTAGAATTGTAATTTTAGTACAAACGTGCCAGGCTGAGCCTGATAATTTTATTACTACAAACAGATCGTCTTAAATTAAAACCGAATCATTTTTTGTTAAAGCACTAGAGCTTATCGTTGTTACAAATTGAATTCTTAGAATCGTTAAGTGTTCCAACTAATTACAATGCGATAAGAATAGAACAGATTAAATTTGTAGGTACATATACATATATACATATTTAATGTCACATCTTACCTAAAATGCTTAGCCTACAATGCGTTCAGCGCCGGCTGGGATCCTGTTACTTAGATAAACGGTACTCACCTGCAACAAAGAAGGAGGAAACGTTAGGAGTTAATAGCTACTACGTAGTACGTCAATAACAAAAAAGAAGACGGTTATCAAGCGATAATATGCGTTCCAATTAGATCGAAACCGTTCCATTGTTGTATTCAATGAGCGCTGTACGTACGGTAGGTAGTGGTAGTAGTTCTTCGAATGAGTGACAAGTGACTTTACGTGCCTTTAACTTGATTACCGACGCGAATGTTAAACTTGCGTGTCGCCTAATAACAAATCTGGCAGCGCGGCAATCATAGACCCTAACAGAAAGTTATTGTTTGGTCAGGTCAGGCGAGCACGTCAGCCGCTACATTAACTTCGACGGCCGGAGCGAGACGAAGGAGGCGGAATCAGGACCGTAACGCGAACGAACGGGGCTCGCCCCCGCCCGCGCCGTCGACCACCTTCCAGTCATTAATTTCGTCCGTCGCGTACGAACCGACGGGACTGCAGGGCGGATAAGGGTGGAAATTCTTACGTAACGTAATTACGATGATAAATATTGGTTAGGTACCGTACGTACGAGGTACGAACGGAAAGTGTTTTAGCGAGACGCCCCCGTCCGAAACGTAATGTTTCGATTTCTGCGATGGAGTAGTTTAGATTAAGGTAATTTAGTATTAAATCGTGCGAAAATCGTTTTCTTTTTTATTAATGAAAAGAATTTGGCGTAAAAGGCTGAAAACAAAACATTCTTTATCTTTGTAGGTGAACTGTAGGAGAACTGTTCACGATAATTAGTCAATAATTAAGCAAAGGATTATGCAAACGACTACAATTTGGGAGTTTGAAGTAAAGCAAAACAGGAAAAAGAAAATCGAAATTATATAAAAATTATGTTAACACTGGAAGTCAGCAAGCTGCAGTATCACTAGAAAAGGGCATCGTTTCATTATTGTCGTCAATGATGATGTCAGGAAAACGCAATGAGACTGCATGAGGTATCACGAATTATATTGGAACCGGAAGCCATCAGGCTCAATCAAACTTCGGAAGACCGAAGCTAAAAACTAGAAATGACTATTGTCTTATCGTTGCCACCAAAGACGATATAGAAAACCGCAACGAGTCAGCGTAAATAAAAACTTCGTTTTTCTTATTCTTTATGAGATTCATAATGTCCCTTTAGGCGTCGCATTGGGGTTCCGATTTTTCTCTTTTCCTACCCTATCCTATCTCTTGCTGGTCTTTTCAGGTCCTCTAGAGATTTTCCTTTTTCCTTCTCACACTCACCGATCTTCTAGGTCTTCTTTTTGTAGGTCTTCCTACATCGAATATTTAAATATGTTATTGTCGTGTTGCTATACTTAGCATATCGTCGATCATCTCGTCAACATTTTCAACACTGGTCTGAGAGATTGTTACTTCATTACTTCTGAAGAATCTGGCGGATAACCAGCGAAACGTTCAATATGCTTTTCGAGTGGCTCCGGCGTTGCTCAGGAAACGTTTGTGACCGCCTGTGTTCTAAAATTGTACTATTTCTATATATCCTCTTT
Source organism: Chrysina gloriosa (assembly GCA_038088585.1). Classification (NCBI taxonomy): domain Eukaryota; kingdom Metazoa; phylum Arthropoda; class Insecta; order Coleoptera; family Scarabaeidae; genus Chrysina; species Chrysina gloriosa. Next base: position 5,753,037 of record CM076090.1, on the reverse strand, counting down.
GAGGCATTCGCAAATTGTAAGGTGATGCTTGTGATTAACTATGCGGAGTTCCAATACTCGCTAAGCGAAGCAGACTTAGAATTAATTCAAATGCATTGGTTTATTTCCACCTGGTTTCTAGTGTGTTATGTTTTGATTATCGCCCAAAATAAGACAACTTTTGCATTTACACCACTAATTCGAATTCCTGCAAATGCATATTTCAACTTTGTCGGTTGTCATTCTCATTGGAAAATCATGTCGAGTGCCGTTACGGATAGCTTGGTTATTGATGTACATACTTCTTATATAAATCAATACGGCAAAAGTTACTACTTTTGTTTCATATTGATTTATAACGTCTCGAGTTATCCTATAAAACGATCATAACTAGAACTAAAATATAATACAATACAATATAATATAATATAATATATTAAATGTAGAAGACTCTCTATAAACGACCTAATAATAAAATTAGGTTCGTTAATGGGCAGTTAACAAGTGACCGTATCCATCTCGCCGAGATTTCGACGTATCACCTGGAAATGTTCACTGTGTCACTCGCAGAACGATACTACTGACGAGTCCTAATGAGGACGAAACTAATTAGTCTGCAGTTGCGTTTTGCGATTGACATAGTCAACATTTCCTACAGGATTATTGGCATATGCAAATTGTGCTTACTTTGTAGGCTTTTGCACGGTTACTTGTTAACTGCCCATTAACGAACCTAATTTTATTATTAGGTCGATTATAGAGAGTCTTCTACATTTAATATATTATATTATATTATATTGTATTGTATTATATTTTATTAAATTTTGGCTCTCGAAAACACGATCGCTATTTTTATTTATAACTATAACTATATATCATAACAAAGTAATAACTTTGATTTTGTTTTCCGACCATTTTAACGATATTCCAATTTCGTTGGTTCACCATCATTCATTCGTATGGCTCATCTATTATAATGACAACAACTGTTCTTCACTTTTCTATGTAATGGCAATTCAAATTGAGCTGCTTGTCATAACGTTTAACAGGTTTTGGAACATATTTTTTAACAAAATCTGCCGTTTGGGAAGGAAGCTATCTCAAAGTGTTTTGTCCAATGCAAAAGCGGTGCGATGCAAGCCCCTGTTGCATGAGCCTAAAGAAGTGATAATCCGGGAGGGGAGGGGAGGTGTTCAGAAAGCTTCCCAATGAAATTGCTGCAAAAGTTCTTAGGTTGGGTTGGGTTGGTCTGTCGCTCAATAGCTTCATCATTGGTCTCTTTGCGGCTTAAATTTGATGCCTAATCCTAGATCAATGGATCGACAGCTATCTGCCAAAAGAATGACAACTATGTCTGCAGTAGATCACGTAGGCGCCCGGGAAAAGCATCGTTTGAAAAAACGATGGCAGCAAACCCACAATCCCGTTCGCAAAAATCGAAATCAATCGGGTAGGCAAACAAGCTAAGGAATTTGTTGCCGATTTCTACTTCGAGCGATGGAACAAGTTCACAATTGAAGCTTCCGAAACCGCCAACAACTTCTGGAGAACTACCAGGATGCTTGAATCCAAAAGAAAGCCTACGACACTCGTTCACTTAGACTTGGTCTTCACCACCGAGGAAGGAAGAATGTTTAGAGATGTACTGCAGCCCCAATCAACTGAGTCAACATCGGACGCGCCTTACCCTAAGATGACCTAAATTCAACCAAATTCACCGGAGGGAATGTGTGCTTAGGGCAAGCTCCAGGATCGTAGGGAATCCCAATTTTATTTTAAGTTTATTCAGTTTCATGCTGTCTGGTCCTAAAACTTCTGAGCAAATGATTCACAGCTGTCTTTCCTTTCCATTTGCTTCAGTGCTGGTAAAACTTAAATTGAAATATTTTTGAGAATGTTTTCTGGATTTTCTTTTTGGAACCAAGCTCGTCTGTTGTGCTGTACTTGTTGAAGCTTCACTATAAAAAAAAATTATCCATGATTCTGTATATGCTGCATATAAATAAAAATACTGCTGCTAGAATATCGTGAATTGACTAAAACTGGCTGAAATTGAACGAGGTGCAGCACTTACAGACGCTTGCGTCGCGATCGTCGAAGCCGTTAAAATGTCCGATATGGAGGACGTAAGACAGAGAGCAATAGCTTTGGAGGCGAAAAATCTCTTTTTACACACTACAACGAACCGAACGTTGGGCTCCGTATTTCCAACTGTTATATCTTTCGTATAGCACCAGATTTTGTCTTCCTTTAAAATCATCCCAATTAATTTCCTCCCCTCAACCCTCGTCCGATCTTCGCCGCGTTTATCGCGCCTATTCCAGCGTCGGTCCTCGATCGGAAATTCCAACCCCATAATCTACTACTAACATCTCGGTCCGCTTGAGACGCGATACGACGCGGAATCCGAACCTAGAAAGCACATTATCTAGACCGCTAATGATGATCCGGGAGGAGGACGACATGTCATCGCTCAGAGAGTAGTATTAATGAGCGTACGGCCTGATTGTGTTTACCGGGCTTTGCATGGGCGCCCATCCCGCGCCCCAATTCCGCCGACGCACCCGTCCGACATACAATTGACATGTCATGTTTGTTCGCTCAATGATAAGTTTATTGCAAATCAACTATCTGGCAACGGCATTGTGTTTACTTTGCAATGTAAACAATCAATACTAATTCATGTATACACATAGTACTGCCTGTCCTCACGGCCGTACAGACAAACGCTATCTGCTGGCGCGCTATCGCCAGAAGAGATTCGGTGATCCGGACGATCCGCTCGTATTGTCCGACTGTTTGCGATTAATTTCTTTTATTCGGCGTCGATGTTGTGATTTTTTCGCTGATCGCGTATTTGCGCAAATTTGTACCGATTCGATTTGAATTTATTCGGACGTTATCGCAATTAGTTTTTTTTTAGTAACCTATAGGAAAAAATCAAATGAGCGGGGAACCATGGAATAAAGGATGGAAGCGATAAGAGACTCGGTTGACCCTATGGTCCCTTTTTGTATTTTTTTTTTTGCATAATAAATTGCGCAAGCAATGGTTCTACATATTGAAATCGACGAGGATTTTGTCTTTATACTGTTTGCAAAACTCTAATGACTTGTATGAATATTTAGTCGTTATTAGGGGAGATGAGCGATTCTTCCGATCGTAAAATCATAATTATTATTTATTATTATAGGTAAAAACCGGATTTAGAGAAAATGTGCTTAGTGTAATATTAATGTACGTTTCATTACCTCACAATCAGTTGTAACAAGATGGGGAAAATGGTTAAATGCTGCTATATACTACACAAATACCTTTGGTAGTTTAAAACAATTAAGAAATTAATTTCCGGCTAAAACTAGTAATGCAATACAAGATTATCAGGTCGTACTAAAACAAGTAGAATTACAAAATAAATTGTCATTTATAAGAAACAATCACACTCATGTAAGTGGCTCTATAAAATCACTCGAGAAGCAGGATTTGCCTTTACTTATTACCAGAGATCGGATTATATGCTTTAAGACCTACACGAATTGGGGCAAATAAAATTAAATTAGTGCTAAACGCTTTTATTTACCCTAATTCATGTAGATCTTAGAGAGTTAAATTGTAGCGTGGATAGTTATCGATATGCAAAAAACATATAACCCGGTCTCTGGTTATTACAATACAGATAATTACAAATTGTATCCAAGATATATTGGTCAAATAATTGTAAATAAATTAAACGACGTTCTGTGCAAAGACGAAGGATTTAACACATTAGAATGAAATGCATCAATTTTAAATGGTGAAGTTGTTACTGATTTTGTTATGGATCTCGCATTAATTACAAACTTCAAATATGTACCAACTACAACGTCCATTGACGACGCAGAAAGAAGTTTTGCGGCCTACAAGAATATATTATATATATTGTATAAGTGATAGAAGACAAAACTTTACAATTTTAATAATTAGTTGTTTTCGGGATTAGTAGTTTTCTTTAGAAAAGTTTGGTTTGAAAATGTATTATTGATGAAAATAATATGTTATTACTTAGGTATAATAATTTTTGTATTGTTTATTTAACTTTTATTCGATTTTTGGAATTTTATGTTCCATTTAAAAAAATATGCCTTTTAATGCTATTTTTTGTCAAATTTTATGCCTTTTTACGTGCCTTTTTTGGTGCCTTTTAGTTCGGTCTTTAATTATAATTCTACAAGCTTTGTAGGTCTATGACTTAGAATACAATTTCTTCTTTGAACAATTATGATTTACTATATAATATCATTAATATTACATTATAACCTCTGCATACAGCTTTTTACAACTTCTCTTCATTTCTTCGTGCTTTTTATCTTATATCTTAGCATCTACTAGATCTTGGATAGTGAAATGTATTTGAAATATCATTGCACCATTAGCTTTCACTGCTTTAATCCAGACAAAAAAATTCAAACCCCTTATTTGTCCACTACGCCATAACTTCACCATAAAATTAGAAGTTTCCCCTAAATTTAGCTCGTATACCTGGTCCTAAGATCTCCTCATGTAAATCGCGAGTTATCTTTGTCACTGTTTAATTACTCCTGATGACGAAAAAGAAAAGGGAAAAACATCCACTAGAAACATTAAGATAAACTTTTCATAGACCTCGAACTGATTAGATCCAAACTTTCTGTATCCTTACACAACCATCCGTCTCTAGGTAAAATTCCATCCTCCTACCTACCGACCTATACGTCGCTTTGTACTCCCCAATTTCGAGCCACCTTTACGACCGTTCGTAAATGAAGAGAAATTGAGCTGCCATCGTCAAGAAACGTCTGCTCTTTCTCTTCCGCGCCGCCCATCGATTCAAACCGACTCTTCGTCGAGCGACGACGACGCAACGTAGGGGAGGGCGAGAGAAGGTTAAATTTAACGCGGGCGGCGGAATCACGCACGGAACGTCTCATGTACTAATATCTCCGGTGAGGTCGCGTCACTTAGCGTTCTCGACAAAAAGGAATCGTGCCGAAGCTACACAATGGAGCGGAGTGGGCGGCCGAAACCCCATCGGATAGAGGTGAACGAGAAGGAGGAGGTGGATGAGGAAAAGGTTTAGCTTTTGAGGGGGGAGGGGGGCGGAACGGCGCGATTTAAACCTGAACCTCCGAACCTGTCATTTCAGGTATAAAGCGGAGACAGAAGGGGATTGGGTTTTTCCTCCACTTTATTGTCACTTGTTAAAAAAGGGGATTGGATGCGTCCGAAGCTTGTGCGCGCGCTTTTTTTTTTGTGGGTATCAGGTGTAATCTGTGGAAAGTATAAAAGACGGTATTCGGACAGAAATGGTGGCTCACACCTCGAAGATGGAGGAAAATGTGAAAGCGAAAATTATTTCTCTTAAATGTACACCGGCCTGCCACAGAAAAATTATTTAAAATATAATCCGTGATTTTTGTAGCCCCTTTTTGTGCTGATTACGGGAAAAATAATCACGCACAGTTTTGTTACAAATTCCACTTAAAATTATGGACGATTAAGCACTTTAGGCAAGTAAGCATTAGAATGCTCAATCAAAATTGGGTGTAAAAGATTAATGTTCTCTTAGATCCACTTAAAGGTAATTAATTAGTGAAGATTTCAAGGTCTTTTGGGGAATTAGCCATTTCTGGGTTGACGTAAAACTAACCAAATCTAGTTCAAACTGGAATATTTTCCAGAATGCACGTGGTCTGCACCTATCCCTCTGACTTGCTGTTCCCCTCCACTACAGTAGCTGTTATTAAGCCTTTGTTTCCTTTCCTTATACAGTATGTCTCTTGACTCTGTGCTACACACATGTTTTCTTAATTTTGTTGAAGGGGTATGTGTTTCATTTTATATTTTGTGTTGTTAATTTACAATGGCTTCTGGAAGATGTGTTACTTCACCCGATTGTTCCTGCTACATTTGTGGTAATTATGTAATAAAAAGGCAACAAAGAAATACTTCCGATTTCGGTAAAAGAGTTTACTGAGCTTACTTTTTGGCATGCAGTTAGACGATTAAGAAATCCTTGGCCATCCTACAAAGTCTATTAACTTTGTGTTGAGGAATTGACGCAGTGGAGTCAAGGTAAACAGTCGTTTCATTTTGGCATTCCCATGGTGTGGAAAGAACCGACAAATCACAGCGAAGACTGCTATTTTTGTTCTTGTAACGTGCAAGGTTTCAACTTAAAAATTGAAATGTTTAGGTCAGGGACTTAGGCTTTACGAAGGACTTGGTGGAGGTTTTAGGTTCAAAACTGAAGGGAAAAATGCAGGCTTCTTATACGTCTTGTTCGTGGTATCGAAATAGAGAGGACAACTTTCGTTTTTTCACACCTAGTTTATTGTAACAACGTCCATGGAGTTATAGCAAGCTTTCAAATTTGACTATGTACCGAAAGATTGGAGACTTTTCATTGATTCCCCAAGAAAAGGCTTGGAAGCAGTTCTTCTTCACAACAATAACAAGTAGGCTTCAGTGTATGTTGCCCATTCGATTCACTTTAAGGGAACACACCAAAACTTTGAACAGGTCCTCAACAACCTTGAGTATTCAAGCCATAAATGGACGATGTGTGGCGGTTTAAAGGTAATTTCAATGTGACAGAAAACATCATTACATTAATAAAAAATGGAGAGTTAACTTTTGAAGTCGGAACAAAGAATATTGAGAGGGTTAGCCTTGTAGATCCAGAAAAAGTTTTGCTTTCTCCACTACACATCGAATTGGGTCTAATGAAACAATTTGTGAAGACCTTATCAAAAGAAGGGGAATGCTTTAGATATTTGTGAGCAGCTTCCTGATTTATCTGGGGCGAAATTAGAAGAAGGAGTATTTGTTGGATCTGATATCCGAAAATTTATGAACGATGGAAATTTTGAGACAAAATGGACCGAACAGAAAAAGCCGTATGGGTATCTTTTAACCTTGTTCTAACCGGGTTTCTTGGGTACAAACAGGATCCTAACTGCAAGGCCATGGTAGCAGAACTGTTAGAAAGCTTCAAGAATTTAGGCTCTAACATCAGCCTAAAACTACATTTTCCCTACTGGCTCCTTGACTACTTTCCAGAAAATCTCGGTGCTGTCACCGAGGAAAAGGCGAACGCTTTTGATCAAGGTATAGAGGAAATCTAAAAGCGATATCGAGGAAGGTAGCATGTTAATATGATAACGCACTACTGGATGTTTGAAAGAGACGATCCTCGGCAATCTTACAGCAGAAAAGGCACAAAACGAAGTTTTGATGGGAAGCAAAAACGATAGTACAAAGACTTCTAAACATGAAGATCATTTTGTTTTAATAATTTTGAGTTGTTTTTATTATAAACCTATAGTTACTTATAATTTTAATAAAAGGTAAAATAGAATATACATTCCACAATTTCTTCGTCTTTAGCTTACTGATCCTAAAACACATCCGTTTTTTTCATGTTAAGAAACGGATTTCGATTTTGAGCTCACCACCGAAAAATACATCAAAATAAGTGACTAAAGTTAAGACAATTTTCAAAAGTTCTTTTGCAGGCCCGCCTAATCTAAAAATTTGCTTATGTTTGTCCTTTTACATTTAAATTCCAATTTTATGAATTGAGATTCCAAGATTAAATCGAAACCAATCCTAGAAGAATGATACGTGTATGTACATAACCTCATCATTTCCATCATTGCCAATCGTCAACAATTTCGACCGAAATCCGAATTTTCAAACCCATTACGTCGACACCAAATAGATTAAATGCCATTCGACGCCCACACGGTGACGGAAAAAGAACTTCTCCGAAATGTAAATTAACATCTGAAGCGCGTTTCGTTTTCCAGATCCGTTTCGCCCAACTGTCTGTACTTCATCGCATTCAGTCGAAACCACTTTCTTACTCGCTCCTTCTCTCCGTTTCTTCTTCCTTCTTTTAGGACCCTCGATTCTTTTATTTCTTTCTCTCTCCCTCTCTCTCACTGCCTCTCTCTTTTAGTACTGGCTCGAGACGTAATGCCGAAGAGATATGCTCCGGGGCGCCTCCCCGGAGACGTTTCGGAATGAATTTCTATTCCTTTTCCGCTTCCTCGCACGAGTCGAGTCGTCTTCGAGCTACGATCACCGCCGCCGCCGCGGCCAAGGACGACGACGGCGACGACGACGACATCTCGGTTGGCTCACGTGAAACCGACTTACTTCCGGTTCATCTGGTTTTCAATCAAAGCGGAATCAATAAGGACGGTGGGACAATCGAGGAGGAGGTGAAAGAAAGGAAGGAAGAAGAGACGGTTACCTGAGGCGAGTCTTTCCGTTACTTACCATTTAACTGCTACCTTACTATCGTGTTGAGATAATTTCGCCCTTTTTTCGCTTTCATTTTCATTTCTATTATTTGTCTAGTCTATGGTGAAGATTCGAAAGAAAACATCGTATTTACGAGACTGTTGATATTACCAATTGGAGTAAAGACGAAGTAAGTTTAGCAGAAATCATAAAAGGTTTCTTGAGTTTGACTCTGGTCTGTTCTGTAGTTCATTATAACTCTCTGGGTTTATCGCAAGGGAGAAACGTGAGTTTAGGAATAAATGTAAATAGAACTAAAATTTGTTTGGTTTCTCATCTCTGGAAGAATCAGTTCCTTGCGTCACCCCGTCATCCCTTCTTCTCGATCGTACGTAAATCGCCGGAAGTCGAAGATTGTATACCACATGGCTATGTCTATCCGATTCTCCTCTTTGGATGAAGGAAAATTAGGCCTAGAAGAGATTTCTGATCTCTTCATCAATTGGCCTTCATTTGAAGGAATGCCAAACACGAGAAATTAAACCATCCCTATTCACAGAATAAAAAAGAAACCGACGAATGGCGATATGGTACCATCAATTCCAATTAAGGAAGGTTCTCCTTCGAATCGAATGGGAAATAACTGCTGCGAGGGTCAAACAGAATGCTGTTGTAAACTACAACTCCCCTTTGTTCAGAGCTGAAAGATAATCAAATGCACAAAGCAATGTGGTAACAGCTTTGATTGACGGTTGACTCAATTCAAACCTATCGAGTAGAGGCGGAAAACAAAGCGAAGTACTATTACCTTCAGTCAAAGAGAGTTGCCATTCAAGTCGATTGCGAAATATTCGATCATATGACGGGCTGCACCATCTTCCATGGAACCCTCGCCTTCAACCGTTTAAGATATCAGACATCGATCTATTCCAGAGAAAATTCTTCCCTATCGCCAAAAGAGGGGAAAACCAGATGAAAGTAGCAATGTGGTACCATCTTCTAGTAACGATGGTTCACGTTCAACTCCATCGGGAAGAAATGAAAGCTGCGGCGATCCGCTATCAACTTCAATCGAATGGGTTTCCTCCTCAAATCGATCACACAGTATCATTCATTCTCGACTCACGATGCTTTAGGTTTAAGTCGAGGGCGAAGAAGGGTGAAATAGTAGCCGAGCACAAAGTTATTGGGAACCATCCTCTATGAGAGGTTCTCCGCCAGATGTGAAACTAAGATAATGAAATTTGGAAAAGCATTTACCAATAAAAAATAAAGATAAAATAAGAAATTGGTGCTGAAATCCGAAATGTAAATCTGAAGAAGTGGAAAATTTTAGATATCTAGGGATAACGATAATGATTAGTGAGGAGAGGGTGGTATTATTCTTAATTGATACGGAGATCGTCATGATGATGGCAGTGATAATACGTGCGCAAACATTTTGGTCGATATTGGGTTTCCAAGGTACATTCACAAATTGAACTATTACTACTACATTCCTAGTAAATGCACATATGTACTTGGTTAAAATCTATAACGGCAGGCTTACGTATGATACTCAGCTTCGTGGTCTTGCATTGAAGATGACAACTTCGTTACCGAAATACGTGTTTTAAATTTAATGTAGTTTCCGTATCGAATCCATCGTCATCCATCAATCAAGAACAAAAAGATTCTTCTCATACCCATCTTGTCGAATTTAGGGCACTAATAACGAGGATCTATTTCCCCGACCACTTATGTATATACAGTCTCAAGTCGTAAATCCGGACGTATTCGACAAGATCCCATCGCGATAACAATTAACCAACGACGACCGCATAAAAGGGCGGCATTAACTTCGATGTAAAACAGCTCGAGCACGCTTGTCATTCGTATAAGTATACGTTTAATAGGCATCGGCCTGTCATCCGGGACTGAAATATTCGAATAAATTATCGCTCGCGCCTAATACCCGTTTTACTAACGGCTCCTAATGTGGATCGTCTTCAAGACGGATATATTTGTACGTACCGAAAATAAAATTGTCGTTGAGAAATCTCGGTTAAATCCGTTTAATGCGGGCAACGGTGCTGCGGTTGGACAGATTTACGATAATTATGGAGAAGATTGTGCGTTATAAAATACCACTATCTTAAGCGCGTAGATATTTAAATGGACGCCGATGGTCGTGGACACAAGGAGCGATGAGGAAAGGAAGGTGAGGAAGGAGAAAGGAAGGTGAGAATCTTACAGACGTAAAAATTAATCATTTACTAACAGTAAAGGTTAAGGATTAAGGATGATAAGGATGACTTTATGGTATTTGAAAGATATTGAGATGTGATTTTTAATCTGCGACTGTTTAAAAAATCCTGAATCTGGCGCTTGCAATCATATATTCTTACGAAAGGAAATTTTCCTAGTGAGATCTTGCATATTTGCAGACTTCTACGCGGTGTGTATTGGTTTAGTATTCCTGAAGAGATTCGCAGCACGCACGGCGAAATATTAACCTCAACTACGACGCCAAGCCGCCCAAATGGAAAAGATCCTACACACTGTCGACCAGTCCAGAATTTGGATTTGTCTAATAATTATTAATTAGAAACGAATAGAAATATTCCATTTTTTCACAAAAAAAATCCAGGCAAAGCAGTAACCGGTTCAGAGGAAGGACTCACCGCTTTAGGAAGCAGGCAGGTTTCATCTAAAATTATAAGTAACAAAATCATATTTCAGGTTTTCTAGGATGAAGATGATGGTTTACTGGTTATTTTCTTTGATGATTATAGTACAGCTATCTGGGAATGCTGGTCCATGGTTTCAAATTCTAAACGAAAATGTCTATCAAGAGCGATTGGAATGTTTGTTACAAAAGTGAGGCAATAGGAACAAAAAGAAAATAACTCAACCAGCTTTCTTCAGAAGTGGAAGACATTTCGGACAGAGTCTCGATAAGAACTTTGAGCAAGGTTTGCTTACAACAAATGTAGCCAACAATTGAGACGTTTCCAAGTTAAAAGAGCGGGTTCCTAATAAGTTTATGACACCAAATCTCCAATATGTAAAAGGAACTTGGTTCCACTTTTCTAGAAATAATCAGGAAAATACGAATCAGTGCTGGTTACTTCACGAAACACTTGGAAAGGGAAAATTCAGTAACGTTCTTTTCGGACATGGCAGTTCAAGTCATCCGATCGTCAATTTATTTTGAAAATATTAGGCCGAAATGAAGATAAAAGTCATTACCCTAATGGTGAACAAGGTGTAACAACAAAAAAAATGGGCTCAAAAGAAAAATCCCAAAATTTGATTTACCAATTTGTTTGCTTAATGTTTCATGTTTATCGCTTATCCTTGTTTAAGTCTTCAAGCTACCCTGAAGATCTTTAATCTGCAGCTGGGACAACTACGTCCACTGTAAAATAAAGTTGAGCACAACAACGAAAATTAAAGCTGTGCATATCTTTAAATAAACATTCCAAAATCATGACACTCTAAAAACTCTAAATAAGTTTCCACGATGCGAAAGTGGCAAGAATGCATACCTCTAGCTAAATGGCAGATTTACTCATACGAATATGGCGTTTTAAGCTAGGCGTCCACCTATCCGCATCGTACGTATCGGACGTATCGCATCAAACGGATTATTTTTTCCAATGCGTTCACAGTAAGGTGGCGTCCACCTATCCGCATCGTACGTATCGGACGCATCGCATCAAACGGATCGTAATATTCTTTATATAGGAACCTATACAAGCGCGTCCACCTATCCGCATCGTACGGATCGCAGGAATCTGCCCGTCGGCAATGCCGACGCCGTTGCTCCGAGAGGCAACTTTTGCGATGCGTGCCGATGACTCACTACGAAAGTCCGATAGTTGCGTCGGTAAATCCAATCGCTGCCGATACTGTGAATGAATTGGAAAAAATAATCCGTTTGATGCGATGCGTCCGATACGTACGATGCGGATAGGTGGACGCCTACCTTTAATCAGGTAATCGAAGAAACAGTCACAGCGAAGCTCACCAAATGGAAGATGAGTTAAATTAATTAAAAGAGAGATATATAAGGATGAGTAAATGTAAATGGAAACCGTAAAGCAAACGACGTGAGAAATGGTATTGTGTATTGACCTTGAAGAAAACCATGAGGTCATGGATATGAAAAAACGCTTATAAGAAGAAACGCTTATAAGAAAATAAAATGTACGAAAGACTGTGACCTGAACCACTGCTTGGAGAAGAATAAAGTAACAGAGTACGATCTCATTGTTATAGTAATGCTCATTATTCGTTCATGCTCGCACTGTCCTGATTGGCACAGGCCAAGGTAGTATACGTTCATAAAATGGAAGTCACAGCTTATCCCACTTCTTATAAAAGTCAATTTCGGCTAGAACTAAGATTAACACCACCAGAGGGAATAGCTGAAAATCTATTTCTATACTTTTGTTTACGTTAAAATCAAATTTATTTCAGATTTGTTTAGTAGACGGAAGGTTATTAGATTTCTGACAGTAAATTTCCTCTAAACGCAAAACTACTAAATATTTCGAATTCGTCGAGTGCACACTTCACTTTTTCATCTCCAAATCTTTGAAATCAATCTCTAGACACGTTGCATATTAAGTGGGTAACAATTCTTCATAGGAAGAAAGAAATTTGTGCTTCAACGCACTCATAATCGGTACGTAACATTTCCATTCATATACGCAGACGTACAAATGAGAGCGTTATCTGGATTTTAAACCAAAGCCTTTTTCAGCGAAAAATTTCCAAGATATAGTTTTGAAAAGTAATTTCGTGTCAAAAGTCAATGAATTTGTGCTCGGGCTGTTCAGCAGGGGCTGATACTAAAGTTTCTTCTTAATTGGTACAATAGGAGTAAATACAGAACTTTAACCTGAAACAGATTTAAACTCCAAGACAAAAAGTTTGCAAATTTCTGCAATTCGATGTCTGTGCATTGTTCTTATTAGTTACGCTTGTCTATTATTCTTCATTTCTTCGTCTTCATATACCCGTGCGTTTAAATTCCATCTCAATGAAATCGTATAAGTTTCTTTGGAATCATTCGTCACCTTCTACGGTGACTTTTGCAAAGCTCTCATTAAACGAGCCTTTAGTCCGAAAGCTACTTCAACAACTCTCCTCAAAACTTCTAATATAGCAGGCGGTTTTCCTTTCAACATTTGGGAATGGGCAAGCAGAAATATTCTACTACAAAAATGTGAGTAGCACATAAATGTCAAAAACATTGAAGGCATGAAAAATATTACAGGAAGAGTTAGAACAAGAAGGTGTATAAGCCAAAAACAAACTATATTCCATAAAAGGAAATTGGGAAACTACTCATGCGCGCACAATCACAAATGTCATAACCTTAATTGTTTTTGCGGGTACCATGACAACTGTCATAACCTAGCCCACCAAACGTCATCAAGTTTATTAATCTCTTTTTTTCTTGATTTTTAAATGTTTTCTTTTCCTAAACCTTCACGTAGCAATTACGAACAAATCCGCGGAAGGAAGTATCCAATTTGGCTCAGTCGTTTTCAAGTTTTAAGCATCCGAACAAACCATGATCCATTTATATATATATATAGATGTGTACACTTTCGCAGCTATCTACTTCCCTCTTATTTTCTACCGCCCTAATTAATTTAATTTTTTATTGCGTTTTGCGCAGTGTGTGATGTTCATTGTGCAGTACATTAGAGTTGTGCAGTGCTCGTTGTTTGGTATTCGTCTTGGGCGTGAACCGTATTTGGTGGCACTGAATTCCTCCAGTTTTCCACTAAGGATGGCGACTGGGCGAAATACGTATCTGAAATTATTTCCGAAAAATGTGGTAAAGGTAATTTTATTTATTTTACATATTATTTTAACCAGTCACCTTATTTTTATTTGTAATACGGAATGTTAGGAATGATGTAGGATAGCGCTAAGCAAAAATTTTTGCGATGTTAAGAGGTATGCAATTACTGCATAGAAAGGTCAGAAAATGAAATAGGATATTTGAAAAGATCCAAAGACTATTTTGTGTGTATAACAATGCCTATTACGAGATATTAGAAAAAAAAACGAAATAGGATTTCTCTCCTACTTCCACAAAATGAAGAATGCAAGTATATATATCATTAACTATATCACAGATTCTTATAAACTTTGAGATTGGACATTATACTCCGATTTTGAATGTTGAAGAAGATTTAAAATTTGAAAATTTCAATATTGATGTATTTCTATTGATACGAATCCTTTTATTCTGTGAAACTCTACTTTTTTAAAACTATTCGTACCAACGTAGGTACGAAAATGCACTTGTATTTTCATGAATAAATGAATCTATAACACTGGTATTAAATTTTATTTAAATTAAAAATGTTAATCTTAGGTAAAGGTTCCCTTATTCTTCTTCTTTCGTTATTTTCGTAGCAATAATCCAGAGATTCGAGAAATTGGGAGAACCCGAGAATCTATAACATTCGGATTCGGGAAATGTACGATTTGTCCCAATTTTAAGAAAAACTTCAAATTTAATTGGGTACCATAGAAAAGCAATTTGGAAGGTTCTTGAGGAATGTTGCCGCACTTTATTTCTTTTAGTTGCTCACTATTTGCTCTTAATATTTTTATTTGTCTTTATTTATTTATTAATCAGTCAATCAATCAAGGAATATCTAAAGTTTTAAGCATTTGCGGTCATTTGCCTAATCTATTGAGTTTCATTTGGTGTGATGATCGTAGCTTATAAGTTACAAGTACTACTTACCCGTTTTCTTTCCATAAGGGATTTACATCCATATATTTATACTTTTAGCTTTACTTTCTTATCGATTTCCTTTTTACTCAATATTTAGTTTCTTGACTGCATGGTATATGTTTTTCACTTTCTTGCTTTTATATGCTATCCCCAGATCCTTTCTTCCATCGTTAGTTATTACTAATGTTTAATAAAATAATATCATTAAGTAGTGTAAACCGGACTGACGCCCTTACTTCTCCGAATTATAATATCGCGCCTTGCACATAAGGGGAGACAAAGACAGATTTACACTGCTAAATGAAAACGCGTCATTCACTATTTTTTTTAAGCCATAGTTATTACACTGTTAAGATATTTGTAGGCTGGTACGTCCCGCTTGTATTTCTCCAGTTATTTCTGTCCATCACTCTTTGATTTCCTTCTTATTTCTACTGTTGTCTACTGGTTTTGGATTTGTTTACATTTATTTCCATTCGATTTCTCCTCAAAAATTTTCTTCATCTTTTTGTATAAATCGCCAATCAGGGCTATAGCGTTAGCATATAGAAAACCATAAGTTAATTGTATTCTGCATAATAAACCACAGTACATTCTCTCTGAAAAGCTGATTGACGAAAATCTATCGACAGAAAATATCGAATCTTATCTTAAATATCTTATCTTATATCGAATAAATTAATTACCGACAATCGACGTTTCTTATAACATAATTACGAGCGTCATAGAACGCTATTTTTCGCTCCATATCGCGTGCGCATTTGTCAAAGGCTTGTCATCGCAAGCTTACACATTACATCGCGCAAGATTAATTAATTCCTGTACGTCGGGCGTTGAATTTATCGACGCGAGCGAGGCAGAAAGCATTTTTCATAAGTCAAATCGTCACCGTGTCGTCCTGCCTTCCATTCATTTCCTCGTACGGCAGTACTTATACGTTCACCGGCGTATATCTTCTTCGTTCGACGAGGAAATTTCAATATTTACCGGCGCACATGGCGAACGAGACTTTTTTCCAGGTGACGTTTTTCCGTTTGCGTCGATCGTAAGCAATGCTGTGACTGTATGTGATAAATGAGGGTGGAGTGTTAATAATACAACTGGGAAGAAATGAAATTTTCTTATTCCCGGTACAGTTTTCTTGTGTGAACCGTTGAAGATTTTAAGATTAGGGTTGGAGAAAGAGAAGACATTGATATCTGCCTTCGTTTGATTGCTCGTGGAGGCTTAGGAAGGATAAATCATTTGTTCAATAAACCATGGATTTGCAGGAAGTGTACGACTTGCAGGAGCAGTAGAACCTCTGCAATCTTACATTCGTAATATTTCTGATATTAAACTGTATAGATAATTTTGCACGATCCTTGAAATCATTGTCATGGTCATTGCCATTCTTCGAAGTAATGCGATGCAATGAAATACCTTGATGTGATGTGACATATTTACAAATTTCTGGTGGGAGGGGTATCGAAATTTACTTTAATTTTGAATTTCGAATCATGTTTGTTGTGACAAACGTGGAACGAGAGGATTTCATAATTGTCACCAACAAACTTTGAGGTTAAGTTATGGGGGTTTTGCAGTCGAGCAAAGCGTGGAAGCTGTGGGAATTCACTACTGAAACGCTGAGAATCTTTCAGACATTTGGAAAATGCCACATATTTTTCGCTCGACATGACGCACCATCTCAATCCGCTGGTGGAGGATTTAATCTATAAATTTGTGACTGTTGGCTCAGTTCAGGATGCTAAAGCAATTGCCCGTCTTCGAACCGGTCGCTTGTTTGAAAACATAGCGGAAGTTATGACCTTGATTTATCATGGCTGAACATCTCCAAAAGCTCTTCACATTGACTTTTGACTAAATACCTGTATGCACGCTTACAAGAGTCAACTTACACTTCTAAAGCGAACAGACCATGCGCAGCGTCGAGAATTTGTCGATTTGTCGAGCTTTGCGTTACAGCAGGAACACGCCCAACGTGCCCGGACACCCGCAATTTTTTTCCTCTACGGCTATTTACGACCGAACCTATAGTAGGGAATACGTACTACGTAACATACGTACCCGATTCAAAGCGGGTAATTTTTATAAAATAAGCGAATGACGACGCTTCGAACGGGATGATATATTAAAAGTCGGACTTTGATCTATTGTCCATTGAAAATTGCATTATAAAAACCCGGCAAAATGTCTTTGATATATGAAACGATAGCTCAAGTGAGTCGCTCGCACAAAAGGGGGAATGAGCGATAGGATGTCGTCCACCTGCCGACACGCTCCATTATTCAAAGCGTTCGCCGTCCGCTCGCATGCTGATGGCGACGCGGCGCGACGCTGAGTTGCGTTCGTTTTAGCCTTTGAGTTCGTTCGAGCGATGCCCTCAGCCTGCCAGCAGGTATCCATACCGATCATTATTTAGGTTTCGGTTCGAAATCTCCCATTGAACGTATCAAAACAATATTGTTTTAACACGGGATTACTCTCCTGTTTCTTCTTTTGCGTAGGAATATCCCCAAGGAAGGATAAACTACTTTTGGCTTGTCGAACGTACCCGCTCAAAATGTTAAAGCTATCGTGCATTCTCTTAACTTACTGTTACCTGTATTGTTACTTTTCAGGAAGAAAAAGGTCTGTTTTGCGAAACTTACAAGTGGTCCAAGTGCACGTCCTTTGTCCCTGCAGAGGTGATCGGACTTAGCTGTTGCTACGTTGAGCTTGAAATGAGCACCAAAACTAATGCAATTCCACTGCAGCTGCGAGTGCTGTCTTTTCATTGTGATGTGTGAGACGAACCACTGTATACTTCGCTTACGTTTAGAATGTTGTGTGAGGACAGATTATTATTATTATTATTATTATTATTATTATTATTATTTTCAAAAATACTTTGAATTTAACTTAAAATTTTTTACTTTAAATTTTAACTTTTCAATTTTGAATATATTACGATGAAGTTTTGTCACATCATTTTGTTCAGTTGCTGGCAAGCTGTTTCCTCAGCTCTCATGTTAACTCTCCGATGAAGGATTAAATGAATTCGAAAGCTTGGAGTTACTAAAAGAGAGACTTTTATTTCTACTCATCTTTGGCTCCAATCCCCAATAGTTTTCCATCTTTAAATTAAGTCCATTATTATTATTATTACGACCGGACACTCCTCAAAGGGCTAAGCCACCAAGTTCTCTAGAATAGTTATGTGTTAGGGAGATCAACCCCCTCTTCCCGATTATATTTCCTCACAGATTCCTTTCCATACTTTTCGGTCGTGCGTCTTTGTTCTCCAGTTGTTGATTCCGATCCTCTTCACATCTTCGTTTCTTGTAGCCAGGTACTTCTCGACCATCCACCCCTCCTCCCTCCTCCTCCTATTATTATTATTATTATTTTGTCAGAACATCCCTCAAGGGGTAAAGCTACCCTGAGCTTCTCTTGATCAGTTATGTGTTGGAGAGATCAACCCCCTCGCGTTGACTGTATTTCCTCACAGTTTCCTTTTCATACTTTTAGGTCGTTTGTCTTTGTTCTGCAGTTGTTGATTCCGGTCCCTTGTAGATTTTGCTTCATTTCTTGTAGGCACCTACATCTCGGCAGTCAACGCCTCTTCCCTCCATTCCGATTCCATTCCAGTACTTCGTGTATAACTGATCCTGACCCTACTCTCCGTACGTAACACCGTCATTTTGCTCTCTATTTTTTGATCCTTTCCTATGTCATGCGCCATTGCTTATAAAAGTTAACGATTAGTTCTTATTCTGTATTTAGCATCATAAATTTCTGCGGTCCTAGTATCATTCTCATTAATTTTCTCTCGGTTACTCTTAGGTCTTTCTCGCGTTTCTTTGTCATGTTGAGTGTATCAGCTGCGTACATAAATAATGGTCGAATATGTGGTTAGGTCTTATAGATCTTCAGTTTTGCAGCTTTCACTTCGTAATTTCTTGTTTAGTAATCATTTGTTCGCGAGGAGTGCCTTGTTTGTAGTTATTATTTTTTCGTTAATTTCTGCATCTCATTCTGCATCGATTGTTGATCTTCCCATACTGAAGCCACATTTGTACCGTTCCCCATTCCTCCGTTTCTATTGATTTTCCTCTGGGAATTAGTGTGGCCAATATTTTGTATACTGTATTCGGTAGGTTAGTTCCTCCGTAGTTATTACATACTTTCTGGTCTCCTTCTTCATAAATTGTTAATTATTTCTCCGATATGTGTTTAACAAAGGTAGTAGCAATTATTTGTGTACTAGTAATTTGTTTTAAAATATCATCACTGCTGTGAAAGTAATACATATTTGGTGTAAATTCAGACATACAGTTAGCCACGTATAAGTTATATTTCTGTTTGTTATTTACTCCGAAAAAAAAAAATTAAAATTAGCTGAGATTCGTGTGAGTATTGATACAAATATGTGGAACTGAGCGATTATTCGATGGTCCCCACTGACGTTGGAATTGTTGAATTTCTTCAAGCAACCTGTTCTTCCAGATCCTACAGTTAACGTGAAAATCGTTGATCAGCAACGATAAATAGGAAGGTGTCTCTTGTGGAAGAAAGACAATGGAAGTGCAGGTACACGAATTTAAAGCGCGTCTATCTGATGACAAGGAGAATAATATATAATATATAATATATAATATATAATATATATAATATATAATATTTTATGCAGCCTGATTAATGCCTGCAGGCGTGAAGTTGAAAAAGCTTTAGAAATGGGAACAGCAATAGTTTCTAGGTCAGCTTCGGATCTGGCTTGCAAATAACATCAACCCTCAACCAAAATTTAGGTAAAGAACTACTAATAAGTTTTTGACGATAAAACATTGCAGGAGAGAATATAGAACAGGTTGAAAAATTCACCCACTTGGAAGCGATTATCAATGAGGAAGGAACCATGGAGGACGAAACTAATGAGTGACTCGCAAAAGCAGAGAGTTTTCAGTGCAATGAAGATGACATTTCTCAGCAAGAAGGAAATATCGAAAGAGATAAAAGCCGAAGTTGTTAGAAAGGTAGTTGAGCCAACATTTGCTTGCGAAAACTGGACGACAACCGAAAGACAGATAGCAAACTAACGGCAACGGAAATGCGACTTTTGGGGGAAATACAAGGGGAAATGGGAAGAGATAAGATAAGTAGTGTAGAGTTTAGAGAAAAACTGCGTATGATACCAGTCGAAAAGACGATACTGCATGGAAAACTAAGATGAATGGGACATATACAAAGAATGGGACTAGACAGACTGTTTGTGTAAGCGTATGAAGCAAGAGGGAATGGAAAACGACGAAGAGGACGACCAAGGAAAATATGAAATGGAGAAGTGGGACAAAGATTAATAAAATGAGAAGATAGGCGCAGAATAGGAAAAATTGGGGAACTCAACTCCCACTCAATTGACACTTAAAAATGCATGGCAAGTAAGTTTTCGATGTCACTCTATCATAAGATAAAAAAGAAGCTGGTTCCATTTTTCTTTTGAGAAAATACTTTCAAATTTGTAAATTTAAAATTGGCGGGGAAGCACAAATCTTGGTACATACGACATCAAAGTGATGAGTTTGATCTTATCGGCACTGTGAATGTCTTAGAACTTAGAATGACAACAATAACTGATACAATACCGGCGCAAAACGGAATTTCTCGAAGCGGTGATGTTTGTCTAGGTAAAATTATCGGCAATGCAAGGTTTCCCTGCGACAAAGATAATGTTGTTTCCGTTGCCTTCCTTTAATTATTGAAGGGGCATTATTGTCGATACTTAGGTCGATGATGACGGCAACTTCTTTACGGTGACAAATTCAAATAGGGATTCCGAAACTCTCCAGAACTTCCATCACAAGAATGTCGTGTATTTGTTAGAAAATCCATTCATGAACTAGCTTATATCTCGTAACGTATTCAATATGCACTTCCTTAGAATAACAAACATCATCTATTAAAACAAAAATTAACATATACAATGCACCCGCAAAGTAAAAGAATGCGGGATCGTGGCGTGTTTATTTTCGTTTCAGGCCTTGTTTGTTTGAAAGATATTCATGAATGCGAGGCATTCATCCGACGCCCAAGAAACTATATTCATTCATTAGGGCGAAAGCCGTGTAATTATAATAGATGCAGCAGGTTATCGCCCTATTTCGTATTCGAACAGAGCTAAGCACTAGACGAAGTATACGATTCCGAAATTACCTGAAGATGTACCCTTGTAATATATACACCATTCTCCGATTCCGAGCCGTTTAAGTGAAATAAGTTCCTCCTCCTCCCTCCCCCATTTAATGGTATGCATTGCTCAGTGCACTCAGTGTAGTTGTGTGCGTACGGTATTGAATAATTAAAATTTAATTCGGAGGCCGGTAACGTTTCCCCCGCCTCGCCCGGTCTCCGTACGACTCTCGAATTAAATAGGAAGATAATGGCCGCCAACTAATTTAAAATTTATCGCTTACAAGAAATAATATACGAGTGTTGATTTAATTGCCCGCTTAATGGCCTATATAGGAGATTTAGGACGGCCATTTTCGGCTTGATGATAGCAATCGTTACCGTAGGTAGTTGTAGTAGTACGACGAGTACGCTCCGAGGTGGTTAGTCGGTTGGTTGGTGGGCATTCACGAAGGCGAGAAAATAGTACTCCTTAATAATCCTTCAACATCTGTTTCGGGGAGGAACGGCTGTAAAATCGCAGTAAAGCACGTACGTGTTTATTGTTTATTTTAATTACGTAATAAATTATCGGTCGGGTGTTTCGAATGAAGATAACGCCGCCTCTGGTTTTCGTTTTAAAATTAGTGGGTGTCGTGGTAGACAATGGCTTTAATACTGGGCTGCCAATTTCCAACAAACGAAAATAACTACGAGGTTTTCATTTTGCGCTAATTATCAGAGAAATTTGGAGTCATAGTTATTAATTATTGAGGAATTGAAATTGAACTATGGAAATGCAAGTGCATCATAACAAAGTCCTGGACTTTACTGGAGGGGCATACCTCAAATTAAATATTACTAAAGTTAGGAGGTTGGATTCGTTAACAATCGTGGAAACAAATTCACACCATTCTAGCGCCAAGTGCCTAACTCTAGTTATAACATTTGGTACATAAAGTTCACAAAATTAGCGAAGCTAGGTGGAAAGAAGGAGAAAAGATGATTGAGGTAGATTGTCGCTCGATCCTTTGACCGGGTCAAAATGTGATTCCATCATCTTTCCTCGTGAGTACGTAATGGAAGGAATAAAAGGATAGATATCATCACCAATACAAAGTGGAAGTAATCGTTTCTTTCCACTGCTAGCTCGAAGAAAAGAAACTGCTAATGCAACTCACTTTTGAAATGAGGGCGCTATAGCTATTAAAACGCGGGCGTCACAACAGGAACAATAATAAATCGTTTCTTGTCGTCATGCGATTAACATCAATACATTTACGGTTTCTATATTTATTAGTGACTGAGTACAGGTAGCGCAGAATACGGATTACAAAAAGAACCGTTTGATAATTATTGGACAAAACACAGAACTATGTTGTTTGGGCCAGTTCCTCTGATTACACAAGGTCGACACAAATTTTGGTGCCGAACTTTTTTTAACTGTTCTTAACTAATTTCGGTGCGATGAATCCAAAAATACCATCAGACTTTCTCTATCAGCTCGTCTATAAATAAACAGTTTCTTACCTAAAAAGATTAGGCCAAGTAAAGAATAACTGTAACAAACAACCAAAATTGACAGAAAGGTCTGTTTAGAAGATTTATTGTAGCAATTTGGACGAAAATATATGAAATATTTAATTTTTGTCTATCTCAACAACTAGAGCTGATACAAGAAACAAAATGGTATTTTTGGAATCAGAATTCTTAAAATATTTAACATGAGCTTTTTTGACCCACAAAAAAAAAAAAAAAAATTTATCGGGCTGTGTATATTTTATTTATTTCTACTAGTTGCTAACTCCATTTATAAAATAAGAAAAGATTACCCTTACCACACCCTTCAAAAACAATTATTTTTGAAAGGTGTGGTAAGGGTAATTTTCTTCTTTTTATAGAGTATTTTAAACACAGTCTCTTTATTCTTGATTGCTACCTTTATTGGTAAAACGCTTTTAATGTAGCTACAAACAAAGCCAGTACGTACGTACATATTTTCCTTTTGTATGTCAACCATCACCGTCTCCTTTATTTAGACTGCTTTATCTTTTAAAACCGAATATTTTGTGAAATCGTCATATATTTGGAAAGGCACTAGACTCGCCTGGAAGATCGCCAGGTCAAGCATCGAAGTCAAAAGCTAACAAACTTAGTTTTGGCACGCGAAATTGAGAAAGAAACCGCCTAATTGAGAATATATCTCCATCTGTTTGTTGTTCTTTGGAGTTATTTTTACGGAGCCAGACAAATGAAGCGGGTTATGGTCGTTTGTATAAAAGGAAACTTTCTTTTTCTACTTATATTTATAATGACAGAAGTAATAATAACAATAACAACAATAGTAACAATAATATGACAAATAATAATTTATTTTCAATTTATAAAACAAAAAGTATAAAATTCGTCAATGTTCATGATTATGGAAATTAAGAAAAAATCGTATAAATAATTATCTTTTCAAAACACCTTTAAATTTATGTTTCATAATGTTTTCAGATGATACATTAAGTGATTGAATGCTTTAATGCAATTAAATACAGTCGTTTTTTCAACTTTTGATGGCGGAAGAAGATGTATGTAAATTGGAAGTGCTTCTAGTCATATGTCATATGTAGGTGATTGTTCATCATTGCATAAAAATGGGAACAATTCATCTTAACAAACATTGCACACTCAAGTATAAAGATCGATGGTAATGTGAGTATTTCATAATTTATAAATATAAATAAGTTTCTACATGGATTTTTGCCTAAATTGAATCCAGTACTCAAGCTGGCTTTTTGAGTTTGGAATACGTTCGACACAGATAAGCACTTCATCACCGTATTTTATTCTTAAACCCTCTATGTTTTTATTTAAAAAATACTATTTTTGCTTAAATGATGTTGAGTTTGAGACTGGTTTGTCTTAAACAGTCACTGAGCTTTTCCAGCGACGTTGGTATGGCTTTCGTAAAAGTTCCAGGCGTAGAAGCGCGCACAACCAGCGAAGAATCGCAACAGCAAACAGCATCATAAGATCATACATTATATCCGACAGATCGTTTATATACAGCAGGAAAAGGCAGTGGTCCGAGAATGGATCCCTGAGGGACACCGCTCCCCACATTCGTCCAATCTGATCTTATTTTTTTTTCCAATTCATCAGGACATATGACACATTGCGTTTTGTCTCTAAGGTAGGACTGTAACTAATCAAATATCTTTCCTCTGAACCCCATTCCATCCAGTTTTGTTAGTAGCGTGTTATGCTTTACAGAAGCAAAGCTCTTGATGAATCCATGAAAATGTCAGCAGTTATTTCTTCGTTATTTACGCCATTGGTACTTTCTTCCATAAATTGAAAGATAACTCTGGTCGTAGATCGATTTTTCAAATACCCGTTTTGGCAATATTTCTAAAATATTATATTGACGTATGAAATTAGTCATTGTGTTATGGACAATCTTCTCAATTAGTTTTGGAAGATTAGAAATCAGAGCTTCGAAGGGAACGGCTATTTCTAATAGGTTTAAACAACGTGAATTGTTCTCGACAGTAAAACTTATTTGATGTCAAGAATAAGGAGACTAATTAATTGATGAGAGAAGCACTTGAAGATCCATAAGGAATAACTTAAGTCAAAAGGACTTTGTAGGTTTCAAAATATTGGACGAATACTGGACTCATCCACCTGATGAACTCACACTGTGGCTAAAGAATATTGTATTGGTACTAGAAAAATATGTTGAAACCTACAAAGTCTTTTGGCTGGTTGCGTAGTATTCGATCGGGCAACACTGGTGACACGAGACTTGGAGGGAAAGGAGCTAAACATCTGATACGCCATCAGTGCGAGTGGGAACTCGTTAGAGTCACCTTCTTCGGCCGTAGCAACTGCTTTACTGATACTGGTTTTGCCTGTACATTCTGGCAATGAGCGCCGCGGCAAACTGGACATGGAAACCAAGCACCAGAGCACGGAATGGCACCGTCTAAACTTTCCAAGGCCGAAATAAACAAGAATTAGCAAGTCGAAGATGAGAATCTTCCTGATTTGTTTTTCGATAACTTGGGAATTGTTTACAAGGAGTTTATGCCTCAGATCAGAAGGTCAATCAACACTTTCACTGAAAGGTTCTTGAAAGACTTCGGGAATGCGCCTTGTCACACAACAACTTCAGTAAACCGCTATTAAGTCAGTAAAAACGTTCTTGTTGCACCTCAGCCCCCTTATTTGCCAGACTTGAGCCTTTGTGATCTTTTCTTTATTAATTTTTCGTTTTCCCGATATTAAAACAACACCTCAAGGGTTGTCATTTTGGCTTGCCAAGGCAGTTAGTTTGAAAGGGACAATGTTGAATTGTAATGCTATTAGAATAGAACAAGTGAAATGGGATCTCATTACTTTATTTATCACCCCGTATACAGTCACTCCGGAAAACGTAAACAATTTCGATGTATTTTGAATTTAATTGATTGAAAAGCAGCAGAGAGAAGTTACTGTATCTTGAAATATCAAACACCGCCTAAGTTCGATTTAAATCCGTCCTTGGGACTCAGCACTTAAACCTTGATCTACTAATTACTAGTCTAACAACGATCAATCGAACGATACACCCCATTTATCCGACATCAGAAAAACTGGAACCAACCCTAAAGAAATAAGTAACCCGACACTGAACAAACAGGACGACATGACAGCTCGAATAAACAAATATCCGAGTCCTCAACTACCGTCGTTTCAACCACCCCGTGATCTAATCCAACTGCATCAACAAAGATTGTTTAGGCTTCTTTCCGGAGATGATAATAAGCCCGACAGTGAATTTCAATCCTCTCCAGCTGCGCGTAGATCTTAAGGGACGTCTTTGAAATGGATTCCGAACATTACCGCGCCCGGCATGGGGGGATGTAAATTCGTTCCCAGCCCACTTCTTTCAATGCATTTCCCGCTGTTATTTAGTTAAATGGATTCGCCACGACAACAGTCCTGACCTCGCATATAGACGACGACGACGACGCGGGAATTTTCGTTATTTATGATCCCGTATTCGTGCGTTCGCGTAGCGGTACGCGGAAATACGCGTTATTTCGTATTATGCGTAATGTGCCATTTCGGGGCCGAATAACGACCGTTTTTAGGGGGTACGGATGCCGTTCTTCGAATGCATTTGATATGATTTGCGCGTAAAGTGGATGCGGGAATGTCGTCGAATGCATACGGAAAAAATATATTTATGAAAACGAATGATGATGGAGGGTTGGAGGGTTGGAGGGTTGGAGGGTTACGTGGCAGGATAAACTATGAAATTTATGTTAATGTTACAATTTTCTAAAGGTAGGAAACGCTGACGATGAGCCTATCAATGTTAGCATACATAAATACATAGCCCAGGGAAATCCGTATAAAAACTTTAAACACCGATATCACCGTAACGTAATAATGATAAATTTGGAACCTACTTGTACAGATCTATCCGATAGGCATATTTCGAACGCGTCTTCATCTACAGAACGGTAAGACAAACGGCGTCCGGGATAGATGATTTGGAATCTGCGGGCCAAAATTTATCGGATAGACATATTTTAAACGCGATTGGGGCTAAAATCACTTTTGTCTCGAAAAAGAATTACTCAAGACGCAGAAATTTTGTCAACTTTTCGAGATCGCATACTTCTAATAGTACTCGCCTGCTCAATCTCGGTGAGGAGAAAGTACTCTAGAAGCTGATTAAAATGTAATAAACCTCAGGTCCCTGCGAGCTTCCGTTCTAGAGTTATAACAGGTAATTTCGCTGTAGCCTGAGAACAACTAGAGACAGCGCCTTCGTTTTTATTTCATTCGATTCTCTGTCAAAATCTGCTTTTAGGAAGCTCCAAATGATTGCAATCGCTCGATTAATAAAGATATTATGGCAATTTGAAGTTTTTCATATAATCAAAATATTGATTTTTAGCAAAATTTAGAGGGGTTCGAACTCGGTGGACTTAAACCGCTCGAATAACTGGTCAAAATGGAATAAGCAGCACGTCCCTATAGCTTATCGTTCCGCAGATATAGTACTTTAAATTTTTGAAAAAGAAATTGCCTGAAATTACCATAAATTTGTTCAAGCGCCAAAAATTTTTGGAGGTACCACGTTCGTTCTTATTCCATTCGATTCTCAGTCAAAAACTGCTTCGAGTAGGGTCTATTCGATCGGGATTGAGTCCTAAATAAAGACGTAAGAGCTATTTGAACTTTTGCCCAAAAAGGAAAATATCGATTTTTAACGGAATTTTCGTCATTCGACCAAAAATTCGTGTTCGATTTTCCGTCAGAATATTTCTTAGGCGACTAGCAATGACGTGGAATACGTTGGTGCGATGGTGGAACGCATATATTTCGAGAAAACGGTCTTTGAAGATCGGGCGAAAATGCCTGTAAATAGACCGATTATACGCCGAGAATACACAAATTTCAAGCGTTCGCAACACCGAAACCTATTAAAGGTAGAGTGTTGATTTGAGGATGATTCTGAATCAGATGAAAAAGGAGCTCTTTCAAACAGAGTAGGAACGAATGTTATAAGTCCCAAATGAGTCACGATAGGAGTGGGATTGGACGTTTTTCTTTTGAATTTTTTTGCGATTAGCTCTTGAGTCTGGTGAAATGCCTTGTTAAAGTTACAGGCCGAACCAAACAAGTTTCCACCGCGAGCCACAGGCTCGTGCATTGAGGAAACATTTGGGTAATTTATTTTGTATATCGTTCTGCTTGAAAATCCTTTTTGGAGGCAGAAGTAAAAGTGTGAACTACAATTTGTTGTTTCGTTTCAACTATTCTGATAGAGCAGTGCCACAGGTTATGCAGCCATCATGTGTAAACTGGGTAAATATGCGGTATGATGAGTCATCTGTTCTTTGTTCCCTGTAATATAATATTACATTGTGGCGCAAAATTATTACTTCGATCACCAACAGGACAATCAAAATATAATTTTTACGCTTTCTTTATTAAATCGGTGATTGACCATTTTAAGTTGTCAGAGTGAGTTTCGTCATGATTTTTCTCACTTCTACTAATTTCTAAATACCACAGGATTTCCTCCCTCCCACAAATGAGAAAGGAAACACAAGAACGCAAATAAAAAAATCCGAGGTAGCAAAAACTTACAATACACAGGTTAGATTGCGGTAAGCATGATAGTCGAGGTGCTGACTCCGCAGAAAAAGTTTTTAATCTAAGTAAACTTTTGTGTTGTTACTTGATTATTTAATGGCAGCTCTCTTATAGAACCCCAATACAATTTCGAGCAACTTTTTTGACGTTATTTTACTGTTTCTTCGGCATCGCCTTGGAGTACTCTAAATAAATCACACGCAGTTGGAATCAATTATTGTAGGATCGAAAGTCGCGAGTCCTACAGGAATCAAAATAGGTAACTGGCTCTAGGTATGTTTTAAGCACATTAACCACATTGAGGAAGAAGAATAACAATGATAATAGTGAGTATTGGAAAAATTAGTTTCAAGAGCTTGGAGACAGTTACAATTAAAATGTAAAAGTAGAAAAATAGAAATCTACATAACTCTCACATAAACTTTTATATTTTTCATTTTAATTGTAACTCTCCGAGTTCTTGAAACTAATTTTTCCAATTGTTACCCGTCGTTGCCAACGCATCAAGAGTATGGTGTGTCAATAATTATCTCCGTTCATCAGATGGAGCCACCAGTATGGTGATACAATTCAAGACGATAAACGTGTGTACAACATCTTGTTGTGGAATGCTTTTTTGTCGTGGAAGTGCTGTACCGTACTGACGAGTCCTAATAAAGACGAAACCGGTCTACAGTTGTAGTCCGCAACGAGCAAAATATAATTCCCTCCGTTGATAATTATTTACGTATGCAATGTAGGCTGCAGTGCAGTTCTTGCACAGCTTTCTGTGAAAGTTGCCGAATAAATAAACCTCGCTGAGGTTATTTATGTGAGAGTTATATATGTTTTTGTACTTTCTTATTAGACAACCGCACTATTGCCTCCTGTTCACAATGAACGGAAATAGTGAATTTTTAACGTGACTATTTTGACTTCGTTTTGATCGGAGGACATCTGTATCGCAAATCACCACGGTCAAACGCGTTAATCGTTAGATCACACCGGTTTGCACATAAATCCAAATACGAGGTCGTATTGAAAACTAATGCCTCCATGGCTATAACCTTATTAGTAATAGGTATATTGTTTATGTACATGTAGGTGTGAAATTATAGTGTAAACTGTCGTCTACCCACCGATATAATAACTTTTCTATATAATCGCCATTGACAGCAATACATTTACGTTGTCGCGCAAATCCCTCACCATTTCCGCACCTCTGCATCTAAAGAGAAATGCCTGTCTTTGAGATATTCCCTAAACTTCTGAAAGTGGAAAAGTCACGTTGGGCAAGATATAGGCTATAAGATGGATGATGTAAAACATCATGAAATTCAAGCTTCTACAGTGTTACACACGTTTTCTAAATTTGTATGAAGACGACCGTTGTCATGATGCAGAATTGGCACTTTGTGTGGACGAACCCCAAGCAGCCGTCGCTTCAGATTTGTGAGAGTGTTAATATATTCTTCGGGGTTGATAGTACAGCCACGATCAAAGAATTCAATATGAACGATGCCATCGCAATCCCAGAAAACGGTAATCACGATGGAACTGCTTTGAATTGTTTCGGGTGTGGCGAACCCTTATTTCTGTACCCCTGACTGACGTTCCTGTTTAGGGTCGTAATGGTTTGCCCACAACTCGCCACCGGTCACAATTCTCTGGAGAAGAGCATCAGCTTCCGCCTGATGTCCAATCAAGTATCGTTCGCAAATTTGTTTTCGATTGGCTTTCATTTCTCGTTGCTTTAACCGCACGTCCGTGTCGGTCGCCATTTCTAGATCTGTCGTAAGCGCGATGCTGCTTAGTATTCCTACTAGGGAGACTTATGCACCAAGAGCTTTGGACACTCTCCGGTTCATCATTATAAAAGTTACGGCCATCAAGGCATCAGTTATCAATACGCCCTCGTACAACTAAGAAAAGAATTTTGTGCTTTTATGGAAGTTTGTTCCTCCGGTCCTAAAGCCTTAAAATTTTCTGGATATCATGATTGGAACGGAAATGACGCCGAAGTCGCGAAGCGCATGTCTAGAAGGAAAATATTTGGTATTACGAGCAATAACGAATTTTCTTCTTCTTTTTTAATTAACTTGTTTCGATCCCAAAGGAACTAAGTGTTTAACGATAACCCCAACATATTCAAATCGCCTCATTTTTCCATATCCTCGGCAGTGAAATTGCGACCTCCTCCCCTTCCCCCTTTCAACATTCTAAGGACGGAGTTCGATGGCAATGCGGCAAAGCCACCACCGGCATGCATATTGCACGCGATCCCTCTATCGCCTTATACTTGTACTTCCGGTCGTGAAGTCGCGAGGCGACCGATCGCGACGTCCCTCCTCCGTATACGCTAAAGCCACCCTCATTAAGACCGAGGTCTAGAAAATCGCGAACTACTCGCACTAGCGTGCGACGATGGGGAACGGCGGTGGCGTATTAGTTACGAGAGAAGGACGGCCTCGCTCTATGATGAAAGCTAAATATTTACCCTTATTAAAATTTCAATTTTGCGGTGGATGATCACGTGTGTGTATGTATGTGTCGTGGTGCATATGTATTCACGGAAATGTACGGGCACGTATGATTTAGACCGAGAAAAAATATATGTAGGTGAAGATAGTAATGAGATCGCGTAGGACTTCTTAACAAGATAGGATACAGAAAACTTGAAGGGACTGAAGATTTCGGATTTGGATGAGGTTTTGGCTACCGCTGGTTTGTTAAGGAGGATGCGTTGTTCCGCCCTTTGTCCTTTCCTCCGTGATTTCTGAGCATTGGACTGCTGGGGCCAGGTTCCAGCTAATTTGCCACTATCCAATTAATTACAACTCCACCTAATCCAACAACCACGTACTTTCCACCAGGAAATAAAGGGCTGGAGCTGCAGTGAATCAAATGTTTTCTGAATCTATTGTAGCACATCTAAATAGATGCTGACCTCTCGCATTGACATTGTTCGTGTATAGTCTTAGGTTTTCAGAACCGACTTCCATTTAGTAGAAGTGATTTCTCACCGAGGTAAGTCTTATCATGAAGCCTTACAACTTCTTCAT
This sequence comes from Chrysina gloriosa, assembly GCA_038088585.1. Lineage (NCBI taxonomy): Eukaryota > Metazoa > Arthropoda > Insecta > Coleoptera > Scarabaeidae > Chrysina > Chrysina gloriosa. The sequence continues at coordinate 5,721,708 of CM076090.1, read as the reverse complement.
CTAGGATATGCTTCGGAATAACAGTTTTACGGCTAGCTTTGCTTGGCTAGTTGATGGCCAGCTTGCCATGTCCGTTGCTCAGGATAAGTTTCTCATTTTCTTATGTGTTATTCCTCGACGATGTTGTTTAGAGTTTCCACTGCAATACAGTTGGGAATTCCAAGTTTTAACCATGCTTTGTTTCTCCTCCAGTAATTCTCTTCTTTACCCATTAAGGAGCTGGGAACATTATACGAAACCATTCCCTCACTAACAAAAAAGAAAAATCAACATCCACCGATTTGTAAGATGCTAAATTCTACACGACTCCACCATCTACATTTTAGCAGTTCTCCATTAAAGCGCGAATGAAAAATGTCAGATAATATTTCCGACCTCTCGAGCATTTCCGCACGAAAATGTCCTATATATATATATATATATATATATATATATATATATATCCGCCGCGATATTTAACCCAGTTTTGTATGTGATTGTATTAAGAACTTAAGAGGCGGAAGAGAAATCTCCGGAAAGTGAGAAAGCGTACCGCGGGATTCGAGTCGAGAATCGGCAATTACTCAACGTCTAGTCGACGATGGAGATATGAGGGTGATTGCGCGTTTCGGTCTCGCTTCGCGGCGCGAACATCGCTGGAAAGTTGAAAATTTGTTCGCGAAGCAAAAAGCTCTCCTCGTCTAAGTTTATGCCACCGCGAATGTATGGATAATTCGAGAGCGTTACAACTATCGCCCTCGGAAGGATTACTTATGAGTGGATGCTGAGAGGAATATATTCTCGTAATGATTGAGATTTTATGGTGATCGGTGACTTCGAAAAAGTTGTTTTGAATATTCGGAGCTTGATAAAATTGTCTCTATTACGACTAATGAGGTAAAAAGATACTGTCCTTTGGGTTAAGACCAACTAATTTATGCTTGGTTAACTATTTCCTGATTACTGTCCTTGAGTGTCCAAGAAATGTGTCTGCCTTCTGCAAAAAAGCGATATTAAGCAGAAGTACTGGCTGTACACGTTAGGACTAGAGTGTTGGTGGAAATTAGTGGGGATTGCCAATGGCTGTAATCCCCATTAATTTTGCAGCCATTGGCAATCCCATTAATTTCCACCAATACTTAAGTTCTGTAGAAAACGTTTATGATCAGACCTAATTTTGTTTCTTGAAAGTTCAGAATGTTTCTTGATTCTCACTTGTCTTGAACCGGGAGATCTTTTCCTGCAGGACGGAATAAATTCTACAAAACTTAATTACATCAACACTTCTAATACTTGGACCAAAAGTCCTTAGCCGACTTCAATTTAATTTCAGAAGTTAACAAAAAGGAAACCAACAGAACGGAACCACTTACCGAACTCCTCCCCTCTCATAATTTCTGCTACGCATCATCAGTTTACGCGTTATTTCCTCTTTTCCGCTAGTGTTATTGAAGACCAAGACCTTCACATACATATAATAATAAATTAGCTCTCCAGGTCCTGTCGGCCCGTGGCTTGGAAAATCTTCTTCCACTTTTCTTTGTTGGTTGCCATTGGTCTTCATCTTCTTACTTTCATACTCCCCTACGTGCAACCACCTTTTCATCGGGCGCCCTTTTTCTCCTCTCATTCCTGTCTCTCCCTCCACCATCAACTTTGCTACTAATCCGTCGTACATTCTATGTAAATGACCCAACCATCTCGATCTCTGAGCTTTCCCTTTTTGTAGTGATTTTTGGTTTCTCGTACAATTACATTAATTCCTGATTAGTTCGTCTTCTCCCTATATTATTTTCTTTAATACCCTCATATATTTTCCTTATCGTCTTTCGCTTCCAAGTCTCAATTTTCTTCTTCAGGGGTAAGGGTCCATGTCTCGCACGCAGATATTGCTGTTCTTGTATAGCCATACTTTTGTTCTTCTTGTGATGTTTTTGCTCTTAGCATTCTATTGAATGATCCTGCTTCGATGTTTATTATTGGCGAATCCAAACGAGACCAAGAAAGTCGTGTAGAGTACCGTTGGATGGCAAGCCTGTAAACTGAAATCCGCGGCTTCAATTTTTGCGGTAGAATTTACCCAAAGAAGCTCCTGAGAAATTAGTGTGGGGTCGGGATTATCAAGGGCCTTAAAATTCTGTGCTTCTGAGTCAAGAATGGTCTGGAATTAAAAATTAAACCGTCTGCTTTCCTTGCTCTTTAACATTCTATTCCAAACCATTTGCGATCTAGAATGTGACGCGTACAGTGTGAGCGAAAATAACTGATGATTGATGAGACTATAATGATTGTTGTTTTGACATAGCCGTTCGTTGCAAAGTAATTCGATGAGAATTAAAATTATTTTAAATTTTGTTTAAACTTAAATTAATGAAGGCTATTGTTTAAAATTGTTATATTTGGGAATTTTAACTATGTGTTATTTTTCAAAATATAGAATATTTTAATGGGGTACAAAATTACTCCACGAAAGCTCCAACGTTGACCAAAAACAGCGAAGGTATTTTAGAGTTAAGAACGCGCAGGGAGTGGTGGATATCTTGAAAATGGCGCGAGCTAACCACGGTTTTCCCCCGCCAACGTGCTTTTTCCATAAACAAACTGCGCCCGAGAGATTTTTCAAGTCGAAATTCTAATACTTTTCCATTCCTTCCCCCAGTACATTCTAAGCTAGTTGCGATTTTTTCATCAATAAATTTGCTGAATTGCTGAATTGCTGAATATCTACAAAGTAGCACTGTAATATCGCTGTATCGTTACCATTTCAAATTTTTTGTTTCTTGTGCAAAATAAGTCCCGAGCAGCTCGGTTTGTTAAGCAGGACAGATGTGAGTTAAGCCTTGAATAAATTAATGGTAAGTACTTGTGAAAACCTCTTTCTGTGTGATAACCTGACAATAAATAACCCGACTATTGCCCTTTTCGATGTAGAAATGGTTGATTACTTCAGTGATGAGATCAGTGGCGCCCGACATTGTTTTAATCTCAGTGATTAAATCAGTGGCGCCCGTTCTTGTTTTAGGAAATTAACCTCCAACCCGCACCACGCTGCGCTTGCCGGAGAGTTTCTGCGTATCAACAGATCTCAATGATAAGATTGACAGCCAGCTCCTTTCCTACCATTTTGTTCTGGTTTTTGTTTTTAATATTTTGATAGTCTTTGAGGAACAGACCAATACCTTCTGGGAATACCCTGTGCAGGGAAACGCATATCACAATATAATCCATTGTCTATCACGTCGCTAGCAGGAAATGATAGGAGCCCCTACGAAATAAACTGACAGCCAGTACCTTCGCGGCTATCGCGTTCTAGTCCTTTCCGATATTTTTAGAGTCCCAGGGACCCAACTTTTGGTAGGTTAGTATCAATTCCTTTTCCGGAATACCCCGTGTAAGGAAGTACGTAGCAGTGTAAAATTTCTTTGCTGTTTTGGAGGGTCGGACAAATGATATGCAGGTTAATGTAAACCTTCAAATACTTTTATTTACAAATAAAACTTACTTATTTACTGGGCGCTTGATTACTCTGTCGGACTGACTTGACTAACTGACTAACTGTGCTTTCTCAAGGTCTTTCACACCTTTTAAAGCATCGGGCGATTATAAATGCCGATCGATGTTTCTTCCAGGAAGCAAAGACCTTGTTACCTGAATTATGTCGTTCGGAATGTCTTGCTGCTTAGGAGTTAAATATACGTACGCCACACTGTGATATAATATATCACATCGGCAAACTCCTCACCACACAATTGCTTCATAATAAATTCGGTGACACGTGTTTTGCTAGCACCAGACGAGTGTCAGTAAATATGTATATCACAGTCCTTGCAATCACTATCAGTGATAGTTATGTGTTAGTCATGATACTGAGACGGCAATTTCTGCGGTTATCCCAGATAAAATTCTCGGTCACATTCTCTAACCGCACCCTCCTTGCCTAGAAATTTCCCGGTAGTTTCTCTAGCATCGTTCCTGCTCGCCGTAAATCCTCATTACGCAGCAGGAACTACACGTACACATCTGCTTTCCATCGTTCGAAAGCTCAAGATACGCCATCGCCACCTTTTCTAATTAGCAGTAATACGTGACGACGCCGGGTCGGTAGGAGCCGCGCCGCAAAATAAAATTAAACAAATCGTTTATTTCGCAACCGCACGACGAGCTGGCGTCCGACGCGATAACGTCAATTGCTCCTCTACCTGCTATCTTCCCCCTTTCGTACCGGTTTCGAGCGGTTTGTTTGTACGATAGGGGGACGTCCTCGGGAACGGGAAACGGAAAGGAGGAAGCTCGGCCCGATGTACAACGTACATTACAACCGGACATACGAATATATGTCGGGGTAAGAAGATCGCGTGACTGACTTTGTGTAAAGACTACGCGACCCCCGTAGGATCGTGATTATCATCGGATCGTGTTAAATACCCATAAACTACTACCCGTAAACGGCGGCAGCGGCTACCGGGAAATAGGGAGGGCCTCCGAGCGTCCCGAGTAAATCCAGCGCTGATTTCCTACCTCCGATTAAATTGTCCTTAGAAATTTATGACGTAGCGCCTATTTTATTACGCGGAGACAACGCCGACGACAGGCGACTCTTCGTTTTGTGTTGGTCGGTGCGTGTAGCGGTTTGAAGCGTTTCGCTTGACGGCGTCCCTTTCAGATATCCGGCCGGGCATTAATTTTACCCCCTCCCGTGACTTTACGCTGTAAAACGCGGACGTTATCTTCGAGTAAGACGCAAACGATGCCTCACTGGGATGGGAAATGTGGAGTGGGGCGACAAAACTAGCTTTAGAGCGGTAAATACCGCAGTCGTTTTTATTTTGTCGCAGTGGTAACTGCACTCAGTAGAATTCGGAGAAGAAAATACATTTGGCCATGGTTTAGAACGGGTCATTTTGGAAGAGTTATTAGCCTTATACATTAAGCGCAAGAATAAAAACTCCTAGAAAATGTAGAGTGAACGATATTAATGATTCGCACTGTAAGGTTCACTCGGCGCGTAAACCTATGGTCCATACCGGTTAACAGATGATAAAAAGATTCCAGACCTCTCAGATTCCTTTATATTTACAGGAATACCACCAAAGTGCACAGAAGTCACAGAAAATATATGGTATCTAGCTTCCGGATCACACACTTGCTTTACTAACGTTAGGAACATCAGTCATCAAAAAACTCAGAAAACAAAATTTGACCAGCAGATGTACCGATTGGAATAAATTCAGAGACACGCTGGATAGTCTAATGTTGAAAGTAAAACTCAAAACAAACGAAGCTATTCGAATGTTTTGAGCACCTGGAGCAGATGAAATATCTCCCAAGAAGAGTGATTATCGTGATAACTTTCTTGTTTAATGCTTGTTTTAGGTTACAATATATTCCAGAATGTTGGGATAGGACAATAAATAAAGACTAATAATTTTTATAAAAGGGAGTTCTTTCACATCCACTTCCACTTGAGTTTTCCAACACAGAATGTTTCAAGATAGCACAAATAATCATGCTGAAGAAGCCAAACAAGCCAGGCGAGTATGTGACATCCTATCAACCAAATTCAATGTTGCCTCTAGTTTCGAATTTGTTTGAAAAACTCCTAGTGAATGGACTCAAACCAATGACCAATATTCCGAATTTTCAATTTGGGTTTCGTGGGGCACCAAGGCCTTATCTACAAGATTGCCCAAACGCTGCCAGACAACTACTGTCGATTACTAACGTCATACCTATCAGGAAGGGTTGCACACCAAGAGGTATTTTCTTCATGTTATCCAATATCAGCTGGAGTTCCACAGTTCTTGGCCCTCTCTTGTACTTGTTTTACACTGTTGGCATAACCTACGACAGAAAATACGGTATTAGGCACGGTTGCCGATGACAGTGTAATAACGGCCACTGTAATAATGTTATCCAAGAGATAGCTGAAGACCGAGAGACTCCAGAATGCACTGAACGGCATCAACAATTGGACGAGAGATTGGAAGATCAAACTCAATGGGGCAAAATCCACCCACGTCCATTTTAAAACCCTAGATGGGCTTATGGTATTCAGCTTTCGGAGTATACCAAAGAATCTAACAAACTTATAATCCAACGATGTCAAAGTAAATATCTTCGACTGATGCCTGTTGGTACGTAACCGACGATGAACTGCACAACGACATAGCCATCCAATGAGTAGATGAAGTAATTCAAGGCTACGCCGTCAAGCTTGAAGCGAAAATACTCCGTCATTTTAATGTGGAAGCCATTCAGGTACTAAACAATAGTCAAGACATGAGAAGGCTAGCGCGAACTAAACAACTCAACAAATGAAGCAAATTTTCTAGTTCTAGTTTAACGCTAGTTGTCTCTTGTTAGGACCTGCGCACCGGTGCAGCGACCAACTCCTGGCCTACTTATCGTATTGTAGTTAATAATACTTACATAAATACGGTCTTATCAATAGTAATCAATTAACTTACTTAAGATTGTACTAATCATGTCCAATAAAGGCGATTTAAAAAAGGAAATCTGAATAAATGATTTGAAACAGCAAAGAAAATGGAGGATTCAAATTGTGTGCAATTATTCCCCATTCCTTCCAGTTTGACATAATTAATTTGATTATGGAACTAAAGGTGTCAAATAACAATCCTGGCTTCTTTCATTTATTTCTCCTTAAGGGTGTACTTGATAATCCACAGCACCAAAGTGGTCCTCCAGTGATTACCACGCTGCATCATCCGCCACGTCTTCATCTCGGTCTTTACGGTTTGATAGGAAATTACACATTTCCGTAGGCTCAAACCACACAAACTTCCTATTTGCCCTTCACGTCACCAGGAGGTTAGTCTGATCCGCCACGTCTTCATCTCAGTCTTTACGGTTTGATAGGAAATTCCACATTTCCGTAGGCTCAAGCCATACAAACTTCCTATTTGTCCCTTCACGTCACCAGGAGGTTAGTCTGATCCGCCACGTCTTCATCTCAGTCTTTACGGTTTGATAGGAAATTCCACATTTCCGTAGGCTCAAGCCATACAAACTTCCTATTTGTCCCTCACCTCACCAAGAAGTTAGTCTGATCCCCCACGTCTTCATCTCGGTCTTTACGGTTTGATAGAAAATTCCACATTTCCGTAGGCTCAAGCGATACAAACTTCCTATTTGCCTCTCACCTCAGCAGGAGGTTAGTCTGATCCGCCACGTCTTCATCTCGGTCTTTACGATTTAATAGGAAATTCCACATTTCCGTAGGCTCGAGCCATACAAACTTCCTATTTGCCCCTCACCTCATCAGGAGGTTAGTTTCATCGCTCCCGACACAAGAGTGCGTCCCAGTGTCTTGGCACTGACCATATATTCAGGCTACCAGTGCATTTCTAGAGAGTCCTGGTCGGCTTTGATCTTATGAGTTTATTAACAAAGGCGATTTTTATGCAACCGCCTTTTATAACTAATTACCGGGTACTCCTTTGGGCATTAAGATCGAGAGTTAGGGTACCCTGCTTAGTAATTTGGAGTTGATCAGGGGTTCCAAACCTAAAAGAGTTTCCAAAATTATTAAGGCAAGTACACAGACCAAGAGGCCAAGTTACCTTCGAAGAAAGAGTACATTTCGAAGAAGATGTTTGCGAGTTATTTGTTAGGAAACTTTAAAGGATCTTTGTACGCTTTGCACACAGCGCATTTCTTTGATCTTAGGCTTTATTATCAAAGAGGGTATTTTAGGACTAAGCGCAGTAATGAAGAAAGGTCGACTTAATCAACCACCATCCATCGCCATTACCAACACGACGCGGAGGCAAAACGAACCGAATTTATAACCGCTTCGAAGTAGAAGAGAAAAAAACAATCCTCCAGCCGGATAAAAGGCCGACAAGCGTTTCCCTTTCTATTAAGGAAAATCATCAATAACTGTCGCCCGAGGTGCCGTTATTTTCTTTCCTTAGAGGCCGACGCGAATTTGAAAATTATGTTCTTATGCTATAGTCCTAGGCGTCTATTCATCAAACGCGTCCGAATCGTTCGTTCCACTCCTTCCTTTGCTCGCCTCGCATCTTTTCTCCCCTTTTAACCGTCGTATGCGAGGCGCTTTCGACCCCGGGAACCATCGACTGAATTTAAAATTTACGATTGGCGGTATCGAAAATGTGCAAAATGAAGTGTGCGGATGAAGGGCTTTCGGACGGATTTATGGAATGGAATTGATTTGTTTTTTTATTTTGCCAAACCGGCCGCGTATTCGGCTAATGGTCGTAAATTTACAAAAACATTCGCAATTTTCTTGTAAAAGGAGGCAAATCGAAATTTCAACACCAAACTGACACTATGTGACATCGGTAACCTCCTCGTCACACAATCGTTTAATTAAATCCGGTGACACGTGTTTCGCTAGCAACGAGGCAAGTAGCTTCAGATCGTACCTAAAGAGGCCTCGTGGCTATCGAAACACGTGTCACCAGATTTATTTAATATAGTGCTAGTAATACTACACCACAGTTCTTACAATCACCATCAACTAAACCTAAAGTTTTCCACGAATTTATTCTACTGCCACTTTTACATCTGGAAAAGACGATGGTGACCTTAATTTCCGAGATGCTCGTTAGAGATAGAGTTGATCATCGGTTCCTATTAATCCACGGTATGCAACTCGACGAGAAAGAACGGTGATGGAAAATTTTTGCTAGACCAAGTTGCTGCATAAGGTATCGATGGTATAGTTTGCGTAAAGGAAGAAGGGATGAAATCTGCAAAAACATACCACATTGATGTCAGTTTCAAATGTTTACTTCCATGGGAAGCGGTTCAACTTCAAGATCTTCCAGTTTCTGGTAAACCAATGAGGAATCCTTGTTCCCTTTTTCCATTGTTTCATCTCTAAATCCTTTAGATTATCTCATCTACTTTTACAAATTCTACTTTTATTTTCAAATCCTACGTATGGAATTGCAACGATATCTTTTAGAGCATCATAGGTTATTGTGGAATTTCCAACCTTGATCCTTTCAACTTCATGTAAATTTATATTTAATGGACTTGCCATAAGAATTGAGGGTGACAGACAATGCTTTTCCTACTCTTCTTCTATTTAGTACTTTCTCATATTGATTACGTTTGAACAAAAAGCATACCACTTGATCCTCGAAAGTTTTGTATGATAACATTTATCGCAAACAAAAGCAGCACCTATTTCTTCCATTAACACTACCCTCGGAATTTAAGATTTTATTCACATCGTACGCTCCAATCTCAATAAAAATCCTCCAATGAACAGATTTTTCGTAAAACTAGCACAAAGCTCAAACTATACTCTCATTTAGACAAAATCTTCAAAAAAGGTGAATTCTTCACCTGAACATTACGTCTAGCTTCTCATCGTCATCTTAGTTCATGGATATGGATGGAAAGAAATGCCTCAGTGACAGGAAGTTTCGATCGAATTGAAGGAGCTTTGCCGCGTAAATTTTATTCCAGATTTTATAGTGTGTAATTTAGGTTTGGGGTTCGTTCAGAAATTCGTCTCTCTATTTCTGAGAGAAGGTATAGTACTAAACAAACCAAACGACAATTTATACTTCAGTTAATTTGCATTCTTATGACAAAATGTATCAAATACTGACTGCTATTGTATGAACTTTCGGTAGCCCGATAAGAGGAACACGTTACTGATGAAAAAATCGCCGTTAGAACGATCTGTTTATGAGATATGAGCGAATTCTATAAAACGGAAAGATTGTGTTTTGATAAAATTTTGTTGCTGTGAAGACGGGCAGACCGATGACAAAGGTTGCGGACATCGCCAAGCCGATTTTGAAATACAGACGGTTTCTGATCAAATAAAGATAATCAGAATTTTGTAGGATGACGAATTTTTACCACCCCTAGAGGAAAGTGAGCTCCTTCAGCTACCCCAAGTTGTCTTCGTTTCTGTATAGAAATTATCATCATTTTCTTTACAGTTGGGTACTAGTAGTTAGAGAAAGTACCTACACTGATTTGCAGGAAAATCCAAGTACTCAGGAAATTCGCTAATTTCGATGAAAATTTTATAAAATCATTTACGTCAGTGATGGCTAAAGTTTGATTAGCTTGAAGTCAGTAAATTGTTAGATGTTGACCAAAATGATGGCCTCTACAAGGGAAAAGTTTTCAATGTTTGTCTTTATTTTAAATTAAGAAGCGATATAGGTAAATCCGGCGAAGGAACGAAATTGAGTGGATAATGCTTGAACTAATCCACGGTCAAGAAAAGACGCCGTAACTATTCCATCCTGAACATTTTCTTAGATGTGATGGTACCAAGTCTTCGTAATCCTGAAGGTAATAACAACATAAATTTCGATGGGAAAGAGAATCTAAAGCAATTGGTTTCCCCGGGAGCATAATTGATGGTAGAGAAAAGGATGCAATTTTGCGAAGAATATTTGGTTATCAAGGGTTGTGACAAACAGAACAAAACTGAAATATTTTGGATGAAATAAGTGGAAGAAGCTTCATGGGCGAAGGAAACTTACAGGCACGAGGGAAATGTATATGTTATCTACTCTATTCTCTTTAATATTTTCCCGGTATGGATGACAAATCGGTTGAATGTGTCCGCCTCCTTCTCCAAAAGCTGGTTATCGTCCTCAATTAGGACGACCTTCTATTGAACGACACAAATGGTTAGTCGGTGTTGAGTAATTTGTAGTACCAGATCTTGAATTCATCCACCTTCACCAAAACCAACGAGTTCGAAACACGTATGTACAAACGGCTGCAACTCTTTCTGCGGATCTACTCGTTCGTTGTTATTGCTTTATATTTAATAGTTCTGCTTTATCCTCTTTATTCTCTTTGGTCCTTTTGCGGCATGAATGACACGTCGGTTGATTATGTCCACCTTCTTGTCCTAGAATGGTTTGCCGTTCTCCATTACGACGATCGGAATGACAGAAGCTTGGTCGGTCTCCATTTGCAATTCAAGATCTTTGATCCGTCCATTTTGCTCAAGTTACGTTGTATAAATGCGAACCAACGAGTTTGGAAACACGGGTAAAGGGCTGCAACTTTTTCTAGAGATTCACACGTTATTATTTCTTGCTTTGCAACACATCACTAAGTTCGCAGGGCGACTAATAAAGCAACAACTTTTAGTCAAAATTCGACTTCACCCCTTAACATAGTCTCTTTCAAGAGTGATACATTCTTTCCAACACTTCCCTAACATTTCGTTGATTTTCTTGTAGAACGATTTAGCTGTGACCTCAAAATACCCTTCAGTTTCAGCAGTAACTTCTCCATTGGAGCCAAACCTCTTTCCCTGGGGCATCTTTTAGGTCTACACACAGGTAGTAGTTGCTGGGAGCCAGATCTGGAGCATACGCTGGATGGAGAAGCAGTTCAAAGTGCATTCGTGCAATTCTGCCATTGTTGCGATGTTGCACCGTGTAACAGGTGCTTTGTCTTGGCGAAAGAGCATCTCTCTTTCTTCATTTGGACTCGCTTATTCACAATTTCTTCCCCAATCCAATTTTCGAAGACATATTTCGATTGTCAAGCGAGGTGTTATTCGTATCCGGAACAGATGATCAAATGATAATAATAGCTTCAATCCTAGATGCTGGACTAGCTATCTGGAACCCAATTTTTGAAGATACATTTTGATTATGAAGCAAACTGCAAAGTAACACATCACTAGAGTTTGTCAAAAAGGTGGATGACATGTTATCATTAAGTAGTGTAAATCGGACTGACACTGTCACAACTCCGAATTTTATTTTTCAATGAAGATTTCAACTTATCAATGATAATTTATCATGGAATAACAAAATTTGCGGGAGCAATAGCGTCAGCCCAATTTACACTACCTAATGATAACACGTCATCCACCTTTTTAACAAACTCCAATTATGTTTTGCTTTGCAGTTCGCTTGACAATCGAAATATATCTTCAAAAATTGGGTTCCAGACGACTAGTCCAGCATCTATGATCGAAACCATAAAGTCTGCTCCACCATTATAAAAGCTGTTACTTGAATTAGGTTTGCAAGCGAAGCCCAGAAATACCTCACTAAAACACTAATTAAACAACTTTTCCGTGTTCGGCCGTATTCAATGGGTACTCGAAGAACAACTTTATATTCCGCGGGAAGCACGGCGGATATAAAAAAGCTCTTGTAACTCGGACCCGGTAATAAAACGTGGAATGTTCGCGTTTAGCGCAGTTTTACGGGTCTTTCGGGACGAGTCGTAGCCCGCGCCGATATCTTTTACCGAAAATTTCAATCTAGATCACGACTTATTCACGTTCGACTGAATTTGCAAAGTGCCGCAAGTTTCGTCCGGAATAAACGCGCCGTAGACGGACGGGACCGTTCGCCGCCGCAATTTCTCGACGATAACTTCGACGATGGCGCGCTCAACTTTGGCAGTTTGATGATTACGCCCGTGCCACGCCAAGTGTAAAGTTTCCTATTTATTATCGCGGCGCGCCGCCTATTATTGCTAAAGCCGAGCGTACGCGGAAGAGAGGAGGAAACTTGCGCTTAGACCAGTGGATTTGCGAGAAGAACGCGAGAAGCGTCGTGCGGAACGATTAGTGTTTGTTGAACTTTAAAGTCGAAAACCGGAAGTTGGAAAATTATAACCTCGCCCTTCGTTTTGGAAGATTCCAAACAGAAAAGTCATTGTTACAGAAGTCAAAAAAGTAAATTCCAGAAGATTCTTGACCGAACCTGGGTCCTATTACGGAAATTATCTAAAATTGTCGTGCGTAATGCCACGAAAGCTTAAAAATTATCCCATTAATTTGTTAGCATTTGTGCTATTTAGAGAGAATATTTCTCGAATAAAAATACAAAATCAACGAAATCCGTAGTATGGCGTATATTATTTATTAACTTATTTATTGAAACAGCAACGTATAATACCTAATTTAACATTATTTATTTATTAGAGCGAAGCTTTTTTAGGGAAGTCCTGCGGCGAGAGTTAACTGGGAAAAAGTGAGACGCTTAAAATCGTCAGATAGATGATTTTCTTCTATCTTTATTCTTTCATTAGTTCTTTCTCGCTCGCACACACACAGGTTTGCGTCTCCCCATCAGATGGCGCTCTTATTATTCGGACTCGAATTTACTTCAAATATAACTTCAACTTATTTACCATCGGTTTCGAAATGAAATATTATATAATTATAGAATTTCACCTTTTATTCAAATAAGCATCTAACGCATCAAGAGCTTCGCTCTTGTCGGGTGTCCCATGTCTCCTCTCCTTGTTTAAATTATAAAAACTGCGGTTATGATAATTGCCATAGGAGAAGGTATATTCTGTTCAGGTCCAACTTTCGCTCCGTGTTCCCTCATTTTTTCAATTATTTCTTTATGATGGTTTTCGTTTATTTGCAAGTAACTGGATATTGACTTCGGTAGTAGAATAGCCTGTGATTTTTATTAGATTTTGTTCTGAGACTCCACGTTTGGCGAGTTTTGATGCGGCTGTGGACCTAAGTGAGTGATTTGTGATTTTCTTGGTGACATTAAAGGCTAATTTTACTGTTTGTTTTTGCTTTGTCCAAGTTGATATCATTTACTCCTGAGACATTCTGTTACAAATCGTACGGATTTTCGGGGAGAAAAATTTTATCACTTTTTTAATAACACGATTTTTTTAACATCTTGGTGATTTAAACGACACTTATATCGGGATTTTCTTCGCAAATGTGTATTTTCCAAAATAAGCATATGTTGCTTTTAAATCGTTTGTTGGATTCTCTAACATTCAAAATTCATTGTCTATTCTACTGCATGAATCGGTTTCGTTCTTCCGGCATTGTAAACATTGTTATATCACCTTTCTACTGCACTCTAACTTTATCGTTATCCAGTATAAAATAATATCAATTGGATGGTTTAAATTTTTTTCATACTTATTCCCACAACGTATAAAATTCAAAAAATATAGCATGTATTCGTCGTCTCAGTCTAGAAAACCCAGTTTTGAAAAAAGTGGGCTCTCTATTCTGCCAGAAGATATTAAATAATATCGAACGCCCACGCCATGTTCGGACGTATTTAAGTTTGTAATCAGTCTTATTCGGCACGCTGCGATACACTTCAACGTTTAAAAGCCTATTGAGCGCATGCAGCGCTCCTTCGTGTTGTGTTCATAATCTACAAGTTCGGTGGAAAGCGTAAAGTTTAAACGAAAGAATGTCAAACTCATCCAAATTGTTGGAGGAACTCGATAATTTGAATTGTAACACCTCAACAAATAATGAAGCGTTCGACGAAGATTATGGGGACCCCGGTCAAATTCCGGAAAGTTTCCCTAACGTATCCAAATCACGAAGCCAGAAAAAGATGTACAATTTGTAAAAGAATGACCTCCTACGGGGACTGTTTTTTAACTAATTTCCAGTGATTCTCCAATGTGGATTTGGACCCAAAAATATTCAGCTGCTGGATCTTGGAGTTTTAGAAACAGTATCATTGGGCAAGAGTTGGTATCTGAATCATTCTTTACAAGCCATTTTGTATCAGCTAGTTTCAGACTACCTCCTTGCGAGGCTTCCGAAAAAGCAGGGTTACTTATATTGGATTCTACTTCTTTTTCGTCGAAATTCTTTAAAGCATCTAATTTCTGCTCTTGCTCATTTACAGCTTCTTCAAACAAGTTCACAAGGTAGTGTAAAGAATCTTCTTCTATAGACCTTCTATACAGTCTGATTGGGCCAAAATTTGGTATCTGAATCATTCTTTACAAGCCATTTTGTGTCAGCTAGTTTTCGGCTACCGTTCTTCGTGGTTTTTCCGAAACGAAGGTTGTATTCGATTTTACTTCTTTTTCGCCGATGTCGTTGGCTTCTTCTTTAAAGAGTCTGATTTCTGCTCTTGCACCTTCACAGCCCCTCCCAGCAAGTTCATACGATAGTATAAAACGTTTTATAGAATGTAACGATGTTGCTAAATTACTGTAAATTATACCAATATTTAGATATATTTGTACGAAATTTAAACCATCCAATTGATATTATTTTATACTGAATAACGATAAAGTTAGAGTGCAGTAGAAAGCTGATATAACAATGTTTACAATGCCGGAAGAACGAAAACGATTCATGCAGTAGAATAGACAATGAATTTTGAATGTTAGAGAATCCAACAAACGATCTAAAAGCAACATATGCATATTTTGGAGAATACACATTTGCGAAGAAAATCCCGATATAAGTGTCGTTCAAATCACCAAGATGTTGGAAAAAAAAATCGTGTTATTAAAAAAGTGATAAAATTTTTCTCCCCAAATCCGTAAGATTTGTAAATGAATGTCTCAGGAGTAAATGATATCAACTTGGACAAAGAAAAACAAACAGTAAAAGTTAGCCTTTAATGTCACCAAGAAAATCACAGATCACTCACTTAGGTCCACAGCCGCATCAAAACTCGCCAAACGTGGAGTCTCAGAACAAAATCTAATAAAAATCACAGGTTATTCTACTACCGAAGTCAATATCCAGTTACTTGCAAATAAACGAAAACCATCATAAAGAAATAATTGAAAAAATGAGGGAACACAGAGCGAAAGTTGGGCCTGAACAGAATATACCTTCTCCTATGGCAATTATCATAACCGCAGTTTTTACAATTTAAACAAGGAGAGGAGACATGGGACACCCGACAAGAGCGAAGCTCTTGATGCGTTAGATGCTTATTTGAATAAAAGGTGAAATTCTATAATTATATAATATTTCATTTCGAAACCGATGGTAAATAAGTTGAAGTTATATTTGAAGTAAATTCGAGTCCGAATAATAAGGGCTCCATCTGATGGGGAGACGCAAACCTGTGTGCGTGCGAGCGAGAAAGAACTAATGAAAGAAGAAAGATAGAAGAAAAGCATCTATCTGACGATTTTAAGCGTCTCACTGTTTCCCAGTTAACTCTCGCCACAGGACTTCCCTGAAAGAGCTTCGCTCTAAGAAATAAATAATGTTAAATTAGTTATTATACGTTGCTGTTTCAATAAATAAGTTAATAAATAGTATACGCCATGCTACGGATTTCGTTGATTTTGTATTTTTATTCGAGAAATATTCTCTCTAAATACCGCAAATGCTTACACGTTGCGAAAATCGAATGCGCCTCGTCCCTAAAATACTCCAAGTTTTTTTCCTGTAGACCTGCTAGGCGCTTGTACATAAAACACTCTAACAAGCTCTGTAATTCATTGCAGGTTAAGAAAATTACAAATTCTTTATGTATGTCTTCCATGCCTCTTAAAATCTTTTGGCATTTCTTGCATCTCGGGCAGCTTTAAATTCATTTTGTTGTAAAAGATTCCTTTTAATTCTATATTCATTAAAATACTTTTCCTTTAGTAATTTGGAAGTAACATCCCAAAAGGACTTTTATTGTACGTTCTTCATATTCCTCACCATTTTGCTTTATCATATTAACGGCCCAATTCTTTAAAATGAATGCAAGTTTGGATATTGGAGTGTCTCGTTCGAATATGTACTTTTTCGGCGCAAAATGACATAAACTGTTTCCAGACACATACTGGGCTTACTTTTAATGACATTATCATTCATGACGTTTAAAAAATTGTCTCTTTTTGACCTCGACGTCCCGGTTGCAGCAATATCATGGCGACGTTCAATTTCCACTGTATTTTTTTAATTTCGATTTAATAATTCATTAGTTGTTGCATTATTACGACAATGTATAAGTAAAATATTCGAATGTAACACAGTTCTATTCAACCGTCATCTCGAAAAGCATCGACGTAACATGTGCGACTCAAGAATTCCACTATATGGCTTCCTCGGTGTCGGATATCCTTCGCCTCAACCACGCCTTCTTCCTTTCCTTAAAAGAGAATCCTATACTTATTAATTTAAGAGCTTCGAGTTCGTTTTATGTCTTCATCTGTTGAAGGAGAAAGGCCCCGAAATAAACCGCTGAAACGCGACGGAAATTGCTTCTAACGGAGCTTAGAACATTACCTAACGTCGCCCCCCGCGCGCGTAATTATTTTCGAATTGTGAGACCGACGCGCACATCAAAAGCGTACTAAATCCAAAGGGAAATATTTAAAATATGCCCGAGAACAATTAAATTTATTTGCGTAATTCCGCCTACGCAAACGCGAACGAATGAACGTACGAAACGAGTTGTCGTGAAAGCGGTCGCGGCAAATGGAACAATTAACGAACATGCATACTACATGTGCGACTACACACGCCAGCGTTTAAGTTCTTCTTGTTAGGAGAGAACAATGTAATTACCCCCTTAATAAAGAATGCCGTGTTTGTTTATCAAACAACGGTTATCGCTAATTATATTCTAATAGGGTCTAACCGTTTTGTACGTTCATCGTGTGTGTGTGTGTGTATGTTTACAAAATGTACGTTTGTGTCCCTATACATGTTGTTAGTTCGGTATGTAAAGTGCTCCTGTTCGCCCGCCTATAGTTTTGTTTAAATTTATGTTACCATTCCGAGCTAGAATCGGCTTTGTGTCAGCGTAGCGTGAGCATATTTCGAATATGTCGAATTTGCTCGTTCCTGATAAACGTTTTAGAAATTCTCCAGCACACACGTATACCCGGCGTACAATAAGTATTTAGGTTGAATATTAGAAAGCAATAAAAAATTCTGGTAGGTTTTAAACATGCTAAAATAACGTTTCGAAATATGTACTAATAAGAAACGTATGTCCATACTGCGGTAACATGATTGATAATCTTTATCTTCTTCCTAATCAGATCCTTAATGCCCCTTCAGGCATCGGATTGGGGTTTCGATTGTTCCCTTCGACTGTTTCTGCCACCCTAACCAATCTCCTGTGCTAGTCTTTTTAGGTTCACTAGGGCTTTTCCATTTTCCTTCACAGACTCTTTGGTCTGGTCAAAGGGTACCCCTTTCAAATTTTGAAGAAAATCGAAATGGTCGGAAGTACGACTTATTACACACCAAATTAAAGCTCTTTTCGTGCAGATTAGGGATAAAACAATTTCGGGTACGAGAGACGGTTCATTAAGGAAATATTCAATGAGAAAGTGAAAAGTAGTTCTGGACGAATCTGCTCTGGTACGCTCTAACAAACAAACGAAGCAAATTTCACGAGTTTTGACATCAAAGTCGTATTCTACACCTTCGGAAACATCTGTACACAGATTTTCGTCTAATTTAGAACAGTTTGATTTTTTCTGAAGTTTCAAAGGGGTACCCCTTTGAAATTTCGAAGAAAATCGAATTGGTCGGATATACGACTTGTTACACATCAAATTAAAGCTTTTCTGGTGCAGATTACGGATAAAACAATTTCGGGTACGAGAGACAGTTCATTAACAAAATGTTCAATGAGAATGTGAAAAGTAGTTCTGGACGAATCTGGTCTGGTACGCTCTACCAAACAAACGAAGCAAATTTCACGAGTTTTGACATCAAAGTCGTATTCTACACCTTCGGAAACATCTGTACACAGATTTTCGTCTAATTTAGAACAGTTTGATTTTTTCTGAAGTTTCAAAGGGGTACCCCTTTGAAATTTCGAAGAAAATCGAAATGATCGGATATACGACTTGTTACACATCAAATTAAAGCTTTTCTGGTGCAGATTACGGATAAAACAATTTCGGGTACGAGAGACAGTTCATTAACAAAATGTTCAATGAGAATGTGAAAAGTGGTTCTGGACAAATCTGGTCTGGTACGCTCTACCAAACAAACGAAGCAAATTTCACGAGTTTTGACGTCAAAGTCGTATTCTACACCTTCGGAAACATCTGTACACAGATTTTCGTCTAATTTAGAACATTTTGATTTTTTCTGAAGTTTCCAAGGGGTACCCCTTTGAAATGTTGAAGAAAATCGCATTGGTCGGAAGTACGATTTATTACACATCAAATTAAAGCTCTTCTCGTGCAGATTAGGGACAAAATAGTTTAGGGTACGAGAGCCTGTTCATTGAAAAAATATTCGATCAGAAAGCGAAAAGTGGTTCTGGACGAATCGCTCTGGTACGCTCTAATACCCAACCGAAGGAAGTTTCACGAGTTTTGACGTCAAAATCTTATCCTACTCCTTCGAAAACGTATGTATGTACACAGAATTTCGTCTAATTTGGAACATATTAGTATTTTTCTTAAATTTCGAAGAGGTACGTATCCCTTGAAAATTTGAAGGCAATCGAAATGATCGGAAGTACGACTTATTACACATTTGAATTCTAATCCTTAAAGCTCGCAGATTTACAAAATTTTACCAACAGCTACCCCTGTCGCCGAGCAACCGTATAAATCTCGAATTCCCTGTCGGTAGCATTTCCACCGGGGATATTTTTAGAAAATTATTTACGCCGCTGTGTCATCATCAAACAAGCAAATATTTCGATTAACCGCCGCCGCCGTGCGTAACCCCGTACTACATACAAACTGGTAGCTACTTGTCGGTCGGGCATCGATACATATTTATTTTGTCGCTCGCGTCGTCGGCGGAAAGGTCCATCAAACGAATAGGCAGTCCAACCGTTCGGCCGGTCGGTCGGTCGGTCGTTTAAACGATTTTTAGAGTGCGTTTTGCGTAGTCGGCATGTCGATGTTGATGCTTCGTTCCCGCGCGTAGTTAGTCCTAATTGAATTGGGGGTGTTTGATTTTATTCGGCCATAATAAATAAGCGGGCGCGTGTTTACGCCGCGAATTAATTAGATTTTGCTGATGGGAAATATCGAATATCCGTGCTTATTGGCGGACGTTTCTTTTCTATTCGCCGGGTCAACGTTGAATGGATTTGCAGGTACTTGTTTGGCGATTGATCGAGGTCGAGGAATAACGAGGAATACGTGTGAACTGTACTTGCAACCAATGTGGATATTTCTCGATACTTGTGAGGAATTACGAGATGTTCTCGAGACGACATTTGCTCTTGCTAGACAGGATCGATTCTTGTCTGATTGTGAGATGAATTCAGGCAGATAGAATATTACGGATATCAGTTAAATGAATGACTGGAACGATGTGAACCTTATAGATTTTTTGGTGCTCAAAACAAATAGTGTCTACAGCTTTAACAGACCTTTCAAGCCCATTGCTGAATTATCTTCTTCCATCCTTTCCTGTTTCTCGCTCTTATCCCCCATTTGTTTATTTCTTTTTTCGGAAATCACCCATTACCGACTGGAACCATCTGATTCTGGGCCGACGTCACCTTCTTGTTGTCGTTGCCTCCAAGGATAGTATTTTTTTGACCGTGCGAGTGTCCTCTCTTGTGGTGTATATGCCCTACCCATCTAAGTCTTTGCGCCTTGATAAATTGCGTGATATTTGTTCCTCCATACAGTTGTTCAAAATCTTTGCTTCTTCGTTTTTCCCGCATCTCATCGTTTCTCCAGAAATTCTTCTCCATATTTTCCTTTCCCCAATTTCCAATTTATTTGGGTTGGCTTTGTTCATAACCCATGTCTCGCTTGGTCTGAGCATTGTTTTGTAGATCTTTACTTTAGCACGTTTTGATATGTTTTTCGCTTTAATTAATTAACTGAATGCTCCCCCTCCCCCACGTCTATTTCCCTTCACTAACTTCGCTTTAATTTCCCATGTGTCATGTTCTTCCTCTGTGATACATATTCACAAATATATAAAGCTCTCCATCCTCTCCACTTCTATACGTCTACTATTTGATATTCCAATCCACGTTTTTTCGCTTCTATTTTCTTGATTTTTGCTCTCATTATCATGTACCTTTATTTTTCCTGCGTCTATTATAAGCCCAGATATCCTTGCTTCCAACGACAGTGCTTTCGTGACTTTCTACAATTCCTTTTCCGGTATTTCTAGGGTAGTGATACAGTTCACATGCGCCGAACATTGACGACTTTTATTATTGATTATTGTGCTTGTTCTATTGAGCTGACTGTCTCTTATATCTTTTTCCAAAACTAGATTAAAAAGTATCCTTGACAAGGGACCCCCGTTGCGCATGTCCAATATTCGCATTGAAAGGTTCTGATGCCCAATTATTAATTTTGACTTTGGTTACAGTCTTCTCCAATGTCATTCTTACCAGTCTGATAAATTTGCATGGGAATCCCCAACCTCGACATTGCTTCGTATATTTCCATTCTTTTTAGCGAGTCGTAAAATAATAATCAAAATTGCGTGTATTTCCATGTTATGCTCACAGCATCCTGTCTGCAACTCCTTGAAGGTAAAAATTTGGTCTATTACTGATCGATTCTTTCCAAATCTGCATTGATATTCATCTACTGCCTGGTCTTATGCGCACTATCTAATAAAGCTATCCCCTATACTCTTGCACTGCATTTTGTCTTTTTCTTTTTGGGCAGGGGAACTATTACGCCATTGTTCCACGACTCTGGTGTCTATTCCTTTTTCCATATCTTCTGTATCAATTTAGATATTTCAAATTTCAGTTTTTCTCGTCCAGTTCTTATTACTTCAGTAACTATGCCGTTTTCACCTGAACTTTTCTCCTTCTTCGTTTTTTGTCACTATTTATAGGAGTTCGGTATTAGTTGTGTAAAATATAAATAACTTCGGACAATCGTTTCTGACCATTCCTCTTTCTTCAGTATTCTTCAGGTCCGTTACTAGAATCTCCTCGGAATACTTTTTTTTATACTTCTGTAACTTCTTCATTATCTCCCACTAAATTACCATTTTCGTCTTTACAGAATAGAATTTTTGGATTCCCTGTTGTTCTTTTTATATCCTGGTAGAAATTTTTGGATTCTTTCTTTCCTGTAGTTTTCTTCTAGAGCCCGTATTTCTCTTTATTAAAATGCCCCCTCTCTAACCTTATGTATATTATATTTGAATTTCTTCTTCTCTCTCTATACTCTCCTATGTTCTGTTTGTTATTATCCTGCGATTCTGGCATTTTCTCTGTTGCTTTTTGTCTTTCTATTTTCGCTTCCTTGCACGCGCTATTAAACCAAACTTCTAGATTTGTTTTATTTCTATATCCGATACTCTTTTCCGCCGCTCTTTTAATATTTTCTTCAATAGTTGACCATTGTTGATTCTACAGAATGATTTTTGGACAGGAATTCTCTAACAGGATATATAATTCTTGTTGGTAAGAAAGTTGTTTGTTTTGTTGCTTCAGTTTCTCTAAATTTAAACTTTTAACTACCTTTTGTACATTTTGCTTCTTCTCGTTCAGCTTGATACTAAATTTAGCTCTCAGTAGCCTATGGTCTGAATGTACATCCGCGCCTCTATATGTACTTACATCTTTAACGTGTCTATGAAAACGTTCTTGTATTATTACTCCATGCATCTGTTATTACACTGCTGATTTCTCAATACTATTGATTAATTTTATTAGTTTTTTAAAAATTATATTTCATTGCATATAATCGCACCTAATAATATATCTACTTATGTATTTTTAATAATCTATGTATATTCAATAATTTGTCCTGTAAATGGTTAACCGTTGGACAATAAAGCTATTATTACTATAACACTAGGTGACCCGGAAAACTTCGTTTTGCCCAAATTTTTGTTCAACTTTTATTTTTTCCTAAACGTTCGCGCAGCAATTACGAACAAACCCGCAGAAGCAAGTACCCAATTTGGTCCAGTCCAGTCGTTTTCAAGTTTTAAGCATCCGAACAAACTACGATAAATTTCTATATACACAGATGATCTATTTGATTTACTGTTCTTCCATTTCATGATTCCCAGGTCCCTTTGTGAACATCTTTATGTTGGAAATGTGTACCCTTGATTCTACGCATTTTTCCGGCTGCAAAACCTATCAGCTTCCAAACCATTTTCATTTGAGTTGTCATGCTTACAATATCGGCCAATTTTCAAAACGAATTAGCCCCCAGAAATTGTATAGCACGTCAGGTCTTGGAGGAACTTAAGGTTTAATACTCAAGAAATGGCCATGTTGGTTAGAGATTCACCCCCTGTCATTTTTCTAACTAACAGAACCTCACATTTCGCAGATCTGTGCAATCCAGGAGAATTTTAAAACAGGAATAAATTTGAGAGGATGGCGAGAAGCAAACCTACACCTAGCGATTCCATTCGAAAACTAATGCGAAGCCCACATTATTAAATTACCTCCCTTCATCAACGATATTCTTGTTTGTCTTAACGTTTCAATCGGACAGGTGATATTTGCCTTATGGAAAAGCTTCTACCTGACATGCCCTGACATTATACAAGAGAATTTTATCACATTCACATTTATGCGGGCGCAAAGCTTGGCGTAACGAAGCTGTCCCTCCCCCTCCCCGTTTTCCATTATTATTCGCGCGACACGTGCAAAAACATCTCGTTAAAATTTTACCGCGTCCAATTGGGAATACGAACGGATTGCCGAAATTGTCCTCGGAATACGGTACAAACGCGCGCAGACGACACGATACTTATACGCGATCGTTGGAGCATAAAGGAACACAATCGCACGCAGGCGACGATATAAACAGATAAATCCGGTAAAAGGAAGCGGATAGAGGCCGAGAAGCGAAACCGGCAACGTAAATAAATTTCGTTTATTCCCGTTTGTTTTCCCCCGCCGAATCGTCAGTTGTTTCTGCCGGTCGGTCGGTCGCGCGAAACCATTTTCTTAATTGGACGAGAGAAGATTAATGCCGATTTCTTCGGCTAGATTCTTGATTACGTATACGTTCGGAAAATCGTCCGCTCGCTTCGATACGGGGCCGGTGCCATTTGCAAAAGTCTTATTAATCATGGATAACCGTAGATTACCGGTCGCCGCTCTCGTGTCGCGACCATAAATTACCGATAGCCGGTTATAAATTTACGGATCGTCCGATGAATAACCGTTTAATTGTGCGAGGTGATTTATGAAAATGCTGGAATTTATTGGGCGCCTTTCTATTCTACTAGAGAGGAGGTCCTTTAAGGAAAGAATTGCAATCCGTGGAAGTGGACGGCGCACGTTCATAATTGCAATTCAGCGATTATCATTCTAAGGTTTTGCACCACGAGTAGTAGCTAAACACAATTTTAAGTTATTGTGGCAGGTTCAAATCGACCACGACTAAGCAAAAACGAAGAACTATTTCAGATGAAACTTAACAGTACCAACGAATTTAACCGTCACTCCGCACAAGATCCCTTTTGTTGCCAAACACCATGGCTAAGAACCACTCAAACCTAACAATGTCAAGGAACTTTCTCAGTATTTCGCACGACATCCTCTTGGTTGTAGAGAACCATGGCTACAAGACGACAAAAAGAAGTATCGCAGAATAGACCTAACAGTGCCAGCGGACTTTACCATCATTTTGCACGAGATTGGACCGCGGTTATAAAATGCCACTGAGACACATTTAATAATTGATCTAATAGTGCCAATACATTTCGATCAACACAAGGTTTTGTTAACATACCTTGTGGTAAACATATCCAGATGACAAAATTGGGGGGCGGGGAGGGAGGGGAATTTAATACATATCAGTTAAAGTGTTACCTAAAATACGTATGAAGAGTTATGTCTCTAATGAGTTGCTTCAGATTCGATTTTCAAGAAGTTATCCATAGCTTGCGTTTTTTTTTTTCATTTCCAAGAAGCTCTTCCCTAAACTGTAGATAACGAAGTAATCAAAAGAAAAAGAAATTAAGTTACTCTAGGGATCTGCTTGTTCATTGAACTGTTACAGCTGTTACTGTTGGATACTGTTGGTTACTGTTGGATAATAACCACTTTGACGAAATCTACCATTTTCGACAGGTCCGACGGCAGATCAACACGACGATAATGATGGGGGAAGAGTTTGTCCTTCCCCTGCTTGGGGATCATCATTGTCCTATCTCCACGTTAATGGAAGCGCTCCGATGATAAGTATGCCGTTTGCGATGATCATCATCTTCACCAAGATTGATTTAGGCCATTTTCTACAGCAGTGTTTGTAATACTAGCCTTATCTACAAAATATTTATTGTTCAAATTCGCCCATAAATTCATTATTTTTGGATCTCCAGTCGATGGAGTGAAATTCGTGGCGCACGGAAAGACTTGACGTGGTTCGTGGTTCATCGTCCACCACACTCAAGCTCATTGGCCCATTGTGCCCCAAATCCACTACATTAGGTTGGTGAACAGAAATAGATTTGTTTATGTATATACATATATCCTTCAAATACTCCCTACCACTTTTTTGGGCAATCAACAATAAATTAGAAATTAACAGCTATAGTTTCATAATTTCATAATCTACATATAAGAAAAACATAGCTCTCAATTTCCAATTTGTTGCATGATTGACCTAAAAGTGGTAGAGAATATTTAAGGCATAACTATATATACACGGTACATACAGAGTATAGTCATGTATATCTACATTTTCTGATGTTTTCAGCATCCACGGTCTATTCAGAAGTTAACTGAAACAACAACTTTTTATCAAGACAAAAAAGGAATGCATGTAATTGTTTTCTTCTTATTCCAACATTGCATCCACCATCTGTTCTAATCCAAAATTATGCCTCCTCCACGCTTGCCTGTCAGTTATTCATCCATCTTTTGAGGTCAGCTTGGTAGTCGATTAATGGTAGATCTGTTCTCCATAGCTATTCTGGAAAGTCCATCTCCTCGCGTGCAATATTTTCTGCGGGTTTCCCCATTTAAGAACATGCTCAACATCGAATTTTTCTCGGACTATTATGTTTCTTACCAGGTCTCTTAGAGATTTCCAACTATAGCTTCTAGCGTTTTCATCTCAGTTGTTCGTAGTTACCTTATACTTTTATATGCATCCGGTGTCCACTTCATACAAATTTTGTAAATAGAATAGAGATCATATGTAAACTCCAAACTTCTCATTGGAGATTGAAGAAGTGATAATTTTTAGCAAGGCTTGTAAGTGTTATGTCAGAACAGCACTTTCGAGGAAAATCGTTTTCACAACTATGGCTTCTAACGTTTTCATTCCAATAGTTCACAGTTACATATTAGTATAATTAAATGTATATATATATATATTTCGTGACCTTTTTATACTTATCTTATATGATAGATCTCTACCACTAATAGGTCAATAAAACAAGGCTGGTTTGAACGATAGTTATATTTTCAGAACGTTTACAAACGTTTGTAAACGTTCTGAAAATATAACTATCGTTCAAATCAGCCTTGTTTTATTGACCTATTAATGGTAGAGATCTATCATATAAGATAAATATTAGTATAATGTGCATCTGGTGTCCAATTCATCCAAATTCTGGAAATGGAATAGTGATCATATCTGAACTCCAACCTTCTTATTGAAGATTGAGGGACTGATAATTTTCAGCAAGGCTTGTAAATAGTATAAGGTCAGAACAATACTTTCGAGAGAACGTTTCACCAAGAAAATTCCAGCTAAATTTTATAAGCCAACCGGTCTGCACCAAAGCAGAAGAGTTGAGTAATTATACACCACAAAACCAGAATCCACACTACTTACAGTTTTTTGTAGAAAAAATAAAGAGAATTGCAAGTGAAATTACAGCCACATATTTAATTTTCTAGGACATGATTTAAGGTGACTTGGTGGGGATGGAATAAAATATTTGCGCGGTGATTGAAGTGGTAGATGCGCTAGATTTGGCCATGATATAACTGCACTAGGCATGGTTACTGGTTCCCCAAAATATGATTTCTTTGCACATTTGCCAGTGCGTGTTATCACTCGCTATCAGTTCTGGATCTGGCCGCAAATGTTGAGTTGTTGGTTGTATACTTCGCTGCTGTGTTGACTGGTATAATTCTATTGGAATGTTCCAATGCACGTCATCGATCGATGCGCACGAGCATACCTTCTGTAGCTGTACCATGGCTCTAGCAATTAAGGTCATTCACAGCCGAAGTGTTCCAGAAAGACAATGATTTCGAAGAGATTCTTACGGAAGTAATCTAACAATACGTTCCACAATAATATCACTAACGGGGAAATTAATTAAAGGCTGAAGGATTTGATGTAGCTTTAGACAATAATTATTGAAATTACAAGAGCTGGACAATAGTGCATGAAAAATAACCACGGGCGGTTGCAATTGCCTTTTCTGGAGGTAAAAGGCAACATGATTATCGAAGGAAATTTTTCACGGTAACTGTTCAACACAATAATATATTCCAAGTCAGGAGTGGACACGCATGAGCTTATTGAGAACAACATGTCGCTGTTTTATATATTATAAACATCCACAAAATGGTCACGAAGTATTAAATAACACAAATTTAGATTAATATGGTTCATATTCTAAAAGATCCAAACAAAAGGACCGATTTAAACTTTCAATGGGAGTCGCATTTAATTGAACGAAGAGCCGCATGCGGCGTTGAGGGCTCGTTATTCCAGTTATTGCTGCGGTCATCGTAAGACTAACTTTTCAAAAAGCTGATAGCACGATTAAGGAAACATCAATGACTTTTCCACTTTTTGGAAACTGAATATTCAAATTTTAGGATATGAACGTATCCAGGAAGATTACATTCAACCTCCATGGCTTTCCAGACAATATTTTCAGAATGGAAAATGAAATTTAAAATGGCGTAAATATGTGACCTATTAAGCCAAATTGCTGGGGGAACTTACTACTGGAATTAGAAACACAATCCTAATTTACCTTATCTTTCAAAGCAAATTCAAAGGATAGAAAATATCGGATCTCGATATTAATTTGGGAACGCCGTGCTCGTTTCGAAACTGAGGCAAAATCCTTTGACACGTGTAAAAATATGTTCCAACAACCTACTTAGAAAACAAAATAAAAATCCTAACTACTTTATTTCCCGTGTATACATTTCCCAACATCAGTTCGCTTTCGTGTCCGCCTTTTCCTCTAACGATATGCTAAATCGCTGTTAACATTACTGCTGTCGCTTTTTATTAGAAACATCCGCTTATTACTCGATTAATTTCGGTGTCTCCGTTAAGTGTTAGACCTTTGTCGGCCTCCGTATAATTAAGCTCCCGTGTCCCGCTATTGATTACGTGATTTTTTCCGTCTGGAACGCGTTCGACTTCCGTACGCATCCGAGTTTCAATCGTCGACGTGCGTAGAGCGCGTTAAATCACGTTTTAGTATTTGTTCTCCTCGTACAAATATAGTTCGGTACTATTTTTGGACAGTGTATATGAACGATGACGTTTGCGCGGAGATAGGTGGAAAAATTACGCAGAGACCTTTTATCATCTGTGTCGTGCTCGTAAAGCTTCTGATCTTCATTCGCGAGAAACAATCGAGACAAGATTTGGTGGATGTTATACATCGCGTTTGTAAATCAGAAAAAATACAACTAAACGACATTTTATTTGACCGCAACCACGATACACATTTATAGCGATTATATTGTACAACACATTTTAACTTGTGTTCTATCCTTTAAATGAAACTGTCTAAACAGAGGTGTTTGGTTCATATACGAAACCCAAAATGCTCTATCACGTCCTGTTTTGCTAGAAGAACCACTTTCGGAATTATACAAAGTGGTGAGGGAGAAATGCAACAGAAACACACATACACTAAAATACTTTTCTCGGCTGTTTCCTCTTGTAGGCACCAGTGGAGTGTTTCTCAGAATAAATCAATAATATTGAGCTAGCATACATCTGTTATATCGTCACTTGAAGTGCTTTTCAAACTTTAGCAATGTCCTGGTGCGTCCTTTCCCCACGTTGTTCGCCAGCTGCGCCGAGGAAAATAATCCACAAGTGGGTCCAAATACCGTAGCTTTAAGGACATATTGCAGCCAGCACAAAAGGATTTTACCATGCCACGAACGAGACCATCATAGTTTTGAGTTTTCCCGTTTCCATGGATACTGTCCATATGATTTGAGGGCCCTTCTCGGCCGCGTTTTTTTCCTTCTCACACTTTATTTTCAAAATATTCTTTTACCTTTGTCTCGCCTAAAATTTTTAATTTGTTCCTAAAATGTAAGAAAGTCCATTCTTCTCTGGCCAGGTCTTTTACAAAAACTTTCATGAGACCAAGTTTAATATGGAAGGGTGGAAGAAAGACACGTTGCGGATTCACAAGTATTTCATGTGATATGATTTTGGTGCCAGGAACGTTGTTTTGTCTTGGATGCCACTGTTTACGGATGTAGTGATTTATTCTGTCACGGCTATTCCATTAGCATAGGACACAGCACAATTGAATGTACCCTTGTTGCATACTGGTTAATATCCCAATAACTTTCCAGTCTCCATATTTAAATGTGCAATTTGAATGTAGTGTACTCAATCAATTTCAGAATAGCACTCATTACCTCATATGTTTCTTTGTATTTGTAGCATATAATGCAACAGGATAAACAATGTTTATATGGAGGAGAACTGCCATTAGACAGACGTTTTGATGAGTCTATAAACAATGGCCAGCTTGATATATTACGGTCGTGTCCCAATGCGTGAAATAAACCATTCACATCACAGCAATATACAATGGCTTGTTTCTCCACCAAAATGATCAGAAAAATGATATCGTTGTCCTTTAGAAAAGTTACTTTTACATCCTTATCTAAAAATGTGTGTAAATTTATCTATGTTTGTTAGAATAAGCAGGACATTCCAAACCAAATTTAGAAAATAGAAATATTAGCGACAAAGCACTTAAAGGACTAACTTATGGATTTTTGGGAAATGGCTTGTGCTTTTCTGAAAAAAACTGCTTACATTTTCATTCAGACCTAGAGCTAAAACCCTACAATTTAATATAAAACACAGTGTCTAGTGAATGTCCGCCACAGCTTTGCTTTGAAATGGTCATTCTTTTGAGGAAACTTTTAATTACAATTTCACACATTTCTGCCCTGATCTTGTCTTCTAGCTGTTCAGTTGTTGTTGGACCACTTGTGCAGACTCCTTCACATAGCCCCAAGAAAAGCGTTCTAACAGACTAAAATCCTAAGATCTTAGCGTGTCCATTATGAGAAATCAAGCAAATTTTGAATGCAATAACGTGATTGTTTCACGACTTGTGTGCCATGCAGCGCCATCTTGTTGAAAATAAAGGTTATGCATAGCCAAAACATCAACTTGAGGTCAAAACAAGTCGGTCAACATCGATCCATAACGGATTTCAGTAACTCTAATGGTCTCTCCAGCGTTATTTTCATAAAACAAAAACAAAAAACAAAAGAAAAAAACAGATCAATGACACCTCTAGCCCAAAAAAACAAAAAAAAACAGATCAATGACACCTCTGGCCCAAAAAACAGCACCAAATTGTCATTCGTTTTGAATAATATCATGTTTCCACTGCTTTTTGAGGGTCTCCGGAACCCCAAATACGAAAATCTTATGTAACACACTCATCACAGGTGAAAATGGGTCTGGTTGTTCGGAATGATTTCGTTGAAAAAATTGGGGCCATTTTCTTGCATTTCTAATAACCAGTTAACGAACGTACGCCGTGGTTCATGGTCTACTGGTTTTAATTTTTGTAATAGCCAGACTTTGTCCGCCTTTATGCCAAAGTTTCTGTGTAAAATACGGTGCAAACGGGTTTACGATATGCTTAATACCTGTGAACGTCTTGGAATGGATGAACTAGGGTTTTGTGCCACATTTGCAGTTGGATCGCTTATGTTTTGAATTGACCTTGCTGAACCAGCACGAGTTTAAAGTCCCCACATCACTAACTTGTCCTAGGCGCTCGAATTTGTTGATGAAATCCACGATGGTCTAGCGAGCGAGTGCGTTATTACATCCGAAAGCAGTGCAAGCTTGACGAATTGTTTCACCATGTAAATTGCAAATTTTTATATATCAATGCGTTGTTTTAGTATACATCGTTCCATTTTCGCTAATCCAATACTTTTTACTACTAAAATGTCAAACAATTTCTGCTATTAATTTCACACATGAAAAATGGAGCCAAATTTAAAGTGCCAATTCTCAATGAAAAACCATTTACAAGAAATCTACAGGACATTTTTCTTCTTGTAAGGTGTTATTGCTTTAGCTCAGTTGAGCTTCATCACTTTCTGAATATATCCCATCTAATCAACTCAGCTAAACCTATAATGATCCCCTGGATTACGATATCTAATAAACGACCGACTTTTCCACCGCGGCCAATCCCATCAACAATTTTACGCACCTACATACCTCAATAGCAAAACATTGCGTGTGCGATGCATTTAGCCGAACGGCTTAGAGGTATTATTACTAACAGTTTATTGCCTCGGTCGGGTTAAATCGTAGTTGTAAGACATGATTTAGGAACGCGCCGTCGTAGAGCGACCGCAGCTAGCGCATGTATCAGCATGGCCTTACATCCACGTACCCCAGATACACACACACACGTATGTATTTCTATAATACGTCTATACTATGTCCTGTATGCGGTGTAATGCGAGAAAGTTTGTGCGATCCAACCTAATACGTTAAGCTCGAAACGTATCTCCCAAAACGAAACGCCACGACCGCCCTATTTGTGCGCTAGGGAGATAATACAGTAACTAATCTGGGTGTAGTTTATGATTGGGACCGGTGTATACGTAGTAGTTTGCCGCGAAATTGTATGCGAAGTCGGTCATAGATTGGGGGACGTGTTTGAATTCCGGCGAGGGCAATAATTCGGATAAATGATTCCAGAGATGGGGAGCGAACGAGACATCTACATATGTATGATCTTCGAAGCTTGAAATTTGGTTTATAATATCACTGCAGGTGACAAAACTTTGATTTATTCGTATAAACCTAGAACGAAGACGTTGAATCTCATCTGACGAGGATTCATCGCTCATGTGGTTAGTCAGGTTACATAGCCGCAGGCTTCATCATTAGCTTGTATGCTGTATAATTATTTTCCAACTGTTGTTGGGTGTGGTGTCCGTCCCGATAGGCAGAGGTTCTGCAAAGACTACTTTCTTGTGGTTCCAGAATTCCTCAAGGTCAGCATTTGGAGAAGACAGATGATTGCTCCCACAACAGGATTTATATCTGCCTCACGATGTTACTATGCGGCAATCTGGGGAAGTCGAACTCAGTGAGGTAACAATTAACTAACGGGCTGTGCAAATTCTACATCTTCTCCACCGCGAGCATCGATACTTGGATTATGGAACTGTGGTATCGGATTTGATGCAGCTGGACTTCAAAGCCACCAAAACGTGGTGTTTTAGTGAGGGATTGTCAGGTAATCCAAAACCACGGTAACTCCGGTTACATGCAGAATAAACCTTAGTGAGATCAAGGCACTCGAAATGTACGAACGTGACTTGCTAGTGGGGAAAGAAGCTTAAATATCGTGGATTCCTTCCTGTTGATAAGTGGACCTTTGAAAACTACTTAGTGTAATGAACTACTAGAGCGACACGGACTCTGCGGACCTGCACAAGAGCAATAGGAAGGACGTGAGGACTGAAGCCAATGATGGCAGGTAATATACGCACACAAAGTTGTAATAACCGCAACTAGCTGTGCCTTAATTCCGTGCAGAACAAGGAATAAAACTGTGATTAGCAAGGTGGGTAGCCTGCAGAGATTAGCTTGTCTAGGAATAAGCGAAGCAGTTATCAAGATGCTACTTGGGTTACCAACCGTAGTTCTTTTGGTCGAAGAACTGAGTAGGGCAGTAATCTATGGAGAAAGTATTGGCGATGGACATTCGGGCTACTGCAACAGTGGAGATCTTGGTATTTCGTTGACGAAGAGAGATAGACATCTCACCTTATAAATGCCACTCGGAAGAAGAAAATATACTAAGAGCAATCAAGGCGTGGAAACTGAGATGATACTTTACTTTAATAGTTGAATATATGTTTAGTTATAACAATTGTCATCGACTACGTCAATAGAATATAAGAAAAAGTAAAAGTAAATATAACAAAAGTCATAAAACAAGTAAGTAGACCAACATTACAAATTAAAAAAAAACAAACTAGACATAAAATATATTTAAGATATACCACTGTAATTTTCGCATTTTCTTCCCTCCCATTATCACTCACAACTGAAATGTAGCTCACATTGCTATTTATCTAACGAGTAGCTGCATAGCTTGGCATGGTTCGAAAAATGCTAATTTAATTAATTTGATTTAAGTTTAATGTAAGTTCGTTTGACTTCGTGAAAATTTCTTTTTCTTTTAAGTTCGTTTATCGATTTTACAATGGTAAACGTTGTTCGTCTAGATGTTCTTATATTGTTAAAAACCAAACAGTTCAGCATTACATAGAGATCTATGTAGATACAATTAAACACCTCTAAAAGCATACTGACACAATCTACTGTAACCTAATGGTCATCACTCGATTCACCGCACTTTACAGAATAAAATGATGCACCATCGAAACATAAACACAGTACATCCCGATAAAAACGCAATATTCAAGAGAGCGACCGAACAGAGTCTTACCTATCTGACAGTCATCGTCAATGATACCTATACTTCTGCTAATAATATTCCTCCATTGTGTAAAAACATGCAGGATCTTAAACTCGAGCTGTTTCTCCTTGAAACCGTTCAAGATCACCGATTCTGCTACCATAGATAGTCTAAATGGCGGGCTAATGCGTCGCTACTTTTCCCCGTTGCTTCTCGCCCCTCAAGGGCTTCTCTAACAGTTTCTGGGAGATGAAATAGTTGGAAGTTTGTCCAGAACCCAATAATAATTCTAAATTGTTCGCTTCCAGTAGGATCTTGAACTGAGCTGTTTCTCCCTGGGATCCTTCAACATCACCGATTCTGCTACCTTAGATAGTCCAAACAGTAGACTAATCCGTGGGTAGTCCCCAAATACTCTCTCGTCCCTAAAGAACTTCTCGAACGGTCTCTGTTAGATTGAGCGAATTGGAAGTTTACCTTGAGACCAACCGTAAATGTGAACTGTTGGTCCTGCAAGACCTTCAACTAGAGCTGTTCCTCCATGGGACGGTACAAAACCACCGATTCTGGTATCTTGGACAGTCTAGATTCAATCAACATTCCGGCAGGTCCTTGAAGAGGAATGGGTGGTACCAACTTGTCCGAAACGACACTTCAGCAGTGACCAAGGAAGAGACGCGCTCTGACCATTGGGGCAGGCAAAAAACAGCTAACACCCTCTTCAGATTCAAGGGTGTTCGTGGCAACCTAATCTGTGGAGGCGAAGTTCATCTTTGCGGTCTTACGAGCATTTCTATTTAGTTTGAGGAGGACCCCGATTTTTGAAAACAATCAGTAACTATGTTGCCGCCTACGGTAAATCGCAACGCACGCAAACACAACAATGTGTTTCCTCTTACCTCGATTTCATAATAATTAGGCTTCGCTTTACAAAAGAAGAAAATTCAGCAGAATATATAGCATTATGTCCTAATTTAACGGTTAGGTTTATATTCCGAAATTCCGGAAAAATAAGCAGAAGTCTTACGAAATATTTACATTCGCTAATTATATCCGTTTTTCACGGCGCCTTTGTTTCGGTTTTCCGAAAGTTCAAAAACGAATACTCCAAAGACGGCGGCATCTCAATTATCTCGTACTCGGCCGAATAGAAGACGTAAAATTGAATTTAACGATAACAAAATTCGTATATCCTGAATATAATTAATTTCGCCTTTCATTCCTTTTAAATTTGATATAAATACGAGATCGTCCTATCGGACGTCGGCCGTGTATCATTACGATTTTAAAATGAACGAGATCATCATTTTTACGCGGCGAATTAATTAAGAATAAATTTTCCTGTTCTGGTGGGCGTCAAAACGCTTCGAGTCTAACCATCTTTCATATCGAGAACATTATGAAGATAAATAAGATCTCAAAAGCAGTGGCATTCGTTCTCTCGACCGATACATCATACTCCCGATCATTATACTCATCTCCCGGTATTTTTAGGCTCCCATCTCGTCGATCCAAATTTCGATACGCGCGACGAACACCGGAATGCGATTCGCCCGGAAAGTATTAGCGTCGTCGTCGTCGTCTTTCGCGAGAAGGTTGTTAACCGAATCCCACTTATACGTTAAAGTCGCTTCGCCCGTATACAACAACAATGTCTTATTTATGTAAGGACACTATTAAATTCCGCGCGTACTCACTGGGCGAACGCCAACTTTAACAATACACTTATTCACAATCCGCTCGCTTCATAATAAACGTCATCTGTCGGTGAAATACGCTCGGAAATGTTATTCCTGCAGGACTCGTGATGCATAAACGAAGGCGAAAGAAGACGGAGAGATAGGCGAAAAGAAAGGAAGCAAAACGAGGAGCGAGCGTCGCGTCGTTCGTCGCGTTCAGTTTACCACTTTCTCGCACGATGATGATGATTTTGTTTATATAAACGACAATGTCGAGCGCCTGGTTTTACATATAATGATATCGTAGGTGGAGAGGCATGAATGAAAGTCGGGATTTGGACGCGAAAGAAAGTGCTTCTCGTGAGATGTCAGGATTGCCAAAGCAATAAGCTGTAATACAAGAAAAAGAGGCGCTTTTGGAGCGAAAACAAACGAGATCGTGAGCTACTCAATGATTATGTTTACGTTTGTGGTACTTTTGGATCGTACTTTGCCTCGAAGTGTGCGGATATTTTTCGGATCAACTAGGACAATGATCCATATTTCAAATGCACAGAATTGAGGGAACTTAAACTTTGAAGACCAAGGACATAAATTCCATAACAAATTTAGAACCTTGCCTATTGAAACAAGTCTTGAAATTGATCTGGTTGAATCTGAGAATATTCCGAAGATGCTCTCCTATTTCAGCCGTGACAGTGCCATCGCGTTCTATGATTTTTTAGCAAAATTGCTGTTTCACACTTCACACACTACAGTTCGGCGAAATACTTTGATTAAAAGAAGAAAGCTGGTCGATTCGAGGTGAAGTGGCAATGTCCTATAAATATCTTTCTGTAGAATTCACTGTTACCAACCGAAATCACCAGTCTCCTCCAGTTTTCGAAATACACGGCTCTGAAGATAAAATCGTCAATTTCGGCGTTTTCAAAACTTTCTGCTACCTTCTTTCGGAGCCGGATCAAAATTTTGATGGTGTCGTCGTGTTCTACAGTCAATTATACGTACTTGCACCGACCTTGCGCGAAATCGGTGTTTCGTTTAATTTCGCTAAATTTCATGAACCATAGTTTAAGGACATACTTCGATTAAAACAAGGAAAAGTGGCGGGTTCGCGCTGAAGCTGCGGTGGCCTATACACATCGATTTGAAAAAACGATTTCAGCCAAATAAAAATCACCAGTCTCCTCTAATTTTCGAAATGCGGGGATCAGAACACAAAATCATCATTTTAGGCGTTTCCCAAACCTTCTGCTGATTTTATTCGAAGTCGCATCTAACTTTTAGTGGTGCAATCGCATTCTACGGCCAATTGTACGTACTTGCATCGATTTCTAAAGAAATCAGTGTCTCATCGAATTTCGCCAAATGTCATGGATTATAGTTCAGGGTAATATTTTGATTGAAGAAGCGAAAGTCACTGGTTCGTACTGAGGTTGCAGTGACCTATAAATTGCGATTTGCAGAAACGATTTCCGCCAACAGAAACGACCAGTCTCCTCTAATTTTCGAAATACGGGGCTTAGAACACAAAATCATCATTTTAGGCGTTTCCCAAACCTTCTGCTGACTTTATTCGTAACCGGATCTAACTTTTGGTGATGCCATCGCATTCTACGGCCAATTGTACGTACTTGCACCAATTTTGAGCGAAATCGGTGTCTCATTGAATTTCGCTAAATTTCATGAGCTATAGTTTAAGGACATACTTCGATTAAGGAAGGAAAAGACGTCGGTTCGTCCTGAAGCTTCAGAAACCTATACACATCAATTTGGCAAAATGAATTCCGCCAACTAGAACCGCCAGTCTCCTCCACTTTCCAAAATACGGGGATTATGGACATAAATTCATCAATTTGGGCATGTTCAAAACTTTGTGTTGGCTTTATTCTAAGCTCTATCAAAATTTTGATGACGGCATCGTATTCCACAGTCAATTGTACATACCTGCACCTATTTTGATGAGCGAAGTCAATGTCCCGTCGAATTTCGCCAAATTTCATAGACTTTAGTTCGGAAAACTGGTTGTTCCCAATAAAAGTTAGCTACAGATGCGGTTCAAATCGTTGTCGAGGGGTCATTGTGGAATGGCAAATA
Source organism: Chrysina gloriosa (assembly GCA_038088585.1). Lineage (NCBI taxonomy): Eukaryota > Metazoa > Arthropoda > Insecta > Coleoptera > Scarabaeidae > Chrysina > Chrysina gloriosa. The sequence continues at coordinate 5,684,646 of CM076090.1, read as the reverse complement.
CTTAGACAAAGTTATTCCAAAATTATTCTCGGGGAAAGTGAAAAACGAAGCGGTTACTTGATATAAAAATGTACCAGAATCGACGATGACAAGAAAAAAGAAACAAGGTGAAATGATCTATGATGCCTAGCACGTCGGTCAAAACCGGTTACCAATGCTTCATACCCTGTTCAGATGAATGCGGTATACGTTGCAGTTGATCTGAGCTAGCTGGTCGAACAATTACAGTTTCAAGAATGTTCAGTTGTAAACAGATAGAAGTTACAGTGTATCACAGTGATTCTCCAAATCCTAGAACGTACACAAAAAGAATAGTTGACCACCTTTATTCTCTCGTGCCCTTTCTCAGTAAGGACGACAAGGTTGATTGTTGACGTAGAAACTCTTAGGTATTCGAAGTGGTGACTTATTTGATCCCAGTTGTAAAAGTGTTACGTTTTTTCCTCTTTTCTTCGCGCGTACCTCCATTTCGGTCGTTACACTTGGTACCTTTAATTAATGCGGGTGAGATCTATACGCTATCGATTACTTATCTAGTAACACCATGCTCGCTCTCTGTCAATCGGCTTCGGTTTTGGGCCTTACAATTGATAATAAATTAAAATGGCGTGAGCACATAGATCGCCTCTGCAGAAGACTAGCAAGCGTTAACTTTGCATTAAGAACATTATCCCGTTATTGCAGCATGGATGTCCTGATGGCTCAATATTTTGCATGTTTTCAGTCCCTTATAAAATACGGAATAACGCATTGGGGTCGATCGACAGACATACAGCGGATTTTTGTTCTGCAGAAGCGAGCTATACGGACCATATGTGATATGTCCTCACGCGACTCCTGCAGAGACGCATTTAAGAATTTAAAAGTATTGACATTACCCTCTTTATATATCCATGAGCTATTGTGCTTTGCCTATTCGAATAAAGAAAAATTTAAGAGTGCTTATTATGGTTATAACACGCGATACAAAAATGTCAATTTAGTTAACGAACAGCATAATACAGCAAAATATCAAAAACAGACAAAGTACAATGCTTGTAGGTTCTTTAACCATTTAACAACTCAAGTAAAAAAATATCTACACCTAAGATATTCAAATCCCATATGAAGGAAATGCTGATAGATCGCGTCATATATGACATCGAGGATTCTTTTGAGTTCTCCTGGTAAAGTGTTATGAACTATCATGAACTAAGTGTTATGTTCTTGAGTGTACCGCTTCCGGAATGATTTATACGTCATCTTATGTAATGTCATTTGAATGTTCTTTTTTCTTTTTCTTTAGTCATATTGACTGTTTTCGTAAATGCTTATGAATAGTGACATGTATGTATGTATTTATTGAAAAGAATAAATTTATTATTATTATTATTATTATTATTATCGATTTCCATGATTTCCATCCTCACGGATAGAGGGAGCCGTCATGTATGTTTTGGAGTCAACCTCTTACCGTTAGAATAGGGTCGCACACAAAATAGCTATGAATGACACACGTGCTCCAACTGCTACTGAATTAATCAGCTTGTCCGACCCTGAATCAACACTATTCGGCGATCCAGCGATCCAATCCAAAAAGATGGCACCGGAAACGAGAAGTATTTTCCCACAAAAATAATCTGTCGAGAAAAAAATATTTGGCGAAGCAAATGTCTTAACTGCACCGAAAGCTCACGAATCGTACGTCAATCGGAAAACATATAGAAATTTCACTCCAAAACAGACATGAAGGCCTTCGTACGATTCGTGAGCTTTCGGTGTAAGATCTTGGTACAGGTACCAGGCACGTCTTTCATGGGCGGTGCAATGCCCGTTGGTCGAGGAGCAACAATGGAAAATGGAATTACGAACAACTGGTGCCTGACGGAGGACTTGCTGACGACGGATTCAAAATCAGCATCGAAGAGATGAGAAAGAGCACTCAGCGTCCAAGAAACAAAAATATTGTTCACCAGTGTTATTGGTGTATGTTGCTTTGTCCTGCAGCATGCCCATTGCACAGCTTTCTACGAGACATACCTAACAAACGAACTCGATAGAATGATCTGCAACGCGAGCGTTCTATCGAGAGTTATTCATATCTTTTATTTTTCATTACTTCATTTCCTGAAGTATCTTGCTGATCTCATTTAATATCGAAGTTATCCACCAGTAACCGACCGATACAAAGCCTGGAAGGTCGTATATAAATGTTAACAATCAACAATCATTGCAATAATATAAGTGGCTATAAAGGAGCCATATCCAAAGATATCTAGCCCGGGCATATACATATGTATTAATTAGCGAGTATAGCCATTATACGTTCGGATTCGAACAATGTGTCGTTTCCTCGCATTATACGAATCCTTTCATTATCCTCGCTAATTTCCGAGCGCCACCGTCCCGTTTATAAAACCCATCGGCAAATATTCAAAGAAGCTGTTGTGTTCGTTATCGTCGCGACGAGCATCGGTTTTATTGTTACGATCGCATTATTATTGCGTGAGCCTCTCGGTGTTTATTGCGGTCGACACAGACATCGTTCGAAATATATAAATACACATACAAACACGCGCGATTATCGTCGAGAAGTTTAGCATTGTCCGGCTGCCCCCGACGCGACGCAGCAATGGTAATTAATCGCGGTTAATTTGTCAGGATTCGCCGAGATGCTTAATCGGCTATGCAAACATACCGTTTATTGTTCCGCGGAACGAGATAATTGCCAATTGCCTTCAATCAGTCGTTCGCTCGAATCTTTTTCGGAACCTACGACCTTTCGCATCCGCTCTCCCGAAGAGAGATTAAAACAACTTCTGCGTGTCATTGATTCGGTCCGTCGACGGACGAGTGAAATTGGCTTTCTCGCTTGTACGTCTGGTAAAAATTATGGAGAGTTATGCGGTTGTTTAAGCGGACAAATCGTCTATTGTGTTAGTTGTTGATGAGTAAAATTAATGAGATTCGAATTCGCGATAATAACCGAGGAATACTGATCGTTCTGTGAAGACCTAATTAAGTCGATTGTGGCTGTACGATATGCGTACAATATGTGAAAGTATTTAAAATTCATTACTGAAAGCCATTAAATTCCTGTCAGATTTCTTCAATTCGTTCCTTGCTATCAACAATGGATCCGAAAGAGTCAATTTCCGCTACATACACCCTTTAATCTTTGTATGCCAAATACTTATAAGGCCAAATGGAGATTTCAAGCTCCTTCTTCGTATAGCGCTGGATGTGCTTTTGCCAGAAACGAAATCTTCCACATCGACACCGGAATGAACTATTTGTAATTTCTTTCTCAGTATGGAATCGCATGCCTTTTTGAAGTCATTGAATAATGTATGAAGCCCTAAGTTCTATTCATATGTATTATGTAGTATTTGTTTCATAACAAAAATGTGGTCTATTGTCGATTATTCTAAAACCACCACGGTATTCACCTAGCTCCTTCTCCCGTATTTTATATAACCTGGTCCTTATTATGGTTGCAGTTATCTAACAGCGCTATGCCCTGATAATTATCACTATCTGTTTCATCGTCCTCCTTTTCTTGCCATATCCTTCTCAGTAGTTGTGCAATTTGCTGTTGGGCAATGTCCCCACCTTCCTTCAGCATTTCCACGGAAATTCAATTTTCGCCAGTTGTTTTATGTTTTTTTAGTTTCCCAATTATTTCTATTCTTCCTTCCCCTTGTGGTTCTTCAACTATTGTCTGCGTTTAGAATTCCTCTTTTATATTTAGTTCCTCTCCGTTTTGTTGCATTTCTATTTCTCCTTTTTGCCCATCAAGTAGTTTGTGATAGTAATGTGCCCGTCTTGCTATCTTTTCTTTTCTTGCAACTATCAATAGACCATATTTCGCCCTCATATATCGTGTTATTTTTGTGGATCTTCATTTATTCTTTACTTCTTGATAGAAAGTTTTTGTCTCTTTGTTGATATAATATTCCTTCTTTTTTATAATCTCTCTTCCTTTTCTGGCATAGACGTTTAGCTACTTTCCTCGTCTCTTCAAAGTTGCTTTTATTTTCTGATGTACGAGGGCCATCCAGTAAATAAGTTTCCCTATTTTTTAACCAATAAACAACATTATTTACAATTATGCAGTTATTTTATTTTCATTATACAACTCATAGACTACTTCTCTACATAATCACCATTCTGTCCAAATATTTTTGGTACCGTTGTAGCAATTTTTGATACCACTGTTGTACCAAGCTGTGTCCTGTCTTCGTAGCCAGTGGTTCGCCTCCGCCTTCACTTCGTCATTATTCGCAAAGTGCTTGCCTCCAAGGTGCAACTTGAGTGCTGGAAAGAGATGGAAGTCGCTTGGGGCAAGATCCGGAGAATAAGGTGGATGTGCGAAAATTTCCCATTTGAAGTTTTTCAGCAACGTTTGGGTCGTTCGAGTTGCGTGGGGGCGAGCATTGTCATGTACCTCGCAGCGTTAACCGTAGTGCTTGGGGGCAGGTAGTCAACCGTGAAAAAACGAATTACAGAACGGAGTTCGCACGTGGACACGTTCACCAGTGGTTACTCCATGGCAACTGAAGCGCTACGGACTTGCGCGTACGAATAGCGTGATGTGGAAGGTCACGCGCTTCCAACGCATCCTAGTCACCATTTTTTACACTACTAACTAATTTTTACAACGTTTCGTTGGCAGAAAAAAAATAGGGAAACTTATTTACTGGATGGCCCTCGTATTTATATTCAGCATTGTCGATTCTTGCTTCATTTCTTTGTTTTTGTTTCCACATTCGTCATCGAACCACTCCCTTTCACTTCGCCTATTTCTATCGCCTAGATATTTCTCGACCAGGCTCGACATTTTTGTCTCTGTCTGCATTACCGCCTCTTAAAATAGGAAGTATTTCTTCTAAAACACTCAGCGTGAAGAATATACCAAGTAAGCTAAGACTAATAAAAGTTAACTATTACAATTTGAGCAATTTAACTTCGGGACTTTATCCGAAGAATCGTCATCGCTCCTTTCTACGGGGACCAGAAACATCCGAACCCGGTAATCCCCGAAGCCTCTGATTACGACTCTACCAGCCCTTGACAAAACCAACGACTTAGAACCATCTGGAAGCTAGGGCGGGCTTTCTTTATGAGGAAAAAGGTAAATTGTAGTTCGTGTAATACTGCATTCGTTAACGAGACACCGAAAAACGACTTATTAGATCTTCAACTGATAAAACGAAGCTATAAGCAACTCCAACCCTCAAAAGATGATTTTATTAGTCGCTAGAATTCCGAATAGGTACTTAAAATTATTATATGTAAATGGGTGTGATGGAGTACACAAACTCAACGTACAAATAATTATTAAAATGTCAGTTACTCACGACGAAATTATGGAAATTTAATATTTTTAATGAAATACTTAATAAAATCTAAATGTTAATATTTATTGCTTAATGCATAAATTGAGGATTTATTCCGGTAGTTTTGCAGCTCAGCAGCACTAATTGAGGAGTCGCCTCTGCCGCGAACGGAAGGCTCGAGAAGACTCCCGAAAATACACTAAAATTGGAATACGATGATTCGTTGACAAACAGAAACGGCTCCGGCAAGTACAGCGTAGGGTGCAGAGGATAGGTTTCCCGAAGAAAATGCGCAAAGAAATATATATGCCGTTGAATGCGATAATTAGACGTTTATATCGGCAAGCCTAAGAATCAAAATAACCCAGTCACAATTCATCAAGCACAAGGTGCCATACTTACAATTACCTGAAATTGGTTTGTCCCCCCTTTCCCCTCACGAAAGTTTTGCTCGATAAACAAGCCTGTAAAGGATTAAACTAAGAGCTCGCTTCGCCTTATGCTTTGCGATTGAGTGGCTTAAACTGTCATGGTGTTTTATTGGAGAGGTTGACAAAAGTTTCTTTCGTTTTTCTGGCTATCAGCTTGGATTTTATCATTTTATTTTACATTCCCATGGCTGTACTTCCTTTTGTTTGCTCTACATTCTTTTTTCTATCTCTATATCATCCTCTGTTTTACATGCAATCGTGACTCACAAATATTCCAACCTATTAACTACTTCAAAATAGTGCTCTCTACTCATCACATCGCAATTTTATTTTACCATTATCTATTTTTCCTTGAGTTTTAATTTTTTTCCCTCCCTCTTACTTTATCGAGGGAATTTTGTCGAGCTGGCATCGATGGCTCGAGGCATTACAATAACTGTTAGTAAATAAATTCGGAAAGGTATGGTTTGGAGATTCCAGCCTCATTGCTAGCGAAACGCGTGTTACTGAATTTAATTATTGAAATAATTGTGGGGTAAGGACTTTACCGATGTGCTATAGTGCCACCATAATCCTTACAATAAGTATCTATAGATCACAAAAATCAAAATAGTTCTGACACACGAATCAGTATACAGCTGATTTTACTTGGTAGTGGTGGTAGCTGATTAGATGGAGGAGCATAAACGATCCTTCAAGAACAACGAGCGAACAACAAAAGCAAATGGCTATTGACAGACTTGAAAATCCAAGAATTAAAGCTTTAGTCAAAGTTTATCAATTTGGTTTCTTTCTTTGAAACCCATTTCAACACTGGCCTCTTTTTCTCTGTTCGTCGGAGAGCTGCTTTTACTTTGCTTTCTCCCCAGATAGCTGTTTCAAAACATTGTCAAACACCCCCGAGTGATTTGAGATGCTTTTGCAAATCAACCGTTAGACAGATTCCTTCGTCGAATATGGAGAATCAAATTCTAAATTTCAATAAGTGATATCTTCCTTTCACTGTCAAAAGAAATTCAAAGCTTCAGCTTAGCCTGTTAGGTCTAGGCTTCTTTCTCACAGGTTTCGACCAAAATTTACAATTTCTACAAGGGCAAAGGAGCTAAAATGTCATCGTTACAAGGATTTGAGAAGCGCCCAAAAATTCTATACAGAAATAAACACTAAACGGTCTGAGCTTCTACGGGATTTAAGAATAATTGGAGGTCTTATGCAAGTTTCTAGAGAATCTATTTGGTAGACAATTACGTTATTAACTCGTCGAACATATTTCCTGGTATCCATATTTTGTCGTTCTTGGGAGACGATCAATGCGAGGAAAAAAGGATCCAAGACAACACCTGATAGGTCAAGGAGAAAAACAAGCAATAACTGTGAACAAATTAATCAACTGGTGACCTCAAATCTCGAATCAAGCGCACCTAAAACTGTACTTACTACTTAGTAAGTTGTTGCACGGTTCCCGACCTCGTAACTCAATTGATACTGGTAGTAATTTTTCTACTCACTACTTAATTACAAAATTATATTATACCTGGGGCACACCAAATTTGTCTGCCCATACCAGTCAAAAAGTTTCCCGAAACTCACCTACGGAACCAAACAAACACAAATATCGGCATAAATGCAATTACATAAATTCCACGAACGGGGGCACAAAAATAAATAAAACTTAAGCCATTCCGTTCTAATGAGAAGATAGCACATACGGGTAAACTTTATGCTGATTTCGCGTGCCTACTCGAAATCCCGACGTATTTCGCACGCAATCTCAGAATAAATACTGATTGACGTATATCCTTCGCCGTCGAGAGCAAATAAAACGCTAAGTATACATAACGCTTCGCCTTCCAACCCAACCCCGGGGGTACGATATACTTTTTTCTCCTATATATTATTATGTATCTTCGACCGCGACAACCAACCCAACAATCCTTAATTAGGATACATTTTCTATTCGGTCGTAAAACGGCGGTAATAAAAACGCGAACTCCTACAAGAAAATTCGGGTCAGGCGATATTTATTAATATTCCAATTTTTTTTTTTTTAGTGTTATCGCTCGAGGGTGACGCGTTCACCGCGACGAAGAGGGAGGTTCGGAATTTTTATATTTAAGGAGACGCCGGGCGGGTTCCTATTGGAATTTGGGATATGCATCTTCGGGAAATCTACGGCTGTTTTTCTGCGATATTTTATATTAATAAAGGACTTTCCGGGGATAAAACTCCGTGGTCGTAGAAATGTACCTGTTTTACCATGTCTGATGCTTTAAATGGTTTTTCTTAAAGAAAGTCGATGTAGCCAGTAAGTAAATACGCATTCACACGACAAACACGACTTCATCATCGGAAACATCGATTAACTTATGCGGGGATTTTAGCTGTTTCCTCTACTCGATGGTTGCCTTAATCCTTCATAGATTTTGTAGATATGACAGAAGTAAATTGTTGCATTTTCAGTCCAATAACGTTCAACGTTTATGTCTGAAATGCTTTCGTTAGTGTCTTCCTCGGTAGCTTCGTTACTGAAACTTCACCGAATTCGCTTCGATATTTGTGATTAGCTTTTGTCGTACAAAACTTCTGGTTCCTACCATACAGTTCAGACTATTATAGTATAGCAATACTCGAATGGTTAATAACCATTAGAAAAAATGTATTATAATTCAATATATCAAAATCCACAGTTAATGTTGGGGTTATGCTCTTCATTTGACATTCGGCTTATTTTGGGGTTCTATTTATATCTTTTCGACACCACGCCCACCACCTTTTGAGCATTTTATTACCCCACGAGTGTTAGCTTCTTATTTTAACTCCAGCCAGAGACGTTTAATGGAAGAAACAAATGTCACTGGAAATAAAATTTATTAATTTTTATAAAGAGCATACATTAATGGATAAAAAAACATTGTTAACATTCATATACATACATATCACATTTTACATCACAAGAATTCACAAAAAATTACTGGAAATAACCAAGGATACATCGGCATTCAATACAGATTTCTATAACAGCGATATACCTCGATGAACTGGGGTCAAGGTGAATTAAAGTGCTCGTTTCGTGGACAACTTATAAATAAAGCTGTGTAGTCCTGGTTTCCAAAATAAATAAAAAAGTTTGTTTGATTAACGACGAAGAAAATTGACGAGATAGATAAGTCGACAAATAAATCGATAAATATATTTGGAATAAAAGGGTATTAAGAAGTACCACCTAATAAAAGAACCTCACCATACCGAAGAAGATATAATCTAAGAAGGGAACGAATCCATAGAAATTAAAGGTGCATAGGGAATAGAAGTTAAGAGAAGAGATATAGGAAGAACCATCTTCGAAAGAGAAATTTACACTCACACACACACAACACTAGGTAATTATCTTGATTCATGTTAAATTTTTCTCAAAATTTATAAATATAATTTGTTACAATTTATGCTTTTTATATCATTAATTAGGAGCTAGGCCGGTGCAATTTTCTTGAAGAAATTTAAATTCTCAGTACACTCTGCATTCACAGACCATCAGTTTTGTCGTTTCGTGCAAAAATATTTGGGAGATTAATAGTTAAATAGTAATAAGCTGTTTTAGAGGAAAATATGTTAATAATAAGAAAGGGGTCCTTTAAAGTTTTTGCGTATAATTTCGACTGCGTCTATTTCTATGTTTTTGTCCCTCAAAACGGTCTTTCCAGCTTCATTTCTTACTCTTTCTTTTTAATGATTTATTAGAGTATTGGTAAATTTATGATCAGTTACGTAAACAGTTCTCTTAACACGTGATCGTATCTTTACTCTGCGCTGTGCCTGAACGGCGCATTATGGGGCCAACAGGGAAATATCTCAAAATTAAAAAAATTTTATAAAGAATACGTTTATCAAAGTGAAATTTGGAATATAGGTTAATGAATAATGTGATTTAATAATTTGTAAAGAGTTTGTTTAATATTACATTAGATATATAACAATAACCATAGTGAAAATAAAATTGGTAATTTTCTGCAAAACTACAAATTATTTAAGAACATAACTTGGGAAAATTCTTATAAATAACAATAATAATATGCAATAAATATATATTTAATATTAAAAAGAAATATTTTAGGCTTTCCTCTTATACAGTATACCCGGGAAACTAAAATTCACAAATGCTCTCTATGCACTATTTATTGTACATTTTCGTCCAATTCTACACTTAAATTTTGCAAAAGTTTCGTCTTCTAACTCCATAATTTTTCCTACTTTATGCCAACTTTTGCTAGAAATATATGGATCTCAAGTGTGTGTGAGGGTGTACATTTTCAGCATTTTCTAGCGCTTTTCCTAATCCTCGTTTCGTGTTTCCTGACTATCCTCTGAAAGCTGTCCCAATGCTAGCAGGGCAAGATGCTTTATGATGTTTTCTTCATGGATTAATACCTTGTGCACCATCCATACTCTTCTACATAATATTCAGGTCTTGCTCATAATCCCCGAATTTTTTGCCGTCAATCTGCTATTCTTAGCTTGTAAAATTATGTATCTTTTGATAAGATGCTAATTTACCCCGGTTATACTTGCGCCCCATACGTAGTTAGCAAACAACCTTTTGACGGTGTTTCCATCATTTAAATTTCCAAGTTCAAGCTCGTCCCTGAATTTCCTTCGTATGGCTTCTTTCTTTTTTATTTATTTTTATATTCCAAGCTTCGAGCAGACCATGAAATATGCGAAAAATATTCCGTAAATCTAATACAGCAATGCAACGTTGCAAGCCCGATTCTCTAAGCCTCTAACCGATCTTGCCTATTTCCAACAAATTCCAAATTTTTCATTTCAGACGGATTTGCGAGACAAATTGTATATGCTCAAGAAGTATATGCATTACTCAACACTTGCGTGGCTTTTCCGCCAGTCATCGCCAAAAGAAAATCGTGTTTTAATTAATTCAATTGATGTTGGACGACAATATCTGTTGGAAGACAACCAAGGCCGAATCTTCAAATATATGTTTCGAAGTTGTCCACTTCAATGGAGGAAAGGCATTGAAATCAATGCATTACTCATTCCTAACCCTAACTAGAAACCAATCAGATTCTCCCACGTGAATTCCATTAGAAAAAGAACTAATCGAAGTAGTTACAAATCGCTCCGAAAAAACGAATCCTTTTAAAATTAATTTGAACCGACTTTCATTGCGACATTGTCTTTACATAAGCGATCGCATACACGTTTACCTTCCTGAAAAGGAATGGTGGAATAAAGCGGTGAGAAGGTTGAAACGTGAACGTAAAAAACATCTGCGCGCATAAAGAACGATCTTATTGCGGCGCGCGCGACTTTAGAACGGATTTTCTTAGCCTTATTAGGGAGGTGGTTATTAAGACAAGTCCGATTCATAAATGGATGTCATTTATGTGGGTATGTATGTACATACGTAGACATATAAAGGAGGTAATTCGCCTTTATATGGATTGGTATGCTCGGTTCGGATTGTCGCTGTTCTACGTTTTTTGTCCTACATGATTTATCGGTTGTGTATTTCACGCATGCACCGCGACTTAAAGTCGTCATAATTCGATTAATTTACGTCCCCGAGGAACGCACACATGTTCAACGTTTCGTTCCAAATACCGAAATTAATTCGAATTGCACCGCTTTCGGAGGACTAATCTTTAATTTATCTCAAATATACTCTGTGCTGGAGGTAATGTATGTATGTACGTAGAAGAAACAGGATAGGTTAGAGATTGTTTTGAATAATCTAAATTGTAGTCGTCGTCGTCGTTGTCGTCGAAAATAATCCAGCTCTGCGGGACGCGATTCGAGCGGAGACAGTAAAGGATTAATCTTCGGATCGAGACTAATCCAGGTCCGTGGAATCAAGCACGTTTGGGTAGACTCGGACTAGTTCGAATGCGTTTTTAAAACGGACATTTTCTAAAAATTAACTACCGCTGGCTCGACGGGGTCGGGTTAATCCCGGAATATTTAGAATATGTAGGATTGTATCTAGTTCCTGTTATCTCCGGAACTAATTCGGATTGTGGGAATTCTGACCCACACATTGTATTTTAATAGGAATTTTAGGAAATAGTAATACGCAGAAGGAATACGAGGGAAGCATCTTAAGTCGTTACAAAGACTAGGAAATAAAAATTTATCAATTTTGAAACAAAATATTTCGAAATATTCGCCTTTTAGGTTTATACGCTTCTTCAAAACGTTTCTTCCAGTCTGAAATCGGTATTTTAGGAACACGGTTTTTGAGGGCTTTGACAGCTTCTTGGGGTGCTGAAAATCGCTGTCCACACACGTTTCGTTTTCAAATTCAAGAACAGAAAATTATGGATTTTTCCATGCAATCAAACCGTTTTTCTAAACATTTGTCCACGCTGAAATTGCTATCTTAATAATATTGGCTTTGAAGGTTTCGACAACTTTCCGAGGTACCGAAAATCGCTGTCCATGTATTTCTTGTGTGACAACAGAAAGAAGTCACTAGGCGATAAATCAGGTGATGACGAGGCATTAATTTGATGTTTTCATCCTCCAAATAAGCAACTCTGTAACGTGCTCTCTTCAAAATATTTGCCTTTATTAATTTATACACTTTTGCATGCGTTCGAACCAATTCTCAAAACATTTCTTCCAGTCTGAAGTCGGCCTTTTAAAACTATGGTTCTTGAGCGGTTCGTCAGCTTCCCGAGGAGCTGAAAATTGCTGTCCACCTATTTCGTGTTTGAAATTCAGAAACAGAAAGAAATCACTAGGCGATAAATCAGGTGATGACGAGATATTAATTTGATGTTTTCCTCCTCCAAATCAGCAATTCTGTAACGTGCCTTTTTCAAAATATTTGCCTTTATTAATTTATACACTTTTGCATGCATTCGAACCAATGCTCAAAACATTTCTTCCAGTCTGAAGTCAGTCTTTTAAAAATATGGTTTTTGTGGGCTTCGACAGCTTCCCGAGGAGCTGAAAATTGCTGCCCACGTATTTCTTGTTGTCATTCGGGAAAGAATAAAAGCAAGAAATCACTAGGCGATAAATCAGGAGGTCACGAGACATTAATTGGATACTTTTTTCCTCCAAATAATTAATTCTGTGGTGTGCTCTCTTCAAAATATTCGCCCTTATTGATTTATACACTTCTACATGCGTTCGAACTAATTCTCAAAACATTTCCAGTCTGAAGTCGGTATTCTTAAAACATTTCTTTCAGTTTGAAGTCGGTTTTTTAAAAACATGCTTTCTGAGGGCACTAGCAGCCTCGTGAGGTACTGAAAATTGCTGTTCACTTATTTTTCACTTGGTGAATGATGCAACGTTTTCGGTTGTGTTTTCTGATTTCATTGATTACCAAATTTTACCAAGAAAAGGTAATGGCAGATCTTAATACCACCACCTAGTGATCGTTTCATGAATCTCATTCCTGATATTATTGTGTAGTTGATATCGACGTTTGGCTCCTTCATATTGTCAAAATTTTCAAGAGTGGTGAGTATCTGAAACGTCGACGTCAACTACTTACCCCCTAAATAAGTTCCTACTCAACGAAATGTTGAGGCACTTTAAAGTTGCCGCCAAAATTAGAATACCATCAATATTAATCATCTTCCATCAATAAATGGACGTTTTTCTTAGGTCGCAATCAGCACGAAAAATCGATCTAACTTCTAGTTCAATTTTCTTCTATTCATACACTTATTATTATTAGAGCTAAGCAACACTTACGAGAAAAATTATGTAGAAAAAACCGAATTAAAACTTTTGTACTTGTTGGATGTATGATCGTAGACTCATCGTTCTTCTATACTTTGGAAAAAAGGGAAGAGTTTATACAATTTTTTGAGCATTTATTTAAAGTTTGAAAAAAAAATGTAATAATCCCCAACACCCGACGGCGTCGGCTATAGTCGTCCACGAACTTTATATTGAAAATAGCATAGACCCCCTTGTACACAGAAAAATTCTCAGCTCCAATGTTTAAAGATTTATAACTAAATACAGTTCTTCTTGAAATTAAGGTATACTACACAATGGTAACTATAAATACATCTTTATCACATGCTTTATCACACAAAATTGAATCACATTCTGACACCATCAACGGACTAGTTTCGTTTATATTCTCCGAATCTTGCTCTTTCCAAATTTCTTTGTGCTGTTTCTGCATTTATTAAAGCGAAGCTCTTTTAACGACATTCTGCGGCAAGAATTAACTGGAAAACAGTGAGACGCTTGAAATCGTCAGATAGACGCTTTTATCTGTCGTTCTTTGTTTTCATTAGTTCTTTCTTTCACACACATACACACATACTCATCGCAGGCGCAACTATGAAAAGCGCCGTATTTGCGTCTTCCCCATCAGATGGCGCTCTTATTATTCGTACTCAAATTTACTTCAAATGCAACTTCAACTTATTTACCATCGGTTTCGAAGTGAAATACTTTTTCTTTTGCTTTATACATTGTTTATTCAATTATAGAATTTCAAAAACAAAAAATGTGCCCCTCGTAACATACGGCTTGATAGCTACGGCATCATTGATGCTTGCGGCAACAGATTATGTTATTCAACAAAGCAGAAGTAACAAAAAACCTTAGGCAAAGTCAATGATTGTTTCTGCAAATAGACTCTCTATATTTCTATCGTTGCCTTCATCGCTAAGAATTTGTGCCAACTCTTGTAGATCCTCATTGGTAAGTTCTTCCCCATGAAACTCAAGCATCTCTTCGATGTCTTCGGTTTCCAGTTCCCGCTTTTCGTGCAATGTTACAAACGCGTTTCTAATTAACCTACCGGCAGAATTTTGAAATATTTTTTATGGCTTTTGGGATGTTATACTTGCGCTAATATTCGCGAATGCTTAGTTGATCTTCACCACCAGTGGCTTTGAGGTGTAGCACCAGCAAGTGAATCATTGCGCGCTCTCAAGTGTCGTTTTCCCTCGGAAATTTGTGCTTACCCAGTAGGCTGTCGCACAGCTACATTATAGGTGGCCGGGTTCACGCTTGTAATCGATTAGATGCCCCCTCCCCTCTTCTGCAATGTTTTCACTAAACAACGTTAAAGATATCGTGATTACCGAGTCTGTCCGGTTTTGTTGTTGTCGCTCTGAACCATTCTCTTTCATGGGATCATCATACTTCTCTCCTGGTCAAGATATTAAACAGCAGTATTTTGCTTTTGCGCAATCAAAAACTAAACGTGACAAAGAATGTTCTTTTGATACCTTATCATTGACTGTTCCATTCGTTAGTGTCGTACGATATTTTGGTTTGGGGAAATTATTCTTCGTGTTTGAAAGAATATTTCATCAGTCAAGCATTCTATTCCTATGGTGAGTTCCTTGAACACGACCTGTCAGACGCGGATTTTGATTTGTGTATTTAACATTTAGTTTATCTTTATATGTTTTAGTTTATATATTTTTATCAAATCTTACGTGTTTCGTTATTTAATCATAACCAATAACAGTGATTTAGTCATAGTTCTTAACTGCAAAATTCTAATATATGTGTAACAATTTGACTACATTTTTCTTCTAAGAAATTTGTATGTACATACGTATTGACTTGTGAAGGTACATTGCTGTACAAAAAGCCAAATACATATAGATATGTATGTATTACTATATTATTATATTATATGTATATATATATATAATCAAAGTAATGTAGTTTATAAAATAAACTGTAAAGACTGTGATGGTTGTTACATCGGTCAGACGACACAATATTTAAAGAAAAGGTTGTATAGCCATAAGTATTCTTTAAATAATGATTTTGGTGCAATGACCGCTGTAACAAAGCATTACAAAGATATTGGGCATTACTTTGATTGGCTAGGTTTTTAAATTTGGGTTTTCCCTAGTCCTTGAACAGAATTGTTAAGGTTTCGACAAAGATTTTTTGATATAAGGTTTTACTTAATTTGCATGTTTGTTTACACATTAATTTAGTTTTTATAATTTATATATATATAAAAGTTGGTTACACATCCTCTATATCAAGAAATCCTAGTCATTAGTCATTTTGTTGATAGTTCCCAAATAAAAAACAAATGTTTGTTTATATATTTATCTAGTTATATTTTCACTGAAGAAGGTATTCCGAAAACGTTTGTAAACGTTCTGAAAATATAACTATCGTTCAAACCAGCCTTGTTTTATTGACCTATTAGTGGTAGAGATCTATCATATAAGATTATTATATTATGGAAATGGAGAACGTGCTATCCGCTGCGTTTATTATCGTACGACTTTATCCGCCCATTCTCCGGCTCTTCGTAGGTCACTAACGACCGATCTTTTCCTCTTACAAACCACACGAATAATTGCAAAATCCAGTTCTTCATAACAAATCACAATACTCAAGACCGCAGTTATAAATAGATTCATTCCTCTTTCTTCAAATGTGTTACAAACGACAGTTACTCCATTTCATTTAAACGACTCTTACACGATACATCGGAACACTCTTAGTCCGCTTATTTAACCCTCGTCTTTAGAAACAAAAAGAAACGAGAAGAAAGCCACAATAGCTATCCCATTACGATTCGTTTCGACGTCTCCCGAAATCTTTTCACCGACCCATACACGCAAGCGTATCGACCGAAAATATCGCGAAGAAACGAGCGAGTGAGAGGAGCTGAAAGCGTAAGCCTGCAGTTGACATTAGTAAGGGTAGTAAACGGCTGGCCAAACACTGCGTTTGATGGAAACGGGACGAAAACGCAGCGAACGAGTTTGTTTACGCCGCGCCGTAAGTCAAACAATTTTCGGCGTCTCGTTCGAATGGCGCGTCGTCGTCGTCGTCGTCGTTCGCTATTACTACGCATCTCTCTCATTCCGTTGACATTTTCCAGATGGAGGCACCTAAATACATATATGTATACATATATACGTATTATATGTATTTATATATCGACATATTTCATAAAATAAACCCGACGATTTCGAGCTGGCGACCTCGTTTTCGTCTAGTTATTACTACATACACACGTAATATGCGGAATGATTGAAATATCCTATAAATATGTAGTACGTGTGTACGGTGTGTGTATATACACGCGTACACCTATCCGGTTGCTGTGGTTATGAAAAGTAAATAGCGGTCGGATAAATATAAATATTGAAAGCGATCGCGGTGGTTTTCAATCGCAACTAATAATTGGGTTTTTTAACGTTCGTGCGAGACGTGTGATTAAGTTCTCGATAATGGAATAATACGAAAGTGAAATCGACAATTTTGATAACCGTGGTGTTTAAATGCGAAAGGGACATGAACACGAAGGAATTCACGAAGTTGAAATCAGCGAAGTGCTGGCTTACGAAAACATGCGTCCAAAGCTTGGTATGTGTATAGTTCAGTTGAGGCTGGTAGATCCAAGATAGACGCAGATGGATTATATCATTGCTATGCGCATAAACATTGAGGCAGCAATAAAATGAATCAAGTTTAAAATAGACTTACGTACTACTAGTTATGGCCAACAGCGAAAAGCAATGGATGGTAACCTCTTACCTGCAAATAGAAAGAAGATTTACTTAGTATTCTGATTAAGCAATAATTATAATAATAATGGTAATGATCATAATAATAATGATAATAATAATAATAATAGTAGCGAACAGGATGATCGAGCAATTGGAGCCCTCAACCACGGTGCCAACGGTCCCGACTTCAAACCTCATTTAGTGATCGTTGTAACTTGTCGTTTATTTCTTGCAATTCACCGCTAGCGTGCAGTCGGAGTCGGAACTCCTGGACATGAAGCTCAATGAAGGCAAAACAGTCCAGGTATACTTTGCTAATCTCAAACTGAGCAACTACCTATAACCTTTAATGGCCAAATCGGTATATCTCCTAGATATTTGCAAAGCAATTGATTCTGGCACTTGTTCCACGAGTTTACCAACACGTAATCTAGGAAAATTGGTCCAACTGAGATGGCTGGAAATCGAATATTGCGATTATATGCGTCGTCTGATAAACCATCACACAATTTAGTAACACTGACAACTTTGTAGTGAAAGTTTATGGTCCAATCGGGTTTCTAATTAAAAGTGTCTCAATGGAGCCAAACATTTATGCCATTCAATAGTTTTATCCCGATACTTACCAGAGTTAAAAATTATTATTGACCCAGCTATCGAAGGAAATGGTTTCTTTGGTCATCCAGGAAATAGTTCATTATGTACGTTGTATGATCCCCGACGAGGAAGAAGAGAACTGGCTTTACGAAAAATTATAAAAGCTAGGTTACGATAAGAATCGGCCACCAACGTTAGGATATTTACATTACCAACATTTAATTTTTTAGCTACAGACTACATTGATTTAATTCACTAGCAGGACATGGAGATCACCGGGCCACAATTTCAAAATCTTTATCAAGAAATGAAATTTTGCAAGCTATAACAAAAAACTATGTTAATTTGAATGAAATGCTGCCCGATTTAGCAGGTCTTCCTTGTCACACACAGGCAGTGGAAAGATGTCAAAAAACAGTAACAGAGGCATCTTCAACTGTATGTGGTTCATCAAACGCGTTCACCAGGGCGAAAATTGAATCTCGAAGAATATTACCGACTTCGTTTAATACCAAAACGAGTACCCCCGTCCCTCTCCCTCCGCGATTATAACAATGTGTGCTTAGATTTCTTTCGTAAAATTATTTGTAAATTTACCAGTAAAGTATAGATTTTTTGTTCAAGTTCCAAATTTAGTTTTCTTCCCTTTATGGCGTATTTGATCATCCCTGCGGCAGTACAAGGTAATAAACTAGAAGTCTGAAATTTCGCCAATATCATATATTGAGTATAGTGCATCTAGCCCCCACCAAATCAGATGCAAATTCTAACTTTAATTTTTTCGATCCGCCCTACTGTGTATGGTTATATGGCTGCCAACTAATTCCATGCTTTCGGAAGGAAGTACTGACAAATATAGTCGATGCTTTGTGATACGTCATCTATATCTAAACCCGAAGACGGTGATGGAATGGAAGGATTTGCAAAAATCATGAAGAACGATTTTACAACCATCACAACGTGGAAGCAACTCGGTTGCTTGACCAGGCTGGAATTACAAGAACACCCGAAGGGAGTAAACTCTTCGAGCTAATGACAGTGTAAGTGCAAAATCTGAGCAACTAGAATCGAAGAAATGGCACTGGAACAACCTTGAGTACTTAAGTACTAATACATAAAATAAAATCTTGATGATCCTTCATAAGACCACGTAATTAAATAAGGTACATTAACGGGCAGGTACTAAGTAGATGTGCAAAAGCTCACTAAGTAAACGCAGTTTGTATATGCCAATAATCCGTGAGGAGAATTATGCTCTCTCAATCGCGGAGCGCAACCGCAGACTAATTATAAATGCAATGAACAAAGCATAATTCCCCCATTGAATTATTGGCACAGACAAATTGTGCTTACTTAGTAAGCTTTTGCACAATTACTTGGTAGCTGCATAACTTCAATCAATGTTTCAGATTTCTTTTTTATTTTAAAGCACATTTGAATTCAGTACAGAAAATAGAGATAATAACCAGCTCCAAAATATCGAGACCAAAGGGTGTGCTGGGCGGCGTGATATTCCTCCTAATAGAAAGCAGCACAAAGTAATTTCAAAATACTTCGCAAATGAGTAATACATAGATCTCTCTCATTAATGCTAATATTCTCGCAAACTTCACAAGAAATACATATCGTAGAACGTTTCCATAATTCTGACTTTTACAGTTCACTTAATCCTCGACGATTATAATCTCCCATCGCAACTTCCCTTACATCACATTTATTACACAAAAGATTGCCGTTGTTGCACCACAGACGAAACGACTATTCGAGTAATATGAGATTTTTTCGCAATTTCCGTTAAAATTTACTGGCAAAGTTAGAAAAGCAACGAAACTACAAAGACGTCGGAATTAACATTATCGTCCTCTACGAGTTAACGCTCAAGTTTAAAAAGATGCATTATATGCAGTGGAATGGATGTTAGCGCAAGTTTCATCTTAATTAGGGGCAATGCGAGCTGTGAGAGGCTGTTAGTAGTCGTATACTTACGATTCGGGTACTAGGATTAGCGAGGATTTTTCTTAATTGCGGCAGCTTTGACTATTTGAACCGCCCATTCGGGCAGAACCAAGACAATAAAAGGAAGAGCGGTTTAAAAACCAGTCTCGTTTGGATAAGTTCTTGTAAAGATGAAGACGTGCTTAGCTAAGGTTGACATTGATAACACATAAAGGAAGAGAGAGTTGTTTAATTATGCCGAATTTGTTGAAGGACTGTATAACAGAAACAGGTAACACTACAAAATAGGGGATGAAAATTGATTTAGGGAATAAGAAGATAAAGAAATAAGTTGGATAGAATGGGGGAATAACGGAAAGCTTATGTAATTATTGGCTTCAGGCTGTAAGGTACTTTCTTTCAAATTCACTCAAATTTAAAATTTTTTCAATGCTTCCAAAACTATATTTTGAAAACTGTATATCTAACAATAAGCTTTAAAAGTAGGAGGGAATGTCCTCAAAGTTAGCCATCTTTTTGACTGTTTTTCACAAAATCCACGTAAGAAGGAATTTGATCAATCCAAGCACATCGTTCGAAAGATCTGGGAAAAAGGGGCATTTCTGCCGAACGTCATAAATTGACTGGCATTGGTAACTGGTATACTACAAATCTGGCTAAAACATGAAGGCTTCAGCATATGTTGTTTACATTGGTGATATCGTGATCTCCCCAAAAGTGTACAAGAGCTTCTACAACATAGACCGATTACTTTGGATGGAGAAGCTGGATTAAAGTTGAGTCTTCAGAAATATTTCTGTTCTTCGCCCAAGCGTTCAATTACAACATAGCAATCCGAGCCTGGTTGAAGATGTAGCAGTCCGTAATAAATGTCGGCGCAAACGCGCGTTGGTAATTATTTTAGCTAAATAAATACATGGGTAATGCCCCGGTCTGCGTATGTGTGTTTGTGTCGTTTTTTCTCTGTCCAATAAAATATATCGCTGGAAACGGTGAGCGTGTGTGTGCGCGCGTATATATTACGTTTTGGTGTCATGCTATTGTGATGCGTATTGTGCCGCTGCCGGTATAATTTCAATTTAAAATAATTGGAAATTTTCGCGCGATAACAAAATCGAAATAATTTAATTATCGGATGTTGCGAGAATCGTTCCGGGCTGAACTTTATATGCTGCGACTGCTAAAATGAATCAGCGGAGCGTAGAAACCGCGCTTTTTTACCAGTTATAGAAATAATTATTTTAATTGCCAAAACGGATACGAAACTAATCCGGTTGTACGATTGACGTATCTATGGGGATATGTCTGTTGAAAATTCAAAATCCACATGTGGATATATATACGTTAGGTACATAAAATGTTTCACTACACAAAAAGACATAATATCGCTATAAAAGCTGCGTGTCCATTAGTGTACGTATGGTGCACAAGTTTCGTCTAATTTAGAACATCTTGAATTTTTCCCGAATTTCCAAAGGGGTACCCCTTGGAGATTTCTAAGAAAATCGAAATCGTTGGAAGTACGACTTATTACACATCAAATTAAAGCTCTTTTCGTGCAGATTGCGGTTAAAACAATTTCCGGGACGACAGACGTGTTATTGAGAAAATATTCGTTGAGAGCGTGAAAGGTGGTTCTGGACGAAGCGCTTCTGTAAGCTCCAAGAATCAAACGAAGCAAATTTCATCGATTTCGAGGTCGGAATCGCACTCTACGCCATCGAAAACATATATGCACCAAGTTTCGTCTATTTTAGAACATCTTCAATTTTTCCCGAATTTCCAAAGCGGTACCCCTTGGAGATTTCGGAGAAAATCGAAATTGTGGGAAGTATGACTTATTACACATCAAATTAAAGCTCTTTTTGCGCAGATTATGGTTAAGACAATTTCCGGAACGAGGGACGTGTTATTAAGAAAATATTCGACGAGAACGTGAAACGTGGTTCTGGTCGAAACGTTTCTGTATGCCCCAAGATCCAAACGAAGCAAATCCCATCGATTCCGATGCCGAAATCGCACTCTACGCCTTTGAAAATGTATATGCACCAAGTTTCGTCTAATTTAGAACATCTTCAATTTTTCCTAAATTTTCAAAGGGGTACCCCTTGGAGATTTCGAAGAAAATCGAAGTAGTTGGAAGTATGACTTATTACACATCAAATTAAAGCTCTTTTCGTGCAGATTGCGGTTAGAACAATTTCCGAGACGAGAGACGTGTTATTAAGAAAATATTCGTTGAGAGCGTGAAAGGTGGTTCTGGACGAAGCGCTTCTGTAAGCTCCAAGAACCAAACGAAGCAAATTTCATCGATTCCGATGCCGAAATCGCACTCTACGCCTTTGAAAATGTATGTGCACCAAGTTTCGTCTAATTTAGAACATCTTCAATTTTTCCTAAATTTTCAAAGGGGTACCCCTTGGATATTTCAAAGAAAATCAAAATGGTTGGAAGTATGACTTATTACACATCAAATTAAAGCTCTTTTCGTGCAGATTGCGGTTAAAACAATTTCCGAGACGAGAGACGTGTTATTGAGAAAATATTCGTTGAGAGCGTGAAAGGTGGTTCTGGACGAAGCGCTTCTGTAAGCTCCAAGAACCAAACGAAGCAAATTTCATCGATTTCGAGATCGGAATCGCACTCTACGCCATCGAAAACATATATGCACCAAGTTTCGTCTATTTTAGAACATCTTGAATTTCTCCCGAATTTCCAAAGGGGTACCCCTTTGAGATTTCGAAGAAAATCGAAATGGTTGGAAGTACGACTTATTACACATCAAATTAAAGCTCTTTTCGTACAGATTGCGGTTAAAACAATTTCCGGGACGAGAGACGTGTTATTGAGAAAATATTCGTTGAGAATGGTGTATGGTGCACGTACGTAGGGTGCACAGCAACGTATTCAAAACTGAGCTACTACATTGGTAATTTGCTGAAAAAGAAACGTGTTTCTCGGATTAACCAGTAATTATGTCACACAAAAAGTGCAGTTTATTATCAGTTATAACACACCATAATGTTTACAATCATCGCGAAGCATGTTGAGGAGTGATATGGTTGATACCTCAACTGCGGTTCGGTGGAGGATGAATTAAAAAGTACGGAAAGTTCGCTTATTCTGTTCCCAATTAATGTTCGGTGATGTTGGTCTACGTAACATCAATTAATCAGGCTCTAAAAACTCAGAAACTAGATAAGTATTGAAGATAAACCTTTGTTAATGGTAAAATATTTTACGTCTTAAAATGACTAGAGATGATTCGAGAATGGTTATTCTAAGACAAGATGTAGTGACAAAAATTTATGTATCAATAAGGCAATCTATGGAAGATACTATTCGCAACCGTCATGAAATTGAAAATCATGTACTTTAAAAAGCAAAGACCAAAGAATGGTGTTTGGGATTTGTTGTCAGAGAGATTACCAATCAAGAGGTCAATAAATAACTAAGTGATTGGAGGAATGGCACAATCTGGACAAAGGAGTGGATCCCAACCAATACTTTCTCCTGACACACCAAACTCCTACAGTCACTTGATAGGGAACCACCAAATACCATGGTTCTTATGCAAGTAAATACAACCGGGAATATGTGTGAGGAAATGCAGAATATGATACGGCAACGTCCAACCATTTGTTTTCCTACCTTTAAATAAATTGGTCTTTTATTAAGCAGAATAATTCTTTCTTCATTTCTCTCCTTTGTCTATTCATCCATTCAGCTTTGGTATACAATAATTGGACAAGTCAGATTACAATAAAAAAACAGTGCACTTATATACATATTGCATAAAACGTAAATATGGTCAACACGCACACGGCTATAGACAGTTAATTTTATTTCTTTTTCATCGTGTTCCTCAAACTCCCCGATGCTGTAAAACATTCCACCCAGCAAAAATTTCTTGATTTCGCGCTTGAATGTATTAATCGAAACCAAGCACTCTATTGTGTTTGGTAAATCATTACAGTCGATATCCCACACTAATTGGAGATTTTTTGTAATACAAATGAACCAGTTCACAGACTTTTATATCGTCTCTTTTTCGGGTATGGCAACTGTGATATTTATTATTTTCATCAAGCAAACGCTGATTTCTATAAATGAGAGTAAACAGTTCATATAAATATATTGATGTGACTGTCAAAACCTTATTATTACGAAATAACTCCCTACGAGGTTCATTCTGTTTTACATCAAAAATAAATCGAATGATACGCTTTTGGGCAATAAAAACTCAAGTTCAGAAGCCCGCCCCCATACCGTAATGTTAAACGATATCATTGAATACCATGATTCCATGATTAACATATTTTTCAATACATAAAATAAATAAAATTACCCTTACCACACCTTCCTGAAAAATCCGGATACCTATTTCGGCAACTAAGGTGCTATCCTAGGGTAATTTTATTTATTTTATATATTATTTTAGCCACAGTCTCCTTATTCTTATTTACATATTTTTCAATGTGAAAATTACGTAAAAGTATTTTATTTAATTTCTCGCATATAAGATTAATTTCATCTTTCCATGTCAAGTTGCTGTCGATTATCGCCTACCTAAAAATTTTAGTGATGATGTCAGTTCCAAAGGACTCGCGTTAATATTAATAATTAAATTCGAAGGCGTTCTGTGAATATTATGCACCTCCCTCAACGCAGTGTTCTGAACATTAAGAATAAGATTATTACCATTACAATATTGAACTAAATCATCAATAGCAAATTTGACCTTATTTCTCGAAACGTTGGTATCCTTGTTTGACATAACGATGCTAATGTCAACAGCATACAAAATTCTTGGATGGATTGGAAAGATATATGAGAAAACTTCATGTTCACGAAATAATAATAAACAATAAACTCGTTTGAGTTCACTATATACATATATATTGTAACCTACCACAAATGTTTCGCCACACAGTGGCATTTTCGGGTAAAATAAATGCAACAATGCCGTGCAAGAATATCATTTTAATAAATTATTGTGTAAACAAATTAATGTGTAATCTGCCTAATATGTTTACACAGTAATGTGTTAAAATGATCTTGGACGGAATTGTCGCATTTGTCTTCCTGAAGAATTCACCGTGTACATCTAGTGAACTCAAATAAGACTAATCTTTTGCCAAACACTCGAGAAAATATCTAATCAAAATATTAGGATCAATAACCGGACAAATTTCCAATGCCAGCATGGCACAGGTACCAAATCAAATGCAAAATACGTGAGTCGGGGGCAGGGTACAAACAAGGGCAGGTAACAAACCAACCAAGCAGTCAATTAACCAATCAACTTACCAATCGAACTAATCAATGGCAAATGCCGTCATTATAATGTAATCCAGGTGAAGCTATGATAATGAGTGCTCCCAACTTATATTTTCAAGAAATTTTATTACAACTTGGCTCTCTAAGCCGAAGTTTTTCTCCCTCTCTCCAATTCCATGCTGGAATTAGTGGTCTACCAACTTCCAGACAAACGGTTGCTTCTCCTGCTATAGCACCCTCCCCAAAGTTCCCAAATAAATATGATGAGAGGAGAGATATCTGTTGAGTAGACATCAACCCCGAGTCGTTGAAAATAAACATGACTACAGAGATAAAGTGGGACAATTAAGCACATTCATTAAGCCTCTTGCAACAGAGAAAACAAAAAACCAGAAAATGGGAAGACCAAGGTAAATATACCACATATGCATTGTGGAGATCTGAAACAGGAAAAAAATTTACCAAGAGACGCAAAAGGGATGACTAGCACGTGACAAGAAGAAGTGGAATGGAAGCGGAATCCCCGCACTGCGGAAGCGGTAAAAGGGGCTAAGGTACGTTTAGTCTCTTGAAGCCACAATAGAGAAGATGGGCACTGATGGGGAACCTATGGGGGAAACTGCAAAAATGAAGAAAATTCCTTGAAGTCTTAGTAAATTCAACCGAAAGGATGCTTCTCGAACCTTGTTGAAGGCCAAACTTATTCCAAAGAACGTTAATTTTAAGGGAGGTGAGTAGTGTATCCGCTGCAACATCTCATCTGCCGTTTGAAGAACATAACGCTTTTAATACTTTGGTGGAGAGGAGATTTGTATTATCTTGACTCTTTAATCATGTCCAGGTGAGCTATTCTAGAAGCAAAATTCATAAAATGACAAATTATTGACAAATAAATTACCTTTCAATTCTTTATGGATTGTTCAAATTATTCTAGTCTACTCATTACGTTCCGGAAGTGATTTCTCGAATGACGTGATGAGTTGAAAGAATTTAACACTGAGGCGTCGCTAATAAAGAAAACCTATTTGCTCGTATTAAATAGTCTTGTTACAACTATCTACTCGAAAACCACCGTACATATAATCTACTGTTTCTCAACGTGTGTGGCCATTTTTCTATGTTGAGAGGGCGATTAGTAATAATTTATACTTTGGGGAGCGGAAAACACTTTTCTGAGCGATATAGTAAATAAGTAATATTAAGAATAATTAAATATTTTGTTCGTTATATCATACAATAATTAAACAAATAGCACTATACTGGTTTTTTGTTTATTAAATGCAATACGAATTTGGGGGCAATACTACGTAACGGCTTTATTGAAGGGGGCGATGATACGTTAGAAGTTGGGAATCACCAACTATAATCGATTCTTCATTTCGTTCTTTTAATTTATGCAAACAATAGGTATATGTAACTTCGACGACAATTAATTTTTTTCAGTTGCTTTACGACCGTCAAACAGATATTCATAGTCTGGGATCTATGACGTTCAACTTTAAAAATCATTAGATAGGAACCGCAGGAAGGGCAATGGCTTCGTCGCCTATCAGTTCAAAAGAGGACGTTCCCATGTGATGGCGATAACTCGACAGATACATAATGTACGTATGTAAATGTTAACGCGAACGCAAGTACATTCTAAACGAATGAAAAGACGCCAATTTTCTGTCGATTTATGAATTTATGTGCGTATTGTACCTACATACTCGTATGCGTGTATTTCGCACAGGTCACGCTTTCAAATTATTAGGATTGCGAGCATGAAACTGATATTATCTTAAGATTAAAATTTCGAAAGAGTGGTTTAATACCTTCTAATTTTTAACTAATTATACGATGGGTCTCTTCTTATGTTTTTACAAACAAACACTAATTGTACTGAGTGAGATGTTGTCATTTCGTAAAATTTGACACTTTTTATTGCGAAAATAGTGGCGGCTAAGAAATTGTTCGAGTAGTTTGCTTACGGTGAACGTTCAAGAAAATCAATTTTGTCAAGAAACAGAAATTTAACGTGAAGGTTTTTGTTGGATGATTTTTTACGATTTTAGTAAAGGCCTAAACCAACAACAATGTATACAAACGCTTCTTTCAACTTTTGGTAATAAAACACCATCACAAAAACTTTTTGCAATTGTTTGGTAATAGAATAGTAGAATTTCGTCGTGGTCGTCCGTTTGTTAGTGATGCGTGATTGCGCGAAAATCGGCCAAAATCGGTTGTCATTCCAAAAGATATTGAAGCTATGTGTAACACAACAGAAGAAGATGCGTATTGAGGACTGCAATAAATTAAATTTTGTATGAGCAATTAGATCTGGAAAAGGTCTGTTCCTGAAAAATTGCGCATAATTTGATCGAAGCACAAAAGTCTTGTGCTAATTGATATAAGGAAATGCTCAAGAAATTTGATCCGGGAACTGCAAAATCCATCTACAACGTAACAAGTGACAGAATTTGGATTTATTTGTGTGAACCGACATTGGTCGCAACCATTCCTTTAGAGGATCGAAGAACGGTTAATACTGAATAGTATACAACAATTCTTTTGCAAAAAATCATCGATGAAATCAGGAGAAACAACCGAAAATGTCGCATCATTCTGCATCATGACAATCCGAGCTACCACACAGCACGTAAGACAAGTTACTACTTGGAAGACAAAAAGATCGAATTACGGTTTTAGTACCCCTGTATTCACCTGGTTTATCGCTTAATGATTCCCAAATGTCAAATAAAAAGTGCACGGACAGCGATCTTCAACACCTCCAACTCTTGAGATACCAACTTTAGAGTGGAACAAATGTTACGAGAATCATTTTGAACATACGCAAAAGTGTATAAATCTTAAAAACAAATATTTTGAAAAGCAAGCATTTCCTTTAAAAAAAAATTTTTTTCTCTGGTTTTGTAACGACTTTAAGGGCGAGCCTCGTAATCATCGCTTCAACATTCAACTTTCCTCATCGACGTCGGTAAGGAAGAACATTCCTACAAATATCGACTCCATCCATTCGAAAGTTAAACTTCCTAAACTAATGGATATCTATCCGGGAATCGACCTAATCCAAATAATCAATCGAATTAAAATAAATAAGGGACGGTCGTCGTATCCTATACCCGCACCCGCTAGTTTTACTATTCACGACCGGATTTGTCGTCTCCGTCATAACACAGGATGTTTTCTTTCGTCGAAACGGACGGACGCTCGTTGACAGACAGCGGCGGAGGCGGTGGAGGCGGCGGCGACGACGACGAAGGGACAGTTTAAAATTCGAGCGTCGTACGAAGATTTAAATCTAATCTTGGCGGACGAGGGTTGGCAGCTTATTATCTTTGTCTTGGACGAGCTCGGCGGACATGTTATTCATTGGAATCAGTGCCAAAACTATCCCCTGCGGAATATCGAAATCGTTCGAGATTTCGAGATGGTTGGTGGCCTGGACGTTTAGGGGATGGCGAGTGCTTAGGTTTCGAGATTTGAAACGATTTTTCTCAAGAAGTGTAGAAGTTGAGATGAGTTCGGCAAAAAACACAAAAAGAAAATAATTGCACCTACGTTATTAAATTTGCTACGGAGAGATTGATGAGAGAAAATCTATACTGGATCCACACTTCCTTATTCTTAGGGCCTGTTTGCGCTGCCAAGGAATTGACGTAATTTGCTGTCAAGTAGAATATATGCATTTGATTTTTCGTCTGACAGCAAGTCGCGCAAAATTTTTTAACCGGAACAACTGTTTTAGCAACGCTTCTTACTTTTTCTATGGTCGGACTGCTAGTTTTAGACCTTGTTTCAAATTTCTTTGTGAAAGTGCTGCAATCGCGCAGTTTTGAGGGTAAAGAATAATGATTTAGTTTACCAAGTAAACTAAATTGAGAATAACGGAGCCCTTTTAAGATTTTTGTTCACAAGAAAATAATTTACTCGAGAGTTAGATGAACATCACGTAACCTGGACGTTACCCTAGTGGCATGCTAGGGAGGCGCTTACTGATAAATTTTTCGCTTCTGTGAATCTGCGTATAAAACGGCGTCATCTGCGTATATGACGGCGTCATCGGCGTAAACTGCTAGAATAGTACTGAGCCGTTGATAGGGATATGGCACGTTCGCTATGAAGAGGCGAGGTCTCAGGAGCGATTCCTGAGGAACGCTAGAAACCGACAGATTTCACGCATTTGTATTTTCTGCAGAAAAATCTGTCAGAAAAAGACTACTTAACAAGCCTAATCGTAAATGGGGGATCGGCCGATTGTACTAAACCGCGTCAAAGACAGTTGCCAGATCGAAGAAGACGGCTCCTCAACGGACCGTTTGCGTATTTAATAGTTTCTAGTGTCGATATTGATTTCATGTTTGAATTTCAAGTAAGAATCAAGGCTCGGGCGGTGCCCTTGATTTATTATTTTGACCGCACGACCATCTTCAGTGAGCTACGCTGTCAGGCCCGGCTTCGACTATTTTCTTTTGCACAACAATCAATGTCGACATTCTTTTATTTAGATAAGATTTACCCCAAATCGGTTTACTACGCCTAGCTTTGCTATCAACCTTAACGGTCAAACCAACAGTCCAAAAGAAATAGATTTTGAATCGCATGGGGCCAGCAACATACGCTCCAGTTTGCATAAATTGTTGAATACAAACATAAGAACCGTATCCACGGAATTGTAGCATAAGCAGCCATTTTTTCTTCAAGTGCCGTCTCCTCCTGAGTATCATTAGACTGGGCAGATATACGGCATGATGAGTCATCTGTCCTGTTCACAGTCTAATATTATGTTACAGAGGATAAAAGACAGGTGACTCATCATACCGCATATTTGCCCCGTTAAATATCATCATAGCTATGTTAACTTCTGAAGCTGCCCTTCTAAATAACATCCATATCACTTTCTCAGTTCATTCATTCACGAAATCCATGTACTTCTTTGGCCTCCTTCTCCTTGTACCTTTTCCTGTATTATTATTAGTAGTGAACATCGGTTGGCAGAAAAAAAAAAGGGGATGGCCAAAAGCTTTCCACCCCAAGTTCCTGTAACATTTCAGGAATCCAAGTTGTAGCGTTCCCAAATAGGTTTGGTATCTAGAAGTTTCTTCGGGATGTTTGATTACGGATTGACGTTACCGATTTGAAAGTAAGTATACAAATAAAGCTCTCAGTGATTACAATTACGGAATGTGCTCGCTGAAGTTTTCTAGCCCTAGCCGGAAGAAGTTGCCCCATTCGTGTTGGTTACTATCTGCTGAACGAAATTTTGGGTGTCACACTCGATAACTACAATTCGCCATTCCAAAAGAGAGGAAGAACTGTTACCGCCAACACCTTATATCTTATCTACTTATACCGTTAAGTATCGAGATGAGTAAACCCACAAATCGACTTTAAGCCATTATAGACCAGCACGAAACTGCTGAAGACATTGATCGATTTGGAATGGTATCTCATTTGGGCCATTGCGTCAAGACAGAAAATATAAGAATCTATCGTGCACACAGAATAGACAGAAGCGACAAGGCGTATCGGCAGCTTTGATGTTCATGTGGTCGATTTGAATGTCCTCGAAATAGCTCAGAAGTTAGCTAACGCCATTTCGACAATACGAAAAGTGCACATGTGTTCGTATTAATTGAAAAATATTAGAGTTTTGGATATGTTAAAAGAATAGTATTTGCTAAAAAGTTAAATCAATGATACACAACAATAACCGTATATTTTAATTTTAATATGCACAACCATACCAGAATAATAACATTAATGAAGCTAGCCAAATATAACACTTTCGTCGTATTTAAAACATGGTTCCCGGCCATGCGCACACAAAATCGACCACAAGATTTTCTAACTTTGTCGCTTCTGTCTATTCTGTGATCGTGCAAGACATTTTCAATAATCTTCGAAAAAGACAATAACACCGAGATAGGACGGTAGTTGCGATTTTTTTGAACGCTGCCTTTTTAGGTATGGAAAGCACCTTTGCCTATTTAAGAACATCAGGAAATACACCAGTCTCAAAATATAATTAATAATGTTTGATAACGGTTCCACAATATAATTGCGTACCATTTTTACGATTTTGGTACGTATTCCATCAATCCCAGCTGACATTTTAGGAGCAATACCTTTTATTACTTTCATAATATCATTATAGTGAGTAGGATACGGATAGACACTATTTCTGCCTCTACATATATTGGCAACAGTATTAATGTTATTTGATGTTTTTGATACGTTATTGAAAAAATCAGCAAACAAACGACATACGGCATCAGCAGTCCCAATATTCTTTTCACTTGGCACTATACTGTCGATTCTACTCCGGTGTTTATGATCACCTATAATATTCCAAGGGGCCTTAGACCTATTGTCAGAATTTGTGATGTAATTATTGTTATATTGTCTTTTAGCAAGTGTTAGCATTGATTGATATTCCTTTTTTTTTGGATTATAACAATTTCATAAACTAGTATTTTTTGAAACTTCACACATTGTAATTAAATTCCGTAGGTCCTCAGACATTTCGTTTTATTCGCGGTGTTCGATTTATTCCTGGTTGCATGCTGCACCCTAAAGCGTTTAAGAGGAAAACTAATTACAGAGTGATGTGTAAACGCTGTTATGAACTTATTATATTTTTGATTAACTCCCACAATAGGATAAATATTCTCCCATGATTCACACGCAATGCGCGAAATTAATTAATATTCTAATAAATAGTCTTGTATTCAACTATAGTGCCACTGTCATTTGACATATCTGTATCTAACAGTAATTTAACCCTCCGTTATTCGCGCGGCCTCTACGAGACGCCGAGGAGTATAGTTAAAGGCATAATTTTCTAAAATAAAACGATAGGCATGCGTGTGTCTATGTACCTTCTATGTATGTGTAAGACTATACTCGACTGCCGAACAAATGCAGTAGTAAATTATGGCAACAATGTGTGTTTAATAGGTCACATAACCAATAACGTTTGTAATTGGTCGATCAGGGTGGCCGCTTACAATAGAATAAAAATCGAGTCCATATTGCATTTGGAATATTAGATTTTATTAGCTTTCTTTGTAAATGATCCATTATCTATTATATTTCATAAACCAGTGTTTCTGAAGACTATTTATCGATCGTTCTAGTGCACCAATAATACATTATTGTTTTGTAGGTTATACATTATTTCTTGCTATATTATCGTATATACTTACATTATGGAGAACCCACCTCCTAAGAAGAGAGTTTCAAAACATTTTACGGTAGAAGATAAACAGAAGGTTTTGAATATATTTAAAACATTTCAAGAAGAGCCTAGCACTTCTAAAATTGTTAGTGTTGAAATGACAGCCAAAGCAGCAGGTATCTTTCCAAAAACGATAACCAAATCATAGTAACTATTATAGTATCTTTTACAGCAATTAGTGAACGCAGTGTTTACAATATTGTGAAAGAATATAACATTAATCACGAATTACAACCACCAAAAAATATCATAGAAAAAGGGCTGTTTTAGATATGGTGGATGATGAAATGAAAAATGCTATACGAAGAATTGTACATTCATTCTTTTTTAAAAATGAACCTCCAACAGTTCAAAAAGTTCTCACAGTGATAAATGAAAGAGATGACATTTCTAATTTCAAAATTACGACTCTCAGATCATTATTAAAGGAACTAAACTTTCGGTACAAATATTTATTACTTTAAATTCTATATACTAATCATAAGATAATTATGTTTGTAGTTATAATAAGCGAGCTCGAAATAGTATTTTAAAAGAAAAAGATAACATTATTACCTGGAGACGGAAATACCTTCGTGAAATTAAGAAATATCGTGAAAATGGTACCCCGATATATTACTTGGATGAAACTTGGGTAAATGCTGGACATACTGTAAATAAAGTATGGACAGATATGTCTGTTGTCACTGCAAGACAAGCATTTATAGAAGATTTAAGTACAGGTCTTAAAAATCCTTCAGGCAAAGGCAAAAGATTTATAATTGCACACATTGGCTCGGATGAAGGATTTGTAGAAAATGGTTTACTCCTCTTTGAATCAAAGAGAACAGGAGATTATCATGAAGACATGAACGCAGAAAGGTTTGAAGAGTGGATGAGATGTATTCTCCCCAATTTAAAAGAAAATTGCGTTATAATTTTTGACAATGCTCCGTACCATAGTCGTAAATTGAATAAGCCACCTACAACTAATAGTCGCAAATTAGAAATGCAAAACTGGATGAGGGAAAATAGTATTGCATATGAAGAAAACATGGTAAAAGCAGAATTGTTAGCTTTAATTAAAGAACATTTATCTGGCCCTCCGAAATATGCTGTTAATGAATTAATAGAAAACACTAATAGAAAGGTATTTAGACTCCCTCCCTTATCACTGTGAATTAAACCCGATTGAACTAATATGGGCACAAGTGAAGGGGTATGTTGCGAGACATAACACCACATTTAAATTGGCAGACGTGAAAGAATTATTTCAACGAGGTATTGACAATATTTCTGTTGAAAATTGGCAAAATGCTATTAAACATGTTATTCAAACAGAGAAGGAAATGTGGGAACTTGACAATCTCATAGATATACACATAGAGCCGTTAATCATTACAATTAATGATGATTCGTTTACATCATCTAATAGCGAAGAAGATACATGTTAATAACGTTTTAGTGTATCATAATTAATTCCTTTACTCTATTAAATTTTTGTAATATGTATAAAATTTATTATTTTTGATTATACCTATTTGTACAGTGAGTTAATTTTTTAGGATACTGTTTCTTATATAAATACGTACCAAAAAAAAAAATATTAATTATTTGTTTCCTTATTTTGTATTTATATATTACATAGATCTTCTTAAAACCATTGTGTATTTTTTATTTACTATATATAATTCTATATATTGGAGATGCATAATTTAATTCAACAAAACATACTTAAAGAAATAAGAAAATCATTTTAGTACTTATTTTGCAATTTTTATTTATGTCAAATACAAAATGAGGTTATTATTTTGATATGTTTACATGTGATTTATGCTGTGTGAGTCGGACATTTGCATTGCAAGGTTGCCATAATTTGCTACTGCATCTGTTCGGCGAGTCGAGTATAGCTTCAAACGCGCCTACGTCAGTTTACACTTGAAAGTTAAAGAGTTATAAGCATTTTAATTTCTGCCGAATCTACGAGACGCCGCGCGAGTACTGCTGCTATAATAATTGTAGTGTGATATTTTTACAAAAAGTAAGTTTCTTGAAATCATAGTAGTATAAAATTGAAAATATTTTTGTTAGATGGATCGAAAAAGATTCTTTGACTCTGAGATGGAAAGCGATGCTGAGATTTTGCGCAATTTAGCGTTTGAATCTGATGATGAATTTTCGGAAGCAGCTGACAGCAATGAGAGTGAAGATGACTACGTAGAAGAACAACTGGAGACTAGCGACACAGAACAAGAAGTGTCAAGTGCGGATGAGAGTAATGAGGAACCAACCAGCAATATTATTTTCGGTAAAGACAATGTAACAAAATGGAAATTAGAAAATCCAGCCCAGAGTGTAAGGACCCGTTCACATAATATAGTTAGCCGTTTGCCTGGTGTAAAAGGAGCCGCAAAAAATGCAAAAACTGTTTTGGCCTGTTGGAGTGCTTTTCTCAATGACAGTTTACTAAATGTGGTAGTCAGTAGCACAAACATATACATAGAAAGTAAAAAGGAATTATTTAGTAGGGAAAGGGACTGTGAAACTACGAATTTAGCGGAAATTAAAGCGTTTATTGGACTGCTATATATGGCAAGGTTCCACAGAAATAGTCGACTAAATACATGTGACCTTTGCAGTACTGACGGTTCTGGTATTGAAATATTTCGTTTGACCATGTCGCGGAACAGATTCCATTTTCTTATGCAACACATGCGTTTCGATGATAAGAATACGCGAAATCAAAGAAAGACCTTAGACAAACTGGCACCTATTACAGAAGTCTTTGATATGTTTGTTTGTAACTGTCAAAATAACTATTCGGTGGGAGAATATTTAACAATCGATGAAATGTTGCCTTCGTTTAGGGGAAAATGCTCCCTTCGCCAGCACATACCCAGCAAGCCATCTACGTGTGGCATAAAAATCATATCAGTAGTCGATGCAGAAATGTATTATACTGCCAATTTAGAAGTATATGTTGGAAAGCAGCCTGATGGACCTTTTCAGATTGATAACCTCAAAGTTCGCCTTTCAAGAGAATTTAACTCTCGTCTCATACATCCCAAGAAAGAGGAGAAACGTTTTATTATTCTCTAGTATGCATCACGATTCTGCAATAGATCCAACTACAAATGATAGAGGAAAACCAGATATTGTAACATTTTACAATGACACAAAATCTGGGGTAGATGTAGTCGATAAACTGTGTGCCACGTATTCAGTATCTAGAAACACAAATCGTTGGCCTATGGTGGTTTTCTTTACTCTTTTGAGTGTCGGAGCCATTAATGCTTACGTCATTTATAAAGGAAAGGAAAACCAAACATTTGAGAAAAGAAGACATTTTGTAAAAGCCTTAGCCTTGCGGTTTAACTCAAAAGCATTTGCAAGGTAGATCAGGTACACTCCCCACAGTCTCCCCAGAGAACTAAGAAAACGCACTAGTGAAGTATTAGCCAAATCTGAAGACTATGTTAATCAACAAAGTACTAGTAGCAGTCAAAAAGAAAATGAAGAAACTACTGTCGTAGGTTTCCCAAACAAACGCAAGAGATGTTTCATTTGCGAAAGAAAGAAAAATCGTATGACCAAGTATCAGTGCCTAAAATGCCACAATTACATCTGTTTAGAACATGCTAATTACGTATGTAACATTTGTACGTCCAAAATTTGAATTTGAATTTTAATAAACCAACTGTTTTTATATATGTATGTATGTATGCCTAGTTTATATTTTTGTGTAATAAACACGTTCAAGAGACAAAAACTATTACTTATTTTTCCACTGAGCAATATTATAAAGAAAATGCAATGCTGTTCCTATTTTTCATAGCTATCACTCGCGGAGTCTCTCAGACGCCACGCGGTTATCTATGGTAGAATAAGTAGCGCGGGTAACGGAGGGTTAAGTAAAATCGTAACGATCCGAATTCATCGGAACATTGTAAGCTCACTTAGATTTTCTGGTAGTACACCACTGTGCAACCCAGAAAACAATTGCATACACTTATTTCTGCCGGACGTTATCGTCTAATAGAACTTTCCCTCAAGCACATCGTGTACCAGATAACGCCGGGCGCCTGGTAGCAGTTTTAATACATCATCTTCGTCTTATTAAATTCCTTCTTAACGATGATTACCGTTCAGGTTATTAAATACAACACATCCAATACCACGCTTGCTTTCGCGCAGGTTATTACGTCGTGGATTTGTCGTGAGGAGACGCTATTAGGATCCATTCAGTTACTAGCCTATTATCGGTAATGAGACTATTAAGTAGCGTTTCGAAACTTTCCTTCGGTACTTCGGCGTCGAACGCGACGGCACTAATACATAGGTGTACTTCGGAACGGGGCAACGGCACATCAAACGCACGTCGACGTCGCAATGCATCCGCCCCGTATTCCACGATATTTGTGTATGTCTACTAATGCATTTCGAATTCGTGCGTTCTAAACATTATTCGGGGACGGAACGTCTTCCGCTCGCGGGGAGGCGCGCCGTTAATATCGAATATGCGCTCGCTACATACGTAGCCGTTGCCGTTGTTACCTCCGGGTAGTGTTCGCCATAAATTTAGAAACATTGATTTATGGCAGCCGCCAGTCGACCGCCGAAAATAGAATCAATTTGTAGAACGGTCCTTTGTATCAACGTCGTCTTTCCGAATACACTAGACGCTGCTGCTGCTCACTCGAGTTTTTCGCTTTGCGCGCTCGAACGAAGGAACAACGTCGGAATTCTCTATACCACACGAACGTCGTCGGCGTGTGTTTAGTCTAATTCGGTTTTGTGTTTTAACAGGCTCGGCGATCGAAATACCTCTACGTATAGGTGCATGTGAACGTATAATTTCGAGCCGGGACGTCATAAGAGGCGGAACGCCGCCGGTTTAACCGGGGCTCGCCGATGAAGATGCCGTTAATCTTCTCGAACTGAAAATAACTCGTAAATTCGTACGCGAGACATTGTTTGAGACGGACTTAAGTGATTTTGTGGTATTTTCGATAAAATATGCGATAAATAAGAGCCTGCGGTTGTACCAATTTATGAAACTGTCCCGTTTTTAAATGTTTTACTTGTTCGCAATAAAATACGACCACGGGATTAGGAGAAATAGTTGTCTTCTTTACGAACGGTATAGTAATTGCTACCTCTGTGGAAAACTTTTTACAAATGCCATGGGATTGAAGCCCTTTTACAATGAAACCTCCTCCTCTCACAGCGTTTCCGACGAACAATCAAATCTTTTGGTTAAAGATATTGTTTCCCATCCTGATGCGATTCCCATGATGCAGAATTCGTAAGAAAAAGATGTGGCTGTAAGATAACGGAG
This sequence comes from Chrysina gloriosa, assembly GCA_038088585.1. NCBI lineage: Eukaryota > Metazoa > Arthropoda > Insecta > Coleoptera > Scarabaeidae > Chrysina > Chrysina gloriosa. Next base: position 5,647,015 of record CM076090.1, on the reverse strand, counting down.
AACTTAGGATCGTAAATCAATGATCAGTGACCGTTTTACTTTAAATAAATTGCAGAAGGGCTACAATAATAATAATTGGGTAGTCTATAATACAATATTAGTTATTTTCCCCATAATCTATTATATGATTCTTAATTAAAGCATAAAATAACTTTTATTATTACTTGCTTCCCTTGAAAGCCTCGAATTATCGACCTCGTATTTACACTGATAAGGTCCTCTGTCACATTGTCGTACCATCTTTTTCGTGGTTTTCCTTTCTTTTTCTTACTAATTCGTTTCCTATATAGTGCTATTTTTGTCATCCTCTCTCTGCCATCCTCTCCATATGACCCAACCACCGTATCCTTTAAAGCCTGATAAACGAACTTTTAATTCTCCATTTGTTCTTCTCACCCTGCCTTTCTCTGTATTTCTTCCTTCAAAGATAGCTCTTAATATTTTCCTCTCCCATCTGCCTAGCATCTGCTCCTCTCTTTTTTAATACCTAGGGTATGCATGCGTACGTCACAGTTGGCCTTACAATTATTTTGTATATTCGAAGTTTTGTTCTTCTCGATAGACACTTTGACTTCAACAATCTGGCTAGGTTTCTATATTTTTCATCACCTTCGGAGAGTCTGTTCTTTATTTCTACGTATTCTTTTCCGCAGTCTTCCAGTATTACTCCTGAGTACATACAGGTTTTGACTCATTCGAAATTATATTTTTTCCCTGGCTGTGATATTATCCGCAGCTGGTGTTCGTTTTCTTCCTTTGTTTCCCACATTATCATATACTTCGTCTTCTGCTGGTACCGTATTTTTAGCTCCTGTTCTTCTAGTTTTTGTATAATTTTTTAAAGATCTTTGCTTGATTTAGCTATTACTGCTAGGTCGTCAGCAAATGCAAGCATCTGGCGTTCTTTACTAAAGATAGAACCTTCCGTTTCCATATTGCCGTCTTTTACGACGATTTCTGGTACTAGGTAGAATAGCACCTAAGCCCTCTATTTATTTTAAACTCTTCAGACCTATACCCTTACCAAAGAATTTCATCCTTGGAGTGATTCAGACTCATTCTTGTTAACTGCATAAGCTTTGTTGGTATGCTTAACTGATTTAGGACCTGGTCCATGTTGTTTGTATCGATTCTATCGTAGGCTTGTTTGAAGTCTATAAAGCAGGCATACAATGGCATTCTGAATTCATCGCACGAATTTCTTTTAGCGAAAATTTTTTATCTGTTACTGATGTGTTGTTGATCATATATCTTCTTTCCCCATTTTTGCATTGAAGTCTCCCATAACTATCTCTATATCGTATTTTGGCAGTCGTTCAAATTAGTTTTCTAGTTGTTCGTAAAATATGTTCTTTTCTTCTTCTTCGTTCTCTTCGGAGGACGCATGCACATTGATTATACTTATATTTCTGCTCTTGTTCCTTATGTTCTTGAGCTTAATTTGTCTGATACCGGGTTGAAGGCTATATCTTCCCGTTTTGCTTTTCTCTTTATCATAAGACCAGTTCTCAACATTCTATTTTTTCAACCACTTTTAAAAAAGACTATAGTACATCTTCCAGCTCCACTATTTCTGAACCTGGTAGTTTTGTTTCCTGCAGAACCACAACGTCCAATTTATACCTTTCTATTTCCTTTATTAATTCTTTAAGGCCACTTGTGTGATATGTATTTCTGACATTCCACGTTGCCAATATTATCCCCGTGTGCTTGACCCTTATCCTTGCATTTCGTTCGGGACTTCCTTCTCTAGTACTTTTTAATTTGGGTTCTGCATCATTTTTGCTCTTACTAGTTGCATTATTATGGATGTTATCCTGTCTACTGTTTTCGTACCCCATTCCGTTATTTTTAATAAGTTTTCTGGTTCTTCAAGTTCTTCTTTTACTTTATTCCATATCCATTCTCTGCCCTCTATTATCAACTTCCTCCAACCCATTTTCGCTACCTTTCCGTTTGCCTTTTCATCATGTGCCTTTTCCTTATTACTTTCTGCAACTTTTTCTCTTTTCCGCTTAGGTCATGGTTTATGAATATTCAATCTTTTGTTATGTTTCTTAGGTTGTATTTATTTGGCATTAGTTTTTCTTTTATCATCCGCGGAGTTTAGTTTTATTAAACAGGTTCGGTCACCTAGTTTCCGTGCCACTTATATTTGGACTTGGACTTGACAAATGTTTATTCAAAAAATTGGTCAATGTATGTTTTTATACCCTTACGACCTGCTATATCAATTTTAACGCCGTTTACAACTACATATTCTCTTCTTCCTCCGTTTTTATCCACTCTATCGTTTTCTATTCTTTTATAATACTCCTATTCTCTTTCTCTCTACGGTCAGAGTTGAGCCTCATTTCATTTTCCCGTTTTAAAAGCTGCATTTCATTTCTGAATTTTCTTCTCTTCCATGTCTCATTTCCTTCATTTCGGTTTTTATATCTTTCATTTCCATTCTCATATCTTACATTCGAGCATTTTATTCAGCTTATCATCTTTGCCTTCGCATCTCTGTGTAGTTGGTGTTGTAATAATTTTCCTAGCTTTCAGAAGGGATCTATTTGTTCTTCGCCGCTGTTTCCTCTTCTTTTGCCTCTATCGCCTGTCGAATCAGACTCCATTCGTTCTAGATTCTCTTTGTTTGGAAATTACTTACTGCGGTCCTGGGCTTGCCCACAGATGATCGTTGTTTTTCGGTACTTTGATCTGTTCTCATGTATATTGCTGCGAAAGCAGACTGCTGAGATCAACTCGTAGAAGACTAGCCACTATCGGCAGTATTTTTATGATTTTTCCTGATTGTTTATAGATACTATGTACTTAATTCTTTTTCACCTTGCCTTTGTTTCTACACTACACTTTACGCAGTTTGTACAAATTTTCAGCTAGAAATACCTTAAAAGATTTAGGTTTATTTCTGAGCGATGTACCACACTGCTTAATCTATATATGCCAGAACTTGGCTTTAACCTCCATATCCATTCGATATTTACAGAAACCACGCTGTAGAGTTAGGACTACGTCTTGAACGTCTATTTCAATTTCTGTCGCATTCTACGTGTACCATCGATGAAATTGCATTCTACTCAACGAACATACTGCACACGCGACATACGGTAACCGCTAGCAACCGCCAGCCGCAGCGAATACCTACCACCTACCTCTTTCTCTTTACCTACGATATCCGCTCGACTATACTCCCTTATTATGACGAAGAAGGGACGTCATTAATTCTCTAAGCGACGCTGTTCCAACACAATGGGCATTGTCCGAACGGAGAGAGGGCTGCATAATTAATTAGAATCTGCGGAGCGCCGAGTCCGGACGTACTGGAACCGGAACCGAAGTCCGGGTCAAGTCTCATCGCGGTCGTCTTCACCATTACTACCACAGGCGCACTGCTATACGTCTATAGCAGTTACCAGCGCTACCGCCGCCGCCGCTGCCTCCATCGACGTCGCGCTTATAACAACGGGATCGGCTGTGTATAGGCGGATGGCTGATGCGCGTTGCTGTCGCCCGACCTCACGCATTACTCGCCTGTATCGACTAGGAATGCCGGAGGCTCGCTTTCGCGAGATTAAAGCGATAATCAACTACTATAGTATTGAGACCGCACGACAAACCGCCGAGCTTTCAGGAATTGCGAATATGTGGAGATATGTAAAAAATATCGGTCGGCGGGGGGTGATTGGATGTTTATTGTAGTCGAATGCGATCCGGAATTGAACTAATGCATATATCGGCGGGGTTTCGTCGTTCCCGTAGACGTGCTTTCGAAATTGTAGGCATTTTAGTTCCTAATTAGTCACAGGATAGTAGTGATTTCCATTGTACCTCCATTGTTAAACTGTACCAATAAGATTGCCAACATTAAAATTATGAATGACGAAATAACTGGTTTGGAGGCCAGTGATGCTGATGCTGCAACATCTTCCTGTTCTATCTGAAGATGTGAAGATGGCGATGCCTCAATGGTCGATGGAATAGAAGTTTTCTATTTTCATGGTCTTCCTCTAAGTACCAGTTGCTTTAACCCTCCGTTACCGGCGTTGTTTTTGCATCGTAGGTAACCGCCTGGCGTAGACTAGATAGAAGACCCCGAAAGTGTAGCTATGTAAAATATCTATGTGCAGCACTATACTCTTTTATAATATTGCTTAATTACAAAATTTTGATCTTCTCTTGCCATCCGTAGACGTACGTTTCGCGGTTATACCGCTCGTCAGTACGGCTTTGCAAGAGCTGTAATTTCGTATACAAATTTTATGTACATATATATCCCTCTCACATGTACAAACATCAATATTGCTTAATGGAAAAATAAGTAACAGCTGTTGTCTCTCCAACGTATTGTTACACAAAAATATAACCTAGGTATACATAATTACAAATATAATAATAGTTGGCTTATTAAAATTCAAATTACATTGTGGAGGTACAAATTTTAGATACGTAATTATTGTAGCACGTTGTAAACGGTTTTGTAGTAATTGTTACATTTCAGATACTGAGTTTTCTAAAAAAAAACCACCATACGCCAACGATCGGTGCTTCTAGATACTGAATATGTGGTATATGGTTTATCTACTATATCTAACCCAGATCCTGTGACGTTGTGAAATGTTACAATACCTGCTTTTCTTTGATCGTTTGTAGCAGTATCTATTGCAGAATCGTGATGCGTACTAGAGAATAATAAAATGTTTCTCCTCTTTTTGTGGGATGTATGAGACAATAGTTGAATTTTTTTGAAAGAAGAATTTTGAAGTGAAAGCTTCTCGACCACGAACTGAAACGAAACTAGGTGGAAGTTCTCCTGTCTTCTTTTTACAGTACCCACATAGGTTAACCTGTAATTCCTCTGAAGATCAGTTACCAGTTCATGACTTGTGAACCAGTTGTCACCAGTGATGTTTCGCCCAGTAAATTTGAACAGTTTACATAGTCTTTTTGCTAGAGAAACGGCACTATTATCAATCTGAGAAGAACCATCAAGTTCAACAAGTACCTCTAAATTGGCAGTATAATACACTTGGCTTGCTAAGAAAATGGACGCGACATTGCCGAACGAAATATTTTGATACCAGAATCATCAGTACTCCAAACGCCACATGTATTTAATCTGCTATTTCTGTGGTACCCTGCCACGTACACTAGTCCAATAAAGGCTCTAGTTTCTAATAAATTCGTAGCTTTGCAGTCCCTTTCCCTACTAAATCATTCTGTCTTGCTTTTTTATGTGTGTTTGTCCTACTATCACATTTAGTAGAATGTCATTGAAAAAGCACACTCCAACTGGGCACAGCAGTTCTTGCATGTATTCCTGCTCCCTTTCACACCAGTCAAATGGCTTACGATATTATGTAAACGCGTCCTTACATTCTGGGATAAGTTTTCTAATTTCCGTTTTGTTACGTTGTCTGTGCCGAATGCGATATTGCTGGTTGGTTCGTCATTACGCTCATCCTCACTTGACACATTTTGTTCTGAGTCGCTGGCTTTCAATTGTTCTTCTACGTAGTCATCCTCAGTTTCATTGCTGTCAACTTCTGAAAATTCATCGTCATCTGATTCAAACGCTAAATTACGCAAAATCTCAGCGTCACTTTCATTCCAAGGATTAAACAATCTTTTCCGATACATCTAACAAAAACTATTTTCAATATTCTACTACTACAATTACTAACTTATTTGTAAAAGTTCAGACTATAACATTATAGCGGCAGCACTCGCGCAACGTCTCGTAGACTCAGCTGAGATTAAAATGCTTATCATTATCACTGTTGAACTTTTACGTGTAAATCGAAGTAGGCAAGTTTGACGCTACTCCCACTCATACGTGGAACGTACATTTCTCATTTCAACGCACTTCCAAAGTTCACAATGGCGCAAGTGCGTTCTCCGCTTCCAAATTGCAGAAGTGACTCCGACAAAGAAAGAAGTACAAAGCCCACTTGGCTGTACAATATATACGAGAACCATACAGCAACTTTAAGCTCGTCCTTACCGCACAAAACTAGATAAATAATTTAACACTACGAAAATTCCATACTGACGTAAGTCACCAATTTCGGCGTACATCCTTTGTTTTAGGTGACTCAGACGTCACGTAAATTCCTTCATAATAATACACCGGTCGCCGTCGTCGCCTTAAACAGGACACACGGAATAAAAGATTTTACGTGTAACCATCATCGGCGTAAGTCCGTCGACGATAAATGACACCTAGGCGGACCGAAATGATAATAAAAGAACGAGCGAACGGTAAAACGCGAAGCAGCTCGTCATAAACCGTACGCCGGGCGTATCCGCGACGCGAGCTGCATAATTCACGTAATGAACTCGAATAAAAGTCAAAGAATATACGGCCTTCGTAAAAACGTCGCGTCGTGTCCGTTCCGTCCGTCCCTTCCTTGCGTTTTGGCCGCGCAATTCGTAGCGCGGGATTAGCGAGAAATTCGCCGACGTTTATCGTAAAAGCTTTTGCTATCGGGAATATGATGATGACCGCGAACGTTTGATGTTGTCTAGAGATAAATATTTCAGAGAACTTTGTCCGGTTATAAACTGAGGAGAATATTCGTTTCAGAATTTCGCCTCCGTCTGTTCCGCTTGGAAATGAGGATCAGGATTAGGTACTAGAGTTTAGATCAGCACCCACTACGAAAACGCTAAATATTACCTGTAACCAAAGAGTGAAGAAATGAAGTGTAAGGTTTCAAAATTCTTATGGATTAGAATCGTAGAGATTCTCAAGACCAATAGTCACTACAAGGACTGTAATGTAGTATTACTGAGAATTTCAAACCAAATTTTACTAGAGGTAAGATACGCTTTGAAAATGTTGCTGACAAGACACGTATCTCACAATTTAATTAGATAATTGTGGGGCGAGGAGTTTACCAATATCACATAGTGTCAATCCGAGAACTAAACCAGAATATCAAAAACCTTTTCTTTTCACATATTTATCAATTTTCTTGAAAAATCAGAACCTTTTAAGACGGCATAAGAAGTTAGACAAGGGTGCACCTTGAGTCCCCCGTAGTTTACAGTAGTCTTAGATGAACGCATAAAAGAAGCAAAACGGCAGGTAAAGCAGTAAAAAGTGGGATATTGAAATATGCGGACGATAGGAATATCAGAAATAACATATGCTGACGACATGGTTCTAATAGCCAAAGAATGGAGAAATTTGAAATGAAAATGTAAGAAAATACAATGAATATCGGGAAAAAGTGAACATGAAAATGAGCGAGAGGAAATCAGCAAGGAGGAAAAGAAACATGGAATTGGAACAGGTTAAATATTTCAAATATCTAAGGACAACTCAGATCAGATCAGAAGATTAGAGTTTTGGTGAAGAGATGAAGAGTAGAAACGAAGCAAACAGAAAATTGTTTAACAGCATCAAAAGTACCTCCTCGAACAAAATATATACCAGAACGGATTAGAACAGATATTTTTAAGAAAATAACTGCGCCAATACTGACATAGGGGTCTGTATGGACAACAACAACGAATCAAAAACGGAAAACACAAAGCACTGAAACAAGAAAAATAAAGTAAGGAAATGAACAATCGGAGAAAATTTAACAATACAGGCCATACAAAACAAGTGAAAAGGACAGCTTAGATGGCTAGGACATGTTATGAGAATGGGAGAAGACAAACTGGTGAGAAGAGTTTTCGAAGCCAAAACAAGCAACAGAACACTGAAAGGAAGACCAAGACAGTGTTGGACCGAGCAACGAGGAAGCAAGGGAAGTGGCGGAGAAAAGAAATATAAATTGGAAGGAAATCCGAAGACAAGACAGAAAAACATGGTGAAAGGCATAACTACAACACAATTCAACTCCACGAATCCGATACCCGCAAGGGTATAAGGGTTAGGATTAAGTACGCAGATATTAATTTTTTCTACAACATTTTTCCATTTGTTTTGCTTCCAATCTTCGCAAGATGGAAACCTTCTTTCGTACAATCCGATTTAAATTCACCGAATTAAATTTCTTCATCTTAGCTGGATGAGCGCCTATCTTTTTACGAGACGGATCTGCTGTTATGGCTACGTTAGCATTCTTGTATATATTATATAAGTGGTACGTTTTCCTTGGATCGTGAGGATTCTTGAAAGCGCCTGGATGTTCACCTTCCAAAGACCTAATATAATTATTAGCATACTTTTTTCATGGGGTGGGCACGTGAACTTTTCCATTGAAGACCTTTGTTTCTGCATAATAACCTTGAAATCCTTGAATCGAATGGCGAATGCTTGTTTGGTAGGAGCAAATGCTTTAGACTTCATCAGGTATCTAAATTGAACCGGAAAACACCTTCGATTAACTTTCACGACTTCTGCTTACACTCCTTCCAACACTTCACTTCAGATAAGAAGTTTAAGCCAAGTAGTTTCGAGAAACGACGAGACAAAAGCAGTTTTATATAATATACCTTCACTCCATACTTTGGTAGTTCATGGGAATACGCGGCAGACCTACTCGTATATGTGATATGTTTCTAGACCAGAATATATAATTTGGCAAATTATATCGTGATAAATATTTTAGGGATGAAACCATTCTCACGAGATATTCGGGGTGTTACTTTCGTCTTCAATTGCATATAAGTCTTCTTCGCAACGCCTACTCGTAACTAATTTTATAAAATGAATGTTTCCTGTTTGGAATTGATGTGTGAAATTTCGGACGCATACCAAGTACTCGCCGCCGAGCCCCAGCCGTTTTAACCTTTGCTTCAAGTTGCTTTCAGGTCCAAAAATTGGCTTTTGCAAATCCTCAAAGGAACAGAAGTTAACAGAAACAATACTACAATTCCAAAATTCGCAAAATTTCAAGAATCTAAAGAAGGACTAAATTCAGAGGAATTTAAGGGATCAAAAAATACCGACACAGTCGAAGGAATCAAACAAACTAAAAGTTATCTAAAGGATGCAGAAATTCGTTCGTTCGTTCGATAAATCGTACGATTTCACTAAGGAAGGATGGTCAGAATCTACAAAAATCAACAAAAATCAAAAATACTTTTAAAAAATCCTAGGAATTCGGGGAAATGCAGAAAATGGCTATCATTGACCTTCGAGGAAGAACGCACCCTCTTCCTCCAATCCTGTTAGCGAAACTACGATTGGAGTAGCCATAGCTGCAAGAAGCCAGGAAAAAAACCTGAAATCGTTGAGTACCAAATGTTTCCGTCTTTCATCGTCCTTGAGAAATAATGTCAGATTATTCCGAATCCTGGAAGCATTTTGAATGGAAACAACGTAAACAATTTCAGAAAGATCAAGAAACGTAAAAATCGAAAAATTCAGAGAATATAAAAATCTCAATAAATTGAAACGACTGCTAAAGTAGAAGGAACCTGTAGATTTCAAAATGTGTTGTCCTCTTTTTCCAATATACCAACATGTCATTCTCTTCATTCTTGCCTTGGATTTTTGTAATGCTTCATCTAATGATATTGAGAAACGGAGCGGCTTCAGTACATACCCCTATTTAATTCCTTGCATTCCTCATTATATTATTTCTATGATCTCTCCCCTTCCTTTACATTCTTCATATGTCCTCCCTTCGTATTCTGTCAAAAGCTTCCTTTAAGATCTATAAAAGATACATATATGCATTTCTTTGTTTTCGTTGGGTAGTTTCTCCCTTATTGGTCTGAGCAATAATAATATCTGTTATCCAAGCCTTCGGTACTTTCCCCGTTTTTCAATATATCATTCATCATTTGAATGAGATCGATCTGAAAAATCAACTTTTTCCGACATCAGTTTTACGTTGGAAACAGCCTGAGGATGCATTTCTAACGGCAGTTGCATGAAAAGCGCTTAAAAAAGTTGAAAGAAGTCAGATTTGAATGAATTCGATTTGATAAATGAACTTCCCCCGAAATCAGTTTTATTCCATGGGCTTTTGTATTTCTTCTTCGCTTATATTTTCCACAATTTGTCCATTCTTCACCTCTTTTTCCTCTTCTTCTATGTTCGGTTGGTTTTGTGTGTCCGTGCTTGTTAGAATTTCCAGGTATCCTCTGCATTTTACTTCATCCATATAACGACGTAGTTTAGTCTTTATATCATTCCGTTCAGTTGCTGACAGGCTGCTTTCTCAGCTCTCATGTAAGTCATCTTCTGTGATTGATGCTTCGGGTGCTGATGATTATTATTGTCTTTAGGGAGAACTCTCCGATGAAGGATTAATACAAATCGAAAGCTCAGAGTTGCCAAAAGAGGGTCTTTTGTTTCACATCTCATCCTTGGCTGCAATTTCTATTAATTTCCATGAACTTTTAAGTCCTAGCGTGTACAAAATGTGTATCAATTCACATTCTTTCATACGTTACAACAGTTAAACGCACGCTGTAGTTCCTTCATTATTGGTCTTTGTCATACAGAAAAGCAACAGAATTGTGCACTGGTACGATTGCAGACGAAGAAACCCTATAAACATTTCAGCTCCAAATTTTTCTTGCAGAGAATTATTACATCTTCGCCTTTAGGAACGATGGATGGTTGCGTCTCTTCATTGACTGCTGTTTGGGGTGGGATAAAGGTATAGTCCTTCAACCTGGAGGTAATCCTGTACAGTTAACAATTTCGCAAAAGTACAAAACCGTCGTAGGTAAAGATTAATTTGATTTTAGTATTTCAGACCATTTTCTCAATACGATTTTCCGAATCTAAGGCGTCATTTCCCGACATCTCCACCTATCTCGATCTCCTCAATTAAACGAGGAACAAGAATAGTTAAAAAGCTAGGCGTACATGTAGGCACTCTTTTCTTCGTAATTTTTCCCACATTCCGGAAAAAGGAAATTTAATTCCCCGTCTTACTTCATCCTACACCGTTCGCGACGCACGGCCTCGCGCTTATTTAAACGGCAATTTACGAAAGGGACGTTCTCATCGTCTCCTCGACCCGCTCCGACCCCCTATCATCCTCCATCCTACCGCTCGCGGATAATGAACGAAGCAGGCAGACGAAACAAGAAAACTCGCAAAACAAAAAGCTAAACGCTAATGAAACAACGAGCAATTTTCTCGCTGAAGAATTTCCCGGGATAATCAGAGCGCGAGTCGAGCGAAGGGGAATCGGCAATGGGGACGAGTCGGGAGGTCGGGAGAATCTGCAATCGCACGGACGAGTGTCGTCCGCCGTCGCCGCCGCCACCGCCGCGACGTCGCTTGAATAAAACAATGCGGATGGGGGCGGTTGGGCTCCGTTTCACGTGAGCTCGCTAATTTCGATTTCGACGATATGTTTCCGTATCGGGGGCGGTGGCTTTTTTGCGTTTTGTGTAAGTCGGAGTAGAGGAGGAGAGGATCCACGGTTTCCGTAACGTTTTCGTTCCTGTGTGGATAAAGACGCGATGGAGATAATATCTTCAATTGACGGATTGCAAATGTTGAGATCTGGTTGTGATATACTGAGAAAAATTGTCTTGAGGATAATGAGGGGCAGTAGCTTCGATGTATAAATTTTCAAATGCACGGAGCAAAAGCTTCAGAAAGAGGCTCGGGCACGACAACAACAAGCAATGAGACGGAGCGGGAGAGCTCACAATGAATGGAATCATTACAAAATTCAAGCAAGAAGCTACTTCTTCTTTGCCCTCTTTATCTTTCTTTCTTTGTTTCCATCTTCCTCTTCCACAACGTCTTCTTCTTTCTCTGCCTATATTTAGGGTTTTGTTTTTGTTTTTAGTATCCAACCGGAGCCTTAGTTTAATCTTGTGATTCCGTTTGGTCTTGCGATTCGTCACCACATTTGCTTCAATGATGTGTCATGGCAAAATCAAACCAGGGCGTTATTTAGAAAGTAATACGACAAAACCTGAAATACAGGGAGGGAAAGCAGAAGAAGAGTATGAGGAATATGACGAGAAAAAGGATGAAGGAGAGAATGAGGAAGAGGGCGAGGGAAAGGATAAGGAATATGAGCAGAAGGATGAGAAGGAAGACGGGGAAGAGGGTGAGGAACAGGGTAGGGACGAGGATGATCAGAAAGACGGTGAAGAAGAGGACGAGGAAGAGGATGAAGAAGAGGACGAGGAAGAGGAAAATGAAAAAGGAACAGAAAAAAAGGAGACATGTGATTTTCATTAGATTTTCTTCTGAAACTCCACTTTGAACCAGCGTTGATACGGCACTGTCCGTAAGTGACTGATTTGTGATTTTCTGGGTCTCGTTAGAATCTCATTTTACTGCTTGTTTCTTTGTCTAACTTGATATCTCATTTACTCCTACGGGATTGTTTTTTGAAGCAATTTCCGGTGATTCTCCAACGTGGATTTGGAGTCAAAAATGGTCGGCTGATGGTGGCTTTTCCTCTTTTATTTGGAAGTTTTAGAAACGGTCTGATTAGGCGAAAGTTGGTATCTGAACCATTCTTTACAAGCCATTTTGCATCAGCTAGTTTTTGGCTGCCTCCTTGCATGGTTTTCGAAAAAAGAGGGTTATATTAGATTCTACTTCTTTCGTCGCCGATATTGTTGGTTTCTCGTTCAAGAAATGTGATTTATGCTCTTGCGCATTCACAGCTTCTCCAACCAAGTTCATAAGACAGTATAAAAAAGTTTTTTGTGTAGACTCGCGGTTGCTCATGACAGCCTTTGACAAGTTCTTTTAGTTCGGTGTAGATCAAAAAAATTGCAGATTTTTTGCGTTTGTCTTCCATACCTTGCGAAATCTTTCTTTTAGAATTTCTTGCATCTCGGGCTGCTCTAGATGCAATTTGATCGAATGCATTTATTTTAATTTCATATTTATTGCAATGCTTTTATTATTTCTAATATTCCAAAGGACTGTATGTTTTTGTATTCGTGACCATTTTGTCTTACTCATAAAAAGTTCGGATACTCTAGTCTCCCGTTCGAACTTGTCTTTTTATCCGCGCAAAAATGACATAAACCGTCTCCAGACGCTGTCCTTGCTCGTTTTCGTGTTTTTGGACGTACTTCTAATGATATTATCGTTAATTTCTCGTTCTGGGATATCCCTAAATCGATTCATGGCGTTTAAGAATTTCATTTCTTTTATTTTAACGTCCCCGTTGTAACAATGTCATGGCAACATGGAATTTCCACTCTAATTCTTTTTAATTTCCATTGAATAATTCAGTACCTATCGGATTTCTACAACAATGTATTCGGATTCCTTCACTCCTCCCAATCGATTCCTCCGGAATTCAACTTATCAGTATCCTCAAAAGATTTCCATAACAAATTCCAAGATTAATACGAAAGCGAACGTACCGAACTTCCACCTCGCTGCGTTGGAGAGATAATTCTAGAATATTCACGAAATAGGCGAAAGTTATTTGCGTGGTCGGAACGTGAAATATTTTCACTTCCATTCGTCCTTTTCTTTTGTCGTCGCGTCGGCGTCGGACGCGCGGTATATTTCTCGAAATGGCTGCGAAAACAACTAAGTGATAGTGGAGTGGACCCCGAGGACAATCTATCTGAACGTCGGACCGGAAAGAACGGACCGAAATGGGGAAATTTAAATGGAACGGACGACGTTCGCAGCCGCCGCCTTCGTCCGTGAAAAGTGGAAAGATAACCCCGACGAAAAGGAAAATATTTTTCATATTTCGGGTGTTTATTTTGTTATAAATAACGCACCGAATTTTTCCATTTTCCTTATTTTCCCCGTCCCGTTCTATCGGATGTCCATCGGTTGAATGTCTCTTCACCCGGAAAAGAACAGGAGCGAGGACGGTTTTAAATTTCGTGCGTCCGGTGATCGATTGTCCTGCCGAATACGGTCGGTGGATGGAATTTCTATAAATTGCGACCAGAAAATAAATCAACTGGTGTTGAAAGAAACGAAGAAAATTGACTCTTTTGTTAGATGAAGGTGATAAACTAAACTGCGGGTTATATGGTTGTTGAAAATGCTTGCCTCGAGCTAGCGAAACACGTGTCACCGATTTTATTGAAAACAATTGTGTGGTGAGGAGTTCACCGATGTAATATTGTGTCTTCTTTTATTAGAATAAAGTTTCGTCTTGCAGAAATTCCCGGCCTGAAGGAGAATCACAGGAGTACATGGATCCCGCGTGTTTCCACTAATTACCTAATTTTGTAATTAAAATTATTGTCTATGAAACAACTACTACCCGTACAGACGCATCAGCGATCATATTGAGTGATGCACAGACCGACGGTCGTCGTATGCATATTTTTCCAACCTAGAGACGCGATGCACTGAATTAACTACGAGCAAATTTGCTTCGCTGAAGAGTTCCAATGGAAACGAAAGCGAAGTTGTTCGCGGTTAATTCAATACAGTTCCAAGCTACTAATTAGCTCATGCATGTATCTAACTGTACAGTAAGTCGTCGCAAAATTCTCGATTTGTGGCTAGCACAATGATCGCCGGTGTATTTGTACGAATACTTGTTGTTTAATAGACCATAATTGGTTACTACCTAGTTACAAAGTTAAGGTAAGGTGATCAGTTAAATGTCTCAACTCAAGCTCAAAGCTTAGCTTACCAGGACGCTGTAGAACTAACAAGGGAACATCCTAAACCCGAAAATTTAAAAGAAAAATTTTAACTTTGTGAACAACTCGTCCACACCCAAGGATGTTGGAAAGTATTTTCCCTATTGGCCCAATCTCGTTTTAAAACGTTGAAACTATCCTTGAAAGTTTAATTAATTTTCCGTTTCTTTTTCAAAATAACTCGTCAGTGGCTGAAGCAAACACATCACAACTAGGTATCAAAATAATCGTCTCATCGAGCTGAATTGCATGTATGATATACGCTCCTTATCGAAAGGGTGGGGAGAGCCCCATAAATTTTTTCATGCGACTAGGGTGCTATTTTCTTATATATGATAGAGCTCAATAATACGATTACTTTGATATGAAGCTGTGATATATTTGTTTCCGAGTTATTTTGAAAAAACCGAAAATCTACTAAACTTTCAGGAGTAATTTTCTAAGGACCACTTCTCCTGCTCGAGTTGAAGCCGATGCTCCAAAGGGCTCACGTCTCTGGTATGGAGACTTCTTCCTCACCGCCTCGAGGTTATGGAAAATAAAAGAAGAGTATCAGGAAGAGCGGCGTGGAAAGCGAAATTGAGGAGTAATTTTATGCTTTTAAAACGAGATTGGGTCGATAAGAAACATACCTTCAGACGTCTTTGAGCGTGGATTTTGTGTACTGAAAATCGCCCATCCACGCATTTTTGGTTTGACATTCGGAAACAGAAAGGAGTCGTTAGGGGATGAAGGTGAATGCGGGTAAAGAGGTATTAATTCCATGTTTTTCTCCTCCAAATAATCAATTCTTTAACGTGCCGTTCCGTATGAGAGCTGGCACTGTCATGATATAGAATAATGCCCCGCTTTCGGTTATTTTTACTGATTTCGTCGATAACTTCTGGCAAACAAATTGTTGTATATTATTCAGCATTAACTGTTTTTCGAGACCCTCTAAAGAAATCTTTAGTACAACCGAAGGAACAAGCGACCATTTCCTTGGAAGTGCTTCGTGAAGAAACAACATTTTTGGCATGCAGTCCATCAAGCAAGACCAGGAGAAAGGAGCTAATGATTGCATTAAAAGAACCGAGAGTTCGTGAAAAACTAAAAAATCGATGTGGAAGACAATGAAAAAAACAGTAATGTCAATTAAAACACAAGAAGGAGAATCCGAAAAATTTGAACTTGGACAATTCATAGCATACGCTAAACACACAGTATTGATAACTAAAAACACAAAAAGAAATAGTGACAAAAGGGAGGAAACTGGGACTAAAGCTGAATGAAAGCAAAACTAAAATAATGAGATGGGGGAAACAAGAATCTATTAACCTAATCGGAAAATACTGTTTAGAAGAAATAGACAAGCATAAATACCAAGTTTTTTCCAGTTTGTTTTTAACTTTCAGATTCGAGACGTTCCCTTGTGAGCCAAAAGAGTTTTCATGGTTGTCACACCGATGTGGAAGGATGTAACCCAAGTAAGCAAATTTGTATAACTTCAGCTGCACTTTCCTCTCCAATGATGTTTTACTGTAAAGACAATTAAACCAAAAATTCCAGTGTGGAGACTTTCCAATTAATACATCGACATCCTATTGGTGATTTTCGATGGCAATAATCCAAAAAAGAAAGAAAAATGAAAAATTGACCTTTTCACGATTTTCGATCAAAATATGACATCGGACATTGGACATTCAAATGCTATGAAGCCTCCAAATACGTGACTCATGTGTTGCATTCGAAGATGAAAGTGTAGCTACTTCCAAATATTACAGACAAACATTTCAGAATGTGACTATATCTAAAGCGCCTGAAGATGGGCAGATTATTTTAAAGAATTCGGGGATGAAGGTGTTAAAGACCCGCTTTAGGTCTTCTGGGATGAGAGCGTGATTTTTCAATTCTAGAGCGAAGTTGTGACGTGCTTCAAACATTCTAGAGCGATATAAATCATTGTGGAAATTTTGGAATGGGGAATGGTGTGCTTGTAGAATTCCAAAGAGACCCAACTTTGAAGATTTTAGAAATTGCGTACAGGTTCTCTCCAAAGTCTCGGAGAGGACTGTGTTACACCAGCATTTTTGGGATTGAGATGTGGCTTGCTTCAAGTTTCAAGAATTCCAGGATTAACAAGCAAACACTGGTAAGTGCGTCTAAGCGACGTAAACGAAACTTTGTGGATCTATAGACTGATACGGTGTAAAAACAATGGTAACTTTCTTAGCTGCCCCACCTCACATTAGCGAGGTGTGCAGAACCATAAGCTCAACCCCCTCTCCCCCTCGCTGTTTGACTGAATCACTCAAAAACTATAAAGATACCAAAGAAATAGTTAAGAAACGATTTCAACTGTTTGGCATGCTTTTAACGATGGCGTAAAGATTTTCTCTGCAATAAGGGGATGAGAGATTGTTTTCATAGACATATATTTGTTTCCTTGCAAATAACTAGTTTTGGGCACTCTTGAATTAAGTTGAGCCTTCTTTCATCTTTGAACGATGTGGAGGCAAATTAATTATTTTGAAAAACCTGAGCTAAAGTTGTGGCTTATTACGGAAGTGATATGAAAGGGTATGTAAAGGGTCATGTTGGACATGTCAGGGCGAAGCGAAGTTTGCTTCTAATTGAATTTGGTGCAATACTCTCCATTGCTACTTCACCACTTTCGTTTTGAGCTTATAGAAATTGGATTCAATATCATCCTCCCGAGTATTCACTTTATTATTTAGTTGTACCAAAGTTTCAGGGATGTAAGTGTGGTTTGCTTGAAAAGTTCTTGGAAGCTGTCCGGAGCAAAGTGATTAACGCTTTCTATTTATCGTGTTTCATTCACAGAGGATGACGACGTAGTTGGTCGAAATACGTACTATTTGAAAGTATTCAAAGTCTTGTTGTAAGGGATGACTCTATTGTTACGCTAGCATTACGGGCAAGATACACATACCTCGTTTCTGTCTCGATCAGGACGAGAGCGAAGCTAACCATCTAACGCAATTTCCTAATATCGAAAATTCGAAACCATCACCAATTTTAGAGAAAGCCGCTCGATACTTTTTAATTAAGCGGAAGCCATTGTTGTTTATATTCGCCCCTTTTTCATGTCGCAAATCGAATTTTCGATATTTAAGAAACCTCTCTACGCTTCGCCGTGATCATCATAGACGGCGCTGATACGGGCATTAACTTTTTATGCAACGTCGAACCCTCTTTAAAACCTTTTTCCTTCCGATGTAGGGAAGTGAATTATAATCATTTTAGCGATCATATCAACGACCCGGGGTACCTATCGGACGTTTAAAAAAGCCGCCGCTCGTACACAAAAGCGAATCAATTTTCGAAGTAAACTCAATTACGACGGGGCATCCTCCTCCTCGTCCGCGGTGAGATGAAGAGAAAAAACGGTCCCAGCGCACAACAGACCGCATCCTCGCGGAAAGCGGCGTGCGAGTTAAGTCGATTGTTACGCATCGACGTTGTTTGAGGCTTTAATCCTGGCCGAACGACGATCCGGTCCGTAATCAAAAACCCATTACCCTTTACCGGGGGATCCACCTACGCCGACATCGCCACCCTTCCCAGTCGTATGGAGAAGTCGCGTCGAAAATGATTCAGGAGACAATGATGACGACCCTCCGAATTAATTCGATGTTATATGGCTGAGGGGGATAATGAGGAATGTGGGCGAACGTCGCGAAAGTAATTTTCTAGTAAGTTTCGTGACGCCCACGAAATAACATCCGGAAACTAAAAGTTCCAAAGAAGGAAAAAATTTAAACTTTGCGAATTATTATTCTATGAAAAATGTGTCATTGGTCTCCTCGTCATCGCCTTATTTCCCGTAATCCTTACGTCTTCCCCTTTCATGTCTGTACATGTATCCAAGACTGACCTTCTAATCTTTGAACTAATTGATGGGATTTAAAGATGCTAACTTCGTTGCTAGCGCAAGACGCGTCCCGGTGTTATTCAATTAATTGTGTAGTTAAAAGTTTACCGACATTATAATCTTCAATTGATGTGACTTAGGATGTTAACTTCCTTACTAGCGAAACACGTGCCCCGGAATCATTCAATCAATTGTGTGGTAAAAAGTTTACCCATATGCCACGTAGCTTCAGTAATAATAATAATAATATTAACAATAGCAATAATAATAATAATAATAATAATAATAATGGCGATACAATGTCGCATAAAATAATTCGCAATGTCCATAAAATAACTTCATGAAAGAACGAACTCCAAAGAGGAGAGAGTTACTAATCTATGAAAATGTGTCACTTTCTTCGTCTGTTTTCCCGTAATCCTTACGTCTATCTGGGCGTTAAATTTTTTCTTCTTTCATGTATGACAATGTCTCCAAAGCTGGCTTTCTAATCTTTACATTAATTGATGTGACTTAAAGATGCTAATTTCCTTACCAGCGAAACAAGCGTCCCGGAATCATTCAATCAATTGTGCGATTAAAAGTTCACCGACAAGCTCTGTAGCTTCAGTGATAATAACACTACTACTACTACTAATAATAATAATAATAATAATAATAATAATAATAATAATGTAATAGTTATAGTGGCGACAAATACTTCGCAACGCCCACAAAATAATTTCATATAGGAACGAATTCTAAAGAAGGAAAAACTGAAACTTTATGAGTTACTAATCCATGGAGGTCTGTCATTTCTTTCCTTTTCTTTGTCTTCTTTCCCGTGATCCTTTCGTCTATCTAGGATCAATAATAATAATAACAATAATAATGGCTATACCTACTTCGCAAGGTTCACGGAATTTACATCATGGAAGAACGAACTCCAAAGAGGAAAAAACTGAAACTTTACGAGTTAGGAATCTATGAAAATTGTTAATTTCTTTCCTCTTCTTTTCCGTTATCCTTACGTCTATCTGGGCGTCAGATTGTTCCTTGTTTCATGTATGAGAATGTCTCCACAGTTGGCTTTCTGATCTTGACATTAATCGATTTGACTTAGAGATGCTAATTTCGTTACTAGCGAAACACGTTTGCCAGATTTATTCAGTT
Source organism: Chrysina gloriosa (assembly GCA_038088585.1). Taxonomy (NCBI): domain Eukaryota; kingdom Metazoa; phylum Arthropoda; class Insecta; order Coleoptera; family Scarabaeidae; genus Chrysina; species Chrysina gloriosa. The sequence continues at coordinate 5,627,457 of CM076090.1, read as the reverse complement.
AATTGTGTAGGTGCAAGGTTCTTGACATGATCTATAGTCTCAGTAATAATAATAATAATAATAATTAACATAATATCAATTATAATAATAACTATGCTCTCTTCCTTTGCTCTCACGCCCGGTTTCCACGCACGGACCCATTCCGGAATGATATGTGATAATTTAATTAACGTTAGACCACTCTGACTTCTTCTCCTTCTCTTCTTAATATTCCACTGTAATCTTTGTAATCACTAATCTAGATGAATTGGATTTTATTGACCATCACGAATTAACTTACAAATCAAATCAATCAAACACTATGAAAATAACTTTTATTTCCAACGATCGATTTCTCCAAACATTCCTCCACATAAACCCGTAAATATACCTACCGCGCAGAAAAGGCCTCGTGCGACCTCGTTCGTATCAAATACTAATTCGAGATATGTATAGCGAACTTTTACTTATTACCGCATTTTTGCCGAACAGGGCGGAGGCGTTTAGGCCGAAAACGTCCCGATGTCACGACATTTCGCCTATCGTTCGAGCATAATTCAATAAAGAAATGGCGCCCGTAAAACGGCAGGATATATTTTTACCCGCGATAGCGGTGGCGTGGCCTCGCGGCGGCGAACTTTCGCGCTCGGATTCCGACCCGGATCGAAAATATCGACGAAAATCATGCGAACGGAAACGCGACTCTAGTTCTGATAGTAACGATGGAGTGGCAATTTCCGATACGAAGTCTACACTCGTAGAATGTGTATGAGAGTATGAGTATGTGTGGAGTATAAAGTCGAAGAAAGCAGATTTTAGTAAAAGAGAATATTTGTTGAGAAATGAACGTCCAAAATTCGTGCACCTTTTACATTAAACTTCGCTCTCCTATTTCCACCGTCCACGGCTTGATAAGACCGAATAGATGATATAGGTATAGGTGATGAATAGGTGATGAAAGGAAACGCGTTGAACTTCGTTGTACAACCTAACACTGCGGGATACGCGTACTTAACAAAAGTAAATTAAAATAGCGGCGATAGCTTAAGAAATTTCACGAGAGTGGGAACTGAATTCTTGAATTGACGTAACAGAACTGATGTTTATTTCCAAGAAGGCGGCTTTGTAACCTTAGAAGGAGATTTCACTCATTAGGACAATGGGGCGAAATTCAATTTGTCATTAATATTGAACTCGAAAGTTTCCTTGAAGGAAATATTAGAAAGGGCAAATCAACTTTAAATATACATTAGTATAATGGGCCTCCAGTCCCAGCTTGATAGATAACTATTGTAAAACTAACCTAAGACACATTCATAATAATAAACAGTTACTAAGAAATCGGGTTAGGCCCGAACAATATTCTTTAACTTTTAAGTCAATGATTGGAATGATACCGTGGAATTTTTGTTATTGGGAGAAAGTCCGTGGAGAAGTAAATGATTTAATGATAAACGAACAACTCAGATATCATCTTTTATTGCAAATAGCCCGTACATCAACTCAGTAAACTCACCTCACCACACATTAATTGAATTGTTTTTGGTGACACGTGCTTCGCTAACGACGGGGCCAGCATTTTCAAATTGTGGTGAAGAACTTACCGACATGATACAGTATCAGTAATACGTTGGAATCACAACCAAGGATACCCTTACGATAAGTTGAATAAATATTACAAATCAATGGCGTGGATTTTATTTTTCCTACTGTGAGGATCACCTTGTTAGACTTATGAAAAGGTGAATCAAAAACATCTACGTGATAATAAGTTTATATCCTCATTGAGAGGAATGACGATATACCAAAACTAAGCAGCAAAGTAGTAGTTTGTGGTGTCAAAGCAAGCTGTTGTACCTAGACTAGTTGAAGAAGGTGCTATTCCTACCCGAGGAGTCCACTTCTCTCCTTTCTGGCGCTCACCAGGCAACGAAGTGTAGATGTCTTGATTCTGCAAGCTGAACCACTTCGTCGCGCAAGCAAAATGCTGTTTTCAACTGTTTGTCCGGTTTATATATCTGGGTAACCAGAGTTTTCTCTTGAAGAATTCCTTAATCTCTTCTCCCCAGTTTCACACTGTCTTCTATACTTTCCCCGTACATTATCACTGAGCTTCTTAGCGTTGAGAAGCTAGACATAAGTTTTAGATTTTCATCGACCCGCTGCTTCTTATTGTTAATCTGTAATTCAGGATCGTTAGAAGCAAGAAACATGGGTACCCACTTTATTCCATAAGTAGGTGGGAGAAGACAGCCTGCTCAGAATGGAGGTCCACACATCTCACTAAATGCAACACAAAGAGAGCTCCCATATTGATAGAAAGGGTAAATCAAATAAAAACACATGAACTCTTATGATTTGAGTTATGAGTTTTTAATAGAGGAGAGAACAATCCTTCGTTTGCCTATTATTGGTCACACGTATGGCAGCGCACTAATAAGTTATCATTGTTACCATTATTCCCTCTTAACTTTTGTAACCGTGCCGATCAACAGGAAGAATAAAATGACTATTGTTATCATTATTATTATTGTTTCTATTTTTGTTGTCCTTATTATCATTGTTATTATTATTATTATTATTATTATTATTATTATTATTATTATTATTATTAAAGTATAAGTTTGAAATCCTACGACTTTTACGACGAGTATACATCTAAAGAATATATGGTATGTTGTTTCTAAGGATTCCCAAGCTTTCTCGCGGTTTCTCACTATGCATAGAAAATTTAGATTTATAACAAAATGTGTATACCTTCTAGGAGAGAAGCTTTCCACATTGGTAAGTTTATAGTCACTTTCCCATACATATATACAATTAATTCGCACATTTGCCTTCTGTCAAAATCGGAGAAGGCAACATTTGTCAATCAAGGTACGTAAGCGATTGTACCTTCTTTCAATTCGGTGGTTTTCTAATAGAAATCCCATATAATTTTTTAATTTTAATTTTTGTTAGAAAAGCACTGAAAAAGTTTCAAAATTTATTGACTCAGAAACGATTTTAGGTCCTTATACTCCAGATTTACTTTTACAGTTTATAGACAAACACAAGTTGACACCATTGAAAATGTCGTGCAGCAGGGAATTTCCTGAGGCGAGCAATGTTTTGAAAGGAGACCAAAAGATTGGTTCTAAGATATGTGTTTGGCGTCAACCGGGAATACTTAGAACGATTTTGAGTAAGTTTTATCTGTATCGTTTCAGTTAGATTTGCAGTTGTACAGTTACAATTGTAGGATTATCGTATGATCTGTATGTAGAAAATTATGAATACCTTAACAATTCTCCTTTCTGTTCTTTGTTTGCTGATTTACCTAGACATATGCCTCTTGGTTTGAATTTTTAATCTATAATTAACTGGTGTGTAGTTTCCTTTGCACACAAAGTTCGACGCTGAATGGTTGATGAAGGAATTGTTCTAGAGGAATCGGTGTGAGAAACATCAGAAAGTGAATAAGCACAAAAATAGATAATAAGGTTTATCCCGCAGTCTCTTGTACTACACGCACTCTTCTCTTTGAACTCGAAACCCTCCAAACATACGAGGGCGGATTGATATTGAAGCTACCTAAGTAGGAAAAAAACATTTTTTTTTCGAAAACCATTTATTTCTCAACATAGTCTCCTTTTAGCTCAATACACTTAGTAAGACGATATTCCAACTTTTTATACCATCTGAATAATACGATTTTGAGAACCCCTCAAAATACGCGTTAGTTTCAGTAATCACTTCTTCGTTTGAGATGAATCTTTTTCCTGCGAGCCATTTTTTCAAGTTTGGAAACAGGAAAAAGTCACTAGGAGCTAAATCTGGACTATAAGGTGGATGATCAACCAATTCGAAGTGTATTTCACGTAATTTTAGCATCGTATCTAATGCTGTGTGAACCGGTGCGTTGTCTTGAAGAAAGAGCACTTTTTCTTCTTTAAATGTGGTCGTTTTTTCTTGATTGCGTCAGTCAATTGACCCAATAATGCACGATAATACTTTCCTGTGATTGTGGATCCTTTTTCAAGGTAATCGATGAGCAATATTCCGTGTGCATCCCAAAATACAGTGGCCATAACCTTGCAAGCCGATTTCACTGTCTTCGCCTTCTTCAGAGCACTTCCACCAGCTTCCACCCATTGTTTCGATTGATTTTTGGTTTCAGGTGTGTAGTGGTGGACCCACGTTTCATCAACAGTTATTAATCGACGCCAAAAATCAACAGGATTACGCTTCATCATGTCCAAACACCGCTGTGAAGTGGTCTGTCGAACTCGTTTTTGTTCGACACTCAACAAACGCGGCACCCATCTTGCCGATAGCTTTTTCATATGCAAATGTTCATGCAAAATGTTGAACACACGTTCATATGATATGCTTACCATTTCAACAATCTCACGTAACTTGACTCGGCGATCATTCATAACGATATCGAGGATTTTCTTGATATTTTCTTCAGTAACCACCTCTTTTGGCCTTCCTGTTGATGGTATTGTTGCAGTGCTTGTTCGGCCGCGTTTAAATTCAGCAATCCAATATTTTACCATGTAATCTGACGGGGCAGACTCACCGTAATGTTTATCGAGCTTTTCTTTTGTCTCTTTCGCCGTTTTCCCTTTCAAATAATAGTGTTTAATCACTGCACGAAATTCACTTTTTTCCATTTTTCAAGAAACACAAAAGTTGCTTACTTTAAACGACTACAACAACTAAACTAATAGATGAATTTGGGTGAAATTTTAACAGCTGACGTTTGACAGATCGCAATTTCTAAAAAAAAAAATTTTGGGTTTGTGCTGCCATGTAGCGCTAGGTAGCTTCATTATCAATCCGCCCTCGTAGCAGCCCACTAAATTGGAAATGTACACTGCTTGTTGAAAGGACAGTTACTTGTATAGCCTTCCTATGAGATTCATCCTATTTTTTTCTAGATACTTTTTCCTTTATGATTCGAGTATCCTAGCGTCCTGTGTTAGTCCCTCTTAATCACGCCAGACGTTGTGTCTTCACGAGAAAGTATGAATTATGAGTTTAGAAAAGGAAAAAAATAGGAAGCTTCAATCGAGAGGAGATAACATTTTCGTATCTTTCGCGTCTCACATCTTCGTTGACTTAACAGATCAAGACAACATTCCCCACATCCACCAAACCCAATAAAGATTCTTTCCCCTTACTCTCGCTTGACAACCATCGAGAGATTCCGATCACTTCAATCAAAAACTATCCGTCCATTTCCGAATCGTCGGCGTCGTTGCTAACTTTTGCGGCGGACGCACGCCCCCAAATAAAGTCCTCGCAAGAACGAAACGCCGCGAATCATGGGGACACGAGAGAAGGTATCGGATGTAACATTTGCCGTCCCCGACAAAAGCTACGACGGAATCGCTTAAACCGGCGATAATTTATAGCCGCATTATTAGGGTCGGATCGAATTACGCGTCGCCTAATCCTAATAATTAAATTGAGACAGTCGCGCGGCGATATTAACGCGTCCTATCCACTCGGCGAGATGAAATTTTGCGAGGGCGGGAAAGGAGGCAACGAAATGACTAGGGCCTTCGGAATTGAATACAAATTAATTAATGCGCTGCGAAGCGGGACCGACCACATGTTCACCAAAAATCCGACTTGATCAGCATAATAACGGGGAGGGTTGGGCGATATTATCGGCCGAGTTGGGCGAAGAAGTGATTTCGATCGTACGAGAAAAATTTAATCGATACTTATGTGCTGAAGTAATATCGGATTTGGTACGACAAGGAATCGGCTTAAAAGTAAAGTATACGAACAAGGAAACCCTGCAAAGGACATTAGAAAAACATGAAGGATGTATGACCAAACAAGAGTGATATAATAACACTTACCTCCTCCATTAATAGTATGCCTGGCGGATTTAACTACCTTATTTAAAAAAATCTGGGTTGTGCACCCAATATTAACCATATTTTTCGTACTGATGTAAGTCTGATATGAGTATAATGAGTTTTACAAATAAAAAACAAAAGACAGGTGTAGGCCTTATCTTATTATGAAAAAACTACTTATTGGATATTGAGTGCACCAAGTAATTAATTTGGCAAGGGACTGTAGAGCAAAAATTTAAAATAACTATTCCATCAACAGTACAAATATCTAACACACTCTAACTGTGGCTAATCATATTATACACGGCCACTACATACACATACAATAGACAGAAACCGCTAAGTAACTCTACCTTCATAAGCGTATTCACGTTAAAAAAGTGTAAATGGACTCGGCAAAAATAAAACCGTATACCTATATTACGCGAAGCTCATACATATGTATGTATGTATATGCATGCATGCCTCCATACCCTTCACCGCGCATTTTTATAAACTCGGTAACATCGGTTGACACCCGATAAAACTACGTTGTTAGGAAATGTTTTAAAAGCAAAGTTAAATAAGAGTTTGATAGTTTAACACGCCGGTCGCCGCCGGGACGAGTACATGTAGGTACGTAATAGGTTTCGTTGACCGGCGTTATGTTATTTGTTTTGTGCAACCTGAACCGCGAACAGCTGCTAAATAATTGATGACTTACCTACAAACTTCTACCGGGTCACGCTTTAGATCCGATTGTCGAGCATGTTAATGCTGTTATCGAGGATTACGCCAGAAAGGTTTACTTTGTTTGTACGAAATCAGAACGTATTGAAGTCTAAAGATACAAATAAATAAATTAGAATTATATTGACTTTCTCTGTTAGGTTAGAATTATTTAACACATCGATTAAACTGCTTTCATCGTTTTTTGAATATTTCAAATCAAAAGTTTCGGCGGGTAGTCTCGTGATGTCCGCATCTAAAATCTGAATGAGTCTAGGAAGAAAAGACAATCATCATGGCTACCCTGACGACAACAGTAGATTAGGTATCGAAACGTTGGATTCAAAATATCCATCAGATAATGGACACAGATTAAACAGCCAATCAGGTGATATACCGCGGTTAAGGATATCCATGACTATTTCCCAAACACATCGTCTAAAGGAATGGGGAACTTTCTTGGCCCAATCTCTTTGTTTCTGACTGTTTCCTCTGGGCATATCTGCCGAGTAAAGCGTTTTATGGCCCGTCCCCAAAAGATATTTTATCGCTTAAACAGAAAATCCGCTAAGAGGTAAGGTAAATTATCATTCAGATGCTACACAGAGTAGTGGAAAATTTCCTATCGGGATTGGAATAATGTGTACAGAGGAATAAGGGCCATCTTGGGGACATCATTGAAGATGCATCGTGTTGTGCACCAATAAGGTAAATGCTTTTAAATGTACTTAATTACCACTTCCAAAGAGATTGCATATGGAATACTAGGAAGGGAACTTTCTTATCAAATGAATTTGAAGAAATAAATGAATTTTAACGCAAAACCTTCCAGTTAAACACTCAACAACGTTCTAGATCGAGAACATTCTAGGAAGCAGTAACACGTCGCACGCTTGCTTCATTCATCTACCACAAGATTTTTCTCCATTCTTTGTTTGTTACGGTAGCAATTCACTACTCAATCTCAGCCGGATCCGCTTTTACCGCGTCCCAGTATTTCTTCGTTTGCCATTCTCTTGTTCGCGAAGCAATAGAGCAGAGACTGAACCTATTGTTAGATAATCTTTCCCTACTTATTCTATCCACATATCCCAGTCATCTGATCTGTACGGTATTTGACGCATTGTGCTGTGTTTTTACCATCAAAATTAGCCTTCATTGTTTCTCATTTTCCTCTCTCTTATTTAGTACCTATACCTAACGTACATCCATCCACATTTTGACTTCGTTAAATTTTTTAAACGCCCTTAACTTTGATTTACTTTTCTCTCATCTTCGCGCCAACCTTGTTCTCTTGGCACCCATTTTCTCCAGGCGCCAGTGCTAGGTGGGAGAAGCTTACTTACTTTTTCAACCTCAGATTTCTGTTAATTTTCCTTTCCCATACACCCTACAATCGATTACTTCGTTTTCTCTGTGATAATTTCGAACTCTAGTTTCTCTGAGATTTGGAAAGAAACTGGAAAAGAAATATGTCAAAATAGGTAACAACAATTTCGAAGCAGTTGAGGAATTTAAATATTTCGGTGTGAGGATATCTGCTGGTGGAGACAGGGAAACCGAAATTGAAGGAAAAATAATGTCACTAAATAAATCTTTCTATTTTACTACGCGAGAATCCTCAACAATATACTGTGCATTACAATGGTAGCCAGGTGGTAAGAAAAGAAGAGGAAGACCAAGATCAAGATGGCTACAGGAAGTGAAGGAGGACCTGAAACGGGCTGGAATAGAGAACTGGCAGCGGAAGACGGCGGAGAGAAGTTTGTGGCGAAATATCAGCAGGCAAGTCGGAACCTTGAGAAGTGGGGATTGATCCATCCCGACCAATGGATCTAGAAAGCTTCACGGAAGAAGCGGCGCAAGCCTCCCGAGGGGTGTCCAGCCCAGCCACTATTATTACATCCATTTTGTATCGTGGTTCTGAGTAATCTGTCAACCACTTTTTAATCACTACTGCTACTTGTGCTGGGTAATTGTTCCATACCAGAGATGCATTTCTGTCATTAGAATAAGCTTTCTATCTGTTTAGTGTTCTAAAATGTCTTAGAAGTTGTTAGTATCTGTTCAGTGATTAGCTGGTCACGAACACTGTTTTGAAATAGCAGGGGTTAAACAATCGAGCGATTGAGGATTTGTGTTAGGGTGGCTATGGTGCTCGATATAGAATCTAAGAAAGAAATGTTGTGGAGAAGACATTGTGAAAGGAGGGAAGCAATATAGAGGAAAGTGACAAAAATGGAACTTTCCTCTATATTGCTTCCTCCTTTCACAATGTCTTCTCCACAACATTTCTTTCTTAGATTCTATATCGAGCACCATAGCCACCCTAACACAAATCCTCAATCAAATTAAATTTTATACCACAATTGGTTCAACAGCAGGAAGACCAACGATCGCCCGCCTTGAAGATGGGAAGACTAATCGAAGCTCATTTTCCGACCTTATTGAAAGGAAACGAGCCAGAAACAAGCGTATAAAAAAGCGTCAGAAATAGCTCCTCCTATTTTGTCATCGATTACGTACATTTCATGCCCTTTTCGACTACTCTAGACCAAAACTCTACAAACACATATTAGAACTCGAACCGGCTCGAAAGTGGAAAGATGAAACCGCCGAGTCGGAGAGAAGACGACGACGACGTAGAAGAAAAGTTCTCGGGCGCGCGCGGATGAGGAGTATAAAATATACGGATGAGCCCTCCGAGTGGGCGCTTTCCCGGGAACCGTGCGGATTTGCATATACAAAACGTCAGATGCCGGCGCACAAGAATAGCTTTATCGTATACTCGCACGCCGTTACCGCAGCCGCCGCAAAAGCTCCCTCACACCATCGCCGGCTTCGTCCCCGGTCCCTATTCATCACTTTACCGGCTCAGCCTTCTGCGAGCGCGTTTTTTGGAATCGATATTCACCCTTCCGCGACGTTAAAGAAACAAATACGCCGCCATCGCCGTCGTCGACTCGGATAGTAGCAAAACGCCGCTGTTGCCGTCATCGTCGTCGCTACCGCCGCCGCCGCCGCCGCCGCCGGAAGAGCAAATATGTGTTTATAGTAGCTTAGCATGTAATTTAAATTTTCATAGAGGGGTAGTGGATCCGGGTTCTAGCAACGTCGACGACGATGAAGACGCGGAATTTATGAACGCGCAATAAATAGGGGAACGTATCGAAGTGTGAGAGGGTTTAGAATCTAAATGGTTGGAAGCCATAGCTTCCAAAAGTCCTTCCTGATTTTTGAAGATGTATTAGGTTATTATTAATAGAGTCCATAGCTTCAAATACTTGAGGACATTTCTGACTGGGCGATACCAAAGAAAACCAAAATTGAGGTCTTCAACAACAAAGAAACAGAACTAAAAATACGAAGTACGGAAATTAGGTTTTAAAAAAGATAACACAATCAAAAGGGATAAAGTGAGAAATAGTACAATCAAAGGACACTTGGAAATAGACCCCATACAAAATTGAATAGAAGAAGGTCAACTGCGGTCGTTGGAACACGTAACCAGAATGGGTAGAGATAGAACAGTGAGAAGAATGTTTGAAGCCGAACGAGCCAAAAGAAAACATAGGGGAAGACCTAGGAAGAGCTAGATGGATAAAGTGCGTGAAGCGACCGAAAAGAAAGAAGAAATATAAGCTGGAAGGAGATTAGGAAGCAGATACAACATAGCAGGGCATGGAAAGAAGCATGGACAAGAATCCCGACGTAGAAACTCGACTCCAACATACCTCATTCCTAAACGGGTATAAGGGCTAGGACTAAAATATGATAGGATTAATGGAGTTACACAATTGAGCTGTTTGTGCTTCTCTTGCACTGGGAATCGACTATATTGGTTGACAGATGAGATCCACTTTTCGTTCTAATGGCAAAACCAGCCATATTCCTTAGCAAACATGTACTCACCGTTGAATAAAGTTGTCAAATCATTTATTTGGGTTAACTGGAAGATGTGTATTCACAAATTTTGATGACTCCAGCATCCGTAGTAAGTGATATTGCTGTTTTCGTGAAACAGCAGTTTCTTTCTTAAAGGTATGGTACATTGTCCACCACACTGAAGCTCGTTGGCTTATTGTTATATATCTACGCCATTAGATCGATGTCAAACTACTGAAGTTACACCCGCCAATTCCTGGAATTCTTATGGGACATTGGCGAAGTTACTTTCCTATTTTCTGGGGAAATGTTTGTTAAGCCGACAGCATCCTTCTCCCGACGCCAGTTCCTTCTCAATTCCTGCCCATTCATACTAATTACAAGGTGTCTAAATAAAGTAACAACACTGATAACGCATTGTTTGTTTTGATTTTGTGTTTTTAGGAGACGGCTATTTCCAGAGTTACTTTTCAAGAAATTCAAAGCAGATGTCCATAGTTTTTATACCTGGTATAATGCATTTGTTCTTAAGAAGGTAATTGGCGCCAAGTAATTTTCAATTTCTTAAAATTTATTATCTCAACTGGCCATTTTATATTCCATGTTTCCCTGTTGAAGAGTAAATTTGCATCACATACTATAACAGTGCTCGCTTACGACTGACAAAGATTATAATTCCCTGATCATAAATATTCGACGAGATTATAATACATTTCAAAAATATTCAATAAATTCTTGATTCCAAATGCAAGCTGTTGTAAGGAACTATATTCTTTAACACCAGCTTATAGATACTTGACAAGCTAGTTTATAACGTAAAAGAGGAAAATAATAGGGGACAAGATCTCAATATTAATTATTTTTATGATATGAATGCAGTAGTTTAACTTAGGGAGAGTGAGAAATGCTCAAAGTGGACAATATGGTGCACAAACTTCTATTTTTATGCTTTATGCTTTCCATTTTCTATGTTTGTCTACACTTTCAAAAGGACGGATAACGTAGAACTGCTCGATGCTTGACTGATACAAACGCATTTCCGTACCACTGACTTTCCAATTATAAAAGAAGTGAGCAACTCACCAAGAGCTACTTAGGTCTTATTTAACGAGGGTGTAAAACCTTCAGAAACCGTTCAACGTCTACAAGATGTATTTGAAGAGTCTGCAGGATCTTAAAGTACAGTCTGTCCATACGTAGATCCATTTAGAGGTGATAGGACGTCACTAGAAGGTGATTTGCCCAGTAAATGGCCGAGCACCTTTAAATGAAATGAATGTAAATGAAAACAAAGTTGCTGCCGTGAAGAAGCTGCTGAAGGACGATAGGTGAATAACTATTCGTAAAATTAGTATCAGTATAGGAATAGGTACGCGAGAGGTTCAAAAGGTTTTACACAAACATTTGGTTGCGGTGACGCGAGACAGGGGGAGGTGCAGTGCAGTGGATTTTACTTCGGCGTTCTAACAATGAGGTGGGTGTTTGATTACGACCGGTAAACCAAGCACCAGAGCATGGAATAGGCTCTCCAAAGTCAAATATCGCAAGAATGCGCAAATTAAAGATCAAAAAGCATGCTGAAATTCTTTCTTGCTGGCGTGAGAATCGTTCACAAAGAGTTTGCCTCCAGGCCGAGGAATTAATCAACATTTCTACTGAAAGGTTCTTGAAAGACTTTAAAAAAGGGTTATGCGTGTGGACCAAACATCAGAAAGACTGGGTGTTGCATTATGTCAATGCATCTTGCCACACAGCAATTTCAGTACAACGTTCTTCGGCAGAAAGAACATTTCTGTGGCTCCTCAGCCTTCATACTTGACTTGAGGCATTGTGAGTTCTTTCCCTTTCCTAATTTGAAGCAAAAGCTCAAGGAACGTCGTTTTTGGGCACTGGACTGGTCCCGGTGCAATCCTCTCTTCCCCCTTCATCAAAGGTTTCAGTGTTTACGGTTTGAGAAGAATTTGCCTCTTTCATCGTTATGGGGATATCCCGACTTTAAAAGCATTTAGAAAACAATGCATCCATACATATACAGCAAACTTCGAAACTTCCGCCTCTAATCATTTTGTTCCGGTTTCCAATCTCCAATCCTACACGTTCGAGTAGCTCCGCTTTCAACCCACCTTCTCGCTCGCAATCTCGTCGCATCTCCTCCGGGGCTACCACCCGCCGTTCGCGTTTTTTGTTCCTAAGTTTTCGGCTTCCAAGAATTTAAATCGAATACAAATCTAATTTGTTATTGCTCGGAGAAGTTTCTTCTCGTCGAGTTGCGCGACGATTTTCCCCAATACCTTTTCGATTTATGGGAATATGTAGACGGAGGGGGTCGAGGGCGTCTATTCTCCGAGAGGTCAGCGCGCCGTCGTCGTCTCGAAATCGAAATCGGAATTGAATTGTAATGGAGGAGAAAAAGTTTTAACGATTTAAAACGTTTCGAAAGTCGTTTTCTCCGAATAATTCGGTGCCCGTCGTTACAGCTTTAAATCGAGAGATGTTTTTGTCTTTGTTTCTTTAGGGTATGTTACGTGTCATCGCGAAATTGTTGGATATAGTTTATTCTTTTTCTGAAGTTCTTGATTGGAAATAATCAGGCACTAAACGATACTCGGACGATTGAAGGAATAGGACGAGTTTTTGCCACCGGACCAAATTGGAAAGAAAACTTTTTCTGAAAAATGTCGTGTTTTTATATATTGATGTTTTCTTCGTGTATTTACATGGAAATGAATTTAGTTCCAGTTAAGGAGGGACCAGGACAGGAAATGAATTTAGTTCGAGTTCGAGTTAAGGAAGAGGCAATTTAGGTTACAGTTGCAATGAAATTCGAGTGAGTAGGTGGATGGATGGTGGTGGTTTCCGTCAACTGAACGGTCTGCCAATTCAAGTGCTGGAAGATCTTTCATACCTCAAAATTGCTTGAGGACATGAATCTGCGTGCCATTATTCCCACCTGATTGTCCATCCTGATTTGAATATACATCTTTTGCTATCCTTTTCAACTGCTCTCTCCCTTCACGTCGTCTTTACTTTTCTCTAATGAACATGAAAACGTATTTACCTAAATGTGCTTACGGAAGAATCTAGTTCGATGTGATAAAGGTAAGAATCATTGTATTTGGGGAAATTACATCTTGCCCTATTTTCAGAAATAAGTAAATGCTTCTGGCGACCTAAAAGCCAATAGTATCTAACTACGTGTAGGCCATATAATTATAATGAACTAGAATAATATAATCGAGCTCATCAGTACCCGTTCGTATTTATTTGCCCCGGATCTTCCTCCTTCTCGGCAAACATTCATGCATATTTCATTATCTAAGCCGTATCCATTATCACAACATAATCACGCTGGGATTGTTATTACTAGATTAATATCCCTAATGAACGCACCGCGTATTTGTCAACGTGGAACATGGTAATTTGCGAGGTTAAGCGAAATTGTAAAGTGATGAAATGTGATTATTAGTGAGGTGTTTGGTACTCAGCATAGAAAATTAATATTTATATAACTTCTTCGTTCAAAATCGCATTGGTGCTGGTTTGTCTTAAACCTACGGAGCTCGCGGCTTACCTGACAGATATATCAAGAATGTTTTTTGCGTGATTGTTTGATTGATTGGCGCTTCGTACAGATTGACTACTTTTGTGTAATGAATTGGACTGCTTAGAGATTAGTTAGTGTCTAGTGAGCGTAGGCGGGAATAAAACTGCTAATTCGATAGTAAGTTGTAGGTACCTGCCTAATAGTGCGAGAATGGCTTAAAAGATAAGTCATTTTGACCATCTGAAACATGAAGAATAGCAGCGAATATTACTTGAGTGCGGCGATTAAAATGGTAGAAATTGAAATTTAAAGTGATGTAGACGAAAATGACGGAATGAGTGTGGAAGGGCGATCAAATAAATCCATACAGTGTTCAAGATATTTCTAGTACGGAAAACGGAGGGAATGAGAATGGGAATAAACCAGGCACAAATGGAGAGTGTTTTTTGCGAAAAGATGAAGTAACAAAGTTTTGAAAGAACGGAGTCAAGATAGGAGGCAGCCGCAGAATATTTTGTGTTAATTACTCGTAGTTTGACAAAATGCAAAAAATGCAAAAACGCAATTTGAACTTTTTTTTGAACAGTTTGATTTCGGGGAATATCTTGAATATAATTTTACAAAGAAGTATATATATTTCAGAGATAGACATGCAAAACGAACAGACAAAATAGAGCTAATGATTTTGAGGACTTTCTACCTTGCTGGCTTTTACCGCAATAATAGGCTAAATTTACAGAATTTAGGGGCTACGAATAATAGTGGAATTAAAATTTTCAGACTCACAATGCCCTCCCACGGATTTAGATTTCTATTTCCATAACTATATCAGATTAGATGACGAAATACGCACCCTCAACGACTAAAGCTAACACACTACTAGCTGTGAAAGACGTATTTTCTTCATTTGTAGAAAATTGTAAAACATGTTACACTATGGAACAAAATATAGCACTACAAACAAACGGGTTGAACGTTACTTGCTAGTTTTGATAAACTTCATTCTCATTAATATTGCGATGCCGTTGGTATACTTCATTTTTGAGGTTATAAACAGGATAGACAACACCTCCAGCATGTACGGTGGACGGTACTCAAGCATTGGATTTGAGGAAGGTTCTTTTGGTTGTTGGTCCGCAAACAGGTAACTGCAGGTAGTGCTGGCTGAGAGAAAACTGTCGATAGGGCCTAAAGATATTACGGATGACGACACCAGAATCGTTTTCGTCGGAAGGTATCGCTCTTCGTCAGACGATATCAGTAAAAAGAAAGTTTTCCGTCTGCCACTACTACCAGTTACATGTTTACGGATCAACAACGATACTTCCGACGACGAATGGCGACATCTTCAGACACTACCTACAGTTATCTGTTTACCGGCGCTACTTAGTTATCTGATTTACCGGCCAAAATCGGTAAAGATTGACACAAATTTTGAATTTCCGAGGGGGTTTGTACGAATTTTGAATTTGCGAGGGAACTGGCCACCTTGGTGACTACCTTCCAACGCACATGCTGGGGGTATTGCCTACCTTTTAGGAAGCGGCGAGGCAGCCTTTGAACCCGCCATCTCTCTCTACTACTATCACATTCCAAAATAAAATGAAAAGGTGAGAATAAAATCACAATAAATTATGTTGTATAAAGGAAGTTTACATAGTTAAATTAATTCTTATCTTCACTACCGAGACTGTGCCATTGCAGCAGTATATTCACTGAGATGGGAGGGTTCGAGGCATTTTCCGCTGACCCTAGAATTAAACCAAAGTTCTATGAAAGCGATGCTGCGCCCCAGCTCCGTTTTGCCCGACTCTGAACTTAAAGACTCACAATTGCAATTGGTTTCCAAGTCCACAGCCGGATAAAACGGGGGTCGAAAAGGAAATCCATAATATATGCGTCGATTTATTTCAGAGGTAGTTCGATAGAAGAAACGGAAATGAAAGGATATTCAATACCAAAATGTTCTTCTCGGGGCATTCTCCCCCAAAACCGCCACCACCATCGTAACTAAACCACTGTCCTAAATTTTCGGCCCATTAAAACGCAATGCCTCATAATTCTCTCACTTTCGTTTCCTCCTTCGAACGGGACCGCTCAATCTTATCGCTTGACGTGCTGAATTTTTCACGATACCTCGTTACCTTTCCCGCACAACACGCGCCCGTCTCCATTTCGAAATGTTTAATTTTGGCCCGCTCCGGCGACCGCCGTTCGCCCCGAAAAGGTTGAATTCATTAAGCGCACGAAAATCCCGCCCGATCTAGGTCAAGGATGTACTCGGATTGGAGATTTTAATTTCAATCCATACCGACGACGACGACGACGTCGAATTGGGTATTTCTTACCGTTACGAAACGTTTCTGACCACGTAATACGAGCAGGTATACGATTACATATTCAGCACATCGACTCCTTATCCGGAGGTAGAAAAAAGAAAACGAATTCCGCCATAAAGTAAGTTGTCGCGTGTTGTACTTACTTACGGCGATTCCGATATGAATTAAATGCATGTGCATAACTTATTCGGGTCGTATTAATCGGTCGGGGACGATTAAAAATGAGCGACTGGCGCACGAGTTGCTCCGAGTTTAGAATAAGCCTCCTTTTAAAGTGAAAAGATTATTATTAGGAAATTGTTGTATTACAATAAAAATCATTTCGTTATCGGTTTCATCTGCGAAGGAAAGGAAAAATATTGTAGTTACCGTGTTAAAGGTCAACGTATTCTAGGTGGTACATACGAAGTGTTTGGCGTTGCATGTAAGCGATAAGTTGGATTAGTATTCTGCCATGTGTTACCCAACATCGCCTGTATGGGAACATTAACATTCCACTAGCACGCGTTTTGAGTTTCACCTACGACAGGAAACTTGTGTGTGTGTGTTTGTATTTGAGGCATTTTGGCCCAAGGAACTTGATGATGAAACCTACTCGGATGGACTGCATACCGTCATATGAGGGTAGATGATGACAAATTTCCGGAATCCTTGCTAGGGGGATGATATTTTTTCAAATACTTTCCGTCGTTATGTTGGAAATTCCTTCATATCAATCGATCTCTCACATAGTCTGGTTTTCACAAGCATTTAAATCAAGTACCTTTTTACGTTGTCAATTATAGATAAAAATGATGCTCGAGCGGTCATCAAGTTTTTTTATTTGGAAGGGAAAGCCGCAACGGAAATCAAACCATGTCATGGTTTGAACCCGTTCCCGAGGATTCATCTCCTTCATTTTCCCCGATGAGTTTTAGTGTTTCAATATTCCGGCGTGGTCGCATGCATGTAAGTGATGACTCGCCCAAAAGACGTCTAAAAACGCCTACCATGCCAGAAATGGTTGAAAATATCCATGACATGCTTTTGACAGATCGCCGAATAAACGAGCGTGAAATTGAGGAAGCCGTGGGGATCTGTTATGAACGAGTAGTTCGTATTTTGACATAATGAATTGGATTTAAAGAGATGCAAGATGGGTGCCACACTTGCTCAATTTGGAGTAAAAGCACATTCGAGTTCGATTCTATGGAAGTGTTTAAGAGGAATTCGACGGATTTGAAGGTACGATTCGTGGATTCCATGGGTCAGACCTGGATTGGTCACAACAGACCAGGAAACAAAAACGCAATCAAACCGTTTGATTTCACGCGATGCATCGGTTCCGAAGAAGACGAAGGCCATCCACTGAGCTGGAAAGATTTTTTGAGACGCAAAAGAAATTTTGATAATCGCTTATCTTGAAACAAGCAAAACTGTAACTGGCCAATATTACACAACGCTTTTAGATAGATTCAAAGCAAAAATTCAGGAAGAAACCCCCGGAAATGGGTAACAAGAAAGTGTTGTTTCACCACGAGAATGCGTCCGTCCATTCAAGTATAATCATTCAGCAAAAAATTACAGATTTCAAGTTCGAAATCCTTCCGTATCTACCCTATTCATCTGATTTGGCTCCGTCAGACTTCCATCTATTTCCGAAACTCAAAACATTTCTGTGTGTGGAAAGAGATTTTGGTCGAATGAAGTATTGATAGGGGCTGTAAACGATTATCTTGGGACCCTCGAGGAAAATCAGTTCCGGAAGGGAATTGAGAAGATAGAGAAACGTTGGCCCTGGTGTGTTGAGCTTGGAGGAAATTACATAGAAAAATAAAATATATCTTGAATCCGTATTCGTTTGTTTTTATTGTTGTCCGAAAACTTTTCAATTTACCCTCGTAGTGACTTGTTGTCTATTAGTCAATGATGAAAACAACATTGAGAGGATGCCTTTTTAAAAATTAAATAGACGATTAAATTAAATTAAATTACAAATACTCTTTGAAGAATGGTAATATAGGGAGACGAAAGTATTTTAGAGATATGGTGGATTAAGAGATCTGACGATTTGAAGGAAAGCGATGATGTGCTGATCCATATGCGATCAGACCGTCGATTTACAGGACGAAAGCTTGCTGGTGATTTGGATTTGAATCATATCATTACGACTCTACCTGAGCAAGGACGATCTTCTTGAAGTGGGCCGAAGGTGATAGGAACTCTTTTCTGAAATTGCTAGAGTGAAGTAATATCTCCCGAATTTTGGCGTATTTGTCGCATTGAGTTAGTCGATGTTTCGCTAGTCATGCTCTCGGTGTCTTCAGAGGTTTCTAAAGACGGGTCTAATCGTCTTCCACTCCTCTTTATACACCTACGTTATGGGCTTCTATTGCGCAGTGTCACCTCCTTCCATGTTGCCTCAGTCTACACTCATCTTCTCTACTGAAGTTGTTGGTATTCTTCATTATTTGCAGTGACCCCTTCACAATCTGTTAGCGGTAATCATCGCCCTTGGCAGGTGTCTTAACGTTGTCGTAGTCGATGGCCTGATATCCTCTTTGGTATCCCTACATTTTCTGAGAATATTTTTACAAATTTACAAGACCAAGAAAGACATCTGCGAATTCTAGAAAACACCGACAAAGTATTCGAAGACAACTCTTTCTTGAAATTGCCGATAAGCATCCCCAACGATTAATTTTCCCTCGCAAGAAGACGGCGAAGCGAATCACGAAACGGAATTGTTCATATCTCCGGCTATGACAACGACGACGACGACTACGATGATTCCAGACGCCTCCGTCGCTTTCTCCCGCGACGCGACGTTCGCTAATTGCGCATGCAAGGGAGACGGTCGAAGAACAGAGCTCCCGACTTTACGGACGCGACGACTACCACTAACAATTTTATTCTTTATCCCCGGTAATTATCGGAAATCTGCAAACTTGCCACGTCCGAAGGCGAGACATTGTTTGGCGAAATCTTCGCGTCGCATGTGCACCGCATAAATTACGACGTTCCATTTTTACGAGGTGCAGGTTAGTACTGACGACTTATTTTTACACCGACGAGCGTTGCCCACGGGGAATACCAATTAATTCCAGGAAGGTGTATGTGTATTGTACGTATATAAGTATGGCGATGATATTTGTAGAATCGTGACAGATGTAAACCACGTTTGAAATAATACCAAAATCTGTTGGACGTGGGAATGAGGCGTTACATATCTTCGTAGGCTACCACGGCCGATATTTACCGCTGGGTTATCATTCAGGTTTTTCCATTTGTTCCCAATTTGGCGCCAACATTTCCTTGTACATACCGTCCGTCCTTCAATATTGCTGACGAAAAAGATGCTATGCATAGCGAGATATAGATATCAGCATTTCTAACACCAAAAGGTGCATGGCATTTGTAACAGAGCAATAAAATAAAGATTGTTTAATACTTTTTCAAAGTTAGTTGATTTATTAAAACGAGCAAACCTTCCAAACTTTTTAAGAAGCTATGCCCATGAAGGAAGAGCAACAGCTCAACAGGCAAGATTATGATACAAGCTAAAGACAAAGCGCCCAGAACTACCAGTGGCTTGATGTCATATCCTCATGACACTATTAGGAGTCACAGAGATTGGGATGGTTTAATGGGTATACAGCTTGGGAGGACAGGTACTAACTGTACATCTCCGATGCTTTATGCTTCCATTTAGCGAATAGCTCGATCAATATTGTGCTTCGGTGCCCGAACCATTTCTGAATTATTAGCATGACATCGACCTTTAGCGGCACACCAGCAAAGAAGTACAGTGCACCAAATCACAGCTCCGCGGAGGACAAAGCCTCACCAAAACGACTAATAACACGATTATTTTACTTACAAGGGAAGACCGGCAACTGAGAAATTTTGATTTCGAGGAACCTGCACAGCCTGAAAGAGTACTTTGCTAGAAGGACAACGCAATTTCTTTTAGCGCCCGAATCCACAGATTTCGGGATACGGCCCCCTCTAAACATCTGCAGGATGAATTTTGACCGTAACGCCATCTACATCTTAGAAGAAAAACAGGCCACTGTACGACACCAAGCATTCACACGATGAGATTGGAGTGGCTTCTTTAGGACTACGTATGACTTTCCCGAGCACCAAACACGAAAATTCACGAAAATGAAAACAGAAAAACAATTAACAATAGCTTACAGAAAAAATATGACCGCAGAAATGCTAAAATACGTGGGGGACAAGGGAAACAGAAGTATTTGCACAACTGCTGAACACTATAATAAGTGACAATAAGATACACGAAGACTGGAAACTTGTAGTAATATTACAAATTCACAAAAACTGCGATAGGAAGGTGTGTAATAATAATAATAATTTATTCATTACCCAACAGCCCAAAAGCCATTTAGAGAGCAAAAACAACAACAACAACAACAAGAACGAAATACAGCATAAAGTTTGCGATATGAATGGGTACGCCATACACTAAATGGTATTTAAAGATTGTACATTATACTTATGGGAGTATCTCGTTACTAAGCACAGTAGGGAAAGGATTATGACGGAAAAGCTGAAAAGCAAAACAGAGAAACAACTAATGGAAGAACAGAATGAACTGGCAGAGGCATAACAACAGATATAGGAGAAAAAATATGGTTTTATGAACATAAAGAAGGCATTCGATTCGGTGGATAGAGAAATCTTTGACAAAACGTTAGAGAAGACAAAGGGTAGTAGAAAGCTCATTCACAATATCAGAAGCCAAAATCTGCAAATAGAAAACTAAGAAAACTCACTGAGGATATTATAATTGTAAAGGCAGATGATATGATATTGATGACCAGCAACAAACAAGATCTCGAATGAAAACTGAGGATATGGAACAAAGATCTAAGGAAAAAGAAAGTAGCGAAGTAGAAACAACATGAGGAGTAACAAGCTTGACATTAGCAACGCCGGTAGAAGTGGGCAAGGATTAAGCATATAAGTAATTAAGTAAGTGGGTAAATAAATAAGAAATAAATACGGTGATTTTGCCTGCCTAAGAACTCACCTAGATCAAAATCCGCAGACATTTGAAATGAAGCTTTCTCTGCAAAAACGACATAAATTTCGATCTGTCCTAAAGCCCAAACAGAAGCAATAGCGGGTGGATAGTCATTTTGCTTCAATTCCTGAGTCACTTGGATGCAGAATTCTTCCGACGCAAGTGCGGCTAACGTTCAGTTGCTGATATCTGTCGCGAGTTGAAGTTCTTGGGTTACAGCGTATATATTAAGCAAGGATCATTCGACATTATTCTCGGCTGAAGGCATAGGACGAATACAAGGATAATTTCAGTCAGCATGCCAATGTTCCGAACTAACTAAGTTGCTGTCCTCAGTGAAACGCTTGGGGAATTCAGTATAACTAACGATGTACACCGCACAACTAGCACCGCACAATGAATATCACACATTGAACGCCTGAACGAAACACTCCAAAACACTGTTGACGCTGTCACTTTTGCAGTGCTTATTGTGTGGCCATTAGCAGTATATCACTAGTGATACTGAATTCCCCCGTTTCCCACTCAGGATGGCAACTTAGTTGCTGAAATACGTATCTGGATTATTTCTGAAAAGTGTGGTAAAGGTAATTTTTTGTTTTATGTATACGAACTTCCTTGACAAACTTACGTACAGCAAGCGCGGTTGATGCATTATTTCGCCCGATATTTCTTTTCAAAATATTCGCATTATATCGGCAACACAGCACTGACCTGGTTAAAAGTGTACAGTATTTTTCAAGTTCATTGAAGCGTAAATCTATTCATATCGTGCCGCGAAAATATTATACAGCGTTTCTGCCCTTATTTATCCCCCTAAACAAAATACTTTTTCTCTTTCTAAAAATTCGCCTCCTCGCACTAGATCAACTCCGCCCTGTATTCCAACTAATAATCCACCCACGTTCAATTACTATTAAAAACTATACCAGACATATGGAGGTGTTTCTGTGTTGTTGCCGTTGTTTGCTAACGTATTCGGTAATTACTAATTACTCAGCGCAGCCTGGCAGAACATTAGCTTCATCGAGTTAAACAGGTCGCGTTTGCCAAATCAATAGGTCGCCTCTGTGTGTGTACGTGCACGCCCAGCCTCCACGATAGTTACAATGGCAAATAGTTCAAGTAAACATTAAACACACAAGGTTAAGATCCGCAAGATATCAACGCTTAATTGAACGCGTCGCGGTCGGTCTGAAGCCGGTCTTAATGAGCTTCGATTCGGGAGCTGTCTCTGTTTGGATTTTGCGCGGTGCTAATTATAGCAAACTAGTACGTAACCGAATCAGTTGATTCAGGTTTCGCATCTCGGAAAATAAAGAACTTTGGATTTCTGTAAGTTTTCCTCTTGTTTCAGTACTGTTGGTACTGTTTATATCGCAAAATTGTTTGTTTCCTTTGAACTTTGATATTTCTTTTGGGATTATGAAACAAAATGCCTCTCACATAATTCTCCAAAAGAAGAGGTAAATAAGTTATGGGATGAAAGAAAGAAAATCCAAAGAAATCAAGTAAAATAATGGGCATTTAACACTCTGTCTGGTTTGTCCGATATGAATCTGTCTACACTGGCATTATAGTTGGTAGATGCCTGTAGTATGTAGTTTCGGCAACGACGTCAAGTTTTAGGAAAAGCCACTAATTCAAGGCATGACTTTCTTATTTCTTATATTGCTTCCATAACTTACGTTCAAAATTTGCTGGAAACGCTTTGTTCCTTGCGTGTCTCTTCCACTAGAGATGACAGCTTTGTCGTCCAAATATGCATCTGTTTATATTGCTTTAGATAAGAGCGGGTAACGTCCTGCATAACAGCTATATATAAGGAACACTTTAAATAACAGTTTGGTAAGGACCATCCCTCGTTTATTCAAATCTAATTCTCGAAAAGCAATTTTCTTGTACGAAGTCGTTTCGGTTCAACGCCTCTCCAATCCCTAATCTACACCAATTATTCTATCCACACAGTAGCTATCGGATACATCCATTAATCAGATAAGACTGAGAGGAGAACGTTAAACTCCCGTATTAAATCGGGGTCAAAAAACCCCGCCCGAGCCGTGGAAGAAAAATAGTCCTCGTCTGGCATTCCACGCCGAGGGTACCGTACCTAGTACCTAGTACGTCGGGAATATCTGATACGGCACGCTCGAGCTATCAAAGCGAATTTAAAGAGGAGAAATACTTTCGATGTGTAGATGAAGATGAAGAAGACGTCGACGTATAAACGATCCTACGGTAATTTATGGAATATAAAAATAATGAAGGCGACAGCGGCGTTTAGGCGACGAAGCTCGAACGCGGAGGCAGTGTTCAATGCGCTTGCGAGGTCACTCAACTCGAATATGATGGATGAACGTATAAGGGAAAGCGCGGCTCCTGGTTCTACAAGCTGTATTCAATTTTATTTTTAATCAAACCTTCATGAGTATAGATTGGTAGGTGATTACGGAACGAAACACCTCTGATTTATATATTTTATCATATTTCGGTATATGTCGCACCGTAGTTCGAGAGACCGACAATTTAGCATTAAATGTGTGTGGTCTCTCGAACTAGGGCAAAGTGCCGTCGTATGCTAATGAGACTAGTTAACCAACAAATAATCCATAAAACTATAACCGCTGTATTTACGCTGGTACCTATATCTTGGCCATTTATTTCAAAATAAAAATTGAAAACGACAAAAACTCCGTAGGACATATCAGCTCCAGAACAGAAAGTACACAAGAGAGGAATTAAGCAGAGTATGGAAGTTAATTACGGAGTATTTCTTACTTAATTCTGAAATATGGAGAAAGTTAAAAAAATGATGGTGACGAGAAGCACGGAACAGTCAGCGACCATTATTTAGTCAAAACCAAATTTAAGAAAGAATAATAAATACAGCAGAAAAGTAAGAGGAATACACCAAGAGAAAAAATTAGAAGTCATGAACAGAATGGAGAGAATGTGACAGAAAAATACCTGGAGAAAATAAGAGAACTAAAACAAACTATTAAAGTATAGAAGAACGGTGGGGAAATTAGAGACCTAGCCTAATAATGGCAACAAGGAAAGCAGGAAAGCAGGAAAGGTAAGGCGTATTAGAAGTAAGCAACAAACCCAAACAAAGAGCAACGTAGTTGACAGAGGAAATAGGGAAAACCATAAGAGAGAAGAAGCCACTGGAAAAACTACCAAGCAAACAGGGAACAAAGAAACTACGATAAGTACAAAAAAACTACAATCAGTACAAAGAAAAACGAACAAAGGTCATGGAGATGGTTAAAAACAGAAAGGATAAAGCGTGGGTAGAATTTGGAAATAAATTAAATTAAATTAAAAAATGTTTTATAATACATTGAAGTACATGAGAAACCTAAAACTAAACACACTAAAAGACGTAAAAGACAAAGACCTACTAGTACTCGCGGAAAAACTAAGAATAACGGAAAGGTGAAGGGAATTGTATAAAGAACTGTTACAACAAAACGAAAAAGCACCAGATGCGACACAACAAGACAGCGAAAATCAGGAAATGCAAGAAAGATGAGAAAAGTGTGAACACATAACAGAAGAAGAACTAATGGAACCAATAAATAAAATGAACACAAAAAATGCACCTCGACATAACGACATACCTGCATAAATCTAGAGAAACATGAATGAGGAGAAACATCAAAAGCTTTTCCATATTATGAATCAGGCAACAACAAAAAGAAAAAGTACCATCAGCTTAGGAAATAGGAATGACTACGCTAACCTACAAAAGAGGAGACAGCAAAATCTGCTGAAAAACTGCGAGAGGAAAGATATACGCCAGAATACGTAAAAGGCGACTCAGAGACAAACTGAAAAAAAAAAACACTAGAAGAAAGTCAAAGTGGTTTTGAAAGAGAAAGAGAAACAAACGACCAAATATTCATGCTCCCACAAATAAAATAGTTCTGAACTTGGCGAGGCAAATGAACGCATTATATTTTATAGACGTTGAGGATGCCTTTGATAGAGTAAGGAGAAATAATAAAAATGAAAAAAAGGAAATCAAGTATTCCGAGAGAAACTGGAAATAGACCCTGTTGAGACAACTATGGAACAAGGACAGCTCTAATAGCTCGGATATGTAATAATAAGATGATAAACTAGCAAAGCAGATATTTTAGGTGACAGCAATTGGACAGAAGAAATGAGGGGGACCAAGAAAGACGTGCATAGAAGAAGTGAGGGCAGCGGTGAATCAAAAGAGGAACAAATTGGGAATACTTAAGAGCGCTGGTAAAGGACAGAAAAAAAATGGGATAAGCGGGAAAAACATTAAAAGAAATTCAAAGTGGATTTAAACGAGACAGAGGAACAAACGACATACTCACGCAAATATAAGACAAGAGCTTCAAAGGTGGAGAGGCAAATACACGTATTATGTTTCATAGACGTTGAGGATGCGTCTGATAGGGTGAGGAGAAATAATAAGAATAATAAAAAGTAAGAGATCAAGCATTCAGCGAAAACCGGAAGTAGACCCTATTGAGACAACTATGGAACAAGGATAGCTCAGATGGCTCGTACATATAACAAGAAGAAGGGATGAGAATAAACTAGTAAAACAGATATTGTAAGTGAGAGAAAGGAGAAATGAGGCACACCAAGAAAGACCTGGACAGAAGACGTGAGGGAAGCGGTGAAAGAAATGAACGTT
This sequence comes from Chrysina gloriosa, assembly GCA_038088585.1. Lineage (NCBI taxonomy): Eukaryota > Metazoa > Arthropoda > Insecta > Coleoptera > Scarabaeidae > Chrysina > Chrysina gloriosa. The sequence continues at coordinate 5,601,437 of CM076090.1, read as the reverse complement.
GGCAAATGACAGAAAAAAGTAGATTAAACTGGAAAAAAAAAACTAAAAGAAAGTCAAAATGAATTTAGAAGAGAAAGAGGAGGAAACGATCAGATATTCATACTCGTACAAATATAAGACAAAATCTTTAAAAGTGGGGAGGCAAATACAGGTATTATGTTTTATAGACGTTGAGGATGCTTTTGATAGTGTAAAGAGAAGTAATAAGAATAATAAAAAAGAAGAAAAAACTGGAAATGGGCCTTAGTGAGACAACTATGGAACGAGAACAGCTCAGATTGCTCGCAATGTAATGAGAAGGAGAGATGAGAATAAACTACTAAACCAGATCTTTTAGGTGCGGGAAAGGAAAAATGAGGGGGACCATGAAACACGTGGATAGAAGAAGTGACAGGTACGGTAGAAGAAACGGACGTTGGAAGAGGACAGAAGAAAGTGGAATAAACTGGAAAAAACTAAAAGAAAGTCAATGTGGATTTAAAACAGAGATAAGAACAAACAATCAGATATCTATACTACTATCTACACAACTATAAGAAAAACTTTAAAGGTGGGGAGGGAAATACACGTATTATGTTTTATAGACGTTGGGGATGCTTTTGATGGAGTAAGGAGAAATAACAAGAATAGACCCCTTTGAAACTTCTATAGGACGAGACTGCTCAGATGGCTCGCATATGTAATAAGAAGGAGAGATGAGAATAAACTGCTATTTCGGGTGAGAGAAAGAAGGAATGAGCGGGACCAAGAAAGACGTGGATAGAAGAAGTGAAGGCAGTAAAGTGGAAAGGTTTACGAACGCTGGAAAAGGACAGAAAAAAGCGGTAATAAAAGTGGAAGACTAAACATAATAGTAATAATATATTTTGTTCCATAAAATCCAAATGTGTAGAACTAGTCAAATGTGTCTATTCCATGCAAGCAATACAGTCACAATGAACACTATAAATAATGCCCTAAATCATATTGAAATAAAGTACTGTAAGTGTATACGCCGACACAACACACTAAAACTCCTTCTTACACCTTAATTCAGCAATCTCCCTGAACGACCATGCGAAGAAGTCACCAATTCTATATAATGTTCTATTCACCAAGGATGGTTTTAGTTTATGCTTGAATTTTACAGAAGGGAGTGTTTTTATGGCGTCTGCTAAATGATTATAGACTTTTATACATTGGTGCAGAACGGTTTTTTGTATCTTACTAAGGCGCGCTTCTGGTAGCAACAGATGACCATGTGACATATCTCTGATGATATGATTGTGGATAAGCCAGAATTGTTTAAATATATTATAAATTGCACCTTGGCGGGCAATGTAAGTAAATTAGGGTTCTTAAAAGTTTAGTTCAGTTACATGTACCTATCTCGTCGTTTAATATTAAAAATTGGTATGTGGCTTATAAAAGCCCTTGTAAGATGAAAACTCTCTCCACGTCCACTCAGTTTCCCCAGAAGACCATTCCCTAATTTAGATAGGAGAACACATTTGCATAGTATGCCACAAGAGATGGATGAACTCTTAGAAGCAACCCTTAAAACATAATTCGACATTGAAAGAGTTCCTGTTTAAGTAAGTAAGTATTATATTAGCTCCAAGGAAAAAAATTCAAAATAGAACGTGTCAAGCCAGGCGTTTCCCGTTTCGTGATCGTCCCATCCCCATAACACTCTTAATTTATTCCAGAAAGCAACTAATTTACGGTTATATCGTCGCGACTTCTCTGTTTGAACGTCTGGCAATCGCAATAAACTACCTACGATGACCCGCCGCGAACAATGCGAAAACAAAGAAAATCCACGTCCGCAGTCTAGCACCGGCACTGCGCCAAAGATGCCTCATACCAAATGCCTCCTTTATATGGTGCAACCACTTGATTATACAACAGAAAACTATCCGAGAATCTATCGGGATTTCGTTCGCGAATGCGCCACGAATAGTAATAGCGTCTACGTACGCCATAGAAAGCGACCAAGGAAGGGAAAAAAGGCATGAATATACTCGAAAGCGCTTAGGAGAGAATAAATACGCAAGAAGGAAAAAATCGAAAGAAAGGAGAGAGGTTCATATACGTGTATATATGTGTATATATATATATATATATATAGGCTATAAGTAAGGGGAATGATATATTTAAAGCCGGATTTAACGTACGAATGTATGTACTTGAAGTACGTAAGCATACGTACGTATGTACGAGGACAATGCGACATGTCAAGGATTCAGAACTTTAAAGTTAACTTACGGCGCCGGCTGTCGGTGGCGTTTCGTTCTCATTAGTTTACGTTGTACCTGCACGAGATGCATCATGCGACACAGGTTCGAATTATAAATTACGTTGTTATTAAGTGCAACGCCCCGACGACGGAAACAAATTGCCGGCGAGATTAATTCTATTTATTCGGAGATTTCGGAAAGGCGCAAACACTAACGTGTCTCTCGCTTACAGCGCAAAATTCGCAAGAATAAAGTTTGTTTAGCAAAAATTTCACTCAAATGTTGGCAGTCAGTTTACGGGAAACATGACTTTGTCCACTTTGAAATACGAAAAATACCTTTGACCTGCTTTATTAAGCGTTTAGTTCAGTTAACTTACGACGGGGAGGGGGGCTGAAAAGTTTTCAGTCTCAACATGAAGATGGCGTTACCACTCCTCCCCACTGCAGCACTACAATTTTACCTGCTTTGAGAGGCATAGCAGTCACACTTTTGGAAGTACATATTACGTCATCGGCGCAATAGATCAAATTGCATCATTCTCTGTTCAGTTTTCTACGCCACTGTCATTTCGTTCGCGCAGGTTGACGTGACGTAATATACACTCCTGAAAATGTGGTTAATATACCTCTGAAAATTTCAGGTATTTTGAGCGCTTAGCTGTTGTACCATAGTCGCTCATTTCAGCGTTTTCGAAAAAACGGGGAAAGCTCGAATATGGTGCCGTGCTTAAATTGTTTCGTTTGAAAGGTAATACGCCAAACGCTAATTAAAGCCGAGGTGGAAGTAGTTTATTGGGAGCCTTCTTCATAATTTACTAGTGCGAGAAGAAGTTCGATTGAATTTAAGCGTGGTCGTACGGGGCGTAACCCGCGATGAGCGTATCGGACGACCACCGATAACAAAAAAGGAACATCAAATGGTGCCTAATGATCACTGGATCAAAAATAAAAGGAATATCAAAGGATGTATGCATATCTAACAGCTCGTTTATAACACATTGCATGAAAAATTGGACATAAGGCAATTAGCTGTGGTTTGGGTGCCGCAATTGCTCACACTGGACGAAAAGCGCGCTTGAATTAACATTTGAAGCGATTTAGGCGAAACGAAAATGATTATTGCATCAATTCATACTATTGATGAATTTTGTATCTACAACTACGCTCCCGAGATGAAGGAGCAGTCGAAGCAACGGTTTGTAAAGGGCGAATTTGCTCCAAAAGCGGCGAAGATAGTCTTATGGGACGAGAAGGCGATTGTTTTCCTCCTTGGGATAGTCATGGTTTTATGTTCATCGAAAATCTTGAAAAAGGTAAAACAATAACGGGGAAATACTGCGCGTCATTCCTTGACCATTTGAAGACAGAAGTTGCAAAAAGACGACCGCATTTGCACAAGAAGAAAGTGTTGCTCCATCAAGATAACGCACCGTTTCACACTTCGGTAGTCGCAATGGTCAAAACTCATGAGTGTTAGTTAGAATTAATTGATCAATCACCGTATTGACCAGATCTAGTCCCGAGTGGTAATTTTCTGTTTCCCAAACTCAAAGATTAGGTCGAAGGACTACGTGTATATAAATTTAAATTTTGGTTCTAAATCTTGTGTTCAGAATTAAGACGAAGATTAAGTCTTTTACATTCTATTGGAACAAAACAAAGATATGAAGTAGGTCTAAATGATACACAAAGCAGATATAAAGTAGATAGGTATAAATGTAATGGCTACGATAACATTCGGTACACAATTTCTTTTTAGGATCCGAACATATATCTTTTCCGGAATTGGAAACAACTGTGTTCGGATTGTCTATTTCTTGATCTGGAACACATGTAACATCTTCCTCTGGTACTTTTGAAGAAGGCACCTTCTTCTTTTAGCTGGAGCTCGATTTGCAAACGTTTGCATTCGCGCATTATCCCAATTATAAATTAATTTACAGCGAATAAAAGCAAGGATTGAATGAGTTGAAATTTTAATTATGTTTTTAAATATCTACATACATGCATTTGAGGTATACGTAATACAAAAATTTTATACCAAAAAATACCAGAGATATTACAATTTGAAATGTGGAAGGTTAAAAGAGAAAAAATAAAAGTGTGTTTAATCGGCAAAAAGTTGTTTTTATGTCGGTTTGAAAACTTTTCAGTCCACCCTGGTAAAGGGAAGCCCGAGAGGGCAGCACACAAGTAGCTGTGGAGCCTGTTGTGGTAACCTTCGCATACACGAGGTGCTCAGTAGTCCCATCGACTTCACTACAAAATCTGCGCTCCGATTTTGGAAACAAGGATTTTCAGTTTTCGCACATCTTACGTTTGGAAGTTCAACGGGTGCGAGAACACATTGATTATGTATCGTCAGTCAACAGATCTCATCGTAGATCATCATATACAAATAAGAATAAGGGGACTGTGGTTAAGTGTGATAAGGGTAATTTTATCCCACCATTTTCATTAACTTATCTAACTATTGCACGTTTCCTGTAATATTTGTGGGGTAATTATGATGGACAACTGCAGTTCACAAACTATGAATACAATGAAGACAATTTGATTCGTATTCGTTGAAATAGTTGAGATCGCATCATTTGCAAAATTATGTTGTCTGACAGCTGATATAAAAAACTATTAAAAGTAAAGTGTTGTAAAACATCATTATAGGTAACTATAGTAAGCTTGAAGACTTGTTAGTAGTTTAGTTTAAAATGTAATTGCGAATGAAGAATAAAGAATCTTATACTAAAGGAGTGTGTATTTAAAAATATGCTTTATCTTTAGAATTAGCTCTACCACTCGTGTCAATTTACGACTTGATCCTACAGAATGTATTTCAAAGCATCTTAAGAAACGTGTTCGTGTGCGTTGTTAAATTAGTCCAAACTATTTCTTTAAAACATTGATATTGATTAAATCACATGATGTTTAAATTACAATATGTATTACTTCTTTTAAACTATTTAAGTACGAATCCTGGGGATAATTAGAGGTTCTTTCGTCGCTTTCTCAGCATCTACCGCAAAACTTCCTAAACGTTTCGGAGTATTTATCACCACATCATCAAGACTTGTTTCTTATGGAATTGGGTGTTCTCTTTTTATTCTCAACAATACATTTATAACTCCCAGAGGTAATGATTAATCATCTCTAGCCATTCTGGTGATTGGTCATGAGGAATTGCGTGAAGATCAATTAAAAGACAAACTAAAACTCAAAGAAACGCTAGTGTTCATTGGTGAAAGGAAATCTCAGGAATTTCGATCGAGGAACAGCAAGATCTATATACAACGTTGCAACGGGAAACTAACCAACAGTGCACGGTTTGGGTGTTACGAAATGAATTGAATCCCACTAAAGTTGTCCGTTCACCAAGAACTACTAAGAAATTGATCGCTTGTTTCGTCGGTTGTACTGGATACGTCGCAACTATTCGTTTAAAGGATCGAAGAACAAATGCTGAAGATGGTATGCAGCAATTTCTTTGCCAGAAGTCGTCGACAAAAGGAAAACAAAACGATCGAAGACGCCGCATTATTCTGCATCATAACAATACCAGCTCTCACACAGCACTTCAAACAATTGATTATTTGTAGGAGACAAACATCAAATTAGTATCTCATTGCAGGTATTTACTTTTCTTTCTTCCCGGATGTCAAAGGAGGATTACATGCGACGACCGCCACCTTTCTTAAAGAGGAGTCAATGATACATAATGCAGTGCTTCTAAAACAACACGTTTCGTGTATGTAATCTTATAAATAAATTTGACGGATTAGTTGTGACAAACGCTGTATATAATGTATAACTCTTTGTCAATGATAATATGAAATGAAGCCGGATTTATTGCAAAACTGATTCAGAAAACTATTTTGTTCAATGCTAGATTTAGGTTTCCTGTGTTATCGAAGTTATCGTCTATTCTTGAGTACTTCTACAAAAATTGAAAACGTAAATATATTCCTACAAAGTATCTCTATCCAAAAATCTCAACGTGAAATATAACGCGAGTAGCACTAGGTTAGAAAAGAGACATAATTTTCGCTAATCATTACACCTATTAGAACTAAACTTATTCATTAGAGCAACTCTTATTGTTAGATTATTATCGGTGGGAAAACAATGTCGGCAAAAATTGGCAAAAAGGAAAAATTGCCAATACACTTGCTATTTTAACTTTTTATAAATTAAGGCCGTCATGACAATTGAGAAAGAAAAAACGTTTTCTATTCAAGTAAAGCATTTCGGTCAATAATACGGCAAAATTTTAGTTGTTATAAAAGTTGCTCAGAATATGGAACAATCACTCTGAAAAATTTTGCAAATATCGGATTACTTTGACTAAATTAGTATTTGTTTTGCTTCCTTGCAGAGGGAGAAGAATGTATATGTAAATACATGTATACATGGACAGTGATTTTCAGCGCCCCAAGAATTTATCAAAGTCATATTCTTGAGATACCAACTTCGGGATGGAAAATAGTTTCGATAATTGGTTTGAACACAAAAATGTATAAATCTAAGAGGCAAATATATTGCAAAGCAATAAAACACTTTATTCCAAAAAATTTTTCGTTCCCATTTTTTGTAACAACGTAAAAGGCACCCTCGCCGTACATTGCTTCTTCAGAAAAACAGACAGTGGTACGTAAACGTGGGAAATATGGTGGATGTCACGATGTTCTCCAGCGTGACCCAATAGCTTTTGTTCAGTGCGACTTTTGCTACAGTCAAAGTTTAATATGTTGTCACGGACAGTAATTAATAGCAGCAGACTTCTTTACACCTCAAAATTGTAGCGGGTGAAACCTGCGGTCACACAGGTGCGCGCTCGAGAAGCGACAGCCGAAAGAAACGAAATGTCAACACCTTAAAACAAAACACTTAATTCAACAGCCCCGCTTCGAGCACCACTCAAAGCGGTCTTAATTAATCTAGACCGCAGAACAATGCAAATAACACGGTAGCTCATGCATATTAATATACAACGCTCGATGTACCTATGCACACACATGTATAATATGTCCATATCCATATACATACATACAACGGATCCATCTCGCTTAATATTCTTTCCGTGTAACCGAGCGCATAAGGAATTATTTATTGACCGAGCGCTGTTCGTCCGGTGAAATCGATTAATAGCCGTCGCCGATATCCGCAAAATCGAAATCGCCCGTCCAATCGTCCGAAATCCAAATTAAGCGGTTTAAAAGTGATGCGAAAGTTCAATAAATTTCCCCGGATTTCGGTATGGACGCCCCGTCACGAGGTAGATGACCTCGCGTCGTAACGCGTTTCGGCTTATTTCCAATTTTTAACCCTCTGCGGACCTATTCGGGCTCTATTTGGATGGAAAAAGAGTATTGATTTTAAAAGTGCTCGAAAATTTGGGATGTCCGCCAATGAAGTAACGTGGGGGTATCTGGTTTATTAAAGTAAGGCAGGTTAAAGGTATCGGCTATTTGCACGCGTGACCATATGGTTACGACAGTGATTGTTTTTGTACGATAAGAATAACGGTAAGCTATCTTTCTTGCTCAAACCCGTCTGTTTTCATCCAAAAGTATGGTCAAGTGCGTGCAGCTGCTGAAGCGATTAATTCCTCATTGAGTTTTTACTGGTCATGCAAGAACTCATTAAAAATTGAAAAAGGAAGAGTACCATGTCCAAAAGAAAACGTGAAAAGTGATTGATTGCAATACCAAGTAAGTATACCTTTAATTTAGTTAAAAGTCATTATTAAAATCGAAACAATTCATATTGTTTCGGTTATTAACTGTACTTTTGGATACAAATACATACCGTTACGTTTTAAAAATGTTTTATTTCTATAATGGTTTTCCCAGGAGTAACCATACGGTCACGTTGGATCAGATTGAGAGAAACTGAATGTTCGATTCAAAACATCATTTGTTTGAATATATTGAAATTTGGGTAATCCTTGTTGAGTGTTTCGTAAAATGTTAGACCACTAACTGCACAAGATGGTATCGACTTCTTGAATGAACTATGCGATGACGTTAAAGATGAATCACCAGCTACGTTGTAGATTTTACCAAATTACCAAATACTAAAATTGAAAGTGGTGCACTCAGTAAAGAGGACAATGCTGATGAAGACGATGTCGTTATGGAAGAAGTCACCCCGTGAGCTTGTGATGAATGATGGCAATGAATTGCTATTCTTGATGCTACTTTTATGGGTTGTCATATTTGGAAGTCACCCGTCCAGATAATAATAATAATAACAACTTCATTATCCAAAAATGGTATACCAATTACAGGACAACTTAAATAAGACACGTACATATCTTTAATAAAATGAGTTCACCAATTCAAAAATGCAAAATATAAAAAAGGGGAAAAATACAAAATAAAAGAAGTTAACCAAATTTACCAAATGAATTAAAAAAGTTAGTTTTATAAAAGAAAATCTGCCATATAGTAGGTAACAGATAAAAGTGGGGAGTTTCCCGACAATGCCGATGCCTCAAAGATTGTATAGCATGTCAAGCATAGCAATGAATTATGATCGACGTTGCGATCTGGATAAATGCCATCAATTTTCAAAGATAAATTGTAGGGAGATAGATCAGTTGGGCATATCTTAAACGCGATCGGACGCAGTGTCGAGGATGGAAGATTTGAATTCTACTGGTCAAACTCTATCGGATAGACATATTTTGAACGCGATTGGACGCAAACAGTTTCTTGCCGAAAAAGATTCAAGCAATTAAAAATATTTCTATCTTTGTTAGATCGCATATTGCCGACAGGCGTAATCAATTTGGGGAAGCTGATTAAAACGAAATAAGCCGCGGGTCCCTACGACATACGTCTCTGAAGATACACCGTTTGAAAGTTAAAAAAATTCCTACATGAAATTACCATTATTTTGTTCTAGCGCAAAAACCACTATTCGATTCGTAGTAAAATATTTTCTTCGAGGGAGGTCTACTCGATCGCGATCCAGTCGAGAAGTAAAGGCGCGAGAGCGTTCCAAAACTTCGCTTAGAATGAAATTCGCAGTCCGGGCAAAATTTTGGTCGTTCGATGTTTAAATTGCCAAATTATTTTGCGTTAAAGTTCCATTTAGGTGGCCTAGTGCACATCGGTCCTAACGTTGAACGTACGAGTTTCGAGAAATTGTGCTTTGCTCGACCACGTGTGACCGCAGCAACGAAAATACTTCTTCAAACTGTCAAGTGGGCAGCACTTAACTATCCTCCTTACAGCCCAAATCTGGTTCCTCCATTTGACTTCCATCTTCCCTTTCCCCTTTCCCTTTTTCAGAAGGAAAGGCTTCGACCGGACGTCGTGGTGAATGGGGAAGGAGAAATAGTCGCGAAAAAGCTGGTCGCAACCGTTTATGAAGAGGTCATAGAGAAATTAATTCAGCGATGCAACAAATTCATCAGCCTTTATGGCGATTACGTTGAAAAGTAGTTAGTGGATGTAGTTAACTGTTGCTGATTAATAGATTGGAGAAACCAGAGCATGGGACGACACACTCCAAGCTCTCCAAAGGAAGAGGAAGCAAGAATCAGCACGTCAAAGATCAAAAACATGCTGATTTACTTGTTTGATAGCCAGGGAATTGTTCACAAAGATTTTGTGCCTCGAGGCCGAGATGTTAATTAACACTTTTACCGAAAGATTCTTGAAGGACTTTGTAAAACCACACATCAAAAGAGAAACGAAATGTATATCACGACAATGCCCCTTGTTACACAGCAATTTCAGTAAACTGTTCCTCGGCCAGTAGGAACATTGCTGCAGCTGCTCAGCTTCCTCATTCGCACGATTCGAGTCTTCGTGACTTTTTCCTTTTCCCGAGATTGAAACAACACCTCAAGAGAGGTCGTTTTGGAGTACTGGACAACATGTAAACGGCTGTAACCGATCAGTTGAAGACAATTCCAGTACCTATCAGAGTTCCAACACTGGAAGAATCGACGTCAGCAGTTGTCTAGCTTCCCAAAGCAGTTAATTTGAAGGAGACAATGTTGAATTGTAGTGGTATTGGAATTAAACAAGCGAGAAGAAACGTCGGTCATGTTACTTTGTTTACACACCTCGTAGGCTAGTTTTTCCTGTTTCGCTGCTACTACTTGAGTTTGAAAAATAAATGGTTTTCGTAAAATTCTAAGTCGAAAGCTTCTTTCGAATAAAAATTTGTATAACTTAAGTCAAAAGACTTTGTAGGTTCCAAAATATTCAACAACAATACTATAGTACCACTACAATATTGTTTCACCACACTGCGGCTTCATCAGGTGGATAAATACTGAATTAAGCCTATAAAGGTTGTGTTAGATGTACGTATTTTATGAATCGAACGTTCTGATCAATTCCGAAAATAACCGATTAAGTAGGTACATAGGTGTATAGAATCAAAACCCCTTTCGTACCCATTGCTTGTAAGGGCGGTAGTTTCCATCTACTTGTAAACGAATTCTGTCCGTTCTTTCTTGTTTCTTGCTAGTTTCTTTGCCGTGACCGTGTTGGAGCCTTTCTCTCTGCAATTTGGTTATTCCAGGCTTTCAGCGGGCCTATTTTCCTGTTTCTCTCGATCTTCACTTCCCATATACTTCTCACTGGTCCCATCTTGTTCATTCGAATCAGGTGCGCGAACCACCTTAACTGCTGTTTCTCGATCTACTTACTTACTGGTTCCACGTCCAATCCTTGTCTGATCTCATTATTCCTTATTTTGTCTCTTCTTGTTACGCCCTTAACTCCTCAGAGGTATTTCATTCCTACTGCCTGGATTATACTTCTCTGCGCTTTTGGTGACACCCAGCCTTCACTCCCAAAAGTTAGTGTGGGTAGATATATTGATTTATATACTGCCAGCTTCGCTTTCCTCCTTAGCTCTCTCTTCCCAATGAAGATGCTTTGCAATTTATGGTACATTTGCGTGGCGGTACTTATTCTGTCGTTTACTTCATGCGCTATATCTCCTCTATTATGCAGTTTCACTCCCAGATGTTTGAATACTTGTTTCAGTTTCTGATCGTTTATTTTTAGGTTTATTTCCTTTGCTGTGTTTCCCATCAGCAATACTTTAGTTTTGCTATTGCTTATTTTACTTTTTTTTTCCCTGAGTTGTTCTTCTCACACTTTGAGGTTGTATTTCAATTGCTTCTTATATGCTGCGGATACCATTACATCGTCAACAAACTATTACATCGTCGTCAAACTCCGATATCTTAACTTGTTTCAGGTTCCGGAAACCTACATATAATTGTTTAGTTTTCTTATGTATTTCTTTAACTATGCCGTCTATAATAATAATAATAATAATAAAGTATATTTTCCAGGAATTTAGTACAAAGCATGGAAATTGTCAAAAAATAGTATTACAATAAGCAAAAATTAAAGGACCCACGGCGAAAATAAATGTGCTAAAACTAACAGTAGTACTAAAAACTAAATTATATTGTATTATTATGAAGAGTGTTGGACTTAACACTGAACCTTGCCGCAATCCCTTCCTTACTACAAAAAACTTCAGATTCTTTACCGATTAATATCAAAGCAAAAATCCAAAACACAAACACACAGCTTAAATCCTCTACTTCTCGCGCATACCATATGACAGCTCGAAACATGCTCGATGCGGGCGCAATTCCGAATTCCTCATTATTTCGGACGCGGCGTTATTAAATCCTATTAATTCGAACGCGAGCATCAAATTCGCGCATATTTGCCTATTCAATATAACCACATATCAATTTCAAAACCGGTTTAATTTCACAAAACGCATATTAAGCAAGGAAATCGGTCGGAAACGCGCCCGGGTGTAGGGCGAACGAACCGCCGGGGGAAGGGGGTGTCGACGATATGCGGGACGGGATAGGGCGATCGTTCGAAGGATATGCACATTTCTGTATCCGTTCGGCGGCATTCCGAGCCGGCGCGGCGGCGTTCTTATTCGGCATTAGACAACGTTTATTGGTTTCGTATATCTCGATTAAACGGCTTTGGCAACGTCCCGAATAAATTACATAACTTATAAAGTCGTTGTTCGGTCGTTTCTTCTTGCGACTTCTTGCGGATTCGCTCATAAATTGTCCGAGCATAAGTCCCGGTTTCCGCAAGCCGCTTTAAACGCATCCGACGACGGTTTATTGTTAGATGTAATATCGTAGACTGGCGCTGTAATGAATTTTTCATGCATATATGCCTGCTTTCCGAGGATGGAATGGATTCATTGTTCGCTAAGTATTCCTGATGAACTATCCGCTAGCCATCTGCAGAGGAAGCTTGGGGAAATAAAATCCTGTAACGACAAGCAGGTGCCACAACAATTTTTAATGCACTTTGGTGGGTATATGATCGTTATGTTAGCGACCGTAATAGAAGATGCACCCGTCGTTAACAACAGTAGATATAAACAAAGGATACCGGAAGTTTCCGATATACTATTAATCCTTTTACTCTCATTCCGGGAGAGCTTTTTTGATTTTTTGGCAAAGGTATGATACTAAGGCTGGATATACTTACAACTGCAGCATTTACGCTTGTAAAGAACAGTCGAACACCCACTGGAACTCCAAGCGGGGAGAGAGGAAAGTAACTACTTTTCTTTGTTACGTGCTAATCATAGTATGAAATAATAATAACAGTAATATATGTGTAGATCTGAGTCAGCGTTGGATTTGTCTTTATACATATTTTTGTATTTTGATCATTGATATCAATGGTATCGAGTTGCACGGACACATATGGTGCTATCTGATATGTCTTAGGTTAACTTCAATGTCCTTCTATTATAGGCTCTCCGACTAACTTAATACAATTTGTTCACGAATTGTCCCCGTTCGTTTCCGATCCGGCAAGGGGTCAACAGTTCCGGAAGATTTTCTCAATCAGCTGAAGCATTTTGTGGTTTTGACGGCATTTGGATTGAATCGGACCCGGACTTGCTATTTGGGAATGATGGTATAAATCTGAATAGTAGATTTTCCTAGCCTAATAACTTGACGGATTATACCGTGTGTCCCTGATAGAGTGGGATTGCAATGGTAACTTCTTTACTATTGAAGATGGAGTTTTGGTTAAATGGGAATGGTTTTGCAGCTTTATATGCTGATTTAAAATCTGTTTGAAATGACAAACCCGTCAGTTATTAAAAAAGAAAAGAACAGAAAAATGTCGTTTTCTTGTATATCAGGTATCTTTCTAAGTATAAGAGAAAGTTTCATGTCGAACAAAAGTTCAAGGTGGCTGTTTTTGAAGTACTCGTATCAATCTCCTTAAGTTAAATGGGCATCAAATTGGATTTTTAGATTATTGGATAGATTTATTCTCTTGTCAACAATTCTTCTTCTTTTAAAGAGAATTCGCCCCTTGCGATTAATGAAACTACTTAGCTCATATATTGATTGATTAAAACGTAAAAAAAACGTAATTTTACCGGTATTTTTTATTCAATCATACGTTATCTTACATCGTTGAAAGCGAATTGTCCAGACTGAATACCTTCATTCGAAAAGGTCGGGCACCGAACAATTATATTATTTTCGTACGGTTTATTATAGTCTAATTTAGAATGGCACGTTACAAATTCGGCGTTCTCTTATTAACACAAATGGTACACATGACAAAGTAAGGTTATGTTAATTTAATAAAATATATGAGCCATGTAGTTATCACGCTTCATTAATCGCAAGGAGCGAATTTCTTTAAAACAGGAAAGAATTTTACATTCACACCAACACAACAATTCCTTCAAAGGACGAGGAATAAAAAAATTCTAGCCAATAACCTAGAAATCTAATATGGCGGCGATTTACCTTAAGGAAATTGATACGATTACTTCAAAAGCAACTACCTTGAATTTTTGTTCGGGATGAATTTTAAATTGGTAACAGTGATTTTCATATGAACCTTTTTTTCCTATCTCTTATACCTGCCCAGATATTTGATATATAAGAAAATGACTCCTGACGGGTTTGACATTTTAAAAATTTTCAAACAGATTTGAAATCAGCATATAAAACTGCAAAACATGTACAGTGTAACCAAACCTCCATCGTCAATAATAAGAAAGTTACCCATGCAATCACACTGGATCTGGGACACACGGTATATGCTGACAAACACCTTATTTTTCTCTTCAGGATTTAATGTATTGTATCAATCGTTTCACTTATTTACTGCGCTTACAATTTTAAGATAGTCTAATCATTGTGGTTTCCCACATATAATTTCAACAATCATATACAGGGTTAGATACAGAAATTCCTTAACAATTAGAAATCCTATTTGAGTTCGAAATATTAGTTTTAGATCAAAGATTAAGACTTGTATTATATTTGTTGGCTTAACCTCTCTTTCCTCTTCTTTTGTTTGTATACAGGGTGTTTGTAACTGTATGTCAATCAAGTTATTTTTTTAAATATCTTTCATTAAATTGTACGTTAGTTAAGTGTAGCGAACTTTCTTGGCCTTATTAATGCTAGGTAAAAGGTAGGTTCTGGTGCCCTAGCGTCACGTTTCAGTCTGGCTTTTTCGCGCGGCGAAGCGGAGGCAAAACTTTCCTATAAGTTCAGGTGGCGCCCAATACTTTATTTTGCCATCGCCCAGCGTTATAAACAACTTTTATCGTGACAGTAAACCATCCTTTATCATCCACGAACCTAACGAGGAACTTTCCGAGAAAATCTGATGATCTGAAAATCTAATCCATTTGGATCTCGAACGGCGCATTTCGGTCTTCGTGACATCTTGTGCAGCCTCCAGCTTTCGCTTCGTTGTTTTTTCTACTTTTATCTGGCGGAACACACGTTTAGTAAGGAGAGCTGTTAAAGGACAACTTTCCAATATACGACTTCCAGTATAATGCAGTGTTCTTTATCAATTTATCGCTTCGAGAGTTTCGTCACTTTCAATAAGGTCACTCCGTATAAGAAAGCTCGCAGCAAGACTTACCAGTCCTTCTAGTAGTCAGGATAACTTTGAGATAAATAGGACAAAAAAACTAGACGCGCTTCACCGCGCCAAAACTAAAAGCGATAGAATAATACGCGACTTCATATTGTTCGGGGCTTTCGACACTTCCTAATTACACCGCGAAATCCAAAAAAGGGAATTAATTTCCTCCGAAACGTACCGCTAGGATTGGCCGGCGCCGCCGCCGCCGCCGTCGACGTTCCCTTCGTAACAATTCTAAAAGAACAATGGACTCCTTTTTTAATGAAAAATAGTATCACCCAATTAACCACTCTTTCTCCCTAATCTTATTGCTTTGTGCTCGCGTTCCTTTCAGCCGGGGCTCAAAGGAAAATTGAAAGAGCGTCGGAGCGGCGAGAGCCGGCCGCTCGGCTTTTGATAACTGATTTTCTCAAATAATAAAGTGCCGAGGATGTAGGAAATTGACTTTAAGCGATTCTTTTTCCCGTCGACCGAATGAACGAAATACATTAAGAGCCCTCGATAGATTTGATTTTCGGATATAGAAGGAAAATAATATTAATTCTTTTTTATCGCGCGCCGCGGCGAAGCTAAAGTAGATTTTGAATGCGCTTTCAGGTTGTGATTGACACGTCTTCGGATATTTTGCTTTCGGTGAGAGCTACATAAATAAGGTTTTAATAGATATCCTTTTAGGTGTAATTACAAGAGTGAAAGTTGAGAAGATTGGCGGTAACCAAAAGCCAACTACACTGCAATTAGGGCACTATATCGCAGCAATAATTACCACTTTAATTTACGTCGTGTCTTCGTCTGCTGGTTGCTGTTTTCCCTTCACCAAAATAACGCTGCAGAATAACTGCTGTTGCTGTCTAAATTTATCGTTTGATATAATATTTCCTTATCTTTGAGGTGAAATTTCTTTAACCCCGTTGGGGTAAATCGAGCAGTTATACGCGAGTGATGACAAAACCGAGAGTGGGGGTGTAAGATGGTCTCGTAGCTAGTGGTGCGATTGGTCGGGGGTAAAGGAGAGGTGTATACTCGCACTACTCAAAGTCGCTTTTTCTTTCTCTCTCACCTGATTTCCACGTTCTTGACGAGTTGACACGTGATTGACACAAACGGAATCACTGGGAATCAGTTATTATTTATCGTCAAGCTTATGGGTGCGGGGATTCCTCGGAGTCGTGAAAATAGGTGTGTGGAATGTAGAAATCCAGGTACCAGCATTTCATTGCATTCACTCATAGCAATGAAGTAACATAACCGACGAAACGTCACATCCGACGAATTATTTGTTTTGGCTTTAGCTTCTAGCCTTATTTCATTTATAGCCACCAAATAATCGTACGTATTGATTTTGCTAAATTTTTACTCACACACGACTAAATAAGAATTGTATTTTTATATGGTTATGTCAATCGCCTTCTTTTCTTCTAGTTTATGTAACACTGAAAAGATTCACTTAAGCTGTGCGCTGTATAATGCACCCCGATTTCCTTTAAACCTTTCTAAACGCTCTTCTAAACTCGAAAATCGTTATTTGATTGAAAACACTGTGGGCTTTACATTTCGTTTCAGTACGATATTCTCTTAAGGGCTATTTTATTATCCTTTGCCCAGCGACTTTTGGCCTTATCGTTGGAGGAGTTCTCCTCTCGTTTGTTGTCTTCGTGATCGAATAGGTTCCCAAAGTTCGGTTTTTCTCTTTTCTAATATAAATGTCTTCTTAAAGGCAGTTCTAAAAGCATTCCATTGATTTTCTATTTCCTTACTTCGTCCTCGACGCTGAAATCTAACTGCTCCTATATGATGAGCTCTTGGCCACGAGTGTAATCCCGTTGTTTTTAATTGTTGTAACCAATCTGCTGCATGTTTGATTCCCTTTTCGGCATTAAACTTTTCAATTGATTCATTTAAATCGGACATAAGTGGAAACTTTGAACGTTGTCAATGTCAGGCCCTCGCACTTGCTGCTTATGTCGGTTTTCTTTGATCGTATTTGAAAGTTCAGCGTTTTGTTGTAACAATCCAAGTAGTACTTTAGTCATTTCGTTAATTTGTTAATTGCTTTGTGCACAGCTATTTACGTTCTATTATACCCGCTGGAAGATTTCGAAATTCGTTGTAATTCATCTTGAAAAAGTGGCCTATTTATCGTCCAATTTGGATTACGCCAAAACCGCTCACACGCTAAGTTATTTTATACTTATTGTTACCCCAATATCCCACTATATCCCCATATATCTCACTTTTGAAGTTGTAAGTATCTCTGGTCCACGAGGGATTTAATAACACACAAATATTAATCTTAACTGGTATATTTTTAATTCTTCTCCCTCAGACCACAACATAACATAATATCTCTACATAACAACCGTACATAACGACCGCAGCTAGCATAACTAGCATAAGCAAGGGCTAATACATTAGTGTTAAATTAATTAAATGTAATTATTGGTGGACGAGGCTGCTAAAGAGTTAACGTTTCCACGCGATTGGTACGGTAAATCCGAAAAATTGATACATGGGAACGTTTCACTCTCCTCGAGAGGGTTTCTGTTTTGGAACGCCGTTAGCCGCAGGAGCTAATAAGACTCCGTTACAATGAACCAACTCGGCGTCTAAAAAACTTTAGTTTATCCTGACGACCACCTGTAATTTGCAATTTTGTAAGGCAGGATCTTTCCTTTATTGCATCGAGCTTTTCGCAGAGTTAACCGAAACTACGACCGTTGGAGATCTAGTGTACACAAATGCCGGTTACGCTCGCTAGCAACCCGAATCTTTGTTTAATGCTTGTCAAATTTGCTGAAATTTAAGATCGATGACTATTTGTTGTATTTCCCTTCACGTCTTTGGAGTCGGCGTTCATGTATGTATATATACCAGTTTTGTAAAGATTTATGTAAAATTTGAGGTCCTCTTAAACGTTACTTTTCAATTGGACATAACGTTTGAGTAAAGACGTAGTTTTCTTGTAGTTTCAAATCTTTCACAGTTGTATTTTTCCATCGCGTCTCCTTCAATACTTTTGTTTTGCTGTAAATATTCTTCGGAAGGTTTTAACATATATCCTTTTAAATTCTTGTATCCAATTTTTATTACATAAATTTTTAAATTCAATACTGAGATTCATTGTTGGTCCTCAAACTTCCAATACGTTTAGCTAATTTTTATTCAATAATCGTCTAAATTATCAAGACTCACGATTTAACTTTATTTCTTTCTTATATGCCTTGTATGTGTTTAAACCCCTCTTCCTTGCAAGTATCTCGGGAACGTAAGTACCGAAGTCGTAAGCAATTGCAGCGAAGTTGCCCCGTCTGCTTGACGTTTGCAATCTGGTTCTTGTACGCGACAGAGTAGAAACGTTAAGAACGTTAGAAATCCCAATTGCGTCCTTATCAAGTTTTCGTACCATCAACCAGCATAATTAACGTCTTTTATCGTGAAAGTAAACGTCCTCACGGTTCGCGATCCTACGTAGCAGCTGACCCAATAGTTTCTGCGTGTCAAGAGGTATCCCCGGGGTAATCTGACAGCCGCCGGCTCCATAAATGCAGTGTTTCTGCATTGTGTCACCTTCAAGAGTCATAAGACATCTTTTCGCGTCTTTTTAAGTACATTTTAAGAGACACTGGACCGGCTCGACCGTAAGCGTAAACATAACCGTAAACGTAAGCGTAAGAGCGTTAAATTTACGCGGAGCTTCGCTTCGTGTGCAAGACAAAGAAAACAGAGAGTATAATGTGCGAGCGAGAGCCGACGAGTCGGGCGGTCAGAGCAGAAGGGATACGTGGCGTGCTTGAGAAGGAGAGATAGAGAGAGTACGTACGAGAGGAGAAACCTCCGAAAAAATTTATACGGCCTCATCATAATGACTTCCGAATCATCCTAATTTAACGTATAAGCACGAATAAAGTAAAACACTATACATAAAACATCCGAAAAAGATTTTCTACAACCTAATCCTACTGACAAGAAATATCACATCGGTCACCTCCTCACCACGCAATTGTTTGTAATAAAATCGGGGACACGTGTTTCGCTAGCTCGAGACAAGCATCTTCAACAACTTCGGTTTATACGGTTGTTAAAGATGCTTGCCTGGAGCTAGCGAAACACGTGTCACCGATTTTATTATAAACAATTGTGTAGTGAGGAGTTTACCGATGTGATATTTGTGTTAGTAAATTACACCACAATCCTTGCAATCGCCTTTACTAATGCTACTGATTTCCAAATCATCAAAAGACACGTGGAACGAACACGCGATGACTTCCAAGTAAGAAATATGACAATTTATTGGGTGTTCACTTCACACGTGCGTAAACCACACACACCAATTTTTCTTTTAATTTGCGTCTAAAGTTGGAATATTAACGGAACCAGAAATTTAGAAAGAGTTGCGACCTACAAAACTACTTTTATATTTTACTCTGTGTTTCTAACTCTTTTAGATCGAAATTAATAGATTCCTTATAAACGTGGTGGAGATTTCCAATTGCTTCCATTCATTTTCTTCGAGTCGTGGAAAGCGTTTCGATAGCAACGAAGAAAATAATTTCTGAGGAGTGCACACCGATCTCGCGCATAATGAACCGGGGAGGCTCTAATCATTACCTTTCCGTCATTCGAACGGCATTAATTACCGGATCGCGAACGGTTATTAACTGCCGGAAACCTTATAAACAGAGACCCATCGCGATTCTTAAAAATCGATATGCGTGACCTGATTCTTCGTCGCCTCGAGCATCGATGCGCTACCGCCATACATATTCGAAATTAAATCAGTACAACGTACTCACGAGGGATGAAACGTATCGGATTTCCGTAAAGCAATAACGGCCGGCGGATCCTATCCCTACGCAGCCACTATATCGTCGTTTTCGCTACGAATCGACGTCGGTTATTGACGAACGTCAAGTTCCGCATCGGCAATTAATAAAAGTTATGGAAGATGGGGTGGAAAACGGAAAGAAATATAGCGGAACGCGAAACGAAATCCCCGGTACAAATTATTCGGCATAAAATCCTTTAATGCTTCCATAAAGGACGTCACTACGTAAAAATATAATAGGCGACGATCAAATTTTACGATATTGTGTGTTTGTACAATATGGATTAGCTGCCGCCTGTTTGTTATATTATAAGTACGTACATGCATCGAGGCGACGGGGTTTTAAATTTTTATGGCGTAATTCGGGAGTCGAACGGTATATGTCATTTTATAGGGTACAATTTAGTATAACCGCCGTAAAAACGCAGTTAGAAATCTGATCCTTGCTCGAAAATATGGACACGGTACTACGTGCGATGGAGGCAAGATGTTGGTAAGTTTTATTTGTTCAAACGTGACGAGCTTTCGACATGCATTTCGTTTTTTCCAGTTTCACTTAGAAATAACACGAACTACGGGGGTGCCTTCTCTGTTTTTACAAAACGACCACTAATCAGCGCCATAGGGAAAGCGATACACCTATACGAGTTCAATGAATGAATGAATGAATGAATGAATGAATGAATGAATGAATGATTAATCATAAAATCCTGCATGACATGTCAAAAAAGATAATAGGCTAAAGATATATATACATAGTATGTGTACATAAATAAAATTTTTATCACAAAGTAGTATGAAATACATAAAAGGTTAAGTGACAAACCATTTAATATACAGTCGTACAAAAACAAAACATTTAATCAACATTCATTGAGAAATTCATTTGTGGTGCAAATTGTCTTCTTCTGTAGATTTTTTACCGCGTGTGAAACTTATCCAAATTTAATGATTTTATATCCTTCCGAAGCTGATTATATAATTCGTTTGATATATGCGTGCTCGGTCACATACAGCCTTGGTCAAAAGTATTACACACCCTATAATTTATGGCATCTTTCGATTATAGAAGAAAATAGAACTACTTTTAATTACTAACAAGGGAAGATCCCGAACCCGGAAATTCAAAAAATTTGAAACTTTGGGAATATACACAACATATATAGGTGTGCTATACGCAATTTTTTTGTGCCGACATTCACTTTGAAGGGGTGAAACACCCCATCGAAAATTGACGGATTTTCAATTTTCTCCACACAACTCCAGTAAAACGAAAGATAGAAGATAGGTGTAAATGAAATAGTTGCAGCATACATCAAGATCTTTCAAAATATGTGACTATCATATATACAGAGTGTTCCGTTAAGCCTTGCGCTTATACTGCAGATGTTTTTGTAACAATACAAAGAAAAGTTTGAGATATAATTTGTGTGACTTTTAATTCTGCTTAAAACTATGTAGGGTGTTCTAATGTACAGAGTGTTCCAGAAGTAAATATCACCCTATCCTTGGTTATATCTAACAGAACTTCATATATTATATTATAATATATATATGTATATATATTATTAAATACTTATTGCAAGGAATGATCTCGATCCCGCAAATTTAAAATATGAAATTTGAGAATATGTAAACCACATATAGAGGTGCGATACGAATTCTTGCTGCAAAGTTAATGAAATTTACTGTATATCTTTGCGGTACTATATTTATTAGATAAGACATTGTTTTGTGTGATAATAATATTCGAAGTTTTTATCTAATGGTGTAAACATGTTTTTATAAAAACGCAATAATCAACCAAATGCAATGATAAATGATAACGTTGCTTATATAAATTCCCCACCTGACATTAATAGTATTTGTTATTTGACTGTGTAACAAACTTGTGGTGCTGAAAATGGTTGTCGTAAATACTTTAAATGTAATTCGCTTGCTCATGGTAACATTTGACGTTGCCAATAACAATAATCCAACACCTGTGAATAACCACGAAGTGGAATTACACGACATAATAAAGGATATGCTTCTTGACGTTCAAAAGATACTTCATTTTCGCTGGAAATTGACACAACACTAGAATTTTTGAATCCAGTTAGACCACATTCCGTAGACTTCGTAGATGATGTATACGCACCTACACGCGAAGAAATTTTAGAAGCGATGGAAGCTGAAGACGAACAGTTCCAGAAGAAGGCGGTATTGTCACTTTGGAATATAAAACCAAAGCTGTTGGATACTGGAAAAGTGGGAAAACGAAGCGACTTACGTTAGCAATCGTCCAAAAGAAATTTCGAAAAGTTTCAACTCTCCAACAATTGTACAGGTAAACAGTGAACTCCATTTAATATAACAACGATTTGTCTTTATTTTCTTTTATTTGTTCTAGATGGGAAGAAACAGTAAACCGGGGAGGCACACGACGGGAAAAATTGCTACAAATTTCGGAATCCGTTTATAATAAGTTTGTAGAGAGTATTGATTCGGGTGATATTATTCATGATTTGGACATTCAAAGATGGGCTTTGCAAGCTAATCAAGGAATAGATTTAGAAAACTTTAAAGCATCCCGGCATTGGGTCTGGAATTTTAAGAAAGCGTTTAGAATAGTTTCAAGAAAAATAAATAAATTTATTACGCGATCATATGGTACAGATTCCGAAAAGCTGAATGAAATCGCTTCAACATTTGTTAGCCATGTAAAAGATCACATAAAACAAGTCGGAGAAGATAATACATTCAATGCCGATGAAAGTGGCTTTAATCTAGAGCTTCATTCTGGTCGCACGTTAGCTGTGCAAGGTTCAAAAAGGGTTACAGCAGTTGTGAAGTCAATATCCGCAACAACACATAGTTATACCATACTTCCCACAATATCAGCTTCTGGAAAACTTATTTCCTCTCTATTTATTGTCATGAAAGAACAAAGTAGTAGTTTCGGTCCGCGTGTAACACAGTCTTTGTTTGAACCGTGGAATGTTTATGTAAGGGCTTCAACGTCTGGAAAATTAACAAAAGAACTGTTTAATGAATGGCTCACCCGTGTGTATGTGCCAAATGTGGGAGCTCAGAGCGTGTTATTCTTGGACTCTTGGACTGGTCATTGTCCCGCTACATTGCAAAAGAGTATACCATCAAACAAGCATGTTGAAATATTGACGATACCGAAAAAAACTACGGGCAATGATACAACCACTAGATTGTATATGGTTTCCGCATATGGAAAAATTTTGTAAGAAAATTTTCCGATCTTGTGCTACTGTTTGGTTATGATATTGTATTGCATGAACGCAATAATGTTATGAAATTACAGTCCCTTATTCACAACCAACTTTCGGCACCAAAGTATCACGATGTATTTGCTTATGCTTGGTATAAAAGTGGATACATTGATCAAAAACCAAATAAGTTTGAAAATCCGGTAGCTCTTGCTTTTAGACAACAGGATTTTATACATCTTGCTAGCTGTTCCATATGCGGTGCCCAGGCCATCTTACGATGTGCGTGGTGCAACGAATTCCTATGTTTTAAACATTTCTTTGAAGAATTTCATCACCATACAGAATAATTATTCATTTGCCAGTATTTCACTACATAATAAATATGACCAAAAGATGCAAAGTGTTATCTACAAAAATTTCCTATATATCTTATACTTTGTGACTAATCAGCTAATCACATATAAATTATATTGATGTACTTATCAATATTTGTATTGCTTAAAATGTTAAAAATATTGATATATTTGTTATCGCTTAATAAAATCGATTAATTGTAAGATATAACTTTGGTCTAAAAACTAACCTTTTCCTCTTACAACAGCGAGTGATTAAATCAAATTAATAAATTGCGCATTAGATATGTCTTCTACATATTTCCAAAACCAATACTTTGGATATTATTATCAAACAAAACAATGTCTTATCTAATAAATATAGTACCGCAAAGATATACAGTATATTTTATTAACTTTGCAGCAAAAATTCGTATCGCACCTCTATATGTGGTTTACATATTCTCAAATTTCATATTTTAAATTTGCGGGATTGAGATCATTCCTTCCAATAAGTATTTATTAATATATATACATATATATACTATAATATAATATATGAAGTTCTGTTAGATATAACCAAGGATAGGGTGATATTTACTTCTGGAACACTCTGTACATTAGAACACCCTACATAGTTTTAAGCAGAATTAAAAGTCACACAAATTATATCTCAAACTTTTCTTTGTATTGTTACAAAAACATCTGCAGTATAAGGGCAAGGCTTAACGGAACACTCTGTATATATGATAGTCACATATTTTGAAAGATCTTGATGTATGCTGCAACTACTGCATTTACACCTATCTTCTATCTTTCGTTTTACTGGAGTTGTGTGGAGAAAATTGAAAATCCGTCAATTTTCGATGGGGTGTTTCACCCCTTCAAAGTGAATGTCGGCACAAAAAAATTGCGTATAGCACACCTATATATGTTGTATATATTCCCAAAGTTTCAAATTTTTTGAATTTCCGGGTTCGGGATCTTCCCTTGTAAGTTACTTTATTTGTATAAGAATTGTATAGATTTAATCACAGCAGCAATTCTTTGGGCCATAGTGCGTACAAGCTTGGCACATCCGGCTGTAGAAATAGCTTCCAATTCCTGCACCAACACGGTTTTCAAGCCGGATTTCAATATTACGCTGTGCTTTCTTATTTTGCGTCTCAGAATGGTCGAAAGATGCCCGATTGGGTTCAGGTCTGGGGACTGCGCTGACTAATCCAACCAGTCAATGTTGTTGTCAGTAAACCAGCGTATCGTAGTCGCTGTTTTATGGCAAATATCATTATCCTGTTGGAATTTGACCCCATCTAAATTAGTGTTACCGAAAATATGTGTTAGCGAAGCCATAAGAGCAGCTCCCGGCACAGTAATGTACTTTTCACTGTTCGTACAGCCTTCGCAAACGAATATTTCGTCGCCACCGTGAGCAGCATGGCTGCTCTAATCTGAGTGATATTCTCTGCTCACGCGTCGCCTCACGAAAGTCACATTCGGTGTTACAAATACCTCTCTCCTTTTGTAATCTTCCTTGCTCGTGTAAACGTTGAGTTTTTATACTATTTTCTAGACTAATTTCTCTTCTTTTTTGACATTTTAGAATAAACCTGTTCTCCGATTTATCACAAAGCTATAAATTTATAATCTTCTTCACGCTAAAACTGTCAAATGTACATACATTGACAAAACATTCCACAGAACAGAACAAAGAGCACGTGGAAACTAAATATTTTACTTTTTTCATGCACCAGATGTTTTAGGACCACTAGCATCCGCTGCCTATATGTTTTGTGACACAGGTATCGCTTTCATGTTGTTCAAATATTAAAGATACAAAGTAACTTTATTGAGCGGGCGTACCTAATACTTTTGGCCGAAACAGTACATCAAACTCGTATAGGTCTATCGCCTTCTTTCAACAAACGCGTGTCTTGTTCGCTGCATATAGACTGTTCTTTCAGCGAACAAGGCGCACGTTTGTCAAACCAAAGCCATTACTATCTTCGTAAAATTTGATATTTTTTATTCTGAAAACAGTGCCAGCTTCAAAATTCGTGGTGTAGTTTTATTTTGCGGTGAACGTTTTTAACCTTCCTATACTCACGTCAAAATGAAAGACGTATACTATACTATATAAGTCGGTCTCACAGACCGTATGCGTGAGTATAGGAAGGTTAAAACAGTAATTTTGTGGAAGAACGGAAGTTTCACGTAAAAGTTTTTGTTGGTGATTTTGTACGATTTTAGTAAAGCCCTGTTTCAACAGTAATGCATACGATCGCTTCGTTCGACATTTAGTAATGAAGCACCGTTTGAAAGGACTGTTTACTATTGCATTTAAGAATTTCTTCGTAGTCGTGCGTCCGTCAGTTATGAATTGCGTAAAGGTCGACCGAAATCGGTTGTTATCCTAAAATCATCCACGCTATGCGCAATATGGTTGAAGATGATCGGTATGTGACGACATGTTGACAATAAGGACATTGGGATGACAACCCTCATTAAGTGCCTCGAGGCAATAACAATACTTCTATGTAACAACTTTGAAATTTGTTCTAACTGTCATATTGCTATAAATTCTTATTTATCCTTAAATTAACTTGGTGAATCCACAAATTCTAAGAACAGTTTTGAGACCGATATGCCATAAAGGTGAAATTGGAAGAGTCTTATATTTTTGTGTTTTACTGGAAGGATACAGACGATGAAGATGGAAATAAATGTAGGAAAAAGCAAACTAGTAGTGACAAACAACAAAGAGCCAACAAATAATATATCATAGACTCGAACCTCGTAAAGTGTCACCTCGCAAAGTGTCGTTTTTATCCAATTCTCAATCGTTTCGAGAGTCGAATTTCCTGCCACGTGCTCGGCAAGGCAGGACCGTATCGTACATAGTTTCAAATTGGCAGTCACACCGACAAGGACTATTCACTTTCATTCCGTCTTTCGTAGCGTTAATCTACACTACCATCTTTCGTAACGAGTTTATAAATATGTGCAATGCATAATGGGACAAACCTAAACTTGGACGACGGGCAAGCGACGAACTAGGGTCGGCACACAAATTGCAAGCGATGTTGAACCTTATCCGCATTTGTCCATACGGGCGAAATATTTCTTCTATACAAGCCTCGAATTCGTACAGTTTACGGCGTATCGTCCAAGTTTAATTTTGTCCCATCGTACATGCCCATACGGCAACTCCACTAAATGCTATGAAATCAAATTACATAAATCGAAACGTTGTCAAATCGCGATTTTTGAGATTCAATTTCTGATACTATGTAATTTAGAAATTCAATTTTAACAGCTTAGATACATTTTAATAAAGACGCGTTTATCGAATTCTCATTTTGAAACTACAATTCCACAATTAAGTTTATTTCCATCAGAATGTCTTCGGAAAAATGTAGTAATTTTCCAAGCTTAACTGACCTATAGACAATTTCTGACACTTCATTTAAAAAAATTATTCTCATATTTCTATTCCAATACGGCACTGCGCGCCCATT
The DNA here is from genome assembly GCA_038088585.1 of Chrysina gloriosa. NCBI lineage: Eukaryota > Metazoa > Arthropoda > Insecta > Coleoptera > Scarabaeidae > Chrysina > Chrysina gloriosa. The sequence continues at coordinate 5,574,376 of CM076090.1, read as the reverse complement.
CGCTCTAGTCCTAGGATTTCACGATCTCGTAAATTGTCCAAACAAGACCTGAGCCGCAACACTTTACAAGGTTCGAGTGTAATAATTAAAATAAATGAACAAGAAAAAATTATTGACACATACGAATATCTAGGTACCATTATATGGAAGGACAGAAAAATCTAGATCTAGATATAGCAATATAAAGAGGACGCAAACTCACAAACGTATACTACGCTCCAAATCAAACCATCTTTGGGAAGAAAGAAATAGAAACAAAGAACAAACAGAGGCTATATAATTCAGTAGTGGCATCCACAATAATGTATGCAGATGAGTCCTGAACAATATAGCATAAACACGAACATAAAATAACGTCTCTGGAAATGACATTTTTGAGAAAAATCGCGGAGAAAACCAAAATGGATGAAATAAAGAACGAAGAGATAAGGAAGATAACAAATTAAGAAGATATATTATACGAAATTGAAAGAAGTCAACTGAATTGGTACGGGCACATAATAATGAATGAAACAAAAGAGTCTAGCAGGGAATAGAGGCCACAAGTAACACTAGAAGAAAAAAGAGGAAGATCAAGGAGAACATGGATTGATAGAATAACCGAATTGAGACTAAAACGAGGGAAGACCAAAGAAGAAATGAGAAAAATGAGTATAGACCGGACACTATGGAAAGAATGGATTAAATCGTCGAATGATTCAGAGATAATCCGACGCTGAGAGGCATAAGGACTTACGAAAAGAAGAAGAAGAAGTCTTTTATTGCAAACCCAAATTACAGCTTACTAAAACGTCACATTAAACTGGTAACCCGAAGGTTTGAATGGCTATGCTATCTTCTATGAGAATCAACTAAAAGGTGAAAATCGTTTTATTCGGTGTTGCATCTCGTCCAAGTCACATACCTTAAACGCGAATATCAAAATCCTACGGGTTCCATGCCATAAATAACGCATAATTTGATTAGTCTAAAATCTGCGGTAAAGGATGACGCTTACTGACGGAATCTATTAATTTCTTCTGGCCCCAAACTCAGATTATGAATTATCTCCCGACGGAAGTTAATTATTGATTTTAATTACTCCCTATCAGCATCCTCGCCGTCTCCACTTCCCTCCTAAATGTCACCGCAGTCTTCACGCCCGACAAAAATTTGATTTATTTATCTTTTATACCACCGAACCGGTGGAACCGGGACAGAACGAGATGAACGTTCGTCAATAACTCGACGACCTCCTAAAAAAACGTTCCTTACTTACCATAGAAACACCGAATACAAAAAAGAATCGAAACGCTAAAAGCTATTTAGATAAAATCCTTATCTGCGTCATAAGTTTGAAAAATCGACTGTTTTAATGCGCCTATCTCGGGGACTGTCTCGGCTCTGCGTCTCCCTCTCGTATAATGTACGTATATGTCAACGTCAAATAAAGTAACTACCGCTATGAAACGGCGGTTGATTGCGGGCGCGGTCGTGGAATTTCTGTCTCTTTAAAGATAGATGTGTATTATTATGGATCTTTTAATGCGTCTGTGTATTTCGCTTTACGAAGGATATCGTTTTGATCGTAGTTGGTGCCGTTCGTCAAAGCGTCCGGAGGACTTTTGTGAGGGATCGATCATTGGAGCGATTAGGGAGGTTGAGGATGGAAATAAGAAAGGGATTGCACTAACTCGTTTTAGAAGCAAAAATATTTGCAATATCCTTGGGAGTTTTCTTACAGGCACGAAGAGGTGTCAACAGAAGAAATATTTTAACAAATGGATTTGTAGTCATCACCGTGGGGTCACTTTCGAGTTTTGGTGCGAGAAAAGAAAAGGGATTCAGATTTGATTGGGGGAATCGACAAGGGCAAAAGGAATTAGACGAAAGTCACGAACAATAAAACAACAGAGCAAAGTAATGAAACGATGAAGAAATGATGCTGGTGAACCAAAGACAATATAAATACACTTTACATCGTTTACAGATAATATCCCTCGCGATCTGTTGGAATTATGAAAGCCACCGTATAGTACAAATGGAACCCGTACTTTGGTACTTATTGGACGAAAATTATTTGGCAACTTCTTAGCATATACTGTCAAAAACTACTCCTATCCTTTAACTTTGTCATGGATTCGTCCACAGACTGATACTCCGATGGTTACAGTGACGAAAGGAATGCTGGTGATAATTTAGTGAGAGGAAGCCCTGTTTTCTAAAGCTTATCGTTCACTTAAAACACAACGTTTGTTACAAAATCTTCAGGAAAAGCATGTAAAGTAAGCATTGTAAATGCAAATTCCACTAAAATTTGTATAATTTGTATATGGATTTATATAATTATGAGTTCATCATTTATTCTTAATGCTATTGCAGAGGAGAACGCAAAATCTACATGAAGGACTTTTACATATTAGTTGTCGCACGTAAAGAAGCTAAACGCAGAAACAAAAATGCTCTTTGGAACCCTTAACATTGCAGCACCATTACTTCCCGTATTTCCTCAGTACCACTTGCCAATTCTCCTACATTCCATCGGCAAAATTCTACAAACTTTCTACTTCACTCCAATTCCAACTTCAACTTTAAAAAAATTCATATGTTCTAAATTAGACGAAATTCTGTGTGCAGATGTTCTCGAAGGTGTAGAATACGATTTTTGCCTCCAAACTCGTGAAATTTGCTTCGCTTGGATGCTAGAAGGTACCAAAGCGATTGATCAATAACCACTTTTCACTTTCTCATTAAATATTTCCTCAATCAACCGTCTCCCGTACCCGGGAGTATTTTATCCCTAATCGGCAAGAGAAAAGCTTTAATTTTATGTGTAATAAGTCAAACTTCCGACCATTTCGATTTTCTTCAAAATATCAAGGGGTACCCCTTTGAAAATTCAGAAAAAATTAATATGTTTTAAAATAGACGAAATTCTGTGTACAGATGTTTTCGAAGGTGTAAAATACGATTTTGACCTCCAAACTCGTGAAATTTGCTTCGCTTGGATGCTAGAAGGTACCAAACCGATTCGTCAATAACCACTTTTCCCTTTCTCATTGAATATTTCCTCAATCAAGCGTCTCTCGTAGTCGAAATTATTTTATCCCTAATCTGCACGAGAAGAGCTTTAATTTTATGTGTAATAAGTCAAACTTCCGACCATTTCGATTTTCTTCGTAATTTCAAGGGGTACCCCTCTGAAAATTCAGAAAAAAATAATATGTTTTGAATTAAACGAAATTCTGTGTACAGATGTTTTCGAAGGTGTAAAATACGATTTTGACCTCCAAACTCGTGATATTTGCTTCGCTTGGATGCTAGAAAGTACCAAACCGATTCGTCAATAAGCACTTTTCCCTTTCTCATTGAATATTTCCTCAATCATGCGTCTCTCGTACCCAGAATTATTTTATCCGTAATCTGCACGAGAAAAGCTTTAATTTTATGTGTAATAAGTCAAACTTCCGACCATTTCGATTTTCTTCAAAATATCAAGGGGTACCCCTTTGAAAATTCAGAATAAATTAATATGTTTTAAATTAGACGAAATTCTGTGTACAGATGTTTTCGAAGGTGTAGAATACGATTTTGACCTCCAAACTCGTGAAATTTGCTTCGCTTGGATGCTAGAAGGTACCAAACCGATTCGTCAATAAGCACTTTTCCCTTTCTCATTGAATATTTCCTCAATCAAGCGTCTCTCGTAGTCGAAATTATTTTATCCCTAATCTGCACGAGAAGAGCTTTCATTTGATGTGTAATAAGTCAAACTTCCGACCATTTCGATTTTCTTCGTAATTTCTTTGAAAATTTCAGAAAAAATTAATATGTTTTGAATTAAACGAAATTCTGTGTACAGATGTTTTCGAAGGTGTAGAATACGATTTTAACCTCCAAATGATTCGTCAATAGGCACTTTTCACTTTCTCATTGAATATTTCCTCAATCAACCGTCTCTCGTACCCGAAATTGTTTATCCCCAATCTGCACGAGAAGAGTTTTAATTTTTATGTGTAACAACTCGTACTTCCGACCACTTCGATTTTCTTCTAAATGTTGTTTATGTTGGCCTTCCAATTTTGGTTGCTGACAAACGAACCCAACCAGAGAACTATATTATGCTTTAAAGACATTTAAATAGAACTGGCAGGACTGAATATGTACTAAATGTTAAGTATATTGAAGTATTTACTCTACGAGTTTTGTTTATTATCAAACATTTCGAAATATTTGTGAATTCCTGTATTTAACACCGGAAAAACAACACAATTTTCTTCCTTCGCATTACCCCCTTCGTGTGCTGGGCGTCGGGGAAAAGAAACGTTCAAGAAGAATAGACAATACGATCGTTCTAACCCCAAACGCACCATCGGAATCGATACAATGAACACATTGTTTGCGCACTAATAAAATATAGAAATTTATGTATCCGCGTCCGAGTTCATAGCGTCGTCACGTGATATCCTTCAGATACAGACGACAGTTGTAAATAAATACGTATACATACATACATACATCCGCAACGGTAACGCCGCTGAAAAAGCGACCGTTTTGTAAGCGTGCGGCTGTCACGAAAATATGGTCGTCCATATTTCAAATTCGCATGTACACCCTCTGTCCCAAAAGTAACCGCAATAGTTCGTAATAAAGCACGCTATGTATGTTATGTCCACAAAAATCATTGTATTTATTCGAAATATTCTCCATGTGCTACAATACATCGATTTGCACGGTCAACGAGTGCTTCAAACGACTTTTTCATGTCGATCTCTGGGATGGCCTTTAGATGCCGGTCGTCGATCTTTGAATGGCGTCTACGGATGCATAACGAACTCCTTTCTGCTTCAAATGAAGACGAGGGAACAGGAAATAATCGCATGGGGACAGATCAGGCGAATACGGTGGGTGCTGTATCGAATATATTTCATTTTTCGCCAAAAATCGGTGACAATCGTTGCTCGATGACACGGTGCGTTATCGTGCAGTAATCTCCAGCTGCCTGGCTCGCGATATTCGGGCCGAACACGACGAATGCGACCCAGCAAACGCCTCATAACATCGAGGTAATATGCACCATTAACCGTTGAGCCGTATGGAACGACCTCCTTATGGATAATTCCCTTCGAATCGTAGAATGAAATCAGCATTGACTTGATTTTCGACTTCTCCATTCGTGATTTTTTCGGATTTCCTTCTTCTGGTGACCTCCACTCTGCGCTTTGACGTTTGCTTTCTGGTTCGTATTGAAAGCACCACGTCTCGTCACAAGTCACAATCGTTTTCAAGAAGTTTTCATCTGCACGGGCTCGTGCAATAATGTCTTTGGAGTGTTCGATTCGAAGCGTTTTTTGGTCGTCGGTCAATTTGTGCGGAACAAACTTCGAATTGACTTTCTTCAAACCAAGGGTTTCAGTCAAAATGCGCTGAATAGTTGTTTTAGGGATGCCAAGCTCCATTTCCATAAATCTCAATGACGATTTCTTCGAAACTTTCACAAATTCGCGCACTTTTTCCACATTTGCCTCGGCCAAAGTTGTCGAAGGACGACCGGCTCTTTCGTCATCGTTAACATCTTCTCTGCCTTTACGAAATCGTCGATGCCACTCGAACACTTGCCTCTTCGACAAACAATCGTCGCCATAAATAATTTGCAGCATTTCATACGTCTCGGTTGCAGTTTTTCCAAGTTTAAAACAAAACTTAATATTGATTCGTTGTTCGTGACTCATTTTCTGACCGTTTACGAAAAACACTCTCACAGGATGCGTGATGTATCAGCTGACTATGCACCAAATGTCATGAAAATTTGTCAGGTTGGTAAGGAAGAGTCCCACTACAATAATCAATCAACTATCAAGAGATGACGCCACTGGTTTCTGATTTATAGACGCATTGCGGTTACTTTTGGGACAGAGGGTGTATAACGTCTATCGCAGGGAGTGGATATTTGACGTTCTATCCTATTTTCAATATTTCATCGTGTGCTTATACGTGATTCGTCGACAATGTAGACACAAATGTATCTAGGGACAATGGAAGATATATGCCAAGGCTGTTCTCTTTTCGCCGAGCCGAAAATACAGGGTTTGTTATGACCAGCAAGTCGATGAATGTGAAGGAACATTGCTGCACAAGTAAAAGTATTGTTTTAGAAGCACCGATTTATGGGTCGTTCGTTGAACTTTCAGTAAAATACGGAGGCATACGATCCAGCCGTGGAAGTAAACAAAGCACATCCTATCAAAAGAAGTCGTGATTAGCACATGACGAGGATTACACCAGCGTTTATATTTCTATCCCTAAATTGTAAGCAAACTTCTTTATTTTTCACATGTTCGAGGATGGTCGACAGATATGATTTACAATCGGTGTGATAAAACAAATGCGAAGCACTTGACCTAGCTGCAGTTATGATTCGAACATTACTAGCATCTAGGTTTCTATCTCAAAAAAAAAAAAAAAAAAAAAATAAACACCCTACTTCATCGCATACTGTTAGTGATCCTTCAAACGTTCCTCGTAAAACTTGCGGCTTTCCTGTGATGGTAGGAAAGCGTTTGTGTCTTACGAATTTTACTTCATTTTGTTTCAAGTTTTTTATATTATAATTTGATGCATAAGTTACAAAAAGGACGATCTTCAAATCTGGACGACATGGCGAATGATTATCTCAGTGTTTCGGGCTTTTAAACACTCGTTTTAACAGCGTAAGCTCCAGCGTTACCAAAATGTAAGATGACCCTATCTTTCGGGCATTTTTCGTTATCATTTCTGACAATTTGAGGCAAGCCAACTGTAGTAAACCATGCAGTGGTTATGGGGTACGGTGATTCTCCATTGTTACAGGGGAAAGAGGTCCAATAATTCTAAGAAACATGGGAACAATTGATTCGGTTGTTTTTACAAATAGCCTTTGTTAAAGCCGACTTAGGGCCTATTTATTAATAAGCAGTTAAGTAAATTAAACTTACACTTTGCTTCTAACTACGAGTTAACCAGATTTTCAATATATCAATATATACTTAACGCTTGACGACTAGGTAAAAGTCAAAGTTCAAAAGCGGAAGTTTCAGGTGACAGTTTGATTCCACAAAAAATTAAATGTCTTCTTTAACCCTACAATTAACATAACCTATAAATATCGTGTTAAATACTACATATATATCATAACAATACATATTCATATATCAGAATGAACAACATTGTGGAAGCTTTGGATAATATGGCTGAGAATGAACTTTCTCCAATTTATTGAAGATGGAAGAAGACTTTAACATGATTTTTAAGGACAGTTTCTTGCATCGTACGGAATACCTGCATTAGTAGGATTATGTAAAACTTCAAATGCTTCTAGCTCAGTTGAAATGGAGTTTTGGGCTTAGGTACCTTAGACATTTTTAATTTGAAATTGCTTCAGTAACATATTCTGAAGGTGTGGCAATCATGTCATGGAACACCTGTATATAGTTGCTCGAAATTTATTGCATAGTTGTACTTCTTTATCCATTGGAGTAAAATTTCTTCCTCGTTTCTCTTGAATTTCCAAATAAACAATAATATATAAAGAAATCATATACTACATTACATTGCCACAAACTGCAATTGAAGATGGAATTTTTAATAAGTATATTGTAGTATAATAAATGTCACTAGAAATAAAATTATTTATTTTATAAAAAGCATATAGTAATGGATAATACAAACATTGTTAACATTCAAACACATTACATACAATATTTAAGATTACAAGAATTCATATAAATTTACTGGAAATAACCAAGGATATATCGACGTCTAGGACGGGTTTCTATAACAACGATATACCTCGATGAACTGGAATCAAGGTGAAATAAAGTTTTTCGTTTCGTGGACAACTTATAACTAAAGGAGGGTAGTCCTGATTTCAAGAAGAAAACAGTTTATTTGGTTAACGACGTATTAATTGACAATATAGATAAGTCAATAAATAAGTCTATAAATACATTTCGAATAAAAGCGTTTTAAGAAGAAGTACCAGTGAGAAAAAGAACCTCACCATACATAAGAAGAAACAGTTTATAGAAGGAAAGGATCCATAAAGCTGCATCGAGAAAAGAAGTGATAAGAGGAGGTATAGGAAGAACCGTCAACCGAAAAGAAATTACACTCATTCACACACACACTAGGTAAATATTTTGATTTTATGTTCAATATTTCCCAAAATTTATAAATACAATTTGTTATAATTTATGCTTTTTATATCATTATTTACGAGATAGACCGGTGCAATTTACTTTAAGAAATTTAACTAAATTCTCAGTACAATATACTTTTATATGAATATATCTGTAAATTTTAAATGAACCAATCAGCGTTCAGGTGGTTAGCTATAGGAACTACCAACTTTCGACTATCTGATAGTTTAGGAAGTAACAGTTAACTCCATGATTGATAAACAAGTCTTATCTTAACGATTACTTTAACTTTCAGTTACTTTTATCTGCCAGTTACCTAACACTTTTAACTGCGCATTAATAAAGTGAATCTTATTATCAAAAGCTCAAACTGCCGATTGGTACTTTTCTCAAAATCATAACAGCATACCTACCTTCGATCATCTATAATGATGTTGTTGACTACTTCGATATTAATTGTATTAACACTTTATGATAAGCTGAAGAATATGAACAGATTCATATAAACCTCCTCTTTTTGCGAAAAAGAAAAATCCAAACAATTTTCAGTGTCTCATCCGTCAATAACGACGAGACGTAAGAAGTAATGAAAACTCTCATCTTGACCTATCTACTGCCACGTTACATCTACATGTCTATTTATTACACGAACGGATATGTTGAATTAGTTTTTCACCGAAACGAAGCAATATCAATCTCGTAACGTTCACAGAAAAGCGAGAAATAAGTCTTTCGTTTTACTTAGACAAATATTTAAATGAGTACCAAACGGAAGGTTAGTGCATACATGTTCCCTAGGGCTGCTCTATCTTGCATTATTAATATAGGAATTTGAACTGGTCGCCGCCGCTCTAAATCTCGAATCCGTCCGCGGTCGCGCTAAATTTAAATATTCATTGGCGACATTTCCTAAAAGTACGATGTATGTATGCAGAAATAATTTAAATATCAGGTCAACCGAATAAAATCGACGACGTACGTACAATTATGTTCAATAAAAAGCGGGTGCAAAATTTGCAAGGAAATTGGAAAAGCCACAAAACAAAAAAGTACACTACGAATTTTATTCACCGTGTTTGGATAATACAGGAAAAATTGTTTAAGGAGTTTTGGAAATATGTTTTATTATTGTATGTTTAGATTAAACGTGTTCGGTACTTTTTCTCAAGATCGGTTACACTTAATTTCTTTTTTGAAACAAGTCAGATCTAGAATCTCCAAAATAAACCGGACGTTTATAGAATTTTTAAGTAAATTACATCTTCACCCTAAAGTCCACAAAATGAACCCATCTTCTCCATAATGTTTGAAGTAAATCACTCTAAGCTCAGTAAAATGAACCACACTTCTCCAAAACCTTCGAAATAGATCACAGCTTTGTCCTTGAAGCTTTCCTTTCCAGAACTTTCGGGAAAAGCCTCACCTTCATCCCAGAACTCTTACGGTCGAGAGTGCTTCCCTAAAGCTTTTAAATATAGAAAATATACGATATTTCAGAATTATCGCCATAACTTTATTTCCTCTTTTTATGTTGTAGTTGCTGACGACAACCTAATTATTAACATATCTCTTTTGCAATTACAAAACTACTTTCACCATTCACACACGCATTTTACGATTATATCAATCATCAGTGCGATCTTGTAAGAAGTAGTTTTCGTTTCGAGATAATAAATAATAAACATCTTTATTGTCCAACAGATTAACATCTATATAAAGAGCAAAACATAACGGAATACTTAAATTATTGCTTAATACATATATGTACATATAAAGTATATAGAATTTACAAAAATAGAAAGAAAGAAAAAATTATTCTATAACATACCCATAAGTATTAATGGAAAAGAATAAAAATAAATAAATAAATAAATAAACAAATAAACACCAATCCCGCTAACTAAGTAGACCTTCAGCAATTTCCAGGACGTATAGTTTATATCGCAATGTGATGATATTAGATTGAAGTTCCGGAACATTGCAACTTATGCAACGATCGCAGAATTTAGTGAGGAATTCATACGTCCAAAAGGGGTATAAAAGATAATATCTTGTCTTGTTGATAAGCGTGGGATAAGAAACTTAAGTTTTGACAACAGATCCGGAGACTCAATCCTGAAGTGGACGAGGTTATAAACAAACTTTATAAGAAATAGGTGGCGTCTAAGCTCAAGCAATTCAGTATTGAATAGATGTAAGAGTAATTGATAATCGTAACCACGGCCAGGGTAAGTACCTTCGTCTCTAGAGTATAAAAGTAAAAGAAAATTGCTTTGTATTTTCTCTATTTCTAATTTATGTGTAGAGTAAAACGGATTCCTTATCAAAAAACATATTCCAGTTTGGATCTTATATACGCAAAATACAGCAGCTTTATGGGGCTGACTTGAAAATACTTGGAGCTTCTGATTATAAAACCCAACAGTTTCACGATATAGTGTGGCTTCTATGAGTAGTAACAGCAAGAGCACCATCAAAATAAATACCCAAATCCCTTGATCACGGAATCACATGGTAAGGATACTCCATCCAATGTATAATTAAAAGGATCGGGATTGACTCTCCTGGTGAGTGTCACGGTTCGACATTTGGTAACATTCCAATCGAGATAGTTAGTAGTGCACCACATGACTACATTGTTCAACTGTTCCTGTACTTGTAAACAGTCTATAACTGACGATACAGATGAAAAGAATTTCAAATCATCAGCAAATATACATTTCTTATAGTTAACAACCGTATCAAGGTCATCGATAAATAGCAAGAACAAGAGGGGACCCACATTTGACCCTTGTGGTGCTCCTGATTTTGCCGAGAATAAACGTGACTCGTATCCCCAGTAGCAAACATATTGTATCCTACCTCGCAAATATGAGAAGAAGAATGGCAAGAGCGACTGACTGAGGCCAAACATAATTAGTTTATGTAATAATAAATGATGATTAATACGATCGAATGCCTTAGAGAAATCGGTATAAATGACGTCGCGCTGCCCACAGGTGTCGAATGCGTCAATAGTATATTGTGTAACGTTGGCTAGATTGGTAACAGTAAATCTTTTTTCCATGAATCCATGTTGATCAGTGGCAACGTAGTTACTGACCAAGGGATAGATACGGTTGTATAATACTACCTCAAAAGTCTTAGCAATGTTATTGAGTATAGAAATTGGACGATAGTTCTGTATATTGCTAGTGGAACCACTCTTCAGAACAGGACAGACTTTAGTACTCTTCCACAAATCCGAGAAAGTAGCTGTTGTCAAAGCCAAGTTAAATATAATCGTCAGCAGATATGTCAACACGGTTCTGCAGTCTCGAACCAGAATACTCTGTTCCAGATGAGCACTATATATACTATACGTTTGCTGGGAAGTAAATAGATGCAAAATTGTGTATTTAAGTACATATTGGCCGAATTCTTAATCGAATTCTAATATGTACAAACATAGTTTTTGTATCATCCGAATCCGATGCGTTAAGGGTCATCACTTTATCTCTATTTACTAATTATAGCTTTTGCAGTCACCGCTGTAAGCAGGTACCTATGCAAATGGATTTGTAGATACTGGCGTGTATTCTTTTAACTACGCTTCGGTAATGAATAGGCAGCAGCCACACACAGCCTTCGCCTTCATCTTAATAAATATTACAGAACGTTTACACAATCCAAGGCATATAAATTACCCGAGACAGAAACCCAATTCAACTCGAATTAATTAATTAAAGTCGAAGCGAACGGGGGCGATGCAAATATCGTCTCTAAATAATTGACCGGCCCGTTCGCGCGCGCGAGGGCATTTCCTTACATCAAGAGTTAGGAGTCAGGACGAAGGGCGGCGAGCGGAAGTGGCATACATATCGCCGCGGCCGTGGCCGGAACGGGATGGAAGAGGGAGGGGAAGGGGGTGTCGGGGCACAAAGACAGAGGGGAGACCGGCGAGCAGGGTAATACAGGGATAGATAGACGGTTGATCCGAAGCAAGTGCGGTGATAAACGTGGATGCCGAGACCGCAGAGGCGGCTGAAGACTGATGTTTGTTGTTGGATCCGTGATTTATAGCGACCGCGGCCGCAAACAATGCCGTCCCTCGCGTCGCTACGCCCGAGCGATCGCCGAAAACCGCTCCCGCCCCGACGCCGATATAAGATGCACGCCGGGCGCAACAAATAGGAAGCGAAACGCCGCGTTTCATGCTTTAAATTCTAAGCTTAATGCGATTTTCGGGACGACGAACGATATTAGATGGACAGCGATAATTCATCTCATTATGCCGGCGCGTCCGAATTTAACAAGGCGTCGCTTCGTAATGCATCGCCTTGTATCAATTTATCACGTGACGACTAATTTGGGGGCGGAAACTACTACTACTCCATTATTGATGCTGTTACCTCTGCATGGGTATGTAGAGGGAAATTCTCAATTTTAGAGCGACCTTGATGATAGGTAAGGTTCGAGAACGACGTTAACTGAATTAGAAGGTAGGTAACCTTCGAGCTGTCTGTTGACAACCGGAAACTCAACGTTAATGCTAACGTAAGTTTGGTGGTAAAGAACAAGATGGGAACACTGACAACTAAGAAATTCTGATTGCGATGAAACTGTACAGACTGAAAGAGTAACTAGCTATAAGAACAACCCAATTTTTTTATTTTTATCACAAATAAAGTCGGTTTTATGTAGAAAACAAATTTAGATAGCCAATAGTAAAGATATTCAAGAACGATAATAAAGTTTCAGTTACCTATCATTGATTGATGTGCATAGATAAGTGTCGTTCTAAATATAAAATACTTAGAACTACCAATTATTTCGATAACGTCAGGGTCAAATCGGTAGTAGAGAGAAAGACAGGAAGAAAGTATTAACAGATATGGCACGCATTCGGATAAGCTGCGGTCTATTACAGAATACGTTCATACAAAATTTGGAGATAGCATCGACGATGGAAAAATAATTCGTGACATGAGCCTTCGAAGCTGGGCTTTAGAAGCTGAACAAGAAATTGGACACGATACGTTTAAAGCAAGACATTGGTGGATATGGCATTTTAAGAAATTTCATAATATTCTGGCACGCAAAATGACCAAATTTATTCCTCGGTCGACACTTGCTGGTATTGAGGACCTACGGTCGATAAACAATAATTTTATTGTGAAAGTTAAACCCCATATCACTAGTATCGGCAGAAGCAACGTATACAACGCTCATGAGCTGGGATAAGTTTAGAATGGTCGCTCGCCATCCGTTCAAGAAAATCTGTGGCTGGTTCGACTCAACTCGAATTTCTCGAAACGGTTAAGAAAAATAGTGTTTTAAATAACAAACAAGTAAGTCTTATTCTGAAGAAAGTCCATCATGAATGTTATAGCGGTTTCGATGAAAAAAAAACAAAAAACAAGAACCTATATTTTACCTTGCAGTGATTTTTAGCATTAGCCGGCTGAACTGGTATCGCCACCTGCTATTCCGTGACTGTATCAATATTTAGCAACGTGATACATCGGCGAAGCTTATGATCAGGAATAAAAACAACGTATTTTAGGCCACTCAACCGCTTTTTCGATAACCAACCGGAAGGGAATATGATTTTGTTTGACCCATGAGAAGCGAATGTGATAGGATTGACCAGTCAGAAATAAATATAATGTCTTTGAGCCAATCAGACGCTGTTACGAAATGTTTTAACCAATCAGATGCGAATGTGATATGGGTTGACCAATCAGGAATAAATATAATATGTTTGGGCCAAACAAAAGCTACTACGATATGTCTTAACCGATCAGCAACCAATAGGATATAAATTGTTCAATGAGGAATAAATACAACATATTTGAACCAATCAAAAGCTGTTACGATATGTTTTAACCAACCGGAAGCGAATATGATTTGGTTTAACCAATCAGAAGCAAATATGATAGGGTTGACCAATCAGAAGGAAATATAATGTGTTTGAGGCAATGAGAAGCCGTTACGATACGTTTTAATCAATCGGATGCGAATATGATATGTGTTAACAAGTCAGAAATAAATATGACGTGTTTGGGCCAATTAGAAGCTGTTACGATATGTTTTAACCGATCGGCAACGAATATGATGTTGATTGATCAATGAGGAATAAATACAACATATTTGCGCCAATCAAAAGCTGTTACGATACGTTTTAACCAACCAGAAACGAATATGATCTGATTAATAATCAAAAATAAGAACACCCGTGGCTGAATGTCACTAATTTTATTTAGATTGCTCTAACAATTCAGTCGCTATGATTATCTACCATTCATGTGATAACTGAAGGTGATTGCAAGGACTGTGGTGTAATTTACTGACACAAATATCACATCGGTAAACTCCTCATCACACAATTGTTTATAATAAAATCGGTGACACGTGTTTCGCTAGCTTGAGGCAAGCATCTTCAACAACCGTATAAACCGTTCTGAACTTCGGTTTATACCAGGGGTCTCCCAACTACGGTCAGCGGGCCAAATGCGGCCCGCCAGTGTCATCAATCCGGCCCGCGACAGCTAATAGCTTATTGTTGTTGTGATAAGTTGGATAAAAATACACCAAACGATAATAACTCGGATTTATTTACTTGAAAATTAAAACGGTGTTGGCCCTTGGAACTCACTGAAGTAATCAGTATGGCGCCAAGGCTGAAAAGTTCGGAGACCCCTGGTTTATACGGTTTATACTGTTGTTGAAGATGCTTGCCTCGAGCTAGCGAAACACGTGTCACCGATTTTATTATAAACAATTGTGTGGTGAGGAGTTTACCGATGTGATATTTGTGTCATGTGGCAATTGATTTTTATTAACATACACCTATATACAGATGTTACATTCCTTGCCGATATTTAGATTACAACATAATTTAACTATTACAAACCCCCAAACTTAAAATCGGGATCCCGTGAAAGTTAACAAACATGTCCTATCCTAATATCCACTTGACCTTGCTAAAGATATGGCCCGAATTTACTGGCGTTTACATTTCTATGCGTAAATAATAAATATAGGTACCAATAAACTTGGTAGATGTTCTGATTTCTTTTCTATCAATGGGAGTTACTCCAGCATTCTTTTCTAGCATTTTTGATTTGTTATGGTTGTTTCACCACGTGTTTCTCCTACAGATGTTTGAACGCATCGCACCCACATTCTACATAGTAAACATTTATTCTTAGCTTCACATTTATTTCAGATATTTAGAGTATACGCACACACCTTTTACAAATCCCGTTCCTATTCAATCATCGACTAATTAATATCACCGCCTCTTTATGCCTATCGATGCCATAGATTCGCGGTGACAACCCGGATAAATACCCCATTTCGAACTATAATTAATCGACGAAACGGGCAGCAGATGGTTGATCGAATCGCTTCGACGTAGAAGACGATATTCCTTACCAAGCTCGTTAGTCATACAAATTACGCATTTCGTCGGGCCTGACCGTCACCGAACAATACCCTCCCGCTCCTCCTTCATCCTTTCCTCGTCCTCTCGACGCGTCGATTTATTATTCTTCGCTGCGTGTCAATTTTAATTACCGAGGACGATAGCGATATTATCGCTCCTAAAATATGCACCACGCTAACTTACATATATGAATTATGATTCTACGCGTCGGACGAGCGTGTGGTGCTTCTTTATTACTAATTTATGAAAGGATGCGCGTATGCGAGTTATCCGAGGAGATTTATGTCTTTTTCGTTTTAATGGTCTTGATTTGTAGGGAGGATTTGGTTTCGAAACGTGCAAAAATCGCGCGAGTTACGGTGACATTTACAAGCGAGTTAATTAATTCGGAGTTTATATGATGGCGAATGTAAACATGGTAGAAGACGTCCACCTGAAGCACGTTATGGCCGCTGGCTTTTGATGTCCTGGATAACGCAGAACCATCCGCCTAACGAAAAAGAATTGCGGATTGCAGACTTGCAGATTAACAAGGTATGATTCCCTCCGTGATTATTGGCATATGCAATTTGTGTTTACTTAGTAAGCTGTTCCACAGTTCCCTTGTAGCTGCTGTAACACAATGAACGCAGCTAAATTGTTAAGTCGTTTATTGAGAATCGTCTAGATCAGGGGTCTCCAAACTTTTCAGCCTTGGGGCCATACTGATTACTTCAGTGAGTTCCAATGGCCAACACCGTTTTAATTTTTAAGTAAATTAATCTGAGTTATTATCATTCTGTGTTTTTTCGTCCAACTTATCACAACAACAATAAGGTATTAGCTGTAGCGGGTCGGATTCATGACACTGGCGGGCCGGAGTTGGCTCTCGGGCCGTAGTTTGGAGACCACTGATCTAGATTCTATGAATTTATTTTGTAGAAGTTTTCTTTTGTGGAAGTTAGGATTGTGAGCAAGATAATCTGGAGTGAGTAATAAGTTGGGTAAAAGATGATTCGACATCCGAACAGTCTATTGAAGAAGTTCTGTTGAAACTGTGGATCGATTGAATTGCCGACGCTCGGTTAGCCATCTGATGGCATTTCTGAATTGTGCTTTATCACATTAAATACTTTTCGCTTAACCCTTTCAGACAGGTAAAACAAAAACATTTCGAACAAAACGTACTTATGGATACATTTACACCATAACCGTCACACTATATAACATTGTTAGGCTAAAAGTACTTTAAGAGGTTTTGTAGGATAAGACTTCATATGGTAACCATTGTGATATATAAAATAATAAACGATGATCCCTTTGCATTATAATTAAATATGGGCATTAATTCTTATAGCATGCCAGGACTTCCACGAAATCCCTAACATTTAAGACATAGAGTCGGTTCTTGCGCAATACGATAGGAAATTTCATATGGGACATGACCGCATAAACACCACGTTTTCTCGAAAAAATGGACTTGACCGGTTCTTGCATTGGACCCCTCAATTTTTAGTTGCAATAATTTACTTCTGATAGATCGAAGATAACCGCTAGATTACATGAATGTTAACACCCAATTACACAAAAATTATTTAATCATCGTTACTAACTTTAAACTCCTTTCATCCCTCTAAAGTATACGCCCAAATTCAACAAAAGTAGTAATAAATCCAGCGATAATTGAGCGGGAGCACGAAACCTCCCGGTTACATCCCCGCTTACGTTCGTATTATACATCATAAAACCGGGGCGCAAATAAAAAAAAAAACAGAAGAAGATATAACGAAGCATTACACACGAACTAACGACAAAGCGACAATCTAAAAAAAAAATATTAATCCGGCGACGCGGTTGTAAAACTCTTTTTTCCCAGGAGCGTCGATATCGCGGCTACACAACCTCGGGGCGTAGATACGGTACAAATCGACCTAACAGCTGTTATTCGGTTAATCTTGTCGTTTATACGTGTCTCTGCGTGGCAGTATTTTCGAATAATAAAACCCGAGAAATAGTTCTGGGGTTGTTTACTTTTAGCGTTCGTCCCGACGATAGTATCTCACGAATCGCTTTTCGACTTTATATTATCCGGCGAGTAACATTCCACTTAGATGCGGTGATATTTCGGTCCGGATTGGCTATTGCGTTAGCACGGGGATACAGTTATTCGAGATCGTGGCGTGTACGTAAGTACGTATAAATCTTCGTTTGCGCTGGTCAAATGCAATTTTGAAGTGCCGCCGTTACAAATCGAATTGATGATATTGCGGAGGTTATTTTAAGTGGATGTCGCGGTAGTTTCCGTTGTAAAAAGGGGTTGAAGTTTATTGGAAAGCTGAAAGGTTATCGCTGCGGCATACTAAGCAAGTGTCGCGGTTTCAACAAATACTTACCGAACTTGGAAACCGAATAATAATATCTTTTGTTAGAACCAGTACGTACAAAAATTGTTGGTATCTATGCAGTCTGTGACACTCTTCCAAAGTGTTTGTAGTTGCCTCGAGGTGACAAGTAAGGAGAAAACAATATGTACTATTTATATACACAGCACTTCTTACAACTTAATGCAAAGTGAAACAAAATTTGGAAGCGAAAATATTTTCCCATTAATCACACTACCTATCAGAGGAAAGCCGAAATCAATTTCTGAGGTTCGAAAGAACAAAGTAAGAAACAGTTAGATTACCGTTGAGATTACCTCTATCCATTACTATTTTGACGTAGAAATGTAAACACCAGTAAAATTCGGACCATATCTTCAGCAAGGTCAAGTGCATATTATGATAGGACGTGCTTGTTTACTTTCACGAACGCCTGGTTTTTAATGCCGAGTTTATCGAACTTCAAGTCCTTTAAATGATCATCTTATAAAAACAAATTAATACATTAGTTGTGAAAATTCATTATTTTTATATTTAATTAGGCTAGAAATATAAACGTTAGTAAAAATCGGTTCTTATCTCCAGCAAGGATAAGTGTGTATTAAGATAGGACGTTTTACTTTCACGGGCGTCCGATTTTTAACGCCGAGTTTACCGAACTTTGAGTCTTTTATTATTAATAAATTTTATACATTATTTGTAAAGATTAATTATTATTGTTTTATTTGAAACAAAGGTGTTTTTAACCCAGTTCCGGTCAATTATCTGCTGCCTGTTTCATCCATTAATTATAGTTCGAAATGGGGTCCTTATCCGAGTTGTCACAGCGAATCTATCCCACTGATAGGTATCAAAAAACGGTGATATTAATCAGTCGATGATTGAATAAGAACGGCGTTTGTTAAAGGTTAAGTTATGTTGTAATCTAAACATCTGGAAGAAAAGTAAAACTAAGAATAAATGTATGGTATACTGCATAGAATGTGCATCGGATCCATTCAAACTTATGCAATAGAAACATTAGGTGAAACTACAACAATACAGCAAAGGTGTAAGAAAATAATGCTGGAGTAAGTCCGATTGATAGAAAGAAAAAATGAAAATAACCAGGAAGTTGGTGGTACCTATGTTTATTATTTACAAATAGAAATGTAAATGCTCGTCAGATTCCGGCCATACCTTCACCAAGGTCAAGTTGATATTATGATAGGACGTGTTTGCCTACTTTCGCAACTGCCCCATTTTTAACGTTAAGTTCATCGAACTACCAGTCCTTTAGGAGCCTATCCAATAAATAAATTAGGCAGGTTAGTTGTGAAAATTATTTTAAGAAAAGGTATCTTTCACAGTTTGAATCAAGCATCTGCTGACCAACAGGAATTAAGAAACTGTGAAATTAATTTTAGGAATGGCGTTCGTAAAGAGTTAAGTTGCATTCTGGTGTAAGTATCTGGAAGATATGTAAAACCAAGAATAAATGTTTACTGTATATAGAACGCGTTTGATCTACTCAAACTTATGCAACAGGAACACGAAATGAAACAACAACGACGAACAGGTAAGAAAAAAAGAAAGTAACTGCGATTGACAGAAAAGAAATGAAAATAACCAGGAAGTTCGTGGTACCTATGTTTATTATTTACATGTAGAAATGTCAACGCTAATAAAATTCGGAACATATCTTCGTCAAAGTCAAGTAGATATTATGATAGGACGTGTTTGCTGCGGGCCTCCGATTTCTAACGCCGAGTTCATCGAACTTCGAGACTTTTAAGGGCTTATTGTATAAATAAATTTGATACATTAGTTTATTAATTAATTAATGTATTATTATTTTAATTTGGAGAAAAGGTATGTTGCATTGTTACTATATTTCCGAAAACGGGTATTTTAGTTTGTCTCCTGCTTTCGTACGTCTTTCTTTGTATTTATATTTATGCTCTGTAAGTTACTACACACCTACACAGTTATTGGTGGAGTTGTCAACTTTCGTCTGCGGGCCAGACTAGCACTAAGCTTCGTATATGTGATATATGTATGTACACATATTATATTGGCGTTTAACGCAGGTATATATCCGGAAAGAGTAATGCAAATTTATTGATTAAATTATATGTTTTTTGTACAAGCAGAAATTGAATAAGATTTCTGAAAAGTTTGTAGCATTAAGTTTTTTTCCAGGTTTTTCTCGCTGAACTGCGTTTGTCGCTTAATTGTGCTTATATTTTGAGAAACATCGTTGGACATCTTCGGATGTAAGACACGCATAATTAAAATAATCTTTATAAGTAAATAACGGATCAGATGCACTACCATAAATATGTATTATTCTGATAAAATCTTAATCTTTGTTTATAACTTCCTCGAATTTCTCCACAACACACATGTTATTTATATCACTTGTAGCACATAGCAATACGTAAACGTCCCTCACAATTTGCAATGACTCCACTAATGACAACGCAGTTTTTTGAAATGTTTCCATCGCGGCAAATAAACCGGTATAATTGTTGTAACTAGTTTTCAGGTCTATTTCAACGGAAGTAACTTGAAATCTCATTTGGCTTTCGTTTATAGCTGCGGCTTCGTCGGGATTGAATCGTAAAACCAGACATTTTATTTGTTCAAAATATTTGGAATAATAAAAGCCGCCTTTAACCATATGTGTATGGCTCGTCGCTGATTTGTTACAAGCTGATCGACGATAGACTTCAACACGCGGTAGATCGAGAAGAAAATGTTGATGTTGCCTGCCACTGTGAATTCCGGAGACATCATCTACGTCCAGCACTCCACTTGTTACCTTCGAATCGAATCATCCCCCATGAAAATGGAAGGTGTCATAATGCAAACGCTCTCGGATCTCTTACGAAGAGAGCGGTGGGAGATACTGAAACATCCGCCATGCTCACCAGATACCAATATACTATAAGTTCTGTGCCAAAATAAAAGAACCACTACGAGAGATCTATTTCAACAGCAGGAGGTTACATGTGTTATAGGTCGGGACAATAACTGAAGTGGGCGTGTTAATTGTGTACGACGCTTTGATTGCATTTGGCAGAAGGTGGTAGACATGAGAAGTGATTATATTGAGGGTATGTAAGCGTTTGTATCTACGATAATGAACGCATTTCAGATCTACTGATTTGCTGTCACTGCCTTGTATCCAATCCTCGTATCTTGAAGTGCAATTGGAGAAAAATAAAGGCAAACCTTTACCATGCAGACAAAAAATGTAAACGCTAGTAAAATTCGGACCATATGTCAAGCAAAGTTAAGTGAACATTTGGATAGGATAGATCTCGTACGGCCCTGAAACTAAAATTATATTTGCCCAGGTTTTGTTTATGCATTTGTTTTTCCTTTTACACTAATGAACTTAGTTCTATCTCATATCATCCTATAAATAATTTGACGCACAGTTGGGAAAAACTCGGTAAATTGACGTACCAAAAATAGAGAGAGAAATATTCTTCAAAGTTCTAACATTCCAATGTAGAGAGGAAATGTTGAAATTGCAACCAAGGATCGGTAGGAAGATCGGTATTTGTATATCAAATACCAAATATTACTTCGGTTATTTTAACAACTTCCCTGTGTAAGGCATTTTTACAATATCTTTTGCACTTTATCGATTTTTCATTAAGCAACGTCCGCCGCAAATTACACCGAGGGTACGGCGGGGCACTTATTAATCTGTCCACGCCATAATTTATCAGCTTTCCGGCAGCGATAAATATTTATAAGCCCAAATGCGCGTATCTGCGTACGCGTAGACACACACACACACACATACGAGTCGCAGACACTCTGAATGCATTTCACGAAACACAATCGCGCGTATGCACGCCGTATACCATTCCTACCCACATATTTCGAAATATGTGGGTAGGAACGGTGTCGACCCTTCACCGAACGTCGGTCTTTCGCTCGGTCGGCCGTGGGTAATTTGCAGCGACCGTAGAAGGAAGGGGAGGGGGAAAAGAGCGAACGAGAGGGTGAAACGGGCGGAGGGAACAGACCGGCGACGGCGCGGGTCGTACTTATGATCGAACTTGGACAAGTTTGATTAATGACCCGGCGGGGTTCTTGCATTAATTTTGATGCATGTAACATTAAAAACCGCATTATCCGCTGCGCGCTGTCATCAGCACAAAGTGAACGCATTCGTCCGACACGCTCGGATTGTTTCCAATGACTGTTTCCTCGGCGAGCTCTCCGCCACCATTGAGGATGAACGGCCGATCGTCGAGATCTGCACCCCGGGTGATGTATACGTTTTCGTCTTCGGATATTTACGATGAGAGCGATTCTGCATCGCGGGTGGGTGATGTACTAAGACGGTGGAGGGAGGAGGATGACGGAGAGAAACGGGAAAGATGAAATAAAAGATTCGCGCGACCATCATCCATTCCGGATCTATTTTCTGGAAATGGATGGGCAGGGGGAATCGTTATGAATTGTTCGGGTGATTAATGAAAATTTGATGGATTTCCGACGGAGTAATATTTCTGGCGGTACGTGTGTACCATCTCGTGTACTTGAATGCGATGAATAGGCGGTTTTATTTTTCGGAAATATTTATGCGGAAGTTGAGGCGAACCGCATAATGAAAATGTGCTGAAGCGTGTTGTATATGATGTGTTATTTACGATCTTCTGTGGTTTATTTTGCATGAAGTCAGGCTAGGAATAAAATGTGTACATGTACATATGTATATTTCCTGACCTCCTTTACCACTTTAAATAAAGGACAACATTTTGGAAAGGTGTGTAAGGAACTTTTGGAGTACGCAAATAATTTTAATTACACGAGTTAATTTAACAGGGTCAACATTTACCCACGCAGTTTTAGCCACATAACTGATAAAAAATATTTCTTAAATGACGTGATAAGAAATAATAGAAATTCATACATTAGAATAATTCCATGAGTTATAAAAGAAATTAGAATTAAATAATTATGATAGAAGAACGTAATTTCCGGTCAATGGGTGACCCGGTTATACGGGGACGGTATTACGAGCGTTAAGGAAAAGAAATGCGATTTAAGCATATTTTCAAATTTTTAATTCTTCATTGATTTAGATGAGAAACCTGCCCTTCCTCTAATTGCTTACTGACAATTAACTTCTAAGTAGCCCAAAAGAAAAAACTGACTTGTATTATGTTCCCATGATCTTGAACGCCAATTGATGTCACCATTTCTCGAAATCAACCATGAAACACACATCTTTCTATCGAGAAACCTCCTACAAAAATTTCTAAATAGGGGATTTTCAATTAATAATACTAATGAAAATAATAACGTTATAAATATTTCGTCTTGGAACCGCTGACTTATTTATCACAAGAGATTTTTCAATGCGCACCCAGTGATCGTAAAATTATACATGAAACACGTCCTATACAAATATCCACTTGACATTACTTGACCAAACTTTACCAGCGTGTACATTTACATTTCCAAGCAGTAAACATTTGAGTTATTTAACGTAACATATGTCTGGATACGGATTTAAAAGGCTCGAAATTGGATGAACTCTACGTTAGATGCGGCGCCCGTGAAAATCAACATACGCATCCTAGCGTAATATTCACTTTTCCTTGCTAAATATATGGCCCGAATTCTACTAACGTTTACACATCCCCGTCTAGATAATAAACATCTCAGCGGTAATCGAAGGGTTCCTTGCGAAACTTCAAAAAATTATTTTCACTTTCTTGTGATAGTAGGAAAATATTTGCTCTTACATATTTTGCTTGCAGTTCCTTCTGCTTTAATTTGATGCATAAGTTATGAAAAATGCCATATACGCATTCTTGAGATCGTTGACTACAAAGCAGCAATCAGATTTTCAAAATTTAAGATGGCGGATCCAATATGGCTGACCGATATGCGAGAACTTCGTAAATTGCCATGAGAATGTGTAAATAGGGGCTTTCGAGAACGCCGACTACGAATTCATAGCCAGATTTTTGATACTCACATTGTCGGACCCACCAGGCGCACCAATATTCAATCAAAACTACTATATTTTATTAAAATTGATGGGTCAGAGTTTTCGGATTACGGATTACGAATCTACTGTCAGATTCTTAGGTTTTTTAGAATTCAGAACAGGGAATCCAATACAACTGTCTAATAGTTTAGAAAATGTGGGGTTTATTTACAAATCTGTGTGCGGAGATAAATGAGGTTGTTGATTACAGTTTCAGTAGAAAATTTTCAATATCCAAACAACTCGTTTTATGCAGTGGACAACATTTTAGAATATTTCCGAGCACCGATCCTGGCAGTTGATTATTTTTATTTTCACTAACCTACGAATTATGCATTCATATGGTCGACTACAATGTTGATCACAATTACGATGACCCAAAAATCCTCGAATTTGACAATGAGTATTTTTTAAATATTATTTGAGCGCGTTTTCTAACCCTATACGCATTCATGATTCAATTTGCCAAACCTAAATTTAAGTTAAAGAAAAACAAAGAAAAGTTGCAGATTTTGCTTTCTAGAGGTGAAACATTTACAATCACAATCGCTTGCCTTAAATCACTATAGAGGGTTTGTCATAACTAATACGTCAAATCCATTTACAAGATTATAGGAGATAGAAGCAAGTTAAAGAGTGTAAAAGGAAGAAAAATGGGGAAAATAAAAGTGTTGTTTTAGAAGCACCGATTTATATATATGGTATTTAAAAATCCACGGTCGTCATTGATTTCAACGTAAAATTCAGAGACGTACGATGCAGCCATGAAAGTAACCAAAACACGTCCTATCAAAAGACGCACTTCGATGTGTTTGACATATGGCCCGGATTTTACTAACGTTTATATTTCTTGCTCTAAATTGTAAACATTCGTCTCTATTCTTCAGTCACATGTTCGAAGAATATCGGCAGGTATGATTAAAAGCCCGTCAGGTAAAATGAATACGAACAACTTAGTCCAGTTTTTGTTCAAATATTCCTCGTTAAACTTGCGAAATTTCAAAAATTAGTTGCGGCATTCCTGTAATAATAGAGAAATATGTTTTCTTATAAATGCATTTTATTTGGGCTGCTCTTTTAATTTTATGCATAAATTAGCTGAAGAAACTGCCGGAATCGATTCTGCTTATCAACAGCATTCATTTGTTCCAATCTAGTCTGTTTTTTTAGATTCACAAGAACTCAATCTTTCATTTTCAGTTACCGACCTATCGAAATATGCTATATCTAAATATCAAAATACACAGCGCATTTTCTACGACGACGCTGGAATATTTCCCACTGCAGCTTCGAGCATTAGTAACCGCCACGAGACTCACTTCAGCTGGATACAAAACGACGCATTCCAATCTCGTCTTCTTGCACTAATTAATCTCGTTTTATTTGTTTTACCGAGCATTCCCTCTTAATTACCGACTCCTTTTTTACCGTTTCCTTCGTACAGACATTAATTATCTGACTGTCAATCTTCACCGCCGTTTTGTAACCCGAAGACGACGACGACGCTGCTGCTGCTGCTCGCATGTTGTGCGCGTCTGTCTCCAACTGATAAAGAACGAAGTGTTCTAATAGAGTCATTAATATTAGTTTATAAAAAGCGACCAGTACGCGTGTGTTTGTGTGCGCGCGGGTATATGTGGCTTCAGACGTTAACGTTCGGTAGTAAACGAAACACAAAGCGTCCATTCAATTCGCGGCGAAAGTGAAGAATTTCGTCGAGTTTCTTTCGGTGGTCTGATTCTCTAATTTAATTTACCTCCTCGTTCTCTGAAATTCGAGCGAAAAAATGGGAGAAAAAGAAGCACAGTAAATGGAAAGAGAAAATGGGATTCTTTCACCGTTCATATTTGGTTCTGGGGTTAATGTCGTCAAAATAATAATAATAATAATAATTTTATTAACTGGTTAATCCAAAGAAAAGAACTAAAAGTTATCACCCTATGTTTCGGAATAAATCAACCTGCTAGATTACAGTGTAAAAATCGGTCATACATATCGCTCAATGCATTCTTTACTATCCTTTTGAAATATTTGGCTAACAGATCCGACATTATGGATGGCGAAAAATTATACATGTATACTACACCAATAATTGATCTTTACACGTTTATGCGGATTCAAGAACTTAGTTCTTTGGTCTGGTATTGTAGATTCTTCTTCCATATTTTCGTCGCTATCATATTGATTCGGAGGTAAAGGCCCTGTGCTTGCGATCATTAGACTGATTGCATCTTACGAAAATGGCTATCTTTTCTTGTACTTCCTTGATCTGCGACAACTTAAATACGAATCTGGACTTATTGTTAGTAATAACCTATGTAATATATCTCTGTTACAATCCACGCTTGAAAGCTTTCGTGCAAAATTTATTCTGATGTGCCTTATGTACTTGTTGCGGGCGTCAGCTGTCTCTTGTGATAATTGGTCAATAGATAGGATTGCATTGGGCATGACTTTGACGTCATGTACCAAAACTTTGTGTATAGGTCATGACATAGGATGCCAGCCATACAAGTTTGTGCACATTTTTGTACCTTCAAGTGTAAAGATTTCAAATTTAACGACATCAATGCTGTCCCCAATCGAAATTACTTTAAGAATTATTTTGAGTCGTTCTATGAAGTCTACGTGGATGCCTGTGATTCGAGAAGAGCATTCCGGTCCCGAAAGAAATCTTCTTGGCGTGTCTTGCCGTTATTGGTATTCCCAAATCCTGGTTTGGGAATGTCTACGATAAGACGCATTTCTTCGGTGAAGTTTGTTCCTGCATCACGGCCGCATTTTGATGTTAAAACCACGTTTTGCTTTCCTTCTTTTGAACAAGTTTCTACAACCTTTGCTACGCATTTCTACGGACGCAATGCACTATGGTCAAGTAAAACTTGTAGTTCAATTTCAGGACAGGTTTTAGTCACTCGTATCGATGGCTCATTGGAGTAACATGTCCTTTTCGCAGTTTTCATAAATGTATAGCAGAGGATAAAACCTTCCCAGTCTTTTCCGCTGAAATCGCCTTCTGTAAAGATTGCCAGTGCCACTTGAGGAGTATGTTTGTTAACAGATGTTAGCTTTTGAGCGAAATTGATCAGTTTGCCAAATTTTGTAGCTCTGGTTGACGTGGAAGTAATTTTCGTTAGTTAACGTTAACGCCTCATTATTTCCTGAAATGCGCTGACCCAAGCAAGTTGTATACCTTAAGTCTAGGACGGGAACTTGCTCCTGCAGTTCTTTTGTTTTTCGACGCTTAGTGTGGTCATTTAACTCCTCGTATGTTTTAAGTGTTTGTCCTGATTTTTGTGTAGGTTTTACGGAACGGTAAGTTTGATGGAAGATGTTAATTATACTTCATTATTTTTCAAGAAACGTTCATCCATGTAACCGGTGGCTGTACATTTCTTCTTAAACTTATTCTTGAAACACCAAAAAGCCCAACTTATAACAATTTTTTTGGTCAGCTGGACACTTACCAAGTCATTTCAACAAGAACTTTTTCCATTAAAGAACGCTTTTCGTCCATTTTCGTTTCTTTAAAATCTTTCAGGATATCACACAGTGCTTTTCTGATGAACTCCGGTTTCCGAAGAATCTACGAGAGCAATAACAAAAAATTGCTGTGTAGAAGTAATTCAACTTTTTTATCGATTACCTCTGAATGCAAAAAAAAAAAACAGAATGGCGAATAAATGCGGACAATTTTGTTGGCCTTGGTCTAAATTGCATATCTATAATAGAAATGAAGCCGGATAAGACCAGACACAAGAACAAAAACTATTATACAAAAATTTTAGGTACAAATAAATACCCATATAAAACTTAATAACGTAGTTTTCTAACGCGCAATATAAACAACTAAACAATAAGATGATGTTTTTAAATATAGGACATACCATTTACTTACTTATTCAATAAGCGTTTTTTCTGAACTCAGTCACACGAAAACACAATATCTAGAATCTAGATAAATAAATGCCACAAACGAAGGCGTGACAAAGAAACGCATGCGATTCTAAAAGTGACTAGGTTGTGTCTGGTGTTAGAACAAGGGGCAAAAGCGAAGAAAAGGTTTATGGCTGCCAGTTGACAGACTGGTTATCGAATTTTAATTAAAACAGGTTTGAAAGGGTTTTCAAGTCACCTGATGATTTTGACTTTTAACCAGCTTTAACATACAAAAGCTCCTATGTCCACTGCAAAGTTTAATCTTTTTACGTCGGATAAAATAGATCCAGTGGGGTTTATACCAACAACAACCGGGTATCGTTAAAGATTTGCCAAAGAGTGGTAGACTTAGAACAGCAAAAACCGATGATAAAAAACTGAATGTTTTATTGGATGGATCTGAAGGTCCCCATTTATCAACCAACCAATTAGCGACCAATCGCAATATTTCACAGTCATCGGTTGTTTCAATTTTAAAAAGTGGAAAGTATAAACCTTATAACGTACAACTTTTACGCGAATTGACGGAAAATGATTTTGATAGGAGACTTCAATTTGGTGAGGAAATGTCAAATATTTGCAATAATAATGAAAATCTCGTCAAGAATATTCTTTTCTCTGACGAAGCTACGTTTTGCCTTACCGCTGTAGTAAAAGACATAACTGCAGATGCTGGTCATCTGAAAATCCTTTTTGGTTTTTGGAGCACCATTCGCAATATCCCCAGGAAGTTAATGTTTGGGTTGGCATTCTAGGGGGTTATATTTTCGATTCATTTTTCATCAATGGCAATTTAACTTCGGCTCTGTATTTGTAGTTATCGCAAAATCGGATTATACCTGCTTGTGCTACCCTCTATCCACATGGAAACAACGAACACCTTACCAATAACAGTGTCTGGTTCGAGCAAGATGGCGCCCCACCGCATTATGGTTTAAGTGTTTGTCAATACCTGGATAACGTTCTTCCAAGCAAATGGTTTGGGACACAAGGAAACATTGAGTGGCCAGCACGTTCGCCTGATTTAAGCCCTTTAGATTTTTTCTTTGGGGGATACGTAAAAAGTAAAGTTTACAAAGACGAGCCCAATGACATCGAACATTTAAGAATCTGAATTACCTGGACGATGCAAGAATTTCCCCGTGAACTTTTAAAGAATTCTCTTCGGGGTTTTGTAAATCGATTGGGTCATTGTCAAATTATAAATGGGGGACAATTTGAATAGTTAATTTAATTTACTTAGTTATTAGTTTGTTTTTAATAAGATTGTAACCGACAACTTTACCGCAAACAACTTTGTGTATCTGAGATGTACCTAACAGTTATTAAATACTTGAACCGATGTTTTCTTGTAAAGATATTATTATATAAATTTCTAAAAATGGTAGAGTAAAATTAATAATTTTCCATTAAAAAAACGCGGACTGGCACAACTGGAAAACAATTGAAGAAAAATTCAAGCATTCTAAAACGTAGATAGAAATTTCATAAAAGGCTTTTGTATTGAATATAGTTTCCTAAAATTAATATTAACGACATCAGTCCCCATACTTTTAACCAGCTCTGTATATAACAGTACAGGCAACAAATTTTGTCGAGTGATGATTTTTTCGAATTTAAGCATGTTCTAACGTAGTCTATAGCTCGTTGTTGCCAATCAAGTTTGGGCATTAAAGTCTTAATTGACAATCTTTACAAATTTCATCAACAGCTAGTGTTGTTTAACGAAAACATTAATCTTGTGCGTAAAATGATTAAGACGACATCAAAGATGGCTTTGCACTAAATAAAGTTGTCGCGTGCACATTGACATGGGGAAGATATCAACGGTTTTGCATAGATATCTATTTGTTGAGAAAACATCAATGGCGATGCACTTCCAATTTGGTTTATAACCTTCCTATACTCACGCATACGGTCTGTGAGACCGATTTATATAGTATAGTATACGTCTTTCATTTTGACGTGAGTATAGGAAGGATAACATCGTCACGGGTGTCCAAACTTGGATTTATTCGCACGAGCCTGAAACGAAGCTACGTTTTAGCGTCCAAGTTAAAGTGAATGCCAAGTTTTCGCACACATCTACCTAACCAGTTCGAAAAATAACAAACTCAGCACGAGCAACATAACTCGGTCACAACGAATTCGTTGTTTAGATGCTTTCGAGGAAATTATCGGTAAGAGGTTACACTCACGAAGTCATTACTCGCAATACTTAACGACGATTTTACAAGTTCGGTAGCGTGCGCTTTTACGACCTTAATGTGTCAAGCACATGATAGTAAAACCATCTCCTGTCATGATAGGCACCGCCGACGGTACCTTATCGAAGCCCCCCCCCCACTCACTTTGGTTTCGCTACTGCAGGTTATCGACTGCGTGCATCGTCGACCACGATCGATAGTTTAATTATTGTAATGTCTACTGCGCGGGGGTAGTTCTGCCTCCACGAACCACCATCGGTAATCACGTCAAAAGTCGCTTTTTTCTCCCGATGAAAGGCCCGTCGGTAAACATCGACCGATCGGGGAGGAAGGGACGAGCCGAGGGGTGGGGTGGGGCGGGAAAACGCGCATTTAATTTCATAAGTGATTTAGCTGTAATCTCGACGGGATTGCGTTGTGAATTCGGACCGGGCGGATTAGCTTTTTATGGCGGCCGGTCGGGGCATTTTTCGATAGTTTAAATGGTCGAGGGGCGAAATTGGAAATAGATGAAAGATTGGAAAATTGATACCGGGAACTGAAAATAATTTCCTGTCGCTACGATCAACATATTTCGAATTTCGTACAGAGATGATCGAATGGATATGTCGAGGGATATCCAGGATAACAAATAGGGGTGGGTCATATTTTCCCACCTGCTCCTTCAAAGCATAATATCAAAGCTGAAAGAAAATTCCTCAAAATTATAGGAAATCTAATCATCACAGAGGGGGTTACATCGCAATTACACTCACTGAAAATCGAGACTTGCAACTTACCAAAGGGAAAGAATTGATAAAAGCAATAAATGGTTAAAAATATGAATCTACATCAACCAGTAAAGCTACAAACTGACCCACAGTTTCAACAAAAATTCCTGACCTGATAGACGTCTACATCACTAAAAATATATCCAGCAACTAGATACAATTGTTGTTTGAGTGAGAATTTCATACAGAAATCTTACAACACTGTCATATAATAGTAAACAAGAAAACTAACTGTGAAAGCTCCACAAGGACTTTGGAAGAAAGAAATTCAATTGGCAGTGCTACTAAAGCAAAGAGCTGTTGGATGTCAAAATCGAAAAAATCGTCAATGACATTTACCAATCAGCTTGTGAAAACACGCCCGACACCCAAAGAAAGTCAAAACACTATCCTGAAGAAGTCTTAGAGTTAGTATCAGAAAAAAAGGAAAGCAAGGAAAAGTGGCAATAGAGCAGAATACCGCAAGATAAAACTGAGTAAACTAATTTCACAAGGCAAAGAAAAAAGAAGGCCGTTGAAGAACTAGCTAATGACTTTGGTACCGAATATTCGCCTCGGAAAAAAGTAGAAACTCTCCAAATAGCAATTAAACAAGCACCGCCTTTAAGGAATATAGGCGGTAACTAGGTTAGAACTAATGAACCAAAAGCATCAAGATCTGCAGTACACCCGGAAAGCATATTTCGACCAAATTCGGCCGAAGATGATGAACGACTTAAAACTATCATACGACAAGATAGAGTAGAAATTTCCCTGATCACATCAGCTGAAACCTAAAAGCGAATATTGATCGGAAAGCATCTCCTGGTTGCGACCTCATAATCAGAAAAGTCCTGAAAAACTACTTCTGATGAAGCTAATTTGATCAATGCATCCTTTTATCTAAGATACGCACGTCAATTGTGGACAAAAATTAATATGTTCTAAATTAGACGAAATTCTGTACAGAGATGGTTTCGAAGGTGTAGAATACGACTTTGACGTCATAACTCGTGAAACTTGCTTCGTTTGGTTGCTAGAGCGTACCAGAGCGATACGTTAAAAACAACTTTTCACTTTCTCATTGAATACTTCCCCCATGAACGGTCCCTCGTACCCGAAATTATTTTATCCGTAATCTGCACGATAAGAGCTTTAATTTGATGTGTAATAAGTGGTACTTCCCACCATTTCGATTTTCTTCGAAATTCCAAGGGGTACCCCTTTGAAAATTCAGGAAGAAATTAATATGTTCTCAATTAGACGAAATTGTGTGTACATATGTTTTCGAAGGTGTAGAATACGACTGTGACGTCAAAATTGGCTAAATTTGCTTCGTTTAGGTGTTAGTGGGTACCAAAGCGATTCATCAATAACCACTTTTCACTTTCTAATTGAATATTTCCTCAGTGCACTGTCCCTCGTACCCTAAATTATTTTATCCCTAATCTGCACTAGAAGAGCTTTAATTTGATGTGTAATAAGTCGTACTTCCGACCATTTCGATTTTCTTCAAAATTTCAATTCCTTTGAAACTTCAGGAAAAGATGAATATGTCAACAAAATCGTGGTGTGAATTCTGAAACATCATCGAAAGTTTTTCACTTAGAATTAGCCATTATTTCCGTCAAACGCCACAGAATTTTTCGAACCAGTACCCATTTGTAGGCCGTTTATTATCTCCTCTGCAACTTACCTATATAATAAGAAAATGCTGGTTGAGGTGTTGACAATTTATACTAATTACATGTAACTTTGTTGGAAACTTTTAGTGTTGTTTTCTTTTCAACAGTGGGAAGCTTCGGAACCGCTTCCCGATTTAACTACGATACCTGCCGGTATGTGTATAATGATGAAAAACGATTATCGCGCACGGTGAAAATTTATTGAAAAAGTGAAATATCCTTGAGAACTTTACGTTTCTTTATTTTCCTCGCAAAGCATACAATATCTCAAAATCTTCAGCCGTACTCCACTATGACATCTCGTCGCACAGAATGTGTATGCATCGTCCGCGCAATTTTTAATATCCAACGAAATACCCCATCATTAATAATCCTCGCGAATAACTCGTCTGTCGTGACTTATTAGATTACGCGCGAAGAAACTAAAAGAAAAGTAACACCTCCTCGTTCGAGAGACGTATGCACGTTGGCAGGGCGTAAAGTGGCGTAAAGCATCGCGTTCCCGTTTCGCGCTCGCGGGTTTAATTAAAAATGAAAAATACGACGGGCAGCCCTCGCGCCGCCGTCGCCGCCGCCGCCTTCGTAACATGCGAACTGGAACAATACCTCCGTCGCCGTCGCCGTCGTCGTTCTTCTGTGAGAAAGACGAATGAAGTCTGAAATTAAATCCGCTGACCGTCAGCGCAGCGCCGTACCGTACAGAGCCTGGAACCGAGACTGGAAAACACATGTGCATATGACACGGCTTACTGCAAAACCTTATGAATAATTAACGAACGCCCGGGTAACAAGCAGCGCCTGAAAGCGTGTCTGCTTGCGTTCGTGGAGGTCTATTCCGATGATGGTGTGAGGTTATCGAGTTCGTTATTGTACGTCTTTCGAAAATACAGCCGGACGAACTGGCAAGTCTGAAATGCAAATGCCCTTAAAACGAAACAGGTGGGAACTTCTCGATCAGACCATTTTGTTTAGGGCGAATTCCAAGAACGGGGTCGGAATCCGAGAGGCAGTATTTAGGGGAAAAAGTGTTGCTGTACACTACCGTCTATATTAGCTCGGACACTTAAGTAAATTTAGAAAATTGTAGAATCTTGACATTAAAGTAGTACTTCCACCCACCTCGAAGGAAAAAAGTTAGGAGCTTGACGGTGATCACGTGAATATAGGGAGGGCACATTCTAACAAGCAAAAATTTCTACTGGGAATGTACTGTAATGTGTCTTCCAATGTAAACGGTATAGGAAGCGTGCAAAGCGAGCAACGTGGCAACGTCTCATCTTCTTCTCCTTCCTTCCTTCGCACCACTATGCACAAGCTGACCTCTCAGTCAATCCTACGATTCTTAAACAGAGACCCTCATAATCTAGTAATCGTTAGTGTGTGACAGTTCAGCGCAAATATTCCTACTTGGAATTTTTGTGTATGATGTCAGAAGAAGTGCGAGTACGAGGAAGATGCGGGAAAAGAAAGCAGGCGAAAATGGAACTCATGGAAACACGGAAAGAAATCCAGGCTCACGAAAACGAAAAAATTTTGAAACAAATTTCAGCACATTTTGTGAAATAATTATCAAACTTTTGGTAATTAGAGGAAAAGAGCTCATTTTTCCAAACATTCTATATCAAATAAATTATATAACAAAGATATTACCGTGAAACTATAAAAAATGCGATTTTTATGTAGGTAAACTTTATACACCTTTAGTAGTCCATTAGGACAACATAATGTGCAAACAGTAACTCGTACTATTCAAGCGTTATCAAGAAATTGATAAGAGAAGTCTTATCGTCGTTTATATACCGGTGCGTTGCAATCGTTGGGAAGAAGCGACGATGGCCGAGGGGTTAGCGTTCAGGATTCGTAAACGCTGATTCGCTGGATCGAGTCCCGCTGCTCTTTATTATTGTTTTTCAACACTCGTCATATTTCTTCTTATTTATTACAATTCAAGGGTAATATAATGGGAAAAATACGTGTATTCCCAACAACCTTTATTAAATTTCCTATGTTATTCGGCTATCTACTAATTTTGATCATTACACAAGGAATCGACCAAACGCATAAAGTTATCCTGAAAATGTATACCTGCTCGCAATTTGCTAACAATAAATGCCTTATACCAAATTATACCACATTACGGACAGGTACAGGACAGTGCCGTATGTTTGGTGTCATATTGTGATGGATGAATATAAAACTATTACCAATTAAATGCAACCGCGAGGGTAAATAAGAATAAGGAGACTGTGGATAAAATAATACACGAAAAAATTAATAAAATAACCCTTATGACACCTGTCGGAGACAAATTGATTTATTTCCGAGATGTATGGTAAGGGTAATTTTATTTATTTTTTGTGACCCCTTTTCTCATAATGCCTTCAAGTCCCTACAAATCTCCTGTCCAAGGATAGGAAAAGCAGTTCCAGGCCTGCACAGAACCCCTTCCTTGTTTCACAGTTGGCACAATAGGATCCCGCAACATTCTTTCATCTTTGGATTTTCTTTTGAAAACACGCCTCGCTTGTCCAAAGAGTTCGATTCACCAATCCATAGAAAGAAATCGTTCGAAGCCTTTGACCGTCCAGTTTCTATGTGTTTCAACCCAATGCAACCGTTTGTTAATGTCTGTTACCCGTTAGACATAGTAGAGGTTTTCGCACAGCAACGCGGCCATGAAGATTTTGCAGCTTTTAATCGCTGCTTTACTGTGGTCTTTCACAGTCGTGGTTCATTTCTACACAAATTTTGGGTGCTGCCAACCTTCTATCTCGTTCGCATAACAATGTTATGCGCTCATCGTCTGCTCTTATTGTTATTTGCCATCGATCTGGACGTGTGTTTACATTTCCTAATGATATTACTTGTTGTTGACTTGTTCACATACGTCTTTCCCGCAGTCAGGGGGAATAAATGGTCTTCCTGCTGAAAAATCAATTATAATAGCACGTTTTCATTGGCTTGTTGGCTTTCTCTCGGCATTTTAGGCACTTCTAGTCAAACTATTTGCTTCAATACACACTTATTACCGATACACGTACAAGCACGTTTATCGAGCAACGAAAATATTGATTAGAATATGCAACACTGTTAGAACAGAGTCATGTAAACTTCTTAAGCTTAGCTATTGGTCGTATTCATACTTCTACCTCGAAATTAAATATAATAAAGAGGTCGTAAATTTGTTCCTCAAGTGTCATTAGAATGTCGTACATTTTAATTATGATTTGATGATATTATTGCCCTAAAATTCTGAAGTGAACTAGAGATTTCATTGTTAGTTTAATACCGTAACATAACTTACCTTTTAAAGTAATAGTACAGTCATAAAGAATACTTTACGAAATTTTACCAATTATCGAAACCATAATGGATGGTAGTGTACATTCTCAGGTCGATTTGAAAAGTACTTCAAGAACATGTCCTTGTCTTTTACATGATTTAGATTTTCGTGGTTTGCTAGTTGTAAATAGCAAAGATTCGTTTCCTGCCATCCATTGCCACACACATTTGAACAACTAACGCACAAAATACTATTCTACCAGCATCATTACTACAACAATACTAAAACTCAAGAGTCTGGTAGCATGGACAACGAAACGCCGATATCGACTGATCACATGTGATGAAGCCTGAAAGACATTTCGCCCAGCAAGAGTGCGTTTTGTTCCAAGCCCGAATTACAACTAAATAGAAACGTAGGTAGTTCACATTCCTCTATTTCTTACGTAATCCGAACGTACGTATTATCTCGATTTTAACGCGGACCACGTCCCTAAACCACCGTAAAAGCTACTACCGCTGCTTCTACTACCTACCTACTATCTACGGTCTCATCTGAAAAACGCCCGCGATAAATTGTTAACGACGTGTTGAAAAAAGAGTTTTCCATTTACTCGGTGAAATATTTAGAAGAGGAACTTTACCGGATCGCTGAAATATTCAAAGCGGACTCTCACACGGATGACGGAACATGATTTATTATTTACGCCGCAGCTTAGCTTATTGTTGGCGAATCCGCTGATAAAATTCTACGGACGCGAACCAACACGTGTTGTTGCCGTTCGGATCTCTTTCACGTCGGACGGCGTACGAAGCGGTAATTTACATCGAAAGTCGGAAACGATAGCGGACCGTATCACGACGTTACGTCGGAATATTCAGAAATGAATCGCGCGAATGACCACAACATAAGGATAGATGTAGTGGTGGATGAGCTGGATAAAGCTGAGATATGCGTGTTTTTGTTCACTCGGAGGAATTTGTTGGAGCTTGGCTGGAGTGTGTTGTCCAATCTACCATTAGGAACCAGCGGATTATTTCAATGTTTTTGGCATTCAACTACTCCATCGTTTGAGCAGAAGTTTGAATGTGAGCTTCGTCAAACTGTAAGACGATCCTATACCTTCGGAGCTTTTCGGAGAAGAAAGTTCATTACAATTTTTTTCCAAATGTGTAAGAAGAAATGTTTCCTTCTATAACAGGAAAACCGCACTTAATTCTTGAAAAGTTTAAGTTGAAAAGTTTTATAAGCTACATTTAAGAGTTACTCGTAGTATGAGATGTTTATGTTTCTGGCGTGACAACGTAAGCGGTACTAAGAGACGGGTGATATCCGAAGCAAGGTCAAGTAGCTATTGATCATATATCAAGCGTATTAATGTATTGAAGAGGTGTTTTGTTTACACATTTATGCCTGCATCTTACGAGGAATTGGACGGCTCAGGGTTTCTTCGAGAATACATATTGCAGAGAATCTAAAACTATACTTTTTGTGCTGAAATTTCTGTTTAACAATAAGCAAACTAACAGATAGAATGCTGATCGAGGTGTAGGTGGTTGTTTCGTTCATCACAAACTCTTTATTGTTTAACATTTTTTCTGCGTGTTTTGTTGTTAGTTATATCCAATTTTCTATATATACCTACGCATTAATATTTTAGACGTACCCTATTGTAGTATAACAATACTCTAATGGTTAATTACCATTAAAAAATTGATCATTTGTTACAATTCAATATATCAGAATTTACAGTAAATGTTGGGGTTATGGATGTTTATCTTCAAATCACATTCGGTTTATTATTGGGTTCCATTTATACTTTATCGATACTACGCATATCACCTTTTAAGCATTAAACATTTTATTATCCTACGGGTGTTAGCCAGAGACAATTAATGAGAGTAACCAATGTAACTAGAAATAAAATTTAATAATTATTATAAAAAGCATCGATTAACTACTGGATAAATAACCAATGATACATCGACATTCAATACAGATTTCCGTAACAACCTAAGGTCTTGGATGAATTTTGTCATGGTGAATTAAAGTTTTCGTTTTGTGGACAACGGAGAAATAATGTAGTGTAGTCCTGGTTTCCGAAAAAAATAAAAAAGTTTGTTTGATTAACGACGAAGAAAATTGACAATATAGGTAAGTCAACAAAAGGTTTATACATAAATATATTTGGACTAAAAGGTTTTCAAGAATAAAAGAACCTCACCACACCGGAGAAGAAAGAATTAGAGAAAAGGAAGAATCCAGAGAAAATACAGCCACATCGACAAAGAAGTTAAGAGAGGAAAGAATCCATAGAAAATAGAGCTGCATCGAGAAAAGAAATTAAGAGAGGAGACATAGGAAGAACCATCATCGAATAAAAGAAATTCCACTCACACACACACAACACTAGGTAATTATCTTGATTTTATATTAAATATTTCTCAAAATTTATAGATATAATTTGTTATAATTTATGCTTTTTATATCATTAATTAAGAGTTAGGCCGGTGCAAATTTGTTTAAGAAGTTAACACTCCCATGTTGTCCCTTACGAAATCCGGCCATCCTCTGTATCTAACGTTAAGGTATATTTAGAATTATATGGGACTAATGGTGTGTTGGGGTGCAAAGTCAAGAATGCCTAAAAAAGTAAGCAAATGCTGTAAGGTCTGACTGTACGAGCCGCCGGATAATGCCAGAAAGAAAAAAAGAAACCGAAATGGATGCCCCCTTGGAAAATGAAAATGCAAAAGGATCCTGTAGAGTGGTATTTCCATTTTACAGCTGAAGCATTCCCAATGTCCCGATTAACAAAGAACAACTTAAAAGAAACAAATTTTGCTCGAAAGTGAGAGACATCAGATGTTTTCAGTTGTTATCAATTGAATTTCACCAACTGTTAATGTCTTCGAAAAAAGAAAATTCGATCAAAATGGAGTAACAGCATGTCAATCCTTCAGTGGCTACAGTAAAAGCATGCCCAGTCATTCCAAAAACATGGCGATCATTTTTTGTTTCCCTTTTCGACTTAAATTGCATTCCATGAATGTAACGATCGCGTTAAAATCCTTATCGCGTCTCCGACGATTACCTAGAAACACACACGAGCTAAAAATACCTTACAAGTAAATCGTGATTCAAGCAGGAAATCGATTCCATTGTTTAAGCGTCCAGGTGTGCACGATACTCATTATTCCCTTAAAATTTGAAGAGGAGTTTTATCTTTCGAATGATAAAGAATTCTTTTGTCCGCGACATCCTTTGTTAGGAAGCTCGCCATTGAAGAGACGGAGACACGACGACATAATTTTAAATTGATGCGCATGAGTCAAAGGGATCCCACCTGCGTTTAAACCCAACAAGTCGGAATCGTATTCGAAACGAGCCTCTTTTTCACCATCGAGACACAAAGAACGAAAGAATAAACAATTACCACCTAAGGGGTCAGCGGATGAAGCGAATTTCATAAGTAATATTTACTAACGACAAGTCCGTCGAGGTGTTACGAATCCCCGACATTAGACGGCCACCTAACTTTATGGCTGCACGTATTTGCTTTCATTACGTTATATTTACAGCACGGGGCAGATTACTGCAGTAATCCTATTTCTTTTTCATTTCAAGCAGTTTAATTCCCGTTGAAAGCGATGCACCGTTACTATAGACTCGTACATTCTCAAAGGTATCGTTTCTGACGCTGGCGTTGCTTCTAATCCGGTATTTTATCTTTCGATCAAAGCGAACAATACCCTGTGACGTAAAGCTAAGTTAACGTTAACGTTATCGGTGAGAATATTTCCTGTTTCCAAGTCGATTCGGCGGGAATAAATCAAATACTAAAATATTCACGTGCAAAATTTTTCGGATCAACTTTGTTGGCAAAAGTTTAATTCCTCGTGAAACTCGCGCCGTTTTAACTTCGTAAAATAAT
Organism: Chrysina gloriosa; assembly: GCA_038088585.1. Lineage (NCBI taxonomy): Eukaryota > Metazoa > Arthropoda > Insecta > Coleoptera > Scarabaeidae > Chrysina > Chrysina gloriosa. The sequence continues at coordinate 5,534,630 of CM076090.1, read as the reverse complement.
AAAGTCTTGAAGTTCGGATCGGAAAGTTTTGCTTCCGGAATTTTGGATTAAATGGAATTAGGGAAATCTTTGCGCGTGTAACGTCGCGGCGTTTTGTTAGCTAGTGCGATGAATATTCGTTTGCAACTAATCATATTTCTCGACGTATCCACGATTTTATCGAAACGTGCGGAGCTTCTGCATACTATAAGAAGATTCAGCATCATCACCTGTAGGTGTTACCTATACCCATCCGGTCACTAGCCACCTCCAGCTTTCTACACTTTTACGCGTCCCCTTTTCTGGTAATTACCCAAGTTTCAATAGATCAGGACTAGTACTATTCGTATATGTCAAATTTAGCTTTGTTTTTCTACTTGAATCTTCAGAGTGAGCTATAGTTTTTACTCCCTAAAATCAGTCCTTTTAAGCAAAGGATAAAGTGAATGATGCGAAAATGCAAAGTATAAAGCAAAAGCGATTGGCGGTCGGATCTGTCCCAAAGAATTGCGGTGGTACTGAGGAGAAACAACGGCCGCACTTCTTTCTGCTGATTTACCCGCCAATTCATTATTTTTATTTCAGCATATATTATGTATGAAACAAACAAAAATTACCGTTACCACGCCTTTCGAAAATAATTCAGGATAGGTGTTTCGGCAACTGACGCGCCATCCTCAGTGAAAAAACTGGAGGAATTAAGTGTTGCCGGCGATATATGGTCAACATCAACGCTGAACATCGCGCACTGAACACTACACAACAACTCTAAAACACAGCACAATGAACACCACACACTGAGCATTTGTGTGCACTTATGAAACCAGACACACTATATTAAGTTTAGTTACTCCTATAGATGCCGTAAGGGGAGATATACGTCGAGTTAAGTATAATTTTGTGAAACAATATTACGGCCAACTGTCGCAGTTTTCTGGTTTGTTCCTCTCGTTTCCACTGTTGCTGTAGATGGCGCCCTGCTTTCGTAAATTTCGGATACAACTTTGTGCGCATTTTGGATGGACGTGTTGACATTCTGCTTCTAAGCTTCAGTTGGGCAGGTCGTTTTCCGTGAATAGATTATTCCGTTTTTGCTTTTAAGTTTCGTTTATCGAGGATATACGCGGAAATTCGACTCTGGGAAGTGTAATAATATTGTGGTATGAATCTGGAAGTTTCGCTTCCCCGATTGTGCTGTTCGAACTAATCATTCACGCTTAACATTTACTTTTCCCTCATTTGGAGGTGAGTCTTTCTTTTTAGTAATTACAATGTCGTTATTTTTCTCTTTCGCATTATTGTAGGGAACTATTACAGGACTAGTAGAGAGCTAATATTTATTTTGAGAACATCTGGGAACTTTCGTAGGAGCTAGAAGTCGACATAGTCTTCAGGTTGCTGCGTGCGGCTGATTTCCCTACATTTTTACATCAAGTGCGATAAAACCGAACTGCAACGTCTAACTTCCGTATCGGTTACGTTTCCGACTCTTTCTTCCATTATTACAATTTAGCCAAAAGTTTTAGCCAGTAACAACAATACCAAGTGTTTCTTTAATCTTAATTTTCTTTTAATGTTTCACCAAGTGGCGATATAATAAATTGAATCGGTTATTGGTATGCACTTCACCAAAAACACTACTGTGAATAGTGTTTTTGGTGTTGAATGATCTTTTCCTTGTAATGATGAAATAGCGTATTCGTTCCAGTCGTTTGGCTTAAGTCTTTAGTAGGGACCTAGAAAGGTGGTGCTGGCTGAGTTCTTACATTTTTCTCATGTCTTTGACGTCGTTAAAAACGTATCTGTAGGTAGTTTAGTCTATAGCGTGCTCTACGATTTCCTTAGAGCATATAGGGTTATCAGCGCGTGAGTGTGAAATCTCCGTTACCTTTCCCCCGTCTTTCTTTTAGAATGCTGCAAGTTCAATCTGCAGTGAGGATCAATTAGTAAGTAGACCATTTCTTCCCGTATATGACCATCTCGTGGTACCATGATTCTTATCACAGCTCTTCCTAATGGAAGATTCAGCACACACTGATCAAAAGAGAGTCTTTCCCCCTACTCTTCTCCACCGATCTTATCAATGAAACAACCCTTGGCATGCAATAAAAGTAATGAAGGACAAGATTAAGGCGGAAAATTCTTCCACAATCGCCAGGTTTTCTGAGCTTTTTCTGTGCGACGTACTAGCCTTTGTTCCTTTTTGATCAACCATAAGAATTGTAATCAGAAAGCTACACTCACCATCCGTATAGGCGTTTCACGGTTATACCGATCGTCAGTACGGCTTTGTGAGATGTCGCTTTCGTTTCTATACCAGCACTATGTATGTAAAAGGATTTGATATTTGTGTATATCAGTTTATCTCTCATTATGTAATTAGATGCGCAAACAGCTGCAAAAATACGTATAATAGGAGAATTCTTAATTGGATAATCTCATATTTATAAAACACCATGAGAAGAATTGGTACTTTTATTTATTAGGAAAACCCACCTGAATGAGAAATAAAGTAGATTTCTGACTTCCTTCCATCTCAAGGAATATACCAATAACGAACAGAGAAAGAATGCAACTTCGTTTTGCAAATTCGTTCAAGAAACAAAAACTACCATACTAAACTTTCGAGGATCATCATGACGTTAGCCCGAAATGATGAATAGATTTGTGACCATTCGCCCTTGGGGGAAACTTGCAATTGTCAAAAGAAAAAGGAAGGTGCTCATCCTTGTTGTCTTGTCTTCCCTATTCATAGATTATGTTCCTAGCCAAGTTCGCCTCGTATGGAAAACGTTATTTCGGATTGGGAATTAGATTTCCTAAGTTCACCAGAATTTGGCATAACGAATTGTAATTTCCCCCTCCAAGTTTTCGACTTCTGTCCTCTAACCCAAATCCATATGTTTTCATCTTTCAACGAAGTTAATTGTAGAAGCACAAACTCAATCCTCTGCTCCGATCTTTATTGTTTTGATACTCACTCATATCTTTTATGTTCAAAGTTAATTCTTTCGACAACCTGATCCAGAATCACTCATTCAAACCTTGGATTTCCGATACTAGAATCACAAACATCCCTTAACGAAATTCTTGGACTTGACTTGGACGAAGATGATTCCATAACTTCGTTTAGGTGCAACTTATCACCCCCAATTCAGCTTCGACCTTTTCGAGCTTCTTGACCCTTCATGCTACGTGTTTCGACTAGAGTTAGTTCTAGAATTTTAGCCAATTTCTCTGAAGTGAAACTCATGAGTTACAGTTTCATATGCTCGTCCGTCGTCTTCCGACAAAGCTAATTCTAGAACTTCGGACCTTTCATTCCAAAGTCATTGACTTTATCCTTCCAACTTTTGATCCGTGGTTTTCATCTTATGACGGAGTCGATTTTACATTCTCAGAATAAAATCCTTGGGTTTTAACTACTGATTATTCGATCCGTCATCTATATTCCAAAGAAACGAAATACTCAAAAGATGACATCGCCCACAATCTGTGACTGCATTTGCGTGACTTCGTAGTCTTTTGCCCTTCGTTCTGTATCTCACGCCGTATTTTATCACCCAAGATAGCTGATTCTAGAATCTCGGCCACGATCTCTTACTAAAAGTATTTTCCTTCTGACTTCTGATCCCTGATCTATATCATCTATCTTCCGACAGGAACTGACTACACAACCATATTTTTCATCTTGGAAGAATCTAGAAAGCTGAATCTAGAACAACAGCCAGAAATTACTATCAAAGTCTTCAGCTGTTAGCTTTTGACTTTCGATCTATGTCGTCGTAAAAGATTTACTTCAGAATATCACCCAACCAGTCATCTCGAATCGTCAGCTATACTACTACTATGACAATTGTTATTATTACTATTGACTTATAGGAGGTAAACAGAAATATCGCCAAATACTTCACCGCCGATACCGTCCCAAAATAAATTCTGCTTGAATCGTGTTATTGTTGTGTCGCTGACTTCATAGTGATAGATGTTGCTGTATGAAAGGTATTCGATATTCTAAGGTCACTAACGCGTCAAATTTAAACTGAGATGAAACTGCTGTTACTACCTGGAAGAAGTCGGATCTGCAATTGGTACACTAACATTCATTTTATAGTTTCCCTACAGTTTTCATCACTGCCTTCTTTAGAAGCAATCTTGCACTTTTGGAAAAGTTCTTTGAGTCCAATTCCTTAGCAGTGGCTTTGTCTTATTCTTATCCGCTGCACCCAATTTTGTGCACATTAATCACGATAACTTCAACCTCGACAGCGACTGTTCCTTCCACAAGTTCATTTCCGTCCACTGACCATCCGTTTGAGATTTCCATCTTGTTGCCACTGTAATTAGGCTTAAGTGTGGTCCATTGAAAAAAAGAGATATATATATTGGAATAAAGTAATTATTTGGTTCAAAACCTCTTCTATTTTCAAATCCAAATTTCTGACGCAGTTGCCTATAACCCTAGACGAAAGATCACGTTACTCCATTGCCTTCGCGTATAAAGCGATATCACTTCTCTGAGGAGATCCTGTCAATGATACGTCCTGCGATAGCCTCGTAAATTACTTACGGACAAACCCGTACAGATATTATTGTTACTTATTCGTTGCGGTCGCAACAAACCACCCCACACTCACGTATATCGTTTCACCCTTTTCCGTGTTTACACCACCGACGGCGAGGTATCGAACAAACACGTCACCTATCGTATCGGTGGGAAAGACTCCCCTATTTAATTACAGACAAGCACACCACAATCGCGTAACTTTCCCTTCTTCGAAGTAATCTCACGCCTACACATGTTTACCTTATGCATACCTACAAATATATTTATTGTGTAAGATATATATGTTTGTATATATATCCAGCTTTGAGATCTTTCCATTTCTCTATGACGAGGAAGAACTCTCCAGTCCCGCGAGCGAAGGAATTATAAGCAAAGCTAATTACGTACGGTTCAAAAATCTTGGATCTTCGTTGAACGCGGAACCCTTTATAACCCCCTCCACGGTTTTGGACGGAGCCGTCCCCTCTAGTTCTGTTCGATCTCCAGTTTCCGCCGTCTCCCTCTCTAAATTTTAATTTCCTTAAGTACGCGCTGCTTTCGTGCAACTCCCTTCCTCGGAGAATCGCAGAGTCTGAGCCTCGGATTGCTTAAATCTGTTTGCAAATTTGCCGGAGCGCGGAGCGCGATTTATACGAAGTGAAGGAGGAACGGGTTAACGAACACGTTCCAGATAGGGAAGTCTTTGAGAGTTAAATTATATTTGGAAAAAACGTAGTTGCAAAATCGCGAATTAGGTTAATGTTGCGTAAAGAAGGAACATTTGCTGTCTGAATCCGTGTAATTCCTAGAGAAATATGAGTATCCGATTGGAGATTCACTTACATATACGAAGAGAGGTTTAAGTTGAAGAAAGATCATTTCATATGGTTCGCGACTTACGTTTGTGAATCTTTTGGAACAGATTCAATACTTAACAGACAAATCAGAGGCCAGAAGCTAAGAGCGCGAATTTGTAGAGGAGGTACTAAAATCACCTTTGGTGGAAGATAAAGGATATAGATGGAACGTTAGAATTTGAAAGCCAAGAATTTTTATAAAGGTCTGCAGATAAGACGCGGGGAAGAGTGGGCTTTATTGAAAAATAACATACGTAGGTCAAAACAGAAGCTGTAAACGGAGGATTTAGCGTGATATGTTCTGGATTTTATTAAGTGAAGAAAATCACTAAAACTCGACAGTTTGAGCTGGGAGCCTAGGGATCAGTTTCCACAATCAGTTTCCCTGAGGACGGGGAACTAAGATCCAGAAATAGATACTAGAACCTGCCCATTTTAGCGAGTTGTGGTTAGTGTTATAAGATTAACCACAGAAATCAAAAAGTGGTGATGATATCTTATAGACGAAGTTAAGACGAGGTTAAGATCAGAAGTTATCAGAAATTATAGATTTTTGGTTAGAGTTTCACTTTCATTGAAACATAGAAAACCAAGATTCAACGCTAGAAGCCAATCAATTTCAAGCAGCTCTAAAATCAGCCCTATTGGAAGATATGGAAAATATATACTAGATCATATCAGTGAGAAACCAGAATTTCCTAAGGTTGAGGTGAAAACCTGAGATGGAATCCCAGACTCTGCGTTGTTAATGAGAGGTTACGGGCGATATTCTAAAATCAGTTCCCTTAGAAGACAGAAGACATAGATCGAAGATCATAAACTCTAAACCAATCATCTTGAGCAAGTTTTGGTCAGAAGTTTTCAAATCAACTCTCTTAGAAGACGAGCATTATAGATCAACACATGGAAACCGACATTGAGGAGGTTGACAAGTTCTATATACTCCGATAAGTATTTTTAATCTGAAAATCAGCTCCCTTCGAACACAGAAGACATAGATCTAAGATCAGAAGCTAGAAATCAATAACCTTAAACAAGTTTTGATTTGAGAAAATCAACTTTGTTAGAAAGTTCAAGTTGCAGATAAGCTGACGGAAACCGCCATTGAGGAGGTTGAGAGGTTCTGTACACTCGAATAAATATTTTGAATCTGAAGATCTGATTTTCTGGCATACAAAAGGCGTAGGCGGAAAATCATAAGCTAGAAGTAGATGATTTTGGACACGGTTTGCTCCCAGCCTTTGAAATTAGCTCCACTAGAAGACGAACATTATAGGTCAATTAACGAAAACTATCGATGAGGAGGCTGATAGGTTTTATATGCTCCGATAAATGTTTTAAACCTAAACATCAGATTTCTTGGGACACAGAAGACGTATGCCAAAAATCAGAAGCCAGAAGTCACTGATTTTAAAGGAGTTTTGGTCTGAGGCTTCAAAATCAGCTCGGTTGGTAGACGAACATTATAGATATAGATATAGCGAGGCTCTGTCGAACCGACCAAAAAATCGCCACGAGCTTAAACAGTTAATGAAGGAATTTAAAGTAACTCAATAATATGTGGAAGACAACACCATGTTTATAAATGGAGCAAAATAGTAAAATGTACGAGGTATACAAGTAAACTAATGAAACTGAAACTCGGGACTTGGGGGAGAAGTAGGTGAACATTTGATACGCCATCCGTGCGAGTTGGAACTCGCTAGAATCACGTTGAAGGACTGTAGCAATTGTTTTAGTGAAGCAGATTTCGTTTGAGCGTTCTAACAATGAGTGACAGGAATTTTTATCAACGGTGTGTGATAGGATTATGCTTCAGACTTGGACACAGTGCAAGGGGAACTTTTGCAGAAAACTACGGAAGGCTTACGGAGAAAGTGTTTTGTAAAAAACCCAGTTGTTTCGGTGCTTTAAAGCTTTTGTAGAAGGAAGAAAGTCGATTTAAAATAAACCTCGCACCAGAAGGAATAGCACACTCCAAGCCCTCCAAGACCACAAAAGGCAGGAATGAGCCAACCAATGATCAAATGTATGCTGATTTGCTTTTTAGATAGCCAGGAAATAATAGCAATAATAATAATAATAATAATAAGCTTTATTGATCAGAACAGATGATAAATTTAGATAAATTTTTACAATAAACCTTGCCATATTTTTTTTGTACAATACACGTTCTTTTTGCTATCCAATCATATCTGACCAATAGGTGTAGGATTCAGACAGTCTGCCATTCGTTCACAAAGATTTTGTGCCTCCAGGTCAAGGGGTTAATCAACATCACAAGTTCTTGAAAGACTTCGAAAAGGGATCATGCGTGTGAGACCAATCATGAAAAAGAGCTGGGCGTTGCCTCACGGAAATGCACTTTCCCGCACAGGAATTCCAGTAAACCATTTTTTGGCAAGTAGGAATATTCCTGCACCTCTTCAGCTTCCTTATTCGCCCGACTTGAGTCCTTGTCCTTCTTCCGGAAATTGAAACAACACCTCAAGGCATGCGGTTTTGGAGCTCTGGTCCACATTGGGTGGCTGTAACCAACCAACTGAAGGCTATTCAAGTATCCGACTTCCAGCACTGCTATGAGGGGTGAAGGAAACGCCTCCAGCGCTGTGTGGCAGTTACTTCCAAGGAGAAAATATTGAATTGTAATGTTATTGGAATAAAACAAGCGAAAAAATCGGACCCGTTACTTTATTTACACACCTCGCATAATCATGTAATCATTTACCTAATTTGATCTGCTTTTGTCGAAATACTTTTCCACCGAAAACATCGCCAATGATCCCATCTTTAATGATGAGCATCGAGCTCATGATTTACGGACCGTACCACTTTAAAATATAATCCCCAAAATTTATCTTTCAGGCTCGGACGACGGACGAAAACAAATACGTCAAATGACTAAGACCGTTATTACTACGACTAGTCCGTTGCGTTGTATCTAATAAGTTTTTATTAGGTGCATGCACTTGATGCGAGCGTCTAAATTGGTCCATTGTGTCACCGTACCATTTTACTACGACCCGAATTCGTCTCGGCACCGTATACAAACTGCATCATTGATAAATTTTACGACCGTCTTAAATTAGTCGGCTTTATTAATTTGTTTATTTCTGGCCTTGCTTCGGGAAAAAGTATGGGAAGCGAAGAATTTTAATGAGGGCGAACGCTAGTTAATATCACACACGTAATTAATTATTGTTGTAGGCTAAAACTGCGATAAGTATTTCGAGGAAAAGTATGCATAGCACAAAAAGATACGAAAGAGGTGGAAATAAGGTGGTAGTTGCTGCCTTGCTTTGACGATTGATTAATTAGGGATTTGGCTGATTAAAATTTTATTTCTTCACTTTTATTTATGTCTGGGACGTATCAATTGTACTGGGTGTAAGATTGATAAGGCATCATTTCAAAGATCTGTCAAAGATCGCGCTAATGTTTCGGATCTGTGATATCTACAAGAAGTTCCATTTTTCTTTTAAACGAATGCGCATGTATAATTTATCGATAAATGTCTTCATCGAACGCGTCGAATTAATACCAACAAATTTAATCCTTTATTTTCCGAACGAATTTTTGCCTCATCCCCATCTCCATCAGCCTCTATCTATACATAAATATAATACATTTTACACGCGGCGAATTCGCCGCTTCCAGCTTGCATAATTCATCGGTTATTCGAGCGGAAGGATTGCTGTTTTATTAACATTATTAATTCACGCAATGTCAATATTGTACGAGAGGATACGCATTCTACGAAGCCTTCGTCGTGGTATACAGCGCACGCCTTTACAAGAATAACTGTTATTTCTCATAATAAGCGACGGTATTTATAGCCGACGCTATATTTAAATACCGCGCATAATGTTGTATACTACAACTACACGCGCGGATTTGTACCGGAGAGCGTTCCCCTAACGTAAAAAAGAAACGAGCTGCTGACGGTCGTCCGAGTTTTGTCGTTTAAATTATGCAAACGGTAGCGCGGGTTAATTTGGGAAATCCTTTTTCGGGGTGGAGCCTTGCCGATTTAGAAATCGTTTAATTGCGATTAGGTGCGAAAGCGGTGGATGATGAGACGGATCGGGCACCCTCCTCGCTTAAATATTTTATCAGCATTCGTATAATACCGAGGATGATACTAAACCGAAAAGTAAATTCTAATGAACGTCGAATCTACACGATTATTTTCCCGAAATTACTTTAGACCTCTATTTGGAATCTCTATCAAAGTAGTCCGATTCTTTCCATAAAATTGTCATCATTTTCGTCAAAAGTTGGTTATATATTTTCTCAGTTTGTGTTAAACGTCTGTTTCAACTTCTTCTCCAATTACCGTTTCTAAATTCTTGCAATTCACCCATATTTTGTCTTAATCTTTCTTTGGTAGAACAGATCGACAAGATTTTTGTAACATCGACAAAAACGCGCTTTTTGTATTTCATTTACGTAGCTATTGAAACACTTTTTACACAGAGATTGTCTGACCAAGTCCCATTTTCGAGTACATGTTTGTCCCTTACATCATGGGATTATAGAAATTATTTGTACCTAGCCTCAGACAATGTAGGAATGAGAGGAAATGGTGATATTTCCAAGGTATTCTACGAATCTTTAATCTTATATGATAGATCTCTACCACTAATAGGTCAATAAAACAAGGCTGGTTTGAACGATAGTTATATTTTCATATAATGAGAGTGGTAGAGATCTATCATATAAGATAAGTATAAAAAAGTCACGAAATATATATATATATACATCGAATCTTTAATGGCACTTTTATATTTATCTGAAGTTTAGTTTGATCTGTCTCGTGTACAATACAGTCAAGTGTTTTTGTCGTATTTCCTATATAAATGACAGGTTCTAGTCGTCGATGTTGTAAAAATCCAATGAATACGTTTCGTCATATGTGCGAACGATTTACTTTAAAATCAAAGGGCAGATCTATATCCGAAGAAAATAGAAAAAGTTATCTTTTATATTTTAAGTGCCAAATTGGTAATCGAGATAAAAGTTAAGCCCCTTATGTTTGATGTGTGAGTTGTCACGTTAATTTAGTGCAGTGGATGCTTGGCAAGAAAAATTCTAAACCTACTGACCATGCCAGTAATTGCTGCTTCTGTATCACTAAAACAGAAGATTATTCAAAGAAGCAATGCTATAAAATAGAGTACCAAAATTCGCCTTCTGTATTAAGGCCAGTTTCTGATAGCCTGAAATTACCGGTGCTGATTCCGCCTTTAAACTTGGGCAACGTCATGTCTCTCGATGATGCCCTTCATCAGAATCTGATCCACAACTTCGTAAGAACACCAGTAACGATGCTACATTTTTAGCAAGTGTCATTGAATCTCACCTGACAACTCAGAATAAATAAACTTTTTTGGTGCGTGGCTTGGATTTTTCAAACCACAAATCTGCACTCCTCTGTTTCAGACTTCAACGGTGAAACCTATTAGATAAGAATGCACGTATTTCATTACCCCCGAAAATAGAAGATTGCATTTTCAAGCTTTCATGGGAGGATGGCTAAATATCTGTTATGATATTGATGGTTTAATGATGGGAGTTAATATAGACATGTCCCTTCCGAGTGGCGTATTTTCATAGATTCATCACAATACAGCCTGACAGCAGTCTTGATTCACAATGGAAACCAAATATGATCTATGCCTTGAGTTCATTCAGGGAGAATGAAGGAAAACTAACATTGCTTCAATACTAAATCAAGTGAAATATGAATGGCAGCAGTGGGATAATTGTCGAGATTTAAAAATGATAGGTATTTGCTAGGGCTTCAAGGTGGTATTGCTGTTTCTTGTGTCTATGGGCAAAAAGACGAACATTGGATTAGAAAAGTTTGGTCTGCCAGAACTTCTTTTGAACCAGGTACTTCAAACACAAAATATATCCCTGTCGTTAACCCAAAAAAGGTGCTTCCACCGCCTCTCCGTATTAAGCTTGCACTAATGAAAAATTTCGTTAAAGCGATGGACAAAGAAGATAACGGTTTCCTAAAGTAGCTAAAAGAAATATTTCCATAGTAATGCGATCGAAAATTAAAGGAAGGCATCTTTACTGGACCTCAAATAAGAAATGTTTTAAGCGATTTTCTTTTGCAAGAAAAATTAAATGAGAAGGAGTGGCCAGCTTAGAATTTTCTATAAGTATAGTGAAGAAATTAACATGAGAACTATAAAACCATCATAGATGAACGCTTAAAAGCCTATGAAGTACTAGGATGTTGTGTGTTCTTAAAAATTGTATTTTTGCACTCGCATTTCCGGAAAATTTTGGTGCAATAAGTGACGAATAAAGGAAGAGATTTCACGAGGCTATCAAGGCAATGAAAACCCGATACTAAGGACGCTGGAACCCATCTATATTGGGCGACTGTTACTGCTTTCTAAAAGAGATGATTGTATTAGACACACGAGAAAATAGTGAAATATTTTGTCGCTGTATGACAGTTTCGTGTAACATTTTATATCTTTTATTGCACATGATCCGTATTAAAATGCTTTCTGCTTAGACTTGGCATGTTTTATACGATTATATTAAATAAACATTAGATTACAAAAATGGGGCGCCTTCCTTTTCTCCTATCCGACCACAAATCCCTGTAACAAAGAAACTGTACGTGTTACAGTATTTGCCATATCATTTTCGGATTTAGACCAATAAAATACTTTATATACACCTATTCTTGTCAATGGTACTTCAAAAAGGTTTAAATTTATTGACCAGTGTAATGATCTTTTAATTGGTTTCTTTTCAGAATTAGCGAGATTCTCTCCTTGATTTTCTTCCAGAATTGACGACCTCCTCTCAAAGTGTGGGTCACATTATTTTTTACTGCAATTTCAGACTTCTCTAGAAGCTTTATGACTTTTGTAATACTATGTATTGTAATGTTTGCTAAACAATGCTTTCATCGTCTAAGTTGTGCATTAAACTAGACAAAGAACGGCGACAAGACCTTGATTATTTTTTATCGTATTAAATTTTCGCCGGTATAGAAATTTTCTCAACATCTCGAAATTATCTACTTCCCACTACGAGGGAAGTTGCTTAGAATTAGATATTAGATATGGTACTTTTAATTTTTTCTCTTTTGCCGTGTTCGTTTTTATTCCATTCGATTTTCAGCCGAAGTCTGCTTCGGGAAAGGTCAATTTGATTGCAATCACGCTATAAATAAAAGCGCGACAATGATCCGATTTATTTCTTTTCTTAAATTTTATTGTTGTACAGTTTGCAATAATTGAGAAGCAAAACAGAGAATTTGGTGGCAAACTAAGAATTGCAAACCTAGTAAATTAAAAATTTCCAAATATGTTTGGGAAAAATAAATTAATACCGTAAACTTATTCAAGATCAATCAGTCGAGAAATAGTAGAAAGTACTTACAGAAGCAAAGGGAGACATGTGTCACCGCGGTTTATGACAAAATCAAATCGCTGGTGTACTCCATGGATTCAGTGTTAGGAAAGGCAGTAGTAAAACTTTATCACTTTGATAATATGACAGATGCAACCACCGAAGGAAAAAATACAATGATTAACACAAAAGGAAATTCTAAGTGTAGCAGAAATAACACAGTCGGTGGAGATTGCAAGACATGGAACATCCTATTTTAGCAGCAAAAGAAAAAGCAAACATTGGCACAGAATTTAGCAGAATACGATAACTGCTGCAAAATACAAAATACATCATCTGCATACTTCGGAAATAATTCCGTAATAATACAGGAAAGCTCTTCAGCCCCCCAACAATGGGTCATCGTCTTTATGTTTTCTCTCCTTCGCTTTGTCCTTAACCTTCCTATACTCACGTCAAAATGAAAGACGTATACTATACTATATAAATCGGTCTCACAGACCGTATGCGTGAGTATAGGAAGGTTAATTGATTTAGTCAGAAACTATAGGATATCATCTAGAAGAAGGCATCTCGCCTTAAACGGGTTTAAAATCGCTGATTTACGGGAATTAACCGGATCCTATCGAAAAGCATTATTATCGTATCGGATCTTTCAGACAAAAAATGCGAAAATAAGGATGAACGAGAGTGGAAGAGAAACGAGAAAATTCATTGAATTGCTTCACTCGTCAAGGATTGAAAGCGGTGGAATTGTGGAAGAGGAAATTCTCCACGGTTACATTCAAACATTTGTATCATACGGCTGCTTCCAATATCAAAAGTATCATTACATACATAATAGTATATGAATAAGTAATAGTATATAAATCAGTAGTAATAAATCAAAGAGGATAATACTCTTTGATATATTGAAGAAAAGGCGAGAAATTCAAGAATGATAAACGTGCCTATCCGCTTCACTATATTACACTGTTAGAAACTTTTTTACACACAAGCACAAATCAACAGCGAATTGGAATTTACGAAGGGAATTTAGAAATTCGCAAACGCATCGCAATGTAAGTTTTTCCTCGTCCGCTAAGAAAATTGAAAAATTGAAGAAAAGATGGATCGAAGAATATAACGAAGATTTTTATAAGTGGTGCTTCTGATAGTGATCCCGGTAATAACTGTTAAGTGATTATCACATCCAATATTACAATCCGATTGAAATCTTCCCGGTTTATTTACTTTTTTCCTCCAATGCTGGAGCATAAAACCGGTAAATGCACGTAAAATCTATGAGTTGAAATCCCTCAGTAGGTGCATTTCCAATTACGTTCACGCTTTATATATTCATATATCAGCAAGATTCTAGGAATCGTCACACCAACATTTTTAACGAGATAACATTTGCGAAAGTATCCTAAATTTACTTCGACAATAATTATAGAAATGTGACAGATTTGGGCACAACTTCATCTTATCTAATCCTTCTGGATGTAATCGTCGTGTTTTAAATTTGTTTTGCGAACAAATCACATAAATGGGATTCAAAATGTGTAGTAAAACGAGCCCTAATTACACTTGAAAAGCTGAGGGCATGATGTTTTGGTTTTTATCGTTTTGCCACTTCTTGATATTCAAGGTGCATTTACACAAATTTTTATAAGTTTATATCAAAACCTTCAGCGGAATTGTGATTCTAAAAGATTTATAATCACATAGAATTTAGAGAATTGTTTTTCAGGAAATGACATGTTTCAGTTTTTTAAATGATCAAAATTTCTCGTTAGGGATGCAATTGAAATCCCGAGGTTTAGGTCTTCAATGCTTGCCTCTCCAGTTCTTGTTTCATTCTGATAAGGGCTTAGCACTTGCCATATCGAAAACTAAAATTTCTAAAGCGGCAATAAAAGAGCCATATAAAAGTCAGATAAACTCTGAAGAATTTCAGGGCGCTTTCATCGTACGACGTATCAGAGCGTAAATATCCTTCAGTTCGTAACGTATATACAGAAATGTAAAAGCAAAACAAGGACTCACCGGCCGAGGTGAAAATAACGTCCAGCGAGCGCCGGACACAACACTGTCAGGTGCCGCAACCCGCAGGGCGAAATAGTTTACACTTTAATAAACACTGGACAGCACTCGAGTCACTTAATTCGTGGCGCACGTCCCTCTCGCCCTTTCGCCCGAAAGGGATTTTCCTGAAATAATTTCAGTCTCCGAGTACACGAACCGATCGGTGAAAAGTCAGAAAAAAAGGGGAAGCGCTCAAATAGGAGGCATTCACAGTCCCGAATCGGCCCCCAAGGCACCCTCAAATCATGTGCGTTCGAGCTATGTTTGTATATATTTGTATGGATCGTACGATAAGTATATGTCTATGTCTTTCTGTGTGTTTATGTACGCGGCCAGCTGCGCCTAACGTACATCTTTTCGCAATGACAACTCGCAGTTAACTGTTCACAGTTCACTACTGGCGTTCCAAAACGACCCACTCTCATGTCGTCCGGGTCGATTCGCGCAGACCCAGTTCTATACGGCTATAGGCCGCGGGCGGCGCCCCTGGCGGAAGACGCCGTCGCTACGCCGGCACGACGATTCAGGAACGCGCCGCGGCGGTAGCGTCGCCCGCCGAAGGACGAGATTACGACTTTACGGAGAGGCAAAATTGCTATTATCGGAGGAAAAATACAAAAATGGCTTCCGTCGTAATTCTCTCGTAAATAGAATGTGCACTAGGAGTCGAATAATGGTCGTCCAGATGTAAACAGAAAGGAAAAGAAAAGAGGAAAGTTGATGGAAAACGTTTTGCATGAGAAGACGTCGTCGTTGAATAAAAACGAATCCTTCTCAGTTTAATTACCTCAGTCGCTGCATTGTCTTTGGTTTGTTTTCAGTAGTCCTGAAACTTATGTTTCCCCGTTCGGTTCTCCTGAAACCTGTCCTTGGAATTTTTTATCAGTTTTCTAGAAATTAGTGTTTCTCCCTGCAATCTTCCCCCAAGTTCGTGATTCTTGTTCTAGTATTCTCGAAACTTGTGCTTCCTCCTTGAGTCTTTTGAAAATGTATTCTTCTTTCTCCAGGGTCCCTACGACCAGTACAGCATCTTTCTAAAGCTTATGATTCTTCCTGCAGTACTCTTAGTATTCCTACGTCTTCTGCTATGCCTACTTGAAACTTACGTTTCCTCAGTTCAGTGCTGCTTAAAGTCAACAGCCATGATAAATACTTCTTCCAGTTTTCTTGAAATATGTGCTCTCTTCTGACAGTCTCCTCCAAAGTCGTGATTTTTGTTTTAGTCTTCTTAAAGCGTGAACTTACTCCTTCAATCTGTTTAAAAGTATCGCTTCTTCCTGGAAAACACTCACGACTCGCACATCTTCTTCCATTCTGTTTGAAACTTATGCCTCCTCGTTCAGTTCGCTTGGAACTCGTGCTTCCTAATAAAATCGTCGTAAGAACGTCTTTCAATTTTCTTAAAATTTGCTTCCTCCAAAGATTTCCCCAAAACTCGTGCTTCTCGTTCTAGCCTTCTTAAAATTTACGCTTCTTCCTGCAGAGCACTTACGACTCGTGCATCCTCTTCCAATCTATTTGGAACTTATGCTTTCTCATTCAGTTCGCTTGGAACTCGTGTTTCCTCATACAATCGTCATAAAAGCGTCTTTCAATTTTCTTAAAATTTGCTTCCTCCAAAGATTTCCCCAAAACTCGTGCTTCTCGTTCTAGCCTTCTTAAAATTTACGCTTCTTCCTGCAGAGCACTTACGACTAGTGCATCTTCTTCCAGTCTATTTGGAACTGATGCTTCCCCATTCAGTTCGGTTGTAACTCGTTCTTCCTCATACAGTCCTCGTAAAAACGTATTTCAGCTTTCTTGAAATTTGTGCTTCCCCCTTTAATTTCCTCAAAATTCATGCTACTCGTTCTAGCCTTCTTAAAATGTACGCTTCTTTTTGTAGAGCGCTTACGACTCGTGCATCCTCTTCCAGTCTATTTGGAACTTATGCTTTCTCATTCAGTTCGCTTGGAACTCGTGTTTCCTCATACAATCGTCATAAAAGCGTCTTCCAATTTTCTTGAAATTTGTGTTTCCTCCTAAAATTTCCCCCAAACTCATGCTTCCCGTTTTATCCTCCTTAAACTGTGCGCTTCTTCCTGCAGAATACTTACTTCTCGTGCATTTTTTCCGAGTCTACTTGAAGCATTACCTTCTTCGTTCAGTTTTCTTGTACCTTCTACTTCTCTGTACAATCTTCATACAAACGTCCTCCAATTTTCTTGAAATTTGCGCTTCCTCCTAAAATCCCTTCAAACTCGTGTTTCTCGTTTTATCCTCCTTAGACTTTGTGTTTTTTCCTGCAGACTACTTACTTCTCGTGCATTTTTTCCGAGTCTATTTGAAGTATACCCTTTCTCGTTCAGTTTTCTTGGAGCTCGTGCTTCTTCGTACAATCACCATACAAACGTCTTTCACTGTTCTTTGAAATTTCTCCCTACAATATCCTCCAAACTCGTACTTCTCGTTTTAGGTGTATTGTAGATTGTGCTTCTTCCTTCAGTCCTTTTGAAGCTTATTCTATTTCCTACACAGCTCTTACATCTCGTACTTCTTTCCCCACTCTATTTGAAACTTATACTTCCTCGTTCAGTTCTCTTGAAACTTGTGGTTCTTGTTACAATCATCACAAAAACGGCCTTCGGTTCTCCTGAAATTTCTGCCTCTTCTGACAATCTCCTCGAAAGCCGTAATTCTTGTTTCAATCCTCCTGAAATTCGTGCTTCTTCCCTCAGTCCTTTTAAAACCTATTCTTCCTCTTACAGAGTTCGTACGACACGTACAGTTTTACCTGTCTATTTCAAACTTATGTTTGCTCGTTCAGTTCTCTTGGAGCTTCCTCCTACAATCATCTTCCAATTTTCTTGGTATTTGTGCTTCTTGTTACAATCTCCTGCAAATTCGTGCTTCTCGTTTTAGTCCTCTTATAAATTGTAGTTCTTCCGCGAGTTCCTTTAGAGCTTGTACCTCTTCTTGTTGAACTCTTACGACTCCCACTCTATTTGAAACTTATGCTTTTTCCTTCAATCTTCTTATTACGTCGGTTCCTTCCTGCAGTTCTATTTTTAAAAGTTGTGTTTCTTTCTATAATTATTAAATAAACTTGATTCACTTTTCCCAAAACATATAACAATCTTTTAGAAACTTTTCTTAAAATCGATGCAGTGCTTTCTTTAAATCCCTTCTAGCTTATGCTTCTGACCAAAGACACCTTCAAAATATTCTTTCAGTTTTCTTGTGTTTCCTCCTATAATCATTCTTTTGTGTGCCTCTTGCTTTGCTGTTTTTGTAACTTTCGTTTCTTCTTGCCATCCTCTTATAACTTGTATCCATTCCTTTACCTACGTTTGAAACTTCCTCCTCCACTTCTCTTTATGCTTATACCTTTCACTTCAGTTTCTCTCAAATTCGGCGTCTTCCTATAGTTAGAGCAGAAAAATCTTTTTGCCGGATTTCTTGAAATTAATACTTCTTCCAGTACTTTTAAAATGTTGTTTTTTCTTCGCTCGCAACTCTTCTTTCAATATATTTGAAGCCTGTGCTTCCTCCATAAGTCTTCTAAAAACCAATGCCGTATCTGTTCCCTCGGATTTTTCTTTTCTTGAAACTTACGCTATTTCTTATATTCTTTTCATAATTTGTGGCTACTGTTTTACCGTTTTAGCTGTTTCTGCGCCATTCCACAATGCTCTTGAAGCTAATTGTACTTCATCTTCCAGATTATTTGCAGTCTTCTCTTCGGGCTAAATGCTTACCTATATACCTACATTGCTTTCATGTATGAAAAATTATTTAAAGACAACAAAGTCACATTGTTTCGGAAGCTTACTAAAAGCAACATCGAAAATTTGATATCTTCCATCGTTTGACCGTGGTCCCCTCCGCTGGCTTATTTCATCTGTTTAAATATTCCCGAATCTAGTTCACTGTGCAACGTTTCGACGTATTCCTGCACCTTACCGTCCTCCTCTCCCATCTGCGACATGTATAATGCAGAAGAATAAAACATTCATTTAAATAATTAAAAAGCACACAGCAGGTAAACGAACCGGAGTCTGATTCCGGCAGCTGGTCGCTCGTACTCCGCATTCGGGCCGCCTGCCTCTCGCAAGATAACTAAAAAGTTTTCGCGAGGGGGCCGGAATTTTACATGCAAATTAAATCCGCTACCCGTTTGTTTTCCTTTGCTACTTTCTATACTTTCGGCGTTCTCCTTTTTAACAACGTTCTACGGGTAACTCTTCACAGATTACTATGAATCCCCGGTATGTATGTATTTATGATATGATTACATCAATAAGCCATTAAAATTTATGAAAAGTTTTACGACGCCGTTTATTGCGGCGATGTTATTTTCGTATCTATAAACTTCGGAATTTTTCCAAAGCGTAATCGTACATATGACCGTTGACATCGACATGTGACGATCGACTTCTATAAACAAATGCACGCCATATGTGATTAGCAGTAGCGCTGTCTAACAGCTGCAACGTACCGGCATGTTTATAGAAGGAAGAACGAAAACAAAAGAATCGAAACTTTAATGCGGATGGATAGGTTGCGATATGTATCTTCGAGGAGCGCAAATGCGGATGGGCGGGAGACAAACGCGCAAAATGTGTGCGTTTTGTGTTTTCGTTTTCTTCCTATGTTTGTTTTATGTAAAATTTATTCACATGTTAGACTTCTTTGTGGTGGCTGTGGTGAATCCGAGCATATTCCTGTATAAATATCTTGTTTTGTCGTCATTTCAAGCAATTCTGGTCGTCATTTTTACAGCTCCAATTTCTTTACAATTGGGATTTTTATGAATCGAAGCAATAAAAGATATCGAATCAAATTAGCCACCAATCTATAGAAATTCAGGGAGGATTTCAGAAAGTCAACATAACTAACCAACTTCAGAAGGAACAGCAATAAATTGCTTGGAAATGACGAATAATTGCTAGTTTGTGTCTTACGCAGGCCTTTTCACAAGTTCCATAACCAAGGCTGAAAGATTGAATTCTTGATACTCCCAAAATACTGTCAAAATTGAAACGAGATACTCAGAAAGCTAGTCTCTGTGACAGTACATCCAAGTTGAGATCTGTCGACATACATAAACGACGCGGTAAGCACAGAGTGAGGGTGTAATTTGGAGGTTAACTTCCCGAGAAATATACTGTCAGGTGATAATAATATTAGTCTTTATTGTCCAACAAAATTAATTCCTATAACACGACAAAATATACATTAAGAGAGAAAAATGCAGTATTACAATTACAATAATCAGAAACAATATGCCACGTACTGTATATATATCGAAGACAAACAAGAAACAGAAAGAAAACAAGATTTAGCAAAAGCTATTCATTCAAAATTTATTGCAAATAAACAACAGAGTGTTTAGCAGCAACAGGTCAAGTGGAAAGTGATAACAAATAATAATAATAATAGTAACAACAATTGTAGTAATAATAAAAATTTAAATAATCTTCTAGAGAGTAGCAAGAATGCTAAACAAAAATTAAAAAGAAAGAAATTGATATTCTATTGGCGTTCCATAATCGTAGGATACGGTAAACGCGTTGATTCGTCAATCAGAAGCAGATTTTTACAATTATCTGTAGTTTGCTGAAGTTACTACCCACTAGTGTTCTAATGAATATACGAGCTTGTAAGAGGCCTATTAGGCTTAGAAACACAACCAACTAAAGTACAGCAAATTCGTGATTTGGAAAACATCTCTTTTGAATTTCTTTCCAAATAAGGACATCGAAAACGAAACATAACGAAAGGAAAAAACTATGTAGTAATAAAATTATAAGGAAACGTTACAGAACAGGTAGGATTTGAAAAGACAAGCCGAACAGAAACAGAGTTTAGAGGGAAAAACTAGGAAAAATAAGGAAGAAGAATGTTGGAAGCAGAATATGGAAAAAGTAAAATAAAAGAAGAACTATAACAACATTCTCTTCTTGCTATTTTTCTTCGTGGTTTGGGAAACATGTTTAAACCTTTCTCCGAGTGAGGATATCGAAAACGGAACATAGTGAAAGAAAAGAAAAACTAGAAAAAAGATGCAAACGTTACAGAACAGGCAGGATTTTAAGAGAGAAACCAAACAGAAACAGAATATAGAGAGAGAAAACTAGGAAAAATCAGGAAAAAGAATATTGGAAGTAAAATATGGGGAAAGTAAAATAAAAAGACGTATAACAACGTTCTCTTCTTACTATGATTCCTCGTGTTTTGGGAAACAACGTTTGAATCTTTTTCCGAATGAGGACTTCGAAAAAGAAACATGATGAGAGGAAGAAAACTGGGAAGAAGTAAAATTGGAAGACAACGTTACAGGGCAAGCGGAATTTGAAGAGAGAAGCCAAAAACGAATAGAATTGAGAGATAAAAGCTAAAGAAAAAATCAATGTTGAATGAAGTAGAATATAGGGATGCTAAAACAAAAGGGGAAAATTAAAAAGAAGTAAAATGTAGAAGATAAAAATTAAGACCACTCGAATAAGGGGGTTCAAGAAGAATAGAAGTAAGAGACGAAAAAGGAGCAGGAACAGAAGAGGAAACTTTATTTTTTTTTCACAATCCTTCTTCCCTCTCTCAAAGTATTCCTTCTCTGTTCACTTTTTTCTCTTCCAATTTTACTGCTCTCTGGGCTTGCTCTTCTAGTTCAGCTTCCTTCAAGCTTTTTAAAAGTAGCAGAATATGAAAGATAAAAACTAAGATGATTCAAATAAGGGAACTTAAGAAGAAATTAAAGTAGGATACAAAGACTGGGAAGGAACAGAAGAAGAAACTGTCTTTTCACATTCCTTCTGCCCTCTTTATTTTTCTTGGACGTCTTCTCCACGTTATAATTCATCTATTTACATCGCCTCTTCTGGTTTCTACCTCCAAAACGGCTCTTTCCTTGCTTACTCTCAATTTTTCTCCTCTTTCTGTATTTCCTCTTCTAATTCAGCCTCCTTCTAGCTTTTTAAAAGTAGCAGAATGTAGAAGATAAAGCTAAGATGACTCGAATAAGGGCGATTAAGAAGAAACAAAAGCAAGAGATAAGGACTGCGACGTAACAGAGAGAAAACTGTTTTCTCACAATCTTTCTTACCCCTTTTGGTTTTTCTTGGGCGTCGTCTCCATGTTATGATTCCTCCATTTATACTGCCTCTTCCTCTATCTACCTCAAAAGAGTGCTTTCCCTGCTTACTCTTAGTTCTTCTCTTCTAATTCTACCTCTTTCTGGGCTTCCTCTTCTAATTCAGCCTGCTTCAAGCATTTTAAAAGTGGCAGAACGTAGAAGATAAGAACTAAGATGATTCAAATGAGGGAGTACAAGAAGGAACTAAAGTAGGAGAGAAAGACTGAGAAGGAGGAGAGGCTAAAACTGTATTTTTACAATTCTTCTTTCATCTTTTGTTTCTTCTTGGGCATCTTCTCTACGTTATGATTTCTACATTTATATTGCTTCTTCTTCTTTCCACCTTCAAAGCATTCTTTTGCTGTGTACTCTTAGTTTTCTTCTTCCATTTTTCCTTATTTTGGGCTTCTTCTACTAATTCAACGAGGCTGAAAGCTTTTAAGAGAAAAAGAATATAGAAGATTATAAACTAAGATAATTCAGGTACGATAGCTCAAGAAGAAACTAAAGTAGGAGGGAAAAACTGGAAAGGAACAGAGGGGGAAATTGTATTTTCACAAACGTTCTTCCCTCTTATATTTTTCTTGGACATCTTCTCCATGTTATGATTCCTCCTTTTATATCGCCTCTTTCTCTTTCTACCTCCAAAGGATTCTTTTCCTGCTTAGTCTAAGTTTTTCTCTTCCAATTTTACTCCTTTCCTGGCGTCCTCTTCTAATTCAGCCTCATTCAAGCTTCTTAAAAGTAGCATAATGTAGAAGATATACAAGCACAAGGTGCATAGAAGCATCACAATTTCGAATAGAAATTCACATTGTGAATGACATTTCCTCTCATCTGTGCTTTCGCCACTAAGGATGACAACAGCTTAGCTGCTGAAATATGCACTCGGTAATTTCGTAATGCACAAATTGCGCCTTGCTAGTTCCTAGAACTGGAGTTCTGATCGGGAACTACCTAAAGAAACGTACTTCTCAAAAAGTTGCCCGGCATTTATCGAGCTTTCGCACGAAATTAACCAATTCATTAGTCGTATTTATCGCCGTCATTATCGACGGATGCGGAAATAGGAGGGTGTAAGGCGAAGGCGGCTTGATTACTTCTCGAAAGTTTGTTTTTATTCGGTACCTGTCTGCCGATCAGTCGACAGTTTCCGTTGAACTACCGCGAAACAAAAACGATCCCTGGCGTTAGGAAATTTTGCGCGAACTTTCCGCGCTGACGTCGATGTCAACGCCGGTCGGGGAATTTCCGGAAACACCTTGGCCTCGAGAATACGCGTGGGAAATAATTATTGTCGGAAGATTATAAGATAGGTTCGTAATGATCGATATGGATGTATGTCCCCAGAAAAAATTCCCGCGATTATTATTTTTCGTGCGAACAATTTAAAATTTTTATTTTATTTTCTCTTATACTTTTCGTTGTTGAATTTTTTCAGTATTAAAACTAATTTCCCTCGATTCGTCTTCGCCACGTCTTCCGCATTTTAACAACCGCTGAGCTATCAAAGGAACACCCTCCTTAACGGATGACACGAAGCTCAACTAAAATGGTTAGGCATTTACACAACGTTTTTGTCGTTGCGGTAATTACGCGAAAGTAGTTTCATGCCCTTGGACTTAGCGGAGGTCGAAAGTGAGAATTTCGTCCGTAGAAATAAATTTGTGAAATCGTTTTGGTTAATGGTTACTTTGCCGCCCGTCAGAATTCTGCTGCTGGATTGGTCCCAAAGGAGCCCAAAAACTGATTGAATCACCTCTGCAACGTTAATTAGACAACTCTATCAATTCCAGATACAGCTCAAAGGTTGTACCAGCAACCCAAAACAAGGTAGGAGCTTAAGATTATAGTCCCCTGAAGAACACTTTCTATCATCTTTGTTCTTAGGTATAATGAGGCCGTAGTGCCTAGTAGTGTTAGGGCCTTTACTACGCGATATGTGTTTACGCATTTCACGACCGCAAGGAAAGTAAATTCGCAAGCTGTTATTATTTTAAATAATTCCAATCCTCTCGAGGATTTAATCTAAAGACTATGGGTAAAGTTGTGTTCAATGTTGCTCCCTGTTTTCTACTTTGACGTAGTTTTGATAATTCAGTACCCAGTTTGTCAGTAAAATTCGTTTTCAAGTGTCAATATCTTTTCATTCCATTGTGGTTTGTACGGCTTTAGTTACCGCCAGTTTCGTTGCAGTACGATTTTTTTGATTTTCATAGAAATTTAATGCAAACACACTGACAAAGTCAATGCACAAATTTCCACTATCACCAAACAAATATAATATATATTATATATAAATATAATATATATTTGTTTGGTGATAGTGGAAATTTGTGCATTGACTTTGTCAGTGTGTTTGCTTTGTTACACCAAAGGTTCCAAACCAATTTTCTGAATAGAAATTTAATGTCTTAAATGAATGCAAATGCAGCGAGCAAAATGTTCCGGCTTCGCCTTTCTGGCTGGAAAGTTGGAAATATGAGAGGTGTATTCGTCAAATTTTCCCCATCTTCACATTTTTCGCAATCCCCACCCTCTTTCACCAAATACTCACTACACTTTTCATCTTCTTGTCATCTCCCTTCTACTTCTTCTTCGTCATCTTCTTCCTTTTTCTGCTCTCTCGTAGTTGCCTAAATTAATGTAGTCGCTTAGCAAAGCTAGGCCACGGCTTCGCACCATACCGTCTTCGCCTTTTTACTGGGAAGTTAGAAATATGAGGGGTGTATCTGTAAATTTTTTCCGTATTCATATTTTCGCCATCCTCTCCCTCTTACAGAAAACAAAAAAACAAAAGAACTGGAAACTGTTCTTTTTCTATTCCTTCCTTTATTTTCTCTTTATCTTCTCCCGTCTTCTTCTTCATTGTCTTCGTCGTTTCCCTGTTCCCTAATAACTATCAAAATTAATGCAGTCACCAAACAAAATGCTCCAGCTTCCTTGACGTCCTCGCCTCTTCGGTGAGAAATTGGAAGTATAAGGGGTATATCTGTTAAACTTTCTCGGTCTTCATTTTTGTCATCGTTCCCTCCATCTTTCAGCAAACACAAAACAACTGAAAACTAATCTTTCTTCTATTCTTCTCCCTTCTTGTTCTCCATTTTCTTCCTTTTTCTTCTTTGCTTTCCCTTTTCTCTTCTCGAGTAATTAACGTCAGCTGACAAAGTGCTTCAGCTTCGTATCACATCCCACATTCCTAGCCGATGTGGTTGGAAAGGAAGAACGGTGCAGGTCGTTAAAAACGAGAAATGTCGTTTTATACCAAAAAGAGATACGATTCAAGTTTCGTTAGCAGCGAAGCAACTGTCCGCATGTCTTTTCCGCTGATTTCACTATTTGGATTTTTTTTTGCTAAATTATCTATAATCTGCATGTATTCATTCCTGCATCTGCTTCCGTTTTGTCCACCCGGAAGTCAGATAAAACTAAACGATGATGGACAGAATGGAAGGAACTGCAGGCCTCGTTTCTATTGAATCATTTTTGTTTCCGCAAATTTATAACTTAGAAAAATTCTCTTCGGTTCTGCGTACTATTATGATTGTTGACACAAATATCACATCGGTAAACTCCTCACCACACAATTGTTTATAATAAAACCGAACTTCGGTTTATACGATTGTTGAAGATGCTTGCCTCGAGCTAGCGAAACACGTGTCACCGATTTTATTATAAACAATTGTGTTGTGAGGAGTTTACCGATGTGATATTTGTGTCAGTAAGTTACACCACAGTCCTTGCAATCACCCTTATTGATTATGGTTGTTATCGTTTCAAACGACTTAGGGTTGATCTTCAGGAAGATACTTGAGGGAGTCAACATTATAAATGAATCAAAAGCAGAATATCTACATAACTCTCCAATAAACTACCTATAACTGAGGTTCGTTCACAGATCACGTCCTAGATTACCGACTTAATGCTAAAAATTTATCCGACGAGATAGATAGATGTACCTATATCTATTTCACACAGCAGGATCGCAAGGTTTGAAAGAGGGCGCTAGATATCAACTGCCCGCAAAATTTAAAGTTATTGGCGGGAATTATAAATTAATATTAAATGTACTTATCGTCGTTTTGAAAATAAGACCCACCAAGTTACATTTTAATCCAAAATAAATTATTAACACGTAAATACCTGTTAGCAAGTATTTTACAATAACATCTTCGCCTTTTTGGTGGGAAGTTAGGAATATGAGAATTGTCTGTGTGGCTATTTTCGTTTTCGTGCAATTTACCGATTTAGTTTCATTGCTTTTGCCTGTTATATGCACTTATCGAACTTTTCTTCTATTTTCTGGAGTCACACGAGGTACTAATTTGAGCCGATGTTGTTTTCGCTTTTCAATAGCGAGCTGAATTAAGAAATAACTCTTGAAGTATGGTGTGACAACATAATTCATGCTGAATCGAATCACAAGGGAACTAGTTCATCTCAACATCAATCGACGTACTTTAAATATTCCGGAACACCATTTTTTATCTTTTTCCAGAAAGTTAAATCCTAATACAATGCGACTTTCGCCTGAATAGTTAAATATTTCGTATTATTTATTTTTATGCGATAACTCCATCGATGCGGAATCCTACCCCCGAAACGACAGTATCTAATAAAAAAAAGCAAAAAGAGAGGGACTTCGGTCAGGACACACTTTACCGCCGCACTGCAACGCCGTGCAGTTCCCCAATTTCACACCCGGCCGCGTTTTGTCGCCATCACTGATGCAACTCATATCGACGGTCGAAATTCATTACGGCCGGCGTCGAATCGATTTGGGGCTCCCCCGCGTTCGTCGCTTCGTCGATATCGACGGGGCGAAACGTTAACTTTTTCCGCACACAAATGGTCTCGTTTATTGTCTTGTACTTCGTGCTTCGCGCCAGTCAGCGTTCGTCCTAATGAAGTACGGTGGGAATTTTTCGGGTTTTGCGGCGCGCGTGAAAAATCTGACCGGAAATCGATGTCGTTCGCTGATTGTAGTACGTACCTACGTACGTACTTTAGGTCGTATTTTATCTGACCGGTCAAGTAAACAAATTTTGATGGTTGGTTGGTTTATGTTGCGTTGCGATTTACGTTTGGACATGAACGAAAGTGATTTCGTTCTTTACCAATCGATTATTTTAACAATGCCTTCGTAAAATTGCATGGTTACCACTGAAATTTCTTTCGGGTTCTTGATGTTGATGTTTCGTTGCTTATCGCAGAGCTGTCCTGAGATACGTAACTGTTCGATATTGACTTATCTCTTCAATCATCCATTTATTCGCCCATGCTACCAGTTTTTCTTTCAGGACTATGCCAAATTTGCCCCAAAAAACAAATTTGGGAAAGTGGTTGGGAACTTATAAAATACGATCTGGCGAATATGATAAAACGTACATAGGACAGTCCAGACACGTATGTAATAGCTACACTATTCAACGAAGATGTCGTACATTGTCGATATGGTGGAATAGGCCATCCAATGTTTCGAAGCATATCAACGATACATTAAAATCGAGAATTTAGAATTGGTGAAATATGTAAATTCACGAAGAACTAGATGTGTACTAAGCGATATATATATATGTAAAAAGTGCGAATTTTCTTAATAAAGATGACGGTCCTATATGACGCTTCGTGCGTTTTGATTTACTCAAGGGAATTGTAGAGCGTATATAATAACTAGAAATATTGTTCAGAGGAAAGATATGCAGTGCCAAAGTAAAAGGAAGCATTTGCGAGATTTGAGATGATGTGGGTGTCCCTTCTCAGAATAATTTTTCCACCCGAGACGAGGACGTTTAGTTTGCGCGAATATGATTTAAGAAATCACTGTTTATTCGATAAGGTATGGTTTGAAGACACACGTCCCGTTGCTAGCAAAACACATTTCATATTTAATTCAAATGATTTTGTGATGTGGACTTTATCAAGGTGATATAGTGACAGTAATACCAAACCACAGTCCTTGCAAATACTATCCACACTAACACTTTGAGCTTTCCCAGAAAACTTATATAAAACTTATATATGTATATATAACTTATAAACAACAAAATATGGAGGTCAACTTGTGACACACAATAGAACAGATTCAAGCGATGCTTGATGCAACTTTATACAGCACTCACAAGGAAGCACGCGGACCTGAGAAATTCTGATTTCCATGAAACTGTACAGACTGAAAGAGCACCTTTCTATAAGAAAAACCCATTCCTTTTATCAGCCGAATCCCCCGATTTCGGGGTACAGCCTCCTCCAAAAATTTGCACGAATTTTGAATTATTGTAAATATCTCGGAAACTACTACAGATATCTTTGTCTTTTTAGAATATAATTTCAAGTACTTTACATAGTCTCAAGGATAGCGCAAGTTATTTTCGGAAAAATTGAACGGGCGACCGGACGCCCTCTACGCCCCTTTTCTTAATAGTCTTTTTTTATTATTTATCACAAATAAAGTCGGTTTTACGTAGAAGACAATGCTGAATCAGAAACTTAGGCAGACAATAGTAAAGATAGTAAAAAACGATGACAGAGTTTCAGTTGCCATTGATTGATGTACATAGACAGCTGTCGTTCTAAATATAAAATATATTGAATTACTAATTATTTATTTATTATATGGATTAAGTACTTAAGTGTTTAATGTAGATAGATATCAATAAACAAAAAATCACCCCTCGTGTTACGTATACCAGTGTAGGAATTTGATATACAAGAAGAACGAAGAAACAAATTTCCATATTTTTATTCATTTATAGCACAGTTTTTGCACAGTTTAAATTGATCTTTTGTCATGATATTTAATAGAGCAGTATTAATATGTTTGCAGCACTAACAAATATCCGGAAAACAGTATAGCACTATTAAAAGGAAAGTATAATAATAATGAATTATTCAATAATGGGATTATTGATATTATAATGAAGAATACTACAATTATGCATGTTGTAATTATGCTATGTAATTATTGCAGTAATGGTAGTCAGTATAAAAGTGTTGGAAACACAAGTTTTGGTCGCACCATCGACAACGCAAAATAGCAGTTTTTTTTTTACAAAACACTATACAAGGGCGTAAATTCCCCGTCTTTTGCAAAACAAAACTCTACAGGATTCTTAAACGATCCCAGTCTTTCATCTATGCATCCACTCTTATACCACGAGTATTTGAAGACATTGATGATTCTGGGTCAACGATGGCAGATTTAAGAACGGACATGTTTTTTGTTGAGTGCTTTGAATCGTATCCTTCAACGCATCATGCAGCTCAAATTCTTGAAACGTTAAAGGAATTATTGCGATGTTGACACTTGAAACGTTGCAAGTAACATGTTCAACAAATTAGGTATATTAATCGCTGTCATTGTGCTAAACTGTAAATTTACATTGCACGAGAAAATGATTCTCATATCATTTGAAACGGCCACCTTATAGTTATATGCATTACGATAATGGTGTATGTGATAGAATATTTGTATTTTTGATTTATCGATATACGCAGCGGATTATATTACAACGTTTCTTGGAAACGTTATTGAAATAATTAGTAATTTCAAGCATTCGAGATAAATATATATTTACTGTATACGTGACCGAAAAAATTTACTTTTAGTATATCGATATCTACAGTAAGCATTTATAATTAATCCATTTCAATGACATTATATTATGGTATTTCTTGAAATCGTTATCGAAATAAGAAATAATTTCTAGATAAGAAATATATATTTATAACGACGAGCCATGGCAAGTAAAGTTTCATTATTGTTTTCTTATATCTTTGTTATTGACTGTCCAAGTATGCTATATAGCATCGTTTTCTACATAAACCGACTTTATTTGTGATAAATAAAAATATATTTTTATAGAAATGGGGGTACCCCGGTTCTAATTTTTTCCGAAAGTAATTCAGGTAATTCTAGAGGCTATGTAATATACTTCAAATTATATTCTGCAAAAAAGAAGAAATCGGTTGTAGTTTTCGAGATATTTGCAAAAATTTAGAAATCATTCAAATCTTTGGGGATTCCGCAGAAAAAGGAAATGGTATTGTTCTTACACTAAAGCACTCTTTCAGTATGTGTAGTTTCATCGAAAGCTGGAAATGCGAGTTACTAATGTTCCCTTGTCAGTAACTTTTTCAGGTTCGGCTTTTATATCCAGTCCGGTATCTTGTCGGAGATTAAACCAGAGCAAGAAACGTTTCTAGTTTCTCATGGGTATCCTACCTAGTTAGGATTTCATTTGTTCCTCATTTATAACCCGATTCGTCTTATTACAGTAATGTCGTACACCAAACTAACAAGAACACCTCCGGGAGGAATTCGCAGTGTAATTATGATCGAATTTACCCGCTCGACGTCTTCGAGAAACCGTCCCCCTAAATACATTAATTGGCGCTATTCGAAGCAAGGAATAATTTGCGAGCTAATTTATCGGAAGAGGGTGCCGTAACGTAACGTAACCCCGGTCAACGGCAACACGTCTCCTTCACCGTTAGGACACGAAGGCGTTATATATCGGGGTGACCGTCCGATACCTACCTACGTACAACATACAACGCACACGCATACGGCGGCAACGGCAGCAGTACAATTCAGACAGTAATGAATAGCGGGCCGCCTGATGAATTCAAATCCGGTAGGCGACGGGAAAACGGTGACCATTAATCAGTAGAACTTTGGTCCGCGCGCGCCCCTTGTTTCGCAATTCCCCATCTCATTACTAAAACATCGCTCTCTCCACCGACGCCGATGCCGACGCCGCCTCCCGACGTCCCCCGACGCTCCCGTTCCCTTTAACTTGTCTATCGAATAAAATGTAATGAATAATTTGGGAATTACTCTTAACGTTCGCTGGTTAGATACGGTTTGTCGTTGCCGGTGGTTGCGGAACGCTCGGGGAGGGGGTATACCGGAAATGAACGCAGTTCGTCTGAATAGGGACGTATTTAAATGCAACAATGCATTATTTATCGCATCCAGTCGGTTCTCATAGCGCTTATTGTGGCGAGATGATTAACGCATTCGGAGTGCTGCCATGTTACTTACCTGTCGTAGAATGTGGAATTGTTTAAATTCATGTTGTAGAATGTGAGTGCTCCAACGGTGAGGTATGGCGTAAAGCAGGGATTATTAAACTTTATCAGTTTGCTGCTCACTTGCAGATTTAGTATTTTGTCCCGGCGCACAGTAACTCAGGTTGGATGAAGATGCGGCCTTTATTCCTTTTTTTCAAACAAATACCAGATTTTCTCTGCTTCTTGGGTTCTTTTTATGTTTACGTGTCCAGTCCAATAATTAAACGCATATATCTTTATTTTTTTGCTTCAGGAAAACGCAAGTATAATTCAAACCATGAAATAAAACTATCGAACAAAACATACGCAGAGCACATACTTAATAGCTAAATACCGAAGATTAATATTAGATTTAGATTATCTTAGAAAAATATCTTAAGGGTATTCGGTACCTTTTTCCAGATCGGTTAAATTAATGTTTTTATTGGTTCCAAAACTATTTGGAAAATTGTATATCTGATCTTTAAAACTAGTGTGTGTAACGATAAAATACTATTTTTTTACAATCTTAAGAGCTTCCACAGCTTCAATTTCTGTCAATAATAAGGGAAGAACCGGGTAGTTTAGTGGCTCGAAATTTTGTATACCGTGTATTCGTCACGATAGCTACGACTTGCCGATGAGCTTTTTCGTAAATTCTTTGTTGTTGAATTTAACTTCAATTAAGGAATGCAAAAATGACCATGAGCTTACCGCCATTTTTGGGCTTCAACGAAACAACGATAGAAAAGGAATTTACAAAAATGCTCTTTGATAGGTCTTAGCTACCGTATCGAATGTGTGGTATTTAAAATTTCAAGTCTGCAAACCTGCTGGTTACTCAATGATTATTGGCAAAAAATTTGACCTTCCTGAGCTCCTAAAATTGTAAATAATTAATATTTTATTGTTATACATACATCTTTTAGAGCTAAAATATACAGTTTTCGAAATAGTTTTGGAACCAATAAAAATAATTTAAGTTTAACCGACCTTGAAGGAACGTACAGAACACTCTTAACAGTTAAAAGTGAAGAGCAAACAATCTTTATTCCGAGTCTTTCAAAAGTTTCTTGGCTGTTGCAGGCAATGGTAAATATTTCTTAGTTAGCTCTTCTCTTAAACCACTGATGTATGGATCAGAAGGAGTCAGCAACAAGTGTAGAGTGTCCTCATTTGTTGATGACCGGGAACACTTACGAGAATGATCTCTTCTCAAGTCCTTGTTGCGAGCTTTTCCTATAGTAGCGAATAGTATTACTTGTCTATTCGTTAAATTAAAATCACAATAAATAACTTTTTAACATTTTCAACATTGTGAAAATAGGATTTTGTCCACTTCTGAACCATTGTGAAGCGCCCTTGCATTCACACGATTTTAAGGAAAAGTCACCAGCTCTGCTAAATTTTTGGCTCTCGTTCCTTGTTTCTGCTACCGAGGATGACAATCTACTGGTCGAAATACATGTCCTAGAAATTGAAACTGGCGTGGAGGCGTAAGAATATAAAGCATTTTGCTTCAGTTAAATTCTCTAACCAGTGCTGTTTTGGAATACTGTCAGTTTGGACAGGCGACGTGTATTCGGATATCGTTTATTTTCGGAGGATTTGCTTCCAGGTCTTTAAACGAACTGGTCCCAGCTTGTTAATATTTACGTTAAACATTCAGACGATGTCCGAAGGAGGTTGTTTACAGTAATAAATAAGGTGGTGTTTGACAAAGATAATTACTTCTTACAATTAATAGGACTCTTTTGCAAAACTTAACAAACCTTGCAAAGAAACCTGTATTCTAGAGAGTTATATATAAATTTTAGAAGAGAATATATATTTTCATATTAATATGCATTGCTTTGGCAAGTTTTATACGAAGGAGCTAATTTTTATGTTAACCCCCTTTTTTATATTTTCTTCTTTGAAAATATAATAATAATAATATACAATAATAAATAAACTTTATCGTCCAACAGGAAAACCTAATGGCAGGACAAAAATCATTAAAAGTAAAGTAAAGTAACAATATGTAGGCATATTACGTACACGTAACAATAATCCATAACAAACAGCGAGAAAAAATAAAAATGTATTCAATTTAAGTTGTATATAAAAATTAGATAAACATGCTTAAGGTGGTGTGAATTCATCCAACGATGGTTCGGAAGTATAAAAAGAAAATCGGCACCAACTTCATGAACTATTTGGAGGATAATTTAGCTATTTCTGAAGAAATCTAAAAGTATACGAGAGGCCGTAGATACCGAAATACCGCAAATACCGGAATCTATACTTTTTGATAAAATTAAAGGGACCCAACCTAAAAAACAAGGTGGTGTGGCAGTGTTCACTCCAGAAGAAAATAATGTGATAATGGAGGGAATCGTCCAATTTTGCGTACGACACAAAATGATACTAGCCCCGTGTATCATTTCATCATTTAAAAATTATTTAGGCAGGAAAGGTCGCAAGATTAAGAATTTTAAAGATAATCTTCCGGATGTGAAATGGTTTTACAAATTTCTTTTAAGCAACAAGGGCTTGAGCGAACGTTTTGCTTAAAATGGTAAAAGATGTAGAGCAAATATCTATCGAGATATTGTTAAAGAGTAATCGTTAGAAAATGAATCCCTTTCGAATATCTTGAACTATGACCAGTGAAAGGAGAGACTTAAGGTAAAAGCCGAAAGCTTTCTGGAGCTGCTCAGCGCAAGCTAAAACCCGTGATACACGATCACGAACTTCATGTATTTTTCACGAATTTATTGACAAAGTTTGAATTTGACCTTGTATTGTCATCGTCTATTTCTACATCAATTTTTACAGGCAATATTTCAGATTTAGATAATGTTATATTTTTGAAGGCCGTTGTCGTGAATTTTTACATGTAATATTTCATCTATTTAAGAAGGATCTACTTTTATCTCAGGTGGTGTCGTGTTTTGTTTTTGAAATCCAAGAATTACACCCTTAAATAAACTTCTTCTTATTCTTCTTCTTAATCATATTCCTATCTACCTTTCGGTGTAAGGCTTGGATGGGGTCAAGTTTCCTATTTTCCATATAGTTCTCTCCACCGTTTTCTGTCTCCGGTCTGATCCTTTATTCCCTCCCACTCAATTCCCCTCTCTGCCGCTGCTCCCTGATATCGTCATTCCATCTTCTTCTTGGCTCCTTAAATAAACGCCATCTACAAAAACGGTGTTCATATCCATTTTTATCTTCCTTCCCTTTCTCATATTTCATAGTTTCCGTAATTTTCGGTAATAGTTTCTTTTATCATCGAATTTAATCTAGCTTCGAGAAAATTATAAATAACGAATTACCGTCTAATATGGCCGCATATAGAGGACGACACTAATTGCTACGAGCGTCGACCTTAAACTTCTCCAAACTGCCGCATGGACGCTACGTAAGATCCCATAAAACGAACGATAACGACGAAATTGTGACCGCTTCCCTATTATGTGTCACTTTTATCGGAATAACTAGCGCATATATGTTGCTACGTATGTGGCGGAAATGAGAGAGAGGACGATAGAAGAGACGTTAGTTCGACAATGACGATGGTAGCATTTCGACGTGTGCCACTTCGTCGGGGCTAGAAACGACGACGCTATCACCGCCCGAATACAGCTGGCGATGGTAGCGCCGAACGAATGCCCCTTCGTCCCATTTCACACCGCGACAATATACATAAATAGCTGAATAAATGCGACAAGACAGATATCATTATGCGGCACCCGCTTTAATTGAGATATATGCGTATCGTTGCGATAACGTCGTCCGACCGTCGCGGCGCGTCGTCGTACTGCAAATTTTTATTAAATCGGGGGATTTTGCTACGATCTCGCGTTTAGAAGGGAAATTAAGTATAATGCAACTGGTTAGATGTAAGAACTCAGAAGTTGTAACAATGATATCACTAATCCAATTTCGAGTATCGGGGTGGTCGTCGAAATTGGTGTGTTCCCTTGTCAGTGGAGAGAAACATTACTACCAGATTGAAATATTGGTTTGCAAGTTATAGAAAATCCGGAAGATCTCTTAAGAAAGTCGTTAAATAGAAGAACAGGTTGTCTATGGATGCAGGGAGTCCGTACTCCGGGGATTTCCGGACATCCGGAGCCGAGGTCTAAGGTTAGTCCTAGGGCGAGGTAACCACCCTCGACAATAAATATTATATTAGCGGCGATGGCCGTAGATTTTGGTGAAATGCAAGGAAACTGATAGGGATTAAATAGGGTTGAAGATTTATAGCTTAAAAATTGATTCTCCTTCGGAAGTTTTAATCAATGTTGAGACTTTTGTAAAAAAGAAAGGTATTGATTAGGACAAGCAGAAATGCTACTGATCATAGCAAATGCATAAGGTTAGAAAGGTTGTGAAAGAACTTAATCACCAATTGCATAAAATCGGAAAAATCGATCTTTGTTTTTGGACTTTGCCACCGGTTCCTGTAATACGGCTATTTAATGAAACCAAAAATTTAATGCCCGCATGTACTCTCCTATTCCAGAAATCAGTGCTTTTGACCACCGTTGTTGTTGTTGTTGTTTTCTACTTTAGGCAATGACAATGACAAGAATGCAATCGTTAACTGTCCGCGAATACAGGTATGTAACTTTTTTGACGGAACACAGTAAAGTGAATCCTATGGTGGGTGTCGGATCACCGCATCATAAAAGGTAACTTTCCAAGCAAGGAAGGTGGCACAAATCAACATGTGGTCTTCTACATCAAAACGTAAAAATTGAGCTGCGCAATAGTTTGATAAACACTGGGGAGCCACTTACTACCGAACTAACACACATCTCCGCACAATAAACATAGTGGAAGGTCGTATATGAAGGGCCTGTTTTGAGAAAGAAGGAGCGTCGTCCTCTTTGAATGGCAGAAAGTAAGAAATGTCAGATTTAAATATATTGGATCTCGGATCCCGCAGACAGAAGAGGCAAGAAAGTCTCCCATTAGCAAAGTGGTAGATGTCATCGAGGATAGTATACAAAATAAATAAAATTATCCTTACCACACATTTCGGAAAGAAATCCAGATTTATTAAGCAAAATTAGTTTTTGACTCCTCTGCGATCGATTCGCTCTTCGGAGGTATTTTTGGTTCTCAGAACTAGAACAAGCATCTTAAAGAAAGCACCGATCACGCATTTATGTCACAACGCTTATAATTTATTTTTTTCTCTATAGCAATTATAATTTCAATTTTTACTTTTCAAAATTCAATTTTCAATTTCAAAATTATGTAAAAGAATTTTGCTCGTTTCCTTTCAATTACTTACATTATTTTATTTTGGCATACATTGTTTATTTCTATTTATTATAACATGTTGTCCTATAATTGGTTTAATTGTATCTGTTGGATAATAGAGGCTATTATTATTATTATATTTTGCCACAGTCTCCTTATTCTTATTTGCATCGAGGATAATGGCTAACGTATAACACCCCTTTATGAAAATGCCATCGTTGACACTTGAAGCTCTGTCATAAGAAATACAAACTGTTTGGGCTTCAACGGATCAAGCTGACGTCCATTTAGATTCAATGCCACGTGATACTGAATAAATAAGTAACTATTGTATGGCACTATATCACGTCGGTAAACTCCTCATCACACAATTGTTTAATAATAAAATTCGCTGACACGTGTTTCGCTAGCACTAGGCAAACCTTATCACTACCGTATTAAACCGATCTGAGGACATGCATGTTTATCCCACCCTGACTGTGATCCTAGTTGGGCGTAAAAAATATTTTTCTTGGAAACGACCTACGATGCCTGTCCGTCATAAAAAGAACCTTTATAAATAAGATGTCAAGTGGCAGCGTGTCTACAAACATGCGAAAGAAAGAAAAATTAAAAGTTGCATTCCGGTTTGAATAAATTTTAAACGTTAAAAATTTACATGTATCGTTATGAGACTGATTTAGTTAATTTCCCGAAGAACATTAAACTGATAACCAACCCTACAAAAACTGATATTACTTCGTTATTTAATTATACTAGACTGAACAAAGCGGAAAATTGAATGGGCCTGCTGTCACGATTTGTCACGAATTCTCGCGGTGAATTAACGTGTTTTATCAA
Source organism: Chrysina gloriosa (assembly GCA_038088585.1). Taxonomy (NCBI): domain Eukaryota; kingdom Metazoa; phylum Arthropoda; class Insecta; order Coleoptera; family Scarabaeidae; genus Chrysina; species Chrysina gloriosa. The sequence goes on along the minus strand of CM076090.1, from coordinate 5,497,528 downwards.
TTTCAAATTTTCCATTGGTATGCATATGCTCCGCAATATTTTAGCCACCTATCGTGTCCTATTGGTAATGTGCCACATGTCCTTTAAATCGATGTAGTTCTTGCGGGTCTCGACAGTCCTATATATGCCTCACCGCATTCACTACAACCAATTTTATAGATACCCGACGTTCCAATTCTGTTTGTTTGTCTGCATCAGTGGCGTATTGCCCTGTAGATTAATTGAACACCCCACGTATCATACTGAATGTTGTTGAAATTCGTAGAAGTTTCGATGTGTCGAAAATTCAGGACTGAGGCAAAAACAAACAAAAAACATGAAGACCGTCAAACCAGAAACGGTCAGAATTGGTGTTCTCCTCGGGGAAATAGAATTGGATTAGGTACCACCTGAATACTGACATATTCTCTCGCGAAGTAACGCTAGATTTTTCTATGAAAATCACACCTCAGTAGAAATATTAATGTACGACATAACTACTCCTGCCAGCCACTATAAATTTCTTTTTAGTGCTGGGTAATCGGATGTGAAATCTAGGAAGATCCAGACAACTGGCAAATCTTTCATCTTCAATCCAATCTAATGTGCGTATAATCTGAACAGAGGATAAACGTTCAGTTATATATAAGTTGATAAACTCATAAGCAAACCACGGAAAGTTGAGGAAGGTTGATGCCCACCAATTACATCAGAGACGAACGCTCCATGCGCTCCCCGAATCCCATCAACACGCCCGCTTACCAAACTTTCCTCGTATAAGTTTGAATGCGGTCCTTCCATTCATTCCATTCGTTCATCAACTACACCACTTCTCTCGCTTTTACTCATTAGATTAGCATTTGAAATGATTTTGACATAAACTAGTCAGAAGGTGAGGTAACACGCCCCAATTTCTTTATCAAGTTCTTCTGAATCTTATTATATCCACAAGTACTTTCACATTCTCCGCTTTTCAGACTTAATGAAATGGTACCTTAGTAGAGAGAGATGACGGATTCTCTGTCCACCGTTCCGGGAGTTGACTACCAAACTTCCAGAGTACATGCTCGGGGGTTGATTACCTAGTGAGCGGTGGAGCGATAGGCCTAGTACTCGTCATCTCTATCTACTAAGGTCAGAAGTTTCGGGGGTACAACCAATTTCATTAGATTTGAAAAGCGGGGAATCTGTGATGTACATGTGGATACAGTAAAATTGAGAAGAACTTGATAAAGAGAACTTGGGGCGTGTTATAGTACCCACGGCTGAAATCAAACTTCGAATGTGTTCGGCACTTCATAAGTTAGGGAAAAAAGAGAAGAAATATTGATACCAATATTAAGCAAATAACAAAAAAGGCGACGGACGATACAACGAAATAAGGCAAGATTTCTCTGACAAATTCAACTATACATTCATCAGAAGAAAGAAATATCCCTTCAAAAATTTCGTTCCACATTTTACTAGGTTATTTCGAATAAACGTAGAATTAAAAAACCCATAAAAATGTCGATAGCTACCAGAATACGCATCGCTATACGAAAATAAGCTTATATATCTGACACATATCAATGTAATAAAAAGCAATTTTCCACATTGTCCCCGACTATCCAAACAAACACTTAAACGGCAATTGCAAGCTTTTATTTCTTCGAAAAGGGGCGTAATGATCGCGCGACATAAACTTTTACGACGACTCAATTCGGCGACAGTGAAATATTAATTCATCTCGGACCGATAAAGCCCGTCTTTTTTATGAACTGGGAAAATTATATTTGTTCGGATCGTCGAGTAACGCGCGCCCCCTGTATTCCCAATCGGTCCATCTATCCTCGAGAAGGCGCTGTTTAGACCTTCAGGACTTTTTACGTCCCTCCGCGATACCTTTGTTTTGCATAATATAAAAGTCATCGAACAGAGACTACTTTCTATTATCTGATTCCTATAATGCCGTAAAATACAGCGACATAAACTTTTTATCTCCTCGAAAGTCGCCGAGGCGACGGGGCCGACCTGAAATATATCCTTAGGAGTCTCGTAAAATATGATTTACGATCAGCCCGAGCGTAAGTTTGAGTACAAATTAAAAATTCTTTATGCCGCGCTCGAACAGGTCGTATCGGTTTTTCGGGGAATTTTATGAAAATCGTAAGAGGTGTAATTTGAGGAAAATACGAAGAAGAAAGATCGCTAGCGTAAAAAGTACAAGAGGATGCCTTGGAGTAATAATAAACGTGCGAACGTCCTGGCGACGGATGGAGCGAAGAGGAAGTTCGTGGGATCTGAATCTGCAAGCGATATTCTTCACGAAATCCTGAGGATTGGGATGAGGAAATTGGAGAATACGATATCGATTATTTAATCCAGGTATGAGTAACCCCGGCCCGGGGGCCACATGCCACTTTCGAGTATGATTTGTCCGGCCTGCCATTGAATTTTTCCATTGCATATTAGCATGGCCTGTCAAAACTTACTTCATTAGTATCAATTGCTTTTCTTTCTTGGCCCGTGGTCCATCCCAATTTTTTTTTATTTGGCCCCCTACAATGAAAAAGGGTTGCCCATGCCTGATGTGACCCAATACAACCCGGTTGGAAATAGCCACCAGACATGGCCTAGGCCTTAGCTGCTTCTGTCCCATTTCTGTTATGGATCTGAATAGAAAAATCTACCTAGGTCCTAGGTTCTGTATTAATGCTTTGGTACAAGTGGGCCTAGTCAGAATTTTCTGTTAAGGAGCTGGACAGGTACCTGAGCTGGTCTTAAGCAGTTTATTACTTTCGAAGTACGTTAACTATAGGTTAACTTTTCATATAGATGGACAGTATAACAATTATTGTTAACATAGGCTCTTTTTATGTTATCTCAGGTACAATCGTATGGGGCTAGGACTAACAGTTGTCTTAGGCATTTATTTTACGGCCCTCCAGGCCTCATGTGAAATAAACGAATTAAAAGTTCTTATTGGGCGTGAGCCAGGTTGGTTTCTATCTTTAAACAAGAAGAATATTTTAGTACGAAAGGACCAGGCTTAAAGAGTAATCTTTATTTGGAACTTTGAAGCTTCCCAGTTTGCTTAACTTAAATCATTAAGGATTTCTAAAATGAGGCAGAATTTATGATCGTGCATCGACCATATTGATTCCTCCATATACGATTCAAGCTGTATCGTACTGTAGTACCTAAACCAGTTCAAGAAGAAAGGAAGATTTTGGATCCAGAGAGGTAAGCATACACTTATTATTATTAGCAGCCCAGTTCTACACTTCGATCAGTAAAATTGTTGAACGCAATAGAATTACAACATATGAATAATGCTACTTTCTATACTTTTTAAAATTTTCAGAACTGTTACCACAACAGACACTGGGGACTAGTGCTTTCATCCATGATATCGATGAGCTGCTCGATAGCTTTAATGGAAGTGCCCGAGTACTAATAGACGGGAAACAAAAAGCGAAAAAAGTGCAAACCTATTTCTAAAATAAAAATGGCTTAATTCTGAAGTAAACAAAGAATTGTGCTTGTATTCTTAAAATGCAGTGAATCAAATCATATTGTTGCCCTCAAATGATATTTCATTATTATTACGTATAACTCCTAAATTGACAATTAAATGGGTGAGTGGAAAAACAGTATAAAACGAAAAATACAATTTTTTACACAGTTTGCTGATTCAATATATTGATCAGTATATATTTATTTTCATTAACCATATCTTCTGTGTTTTTGTTTTTTAAACTTTACAATCTAGAATTTTGATTACCTATAAATTTTATGAAAGAACTATTTCTCTCATTTAAGGTTATGTAGAAAATCAAAACGTACCTCTTACAATTCCTCGGAAAAAAGCACATCTTTGCAACCTCCATAGAGCTCTTCCCATACAAATCCCATTTGTCCCTTATTTCGACGGTAGAAAGCGGTGGAAAATAACGAATTAAGAAATAAAAAACAACCTATACTTTAACCGATATCATCTAACATCAACGTATAAAAGAATATATTTTTGCATATGGAAATACGTTAAAGATTCTTTCTATAATACAGTTTGAAAAATGTGTAATAAATAAAAAAAAATTGTAGTCAAAATTTGCATTCATTGAAATCTAGATTTTTACTTGGGATATCTCGCGCGAATCTTTCTTGGTTTGAAACTGGAAAACTTATGTAAAGGTGTTTCTATCTTGCTTCGTATAAGTTTTCTGGCCCATTTCAAATTTTGTTTTTACTATCACGTCGCCTCGTGAGCATTTTAGGTTTCAGTAGACTAAAACTCAATACCTGTCGACGATCTTTATAGATCCGAAACGTATATTAATTTCCAACGACAGCGCCACCGCCGAGCAGTACGTAGTATCTATGCATCGACGAGGTAATAACGTTTCCAGTTGCTCGACGCCCGGAAAGTGATTGAACTGCAGGTGACAAGGTCTTGATTGAGAATCGAGGGTGACATATCGCGACAATCTCATAACCTGTCATGCAACATATTAGTCGACTAACTCGGCGTACGCGTCTGGAATCGCTTATGGAATTGCGTCGTAGCCGTCGTCGTCATCGTCGTCATCATCGTCATCATCGTCGTCGTTCGATTACCAATCCGCCATCGAAGACGTTGTCGGTTGTTCTAAGCGTATCGAAATTTGATGTACGTATACACTTCGTACACGCAACTAGCGCTCAGACGCTCGATTCGAATCGGATGGGTTGGCGGCGGCGGCGCCGACGACGCTTCTGTTGCTTTGCCTCCTAATCACGCCGGATAATCTTTAATGTGGTGCGAGTCTGTTTTGATTGAAGTATGAAATTCGTTGTTCGACGGAACGTAACGTTCTGGCACAAAGTCTCTCTCATTCCTTCTCTTCGCGGGCGGCTTCTCCATGATTTCATTTGAAGTTCAAACGATCCACTTCGGCGTGTAATTTCGGCGGTAATTATCGAGCAAATTGCGTATGAAGTTGATATACGTCTATGCGTCTGATCCATGCGCGTATATAATAAGAAGAAAAAAGAAAACTTAGAAACGTTCGACAGCGGACGTTGAGGGTTCATATTTATTTGGGAGAAAAGCACTTTGAGAAGATCCGATTTCTTGCGATAGAAGGACGTGAAAAGCACGTCGCTTGTAATTTATCGTTACACGTTATTTGTTTAGCGTTTTTAAGCAGATCAGATTCCTAATAATAGTAATAATTAATTATATATTGTAAACGAAACTTCTTATATTCCACAGTTACGCCTAAAAAGAAACAAGTGAGAAGTGAAAAAACGGTTTGCTACATTTCCGAGAAGAAGCAACGCGCAGTGCTGACACAAGCCTGCAGGATTTGAAGTTTCACTACTTACACAAATGACAGGTAGTGAATCATGCACATTTTCTGATGCTGGAAACGCATTCGGTCGCATAAATTGTCAGGCTTTGGAGTATCTTTGGGTCAAAAAGTGGTCATTTTGGCCAAGTTTATGAATTTATTGTGGGAGAACGGATCGTTCTTTTTAATTTTTCCGAAAACAGCATAGAATTGTTCTGACCTTCACGTTTAAAACCCATTCTCGATTGCCGCGGCAGGACTTCTTTTCCTGAGATATGCAAATTTGAATTTATAATTAGCCTCGTGGTCGATTAACTTCTCCACAAACTAACTAGCAGAAGCATTGAGTGTCGCGGTTATACCAATAACATTGTCCAGAAAGGACTGTTAGAGAACAAAACACTTTGGTAATTAGATTTTGGAAGAAACTTATGAGTTGTGAATTCGCAAGGATTGCATTTCATTTACATCTAATTCCGGAGTTTCTGGCCAGTCACTATAGATGTGTGTAGCCTAGCGCTGTTCTAATGGACCACAACATCTCTCCTGTTGGCCAATTCTGGCCACTTCTGTTCAATCGCTAGCTTCAAACGGTCCAATTGTTAACAGTGGAGGTGTTTGGTCATATGGAAGCAGCTCATAGTAGATGATTCCCTTCCAGTTTCACCAAAGGTACAACAAAGCCTTCCTGACTATTAGATCTGATTTGGCCACCGTTTCACCCATCATCTATTTAAGAAATGGGTTGATTTCGTTCCATTTGGCCAAGAGTTCGCGGACGGAAATTCCATCCATCATGTTTTTTTGCGTCAATTCGTTTGGCAGCCAAACATCGTGCTTATTTCTGAATCCAGCTTTATGGAGATGGTTGAAAACTGTTTTGTGGTCGACCTTTGGCTACCAGGAAATACTACGACTGCTAACATGACGGTCTACTACCATTTCCAGGAGTTTATCGACATTTTTGACAACGGGTCTATCTGTGCGAAGTTCTTCTTTAACATCGAGAATACCGGAATGGAATCGACGAAATCAAAATTTCCCATAATTGGCGGTGACAATATCGGAACGTTAAACACTATTGATAATTTCACACCCCTGGCTTTCATTTTCGGCTTAGTCAAAGCAAAATTGTAAAATATAGCGAATGTTCACTTTGTTAACTTCCATCCTTTGCGTCCTAGAACTCACAGCTGAATCGTCGAACCAAGAACCTGTGAAAGATCCTAGCGAAAAACTAATGGATTTCTTTTTCCCCAATTTTGTATGTATATTAGTATCACCAAACGTCAGAAATGTCGTTGCGTATATTACAACAAAAGTCTCTCGCAATCCAGTATAAAGAGAATAAAGCTATGGCTATCTTCCAATCTAGACTAGAAGGTGATGTATGTCAAATTGAGGAAAGGAATGCAGTTCCTCAACATAGTCTCCCTTTAGCTCAATACACTCCCAGCGATGACTGATAGCTTTGGTATCCTGTTTATACTGAGAGCGGTCGAGTTCCTCAGAACATCAATGAACCGTGCATTTCACACCTTCATTGTTAACACTAAATCCTAAACTCCTCGCCAGACAATTATTTTATAATAAATTCGGCGACACTTATTTTGCTATCACGAGACAAGCATTATGACAACCGTATAAAACCGATCCGGTTCTCTTCATTGTTGGCAAATCTTTTAGGACCGAGCAACTTTTTTAAGTTTGTAAACAGGAAATAATCTGAGGGCGCTAAATCTGGCGCATAAGGTGCGTGAGGAAGAAATTCGAACTTCAAATTCATTGATTTTGGCAACCGCGATAACGGGTGTGTGAACTGGTATATTGTCTTGATGAAGTAACACATTCTTCTTCCCCAATGGAACCGCCTTTCCTCGATTTCATCACATAAACGCTGCAATAAGTATCCTACGCGGATACCCAAAAACTGATGCCATGACCTTGCCAGCAGATGGTACTCTCTTCGCCTTCTTCGGAGCAGATTCTCCCCTTCCAGTCCATTGTTTCGACTGTACTTTCGTCTCAATTATCAATTGATAGATCCACGTTTCATCCATGATTATGAATCGATGCAGAAACTCGGCCGTTTTGCTGCGAAACATTTTCAAAATCTCGATTGAAACATCCTCAGGACGACGCTGTTTTTTGTTACATTGTGGGCAAACGCTTATGCAAACTGCATACAGCCTTCCCCATGTCAGAGTTTCCAGTCAATATGCGATGCACAGCACTTTTGGGAATGCTTACGATGTTTGCCAGCTCGCGCACTTTTAGTCGACGATCGTCCAATACCATTTTGAGCAATTTATTCGCCATTTTTGCCCTGGTCACGTGATTTGGTCGAATTCTACGATCTTGGCAGATCGTACGACTTCGTTTAAACTATCCCGCCCAATGTTTTATTGCTGTAAACGAGTGAGGAGACTTCCCCAGAGCAAATTCCAGCTCAGCTTTGATATTGGTGGTACTAAGATCTTTCAAATAAAAATATTGTATCACATAATGATCACCAATTTTTTCCATGTTAAAAGATTCACTGCGATCGTTCACTCTTAATGGCTGTCAAACAAGTACTAAATCACGTCGCGTCTTCGAACTTCATAATTTAGCTTTATAAGGTTGGTTCTTTCGACGAACATAATTTTTTCAAACAAAAACCGCCATCTATGCAGCAGATTATATACGAACATACCAGAAGCAGGCATCCTGGCAACGTCGATAAAAGTTTAGAAAATTTCTGAGGCGAAAATGAAAGACTTTGTGATTAAGCTAAAACCCATCTTTTGTGCAGGATATCTTAGAAAGAAGAACGAAAAATAATAATAACAATAATAATAAACAACAACGGAAATAGGGCGTTTATAACGATTTCATTCCATACCAACGATTTCCACACGATACACTGGCATCAATTAGTCAGGAAAGGACCGAAACGTATACGCGAAAATCATTTGGAACCTCTTCGAACCCAACCGAATATAATTCTTACACTGGCAACATCGACGAGCAATCCGAAACCGTTTCTCGTCGGAGAAAGGGAATAATTTCGCCCCGGCGAACACGATCAAGTGGCACATAAAGGCGCTACAATACCTATAAAGCAAAGAAGTTTCCTCTTAAAATCCGTACAGCTAGCGTCTCGGGCAACCGAATTAGAAACGGGATCAGGTAAATGAAACCGCCTGTAGGAGCAATTTCGTGCCCGGGATCGACGCGTCGTTTCCGAACCTTTTCCTCTTGCGGCCGGGAAACGCGCGCGACGCGCTGGAAATTAAATACGAAAGTCGTAAAAAAGTAGAGTTTCGCGATATTTCACCGTTCGACGTCGACGTTTATACTTAACGACGATCGTTAAACTCGTACGCCTTGAAGTGCGTGAGGTAATTTACGCGTTGGTCGATAGAATGATGCTGAGAAAAGCGTTTATTTCTGTAGGAGTTTGGGGTATAACAGACATCATCGATATGTAGGAAACACGTACCGTTAGGACTATCGTGTACAGCCTTTAGTTGGCATATCTGGAAAGATTTCTGGAACTTATCAGTAATTTAGAGCTCCTGCGATTTCCTTTGGTCTCGCTTCACCAATGCAGTTAGTTATTTTCTTCTCTGTGACTTCAGCAGTTACTCAAGGTGCTCAGAAACGTAAATTTGTATATCTTCTTCTTCTTAATCTTACCCTTTCTACCTTTCGGTGTAGGGGTTCGGAGCCACCGAGCCGTATATGTAGACGCATATACCGTACCGCTCCTGGCCCACCCAGTGGCATTTCCTTCATTTTCGCAGCTTATTAGAGGTCCAGATCCATTTTTCAGGATTTTTAAACTGCTACGCTCTGCCGCTACCGGGTCTCGAACGCCGGCCCTTCGCACTGTGAAGCGCGAGTTTTACCACTCAGCCACTGAGGGGTAAATTTGTATATATTTCTTTAAATGATTTCCGTCGCCACCACATCCGTGGTTGACATGGTCCGCCGTCCTGCTGAAACGCCAATCACAGTTACAGTAATTCGCGCTCAATTTTCGAAAATCACCAATCAATAGTATTATGTACATTATTTATTTATTTATTGAAACGGTAACGTATAATAACAAACTTAACATGTTTATGTATAATGTTTCGTTTTATTCGTTCTTATATGTTAAATTACGTTGATTCGGAAGTCATTATGATTCGGTTGCATAAAATCTTTTTCCCCTTTGGGTCTCTCTACCTCTCCTTCTCAAGTACGCCGCGTATCCTGTATGCTAGCATCAGAGCGATTCGCTAAAAACCATCTTTCACTTTCTCATTAAATATTTCCTAAATGAACCGCCTCTAGCACCCGAAATTATTTTATTCGTACTCTGCGCGAGAAAAGCTTTAATTTGATGTGTAATAAGCCGTACTTCCAACCATTTCGAATTTCATCAAAATTCCAAGGGGTACCACTTTGAAATTTCAGAAAAGATTAATTTGTTCTAAATTAAACGAAATTCTGCGTACAGATGTTTTCGATGGTGTAGAATACGACTTTGACGTCAAAACTCGTGAAACTTGCTTCGTTTGGGTACTAGAGCGTACCAGAGGTATTCGTCAAGAACCACTTTTCACTTTCTCCTTGAATATTTCCTTAAATGAGCCGTCCCTCGTACCCGATATTATTTTATCCGTACTCTGCGCGAGAAGAGCTTTAATTTGATGTGTAATAAGTCGTACTTCCAACCATTTCGATTTTCATCAAAATTCCAAGGGGTACCCCTTTGAAACTTCAGAAAAAATTAATTTGTTCTAAATTAGACGAAATTCTGTCTGCAGATGCTTTCGAAGGTGTAGAATGCGACTTTGAGGTCAAAATTCGTGAAATTTGCTTCGTTTGGGTGCTAGAGCGTACCAGAAACATTCGTCGAAACCACTTTTCACTTTCTCATTGAATATTTCCGAAATGAACCGTCTCTGGCACCCGAAATTATTTTATCCGTACTCTGCGCGAGAAGAGCTTTAATTTGATGTGTAATAAGTCGTACTTCCAACCATTTCGATTTTCATCAAAATTCCAAGGGGTACCCCTTTGAAACTTCAGAAAAAATTAATTTGTTCTAAATTAGACGAAATTCTGTCTGCAGATGCTTTCGAAGGTGTAGAATGCGACTTTGAGGTCAAAATTCGTGAAATTTGCTTCGTTTGGGTGCTAGAGCGTACCAGAAACATTCGTCGAAACCACTTTTCACTTTCTCATTGAATATTTCCGAAATGAACCGTCTCTGGCACCCGAAATTATTTTATCCGTACTCTGCGCGAGAAGAGCTTTAATTTTATGTGTAATAAGTCGTACTTCCAACCATTTCGATTTTCATCAAAATTCCAAGGGGTACCCCTTTGAAATTTCAGAAAAGATTAATTTGTTCTAAATTAAACGAAATTCTGTATACAGATGTTTTCGATGGTGTAGAATACGACTTTGAGGTCAAAACTCGTGAAACTTGCTTCGTTTGGGTACTAGAGCGTACCAGAGGTATTCGTCAAGAACCACTTTTCACTTTCTCATTGAATATCTCCTAAGTGAACCGCCTGTAGCACCCAAAATTATTTTATCCGTACTCTGCGCGAGAAGAGCTTTAATTTTATGTGTAATAAGTCGTACTTCCAACCATTTCGATTTTCATCAAAATTCCAAGGGGTACCCCTTTGAAATTTCAGAAAAGATTAATTTGTTCTAAATTAAACGAAATTCTGTGTACAGACGTTTTCGAAGGTGTAGAATACGACTTTGAGGTCAAAACTCGTGAAACTTGCTTCGTTTGGCTGCTAGAGCGTACCAGAGGAATTCGTCAAGAACCATATTTGACTTTCTCATTGAATATCTCCTAAATGAACCGTCTCTAGCACCCCAAATTATTTTATCCGTAATCTGCACGATAAGAGCTTTAATTTGATGTGTAATAAGTCGTAGTTCCGACCATTTTGATTTTCTTCAAAATTCCAAGGGGTACCCCTTTGAAACTGTCTGTCTACACATGTTTTCGAAAGCGTAGAATACGACTTTGAGGTCAAAACTCGTGAAATTTGCTTCGTTTGGGTGCTAAAGCGTACCAAAGCGATCCGTCAGGAACCACATTATCGTCAATTTCTGGTTCAGGAATATTCCCAAGTCGATTAATGGGGTTCCCAAAATTTTCGTCGTATGTCATAGCAACGTGAAATTTCCACTATAACTTTTTAATTTCCATGTTATAGTTCAGTGTCTGTGGCATTATTACAATAATGTACGAGTGAAATATTCAAAAGCACTTTAACCAAACATTAATCCTGAAGAGTCCATCGATTGCTCGTGAGATACTTGAGGATGTTCTTGGTCCTAAATCTGACAAATCTGCTGATTTACGAAGCCATCTAGTTGAAAACCTGTTTCATCCCCAAACACGATTTCTTTTTTTTTTTGAAAAATCATTTTCGTTCTATTTCTTAAGAATTCAACCGGTGAATTGGAAGATTTTATAATGGTGTACTGGCTTAATATCCTGCACCGACTGGATTTTGTAAGGATCGAGGTGTAACTCCTTCGTAATTGTTCTTGGGGCTTCCCAAAATATCCAGATGGATGTCGTATGGTTCCTCGGATTTGCAATAACACATTAACCATGCACCACGCAAATAGTTTTGAAGAGTCCACCAATCTGTCATGAAGTATTCTAGGACGCTCTCTGTCTTAAATCGGGCAACTCCGGTTACTTACGAAGTCATCCAGTTCAAAAACTTGTTGTTCTAAAATTATCTTTTCTTTTTGGCAAAATCATTTAGGTTTTGGTTCTCAAGGAATGAAGTGGTGAATTTGTAATTATAATGTCGTGTTGGCTTAATCTCCCGCGCCAACTGAATTTTGTATAGATGTTGGTTGCTCAGATTCTCAACAACACTTTGACTCGCTTCAGCGACGTTTCCGATTTACCGAACGTACATGAGCTGCTTGGTTCACAATCGATCCAGTTTCTTCCAATTTCTGGATCGAGTTTAAAATTTTGTTACGATTCGATCTGCTAATTTTCTTTTCGTAAAGGTGTTGTTCTCAACCACTGCACTAAAGCACAATAACTGACTGTAACTCCCTAGTCACCCAGTCTCAGTTTATCCCATCAGGTCGATGTTGTCGATAAAGTGTTCAACCATGCTAATGGAACGCGAGCCAAAAATCCAATGCGTTTACTTTCCAAATTTAGATGAACGGGCGCCCGTAGGACATATCGAATCCCCGTTCTTTAAGAAACAAAGTAAGGAGGTTTTTGTTTGGAGAGCAGATTTGACGTCTTGCCGCACCCTTCCAGTGAATAAGTTATATTCTGTGATATTCTTGTGGTCTTGTATTACATACGTGTGTCTTCGCTATTTATTCCTTCTTTCTCTCTTCTTTTTTCCTCTTTCTTTCTTCTCTCCTAACTTTTGCGCCATCATCGATAGAATCACTTAAATGTTAGGCACTTACAGTTATGTTTCTTTACTTTTGCTTTTTTGGTTTTGGCTGCTGTATCATTTTCCTCAGAATCTTTACATTTCTTAAGTTCTTTACGCGCGTACTCGTAAATACGTAAATTCTACCTTCTTCCGAACATATAAACCAAAATCTTTAATTACAGCACTTCGATCAATTGGCCAGTCACGAATATAGCTTCTTTAACACTTTTCCGGTCTCGCGCCGTTGTCTCGCCAAGGACCCCGGCCTTTTCCTTTCCGCTCAACTTTTATACTCTCTATCGAGCGCAGTTAAAATCGGAAACGAATAAATTTTTATAGCACATTTGCTAAGAAAATTGTGTCGATTCTTCACGAAGGCAATTCCGGTTCGATCGGAAGAAGGAACGGAGAAATTCCCGACCGGATTGTCCCCCTTTTTCCGATATTCGCAGCTTAGAGCAACAATGGTCACTCCATTTCCGCGTTAGTTAGGTCATTCTCACGGTCTAAATTCTATTATGCAAAAATGGCGAGCGAACTTCCGAACGGCCAGCCACTTCGGTTTTACGGTCCGGACGGAACGTGCTCATACGTGAAATACGGGAAAATTGTCTTCAATTGTAGAATTCGAGAGTATTTGTCGTTTCGTGGAGAGAGTTTCGGCGAAGTTAGAGCGATTTCTGTTGATGACAGAAATGGAAAAATCGAAGATGTTTTGCCTACGACTTCATCGTTGAATCGCAATTCCCTATAATGGATTTCGCACGGAAATCACTGAAGGGAGAGAAGTTTCTAGAGGGATAGACGTGGTGCTGGTGTATCTCTGAAGAAGTTTCTGATTGTTGGGATTAGACCGTGTCGTAATGATACAAGAAAAACAACGCGATGTTTCGTTTCTGATTATAAGAAGCTTCTTCCGAGATATAGTTGATGCTGCTGAATCCCTACCTTTCTGATTGCAAACGAAACTTTTAGCGAAAGACGTAGTTGTGGAAATTGCTTTGTTAATCGCAGAATGTTATACCGTACTTAGCAGTCCTAACAAGGGCGAAACTGGTCTACGGTTGTAGTCTGCGATCAACAAAGTAGAATTCCCTCGGTGACAATTATTTGCATATGCTGTAGGCTGCAGTGCAGCTATTGCACAACTTTCTGTGCAAGTTGCCTAACAAATGAACCTCAGTATAAGTCATTCATTAGAGGGTTATATAGATGTTCTAGATCTTCTGTTCTATGAATATTTCTATCAAAACCTGTATTCAAAGATCGCGCTTATAAAATTTAAACCAGGTCGTCAATTCTTGCTGTTTATTGTTGATTACAATTACATTAAAGTCAGCTACCAGATAAATATTCGCGTAAGATTTTAATATGTCGAACACGGCAAAAACGAAGCCGTCGATATAAACAAGAGTCCAGACAAATCTACCGCACCTTCCCTCCGATCGATAGCAGATATTCATTATTCAATGCGCAGTAATAAAGAAATTCCACGGCTCGCCGTAAAGACATAAAAACAACAATATAGCACTTGCAATTTCGAAGTTCGCCGCCGCCGCCGCCGAGGAAACCTGAAAACCACATTGGAATTTTCATACGCGCTTGTTCGCCGGGAGGCGGTTACCGTCGCTATCGCCGCCACAGCCGCCGCTCGTACGTACCTACATATACGTACGACCGGGGTGGAAAAATTATTGCGGGCGGTAGAAATAAAAACGGGCAGCGGGCAGGTGTAGTGCGGTCGCTAATTGACCACGAGCGAGCACGATATAAACGTTTATGTTGGAACGGGTATGTGCTTAATGAAACCGGAGCGCAAGAAAGTACAAGCGCCCCGCTTCGTCGGGAAAGTTCGCCGCCGAAATACCCTTTGTTCTTTGCCAAATTACCCGGAGAATTCGCCGGAAAGGAATTTATATTAAGTTTCTGCTTTTTCGGTAAAATTTAACGCGTTTCTGATGTAATTTAGCGAATAACAATTCGCATCTCGGAAAATTGTTAGCGCGTAATTTAGTAATGTCCAAATTGATAATTAAAATCAACTGAAGATCATACAAAATGTTACATGCCAAAGGCAATCGATAATTCCATCCTTTTTAAGTTGCTCTGGATATAATGCTGTCATGCAGGTTACAATAGTTTTGTATTCATTTTAACAACTTTTCACCTTATATCGCCTATTAGCTTCTCATAATTATCATAATTATGTACTTTTTACCAGATAGAAAGAGTAACATTTCGTAGTCCACTCTCCCATTTTTGACGTGTATATTTCGCGTTCACATGTAACCAATCTTTTATTTATCAAAATTAAGGTGCGTGTACAAAATGGACTCATTTCTTATTGCTTTTAGCCTTTCTACCTTTAGGTATAAGGCCGGAGGGGTTAAGTCTTGCATTTTGCCTCCATTGTCTCCTGTCCTATGTTAGTTTCCGTATATTTTCCGAATGCATTCCTCTCTTCTCTGATTCTTCCTTAATTCTGTCAATCATCTGACTTTTGATCTTTCCTTCCTGTCATCCTACACACGTGACCAAACCATCTAAGTTGTCCTGCTATAATTTTTTCGTTTGTTACCTCTATTGATATGTTTTGTCTAATTATTTCATTTCTTACTCTGTCCGTCCTTTTCGTATTTTCAATTGTTCTCAGGAACCCTATTCCCATGGCCTTTGTTCTCGATTTTTGCCCCTCCGACAATGTCCGTGTTTCGCTGCTTTATATGAGTGCAAGGCGTATAACTTTTTTGGCAACGTCAGTTTTTATCTTTTCGGTATCCCTTTTTCCCTAAAAATGTTTTTTTCATTGTATTGAGGGTGTCACCTACTCCCTCATCCTTTTATTTATTTCGCTCTTCAATTTACCGTTTTCCTCTATAACTGCTCCTAGGTATTTAACCTTCCTATACTCACGCATACGGTCTGTGAGACCGATTTATATAGTATAGTATACGTCTTTCATTTTGACGTGAGTATAGGAATGTTAAAGCGTGCTACTTGTTCAATTTGTTTTTAGTTCAATATTATTTCGTGAGTTTTCTTTTGATTGAAAGTTATCATAGTTTTTGTTTTCCCGTTATTAATCTGCATATTGATCCTCAATAATTGTTCTCCTAGTACTTTAAGGTTATGCTGTAGGTTTTCCTTGGCGTCTGCCAACAAAGCCATATCATCCGCAAGCATAAGTTCTTTCAGTTGAGTTTGTCTCATTTGCCAATATCCCAGTGTTAATTTTCTCGTTCTTTTCTTTGCTTCTTTCGCCGCTTCATCGAGTACCGCCAAAACAGAAGCGGGCTCAGGACGCAGCTCTGTTTGATCCCTTGCTTTGTAATGGGTTCTGTCGTACGAAACAGAACGCTGTTTTACGTTTTCGAGTAAAGAATACGACAAGAAAGTTATGATAAAAAATGTAAAATGGAGATTGCTCCGTCTAAGGTTTCTCCTTGCATCGCAATTCCCCCCATAATTCCATTTCATACACAATTTATTGCACGGAAGGCAATGCCGGTGTATTCCTGAAGAAGTCCCTTGCAACCACAAGCGAAACGTTTGACGTTTGATTATATTACGAAAGATCCGTGAAAGGTCGAAAAATTAAGAGGCATACGTTGCTCAACGACCAATTGCAAACCTTCAGAGGAAAGACGCGGTGGATTTATAATTATGAAAGTTTAACAATAGACCCCGTTGAAAACCCTTAAATGGTAGGGTATGATCGGTACCACAACAGTCAAATATTTTCTGCACTCTCTCGATAAGTAATTCTTAGCAAACATAGCAAGAGTACCATATAACAGAGGCACATTCAACTGTTCTACGTACTAAGCTGTGAAACAAGGTTATTAAAGCATGAAAATTGAAGAGGTTGCTGCAACATCTAATAACAAATCTTAACCAGCGAAATGGAGCATTATAAATAAAGATACGCTCCGAAACCTGAAGATTCGTATTAAACAGGACGCTCAAACAACCTCCGACCTTGGAATAAAAACACCATCAAGTTCAAAAGAGAAGATTATAGAGATTATACATTTTGAGTATGTGTCAATGGCACACATCCTAAAGTTCAGCTTCAAGTTGCGACTTCTAGTTCAGCTGCAGGTAATATCTACATCGATTTGTAAAGGATGGTAATCTGAGTAACACCATATTCGAGTAAATATTCTTAAATCATCGGTGTAGACGAGAATATCACACTCCACTATAGCCAGTGGATCATTAAATATTAATGATACTAAGTTGGACTCTTGTGGAATATCCAAGGGAGTTGGTAGAGCGAGTGGAAAAGATGACTCATACTTCCCACAATTGGAAACAACTATAAATGACAAGCATTACTGCTGTAGAGGTATTGTCGATGATGATGATGGCGGACAAGAGACTATTTGTGAGATTAGTGCAAGTGTAGGTCTTGGTACAAGGCAGGTTTATGATATCCTGCACAATCATTTCAAGGTTTCAACTACTTGGATACCTCAACTGTTTAAACCCGAACAAAATCTGAATAGAATTGCTATCAAATTTAAGACTTCTTGTATAATAATAGACGAAATCTGGATTTTACGCTTTCATCCAGAAAAACAAGCCTATCTAGGAAATGGCGTCGATTTATTTCTTGGGACAATTTTAATTTAACGAATCTGTCACCAACGGAACCCACAATTAATGCGAAATATTATTCCATACTTTCACCTCACTTATTAGAAGCATTTGTTCAAAATTCCTTTGGAAAATTACATGCGAGATCTTTAGTGTAACAAGACAATGCATACGGCACAGCAAAGGAACGATGTTTCAAGCAAGATGGGTTGGAAATAATACTTCCTCCTTGCTAACCTGACTTTCATCAAGCCATTCTCATTTGCCTTCCGAGGTGAAAAGACTTTAACATTATGTGCGTTTACAAAAGCTGAATGATGTCAGAGCTGATGAAAGATAGATTGACAAAAGTCACCCCAAGGAACTTCATGCTAGAACAAATGGAATATGATATTGAAAACCTTATTTCTAAAAACTACAATGCAATATAGATGAAAGAATTGATAATAATTGATTGCAATAAATTGATAAAATTATATATACCTATACGTCAAAATAAAAATCTTCTAAATCGTGATGGCGAGCCCATTCAAAATTCCGCTTTGTTTAGCCTATTATAATTAGGTAACTTCAGTCGTTGTGCGGTAGGTGTTTACCATTTAAATAATGAATTTGTAAAAATTGGTTACATAACGACGCTTGAAACTTATTTCAGCAGAATGCTACCCTTACGAGTACTTCTTCTTTCTTTCACATGCTTGTAGAAACTACGTTTAGAAATTAGACACGCATACCACTTGGTGTGTCATTTATAAATATCCAGAATTCTAGTTGGATATGCGAATCATCTTTACCGTCGAATATACATTGTACATGAATGAGAAGAATTTCTGCATACATGACACTTAACTCGAACACAGAACGAAATCAAAATGGCGGGAGCAGAACCCGAAAGAAACTTCTCAACGACCATAATTTTTATTTACTCCTTTTAGAATTTTTATTCGTCGAATTCTTTTGTCGAGCCAATCCATATAAAGCAAAAATGATGGAATAAGAAATATGAGTAAGTTCCTTCCCCTGAAGATCTCGAATTGCACGAATTTCTCCAGTTTCTTTGACAATTACCCTTATTAAAATTTAAGGCGAACATCCGTAAACTCGCAAACTTGTCCGACACCTTCGACTAACGCGATATCTCGAAACAAAAGACAGATTCATCTAATATCGCACGGTTAATAGCAAAACAACCGAACGAAGGGCGCCTCGGCGCGCACGGAAAGGAAGCGAAGTAAAGCGACCGTTACCCTCAGAATTTAATTAAACGGAAGTAATTGCCGCACTACTAATTAAATATGTGATATGCATTCTACGGCATAATAAGCGCGCGCGCTTTCGCAAACACAATAATGGTAAAAGTTTGGTCTGCATTACGTGCATAAAGTTAACTTTCGAGCGGTAAGCGCGCGCCGCGATTAATCGCCATGGATATAATTCAATTGGTCTTAATTGTGGACGACGCGGAGAGCTCCGGGCGCGAAATGCTCGCCCCTAAAAGCTTCCTCGAAATTTCGCGCTCCGAATTTTCCAAAAACAGAATCGAGTTTGGTCGACGTTCGAGTCGCATCCGGTGCATCCGAGGGGACTTTACTAACTCGTCTTTTATACCATAGTGACGGCGAAATTTTGTTTTACACCGAAGTTTACAGGTCCTGCATAATTTGCGAACTTTTTGGATGGGGTAACATCCCACTTTATCTGTTTGCGGTTTCCTGGAATCGTACGGTATCGTACGGCATAATGTTACGTACGAGGTATCTAAATAAAGTAATGGGAATGATTTTCTTTTACTTGATTTATTCCAATAACAACACAGTTCAACATTGTCTCCTTCAAGGCGATTGCTCTGGGACTCCACACAGCGCAGGAGATGGTTTTTCCATGTTTCTAGCAGTGCCGGAACTCGTCTACTAGAATAGCCTTCAGCTGGTCGGTTACAGCCGTTTGAATGTTGTACAGTGCCGCAAAATGACATCCCTCAAGGTGTTGTTTCAATCTCGGGAAAAGGTGAAACTTACAAGGACTCAAGTCGGGCGAATAAGGAAGCTTAGGAGTCGTAGAAATGTTCTTACTGGTCAAAAACTGGTTTATTGAAATTGCTGCGAGATAAGGAGCATTGTCGTGATGCAACACGTAGTTTGTTTTGTGTTCCGTCTACCAGCCGTTTCGAAGTCTTTCAAGAACCTTTCGGTCAAAGTGCATCTTTTTACTTATTACACAATGAATGAAGCAATGCTTTGCGATTGCCCGTCGCAGGAAACGAATACAGCTGTGTAAGTACCCGATAGATGTTGACTATGATGACTATCTATAGGATAGGAGTTTTTGCAAAATATCCTTTTAACAATTATAGATAGGTACTATATAATTTATGTGTAATATGTAATTTTATGGTTCTATTATATATAGTTAATAAATTAAGGTAAATTACTTACAGTATTAGTGTTAAAAATTAGAATTCGGGAGATGATAAAAATTATATATTACGTTATATCGACTAACATTTACTTACCAATACCTTACACGCATTATGCCTTACTATCTAATAGAAAATAATCGATTTATTATTGCTGTTTAAACACAAAAAATTTATAAATAAACAAATAAAGATAACAGTGCTAAGAACTTTTTTTTTTTATTTTTGTATTCACTAATTACTAATTAAAAAGTAAAACTATTTATTTGTTACCAAATATATAACCGTACAGTATATTTGTGTTATTCCGATTTCTTATCATTTTGTTTGTAATACCTCTCTTCGCACCAATTGCGGTTATCATTTAGGTAACTAAAAATTCAAAAGAATTACATTCGATAAATATATAAATTTAAAGAAAAAGTCCAAAAAGATTAAAACTTTTTTTTTTTAATTTACTTTACCATTTCAAAATCGAGTTTGAAACTGACAAGACCAAACTGAAAATCGAAAAAATCAAAGAAGCCTTTTTGTTTAATTTATCCATTTTGAAATCGGACATAAGCTCGACGAAATTGAAAATGGAAACAGTCAAAAAGAGGTTTTTTGTTTTCTTTAACCTTTCCACTTCGTTTGAAACTCAACGGCATTCAAAATCGCAAAAATCGAAAAACGGTTTTCTATTATTTCTTCTTAATTTTGAAATCGCGTTTAAACCTCAACGAAATTCTAATTCCAAAAATCCAGATATTTATTGTTTCTTTCTTTTAATTTTTTCCATTTCGAAATTGGGTTTGAATCTCTCAACGGGAAATCATTTATGAATAAATAAATAAGTTGTGGTGCGTGGGTAACACCTTCATTTTTTCCTCCGTCATATTGGTGTTATTGAACAATCCTAGTAATTTAACTGGAACATGGAGAAGGTGTAATGAGATTAAATACAAATTGATAAAGATTTAGGAAAAAGATAAAAATAGGTGCCAAATAATCTAGTCAGATGCGTGCGGAAGAAACGCCTTAGATTGAAGTGTTGGACTTTGCGAACGACCTTCTGTCAAGGAATTGTTGCTGTCAAAAAAGAAAGGAAACTAAGAAGAAACTGGGGGTATTGTTTCAATCCCGGGAAGAGAAAAAGTTACAAGGACTCAAGTCGGACGAATAATGAGGCACAGATATGTGCCTTTTTTGGCAAGAAGAAACGATTTATAGGAGTTATTGTGTGACAAGGCGCATCGTCGTGATGCAGCATCCAATTCGATTTGATGATTGGTTTGAAAATAAGTTTCGTTGCACTGTGTCAACGTGATCTCACGCAGCCATCTCAAGGATAAAATTTGTTAAAATATCAAGATCAATCTCATCGTTTTGAGCAAGAAACAAAACGACCTAATCAATTAATAATTATCATGGTGGGAGTTATTCCTGATTAATCTCATTTTACAATTCCGAAGAAGATATCAGGATATGAAGAATAAAAGTTTTAACTTGGCGCGCTCAAAAGATACGGGCAAGACCAAGACGCAAGAAATTTCAACATGGAAGAAATGTAAAGTTGGAAGATCAAGAAGGATTTTGCTCAAAGTTGTTCAGTACTTTGTAGGGACAAGGTAAATCCGCTACGCGTCGCTAGTAGTTCAACGTTTCCTTTAATATTTAGAATACCGCCTATCCTTTTCCTATTGGTGCATTAAAAGACGAAAAGGTCCGTTGTTTACTTACAACCGAACTTTGTGTAAATAACCAGTCAATTCGAAAATGTCCTAAAAGAGAACTTTTCAAAAGAATGAAGTTTATTTGATGGCTTTTATCTACTGACACACAGTAAAACTAGTACTTTCTTCTTATATCATTTATTTAATGAGACACAACGTCATTATAATTTCAAATGGAATATAGGATTATCAAACGATAAATACGTTGATAAGGACATGTTTCATGTCGAAACTATAGTCACGTTGTGTCTCATTAAACAAGTGATATAAAAACAAAGTACAAAGTTTTTCTGTATTTCAATATGATGAACTATCACGAAGCAACGGCTTCCACAATCAAGTTTTTATCTATGTACTTTGATTATACTAGGAATAGGTAATAACGCATAAGCAACGTTATTTTTCTCATTCTTAAAATCTATGGCATACCTATCGTAGTAGTGAAGATTTTCCTAATTTAAAGTGTTCAAAAATTACATTAAAAGAGGCGTTTTTAAAATTTGATTTGCAGTTAAATTGAGTTTTCTTAGAACAATTAGAGATTGGTACACTCGAGTTCTCGAATACATTTCATATTTTCAGTGTTTCATAAATCCTTTCGTTCACTCGTTTGTCTGTAGGCGTGGCCACAAAAACGTTAAATTACTTGTTATTATTGATTTTTTCTAATTGAGATGGCAACATGTAAGTAAGGGTAAACCCCTTGTTTTGCAACGTGGAACATATCGCAATGTAGAAAAAACAAGCGAAGAAGTAAAGAATAAGTATTGAACAACTTAAGAACAGGAATAACGAATAAATACGAAGGAATAAGGCACAAAACTAAGAAAAGCCACTTACTAGGATCCGAACGACAGTTAAATTTAAATCAAAAGATAGATAGAGATAGAGTGGTAAGTAAGATACTTGGAGGAATGGCAGGCTGGAAGAAAACGGAGGAAGGATAAACAAGAACCGTAATATGTTGTAATCAAAGCATAAGCCAAATTACTCTTTCGCTTGTCTTCGGGTATACCTCATGCTATTTTCTTGATTTTTCTGCCATCTGTCACCTTTTCCATATGTCCTAGCTACTGGAGAATTCTTGCTTTCTTCTTGTGTTCCCGATCGAACACTAAGCTACCGTTCTTATTACTTTGTTTAAGCGTATAGTCTAGTATATATATATATATATACTAGATGTTAAGCCTGTCCCTGCCAGGCAAGAAGAAAAAGAAAATATAAGCTAAAATGTTAAAAAATTGTCACGCCCCTTCTTCGTCTTAATTCTCCGCCCACAGGCCAAAAATCAAAAACCCGGCTACGTTAGGATTTGGCCTAGGCGTTTTACTATATGCATGCCAATTTTCAGCTTTCTAGTCCATCAGTGGGCTTCAAAAAGCTCTGGATGGACAAAAAAGAGGAACAGACAAATAAGGAAATTATATGTATAGATATAAATATATAAATGGTTCGTGACCTACGTACAATCCTTTTAAATATCCTTTCTACCACTTACATATCAATCAAACAACAACTCAGGCGTTAACAGCTATGTTTTCATAACGCTAAAATAACGCTTTCGGATAACTTCGTAACGCCTCGTATGTAATGTACACTAGCTAACACATCTACAACGCCTGAAGATAAAAAAGGTAAAAAATGATTTTCCGCTTTCTCGATACCTTTCCTATTTCGTTTATTTCCATCTAAGGTATAATGAGGAACAAAACCCTCGCTAAAAAGGATCATTGATCAATGCGGCTTAAATGAAGCTGCGAGATCGCGGCGTGGTCGTCCAGACGGAATGGAGCTTCGCTCCAATACACGCGCATACACGCAGACACGGACGCACACAAAGGAAGGGGGAAAGAAGTCTCGGCGCAAAGGTAATTGAGGATCGAAGAGATCCCGCCGTGCACATCCTTGCCTCCTCCCTCGACTTTTCCCGTTCAGATAGCCGCGTACCTCCCTTATCAGAGATCAGACTAATCTGAGTTCTTCTATTTCTAGTTTCTTTCGTATTACGGGGGCGAGAAATCCGGTGATGAAGTCCCATAATAGGTTCTCGCCCATTTATCACAGTATCTCGGGCACGTTTCCGTTCAGCGCCGTTTCAGGAGATAACTTTTACTTTTGCTTCGGGTTTCCTCCGGCGAAAGAAGAAAGTCGTACGAATCAAATAATGATGATAATTGCTCCGAGATCCGGATGCCGAATAATGACTTAACTTAAATTAATGTAATGATTCGCCCTCGCGAAAGCGAATAAAATAGGAATAAAAAGGGGACGGCGAACGTCGAGCTGGACGGACGGATCTACGCGGGAGACGAAGCGGCGGAGAAGAAGGCCGATTGTTCAAAGTTACTCGTTAACGAGTTTTATTATTTTATTTCTGCGCCTCCCGCGTCCCCCTTTCACCGTTCGTTTCTCCTATCGCAGCAACGCGCTGCGGCGAAAGTATCCGTTCCCTTCGTAAATGAACGTTTTATTCCGGGAGAATACCTATTTCGATTCCGGTGACTCCGGACCGATGTCGCGCGGCGCACCTATATCTCGAATAAAATATTGTTCGAGTTTGCTTTTTTTTTTCGCCCGTCCTCGTGCAAGTTAAAATTAAACTATTTTAATGGAATTTCCAAGAGAATAAAGGTATTGTCATCGCTTGGAAATAATTGCCTCGTACCCGAGAGGTTTCAATGAGATTCCGCGATTTTGAATACGTACGAAAGAAATGCTAAATTTTAGTGAATTGCGGTAAAACCAAGCTCGGTTGAATTTGCTACAGAGTTAGAAATTACGGCGCACTTAAGGATTAAATACTAAATGAGGTTTCCAGTCAATACTTTTTGCTTTTGGATTTCCGATTCTAAACTGTCATTGTTACCCATCTCCGCGCTTTTGAGAAAGAGAAATTAGCAGCAAATTGAGTCTCAAGTATTCATTGATATGCATAGACGACATCTTCATCGTCTGGAAACATAGCAGGGAATAGTTCCGAAGATTTTTCGATTACGACCTGCATCATGAAATCGTTTGTCACTATTCATCCAATATATACCAGGTCTAGTAGTATGACACCGGAATTTTTTTGTAAAAATAAAACGATTGTTATTCAAAAGTGATAAAAATATTTTATTCAAAATAACTTCCAGTGGATTGTACACATTTTTTCCACCTCTCCGGCAATTTATGGATGCCTTGCCAAAAAGCTTTTCTTCTTTCGAAGCGAACCAATTATCATGCCATTTTTGTACATTTTCGTACGAATTGAAGCGTTGGTTAACGAGAGCGTGACCCATCGATGCGAATAAGTGATAGTCGGATGGAGCCAAGTCTGGGGAATAAGCCGCATGCGGTAGTAATTCGCAATTGAACGATTCAATTGTTTCCCTGACCGGTTTTGCTGTATGAGATGGGGCGTTATCATGCAGCAAAATCACTTTGTGCTGCCTTTTTGCATATTCCGGTCGTTTCTCAGTTATTGCTCGGCTTAAATTTATCATTTGCTGTTGGTAGCGTTGAGTGTTGACGGTTTGACCAGGTTTCAGCAGCTCATAATAAATAACACCCTTTTGGTCCCACCAAATACAAAGCATCGTCTTCTTTCCAAAGTGATTCGGTCTTGCAGTTGATGTCGATGGTTCGGTTGGATTCAGCCATGATCTACGACGCTTAGGATTTTCAAAATAAATCCATTTTTCATCACCTGTCACGATTCGATGGAGAAATGATTTTCTATTGAACCGGTTAAGCAGCATTTCACAGGTGGTTCTTCGGTTTTCTTGCTGTCTTTCGTTCAATTCATGCGGAACCCATTTTCCCACTTTTTGAATTTTTCCCATAGCTTTCAAACGATTGCAGATAGCTTTCTGCGATACATTTAATTGATCCGCGAGTTCTTGTTGAGTTTGAGCATCGTCTTCATCCAATAAGGCTTGTAACTCTTTGTCTTCAAACTTTTTGGTGGTTTTCCACGTGCTTTGTTACTAACCTCAACATCACCACTTTCGAATCTTTTGAACCGCTCGAAGCCCTGTATTTTACCGAGAGCATGTTCACCGTATGCTACGACAAGCATTCTATGCGACTCTGCAGCAGTTTTCTTTAAATGGTAACAAAAAATTAATGCTGTCTGCAAATCGTAGTTATTAGGCTGGAAACTTGACATGTTTGAGGTTATAAAAATATACTAGTGTGCGGAACGTGGGTTAATGTTTGTTGACACTCTTCGTCAGCTGTTAGAAGAAGACGATGGCTATGTAACAGGGGTCTTATGGTGATTAATATGAACGCTGACAACATCTATAGGGAAATTCCGGTTTCACACTACTAGACCTGGTATATATCGAGTACGTATGAATTGGCGAAAAAGCTACACGTGCCGTAACTCCTTCTGAAATTCTAAATCGAAAATCTCAAGATGAAAATATTGTACCACGCTTCATACGTCTCCACGAGATTCTAGAAGTTGTTCGATTTCTCGTCGTAGAGATGGCTGCAATTTAGAGTAATGAGGGATTTTTGTTGAGTTTCTAACTTCTAAAAAAGTTTTTAACATTTCTTCATTAACATACTTTCACGAAAAGCGCATCTTACAACGTCGTAAAACAATGAGATTGTATTCGAATGTGATTTCTATCAAAAACATTACCATCAAATTTTGACATTTTTGTATTTAATTTGACTTTTGGTATTATAACTTGTATAACATTCGTTTTTCTTTTTTCGTGATTATTGTACGTTTTCTGTAATAAATATACTAACATGGTGGTACAAGAATATCGGATACATTTTCCAAACCTGAAACAGACGGATTTCCATTTGCACAATTAAGTAGGTGATGTAGTTCATCTTAATGATTTAATATCAGATAAATATCAAAAAATGAATTAATCCTATTATAAAATGCACTGTAATTTTACATTTTTCAATATGTGTTATTTAACAATAAGTAATTTCAAGAGAAAATCATATATGGCGTAATGTGTCGAATTTCAAATGTAAAATTCAATAACCTGTTAATACTCATGACGAGTAAAATATTTTGCTACATTGAAATTCAGAAAATATTACGATACCTACTATTACAGTAGCGTGCGAGTGTACTGTTACCAAACGTATGTTTCTTTCAGGTACTTCCTAAAAACCAACGAAGAAAGAAAATAAAGGTATGCGCGTGCGTACAAAATTATGCGTCACATCAATAGATTATATTAAAAGAGTGCATTACAAACAAAGAAAACATAAATAGGCACACGAACATACGTTAAATAAAATAAAATATTATACAAATTTTCACGAAATTAATTAATGACAAACATACATTCTCACAAGGAAAACCCAAATAATCTTTCAATGTTGTAAATCATTCTCTCAAATAATTGTTCTTAAAGACAAAACAAATCTTCGTATATACACAGTGATGGCGTTATCAAAATTTTGAATTCTCTGAAGGCATTTCTGCAGGGCCATAATGCGGATTGCAAGCTTCGGACATTAAATACAGGGTAGGGCGTGAGAAGTTCCTGTTTTGCAACTGAAATGAAGAAAAGCTGTACATGTTTCAAGCATTTCTATTTTTACTTCGTCTCTAACGCAACATGGAAAGTTCGATTTTACACTGTCATAAAAGAATATCAGGTAAATGTCGTCCTCAATTGGCAATACACTTAGTCGGTGAAATTCGGAAGTGTTCGTCCATTCTTTCAAACATGCCAACCAGTATATTTGGAATTTCGGCTCGATTATAATTTTGTACCGCTTCCTGATTCTGTGGAGGATTGTGTTATCCCAGCGATTTGAGATAACACTCACAGTGGGCGTAAATTAGGTAAACGTGCAGACCTCTTGGAGGGATCAGCGAGTTGGGGAAAGCTTTTTTCAATGAAGTAATGGAATTGCTGGCGGTATGGGCTTCAGTCCCATTTTGTTGAAACCGCGCATTGTTCAGTTTCATTTCTTCAAAAACGGGCAAAAGAACTCCCCGCTCGTTGTCAAGTCACAGTTTGAATTTACGGTTAGAACACGATCACTTTCCACCAAACCGTAACACAATCAGATGCGAGGAACCTCCCATGAAGTACCCTGGCGTTTGCTTCACTCCACTACCTCATGTTCTGTTTCTTAACATGGCCACTAATGTGGAAATGCGGCGCGTCATAGACGACAATAACTGCGTCGTTGGGTAAAGTACTAATCAGCTGCGCACAGGATGTTTGTCGGGTACCATAATCTCGTACCGTACGGGGTCGGATTTCAACCCTGTTTTGTATGGACGCAAATGGAGGTTATGGTAAAGTATTCGACAAAGAGAGCGTCCTGACATGTCGAGGATAAGGACATGTTTGCGGGCACAACGCCTGGAAGACTGCTCCTTAGACGAAGGGACTCTGCATTCGACATTGTCAGGTATTGTAATAGTCTTCAGAGGTCCTTTCTTCCTTTTTGGGCATACACCCCCTTTCCCTGGTGAGGCACTCGCCCATAATACAATCCATTTACGATCAGGAACACGGGCTTGCGGAAGAGTTCCGAAGTGATGACCAAACACACGTTGGATCGCGATGACCAGGGGATCGTTAGAAAGTATTTTTGCGACTGAACAGGGTGTTGCAGCAAAGTTCCCGTTCAGCTAGTTACATTGAGGCCTTCCTCACTCCTCCGTGCCCATCACAAACTTCCCAGTGCTCCTCTCAAATAGAGAAGTTCTTACGCTCCATCCTGCATAACCGGGTAAGAAAGTTCTGTAAAGAAACAAAGACAATAAGAGCGCGCAGTCAGAGTCAAACAGTACATTGCAAAGATAATGATGGGCGTTTCTAGGGGATGAACGAGGGATATTCAACAGATGGTAAAAATTCTTTCACGAACTTCTAGATCAGTATCTAGGAGTAAATGCAGAACACAAAAGGTAGGAGAACTACCCAACGCAGCATTGCGTTGGTTGTTACGACTGGGAACTGAGTAGTTTGGCTAAACCACAATCACCGACTCGTAAATATTCACAAAATAATCATTCTCAAGAGCTCGGTACTCTAACGTCCACTGTAACATAATGAGGACTGGAACTGAAAGATTTTAAAATGTTCCTTGCTTTGTGTATGCGCTTTTTCTTGCTGTATTGCAAAAACTTGCAGGTACTGTTGGTGATCAATCTTGTGACTTTGAGAGGCTATCTCGAGTAACAGGGTTTGCTGGGAAGACTGACAACCAGCTCTAGATCTTTCTAGCTCTAAGAATTTCTTGACTTTTCCGATAGGAAAGGCATTGAACTCCCCGAACCAACCTCCTGCCTTAATCAAAAATATTCTTCACATTTTCATACATTTCCTACAATCCTTAGTGATGCTATTAAATACTACGGATAACTGCACGAGCTTTCATACGCCACGCATTATAAGAGAACACAGACCAGTAGATATTTCAAGGCTGAATATCATCATCTGTATATATAAAAATGGATCGTGGTTTGTTCGGATGCTGAAAACTTGAAAAGGACTGGACCAAATTGGATACTTCCTTCGGCGGGTTCGTTCGTAATTGCTAGGCGAAAGTTTAGGAAAAGAAAGTCGAAAAACTTTTGGGCAAAATGAAGTTTGCCGGGTTACCTAGTTATCCTATAGAAGTGAGTGCTAATTAATAGGAACAGGTTATATTTCAGACTTATACGGTCAGCGTTGCAGAACACCTCGCGTTAGAGAAGATACTGTACATGAATATGTATACCAATTAATGGTTTAAAGAAAGACAATTCAATCAATTCCATTATTTCAGAAAAACCTAACAGTAGAGGGGACAAAACGTCGATATCACAACGAGGCTCGATAAAAAGTATCCACGAATTAATGGTTTAAAAATGACGCAATGGATTCAATTATTCCTGAAGAAGTTAACAGTAAAGAGAACAAACGATCGATATCACGACAATACTCGGAAAAAATATCCACGAATTAATCGTTTAAAACCGACGGAATCGATTCGATTATTCCTGAAGAAGTTAACACTAGAGAGCACAAAACGTCGATATCAAGTCGTGACACGCGGCAAGATCTGAATCCACCATAAAACTGTATTACTTAATGTTTCTCTTTAAATTAAAACGCAATAACTTCAGAAAGCGCTCCTAGATTATTCCCTTGTCAATTTGCCCGATTCCGATTCCGTTCATTTTCCCTTTTCTCGATTCAAATCCCGAATGAAGCCGACGACATTTATTAATTATCGACCAGAACGAAACGTAATAGGTACAACGCCGTTCGGAGGAAACGCGTGCAGCCGCGATGAAATACTGGGACGCCGGCGATGCACCGCTTCGTAATAAGAATTTATTTTTTAATTTGCACGTTCGCGCGCCATGTGGCGCCGACAAAATGAAAACTTTAAAATTATGCTCCGAAACGAAACACACGCAACGCGGCGGCGTCCGCGCTCGACAACTACAGAACGACGACGGCGAATGCGACACAAGTGGCTCCAAATGACGGAAGAGACGGGACACATGTTGCACGACGAGCGCGGCCGCCACTCTCGCACGACTAATGGACATCCGGTCGGAATAGTCGTGATAATTATTCATAATCGCGATTGTGATTGAGATCTACTTTCGGTGATGGAAGGATTATTAATATGTGCGCAATTTGTCTTACAATTAATTCTTGCTTAACATCGAGTTTCCTACTGGTTCTCAAACCCTTTTACCTTTTCCCCGACTTTCACCTTCCCTGAAAAATGTTGGCCTCGTTCTATCGAATATGCTCGCATTCTGCCCACTCTTTTATTCATTTGCCTTTCCATTTTCTCATTTTGTTCTACATATATTTGCAGCCATGTACTTGAGATGGTCCACTTGCTTAATTCTCTTTCTACCCAGCTTTATTTCATACATAAGATTTGTCTTAATTCTTGGTTAACATCAAATTCTCTGTTGGTTCGGAAATGATATGCCACATCCATAAAAACTTCTCAAATCCTTTTATCTGTTTCGATACTGCCGCTTTCCCTAAAAATATTGACCTCATTGTATTCAATATACTACCGCTCTGCTCACACATTCATTTAGATCCCTATCTACTTTCCCATTCTCTGCTATATTTGCACCCAAGTCCTTGAAGTGGTCCACTCGCTGAATTTTCTTTCCATCTAGCTTTATTTCATGTTCGAAATTTGTCTTAATTCTTGCTTAACATCCAGTGTTATTTGGTTCAGAACTGATATGTCTTCTTCTTCTTCTTCTACTCGTTAAATCCTTATGCCTTTCAGCGTCGGATGAACTGATATGTCACATCTATAAAAATATTCCAAAACCTTTTATCTTCTTCGATAATTTCGCCTTCCCTGAAAGATGTTAACCTCATTGTATTGAATATACCGGCATTCTGCCCACTCGTTCATTTATTTCCCCATCTAATTTCCTGTTCTCCTATATATTTGCACCCAAGCCCTTGAAGTGGTCCACCCGCTCAATTTTCTTTCCATCCAGCTTTATTTCATGTACGAAATTTGTCTTAATTCTTGCTTAACATCCAGTGTTATTTGGTTCAGAACTGATATGTCTTCTTCTTCTTCTTCTACTCGTTAAATCCTTATGCCTTTCAGCGTCGGATGAAGTGATATGTCACATCTATAAAAATATTCCAAAACCTTTTACCTTCTTCGATAATTTCGCCTTCCCTGAAAGATGTTGACCTCATTGTATTGAATATACCGGCATTCTGCCCACTCGTTCATTCATTTCCCCATCTAATTTCCTGTTCTTCTATATATTTGCACGCAAGCCCTTGAAGTGGTCCACCCGCTCAATTTTCTTTCCATCCAGCTTTATTTCATGTACGAAATTTGTCTTAATTCTTGCTTAACATCCAGTGTTATTTGGTTCGGAAATGATAAGTCACATGTATAACAAATTTTCTAATCTTTACCTTTTTCGGTACTTTCGCCTTCCCCAATAGATGTTGCCTTGATTATATTGGTTATATCGCGTTCTGCCCACTCATTCATTTATTTCCCTTCCCATTTTCTTGTTCTGTTCTATATTTGCATCCATGTACTTGAAGTGGTTCATCTGCTCAATTTTCTTTTTATCCAGCTTTATTTCGTGCATGAAATTTTTCTTCATTCTTGCGTAACATGGAGTTTTCAATTGGTTTGAAAATGATATTTCGCATATATAAAAATTTCTTAAAATCCTTTTCCTTTCTTGGTACTTCCGCTTTCCCTGAAGGATGTTGGCCTCATTGTATTGAATATGCCCGCGTTCTGCCCAGTCTTTTATTCATTTGCCTTTCCATTTTCTCATTTTGTTCTATATATATTTGCATCCACATATTTCAAGTGGTCCACCTGCTTAATTTTCTTTCCGTCCAGCTAAAGCTTTAAGTAAATTTCGTGTATGAAATTTGTCTTAATTCCTGCTTAACATCGGGGTTTCTATTACATCGGAAATGATAATTTCACACGCATAAAAATTTATCAAAAACGTTTGCCTTTTTCGATACTTATGTTTTCTGCAAAATAAATAAAATTACACTTACCGTATGTTTCTAAAGAATCCAGATACGTATTTTGGCAACTATATTACCATCCTCAGTGGAAAACTGGGGAATTCAGTATTACTTGCAAATTCGGCTAATGCCCAAGACGAACACCACACAACGAACGCTGTATAACACCAAAGGACTGCACAATGAACGCGCGAAACACACCAAAACACTGTCGGCAGTGTTCGTTGTGTTTTTGGCATTAGCCGGATTCGCAAGTGATACTGAATTGCCCAGTTTTCCACTGAGGATGGTAAAATAGTTGCCGAAATACGTATCTGGATTCTTCAGAACGGTGTGGTAAAAGTAATTTTATTTATTTTATATATTACTTTAGCCACAGCCTCCTTATTCTTATTTGTACTTATGCTTTCGCCAAAAGATATTGACCTTATTGTATTGGATATGCCCGCGTTCTACTCACTCATTTATCTACTTCCCTGTATATTTTCCCATTCTCTTCTATATTTACACCCAAGTCCTTGAAGCGGTCTATTTGCTCACTTTTCTTTGAATCAGGCCTTATTTCATTGTACCTCATTGGCTCATGATATTACCGTGATTTTCGTTTTTTGCGTACTGATTTTCATGTTCATATTCTCGTCAGTTCCCCCTCTACGACCTCAAGGTTGTATTGCAGATTTTCCTCTATATATGCCATCAGTACCATGTCGTTTGCGAACATCAGTTCATTCAGTTGTGTTATTCTAATTTACCAGTAACCCACCGTCTATCGCTTCATCTTTTCATTCGCTTTCTTTTCTGGGTCGTACGTTATCTAAATCATAATCTACTATATCGCCCTTTACTGCACTTGCAGCATTCGATGAAATTTTCGATTGATATTTGTACTTGCCCGTTTTCTTTCGCTCTATTATTCATACTCTTTTTCTTTCTATTTTTTTTTCTGTATTATTTTTCGTAACAAAGAAGTTCCTTTTAACATTATTCCTTTTGATTTGATCGTTTTGCCGTTCTTTTCCCTCTACCCTTTCCTTTTCAGCTCTATCGGCATAAATACGAGGGCAACTCTTTATCGAGTAATCTCTTGGTTTTCTATCAATTTTAGGGGAAGGTCTAATGTCTGTAATACAGATTTCCTCATTTTTTATTAGTATGGTGCTTCAAAATATCCTCTAAAATATCATGAATAAAGGATAAATCATCACTTTCAAACTCAATAGGGTTTAATTGATAGTAAGCTAACGCTGAACTGTAGCTGCCGTATCTTATTTAATTGTAATTGTTTTCTCCAGGATTACTACTCATAAAATCCAATAACGGATTACCTTCCTACTTTTATATATTTTTATGTACGATCCGAAACAGTGCTGTAGAAGTATGTTAGTAATTGCAATGGAAAAAGACGCTACAGTTGTAGTCACCACTATCAGTTCATGGAGGGCGTCTTACAATGATAATAAATTCATAAATGAACTTCCCCTTGAGGAACAGGCTCTACACTTAAGCTTTACATAGTCCATACAAGAGGTAGAAACTAACTCCAGAAATTACACCGTTTTCAAAATCTTGATCTTTTGTCAAGTTTGAGGTGGTGAAATGATCACTGTACAGCAAATTTTAGTTAAAACTTCAATTTTCTTGCTTCTT
This sequence comes from Chrysina gloriosa, assembly GCA_038088585.1. NCBI lineage: Eukaryota > Metazoa > Arthropoda > Insecta > Coleoptera > Scarabaeidae > Chrysina > Chrysina gloriosa. The sequence goes on along the minus strand of CM076090.1, from coordinate 5,463,946 downwards.
TACCGCCGATATTTACATTAGACAGCCATTCTTAACCTTCCTATACTCACGCATACGGTCTGTGAGACCGATTTATATAGTATAGTATATGTCTTTCATTTTGATGTGAGTATTGGAAGGTTAAGAATTTTACATTTAATTCTGAAAATATTCCCTTCAGATTCCTTTAGTTGGAATTTGAGACAAATCGACACATTTAAAATTAGAAGCAGAACTGAAAATTGTGAAATTAGACACGAATTCAGATAGAAAACTATGAATCAGAAAGGAAAACCAACGTAGAAAATTGAATATTAGTTAGAAATTTCGATGAAGAAACACAAGGAGGTAGGGAGAGATGCAAACAAACGCATGAAACTTGAACATTTTAAATATTGGTTAAGAACGAGTCACAAAAGTGTGGAATATTTACAGAATAAATTGATCTGTCGTCTCAACCCCTAGAAAGTAAAAGAGAGAATTAAAAGATGTTAGCTACAAACGAAGAAACCGGCTAGAAATGGGCATAACACACGTCTTTGTTTTACACCTTCCCTGGAATTTTTGGATTCCTCGTTCTTTGTTCAAATTATATACACATCTGCATCGTACATTTTCCTTACTGCCTCCATGGTATTTCTATTTCCTCTTCGCTCTCTCAACACGTCCAACATGTTTTTCCTTCAGATTCTATTAAAGGCTTTGTCCAAGGCGACGAACAAAATCCATTAACTTATCTAATTCATTTAGGAGCTTATATAGAGTCATCCGAATTTTATTTTCTGTATTAAGTTTCTGTCAAAAACACGGTACTATAGAGCAAGTATATAGAATTGTGCGTAATGATACCTTTGAGAACAAGAAATACTACTCAGTTGGGTTGCTGGGTATCTATTATTATTATTATTATTATTATTATTATTATTATCTCCAAAGCTTAAGCCAGGTTTGAAGTTCACAGTTCGATACTGCTCTTTGTGTTTTTCCGTTATTTATTATGCAAAGCATCACCTTAAACTTGTGTACCTTAAAAATATTCACGTATATTTGTCAATTGCTACAGCTATTACATGTAAACAACTACATAGCTTAAAAGATCAGACGTAATTTGTTGCAAAATACTATGACTCGCAAGCGGCACTCAACCGAAAGAGAATATCCCTGTATCTTCCCTGGTTCAATGATCAAGTTTCCCAAAATAGCTTATCTTTTATGCTTCCTAGTTACATCGAATAATTAACAAATCTTAATGAATGAATCAACTTTAATTTTAGCCCTTTCCAACTGTTTTAAATCCTCATTATACCTAAGACATCAGAATTCCATTCCCCTTGTACGTTAATCATCGTCGTGGACTACAGATCTGAACAATGGACAATGTAAGCTGCGACATTAATCTAGCGACACATCGACAAGCGACGTTAGCTGCAACATCCATCTGCATGAGTAATACCGGATGATACTTGTACGCGCTAGGGGAGGCGTCGATGAGAACGTCTCAATCAGATTAGGCCCTTAATAAAATCAATATTCTATTAATAACGTCGGACGCACTTGATTATTATTTATCGACGGGGTGCGAAGATATTTGTGGCCGACTAATATTCGCTGAGTAACGTGTGAATAGAATTTTCGGGCGATAATGTGGATTTTATGCAAAGGCGCAATAGGGGACACGAGAAAATATTAAATTAATACATGGGTGTTGTCGGGCGCACAAATCGTTGGTAACTTGGGACGAATCAGGTTTCCATCTGCAATGAGGGGTTGTTTATTTCATTAATTTTTCGATATTTCCACAGATAAATAATGACAAGGAAATTACTTTCAAGCAAACATAAACGTACTTGGATGACTCTCCATATAACGGATCATTAGCGTATACAAATTGGGCTTACTTAGTAAGCTTTTGCACAATTGATAGCGGCCCACAACGAACCTAATTTAATTTATATGGAGAGTCGTTCAGATTTTATTTTATTAAGATTTTGCCTTTCGGAAATAGTTTACTATTTTTGTAAACACGCTTGAATTTCTAAAGTATTCCTCACAATATTGCTTTAAGCAAACTAACCATTCCCTGAGATCATTTCCTTCTTCACGTGAGTTCGTCATTAAAACCGCACTCCCCTCGGTGGAACGTTTTCCATCAACAAGACGACAAGTATTCAATTAAATTGTTTAAACGCAAAATCGGAAACGGATGCCTTATGTTTCGGCATCGTTGAAAGAAATATCTAAATACTAATTCACATTTATAAAGCGTCCGTCGTTTCGGGCTTCGCGTCGGAAACATTCTCGGAAGCCGGACCGGTCTATTTTTACCGCTTCATTTGTATCCTCTTGACATTAACGATCTGAAAATTGAAATAAAAGTCGTCGTAGCGCTTACTTCTGCCGGGGTATAACGCGGGGTTCGTATTTTATTTCGTAGCCTCATTAATATAATTGGATATTTTTCGAAACGTCAACTCTTCTAACACGGACGATTCTATTTCGTCTTGTTATTGGGGTTACAAAATGAATTGTCTATTGTATTAAATGAAGAAAGTGATGGGGACGGGTGGGGCGGTATTCAATGTAAAATATGGTTTTGTATTACTTAATGAGAACGATAACGATAGTAATGATGATAATGAGCTGCGACAAAATGAAAATATTAAACAATAACACGAGGAAACTCGAAGGGTGGAGAGATGGAATACGAAGGAGAGCAAAATTTAAAAAAAAAGACAAACGAAGAACATACCATTTAGACGCAAAATGAAGGAAACTTACAGAGAGACCCAAAACTGATGTTCGTCTATTAGACTGTTCGCACAGAAAGTTGTGCAATAGCTGAACTGCAAGACCACATTAGAGATGGAACCACTAGTTTGGTGAAATTTATTGCTATGATGATCCAGCTCAAGGGAATGCCTTGCTAATCACTGGCGAAAGCGTGAGTACCTATAGCAGCTCCTGAAGTTCGCGTGGAATAGAGCCCGCGCCAGCGATAATCCCACAGTTCAGATGGTCGTCGATCCCCAAGATCGACCCCATTCCCGAGTAAAGATCCGTCGTCCAGCAGATTTCTTCACTATCGGCTGAGGCAACGTCCTTAGGTCCCTCGACGACCATCAAATCCCTCTACAAGAGACGACATAAAACTATAAGTAAGTTGAAAACAAATTCTCCCGTTTTCAAAGCGAAAAATCCCCCAATTTAGCTAAATTTCTTTCATCAGCCCCCAATGCTGCAAAACGGGAGCAGCCTTTCCCCTGAGATAGGAGGGTGCAGGGCGGTTTTCCCCGCTGACTCTAGGTTGTGAATTCAAGTTTCAAGCATTGACGAAAGCGTGCATTCAAAATGGAAAGACGTGCCCTGCCTTATATCCGCATCAACGAAGAATCGACGAGTTCATTCTAACCGGGGACGAACACGACGAAATTTCAGCGTTTTTCTTAGTGGAATTGTTTCAGTTATTATTATCCAATGTGCTAAATTATTTTTAATTTTTCTTTTTAATCTTTCACAAACTATGAAACCAAAATTTTTAATTTTGTTAAAAAGACTCGGATAAATAAATAAATAAATAAGTAAATAAGCTATAGCTTCCCAGCCACTAACTAAGAACGATCTGGTTGATACTGACAACATGGAGCTAGAGCAAACGGTTATAGGAACTCTAGCATAGGTTCCTAACGAATTACGAACGGGCTAAGTGGAGGTCAGAAGGCTATGCTATGATGTCTCATGTCAACATCAAGTTGCTTATTAGGTCGTTAATGAGCCAAATTGTTCTGCGCTGAGCCAGGAAAGAGAGTTTTGGACTCTTCAAGCTGCGATAGCTAAGCTTATCCAATGATGCTTCTATTCTAAGTTATCCCTCATATTCGGTGGTAATCTAATGCCAGATATAAATCTATGATGACAAATGGGAAAAATATGTCACTCAGTGATACGTTCTAAGCTAGGATTTGCATTTCCGGGCTTCCGGGCTATACAATAGATAATACAATAGTATAGGGATAGGACACCACAATCTATATATATATATATATATATATATATAATTTCCTTATTTGTGTGTTCCTCTTTTTGTCTATCCAGAGCTTTTTGAAGCCCACTGATGGGCTAGAAAGCTGAAAATTGGCATGAATATAGTAAAACGCCTACGACAAATCCTAACGTAGCCGGATTTCTGATTTTTGGCCTGTGGGCGGAAAATTAAGACGAAAAAGGGGCGTGACAAAATTCAATTTTTTAACATTTCAGCTTATATTTTCTTTTTCTTCCTGCCTGGCAGGGACAGGCTTAACAGCTATTACTGAAATAAAATTGTATTTGCGCAATCTACAGGAATCGAAGAAACTAGTCCTATAAAAAATCGAAAATTCAAAGTTATTGCTATATCAAATAAATATACAATTTAAGGTAAACCAGATAGTTATTGACCTTCGTACAGTTATTGCTCACTACATACGCGATTTGGTGAATTGTTTTGATAAATCAGTTTTCTAGATGTTGTTTTTACCATTTATTACAAGGGAATTTGTTATGAGAGTTTAAGGAACGCTAAAATTAGTAAATATTAGGAAATGTTTACTACGAGATTCTATGAGAGTGATGATACACATAACAGCGTCTATATACAATTTAAATAGCTAAATAAAAATTTGAAAAGGGAACCACAGATCTGAGTTCTAAATTAAAATGTTATACATAACAATGTCTCTGTTAACTGTGCGGGGCTTGTGATTATTGATTAAATGGGTTAATTGGTCGTTGTGAGAAAGAAAATTTAGATACAATAGAAAGTGTGGATGGTCCCGTTAACAAGAAACTCACATCCTTTGAAGAAAGAAGTCAATTATGTATATTCAGGTGCTCATTTATACAACTTCAAATGTATACCGATTATTATTAATAATAATGATAATGGCTTTCTTGTGCTCAACGAAACCATTATTAACAAATAAAAGAAGACAACAGGCTGTAAACTACATCGAAAGCACATAGAAATCACATACTCGAAGAAAATTGCAACCCCAGAACTACATATTATAAGGTACATGAAGCGGTCGTCTAATCCCTGCACGTACACGTGCACAACAGTTATACGAAATGAACATAGTACTAACGAAGTAATAAGGAAATTTTTGAAATAATAAAACAGAGTTAACTACGTCAGCATAGACTCTCGTGGCTTGAATCATTCTCCGATTTAATGAAGGTTTGAAATAATTATAACTACTTTTGAGGAATTGTACTACGGCATTGAAGATGGAAAAGACGAAAAAGGTTGGTTTAGAGACGGTAAGTGTGCAAGAGGTGAAGACCCGCTTTTCTAAGGCTCTTATACTCGTGATCCGTGACGTAGACAACAATGAAATGCAAGAACATACGTAAAAGAGTATCCTACTTTGACTGTCATGATTTCTTTCACGAAGGACGAACGAAACTTTGAGAACGATGGAACGGCTTTCAAGCGAATTCGGAAACGAAAATCTAGGCGAATTGTGACCTCAAAGTTTAAATTAAACGAACGGCGAGAGTGATGACAGGTTTCTTACATTGTAAATAGAAGAAACATTTGGAACGATAAAACTACAATAAATAGTCGAATAATCCAACTTAATCATAAAAGGAGAAGGACATGAAGAAGCCGTATTCGCATTCTCGAGTTATAAGGATCTAAAGATTTAACACTTTATATTATTATCTCACCGTACGCTTTCCGTCCTCAATGGAGAATTATGATGGGAATATTCGGTCGTAAATAACGCTAAAAGATGATTGTCAATAACTTTACCGAGAAATCCTACGGGTTGCATCAGTTAACGTCGTCCATTAATCTAATTGCTTAGGACGAAATAAAAATTTCCTCGTCCGTCGGTCGTCTATCAGTTTTTACTTTTTCCACCCGCCTCCGCCGCCGCCACCGCTGTACGTACAACGTTTGATTAGGTGTAGTGCGCGCGCGAAACTTTCAAACGGACGAGCCGAACGGACGGCGAGCTGGTGGATGTTTTTGCCGTCGATAACGGCGAAATCTCGTCGAAGCCATCAAGTAATTACTTGGCTCTTTTAGCGGATTTCATAATGGTTTTGGTCGCGATGCGCTACCTAACCTAGCATGGCGCCGTACAACCATGTATGTATGAACCCATCAATGGATGAATCTATGTATGACGGATACATTAGGTAATAAATCATTTCGATCTTCCGTCGGAAAACGATATACACCGGCTTGCCCTGTGGACTGGGTTATTAAAACTTTGTCGATATGGTGGGAGCAATTTTAAAATTGTGAATTCGGCAAGAAATTGAAAAGGTGCAATACGGGGATTTTCGAGCGATGATAATGTGATGGTATTCGATAGACTAGTTGTAGTCTCGTTTATGATCACGGTTCGTAAATTCCATGGGTAATTACAAACATTTTCAGAAGATAACAGAATATCCGAGCAACAGTTATGAAATCATATAGTGAATAAAAAAGCTGTTATGCATCGGCAGACATGTCTAAAATGACTGTTTTCAAAGTGAATATTGCCATTATGATAAGAATCATCAACTTGGACGAAGACCTCAGAGTGCATCAAACTGGATTAGATCGTTTAGAATTAAAAAATATATAATTTATTGTTGGAGTTAAATAGTAATTTGTACATAATTAGAAAGGTGATACAACTGCATTTTATATGAGTAATAAGTTACATCACTAAGATGGCCTTCATCGTTCAGCAAACAAGTTTTTGCACGCCTCATGAAAGAGCCCAGAGTCGTCCCTACCACTTGTAATGGACTCTGTTGAATCGCAATCGTAATTGCTGTGAGGCTGATTTTCATAGACTCTTTTATGTTTTACACATTCCCACAAGAAGTAATTGCGTGCCGATAAAGCAGGTGAGCCTGAAAGTCAGCTTACGTCACGAATACGAGAAATATATTTTTTTGGATTACTTGCACTGAGATTCTTCCTGTTAGATGTTATCCATCCTATTGAAACCACAACCAGCGTAAATCGGCATTGCGTTGCCTCCGCATTGGTGAAAGGAAATCATCTTTCCTGGTTATAGCTAAGCTGTTGCGCTCACTGCTGTTTCATTGAAATATCTATGGTTCAAAAATCCCAAAATAAACTCGCCACACATCAAATTGTTACTTTGCTCCCTATGTAGAGGATCTTAATACAGTTAACGCGGGTTTTTTTGTGCCCAATATCTGAAATTTTGCTTATTGACATAACTACTAAGATGAAATTGAGTTTCATCTGACCTAATTACATTGGACCAAAATTATGATTGTGCTTCGATCATTTCTCTTTGTGCAAACTTCAACTGGCAGATTTAAATCTCGAGGAACTAATTTCCGAACCACTTACATTTTACATTGATGGAAACGCAATTCCGCATGTAAATACTGCCTAGCACTTCGATCGGGCAATTGCAATGCAGGAGAATGTCGTGGACTACGTTTTCCCCACATTTCCGGTGTGTAAACTCGCGTGAAGCTTTCTTCGTCAGCAACTCAGAAGCAGTTATTTTAAGCTTTCCTCCTCAGTTTAAAATTTATTGAGACGTTGGGACCCTTCAATTTCTACCTTCGTCAAAGCGACCACTGAATTTACGTTACGTTGCAGTATTCGAATGACTATTTAATGAAGGTGATTACAAGGACTGTCGTGTCATTTACTAACACTATATCACATGGGTAAACTCCTCACCGCACAATTGTTTTATAATGAAATCGGTGTGTGTTTCGCTAGCTCGAGGCAAGCACCTTCAACAACCGTATAAACCGTATAAACCGAAAACCACTTCGGTTTATACGGTTGTTGAAGATGCTTGCCTCGAGCTAGCGAAACACGTGTCACCGATTTTATTATAAAACAATTGTGTGGTGAGGAGTTTACCGATGTGATCTAGTGCCAGAATTACTATTTAACAAAAATACAGTCAACAAAAAACGCAGAATATCCACAAAACCAGCGATTTATTTTAACCGAATGGTTTGGATTTTTGTTCAAGCTGATCAACGGTACAAACACGTTGTGTAACGGCGTACATGTCTGGCGCCAATTTCAAATTGTCTAATCTATTCCGCTCATCCTGTATAAGAACAAGCTCTTGAGAGACTCTTGATCCCCTCAATATCCAAAATATCTAAGATATTATTCCTTATGTCTCGTTTTATATTTTCTAAGTTGTATTTCAGGAATCCTCTGAAATTCTCATTTTCCTCAAATTTATGGCTACAAGATTTATCGAGAGGTATGTTTCAGTCTGTGCCATCGTTAGAGTATCATTCTTCTTCGTCCAAAAACTCCGGAAAATAGATTAATACTGCTTAAACTTCATAAATTTTCTTTTGTCATTGAAGGCAATCGTTTGGTGTCGATTAGGTTCTTGAATTTTGAACAAACATTTACACATAACCACCGGTAACACTAATATTTTAACCCTTCGTCATTCCGAAACATATACAGATTTGGAATATCTCCAAGCAGATAAGGAACGTGTCGTTCGACATCGTACACTGTCCATAATTTCAATGGTTTCAGCCTCAGTAGATCAATAAAATTTGTCGAGATGGTCGTGAGCAAATAAGCTGTATAGATGTACATAGAATGATAAAATTCCTCTTCCAAAACTCGTCTTTCGAGTATAACGCCCACAGTATTGGACGTCAGCCATGCATAAAACAGTGAGACTGACTTGAAATTTTTAAGGTTTTTAACAAAACTTCATTCGAAGGAAAACTAGAAATTATTGGGCATCCCTCGATTTGTAGCAAGATACGCCGGGAATTTTGCCAAGAAACGTAAAGAGCCCTCGTCGTTTTTCGGAGAACTTTAGAATCAATAGTATTATTTATAACTGAATAGTTATTGTTGAAATATGAAGTTGTTTAAATAGGAACTAACGCAACGCCTACCCTTCAACAGAAAGCAATCATATCTACAAAATCGTAACAGATAGAGATTGTTCTGAAGTTAATTCTGGATTAGAAACATCGGATTTTTCAATCGGGCTAAGGTTTACCTTCCTAGGCATTATTTGAGACGCGATAAGTGAGCAACTTGAGGCGATTTCCTCGGCCATCTTCGGGGTAGAACTGCAAACTCTAAAGCGTTCGTAACGTTGATAGTCTTACGTCTACGGGATCATTTTAGGGGTTTTGTTTGTATTGTATAGAATACCGGTTTTCTGGACTACTACAGAATTTAACTTTCTGGATTCCACATTAGCTAAGATCATGTGTCAATCTAGTGGTATTTTTTAGTAGATTCCAAGTTGGAACCAAGAATTTCTGAAACAATACTTACATAAGTCGCCAACTTACATCATTCGCCAAGCGATAGCTGTTCGTTGTAATACAAATCTTCCACCCTCGAAATCTAGCTGCCAAGAATTTTCCCCTCCAAATCGCAAACAATAATGGAATCAATGTACGTATGGATAACCTCCTTTTGACAGAATGTTTCTATTCCCTCTACACAGCTGCTGGTACTGGCATAAACATCGGATTCGCCACAAACTGTCAAACAGGGATTTGGGGGAGAAAACTCTAAATTTGAAACCGCTAAGTTTAAGGAAATATAGTTCAATATCTCAATTGATGTTTTCGTTACTTTTAACAGTATTCTTGTATGATGACGAAATTATTCTGCCTTATTCCATAATTGCATGGTCAGTAGTTGGAAATACATGCATTTTCTCGACACCAGTTAAAATTAATTTAATAAATTCGAGACCACCGGAATCAGCTCCTCAAGATGCGTCAATGGGTTGGATGCGGTTGCGATAGAAATATCTTTTTCGTTGAAAGCCTTAAACCCAAATATCCTCAGAATGGTAGGCGCACTTTAAACGTCGTGTTAGTTACTACCCGCCATACCTTATCATTTCGTCTTTTCAACTACTCAATAGATGCTCGATAGTACGTACCTAGGTATTTAGTTTGTGCAGAATGGGAATTATTCAAATCGTACGTGTTGCCGATTGCTTCGAGAACTCACCTAATGAAACGAATTAATCGTCGTCCCGTTCGATCCGTCGAATCGCGTTTTTTTTGCCAAATTAATTGGAAACGTCCGTGCGCCAATTTTTCAAGCGAACTGGCAAATCAAAATGAACCGCGATAGAATTTTAAATAGTCTAAAATTTTCGGCGGGCGATGCGATCGCTTCCTATAGAGGGAGAGGGGGAGGGCGTTATTAGTTACATCGCTTTAAATAAATGACATTCAATTATGTCCATAAATTAGCCGAACAAATGCCGATAATTTGCCGCTACGGTCGTCGATATTATTCTTGCGTTCAAATGGGATTAATCGCATCAAAAATTTCGCGCAGTCGTAAATGTATGCAAATCGAATAGTCCTGTCGTTTCAGGTCGACGGGGCGTTAATAAAAATTGACGCGTCGTTTTTCAACGAATTATAGAATTATGCGTTTAGCCTAAAATAGAAAATTGCTTCAGGTTTTGCTATGCATCACTGTTTAACGTCAAAACTGAGGCAACTTGGGCATGGTATGGTAGGGGTAGTAAAATGTTGATACCAAATAATCGCTGACGGAATAAAGCGTCGGATCGTTTGTGGAATATTTATAATAAACACTTCACCGATCCATTGGTGGCGCAGTAAACCAGTCAGGTGTTGATTACGAACGGTGCACAAACTATCCGATAGTTTTTCTGAACGACAATTCAAGCTTCCGTCATCCTATAAACTATGCGCGCTCTAATAACATATCACTCAATAAGTCCGTAGGATGATTAATAAAACAACAACATTTAGGCTAAATACGAGTTTACTCATTAACATAGTCTCCTTAAAGAGTGGCACATTCTTTCCAACATTTCTCTAACATTTCGATATTTCTTTCTAGCACGGTTTATCTTTGGCCTGAAAATAACCTTCAGTTTCGGCTTAATTGGGGCCAACTCTCTTCCCGTGGAGCATTCTTTTAGGTCTGCAAACAGGTAGTAGTTGTCGGGAACCAGATCCGAAGAATACGGTGGATGGAGAAGCAATTCAAAGTGAAATTCGTGCAATATTGCTATTGTTGCGATGGACTTGTGATACGGGGCATTGTCTTGGTGAAAGAGCACTTTTTCTTTTTCCATTTGGGTTGGTTTTTCACAAATTCTTCCTTCAAACGCACCAATAACGCCATACAAGATTCCCTATTGATGGTTCTTCCTTGCTCAAGGTAATCGATGAATAAAACACCGTGTGCATCCCAAGATACGGAGGCCAAAACCTTACCAGCTGAGATTTGTATTTATGGTTGCTTTGGACGGTTTTCATCCTTTGCTGCCCCCTCAGCTGACTGCCGATTTGATTCTGGTGGATAATGATGGATTCATGTTTCATCCTTTGTTCACTTACTGCATGAAGAAATTGTTTTTATTGGGCTGAAACAGCTCCAAACAGTGTTCTGCTCGTCGACGCGTTATCGATTTTCATCGGCTGTGAGCAAACGCGGCACCCACTTCGAACAGAGCATTCTCATGCTCACATATTCATGCAAAATGGTGAATGCACAGTGCTTTCTGATATCATTAAGGTGTCAGCTATTTCGGGAAACTTCAATTTACGATCCGCCAAAACCATTTTGTGAGCTCCTTTATATTTTCTGGAACAACTGCCGAATTTGGTCAACCAGAGCGTTCAACATTATGGGTGTTTGTACGACCGCGTTTGAAATTAGCAAACCAGTTCTCTATCATTTGTCTGAATGGAGCAGAGCCGAAAAACACTTGTCCAGCCATTGCTTTGCTTGAACCGCGTTTTCCTCCCATTAAGAAGCAACCCACGAAATTCAGATTTTTTCCATTGTTTAAAAAGTAGCGTCACTAAAGCCACTGTAACTTGGGAACAAAACTTCAAACTGTCATAAAATCTTGAGACGTATCGTAGTAGTTCCTAAACATCAAATGGATTTGTGAATAATGGCGCTATCTACGTATCATCCTACGAACGAACTTATTGAGGGATGTATTAATATCACATGGCAATATCCGAGTGAAGTTTCTACCATTAACAGCAGCCTGCCAAACCTACGGGGGATACAAAATCGTCTAATATTTATTAATTGCGTTTATTTCCGTCTAACATAGCACACTTATTTCGAACTTCGGTTAGGTTTTTGAAAGTGATCATTCATTCCACACAATCCCTCTCCAAATCTAAGAACAAATCGTCCGGAACTAATCTAGTGACGCATTCATCTGAGACAATAGAACATTCGGCAACGACATTGCGTAATATATTCAACACTTATGAAACTCAGGAGCACATTGTACGAACGCCATTCGTTTCGTCCGAAATAACTTTCAATACCTACCATATCCGATCCTTTTGTGACAACTTTTTCGGGTAAAATCGATAGAAGAGGTGCGGCTCACGTGTTCGTTTTTATTAGACGGCGCATTGTACAATATCGAAAGGGGTTGTATATCTATATTTGTATACCGAGCGTAGAAACGTATATGACTTAGACCGGTGCTGTTTTCCATCAACACGGCGATCTACAAATAAATTAGGGGTATTCGTTTCGAAACTAATGCCGTTGCGACGTCTGTGCGTATTTGCTTTTCGAAGGGGGACATCGGGACAACATGTGTGATCCGTAGTTGACGGATAGCCTGAGGGTGTGTTTTCTTAACTAATGACTAATTGCTTCTATTTTCGATTTGTGAACGTCTATCATAGGATTTATGCGTGTGTATGTACGCGTGTATTTATGACGTACGGGCGCGAAGAATGTCCAGCGTTTCGAACGGATACACCTCCTACTTGGTTTAGAACCAAAGCTCATAATTCCGGAATATTCCAGATTCGGAGTTTCGGAGTCAAGATGGGTGTGGTGCGTAGTATAAACAAATGAATTCGTAGGAACTTCTTTCCGATTCTGTGTATCTCTTTTTCGGACCTTTTGGTGTGTGTATTCCCCGTTTCTTCATAAATATGATGGATACTATAAAGTTCTTCCTAGAGGCGGGACGTGTGCTACATTTCTTCCAATTCATGTCTTGAAAGCTCGCTAAATTTATTTAATTTTTCATTTTCATTGTCATAATCCTGATCCCCTTATGGAAGATGCCCTAGGATAGCATCTTCCAAATGTTCTTCGAATTCTTTCTATTATTTGCCATTACAATTGCATTAACCATAAACTAGGTTGGATGCCGTTGAATGTTGTCCGTCATTGTCGAAACTAATTTCTTCGTACTTAGTTGACAGGACTGGGTATGGTTTCTATAATGACTTTCCATCAGTTAATTTTAAAATGTCGTTTGGGGTACCCCACAGCTCTAACCTTGGTCTCTTATTGTTTAACATATATAAATGATTTGTTATGCAAATTGAAATGTAAATATTTGGCGTCCGTAGACGATCTGAAAATATATGGCATGATTAGTTCACCTGCAGATTATATTAATCTACACACTTGAACACCACTTTGAATACTAGAAAATTCGCACAAAAATGTTCAATTATATAATATATAATTAGATTTACATCAATTATTAGGAGCGATAAAATAAAGGATTTAGGAGTGATTATTGGTATTTAGGATTTCTGGCAATTATCCTGCTCACGGCTCCGATTATGCGACATTATTCGAACAATATCATTTTCAGGCTCTATTTGATTGCGGCGAAAAATACAGTGCTAAATTTTTATTATCTTTAATAACCAATAAAGTTGGCTCCTCAACATTGCTCCAATATATATAAATATTAATGTACCAAGTCGAAGTACTAGATCTACTAATTTATTACATAATTCTAGACAATGACCAATATTTTAACGAGATCGCCAATATTTCATATGATGAACAATCTTACCAGATCATTTCTGTTTTCATTTTGAATTTACTATTAATTCATTTTTTCCAATAATCTGTTTTGTTGCTTTTGCTGAGTTGCAGTCTTGCCCTCTTTTTTAATATTTCCTCTAGTTCGCTATTCCACTCATTTCCTGCTCTTCCTCTCTTATTTCTGCCCATTGGTGGTTCTTTCCAGATCTTCTTCCATAGCCTGTTCTCCGGTGTCCTTACTAGATGTGCAAGACAGGTTAATTTTATTTGATAATTTTATTTTCTTCTGTGTATTACTATCTTCCCCCTCTTGATTTATCCCATGTATTTTATCCATACCGATTTTATTTTTATTATTAAAGCTTTTTCTTGCCCTATACAATGATTTCTGATTTTCTTTGTTGTGCGCTTCCATTAGTTTTCCAAATTCTTCTCACCTTTCCTTCTTGGCTTCTGATGAACTATATTTGGAATTTCTATCTTTCTCATTTTTTGTTCGTTAAATAAATTTTCGTTTGATTTTCTATGTAGATAGTTTTTCTACCACTACTTTTTTAATTTTTCCTGTTCTACTAAGGAAGACATGAGCTTACTCGGGGGTACAGTACAGCAAACACTTCTTAAATCTAAACTTTCTCTCATACGTTAACACTTATTTATCTCAATCTCAATTCCTCTTTTTACTCTTCTTAGAACCTTCGGAGGATTAGCTTTCACTTTTAGCTTTTTGCCAATTTAACGGTTTCTTTTTTAGGGTATAACGGCAGGAGGGGGGACCTCTGAAGGAGGTACCACTACCTCTCCATCGTCTTCAAAGACGTTTTCGCTGCACGACAAAAATTTTCATAAGAAGTGCGTCGTTTGAATTGTTTTATGTTGGTTTCCCTAAAATGTTTTTAAACAACGAATGAATGAATGCATTCGTTGGGCATATGGATTCAGTCCGATGAGTGTACGTCGTATCACGATCTGGAGACAGCGCTAAGTTATTTCGTTTTATTCTGTCCCATAGTTTTTTTCTGTCCCTTAATATAAATAAAACAAAATGAAATTTAAATTATCTTGCGAAAATGGGACCAAAATATGAAAAATGTACTGGAAAAAATACCACAAATTGTTTCAATCTAAAACGTTTAATTCCACTTGCTCGTTCATACTTCCACTTATAATGTAATTTTTCGTGTAGAACGAACTCCGTTTATACCGTACCCTTTTTTCTAGTCCGCATAGGTACATTATAATCTAGTTATACTGTATATGTGTATAATTGCATAAAAATCTCTCTTCCGTGAACTATATTTTGATATTCGAGCAATACTAGGGGAGCACGAGAGGGACTTGCTAGCTTCGCTTGATGTGCTTGTTTACACCTAACACCAGCTGGAAAAGTCCTTCTACTTTTTGTACTCGACTTGTTAGTTGGAGCCGAAGGGAAGCTATTATAACCATTCACAGAGTTCGTGCAGAGTAAGTATTAAGTTTAATTGTTTATATTGCACTTTCGCCAGGAATAAATCCATATTTCACAGGCAAAATAGCTACGATTTAGAGCCAAATCTAAAATGTAAGGAATTCAATAGCGGTTAAGGGGCTGGGCCCTAGTTGGAGACGCAATCTCTGAATAACTCCACGGCAGTGCCTCAAAACCGCTCTGATTTATTTCATACGTATTACCAACTTCTTCTACGTGAAAATCGGCGTAATTTCCAGAAAAATATTAGAAGCGGATTTCCACATGGAGGAAACGCAGAAAGGTAATCTAAAAGTAAAACCGCTTTGTTTACCGAAGCGGAATAAATAGGAACAATAAATAATCCTAAAGGAGATATTTCGACCGTTATCCGCGTTTAGCGCGCCCAAACAAAAGGGAGGAAAAAAAAAACAATCGGAAACGGGGAATTTATTGTCGAAATCGTCGGCTGTCGGACCGAAGCGCGCGCGCGTCCAAGATGATAGATCTTCCCGTAATGTGTTTTTATACAATTGATAGATTTCGCGAATTTCCATATTCGCGGCACCCGCGGATTGGCCGAGTTCCGACAAATTCGGCGCGAGGTGCCGTGAAAAATTCTCGAAAGCCGATAAAATATGGACCCTTTGCCCCCTTCCTCTTCCCCTTCCTCACCACACCCCACTCGCGGAAAATATCCGCGTTCGAAATATAGATTTATGCAAATGCTTCGAAAATGTAACGTGCATGAACACGACGACGCCTTTGTTCCGGCGATTAGCGCGCCGTTAGGCCGAGGGAAACGGATGAGATAAGAAAGGAAAAGAGCGGGGGCGAGTGTCGAAGGGAGGAAGTGGAAACGGCGAGTTTAAAGAATTTTTCCTCCAATTATGAGGAACAAATGAGGCGGAAACGCGAACGTCATATCTCGCGAATGCGCGCGGTTTGCGAAATGCCTCATTATCGAAGCTGTAACCTGTTCAGGTTTATTTGCTTGACGAGATGAGGAACGTTCTTCGAGTTAGTACTGTAAAAAATTCCTGTTAAAACGATGTCCGTTTTCAGCGACTATATTTCCAAAAAGTTATGTCCAGGGCTTAATCTTCTACATCTGAAATGTTGCACCTATACAAAGGCGGTTTGATGGAAAAAGGATTTTTCAAAGGTTGGCAACACGTTTACTACGGTGATTATGTTGTTGGCTTCCTTCTGATACGTCTATTGTCGAAATTTCACACAAATCTGACAGATAGATTGTGTTTTATACTTAAAGAAAACGGTTTTAGTTGTTGTGTAAATATGACAAACAAGAAATCCGAGTGTTAGTTAAACCTTCTTTTAAGTAGAAAACGATTAAAGAAACGGACGAAAAGATATGTGAATATTATCCGCCCGTCCTATGGTATGATTTTCGAGTGGCTTTCTGCTTTTAAACGTGGCCGTATGAGCGTGGATATTGCAGATCGTCCGAAATCGTCATTTACTGTAACAACTCCAGAAATGGTTAGAAAATAAATTCATCCCCTTGTAATTAGCGATCGTCAATTGAAAAGACGTGAGATAACTAATGAAGTAAATATTTCAACTGAACGGGTATGCAATATTGTGGATGAACGTTTAAATATGAAGAACCTCGCCGCGATGTGGGTGCCACGATTGCTTAATACTGATCAAATGCGCTCTCGCATTCAAAATCCAGAAAGAGTGTTTGGCTATCTTCAAACGTAATCCAATGGAATTTTCCGTCGATATGTCACAGCAAATGGAACTTGGATACACCATTATATATCAGAAACAAAAACACAATCGAGACAATGAACTTTCCCCGAAAAGCGTGTCCCAAAAAAAAAAAAACAAGAAAAACCGGCTTTTTGGACCCGTAAGCTCATGACTACAGTTTTTTGGGATTCCAAAGATGTCCTTATCGATTACTCATATAAAGGAGAAGCTACAACTGGCTAATATTATGCTGATTTTCTGATATGTTTTGATGCCGAACTTAAGAAAAAAACAGCGCATTTGTTGAAGAACAAAGTATTGTACAATCACGATAATGTGCCGTCTCATTCGTTCTGTTACTGCAACAAAACTAGTCGAATTGCCTTACGACTAGCCGCAACATGAAAAGTCTATTATTTCCTCCTTGGATCGCGCTAAAGTATGATAGATCTAAGGCTAAGGAAACGTTACCCCTAGAGAAGAAAAAGGAAGACTATATGCTGATTTCAAGTTGATGTGTCTTATACGGCAAAGCTGAAGAAGAAGAAAATTTTAATATGAGATTATTGTGGAAATACATGTATGCATTCACTTACAAGTACTTCTGGAACTCTATAAATCTATAAAAGGGCATAATGATTTATTACGGATTCGATAACGTATCATATAATAGAAAGAGGAAAGATATCAAAATAATTCTATAAAATGACCGACGAATAATTTGTATATTGAGTAGCTCTCGTAAAAAGCTCTGCAATGCATTGCTCTCTATGAGAATTGTCTAACTTTACTTATAGGTCATTTTATACAGAGTTATTTTGATTTGTTCTCCTCTTCGTTGGATTATATCTGGCTCTCATACGTGACACTAGATTTTTATTTTTCTATCTTTATGATATAGTTAATAGTGAATGGCTTCCCAAATGTTTCTATTTTCCAATTTTTGGTTGTGTGATGCGTCTTTTTGTGCGAATGAGATAACTACAGCTGAACTTAGATATTTCTTCTCAAGAATTTCCGCAGGAAAAATAATTACTATTAAAATATGTTTGCTCTCATCAATATCGAAACGAACTAAAATCAATTTTAAGTTCATGAAAGCTGATGGGGAAATACTTGAAAACTCTGAACCGATTGTAGTCCCCGATAATTTCTCAAAAGGTTTATAAGCAGATTGTCTTTAATAACATGTATGTACTACTGTATCTTAAAATATGGAAACGACATGGAATTTATGAAGAGACTCCAGTGCAATGAATCTGCTACACATTATAGTATAGTAATACTCAAATGGTTAATTACCATTAGAAAATTTATCATTTATTACAATTCAATATATGTATATTAAATTCACAGTAAATGTTAGGGTTATGGATGTTTTGTTCAAATGACTTTCGGTTTATTTTTGGGTTCTATTTATACTTTTTCGATACCAGGCACATCACCTTTAACCATTTAAGTACCCTCCGGGCGTTAGCTTCTTATTTTAACTCCAGGCAGAGACGTTTAATGGGACATAAAAATGTTACTAGAAATAAAATTATTAATTATTATAAAAGCATCGATTAAAAGATAGAAAATCATTGTAAACACTTAGACACATACATACAACATTTTCACATTACAAGAATTCCTAATAACCACTGGATATAAATAACCAAGGATACATCGACATTCTATACAAGTTATGCTTTGGATGAACTCAAGTCACGGTGAATTGAAGTTTTCGTTTCGTAGACAACGGAGAAATAATGTAGTGTAGTCCTGGTTTCCGGAAAAAATAAAATGTTTGTTTGGCTGACGACGAAGAAAATTGACAAGATAGATAACTAAACAAAAAAGTTTAAAATATATTTTGGACTAAAAGGATTTTAAAAGGAAGTACCAGTGAATAAAGGAACCTCACCACACCGGAGAAGAAAGATTTAAAAAAGGGAAGCATCCATGGAAAATAGAGCCACACGGAAAAAGGAAGTTAAGAGAGGGAAGAATCCATAAAAAATAGAGCTGCATCGAAGAAAGAATTCAAGAGAGGAGACGTAGGAAGAACCATCATCGAATAAAAGAAATTACACTCACGCGCACACAACACTAGGTAATTATCTTTATTTTATGTTAAATATCTCTCAAAATTTATAAATATAATTTGTTATCATTTATGCTTCTTATATCATTAATTAAGAGCTAGGCCGGTGCAATTTTGTTTAAGAAATTAACTAAATTCTCAGTACAAAATCTATTAAAAATGATTAAAAAACGACAAATGAGGAGGTGAAATCCGGGACAAGGGCATCTTTTGAAAAATTTCCGAAAAATTACTTTTTGGATGGCTTGCAAAAGTTGGAAACTCACTGGGAAAATTGTGTAGAGTCAAAAGTGGATTGTGTTGAGGAATAAAATGTATTTCCTACAGTAACGTAACTTTTTTATTGAGAAATCACTCTTCCTTAAAACCGCCCTCGTATTTCTCGAATTATTTTAGCAAAGTTAGTGCAAATTACGTCAACCCGTCCCCATTCTAATTTAATATTCGAGAAATCGAGGAAATCGGACATAAACCCAAGTATACGCGAACGATCTTCAAACAATTTTACAACAACCGCGCCTCTTCATTTTATTAGGTATACGCAAATTCCCTTAAGGAAACATTGATCAACATCTTGCCGGTCCCCCATGGAATTAAAGACGCCTTGTGCGCCCCCACATAAAATAATTAACCTTCGACGGAGCTTCGAGGCGGCGAAATTACAAGGGACTCGTCCCGACTTGTTAACGTTTAAAATTTTACGGCGGCAATAAACGCGAGTTACGTACACAATTTAACAGTCTGATCCGCCACCTCAGAGCGGTTCCGAGCCGACATTGTTCTTCAGAATTGTACGGCCGAAAGCGCGCGCCTTTCGTCTCTCTAGAAGTGTAGTGGTAATACCGCTACGCTAACAATGAAGAGGTCGTTAAGGGTCGAAAGCGGGCGAAGGGGATGTAATATGACATGTGCGCCCCTTGGGGGTCCTGAAGATGCAACGTCGCCGGAACGGAATCGACAAAAGGACAAGGGGGTAGGTGCCCCTCGATGGAATTATAAAGAATTTTGATTGGGTGAAAACGAACGAACGAGATAGATCGGGGTATACAATCGGATATAGAAGTTTAGGTGTGCGTGAAACATCTTAGGATCGTGTAAATTGAGGACTATTGCCCTCTACAATTACACTGGTCAACACATACTTTACTGCCGGACCTTTTTTAACTGTTCCTAACTAATTTTGGTGGGTAGGTAGTAGTCGGTGGCTAATAGGTCCAACCAAGACCAGTAAAGAACGGAAAAAACTAATTTTGGTGCGCTGAATCCAAAAATACAAGAAACAGAATAGTGTTTTTGGAATCAGAGTTCTTCAAATATTTAAACTCAGCTTTTTTTTCTGATGCAGCAAACCATTTTTTTGTCGGGCTGTGTTATCTACTAACCCGCAGTCTTTTTCTTATTTGTCTTTAAAAGGTGCTTTTTAAGAGGTCCTAGGGTCTCCAATAATCCAACAGTAGCAGATGCTTTCTGGAAAGCAATTTTCACAAACCGAATAGCATTCTTATCCAGCTCTTATAGAGTCGTACAGTTCGCCTTTTAGAATTTCAGAAGAATATTACAAAGCTTCACAGTACACACCATTTTGCAGGAAACTGGTTGATTTTGAAGATCCTTCGGGAGTAATGTGGAGTAATGGCTTCATCGCATTCGAAGATATATCCTCTGATTCTGCGTACTTTGTGAAAGGGATGGGTCTCGTTCACATCATTTAATTTTGAGAAGAAATTGACTAACTTCTAAGGTTTTAACCTATTTCCTTGTGCTTTTAAAATTTTTGCCGTCTGAAAAAAAATGTTCGTACAACTTGGAATACGCGAGAATGTTTACCTGTAAATGGGGTTGTAGTTCTCTTAATAGCGTGTCTTCACAAGAATCGCATACACTGCCATCTTCTGCATTGGTATACGTCAACCAGCAGTTATGAAGCAATTTAGATAACAGAAGTTCCGACCTGGAGAATAATACATGACAAGCTGATCAAGAAACTGATCACATCGAAGACTGTCGTCCTCAGTTTTTTAGATGAAGTTGGAAAAAGAAAGAGGTGAAAATTATTATTAACCACCATATTCCACACAAAATTCTTCCTTACATCTGATGACCTAATCTAACCTAACTATTATCTCACAATAGACGACACGCACAACGCTCCTTTTCAAAAATATTTCTCTCCTCCATTCTCTCCCTCTCATTTCGAAAACGAAGCGAAAAAGGAATGAAAACAAAAAACCAAAGGAAAAAATATCGGCTTTTCGAACTACATACACAAACAAAAACGCGACCGCATCATTTTAAGCCGTGCTCGACGCGGCGGCTTGTTTGTATTTCTGAAGTTCCTAATCTGATTATCAACAAAACAACATTTGCACTAATGATTACCCGCCGTATACACGCTCGCTAACCGGCGGGGTTAAAATCTAAATAAAAAGCGACGACAAACTCCGCCGCCCCTCGTTCTCTCTCAATTTGGTCACCGCGACAGTTGTTTGCCTTAGGGAGGGCGGCGCTGCGCCCCGGTCGGATCGAAATTACACATTTATACGTTTAAAAATGGTGGTCGAAAAGGAATGATGCAACTGATATAATGTAAGGTCGCTGAATTGTACTAGATATACAGGGTGTGTAAACGGAAGATAATTAAAATATATTCAATACTTGTTTAATAAACCTAGGGCCCCAAACGTACCTTTCGCAATATATTTATAATTACAGTTTTGAGTCCGGCCTTGTTATACAATTGTAGCGAGTTTCTAATACGACTAACGATCGGATCATTGATCGAGCAAGCATAAATAATTTATGAATAAGCGGTCTACTTCGAATTTGCGAATTTTTCACAATGCTTGCACAGTACATATGTATCTAGCATCCAAACGAAGCAAATTTCACGAGTTTTGACGTCAAAGTCGCCTTCACCTCCAAAAACATCTGTACACAGAATTTCGTCTCATTTAGATCATATTAATTTTTTCCTGAAATTCCAAAGGGGTACCCCTTGTAATTTCGAAGAAAATCTAAATGGTCGGAAGTACGACTTATTACACATCAGATTAAAGCTCTTGTAGTGCAGATTCGGGATAAAATAATTTCGCGTACGAGAGACGGTGCATTGAGGAAATATTCAATGAGAAAGTGAAAAGTGGTTCCGGACGAATCGCTCTGCTATGCTCTAGCACACAAACGAAGCAAATTTCACGAGTTTTGACATCAAAATCGTATTCTACACCTTCGAAAACATCCGTACACAGAATTTCGTCTCATTTAGATCATATTAATTTTTTCCTGAAATTCCAAAGGGGTACCCCTTGCAATTTCGAACAAAATCGAAATGGTCGGAAGTACGACTTATTACACATCAGATTAAAGCTCTTGTAGTGCAGATTCGGGATAAAATAATTTCGCGTACGAGAGACGGTGCATTGAGGAAATATTCAATGAGAAAGTGAAAAGTGGTTCCGGACGAATCGCTCTGCTATGCTCTAGCACACAAACGAAGCAAATTTCACGAGTTTTGACATCAAAATCGTATTCTACACCTTCGAAAACATCCGTACACAGAATTTCGTCTCATTTAGATCATATTAGTTTTTCCTGAAATTCCAAAGGGGTACCCCTTGTAATTTCGAAGAAAATCTAAATGGTCGGAAGTACGACTTATTACACATCAGATTAAAGCTCTTGTAGTGCAGATTCGGGATAAAATAATTTCGCGTACGAGAGACGGTGCATTGAGGAAATATTCAATGAGAAAGTGAAAAGTGGTTCCGGACGAATCGCTCTGCTATGCTCTAGCACACAAACGAAGCAAATTTCACGAGTTTTGACATCAAAATCGTATTCTACACCTTCGAAAACATCCGTACACAGAATTTCGTCTCATTTAGATCATATTAGTTTTTTCCTGAAATTCCAAAGGGGTATCCCTTCTAATTTCGAAGAAAATCTAAATGGTCGGAAGTACGACTTATTACACATCAGATTAAAGCTCTTGTAGTGCAGATTCGGGATAAAATAATTTCGCGTACGAGAGACGGTGCATTGAGGAAATATTCAATGAGAAAGTGAAAAGTGGTTCCGGACGAATCGCTCTGCTATGCTCTAGCACACAAACGAAGCAAATTTCACGAGTTTTGACATCAAAATCGTATTCTACACCTTCGAAAACATCCGTACACAGAATTTCGTCTCATTTAGATCATATTAGTTTTTCCTGAAATTCCAAAGGGGTATCCCTTGCAATTTCGAACAAAATCGAAATGGTCGGAAGTACGACTTATTACACATCAGATTAAAGCTCTTGTAGTGCAGATTCGGGATAAAATAATTTCGCGTACGAGAGACGGTGCATTGAGGAAATATTCAATGAGAAAGTGAAAAGTGGTTCCGGACGAATCGCTCTGCTATGCTCTAGCACACAAACGAAGCAAATTTCACGAGTTTTGACATCAAAATCGTATTCTACACCTTCGAAAACATCCGTACACAGAATTTCGTCTCATTTAGATCATATTAGTTTTTTCCTGAAATTCCAAAGGGGTACCCCTTGCAATTTCGAACAAAATCGAAATGGTCGGAAGTACGACTTATTACACATCAG
This sequence comes from Chrysina gloriosa, assembly GCA_038088585.1. Classification (NCBI taxonomy): domain Eukaryota; kingdom Metazoa; phylum Arthropoda; class Insecta; order Coleoptera; family Scarabaeidae; genus Chrysina; species Chrysina gloriosa. Next base: position 5,440,296 of record CM076090.1, on the reverse strand, counting down.
ATTAAAGCTCTTGTAGTGCAGATTCGGGATAAAATAATTTCGCGTACGAGAGACGGTGCATTGAGGAAATATTCAATGAGAAAGTGAAAAGTGGTTCCGGACGAATCGCTCTGCTATGCTCTAGCACACAAACGAAGCAAACTTCACGAGTTTTGACATCAAAATCGTATTCTACACCTTCGAAAACATCCGTACACAGAATTTCGTCTCATTTAGATCATATTAGTTTTTTCCTGAAATTCCAAAGGGGTACCCCTTGTAATTTCGAAGAAAATCTAAATGGTCGGAAGTACGACTTATTACACATCAGATTAAAGCTCTTGTAGTGCAGATTCGGGATAAAATAATTTCGCGTACGAGAGACGGTGCATTGAGGAAATATTCAATGAGAAAGTGAAAAGTGGTTCCGGACGAATCGCTCTGCTATGCTCTAGCACACAAACGAAGCAAATTTCACGAGTTTTGACATCAAAATCGTATTCTACACCTTCGAAAACATCCGTACACAGAATTTCGTCTCATTTAGATCATATTAGTTTTTCCTGAAATTCCAAAGGGGTACCCCTTGTAATTTCGAAGAAAATCTAAATGGTCGGAAGTACGACTTATTACACATCAGATTAAAGCTCTTGTAGTGCAGATTCGGGATAAAATAATTTCGCGTACGAGAGACGGTGCATTGAGGAAATATTCAATGAGAAAGTGAAAAGCGGTTCCGGACGAATCGCTCTGCTATGCTCTAGCACACAAACGAAGCAAATTTCACGAGTTTTGACGTCAAAATCGTATTCTACACCTTCGAAAACATCCGTATACCGAATTTCGTCTAATTTAGAACATATTAATTTTTTTCTGAAATTCCAAAGGGTACCCCTTGGAATTTCGAAGAAAATCTAAATGGTCGGAAGTACGACTTATTACACATCAAATTAAAGCTCTTGTAGTGCAGATTTGGGATAAAATAATTTCGCATACGAGAGACGGTTCATTGAGGAAGTATTCAATGAGAAAGTGAAAAGTGGTTCCGGACGAATCGCTCTGCTATGCTCTAGCACACAAACGAAGCAAATTTCACGAGTTTTGACGTCAAAATCGTATTCTACACCTTCGAAAACATCCGTACACAGAATTTCGTCTCATTTAGATCATATTAGTTTTTCCTGAAATTCCAAAGGGGTACCCCTTGTAATTTCGAAGAAAATCTAAATGGTCGGAAGTACGACTTATTACACATCAGATTAAAGCTCTTGTAGTGCAGATTCGGGATAAAATAATTTCGCGTACGAGAGACGGTGCATTGAGGAAATATTCAATGAGAAAGTGAAAAGCGGTTCCGGACGAATCGCTCTGCTATGCTCTAGCACACAAACGAAGCAAATTTCACGAGTTTTGACGTCAAAATCGTATTCTACACCTTCGAAAACATCCGTATACCGAATTTCGTCTAATTTAGAACATATTAATTTTTTTCTGAAATTCCAAAGGGGTACCCCTTGGAATTTCGAAGAAAATCTAAATGGTCGGAAGTACGACTTATTACACATCAAATTAAAGCTCTTGTAGTGCAGATTTGGGATAAAATAATTTCGCATACGAGAGACGGTTCATTGAGGAAGTATTCAATGAGAAAGTGAAAAATGGTTGTAGACGAATCGCTCTGCTATGCTCTAGCACACAAACGAAGCAAATTTCACGAGTTTTGACGTCAAAATCGTATTCTACACCTTCGAAAACATCCGTAGACAGAATTTCGTCTAATTTAGAACATATTAATTTTTGTCTGAGGTTCGGAGGTAGGACGAAAGTAGGTTATCGTTTTAAACGGGAAGCATTTCAAATTTAAAAATTATTTCTTAGATTAGGACAGAATACATCCTTTAATTGCTTTTGATCATCTCGTCTAGGCTTATCCGCTTATGCACACAACACACCGGCATCAGAAATCGATACCCGGCTAGAGGCGCACAATTCCGTAATCTGATTAATCTACGATCAAACAATACATTAGCTATGTAAGCAAGTGTTTAGTGCAGTATAGCGACAATTAGACTACCATATAACGTAAGCCCATAATGTCTAATTAATTGGTCTACGCGCTTAAGTTACTACCAGCTTTCAATCGAGATATATTCTCTTAAACTCCAATCAACTAATTAATTTTCCAATTGCTTCCACGTTACCTCGTACGTAAACACTTTACATTTGGGAATTTCAAGCGCTTGGAGAAACGATACCTCCCCCGAATACCCGGTCGTTTCTTCGTTCCTCTTCGATATTCGCCTAACTTTTTCGCGAAACGGAATCGAGAAAAATTGTATTAGATTTTCGAACAAGGGGCCGAGGCGAAGATAACTTCGTTCCTTTTACTTTTATCGCGCCGAAGCGGGTCCGTTTTTATCGTTCCGTTCGGTCGCTCAGACTATTCGCATCGTTCCTTCTTTCGTGTTTGAGAATAATCTGACCGAGCAAAAATCATATTCCCCGTAACTCATACTGAGTGTATTTTCTTGTAAGCGGCGATACTTCAAACGCTCGAGGCGAGCCGTGAAGTTTACGGCTATTTTATACTTCTTTTGTGCAAGGAATTCACGTGTACGTTACGTGTCTCTGTGTGTGTGTGTGTGTATCTGTGTATGTATATGAAGTAGGGATCTCTCGATAAAAGCCGTAATACGGACGCGAGAGTTCTCCCCGTCCTAAATTTATTGGTATTCTAGTAAAAAGTCGCGTTGTACGAATACTTGTTGAGCTCGAGGACGGTGTTTCCTTGATATATCGAAACGTATTTAATGATCTGGGTGTACTTCGTCTGTCAAGCTGCTACTTCCCGTACAGAGATAACACGAAACACTTCCGAAATTGTACTAACATTGTAAGAATAAGGAGACACGATGCCGATCGCTTTGCATTGAATTAAGCGATAATTGTGAATTACTTTCGCCTCAATTTTGTGTACATTTTCTGGGGCAATACCAATAGCGCTTAAAAATTACTGATAGTTTTCGTGAAAGGGCGTTGTTAATAATTCCACGAGTTCGAGGAACGAGTGGAGTTAGACAACAAGATTGAATGAAAATCATCCGGTTAATTTTAATCACTGGTGGTATTTAGGGAGAATATTTTTCGAATAAAAATACAAAATACTCGAAACCAATAGTATGATGTACATTATTTATTTATTTATTTATTGAAACAGTAACGAATAATAACGAACTTAACTTAACTTATCGAAAATGACTTCAGCAATTTTTATGCAATTTAGTATCTGGGAATTTTCGAGAACACAAAATTGATCTAGCATGGTCCCGGTCCCAAGAAAATTTTTCCGTCCCGCTTTTACCTATTCCTGTGGTACATAAAATGTGTTATCGAAAATTACTCTCAAGATTTTGTTACAATTTAGTATCTGCGAGTTTTTGGGGACGAAAAACCGATTTAGCATGGTCTCGGTCTCGATTCAATCCATTTAGTCCAGATTTTCACCAATTTCGGCCTAAACGTGGGTTAGCAACTTTTTTAACATCATGCAGCCAATCGACATTATAAGTTATTAGAACTTTACTACTAAACCATAGATGGCGCTGAAAGTAGTATGTTAATAAAAGAAAAATATCTACGAAAACTAACAACAACATGTAAATTCACATACTTTCAACCTTATAAACTTTTAATATATATGTGCTACTATATATGCTTGAAATATACAATATAAATTAAACATCAAAACTAAAATAAAGGGCGTTATTATTTGGTTCAAAATTATTCAAAAAATTTTGGGAATTTCGAGCAAGGCTCGGTCCACCAGCTACTTTACTTATTAAATAGCAAAATCTGCCGTTGTGACAATTGTAGAAAACAGTTTGATTTTGCGATATTGCCACAGAGCCGCTGTTGCTTGCCATAGGAAGAGGATTGTTCGGTTGAGACTAGAGCTCCGTTCCATATTCCCTCATTTTTTCAATGATTTCTTTATGATGGTCTTCGTCCATTTGCAAGTAGCTGGATATTTATTTCGCATTTGAATGGCCTGCGATTTTTATTACATTTTGTTCTGAGACTCCATGTTTGAAGAGTTTTGATATGGTGATGGCCCTAGGAGAGTGATTTGTGATGTTCTTGATGGCGTTAAAGCCTAATTTTAATGCTTGTTTTTTGGTCCAGTTGGATAGCTCATGTACTCCTACGGCGCCAATTCCCGGTGCTTCTCCAATGTGGGTTTGGAGTCAAAATAGTCGGCTGCTGGTGGGTTTTGTCTTTTAGTTTTAGAAACTGATTGGGCAAAAATTGGTATCTGAATTATTCTTTACAAGTCATTTTGTATCGGCTCGTTTTCGTCTACCTCTTTGCCTGGTTTTCGAACAAAGGGAATTATATTGCATTGTACTTCCTTTTTCGCCGATTTTATAAAATGTGATTTCAAATCACTGGGGAATTACCCTGCGCGTTCGTAGTGAAGCAACCCGATACAGATCTGGATGAAGACAAAGTTAAGCCTTATCCTCTGGTATTTTAAGTCCTTTTGCTTATCCTTCGTGTTCAAATGAAGAATATTTTAGCACTTGTATCCAGATACCAGCATCTTCGTGGTGGAGTCGTCTTCGTTGATGAAATTCCTCTGAACTCGGTGGGAAAAGTTTTGCGCAGGGAACCGAGGAAGATGTTTCCCAAAGTTTAGGGCCTCATTTACTTGAGAAGTAAAAATAAAGTTATTGCACCTAAGAAATAATTCATGTTTTCCTCCTGGTGATGGTAACAGAATAAAATTGGATGTTTTAGTCCTTTCTTCATTATCATCATTATGCTAGAATACTGACTTCTCAGATCTTCATTTCAATATCTATATAAAAAAGAATTCAAATATTAATCATTGGATTTGCTTTGCGTCGTCAGTACATATTTGCATTGATATTCAATAGGTATCATCACCAAACTATTATTACAACTGTCGGCAAACTCTCCTATCCTCACTCTCTCAAAACAACGGAAACGACTTTGCTCGTTGATTATTAAAATAAATCGAGTCTAATCTTTATCAATTCCAATGAAAATTGATAGGCTTCATCGCTTGAATGTGATCTTTCCAAAAAATTTGTCGTGTACTAAATTTATTTGCAAGTATTACAGAACTGTCGAAAAACTGTGATATTTTCGCTTTCTCACGAATATGGAAGAGCCTGCTTCATCCATGGCGTTGGTCATGATTAGAGTCTGATTTTATGTAAAATTTGCTCGGGTTTATCGCCCTGCCGTCTTCACAGCCTCCCCAAGCAAGTTCATAAGACAATATAGAGAAAGCCTTTTCGTGTGGTACTTCTGGCGTTTGCTCATCACACACTTTGACAAGTTCTGTTGGTTCATTGTACGTCAAAAGAGTTGCAGATTGTTTACGTTTGTCTTCCACGCCTTGTAAAGTCTTTCTTTTGGCATTTCTTGCAACTCGGCCAGTTTCAAATTCAGTTTGTTTGAACGGATTTATGTTAAATCCATACTTATTAAATACTTTTCCATTAGTAATTTGGCAGTAACATTCCAAAGGACTTTTACTGTATTTTTGATATTCCTCACCATTTTGCTTTCTCTTATTAAAGGGCCAGTTTTTCAAAGTAAATGTAAGTTCGGATACTGGGATCTCTTGTTCGAATGTGTACTTTTTTCCGGCGCAAAGAAAGAAAAAATAAACTGTCTCCAGACACAGTCTTTGCTCTTTTTCGTGGTTTTGGGTGTACTTCTAATGACATTGTTGTCAATTTCTCGTTATGGGATATCCCCAAATCGATTCTTGGGGTTCAAAAGAACATCTTCCTTTACTTTTGACATGCCGGTTGCAACAATGTCCTGGCAACGTGGAATTTCCACGTGTAACGTTTTTAATTTATATTGAATAATTCAGTACCTGTTGCATTGTTACAACAAGGCATGAGTAAAATATTCTCCAAAATTACAGGCGAGCATTTATGTAATCAAGTCAAAGAATGCAACTTTGAAAATGTTAGGACCAATGCTAAAATTTCCAACGAATACCATTTCCTCTTTTTCCCTCTAATCCCCCTCCCATAAAGCGCCACTTTTTCTTCTCGCAGAAAAGCCATACATCCGTCTGGTTACTTAACGAATTAGTTCTGCATGTTCCGTCGGAACGGTCGTTCGGGAAGGTAACTTTTTAAACTTGTTTAATTAAAGTAACTCGCATACGTATTGCCGTCGACATTGATGGGAATAATCAAAGTTGAAGGTAGATTTCCTCTATCCCCTCTCGTTTGCCCGTTCCCGTTTTTTTCTTCTTCTTCTTCTCTTCTCAATACGCCCACATCTGACGAAATTAAGTTGCAGCAAGTTCTGCGGCTCCGCCGTCGTCGCATACCTAACTCATTGACTTAATGGAAAAACTTCGTCGTTATTAAAAGTTAGCCCCCTACATACATATATATTACCTATAGATCGTCGGTCCATAAACCGGCCAGAGTATCGCCGCAAATTGTAATCGTCGAGCGGGAGAAGCGAATTAGTTCCTCTCCCGCCCTTCCTCCGAGAAAGGGAAACGAATGAAAGAGGAAAAGATGCATAAAACTAATGGGATTCGACCGGATCGGATGCGGGATGTAATATCTTTAGTGTTTCTCGTTTTGTTTCTCTTATAGTGCATACATAAAGGACATATTTTATTAACGAATCGTTTGTGGTAAGCTTCCACAGAAAAATAGGGAACTAGTTTTAAAGGGAGAGCGAAAATAATTCAAAACAAAAAAAAAAGAGGAAAATGAAAAATTTAAATAACTATAAAACGAGCTATAACTGAAATTCGTTCATTCGGCAGCTCTCTGAGAAAGCTGTACAATAACCTACAAAGCAAAGTCAAATGGCATATGAAAACAGCTATTACTAGTCTGGGCAAACAGTGGTAGCATCGTACGATTACGAAATACGACATCATCGTCGACTCCCCACTCTAGTCAATTACTAAATCGATGCTGTATGCGCGTAGGATTACTACAACAATAGAAGATCTACGGTTTATTAATCGCAGGATACAACCGTAGACTAGTTTCATTCTAAATTAATAAATTTCCTAAGATACATACTTATAGAACAGATGTCGCAGCAATAGGTTTGCCCAAACGAGTTGCTGCATGTGATGAAGTAAAGCGATATTGGCATATCGAGAGATTAATCGCAAAAGTGTACATAAAAGCATAAATAGCTATTATCTTGGAGGGATGAAGGAGGGGAGTTAATTAGTAAAACCAACCTGGCTTACGCCTGTTTAAGCTCGTATCATGTAAAGTTTCAAAGATCCAAGAGATATAATTTTGTAGCTTCAGCACGAATGGGTGTGGAGTTTCAAGTTGCTTCAACCATAAGAACATCAACCCTGAGTATTATTATTGTGATTTTGATTATTATTATTCTTATGATTATATTACTGTTGTTATTGAACTTCCTCTCATCTAAAAAAAGAACTTTCAGTTTTCAGATTTTGCTCCTGAAAGATATTTTCAGCAACTAGAAGCAAATTCGTCTCTTGATATTTTTCAAGAAATTTAAACTTCTGGAAGGATCAGGATGGAAATCGAAACACACAAGTAAGTTTCCACCCACGGTGAAGAAACCACAAAGCAGAAAAATTTAAGTAAATCTTTCCCTGACACTATATCAGCAAACTCCTTACCACACAATTGTTTCATAATAAATTCGGTGGCACGTGCTTCGCTACCCTCGAGGCAAGCATTATCACAATCGTATAAAGCGTATAAACCCTCTCTATTCAACTAATTTGCTGCCGGATTTCAAATCAAAAGGGCTTGCTTTCCTGGCGGCACTTACATTGATTGGATAGCAGAAGATCTTTGATATCAAAGAAAGCTCTCACTACTATTTCTGTTATTAAGAGATATTTTCATTTTGATATCTTTATACCGGTTCTCGCCTATAGATCTTCTAAAAAAGCAAAACGCCTACCGTCCTGTTGGTAATTATATTTGACCACACTGTTTTTTAGAAATGTTTTCACCTTTTTCCTCTCCCTTAAACTCAGAGATATTTTCATCCTCTTTCTCTCCATAAAGCTAAGAGATTGTTTCTCCGCCAAGCGCACAGATATTTGCAGCATTTGCTAATCCATTGAACTTTGGGATACTTCCTTCTTTTCCTCTCCACGTAGCTCATTTCCTTTGAATATCAAAGGAAAGAAGGAAAAATCAAGAATAACTTCCTGTTTAACAGCAGTGACATTGGACCAATGGAAGGGTGCTGTTTGGAAGTTTCCTTTTCATCCCAATTAAATTTTCTTAATTTCATTGCTTTTCAAAATATCCTCATTACAGTTTTTTCACTCCGAATGAGTTATCTCGAAAGCTAGTTTACGATCCAACACTTTTTTAACGTCCATCTAAAATAAGCAATCCCGCCTCCATCCCTTTCGTTAACGCTCAGAATCGTTACGCAATTCGAGAACCCGAACCAATCTCTTTAATGTTATTTAGCAATTTAGATTCATTAACAATGCCGATCAGAGGCCAATGAAATTTACAGCTGTAGCGGGGGAACGGATCTCGCCCGACGGGTGTAGTCGATCGGGGTCGGTTCGGCGCTGCAATGCAGCGCCGCCGTCGGTATCGCGCGCCTAGGTGTGTTACGGGGGTTCGGCGGGAAGGAGGAGGGGGCGACCAAAACGGCTATAGATGGCTAGATGCAGCGCACTGATAAGCGGGGCAATCACAATCTCATCAGCAATGAAAGCTATGTGCAGCCACCCACTCCATTATCTCTATTATCTTCGGGCTCCCGGCTCCGGCGAAGCTTTTACTAAACAACGTTCGCTCGCTGGAACACGGATATTCCATGTAAATAACGGCGTAACTCTACACATCGAACGAAATACGGAAATTATAGTTGTACGAGGCTAGGTAAAATTACGCGCATTATAATTATGGGAATTCGTTAATTCGCGATGAAGAACAGACGATGTTTTTCTAACGTGCTTGCTTGGATTGTGCAGTTTGGAAGAAAATTAAGTTTTTCATACGTCTAGGTGGGTCAAGGTTGTTTGCAGTAGGTTTCGAGATCAAATTTCCTTTATCTGCAAAGTTCCCCATTTCAAAGGCAAGATACAGAAATCAACGTCCTGACCATGCTTCACATGAATTTTAGTCGTTATCTCGCCAAAAATGTCATCCTTCATTTTATTTCATTTCATTTATTCACGTGAATGTGAAGCACATCCGTAGATACAAAAAAAGGAACGAAAACTTACGCAGTACAACAATTGATCTTATAAGGAAAACCCGCACACGTCGATTTCAAAGAAACTTGGTAATTCTGTACAGCTGGTAAGATTATGTAAGAGTTCGGTTTCTGTTTCTACAATTAAAACCTTTGAAGGGATGGAAAGCGCTCTTAATGATTGACAAGCTTTTCGTCTTTTGTCAATTACTTTAAAATTGTTTCAAGCAAAAATTTTCAAAGTTATGAGCATATAGCACATCAAAAGGGATGTTGAAGTACGCCAAAATATTACTTCCTCCCACATTCACCGATTTTGTTGAAACTTGGTAATTACCTGGGGCTGATTTAACTATCTAAAACGTTGGTTCCAGTTGTTGCCAGTAACGCCTTTGAAGGAGTGAAAAGCGCCCTTGAAAATCAGCCTGCTTTTCGTTTTATGCCAATTACTCCAAAATTGTTTCAAGAAAATGTCTTCAAACATATGAGCATATGGCGCATCAAGAGGGATATTGAAATACGTTCAAATTGGTAACGATCATTCTTCAAAATATTACCCCCTCCCACTCTCACCAATTCGTTGAAATTTGGTAATTATGTAGGGCTAGTTGAATTATGTAAAAAGTTTGTTCCACTTGCTGCCAGTAACGCCTTTGAAGGAGTGAAAAGCGTCCCTGATTACTCTGCAATTTTTACGAAAATATTCAAAACATGGGCATATGGCGGTTCAAGAGGGCTACTAAAATACATATATGTGAATTGGTAACCCTCCTAAAAAAAAATACCCCCCGCTGTTACCATCGCCGATTTTGACGAAACTCGAGAGTTATGTAGAGTTGGTAGCATTATATAAAGAGCTGGTTTCTGTCTGATTTAAAAGCATCTGAAGGCTGGAAATAAGGCAGTTTTGCGGTTATTTTGTCAATTACATATAGTGCCAGAAAAGGAAATTTCCTGACAGACAATGGATTTAAGCAAAAGTTAAAAACTATGCCCTTAAACTATCAATGTATGCAAGGCTTTCGCCGGTGGTCATAACGTCATAACACAAAAGAAATGCGTGTAAATACGCATTGTTAGCCTGAACGTGCCAGAAAAACAATATCAGGTGCAAATAAAAACCTAGATACAATTACCGGATCAAAACTAGAGAAATCCCGAAAGGATTCACGTTCTGAATATGAAGTGACTACTTTGGCGTAACACCCAAATTATTCAAAATGGTGGATCGAATTTAAGCGGATTTGTCAAAAAGAATATTTAATCTACTTAATAGAGCAAAATTTGATTGCGGGGGATTGAGGAAAGCTTACTAAAAGTCTAGAAGTGGCAAAGATGATCTAAAAAATTAACACAAGAATCCTTGCGGTTATCCTGTGCAATTGTGTAAATATCAATGAATTTCAAAATTTCAAAAATAAGTTATTATCATTTACCTATCTTGAGCTTCAATTTCCATTACGAAAACAATTCACAGGAAAATGTAAATTTCCGAAAATCACCCATAAGTAACTGCATTAATTACTTGTCAAACTGTTGCCCACCAGTTGCTTCAAACTTTCGATGACAAAATGGCCCTTTTCTCTCGACGCAACACAGATGTCGCCCTATGTTTCGATGTTCTAGAATACATAACAGTCTTTTTGATTTTTATCCCATCGAGGAACTGTGCGTTGGTGTAATTCTCGGGAATTTTCAACAGCCCAATGACAAAAATTCTACTTGTCCGCTACTGGTTAGGAGTAGTCTGGGCAAACAGCGGTAATTACGAAATAAGTTAGGACAGCCTACATATAAACAGAACTACTCGCATACAGCATCGATTTAGTACTGACTAGAGTGGGGAGTCGGCGTTGCTGTTGTAACTTATTTCGTGATTGTACGCTGTTACCGCCGTTTGCCCAGTCTAGTTAGGGAGGCACAGTTCTAAGGATCGTACAACAATCTCTACGCCTTTCCCAATCTGTTGGACTCAATTCTTGAGCAATAATAATCTTTTAAGCGTGTGGCTTAAAGTCACAGCGTAAAATTCGCCTCACCGTTCGAGAGGGTTTGCTGAAGTGAAAAGGTATGTGTTTGAAGAGAATGGGTTAGAGATTGCTCTATTGACGTTCTGAAAGCGGCAATGTTTTCAGGTGTCTTCATGGATTTTCAACGCCGAGCTGATTTTATAGGATTTGCGCTTAAATGTTGGAGCCATTTAGAAATCGTTTTCCGGTCAGGGACAATTTTGTTTGGATGTAAGCCGAGGCGCGTGCGAAATGCCCTCTGCATAGCAGTCACAGGCTCGCCTTTTCTTGAATGAAACCTCCACGACGAAACTACGTTGTTCACGTCACCACAGTATGTTGACAATTGAAAACATTATCGTTCACGCTACTTGGCGAGACAGACGGTTTTTCTTCTACCTGGTTGGGGACTCCTTCAGCGATTTTCTGAAATCCGGGCGTCTGTTATGCCCTACCTGTATAATATAATAATAATAATAATAACTGCTCATATACCATATGTGAAATACAGATACAGATACATATAACACAGAGACATGAAAACGTCAAAGCATATAGTTGTAATTTACAAAAGATTCTAGTTAAGGGAATCATTTACATCACAACAGTTTTCGGTTAACAGTAAATTTTTAAGGGGAGTCTTAAGTAGTCTATACTGTTTTATAGATTTAACAACGTTTGGCTGCGTATTGTACAGTTTATAGCCAACGTATTCTAAACTGCTTTGGAAAAAGGCTTTTCTATGAATTGGTGGAAGTAAGTGACAAATCATTCTAGCGCCGTGTGGATGATGTACAGGGTTCAGGAAAATATGAATGTTTCTATAAACTTAGCACACAGTTTCGAATATATATATATATCCTGAAAGGTTAATATCTTACGTCTTTTAAATATAAATAAATAAATTTCCAAATATTTTTAAAAACGCGGTGTGGTAAATTGGCATTTATGAAATAATTTTCTCAAAATTCTATACTGGATATAAAAGATCACCACGTCCTTGAAATCAGTTAAGCAAATTGGACATCCTCCACGAGCAACTCATGCGTGGCAATAGTTTCCAGTTCGTCCTGTCCGAAAAGGAAATCAAACGTAATCTCGTTTGCACCGGCGTCCACTCAGACGATAGTCGCCGTCGGCCTCTCCTCTTTCTTCTGAATACGTCACTAACGAGGGGTCAACGTTATGCTAATATTTGCAAAAATCACGCGTCCTAATCCCCTAACGTCGAGGCGGCCGGACCGAGTCCGACGAACGACGTCGCCGTCGCTAACGACAAATCAAAACACACGACTCGACGCTCCCGCGTCGACGGACCCCTACGGCCCTCCGGAAGGCTCCGGAACAGCTCGACCGTAAAGACCTAAGCGAAGAGACCACCTCCGAAATGAGGCAATTAGGGGAGAGCGGCGAGTTCCGTTCGAAATACGTCGAGGAATGCATCCACTTCGAGAGAAACTCCTCCCGCGTCGTTCGGCGCGCCACTCTCGAATAGTACGTATGTATGTATGTGTACGTGTGCCGGCCCAAAACTAAAGGGAACGGTTTCCTCCTCTGAAGTTCAGAAACAAAGAGAACGTAAACAATAAGAAGTCCCGCGGAATGGGAGCGACTTCGATTAAATACCTAAGTTAGGACGAACGCCATTGTGTTGCGTCCGCGCGCGGCTCTTTTCTCAACTTTTCAGCGAGGACGCGGAGAAAAGAGGACGAGAGAGGATAAAGAAATAGACCATTGCGAAGGCGTATGTGTTTCTTTGTGCACAAAACTGTCTGGTTCTTTTTTTGCGGGTTCCTTTACGGTCGAAGTAAGCGGGCAAACGAAAAAGATGCAACGGTGCGTGTTTGTCCAACTATTTTAATTATACTAAACGAAGGAATTGTAAGAGTGGAAAGTCAAGACAATACTTCGAAGATCGTAGAAATACCCACGAATTATTTAAACAATCAGGAAAAAGGAAGGTAGCTCAAGAGACGTTCAAAATTGCTGTTATTAAAGAACTATTATTAGAAGCTATTGATAGTGGGACCATATCTGTTTCAATTTTTTATTGAATTGATTCAATAATTCACTATAATACTGTCCAGCGGTAGTGCTTCCTTTTTTCAGAAAGTCTATAAGGATTAATCCTTTTACATACCAAAAACTCGCGGCCATGACCTTTCCGGCCGATGGAACCATTTCGACCTTTTTTGGAGCAGATTGGTCTCTGGAGGAACCCATTGTCTTAATTGTTGATAGCCGTATCTGATTGTTATTCGCAGAGAGCAATCGCGGCACCCATCGGGCCGACAGCTTACGACACATCTACGTCTGTTACTTCGCGCACTTTGCATTGACTTACATTGACCTTTCCAACGAGCTCTTCGGTAACCACGTATGCTGGACGACCTAGGTGTTCTTAATCACAGACAGAAATAATAGGACTGAGACTTTTACTGAGACAGTACAGGCAGCAGTTAATTCCTTGATTGCATATATTATTTGATCAGGTTGCTTGCATATTTGAAGACCCCGGTGTTTTTGTCCGGGTAGTAGTTGCTTTTTAGACAAAAGTTTTCCACCACCTAAGTACTGGAAACAAGCCGAAATGTTTCTATTAGTAATGCCCCGAACCGGTGATTTTCGCCAAATACTTCTTTACGTAACATTGGATAGAATCAGTAACTTGAGAAATGCTTTGAACATTCCGACTATACACGTTTAATATTTACACTACGTTCTTCTCCGTAATATACTGAAGCGGAAGACCGACGAAATCCTAAATCACAACCGGTAACGTACACACATATCCATGTAGGACCAAGTTAAAGTAAATTTCCGAATGCGCGCTCTGCGAACAGCATTTCCCCGTTAACAATTACGTGCAACGGTCGTTGTTTAGATCACTCGCGTTTGCGGGAACGGCACACGCGAATAAGGAACAATGCACATAATATCCGTAGGAAACGCGCCTTGCAACGTTGGGACATGTTTATTTAACGCGAAGGCGATATTAGCCGGAATGTTCTTAGAAGGTAATTAATATTGGATAACAAGGTATATGGCAAGTACGTACATTCGTACATACATACTACGTACGTAGATGCCATAAAGTTGCGAGTTGTAGCGTCTGGCGGTGCCGAAAGCGCAACTTTCGTGCAAGGAATTTATCGGGCAAAAAGCTCGTCGGAGCTACTGACCTAATTTAATCTGTAAGTGCAGTTTGGCGTGGCAAATTATCTGGAATCGTAACGGATATGGGAAAAAATTGGAATTTAGCCCTTTATTGGCTCTTTTCTGAAAAGCAAGAACCGCAAGAAACCGAAGTAATATATTGCTCTGGTAACTAAAGTAATTGATGACTCCATTAATAGATGTTATCAGGTTGGTGGGGTTAGAAAAAGGAAATATACACTTCAGAACTAATACAGGGTGAGGCGAAATTACCTTCAATATTTCAAATAATTCTTACATCTGGTTTTATTGTCGTTTTCATTTCCTTTTACAGATAAAACTTGGGAATTTCGAGTATGGAACGATCAATAATCCCACAACGAACGAAAAATTGTAACTTTATTGATTGATGCCGGGGCCACTTGTCGAAACTCCATAACGAATAACTTTAATTAAAAAGACTTTCTAGAACACTCTAGAGCATATCGAAGATTGTTTGGTGTAAAGCTGACTACATATTAGAACGAAATTCGGGATAAAGTTCAAATATTTCAACTTTCTTGCGATTTTCGCAGAAATATAATAAGTTAATTAGGTTATGTACCATGCATGTTTGTTTACTTGTGTTTCTTTTTCATTTATTTTCTTATACACCGTGGTTATCGGTAAAGATAGGCTAAACAATTATGAAACATTACAACATTCTAATAAATCTAGTTAACTTGGAAAAGCTGTACAAATTGTATAAACTGCATACCAAAACACAATATAATAGGCGATGTAGTATTAGAAAAAGTTCTCAAAATAGAAAAAGCCAAGGAAACTATTTAAATCTTGTAATCATTCGCTATTTATGTTTGTTTGATGGCAACGGCTATCACCTCTATTTTAGGTTAGAAAATTTCAAAAAAGTGAAATTCCCAAAGAAATCCGTTTTTTAAGTCATTGCAATATGAACTGCAAAATTAAACGAAAATATTTTTTCCGAATTGGCAAGAAAATATTTCATATCCGTTCTAATCTGTACTTGCCTTAAGAAATGTCCCCACAATTCCAGCAGTTTATGCATTAGTAAGAAACTTCTATCAGTTTAGCGCCAGTTCTAGATTGAACAGGAGAGAACAAGAAAGACCTCGAAGTGGTCGTTCAACAGAAAATATTGATCGAATAAGTGAATGTAGCCGAAGACCACCAAATGCAATACATCAACTGGTAAAGATGCACTCAATTGCAGCTTTTTGGCCATACCCTTTGGCGAATTTTAAGAAAAGAATTCGCATCTGTTCTATTATAAAATCCAGCTAGTACAAAAACTAAATCCTGGAAACCCTAAATTACGTCTACAGTACTGTAGGACCATTTTAAATGAGAATGATTTTTTTATCAAACCTTATCATGACATACGAAACTCGTTTTCATTTAAATGGCTTTGTTCACGAAAAAATTGTAGTGTTTTGTGGATCACAGAATCCACAAGAACTTCATCAGAAACCATTACATTGTAATCGCGTAACTGTTAGGTGGAGCATTACTACCACAAGAACTTATGCGCCGTGCTCTTTTCACAACGACAACGCTTTTGCGAATGACATAAGACGATTCCTAACATATTCCCACAACTATAGAATGAAGACGCCAACATATCGTCAAAATCGGCAAAATGGTGTAACAACGCATACAGTACGGGAAACAATGGAACTTCTAAGGCAACAATTTCCAAATCGCATAATTTCGAAAAACGAGCGTACCTGACTTTTATGGGTTACCTGAAGAATATAGTATTTGCTGTTGTGAGAGATCGATCTCTCCTTTATTTTTGTTAGGGTTTAAATTCATGTGTATGTTCTCCGCTTCGACGCAAAATTTGTATATGCAGTTTCTTCTATTCGTAGCCAGTGTTTGAACACCTCTTATCGTAAAAGTTAACTTTTACACCAACGACTTTACACAGCAACTAGCTATTGTTTCTGCGTGTCAAGAAGCCTCTCCGAGAAGATATGAGAACCGCTTGCTTCTTGAACTAGATGTTTCTGCATTGGCGTTATCTTCAAGAGTCTTCTCTTTCGCTTGGTGTAGGATTTTTCTTTGGTTTGAGGAACACACGGTTGATAAGGAAGCATGGAGCAAGCCGGCGAACTGTTGTGTGTAATTTCGTTTCGTTCAACACAAGTTATTCGGAGAGGATTTATTCTACTGCAGTATACGACCACACCCTCCGTTGCATGCCTTACTTCATCTAGCTTATTGATATAAATTCTTACCAAATTTTCGAGTATCTCGACAATTTTCTACGGAGGACAAGGTTTTAGTTTTTTCTGATATAAATCGATGGCTAGTTTGGAATGATAAGACTTGATCCTCCATCTGGATTATTGACAGAAAGGAGAAAACTGCACAAGCTGGTAATCCGATAGATGATGTGTGTATTGACGGTGGTTAAAAATCAGGAGAATGTCGGGACTGAAATGGTAATTACCACTGATAAACAAAGTTTCACTTTTTGCGTGTTTTTATTAAATAGGGTTACTCTTACAATGTGGTTTACACTGATTCTCAATCTGCTTTTCAAATTTTTCGCGTCTGTTTACAACTTAAAATATCATAACCTACGTTTTCCAGGAAAATACCTAAATGTGAATGAAGAAAATGTATCATCATAGACCAGTTCCAACGAAGAACTTTATAGTTCTGAAGTAATTCCTGCACAAGGTCCTTATAATTGCCTGCCTTGTTATTTCCGAAAAGGTACTGGATTACTTTTTTATTACTCCTGTGCTGGTGTGCCTTGCTCAGGATGATTCATCAATTCTCGAATTTGAGGGCCAACAAATGTGGCTTCCTTGATTATTGCGTCACTAGCCCGTGGAAATTTGTTTTTTTTTAGAAAATATGCAACCATAGCCGTTTCTATCCAATTCTTTAACAAATGTTTGTACCAATCAGAGCTTAATGTGTAGAGGTGGGTTATGAACCTATCAGGGGTTGATTGGCGACATCTTTTGTTTCCTGGGACGAGCTGTTTTCTTGCTGGTCATTGCTTTTTCTATAACGACTTTGTCTAGCTCTGCTGTCCCACTCGTACTAGAAACAGGAAAATTTGGATCATCCTAATTGAAGGCCAATGACTTTCAAATCCCCCAAAAGTATCAGACTTGTCTTTCATACTGAATCATCTGTAATGTTCGAGGAGCAAAGGCAACAATGCAAAATGCAATTGCGGAAAATTGGTGCCCGATAAATAATTAACTGATTAAAAACCAGCATTGAAAGATACACCAAAAACCAGCACTGAACATCGAAGAAACAAAAAATGTCTTTTACCACTGAAAATTTTGAAATTAGATGTCCAGGAAAATCGATTGATATCGATAAAAGTATAGGGAACGTAACGAGCAAAACAATTCCTGAAAAGTCTAGAAATTATTTACTTTTAAGACGAGTAGTGGCAATAATGGAAGGTTGTTGTATAGAAGTGTGGACCAAAGGAAATAATAGCAAAGTCTTGATATATTTGCTGAAAGTACTTCAAAAGCAAATATGCGCTAAGAGCAGAATGTATTTCCGTATAGTGGAATATTAAGATGCTCCGCTTATCTTCTTTTAATTTATTAATTAATTGTTTACAACAAATGTAAGAAAAGGAAGTATAGAGCTTATAGATCTTACATAACTCCAGTAAATCGGTGACTGGCCACATAATAAATAAGAATGACATTAGTTTGTTTGTTGTTTGAAAATAAACCCCTCAAAGCATATCAAATAGATTTGAGACCAACATACGAATAAGTTTCCATCTTGTTCATGAGCAGAAAGATTAACAAGATGGAGGCTTCTTCGAATGTGGAATCTGGAACTTGCATATAGAATGGGAAAATATAATCGAACAAATCAGGCAAGACACTGTTTAAGAACGTTTGTTACCGCAAGAATTACAACTTAGTAAACTTTATACTGGCTTTTGTTAATAACACATTTCTGATCTTAAAACGCCATTGCTCGATACACACGCGAAACGATGTGTGCGTTCGTAACACGAAGAAAATTATATACATATATACGATATATATACGAGGCATGTAAGATTATACTTATCCGGGATTAATAGACGCATAAATTCCAATTTTATCGCGACTCGCGCGCCCAGGGGAAGGGCGGAAATCCGGAAATAGGAAAATGTAATTTAATTTTTGCGCGAATACGGGGAACCCGCGCGCGCTCTCACGTACGTTCGGGGTTAAATTTCCACCGTTCGCATGGCGAATTGATTATCCCTTCGGCGGCGGCGGTATAATTGCGAGGCACATGCGAAGGAAGAAGCGAATAAGGCGAGGAGCGATGCACGCGGAAGAAGGCGAAAAGCCGAAAAAGGGACCGGAGAGAGAGACAAATCGGAGCTCCGCGCCCCCAGTGCATGTGGGCGTATGTGCCGGCAGATCTCTCTCCGGAGCCAGTCGAACGCGCGTTCCCCCTGGGACGTCGACTCAGAATGAAGGGAAAATTGAAAGAAATAAAGGAAAGGCTTCCTAATAGAACGGAAAAAAAGAAATTGTACGCTCGCTCGCTCGTGTGTGCGTGTAAGTACGTGCAGTTCTGATTGGAGGTATTCGGACAAAACATTTTATTCTCTTCATCATCGTCCATACTAGAGAAGTCATAAAAGAGGAATTCTGTTTATCGTTTTCCTCTATTGCAAATAAGAATTTATTTATAATCATTTATAATTTCCGTAAACAATGCAAACGAAACAATATCTTTCCTAGATTTATGAAGATAAATGTTACTTCCAACTGTAAAGTCATCGAAAAAGTGGTGTGTTATGCAAAAATGAAACGACTAAATTTGGAAATTTAATACCGGTACGGTAGAAGAAGTGAATTAGAACTAGAAGCCTACAATTTGGATTTGAGTTTGACAAAAGATTTGGATCTAACTCCAAAACTAACAAAAATATCAAAGCAAAAAGTCGCTTTTATGTTAACGCAGACTAAGGTAACCAATTCATAATTTTGGGCAAGTAAGATTAATTTACCAAAGTTAACGAAATGATTTCCAAAGTACCTTATATTGAGTTAAGGAAAAATCCGCTACCGAGGATGATTGAACAGACCAAGAATCTATTCAAAGAATCCCTCAATGCCGAAATTATATTGCTTGCCAAAAAAAAAAAACACAAACCCGGTAAATCTATGATTAATTTAGAAATTTATCCGTAAAACCTGAAAGTCTGGCAATAAATAATTCCTCAGAATTCAGTAGGAAACATAGAAATAAGGTGAGATTTTGGTATCTTTCGATGTTACTTCATTACTTTCATCAGTACTTATTCCTGAGAGCTTAAAATATTTGGAAAACTTACTCCATAAAAATGATATGAGCATGGCTTAAAATAAGAAAATATATCAAATTACCAACTCTTTGCATGTCCCAAAATTGTTTCCAAATTGAAGGCAAATATTCTGAACAAAAACACGGGACTTCGATGCAGAATAGGTTTTCACCATTTATGGCCGATTTGTTTATTAGCAATTCTAGGACTCAATTTAAAAAAGATGCTAGTTATTTCCCAAGTGTGTCGATTAGACACGTAGACAATATATTTGCCATTTTTGACGTTAAAAAATATAAATTACAGGCCCTTTTGAATAAACGAAATTCTAAATTCAACACCGTAGAATTTACAATGAAAAGAGAGCAAAATAACGAACGTCCATTTCTAGATAACTTAGTAATCAGGACTAACTTCAATTTGGAGATAGACATATATCGCAAAGAAACCAATGTCAACAGGTCTATTACAGAAGATTCTAACCATAGATTTCAGCAAGAAAAGCATATCTTAATTTTCTAGAAAATCAGTTATTAAATCGTCTCCTCACAATAGAAAGATATCAAAGAGAACTTAAATGCCTAAGAAACATAGCCGAATACAGGGGTTTCTAAGCAAAATTGATTGATAACTTAATAAAGTAACAAAATTGCAAAACCTTGATTGGGGAATCCATAAGCCTAAGTGCATAGACCAGCCAAGAAATTCGTGAACTTACCATTACACCATTGCACTAAGGCCCTTCCCAAAGTTTTCAAACCGTTTAGTTTATAGGTCGCATATAAATCAGCTAATTCATCAATGTTTTAGGAAATGTCAAGGATGAAGGTGAAATAAATCGAAAATCAGGTATTTACGAAATTAATTGTCGGGAACGTGGCATAAAATACATTGGACAAACTATACGATCAACTCCAATACGATACGAGGAGCACATTCCTCATGTTTGGTTCAACTGGGCCCGAGAAAATCAAATGTGGCTCAACAAATTTTGGAGAAAAAACGCGCTATGCCAATGAAAGGTTTAAAATTAATTAAGGCGGTAGAAAATTACAGGGAACTCGATAGCTACGAAAGTATAGAGAAAGAATTATGAATGCATATGGAGGACCTATTCCAGATTCCAAACTGTTCGAGCTATTGGATTGAATTTAGATTTAGTGTAGGATCATTTAACCGTGTTGACACGGCCCACAAAGCATGAAAGTTAAGTTAGAATTATACAAATACACGCTCCCCACAATGGGAGTTCAGTGTCAACAGTGTTTTGGTACGCTAAGTGTGTGATGTTTATTTTTCAGTGCTGTAGTGTTGTATAGTGTTCGTTGTGTGGCATTCGTCTTGGCCAAATAAAAGAAATACGTATCTAGAATTACTCCCGAAGGGTGTGTTAAGGATACCTTTATTTATTTTATCTATTGTTTTAACCACAGTCTCTTTATTCCTATTTCCAATACTTTTTGTTCCCTGAAAGTTTTGTAATTCTTTAGATTCTTGGAGTTGTACAAATTTTTGGAATTGTAGTAATATCTCTGCACGCTTCTCTAACTTTTGCGTTTTGCCGCAACCAATTTCGAGAATTGAAAGCTGAAATTTTTTCCGAAAGGTGTCGTAAGGCTACTGTTATTTATTCTATATATGTTTGCTCTATTGAGTACGCGTCACCATTTCACAATTAGGACTACAGGTTCTTAATTACCAAAGCCAAGTTCTTATAATTACTTACTTCACTGAAAACTGGTAAAACATTGCAAAGAAGCCCTAGATTAATTGGCACGAGGCAACATCGTGTCGTCAATCCTAGGTTCCACAACATGAAGATATTAAAGTCAACCTAATTGTCGATGAACTAGCCAAGGAAGGCTCTAAAGGAACTTTGTAGGACTGGAACCTGTTAACAAGACAACGAAAGATTTTGGCAGACGGAAAAGTCGGCTAGGAAAGGAAGTAGAAAACCACTGGGAGCCAATTCCACACTAGAATACTGTTAGGTGTGCTAGATATAGAATTTTTAGCTAACCTAAGCAGAGGAAGCAAGAGAGATATAAGAAGCATTACCGGTCTAGTAGCCGGATATTTCCCCTTAAAAAGGGAAATTGTGAACGAATCATGATGCAGAAGATGTGAACTGTAAGACAAAGCTACCATGCATATTATCTGTGCCTGTGAGGAACTGAAAAGACTCAGGCGCAAACATTTGAGGGATCTATTGGACCTCATGACAATAGTCATTGTCAGATTTCCCCTTGAGCAAGATAGTGACCTTTGTGGAGGACATAAGGTTGCTTCAACGAAAGTGAGAGTGTTATTGGGGAGCGGTGTACAGAGCATAAAGCTCCAAAGGCTAGTTTATTGATGATCAATCCTAAAAAAGGGAATGAGTAAATAAATACTCACGTTATCACATTTTATTTGAGTGAAATCTAGACCTTTCCCGGTGAATAGATAAAGTCAGGTAAATCGCTTCGTCCGGTTTGTCATCGCCGGCGCATCCCTCATCAAATAGAACGGGGAAAGGTGAGCGCTTGCGTTCGCCCTCGTCGACGTACCCTTTCCCCTTCCGATATTCCTCCACCTCCGCCTATTCGGGCGTCCCCGTGCGATTAGATGACTTGTCAACCTTGCACGAAAATTTCATTTTACAAACTTGTTTGGCAAGACAATTGGGCGGAATTGAAGTTGAAGTGGGACGAGCGCGCGCGGAAAAATTGAGGATTACACAAAATAACGTTCCTTTGATAAACTTAAAACTTGTTTATTCTTCATTTCGGCGAAATTGCGCATCGTCCAATCGCCCCCTTTAGGTCTCGGTCCGCGTACGGACGTACTGTACGTACATACATGTAGTTTCCCCGATTTGTTCCATCTATCTACTAGTCAGGGGATTACCCGACCCACCTGCCCCCTGGAATCCGCAAACCTCGTTGCTTTTGTGCAGTCACAATTCCGCCTTCCACGACCTACAAATGTCGAAATTACGTTCGAGAGGACGCTGTCGTCGTTGTGAATATGCGGAGAGGTGTATTAGTGGAATTTGCGAGTACATTCGCGACCAATTCTGACACTAGGTTTTTGGAATAAATTGTTTTGCTTTTGTAAATATGATCCTGTTCGCCAGTGTTATCGCTTGAATGTTAAAGAAGTGAAAAGGACAAGGCAGGATGACCACAAGAAAATTATAAATGGAAGTCAAACCCTTTCATTGTTGCTCCAAATTTCTTTTTTTCTTCCTTATCTTGTGCTTTCTCTTCGTCATCTCTTTTCCTTCTTCCCCTTCTCCTCCTTCCATTTCTTCCCCTTCTTCTATTGTACCCTTATAGTTTTCCAAAGGTCGAAATATCTGCTACGTGTATATTACAAATTATCTTGTTCTTCCACATTACCCTACTACCCATCGACGGCGTCGGATATATTTGCAACTTCCAAAAACATATTGTTAAATATTTTGGATGACTTTTACTTTCCTAAGAATCCTATAGATTACAGAAAATCGACAAAATGGCGATTCGCGAAATTTTTTGTTGGAAAGGTTCACGTTCCTTGGTTCTGTTAAATAGAAATCTGCATGCTTTTTGATCCCGCTACGAAATCTTGAAGAAGTGAGCGTCTACAACTTGTATATGGAACAATCATCATAACGACTGGACTCCTGAATTTTTTTAAATTCTCTTTCTTTCTTTCGTAAAAGTCCAAAATTTCAAAGCGTTAAGTATTTGAGTAGTTCGTAAAGCTTAAAGATTTCGAAGTTCAAAAAGTTAAGTAATTGATTAAATCTGACGACACGTGTTTCGCGATACCTAAAAAGATAAAAACTGAAGTTGCCAAAAGTTATACGCCTATCAATTACACCCACACACATATATATATATATATATATATATATATATATAGCAGCAACCCACACATATATATATATATATATATATATATATATATATAGCAGCAACCCACACTATCACTATAGGACACTATCAGAGAGGCAAAAATCGAGAATAAACGTCATTGAAATGAGGTTTCTGAGAAAGATTGAAAATAAGGAAAGGTGGACAGAATAAGGAATGAAATAATTAGACAAAACCTACGAATAGAGACAATAAACGACAAAAAATCATAGAAGCACAACTCAGGTAGTTCACAGGTGTTCGAAACGAAAGTGTATGGAAAAAATGGGAGAGGAAGATCAAATGAATTGACGGAATCAGGAAAGAATCAAACGAAAGAGGAATGCCATGGGAAGACATACGGAAATTAACACAGGGCAGGCAACAATGGAGGCAGAGGTGCAAAACTCAACCTCTCCAGCCTTACACCGAAAGATAAAACGGCTCAGGACTAAGTATACCAACGTGTACCAACAGCGACTCCCATATTGATGTCTTACTAGATGGTGTACGTGTATTACCACAACGACTCATATTTTAATGCCAGAATGAGTCGACTTGAAGCAAATGATACTTAACGACTAGTGATGCTTGAAATGCAAAGTGCACCACTCGTATCAATGTGTTAAAGTACACTTTAGTCAAACGTTGCTGTCAACAACCTTGTCTCTCTTGTAAAGAAGAAGTGTAGAAAACACTCCTGTCTTTATTGCAAGACATCAATCCGTCATTACACAATAGCTTCTTCATCTTCTTCAAAATTCCTTTTTGAAAATGTATTCTTCGGAGCGCCAGATAACAAAGCGAAGCCGGAAATATAAATCTACGGAAATATCTGTTCTTTCTTCAATATCTACCAAAAACAGGCAGACCAATTAGCCTAAACAAAGACTTATAATAGCATCAATTCAACTCGACGAGCGAGCGGCAATCAAATATGTCATTACGTGCGCGGACGCTTTGTGTCGAATCCATTTTACCCTGTCGGACTTGTCCCCCTCAATACACATGTGGACATTTTGAATTATATCAATGAAATGCTGAAAAGACCGTTACTCGTGTCGCTGCCGACTATGTTTAATAATATTGACGGACGTGCGACTCCCTTCGACAACGGAATTCATAGAAATTAGCGTTAACAATCGCATTATTATTTGCAGTCGCCAATTGTCCTGTGTTTCGGGTAACAAGAGGCTAATGGAATGTATCGCCTAATAGGAACTGCTCGTGTGTAACGTAAATATCGAAATATAGATTTGGTTTGGTCGTTGTAAAGTAAGGTAAAAGTTTCCTGATTGATTTACAGGTGACGTTCCCACAACAGAAATATACAGGGGCTAATTATAAAGTAAAATAATCCAAGAACTCAACAGGCAGAGGCTAGTTATAAAGTAAAATAAATCGAAGACTAAAAACAATTTATTTCTATGAACATAATTGTAAAATAGTGAGAAATCTGCATTTTTGTTAATCGAAATTGGTTCAAATCTTGCAGGTATCAAATATAGTCTTATAGCCTTGCTCGGAGTTCCCAAAATTTTTTGAATAATTTTGAACCAAATAATAACGCCCTTTAGTTTAGTTTTGATATTTAATTTATATTGTATATTTCAAGTATATATAGTAGCACATATATATTAAAAGTTTATAAGGTTAAAAGTATGTGAATTTACATGTTGTTAGTTTTCGTAGATATTTTTCTTTTATTAACATACTACTTTCAGCACCATCTATGGTTTAGTAGTAAAGTTTTAATTACTTATAATTTCACTTGGCTGCGTGATGTTAAAAAAGTTGCTAATTCACGTTTAGGCCGAAATTGGTGAAAACCTGGACTAAATAGATTGAATCGAGACCGGGACCATGCAAAATCGGTTTTCCGTCCCCAAAAACTCGCAGATACTAAATTGTAACAAAATCTTGAGAGTAATTTTCGATAACACTTTTTATGTACCGCAGAAATAGGTAAAAGCGGAACAAAAAAATTCCTTTTGCAATAATTTGTAGCAATATATCTTTTGCCATTGCTTGGTCATAAGCATCATGTTTCAGTTAGATATTAAACCTCTTACCATGGCTATTTGTGCGGTGCGGTGAGGACCAAGAACGTGTTCTTGTTTTTTGTCGATACACATTTTGTTTGAAATATACATTTCATCAAAGGATAATATCGCAAGTCTACTAGTTTCATCTAACTCTTCTGCCTCATATTTCATTATTGATAAAATATCCTCCAATATTCCCACATATTGACACCCACCATCTTAGCGTTAACAAACCAGGCAATATGGAAATTGTATCGCATTTCTCCAATATCTGTATGCCTTCGGGCTGACACTTCTCAATGAAATTGTTGAGCAGATATCATTTGCAGACCGATTAACTTTGTTTTCATATATCTCAGTAAAATATTCTATAAATATAGTATTTTCAACCGCCAAAAGTTCTCTCTGTCAACTGCATGTTCTTTTCCCTCAACGATTTTATCTCAGTAGTAAATGGACGGAATCCTCCTGCAGTCTGCTATAATTTTAGTTCAGGTATTACCGATTCACAGTAGCTTCCACTTATGTATGTTCTTTTGTAAGTCACTATGAAATGATAAACAAACCTTATGTATTAGTATAAATAAAGTTTGGTTTAGAAGTATCTAGTACACCTTAGAAGTTATGCAATTAACCTTACACACAATTTATGAGAAACAACAAGGAAAGCAGTAAACTGATAGATCAAAATCTATCATTAATGGAATATGACTAACAACTTATTGTAGTTTTATATTACATTGTAAATGATTCGTCCCTTACAATAGGTAAATATATCTGTGGCACAGCATCAAACTTCAATCCTCGTACTCTGCTTATTGGATAACCAGATTTTCTTTTCAATAAATAGCTTTTTCCATTGGCGCCCTCGAGGAAATGTTGGCTACATATTCGTGCTGTAAAGAAATTTTATTAAATATTTCTTTTTTAAATAGTATTTTCCTAACTTAATACTTTCTCGTTGACAGGCATTAATTCATACATTACATAACTCCTCGTCCCGTGGGGAAAGAAGGTACACAATGTCACCTCCCTTCGTTTTTTTCGTGTAATTTTTGCAACCTCTTACAGCATATGTGGGCATTTTTAATAATTTAGAATCCTCTAAACGATGTATCACCAGCTGTAGTAATATACAATAATAAATTAACACTTTAAAATTAAAACAGTAAATATTGCTGTAAATCATCTAGCCTCAAATACAATCCCCCACAGATAAACATTCAAGAATCAACAATTGACACGTGTAGAAATAGTAACGTGGTAATACACCATTACCATGGTTTCCAGTGACGCGTCTTGGGAATGCGCAGAAGATATGCATTTTCAACTATTTATGAGCATAACTATAGCAGAGATTTTCTAAGTTCAGTTGCACGTCATCTACTACGTATTTATGACGTTATGCTACCAACCGTACAATATGAATTCACATAATTTTAGAAATGCCACAAAATAATTGATAATCACCTGCATAAAGTATTACTCATTATATGTAACCTATATTTGGTATGTATTGATATTTAATGTGTACAGCGCCTTATTTTAAAATACGGATAAATTAGGCAAATCATAATTTCTTTTGCAAAGTTTCCTTATTCGCGCGCTTAGTTACAGTGGTGACATATCTTGTCTGTCATGTCTGCTTCTCACTCTTGTGTTCTGTTTATATTGTTATTCTTCGCTTTTTACTTATTAATCCTCTTGCTGTACTAAAATCAGTTCTTTTAAAAACCAACGAGAGATTGTTACGTTATTAAGTGCAATTTGACAAAAATGCCCAAAGCTTTGTGCGAGCAGGCAAGGGAAATGGTTGCTTCGTTGATGACGTTCATGGAAAAAGAGCGGGACAACTACCGGCTTCACAGAAAACCATTAATTTCGTTTGAAGCTGTAAGAGAGGTAATACTTCCTTTTCGTTAATATATACCAAAAATATAACTTCTTCAATTTCAGCGTGTTGCTACAGCTTTAAATATTAATATATCGACAGTCAGCACAATTTCTCAAGCTGTTGCTAAGAATGAACCGCTGGGAGGTCCGAAAAAATAGGATTAGAACAAGACCTATCTGTCAAATTGATAACGCTGCACAATGCTCAATTAGAAATGTTATATATGAAATGTATCGAACTAGTGAGAGAATTCAATATGAGGTTTACTTTATAATTTAGTACTACAATATTTACTATTTTTAGAACAACATGTTACACCGAAAACTGTTTTGGAGCTATTAAAAGCAAGAGGTATTTTTAATGGAAGTCTTCCATGTCTTGGAATTGTTTTGAGAGGAATTGGTTTCCGATGGAAGAAGGATGATCCTCGAAGAGGATTAATGAAGTTGGCACACATAGCTATCGCAAAAGTTTACTTCCTACAGACTTACGTCAGGAATATGCACAATGGTTATTCTTGGAAATTTATTTACTTTGATGAAACATGGATATTTGAAAACGGCTCCATTAATTATTCTTGGCAAGATAGCAATAGACAAAGCATTAAGAAAATTAAGAGTGAAGGCAAAAGGTAATGCACATATTTTAGGTGCTTATTATATATCTCACTGGTACTGAAGTTGTCTTAAGCACAAAAAGGATTTCTAGGTACATCGTCTTACATGCTGACAATGAGGATGGATTTATTCCTGGTGCATCATTGGTATTTTCATGAAGCATACAAAATCCTGATTACCATGGAGAAATGAACCATGAGAAATTTGTTAATTGGTTTGAAACTCAATTACTAATTAATCTAGAAGAACCATCTATGATTGTTATGGACAACGGGCCCTATCATTCTAAATTAGAAATCAAGCCAGCGGCACGACCACCACGCTATCTACCGGCATATGTTCTGGCGCCAATTTTAAATTGTGTAAATAATTATGCCGCACCCTGTAGATCCCAAAGAAGTTATCGGAAATGATTTCCTGGAGAAATGTCACCCATGAAGCTTCGCACCGATCCTAAACATTGACGGCATCGTTAAAATGAATAAATATAGACGTCGGGAACGAAGGAAGCACATACACAACATAATATATAAAGCGCTTCGCAGCTGAAGTGCTTAACTAATAATTTGCGAGTCCTCATATTCGACTTACAGCAATTTGCCGTATAATGCAGTCGGCGGCCGTCCCCGACGTTCCCCGCCGTCGCCCGCGTTTTATGCAGCGCCACCATCCCCCATATACATTAGAGCCCCGGGGAAGCGTTTCTATCCTCATATTCCTTGAAATTTATCGGCGTACTAAGCCTATGATGGGAGTTATAATCGGCTATGATCCTATTATTAGATCGCCGCGACCGCCGCTGCTGCAGTGTGGCGCTGCACGTCCTACCCCCGTTGCTGCTGCATTGACGCGATTCGCCGTCCCGTCGACCGACCGAACGGTTTCGTTCGGTCCGTATAGCGTCGTCGGTGCGCGAATTTATCGCACCTGAAGTGACCGACCGTTCGAAAGGACGAAAAAGGAAGAGTCGAATTGCGAAAAGCGTCCGTCTGGCGCTCGGATATCGCTAATTGAGCGCCCGCACCGATACCCGATAAACTTCGTATATATGGGAAATTCATTTACGCCTCGGGGAAAATGAATTCGGCGCTGCGAAATAATTTAGTGCCTTTGAACAATTTGTCGGCGCCGGTTAGAAATTCGTTTCGTTTGTATTGCACACCTATGAGTCGTTTCTTATTGAGGAATGGCGTTTGCAAGTTTCTAATTGTCGGATTTTATCGGTTTTCGACGAAAATCAATGAACTGTTGGGACGCACATACATATATATCAGCAATATCTAGAACTTCATACAAATCATCCCTTTTCTTTCAATCTTCCATTTGCCACAAGATTTCGGATATCGCCGATTGTTTCGGCAAAGCGGCTGTCATATAGCGTCAAAAATCTGAACTTCATCTAATACTTACTTTTTAAGTTTAAGTTTATGAATTGCGATTTGCACATAATTGAATACTACTGATAAAGTTAAGATGTGTTAAAATTCACGTTTGTGGACTGTAGATCGATGAAAGACTTCTACGGATAACTGCAAAATTTTTATTGATAGGTCTTAGTTCCTCATCCCCACCCAAAACAGCGGAAAATATGATATGTTCCGTTTTCTTTTATTCGCGCGTTCGTGGCGTTGGGAGTCATCTTACGATCGATATCCTTACGTTATCGATAACTTATAGATTTTCACGGTAGAGTCAACCTACATGCATAATTGATTTCCGTTTCCCGTTTGACGTATCTTCGGGGTTAGGTCAGAAGGTCGTAGACTTTGGTATAGTAAACACGTTGTTTCGTGAAGTGAATTTTCTTCCAAGAGCTTTGTTCTTTTGAACTTTCGACATTTCGTTGGATATTAGGGGAAAATACTTCGCAGTTCTGTTGCCTTATAATCGTTTTTGGATCGCCAAACCGGCGTTGGGTTTTAATGAAGGCTCGGAAGGACCGATTAATCTCGGATTTATTGAAGCACATGGGACATTTTACCCCGTATTTTGCCCGGTAACGGTAAGAGGTTCATTCTATCCTGTGTAGTATCGTATTCTTAGAATTTTCTGTTTCTTTAGGGGTTTCAGTTTTGGGTCGTTGTTAGTTTTGTTAAATTAGAATCGATTTGCGCGAACAGAAAGGCAATGAAGTAAGAAATAAGACGCAGAAGATAGGGCGAAATAAATCAACATGGAGGCTTGAGGAAAAGGCAACTAAAGAGATGAAGTGAAAGGAATAACCCCCAAACTTAGGCAAACAGGGAGAAAGGAAAAGAAGCAGATGAATAATTAGGAAGAACAACCGGAAAAAAAACAACGATAGATAGCGAATCAAACTGAACTGGAAAAAAGGGCGAAGCAACGAATAAGAACTTGCAAAGGAAATTCAAAGAGCCAAATGTCACAGAGACGAAAGACCGCAACGAATGACGAACTGACCGAACGAACTGACACAAACATGTGACGGCGTAGATAATAGCAAAAGAAGAAACAAGAAATTGGTCAAAATATACACAAAGAACTTTGGGCGATAGAGGATAAGCAGGAAGTAGAGAATGGGCAAGAAAGGGAAACGAAATTTGTGAAATGTAAAGAATGGGGAAAGAACAATGCGAAGATAGATATGGAAGAAAAATTAAGGTACACAGAAGCAGGAAGTCAAATTAAATAGAACCAAGAGGAGACGGAAATGTTTTAAAGCAGAATGAAGAAACAGATATAGAACAAAAATTGAATTACATAGATGAAGGAAAGTAAATAAAGTAGAATCAAAAAGAGAAGGAAATGCTTGAAGGAGGCAAAAAGTATAAATAAAGAGATTAAGAGAATTTATAGCAGTACGAAGAAATGATAAGAATGAGAAAAACGAAATTAACTTCATACAAATACATACAAAGAAAATTGGACAAAGGAGGAAAAGAAAAAGAAACAAAATTTAGTACAATGTGAACAATGGGAAAAGAGCAATGAGATGATAGAAATGGAAGAAAAATTAAATTACACAGAAGAAGGAAAGTAAATGAAACAGAACTAGGAGGAGAAGGAAATGTAAGAAAATCGGACAAGTACTTAAAGGGGAAGCTACAAGAATCGGAAGAAGGACAGGAAAATTGACGTCGTAAGAAGTTCTGGGATTATTCCAACTCAATTATTTGCGTCACCTCGTCAAGAAGTCACGTAATCCTTGAAACTGTCGAAATGTAAAAACAAATGCATAATCTCGCTACTTTACAACCAAGCCTCGTATACCGTGAGATTTTTAATAGTTGTCCTGATCCTACACTACTTTTCGAAATTCTCCTGGCAATATTTACTTCTATTTAGATACAGTGTTCCTCAGTGCAAAATATTAATGATACATCTATGAAGGGTAAGTAACAGCAATGACAGTAGGTATGGAAAAATCTACTAGAAGTTACTAAAAGGCTAATTTCAGATAGAAAAATGGAAGGAAATATTGATGTGGGAACTTTGGACCTGGTGCAGGATCAGGACAATCATTAAAAATCACGCAATATATTAAGAGGAAACTATTTTCAAATACGAGCGCCAAACAAGAATTAGAGAAAAATATATTAATGATTCTCTCCCTCCCTCCCAAAACTTTTATCAAATTTAAGCGTGTTGAAACTCACCGTCCTAGGAAAAGTGCAAAACCACCGCAGGCTACTCCTTCGTCCTCGCTGAGACTCATCAATTCGGAATAGTTGATCCGCGTATAAGTAAGAACATGTCTTTTCTAAATTAATAAAATTGTTCGTAACATAGGTCGAGGAAGTGGCTCCATCTACGTACCAAGAGCCGATGAGTGTGATCGCACCAACCAACCAACTTCATAGCACTCGTGAGTACCAGCAAGGAAAAAATGTATTCTGCGGTTGCGTTCCGCGGTTACTAAAGCACGATCTCCTTCCCCAAGGTAATTGGCACATATAATTTATGCCTATCTAGTAAGTCGTTGCACGATTTCCTTACAAAGCTACCTTATAGTAAACGAACGATGAGAATTATATGTGCATGTACATACATATATTTCTTTAGAACTAAACCTCGTATATGCCAAAAAAAGCGATGACGAATCAGGTGTAAAATATGTTGAAGAATAGTTGCGTGGTAGGCCCTTTTTTTCTAAGAAACTCCATAATTACAATCAATCCAATTACTGAATACGACGAAAGTAGGCGAAAAACAAAATACATCACCAGACGCGCACGAGTCCCTATCTCGCTTTCGTACACGTATCATCCTTTCGTATAACGAATTTTATCGGAGCGGACGTGGCCACTGCGTACCTAGGATCATCCATTATAAGCTTTTGCTGCAATGGCGCAGTACATTTCAATACTTTATATCCCCCGTCTGATTTATGTC
The DNA here is from genome assembly GCA_038088585.1 of Chrysina gloriosa. Classification (NCBI taxonomy): domain Eukaryota; kingdom Metazoa; phylum Arthropoda; class Insecta; order Coleoptera; family Scarabaeidae; genus Chrysina; species Chrysina gloriosa. The sequence goes on along the minus strand of CM076090.1, from coordinate 5,407,796 downwards.
CCGTTAGTTCGGATGGAGCGTCGCCAGATGGCAGCGTTGCATGTCCCGTTACTGCAGTTTTAGTACCTCTAAGTTGCCGGCGCAATTAAATAATAATTTACAACGAAATTATGTTTCGAGAGGATAACATTGGAAACTTCGAAATTAGAGCTACGTATGATAAATTGAATATGTGATGTGTGTACAGTCGCAGTAAGAGGAATTTGATCGGACGAATATTTGGTGACAATACTCGTAGGGTCACAGTCTCAGGTAGTGGAATCTCCGTCTCGGTTTATCGGTTTATCTCATGATCCCACAATCGACGTTCTGAAATTGTTGCTATTGAAAATGTCTAGAACTGAGACTGTGACCGAGCAGACGCTTAATGATCTCGCCTTGCCCAATTTCTCTGAATGCGATAATGTATATATCTGAATTTCTTTCTGGAATTGTACCTACGGACGATATGTAAGGAATAAATAGTAATAATAATAATAATAGTCCGTTTGGTTGCCCAACATCCATTAACATTCCATTAACAGGACAATATTAAAAAGAATACGTACATACGTACAAAAACAAAAATAATACAATATAATAGTGGAAAATATTAGAAAAATAGTAATAGTGTCTCAAGCACTAGACCACTATAAAGGTTACATTTATACATACCTACAATTAAATATAAAATTAAACTTAAATCTAAATTCAAAAACTCAAACCCAATGCGCAGCACTCATAACCCATAACCACTACGCGTACATATTGTAGATATTTTCAATATCAGCCATGATCTCACTAAAAGGAATGAAGTCTATGTCTGAAGTTGATAGTTTATTAAAGTTGCTTCACATGACATGTAGGGGCGATGCCAGAGACAAATTAATTCTTACAAATAAGAATAAGGAGACTATGGCTAAAACAATATATAAAATAAATAAAATTACCCTTACCACACCTTTCTGAAAAATCCCGATACGTATTTCGCCAACTAAGTTGCCATCCTCAGTGGAAAACTGGGGAATTCAGTATCACCAGCGAATCCGGCTGACGCCCAAAACGAACATCACACAACAATCGCTGTACAAAACCAAAACAATGCACAATGAACATCACACAATGAACGTGCTAAACACACCAAAATACTGTTGACACTGAAAAGATTGGTGTATGTCTGGTGGCATATTGCTGAACATTGAAATTTAGACTACCCAGAAGCTCAGGAACAGCAATCTTGTTATGGAGTAAAGAAACTGTATGCAGAATTAAACTCTTCTGAACTTCAGAGAAGGAATATTAAAACGACTCAGTAAAGTCCTTTGATTAACACCCCTGGCGGATAGACACCATCCAATCGGAAGTGGAGAAATTTCACGAAATGCGAATAATGATAGTTTGTAATTCAAGTTTAATTCACCACATCCTTGATCTAAATTCAAGGAATTCCTCGACATACGCAGGAGTCTGGCTTTCGTCCGTCAGATTAAACGTGAGGCTGGACCTGGATAATTGCTTCAGAATGTTTTTCCCAACGGGGAGGGGCCAGGTTTTGCATCAGAAGGTGTAGTTTCTCGTCGAAAACGAAATTCGGTGTTGTAATCTGTAAACCAGGGCGTATTGCACGAGTACATTACGGTTTTGCTAAAACTTTTTCTTCTTAGGCAAAGCATCGTAGATTTAATATCAGTATTCTTCACTTTCTGCTTACAGTGTATGTAATAATAGCGAGACACTAACGCTCCATGAAAAAGCGACGAGTCAAGAGCCCTGTATCTTCGCTATCACACCCTGTTGCTACACACCAATCTATTCTGACTTACTACCTGATGATTTGATGAGCTTCGCGTGTTAGGCAACCTCATTATTACCTCCCTTATTCACAATGAACGCAAGTATGTATATAATTGATACAAAAGAAAAGAACTACAACCATCACAAAGACCTAATGCCGCGATAAAGAAACAAATATTTAACGCCGTTAAATTTCTAATTCTCGTTTGAACGTCCATTGTCCACATTCAAATAATCCCAACCGCATTGGAAGGAGGAGACGCCTTGAGGAAAGGTTCCGGGGACGAGCGGGTCGAGGATAGGACGACTGGTCCTGACAGATAACGCTATCATTTTCCTCAACGAGCCCATTACTACCCCTCTGACAATGCCCCGTCATTAGAGCGCCTCACACCGCGGCCGGCGCGCTAACCTCGTCACCAGTGGGGGCGACAACGGTGGCGGTTCTTTTGCGATTCTCGCGAAACAGGTGTCGCTGTCGTTCGAATCGTAGAAATCGCGAGAAAGGACGGACGTGAAAGAGAAACGGAAAGGGTGAGGTGTCGGACGAAACGAATAAGTGGGAAATATCTGTAATGAGTTTCTACTTCTGGTAGGGTGCCGGAGTTAATCGTTTCGTCATTGTTTCCGTTGTCGCTAAGGGGTTAAGAGATATTTGAAGTAAATGCCTATGTTTTAGACTTCCCTTCTCTTTGATCTATTTTTCTTCTATTTGCGCTGGTAACCCTTGCTTCGTGGTTTGTTAGATTTAAATAAGTTGTCGTTGCAATATGTGTTTCTCGTCTCTTTGTTCCGTTAAATCGGGAAACTGTGAAGGAGCAATTAGTAAATATATGTCAGCATTGGAAAGGATTTACCCTAAGTTTCATATTTTTCTGGAGACTAATTGCACGACATCTTAATTATACTTAACAACTCCTGGAACTAACCTAATCTACAAGGTTCAACAAACGAATGGATGATAAGCTGTGTAAAGAGATGAGTGATAAGATAGGTGATTCCTCTTCGACCACGTTATCTTATTGTTAGTACAAAATCGGAGTACTGCAAGTTCTGCAATTTTTGCACCCTTACCTTGGTATCGTCTTCGTGTTTATATCATTGGTCGGTTCTGCCAAACGCAAGGCCAAGAAAATAATAACCATAATAATAACAATAACCATCTTTATTTGCACAATTTGGAATAATAAGCATGCAAACCAAAGAAAAGAAATAGCACCAAACATGAACGTTGTTTTCAAAATATTACATCGGAGTATCAGTAAACTATGCAATATACATACATCTTTAAAAAAATTAAAAGGAAAAAGAATGAGTAATAAATTCGTTCCTAGGTCGGAGTAGAATCTATTGAAAATGTAATCACCTGTAACAAGGACCTCAAACGTTGAATTACAGTTGTAAAATAAAAATTTCCAAAACTAAGACACATTGCCACAAAACACAAACCCAATTTGCTATCATACCCTGCAACAGCTTTTGCATTCTCCTCTACTTTACGACGTCTGTTAAGCTTGGAAATTATGGCCTAAAAATTGAGACCTCCATCTCTCCACATACGCATTTGGAATATTGAGCAACCATCCCAACACAAATAAAAGTGATTGCAAGGACTGTGGTGTAATTTACTGACACAAATATCACATCGATAAACTCTTCACCACACAATTGTTTATAATAACATCGGTGACACGTGCTTCGCTAGCTCGAGGCAAGCATCATCAACAATCGTATAAACCGAAGTTAACAAAACCGAAGTTAACAAAAGTTATAAATAGTATTACATTCTTTAATCATCTCTCGATATCAAGGACGAAGAAAATTGAGCCACTTTTTCCCCAACGAAAAATTTCCAAATCGAACCATGCTTTCCAAAAGAAAGAGGGTCAAAATCGAGCACCGTACGTTCCAAAATGAAAATGCTCAAGATTTAGCCGGCCTCGTACGCTAAAAGAATTTAGAGTGAAACCGCATCCCCCAATGAAAATTGAGTTAAATTGGTAGAGTACGTTCTGCAAAATGAAACGCCCCAAAATCGAGACACGACTCTCAAAAGCGGAAAGTATGGACTCACTTCCTTCGAATGAAATATTCCGAAAACGAATCGTGAGAAAGGAAAGATTGTGCGACATTCCTCAAAATGAGACGTGAGTCTGGAAGGGATAGCTTCAGAAAGATTCTTCCTTCTGGAGCGAATTTTTATCTGATATTTTCTCCCACTTATCCTTATTCATACCTATGTGGATGTTTACAAAAATATGTCTCGACATTTAAGGTCATCAATTTTACTGGGTAAAATAAAAAGCTGTTTGTGTTTTCTCGGTTTGCGATTGACAAAGCTTAATTCTCCTCACGGATTATTGGCCTATGCTGGTCGTTATATTTAGAGCCCTCTACATATTATCTAATATATTTAAACGTCTTCAAGAACCGTATAAACCGAGGTTCGGTTTATATTTTTGTTGAAGATGCTTGCCTCGAGCTTGCGAAACAGGTGTCACCGATTTTATTATAAACAATTGTGCGGTGAGGAGTTTACCGATGTGATATTTGTGTCAGTAAATTACACCACAGTCCTTGCAATCACCCTTATTGAATTCTTGTATACATATAAGTATATATATAGAATTGGTTTCTCGAAAACGGCTCGAACGATTTTGATGAAATTTAGTACCTGGGGATTTTCGGGGACGAAAAATCGATCTAGCATGGTCCCGGTCCCGGAAAAATCCATTTTGACCCGGTTTACACACATTTCTGATATTGCGGTATATGAAATTGGTTATCGAAAATGTCTGTAGCAATTTTTATGCAATTTAGTATCTGGGGATTTTCGGGAACACTAAATTGATCTAGCAAGGTCCTAAGAATTCTTTTTGTCCCGCTTTTACCTATTTCTGCGGTACATAAAATGTGTTACTCTCAAGATTTTGTTACAATTTAGTATCTGCGAGCTTTTGGAGACAAAAACCGATTTAGCATGGCCCCGGTCTCGATTCAATCCATTTAGTCCAGGTTTTCACCAATTTCGGCCTAAACGTGGGTTAGCAATTTTTTTAACATCATGCAGCCAAGTGAAATTATAAGTAATTAAAACTTTACTACTAAACCATAGATGGCGCTGAAAGTAGTATGTTATGTATGAAAAATATCTACGAAAACCAACAGCAACATGTAAATTCACATACTTTTAACCTTATAAACTTTTAATATATATGTGCTACTATATATACTTGAAATATACAATATAAATTAAACATCAAAACTAAAATAAAGGGCGTTATTATTTGGTTCAAAATTATTCCAAAAATTTTGGAAACTCCGAGCAAGGCTCGGTCCACCAGGTACTTTTATTAAAACGATCTAGTTGTTGAAATATTTATCTGAAGGTAACGAAATCGGTCTTGTTGATAAGAGCGAGAGCTATTCTGTTTGAGCACCTCCAATTGTATTTAGAAGTATCGTTTTTTATCAATAACTTCATTACGTCACGTCGTATTTGCCGCTGCCGTAAATCAAAGGGGAAAAAGAGGAGGAAAAACGAACGCAAAAATACAGCACGAAACAATAAATTTTACATTTCGGATCGCACCGTAATTCCGTGAAATATTACGACTTCCATTAGTACATCAACCGCCGACCGGCGTTTCCCATTTTTCTCGCCGCCTCCGCCGCCGCCGATCCGCGCTCCGGGGACTATTAAAAGGGCGCTCCGGCGGTGTCATTTCCGGGACGATCGCGTCCCGGCGCGACGCCCCGCCCTCGCAATCAAAAATAAACCGGAGGAATTAATCCGGCCATTAATCCGGCACGACCGTTAATCAAACGTCGCCAGTCAATAAACAATGTGTCTGTCCGTCTGAGGTTCCACCGTTCCATCCGCCGATTGAATCATCAATTCCCGGATGCAGATTTATTCTAATGCCGATTTTATAAACCGTGCTCGTTTGATATCGGCCCCGTTGCGCGACGCGATCCGTCGAAAACGAAAAGCTTCATTAACGGGGAACGGTCGATTCGGCAGCGCCGCGCTGCCGTTAGAATAGTTACGAGTCGGCGAGGAATCGACCGGATCGACGTTTCGAATCGTAAAAAATGCTTTTCGATTGTATCTACGCCACCAAAGGTGTAATTTTGCGCCAGAAACCTATGACACTTAATCATCCAACGTACTTTTGCATCAGTAAAATATTTCGTCGTACTTTATGCAAGGCAGTTCGCCAGGTTTGTTTAAGGGGGTGTTCCGGTTTGTTGGCCCTTTTTTCAGCACATTTATTGTAAGGAAACCATTTTAGATATTTGCACGGCTTTTCCTCTATTTCATTAAGTCATTCTCGAATTTTTAAAACAATTTTTTGGAACAAACTGTCGAGAAGTAACGGTGTCCATGATTCTAAATATTCCCACTTCATCTGAAACAGATAAATGAATGATCTTCTTCACCTTGGCTATCGTTTGATCCCTCGGATACGCATTTAATAGAGGGAGCCGTTACGCTACCTGCTTCAGTTATTTCAAATTCTCTGTGTAGATTAGATCCTCTAAAAATTAGTAGAAGTTTATTCTGTCAGTTGCTACTGTAATCTTTATCCTTCTTAGCATGAGCGCCAAGAAATTTTTGGACTTTTCTAAACCGGAAGATGTGTAATATCTGTAGAATTAAATAGCTGCAAAAATGCAGATCTAAGTACATACTTCTTATTTAAATTCTCATATGTACAAATCGGAAGATGTTCAAGAAGGATATCGCCTCATTTTTGACGACGATGAACTTGGTGCTGGAGTGAACGTAATGGACAATCTCGATGATTCTGCTGAACAAGTGGAAATTACATTATTTCCGATTCCGATATCGATCATGATATTACCGACGAGGAGGAGGAAATTGAAGATCAGACACAAGAAGAAGTATATTGTCTTAGTAAGTGTGATGTCAATTATTGTAAATTTACTGTCCAAATTAGGTGCTCATTATTTACTTGATACATTATTTATTTACTGGTATTTCTTACAGCCAGATATGGAATACAGTGAGGGAAAAATACCACCCAGGACAACGAAAATGCGCCCTCATAGAATTGTGGGGTGTGAGTTATCTGGTGTTGTCGCACAGGCTGCCAAGAACGCCCAAACAGAAATAGAATGCTGATACAGAGTACAAATCAGTAGATACATACAAAATATACGTGAAAAATATCAACGGGAAGGAAACTGCCGGCCCACAGATCTAATAGAAATGAGGACGTGTTTGGGATTAGTATACCTGGCCGACGTTTTTCGCGAAGGACATCAACGCTTAGCAAATTTTTGGGCGATTGACGGTTTGAGAGTCAATATTTTCCGAATGACAATGTCAGAAAAAGATTCAGATTTCTCCTCAGATGTTTGAGATTTGGTGATAAGCAAACTAGAGGAGCTGGGCGTGGGAATGAAAAATTAGCTGCAGTAAGGGAAATTTTTCACTGTCTTCTTCGTTTACCGCAAAGAGAAACATTACCATATTGGCCAGAATGTGACAATAGATGGAATCTTGTCTGCATACCGTGATAGGTGTGCGTTTGGGCAATATATTCCGACCAAACTGAGCACCTACGGCATTGAATTCTTTTGCGTGGCTGATGCTAAATTATATTACACAGGCAATATGAAAATACACTGTGGGCAACAGCCGAAGGGACTTTTCAACTCCTCCAATTCTTTTGATTCAATCGTGATGCGGCTTTCTGAATCAATTCTTGGATCAGGAAGAAACATAACTGCAGATAATTGGTTCACGAGTTTGAAATTCGTCAAACAACTGGAAGAAAAAGAAGATTTCATATTTTGGCACAGTGCGAAAAAATAAAAGGGAGCTTCCAACAAATTTTATCTCTCCAAAACAACGTGCCTCTTACAGTAGTATCCTCAGGTCGACACAAAATGACACCCTCGTTTCGCATGCTCCAAGAAACGGCGAAACTGTCGTCTTGCTTTCCAGCATGAACGTTTCATGTGATCAGGTTGAAAATGGTGCCGAAAAAGCCAGAAATAATATCCTTTCATAGTGATACCAAATCTGGCGTACACGTTGTGGACAAGCTTTGTGCTACATATGTATAACGTTGCTAGATCTACAAGGAGATGGCCGATAGTAATATTTTATCACCTAATGAATATATCCGGGGCATCAACTTCCGTGTTATCTATCTAGCAAATAAAAATGAATTTACTGCTGGAAAGGAATATCTAAAAAGTTATCACTAGATTTGCTAGGAGGCCAGCTTAAAAGCAGGTCACAGCTCATAAATCTCCCAATTGAAATAAAAGGTATGTTAAGAAAGTACAAATCTACTCCTGAAACACAACCAGACGCTGGGAGTGCTAGAAAAAGAACCGTTGCCAGCCGTGTTATCAAGAAAACAGAGCACTTCTCCGAGTGTTTTTGTTGTGAGAAATGTGGAGTTAATTTATATCTGAGAAAACGGTTAAAATGATATGTAAAAATTGTGTCGAGGTAGATGAATAAATTGAATACATTTTTATCTGAATGTTGAGTAAACAAAGAGAAAGGTATGATTTCTTGTTACTCAACATTCAGATTAATAATAATAATAGCAATAAAAACAACAATAACAATAATAATAATAATAAATATATACATGAAATACCGGCAAAAACATCATACATCGTATGTAAGAGATACAGCGCGCCTAAGTGTGTTGCGAACAACCACGTGTCTAACGACGGGTTAACAATAAGAGCCGAAACTTCATCTGCGAAAATCACTCGCAATGCAAGTAGACTTATCCTCTAAATTATACGCAGCATAATGAAAAGAAACTCAATAAACTAAGTTGCAAAGGAAGACAATCCGATATCAGAAACTATACCTATAAATCTTGGGCGCCCCGAGCATTTACATACCTATTGATGTCTTCATTTTCCCTTCCAACTTCATCCTTCTCGCCCCGCGCGATTCTTCAAATTTATTCGACATAAATAACCACCGGCGCTCCTCCCCCTCCCCCAGAAAAAGCAGGGCAGAAGGAATAGATTGACGCAAAGGCCTCATTAAGTGCGTCACATTCTGCGACGACGACGTCAACTATAAAGTCGGGGCGCGCCTCGATGGATTCTGTCATTCAAAGTGACTGCTACAATAAAGACGTTTCGCCGGAAAACTCGGGAAAAGGGGAGACTAACGTGTAGATTTATTAAAGTATATCGAATCGGCCTCGCGCGGAAATGAGTAACCGAAGTTTTCGTTTCGGGGAGCGCGTAAAACGTAAAGTTAGACATTTCGAAACGAAATCCAATCTCGGAGAATCAGACGACGGAGTTTCGCTTTTTAATTTGTTTCCGTTGCATCCGAGAAAATTACTAAAGAAAATGGTGATGGCGAGAAGATATGGGGGAAGAAGAAGAAATACCTCCCAGGAAAAGAAAGCTAGACGAACTAATCGAATTAGGTGGAAAAAGAAAATAAATGTCAATCCACCGTTTTGGGCTGTACGGATTCCTCCTCTTTTCGAAAGAACCTTCGTTGAAGCGTGCCTTTTAATTTATTTACTGAAATACTACTACAATATTTGTATATACGTATTATTCGGATTGCCATCGTGTTTTCCCAGATTCAGAGGAAATCGATCATATCTCCCCCGGATTATGATGGGATACCACCCGTTGACTCTATTGATAAGAGTTCGTTGGTCTGGAAAGTTTCCCCATTTTCGTCTGTTTCTGTTGTTTCTGTCCGCTGCACTTTATCTGTCGCCTGGACTACGATGCGATGTAGTATGTATGGATGTAATGTAGTACGTGCGCAGTCTATCAACCCTACGCGTGATAACTTCCTTCTTCCTACATTACCTTCTACCTTAATTGGAGAATTTTAGGGAAATTAGTAATGGATTTAATAAGCTAGTTGGAGTCATATGTAGATTTATTTTGTTCAACGAAATAAGAAGCTCGACATTTCAAATTGAGTTGAGGGGTTAGGCCATAGTAACGGGTATAAAATCATCTGCGAATTTAACATTTTTTTTTTGTATGAAAAAGTGATTCACTCATAAAGCTAATTGCGCATCTATTTAGTATGAATATCAAATTGTTAGAAAAAAATTTTTCTGATTTTCTTTTCGATGTACAAAATGGCTGACTACTAATATTTGCTTTTGTTATCTTTTCTTAGGCGCTCTGCGGCGTGACATTTAGCGTCCACAATTTTTGACCTAGAGCAAAAAACAAAAATTCTCGTCAATCTACATTAGAATACCTAGAGAAACACGTACGGAATTTAAAAATATTGTTTTATTCAAAAGTTGTTTGTATTTGAACTTAAGAAATGAATTTTCAGTTAAAAATTTCGTATAAAACTGCTCATGAAATGAAAAGCTTTCGGTTAATCAGAAATTCCGTACGTACTTCTCTCCGAAATGCAATTAGGGACATAACTTTTAAGTTTGAAATAAATCGAGTGAAAATTGTTGTAGTTATTTGTCACGCCAATTGGAAAAAAGCTGTTTCGAGAAAAACGCGTCTAAAGTCTTACATGTAACTTTCTTGTTGTTCAACTTAGAAGATGCAACTGAATTTTTTTTTTACTGTTATTCTGCGATGCCAGCCCCTTACAGTTGCTCCTCCAAAGCAAGATTCCCTCCCCTTCTGCTTTTCTCGATTAGTTTTATACTCATTTTTCACACAAGGAAAATTATTTTTTTCAAGAGAATCTCAATTGTTTTACAAGAGCTTTAGAAGAGATATTCAAGCAGAGCGAAAGCTGCTTCGATCTCATACTTGTTAAATTTACCGTTACAAAATGTGGTATGAGTTAGTACCGTTAGCTAGGAAAGGGTTAATCTCATTGGATCAATTTCATATTTGTTTGTTAACGTTAATGAACACTAATTATTTGTTACCTAACATTTGTTTCGATGTGAGTCTTTTCTCGGCCAGAGTAGAAGCTGATTTCCTTGAAGGCGTGGTGGACAACGTTTAGTAATTAGATAAAGTCTCGACTCCTGTCCTTTGACTTTTCGGAATCTCGTCAGGTAAAGGAAACTATTCAATTTCATTAACTAGTATTGTTCTATTCAGAGTACCCCCCTCTCACAATAAAAGTTTTTCCAGCACTCACCCTAGACATCCGCTTGCCCAATTTTAATCCCACATTCCCAAAGCTCAGTTGCCAGCCGGAGAACTTTCTGTAGTCAGCAGGTTTCAAAAGGAAATAACTTGACAGCTGCTTGCTTCCTGATACATTTCTTTTACTTCGATGTAGTTAATGTCACGAAAAGCACTTACCGGTTCAAGGATCAACTAAGGTAACTAACTACCTTGTCAGCCCCTGAAATCCGAAGTATCAAAGGACGACAAAGGGCTTCTTGAAATTGGCACACGCTAAAACACCAGCGGTAACGAGAGAATTCTTCAAGAAAATCCCCGATTCGTCACAACGATGATCCCAAACGAAACGAGCATTCTTCTTCAAAAGCTTGGTTAAAGGGAATAGGATGGTTGAAAATTTGGGAATAAACCATTGATACAAAGACGGCGTACCAACGTAACGCTCAACATTAGAAACTGTATTTAGAGGAAAGTACACAAGAACAGCTCTAACTTTATCAGGGTCTACGTGCAGTCCACAGCAGTTGACAACAGAGCCTTGTGCTCTGTTAAACTTTTGCAATCATCTGTCATTTCATCCAAACCTTCCGTTTAATGATGCCCATCGCATTATATGCTCTTGAAAGAAATATATCGGCCAGAGATTAAAGGCATAACAACGAGATTGAGGCAGGAACAATTTGAACATTGGAATGTTGTCAACGCAATTTGCATCGCTGGCTGTTACTTTGAATAAGTGTCTGAGTTAAGGACTTCTCTTACTAATAGTAAAGTTAAAGTTAGTTTCTGTTCCAAACGCGAAGTATATAAACTACAAGGACACAGCTATTGTACCCATGTTAGAAGAAGTTCTGCAGTAACCATTAAGGCAGAGTACTCGGTTTCTTCAACAAATGCAGTATTTCTGTAAGTAACCAGCGTGAGGGTAGAAAATTTAGGTGTACAGTTACAGCTATGGTAAACCTGTTCGAGAAAGCAACATATCATTTGTAAGAGCACCTGAAGGAAACCAGGCTGGTGTGGTCTGAAGACGTGAGGTGTGGTTATTGTTAATTGCTCTGGAGGTGGCGTTGATATTGTTAATTACTCCAGACACAACGTGGATATTGTTAATTACTCTGGAGATAGCGTGGGTATTGTTAATCGGTTGTTGTTGGAGGGGAGGGTCCATAGCAACGGCAGCTTATCCAGTGAATGGCAGGTCACAAGAGGAGTTAGGCACAGCTCCACATTGCGATTGTTATTGTTTGCCACTTACATAGGCCATATGGCGAGTGCCATTCCAATTAATAAAATGTGCTTATTTCTGGACGATGAGCGATCCCTCGAATTTCTACTGTAAGAGTGACCAAGAAAAGCTGGAACAATCGATCTTCGGAGGAACTCGAAACGTGAAGGCGTGGTTTAGAAACAATAAAGTAACTTTAAACGACAAAAGAAACTCAAGAAATGCTACTTTGGACAACTACACTTTCTCGGTATACAGATGCCTCTTTCTTGGGTCTCATGCTGATTCTAAATTTGAAATGCCATACTCATGTACATCGACCAGTTGTCTTCGCTAATTTTCGTGATTGGACTCGTATAATTGATACAATATATTTTCTGGAGATTTGCATGATTACAACAGTTTTAAGAGATCCAACTGTTGTTTTTCCTTTAGAAATTGATGACGTCAAAAAAATTTACATCGTAATTGAGCACTTTACCTCCTTGCATTTGCCTGCTTTTTCATCTTTCCATCTCGGCACTCCACTTCGACTTTATACGGTTTTGTAATTTTTGTTTCATGTTAGCGAAACACGTGTCACCGAATTTTATTAAACAATTGTGTGGTGAGGAGAATATCTATGCAATATCATGTCTCTATCTTGGTAATAACTATCTTAACCTTCCTATACTCACGCATACGGTCTGTGAGACCGACTTATATAGTATAGTATACGTCTTTCACTTTGACGTGAGTATAGGAAGGTTAAATAGTTCGTGCAATTTTATCTGAAAAAGGTCACCTTACTTTCAGACATATTCTTCCGCTTATCACCACAATTATTTTGTATCTTCCTGTATTTCCACGCATTTAGCTTGGCGACTCATTAAAAATTCTGCTCGAAACAAACATTTTCATCGATTCCAACAAATCTTATACATATAAAAGTTTCGTTCGTTCCTCCCTTCCCTTATCCGGTCGGTTTCTTTCTTCAGGTCTCCACACCCCAGTTTCACCCCGACACCGTGATTTATACCGCTTAATTCTCGCGGTGTAAGTAATTCTCGGCAATATAAATAATGGCAATCGGATGTGCGTGGCCTACCTGAAAATTCTCCTTCGACGACTTGCAAATTCTCTCATTCTCATTAAATCGATGGTTATTTATCGTTTCTTGATGTTATTAATTGGGCACTTCCTCCGCGATTAACGCGAATTCTTTCTTCTTAGCGAATTCGATGCGTTTATGCGAACGAAGCGTTCGGAATCACAATTATCTCTTGGACCTCTACTGGATCGCCGTAATTCTTAAATATTTACTGAATTTGAAAAAGGAGATTTGGTAAACGACAAGAAGAAACTGGAATCAAACCCTCTCTCGCCCGTTTGAAAAAGATGTGTTACAGCAACTGCTGCCGATCTTCTAAATTTATTACAATTAAAATGTGTAATACTAGATCTATTGTCATCAGTAAGATTCGACAAACGCACGCCTTGTTCGCTGAAAGGACAGTGTACCGCCTTCTTTCGACAAACGGTTGTCTTGTTTGTTATATACAACGAACAAGGCACGCGTTTGTCGAACCTTAATCATCAGTTGTTATCGGGATGTTTGACAAGTACCTCAATTTAACAATCCCGAGGCACAAAGTGCATTAGCTAACCTTGATTCCCTTTATAAATTTCTATTATTCTAATGCACAACCAACCCAATATAATATTATTATCACTGTTCTTGTCTAGAACAACAAACCGCTATTATCATACCGTGTTATAAACGACGATATTAGGTCCTAAAATATCATCGACGTACGCATCAAATCTCCGTGCTCGTACTTCGAAGCCCATATCCTCGAACCCCACACGCTGACAGTTCTGAGCGTTCCGCATCCACGTATCGTACACACCTCTTCGCTTCAACACACCTCGCCTATCGCCTCCCGAAATACAGGAGATGCCATAAATAGAGAATAGACTTCCGGATATATGTGATTGAGGCTTTCACCGAAAGAGGGTCATGAAATTGCTTATGACATAAAGGCAGGAGTGCGTTTTCAGTTAGCGATCTCTGGGCCCATTCAGGAAAAAGGAGGGCGCTAGCGGGAGCGGATAATACGTGAGCTCCTTCGCGTTCCGCAACCGCCGCCGCCATCCCTCGAAGAAAGAGGTGGAAGAGGACCAATATGCATCCGATCGTTTCTAAAGCTTATATTTCGGTCCCTTTCATATTTCAACGAGGGAGGGTATGACTGGTGGTAGTCGCGCGTGAGAGCGTACAGGAAGACGGAAATGTGCCCGGAAATGGTGATCTGATGGTGGCGGAAAGGAAGTGTATTTAACTTTCCATCAATTAATTACTATAGAATTGTAGTAAGATTCGAAGTCGCTGAAGAACTAATCTGAAAGAAACATAGATTGTAGATTTTCTATGTAGGCTCTGTCTGTGAGAGTTTAGAATTTAGAGCTCTAAAGTTTGGACTTGGAGAAGCTAGGTTTCGAACGTTGATGGTATAGGACGGTATCACTTCGAGCATGATCTTTCATCAATACTACGATGTACGGGATGCTAGATAACAGTTATGACTTGAGGTCACTGCCGGCACTTGGTAAAGTAAAGCTATGTAAAGCAAATTTTGATTGCAAAGTAATTATATATGTAACAAAAATATACAATCAGAGATGCAAAAGTCATAGAAGAAAATTTGCTGTTCCATCTAAAATACCGATCTATTTATCTAAAGCAGCTACGTGTTTCCCTATGTACAGTGTTCCGAAAGATCGCAAACTGGAAGGACGAAAAATTGAGTCCTTGAAGCTCATAAAAGAAAAAGGAGAAAGAGATGGTCGAGAAGCAATTATCAGGACATCTCCACAATGAGACTTGTTGATAAGCAGACACGGTCTGGCAGACGCAGCGTGAGCGTGTTAGTCAAAAACTCGCGACAGTGGCATGAAAGCGTTGCCAGATGGTGAAATGAAGTAGTTAATTGTTCGTACATCGATAAGGATAAGAACCAGAATATTTACCAAACAGATTTGTACAAGTACTAGCAGCTAGTTTGCTTTCGTCTTCACTCACGGGAGTTCTGCTTGATAAACAGACCTGTAGAAAACTTATTTTACGCAATAACATTATAATCTACGGAGAAAGGAAAAGAGAAAGAGATCTGTTTAAATAAAGATTTGGAAGCAGTTGTGGAAAGCAGAGGAGAATAGGGAGAGAAATAAGAGAAAGAACAAAGATAACAGGGGAAACTTTCACAGCCTCAAGAACACATTTCTTGAAAATAGAAGAATCCCAAGTAAGGCAAATATGGAAGTGGTATAGAAGGTAGTAACTTCAACATTTTTGTATGGATGCGACTCACGGACAACAGTGATAGGAGATATTATCAAGATAAATGCCACAGAGGTCAGAATCCTGGGAAAATAAATATAAAAACAAGGACGGATAGGACCAGAAACCATACCAAGATAAATGCCACAGAGATGAAAATCCTGGGAAAAATGAATGGAAAAACAAGGACAGATAGGACCAGAAACCAGATGTATACGAACAAGCTACGAATGAAACCTGTGGAGAAAAATACGGGAGAGGCAACTCGGTTAGCTGGGGAACAAGTGGAATGTCAGAAGATGAATTAACAAGGGGAATGTATGAAACAACAAGGAAGAAACAACAGAAATAGGTGGAATAGGAGAAGGCGGAAGGAAGAGTTCGAACATGTGGTAGTGGATAGGAAAATGAAATGGGAAGAAGTGAGTAGGCTAGTTCAGACTAGAAATGCATGGAAGACAGGCATCCGTAATCCTCAACACTCAACGGTAAAAGGATCTAGGGTACCTAAAGACTTTCGCAGTTTTTAATAGAATATTTTGGACAACTACTTCTTTTGTCATCCAATTCTGTCGTCTAAGGCTACGGTGACTATGGATACGAGTTCTGACGAAAATATGTTCTCACACGAATTCGTCCGAACAATCAAACGCCTGTTTTCCAATGAGAGTGTTTACACTGGTGGCGACGAATACGTCAGAACATCTCACGACGTCGTCAGAACCAGGTGAGCGTTCAAACATGTTTGATTTTTCGTGCGACCTGCGTCTATTTTGGGTGCTTTTGGGGTGGCATTTCGAGTGATTTGGTTATTTCACCATGGATTACGATAAATTGATAAGTCTTGTGTACGAGGACAGGTGTTTTTGGGATATGAGACGCCTCTTCTAGAAAATAACTGGCTGACATGCTTTCGTCTTTCCACCATTTAACAACAACAACTTCATTAACGGACTTTCAAGAAAATTCATCAAGTTCGTTCATCTCTGCTGGGCGGGAGAATCGTATCAGAATATTAGAAAACGCGCACAGTGTAACCTCCTTGTTCTGACGACGATTTCGGACGTACTCGTCAGAACACATTCTCGTCAGAACTCGCATCCATAGTAACCGTAGCCTAAAGCAACTATATACGTCTTTCTGCAAATGGCCGATGTTTAGTGGTATTAGACTTCTTCTATACATTTGATCGAATGAAATCCAAATGTTTGCAAAGCCAAAACCAATTAATTTTTAGGAAACAACGAGCGATTCATGATGACTTCCTCTGACTTGTCCAAATGTATATCTTTCTTGCGGGGACAGAGGAATCCTCCTCATCTCATACATTGCGGGAATTGCATATATATTTGATAAATTATAAGCTGTTAATTTTTCAGAATCATTTCCTCCGACTCCTTTTCCACCGAGAAAACTTTCCGTCCTATTTTAACCTTTAACTTTCAGAGTAGGTCGTTTTTGCATCGTACCCAACCGGAAGCTGTAAATAAAGTGATTTTGAAAGTAGATACTGAATAACATTTTCCAGCTTTTTTCTACGGATAACGACTTGATGAACTCCTCAAAGGTCCCCAACTTGATATAGTTTGAATAAGTGCAAATTAGCTTGGGTTCAGTAGTAATTCAGTAATTTTAGGGCTTTTCTAAAAAAATTTATGGGAACTGATTCACGGTTCCGCCATTGGGCAGCCTACAGAGACCTTCTTCAGCTCGTTGGCTACCAGCTACATTTTTGAACGACTGTACTAACACCTCAACCGTCCCAATCACCGTTGCGAGAATCGTAATTCCTAGAGGGCAGGAAAATATACGTCCTTCGCGTTATTTGTTTCGTTCCTTATACGCAATTTCGGCACGCATAAATATCGGCTAAAGTCGTAATGTACACGATTTCAACACCAATGTCGCGGACTCTTGAACAGGCAAGAATAAAGTTTTGGATAGAGTATGAATGGAGACGTCAGAAATATTATTATTGCCGTCCTTGATAGCGTATAAAAACTGATTTTTATAGGTAGCATTTAGTATTCGACTTGAGTAAAGGTATTTCAAGGAAATGCAAACGTAAAACCATCACTCTTAGATAAAAATGTAGAAATGTTCTTGGCGATGGACAGAATCGAAGTCTAAGTTATAATGATAACGGAAACCGCTTCTTTTACTGCATTAATAGATGTTTCAAGAGGACTACAGAAGGTGCACTACACTTCGAACATTTTCCTGAATTTCAAATGAACTCCATTAAAGAAGTTAAGGGAAATGATATTGAAGGTTTTCTTCCCTTTAGTGCTCCCAGCAAGAAAAGATCGTCACGATTTTACACTTGTTTTTGGATAGTAAATCATTTACTCTTCAAAATCGAGAAAATAGCTGCTGAATGTTTCTAGGTTGGAAAATCTCAAAAGGCTGGGTCTACTTTCACTTATTCTTTTTCCTAAGGTTGGTCACCAATAGACCAGGCATTTCAACATTATGCTTTATTATTCCCCAATAACATTCTAACTTCCGTTGCAAAGTAATTATATATATGACCAAAAATATACAATTATAAATGCTAAAGTCATAAGAGGGAAAAGGAGGTAATATATATGCCAATATAATAATAATAAAATGGTGACCATTAATTGTAATAATCTGCCAAACAGTATGGCTCCAGTGTACAAATATATTCGTAAACCTCTCTTTTAAAAGTCATAAAATTTTTATCGATTTGATTCCTTTTTGGAAGATTATTATACAACTTCAGACCAACATAAACGGCTCCAGACTCACTCAAAATCAGAAGGTGCCCGTCGATAAACACCTCAAGAACCGTGGGAAGTTTTCCGAGACTCTGTGATATTCCCTTTCCAACGTACAAACTATAAATACCAACCCTTGTGAGTTGAGTCTATCAACTAAGAACTAATGACATGCGCCATCTATTTAGTAGGAAGCATCTTTATTTTTTTCCAGTTCACGAGATCCGAAATTCTCAACCTTTCATCATTGAAAATATTTTTGATGAGACGTTATCGGCTTCAACAATCCAACTTGATGGCAGTGGCCTCAAAACCTCTCTCGGTGGATTGTCAGACTTATTCCAAATGTTGGGTTTCCTTCCAAATGCCATCCAGATAACTTTGGACTTATATTAAACAGATTGGCTCCAGGAGGAATTGAGCTGAATTTGAAACAAGAAAAATCAGAACTGTGAGTGAAAGTTCAAAACCGGAACAAGCTTTCTTCCTCTGTCACCAAAAGCTCATTTCGATTTTGATGAGAAGGGGTTTCAGAATAAATTGAAATGTACGTGAGAAGTCTATACTGAGGAAGATTGCAGGTTTATTGGTGAAACAAACGCCTGACATTTCATATTCAATAAACGAGTGCCATCCTAACTACGCGAGGGATTATGTACCATCACTATTACTTAGAATTCTTATTTGTGCAACTTTTACTACTCGTATGTACGTAAATTCTGCACCAAACACACTTTCGATTTTCCTGTTCGTGTAACATGTTCAAATTTTTGCAAGCTACGGTATACCTACAGCCATTAATTACACTTTAGTTCTTCGTTAGTCTCGTACAGAAAGTAGAAAAGGGAGGAGAAAAGAAATTCGAAGGAAAAAGGAAAACCGGCACACAATTATACAAGTAATTGAACTTCACGTTTTAGGAGAAAAATGTTTCTTTCTGCGCGAAACGAAAGACTATCCAGTCAAACCTGGAAAAGAAGATGAGCAGATAATGATGATACGCTCAATCTGCTGCACCAATCAGTTCTCGGCGTCGAATCCTTCCTTTGCTTCATTTGTACATATTCGTTCTTATTGCCGAGAGACTTGCGTCCCGATTTCTTTCTCTCTTTCTATCTATCGTTTCCTCGTCGTCTCCCCGTCGACTGTATAAAAGGGACTCGCCGTCGTTCCGGTACCGTCTTCCGGTATTACTTTTATGTTTCGGGACACGGAACTTTCAATCAATCGGCTTTATCTCGAGCGATAGCTCCGCGCGGAACATTGGGTTTCCTTTCGCCTTCCTTTTCCTTTTCTGATTAACTTTAACTTTAAATCAGCGCTTTCCATTCCGGGAATTTTTCAAATATCAATTAAGCAAACGCCGGCCGAGATTCGAGTCGTTCAATGGGAAATTATTTATCGTTTATACGAGGAAATGTTTTGCGGGTAGATTGGATGAAATAAGAGAAAAACGCCTAAGTAAGCTTCGGGTGGAAAATGCAAGAGGTAAGAAGTAGCAGAATCTGGAAAATGAATATCCGGGAAGCTTCAGGAACAGTAGCGAGATATGGAATGTCATATCTATATGGCGAGAGCTCACCATGGACTCTCCCTCTCTCTTGTCGATTTAAAAATTAAATAGGACAATTGAAGGTTTCGCCTGCCAGAACAACTACTACTCATAACTCTCTAGGGGGCTCTAATTAAACTAACTCTAAGAACAGCAAAATTAAACTACCAACCTCAATAATATCGCACAATTGAGATTGTTCCTTTTACAAGAACTCCAAGGAATCCACAAGGGCAAATTCCTGTCGCTTTTCGGAAACCACCAAATCACATCTTAAACCTTCGAAACCGCACAATTATGGGTAAATTTCGGGACGTGTGTTTCGTTGGTAATGAAACTTTGACAAATTTGGAGAAAAGGGAATAAAACCCTTTGAGTTCTGTCTCCTTCGGAAAAAAAATGATTAAACTTTGGTTTATTTGTTAAAGTTTAGTGAATTTAGTTATCGAACTTTAACACATTCATGCCTTAAACTTTAATAGTGAAAAAGAAAACTGTGGTAGTTCTATTTTGATACATATACATACATACGTATGTGCTATTGCGGCAACAAGAAATTGGATACTTAAGATAATGTAGTTCAAATCTATCTTTTGCCTTGTCAAGTATTATTTCATTTTTAAATCATTATTGATATATGTCATTATACTGCATTTAGGTGCTGCTAAGAAGATGCATAGAGAACGTGATGGATGCACTGGGCGGAAGGGCAGTATCGTGGGGAGAAGCTCAGCAAGCCGTAGCGGATAGGAAGCGATGGAGGGAAATATGCAACATTAATCCCGGGGGCTCAGCTTCACACACGTCTTACACCCCAGGATAGGGGTAGAAAAGGCTTAAGGATTAAGTAAGTAAGTAAGTAAGTAGAAAGATGCAAGTAATTACATTACTTTGGGAAGAATGATCCATAAGAAGACTAGGTGATAGATTTTGAGTCTTAAAGCACACTATTCACGAAATTAAGAAGAAATGGCAACATCAAATTGACATAAACATGACTAACGATTAGTTGATACTGCTAAAAAACCGTGAAAATAGTCTATAAGACTTGTCCATGTATTTTTCAAAGTTTAACAGATTGGAGGAATCAAAAATTGGCAAATAGAGATTCTCTGCTTTGCCTCCTCTAGAAACTCTGCTCAACTATGAATTAAAGCGGCAAACTTTGACAGAAAGAAAGGAAAACCCTGATAACGTATGTTTCATCGAGAGTGATAGGATTTTAATCTTAAATAAAACAATAACGGTTTAACATGTCAATCTAGTATTTATTTTATTTTGAATCCTGGACAATGTAGTTATTTTCGAAGGAAGATATCGTTCAGATGTCCACTATGGCTATGTTTATACTGACGCACGCAGTTTTGATTACCCTGTCCAACATTTGCAATTGTCTGTCCTATAACCGACAGATGATCGTTGAGCTTCAAATTATCCAAAATTTGTCCATTGTTGGCATGGACTTGTGCTTCGGTGTAGCCTCAAAGAAGTAGTGGTTTCAAATCTTCAAATCTTCATCGTGGGATGATCCAATCTTTTAGCAAACCGAGCGTTTGTTAGAACCAAATCTCTTTAATTTCGATGTTCTCCAGTTCTGGTCACAGAAATTCGGGTAACATGGCTCTTTTGAAATCGCCATTGACGTTTACGACGTTTCTTTCCCCATTTCCGCACCACAGAGTGAGTTTTTCGGAATGCAATGTAATTTCATGTAACACTTGTTGTTGGCTTCGCTGTATTAATGGCAATTTTGTCTGTTAGCAAAGCCAGTCATCCAAGAATGGACCTCGTCTGGAAAGATAAGTTTTCGGGCGAAATCAGGATCATCTCCCAAGCGCTAAACTGCCCCATCAGAAAGCTCTCGACGCAATCTGTGATCGTTTGACTTCAGTTCTTAAGTCAATCCGGCTTTATGTAGGATGTAGGCTCAAATACTTAAGCAAAATGATCTCCAAGTTGATGTCTGAGGAAGCGCCAATTTTTGGAATCGTCGTGAGATCGACAAGTTTGGCTCATCGGTAATATTTCCAACTTCAGCTACGATCTTCTGATCATTTTGCGGTTTTTTTGTCTTGTTGGTTGCTTGTTATCCTGTAAAATGAAGTCATGGCCCAACTTTTCAAAAACGTGGCGTATAGCCTGCGCAGAGTAACGGTGACAGCGATCCCAATCGTCTGGTCAACAGATGTTGAGCACCCACAACTGAGTTTGAACTTTGGCAAAATTTTTTTAATAATTTGTAAACTGTGGAAAAGCATCAAACGCTGCATGATGAACGTGCAAATTATACTCAATATTTTGACGCCTCGAAGTAAAAGAAAAGCACATCGGGAACCGAGAAATCTCTATTGAAGTAGCAATCATCCCCTATTGAAAGACCCGCTAGTTGTTTCTCCTTCAAGATATCGTGAAATTTTGGTAGAAGTGAGTGTCAAATGTTAACAGAAAAAAGGAAATCTTTCTACGTCCACCTTCTATAGAAGAATTACCAAATTCTGATAGACGTGTTTATCAAAGTTTAACGGATTGAAGAGTCAAATTTTGACAGAATTAAAGAGACTTGTTTTCCCTTATCTAGAAAATCTGATGAACTTGGACTTTAATTCAATGATTTAGGGCAATTCTACATCGATCAGGGGCTATATAGGTACCTTTTACTCGTCCAATTAGTGAGACGCTAGATCGTTTCAATAATTTCCTAATCCCCATTCCTTTTCTTCCTTTCACTTTTTCTCCAACAATTTCCAATTGAATTCATTTCAAATATCCCAAATTCTAACCTCCGCGTTTATTTCGCCCCAATCAGTACCTACCAGCAAAAAAATTAACGAAATTGGAGTCGCGTCGGCTTCGCCGGCTCGATAACGACGCGACCTTGCGCCGCCTTTACGAACGTCGAATTTCGGCGGAGATCCGGAGCGAAAATTGAATCGCGCGCTTCATATAATAATAATTAACGCATCAGTAGGAATGCGCATGAATTATTCATAGCATGCAAATGCGGCAATCATTTTTGCAAATTAGTTATTTGTTGGTATCTAATTGGACGTTGGCGTTCAGCCACAGATGCGAACGTACACCGACTGTACACCGCTAATTGTGCTCGTCGTTGTTTGCGTAAAAAGCGACGCCATTCATCAGGACAGGAGCGTAAAATTGAATGCGCTCGTAGCGTACGAGGTGGTGTTTTTTGTGGTGGCGATGGGAATAGACTAGGCGGGTGATAACCGCGTAAAAATGACTTTCCTTATTGTCTCTTCGCTTGAACGCATCTTACGAAGCAAAGAAGCCGCAACAGCAAAGCAAGCTGTAAGCAATACATTGCATAATTTAAAATCAAATGTTGATAAACTTAATGCATGTCGTGGTCTATGAATAGATCCTAAAGAACATTACAACCTTTTTTGTCAAATTTGTGGGTTTAGCAAAAAATACAAATCCTTATAGGGTGTGAATATTATAGAGGAATTACTCTACTTACAATTAGTATCATTTGTAAAAGTATATGAAAGAATGAAAAGAATGACGTAAGAATGAATGAAAAAGTAGAACATGTACATAATGAATAACCTATCCTGGGATTCGTTTGTTAGGCAACTCTCGCAGAAAGAACTATCGGAGGAGTGATAGTCCTCAGATGTTCTCAAAAATAAATCTTAGCTCTCTACTAGTCCTATACTAGTTTCCTACAACGACGTGAAAGAGAAAAATAACGACATTGTAATTATCAAAAAGGAAGGATTCACCTCCAAATCAGAGAAAAGGGAATGCTCAACGCGAACGATTAGTTAGGGGAAGCGAAACTCGCAGATTCACACAACGATACTATTACACTTCCCAAAGTCGAATTTTCGTGTATATCATCGACAAACAAGACTTAAAACCAAAAACGGAATAACCTATTCCCGGAAAACGATTTAGTTATACTCGATGACCTACTTAGATAGATTTTTGAAATTGTCTTTACTACGATTTGGGTGAAACAAAAGACAAAATTTCAAATCAACAGAGCTTGACCTGAGAACTTCGTTCTCGTGGCAAAGTTTTTACAACCTCTATGTTGATGAAGGCAATCCGAAAGATGACTTCTTCATCAATTCACTCGAAATTGCCATACTTTTCCAAGTGCTTAATAAACACCAAACCGCGTCCAAAATTAGCGACCGTTAATTGGCCGTTATTGCTGTCAGGGTAATACCTAATATGTCAACAATGAACGAGAAACGTACCGTCCATGCGTGCGCAGGCTGCGACAATATTATATTTAGGACATAATATGCTGCATACCCGGCTTGCTGCGTAATTAATATCAACAGATATGTATGTAGGTATGTATCTAATAGAAGCCTACCTATCTAAATCGGCTACCTGATATCAGTTCGATCCGGTTATAATTAGAACCAATCAATACAATAATTTGTATTTAATCCACCAAGGGGAGGAGGGATTATGTGCTGATTTCTTTTGGGCGCGATGCAATCTTGTTTGTAACTTTCAGGATCTGATCGGAAATTGGATTTTGTCAGAGCCTCCCGGAAGAGCAATTTATATATGTATATAAAACACAAAAATTGTTTCTACCTATGTCCGTTATAGACTTTGAAACCATCCAACCAATATGCCCCAAACCGGTTTCATTAGAAACGCCAATAATGCGAAAATGGTTTTAGACCAATAAAACAATGCATTAGATACATTCGGTCCATTCATGAATATACATATATAAAACGTTGGAGTTGAAAATGTCTAATATTAATTACGTCAAAAACTTGTCCGCATCAAGGCAGCTGCTTTAAAACCAAAATAATTAATGCAGGAAAAATGATTTAAGAAGTGTCAAATCACGGAAACGATGAGGCTTGTCGTAAAAGAGAAAACGATGTTATTTTCAAAGACCAGCCCAAAAATACGAAACGATCGCCACGAAATAAAAGAGGAAAAAAGGAATTTCGAAACCTTCAACTTTATCAAATTAGCATCGCAAAATTGCCGGTGAAACGCTCGAAATTTCATTAGGAAATGAACCGTGAACCGCCGACCATTGTCCAGTTCATTTGTTTCGCATCTATTCCCATTCATCATCGGTTTTTGGCTTTGTGCCGTCGAGCGTTTCGCGCACGGCGAACGGAAGAAAAGTGGCTATTACCGTCGAAGATAGGAAGACGCATGCGTCCGACATCGTCGACGGCGACGACGACGACGAAGCTAACGTCGCCCGGGGAAATTGCAAAAGCTATCAATTTTATGCATCTTACACAGGGCAATGGAATTATTACAATATGAATGGACCGTAGAAGGTGTAGATTACGCCGATTTGCATAGAGCGGGTTCGAGACGCCGTTAAATCCGATATAGGAGACGATCCGGTCGAAATATACGAGCCGTAACTACGGCGAGTAAGCAATTTTACGGCGACTTAGGGGGATTACCGGCGCTCGAGAGGACTTTTCTCGATATAAGTGCGTCGAAGCGATATTAATCATTCCGTTATTGATAGTTTAATTTGAATTGGTGATGGAAAATCGGGCCCGGCATAAGGCGAAGATAGACGATTTGCATAAGCTGGAATGCACTCGAAGCATGAACCTCTACGTTTTGAAAGCTAACACTGAAAATTTCTTTTAATACTCTTTACCTTCGATGCCTTATTAAAAAATCTTTAATCGCCGTCTCAATTTTGTACTGAAGATGGCCTGTATTTCCTCAATTAAATTACATTTAATTGCTCGATAACCTGGCGGGCCTTGGGCATAACCGATATTGCAAAGTTTTCAAGTTAAATAAGAAGCAACATTTGTTAATGATTGAAAATACATTTATTCTTCAGTATAATCTCCCTCGACTTCAATACGCTTCTTCCAGCGATTCTCCAATTCACATATTCCATCCTTGAAGCGATTTTCTGGAAGACCTTTAAAATACCTCCCTTCGGCTGCAATGAGTTCTTCAATTCGATGAAAAACGCATTGTACGCAGAAATCTTTTTAGGTTTGGGAATAGGTGGAAATAATAGGGATCTAAATATGTCGAATAGGGTGGATGTACGAGCAATTCGAACTTTAATTCATTGATTTTCGCCGTCGTCAAAACGCATTTGTAACCGGGTGCTTTGTACTCACAAAAATGCTCTTTTTCTTCTGTAAACCAGGTCTTTCCTCTCACGAACTTTTACATTCAACTGGTCTAGAGAGTTGTAACAATATTATTCTGTACTTTACCGGTTTGCTGGTACTCGATTAACAATCAAAAAAAAAAATGAAGACGCCAACTTTTTGGACGATTTTGACTTCTTCGCCTGCTTCGGAGCAGAACAATCAGGTTCAATCCATTGTGCAATTTGTTGTTGCAGTTCAGGATCGTAAAGGTAAACTCAACTCTCATCCTTAGCTACAAATTGACGAAGAAATCAGTTTTGTTCTCTGTAAATCGGTTCAAATGTTATTGTGAAAGTCTCACTCGAATGCGTTTTTGGTCCAAAATTAACGAATGCACACCCACCTTGTCCATTTCTCAACCCCAATTCATTCTTCCAAATATGAAATACGCGTTCATTTAATATACCTACAGCCTCAGCAAGTGCATAGATAGTCGTACGTTTATTATCTAACTCGATATCATGTCCACAGAATCAATAATTTCTTCATTAATAGCAGTTTCTGGACGTGCTTCACCACTGATGTCCGATTACGTTTAAATTCCGTAAGCCAATTAAATACCGTTGCTCGTGTAGGAGCATCGTTCTTTAGCAGATCTATAGCACATATTGAAATGAATTTCATCTCCCTTCAAACCTTTCCTACATACGTATGCATATAAACATTTTATCACTGCACGAATTTCCAATTTTTCCATTTTTAAGAAACAAGCAGAACACGTCTAACTCGAGCAGGTGTAGAAAAAAGAGCTATTTCACGGTTTAGCCTGAAATTTCATATTTGTGCTTCAGAAAGGTGGAACATTCAAGCAACAAAATACTTTTTCGGATAACAACACCACCTATGGGCCAGTCTAGAAGCTTTTCAAATCACCTGGTGTACATGTCATTAGTTTGGGCAAACAGCGGTAATTATGAAATAAGTTGCGACAGCCTACATATTCACAGGACTACTGGCACACAGCGTACTGACTGGAGCAGGGAGTCGGTAATGCAGTCGTAACTTATTTCGTAATTGCACGCTGTTTTCGCTGTTCGCCTAAGCTACATATCATTTATTATAAACAAATTTTTATTCTATTTAATGTACTGCATATATTATACACCATCTATCTACTACATAATACAAATGCCCTGAAATATTTTTTCAGTTCTCCCATTGCTTCTTCTACTATCCTTCTCGAGATTTGTCTGTCCACTACATTGTCTCTCCAATTAGTGATGCCTATAGATCCTCTTGTACCCTCTTAAACCACTTTTTCCGAGATCTGCCCCTGCTTCTTTTCCAACCGGCTTCCTCCTTAATAGCTCTTTAGTTATTCTGTAATTATCTAATATTTGCATATAACCTGGCCATCATGACTGATGTTATCTTCCCTTCATTGTAAAAGTATTTGTGTATTTGTTCTTCGTCTCCATCCTTTTTCGATATTTGCTGTTCCATACATAGGTCGAAGTATTTTCCTTTGCCATCTTCATTTTTCCTCCTTTTCAAAACCAAAATTTCGCACGCATAAATAGTTGTTGCTCTTATTACTGTCCTATATATTCTCTCTTCTCTAGTTTTTCTTAATATAAATCTCGATTTCGTCAGCGACCTTAACATCCTATACTTCTAGTTTTCGTTTGATATGGGTGCTTCTAACTCCAGACTTTTTGTATCCATTTTCTATCATCTTTGCTCTTAAGTATATAAATTCTTGAATTTTTTCAATTCAATTCAATTCCGCGTAATATTATGTATCCATTATCATCATCATCATATATTTTGTTTTCTTCTGGCTGATTCTTAATCCATTTCTTTCTGCTTCATTTGCTATTCTTCTTATGGCTTTTAGCAGCTCCTTTTCTGATTTTGCCAATATTGCTAGATCATCGGCAAATGCTATACATTGATCTTCGTTTTCCATTATCATTTCCTCCGTCTTTATCTGACTTTTCCTCATTCTTGCTTCCAGCACCGAATTAAAGAGCGCTATTGGCGTTGGGTCTCCTTATTTAATTCCTGGTTCCACCTCAAATTCGTTAGACCTACCTCCTTTCCATACTATTTCATTTTTAGTTTGCTTTGAAGTCGTTTTTACTAGGTTTATCAACTTTAACCTCTACTTTACTTACTCTTCCGAAAATTTGCTGCCATCTGATGATGTGAAACAAGTCCAGAACACACAAGAAATGCAGATGGCATCGTCCTCAGCGTAATCTAAGAATTCCTCTACATCCTCTTTATCGTCCGTTTTGTAAAGATGTGTTCTAAGTATTCTCGATCCCACTTGGTCTCTCTTCTGCTTTTAATGGCTCTCCCGTTTGCGAATATTTTTATAAATTTATCTGGCAGCATTTACTTCGTAACGTTGGGAGCCCTTTTACAAGAAATGACTGAAGCATTTCACTTTATCAATGATACTTATTTACTTACTTAATCTGGAACTTTTCTATCTTTCGGTATCAAGTTATTTTGGAGTTGAGCCCTCTGAAACTGTTTTCCACAATTCCCTCCACTTTTTCCTATTCTTAGGTATGCTTTCTACATTCTTCCATCCAGATCACCTTTTCTTTTTTCCAATTTCCTTCGCTTCAAATGTCTGCTTTATTAGATTATCCTCATATCTCCTTATTACATATGCGAGCCGTCGAAGTTGCGCTTTATCAATGATATCTTTAAATATCCTCTCTAGCACTTTCGGGTCAATCAAAAAATAAATCGGGTGTTAATTGCTGCATTTTTTAAAAGATATGTACATAGGTCACGAAACATATACATATACATTTGATCAACAACAATAATAACAACTTTCATTACTCACCTATATACATATCACTTACAAGACAGTTCATTCTATAATATAGCAAAATAAAAGTTGATAGTAATTGCAAGGACTGTGGTGTAGTATCACGTCATCGTATCACATGGACAGGCTCCTCACCACGCAATTATTTAATTAAATCCGGTGATACCTGCTTCGCTATTAACGAGGCTAGCATCTTTAAACCATAGCTTACCCAACAAACTGCAAGCGTTTCCCTATTCTCACCTTTTCCGGCGTTTTCTATTCTTTAACGTAAATCTTCCAGTTGTACGCTTTTCTTTTTCGAACGTAGAAATCTATTTAAAAAAAGAACGCATAAACAGTAGTCGGGCACAATTTTTATCGGCGATTCCCTCCTATCTCCAAAAACATCGAAAACGATTCGCCTTCGCGTAGGTACACGGCTCGTAAATAAACAAAAAAGAAAGAGAGAAAAAGCGCCGCCGGAAAATTGGAAAATAAAACAATCGGCGAGTGCGTCGTGCGACGTGAAAATAGAGCTCACCCGAATCCCACCTCCGCGTACCTGGGGGAACACTGCATCAGGTAGGAGTCCCGATTGGACGGGGAATCCCCGGTTCCAATCGGGTTTCGCAATTTATTTCCCATTCGACGTAAGCTCGGCGGGCTCGCGGAGGAAGAGAGGACGAGTAGAGTCGACTGGCGGCAGAGACGGGAGGAGCGGATTGAGGAGGCAGGGGAGCGGTGACGGTGGAAAAGGGAGATGCGGTCGACAGACCTTACGCCGGCTGGATTATCCGCGCAAAAACTCGATGCAGAAGCCGCGATAACGAATCCGAAATAATTAGGGGTTGCGGCGGTGTCACGGCGACAACGACAACGACGACAAAAGAGGATGTCGGGGAGTCTGTTGTAAAGGCAGACACGCGCGTCCTGTCAAAATGCGACATTTGATTCTAATTGGGAGGAATAAGGTGAGATACGGTTATAGGTCGGGCGCTTCCCCCTTCCCAGAAAGGGAAAGCTTTGTTGCGAAAGCAGATGGGGATGTATAAAATGATGATGGGGTGGTTTGGTGACAGATCGATTCACTTGGAAAATACATCTTTTTCTGGACGAGAAGAAAAGTGGTATATTTAGGAAAAGTAAAGGTTTTATATGAAAATATTAAAGTACACGTACGAATGACGCCTGTTAAGTTAGTTACAAAAACTAGGAACAAAAAGTTATTTTATTGCTGTTCAAAAAATTCGCCGTCAAAGCAATTTTCGAAACATTTCTTCGACTCTTAAGTTGGTATTTAAAAATATGGTTTTTGAAGACCTCCACAGCTGTACGCCCATTTGTTACAGTTTTCTGTTTTAATAGTCCTATGATCTCCCGCTTCAACGTGTGGCGTTCGTAACTTAGATTCAGTGATACGGCTTGCGCTGTGTTGAATGCGCACGTGGTCTTCATTCAGCTTCTAACGGGCGAGTTGATCAGATTGGTTTCCGTACCTAAGTTTATTCCGTCTCGTTTTGAATCTCGTTATCGAGGATTACATGCGAAACTCCGACGCAGGGAAGGGAATAGTACCGCTAAGAGTATCGTTGAGTTCTCGTCCCCAAATTTTGCTGGTCGAACTAATCGTCGACGTTGCTTTTCTCCCAATTAGAGGGAGCTAGTGTGTGGTAGTTGGTATAAACTAGTAGAGAGCTATTGTGATTAAGCGAAGGCTGGCATAATTAGTATAGACTTGTATAACTATCGTAGGAGCTAGAAGCTAGATTTCCCGATATCTTTTCCTCACGGCCGAGAAAGCCCGCCATCTTGTACCACTTCCCTCCGTATACTGAAAATCATGCCGTGCAAAGTCGACCACGGAAGACTGCATAACGCTACGTTTTATTTACTTTGATTTATATTTTTATATCGTTGAGTTCTTGGAAAGCAACTCCCTAGAAACTCGTAATAAATCTTAAGTTAGGAATTTAGAAATTTTGTGTACAGATATACAGGGGTTTCTTTACGTTTGTGAACATTCGATTATTTTAGTGTTTTAAGGGGGAAATCCAGATTGTTTTCGAGTAAAGAGGGCTTCTTTTTGTTACGGTTATTAGTTGGTATTATATTTAATTAATTTTATTACTATTTTAAGATGGAGGGGGTCGATTACTCGCCTCAGTTTCATTATTATTTCTCCTAAGTTAAGTTTTAAATAGTAATTACTTTAAATATAGGCAGTTTGGATAACTACGTACCATCTAGTACCGCCTTCGTCATTACCAGCGTGATAGGCTATCCGCACTGTATCTTCGTCTTTGTTATTTACAATTTTAGCAAAAGCTTTAAAGCCTAGTAAGACAGCATTCTTCCTAGATAGTCCCTTCTACGTCTGTTACTCACAATTCTATTGGCTTAAAAGTTGATCCTACTTAATTCAATTTCAAAGTTTTCTTTGTTCAATGCTCTGTTCAGTAATCTATGTATCGTGGAACGGTAGGCAGATAATTTGTGTGATAACGGGCAAAAGTATTCAGCGTGTATTGTGGTGTTCGTGTGGGTGGATTTATGATATATTGCAAACTCATGTAGATAATTGAAATCATGCAACAGATGTTTTGAAAGTCGGGAAAAAGTTTGCTTTGAAATTTGGTCAATTTTAATAAACTAATTCATGATCCGAAACAATTCCATATTATCGTCCATCTCCTCCCTATATTGTAACAAATTCCTTTCGTCAAAACTACGCAGTCATCGCGATGTTATGATCTAAATTTAATTCCAGCCTCGGCAAAGGGATTGATTGCATTGACGAAAATTGCACGCGACGCGCACGGTACTATGTAATATTTTCATCCTTTGCAGGTGCATCCCTTTGTATCACCCGTCAACATCACCAATACAAGGTAATTGACGATGCATGTTCGAGGTATATATGGCAGATACCTTGAACATGCATCATCAATTACATCAAAGCCCCTAAATATTTTCGCAAATTCCATTAAAATTGAGCTTGCTTGGACAACCCGTATCGCATAAACCTATTAGGTTTACAAAGCAATTACACTGGTAAACAAAATTTCACTTTTTACGTGTTTCTTTGGTCAAATAGGCTCACTCTCATAGTATTTCCCTCACTGATTTTGAATCTGCGTTCTAAATTTGTGTATCGGGCACAGTTTTTGAGTAACACGCGTTTAACATTTTTCGTTCTGAAATAATTCCCCCACAATGTCCTTATAATTGTCTGCCTTGTTATTTCCAAGAAAGTTCTGGACTGTTCACTAATTGTCGAATTTGGGGACCAACGAATATGCCATTCTAAATTTTTACATCCCTGACCCGTGAAAAATTGTGTTTTAGTAAACTTAAACTGTCGCCGTTTCTATCCCTTCATTTAACAAAGTTTTGTTGTCACTCCGAGTTTAATGGGTAGAGGTAGCAGATGAACTGTCTGGGAATCTGCCATAGGCTGACTTACGACATTTTTGTTCCCAATTGTTAAAACATCGAAAGTCTTTATAGTAAAAGCAGGTGTGGTCTGTAAAGTACGAAAGCATAAACATGAGAAACAGTCCGTTCAAGATGACGTCCAGTTGACTGCGATTATGTATAGCTTTAGATATTTTGTGTCTTCTGTATGCAAGTCGCTGTCGAATACGATGACACAAAACTATATTGATGAATGAAATATGGTCGTAATTGCTCTAAGACTAAATGCTTCTCGTTCGTTCTCGCTCACAGTCTCACGATTCCAGATACACATTGGCTGACAGTGTATATTGTAGTATAGTAACACTCGAATGGTGAATTACCATTAGAAAATTTATCATTCATTACAATTAAATATATCAAAATTCGCAGTAAATATTGGGGTTATGGATCTTTATGTTCGAATGACCTTCGGTTTATTTTTGAGTTCTCTTTATACTTTTTCGATACTACGCACACCACCTTTTCAGTATTTTATTACCCTACGGGCGTTGATTTCTTATTTTAATATCAGCCAGAGACGTTTAATGGGAGAAGAAAAAGTATCTAGAAATAAAATTATTAATTATTATAAAAAGCATCGATTACAAGTTACAAGAAAAGCATTGTAAATATTCAGGAACATATATTCAACACTTTCACATCACAAGGACTCCTAATAACCACTGGATATAAATACCCAAGGATACATAGACATTAACAATACAGGTTTCTATAACAATGTTACGCCTTAGATGAACTGAAGTCTGCTGGTGAACTGGTGAATTAAAGTTTTCGTTCCATAGACAACGGAGAAATAATATAGTGTAGTCCTGGTTTCCGGAAGAAATAAAAAGGTTGTTTGGCGGACGACGAAGAAAATTGACCAGATTGATAAGTCAACAAAAAAGTTTAAAATATATTTTGAACCAAAAGGGTTTTAAAGGAAGTACCGGTGAATAAAAGAACCTCATCACACCGGAGAACAAAGAATTTAAAGAAGGGAAGAATCCATAGACAATAAAGCCACAGCGAAGAAAGAAGTTAACAGAGGGAAGAATCCATAGAAAATATTGCTGCATCGAAGAAGGGATTCAAGAGAGGAGACATAGGAAGAACTATCATCGAATAACAGAAATTACACTCACACACACACACACAACACTAGGTAATTATCTTTATTTTAGCTAAATATTTCTCAAAATTTATAAATATAATTTGTTATAATGTATGCTGTTTATATCATTAATTAAGAGCTAGGTCGGTGCAATTTTGTTTAAGAAATTAACTAAATTCTCAGTACAATATCCATGGGCATTAGACTCCAGCAAATATCTGTCTGTAGGTACAAATCTATTAAGAAATCCTGCACGATCAAACGGAACCGAATGAAAATTTAAAATGTTAAGCCCGTATTGAATTTCCGCTGTAAGTAATGAAAGTGCATACAAGTCGCGCGTTCGGCTTCTCGCTACTTTCTAACTAGTAATTACCCTCGTTGCGCAATTAATTAGCATTTATGCTGCTACCGCTGCTTCTGTGCAAAGTTTTAAAAACTTAATTTCAGATAACACATCTAACTTACTTTAAATCTTTTATACGGGAGAAACTCGCTCGCGAAAAAAGGCGCAATTTCAGCAACAATTAATGAAAAAGTTTTTATTATTTAGTCGCTAGATGCTGCTTGACGTTAGTTTACGAATTTATGATGTTTTCGAAAGAGAACGTGCACGTTTTGTTGAGGGAGGTGGTAACTTTTACCAAAATGGATGGAAAATTAGATACTGCTGTAAGAAATAAATAATAATGGTAATAATATGTATGTAACATATTTTTATAAAGTATAAACGACCATGATCTTAAGAAATTATATGATATTATCTGGCGTTGTGTTTAAATCGCCGAATATTCTTGTTGGTTCCGAAATCGTTATTTGTAGATTAAATCTTTTGAACAAATCTCTCATTCTTTTAGTATGTAGATCACCCGGGGTATGGAAATGAATATTGAAATTCCACGTTAGTATCATTGTGTAATGACATTTCGTGGGGAGTGCACAATTTAATATATCTTGCATGATTTTGAAGAGCTCGTTAATGTTACTTGAGGGTGGTCTATATATATTTATTAGTAACTGCATTCAATAGTGGACTCAAAGCCTTTTGTTTCAGATTATTGGTATCGTTAAATCTACCCTGTTTCACGAAAATACAGGATTCACTATGGACCACAGTCTCTCTGTCATAACAAGAAGCCATTAGGTAATTTTCTAATTTTTGTTATTATTCTTTTGTAGCCAATCTTCAGGTACAGCAAGTACATGAATACCCTCACCTGTATTCAATAATATATTTAAGTGAACTATTTTATTATTAATGGTTTGAACGTTTTGATGTAAAACATTAAATATATAATTATTTTTTACTAAATTTTGTCTTATTTTACATTTGTGTTCTTGATTGAGGCTTTCCTCCAAAAATTCTTATTACAGCGTTTTTGGGCCACAAATTGCATCAAATATTTTATCATAATTTTCCTTTACCACTGCAACTTTAAACGCTGCAATTTCTTCATTTTCAATTTCTAATTTCTCACATACAATCGAGAGAAAAACTTTTAAATTGTGTTTATATTTACGTAAATTCTAAAAAATAATAAAATTGTACTACCTGTATATTATGCAAGCGAGTAGGTAAATTATACGGCACAAACGCTCCACAAATACCTGTCCTCGAATTATAGGCGAAATTTAAAGTGGATGTTAAAATTCACGAAGCACCGGCGCATTTTTAGTAATTAAACAGTTCAATTCACTACCGACATTTTTCGATGGAAAGTTTCATTGCGATTTTTTGTTGTTGTTGTGATACGGGAATTTATTCGTATGCATGAATGGAAAGCATTTTATTGGGCGGAATAAATTACGGAAGCTGTTTCGTGCCGTAAGTTACCTTAAATTGTTTTATAATTCCCGTGTTTTTCGCGTTTGTATGCACTTTTTAATCGAAAATGACGCGTTAGAACAGTTTTTCCCCAAATCTAGGGTGTATCTATGCATAGGTGAGGGACAAGCTTGGTGATATACTCTCATGCGTAAAAGACATGACTTGTGCTCTATTCTTCTGCCATTTCCCTCACTATCTTTCTCGGTTCCAGTCTACAATTCCCCTTTCTCTCAAATCGCTCAAAACCGCTTCCATCCATTTTCTCCTTGGTCTTCCTCTTCTCCCTCTACCTCCATGTCCCTCTGTAAGTACTTTCCTGCACTGCCTTTCCTGTCCCATCTTGCTAGCGTGTCCCAACCATCTTATTCTCTGAGCCTTGATGTGTTTTAGTATGCTACTATGTCCATATAGTTCCTTTAATTCCTGGTTTGTTCTTCGTCTCCAGATTCCATTCTCCATCTTCGTCCCTCCAAAGACTTTTCTGAGCATTTTTCTTTCCCATATCTCCAACTTATCTTCCATCTTTTTGTCAGAATCCATACCTCACAGCCATAGGTTAGTGTGGGTCTAACAATTGCCCTAAAGGTCTTTATCCACCAAGGAGGATTCAAGAAAGACAAATCAACTGTAGATCAAATATTTACATTGAGGATGATACAGAACAACAGTTACGAACAAAATTTGGGACTACATGTCCTGTTCATAGATTTCAAGAGAACGTATGACACAGTTAGTAGAGATAAACTTTACGAAGCCATGATGAGACTTGGAATCCCCAGAAAACTCAGGACATTAGTAAGAATGACGTTGACACATACAGAGAGCAAAGTTATGGCAGAAGGACAGCTTTCGACCAGCTTTGAGGGTAGGGAAAGTCTGAGACAAGGAGACCCGTTATCGACGATACTGTTCAACTTTGTGCTGGAAGCAATATTTAGAGGTAGTGGCATCCAAACCAAGGGAAATATATACCATCGAAAGCACCAAATCGTGGCCTATGCGGATGATGTAGCCATAATCACAAGATCGAAGAAGGAGCTGGAGAAAGTTTTTGGGAAAATGGAACAAGAAGCAAGGAAATTTGGTCTCGCAATAATTGAACAAAAAACGAAGTATATGGTTATGAGGCAGGAACAAACTATAGACAAGAGATAGTCAAAGTTCCAAACAGATAAAACAAAGTATTCGTTTGAAAATGACAACAAGTTCAAATACTTGGGTGTTGTCATATCGAATAAGTGTAAAGAGGATGACGAAATTGAAGGAAGAATTCTAAAAGGATGTAATGCAATGGGAATGCTAAAGAAAATGATTAAATCAAAAGAGATATCAAGAACTGCATAAAAGACTTATTCGAGGAATATCGCGAGACAATCAAAGACGTATGTAGAAAAACACTGTGTTAGAATCATGACGTTCATAAATACCGGATTGAACTTACTGTCATCCCTTGGTGAAACACTTTAGGATTAAAAATAATTTAATTAACTGAAATAATTTCGTGAAACAATACCAAGTGTTTTATTAATTTTTAATGGCATTGATCTGTCATCTTCGTATCGGTTTAGAACCTTAGGTCTTGTTACATTGTCCGATGCCTAATTTTCATTCTTGCCTGTTCTTCCGTTGATGTCCTGTAAGACTCTTTGTTGTAGTAGATTTTCTGATTTCCTCTGTCAAAGTTTTCCTTGGTCTCTCTTTTTTCGTTTCACATGTGGTATCCAATGTAACCCCTGTTTTGGTATCCTCTGTTCTCCCAATCTTTGGACATGTTCGTCCCATACCAATTGCTTTCTCTGCATGTCATCACTCGTCTATCCCTTTATTCCCATACGTTCCCCGACTATTTCATTTCTAACTCTATCACTCCGCGAAATTCTCGTAATACGCCTCATCACACCCATTTCCGTGGCTTCTATTTTTTCTATTGTGTTCTATTAGCCGCCAAGTTTCGTTCTTATAGAGCAATGTGCTTTCAACTACCGTGTCGCATATGTTGTCCTTTCTTCTATTGGTGGTGACTTTACCCCACAGAATTCCATTAAGACACGAAACAATTCTTCTTGCCTTAGTAATTCGAGAGTTAACTTCACGTGGATATTTTTGTATGGAAATTAAAATCCGGATGGTGTCGAATGTTTAACCAACATTATTTAAAGTGAATATGCAAACGTTGATTTTTGCTCTAGAGTATTCCCCCAAGCGTCTATTGTAATCATGCAGGAGCTATCCCATTCCTTTGACATATTTCTTCGATTCTACTTTGTCATATTTCGTTATTTCGTTTTCACGTTCCGCTGCCGCTTAATCTTAATCGTCGTTCTACTAAGGAGTAACCAGAACTACAATAAAAGAAATTGTAGGATATAAGGGAAAGACTGGAAAAGGATACGACAGCATAATTTCAGACAATGCGAGTTCTGGAGATCGGAGTGATGTCCTGGCTCTAATTTGTCTTATAGATAACTTGATTGTATGCTGACCCGCGTTCATATCCCTCATTTCCTGCTGTTGCGAGTCAACAACTTTCGAAGAAAAATATTAACAATAAATTTGTCATCACGATCTGATGTACATACATACATCGCTTACGGCTTTGTCCAGGTCGCCTGGTGTAAGAATCGATATCACGAGAGCGTTGGATAGAATCTTAGACTATTGAATGAGATACGCGTAGAGTGCTTGCCACAAAACGGCGATTGCGTCCGTTATTGACAGTTTTAGCCATAGTAATAGCATCCATTGGCGTTGAATAGAACTGGCTTTTACTTGATGAAGACCTATACTAGTAATGAATAAAACTCATAGAATATGTATCGGCGAAACGAACGCTACAACTTTTTGTTAAATATGGTGAAGTGTTTTTACTCTACGACCTTTATTCAGTATCCATTGGCATTGTTGTCGAATAATTTTACTTTAAACACACTTCTACTGATAAACAGAACACAAATGCAAACGGGAAAAACCGGAAACAGAAATGCAAACGAAAACAACATTAGCGGCGAGAACTTGCTTGCCACACAGGGTTTCCTTTTGTACGAGACAAAGATTTTGGCTCCGTACAAAGATTTTTAGCGTCTTTGTACATTGTACAAAGATCTTTTGGGTAGTTAATAGCACGCATAGTTGAAATCATCGTTTTTATTATGTTGTACAAAAAGAAAAACCCTCTCGTACAAAAATTTCTTTTCGATCTTTGTACATGTACAAAGACTCTCGTACAAAGAAAAACAGTGTTGCCACCGCAAGTTTGTTCAATTTGTTAGAGTTTCTGCCACAATAACCAATTAATTCAAGTGGAGCCATATAATAAAATTATTAATCAAAGATGCTTTATTTTTATGTGAAATTTTCATAAAACTAAAAATGTGAAGCTTTAATGGTAATAATGGGCGGCAAATTCTGTTATAAGTGTATATCACAGTCAGCAACATTTGATCTGCCAACTCTTCAGAAGCATAACTTCAAAGTGCTTCTAGTTACTAAATTTAAACTAACATACAGTATCTTAAAGGGTCCCTTTTATTGGTTAATCTTGGTTTCCTTTTTCATTTTGTATGCATCAGATTCTTTTTTCGCACACTTTGCTGGTGGGAAATTTAGTATTTCTGTTGATACGTCGCTTGAAACTGTAGCGCGATAAGTGGATTTTCACCATATCATGAAACTCCGTTTACACGGTTTCAACGCTTTGCATACGAAATCTTTAGAAAATATACGTGCCTTCGATTTACAATAAGCAACCTCAATGGTAATATCTGCTGTATTAAACCCAACAACTTGAATCGTTAAGTTGTTGAGTACTACAGTACCAAGATATAATATTTTCATTTTTAATTGGATTACATTGGAAATAGTAAATATTCAAATTATAAATGAACGGGGATTGCAAATGATTACACACAACGATCAAGAACTACAAATATGTTATATTTATGTATGTTCTTCTAAATCTTCCTCTGATTTCCTCCGTCTCTGGTTCGCAGAGCCGCTATCTCTCCTTCGCTATCTACTCCGTACATTTCGTGGCGTATTGTAGTATATTAAAAGTCACAGTAAATGTTGGGGGTTTGGATGTTCGTGTGCCAATGACATTTGGTGTAGTTTTGGGGTTCTATTTACACCTTTTCGACACCACGCCCACCACCGTTTAAGCATTTTATTACCCTACGGATGTTAGCTTCTTATTTTAACTCCAGCCAGAGACGTTTAATGGGAAAAATAAATGTAACTAGAAATAAAATTATTAATTATTATAAAAAGCATCGATTAAAGAGAGGAAAGGATTGTAAACATTCAGACACATACATATAACACTTTTACATTACAAGAATTCATACAAAAATACTGGATATGGACAACCTAAGATACATCGACATTCAATACAGGTTTCCATAACAACGATATGCCTGGATGAACTGGAGTCAAGAAGAATTAAAGTTTCCGTTTCGT
This sequence comes from Chrysina gloriosa, assembly GCA_038088585.1. NCBI lineage: Eukaryota > Metazoa > Arthropoda > Insecta > Coleoptera > Scarabaeidae > Chrysina > Chrysina gloriosa. The sequence goes on along the minus strand of CM076090.1, from coordinate 5,368,297 downwards.
GGACAACGGAGAAATAAAGCAGTGTAGTCCTGGTTTCCAAAAATAAATAAAAGTTCGTTTTTTAACGACGAAAAAAATTGATAAGATAGATAAATCAACAAATAAGTCTATAAATGTATTTCAAATAAAAGGGTTTTAAGAAGAAGTATCAGTGAATAAAGGAACCTCACCACACCGGAGAAGAAAGAATTTAGAAAAGGAAGAATCCATAGAAAACAGAACCACACAGAAAAAGAAGTTAAGAGAGGAGACATAGGAAGAACCATCATCCAATAAGAGAAATTACACTCGAACACAAACAACACTAGGTACTTATCTTGATTTTATGTTAAACATTTCTTATAATTTATGCTTTATATCTCATTAATTAAGACCTAGGCCGGTGAAATTTTGTTTAAGAAATTAACTAAATTCTCAGTAGAGTACACTACTTATGTTCCGCTTATGGCTGATTTTCTATTCATCCATTACACGTTGCTTACGAACATACACTTAACCTTACCTCGACTTTGCAATGCTGCTCTCCTGAATTTCACTTCTGCGCTTATACCAAATGATACTAGTACACAAAAATGTACAAGCCACTGGTCGTTTGAATAGTCAAAGTAAATCGAAATCAAATTCTACATAAATGATAAGTTTATAGGGAGAGTTTCCAATATCTGGTAATTCACGCACTTGTGTTTCCTTCAGCAAAAGTTGTTTCAAGTTTTGAAAGAAAAATGAGTATACCACAGATGTTATCAATGTATTTTCAATATTGCGAAGGCATTTGAAAATATTGAATTTGCACTAGTACGAACTAGAAGCCATTCTTCTTAGCTTCCGTGGTCCCTAATTGATAATATTGTTAACAATTGTTTGATTTACTGTGGATTGAGCTGACTGGGCATTTAAATCCTATCTTTATAATCACTTTTTTAAAAGAAAGCATCCCTTAATATCTAGATTAGATCGTCTAGGTTTAGCAGGGACTTTTCATGCTCAAAAGATGTACTTAGCTAGATTCATTGGTTAAATGGTAGTAATTGCAAAGATTATGGTGAATTTGCTGCTACTATACCACATCGGTAAACTTCTCGCCACACAATTGTTTAAGTAAATCCGGTGACCCATGTTTCGCTAACAAGAGGCAGGTTTTAGCAAAACCGTATATGATCGAATTTTCGGACTTTTAGCTGCTACGTTTCGCCGGGGGCGGATTGTGAACCCCAGATCTTCGCACTGCGGGGCGCGTGTTTCATCACTCAGCCAATAAACGGGTGATATTATCGATTGAGGGAAGGAATTCTTTAAATTCTAAATGTGGGAACCTGCCTCACCCCCACTGTAGTCGTATATGGAACGCAAAAGATATTTTGGAAACCCCTCTCCCAGAATTTGCAAGTTTCTATAAGCTACCAATTCCAGAAGTGGGCCACGCCGATTTGTATACCTTAAGATGTATAGTTTAATAACTTAGCGATCATCATTTGTATGAGATAGTTGCTACCATCGGACGTTTCTGCCTTTTTTTATTTTATTGTTTCTCTTGTGTAACACATTTCCTTTTTTTTTTGTTGCGTTTCCTTATTATTGATGTTAGTTGTAAGTAAGTTGTAGTTGTTACTGAAAATAGTGATTTCAATTGATCGGAAATGAGGCGAATTCAAAGTCAGGTTTATTCCGTGAACTGTGAATTTCAATTTAAAATTTCTTCTTCTTCTCCATGAAAGATTAACACTGAACGGGACAAGTGACTTCCCAATTGTCCATTTCTATAACAAATTTGCCACTCATTTGAGTTTTGGCTCCTTCCATCCAAGGGAAGTTTTCCGCCTTTGAGATGCTTTCTAAGTATCCTATCCCCTTTCACGCTAAGGAGAACGCTAGCGATCCGGAGAAGTTTCAATTATTTACAAATATCTGATCCCCGTTTCACTTGAAAAGCTAAATTAATTCTTGAAAATTACCCAATAGTATATCTCGCTAAAATCCAAGGTATTTACGTATGCTGCCCGTCTATCATAATCGAGCAGTCCGTAAAAGTCCCATATATCGCTGTTTCTGAACCGGCACGTTTCCCAACGACAGATATTAAAGTTTACAGTCGGACGGCGTACTATATATTTTAAGGTTGGCGCATTTTGTTTAGGTTTTAATATATTTTTGAAATAGTTTATGCGTTTCCATAAATAGCCGGTCACCGATAGTCGCCGCAGCGCATAGTGTCGTATCGGCCGATCGTTTTCATAAATCACCCCCTAACGCCACATAAATCTGTCGCCTATAAACCGCGGCGTTTAGGAAACGACCGCTTGCACCACCTCCGCACGCTGCAGCGTGCATGGAAATCCGTCCGTCCGTTCGACGACTCTCACGGTCCGTTACGTCAAGCAATACGGGCGCCGCCGCCGCCGCCGACTCGACGCCAACACGGCCACTGTCCGCGAAACCTCCGATTCGACAAGGTAATTACCTCGCCGCCAATTCGAACGGTAATAGATTATCGAGCGAAAATCGACAGTTATTGATTGTATGAAACTTCTAATTATAATTTACTAGTCGACAACGTACTTATTCTGCATTCACAACGATTTCGATCTCTCTAACGAAGTATTTCCACAACGAGGATAAAAGGTTGACCCTCTGAAACTTCAGAAAAAATTAATATGTTCTAAATTAGGCGAAATTCCGTCTACAGATGTTTTCGAAGGTGTAGAATGCAATTTTGACCTCCAAATTCGTGAAATTTATTTCGTTTGGGTGTTAGAGCGTATCAGAGCGATTCGTCCAGAACCACTTTTCACTTTCTCATTGAATATTTCCTCAATGAACCGTCTCTCGTACCCGAAATTATTTTATCCCTAATCTGCAGTAGAAGAGCTTCCATTTGATGTGTAATAAGCCGTACTTCCGACCATTTCGATTTTCTTCGAAATTCCAAGGGGTACCCCTTTGGAACTTCACACAAAAATTAATGTCTTCTAAATTAGGCGAAATTCCGTGTACAGATGTTTTCGAAGGTGTAGAATGCGATTTTGACCTCCAAAGTCGTGAAATTCGCTTCGTTTGGGTGCTAGAGCGTACCAGAGCGATTCGTCCAGAACCACTTTCCACTTTCTCATTGAATATTTCCTCAATGAACCGTCCCCCGTACCTGAAATTATTTTATCCCTAATCTGCACGAGAAGAGCTTTCATTTGATGTGTAATAAGTCGTACCTCGGACCATTTCGATTTTCTTGGAAATTCCAAGGGGTACCCCTTTGGAATTTCAGAAAAAATTAATATGATCTAAATTAGGCGAAATTCCGTGTACAGATGTTTTCGAAGGTGTAGAATGCGATTTTGACCTCCAAATTCGTCAAATTTGTTTCGTTTGGGTGCTAGAGCGTACCAGAGCGATTCGTCCAGAACCACTTTCCACTTTCTCATTGAATATTTCCTCAATGAACCGTCTTCCGTATCTGAAACTATGTTATCCCTAATCTGCACGAGAAGAGCTTTCATTTGATGTGTAATAAGTCGTACTTCGGACCATTTCGATTTTCTTGGAAATTCCAAGGGGTACCCCTTTGGAATTTCAGAAAAAATTAATATGATCTAAATTAGGCGAAATTCCGTGTACAGATGTTTTCGAAGGTGTAGAATGCGATTTTGACCTCAAAACTCGTGAAATTTGCTTCGTTTGGGTGTTACAGCGTACCAGAGCGATTCGTCCAGAACCACTTTTCCACTTTCTCATGGAATATTACCTCAATAAACCGTCTCCCGTACCTGAAATTATTTTATCTCTAATCTGCACGAGAAGAGCTTTCATTTGATGTGTAATAAGCCGTACTTCCGACCATTTCGATTTTCTTCGAAATTCCAAGGGGTACCCCTTTGGAATTTCAGAAAAAATTAATATGATCTAAATTAGGCGAAATTCCGTCTACAGATGTTTTCGAAGGAGTAGAATGCGATTTTGATCTCAAAACTCGTGAAATTTGCTTCGTTTGGGTGTTACAGCGTACCAGAGCGATTCGTCCAGAACCACTTTTCACTTTCTCAATGAATATGTTCTCAATAAACCGTCCCCCGTACCTGAAATTATTTTATCCCTAATCTGCACTAGAAGCGCTTCAATTTGATGTGTAATAAGTCTTACGTCGGACCATTTCGATTTTCTTCAAAATTCCAAGGGGTATTCAAACTTAGTCAAAATAATGATTTCAAATCGGAGTTGAAGATGCCGAGATTTCATCTTCAACACACCAGCCAACGAAATGCGCTTAGATGGCAAAAAATTTAGGTAGTACATCTGAATATCTAGTTCTACCATAGGTTCGTTCCAACACCGCACAAAAGCAAGGCAAATTTGCTGTGAGCATGCACCCGAAGATCCACAAACTGGTTCTGTGCTGTGTTGGAACGAACCTCTTATTCGATGTAGAACTTTGTATTTTGCGTAAAGAAGCAATAAAATCCGAATAGGAGGTGAAAGTGACTAAAACGGAGCAATCATCTCTCGACCTTTCGTCCGAATTACTATCGAAAATAAGAAACAATCCCGATGAAGCGAGGGGCGAAATGTCAATTTGCAAAAAGATTACTACCGCCCGTGTAAAGCTTTGCGCTTTGCCCTCTGTCAATATATCGCGCGCTCCACCTTGTTTAATTAAACATCTCGAACGTTCGCTCTCCGGCTCTCGCTTTTCGCGAATATGAGAGAAGGAGGTCCGTGTGTATTTCGTGGGCAAATACCGCGCGGCCTAATGCCCTTCTCTTGTACTTCTTCCGCTCGGCTTTCTCCTCGGTTAGAACGTGCGCGTCCCCTCCGGCGAGAAGGAAGGAGACGTCGTCGTCGCGTTTTAATTATTGCCGAACGCAGCAGCGCAAACAGATAAACGTTTCGCCTCGTCGTCGTGGTCGACGGTGTCCGTCAACCGGTCCGAGTTTACGATCGTCCGATATGATTGATGCTCGTCCGATGTTGGTTGCGGTGCTTGTATGGGAAGGGAAACGCGTAAACATCGGTTCGGGTAAGTTTATCCGAAGCAATTGATCGGATTTTGTTTTTCGGAAAAGCCTGTTTGTACGTAGGGGAAGCAGGGCGTTTACTTCGTAAAGATAAAAATCAAAGTTTGAGATTGTCTTGTTTGCTGCTAGGGCTTGACTAGAAGAAAGCCTTAAGAAATTTCTAAATGAATGAAGTAATACTACACCGATCGCTATCAAATGAATATGGAACAACTAAATTGATCCCAGATTGTAACGTCGTAAAATTTGCTTAATCATGTCGTCGAAAGAACTAGCTGATAACAATATTTTCCCGCGTCACGCAGAAAGTGATGCTGATGCATTAATCATAAAAACTACAATTAATATTGAATCAAAAAATGTTTGTTGTTTGTTGCTGCTGAAGATATTGATATGTCAGTTTTGTTCACAGCTATAACACCTCCTCATAGAGAAATATATTATTTGCTCAAACGAGCAAAAGCCAGGATATCTACAAAAATTTATTCTAATGAAAGCTTTGAAAAGACGTTATCAATGTGAAAGAAGCATATTTTGTTTTTTACATGCATCCACTGGATGATGATGCAACTTCAGCGTTTTACAAAATAAATTTGCAAAATTATTCAAAAACCGTAGAGATTTACAAGATGCTGATATCTTTACAAATAAAAATTTTAACATCACTGATATTTTGTGATCGGTTATTTTATGTATTTTAACATACATGGTGCTACTCGAAATGAAGAAAATATCAATAATTATCCTAGTTACCAGTAAAAATAGCTGTGTCAAATTGGCTTCATTGGTACTCACACTCGATGTCAGTTTATACCATATAAAAAGGGTGTATTTATAAGTACAGTTGTGGATCGTTCACAATAAGTTTCTAGAAGACTGGTGATCGAAAACAGAAATAATTCATTAGTACCAGTTACAATACACCAACCACCAGCTCCTGAAAATTTATTTAAAATGATATTTTGTTCATGTAAAACTGGAAGTGGCTCTGCTTGTGGATGCAGGAAAATTGGCGTAGATCGCATGTTTACAATGTAAAGGAGGTAGCTGCTTAAATGCACCAATAATATTAAGGAATGATCGAACACGACAAAGAAGTTTACTTAATGTTAATATTTTTAACAAAATCTGATTATTTTTATTTCATTATAGTTTCTTATTACATATTATATTTTATTACTAATTAGTGTAAGTTGCTAATTAATTGATTTCTATAGATAATTGACGTATTAGTATTATATAACGTTTCTTCTATTCATTTCCCTTTTTGGAGCTTCTGTCCACAAATTAATTTTTGTTTAATCAAAAAGAGTTTTATTTTTTGACAACTTTTACAATAATATTTATTATTTTCTTAAAATAAATGCTCGGAAATTGTGATAAATGTGTTTTTAAAACGAATTTCTAAAGATTTCAATTTTTTGTTTGAATAAATGGATTTGAAAAATGGCGGCAGCTTTTAATGGGTAGACTTTGTAATTTATGTTATTAGAAACCAAAAGAATATAATCATTCAAATTCATTCACTACAGTTGGCTCCGTCATTTTCCATTTTTAACGTCTAATTGCACTGGACTATTAGAAACTATTAGAAATGACACTAGAAAGGGTCGAACGAGTGCTGTGACTAGGCATAGGAAACAGACAGGATTGCAATTCGAGCAATTCGAGCAATTATTTAATTAGTAGTGCCAATAATTTAATGTCAGATACATATCCAAAAATAAATTAGTCCTATTATAAGATGCACTGGAATTTTAAATCCGTCGGACAAATCCGAAAGACCATTTCCAACATCCGAGGCAGACAAAGGGTAGAACCTTATGCGATGACATCACCCGGAAGCCATGACAGCTAAGCATTCATTCTATATGTCTTAAACGCTTTCTTTTAGTTTCAAATATTTCGTATATCGTATTAATAATTTCAACTAAATTCAACGTTAATATTCACTAGCTTGTAAAATCATTATTATCTAGATGGCCGTATTTTTCTTATTAAATTCATTGATATTCATATATATATATATATATATATATATCGAAATTCCTACTAGACCTGTATCGTATTTTGCATAACTCACAGTAACAATTAAAAATCACGCATTTTCTAGTTTATATTGTGAAAGTTTAGATAAAACGTTTTATGTTGACTTACGGTTACCGCACTGTTCGCATTATTTAGCTAATTTATCTCAAATTTTATATAGTTTTTTAATGTTTTTAATGAATTCTAACTAAAGGCTAAATACACAAGTTCTTGAATAACCGGATGTAGTTTTCAAGTAGAATTTTATTGTTTTCTTAGCAGAATCTAAGCATACAGAATCGACGTGCATTTTCCAGCTGATCTTGGTCGCTCCCAACGTCAGACAGTTCTTCGATCGATATAAAGATACCGATTATTTGACCATGAAAATATATCTGGTAAGTTCTTATGACCTTTGACCCAAATTTCATGGTTGGCGCCCATACTATCTTTTTCCCTGACAAGACCTGTTGTATTCAACGACCGTTATTTAGAGCTTGACAAAGAACCGACACGACCTCCCACTGAGCTGAGCACGGCATTGCCTAGCCTGTTGCGACAAGCGTATGTACCGCTCCTTGTTTTGTTCTTGTCGTCTTGTGCAATTGTTCCCCTCAGTTATTGCTATCTCGGAGAGATAGTAGTAACGCAGCTTTGGGGGCAACATTTTTTAATATGTATTATTTTGTCAATAAATAATTTCAAGAGCAAATTAAATCTCGCGTAATGTGTCGAATTTAAATACAACACTTTAACCCTAAACTCATAAACATTCGTCTCATAGACCGCGCAAAACTATTTTGCTCATTTTTTATTTCATTTAATTAATAATAAATGAACAACTTCACATTTGTTTTATTGCACCTTATAACCTAAAGACTCAAATATCATCAATATAATAATGTACATCTGAAAGGCGAATGTTTATGAATAACGTATCTCCCAAGTATGTTTATGAATCTAGGGTTAAGAGAACATTCAAATGATGCCAATAAAATATTCATACAACAAAAAGGGGCAGTGAGAGCAATGGCAAGCGCTGAATAATAAAGTCAACTGTAGAGAAATCTTTAGATCAAGCAGCTCCCATCAGCCTACGTTCTGATAAGCCTTTAATACGTCCATAGGAAAAGAGAGCACTAAGGCAGATACTGCGATACACAACCATAAGACATGCAACAAAAGCAATTTGGTAGCGAGCAAGCACTCCGTAAATAGAGCGCCAACATCGACGAACTACGTGGGTATAAAACTCTACAACCATCTTTCGGAAAAAGTGAGGGACGTGGACGAAAAAACTTTACGAGATTAGTCACACTGATTATGCAAGGGAAAGCATACCATAGCCAAGATGAATTTTTGAATATCAAATTTTAATGAAACATTGAAAAGTGTATATGTTGCTACGAATAAGTTTGTCAATTACTTTCGTTTGGAGTGTTTATTCTTTAAATCTGTATTTGCCTAAACATTTATTGATTCTTCATTAAAATCATAAACTCAATACATTCATACATATATATATATATATATATATATATATATATATGTTTGTTAATTATTGACAATATGTAATATTTTGTAAATATTGTGTAAATTATTTGTAAGTTAATAAATGTGAATATCAATATGAATAAAATTAAGATTCTTGATTCAGAACCGAACGGACGTCCCTACGTGTAGATTTTTGGCCAATTTATACACACCCTGTATAGATGTGTCCTAAAAATAATAATAAAATTCATATTGTTGTTGTTTCATAATCTTAACCTTTTGTGCTGATACTGGAAAAGGTTTTCTGATTTTCGGCATTCTTTGATATAAAATTAAATATAAATAAATATAAATAATAATAATAATATATTTGCCCAACAGGAAACAATCCATTTACAGGACAAACTTATTTACATATATGTATATGTGTGAATAACACGTAAGCAGAAAAAGAATAAGAATAAACATATTGCAGATAATCACAAATCAAAAGTATTATTACAAAATAAACATAACAAAATAATTATAACACACAAAATGTTAGATGTAATGATAATTTTCTGAGCATGCATTCAACAGTGTTACTAATGGCGTGTAATTAATATCTACGCTGCTATGGGATAGGAAATTGAACGTCATGCAAGTTTGGTAGAAAGAAGGTCTAATCATAATATTTGTTTTCGGCCCAGGGCAATAGAATATATTTGAAGATCTTGATGTTCGCCGTGGTACGGCAAAATAAACACTCTCCAAGAGCCTTGGTACGTCTAAACCATTGTGGATTAAATCATACAGAAACTTTATATCTGCTCGTTTGCAACGTAAATCCAGCGACTCAAAATGGAACATATAAAGAAGTAATGCGCGGTTAAAACCTTGAGTAGGATAAGTGGAGTGTAGGCGATAGTATAAGTATTTTAAGGAACGCTTTTGGCCTTGTTCAAGTGTACTTGATAGTTATATATCGGCGACCAGACTATGGACGCATATTCAAGTTTAGGCCGTACATATCACGAATAGAGTAATATCAAAGGTTCGATAGATGCAAACTTTTTTGTAGTTCGTATAATGAAGCCCAATGTTTGCAGTGCCGAGTTACTAATATGTTCACCGAAGGTTAATCTAGAGTCAAAAGTTACGCCCAGATCCCTTATAGAATGTGCTCTGTCTAAAATTGTGATGTCATAAATATTATTGTATATAATCGGGTTTGACTTTCTAGAATAACTTACAATCCCACAATTGGTTACATTCATAGTCAACTTGTTGCTTGTACACCATTCTTGGACAATGGATACCTGGTTGTGTAAGAATTGGCGGTCACCAATATCATCAACTGAGTAAAAGAGTTTAAGATTATCTGCAAATAATAACTTAGGACAGCCGATTCTGTTACAAAGGTCATTTACAAAAATTAGGAATAGAAGAGGACCTAAGTTAGTTCCTTGAGGTACTCCAGATGAAGAAGAGAAATCATCAGAAAAGTGACCTTTGGAAGCAACGTAATGTCTTCGATTAGATAAATAGGACTTGGAAAATGCTACTATCTTGTTGGAAAAGCCCATCATGTCAAGTTTCGTAAGAAGCAATGCGTGATCTATTCGGTCAAACGCTTTAGACCAATCAGTATATATGACGTCAACTTATTTATTATTGTGCAAATTGTCTGAAAGAAATTGAGTTATGATCGTCAAATTAGACGTAGTAGATCGTTTGTTCATGAATCCACGCTGGCCGAGAGAGATAAGTCTAACATGAGAGTAGAGGGAATTGTACAAACATATTTCGAATATTTTAGCAAAGTTATTAGTTATAGAATAGAAATAGGTGTACAATTTTCAACAATGTCTCCTTTCTTGAATGCAGGAGTCAATCTAGCTGTTTTCCAAAGCTCAGGGAACGTACTAGTATTTAGAAATAATCCCGTATTTACGTTCGGCAAAAGCGGTCCCGTATTCTAGAGGTAAACACTTCAATCAATCTTTTCCGATGTCACATCCGTTATATCACAGTCAAATCAGAATTTAGCTTTGATGTCTTTGAACCTAGATAAGTTGTGGTGTCTCTCGCGTTTTTCCCCAAAATTCTCTTTCGTAAGCAACGATTCGTTATGGTTGCTTTCTATGTCAGCAACTACTGAAATATAGTTCTTAAATACTTTACATTCAATTATACTATGATTCACGCCAAGCTTAGGATCACCGTGTTCTCGCAACTTTTGGCAGAGACAGCTAGAATATTTCACTCCTTAAAAATGATCGGTCGCAAACGCTGGCACAAGAACCACTGCGCTTCGGAAACTAAAACCGCGACATGTTCGTCCTTCGAACGCCCGAACATATTTAACAGGTTAACGTTGTTCGCTCGCCCATACATTCGACTTTTTGCGAACGAAGCGTTTTGCGGCGAGCTAAGTCCCTACGAGTTAACTGATAATACCCCGGGTAATAAATGGCAGCACAATAGAGCTTTAGGAACGCGTGTTCGTTTGTGTGTGTGTGTGTGTGTACGTGCGCGACGTGTTCGGCGTAGGATGCAAGCAGTAGAGCCACTGCCTGAGTTGTGACAGCAATACACCGTACTCGAGACCGTAAAGCCGCAAGCCATGCGTCTTGTGTAGCCGCAAGCGTATTGTTGCTTAATTTATTGATATTTAGTGTTGGGTTTGCAACCCCGTACAAGGAATGTCATCAAACACGCCGTATTTACGTATACAATACGCATGCAGAAACAGACGGGCGCAGAAGACCGGGTCGTCGTCTGGCGACGTTACCGAGCGCCGAGCTTTTCTTTGCGCGCTCGGGGAAATTTGTTGGCGCGATGGAAATTACGACGTAATAAATTTTATGGCGTATTATCTCCTGTTATGCGCCAGTTTTAACGGCACGTATACACACGCACGTAGGTGTACGTCTGAAGACGTCGAGACGCTGCTCGGGAATGTTTTAGCTACCTTTCCGCTTTGTAATAATTATATTAATTCGGGCAGAATCTCGACATCAATTATCATTGTTACCATCATCCGAAGAAAGATCTACATGATGAAGGAATCATGTATCATTTCTAATGCACTTGAATACGTTGCGTTTGAGATGGATGTTCGATTCTTCTTCTCCTACAGAGACGACTTTATTTCGATTTGAAGTCCGAGTCGGAAATCTTGAAAAACCAACGGAAGAGTGATCTTTTCGGCCACCATAAATTTTTCCGTACGCGAATTGGAACTGGAGAATTAGTTCCCGATCCAGGATCATGCTCAAGTACGTCCAAGAACGGTGGACATCTGCAAGTAAAAAGTTATTGAAACAAAGCTAACGCAAACGCACCCCTTAGCGTTATACAAAAGAAATGTTGGGCATCAATTGGGATAAGATTTTTAAATTTTAAAACGAATTAACGTTACTCGGACACATACCCAGAAGTTTAAGGCAATCACGATTCTTCCGCAAAGACGAACGTAACTTTTAAGCTACTTGTTGGTCGGTAAAATCAATTAATTCGAACATTCGTATAAATGTTGTTCCCTTGAAAGGGTGATGTCCCCTAAACTATTATAGTGCAATCGGAAATAACTACGTGCGTGATAACGCGTAAAGTTTTATACATCGAATAGTTGAACTGTTCCTGAATTTGTTTAATCGCCTTCACATCTTGCGGGTTTAAAACTAAAACTGCGTCTTTCACTTTATTCAAATGTTTGCTGTATAATATAAAACTGCTTTAGGTTACGTTAGCCATCTCGTTATAACTGTGGTGGTATCGGAATTCCTGGACACGGCTTGTAAAATTCCCGAATTTGCTTAGGAAGTGTTTTGTGATTTTTTGTTTTATTCTCAATGCGTTTGAAGCCTCCATTTGTCGGTGCATTCTTGAGTCCTTTCTGCGGCCTTCTGATGACGCCAACCACAGGGTGCCCGTCTTTTGCTCTGTACATCATGGTATCGTCGGTATTGATAAATTCTCTTCTCTCTTCTTTCTCCTGCAGGAGTGGTTTTGCTTTGTTTCTAAGTCCAGGTTCCTGCAAAACCAATGCAAGGATGATCTACCCGGCCACTAAAATTCTTCCAGTACGTACGCAAAGTGGATATAGAGCGTTGAGGAGGACTCAAATTTATCGCTTCCACGGCATTCGCAACAATTGGTGTTGGTCGGGAGCACAACACGGCATATGTTGCGCAAATATTTGGCTCTAAAGCTCTATAAAGTGCATTTGGTGCAAGAATTTAAGCCATCAGATCATGATCAACGTCGACAACTTGCTAATTTTATTTTCTGCCGAAGCTCATTTTCATTTAAGTGGCTATGTTAACAAATACAGTTGTCGCATGAGGGCTTCTGAAAATCTAAGGGCAGTTGTCTAACACTCATTACATTTATCTCCTGCCACTTTTTGGTGTGCTTTTTGGGCTGGGGGTATCATGTGGCCGTATTTCTTGTCGAAAATAGGGCTGGTGCTGTCATTATGGTCAATGGAGTGTGAAGGTGTGTAATTTACACCTCATTCCAACTACTTCGTGCACGGATCGTGACCATTCCTTCTTATTTCTGGCTTTGATCAATGCTTCTCTCCACGTGATTTCAATGCTCTCGAGTATTTCAGCCACCACGTCATTCCACTGCTCCCTTGGTCTTCCTCGGCCTCTTCTGTTTTGTACCCTTACCAACTACACTCGTGTGAGCTGCTTTTGTTCTCCCATTCTACACATATGGCAAAACCATTTAAGTTTATTCTTTTCCAGAATATCCAAGATTAGCTCCATCTTCTTCTCTAGATCTTCTCAAGATCTAGGAATGCCACATATGTTTTTACGTTCTTCTTTCTGGTTTTCTCAATTATTTGCGTAATGGTAAACATATGATCTTGGGTGCTACTACCTTTTCTAAATCTACTTTGGGACTCTGCCAATATAGAGACATAATAACCAATTTTTTATGGCCTATTTTGAATGATATGGTGGTCGACGGCTCGTAGTTCAACAAGACCGGGCAGCTTCCCACATAGTTCCAGAAACAATCGATTTATTGAAAACCTAATTTGGTGGTGGACGTTCTGGGACTACTTGGAAAGCGAAATTTGTAAGGATAATCCAACAATAATTGCAGATTTAAAAGCCGAGATTGAGCCATAATTATCCACAAATGTGTGTGTCAAAATTTTGTCACAAGAGTCGACGTCTGTCAACGTAGTCGTGGTGGACATTTATGAGATATTATTGTTCATTCATAAATTCTAGAGTCTCCACAACAAATTTCAATGAAAATATTCCGAGCTTTCATCCAAAATGTGTGTTAAAAGTTATTATTGGGAAACCCTTTATATCGTTGACACACCCCAAGGAAGGTGGACATCTCCGATAAAGATTCTATGTTTTGAAGTTTATTATTCAATATCTTAGTGTAGGAATAAATTGGTGATTTTTCGTATAAGGTTCTATTATGCTTGGCAAAATATAATAAATTTGTATGGCGAGTGCAATATTCATGTGACGGTGTTTCAAACTTTTTAATATTGTTTTTGACATATAAGTCGATGGATGGATATTGTCAGCAAAGCCAGCGCATATCCACTTCTCAGCATTATTGAATTCTTTCAATGGTCTTCTGAAGGCATCGGCCATAAGGTGTTCGTCTTTCGCTCAGTGTTATTACTTAACAGTGTCAACACGATTTGGTCATCTTCAATCCACTCACTTATATAATTGTTAATCTAATAAAAGCACTTCAACCTCCGCGTATTGCGAGAAATCTTTCGCCCACAGCGTTCGATTCCCGCCGCCTTCGTATTGAAGCGAAAAACTTCCATTACAATTACTTTCGGAGCCGGTCGATCGCCGAAAAAACTAGAAATCAATTTCCGCACTATTTCGAACGAGACGTCGGGCCGCACCCGTCGTATACGTTCTGGCGTCGGATATAGACACATCACTAACAAGAATTTAATTTTATGATTTAATAACGCGGAGAAAGCAATTTTCTCCGGTTCCGGCTCAAAGATGTCGGGCGCTGAAAGGAATATTTCTATTGAAGCGCTCTAAGGTGTTAATGAAAATCCGACAAGAAGTCCTGTTGTGCTGTTGGGGATCTGGAGTCGACGTTTTACACACATACGCGCGCCGACGTGTTTTATTATTTGTCCGTTCGAGTTCCGGACGGATAAGACGGTTTATTAATACTTTTCGATGGCTTTATCGAAAATGATGAAATTTTCACGGCGAAACGATATATAAGACAAATTAGAAGGAAATCTAGAGGTAACGGAAAATAAACTATTGCCGAAATACAAAAAGAGAGCTTTGATGCGAGTACTTTGTCCGTACCTAGTAACACTTCACTCTGTTAGAATGAATGGTGCTCGGTATTGGAGCAAATCTTTGAAATATCAGATCGATGCAACCAGAGATTCTCCTTGTAATTTTGCTTTTTGTTTTGAGGACCTTCGTGGAACTACTCTGATAATAACAATATATTAGTTGCTGCAAATTAAGTCCGTGCTGAAATCTTCAGCTGCCACGTACACTGCTTCCTTGTTTATCAAAAATTGCTTTGGAATCAACGTTATGGGGGAAAGCCAGATTTGAATCAAGAGCTGATTTACAATAATTTCAACGGCTGTAGCCAAGTATTACTACAAAGGTGGGATTTGGAAATGCTTGTCTCGTCGTTACCAGAACACCTGTCACCGGATTTAATCAAAAAAATCGCGTTCGTAGCAAGTTTATCGATGTAAGTTTCTTTTCTTAATTTTCCTTTTTAGTTACAATCTGTAAAAACTTGTTACAATATGAGTACATTTTGTGATACAAACACAGATCTGCAAGGAATATGAAAAATCATTCCATTAATACACAATGAGAATGTATGACAATGGGAAAACTACGAAACAAATTTTATTAAAGAAAAATCTTTGTGGTAAGTAGCTTGGGACTAAATGCCCGAGTCGGCTCTTCCCTGTTTTGGATGTAAGTTTACTTGCTAGTTTGTTGGGGCGACGCTGTAGTCTATTTCGGTACGTTTCTGAGGAGTTAGAAATTTCCTCTTTTACAGTTGGTATGTCGAGGTTCTATCACATAATGGTATTTGGAACATACCAAGGGGAGTTCGTCATCATTCTTAAAATTTTTCACTGGAATTTTTCTAGAATTTCGATGTTGAAGTGGAAGGGAGCCCTCAAAGTTGAATTCCATAGCTCCAAATGGGCTTTAGGACTGTTTTATACGCAAGAACTTTGTTGTGTAGTGAGAGGTATAATCTGTATCCGATGGGCCAGTAGAGATTGCGAAGTTTATTTTTGTGAAGATTTCGTTCTTCCAGTTCAGTTGTTGATCAAAGTGCAATCGCAAGTATTTTACACTTTCTTGTTGTTGCTGCAGCTGGTGGTTATTGAGAAACAGTGTAGGGTAGGTACCTCTTCTTTTGAAAAACTGATATGGACTGATTTTGACTCATTGGCGCCAATTTTTTAGCCAAGAATGTAATTGGTTGAGGTTGATCTGCTGGGATGCTTGGGATGCTGCTATTGGATTTTGACGGACTGAAAGCACGGCAGTATCTTCTGCATACGTTGCTGTGGTGGTGTGGCTGGTTATAGCCAGGTCTGCAGTGTAAAGTAGGTATAATGCTTGTAGGACCAACCGCGGTATTAAATAATTTCAAGCTATTTAACAACGTCTCACAATACAATAACACTTTTAATATTAATAATCGCTTATATGATTTATTATTCAGTAATTTTTGTTGTGACGTGGGGGATAGTGGGGGATGACGTATACCATTCTGCACTTTCTATTGAGTTTCTGTTCAGAAGCTTGCCTTTTCAACAATTTGAAATGAATAATCACTTAAAAGTGTTTAACTTTAAAAAGGGCAAACTTCCCTTTGTTCTATAATACATTATTATCTGCTGATTGCAGCGATTTGGACGCGGCTGAGGATGTCGATGAAGCTTGTGTTCTCAAGAAAACATTATGCAAGGTAGCGTACAACCTTGCATACTGTCTTTTTCCCTGACTGCTCAATGTTATTAAACAGACTAAATTTTCATCTATCTAGATCTAATGCTCGATGTTTGTCCACCTTTTGCATTGATGCGAATAGGACTAATGTTTTAGTAAGGTCTCCTAAATCGGTATTGTGTGTCTACTTCAATCAGATATCTGAATTTTGAATTTTGTATAGCGAATCATGCATATCGTTACCTCAGTCAACTTGTTTAGACACATCATTGCATACGTATTCCAGCATTGTGAGCGTCAGCTGCTTCGGCCCTCTCGATCCTCGATCTGCCCTTCTTCGTCTTCTAGTGATTCCTCCTGTTAGCACTTGTTTTGTTATCCTCAGGTCTGGCAGTCTTTGGACATGTCTTGGCCATCGCAGCCTCTGCACTGTTATGGCGGTTGTTATTGAGGGTTCACCATACAACTGTATCAGCTCATCGTTGGTCCTCCTTATCCAATTTTCCCCTTCCCTCCTTCCTCCGTATATCTTCCTAAGCACTTTCTTCTCCCAAAGCTCCAGACTTCTTTTTTCTTCTTGGTTTATTTTCCAAAGTTCTTCTCCACAGAGGACTACTGGTCTTATAATTGTTTTGTAAATGTTCAGTTTTGTTTTCCGTGACATATATTTGGCTCTCAGTACATGCGTCAGTGCTCCCATGCATTTTTTGCCCTTTGTTATTCTTTCTAAAATCTCAGTTTCTTCCTTGTTGCTCTCTCTGTAGTGTCACCCCTAGGTAATTAAGCTATTCCACCCTCTGGAAGTTATATTGATTACCATTCTCCTCAATAAACGCCAAGTCTGCGTCTTGATCTCTTTGTAGCTCGTTCAGTACCCTATACTTCGTCTTGCTGTCGTTTATTTCTAAACCTTGTCCCTTTGCCGTGCTTGCCAATTTCTTGATTGCTCCTATGAGATTTCTTCTACTCCTAGTCAGAATTACAATATCATCTGCGTATGCCACAATTTGTGGCTGCCGGTTGTATAGCGTTTCGATGGTTAATATTCCAGTGTTTTTAATTGCTCTGTCTAGGACTATATTGAAGAGCGTTGTTGACAGCGGATTTCCTTGTCTTAGGCCTCTAGTGACCCTGAATTTCTTTGATGTGGGTTTTCGTTCACTTGCACTTTGTAGTCTGTCTGTTGTTATATTCCATTTATTTAGTGTAATTTAATTTTTTTACTTTTCATGGATTTTCTTTTTGATTTGAGCTTGAATTACTTATTTTATCATACTTGATGGTCGCTGTAATTATATTGTTACCTATAATTGGGATTAATCCTGTTGGTAATAAATATATTATTATTATTATTATTATAACACCGGCTCCAGCACGCTGCCTTGTGGAACTTATTGAAAATAATTTCATGCGTTCATCTCGATGTTGGACGTCGAAGAAGCAATCTTCAAGGTAGGATTTCAGGATCAAGTAGAGATGGAGGGGAAGAGACTTGCGTAATTTATAAAAGAGACCAGAGTGCTAAACCTTATCGAGCGCTTGCGATATGTCCGAAAAGGCGGCTGAGCAGTACATTTCATCTTCACTATTACATTATAAATAATTAATTATCGATGTAAGTAAAGAGCTGACAATCGCCCGTTATACTACGCATTTACGCATCCACTTCATCTACGATTTCAATGACTTCATTTCAACACAAACCAAATACAAATTACATTACAGCGCCAAACTTCACAAAGGACCGAACATCTACTGTACTGGACAAACACCGCCACATCCGATACAATACGAAACGCAAGTATCTGCGCGCTCGAGAATACAATAGGCGACAAAAATAATTGACACATTTAACACGAATGGAAGTGCTCACGACACCGTGACAGATTGTTAGCATTGTGCCGGCGAGGGTCCTCCGAAATGCACCGGCCCGACGACGCACGATTTATGCGTAACAGTAAATCAGAACGGTCGATCGGAGCTGTGGGGGCGGTCGACGTTGCTTTCAAACACTCCGGCCCCGGGGGCGGCGGCTGCGGCAGCGCCGCGTCGTAGAAAATTATAAAGGTTTTAATTAACTGCAGAATTGGACGCATTAATCAAGAGGGCGTTACTGATGAGTAATCAGCGTATGTACCGGCGGTAATACATACGTTGGAACAGATGTAGGTACATGCGTATGTACGTACATGCGATGGTAAATGCATGTGTTATTCCATGTTTATATGGCTACATATGTACATGTACACGTACGTACATAGGTGAATGATTCCTTTTGGCTTTAGACACCGTAGACAGAACACTTTCTAGCCAAAGTTGAGGGATAATGGAGATTGGGGATAGAATTTATGAACCGTGGGAGAACCACTTTCGAGTTCTATACAGCATTCAGTCGAAGACGGCAGTAAATGACCATTACAAAACCGCAGATCAACACTGCTTTTTTAAACTGAAAGAAGTATAGTCTCAGAAGGCGTTCGTACTGGCAGCAAAACATCGATAGCAACGAGTGACACACAGGTGAACCCTAAAATACGTATCCTGTGTGTTGGTGGCGTATTATAGTCCTAGTAGTCCTGTTGTAGGAATACCACTTTCCCCTAAAATTATCCAAACTTTTGTGCCCGAAAATAAGAGCAAAACTTTGTAAAGATAACCAATAACTTAAGCAGATTTGGCTGAATGTGTGGATCGCATATTATAGCAACTTTGAACCAGTCTAATTAAATACTCAAAAAAATTCGACATTTTATAACTACTATTAAGAATGCAAGAAGCATAAACATACAGGGTGCGGCAAAACTAACCTCACTACTTCAAATAACTCTCAGCCCTGTTTTTATCATCGTTTTTAAATTTTCATTTCTTTTCTTTTATAGATGAAACTTGAGAGTTTCCAGTATGGAACGATCAACAAACGCACGATGAACGAAAATTGTAATATTATTTCTTGAAACTCGTCGATCGATAACGAACACCCAGAGAGCGTGTCGAAGATTGTTTGGTGTAAGAAATGTCTCCACAACTCCAATAACTTAAGCATTTGCAAGAAATTTCTATCAGTTTGGCTCAGTTCCAGATCGGAGACATCCACGGAGATCTCGGCGTGGTCGTTCAATAGAAAATATTCTGCGAGTAATAGAGAATCTAGCCGAAGACCATTAGAGACGTCAACCAGGAAAAGATCCATTCAATCGCAGTTCTCTGACCGCACCCTTCCGGCGAATTTTGAAAAAGAATTTGCATGTGTTCCCTTATAAAATCTAGTTGATGCAAGAAGTCAATCCTGGAAACACCAAATTACGTCTACCGTACTGGAGGGCCATTTTAGTGTAAATGAATTTAAGAATAATAGAGGTTCCTTATCATCAATATTATGATGAAAGATGAAGCCCATTTTCATTTAAATGGCCTCATTAATAAGCAAAACTGTTGGTTTTGAGGATCATAGAATCCACCACAACTTCATCAGAAACGGTATCATCGCTATAAGAATTTAAGGGCCGTACTTTTTGAAAATGACAATGCTATTACGCAAAGAGTGAACAAGTAACGGTGTAAGGCGGTGCTTAGACGTTGTGTATTTCCACAATTACAGAATGAAAACCCCAAACCTATGCTTTCAGCAAGATGGTGCAACGCCCATACATTACGGGAAACAACGGAACTTCTTAGGTAACAATTTCCAAATTGCATACTTATAGAAAACGACGATTTCCTTGGACCTGCCCGCTCTCCCGTTTTGAACGCAATTGACTTTTTATTTTGGGGTTACCTGAAGAATGAACTATTCGCTAATAAATCACAAACCGTAGAACAATTAGAGGCCAACATTCGTGAAGAAATTGCTGGAATAACCGCACGAAAGGTGTTGGAAATTTCGAAGAAAAGAGCTTATTCTTGATTCAATCATAACGACTCACATTTAGTAGATATCATTTTCCATAATTAACGTGAAAAATAGCAACCAATATATTTTCATTTTCAATTTTCAGTTTTCTTTTATTCCATTTTGTTCGAAACTTATAACAAAATGAAATTGTAAAGGTATTTTTGCTGCAGTCTGTGTAAAGACAAAGCCGCGAGGAACATCGAAATCTTGTTCAAATACCGTAGAGATCCAAGTAAATGGATAAAAAAATTATAAAATCAGAGTATAATGCTGTAAAGGAGATGGAAGGATTTTCGTTTTTGTAGAAGAGGAAAGAAACCGAATTTTGCGAAGTTTTCGATGTGACACGAATTTGGGTGTGTCGATTGACGGTAAAAATTTCGAGCTAAAGTTTCAGTCGAGTTCGTTGCAGCTGAAGACTAAAGTACATCAATAGACTTTGGAAATATTGAAGTGAGAGGTAGGTCGCTGTATTTAGAAGTCATGTTGGATTAACTTTCAAATTTTTATGGGGGAGAATACACCGTTGTGGGTGCTCTGCTGTGATCGAAGATTAAGATTTGGGGGAGTTAATTATTTGTATGATTGTCGTTTGAGCGGTTATCTACAAGTTTAGAAATATCTTCTAAATATTATTTTGATGAAATTTAAAGATCGTACGAATTATTTCACGGGAAATTGATGATTTCGATCCCTACAGCATTAGCAGGTATTAGGTGGTTTCTCCTTCATCCTTAGTAACTTATGTAAGGAGGTATGGAATTAGGATAGGAGTTTGAGGGTTCACTGGATCAAATTTCTATCGACTTCATACCTTGTAGGTGTAGACTATTGCGGATTTGAAGGTAAAGGGCAAGAAGTATTAGTACATAGATAACTATGTAAATTTTAGGAATTTTACGGGTAAAGAATGCATCATTATTTTATATTATTCGCTTTCAAGGGATGTACAAATCGATGTGATCAGGGTAAGAAGCTTATCCTTTTGTTGTGTAAATGAGATAGCCAATGGACATCATCTTACAGTTCCCTCGGGATTCTGAGAACCGAAGGAAGGAAAGACATCGTTCGAAATCTGAAGCTATCATATTTTTTCATTTTGCTTATCCGTAGGGAATCTGGATCCTCAGCAAGGAAAGAAAGTTGCTTAGGTTGAACCACTTTTCCTTATATGAAAGAAAGCAAGCAGTTTACAAACACTAATGCAATAAAATATTGTCTAAACTAGAGTACGCTTTTAGTGTGTAGTTTCCATATTAAATTTTCCGAAATTTAGCAGTTGAACGAATTCATAGGAGGTTCGTTAGCTATCTTTTATAATAGATGGAGTTTGTCCGGACAGTGGTACTGAATACCAGAATGTACTTCTTAGACACAACTTCATTTTTCTGTCTCTCTCTGTGATAGAAGAGACAACACCAGCGAAAATTTTCTTCTTAAAACCCTTACCAATAGAATTGATTCTTCCGCTCTTTATCGCCAGTTAATTTTGCTATGCCTGCTCGTAATATTAGACGATTTAATACTTTTCATCTTCCCAGAGCTAGGACGAACATACTGCTAAGGGCGCCAATAATACATATGATGGGGAATAGAAATAGGCTTGAGATTGATCCGTTCTCCTGATAAAAATTTCCACTACCGAGCAATATGTAAAGTGTACGCTTTGTGTATCTCTGAACTATGTTTATTCTGTTGTAGTCTTGGTGTATGGTGTGCAAATTCATACTGCATTTTATTCTTTTTGTTGTTATGTTTGGTCTGTAAATGGCTCTTGGGCTATTGGGCAATAAATGAATTATTATTAAAAGAAAAAATTTCAAGTATTAGAGTCCTATGTTGACTTCCAAGTGTGGGATACAAAAAAAATCGTAGCAGGTTCAGTTCTAATATCTCAACGGGATCCTTCTGAAATGTGTAAGACGAAATTCACAAAAATTCATCTGTTTCTCGCGCCCTTGGCCGAGTATCTTACCTCCTCTTTTGCGCATAATCTATCACAATTTTACCACACTACTGGATGGGTCGATTAATATGAAAACGTAGTATTTCACCTGAAATTGTTTAGAAAAACAGGAAAAGAGCAACTCCCAGATCTAAATCGGAAAGTTGCTTGAAGTTCCATCAGATTACTCACTTTATCAGCAAAAATTGATTCAAACCGGTTCCTCCCCTGATATCACCAACTACCACAAATTATCTAGAGTTGAAAAGACCAGGGAAATTAAAAAAGGATGAAATCGTTTTTGTTGTAAAATATATATAGCAAATTCAAGATTTTACCACAAATAGATGAATCATAAAAATACGATGAAGGACGTACGTATGTGAATGCCATTCAAAGCCCTCCTATTCAAAGAGGTTCATCCTTACGAAAACGTTTCACGTCCTTGTCGTCGTTGTCGTCGTCGTCGACGTCGGCCTCGTCCCGAAATTCCGGCGTTAATTCCCTCCGTTCGTCCTGGAGGGCCCCGACGAGCTTGTAAAAGATGTGTGTAACGGAGCGTCATCTTGTCTGTAATTCGTAAGGACTAACGCCCAACGTAATTAGCGGCTACTCCTGATTACAAGTCACGTGACCGGTCACCCTCCGGCAGGCTTTGCCCGCCCAATGACTGAACTTATTGTCTCTGACACGCCGAGAATTACCTTCATTAACTATTGAACACATAAAATGTCGTTTACACACACACACACACACACACATATACGTGCGCCTGCGAGTATACGGATCGTCCTCGTACAAGGATCCCTTAACGAACGAGCGTACGAACGAACGAACGAACGGAGAGGATGTCATAGCGTTCGATTAATTATTTCGTCGCCGATTCTTTCGCTTTTCCCGGGAAACGGCGGCCTGCGGAGATGTAACTTTGTTCGGTACGCGTTCGAAATAATGAAGGGGACGAAAGCTGGAGAAGTCTCTAACGCTTTGAGAAAGAGAAGATCGATGCGATTCTAAACTTGTGTTTTACTTGTATTGCGAGGACGTTACAGATGTAAGTTTTATATGCGTGTATTCGTCCAGAAAAAGAGCCATCGGATCACCACTTGTATCGTGAAAATCGTACAATGAACGTTAAGTAATGAGGATTTCCGATAATGGATCAGTTTAAGGAGACGGTGGTTAAAATAATATATAAAACAAATGAGAATTATCCTTACACCACATTCGCGAAATAATTCCGGATACGTATTTCGGTAACTAAGCTGCCATCCTCGGTGGAAGTGAAGTGTCACCAGCGATACTTGGCCGACGCCCAGGACGAACACTGCACAACAACTTTAAACCATTACAGAATGAACATCATACACTAAACACTTGTACGCACTTCGCTTAAAACATTACTTTTCACTGAGGATGGCAGCTTAGTTGCCGAAATACGTATATATGGTATACCAGGGCCACGCTATATATTTTGAGATACAAAGAAAACTACAAGCCTTTTTACAAAAACGATTTTATTTATGTTAAAAATAATCTCCTCCTGCTGTTTGTTCTTAAACTTGGAACTTTAAATTCCGTCGAGAAACAATAAAATTGTTCTGTGGACTGTATTTCTTTAATCACGATGCAATTGTACAAGGCGACAAGCTCATTACGAATGCCCGTTGTTTGCTTTTAAAACAACTTAGTTACCAACTGAAGACGGTGCTCTAAGCGCGCGTAATTTGAATTGACAATTGTGACTTAACACCTGCATCAATGTACTTTTGTAACCGAAGTTTTCACAACGTAAGAGCTTGAAGCCAGGCATCTTTCGAAATGCTCTCAAAAAATAGATGAGTTGCTTCATCTACGTCATTCACCGTCGTTAAACGTCGACCACGTAAATGTTTCTTTAGGTTAAAGAATAACCAGAAATCACACATGATCAAATCTGGCGAATAGGGTTCAATGACTTTTACCTTGTTTTCACGTAAAAATTGTCGTGGTGCAACATCAACCCACGAATGTTGACTGACTCAAGAACTGCAGGTAAATATTTTGTGGTGCACCATTTTGCTGTGACTGTGCGTTGATTTTCCAGCTTCGTTGCTTTTGCTAATCCGGTACTACGGAAGAAAACTGCGCAACTCTTCTGGCAGCCCGTTTTGGCCATTGTTGGTGTTGGCGCATATTCGTGGATCCACACACGGCTCTCCTGGCGGATAGGAATATCGTAAAACGGGATGTAAGTTTCATCACCTGTTACTATTTTTGATAGAATGCGATGCACACCATTATTTAACATTTATAACATTTCCTTAGTCGCTCTGCTTTTCGGAAATCGTTAAGTGTGTGTGGCATCCAACAAGTAACAATTTTGGCCATCCGAAAACGATCATGTAAAATTGAATTTATTGTTGCGGCAAATCAATAGCCTCAAACGTCCCACTGTCTCAATGTTTCCAGCGGTAACTGAAGAACAGGACCTACCATTACGTTCCTCATCACCAAGCGATATCCGTCCTCTTCTAAATTCGCTATAGCAGCGAGACACAGTTGCACGTGAAGGAGTTTCATCACCAAGCACGAGTTCCAATCGTTCAAGACTTAGTTGTTCACTTAAACCGACCTTAAAGTCGTAGTAAATTATGGCGCGTACATATTCTCTTGACAAGTCCATGTTTCGATGACGAAGCGAGTCAACTAACAGTCAGAGTTTACTGCTTAAGGATGGTGGTATTTAGAAATGCAGGATTGCTAGCTCTAACTTCTCTACTTTCGTGGCATCTCAAAACATATAGCGTGTCCCTCGTATAAGCTTTATTTGCAGGTCTTTTAAGTCCACAGCTTTGTAAGACGATTCCAATTTTTTCAGCCCGTAGCCTTCTTTTCCCAGTCTGCTATTTCCTTATCCTCCAGGTCCTCTAGCACCGCCCCTCGCCATCTTTTCCTCGGTCTTACTCTCTTTTTCTTATATCTTAGTGTTTTCCATGTTTTCTTCCTAACCGTTCTATTTCCGTCCATTCTCCCTTTGGTCTAGCCATTGTAATCTTCGTGCTTTAATAATTAAAATTGTCTCTGGCTTTTTGTAGGTCTCGTAGACCTCTTCCTTGGTTCTTCTTACATAGCCATCTTCAGTTTCTTTTCCCTCCTACTATCCGTCGATGTATTTTCCTTTCCCATCTCCTTACTATTTCCTTTGTAGATTAGTTCAAAACCCATGTCTCGCATCCGTATAGTGCCGTTGGTCTTATTGCGGTTTCGTATAGTCTAAATTTCGTAATTCTCGACTGCTGTTTGGCTCTTAGTCTTTCTCTATATATCTATTCTATTCCCTTGTTATACTTCTGTTGAATGTTCATTAATTGTAGTGTCTCCATATCAAACTGTTTTATTCCGTGCTTTCTAATCTTCCGTATCTTTACCTCAATTCTAACCAGGAAGTAGTCCAAGTTTATATCTGCTCCCCTGCATCATTTTACCTTCCTTATAATTTTCTGCTTTCTCTATAATAATGTGATCTATCTCGTTTGCGTATTGCATATTGCCGAAGTACATATCTTGAAGTATTTCTGTAGGGTTTGATAAGGGTAATTTGTACTTGTTTTAGTTAGTTTCCAATGTTACACCTTGGTTCTTGCGAGTTGTAATGCGACAAAAAGAAGGCCGTCTTATCACAAACACATTGCATTCAACAAGCCTGAAATATGAATAATTTAGGGAAAACACTGGCGGTGGAAAAAAAAATGTAAGGCCGAAAGTTGACACCAAAACTGTTAGGCACATTCTTCGCCAAATTTTAAATCGTCAAGCCCTTAAAAAACGACCAACGTTACTTTAACGTAGGCGGAGGTTGAACTCGTTCCTTTCGTGATTAAGTAACATTTAATTGCGTCATGAAGACGGGGCATTCGTTCTCTGCTACCCGTCCGGCATTCTACCCTCATTCCTCCGCTGTTTATTCTTGTAATGGAGGGCGCTCTTTTCCTCTGGTCGCCGGGCATCGGACGACCGGAGAAAAACTCCTTCGGAATTTATGGTCACTTTTAGGTACCACTAAAAGTCAAACGGAATAAAAAAACACAATCAATTTAGAAAGGCGGCGCGCGCTTTTAACTAGCTGTCGCTATCGAATTAGTTGCGATCTTCCCCCAAAAATTTATTACGGTCCGTGATTATCATCCGGCTTAAGACGCCGCCGCCTGAATCTAAATATTCCATTAAGCTCGCGTTTTCCCCATCTCTCCCTCTTTGTTTGGTCGGTCCTTAGCGCGCTTTCGTTTTAAGCGTTTTAACGCTTCTTCGAAGCGGCATCGCCGGAGATTAATTACGAAAATAATTCCGCTATCGTTAAGTGATATTTTCGTATATTTGTTTCCCCTATCGATTCGGGATATTTTTCTTGATTCTAAACTCTGATTTATTCGAAATTTTTATGCTGCCTATTGCAACGATGAGATATCATGTTAAAGTCCATTTTCCAAAGAGAAATACTCTCCGTAATGCGGGATGAATCACCCCTAATGGTGAGCTAGAATGGCACACGCACCTGAAGTGAAACTTCGAATAATAATAATAATGTCTTTATTGCATCAACTATTACAAAATATAGATACATGTACACACGAGAGAATGAAGTGCATGTCGCACTTTAAACAGTTTTTATAAAGAAACAGAGGACTATGAGTAGTTCGACTATACATATTTCTCTTACGCTTCGAGCAATGGCAGCACCAGTTACGAGGTCAATTTTCATCCCCCAAATCTCGCTCTTGCCGCCGCTTATCTCGCTTTTAATTCTGGTTTTACCCCAGTAAAAGAAAGAAGTTTCACTTCCAAATCTACAAGTGATTTCGAAGGAAATTGTACCTAACTACAGCTATAGGAATTAGTCGAAATCTCGTTAGGATTCCTTCATTTCAAGCAAAACTCATTATTATCGCTGTTGATTTATAAAAATACATAGCAAGAACTTGTTCCATCCTCGTCCCAGGGTCAAATTCTCATACCATAAACTTCCCAATCTTCCTCCCATCTCGTCATTTCTACATGCAAAAACGACGACGCTAGAGGAAGATGGGCGGGAATCGGAAGAAGCAAAGTAGAAAACTCGGAAAACGCCGCCGGAGAAAAATGAAAAAATCCGAGTTTTGCTAAACAATTGCCATTTAAATTACTTTCGGGAATTTGGGATCGGTTATCGTCCTTCACGGGTATTCCCCGTAGTAGTCGGTAGTCAGGCCGGAAGCGAGAGACGAACTGAACGCCTAAGCCGTCCTCTACGTCCGTCCGGATGCGACACATACATACATACGTTCGTATCACCTACGTATAGTACGTACCGCACGGTCGTTCCTATTTTTAAATTAAAATTTTCAGCTGCGCGGCATCGCAGATGTGTGCCGGGCGAAAAGGGAACGAAAAAATTCGCAACTTGGCGGGCGCAAAAACGTAATTGATTGTGGAATGACTTTTTCCCCGACGAAACAGTGGCAGACAAAAGTGAGTTTGGAGATGCCTATGGGGGGCGAGGCGGTCTTGGATGTGACTATGACAATGCGTCTTGAATTACTCTTGGATGACTCGTTCATATCACTCGAAAATATTAAGGAAATTGCATCAATATCATTACAGATTGCATCAATACCGCGACAACAGGAAATCAAAGTTCAGAAACAAAAGTATTCAATTGATTTCTCAGTGGCTATTTGGAAGTAATACGAGACCATGTCACCGATTTTTTCCACAATTTCTGCCGTTTTCGGACGTCCTGAACGTAGTTCATCACATGTATGCGCGCGGTAACGCTTGAGTTCCGAAACGCCAAAAATCACGGTGGAGAATGATGGTGATGAATCCTCAGGGACGGCATTTAGCCTTGATTTGATTTCCGTTGCGGGTTTCCCTCCCAAATGGAAAAATTTGATGACTGCTTCAACTTGGTTTTTATCTATAATTGAAAACAGAAAAATGTGCTTGACTTGCTTGTCACAACCAGACTACTTGACAGATCGATTTTAACATTTACAGTCAATTGATATAAAAGAGTTGCCAACACAACGACATAAGTATCTGGAAAAATAGCAACTCCCTAGCAGCGATTCCGGAAACTTGCCAATCTACCATCGTAAATCAAAATATTTTTGGGAAACCTAATTTTACCTCTTATTATCGATCATACACCACTTTGCAAACCTGAAGGCTTCGTAAATCTCATTATAACTATACTAGCGGTTAATCCTGTCTTAGGACTACGGTAATTAGATTTTATGATTTTAAGGAAGGGGCTTATTTTTCGTGGTATATATTCCAAGTTACTTCTCGGTTACATACTTTAGTTTGATTTCGATTGTGTTGCGGCTATCACGTCGCTCAAATTTGCTTTGTATATATTACACTATTTTTATTGTGAAAATAGACAATGTCTTTATGGTCCTTTGAATTGCGGTTAATATTGCTGCAAAAACTTCTGGTCCCTATTGAGAGGATTTGCGGTATTTCAGTTTTCCTGAAGGAGGTGACAGTATGGACAGCAAAATACTGATGTCAAATAGTTACACATGGCAATACGTGAAAAAACCTTTTGTCATGAATACCTGACGTTAAGACCTACAAGGTCTACAATTATAAATGATTATCCCAATTACGGAAACAGTTAAGATTAGTTATACGAATCAAATATGCAGGAGAAACATCTTAGTTTTGAAACATCTTAGTTTTGTAAGTTTTCAGATTCGTTGTTGTGTGAAGCTGTATAGCACAAACCTGAAATCAAACACATTACGTCATTCTGTTAGGGACGCATGCATTTTAGGGATAATACACTTTTATGTTGAAGTAATTCGTTTGATTTATACTCTCCGCTCAAAATTGTGAACAAAATTTCTCCATTTGAGTCGACCATCGTGATATTCCTGACGTAAAATAATGGATCTTCTTAGTTTATTCACCGCCGTGGGCGTCTGCAGTGGTTATATTTTCGACATAACATTGTAGTAAATGAATCGAAGTGGATTCTAGTAGTCAAAGTGTGGCTTCAGATAATTTATACAGTACCCGCCAATAAGTTTTCTTTGCCTTTTCATCTGTTATAGTCTATTAGCGATCATCCAAGATGTTCATTTGCAATTTGAAATTACAAAGTTACAAACGGCTCCACAATTCATCTGGGGAACGGGTTTTACTCCATCTTTGGTGTGGAGGTACATAACGCAGGGCTTTAGTACTATTTGAAGTTACTATCGAACAAGAGGGAAATACAGGCAGAAGTAATTCGAGATGAAATTTAGAAGATTCCTGTTATTGCTCCAGCATTATGTGATTTGTGTATCAGAGCTGTGTTATTCTCGTCTTGACAGATCGTGATCTTTAAACTGCATTTGGGACTTCGAAGCCTGGACGGAGGTTATTTCTCCAATCCAAATTCGCTCAGCCTTTCGAACCCCACCGTGATTGTAAAATTTCGCCAACATCCCCAAACTAATACAGCCTCTCAAACCGCCCTGGAACCCAAAAGCCTGTCTAATACTCCAAACTCACCCAACTTCCTGAATAACTAATGATAAATCAAAAAGACTTTGTAAGTTTCAAAATATTTAATCATAATACCACTAGAATATTGTTCCACCACACTGTGGCTTCATCAGGTCAATGACTACTGAAGATTAACGATCGATAGCAACTACTTATATACAAAACAATAACAGAACTACTACAACCCGGATACCCCAACATCACAAACGGTTTGTAAGTTTGGAAGATAGAAGAACTGTGGCGCAATTAAAATTTATATTTAAGCTTGTCAGAGGATTGATCGAATCATAGTGCATTAGTGGGAAAACTAAATTTTACAATTCCACGGTTGAACAGTAGAGCACGTAGTGTTCTTTTATGTGGGCAGATCAAATGCACTGCATCACCAAAATTCTCCTATTGTGTCTATGACATCAGTGATGAATAATACAATATAAAGACTTAATTTCAACCTTTTTGATATCAGTGTAAGTGAATTCTATAAGTTAATGAATGCATCATTATATTGATATTAAGCCACACAAATGAAGTTTTTGTTTTCTTGTTGTAATGATTATCCTGTAAATAGTTATAATGGCTGTTGGATAATTATTTAATTAATTAAAACCCTTCCATCTCTTCGAATCCCATGGGCTCTCGAAACTGGTCCAACACCACTAAACTCTTCTAACCTCCCGAACGCTTGAAACCCGAAAACTTCTAATCCTCAAAACTCATCCACCTTTCCAAACCTTCGAGATAGAAGCCGGTTAACCCCTTCCCAAACTCACCGAACCTCGTGAGAGTCATTAGGACTCTCAAAACGAACCCAAACTCTTTCAAACTCGCGCAGCTTTTCGAGCAGCCTGAGACTTTGAAACCCGGGTAACATCCCCAAACTGGTCCAGCCTTCCGAACTTCCTGGAATCCAGAACTTGTCTAACGCTCCAAACTTGTTTAGCGTCCAGATCCATTTAGCACTTCAAAATCTGGTCAATCTCCCCCAGGATGAGCCAGCCCCTTGAATCCAACCGGGAACCTGAATCTTGATCAACCCGCCAATTTCACGCAACATCTTAACCTCTCTATCAAACATCATCTTAGGCTGCACCTCAGGCATCGATTTCGCTTTGTGGAGCGACTGGATTATGGAAACATGATGACGCTCTTTGATCTAACCTTGCTTCTTGTATAGTATAGCCGAATGATTTTTTTCCGATTACTTTCCCGCATCCGACTAACACTAATAAATATTAATTAAAACGTCGATAAACGAGCCGCAAATTGCTTCCTACCGCCAGCGACGCCGGCAGCTGCGACCACAGCTAAAGCGGAGCTTAATGGGAAATTCGGAAGACGAAGAAGACGAAATACCGGAAAAAGCGAACGAAGAAAAAGAGCGAAAAAAGGAGGAAACGCCTTATCCTTTATGTCGGTTGTGTTACTTTTTTATTCGGCGTCTAATCTTTGCGGCCCAGACGTTGCTGTCGCTGAGCGAACGAACGACTACGTTACGTTAGGTCGCTCGCTCTGTGGCTATCGAACAAGGATCAGTTTTCAATGAAGCTCCATCGTTGTTATAGTACGACCATCGCCGCACATACACGCGGATCGACGAACGAGTTCGTCGAGCGGCGAGGATGATGTTTTAATAATACTAAATTTGCTCCCGGATTACGGAGAGGGCGCAATTGTGCCGGCGATTGTCCGAATCTACACAAATCGGCAATTCAATTACCTCTAAATCAGATATAAAGTTTGAAAGTCTCTCATGTTTCATACGACAATGAAGCCGTATCGAAAATGTGGACTTACATACAATGCTCTCGCTCCGTTCGATCGCAGCGTGTCCCCAGACTTATTATCTGCGATGACATAATGGAGAATTACTTCGTAGAATAAAGGATATGAGAGCTTCAATTCTTTTGAGGGCTGTGCTAGTATTTGATTTGGCATTTTCAAAGCTTCCAGGAAATTTTAGCACAATGGTAATGGGAACTGCCACGCAATTTGTTTGTTTCCTCTTCCGCGGTTTGACATTAATAAGAAATTACTTTGAAAGACATCACGAAACGAGACAAAATCAGAAAAAGTATAGTCAGGGAAGAACTGAAGGTGGAAGCAATCCACAAAGTAGTCGAAAGAAATCCATTCAACTTCTAGTTTCTCAAATAAACGCGAGCGCAATTCCAAATCGGAGTCATTTACAATTTGCAATTTATTTAGTAAATATTCCAAATTAGCACGGATTATTTTATAATTTAGTTTCTCCAAGACTATCTGAACGTTGTTGAAAATGCTTGGAAAACTTGATAATGTCACCATCTTGTAACACATCAACATCTTCCGCACCATACATTATAGCATGCTCTGGCACAACGTTCAGGATATCTTTCTGTTGATTACTTTCTTCTGGTAGATCAACAATTGTTACATCTTTTCTCATCAAACAAGTGCATATCACCACTACCATGCATTTCTTTTCAATATTGTTGCCAATATCTATCTTATTGTTAGTCTCTTCTCTCTTCTAACTTGGGTTAGTAAGCCTTGTAATTCTCGTTTAGCTGTCATTATTAGGAAGTTAATCATGTCCCCAGTTATCTCATCGTGTTCTTCCGTTTTCCCGAGTTCAATTTCTTGTATTGCTTTTCCTAGTTCGGCTTCTGATATTTTGCTTACTTTATTTTTCTCTTGTTCTACTGCTCATAGGTCTTGCGTATCTATATACTTGTAGTCCATATCGATTTTCTCGATGTTCTTGTTCCTCCAATGAATTTTCGAAATATCCTTTCCATCTGTTAATTAATCCTTCTTCTTGTTTCATAATACCTTCAGTTTTGTCTTTCATATTCCTTTTTTTTCTCATTTATTTCAGCATTCCACGAAATAATTTCTGATTATCTTCGTATGCCTTTGCCATTTTCCGTCCAAATTCTTCTCATTCATTTAGTTTCGTTCTTTTTACTAGATCTTCTACTACTTTTTTTTACTTTTATATGTTTCATAATGTTCAGCTTTTCTTCTTGTTAAATACTTATTCCATGCTTACTGTCGGTTTAACGAAAAGTGATTATAATTGACGAAAAGTGTGCTTCAATACTAGAAGCATCTGATTCCAATAAACGTATTAACAAGCACGAATTAAACTCATCATAAGCGGAAATGTCCACATCGAATTCGGCGATTACGGGGTTGTTGTCGATGTCGACCGAAGCGTAACCTAGCTAATCCATCACAATTGTTGGTTACAATTTAAGCGACCCGATTAATTACGGCTTATAGTTGTCGTTATTGATGACCGGATTTTATAGGTCAGCCTTGATTTGTGTCCTCGGTCTTGCACGGTAATTGCGAACGCGATTGGACATGTCTTGCACATTTACCTCCAATGATTTGGTTTTAAATATTTGAGATATTCACGAGATGGAAATGAGAGAAAATCAACCATTTTTCAGGATAAGATCGTCTGTTGTATTGAAGATTTTAACACATGCTATCGCGAAGATTTCAATGGATGACCTAGAAGCAACAAAACTGTTAAGGAAAGTTTTAACTGCGTTAATTAATTTTCATAATTTGTATGTGTAGAGGAGAGCAGGGCAATGTGGAGTAGCTAACGTCAAAAGAGGTAATTAGTGTCTATAATCTTATTCTGAATTTCTGCATTTATTTCATTTCGGTTTCATTTAGTCAAATTCCCGCCACATTATGTCGTTTCCTGCTTTGTGCTGGTTAGCCATATTCTATTTACTCCTACACCGCTATAAATTTACTGGGAGAAAAAGGGGGTTAAATGATATGTTGAAATTTCTTAATAGACCCCAACAAATCCCGTTGCTCTTTATTCTATCGATCTTTGATTCTTGTAATCATCATTTTCAGACTTTGATTTCCATTCTCAAGTCCCACATATTCTAGAAATATAAGGAGAGCTAAGAGCTCCTTGCTAAGGATGTGTATTCGTTCGTTTGTAGATTTATCGAGGTGTATTACTAATTGAATCTTGGCCCATGGAGCAGAAACATCGCTGAGGGCCACCCTGAAGAAATAATGCTAAATATGACAGCGTCGCTCACAACAACGCTGATATTTCTATTCATAAACATATCACCAATTAAACCACTTCATTGCATATTTATGGGTTTCTACAAAGTTCATCCCATGAGATTTGCTTGAAAATGTTTGCATTTTCTTGCTGATTTTGCACCGATCCAAAGGATCAAGGGGCTCACTGCAACAACAACGTCTCGATTGTAGGTTCTAATTGCTTAGTCACTATTTCGAAGTCACCCACTTCTGAAAAATTAAGTGCGAATGGAGGAGACGCTAAACGACTGAGATTACGTTGTATCTTGCCTCGTTGTGGTTAGCCATATTCTATTTACTCCCAGAACGCTACAAATTTTCTGGAAGCAAGAAAGGGAGTTAAATGAGATATTGAAGTTTCTTAATAGACCCCAACAAAAGGATGAATCGGTCAAGGCTGTACCTCAAGAACGTATTGCTTGGCAGAGTCCTTCCTCTGCTACCTCTTTGTAATCTGAAGATGATATTTTTAAAGGACTTAAAGTAGAGATGGAAAAACTATTGGAGATAGCAGCCAAGATGGAAAAACGATTGGGAATAGCAGCCAAAGAAAAACAAACTATTTTTAAAAGTGGACGTCGTTTTGGAGAAATAATTTTGGGTCTTGCCTGGCGTTACTTCTAGGTTGATGGTTTAGTTTTCGCCACTTTTAATGCGAAAATATAGGAGATGCTGTTGTCATTGCAGTATTACCTCGCCTGCGTATACCTTTAATTGATTTCTTAGGAATTACTTTAGATAAATGGCAAAATTGCTTCTGATGTAATATGATTAGTCTTTAATTTTGTTCGTTGATAGTGATGTTTCGTTATACTGGATCTTCTGGTTATCTGCCCAAAATGAAGATCCTACCTCATCGCTAATGGCTTGCATCTGCAATGTGAGATGTACTAATTGAATTTCTCCAATTTGTTCTTCTTGATTTTCATTATTATGTGCACTTTTATTCTTGTGATCTTCTTCAACTTGTCCGTGGTTGTTTTACTGGAGCGCACATTGTGTATGAGTATTTTGGGGTATTGAACCCTATTTCGGCTCTTTTGAAACGTTGGAAGAGATTACGAAGAGATCAACGACTTAATTATGGGACTTATTTTAGGCAAACAGTTCACTCGTCAATTAGATATTTCAAATCTGTCAAATGTGACCAATCGCTGAGATTTTGAAGAATATCGATGGGGTTCGTACATTACATTTGGAAACTTTTGGCCGTCAGGGGAAAGTTACTTGATAGATGTTCAACTCAAAGCTCCACGGAAATACGAGGAAAATGCTATTTTTAGTAGGTTAAGTTTCGAAACGTTGCTTGACTTGGTCATGATAGCATTACTTCAAGGCTTGTCGACAGATCGCGTGTTTCTCTGGAATGTCGACAGTTTCTTTTACTATTTTGGAAATAAAGAGCTAGCACTTTAATTTTTTAGAAGAAATAATGGTTGTACAACGTTAGGACTTAATTTAAAGATGGAAAAACTATTGGGAACTCCGGTCAAGGACGAGTAGAAATAAAAGTCTCTCTTTTAGTAACTCTAAGCTTTCGAATTCATTTAATCCTTCATCACAGAGTTAACCATGAGAGCTGAGAAAACAGCTTGTCGACAACTGAATAGAATGATGTGAAAAATCTCAATCGTAATATATTTAAAATTGAAATAAATTCAAATTTAAAGTAAAAAAATTTTAAGTTACATGTAATTAAATAAAATTGAATAAGAACTTATTCATTACACATGCTACTCGGGAACCAGTAGGATAACTTCTACGTAAATCGAAGCTTTGTACACGTTGTCAACAATTTTAAATATATTACGATGGAGTTTTTTCACATCACTCTGTTCAGTTGCTGACGAACTGTTTTCCCAGCTCTCATGGTTAATTCTCCGATGAAGGATTAAACGAATTCTAAAGCTTAGAGTTACTAAAAGAGATACTTTTATTTCTATTCATGCTTGGCTGCAATGCCCAATAGTTTTTCCATCTTTAATTTAAGTCTTAGCTCTTGAAGTTAAATTAGAGCTCCAACCGAATCATCTAATTTCTCGTTCTTCTAACCTACCATAATCTACCAAATCTAGCGAATTAAATTATCTAAGCTGGAATCAAGTCTTCATCATCTACATTCCCATCAGGAGTACCTCAGGTCCTCTCCCTTTTATCGTATTTATTTCAGATTTCCTTATTATTATCTCGTTACAGTATTTAGTTCTTTAAAGCTTGAAGTATTCAACGCTAACAGATTTCATACACAAATATAAAATTAGGCCTTCCGGAAGTTATGTAATGAACGTGTATTGCCAGTTGAATCTCGCTGTGAAGAACGTGTAGCCGTCGGTTACAACAGCGCTGATATTTTTTGTGGTAAACTTGAACGTATGTCCAATTGAACGACTTTATTTCATCACGTTAAATTTGTTTAGAAATTTTCGCAATTTTTCGGCAATTTTACTTGGTGCTCAAAAAATTAAAGAGGTCACTGCTACAACGTTTCGGTTGCAGATTCTAGTCGCTTCATCACTATTTCCAAGGTGCCCACTTCTGAAAAGGTCTACTCATTTGCTCCTAATGATTTTTTGAGAATTTCTTCCCTGGTTTCTGCTCGATGCTTTCAGAAGGGCATATCTTCTTTTCCTTTTCTTTTTTCGAGAGTAAAAATCTTGCCCTAATCGCAAGCTTTAACCAGGGGCTTCCGAAATATGTACCTATATGAATTAGACGACTAAAGTGATTTTTTTCAGGAATTTCTTTCACTATTTTTGCCCGAAACGATTCTCAATCAAATTGATATTAACTTCACATTCATATGCACCTTCATGTTACACAAAACATATCGCCCAAAGGTGGTGGAATCGTATTACTCATCGATCCCGAAACGCCACGGCAATAATTTAAATTTCCGCACCAAAAGGTCACTTATCAGGCGACACCTGTACTTGTCATATGGGCGAGCAGTTTCAAAAATTATTATAAATATAATTGATTGGGCCCGACATAATTAATTGCGCCGCCGTTACGCGGGCCAATTTAAAACATGCTTTTCGGCGCACTAATTGATATGTAGTAATTAATTATACAATGTCATTTGTGCAGCGGCAGCGGCGGCGGCGGCGATGGGCGGCGCGCTCGGGCGACGAGAGAGAGGACGCGTCCCGTTACGCTCCGGCACACGTCCGACAAAAGCCACCATTCCGGTCGGCGGACTCAGCTATTTTATTATCAAATTTTAACTTTTACATTGTGCTGCGTTGCCGAAAATTCGGAGCAATTTAATTTATTGTTTAATTGATGAATTGTTTTAATACAACTGGAAAATATTGTTCGGAACGGTGGCGGCGGCGGCGGCGGCGGCGACGGCGGTGATGGTAACGATGGGCATCGCCTACCTTTTTTAAAATAATTTACTTTTAATTAAACAATATTGAACGATCGCACGCCTGACTGCCTTCAAATTAGCGTTTATTGCAAGTCCCTTTTTTGACGACGATTTGAACTATGTACGTATGTATCTATGTATGTACGATATATGTATGACATGTCAATATTGGAATAAAAGTAATATCGATATTGGAAACAATTTTTCCGCATTTTCCCGTTTCGAATAAACATTTGTTCTGCTATTGGCGATGTTTACCATAGTTCTACGAAGAATAGAATTTGACACTAACATTCCTGGTTTGAGGTTCTACAAGTTGTGCTGTGTTATAGTTCCCGAGCTCTGGAATTTGGGATCTGAAGATATTGAAAATTGTGATGCGTGGTTAAAGAAAATAGATGACGGAAATATAGTCGTTGCAGTATTTATAGATTTTAAACGAGCGTTTGAAACAATAGATAGAGAATTACTAGTGACGACGTTGGAATCGATGCGAGTTACTGAGACTGTAAAAAATGGTTCTCAACGTACTTACAAAATCGATATTAAAAAATTAAATTTAATGGGTGTGCATCATGAGAAATGAAAACAAAATATGTGGTGCCACAAGGGACTGTTGCTCAACTGTGTTGCTAGGATTCAATCAAAGTGAACTTTTACAGAGGGTTCAAAACGAAGCTATGCAAGTGATTTTAAAATGTAATAAGTGCACACCAATTAAATTGATATTAAATACTAATATTATGCATGTTAGGCGGACTATAATATGTAGGACACTGATTTTCATGTATGAGGATGAGGTTCACAACTATTACACAAGGAACGGCCACAATTATTATGTGAAGGCCTAGAATGCAGACCGCAGTGTTTTTATTGGTGGCGTTAGATTATATAATGAGTTATCCAATTTTATTAAGAATTGTGATAGTATAAATAATTTTAGACCATCAGTTTATAAATATACATATGAAAAATTCTAGCACCTAAGTAAGTTGTTTATAATTAGATTATATAAATAGCAGTTATTTTTGCTAATAAATAAATAAATAAATAGAAATAAAAGAATCGTGGTCAAAGTATCAAAATGAGTTACTTGTATCAACAGGTTCTACATTTTTCAATCGTACATTCTTCAAGGTGCAACTTTTGCAAGGAGAAATACACCAAAGAGATCCCACAGGTTAGCAGACTAACTGAAGGTGTTCGAATGGCAGTTTATCGCGTACATTGCATACGTACACGCAGCTCATGTTAAAATTATATGCGACAGATACTTCTCAACTGAAGTCCGTGATCGCTTAATATAAGAGTTTAAACTGTCATCAGCTTAGAGTCTACCATCTTTCAAGACAACAAATATCTTCAAAACTATTCATTTGGTGGAAGAACCGGCATACTAAAAGGATGGCAAGAGTTGTTGAAAACAGCTTAGTTTATGTTAGAGAAATTCCGCTTACGAACGACTAATTCAAAAGGAAGAACTTGGTGAATGCATTCATAAAGTAGATTTCAAGAAGCTAGAGATTGAAAACAAGAATTTTCAAATCAAAATCGAGTAATAAAGAAACAGCCACTTACTCGAAGTGAAACGTATCTAGGAAATGCCAATCTAATGCTCACCAATCACAAGAAAATTTTACAAAAGCAAGACGAGGCATTATGAAATTTTAAAGGAACTGTCCAAGCTAGTGAAAAAAAGAATAATCGATTTAAATATTAGATAAAAATTTGGAGCAAAAACCTAAAAACGAAGAATTGTGAAGAATGAATGTACGCCAATACCTAATGCTATGTGATATGTGAATACTATAAACGTATGAACACGAAAATTACCAGATTTTAAACATTACTGGTCACACGATGTACATAATCATTCTGTCTAAGTCTGTACAAAGATATCTAAATTGTTTGAAAGTAAATTTAGCTCTTCATTTATAGAAAGAGATAATAACATTATCTCCTTGGCAATTTGATTGTAAATCTATTGTTCTGGATATAACACCAAGAAAATACGCCAAATTTGGGTCCCCGGAAAATCCGTTCACGCTCTCAAATTTCCCCTCCTTTTTCAATTGATATTATTAGTAAGGCTTGCAAGGACGACTTTGTGATAGTTACATACATCGAAGAGCAACGTTTAAGCCTAGCTAACGTTCATACCTTTCCTAAAAACGACGCGCATCATCAACCATCATCGAAAACGAACACAGACACGATCCGAACGGGTCGAAAAATATTAATTGAAGGGCGGTTATCCGTCATAGACGGGGCTAAATCGAACGACGCGCCGCCGCCATGTAATAATTGAATCGGTGACACGGAATTCGCCAGAGATCGAATCGGATTCGATTTAAACCGTGCGTCCGTGCCGCCATCGACAACGGCCACCGCCACCTCCGCTGCCGCCACCGCCGCCGCCGCCACCATCAGCCGAAGTCACCGCCGCACGGCCGGTCATCGGCATTCAAATTGCGCGACTCCGTCGGGAGATAACCGCCTCGTGCGGCACTAGTTAGGTGATTAGTAATGCACTGTTGGAACGCTTTATCGGTAGACAATTTATATTACTGGCCCGGTGCCCGCTCGCTACCGCATTGAATTGTCCAATCACTCTCTTTGACGTACCGACGACTCCTTTCCACCGTCGTCGTCCCGATGCACACAGGGCGAATTTTTAGGAAATCCTCAGGGCAACATTTTTTGACTGAAGAGAATTAGTGTAAAACTACTACTAGAGTAGGGATCCAAAATTTCATTTTATTAGCGCTTGTTTCTGTGTAGGTCTTATCCCATCCTCCGGCACTCTTCTTTCACTAACATTGCAGATGCATAACCTCTTTATGTACATTGCAAAGATATCAAGCTGCATATCAATAACGATTCGTTCATCCTAAATGTTCGCACACCTACATTTCTCCGTATGTTGTAGAGGTTCGTAGCGTTAATCACAATTATTTTTAAACAACAAAAATCCTTTTTGCACTGTATGTCGAATAAATTACTTTATTTAGATGGAAAGCATTTTCAGACGTGAGTTGCTACCTTGATCAAAATGCGTATTTCGACAACTAAGTTGTCATCCTCGGTGGAACTTGAGTTGAACAGTCAACCTCAGATTTCCCTGGTACAGTCAACCTGATCAATAGTGCCGGAAAAGCTTCAGCTTCCACGATTTTTTTGGAAAAATGTTGCAACCATTTTCTCGTGTTTCGCCCTCCGAAACGGCACTATTCCCAGAGAAGAATGGGGCAATTTCAACTATCCCTCTCCATGACAATAGTGCCACACCACTACATGTGTCTTTTTATCTGCGGTTTTATAGATTTACGTCCATAATTATTAATTTTTCATTAATCATGGATAAATTTTTCATTAATAACTTTTGAATGGTTAATTATCATATTGGTTAAGAATTATAAATTAAAAACTTCAAATAATATAATTACTGATATCCATGGTTATCAATCATATATTATTAAAATTCATCAGTTCCCAAGCATTCTTCCACATATTAGCTAAATAAGCTCACCAAATTCTCCCTTCATCTTCCCTTGTTCTTCTTCCTTTTTATCGTTACTAGTTTTCGCTTTCTTCTTTCTTTTAATCATTCTTATCTATTTAGGAATCAAACTGAATCTCTAAACCTTGCCCATCACTCTCTCCATTTATTAATCAAACAAGTCACGATTTTCATGATAAAATTTATGTTGAAGATATTTTCCTTTTTCTGGGCGTTTGTTTTTGTTATTCTCTCTTCTCCTTCTTGTTTCATCGTGTATTCGCCTATACAACCTATCAGATTTGCAGATTTAGATGCTGAAACGTGTTTCAAGTGCATTTATCTTTCCTTTTTCTTTTCGTTATTTTCCTTATATTTTTCCTTTCCTCTTCTTTCTTCTTAATTCGTTTTGTCTAATCAGAAAATTTCGTTTTCGATGCTGAAACCTGTTTTGAACGCAGTTTTCTTTTTTTCGTTTCTACCTTTGTCCTTTAGTGTTCTCCTTTCTTTGAATTCTCTTTGTCTAATTAGAATTTTTTACTCTTTTAATCGAAAGGTTATGAAAGTAACTGATATGAGATAAGGGAAGATGGCAAAGGACTTTTTACCCAAAATTCAATAGGGAATATGCCATCTTCATTTGTTACGCGTTTATGAACTCATTGTTACCTATCCAACTGCTACAGCTGAAGTCACGTCCTATATCGATTTTTGTTGAAATTTCTCGCGTAGTGCGATTAGACAGTAGATCGAGTAATACGTCAGTAGCTGGGAGCATCTAGTTCCGACCAATGGCAATAAATATTTTAGTCAAGTCCTTATGGACTCATGGGGTACTTTTCGAACTACAAAAGCTGACGTCACATCCTACTTCTTATTCTGCAAGTGTACATAACCGAGTTTGTGACGTCACTTCCGGGCTGCAGGTTTTGTTTTTACCATTACATCTTAAGAAAAACTGCCACTATCGTGGTGATTATTCTGTGAGTTTGAGGGGAATTCTTCATAAGGACTGGCGTTATTCTTCATCGAAAATACAAGGCGACGAGTAGTAAATATTGAATTCTTGAATTAGTTTATCGTTTAAGGAATTTATTGAAGACTTTTGCCATCATTTTCCACAATCGGTGCAAAGCGAGCGTTCATTTTCGCAAAAAAGAAACTAGAGAAAAGGTATTTTTCCAGGAGTTGCCAAAAATTCGCCTGTGTGCACCAGTCGCGTCTATTCCCACCAGTCGAGCTCATCGATTGAGCAATTTTTGCCGCCACCGCTGCCGACGTCGACGTCGACGGCGGCGGCAAACGCTAACTTAGTTCCGCTACCGGTCGTTCGTTGCCGGGCCCGCTTCTCCTTTTTCGTCCTTTTCGTCCTCTCTCCGCACCTCTCGTTTCGCTCTGACGAAAAGTGGGCGCACACGTACGTGCGCCCGCTGCGAGCGCCGGACTTGACAAATTTATTCAGAAAAACGTCGAAAAACGATTTTCGACCAGTTTAACGCAATCAACGTCGGCTAATCTCGTTTCGGACGATTTCGTTATTTAATCCGACGGAAAAACGCCGCAATTGTCCGACGATGTCGGCGAAAATTGAAAAATATTTTCGTAAAAATTATAATCGCGTACCGCGTAGGTAGAATATGACCGACGTGGTCGTCCTTCAAAGAATCTAATTCGGTAGGTGTGTCCTAAATAGAAAAACACGAAACCTGTAAAGTTTTTGGGATTTGGACATGAATGTCCTAACGTTTTAGATTTTAGCGTATCACGCTTGTCCTCATCTAAATTGTGTTTTATACAACTTTGGGCGCTTTTCGATGCAATTACTTCTAATCACGCCACGAAGGAAAGCGGAAAATATAGGGAATATTTAGCACTTGGTATAAACAAAATTACTCAAATTCACCCTGACTTAACGACACCCTAAAATACTCAAAGTTCTAGTTTGTCTTTGTTGAAAAGGGGAATCAAAATTTGTTTAATAACTTATAGCGGTCTTTTGTCCTTTTCTGTATTGTTCGTCTTGCGAACACCCCGCTAAGGACGAGAAAGCATTGCGCTAATGGCGGTACCTCAGAAACAAGCCAAGTACTAACGATATCCTCTTTTTGCCGTGTAGGATACGCATGATTGGCAGCGTATACTGGTAAAGTATCGGATCCGTGGATATAGAGAAGAGAAGACAATACAAAAAGGGGAGGTAGGATAAGTATTTTGAGTTTTCTAAAAATTTCTCTGCAGCTTGTTCTCGAACTCACTTCCATTACAGCCCTGACTGCTTCCCTTTGCTGTACGAAAATCTTATGAGCATTTGTCGAATTTCCCCACAGAAGGATACCATAAGTTGCTCTGCCCTGAAAGACACCAAAATATGCCATGCGAGCAACTTCCCTTCCCGCAATTTTCCTAATTCGACGAATGGCGCAGATACATTTTGCCAATTGCGATTGTAGGTTGTTCACATGATCCTTCCAGCACAGAGAGGAACCACAACGCACTCCCAAAAAATCCATGTAACTCTCCTCAACGGTCTTAGTGGTGAAAAGCATAGACTTTGTTTCCTGATCATTCACTTTGAGCTTATTAGCGTTAAACCATTCCACAGCCTCTCCTAGCACTGTTTCCGTTATGG
Source organism: Chrysina gloriosa (assembly GCA_038088585.1). Taxonomy (NCBI): domain Eukaryota; kingdom Metazoa; phylum Arthropoda; class Insecta; order Coleoptera; family Scarabaeidae; genus Chrysina; species Chrysina gloriosa. Next base: position 5,324,899 of record CM076090.1, on the reverse strand, counting down.
TATTGAGCGGATCCACTAATAATGTCGTGTCATCAGCATACATCAGCGATTTGTCGCAGTTTACGTTCCCAGGTAGATCACTTATAAAAATCAGGAAAAGAATGGGTCCCAAAATTGAACCCTGTGGTACTCCCCTGCTTACTAGTTCGAAATCTGATTTCTTCCCATTCCATTCCACTATCTGTTTCCTGTTGGTAAGATAACTCTCTATTAGTTGCAAGTTCTATGATTTTGAGCAACGAGTTTTTCCTTTTATTTCAAATTATGTCTCCTTGAACGCGTTCATAGTGTCATCCGGGTACCAAGGGACAATTCTTTCTCTCTGCCGTTGGTGAGGGGAAGAGCAAAGGATCAGACTGATAAACACAGAAAATAATTGATACTTGTGAGACCTGGTTTTCCGACAATTATCTGAAGTTAACGCTGACAAATCGAAAACTATTGATTTCAATAAAGAGAGATATGATATATAAAAAGATAAATAAAATTACCCTTACAACTTCCGGACAACTTTCGGAAATGAAGCCAGATACGTATTTCGGTAACCAAGTTGCCATCCTCAGTGGAAAACTGGGGGAATTCAGTATCACTAGCGATATTTGACTAACACGCAAGATCGCAATGCCGCTAGTTATGCTGAAGTCCCCCAGTTTTCCACTAAGGATGGCAACTTAGTTGCCGAAATACATATCTGGATTCATTTCCGGAGGGCGTGGTAAGGGTAATTTTTTTATATTTTCACAGTCGCCTTATTCTTATTTGTAATTGAGAGAAATCATGATATAGAAAATGTAAAGCTAAATACTGAAGTCTCCCAGTTTTCCACTGAGGATGGCTACTTAGTTGTAGAAATACGTTTATTCGTTTCCGAAAGGTGTGGTAAGGATAGTTTTACTTATTTTTTATATATAGTACTTGAACCACAGTCTCCTTATTCTGATCTATAGTTCAGAGAAGTGATGGCATGAAAAATGTAAAATTCCTTGATTTATATATGGATACTGCTCCTAACTAGAGTGAAAATCTTTGAAAGCTGAGATTATCATACGTATGTATATCAAATATGTGGATTATTGAACCATTCAAGAAAACTCCTGAGGTGGTTAGAGAATTACCGAGATCAAAGTTTAAAGTAAAAATTCGTAATTAAAGAAAGTCACTGCGATTATGGGGAATTCGTCTGAAGTACTTTCTGCTAACGCGCAACAAATGTCCTTTGTAATATACATATGTTTGTGTAGATTTTTTCTGGTTTACTTTACCATTGCCGAGTGCGCTTCAAATTTGTTTTGTGACAAATATTGTGATGGTTTCATTATAAAAAATAAATATTTGTTGCATTGTATATAAATTTCCAAACAAAATTGAGAGCTGAGAGCTATTTGCTTCCGAATAAACCGTGTCCTATGTATGCTTTGTCCTATTCGCTCGATTGAATTTTATAATGCAAGAAGTTCAGTATGAGCTCCGATTCTTAGCCGTGGTTTCTATATCTTTCCATATTAAATTTCTTCCAACTTTGCCTTGACTGTATTAATTTCTGATGGCCTTCTCTTAGTCACAGTTACCCTAGTTAGCATCTTCGTTTTTATCCATATTAGTTTATCATCTGCTATCTTTATTTACACTTTATATCTAATTCTATCATCGACCTCAAGCACAATAGATCAACGTGGTCGCAGTGCAAAGGGCCATTTTGGGCCAGACCCCACCTCATTACAATTACAATCATCGACCTCGCTTAAGAAATCCAATTTCACTATAGTCAAGTGGATAGTCCATTTATTTGTCTACATCCAAATACTACAAAGGACTGCAGTTTTTCAGAATGAAATTAAGGCGATATAAGCGGTGTTTGAAAACAATCAGGATACGATAAAAGTACTTATTTATTTAATCCCAATCCTTGTACCCTTTTGGGTATCGGTTTGATGGAGGTGAGTCACGTTAGGGTTCTATTCCACTCATTCCGCCATGTTTTCCTCTCTTGCACATGTCTAGGATTTTTTCCAGGTTATATTTCCTTTCTCCACCGCCTCCCTTACTTTCTCTATCCAACACTTTCTTGGCCTTCCTCTTCATTCTCTTTTGCTTGCTTTGGCTTCTAACACACTTCTTGCCAGTTTCTCTTCTCCTATTCTCATAACATATAGTAGCCATCTGAGTAAACAAAGAAGATCAGAAAAGTTTAAGTCCGAAGTCGGATTGAAACTGTGGTGTATTAAACTCATTTTGTTTGCTTCAGTTGTAGATAAAGCAATACGAAAAGCCCAACTGGAAACTGAAGAATTACAATGTAAAATAGCAGAGTATAAAAAGGTGGATCTAACTAGACTGATTCTCGCTAATATCGCGACAGTAATGGCAGACTCTAACTGGAATCTTCGACACAACATAATGTGATGATTGCAACCACACGTCACAGAGTCAAAACTAAATGCAATAATTTTTCCCGTCTTTGCGATCCCTAAACGAAAGTTTATGCTATGATCTGATCTGTCCTACGTTTTGAGTGCTAATTTGTAACGTGATGATTGCCCAAATATATATAACTATTTTACCTCGCTACATAACTCCTTTTATTTTATATCTCAGGACTTTCGACTCCTATTTGTTGTTTTATACTTTTCCATTTTAAATTTCAAATTAGATTTCTTCTTTATCTTCTGCGTCACAATAATCTAAGTTTAATGCTTTCTATACCTATTGAGCGCCAAAATAAATATTTTCAGTAACAAGTTAACTTATAGTTAGTAATTTTAATAACGTAACATCTTCATAAAATTGAAATAAACATAAGCAATTTTACGATTTCGGAACATTTTCCTTATCAGAAACGGTTAGATCTGAGCGAAATTCAATTAATTTACTAATTTCCAAGCGCTTGTAGAATTGAAGAAATATGGTGATGGTTCCCTTGGTAGCTAAGATAGTCTCGTTGCTAGCGAAACATGAGTTACCGCATTTAATTAAATCATTTTTATGGTGAAAAGTTAACAGATGTAATATAGTCTTATTTACTGACAAATGCTCCAAAATTCGTGCACAAATCTACGAAAATATGATCCTAAGGGCGTATTTTATTCAAGATAAAAGAAGTTGATGGATAACCCCCAAATAAATTGTACAGGTTAGTAAAATTATTGCCGCGAACTAACCAGAAATCAAATCATCCAGACATCTAATTGTTATGTACAAACACAACAATAATAAAATATAAACAAATCCGATCCTCGATAGTTGTCGAGCCAGAGTAATCCCATAGCTCAGAGTTACGCTTCGCGAACTTTTATCTTCGCGAATTTAAAATTTACAATCGTTTTATCGCATTAGGCCGGGCCCGAAATCAAATTGGCTGCGGCAAAAGCCCGGCATTATTTATAATATTATGCAGCGGGTATTAAATCGACGTGCGTAGCGCCGCGTCCGATTTATAATTGGATTAACATTATATTTACTAACCTAATTAAAACGGTATGGTATCGACGCGCCGTGCGAGTAACGTGCATAGATATATATTGTTCATTACGTCCGAATAACACTCAAAATAATTATTACAAACGCCATTTAATTCTTTACGTCGGGACGAACGATATCCGGACGCTCTATGATGCGATGGCGCAATTTGGCGGCGGCGGCGGCGCCGTCGCCGCTACCAGCTCTATTTGTTAAGATAATAAATCAGCGGAGATTTTCATATTTTCGCCTAATTTCATATGCGTTCGCGTTTGTTTTAATTAAGAGTTAAATAGTCGGCGTAAATGTTAGTTTATTAGATTTAGCAACGGTATTAAATTTACATATTGTCGGTATAAAGAGAGGGAGTTGTTATCCCCTGGTGGAACCGGCGCTTCCACCATAAACAGCGACATGCAATTTCTTCTCGAAGAATGTTTATTTTATCGTTGAATTTTATGATTACTTTTGCGTAGATAACCCTAAAGTGTTTCTAGATTGAAAATTGTTCATTTCCGCATTTGCCAGCCTCCTCCAAAATATTTTATGTTAGAAAACTAGCTTTAAAAAGGCACTACTTGAGAGAGTCAAAATTACGATTGAATAAAAGCGTAGAAAATCTGCATAGTTCACGAGCTATCACTGAGGTTCGTTTGTTATCCTCTCTCACAGAAATGGATGTTCTATTTTTTTCTTCATTTGATTTTACATTAATTTCGAGACATTGCTCTTGCAAAGCCGTACTGACGAGCGGTATAACCGCGACACGTACGTCTACGGATGGTAAGAGAAGATCAAGATTTTGTAATATTAATTTCGAGAGGAACATTACGAAGTGTGTATCAAAAAATTTTGTGCTTCACTAGAAAACTCTTGGTTTCTGATTTGATAACAGAAACAAAGAAAGAAGCCTCAACACCCAGATGCGATCCGATTGAGTTAGCACCGCATCTGATTCCAGGTGAAGTGGAACATGTCCCTGACAGGGAAGGTGGAACTTTTTACTTTAGAAGAATGTGTGGTTCACAGACAAACCAAACTTGTGTATCGGAAGGCTAATTGGTTTTGTATGAGGAAGGATGAGGAAGAAGCGTCAACATGCAACTGTTCCGGGTCGAGATTATTGCCATAATTACATGTGCGCAAATCATGATAGGTACAGAAGATCTATATCACGATGACCGGTGGAGTAAAATACAATTATAACATAGAACCACCTATAAATAATTAAAAGGAAACACTTCGGTCAATTAGACGTATCGAAATGGGCAGCAAAAGGAAAGAAAATAAAATGAAAAATATCCGGTTACAAAGATAAGAAGCGACTACCAAGAATGTAAAGGGAAAGTGGAAACTTTTAAGGGAATGATATGAATAAAAATTTGCCGAAATATTAATGAGGGAACCAAGAATAGTCACAACGGAAAAATATTAGATAAGATGAAAAAGGAAACGTCATGGAAATACGGAAATGGATGAAAACATGGAGCGAATGATGTAGGCAGATTCGAAAGCAGTTGTAAAATCTAAGAAATGCAAACTGCGATATAACGATATAAAGAATCAAATGCAATAGTTTTTCTCCTCGGTTTCTTTCTTACTCCCTCCAGTAGGAACTCATGTACCTTTCTGGGTTGGATTATGTTTCGGGCTGAGTTTCTCACAATTATTTCCACTTTTCTCTGTAATCTGGCAGCGCACTTACATCTTCCCACTTTGTTCCTTTTTTTCTGCCCCTGCTCCAATTTCTTCTATTCACGTCCTTCTTGATCGTCCTCTTTTCTTTTTTCTAATTTCTCTCGCCCCAAAAATCTGTTTTGCCAGCTTTCTCTTTCTCCCCTTTTAAGTATCTTGCGATCATAAGAGCAATTTTTTGGATATTTTCTTGGGCGCTCTATATACTGATCATATTTAACTGACTTCGTATCCCCTCCCTTTTTATAGAATCTGTAGATCACTTTCTTGAACCTGGTTACTTTAGCTCCCTCACCATCTACTCCAGTGGCTCGTTCAGGTGACAATGGTTGATGAGGATATGTTTCATAATTCCCTCGACGCTCAGAACGTGCGCTACATGACCTTGATTGTCGATCGGCATCGTCCTGCGGGGGTCTCAGGACGTCCTCCAACACCTCCCCAATACGCTGGACTCTCGCCAAGAGCGACGGACCGTCCAGGTCCAACACAGTTAGCTGCTTGATCAGGTGGTTGACCCATTCCTCGACAACGGTGGAGTGGACACGTCAACTTCATAAACCTATCTGCGTCTGTTCTACCAATATAATCTGTTTATTACATCCTTCTGGGCCTTGCCAGCTTATTGCCAAAAATGTGGCTCCATCTCCCGAATAGAAGAGATAAATTAGGTGGTTTATAGACTCATGTAGATACTATGAATTACTTCCCTTATTGTTGGCAGAATTTTCATTACAGCACTTTTCACCAGTCGTTTGGTTTTGGTTGTTTCTGTATGGTATTTAGCTGAAAATGTTAAAATAGATCAAAAGACCTTAAGGACAGCTAGTGTTCGCAGTTGTTACTTTGTTACGACCATTTGTAACAGTTCTAATTTATCACAATGTATTATCTGTGATCTCTCGCTTCAACGTTTGACGGGTAGATGACGCCGCGCTTTCGTAAGTTTTCGATAAACGGTGCGCGGTGAATACGCGGATAAATGATTCCGTTTCTGGCGTTAAGTTGGAACAGGTCGGTTTCCGTAAATAATTTATTCTGTTCTCGCCTTCTAACTCTCGTTTTCGAGAATATACACAGAAAGTCGACGCTGGGAAGTGTACAGTATCTTCTGAATCTGGAAGTTCCGCTTCCCCATATTTTGCTGTTCGAACTAATCGTCCACGTTGCTTTTCCCTAAATTGAAGGTGAGTCTTTTTTTTTGTTAATTCCAATGTCGTTATTGTATCTTTCACGTTATTGTAGGGAATTAGTATAGGGTGGTATAGCTAGTGGAGGGTAGGATAACTAGTACATCGAAAGATTTATTTTCGAGAACATCTGGGAACTATCGTAGGACCTAGAAGTTGGTTTCCAGACATCTTTTCATCAAGTGCGAGAAACCCATCTTGGACAGTTTCCGTCCCGATATCAAATTTCACGCCGTACGAACGTCGACAATCACGTTACCCTTAAGTAGCGCCAATATTTGAATTTATGTTTTTAATGCGCTGGATTGTGAGAAAAATGCCGTAGAATCTTGTAGTTAATGTAGAGTTAGGGAATTGGAGACTTGTGTGCGAATAAACAGGGGTCTCCTTATTTTTGTAAATATTTAATTATTTTAGTATTTGGGGGAGGGGGATTCGGATTGGTTTTCGAGTCAAAGGGTTTTCCGTTACGTTTGCTATTTAGCACTACATTTAATTCTTTCAATAGTGTATGGGGGAATTACAAATACTTGTCCATAGAATATACCCTTACTTTTATTTACGTTCAGCTAAAGTTGTAAGGTGGCTGTAACATCGCTGGAATTCCAAGGATTACCGAGAGCGTGTAAATCAGATAAGAACCTAACTTAATTTATTTTGTTCCATACACCTCAAGTGACAATAAAGTGCTGCTAAGCGTCAATTTCTCAGCTCACTTCATATTTTTATTTCGCTTACGTTATTTTTAAATAGAGTTTTCAAGTACTTTTGCTGGTCGCTTCACGACAGGATAAAGATCCAGAACATAGACGATTCGGATAACCTCCTATCACCTACTACGGAAGCTGAAGGATCTCTCTGATTCTAGTCACTTAGATGTGATCCAGTTATATAATTGGAGAGTGGCGCCTTGTTACTAAATTCTCGATCTATAACCTAGGCCGTTTTCATTGGGCTGGCACGGCCTGGATCTCCATCTTTATCACCCAGGAGGTGGGTTATCCGCATTCTAACTGTATCGGTTACGTTTCCGGCGTTTCTTTTATGATTTTCATTTTTAAAAAAGCTTACCAAGCCAGTAACAACTTTCCATTGTCTTTATATACCCAGATAGATAGTTGAGCCTAAAGAGGGTACATCACACACGAAATAAATCCAGTGTATTCCGTAAATAGTAAAATTTGGAAAGAAATCATCAACCTTCCAAGATGTCTTGCTTCGATTTGAATGCTAATTCCCCGTAACGCAAATCGTTAAATTCGATTATAATGTGTCCGGCTGGCGGCAGGATATTTTCTGTGGATGAAAAGGCACCAAATTAGGCAGGCGATGAGGCAATCAGTTTCAGTGTGGTGTGTGATGAACTACACCCTCAAGAAGAAGAAAATCGCCTACACCTTGTTTCGTGACAAATTGAATCCTACCATTTTGGTTCAGCAGACAACGGGTTTGATAATTTCGGTAGCTAACGAAGCCGTCTAGAATTCGAATTAAATCGCCATAAATTTGAGGTGAAAGAACCGAATAGGGCTTTAGTCTCGCCGCGCCGCCGTCCTTCTTCGCCTAAGCTAAAAGTGAATCCCGAAAATTGCCCCTTCGAATTACGTCCTAATTAATTACGCTTACCTACGGCCCGTGTATCGTTCCGATATAATTATAAAACTTTCGTAATAAACGTGCCGTACATAATCTATATTTACTAGAGAGTAGAGGAGGCGCTCACGGCCCGTATACCTCGGATAGTGCGCCAAGTAATTAAAATTAGATACGCCGCGATAGCGCGCTATTAGTAGGTGGTGTTATTCGTAAAGTCAGCCGGATTCTAGCTAGCAAGATGTCCGTAAAGCCGACGCAGATTTTACCCGTCGCAGCCTCGAAGGTGATGGTCTAATGGTTGACTTGTCGTTAGACAATACCCCGCGCGTTATTTCGCGAACTGATTTCGTGAACAAAGTTTTAATTATTATAGTCGGGTCTTATACAAGTATCCAGAATTTCCAGAAACTTACGTAGATTCGCTTGATTAAATAGTAACTAGGTAACACCCCAGAATATTTCATTACTTGAAGTTCTCGAAAGAAATTGGAGATGGAGTGCTGGAAATATTAATGCCTTTCTCGAAGTAACAAGGCGAAATTTGTCGAATACAATTATATTACGTGCGTTACTCTTGTGCATAAGAAAGGTGATCCTGAGGTATCCTGATCGGGAACTATAGAACTATCTCAATTCTCTCAAATTTTGCTGAAGTATATGAGGAAATTCTATATAATGTGATTTAATCGCAGATTTCAACGAAACAACATGAACTTATGCGGGGAAGATCCACGATTACAAACTTAGCGGTGATTGCACAATACATCAGTGAATCTTTGGACACTCGTGAGCAGGTCGATGTTATATATATATCGATATGCCTAAGGCTCTCGATACTATAGATCATTCAATGCTGCTCCATAAACCTCATTCTTACGGTTTTTCACCTAAATATATCGAACTTATAGAATACTATTTGCTTATCAGGAATTGCTGCCTATCATACAATTGTTCTAAAACTCGTCGTTTTACTATGCTATCAGGTCTACCACAGGTCTCATATCTTGGCCCTTTGCATTTCAATCTATTTATAAATGATCAGTTAATATCGTCCTCGACCGTCATTGGAGTATACGCATGATCTCAAAGTTTACTGCAGAACAACTAATTGGGATGACGTTGCTTTGCTGCAATATATTTTGAGTTAGTGTAGTGAAAAGACTAATATTAAAGCCCTTCCAGATTAGGGATAAAATAATTTCGGGTACGAGAGACGGTTGATTGAGGAAATATTCAATGAGAAAGTGAAAAGTGGTTCTGGACTAACTGCTCTGGTTCGCTCTAGCAGCCAAACGAGACAAATTTCACGAGTTTTGACATTAAATTCGTATTCTACACCTTCGAAAACATCTGTATACAGAATTTCGTTTAATTCAGAAGAAATTAATTATTTTCTGAAATTTCAAAGGGGTACCCCTTTGAAATTTTGAAGAAAATCGAAATGGTCGGAAGTACGACTTATTACACATCAAATTAAAGCTCTTCTCGTGCAGATTACGGATAAAATAATTTCGGGCACGATAGAGGATTCATTGAGGGAATATTCAATGAGAAAGTGAACATTGGTTCTGGACGAATGAATCTCCTACGCTCTAACACCCAAACGAAGCAAATTTCACTAGTTTTGACGTCAAAGTTGTATTCCACACCTTCGAAAACATCTGTGGACAGAATGTCGTCCAATTTAGAACGGACTAATTTTTTCTGGAATTTCAAAGGGGTACCCCTTGGAATTTTGAAGAAAATCGAAATGGTCGGAAGTACGACTTATTACACATCAAATTAAAGCTCTTCCAGTGCAGATTATTGATAAAATAATTTCGGGTACGAGAGACGGTTCATTCAGAAAATATTCAATGAGAAAGTGAAAAGTGGTTCTGGACGAATCGCTCTGGTACGCTCTAACACCCAAACGAAGCAAATCTCACGAGTTTCGACGTCAAAGTCGTATTCTACACCTTCGAAAACATCTGTATACAGAATTTCGTTTAATTCTGAACAAATTAATTATTTTCTGAAATTTCAAAGGGGTACCCCTTTGAAATTTTGAAGAAAATCGAAATGGTCGGAAGTACGACTTATTACACATCAAATTAAAGCTCTTCTCGTGCAGATTACGGATAAAATAGTTTCGGATACGAGAGACGGTTCGTTAAGGAAATATTCAATGAGAAAGTGACAAGTCGTTCTGGACGAATCGCTCTGGTACGCTCTAGCACCGAAACAAAGCAAATTTTACGAGTTCTGACGTCAAAATCGTATTCTACACCTTCGAAAACATCTGTACACAGAATATCGTCTAACTTAGAACAAATCAATTATTTTCTGGAATTTCAAAGGGGTACCCCTTTGAAATTTTGAACAAAATCGAAATGGTCGGAAGTACGACTTATTACACATCAAATTAAAGCTCTTCTCGTGCAGATTACGGATAAAATAATTTCGGGTACGAGAGACGGTTCATTCAGAAAATATTCAATGAGAAAATGAAAAGTGGTTCTGGACGAATCGCTCTGGTACGCTCTAACACCCAAACGAAGCAAACCTCACGAGTTTCGACGTCAAAGTCGTATTCTACACCTTCGAAAACATCTGTATACAGAATTTCGTCTAATTTAGAACACATTAATTTTTTCTGAAGTTTCAAAGTGGTACTCCTTGAAATTGCTTTTCCCCCTATTGGAGGTGGGTTCTCATTTTTGTTAATCACGATGCCTTATTGTTTTCGTTTTACCTTTGAAGCTACTAAAGAAGTTTAAAAGTAGACGAATTAGTAATAATAGCAGTTTGCGGCGAATGGATAGTTTGGTTAACGCCCGTGATTGCAGAAATTTTCCAACTAGTTTACGAAAATCGAACCGGATTTCTAAGGATGCTACTTAAGTAGGAAGAAGGCTCACGACCAGCAATCTTCCTTTTGTATCAGTATCCCAATATACAAGCGCTTTTAAATCCGAAAAACATCACCTATTTATATTTCACGTTAAGTGCGCGCCTACGTTTATAAATAATTTTTCCATTCTCTCCGTTTCCATTGTGCTCTCATTCGTCCCCTTTTATTTCGGGCGCGTTTCCTCGTTCGACGAACGACGATGGAAACGCCGCCGTCGTCGTTCGACGGCGAGGTACGCGAGAGAATAGACGACTCCGCTATCCGAACAGACGTTAAACGATTGTTGTGCGAAGCTCGACGCCCCGATTTGATGCCCCGGCCAGGTGGTATCGGTCGCATCCGCTCTCGCATACGTGAATGGAACTATTGGCAGCTCATAAATAATGTAATCACAGACAAAGTGGTATTACATTACCGGCTCCGCGGCTCCCGAAAACGTGCGAAAATAGTTAAATTGCAAATTCACGGTCGGATTGTTTTAATTTTTCATTTTATCCGCTTACGTCGGACGATCAATTATTTATTTTTCGTCTCGTTCCTTCCATCGCGGAAAGCTCTCTTCTTTCGCCTTACGGTATTTTCGATCGGGTTTGTTCAATCACCGATTTTTTCTCACAATCTAAACTATAATAAAGCATTCGTCTGAAAGATGGAAATAAAAAGCATCCATCAGATTTTGTTGTTGTTATAGGCAGAAACTCGCACTTTCAAGTCGATGAGCTCATTTCACTATTTCGAAGAACACTAACCTTATAAAGTTTCCTATGAGAATGTTCCGGACATAGAAGTATTCACTCGCTTTTTCAAACTCTTTTTACCTTTTCTTCTATATACGCTTGCTTATGTGATTGGTCTTTCTTCAGACTACAAAGAGATCTGATAGCACGCCTCTGTAAAAGAAAGATACGTTCTGCCTCCGCCGAAATTCCCGGAAGAGAACTTGACTTGAGAAGACTTGGTTTGACCTGACAAACTATTTGTGCTATCAAAAAAGGAAATTGCAAATTCCTCTTCTTGCATCTTTTGAAACTAAGATACCTCGTACACAAACCGAAAACGAGGAATCTAAGAGAGACGACAATAAAGGAAGTGCGAAACGCTATTTGCAACATTTATCAACAAGGTTGGACTGTTTTATAATTGGTTTATGATTTTCTTCTAAAAATTGTTTTGGAGAAACATGTTACTTTACAAATCATTAAGGATGAATTTAAAATCAAATCCATTGTTGAATTGTGCAAACAATCCTTGAGTAGTTGAAGAAAATTGGCTTCAAATATCGAAAAGAGAACAACAGACGAGCTTTAATTGAAAAAGATGACATTGCATAGCTGCGAAGATGTTCTGCGAGATTATTAGTACTCTAAGGGCGATAAAATTCAGTTTTGGCAAGACGGCACTATTAAAAGTGTTCGCACACCTGCGGACTATCATGGCAAACGTTTTATGATTGTTCATACTGGAGGCAAACATGGTTTTGTTAATGGTGCATGTCAAATGTTTGCATTCTAAAGCTGCAGACACCATTATGCTATGGATAGCAGAAAATTTGAAGAATGGATAACGAAGCAACTAATTTGAAACTTACCTCCAAATTTTCTTGTTGTGATGGATAATACTTCCAACAATAGTGTTCCGAGTAATAAATTCCAAATACCTCATCGAAGAAATACGATATTTCATATTGGTTAAGGGACAATAACATAAATTTCTCAAGTTAGTATACAGAAATAGAGTTACTAGATGTACTTCAAAGGAATAAAACTGAGAGGAAAGTGTGCTATTGATAAACTTATACAAAAACAGGGTCACGAAGTGCTCAGATTTCCTCCATGTCACTTCGATTTTAATGCAACTGTATTGATCTGGCCCTCGGCAAAAGAATATTATATTGAAAATATTGATGGGGATGGTTATCGTGATGAAAATGTATTAAGTATGTGGAATGAAGAATCGGAACATTGCACACCCAACACCTGGGAGAATTGTGTAAGACACACAAAGAATTTAGTACAGAAATGGTATGAACGGGAAAGAAACATAATGGACATGGAATTCGAGCCCATATTAATAACCAATGCGAACCAACCCTCAAATTCCAAAGAAGAAGCAGATGGTTGATCTCTTCGATGCCATCTTTCATATTATCGATTCATAAGTTAATGTTTATGTAATATATACTTATTTATTATGTACACGTTAAAATATTAAATGATGAAGACGACTTGTCTTGTTTTCCATTAAATCCATCAAATTTTTGTCGTCATTAAAGCCAGTAACGCACACTTCCAAAGCGATGAACTCGTGTTAGTAGTTCGAGCAACACCAACCTTATAAAATTTCCCATACGAACGTTTCCGAAGCGTAGGAAAACGAGCGGCTGGTCTTTGGTCCATTAGTTCCTTTGACGCGTTGATGAGCGAGTCTGATTGGGTGTCACTTTACTCGGTTATAGAAGATTATCGAACGAAGAGGAGGAGACGGCGAAGAAGATGAAGAAAAAAAAAGAAACAAGAAAAAGTAGGAATGGATGGAAAACGCTTAAAGACATCGATGCGGCGAAGGCAAATAAGGGCCCCCGCGCCCCGCCCGCTTTTACCTCGCCTCCCTCATCGACGACGACGACGACGCCGAAAGACGCTGAGAGATCCGGGCGGGTGCTCGCCGACGAAAAAGGGGGAATGAATCCATTTCGGGTAAGGATTCGCTCCGGTGATTTCTTCTCCGTTTTTCAAAATTATATTTGTTTAATCTGAATTGCAGATATCATATTTAAATACGGCGCGATGGCCGCGCCGCCGTTTCAATATCTCGATTTTGTTTCCTTTCGGTTCTCGCATCTTCGGCTGGTACTTCGTCGAGGAATCGGCTGGTGCGCTAGAGTTGTTCCGGCGATGTTTGGATTTCTGCAACGTACGCGATTTTGCGGTATACTGCGTGCGACGAAGAGGAACGACGACGTCGGTAATGAACGGATTTATTACTTTGACATCGAAGTTGAAATTGAAATCTTCGAGATTTACATATATTTGCGGGTACGCTCCGTGAAGTGGATGTATTATCTTATACGAGTCTGATTTGTATTGGATACGGTTTCGTGAAGGATATCTCAAGTATATGTCTCTACACACTAACATCCCCTGAATTTATACCCAGCATTTTTATTTTTGAAGAAGTGGCAATTAGTTTTTTAAACTGATCGCTCACGGCGAAGAAACTAACAGGAGAACTGCCATCATTATTAATCCTGCGCTACATTTTCTTCTGTCTTATCCTAGTGCTACACTTCTGATTGTAGATACAGTCTTTGAATCATCGACAAAATAATGTTTGTATCAAAAGTCTTTCTAGAACCAATGCTGATTTTAGAGGCAGAGAAACATCCTACTACAAATTGGAACTAATCCCAAATATGCAGAGAGAACAGTAGTAAAGTTTATCTGCAAAATTTACCCGAAAAAAACCGCTTTCCACCAAAATTAGATAGGTTCTAATTTCCTATGTACAGTCACGGTTAGAAGAATTGACCAGTTCGATGTCATCAAACGCTCGTTCGGTCTTAGTCTCAAAAACTGGAATCCGCATCTTGCATTGATAGTGTATCTCATAATACAATAATAATAAATACATAATACATATATATATATATATATATAATGTGGAGAATACGAAATCGGCCGTACTAATCAAGTAACCAAAAGAATTCTTTTCAGGTATGCGGTCAGTTGTGTGGTCAAAACATAATGAAACTCCTTTGTTCAATACTCAATATTTCGTCCTTTGTTTGACGATTTAATCAGGAGAATAAACTAGAGTTAATAAAAATTCGCAAACTTTCCCCATAGAGGACGATAAAAACCTCTTTTTTAAATTACATTTAAAACAAAAGTCTCCTCAACACAAATGCAAAACGTTTAAGGGGCAAGATGCAATTGGCCAATTGAATCTCGAAGGTTCTTGACCGATGAGAAATGGTTAATAAGGCAGTTTTTAAGTAAACACTCAGTTTATTGGTAATAATAGTCCAAACGGTAAAATCGTGATAAATGTTTCGAAGTTAGGTTTCCCTCATTATCAAAGTCGAAGAACAGTAGTTTCCAATGACGTGAAAAGTTATTTATTAATTCTCATCCTCGTCAATCTTCCAAATTCCCAAAAAAAAAATTTATTTAGTAAGCATTAAAACCATTGTGATACAATTTTGTTTAAAACTTAAAATAAAATTAAATTAAATGGCAATTTAGGTCGCTCAATCGCAAGGCAGCAGGCGAGGAGACAAGTGAACATCTCAAGCGGCGAGTACGTGGAATACTTTGTAGTAAAAAAAAAATTTATTGGGAATTTGGAGGATTAACAAAGTTAAGAATTAATAGATTCCTCTTCACGTCGTTGGAAGCGACTGTTTTTAGACATTGACACAAATATCACATGGGTAGACTCCTCACCACACAATTGTTTATAATAAAATCGATGACACGTGTTTCGCTAGCTCCAGCCACGCATCTTTAACAACCGTATAAACCGAAACTTCGGTGCTTGCCTTGAGCTAGCAAAACACGTGTCACCGAGTTTATTATAAACAATTGTGTGGTGAGGAGTTTACCGATGTGATATTTGTTTCGGTAAATTACACCACAGTCCTTGCAATCACCTTTATTTTTTAGACATTGATAATGAGGGAAATCCAACCTCGAAACGTCTGTCAGGATTTCAGCACTTGGACTATTCCCACCTCCCATTCGTTTGATATCTTTTTGGGGATTTTCGTTTCTGTTCCTCACCATTTCTGCTGTTATCTTGTCTATTCTTGCTGCAGTTCCATTTTTAGCCCCTTCATTGGCTCTTCTACCTCCTAGTGTGTTAATTCTTCTATTTCGCTTTCCATGTCGTCATTCGCTTTGTTGCCTTCTTCTTCGTTCGTAGTCTCGATTTACTAGGTCTTCAAGGTATTCTTTATCGGTATTAGTTATTCTTAATTGTCGCGCTTTATCTCTTATTCGTGTTAGGAAGAGAATAAATTCTTAATATTGATGATGAATAATAATGTATTTAATGTCATTTTTTTCCTTCTATTACCCCTCGTATTACATAAAACCACTCACTCATTTCTAACCTTAACGTCTACATTCTCCTACTCTTGCCATGTTCCTACTCCCTTCTACGCGCTCTCTCTCTCTCTCTCTCTACACTACCTTTCCGCATTGCCAACTTACATATCTACCAACTTACATATCTAAATAATATATCTAAATAATTTCTTTAACATTCGTATGTACTCCTCCTTTTTGTCTCTCTCTCAAGTACTCTTCTGTAAAATATCTTTTGATTGTCTTTTGCGTTTTCTTCTATTTTATTCCCAAATTGATCCTAAGCTTTTTGAATCTCCATTATTATTATTTTCTTCGTTTTTCCTATTTCTTTCTGATATTCTTCATAGCCAGCCTTCGTTCGGTTGCCTAAGTCTCTCTTCTATGTCTCCTTCTTTATTTTTATTTAGTTCTTTATTTCCGTCATCCACCAGGCTCCTTGTTTCTTATACTTATTTTGTTTGCGTGTATACCTGTACTACCCGCATACCTTTTCTGCGGTTTCTAACACCATTGCTTTTAGTATTTTCGATTCTTCGTCTATCTTATAATACTCAAGTTTAATTAGATTTGAACGCCGTGGTTGAATGGTGTAAAGAAAACTGCATATTCTTAAGTATAGGCAAGTCGTATGTTATTGCATTTTCATCATTTAAACTACCAATATGCCATTAAATCCGAAGCGGTTAAACTCGTTTACACGATAGAAGATTTGGGAATTAGTTCTGCTCCCGAATTAAGATTCCATACCCCATACCATTCCATACCATCAAGGAACTTGTTAGCAAAGCTAAAGAAATAATATCCTGCATAAATTGAATATGTCAAAGAATGATGATAACTACATGCAACCTATAAATTTACTTGTCCTTCCATTGCTGACTGCACGGCGTAGAATTTCTTTGTTTAGATTTGGACTTTATTGGGACTATTCCTGCTGAATCCCTCCAAAGTTGTAACGTTGTAAAATTATCACTATTGACAATGTCACGAAGTGAGACTGTGACAAAACGGGCATTTATGACGTTGCACCTGCCAATTTCTCTGACTGTGGCGGTAAATGAATATTTATCCAATCTGGAAATACTTAAGCCTCTGTTATGAGCAATTTTCGCTGATTTCACCCAAAATTCCTGATTTTCTTCGAGCATGCTTCGTCAAAAACAGAATTACCACTTGCACTACGGTACGCTCTTAACCTTCCTATACTCACGCATACGGTCTGTGAGACCGATTTATATAGTATAGTATACGTCTTTCATTTTGACGTGAGTATAGGAAGGTTAAACGAAGCTAAACCTATTTTCTCCGAAAAGAAGATCAATTTCGTGTTAATTAGCAATAGCATTCAAAAAGACACAATTCGATCGCTTAAGATTTGCGGGGCGACATCCAATTACACCTCTCGTCGGTTACGAATGCAAAACATTCATCGTCTCGAAAGCCCCCTCCCCCTCCTCCTCACCGGGTGAATCCGTTTAAGCGGCGAAGAGAAGGAATTTTTTCTTTCATTTACGCCCGTCGAATTTCGTTCTTTCTTGCCAATGGCAGACGCGGCGACTAAATTGCCCGCCGATCGCTAAATCGAATAATCTCGCGATAATCTAACTAAAGCAATTTATCTAAATCGGTTTGAATATGTCACAATCTGAAGGGCTATAGTTGTGAATGTAGGATGCTGTAGGTATGTAAATGTTCCTTTCTTTTCTCTGTAGTTAAACCTCAAAGTCTTATATAATCTCGTGTCACAATTCCATAAAACACAAATTATGTAAACTCAACTAAACCTAGCCTTGTCTTCGATGAGCATTTTCGCTAATTCCTTGCTTTTCCTCCAAAATTTCATCGCCAAAGCGTAGCCATATCATACAACTCGTTGTGAGATAAAAAAGGATTCCCAAAATGCCTTCCACGTCTTTAGAAACCCACTAAATGAATGTGAGTTTGAGCCCCTTCCTCGGGATGCATTAAAAATTACGCTCCGGTCTTTAATAATTTACTCATTCTTCCAAGGAATCCCATGCTTATAACGCCGTCGATGTGATAAGAAGGGTACCTACTCCTCTATAAGAATTGCATTTAATTACATTGATGTACTTGCAACAACTTTTTACGATAGTTTAATTAGAATGTGGAATATAAATAATGCATATGTGTAAATAAGTGTGCTGTATAGTATTAAAAACATGCGCCATTTAGTACCAAACTTTCATATCTAGAAGTAGTTGAATAAATATAAATTTTTACTACAGAATTAGCTTTATTAATAGAGGGATAAATGATGCAAAATTGAGATCCTAAACATCCTAAGTTTAAGAATATGTTTAATAAACTTAGCGACATTCGTTTTAATAAAGTGATGTGATGAATATAAAATATTACATACAGGACTACCCTCACCTAATTGGGATGATTTTTCAAAATTTTAATGCATAATAAATCGGCAAAAGATATAATAAAAATATCTTACAAAGAGGAAATGTATTGAAATAAACGATACCGCTCAAAAAGAGAAAAACAAATAAAGTAATGTGACAAACTAATAAATCAGCAGAAAAAAACAAAATATACGAAAATTTGATGCAAAATAAAAAATAGTTTAATGAAATAAAGAAATAAATTCTGAAAACAGAAAAACAAAAATAAACAGAAAATTGACGAAAATATAACTCAATAAAGCAAATATAATAATAATAAGAACTAAATAACACATTTGAACTGCATTACGCAAATTACTGTGAGATTAACCTCTCCTTCTTTTCAAATTTATCTCTTTTAGTGTTAATATAAAGGAATATTATATTTTATATCAACATACACCGTTTCATTAAAGCAAATGTTGGTAAACTTATTAAAGATATTTTTAAACTTACTAGTGTTTAGAATCTCAGTTTTACATGATTTATCATTACATTAATCAAATAATTTTTCTCATGAAAGTTAGTATTTGCTGAACTTAAAGTTTTCTAGATACGAAACGGTCGTATTAGATAGCATATTTTTCCCTATTCATAAATCTTAGAAAAATAACAAACCAGAGGCAATAATAGGAACATTAAATGATCTATTAATTTAGTACTGTATTATTTTATTTATCGCTCTTCTTTTAACATGTTACAAACTCTGGTTATAACACAAATTAAATAATAAAAATTTCTCTTTTAAACAACTATTTCGTGCGAAACAACCAACAGTAACTTCGTAGGTAGACGGGCATTTAGATTGTGACAATTCGAACCTATGCGCTCAAGAGGCGGACATTTAAAGTCTCCATGGTTGTACCTTTACAATCGAACACAACTCGTGCATACAACGTTGATTCCAAATATTTCTTTCAGCTTATCTTGAGCACCTTTTTAGTGAGAAGCTCGTTTCTATTCATGCCGTTTCATCAACGACACCGAGAAGTTAAATTTTTTGGCATATCATCATCAAATTTATCGCCGTACTTTCCACCAATTACCTCTGAACTACCAGATCGGTTTTCGACAGCACAAATCACGACGGTGACTTGCCGAATACCGCCCAAAACATAAAGAGTCTCGAAGCTAAATAATAGAGGGACCGCGAGCTGTTTCCCTCCACAAATAATCAGTGAGCGCGAGCACGGACGAGCGGGGGATCGGGGACGGGCGCGCCGCTAAACATTTCGCGATTATCCGACTTCATCCATCAAGAGGGTTGTGACGGCGTCGCGCGATCCGACGACTCACGACAATGAATATGATTTATCGGCACCTGTTAACAGTGAATTCGCATTTTTTCCTCACCGAAACGCGGAGCGATCCGATGCGAACGAGAACGCGGGGCCTTCCCAATCTCGCGCCGATAGATAATATTATAATATAAAAGAAATCCACGCGCCTCGGTAGACAAGTTATGAAAAGAGGAATTCTCATATACGCATAACGGGGCGGCGATATTCGACGAGGACGGGACGCCTCGCGGAAAAAGCGGCTCGAATTCTATTTAAGGTGGAGGCGCCGGCGTCGCCCTAATTCATAATCAGGTCTTTGGTGTACGCCTATATTAAATTTTGAGAATCGATGCGGATGCCTGTTCTGATGGAGAAAAGAGGAAAAAGTGGTGACTGGGCTACGCGTCGTGTGGCATACGCATACGTCGCGAATTCTACGGAGGAGAAAAGAGATGGTTATAGGTTGCACAAAAATTTTAGGTAGGCGGCATTAGTCCACATCAATCTGGATAAAAACAATAATAATAATGATATTTATTTCAAATAATACGCACAAGTACAATATATTCGATTCAAGTCCTGGACAATAAACGGAACAGCACAAGCATATTAACAAGTTTGCCGTCCACGGTGAAATGATACTTTGCTACGAATCCAACAACCAAAAGTGATGAATATAACATATTCATGAATATTTTGCGGCATATATTTGATAATTTAACGTGCTAGAACAGTTCCGGACAAATTCTGGTATCATGACGCACTGTGTGTGTCATGGGTTTCTTATTTGAAATTTTATCTCTATGGTCATATGACACATCTCTTATGTCATCATTATTGCGTTCATTTTGGGTTAAAGAACCCACAGATATGACTGAAATACAGATAAAATTAATACATCCTAATAATTAAACTGTGTTTATAATATTTCTAAAAATAAAAATAAAGCAAACTGGTTAACTTCCTCACTTTAGAAAAATATCAAACATACCTAAATGTACTCTGAAAATCAAAATCCTAATAGAAAGCTTATTTCTTCGTATAGTATTTCTCAAAACACGTGCCTAAGCAAAGACCGGGAGACAGCTCGCGTGCAGCGCAGTGGTACGGTGTGGCATTTCTGATTTTCTTCAGGTAACAAACCCTAAATATTTTTCTCACTTGTTTATCACCTTGTTTTTCAAACTTTACTGGTGTATCTATTACCCAATACAAAATCTTCCAGTACAAAATCCCAATCACCTCAATTATTTTACCTACCGTTGGTAGCTGTCGTGTAGGTTGTGGAAGCTTCTCCGAGACAAGTTTCTTTGTAATTTCACTTCTAAAGGCGTGAAATATTTTTATTTTGCTTTTTCGTAAGACCGTTTCTTAGCCAATCCTGAATGAATGAAAAATCAACGTAACCTAAAACCGCTGTTCTAAGGTTCAGGTCTCATATAGATCTGAAACGCAACTAACTGCTCAACAACCCTGCTTGAAAGCTCACTAGATACTGACAAACGAGACCAAGTTCTACTCATGACACATACCGCATGCTACAGACTTAACAGCAATACCTGATGTTACACCGTTTGCGCCACGAGCAACCATTTTGTTAAAATATATAAATACTAAGTAAATAAAAACGGGGTATAAATAGTTACCTCTATGATAAAATTGGCAAGAATCACGACAGCAACCGCAGCAAAATAAAATTTAAAAAAGACACCCTTTCTTCCTTTGTGACAGTTTTTATATAAAATGGACAAATCTAGATTGGCTATTATAATAAATACTTTGTTGGCACTAAAAGATGGATATAGCAGTTTATTCGCTCTATTGTCATCTAATCGTGCAGCCAATAAATCATGTTGTGATCCTTTTGCAACACCCCGTAATCCAGATTTACAATTTATCCAATCCCCGATGGCATGTCTAATTCTCCTTGTAATAAATTCAGCACAATAATTTGATTTAATGGAATTAATGTACCCTTCTTCATTTTAAAGTTTTTCGTAGATAATGTAGGTTACTTGAGAGTTCTGAACTGACACCATTAAAAATTGCTGAATAGTGGACAATGTGCCCTTCATTCATTTCTACATTCTAAGCTTCTTCATAAATAATGTCTGTCCCTTGAGAGCTATGAACTTCCACCGTTAAAAGTTTCTGAAGAGTGAACAACGCACCTTCGCTCAATACCCCCTCCTTATAATAAATCCAGCACAATATTTTGATTTAATGATAGCAATCTGCCCTTTATTCATTTCTTCATTTAAGGTTCTTCACAGATAATGTCTGTCACTTGAGCGTTCTGAACTGGCACCATTCAAAGTTGAAGAGTCAACCTTTGCTCACTACCTCCTCTTTATAATAAATCCAGCACAATAATTTGATTTAATGATATCAATGTACCCTTCATTCGTTTCTTCATTCTAAGCTACTTCGTACGTAAAGCCTGTCATTTGAAAATTCTGATTTGGCATCATTAAAAATTGCTGAAGAGTGGAAAACGCACCTTCGCTCATGACCTCGTTTTCCTAATAAATCCAGCACAATAATTTGATTTAATGATGTTAAAGTGCCCTCAACTAATTTTTTCATTGTAAGGTTCTTCATAGATAATGTATGTCACTTGAGACTTCTGATCTGGCACTATTCACAAAAAGTTGTTCAAAAGTTGACAACTCTCCTTCGCTCACATCTTAGTCACAGTTAACCTCAAAGGAACGTTTAGCTCCGAAATTATTGATTGTGAGCGTTTTAAATGACGCTATGAAACTCGAAAAGCTGCGGTTAATGTTGCGTCTACCATAGTAATAAGTCTTGCTTTAGATTTCTCAAAAATAAAGGCCTTGCATAGTTCAAATCTACATTCATCAAGCCACAATATAAACTCCCAGAACCGTTTAGGTATAACAATATATTCTTTGGTAAGCTGCAACCGCATCCCGGTGTCTACTTTTGAAATGAACATCCAATGTAAGAAATAGCAACATCGATATCCAGCGGCTGCGATATAAGCACCAACCTTTTCTTTGAGAAACTTTCATTCCTTGCCTTCGGGAACTAATTTTCCTTAACAGTCTTTAAGCTAAAATTTCCGATTTGATTACCTCCATGCGTTCAAGATGGTGTGCAATTCTATTTAAAATAAGTAGGTCTTCGCACTTGTTGATTTTGCTCTAAATGTGACTAACCGCATTAACGTGGCATCATTTCGTTTAGTGAAATATATTTTCTTTGGGGCCTGTGCTAAACAAAGTATTTATGAATAAGAGTTGTTTTCTTTTTTTTTTTCTTTGTCCAGCAAAGATAATATCTCAAATGCGGAACTGTCATATTAGAGGTTATTTACAAACATTGCGATATTCCACAACCGTGAGGAAATAATTAGCTTCCAGTCGAAACCCACTTACAAGCTTTATAAATCCTTTACCCCGGTAATAACGGTGATAAAAATAGCTTGTTGTTGCAAGCCACGTACGTAAACATCATCAGTGCGTGCAAGCTTCATCGCAAATCTACACGACTTTATCAAGTACGGATACAAAGAGAAAGTTCAAAAATAAAGCAGCTTTCCTCTCGATACACGCACCATTTAATCAGGTCCAAAAGTAGCAAGCCGCTTTTACGTCAATACTTAAATATATAATAACCAACCACGCAGAAATATCCTCCAAAATCGGCGTCAGCAATACGCAGAATTTATTTTCGTGCGTAGTAGCTTAAAAATTAAGTATTTTGATAAAACGCATCCTACGAGAGATATTTGCGTCGTTGCTCCATATCCGGAACCATAACAAAATTATTTAGACGGTCAGGACGTCAACACCCCGCTTGGATGGGGGGTCTGTTTTTATATTTTTAGAAGTTACCAAATCGATTCGGTGCAGATGGGTTTGTACAGTAACAGACTTTACCTACGTTTTACACGAACTTTAACCTTAATACGTATTTGAGACTCCTTAAATGTTCCTATCTATACGAGGTGTGTAAATAAAGTAATGAAGCCGATGTTTTTCACTTATTCTATTCTAATAGTATTACGATCAACAACAATCAACATCTTCCTTCTCAAAATAATTGCCTAGGGTAAACCACACAGCGTTGGAGACGGTTCTTCCACTGGTCATAGCCCTTCTGGGACTAGAATATTTGAATAGCATCAGCTGGTCGGTTACAGGCATTTGAATGTTATCCAGAATCCCAAAACGACGTCATTGGAAGTGTTGTCCTCTGAAAGAGGAAAAAGTTACAAGGAGTCAATTCGAGCGAATAGGGAAACTGAGGGGCTCCTCAGTCATGAATGTTATAATTGGCGGAAAAAACGGTTTCCTGAAATTGCTATGTGACAAGGCGCGTTATGGTGGTGCCTTTTTGATGTTTGGTCTGACATTCACGAGCTTTTTGGAAGTCCTTCGGGTAGCTTTCGGTAAAAGTGTTGTTAAATCCTTTGGCCTGGGGGCACACACTTTTTATGAACGATTCCCTGACTGGGAAAGAAACAAATCAGCACGCTTTTCACCTTTGACTTGAACATTCCTGGTTTTCGTGCGTAATTAGAAAACTACTTTCACTAATCGCAGACGCGCGTTTCGCGCTCATACCGCTGATCAGTGCGACCTTGTGAAGTAGTTCTCATTTCTATTGAAGCTCTATATAAGCCAGTGCGTTAGATATTTGTACATATGAGAGTTCAATTACGAAATTCGGCCATAATGTACTAATTGCGCATTTTTGCAGCTATTTGATTCTAGAGAAGTAGACAACTTGTTTTGCCACAAACTCCTGTAGTGGAGTGGTAGTAGAGTAATTTTGCTGGTCGCTTCACGACAGAATAAAAATCCAGAACGTCGACGGTTCCGATAACCTCGTATCACCTACAAAAGAAGCTGGAAGTCTCTCTGATTCCAGATACTCAAATGTAATCCAGTTTTATAATTGGAGAGTGGCATCTTCGTACTAATTTTTCGAACTTTAACCTACGTCGCTTCCATTGGGCCAGCACGACCTGGATCTCCATCTTTGTCACCAACGAGGTGGGTGATTCGAGCCGTAACGACGAGCTTCCGTATCGGTCACGTTTTTGACTGTTTCGTTCATGATTTCCATTTCACCAAAAGCTTTAGATGCCAGTAACAAGTTCCAACTCGCACTGATGGCGTATTATATGTTCACCTACATCTCCAGTTCCCGTGCCACCAGCAGCGTTGCCCGATCGAACGCTAAGCTACCAGTCTCATTACTTTATTTGCTCACCTCGTACTTCTCCATAGTTGACATTTTCCCTTTAAAAATTAAACGAAATTAGCGACCTTCCTCACCATAGTACGTCGACGTTTTAATCGTCATACCATTTCATATAATTACGTCGCGTATTCGTCACGTTCGATTCCACTCGGATTTTTCCCTGCGGATTCTTCCGGTGAGCTTTTAGCCGCCCGTAATTCCAAATGAACGGGGAGGCGGCGTGCCCCGATATGCCTCATTTGACACTATTTTATAAAGCGTTAATTTCGACGCTCGCCGTAGCCCGATGCGCGCGGGGGAGAGAGACTCATTTGTCAGCGGGTAGTGACTGCGATTCGATGCAATTATTCGCTATTGTATGACGGGATACGCCCAGGACGCACATTAGCTCCATTGTGAAGGAAACGACGGCGCATCGGTGGTGGTACGGGCGATGAATCGACGGTACGCTATGCTCCTTCGACGACGACGTATCTACGCGTTAACGAATCCTGGATTTGTTCCTTTTTTCTTTCGTTTTGGTGAGAGCTTTTTGACTCAGCGGGTTCGAGAAACTAGACGCTGAAGTTTGCTTAGATCTTCTCCGTAAAGTTAGGCGAGTGCCAAGTCAGGCGTGGAAACTTGCGATTCCTGTGTGGATTGTTTTAATATCCGGAGATGCAACGTTAGAAGACTCAGAGATTGTCAAAATCCTTCGTCTGTTACAACGCCGGTAATCCACCACATATTACCCTAAAACCATCATCATTTATGGTTATCAGCAAGGTTCGACAAACGCGCGTCTTGTACGCCGAAGGAACAGTCTATATACAGCAAACAAGACACGTGTTTGTCGAGGGAAGGCGATAAATCTATAGGAGTTTCATAGATTTATCGCCTTCTTTTGACAAACGCGTGTCTTCTTCGCTATATATAGACAGTTCTTTCAGCGAACAATACGTGCATTTGTTGAACCTTAATTTTCAGCAATTTATGTGGAGAGGACGCCTGAAGTTTCCCAAATATTTCACCCTTCAGAAATTTCTAAACTTTACGAAACGAATTTCACGAAGCCAGCCAAGACATGAGCCATCTGTATTGTGACAGCCTTTGAGCATCACTTGTGCACATTAATCACTTCGCTTACATTTTTTTCTTTAAGTTTCAGTTTCCGAAGTTTTATCCAAAACCTCAAATCAATAAATCATAACTACCACTAATCCTTCTTCGTGATTTCGTCAAAATCTCTCATTGATATAGGCAATGCGTTTTTAAACTTTTGGTTTTGTTGAGAAACATTGGTAGTAAAATGTTCCTATATTAAGAAATTTTGATATTCAGTCGTTATGCCTGTTATTGTTTTGTTTACACTTGTCACTGAAATTATTTCCAGCCCCTTTTTGCATTTTAATTTTTGGTTTTTGTCGTTCTCTGTGTTACATGTCATCTTTAATGAAGCGGCTACAATCTGCTATCAACCCTTCAGTGTTCCCAACACAAAAATCTTGGTCACGTGGTTATCACTTAACCTTTAATTGCCGATATGGTGTCACCGTGACACCGCGCGAATTGAAACATTAATATTTCAACAACCAATAGCTATATATAGCTGCTTTTTTCAGTAGCTGCTTGTCTTGACTTCATCTCTCGTTAGTCTATAGTGAACTTTCAGCACGTTCACAGGTGTTCTCGCAATCAGTCTTCTGGCGTCACCGTGACGTAAATTCGGTATTAAAAGTCTGCCAGAATTGTAAAATATTTTTTATGTCTTATGAATTAGAGTTTTTTTTTGTTAAAAGTTTGTGAAAAAGTTTTTGATTTTGTTTCTTTTTATGAATTACTTTGTTCTTTTTCCATACCTAAAATTGAGTTCCTAAAACAGTGCCTTTTAGCAATTTTGCAATAAAACTTTCTTAAAGTTTGTTTGTGTTTAAATTTAATTCCAATTCTCTGTAAGTAATTATTCAGATTATGTATAATCTAAACAAATTTTTGACACAGATTCTTTTAAAAGCACGTCGCTACAGGTGGTGTCACCGTGACCTAACGTCGGCAATTAAGTACCGAAAAATAGGGTCGGTAACTAAAGGTTAAATTTGCTCATTATACAAAAACGTGAACCGTCTCAAGTGTGACTCTTCCTTACATCTCACGTTTTCTGTGTGTAGTTCCCTACATAGATAAAATTTTCGAATACATCTTTGGCCGTGTCCCGATTGCATTCATCCTGCAAAAACGAAATCGCCGTTTTTTATGGTATATATTTGCGTCTGACCACGGAATATATATTATGTGCTTTGACGATGTTTAAGACGTGTTATCTGTAGTGGTGTACCCAAACAAATATTTCGGGGGATAGTGGGAAGGGAGATAATATATAATATAATTTGCAAAAATAATATTGATCAATCAATCAGTATAATTTTTACAAATTATGACCTCCCCGAAATATTTTTTTGGGTACACCACGTAGTGACAACAAATAACTTATCATCGAATAATAAAATTCGTAGAAGTGACAACGGCAGTCCAGTTTACACTGCTTAATGATTATACCTCATCCACTTTTTACCCGAACTTTACAAGTAACATGTCTAAAAGATTGTCAAAGCACATAATAAATATATTCTATGGTAAAACGCACATATACCGTCAAAAGAATGGCGACTTCGTTTTCGCGGGCAAGCAAGTTGAGTTTCGCCTCTGGATAATCTACGTAGAATCTTGTGCTATATGTAAGATAATTTATTTCATATATTTTCATCAAATACCGATTACAGACACTTTATCACAATAAATCTCAGAAGCTCGTCATAATTACCTGCTTTTCGTGTAGCAGAGAATTAAGATTGGTTCGTCTGCGCTTTAGACTTATATTCGCCAACAACGAGTTCCAAGATACTTGGTGTATTAATTAGAACTGAGGACACTTTCTTGCACAGCCCAGATGATACAGTTGAAGGATTTGCTGTTGTCTTTTCTTCAGTATATGTGAGTGATCGGGGAGCGCACATCGAGGAAAATTTTTACATGTATTCCATCTTTCAGTCCTAATCTTGTTGCAGAGGATTAGCTTATTTACATTATGCCTCGCTTTCCAAATAAAGGAGGCTATCCGAGCTGTCTATACTGAATTAAAATAAACTAAGGCGAGAACTGACGGTTCACAGCACTTTAACGTCACTTGATGTGAATAGTAAAAAAGAGAACAAGGAAACAATAAAATATCAATTAAGCTATTGTACACGCTTGGTGGCCGATGGAATATCGACAGGCCTTACAACCACTTACAATTTAGCTGAACGTAATTATAGACTAACTATTCGCATGACAGTACTGAAATCCACCCACTCCCTTGAAGATACTAATAAAATTAAATGTTCAACCCCTGTATACTAGCAAACAATCTGTAAAGTAAGATTAATTCGAGTTTCTAGAGAATTCTTTTCCTAACAACTCATCAATAGAACTTGGCGTGATCTTCCCGTGATCGATTGTGCACGGCTTGGATTTCGTTATACCTACGGAGTGGCTCAAGATGGCGGGTGTTGTCACCAGTGTGGAAAATATGTCGCGAAAACTAGCTTCCAGGTCCTACGAGAGTTATACAAACCTATATTACTAGATCACACTAGTTTTCTAGTAGTTTACACTAGCTCCCTACTAATCCCCTATAGGAACGTGGAAGAAAGTTAGCGTATTGAAATTCCAAAAAGAAAGAAAGGCTCACCTCTACTTGAGGTAAACGCATCGTCGACGATTCGTTCGCCTAGCAAAATTTGGGGACCAAAATTTAACGATGCCCTTCACAATACTCTTAACTTGCCTGCGTTGGTACCCGTATAATCCTCAATAAGAGATTTAAAACAAAGCGGGAATAATGCGGATAACCAACTGGTCAACTGGTCGGCTAGAAACGGAATCCCAATAGAAACGGCATTCCGGAAGCAATCCCACGTGCGCACTTAACACGGCGCAGCTGTATCATAGAATCTAAATTACGAATGCGGCACGTTGAAACGAGAGTTCATGAATATTAACAGAAAACTGTAACAATCAGAAAACTATACAATTGGCCCTAACACAGCCGTAATGAGCAGAAATGCCAACAACTTATTCGATGACATTTTTAGTTTACAATAGGTTTCATTGTATGGATTTCATTAATCTTATTATTATTGTTTTATTTGTGATTGCTTGTAAAGCTGAGTTTGGAAGTTGCACCACCTAGTTTATAGGTACGTAAGTGTGTTTTTTTAGGGTTCTCATTGCTTATGTTTTAGTATCTTATTTCGTTAATGTTTATTCTGTTATTAGACGTAGCCTGTTGGATAATATATATTATTATTACTATTATATAATCCTTTTAGAGCATCATCCGTGCACCTTCAAACTATTCGAACTTAACCAAACCGGAAGCGACAATATCGAAGCGATGTGGTGCCGGCGGTCTCGCGCTGCAGAACTAACACGCTTTTAATTTAACAACGCTCCGTGCAAGATGTAATTTAGCGGGTCGATTTTGCCCGTAGGATAGGGCGAAGCGCCCAGGCCAGCCATCGGCCATTTATCTATCCGGCGGTCTTTTATAATCGGCTTCCGCAGCGACTGTGGCCCATTTATTAGCAGACGAAGACGCAACGGAAACAGGTACCGGGGTTTCTCGGCTGCGCCCGTCCTCATCCTCGCTTCCGGAAAAGGCCGTCCGATTTCTGCCCTTTTTACTTATTTATTGCGAATACGCCATCGACAATTCGAAGTAGAAAAGAAGGTGACCTGAATTGTAATTGATTTTCTCCGAGCGCGATGGTACCGTCGGCTAATTTAAAGTGAAGATGATGGAAATTTGGAACTTCTGGTTTATTCTTAGTAGCGGTGTTAATGCCTTACCGATGCTCTTCAATTGTATTTGACCTAGGTACATATCAACGATATATGTTTTGCCCAAACGAGCCGTACTCACCGGTTTCATATAATATTCAAGGTGCTTGAAGATCGAAAGGGCTTCGTTCTACTTATACGTCCTCAGAACTTGTCTGCCGTAGATATTGAAGTAGTTATAATGAGATTTTATCGTATTTCCAAGAAATCTAGGCGTGAATTCTGAGAACATTGTCGAATTATCATAAAATCTTGGCGAGCTTTTAGGAACCGCAGTCGTACTTGTGGGACTAGTTTAGAGAAACTTTATCGCCTTCTCAAGAAAATATGCCGAATTTTCATTTTCCAAAAAATCAAAACTTATCTTTTCATTTAGAAAAATAGTATCAAGAGCTTGGAGAGAGTTACAATTACAAAGAAGAAGTAGAAAAATAAAATCTACATAACTCACACATGAATAATCTCATTGAGATTTATTTATTCGACAACGTTCACAGAAAGCCGTGCAAGGGCTGCACTGCAGCCTATATTGCATATACCAATAGTTATGAACAGAGGAAATTATGCTTTGTTTATCGCGGACTGCAACCGTAAACCGGTTTCATCCTTGTTAGGACTCGTCAGCACGGTATAGCATTTATGCGATAAACAAAGCATAACTCCCTCCGTTGATAATTATTGGTGTATGCAATGTAGGCTGCAGTGCAGTCCTTGCACAACTTTTCGTGAAAGTTGTCGAATAAATAAATGTCAGTGAGATTATTTATATGAGAATTATGTAGATTTTCTTTTTCTGCTTCTTCTTCGATATCTTTTCACGTTTTCGAGAAATTTCATCAATTTTTCTGGAAATAATACACCTTTAAATAATTCTTTTTCGGTTCCAATCAATTTTGTCGCGTTTCCAAGAAATCCTGCCAATTTTCTGAAGCTATTTCGTACCTTAGTTCCCTAAAGATCAGAATTTCGAAGATTCTATTGTATACACAGCGTGGCATTAAAGTAGGAAACAAAGCAAAAGGAACTCAACTGTTTTTTTAACCCTGAAACACATGGGCTTTAATTTTTTTGTACATATTAATATGTACGATTCACTTTCCGACTTTCCGTCTTTTGTGTATTTAGTTATAAGGGCATCACAAAAAAAAAATGAAAAACCAATATAGATTTTTGGTAGCAGAATCCGATAGTGACTTTACATCCCTTTATGATTATTCAAGTAAATCATAAGATTACATAACACAAATTCTGAGTAGAATCGAGTCAAACATTTAATGTTGATGTTATGAAGGTGATTGCAAGAACTGGAGTATATACTGACACTATATCACATCGGTAAACCCCTCGCCACACAATTGAGTCATAATAAGTTCGGTGACACGTGTTTCGCTAGCTCGAGGCAAGCATTATCACTATCGTACAAACCGAAAAATTTTAATATACCACAAAAAGCATAATAACCAAATACCTTAGTTTATTTGGTTGTGATAATTGTTACCCCGAGCTAGTGAAACACCGAATTTATTATGAAACAATTTTGTGGTGAGAAGTTGATATAATCGTACTTATAACTGATATAACATGATAAACGAAAAACTATAAACTCACAGATTAAAATAAAGCAAATAAAATTAACACTATTAAATGAAATGTTCAAAATGTCACCCATTGACTTCTTGGCAGTAAGCAAGTCCATTTGCAAATTCACCTAAGACATTATTAGTAACGTTCTGTTAGGGTACGTTGCTTCAATGTCCCTAAATTTTCTGGATTTGTTTCGTAAACGTTCGATTTTCAGTAACCCCATAGAAAAAGCTCCAGGAGTATCAGGATATACTTCTGGTCATTTTGCCGGCTCTCGTACGCCCGTCTATCTTTCTGAAAAAACAATGTGTGGAAAATTAGGAAAATAGAGCGCATA
Organism: Chrysina gloriosa; assembly: GCA_038088585.1. Lineage (NCBI taxonomy): Eukaryota > Metazoa > Arthropoda > Insecta > Coleoptera > Scarabaeidae > Chrysina > Chrysina gloriosa. The sequence continues at coordinate 5,293,269 of CM076090.1, read as the reverse complement.
TTGTGGCGGTGCGCCATCGTTCTGACACCAAAGAATATCTTTTGGGGTATCAGCATCGTTCTCGTATGGGGAAAGTACAGCCAGTGTTAGAATTAGGCAATTTTGGAGAAACTCTACGTAAGTTAAAATTGAAAACTTAAAATTTTCCTCAAAGTACAAAGAATCTAGGATTCTGTTATGTACTATTCCTGTCCAAACGTTTATTTCTTGTAGATGTTGAGTATGTGCTTCTACCATCTGCTGAGGCTTTCTTCTCTTCCAATGCTTGCAGTTCTGTCGAGTAACTGTCCCATTTACACAATACTTTGCTTCATGGTAGAAAACGATTTGGTGATATAAACCTTCGTTAGTATGGTACAAAATCACGTTTGTCTCATGGAATTGTAAACGTCGGTCAAGATCATTGTCACTAAGCTCTTGAACTAGTTGGATATTAAATGGGTGCTATTTTTCTTTTTCACCAACTTCTGTACTGATGTTTGTACATATGAGAATTTAGTTTAAAAATGCCTTAAATATATACTTAAATGCGCATTTTTGCAGCTCATTACTTCTATAGAAGTGGACAACTAAGTTGTCACAGGCCCCTGCAGTACTACTCAGTACTTCTCACAAAGTCCCACTGACGAGCGGTATCACCGCGAAACGCGTCCGCGAATGGTGAAAATAGTATTCTAATCGAGCTTCAGCACTGCAAACTTACTGACATAATTATCTGCTCCCAATCTAAAAGGCGATATATTTTCTCTGAAAATGCCGTACATCGAGTTAAAAATATAATTTTTTGAAACAATACCCAGTCTTTTATTAATTTTTTTATATTAAATTACATTATCCATGAAACTTCTTGTACGCTGGTAAAGGTAACAACAACTATCTCTAAGTCTAAAGGGAAGCTACCTTGGTGAATGCTGAAATTTTCTGCTTAAACACCAAATACATAAGAACCAAACGTTAGTCAACATTTTCTTGGAAGGTTCATTGACATTATTACACTCCTTAGCACAGAATTATTTAATTAAATCCAATGACACGTGCTTCGCTAGCAACGAGGCTAGCATCTTTATGACCTAGCTTCACTATCGAAAGAAGATTTATGGTTGCTTTTAGGGGTTTTCGAATTTTCACTATTAAATATATTTCTGCTTAGCTAGACAGGTCACAACTACTTAACACGTAAGAAAGGACCTGCTACAACGTCCTCCCCATAGCACTTCATTTTATCAACGGAATTATTACTATATGGGGTGTAAATTTTTCAATGCATTAGATGAGTCCATTAAGTCATCTTGCAACATAAGTGGTTTTATGACGTTACTGAAATAGCATATGTTGAAAAAAATTGTTATATGCTGCATGAGTTCTTTGTATAAATGTTTTGTGATTTTGCAATTGATGTTCTTATTGTACTTTTTGTCGTTTTGACAATGTCGACATTCTTTTTTATAAATCTCCGGCAATAAATATATTATTATTATTATTGTTATTATCATGGATAAGCTGCATCCTTAGATCCCCAGACTAAGTATAAATTCAATGCAGCATTGCCACTGGAAATTCGAAATGTTGAAAGTTCCTCAACGTTCAAACGAAGTTACGCTTCAACCCAAAGTTTTTCTCACCACATTTCTAACAGCAACTCGATGACGCTTCTAAGAATGATTATCACCATCCATAGTATCCAGGAAAATCGCAAATCCAATCCGGTCCGTACGTAAAATAAATATGGGAATCGAGCTCGTAAAATCCCGCAAAGTTCGGTCCTGAATTCCCCGGCACGAATTCTTCACGCGCTACCACACGCGGTTCCTTCCCGCTCGAACGCCGTTCGACTTAGCGTCGAACGGGTCTCTTTTGAACCGCTGACTTTGACGTATGAACTCTACGGTTCACGTCTTTCCGGTCCTCTCCTTGTAATTTTAGACAATCTGCGGTTTCGACGTACGGTCGTTAGCCGAACGGAAGGTTGATTGTCGCTACCTGCCATTATGCGTAATCGCTTTCGTCGTCGCGCATTATTGCCCCTCGAGATCTAATCGATGCCCTTTTGCGCCCGCTTTTTACTCGCATAGAAGGATTAGGAATAATTAATATAATATATGTCAAGTATTCAATATTTCATTTTTATTTCTTGTTGCCCCCAACAAACCGTTTAAATAATGTATGAATTCGCGATTACTAGGAGCATAAATTTGGAGATTTAGAATAAATTGTTCCAGTCAAATCTAGTAGGCGAAGTTCTCCTGGGAACCACGTTCTAGTATTAAGAATGCATTCTTGAGACATCAATTTTCCTTCAAGGGAATCCACGATCATTACGACACAATATCACATCGGCAAAACTGTCACTCTATCCATATCCTAGCAATATTATTAAAGGTAATTTTAAAGATACGTGCCATATTTCGTTTTACAGAAAAGCACCTCAAATTTGAAAATTTTATTTCTATACCGATACCGAATTTATATAGAAACAAGTATTGTATCTTCCAAACCTTCGCTACATTGCTAGAGCTACCTTCAAAAATACAGAACTTATTTAATTTTAGACATAATGACTTCAAATTTGACGCTAAGGTAGAAAACACTTGGTAACCTTACCTATTTCAGCAGTTTTCCACTCAGGAAGCAATTCGGTCGAAAGTAAAACTTAAACTTTCCATATCCTAAAAAAATCATTAAAGTTAACTGCTTCAAATTTGAAAATTTTGAAAAAAATTTATATGTTGGCTGAATTGCTTGCGAATTTTCTCATCCTACAATCGATTGCTTTAGAAATCAAATTAGAGTCATCCAAACTCTTGTGGGATCATTAGAACTATCTTCAGAAATACATAACTCATTTAATTTTAGAAATTACGACCTCCAATTTAGAGCTAATGTAAGCAATATACCAAATGACCTTATATGTATATTCCAGAATCCGCAATCCGGAAGCAATTCGTCCGGAAATAAAACTTAGACTTTCCATATCCTAGCAGCATCATTAAAGCTAACTGCTTCAAATTTGGAAATTTTGAATACAAACAACTACATATGCTGTTTGAATTTCTTGCGAATTTTCTCATCCTACAATCGATTGCTTTAGAAATCAAGCTAGAATCATCCAAACTCTTGTAGGATCATTAGAGATATCTTCAGAGATATGTAACTCATTTAATTTTAGAGATTACGACTTCCAATGCTAATTCCAGCTAATGTAGTAAAAATACCAAATGACCTTATGTATTCCAGGATTTGCCCATTCCGAAAGCAATTCGGCCAGAAATGAAACTTAAACTTTCCATATCCTAAAAACATCATTAAAGCTAACTGCTTCAAATTTGGAAATTTTGAAGAAAATAGTTATATGTTGGTTGAATTCCTTGTGGATTTTCTCATCCTACAATCGATTGCTTTAGAAATCAAGCTAGAATCATCCAAACTCTTGTCGGATCATTAGACCTATCTTCAGAGATACCTAACTCATTTAATTTTAGAGATTACAACTTCCAACTTGGAGCTAATGTGGGAAAGATACCAAATGACCTTATGTATTGCAGAATTTTCCCATTCCGAAAGCAATTCGGACGGAAACAAAACTTTCCATGTCCTAGCAACATTATTAGAGCCAAAGTTACATTACTAATTTAATTTTAGAGATATGTAGCTACCTCAATTTTGAAAATTTTATAAAAAAATGATACATTGCTTGAACTGAATGGGGACTTTTCGATCGGTGGAATCAGTTAGTTTGGGAACAGAACGTCAATCTTCCAAAATTTCGTGACATCGGTAGAGCTATCTCCATAGATATGTAATGTAATGTAATGTAATGAGATGGGGTCTGGCCCAAAATGGCCCTTTGCACTGCGACCATCGTTGATCTATTGTGCTTCCCCTTGTCTTTATTTATTTAATACGTCCAGGAACAGGATCAGCTGCTTCAATGGTAGTGTTAGTAGGTCCTCTTCAGTCAGCGTATATGCATGTAGTATTCTGTATTTCTAGTGGCCCAGTGCCCCACAATTAACAATCAAGTGTTCCATTAACTCCTCTTCTTCAGCGCAGAATCTGCAAGTGTCTGTGTTGGATAAGCCCATTCTGTAAAGGTGCTTGTTGCAGGTATAGTGGCCTGTAAGTGCCTCCGTCAGTGTCTTTAGGCTTTTCCTGTCCAGTTTTAGAGCGAGGTCCGCCCTCCTAGCGTCGAAGCTCAACAACTGTTTGGAATGTTCCAGGCCACTGGTGTCATGCCAGTGTTTTGTTGTGATGGATGCTATCCATTTCTTTATCTCCCCTTTAAGGAGACCCCATAGATATGTAAGTCATTTAAGTTTAGAGATCACAGTCTCCAAGTTCGAACTTTCGCAGAGAAAAAGATGTAACACCTGTTGATGTATTTCAGACTTCTTCCATCCTTGAAACAATTCGGACGAAACCATCTCTATCCCTTTTGTATCGTTAAAGATATCCTCAAAACTAGGCGTTTTATTTTATTCTGAAGATAGCAACCTCAATCTTGAAAATTATGTATAGAGAAAGTTACATTGATTGAGATGTTGGGAAGTTCTTCCTTCTCGTATATAATTCAGCCAGAAACAAGGCTTGAATCTAACATCATTAACGCTATCTTTACAGATACATATGTAATGTCATTTCAAAGATAACAAATTAAAATTTAGGAGTTTTAAAGAGTAAGTATCTGGACGCTCGAGGTTTCTTTCGTTCTCCCCGCCCTCCAGATAATCCATAAATATATCATGCTTCCATAAAACTTAAGCTTAAAAATAATTGGAAGCAATCGAAAGTGTTCTTCTAGCTCTCAATATACTACTAAGAAATAATTGACACGGGGAACGAAAATTTAAGATAATTAAGTGTCCTATAAGCACTCGATCATCAATAAATATAGGATACTTCTGTAAGAATTAGTTAAAACCTATTAGAGACAATTAAAAGCGCTCTCTCACACATCAAGTATCTCTTTAAAAGTAGTCAAAATAGTTGAGAAATGATTAAAATGTGTCCTACGCTCTCCATAATCTATAGGTACTTGATACTTTCCGGAAAATTTAGTCAAGAATAGTTCGAAACAATTACAAGCTTTATCCTCGCTCTACATATGTATCTGTTACAAAAGAAACGGGGAAGAAAAGTTAAAAATAGTTTTAAAAAAATACTTCGTGCTCTTGATCAGGGTCTTTCAACCTGTAGTCCGCAAACCGTTGGTGGTTCATGGAATATTTTTGGTGATACGCAAAAAATTATAAATTTGTTCATATTTTCTTTGCTGATATATAGTACATTTAGACTGTAATAAAAAATAGTGGTCTACGATATAGAGTCATTTGAGAAACAATGTTCTTATCAGTTTACAGTTTCGATGATCCTTGCATCGTGGTAGCGAAACACGTGTCACCGAATTTTATGATTAAACAATTGTGTGGTGATGAATTGATGTGATATAATGTGAATAAATATACTACAGTCCTTGCAATCACGATGATTGATCCTTACGACACAAATCCGTCTATCCAATTGAAAACCTATCTTCTTAAACAATTTCGATCTGAATAAGAACAAAGATTTGGATAAATTAATAACTCATCTACATCTTCCAACGACCAAAACAAACACCGGAAACGTTTTAGATAGAATAGAAATGAATGTAAAATATATTTCAGGCACGACCAGATATTATCTCGGAAACAATTCCCTTAAAACAGATATCACTATCTAGACCGAACGATCTCGCAATCGCTTTTACAATAACCGCGTCAGCAACGAGAGACGATCCCCGTCCCGGCTCTGTCACATCCGAACAATTATCACGTAGAGAAGAAACGTCCCGCAATCATCGCGACTCGGTATTATTTTACATTTGCAATAACAGGCTATCAGGTCGGAAGGAGGAAATTAGATTCCATAAAAGGTAAGCGCCAGATGCTAGCTCGATTAGCGCGAACGGACGGCCCCGTTCTACGGGGGACAAGGTCTAGCGTCGTTTTGCTCGTTCTTCGACCGCCGGCGTGTCGGCGAGCGAATTTCCACCTAAAAGGGGATGTAGGAAAGGAGAAGGGAACACGGGGAGGAGGACGACCGGTGAGATATTGTTTAATAATGCAGGTTCGTCGGGGATAAATAGCCGAGGGCGTGTAATTAAAGATTTCGGCAAATGAAGCCGTAAAATTGTCATTTTACCGACGAGTTTCGGCGAATTTCTAGACGAGAATGTATAAAGGCGGATTAAATTTGATGGGATGAGGAAGAGAGATGTGGTACGCCTAGTTTGATGATATCCCGTTCCTCCTTTATTTTACATGGTAACATATCATATCATATAGATGGAAGGGTGTGGAAGTGGGACATCAAAAGATAAAAGCCGACGGAACGGGAAGGAAATACCACAAAAATAAAGTCAAAGAACAGATAGAGGGAGATGATGGGGAGATGACAAAAACGATGAAGGCTCGGCCAAAGGGAAAAATAAGACTAAGGGTAATACTAGAATAGGGAATCTATCAAAAAAGAAACGCAAGTTATGAACACTTTGCAAAGAAAAAAACATGGAGGAAGTGAGCATAAAGGAGAATATATACAGTAAAATAGGAGCCTGCAATGTAAATATCCTAACAATCAAAGAAGAAGAACTGATGAAAGAAGTACAGAACCTTAATTCAGATTTCATAGGAATAACCGAGACGAAAAGAAAAGGGACAGGGATATAGAAATGAAATAGCAGTTACTGGATGATATGCTTCAAAGTTAATGAAGCAGGCCAACAATAAATTTCTTTGTAACATAAAGCCAAATAACGTATTGTAGTAGAATGAACCTTTCTAAATACGAAAATGGCCAACAAAAAGTTTTAACACCTGAGGCTTTCTTATTACATTAGACACACATATAAAACTGTACCATGTAATATTTATTGAAAAAATGGTTTAACAAATTTTTTCACCCTGTATATCTACTATATTTATAATTTATATTAAATTGACACCTAAAAAGCAAAACACCAAAATATTTATGTTTATATTTATCACTAATTCTATGTTTTCCTTTTATGTGGCTGGATTCCATCGTCCTTGGTACCGAATTTCTATTGTCCTTATATCTCGATGGAATTTTCACCCTCTTGATCGCTTAGTGTGCCCAAATACTTAGCAAAAGATGATAATTGGGAATGGAGAACGTAAATTTTTAATGGCATTCCCCAACAAACCGATTAGTTAGTAGTTAGCATCCATACTGTTGTCTAAAAGTTCCCTCAATACACTTACAAGTGAGTTCCAAGCACTGAGTCACTAAAGAGGTATGAGGAAAAGTAAATAATGTAAAAGTCAAGGGAAGGGAGGGGTGGATATCGGCAGCGACCATTCTGTAGCTATCATGAAATGAAATAAACAACGAAGCACTTAATAGAAAGTGAGTGAAAGGGAGGATACGCGGAGGAATAATAAATTCCGCTGATGACAAACCAGTAAGAAATAATGAAACATGAAACAATAGAACAAACATGGGCAAAGTTAAAAACGACAATACTAAATGCAACAGAGAAGGCATGTGTTACTACAAGGCTAATAAGCAAGGAGTGTAAAAAGACACATTGGATGGAAAGGAACGATAAGCGGAATAGTTAAACAGGAAAAAGAAAGATGGAAGAAGCATATAAACAAGAAGACACCTGAAAACTACGAAATCTACAAAATATCCAGGAAAGTGGTGAAATGAAGACCGCATATAATGCGTACCAGAAATTATTTTCCGGGGTGATGAGATATCAGAGAAGTAAAAAAGCAACGATTTTGAATAATATAAAAGTTCACCATGGAGAAGTAATAAAGAACGAAGACGAACGTATGGAAAAATGGAGGCGATATTTTAAGAACCTATTAAGGAGAAAAGAGAGTGTACGAGGAGTATTGAGGAGAAGAAGGAAAAAATGCCAAGAAAAACCTGGGCGGAAGAAATAAAGACGGCGGTTAGAAAACGAAGTATAAAACGGAGCGAAGATCATATGATAGAAAAAAGTGGAAAGGAGTCCTGGAAGGGGGAATAGAATGACACTTCAACAGCTCAACATGACCGCCTTAAGCCCCGAACGCACTTACCGACAACGGACGACTACGGGTCACTACACTACGGACGGCAACTTATTCTTTGCATGTATATTAATGGAGCTGAGCTGCTTTATCGGAAACGGCCCTACCGACGACACTCCATTAGTACACATGGAAAGAATAAATTGCCGTCTGTAGTGTAGTGGGCCGTAGTCGGTAAGTGCGCGCGAGCCTTTATACTCGAAAATGTAGAAAGACTTTAGGACTAGTTAGTTAGTTGTTATATCATGTCATAATTTGCTTTGTGTAACTCAGGATGTTTGTACGGCGCTGGATTCTGCTGGTGAAATGGGCATAATTGACACAGACTTTGCGCACTTATTTGATTCAGTTGACCATAACATTTTACTTATAAAATTAGATCATTTTGGTTTTAGTGCTAATTTAGTTACTTTACTGAAGTCTTATTTATCTAATTGAACGAGCGTGTACGTTTTCTATAATGGATTTAGTTCAAAGGAGTCCATCGCTTCCTCGAGCTATCCCCAGGGTTCGATCCTTGGGCCGTTACTATTGCTACTATTTGTAAATTATCTTCTAAACGCTCTTTTTAAAGATTTTTCTCGCATAAACAGCGTAGGTGATGCTAACTACCTAAAATAATTATACTAATAAAATACATAATTTGTGTAAAAAAACAGAAACAAGCTAAATATTGAAAAATTGAAATATTGAAATTTCGATTTTTCATCAAATCATTGATAATCATCTATTGCGTAATGAAGCTGCGATTAATGATTTGAGTGTTATTCTTGATGCAAAACTAACTTTCAGTAATCATATAAGAAGAAGTTTGTGCCATTCTTCTAGCAGAACATTGGAATTTTTATGCGATTAAGTTAATATTTTAGTAACCTTGATGTCATGGGAAACTTAATTTTTGCACTGCTACGTGGCAAACTAGAATATGTAACTCTTTATCTGGCAGCCTGTGTATAGTTGTTGCGAACTTCAAATTGAATCTATCCAAAGAGGATTTCTAAAGTTCTTGACCTATAAACGCGATGGAGTGTATCCTATACTGGGAACAAATCATGATGTGCTTCTCCTGGATCATTGATACAATTCGTTAAAGGCTCGGCGAAAAAATGTGCAGCTAATTTTCTGAGTAGATAGATAGATAGATAGATAGATTTATTTGTCGTATTGACGAATACAAAACAAAGTCAGTTGGTGATACAAATAAAAATCCTATGATTTGTGTCATAAAATATATATATATATATATATACTAACATAAATAAATAAAATAAAAATGCCTATATACAAAAACACACAAACAAAATGTATAAAAGAGGTATAAAATGTATAGAATTTAAAACAAGAACGACTAGAAATGGTTGTTGAAAAGTTCCTCCAAGGTGTAGAACTCTCCCTCGAGTTGCTTGAGATGCAGAGGAAGGCGATTGTAAAATTTGATGCCCCAATAGTGCGCGTTTGTTTGTGTTGCTACAGTACGGTGACTGAGAATACTCAGATTATTCCGATAACGCGAGCTATGTAGCCATGTTCTTCGCCATTCTTTCTATATTGTTGTTGGTGTTCATGAATATACTTTAGGGCATTGTATATATATAAGTACTTCAAGGTGAGTATTTTGTGTTTCTTGAAGTGGCCTCTGCATGAGTCACGATATTGAAGGCCACTTACAGTCCTTATCGCTCTTTTCTGGAGGACGAAAATTTGTTCTGCCGCCGAAGATGTTCCCCAGGAAAGGATGCCATAGGATAAGTGACAATGCATGAAGGAATTGTAGGTATTTATGACTGCTTGGTATGTCGCTATATTTTTTATTCTTTTAATGCAGTAAATTCCTGATGTCACTTTTCTCGCTAGTTGATCTGCGTGATGGGTCCATTTTAATCCCTCATCCATATATATACCAAGGAATTTCACCATAGTATCTCCCTCAGGTTTGGCTGCTAAAGTCAGTTGTTGTGTTTTATTTGTATTTAGTTTTAATTTATTAGAAGCAAACCAGTGACTGGCCTTTTCTATGGCTGCATTTGACTTGTCAATAATTCTTTCCTCGGATCCGTCTCTGACCAAGATGGTAGTATCATCTGCATAGAAGACCATCTGAACATCACCTAGATAGCTGGACATGTCGTTCGTGTAAATAATGAACAGTAGTGGTCCCAAAATCGAGCCTTGTGGTACTCCTGCTGTAATTGTTCTTCTAGTGGATCTTTCTTCTTTCTATTTTACTACTTGTACTCTGTCTGAGAGGTAAGACTGTATTAATTGTAGAGGGAGGCCTCTCACTCCATAATGTTCGACCTGTCGCAGTAGAATGCTGTGGCGAACTGTATCAAAGGCCTTGCTAAGGTCTAAAAGGTTCATCCTCATCTTTTGGCGATCATCCAGCGCCTCGTTGATCAACATCAAAACTTCTACCATCGCAGTTGTTGTGGATTTGTTTCTGCGATATCCATGTTGTTGTTCTGTGAGGAGTTTTTTGCCTTCCAGGTATTCAGTTAATCTAACAGCGATCACCCGTTCAAAGATTTTTGATAATATTGGCAGCAAACTTATCGGCCTGTAATTTTCACAGTCGTTAACGTCACCTCTCTTGTGCACAGGTATAACCTTCGCAACTTTTAACTGTTTAGGGAAGTATCCTTCCTCTATACAAGTATTTATTATGAGTACTAATGGCTGACACAATTCGTCATTAATGCATTTAATGGTGGCAGCATTCATATCGTAAATATCGCGACTTTGTTTACTTTTCATATCCAGAATGATGTTATTGATCTACCTGCATGACACGCGTCTGAAGAAAAATGAGGCACCATCATTGACAGACAAATGTTTCATCAGATCCAGTGAAGATGTAGAGGTCATTATACTTTTAGCAGTTTCAGTTCCTATCTGACAAAAATATTCGTTCATGGAATTAGCTGAGATGTTAGAATCTTTACTCTTGTCTTTATTGAATGATGAAAATTCATTATTGATCAATTTCCATGTTGCTACTATTTTATTGTCGCTACTTAGTAATTTGGTACACAACCAAATAAACTAATTTTGCATATTTGACATGGTCAATTTTTATATCGCACAAACGGGGTATAGGCATTGTGAAACCTTCTAGTTTTCCCAAGTGTAGAATCAACATAAGGGTCAGAAATCGAATCTATCATATATCTGTAAATGTGCTAACAAACTCTGTAATGATATTGTGTCCGATACTTATTTGGAGCCCTGTAGCTCTCTCTCTCTCTCTTTGTAAGCATATCCCTTGCTTACTTGAATATCGTATTTTGTATTTCATGTAGAATTTTTTGCTGTTGATGCGTCCGTCTTTGAGATTTCTGTTGGGCGCTGAATAAAATATTATTATTATTATTATTATTATTGGAGTTTCACCGAAACTGTTACGGGAAAAAACAGTAATTGTGATTCTATATTCATGCAATATCCTGGTTATAGTCGGGGAAAAAATATGTTTCGATGTCGGTTATAACAAAAAACGACGCAAAAACTATTAACAATGCGGAAATTGCAACGAAAATATCCGATAAATTATTTCACAATATCGAAACGACCCTTTCCAAAAATATTCCTCCGAAAACGGCAATATTTTTTAACGCCAACTGCAAAAACTATCGCGGACCATTCGGACGTATGTAACCCAATAAGCGGGTCACTATTAACTCGTAAAAAAAATACATACGACCTACATCTTATTTCGCTCGTTTTCCGTCCTACCTGTCCACGAAACCACCGCTTTTATCTCTTTCCTTTCCGACTTTACGCACTACGTCGACACCAATATCGTTTAATGAATCTCCCTTTCCGAGGAAATAGGAAGATATCGCGCAGAACGGAACAGGTCGTTTTAAATAGAGGCGATCACAAAGGATTACGTAAGGAACGGAATAAGAAGGTCGGACAAAGGATACGATGGCGGCGCTCTCACGGCAGCGCTCCTCTAACCGCGCGTTCCACCTGCAGATTACGGACATCCATCTCGGCGTGCGGATTATTTCGCGCAAATTAACGAGACAGAAGCAGGTGCCGTCAGCGAAAGAAGAAGATAAATGACCGTACCGGCGGAAAGGGAACGAGCCGCAAACGTTGGAGTTACCGGCGGACGATCGTAAATAAAAAAGCGACGCCGGAAATGCGAAAAAGAAGAACCGGTTTTTAGCACGCGTTCGCGCTATCGGTTTCCGGGTCTCGAGACGTCAACTTTGAGAACAGGCCAGGTTTCGTGCTTACTTAAGGAATAAAATGAAAGTTGGTGGAGTTATACTTCTCATATACAGTTCGAATATGAACTCTACCTTTACTGTCTCAATTCGGACACCTGCAAGTACATATTTCAATAAGTAGATTTGGCATTCTCCACTAGGAAGGCACGTAGGGAAAAATGGGTAACGCATGATTGGCACGTCCTGAATGACACATGCTCTAAAGGGAATACGTGACTATGTCATAGTAGAGAATACTAAGAAGCAGGAATGAACTAAATGAAAAAAGAAGGCAAACACGAAATATACGAGAAATGTTCAGCTTTACTACTTTACTGTCTTAACTCTTAAATGCATGATTTTTATATTTACATGAAATATACGAAAGCTTCTTAAATAAGCACCTCAAAATCATAAGAAAATAATGAAAAATCTTTCCCACCTTCATTTTCGTAAATGTCAATGTTTCTATTTCCATCTAGAAAAAGCAAATGTAGCTGATACAATAATTGACAGATGGAAATGGCGCGCGACTCGAAATTCAAGTTCTTGTTCAATTAGCCTTTAGTTAGCTTGAATTGCTGCCCTAGTTCGTAGATCTGCTACAAAATTCCCTTTGTCGTTATTATGCTATCGAGCATATACAGTTTACATTTCCTTTATTTGCTACCGGAACACTAAAAAGAAACAAAGAAACATTCAATTTACCCAAAACTTTTCCACTTATTACCCACCCCGTTAACTCTAATTTAAACCGAAAAAAGAACGGCGCAAATTAACGGACGTAAAATATATTTTCAAGCGCGTCTATCGCTCGCCGATTAACGTGGAAAGGAAACAAAAAAGACGACGGACGGCGGCGCAACAGCAATATGCACAATTGCGCACAGTTACGGTAATCAAATAGAAACTAACGACGGCGAAGTGGCCACTCGATTCACGGTCGCTCATTTCGGACGAACTATTAAACGTTTTAACGATATAAACTTAACGTAATCAAATTACCGGTTCCCCGGGCCGTACGCCGACGAGAACGAGACGCGAAAAATAAGAGCCGCTTAGCGAAAGCGGACCCCGTAGCGCCCGGCGACGTGACTGCGAGCGCCTTTTCAGCCTTCCATTTTATTTACGATACACCGGTCGACGTCCGTCGAGGCGGTCGCCGACTGAACTCTCGCGCAAAAGCTCGAAATTGAAAACGACGAGCGAATGAAAGTACAGTTAGCTACAAAATAATAACGTCTGGGAAAAGAGAAATTTGACTCGACTGAAATTCTTCCGACTGGGGGATTTGTTGAGCTTAAAAGAGGAGGGAGTGCGGTTAAAGAAGCACTTGGTACGAAAAGTTGCCGTAATCAAATGATTGAAGGCTTGGGGAAGGATGCTCATCTGAAATCCAAATAAGAACCAGAATGTCCTTGAAAGAGCAAGAATTGTCTTTAAACTGAAGAAGAAGTAAATCAGAAAATTGGTGGTTTGTCGAGAGCTTTGGGATTTTTTGTTAGTTGTGTTAGTGTTGACGTCAAAGTCGTATTCTACACCTTCGAAAACATCTGTACGCAGAATTTCGTCTAATTTAGTACATATTAATTTTTTCCTAAAATTTCAAAGTGGTGAACCCCTTGAAATTTCGAAGAAAATCGAAATGGTCGGAAGTACGACTTATTACACATCAAATCAAAGCTCTTCTCGTACAGATTAGAGATAAAATAATCTCGGGTACGTGAGACGGTTCATTGAGAAAATATTCAATGGGGAAGCGGAAAATGGTTCTGAACGAATCGCTCTGGCACGCTCTAACATCCAAACGAAGCAAATTTCACGAGTTTTGACGTCAAAGCCGTATTCTACACCTTCGAAAACATCTGCACGCAGAATTTCGTCTAATTTAGAACACATTAATTTTTTCTAAAATTTCAAAGGGGTACCCCTTGAAATTTCGAAGAAAATCGAAATGGTCGGAAGTACGACTTATTACACATCAAATCAAAGCTCTTCTAATACAGATTAGAGATAAAATAATCTCGGGTACGAGAGACGGTTCATTGAGGAAATATTCAATGAGAAAGCGAAAAGTGGTTCTGAACGAATCGCTCTGGCACGCTCTAATACCCAAACGAAGCAAATTTCACGAGTTTTGACGTCAAGGTCGTATTCTATACCTTCGAAAACATCTGTGTGCAGAATTTCGTCTAATTTAGAACATATTAATTTTTCTATGAAATTCCAAAGGGGTACCCCTTGAAATTTTGAAGAAAATCGAAATGGTAGGAAGTGCGACTTATTACACATTAAATTAAAGCTCTTCTAGTGCAGATTAGGGATAAAATAATTTCGGGTACGAAAGACGGGTCATTGAGGAAATATTCAATGTTCAAAGTGAAAAGTGGTTCTGGACGAATCGCTCTGGTATGCTCTAACATCCAAACGACGCAAATTTCACGAGTTTTGACGTCAAAGTCGTATTCTACACCTTCGAAAACATCTCTAGACAGAATTTCGTCTAATGTAGAACATGTTAATTTTTTCTAAAGTTTCAAAGATGATCTCCAAGTAAGAAATACAACAATTAATGGCTATTCACTTCAGACGTGCGTAAACCACACACGCCAACTTTTTTTTTTTGGGTTTTAAATCACTAATATTTGTCTTTTAGATTTCGTTATCGTTTAGATATGTGATATTATTTCTAATTGTCACTTATTTTATGTAGAAAGCGTATGTATGTAAATCGTTTTTGTTTTTTTCTCTTTATTTTGTGTTATCATATAAATTCGAATTTTATTGTGTTGAATAATAAAAACTGTTATTATTGTTATTATTAAAACTTGAAACACGTTGCCACTATTTGAACCTTTTCTTTAAACTGACTGTATCATCAATGCCCAGCTCTATGCCTCGGCAACCAGCTAAGGTACCATCGATAGTCACATAAAGTGCAATTTCATTTTCTGCAGACAATTTTCCAATGTTCAGAGTTTCATGTCCAAACTGCACGTTCAAACCTCAAAAATTCCGAGCATTAATGCCAATTACTTGACCAAGAGATTGAGCACTGTATTGATGAATTGATGTATCAGAACTGGCTTTGATTGCCAAAGAAGGTGGCTATGTAGCCTTAAAAGGGGCACTCATTAGGACAATGTGGTGAAATGCCATATGATTTGACATTAATGTTGGATTCGAAAGTTTCCTTGAAATAATAATTAGGTTCAAATCAATTGTAAATATACATAAGTGTAATGGGGTGCCAGTTCCTATTTAAATTATAATTACTGATTTGAGTAATCTTTTCTGTATAACTCTATTGTAAAATCAGCTTGCTTAAGATATATTCATAATAATAAATAGCTACTAAGAAATCGTGTTGGGTCCGAAGAGCGTTAGTAAGAACCTTCTTCTGAAAAACTGACTGTACTTCCAACACCCAGCATTGACAATAGGCCACAACCGTTAGCGAACTGGCCGGGCAGTCGAGACTGAGGCTGAGGCTGGGGCGTGGGGCATCGGGCGCTTGTTGCAACCGGCGTTGTCGAGTCTGCAATTAAAGCGTTTTGATCAAAAACGTCGGCGTTCCCGTAACGGTGGCGGCGGTGGTGCCCGGCTTTGATGTTTCCCCGTTCGCGCCCGGCGTCGTAATTTCCATACGCACGCACACAAACGCGCGCGTCGCGTTCCCGGCTCCGGAAGCTCGATTTTTCCGTACAAGGCGAATTAAATTTTCATTAAAACGTCAATATTCCGCGAGTGGCGTTTAATAAAATTAGTGTTTTGTAGGAGAGCGTTGTATTGCATTAATCCGACCTGTTGGCCGCGCGTTCGCAGCGTGTAATTGTATTTCGTTTCGGATGACGGGCGTCGCCGCTACTTTTCCTAGCCCCCTTTCGAGTAAGCGATGTAGCCAATTTCGTCGACGCCATCACAGGTACCGGTACGTACTTATACGTAGACAGCGCGTTAAAATCTCTTTATAGTCGCAACTGATTTTTTAGGATTCTTTTGTGGAATTGGAAACAGGGTAGACTCAGCGTTTGGCGCCCATAGAGGCTTCATTCCTTTGAATTTGAGATAAAAACTCATGTTTTGACTACTGCGATATTTCAAAGTTTGACCTACGGGATCTTGCGGACGGATATTGGACGAAAAGGGGGTGTCAAAGTCACTAAACGGTATATGATTTATTTAGATTACTCTAAACGGTTGCCGAGGAAACGCGAAAAACCCGAAAAGATTGTTAAAAATAGGCAAAATCGCATATCAATCTCTTTTCCTATAGGACCCAGGACATTCAATCCCAGATTAATCGAAGCGTCTTGATGAGCTGATTCCAACAGTATGCGACTTGTTTAGATTACTCTAACGGTTGTCTAGGAAATCACAAAAGAACTAGCAAAAGGATCACATAAAATCACAAACTCATTTCCTCGAAACGCATGCGTTTACCGTTCTACGTAATTTACGATCCATTAGGAAATGCCATGATGCAAACTAACTTCGACAATCAAACATGAATGTTTCGTCGAAACGCCAAAATTTTGTTCAAAATCGATATTTTTATATTAAGATATACTTAAAATCGTCATAGCTACTTTTATTTATGGCTCTAATGCGATCTAGAAGCAGATTTTGCCTGGGAATCGTATGAAGGCAGAACGAACGCGCTATCTGCGATTGTTTTCGCACTAGAACCAAACTACGAAAATTTCAAGTATAAACTTTAAAGCACTATAACTCCGGAACAGTCGATCACAAATACCTCCAGTACGCACACAGATACATATTCCTCATTTCTTTGGTGTTGCGGTAAAAACTTCTGTTTTGACTACTGCGATATTTCAAAATATGTCCGCGTCAAAGTAGTATGGCGTAAAATTCACTAAACGAATCTACTCCATCTTATGTCAGTTAGCTTACATTCTACACTGCTCATTTTTCAGTGATCAACTGAGCTACGCCCTTAGATTGTGCAAACTATATAGTTGTTATTGTTATTGTAATTTAATTTTATTGTAACTACATCTGTAGACATCAGTTGCACAATAAAGACACTTTATTATGTACTCGTCGAGCTGGGCGTGCGGAGTAGAAGACAAGAAATAAATAAAAAAATCAAAACATTTTGACTCTCTCACTCAAGTATCTTTTGAAACTAGTTTTCTGTTTGTTGCTCAAACAAAATTTCACTTTACGCGATATTACGTCGTCAGTTGGTTACACAAGGAAGAGATGTGGACGCACTCGCTTGGATGCAGTAAAGAAAAGCAGCACCTCAGCTCGATGCTTTTCAATTCAAAAGGTCGAGGGTACCTCAACGCAATTAACGCTGTTGCTTCGTTCTTTTTCATATATCCTAGTTGGTCTCGATCTCTCTGGAGGCCAAATTCCCCGTAAGAGCCGGCGAAGAAGAATGCCAAATGGTTTTCCGAAGAAAAAGGCTGCTTCAACTCCCGCAGAGTAGGATGACGCCAGAACTTCATTCTCGAGTAGTTAGAATTAACACCAAATCACTGGAAGGATTACGTTACCCTTAAAGCCGACGGACACTAACAAGAAATTCGTGACAAGTAACTTGTAAGGAATTCTTTCAAAGTCCGTGGAAGCTACCAACTTGTTACTATTTGAATTTGTTTCCTAAAGGTCACGCAGTGTAATCGACTTCTAAACCTCAAACTGCAAAACTGTCACTCAAAATATGAATGAAACTAACATGACTAGACTGAATTTCAACGTTTTTGTTTGAGCTACCAAGCTGTTTTTTCCCAAATGCGCATGTGCAACTTATAGCTTGTAAAAAGTTTAAAGTTAAAAGTCGGACTTCTCCAACTGCAACTACCTCCCTTTAACGCGTGTAATTATGGGAGAGAGAAAACTTGACTAACAAGAATTTCTAGTTAATATGAGAGGCTCAGCTGATGCAAATCGATCGATAAATTGCTCTAAAATAGGAGTTAAACTTATAAATGGATACGTTTGAAACGCCATTTGACGCGAAATTCGAGAAGGCACAGCCGAGAATATGGAATTGTAACAAATTAACGTGAAAAAATTTAAAAAATTTAAAAATTACTTATCTTATATGATAGTTTTCTACCACAATTAGGTCAATTTTATCAAAAATCTTTATCGAAACCTTAACAATTCAAAGACTAGGGAAAACCCGAATCAAAAACCTAGCCAAAGGTTTTCTTCTTATGAAATGTAATTGTCTTGTTAATAAATTACTATATATATTACTTAAATTCTGAACATCGGTTCTGAAATTAATAGTTTTAAGTTAATTTAGTCTCTTTCTGTATATTTATCATTTCGTATATTAGTCTATTTTTATAATTATTTTCTGTTTTTAATCTATGTAATTGTGTTTCCGAAATGAAATGATGCTCCAGACCTTTGTAATGTGTTGTTACAGCGCTCATTGCACCTAAATCATTGTATAAAGAATACTTGATTGAGCAACCTTTTCTATAAATATTGTTTGTTTGACCGATGTAACAATCATCACAGTCTTGATTGTTTATTTTATAAATTACATTACTACTACACTATTTGATTCTGCCTATTTATTTTAGGTTTAGTGTTAGTAAAAAGAGGGTTTTTAATTGTTCGCCTAACCTTTTTGCAAGGAATAGCGTTATTTTTATTGTTATTATTTTTAATACTTTTATTATATAATTTATTAATCCTACGATATTTTTCTTATTTATTCGTAAAAACCATTTGGATAATTATTTTTATTTAAAATGTCTTTAACTTTGTTTAAATTCTTTCACTAAACACGGGATTAGCTAATCTAACCGCTTGATCAAACTAATCCAGTAACTAGATTAGTTTTATGTAAGTGTGGTGTTTCTGAAAAATAATTTAGTTATCTGCGTGTATTGTTAGACTTTATATGCCAATTCGTTTCTACAATGTCGTCATTGTGCATGACTGTCACGTTCAGGAAATCTAACGAGGTATTCATATGTAAATTCTAATCTATTGTGATAACTATTAAAAGCATCCAATACCTCATCAACACCACCCTTTATTACAGATAAAAAGCAGTTATCCACGTAACGCCTGTAAAAACACTAGAACTGAGAGTACTGAAAATTCCTAATTAACTATTCTTATCTATAGTTACATTCGGTTAAATTGTAAGTAGCTGTAAGGGCTGTTGGAATTCCATCGACTACCAAACGTGTACACGAACTCACAACACGAACTTAACCGTCAATTCTCGCCCTAGTTCATTTCTTTTGCCGGTATTTTATTGCAAATAGTAATTATTTTCTATACAAACCGCTCGGATAACTTTCTACCATGTACTACGGAGGATCTCTCCAACTCCGGACAATTAAAAGGGGACGCAGTTACACAATTGGGGACTGGCGCCTTACTTTTTTACGATCTTAACCTATACTGTTTTCACTGGGCTAGCACGGCCTGGATCATCTTTACCAACGTGGTGGGTTATCCGCACTGGAAGTGTATCTACACAGAATCTTCCTTTGTTAGTTTCGTTTTGATCAAAGTTGTAAAAAGGACACTAGTAACAAGTAATTCTGACAACGGAAATGTCAAGATCACGGCCGCATTTAACACGGCGGGGCCGTCTCATCGAATCGGATATTACGAGCAGCACACATTGAAGCGAGAGATCATAAGATTATTAAAACAGGAAACTGTAACAATATAGAATTGATTTCAATATAGATTTTGGATAAAAGTTTGGAAAGATTGTAGAAAGAAGTAAATTGTATTACTTCCCTCACTTTCGTTTAATTGACCTAATTGTGGTAGAAAACTAGGATATAAGATAAGTAGGTATAATTAAAGGTCACGAAATATATATCATATATGTACGTTTATTTGAAAACTACTTATATTTGGTAGCTGTTTTGTTATCTCGGAGTAACATCCACGTACATCCACCGTATTCAAATCGATACCTCAAGCTGTTACCATCCCCCAAAGCGCAAGCCAAAGCAACTCCGCTCACAGTACGACCAGGCGATGTTGACCGAGTGTCTGTTTTCAATTTACAAATCCTCGCGCAATACAAATTACTTAGAGTAATGTTTGCTGCTCAAATATTTGCGCTTTTATACCGCCCGAAGTGATTCCGGGCCCCGACGGCCGTCGAAATGCACTTTGCATGTTCCACCGGACGAGGATCTAACCCGTCCGTCTCGCCTTCTACGGCGGCGACGCCGGCGGTACTATTTATTCTCGCCGATTTCCCCGGCGCGAGTATGCTAATGCATCGGGCGTCCGAATTCGGATCGCTTATTAATATTGAAACCGTCCTGACGATGATCCTCGACAACCATCGCGTCGCGAATTACGATGCGAGAGGGAGAGAAATCTCGAAACGGTTTTGAAGGAGGACCGGAGGTTAAAAGCGCGCAAATAAAGTTTTGAAACGAAGATTCGAGTTTGTTTATCCTATAAGGAAGAATTTCGTGAGATACGGACTAAGAAAATCAGTTTCTTACAAAACGTTAGAAACTTTAAAAGTTGGGCATGAGTTTGATATATTCTGTTACGGTTTCGAAATTATCGTTGTAACGTTTTAGATTTTATTGCATCGCGCCCACCTTCTTCTAAATTTAATCCAACAGTTTCAGTCCACGCGGCCTTGTATTTTTGTCAGCTTGAGCGCTCGCCCATGAAGACAGTTGTAGCCACGCGAATTCTGTATGCCCCCACTTTGCAGAAGTCCGATTATCGATTGTTTTTAGAATCGGAAGCAGTAAATCGGCTAGGCAAGAAGTGATTAAGGGACTTTGGTTCAAGAGCCCAACCAGAATGTGCTAAGTTTCCTCAAAGTAAATTCGCGCAGTTAAGTCCGTTTGTCATTTGTTGAGGGCTGGAACTCTGCTGAACAGGATACAGAGTAAGTAGGAGTTGTAACTGTATCGTCGGCCATCTAGTTTGGGGTTTCTACGGCCTGAACGGTGCAGAGGCCACCGTATATTCAACTGCAATCGTTTGCCCGCATAGTGTTGCATATCGCTAAGAATGTGCAAAATTTTTTACCAATCGCGCACGACCTTCAATCTAACACCAATTCAAACGCCTTGACGAGTTGATTCCAAAGATCTGCGATTTATTTAGATCGTATAAGGTCACAAGAAACCCGAAAAATCACATGAAATCCGAATTTAGACCCTCTACGACTATTCAAAGTGTGCGATCTCAAAGAAACGGATAAATGTCATACTTCGAGATAAACTTTTTGCACTCAATCACCTGCAAAATGGGTCAACCCAAGAAATTTTTGTCCGCTGATTCCATCCCCGATATCTATTACCATCCCTTAAGCACAGAAGCGTTGATTCGATCGCCACCGAAATATGCATAGGTATCGAATAAATCCCGACGTTTAAAATTTCCTTGTGTCCGATTGTGTTCAATCCTACACCGATCGATGCGCCCTATTGAGGTGATTTCAGCGATATATGATTTATTTAGACAACTCCAAACGGTTTCCGAGAAAACGCAAAAGAAACCCTAAAAATTCGTTAAAAATATGCAAAGTCGCATCCCAATCGCTCTTCCTATGGGACCTAGAACGTGCAGTCTCACACCGATCAAAGCGCCTTGACGAGCTGATTCCAACGCTATGCGACCTATTTAGATTATTCTAACGATTGCCTAGAAAATCGCAAAAAAGCTACAAAAAATCACAGGAAATGTCATGCCGCGAAATAACGATAATCGGACGTAAATGTTTCGTCCAATCGCCAAAATTTCGTTCAAAATCGATATTTTTATGTTAGAAAAGACTTCAAATCGCCAATAGACTTTTCTAGGAGCAGATTTTGCCGGGAAATCGAATGAAATCAGAACAAATGCACAATCTATTATAGTTTTCGCGCTAAAACGATACTATGGAAATTTCAAGTACAAACTTTAAAATAGTATAACATCGGAACCATAAGCCGCAAAAATCTCCAGTTCGTTCCATTTTCATCAGCCCCAGAATACTCCCAGAGCCTAAGTTTGGGTCCATTATGACTATCAAGTGTTTGATTTCGACAACTTGGAAAAAGGCCGTGCTTTGCGTACTAACACCGTTTTTGCGAGAAGTGTAGTGATTTATATGGCTGTTAGGCAGTTAACCAGTAGATTTAGTATTGCGATTCTTTCCAGCAAATATGACTTAAATAAGTAAGATAGTGCTGGTGAAAATTGATGAGAATAAATTATTATTATTATTACTATTAAATACGATTGTTCCTTGCAACCTCTCGAACGATATTCGATTCAAAATCGGTGATTTTGGACTTGACGATTTTCTAAAGCTTCGAATTGTAGAACGTTAGAAGAACAATAAAACTAACCAATCTTAAGGCCTTTTCTGCGTTTTCTACCTTTTCGAGTATAAGGCTGTGATGTTGAGCTGTCGAGTACACTTCTTATTTGCCCTTCTAGCACTCCTTCCACTTCTCTCTATCTTGTGTTCTTCCACGTATTTTGTTCCATTTTATACCGCGTTTCTCAACGCTGCCTTTACTTCTTCTGTCCAGGTTTTCCTTCCCAGGTCTTCCCTTTTCTTCTCCTCCTCGATATCCATGCCTCGTATAATTTTCTAGACATCCTGGTCTCCTGGTCTTCTCTATTCTCAAAGCATGTCTTGATTGACTTTCCTCTACTGCAATTGGTGTCGACTTACCTCTCAGGTATTCCCCAATGGTGTCAGTTCTGATTCTGTCCAGTCTCGCTTCACCTTCAATTTTCTCCAGAAGCCTCATTTCCATGCTTTGCAACTTGCGTCTTTGGTCTTTTGTTATTGTCCACACTTCTGCTCCGTATGTCAAAATTGATGTTACTACCTATTTGAATATATACGTTTCTGTTGGCTTTGCCATATCTTTTTACTTAAGAAGGTTTTGTTAATGCAATTGAATAGTCTTCCAGCTGCTCCTGTTCTTGTAATGATTTCTCCACCCAACCTTCCGTCTTTCATCACCATGGTAGAAGAATAGTAACAAAACACATACGTCGCATGTATTTGCTTAGTTATCGACCAATAAACATGCATTATCCACTTGAAACATCTCAAGCGCATCCGCCAATATTTTTATCTTCAATTTCCACGAAGTACAACCGTTGCTTTTACGATTCCATAAATTAAACACCATTCGTCGCAATTCATGCACGTATGGCTGTATGTACATACGTACGTATCCGCCTGCATACCTGTGACGAGCAGGTGCGTCTCGGAAGTCACGACGTTCGAATAAATTGCCAGCCGCCGATACAGAATTCAAAGTATCCTCGTTATTTACTCGCGGTCCGAAAATTCCGGTCGAAATTTGCGTAATCCTGCCGCAACGTCGGCGTAGACGAAACGTGGGGAAGGACGAAGAACGAACTAAAGGCGGGGGAGGGAGTGGGGGGCAAAGCGAAAAGGGAAAAACTAAAAGCAACTGACACCGTCTAGAGAGAAAGGAGTCGTCGTATGAGGATCACGTCTCGCATTGTTGGTTCTTCAAGCTCTGTCTGTTGTCTTTTATTGCTGTTGGCCCGTTTCGTCGTTTCATTTAGGTCTGTGTATCTCTCACGGTACAACAACGCATTGATTCGATACCTCGATGCTGGTACGTGAGTGCGGTACGGTTGGGCGGTTGGTGGCTTTTGGATTATCGATCGGCGGTAGGAACTGAGTAGATCAGGATTTTTATACGTTGTTTTACGAAAATGCGCTGTGGTAAAAATATATTTCGGATATCTGTTTTTGACCTAACAGAAGAGGGCAGTTTACCAAACAACTACTTTCCGCGCAGATATTGAATTTTGAATTGAGCACGTCTAGAAATCGTAACATGCCTTTTACTATGTTCCTATTCCTCGAAAAATAACCACAAACTGCTGATGAGCTCAAATACGACGAAACTTGGTAACGATTTTCGTCCGTTGCCAAAAGGAACACTTAACGGAAGTAGATCTTCGACGCTGCTCAATCCACCGATAAATTTATACGGGAAGTAGTTGTTTCACATACGAAACTACGCATTGTAGATATTTTTCTAATAATTCAGAATTTTGCTTAATAGATTGATTGTAGTATAGACACACACGCGCTTTTAACAATTGATTTTATCTTATATACACAACCAACACCAAGGATATAGAAGGCATGTCAACTTCGTTTCTCAAACAAATCATACACATTCTGAGTACTCCCATAGCACAGCTAATATATACAATGCTTATCAACGCAGTCTTTCCAAATAAACTGACACCGGCAAGAAGTATATATATAGGCTGTATTAGTCTCGCGATTTCTCCCTAATTCTTTTAATTTTTTGTCTTCTCCTTCCAGTTCTAGATTTTTTTCTTTTAGGTTATACCTTAGAGGAATTCTTCGCTGAAGACTTCGCTTGTTACAGCATCACTCATTCTGGATGTTTTCGTTTGGTTTTTTTGTTTATGTTAATATTAAATTATTTATTGTTTGTTTTATACATATCTACAAACTTATTTTTATTTTTTATACGTCATATATATATATATATACTATCATTCAGAAGTGAGGCATTACTAAGGAAAATAGTAGTGGTTTTATTAAAAAAGAAGAAGTTTTAAAATTACAATGCATTTATTATTTAAAAATATAAATGTTTACAATAATTTTCACACTAAATTTATAACAATTACAATTGTCATTAAAATTTTCTTTCGTCAAAATAACTACTTTTACTTCTAACTGCTTTACGCATTGCAGGCAACCTTGAGGCCAGCTTTCGTAAAGTATCCTCTAGCATATTTTCCCAGGCATTTTATAACTTTTCCCAAAGTTATTTTTTTCTTGTTGGCAGTTCTTTCTAATATTTCTATCTAATTGATCAAATACCGATATGAATCGGATGCAAATCAAAAGGTTGGGCTGGCCAGGTCATATTTATAAAAATTCCTTCTTGTTTTTTTTTGTTGAAAGTTATTCTGACACAGCTTGGATGTGTGCTTGGGATCGTTTTGTTTGATTTCCAATCAACCTAAGCGCTGAGGGAATCGCATTATTTTCTAAAATGTCGTTGCAATTTTCTTTTCTTAAAAGTCCCTCAACTTTATAAATATTTCCAATGTCATCGAAAAAAATACATCCCCAAACAATCACAAAACGACAATCGTGTTTCACAAGTTGGTACAACACACTCCGGCATCATTCTTTTACCTGCTCTTCTTCGAACAAAGACAAGGCGGAAAATGCTCTTTTCCACATACTAAGGTCCCAATTTTCGTGTTCTCTGGCCCATATTCATCGCTTCTTACGATTTGGAGGGCTTAACAATAGTTTTTAGAGGCTATTCGACCTCCTAAGCTAGCTGCTATTAAACGCCTCTTGACTGTACTTATAGACAGGGACGTAACAATTATAAGTTTATTATAATCAAATTAAAAATTATAATTATAAGATAAACGACAAAAAAGTCATTTTTAATCATCAAAATCGTTATAATTAACCTTTTTTATGAGATATATACTTTTTTGGTTATCGTAACCAATTAAAGTGTAAAATATTTTTTTGGTTATAACAGTTTTATCAACCAAAAAAAATGTTTGGTTTCAGATAACCATTATATCAACCAAAAAGATTTTTGGTTAGAAATAACCATTACAAAAAAATTTCTTTTTTTTTGTTATCAGGGATGAAATTGATAATAAAAAATTAATTCATAAAGTTTTAGTGGGAATATTTCTCTCATTTAAAATGTTTTTGGTTGATATAATGGTTATCTGAAACCAAAAAATTATTTTGGTTGATATAATTGTTACTTATAATCAAAAAATAATATTTCTCACTTTAATTGGTTACGATAACCAAAATAATATATTTGCAATGATAATGGTTAAAAATTCCTAATATTAAATAAAATTAATTTTCTTGTAACATTTTTATCTGAAATAAAAATAACAATTATATTTGGTCCCTGCTTATAGATATTTTACTATCACGTCTTGCATTTAATTCTACTATAATTTTCGGTTTTTTCATAGCTTTTTTTATGTTCATTCACTTAAAATTCTTTTTTTTTTTTTTTTCATCCCTGATAACCAAGAAAACATTTTTTTGTAATGGTTATTTCTAACCAAAAAACTTTTTTGGTTGATATAATGGTTATCTGAAACCAAAAAATTATTTTGGTTGATATAATTGTTACTTATAATCAAAAAATAATATTTCTCACTTTAATTGGTTACGATAACCAAAATAATATATTTGCAATGATAATGGTTGAAAATTCCCAATATTAAATAAAATGAATTTTCTTGTAACCTTTTTATCTGAAATAAAAAAATAACAATTATATTTGGTCCCTGCTTATAGATACTGTACTATCGCGCCTTGCATTTAATTCTACTAGAATTTTCGGAGCCGATAAGCGTCTATTTCTTTTTGATATCAATAGTCTCCTTAAATCTTCAACCTTACTGGTCACTTTCGGCCTTCCGGAACGTATTCTTGATGTTGTCGATCCAGTTTCCTGATAACACTTAACAGTTTCTTGCACTATATGATTAGTTAATTTCTTTGCTATTATCCGCAGCCGCAATTTTTCATTATGTAGTGTAATTATCGTAGTACGTGTTGGCGGGCTTAATTTTTCGGATTTGTTTGTTCTTTGCACTGGTAGCACTTGCAAAATTTCCAAATACAAACGGATATTTCTTCAACAATAACGAGTCCTGCAGTCCCATAAAAAATCGGTTGATCCTTCTTAGAATTGACAAAATGGGATGCTTTACAACAATAAGTATTTCTAAATCAAGAGATTAAAACTATAAACCGATAAAAGGATTATTATATTTTCTGAAGGAAGTGATTCACTAGTTAATATATAATAAAAGTCTGACGGTAATAAAAAAATTTCTCAGGAATTAACTAGAGCTGTTATTTCACTTAAGATAATCATCTTACGTCATACCAAGCACCAATAATTCCCTACGAGTTACTAAAGGCATGTTAGGCCTTGCATGATGATAATGGAACACAATTCCCTTGCAATTTGCCAATTCTCTCCGTTTTAATGTAATTGCTTCATCCAGTTTCATTATTTGTTAACAATAAATATCCAAATTGGTGGTCTGGTTCCTTGGAAGCAGTTCAAAACAGACAATACCCTTGTAATCCCACCAAATTGGCAGTATGACCTCTTTTCGAAGCAATTCCATCTTATACGTGGTTTGTATCATTCCACAATGCTTACACCATGATCGTTTTCAAACGATGTTGCTGTACATTGCCCATTCTTCATCACCACTGATGACTAATTACAAAAAGGGTCGATTTCGTTGCGCTTGAGATGCATGTCACAAATTTTGATTCGTTGCATTAAGTGAATCTCCTTCAATTCATACGGAACCCAAACATCGAGCTTCTTCGCGAGTACAAGACATTTTAAGTGATTTTCAATTGTCGTGTGAATACATGTAACCTCCCTGGAATCTCCCGAACAGATATATGACGATTCTCTACAATTAAGGCTTTGATTTGGGCATCATCAACTTCAGTCGGTCAGAACGTTGAGTGAAAAATCTCCCGAACGGAAATTTTCAAGCCAATTCTGACACGTGCGTCCTGTTGCGCAATCAACACCATGAACTTCACATATCATGTCGTCAAATAAACATGTAAAATATGCCGAAACTATTCATTTCTGCACTCCATGTTGAGCTTGACCCTAAACTAAGAGGTACAAACAAAATTACGCGCACGTTGATTCTCAAGTAACCCAATAATGAGTGATATCAAATGTCAAAAGGAGGCTTTCAAAACAATTGCAAGGTTCTCGATGTGGGGCAACCAAAATTACTTTCTTGCCAACGCCAATATACACGGTGCGAGGATAATTTCAAAAATTTACCACTGGACCGGATTCACGTTATAATAGTTGCTGATTAGTGAACGATGCTTCGACCTTTCTTTCTTTTTGTTTGTTTTTTTTTTTGTATACAGATGGTTACCTCACAGGATGAGAACGAAATCTGTAAGATTGCATTGATCAAGTTCGCCTTTAAACTAGGTATCATCCGATTGAAGTTCGTTCCTTCGCTCGTTTTCCTCCCATCGAATCCTAAATTGAAGCGTCATCGAAATACGCCATTAAAACCAGCGAGCGTAGAAACTTCGAAGAAGAAGGAGAAGAAGAAGAACGAGTCGACGAAGTCGCCGTTCTATTCCTACATCCGATACAGATCCTAATTAACGATACGACAGTTTTGTTTCCTCTCTCATCTCGGCCTCATTTTTCAAAATAGCAGTGAACGGAGGCGCATCTCGTTCGCTCGGTCGCGCGCTCGTTTCCCTCCCGGGGTTAAGATCACGTCGTGGGGACGACGAAAACGGCCCCGAAAACTCCGAATCCGGAACCGAATTTGCGAACTTTTCCCGCTCAACCGCCCTCATTGTAACCCGAGCTTTTACCTTGATTGTAGCTCATTGTTGTATCGCCGGATTATTTCCGTGGATTCGTCTCTTTTTCTTTCCCTTCTTTTTATTAGTACTCTTCCGTCCGACGTTCATCAACTCCTCCCCTCCCCCATCCGGGCACCCTCCGACGTTATTCTGTTAAAATACACACACAATCGATGTTAATCTGGGATCTTCCTGAAACGGTCCGGACGCTTAATTGCCGAGAATCCACCTTTGACGATTAAACTCGGAACAAAACGTCGAATTGAAGACGGACTTTTTTGTTTCGAAACGGGGCAGAGGTAGTAAGGATCGTATTTAGCGATAATCGAGATAAAAAGTTTTCTTTTGTATCGTCGGAGATTTCGTTCGGGACTGGGCAGCTATTGTTCGAAACGATTAAACCCAGATACGAAATATCAGGATAAGTTTATTTTTAATCCTTTGACTGCGGATAGTCCGAGTTGGAATCCTTCACGCAGGCGAAAATGCTGATCATTCAATCATAGACACCAAGTGTTAAGGTTCGACAAACGCGCGTCTTGTTCGCTGAAAGAAGAATTTATATACGTATAGGTCTATCGCCTTCTTTCGACAAACGCGTTTTTTATTCGCTGTATATAGACTGTTCCTTCAGCGAACAAGACGCGCGTTTGTTGTACCTTACTGTTTGTTGTTGCATAGATAGATGCTTTATTTCAAGGTAGTGTACATTACATGGTACGGTATTTGATTCGTCAGGTACTAAAATTAACAATAACTAACTGACGCATACACTACCGTTCATAAGTAAGGGATCACGAGACGTATCTAGGCGACATATCCAAAACACTTTGAACGGTAAAACTTTCACAAATGATGTTGACCTTAAATGGCACTTGGTTCAGTTTTCTAATGATTATGACCGAAATTTCTATGATCGCGGAATCATGAACCTACAAGGAAGAAGACAAAAGGTCATTGAAGAAGATTCGCACGATATCTGAAGGTGACACAAGACAAAAACGACAGGGAATACAATCATATATTGAAGCGAATTTTAAGCAGATAACAAAGAAGGACGATCAATACAACCAAATAAAAACCAAACAACTGAATTGTTCCATCCGACCAATGGCAACACCAGTTGCATGATCATCTTTCATTCCCCACTCTCGCTTTTGCCGCCATCTTGTGTGTAATTCTGGATTTACCCTAGCGGGAGGAAAGAAGTTGAACTACAAGAGGAAAAAGAGACGATTTCTTTCAACACCTAACTGGATAAGAAGCTAAAAGAGGAAGATTTTCTCAATTTCTAATTACACAATATTATATCATATCTTTAAACTTCCCACCATACAATTGTTTAACAATAAATATCGGTGACACGTGTTTCACCAGCACCAAGCAAACATTATCAAAACCATGAAATTGAAGTGAAAAAATCATTCTTTAAACATCTGTAATCCTGATGGTGCGAAAAAAAAAATATTTTTCTGAGGCAGCCCCCAACAATGTCCTTCCCGTCGTAAATGATTCTTAAGTAAATAACATGCAAGTAGAAAATGTGTCTAATTTCTAGACGTTATTTCTACAAACATGTGGAAGAAAGAAAAAGTACCTGTTAAAGAATGCATTCTAATTTTTTTAAGTTTTAAATATTTGTTTATACAAATTGCAGAAATTTAAAAATTTATTTATAACCGTTAAATACCCCCGATAATTCAGTTTGTGATATATCCGACATGTATAGCGTTCTTCATAACTAATGCGTCAAATTTATTTACAAAATTATAAGATATGTGAACCAGGATATTCCCGGTGATAAATAATTCCCCCAGCTTTCCATTGAGGATGGCAATTCAATTCCTGAAATACGTGTTTGGGATTATTTCCGAAAGGTGTGGTAAGGGTAACTTTATTTCTCTTACATATTATTTTAACCACAGTTCCCTTATGCTCATTTGTAAGATTATATGAGGTATAAGTAAGTCAATGTAAAGGGAGAAAAAATGATTAAAAAAGTTGGGTAAATAAATTATTTTTGGGATGTACTGCAATACGTATTGTCGAATGGTATTTAAGAAACCCGAGAGTCGCCGAACGAGTGTAAACAAAACACGTCCTATCGAGAGAAGCACTTCACCTTGATTGATATATGGCCCGGATTTTATTAGCATTTACATTTCTTGTAAAAAAGTGCCTTTATTTTTTAATCAATCCCGTATGGTAAAGCGCATACAAATCACTTAATCTTGCCCTAGATATAACACGTTTTTCTTAGGGTTTACGTCTAAAAAATAAACATTGCTTACTATTAGA
Organism: Chrysina gloriosa; assembly: GCA_038088585.1. Classification (NCBI taxonomy): domain Eukaryota; kingdom Metazoa; phylum Arthropoda; class Insecta; order Coleoptera; family Scarabaeidae; genus Chrysina; species Chrysina gloriosa. The sequence continues at coordinate 5,262,259 of CM076090.1, read as the reverse complement.
CGTTTTATTTAAATTCCTTGTGGAACTTGTGATAGCAAGAAAATATTTTGCCTTACAAATGTTGAACTAACTTGCTTAAACTTTCTTGTTTTAATTTAATGGATAGGTTGTGAAAATTCCGATATACAACATCTCCTTGAGGAAGATGATCTTTATCAATTTTTTCATTGTGTGTATTTCGATTCACGTGACCTCTTCACCATCACCAAACTCATCAGCATTATTGCTGTTGGCCCAAGATTGTATCGAAATCGTAATATGATTGCATACGTCACGAATTCACGAAGTTTTAATTTTAGTTACCCCTAATTTTTCTGATTCGAAATCATAAATCATGGATCCTGCCCGAAAATCTCGCTAATAAGTCGTAACGTACAACACCTACACACAACAATGAACAGCAATCAAGGCGAATTATAATGAGGGCAACGTAGCGGGAAAAGTTCTCGGGCGAATTTGGTCCTTCGTTCCTCGCTCGCTCGCTAGAGGTTAAATTTGGGACGGCGACGACGAAGAAGAACGTCTAAATACAATAGCTAGCGAATTCGACAACCTCGGTTCCTCGGCGTATTTGCTTAAAGACGAACGCGAAACTGGGAACGACGGCGGTATATACGTACTACGTACTGTACGTATATACGTAGTAGACGGATGGATGGATGGATCGGTCGGCCGCACCGCACCGTTCGCAAATCTCATCAGCGAATGACGGAAACTGGAGTGTAAAACAAACATGACGATATAATAAGCTAAATTAAACATAGAGACAGCGTAATATCGGAATTAAATTATAACTAACTGCATAGTTATATAGACGCTTTCGCCCGTCATGCAAATTTAGACGTTATTTCATGGCGCTACGATTCCCTTTTCTCCCCTCTTTCTCTTCCTATCGCCCTTTCTCTTTTCGCTCGCCCGACGACGACGATTCCCAGCTAACTAGATCGTCTTATGCGAACGGGTAAGGTAAACTTGCAAAACGGCTGCGCCCATAAAACTACCCTGTCCGTGTCGTCTCTGTTGACATTTTATATAACTATTCATGTAGTTATTTTAGAGAGAATTTCGCTGCCGCACGGATACGAGCGTACGTTAATGAACGCCTACGCTAGACTGACTGTTAGATAGTATGATCATGTTTCAAATCTGGTTGAAATTGTACGGCCATAGATATCGCTAAGAAATTTCATCAAGAAATATGCATATGAAGAATGCATGCAAGTTTTGGCCCACACTGCACCTACGGTAAATGTCCCAGTAATGGATTATGTCCCAGTTATGGTTATACCAGAGAGAAAAATCTTTATTTAGTATGTTAGAACTCCGTTTTATTTGTTGCCAAAGTCATTGATGGACATAAGAAACAGTTGTCGTTGAAAGCAACTATTTTTTTAATTTTCAAATGGAATTTGAATAATTATTTCCCATCCTCAAAGTTGAGATGCACATTACTGAAGTTAGGTTACATGTCCCGGTCTCGCTCAGACTTTCAATTGATTGTTCCATATGTTTTTCGATAGTTCTCAAACTGACATAATTATCCTGATAGGCGATGTGACCAAGGACAAGCCCGAAATCATACCCAAAGAAAAGAATGCAATAGAAAGTCTTGTGCTCATTCCGAACGCTTGTGCGGTGAAAAAAGTTAACCCAAAGGAAAAGAATCATCCGTGGTTTCTTCATATTTTGAAGCGAAAGAAAAGGAGAAAGAACTTTTAATCCAGCAAAAAGACGAAAGAAAACAGAAACGAAGAGAAACAGCAAAGCAAAATTTGGAGCCAGAAAGAAATTGTTAGGAAAGAAAAAGAAAAAGAAAACAAAAGAATTGAAGAAGAACAACGAAGTGCAGAAGAAACTAAGGAAAGCTCAAAAGGAAGAAGGAATGGAAAAAAACTAAGAGAAATATTTAAAAAATTTAAAACTGTCAGAGAAGGTGCAAGGAGAAGAGGAACTTGAAAGAAAAAAATGAACAAGAGCAAGAAAGGCAGAAGAATCAAAGCTCAACCTGACAATTAAAATTGGGAGAAATCACAACAAAAGCTAAAAAAGCAGACAAGAGGACGTAAACGAAAATATAACGAATCAGAAGATGATGGATCGACTTTGCCGGCCAGAGGAATTAGAAAAAGAAGGAGGAACTACAAAGTTTGACAGAATAAATGGAAGGGAAGAAAGAAAACGGGCCAAACAAAAAGAAACGAGGCAAAGTTCAATAAGCGAAAAGATATTCGATGCCTTGGAAAAGCGTATTACATAACATAAAAATTTATTATAGTTTTAGGAGATCCTTTTTTTCTCAATCTTTAATGCTCAATTACAATGATCTTAAGTTTATGTGTTGTTCATAAAGTATTCTGTGTCATGAAATTTAAATACATTTCAATAAAAGATTTTATTACATTTTTTAATAAGTTATAAGAACCACATTCATGTCATTCAAGCAATCATATCGTTTCATCCCCATCAGCCGTTATAGTAGTAATGGATACCCAAATGCTTTTCTGGGTTTGGCTTATTAGTACGAATTACCGACTTTTAGCCATCGACTAATCACCCATAAAAATCACCTTGTCTCTAACAATATGTGTTAACCTTTGAATATACTCAATTAATAAAGGAGATGTGTTAATGTAAAGTAATACAGCTAATTTTACCTGACCAGGAACCAGTACGAAATTTTTCAGATTTTCCTCTGCTTTTCCAGTTCTAATCCCGAATATCTTTCAAATCCAATGGACGTTGAGTGACAAAATCAACGAAATTCGAAAATCCGAATGGTTGATCAAATGACAAAATAACCAACATGATGCTCAATTAAAAGGAGCACGCACGAAATCGAAAATGTTTGCCTTATGTGATTAGTAACAAAATTACGGGAAACAATACGACCAACCCCTTTTACCTTATAACGAGATGCCCTTTCTAAGTTCTTACAAAAATTTAGGAAAGATTTCCTTTTTCTTTTCGAACCAACTGTTTTATTGCCTTTCAAAGTAATCGCCTTTAAAACTTGCGTGCAAACCAACCCTCGAGAAGAAAATTTCCGTTCCGAATGGTTTAGTTTCTCAAGAAACATGGTCTTTTAAGACTTCAACAGTTTCTTGATGTGCTCAAAATCGCTCTACACGTATTTGTTGTTTCACATTCGGCAACAGAATAAAATCGTTGGACGATAAGCCAGGTGAATACGGACGATGAGACATTGATTTGATATTGTCTCCTCAAAAAAAAACAATTGTTATTATGTGGAATGGTGCGACGTTTTCGGTTACCTTTTCTTGATTTAGTAGATGGCTCCTGGCAAACAAATTGTTGTATACCACTCAGTATTAACTTTTCTTTTATTCTCTAAAGGAATTATTGCAGCACGTTCAGTACAAACGAAGAAACAAGCAATCATTTGCTTAGAACTGCTTCGTGAACTAATAATATTTGTGGGATTCAATTCGTCGTGGAACACCGAAACAGTGAATTATTGCTTAGTTGGGTTCGTACGATATCCCGGTTTTGTCATTCGTTGCGGCGCTGTATACGGATTTTGCAGTTCCTCCGCCAAAATTTTTGAGCATTTCCTTACACCAATTAACACGAACCTCTTTTCTTTTCTTTTTTTTGAACTTCAGTCATATTATGGGGAATCCCTCGAGAACAGGCCATTTCCATAGCAAGATGCTGATGCAAAATCGGATATATTTCTGTTCGCCATAGACTTAAGAGTGCCTTTATCTAACTGTACGTCACATGCCGATCTTCTTTCAATCATGTTGCCCACAACATTGATGTTTTTCGGAATGAGAACCAATTTTGGTCGAGCTTCACGCAATTGGTCATTGACCAATGATAAACAGGTTCTTCTAACGATGCTTCATTACCGAAAGTTGAACGAAACGATCCTATACATTTTTGTTGAATTGGGCCTTCACTAAAATCGGAAAAAATCACCCTTCACGCCAACTATCCATTTCCTCACAAAATTGCTTTGTTTGAAAATTCACTGTAAAGAAATAACTCTGGTCAATTTCTAACTAAGCTGCTGCTATTTTCACAATGACGAACGTCAAATTTTACGAAAAGAGTAATCATACATTTAAATAACGCCACTAAGTAGTCGTTCGTAAAATCATAAAAGGCGCCCCTCGTACATCCACCTCATTCATATTCCATCCCGTCCTAATGCGCCTGATTAAAAACCCTTCATTTATGCATTCGCATCGAGCGATCGCTATCACCTGTACGCGGCGGACATTCCGGCGGGTAATTAACGCCGAAATAACATCGCATAAATTAATATTCAACGAACGAGTGGCACAAAACTGACTGCCGATGTTATTGGGCAAGTTAATCCCATTATACAGCACTTTACCGTAACGTTATTATTAGGCGCGCTTCGCGAGCGCGCGCTGTAAGCGATAAAATGACGGTCGCCGTATGCAACATCTTATAATTTATGCGGCAATATCAGCGCCCGACTATCACTTCATATAATAACGTTGTTCCGTTCGTCCACGTGAATAACGCGCGACCGTAAACAGCGACGTACAATAGCTTCGCCTATTTCCGCCTCTATTCTCGTCGGGGATGTCACTTTTATTAGGGAAAGGAAATATAAGTTAAAATGATTTGTTATTAAAAAATTTATATTGTTGCTGATTGGAACTTTCCTTTAATTTGATGTAACCAGCTCCTTAGTGCGTGGATATAGAGCAAATAGATTATTAACCTTCCTATACTCTCGTCAAAATGAAAGACGTATATTATACTATATAAATCGGTCTCACAGACCGTATGCGTGAGTATAGGAAGGTTAATGAAGTACAATCTGGATGACTCTCAATATAACGACCTAATTAGATTAGATACGTTAATGGACAGCCATCAAGTAACTGTGCAAAAGCTTACGAAGTAGGCACAATTTGTATATGCCACTAATCTGTGGGGAACTATGCTTTGTTAATCGCGGACCGCAACCGCAGACTAATTATATTCGCCCTTATCGGGACTCGTCGGTACGGAATAATGGTTATATCATCTGGGGAACGTAATTTGTCAATTTCGGGCCGATTATAGCGTACTGACGAGTCCCAATAAGGAAGAAACTAATGAGGTTGCGGTTGCGATCTGTAATTGATAAAACATAATTGCCTCCACAGATTATTGGCATATGCAAATAGTGCTTACTTTGTAGTCTTTTGCACAGTTAGTTGATAACTATCCTTTAACGTACCTAACTCAATTAGATCGTTATATGGAGAATCATTCAAATTTTGTTTTGTTAAGATTTTAGCTCCCGGAGATAGTTTACTATTTTCAACTAGCCTATAGTAATCAATATTTGCATTATGTATTTCACTGTATGAAAGGCAATGTTCCTATAAAGACATCACTTCAGGAAAACCAACTTTAGATCAACGGTTTTCAAGGAGATCAACTTTATCTCCGAATACATAAGTCCAAGTGCTTGTTTTTGCTTTTTATTACCATGCAATCCCCTTCCTCCTCATTCAGTTTACAAACGTCGGTGCATTCTATGCTTCGTTTTGAAACGTCAATAGCTTCAACTACAGTAAAGTTATTAAAATTTACAAAAGGGGAAACAGTATAAAATCATTTATCACAGTCTTCACTTGCAATGCACATTTCAAGAATCAAACATCTTATCCAAATGCAAGCCGCGATTTTCCGGAATCACTCTGTTAATACCAATGAAAGTACGTTTACAATTATATACGAACATATCAACGTTGTTCAAGACGCAATTAAATTGCCCGAGACGAACACCGCAACTCTAAAGCGCTGCACAATGAACATCACACTGTTGACAGTATCAAGAGTGTTTTGGTGAAATTGGTGCGCACGTTAAGTGTGTGGCGTTCATTGTGTAGTATTTTTCTGTTTAGAGTTGTGTAGTGTTTGTTGTGTGGTGTTCGTCTTGGGCATTAACCGGATATCGCCGGTGACACTTAATTCCCCCAGTTTTCCACTGAGGATAGCACTTTTGTTGCCGAAATACGTGTCTACGTTTACTTCCGGGAGGTGTGGTAAAGGTAATTCTACTTATTTTGATAATATTTTGATCAAAGTTTCCTTATTCTTATTTGTATTTCCATGAAGTTCAGTCCCCATTCTAAGTGATAAACGACACCACTGCAACGCTATTTTCCTGTTTACGCACTCGATGCTCACGACGGTAACCTTACTTCACCTGAAACTACAATTTGATAAAAAATCGCTTGAATGTGTAACAGGTCGGATTCTGACGAAACCGTGTTGAAAACTTAACTTTTTCCGATGTCCGATTTACGTAAAAAATCGCATCAAAAGAGGCTAAAAATTATGCAATTCCGACCCGTATTTCCTGTACTTAGCCTCCCATATCAGTTTATATAGATTTTTCGGCACTGTATTAGTTATATGTCTTTTGTTGTTTACAGTTCGTATTAGCTGTTTTAGTTATTTGTCTACTTCTTGTTTCACATCATTAAGCTCTGCATGAATTTTAGAGAGAACGAGGTCAAGATGGAATAGAATAGAAAATTAGTAATCCAAGTAATTAGGAAAAACAGGGCAAAATTATTGATTAGGGTCAATTGCCTTGAAACGGATCAAAAACATGTTTCATTTGAAAAACTGGAAGTTTGGATGGAAATTTCAACATTTATCCAAAATCTATTAGAATTATCTCTGATAATTCGCCCTAAAGAACACAATAAGAATAGAAAAAAAACGAATTGTTTTGACCAATTCTTAAGCTCAAGAAGCACAAAAGCCTTATTCTTTTAACTAATATGACGTGACTTTAATATTACAGACTCTTCCGATTATTTGTAAAAACCATCATCGTCATTGAGTTTCATCGATATAGGACCAAGTCGAGCAATTTTGATCGAATTTTGAAAAGAATTTTGTCTCCTAAGAAGCCCGCTTCGGTTTATCTTGCTGATCTTGTGTCAGGGTAGAACACAGTATCGTATTCTACGTCTTTTGAAATGCATTCGTAGCGAATTTCATAGAAATACGTCCTATCTGAGAGATTTCGATCGGATTTTGATTTGCTAGGAGTGACTTCTCGCAGTTTTACGACATGGAATCACGAATTTCATGGTAATGGTCCCCGTTTCAAACGATTTTGGTCCAAAGTCTTAAAGAATTGCTATAACTCTACGGTCGATATCGCCCAAGTAGTTCGGATTTCGTCAATTTGAAGCTTAGAATCGTATTTTACACCTTTGCAAGCATAGGTACCAGAAATTTAAAGTAAATTGGTGCAAGTCGAAATTTTCCGTAATTTTCCCTTTACGATTTCTGGGAAGAGTTGATGGAAATTGTCGTTGAAGTTTTCATGGTTTCAACGTGTAGCACGCGCAAAATCGTGTTCTATGTCTTCGAAAACATCAACTTCTCAAATTTCAACAAGATGGCATCGCTTTGAATGATTTCACATTTTCCTGCGGATTTTCACCACATTAAGGCCCGTATAGCCTCAACGACTCAAATTTCCGCAATTTGAAGCCCACAATAACTTTAACAATAACTTTGGAAACATATATACCAGAAATTCGAGCTCAATTGGTGCAAGTTGAAATATCTCGCAATTTCCCGCGGAGATATCGGGGGAAAGTGGAAGTGGTCAAAATACATCATGTCATACATGGAATTGAGGTTCCCGTCGGGTACAAAAGCAATTAAGCATTTTTAGATAGTCAATGTTAACAGTTTCTGATGTAGAGGACGTTGAATGCGAGGGAATATCGAAATTGTTCAACTAGTTTGAAGCTTTTGTAGTTTCAACGTGGGACACTCACAATCGCGTTTTACATCTTTCAAAAATCAACCTATCAAATTCCTACGAGACGGTATCCGTTTGAACGATTTTGACAGGATTTTCGAGCGGATTGTAACCACATTAAGGCCCGTATTGTTTGAACAACTCAGGCTTCCGTAATTCAAAGCCTATAATCGTCTTCTATGCTTTTGGGAACGTAAATACCAGAAATTCGAACTAAATTGGTGCTGATTGAAATCTCACTAAATTTTGCGCGAGGGTGCCCTTCACGATTTCGGGAAAGAATGGATGTGATCGTAAGTCTATCATGTCATACATGAAATTAAAGCACTCAACGTGTATAAAACCAATTAAGGATTTTTAAATATATAATATTGGGGAGTTATAGTTTAGAAGGCGTTAAATACGAGAACATATCGAAATTGTTTAACTTTGTAGGGATTTCGTCTACTTTGCAGCTTTGGTGGATTCAATGTGATAGACTCAGCGAATTTAAAACGCCCAAAATCGTATTGGACGTCTTCGGAAATAACAACCTATCAAATTTATAGAAGACGGCAGAGGTCTGAACGGTTTTGACCGGATTTTCGAACAGATGCAAAACCATATTAAGGTCCGTATTGTCGCGACGAATCAAATTTCGTTAATTAAAATATCACAATCGTATTTTACGACTTCGTAAACATCGATACCTGAAATTTCAACTAAATTAGTGCAGTTCAAAATTTCTCAAAATTTTCCCAGATGGTGCAGCTTACGATTTCTGGCAAAAATGTAAGTGCATCATGACGTACATAAAATTAGAGCTCCCGGCAAGTACAAACCCAATTAGACACTTCTAAATGCGCAATATGAACAATGCCTAGTTTCTAGAAGGCCTCAAGTGTGAGAAAATGCCGAAATTGTTCAAGTTTGTGGCGATTTCATCTACTTTGAAGCCTGAGTTGTTTCAATATTAGGCAGTTTGGGAATTGCAATCACAAAATCATATCCTACGTCTTTGGAGACATCACCTTATCAAGTTCTTGCGAGACGACATCAGTTTGGGCAATTTTAACCGGATTTTTGAGCGGACTTCAAACATGTTAAGGCCCGTATTGTATCATTGATTAATACTTTTCCAATTTAAAGCTGACAGTCGTATTCTACGCCTTTGTAAACATAAATACCAGAAATTTGAACTAGATCGGTGCGAGTTGAAGTTTCTCCCAAGTTTCCGAGCGGTACACGATTCACGATTTCCGCGAAATATGAAAGTGATCGTAGTGTATCATATCATACATGAAATTAAGGCTCTGGGCGGATCCAAAATCAATTAAGAATTTTTACATAGACAATATTAATAATCGCTAGCTTAGAAGGGCGTTAAATGCGAAAATATATCGAAATTGTTCAGGTTGGTAGCGATTTCATCTGCTTTATAGCCCTGGTGATTTCAGCGTAGGACACTTTGCGATGTTCAAATATACAAAATAGTGTTCTACGTCTTCAGAAACATCAACCTACCAAATTTCTACGAGACGATTTGAGCGGTTTTGATCGGATTTTCCAGCGGATTTTGACCACATTGAGAGGCCAATATTGTCTTAACGATTGAATCGTATTCTATGCCTCTGCAACCAGAGACACCAGAGATTTGAACTGAATATAAGCAGGTTGTAATTTCACCCAATTTTTCTCAGAATAAATCCTTAGAATGTTTGTGCAGTTTATACACCGGATTATGCCACCTATCCAATTTCGAAGTAACACTTCTCATGAAATTGGCAATTCTATAAGAGAACTACCCAAAATATTATCGGTCTTGACACTGCCATTTACGTTGCCATCTCGGCGTAGTAAAACGTGTATCGGTTTGGTACTTCCGTGTCGTACCTCACACACAGCGATCCCAAGCGCCTGAAAATTCACGACGCTTGAATGAACCTACTCGAATTTAATAATTATAAATTTAGCGACGCCGGGAAATAAATCAAGCGAGTATGCAATTTTATACAAGTGTAATGAATTAGAGCTGTTTTATGACGTGGCGGCACGCAATAAAATTTGCTTACTCTAGCCGCAGCCAACCCCTCGCGAACGATATACATAAATTACTCGAAAGGGGACTCCTTGTTCCGTGCAGAATTAAACGCGCAATTATCCTACGAAACTATTTCGCATTAATTACGTCTTGCGAGGATAAAAGAAACTAACGGAAAGGAGCGTGCTTGTGCTGTTGATTAGACAATAAAAACGCAATGCCGAGAAATTCATAATTTTTATGTGGTAATTTTTCGTGTACCAATTTTGCGATCGTAAAACGTGCTATTACCCCCATTTTACGGGCGACGCCGTTTTGTTGTTCTGCGGGGTAGATTGACAAGCTTTCGAAATCGCTGCTAGAGATTTGCTATTTTCCCAGTACTTCACGCCGGTGTGTTGGCAACTCTTTCACATCAATTGACTGCAAATGTTAAATCGGTCTGTCAAATAGTCTGATTTAGACAAGCATTTAAGTCAAGTACCTTTTTGTGTTTTCAATTATGGATAAAAGCGAAGTTCGAGCAGTTATAAAATGCTTCTATTTGGAAAAAGAAATAGCAACGGAAATCAAATCGAGGTTAGATGCAGTTCTTGAGGATTCATCACATTCATTTCATCACCGTGAGTTGTTGGGTATTTGAATTCAAGCGTGGCCGCACGCCAACAAGTAACGAACCACGTTCAGGACGTCCGAAAACAGCTACCGCGCCAAAATTTGTGGCACAAATCTATCACATTGTTTTGGTAGATCGCCGAATAAAAGTGCGTGAAACTGCGGACGCCGCGCCGTTGAATTCGCCTCCCCAAGACGAGTTGATTGATCTAGAATTGAACGTTCTAGATCCCATATTATCGAAATCGAGATCTTCGATATTAGCCATTTTTAGAGATTTTTTGAATTTTCTGGACAACCGTTTGAAATAATCTAAACAAATCATATACCGTTGAAATCAGCACGTCAAGACGCGTAGATTGGCGTGTGGATGAACGCGATCGGACAAACTTGAAATTTAAACGTCCATATCTTCGTAACGGTTGGAACTACAGCGTTTATAATGCCATATTTAGAATCTACTCGTCGAGACCTATCCGATAGGCGTATTTCGAAAGCAATCGGACGAACTTTTCTTTATCTTGAAAACGGTAAGAAATACGGCGTCCGGGATGGAAGATTGAAGAATAGCTTGAAAAAACATAAAGGCGTAATTTAGCGGTTTTTTGCGATTTTTTCACGTTTTTGCGATTTTCTCGGTAACCGTTGGAATAAAGTAAAACAAATCCTACGCCGTTGAATTTTTTCGTCAAGACGCGTCGATTGATGTAGGATTGAACGTTCTAAGTCCCATATTAGCGAAGAGGGGTATGCGATTTTAGTGATTTTTAGCATTTTTTGAGGTTTTTTGCATTTTCTCGGCAACCGTTTGAAATAATCTAAACAAATCATATACCGCTTAAATCAGCGCGTCAGGACGCGTCGAGTGGTATATGAATAAAGGCGATCGGACAAAGTTGAACTTTAAACGTCTGTATCTCCGTAACGGTTGGAGCTACAGCGTTTATAATGCAATTTTTGGAATGTACTCGTCGAGACCTATCCGATAGGCCTATTTCGAACGCAATCGCAAATTTTCTTTAGCTCGAAAACGGTTAGAGATACAGCGTCGGGAATGGAAGATTTGGAATCTATGGGTCAAAATCTATCGGATAGGCTTATTTTACTCGTCGAGACCTATCCGAAATTTAGTGTGTTTTTGCGAGTTTTTCGCGGTTTTTTGAGATTTTCTCGGTAACCGTTAGAGTAAAAGTGAAAAATTACGCCACGCCGTGAGCATCTCTTATGAACGAGTAATTCGTATTTTACATAATGAATTAGGTTTTAAAAAAGCTTTCTGCAAGATGGGTGCCGCATTTGCTCAATTCGAAGTATTCGAAGTCGAACTTCAGCCGATTCTTTGGAAGCATTTACGAGGAATCCAACGGATTTTAAGAGACGATTCGTTACCGTGCATGAGACCTGGATTTATCACTACACATCAGAAATAAAAATTTAATCAAAACAGTGGATTGCACGCGGTGAATCGATCGGATTGTCATCTCAGCCGATTTCGATTCGCGGTTGTACAAACCGTTAGATGTTCAACTTTCGCATTCATCGTATTATCAAACAATAGATTTTAGGGTAAGTGTTTGGCGTCATCTATATCGACTTGTCAGCAAAACTCTTTGACTATTTTTACGGATGGTTGCAAGAGCATCTACGAATGTGGAAGCGCATTCCGTACATAACACAAGAATGGGTGCGTCATTTAAGTTGGACTCAGCTGCAAATGTTTTTACAGCTGAGGCTGTGGCCTTATTAAAAGCATTGGCATATGAGAAACATCCAGATTTCGGGAGCGCAGTAATCATGACCGACTCTGCTTAAAGGCGATTCACTATCCTAAGCATATTTCCAAAATGAGTCTTATCTTAGTAGACATCACTAAAATAATTGCTGAAATGACAGAGGTAGGTATTCATACAAGTTTGCATTGGGTCAAAGGTCACAGCGGAATTGATTCTAATGACATCGTAGGAGAAATTAGCAAGAGAAGGGCGCATTACAGGGCTACATTATAGACAAGTACTTGGTAGTAAAGAACTAGTACAAGCAGATAAGCATCTGATTTTTAATGAACACTGGAATACCTACTGGTCAACTGCGTATAAGGTCAAAATGACTCGTTATGCATACATACACCCTAACGTGGAGAACAAGTAGTGGTATATGTACTCCTCCATTCCTAGATTGACTGGAATGAAATTCGGCAATGGCCAATTTCCTGCACATTTGTACAGACTGGGTCTGATTGATTCAGCAGAGTGTTCTTGTGACCATCAAGTGGCTCACCTTAATCACATTCTTTTGGGATGCACAATCTACAACAGTATAATTAATAGTCTGTACGATGATCCCACTTACAACTAGTGTTATTACTCTACTTAATTACAACAGTAGAAAGATACGCAAAGTATTCATAGATAGTTTATGCAAAATGCAGATTAGAATATGGTCAATTTCCATCTCAACAGTTACCGAGGCGTATGGGCTTAGATCTCCAGTGCCAAAAAAAAAAATGTTCAGTAAAAACCTCGTGCAAAACTGTACGCTAAATTTGAGAGAAAAAAGTCTGTGATTGCGATTCGTCGATTTTCCAGAATTTTTTCTTCGACATTATGTAAAAATTCGTCCGTCATAACAGTTCAGGTCTTCCACTCAGTCCTTCTCGAAACATACATCTTCTAACCACACTGTCACTCATGACATTTTCACCATAAACAGGTGAATTTCAGCAGCCGTCATGTTTGTTGCACACACACACAGAAATCGGTGGAATCGGGTGGAAAGGTGATGGCACCGACTTTTGGGACGTAAAAGGAATTATGATAATTGGTCATTTTGAGGAAAGGCCAAGATATTACCAGCCAATATTACACAATACTTTTTGACAAATTGAAAGCAGCCATTCAAGAGAAACGCTCGGGAATGATTAAGATGAAAGCATTGTTTCACGACGACAATGCGACCGCACATTCAAGTGCCATCCTTCAGCAAAAATTGGGAGAATTGAAGTTCGAAATCCTTCCACCGTATTTGGCAGATTTGGCTCCGTCAGAGTTCCACCTGTTCCCGAAACTCAAAACATTTCTGGATGGAAAGAGAATTTGGTCAAATGCAGAACTGATAGAAGTTGTAAACTACTATTTTGGGCACCTCGAATGAAATCACTTCCGGCATGGAATCAAGCTAGAGGAACGTTGAACCAGGTGTGTTGAGCTTCGAGGGGATCATATTGAAAAATGAAATATAGTCATTTTGGGAACTTTTCAATGTACCATCGTATATAACCGCACACAAGATGTTACCTCAAGCACCAACATGTACATATCAACCTATAACATTCATCCTTATATACACAAACGTTTTATCCAACATATTTCCGTTTCTTTCCGGCCAAAAGAAAGCCGTTCATCATAGAGGCTTTGGGACCTTTTGTATGTACAATTCGACGAACGTATCGGACGCGCGACGTCGTCGCAGACCACATATATCTATTAGGAAATCTGCTCCTGCATGTGACGTCGCGCAGCGCATCAATCCCCTGCGAATCTCCTTTATCGATAGATACAATTTAACATCGGCTCGTAAATGTAGCTATTATTGCAGCGTTGCGGGAGAGCGGACGTTCCTTTTGGGAACGGAAAGTCGAAAAGATGGAAAAATGATATCAATTTCTATTTCTCTTCGTTTATTATCTTTTTGTTCGTGTCCGGTATTGGTATTGATGTGTGGATACCAGAAGAAAGAACGGCAGGAAACGAAAGAGGAGAAGGGGAGAGAGGCATTAGTAATAAATATAGAGACAATAAGTATGGTTGATACTAATTTGTCCCTTTTCTGTTTCTCCTGGAGATACTGATTTTCTCCTCGCGCCGCGTTTTCATCACTGTTGATGTTGTGTTTACACTAGTTTTAATAATACAAGAGTTGTTGTTAGTTTAGTAGTGTATTTTGGGAGCATTAGTACATATTTCACTTATAAACAAGGCTCTACATTCGGTCAATAGTGTACAGTTCTGCCCGTTACCAACTTAAAATAATAATTTAATATATATGTATATTAATAACTAAATATAAAACACGTCCATTTTTAATTCATGTTCATCTGCATATAATATTGAACCGGATTCACAAGTAATACAAAATTTTCTTTAGTTCACTATAATACAAAAATTGCTATCGTAAGATACAATCCATTAAATATGTTCGTAATTTATGACTTCGGATAGGTATTTGATGTCCGATTTTCTCTAAAAGTTCGATTTAGCATTTAGGTATACCGTCATTGGAAGGAATACAAAAGTTTGAATCGTTTAGATCGTTGTCTGATGAATTATCTTTATTGATGTCATCATTAATTCAATCAAAATCATAGATAATAGCATCGTTAATATTCACTTCCATGTTCGCCTTATTATGTTTCCAGTTTCTCCCAAATTCATTTCCATGTACTTCTTTTATTGCATACGATCTTTCATTACCTTCACGTATTGTTTATCCTTTCTCCCATTTATTATTTTTTTGAAATAGGAGAGGCGCATCAATGGTTAACTTTGGCAAATCTTTCGAATTTCTATCATAATAATGTTTTTGACTGATTTGTCTTTTTTTCATTAATTATTCTAGGTTTCATTAATTCAGATTTTAAATGACTTTCAGCTGAAGGCAGTTTTGACTTTAATATTTTATTTAGTGACAGTTGTGAAGATGAGTAACCTATATGAGAAAGTGGTGTGTTATGACAGTCCACACAGGAGGGCAGTTCCTTTATACCAGGTGTTTCTTTAACATTTGTTTTATTATGCCTATTGATTTTTCTTCTAGACCATTAGATTGGTGATGGTGAGGACTTGAGGATATTAACTTGAAATTCCATTAATTTGCAAATTCTTTAAAAACAATATAATTTTAAGATATGTTATCTGAATCCAAAGTATCAGGTATACCAAACCTTGAGAATATTTCCTTATAACAATGAATTACAGTTTCTATATTTTTGGTTTTGTGTAGTAAAAATTTCAATCCAATTAGAGTAGTAGTCTACGAAAAGTTAAAAATTTTGATTATTATATTGAAAAAGTACAAAATCTGTAGACGTACGTTTCTCGGTTACACAAATTTTATGTATATATCGTCCGAACATTGATGTATGTACATGTGAGAGGGACTCGATATGAATTCTCTCACTATGCACGTATTACACATTTTCCGCGGTTACTGCAGGAGGCTGTGGCAACGCAAGTTGTCCACTCCTGTAGAAAAATAACTGCAAAAAATGCGTAATACGTGCACAGTGAGAGAATTCATATCGAATCCCTCTCACATATACAAACATCAATATTGAAAAAAGTCTGAACTTAAATTTTGCCACGATCTGGAATCATCCAAAAGGGGTATTGAATATACAATAATTTGAGCTTTGTTTCTCATTGAACTGTAATTGCTAAAATCCATCCTTCATGTCAATTACCGAAAATACAGTTTTAGCTGTAAATTTATTGAATATGTCTTCGCATTTTGGTATTATGAAATGTTCACGGCAAATGTAATTTTTTAAGGGCTTGGGGTCTAATCAATGTTCCATTTTCTTTCTCAACTATCATTAGACTATTGACCCAATCAGTTGGATAATATACTTTACTAATAATATTTATTTCAGATAATTATTCTAAAGGTACTTTCAATTTGTTGTGTAAAGAGAGGGGAATTGCATTTTACTTCCTTTACTTTCCTTTAACTTAATATCTGCAAATCCTGAAATGCAACCTAAGCCTTCAAATAAACTTGGATACGTATTCAAAATATCTATTTTACTATTGGGTAATTTAAAAGTAAAGTTTCCATTAGTAATTGCACTAACTCTACGAATTAAATCTAGTTTCGTGCATTTATTAAATCCTAGGATTGGTTCTGAATCAAAATTTACAACGATACGAACAGTTTAAAATAACTTGACCTATCGGCTTAGTTTTAAAATTATCGTATTATACTATTGTAATTGGTGTTAACTTGATTTCAAAAGAATTTTCATCTATTTTGTTTAGATATTTCATGGATAAGATGCTTGATTTTGCACAACTGTCTAATTTAAATTTAATTTTCGAGTTACTTACCATAATATCTTGATACCAACATTTTCCATTTGATGTTTGCACTGTGTCCACAAAAACTTGGTCTTGATGTTCAATCCTTATTTCCTTGGTTTGTTTTTCCTTGGGGATATGTTGCTTCGTTTATGTTGTCGACGGTTTTCGTTTGAGGTGGAACCAGCGTTGCCAATTCCCTATTTTGTCCCTGTTTTGAACGTTCTTTCTGCAGGCTTGAGCAAAGTAATTTCTGCCTTGACATTTTGCGCATAGCTCATTAAAGGAGATTTTCTAGGTTGCTGATTATAATTAAATCTTGAATATTTAAATTTCCCAGTTTCATCGCATTTACTTTTGTTTCTGTAGGTTACAGAGGTTTGATGTGCTGCTTCCTAATTTCTATTGATTTGCAGTACTCAATAATTTTATTAATTGTCATATCTGTTTCCTTTAACATATTGAATTATTTTATCAGATATTCCTAAAGTTGGTCCTTTTTTATCGCGCGGTTTTTATAATCTTTTTTACATGCTTCATTTTCACAAATGAATTCACATAATGCTGCTTGTGTTTTTAGTACTGTTAAAAAAGTATCTACACCTTGTTCATTTACCTGGGTCCATAGTAATATTTTTCTTTGGCAAATAATGATTATCAAATGCTCTCGTTACAGAATCTAACTATTTTTTCTCACTGTTTGATAAAGTATTGTATATTTGTAAACCATTATGGCCTACTTCATTTAAAAATATAGCAATTTTGACATCCTCTGTAGCTGTCGTTTTTCCTGATGCTCTTAAAAATATGCCGAATTTTTGTTGCCATTTCAGCCACTGGACAATTTAGTCTTGTTTCCGTGGATGGTGGAGTTCCAAATGTATATTGCATATTTAGCATTTTCTATTGCTTTTCAAGTTAGCGTCTATTCATAGTTGACCTCAGGTGCCCATGATATAAGGTGATTATACGCTTTTCCTTTAACACGTTTTCACACTTGACATCATGTTGTGCTCATACTACTTTTAGTAATGCAATAGTTGCTGTTAGTTTAATAGTTTAGTGTAAATGTATATATATATATACAGGGTGTCCCAGACTTCACTCCCCAGGCTTGTAACTTCGTTATTGTTAATAGTACATAAAACAAAGTATATATATTCTTAAATGGGAGGAAATTCTCTATACGATAGGAAAAACCAATTTACAAAAAGTGCGTTAGTGTAATGACAGCAATATTCAACTTTTTTTTTCAAATAGCACAGTACATCTTTTTAATATTCAGATGGTACCTTTTATTCTCTTTACAGCCATATAAATTAATATGGGCCTTACATGGGAAAATTTTCGAAAAAAACTTGACCTAAAGTTTGCCATGCAAAAAATTGTGGTTTATAGTGTTTATCTAGTAGGCGATGAAATCAACAGCTTTCTACAAACAAAAATGTGTTTTTATTCGAATAGCAATTAAATGTATGCTATCAACTATATCTAATAAATACAAAGGTTTATTTTTAATGTATCCACATTTATAAAAGGCATTTATTAAAAACGCATCTTTGAATAAATTTTCACTTGAAGTTATATTCAGTTCAAATCAAATTATTTAACAATGGCACTTATAAAATTATCGAGATAAAGCTATTAAATATTTTATCAACTGTCGTTAACAAAGAAAATATCAAGTAGGTAGGTACATGTGCTATTCGAACGAATAGCATGCTGATTTTCAATTGTTTTCTAAACAAAATTCTGTCACTTTATGATGTTAAATTCATTGAAGTTATTATTATTCCTTGTATTTTGATAGAATATGAATTATTCGAATTCCGAAAAGTGCGATATGATGTTAGTGTATGGTTTGTGTGGAAGTAATTCGGGGAGGCAGCTAGAAGGTATTGCCAGCAATATCCTGAGAGAAGACATACTGATCATAAAACGTTTAAAAATTTGGAAAACAATCTTAGGAAGCATGGATCTTTTGTAATAAATAAAAGTATACCGCTTCCTAGGAACATACATGCTGCTGATGAAGGACATACGGTAGCTGTTCTTGCTTATACGGAGGTCAATCCTACATCTTCCTTAAGAGAAATAGCCGCAAAGTGTAATATTTCAAAATCGTCAGTGCAACGCATTTTAAAACGAAATCATTATAAAGCATACAAATTTAAGCGCATACATAAGCTTCACCCCGGAGATTCAGAGAGGAGACTTGAATTTATTGCATGGGTTCTAGTGCAGTATGATCACCAACCTGATTTCTTGAGACAAATAATGTGGTCTGACGAAAGTAGATTCCATAACAATGGATTGGTTTCAACACAAAATTGCAGATACTGGTCCACAGAACAGCCACACTGGCTGAGAGAAACGAATAATCAATGCGTCTTTTCAATAAATGTTTGGTGTGGAATTCTTGATGGGCGTTTAATAGGGCCACATTTTTACGATGGGACACTAACTGGCAATCGCTATTTACATTTTCTAGAAGAGATATTGCCAGAACTTATGGCAAATGTACCTCTTCATATAAGACAGAATATGTTCTATCAACAAGATGGTGCTCCAGCACACAACAGTGCGATCGTACGAAATTATTTGGACACTAATTTTCCTCAACGATGGATGGGAACACATGGCCAGGTGGCATGGCCAGCTCGCTCTCCCGATCTCACGCCGTTGGACTATTTTCTGTGGGGTTACTTGAAGGAACGTGTTTATAAGGTAGCCGTCATAAATGTGGATGACCTAAAAGGCAGAATAAGAGAGGAGTGTGCAAACATTTCCATGCACACTTTATTAGAAGCGACAAACAAACATTTTCTGCATCGTCTAGAGATATACTCTAATAATAATGGAAGCAATTTTGGACAATTTTTATAATAATTATTGCTCATTAGTTTTGTAATTATTAGTTAATAAATTGCATTTCGAATAAAAACACATTTTTGTTTGTAGAAAGCTGTTGATTTCATCGCCTACTAGATAAACACTATAAACCACAATTTTTTGCATGGCAAACTTTAGGTCAAGTTTATTTCGAAAATTTTTCCATGTAAGTACCATATTAATTTATATGGCTGTAAAGAGAATAAAAGGTACCATCTGAATCTTAAAAAAGTATACTGTGCTATTTGAAAAAAAGTTGAATATAGCTGTCATTACACTAACGCACTTTTTGTAAATTGGTTTTTCCTATCGTATAGAGAATTCCCTTCCATTTAAGAATATATATACTTTGTTTTATGTATTGTTAACAATAACGAAGTTACAAGCCTGGGAAGTGAAGTCTGGGACACCTGTATATATATATTTCGTGATCTTTTTATACTTGTCTTATATGATAGATCTCTACCACTAATAGGTCAATAAAATCAATTTTCAAAATATAACTATCGTTCAAACCAGCCTTGTTTTATTGACCTATTAGTGGTAGAGATCTATCATATAAGATAGTTTAGTTTGGGAGCATTGGTAGATATTTCATTTATAAACAAGACTGTACATGCATTGTTACTCTCTACCCCATTCTTTACCCATTGCCAACTTAACATAATAATGTAATATATATTAATAACTAAATATATAACAGTTGAATTTTTAAATATCCTGTCCTCCATTGCTTTCAGGTCAATCAACCAACAAATCGGGAGCTAGTAGCTATATTTTCAGAACGTTAAAATATATTTTTGAAAGTTATTATTAACTCCCGATTTGTTCGTTGCTCGTATGACACAAAAAAAGCTTTATTTCGTTAACTAGTGTGATTATACAAATTTCCTGATTATCGATTCTGTGATAAGCTTCGAGTAGTTTTGACGTTGTTAACGACTCCAAATGAAGCAAATTAAATCGATTCGACACCTGCATCAACTACAAAATCGCCCAAAAGCCCTAATCTCGTACGACCTCGTACACCTACCTCATACAATTTTTACTCCCCTTATCGACATGGACGGCGGTTCCTCTCCGCAAAACGCCCGACTGGGCATCGACGCTCATCATTCGTCCGTGGAAGGAGCTGAGCATCCACGAGAAAGGAGCCCGTCTCGGACGGGCAATGGCGCAAAAGGAGATGGCCGGCCTGGACGCGCCGGACTCGCCGCCGGAATACTAAAATCGAACGCCGACACTACGGGCGATCATCATTTGGTGCGGCAAACCTACCGTAGAAATCACTCTTCTACGATTTTTCCTCCTCCTTCCTTCCTTTTTCTGCGCTCTCGTTTCGGCATTTTATCTCCGTCCTGGACTCTTCGACCGTGCTCGCTTAAAATTCGACCGGCGTACCGATGTTACGTCGAACTGAAAAATATCCATTAAGGTATTAACGGGACGAATCGCCCGATGATATTACGTGCTATACCGGAGGTTTACGAGTTAGGGACAGTTGTTGGTATGTATGAGAAATGTCCCAGATGGAAAAAAATTGGAAATGAAAACAAAGAAACGCCCTTGTCAATTTGGGCGAGGAATTGAAGAAAATAAACGCAAAAGTGAATGAACAAGGGAACTCAATGTACAATACGTAAATAAGCTCCGTGCGGATTCCGTTGGGCTTCGCCCATTGTTCTTGAAGAAGCTATACCTAATAAATCGTCACCCTCTCATTATCCCTCTTCATTTTGTCGATTAGAATTGGACAAATATTTCATGCAATCGCTCTGAGACGTACGTACGTATGTAGAGATGGATAAATACTGAAAAAGGAAGCACCGCGAATACGAATTTTCCTTTCCCTTATTTTTATACATACTTGAAGCCCTCATTCATAAAATACGCACGCCGCTCTTTTACAGTGTCTATAAAACTTTACAATTTTCTCCGACAACCTAACTGTATGATTGCCGGAAGACGGCGGCCTTCGTATTAGCGCATTTACCTTAAGCCGTTTCATGAATTGGAAATGTAATCTTCCTCCGACGACAAAAAGGGGCTCTGTAGAATTTCTTTCCGCGTTAAGTTACGAATATAATTATGAGGCGTTGGGGTGGAACGTCCATGTCGATAAGTGCCAAATTAGGATAGATATACCGTCGAGGAGATAAGGAATTTAGACGATAAAATAGGAAAGAAATGGTACAAAACCAAAGAAATGAGAATTGAAGTTTTGTGTGCTGATGAAAGAAAATTGTTTATTACACAGTGATTGTTGCCAAATGTTGCAACGTACACATTTATAAGCTTGAAATAGATCTGTGAAGTTAGCACCGCAAAATAGAAGGAAAATCCTTGAAAATGACCATGTATGACCACAAAATAGTTTTGTTTGACCACCCTTCATTATCGAAAAATAGAAATTCGAAATTTTTTTCAAACATCATTAATCGATGATAAAGTATCCCCCGCCTATTCCAAGTCGTTTGACCACACCACGATGGACCACTACTTGGAATTTTGATAAAGTTCAATAAACATTATTTATTTATAAAATTTTTTTGGCAAAATGGATAGGTTCAGATTGGTAGTCAAAACCGTTTAGATAATCACTTGACCATGTTTGACCACTTCATGAATTTTTAAATAAGGGTAACAGACATTACTTATTTATTGAAAAAGTTATTCAATGTAGATATTCAAAGATTTAAGGTCAAAACCGTACAGAAAATCATGTTTCCCAAAGTTATTTTTTTCAGAATTAAAGTCGATACTGAGCGGAATAACGTTTGACCACGTTTGACCACCTCATGAATTTTTATCCTGATGTATAAAAATCATGTACTCCTAACAATTGTTCAATCAAGTATATATTTTAGGTTGGAAGGTCAATACTGTACAGAAAATCGTTTGACCACCACTTGAAATTTTTTCAAGCGTAACACAAACTATTATTTTATAAAAAACAATTCAGGAAAGTGAATATTTTTGAATAAGTGGTCACTACTGCGCAGAAAATCGTTCGACTATGTTTGACCACCATGTAAATTTTTTATTGAGTGTAAGAATTATTATTTGTTAATAATAAATCTCTTAATTGAAGAGATATTGACGAATCGGAACGCAACTTTATACTAACTATTAGAAATGTACTGTCCAGGCTTGAATCTCTTGATACAAAATTCGAACACTTCTCCATTTCTACATATTTTAAACGTCAACAACTGTCGAGAAAAGACATTATTATAATCTTCCATTTCTAATCAAATTTAGTGGGAATCATTTCATAATAAACTTAACCTTACTTAGAATGTGATTCTTCTTAATTTTCTCGTATAAATTTAGGGTATGTGGAAGAATTTGATCTCCGAGGATTCGGCTGGCTTCCTTCCAGGCGTCGTCACTCCTAGGTTTAAGGTTGCCCAGATTGTCTTTAAAAATGTCAACTGCGCAGAAGGCTGTAACTATATATATATTTCGTCGAATGGGATTTGCGGAGGGGATGGCATATTGCGAGATTTTTGAATATGTATTTTATCATTTAATATGTCATCGACTTTTTCCTTGCCCTTTTGCCTTAGAAAAGTTACTTTAGTTTGCTAATAGGGCGCGTGAGTAATTAATTGGGGGTACATCAAATGTTTAGCACTTACTCTCAGAATACACGTTAAACTTACCGCTCTGAACACCAGTTGTGAGGTTAGATATTCACCAAGAATTCAAATAGATTGCTCGATCACTGCCTATTTGGCCCAAGCAAGAGAGCTTTTTAACAGTCTTTGAGATAGCAAATATATCGTAACTTTGAGTAATGATTGAAAATAGTCGAATATTTAGAAGAATTCTGAAACGGATAACAGGCGAACAGAAGGAAGGTTAACTACGAAAAGAAAAGGTGCGTAGAGCGGTAAAAGGGAATAATTTAACGAGGCAAACGTAGTCAAACGATTTCCCACGCAGTAGTGAACACTTATTCAAAAAAATTCACTTTTCTGAATGATTTTTATGAAAAAATAGTTTGTGTTATACTTGAAAAAAATTTCAAGTGATGGTCAAAGGTAGTCAAACGATTTTCTGTACGCTTTTGACCTTAAATCCTTGAATATCTATATTGAATAAACTTTTTCAATAAATAAGTAAATAATTTCCATTACTCTCAACTAAAAATTCATGAAATGGTCAAACATGGTCAAATGATTATCTAAACGGTTTTGACTACCAATCTGAAAATATCAATTTTCCCAAACAATTTTTATGAATAAATAATGTTTGTTGAACTTTATCACAATTCTAAGCAGTGGTCAAACGTGGCCAACGATTTGGTACGCGCGAGGAATATTTTATCATCGATTATTGATGTTTAAAATTGTTTTTCTAGATAATGAAGGGTGGTCAAACAAAACTATTTTGTGGTCAAACATGGTCAAAAGAATGATCAAACAAGTATGTTATTTCCAAGGATTTTTTCCCAAAAGTAGCTCTAGAGAACACCAAGATAGTATGAGAACTGGATCAGCTTGCCACTACCTGCTGCTGAGTCTTAACATTAATTCCCCAGTTCGCGACGTTTGAACTTTTGAAACATCATCGAAAAAGCAAATTTCTCTGAATTTATTGTAACGTCGTCGTAAATTTTATACCCAAAACCAGTACTGCTTCGTGCGATGAAATTTAAAACGGAATACTAACCCAAACGAAGATCTTTCCAGTAAAATTAAGAAATATTTCCTACAAATCGTTGAGTTATCAACTACCTGATTGAAACTTTTGAATGCCTTATTTATCATCTGCGAGAAAATGTAGAAAATGAATAGAAAATTACAATAAGCACGTCAGCGCAGAATCTAAAGATATATTAAACAGTTGACAGTTGAGGTGGTTTGGACATGTGTACCGTATGAGGAATGAGAGGCTACCGAGAATTGTGTCGAGGAAAAGTAAAAGAGGAAACCCCAGAAAAACGTGGAGTGACAGTGTGCGGATGCAAGCAGAAAGAGGGGGATGAAATACGAAGGAATTAGGTAGAAGGCACATGATAGAAAGCTATGGGGAGGGAAATATGGATAACAAAGTTAAACTTGACTCCAACGGTCTTACACCTAACGGTAAGAGGGACAGCATTCTGAAGAAGACGTAGAAAAAGAAGAAGAAACAAGTTTGTTTATTCAAGCAGCATAACATTCTGGAGTTCTGGAAGAAATAAAGTCATTGAAAACAATTTTG
Organism: Chrysina gloriosa; assembly: GCA_038088585.1. Classification (NCBI taxonomy): domain Eukaryota; kingdom Metazoa; phylum Arthropoda; class Insecta; order Coleoptera; family Scarabaeidae; genus Chrysina; species Chrysina gloriosa. The sequence goes on along the minus strand of CM076090.1, from coordinate 5,237,664 downwards.
GTTTCTTAAGGGATTTTTCCCGAAGGAAGTTATCGAGGTTCTTGAAAAAGTGTCGATTGGCTAGCGTTCTGGTGAATATGATGTGTTTCATGGCCCTATTCGTGTAGGTTGTTCTTGCTTTGTCGTTGGGGAAGATTGGTCCCTTTCTGGTGACCAATGGCGGCCGTTGTTGTCTCAGTCTTCTATGCCCTTCGTCGATTTGTTGAACACTTTTTCGCCGTAATTGTACGTTAAAAGGCGTACGATTAAGAGGAACCCCCAGGAGACCGCAACTTTTCTCTAAATAAGAAGGAATCATTAACTTGATTTTCTTTTTTGCTTTTTAATGCAGAAATTTCGATATTTTCCATAAATAGTACTTACTAAACGTCAAGAGTACTTTGGCGGGAAGCCATGTACGAATTTCCCGGACGAAATTTACAACGTAATAAAATAATAAATTCGAGTTAATTGTCCCTCGGTTAGCGATCGAAACTCTTGGTTGTCTGGCTGACATCTATCCGACTCGACTGCAGCAGCAGGGACGGCAGCATTTCGCGACGCAATTTCGAAATGAATTAAATGCAATCGCGTAGTCTAGACCCTGAACCCCGAGCCTAACGCGCGGAATCTCCTCGCAGAGAGAATGAATTGAAAAATAAAGCAGATCGGATTTAATCAAGTAATATTTGTCTGTAATCGCTTCTCCGGTGCCATATAATCAGAGCTAAAATTTAATTAAACTTCGGTAGTGCTGCCGCTCTACCGTCGCTTCGAAGACGCGGCGAGGTAAGAAAGAGGTATATTGCAGCGCTAATTCCTCTTATACCCAATTTTAAACCGATTAAGAAAATTTTAGCCCAAAGTAGCTACAGAAATTGCGAAGAGGAACATTAAGTTTTATCGCATTTAAGTTTATTAAAGTTATATCCAATATTCTTTCTTCCCTACCCTACCTTAGCTACTTACCTTCCTTATCCTATCTTCTCCTACCTATCGCGGTTGATATTGAACTTTTCTCCCCTCTTTTCGTTCTCGCAACGACTCCATATACTCGTATATAGTATAACGAAATGGTTCGTATAATGACCAATTTGTTATTTGAAGTACGGGTTTAATTTTATTCCGTCCTAGGAAGTGGAGACTGAATTATCCAATTTGAGAAACAAGAAACTTAGATGCCGTAAAAGTTGATATTTTCTATTTTTCTTGCCGCAAAGGGAAAAAGTTTATAGCATAAGATATGTATACGCGGCTCGAACGAAACCATTAAACGTTTTAATGCCTCTTCTAAAAGGGACTTTAATTATGAAAAGTGTGAGTGGCAATCAATTAGTGAACGAAACGTTAAATTCGTAACGTCGCGTCGTAACCATCAATGAATTCTCCGGAAAATGACACATCTAACCCACGGTTATGGATTGCAGCCCATAAGGAGGAATTTTTCACGTTGTTCGAGTATCCAGTTCTCTACGAGGTGTGCAAATAAGATGATGAAGTCGGGAGCGTAGTGTTCGATCCGGCAACACGGCTGACGCCTGACATAGATGAACATGAGATACGGCATCCGTGCGAGTTGAAACTCGCTAGATACACGCTGTTTGCTCATAGCGATTGTTTTAGTGGTATGTTATGATAATAAGTGACCCGAATTTTGAATTAGAATGAGCCATCGGTCAGCCAGAGCATGGGACGGCACACTCCAAAGGCAAAGATTAAGAGCATTCTGATTTGCTCCTTTGATAGTCGGGTAATGGTTCACAAAAAGTTTCTGCCTCCAGACCAAGGGGTTAACCAACACTTTTACCAGCAGATTCTCGAAAGAGGACTACTCCTGTAAGACCAAACATCAGAAAGAACTGTGCGTTGCATTAGGACAATGCACCTTGTCAGATAGCAATTCCAGTAAACCTGTAAAAAATTCCTATGGTCCCTTAACCTCCATATTCGCCCGGCTTGAGTTCTTTCTATTCATTCTCATTGTTCATTATTCAAGTTTCAGCATTGCAAAGAGAAGTGGAAGAACCATCTCCAGCGCTGTGTGGCTTCCCAAGACAGTTACTTTGAAGCACTGTTTTTTTTTCTGTGCGAGACAAAGATTTTTGGCTCCGTACAAAGACTTTCTTAGCGTCATTGTACATTGTACAAAGATTTTTTGGGTAGTTAATAGCGCACTTAGTTTAAATCGTTGTTTTTTGAATGAAAGCTCAGTTACCATTATTATGTTGTACAAACTAAAAATCTCTTTTGCAAAGATTTTTTCCGATCTTTATACATGTACAAAAAGAAACAGTAATTTGAAGGAGTGAATGTTGAATTGTACAGTTATTGAAATAAAACAATTGAAGAAAAAATCTGCGTGATTATTATTATTATTTACACATCCCGTATGTCACTTGTTGTTAGTGCGAGGGAAGATCAAAAAGTCCTTACAAAATCCAACAGTTTTAATATCAAATGAAGTTGGTTACTGACAAGCGGCGTATGTTGGTAGACTACGTTCAAAATTCCGCCAAACTGATGAGGAGTTTTCTTTCTTACAAGCAATCGGAACAAACCACCTTTTTCTTCTTTCAGATATAGAAAAGTACGATTTTTGTGCAGTAATTAAATACTTTTATTCGGAAAGCAAAACATCGAAGAAAATCAAAGCCGAGTTGGATAAAGTTCATGGCATATCTGCACCAGCGTTTACAATTGGGTTTGAACCTGACGCTCCAACGCAACAGATGAACCTCTCTTGAGGCAACCACGCCACAAATCATCAACGAAGCTCACGATTTGGTTTTGAGTGACGAACAAATTGAACTGCGCTAACTTATTGGGGCCACAGACTCAGTGGTTTCAATTATGCACAAAAAATGGGGTATGAAACCATCATCGGCCGCTTTGCGCTTGTTCTCGGCCATGAATAAACATGGCCTACTCACAGCTTAGAACGCAACCACTGGTTTTGACCGAGAAATTCGTGTGTCGATATGTAATTGTTGAGGAAACATGGATCCATTTCTTCTCATCACAGACAAAGAAATAATTAAAACAATGGACTTGGCCAAGTGATCTAGCCTCAGAAGGAAACGAAAAAGTCGGACAGCAAGGTGATGGCTAAGGTTTAACTATTCCAAGAAAGAACCAACAATAAATGAAGAATATTATAATTAAATTAAATTAAACAAATCGTTCATTTATTCAACGAATAATGACATTAGTTCAAAATGCGATATTTTTAAGTGTAGACTTATGGAACTAGGGGCCAACTTGAACGTCACGTTTTGAACCTTACTTCCTAATTTATATTTTATTTTCTTTGTTTGGGTACACATATTCTTTTCTGCATATAATTTAGTTAGCATATTTTCATGATATCCTTACTGTCCTGTTCTGTTATTTTAAGTACTTTGAGTATGTTAGATGTTCGTACATATGAGAGTTCAACTCATGAACTCTCATATGTACGAACATCTAACACCCGGGCTTATATAGAACTTCTATAGAAATGAAAACTACTTCACACAGCCGCACTGATGAGCTGTATGACCGCGAAACGCGCGTCTGCGAATAGTGAAAGTACTTTTCTAATCAAGTACTTTGAGTATTTTGGTTTAAGTATTTTTCCTTTTTCTTTTCTTGTAATCAATTTTCTTGCCCTGTAATTGGTATATAAAAACTGTTCGGCAATAGACATTATTATTATTATTAAAAAATGCTCAACAGGCCTCGAAAACCTAGGGCGTGCTTTCCGCTTTCACTTTTATCTCTTTCTGGTAATCGGTACAGTTTGTCTCCATTCTTTTCTGTCTCTCGCCTTTGATTTCAAGTCTGTTATTCTCATGTTTCTCAGGTCTTTTTCTACACCAGGCACGGGCAAGGTTTCTTTTGTAGGGGATGCAAATAAAAAAAAAATTAGGATGGACCACGGGCCAAAACAAAAGCAATTGATACAAATGAAGCAAGTTTTAACGAGCCGTGCAAATATGCAACGAAAAATTCAATGGCAGGTCGGACAAATCTTACACGAAGGCCGTATGTGGCCCGCGGCCCGCGGGTTCTCCATGCCTTTTCTACAGTTTCACTCCATCTTTTTCTCCCAATTGGTTTCCTCTTAGTTACCAGCTTCGGCATTTGTTCATTTGACATTCTCTCTATATTGCCTAACCATCTAAATCTTATTGCACTTGTCTCCTTGGTATTTCCAATTCCTCGTTCATCCTTCTTATTCCAGCCCTCTTCCGTTTTCCTTCCTCAATAGATAGCGCTTAGGATTTTTCTTCCACATCTGTTTAGAATATCCTCTTCCGTTTTGTTGAGTGTCCACGTCTCTGTTGCATATGTTACTGTAAGTCTTATTACAGTTTTATATATTCTGGTTTTTGCCTTTCTTGACACATACTTGGAGCTCATCAATGACTTCAAACTAGCAAATTTTTGATTTCCTTTCATTATTGTAGCTCTGATTTCCTGCTCTTCGTGGCATTTTCCTTCTATCAGTACCCCCAAGTATATAAACTGATTCGCCCTCTCGAAATTATATTTTTCTCTCCCTGTACTCTCACAGTCGGACTTACCGTTTGCTCCTCTGTGTTCTCACCATGTATATTGTTTTTTCCTGATTAATTTCCAATCCGTATCCTCCTGCGCCTTTTATCAATTACCCCGCGATTTTTTCAACTCCTTTTTCGACTTTGCTATCATGAAGAATATTATGCGCCAATATTGGACCGGCAGAACAAAAAAATTCAGCGAAAAGAAAATAGTGTTACTCCGACAAGGCTCCACACATGCACTTCTGTAGGATTTGAATGGCGCAAATACACGAATTAAAGTTTGAAATGTTGTCGCATCCCCCATATTTACAAGGTATGCCCGCCTGTGACTTTTTCCCCTTTCCAGATTTAAAGAAACGATTCTTGGCCTTTTCCCGTATTTTCTCCACGTTACGGGGAACTCAGCTTACGCTATCTAACACACACACTCTTTCAATTTCTAATCATCGGAAGAAACTAACTCGAAAACTACCTGTTTAAATGCATCTCGAGTTTGTCTTTGTGGCGCGGTCTCAAATATTGCCAATTACATCTCTCGTCGAGGAAAAGTTTTTAACGAACGCTCGCCGCTTCGGCGACCAATCCCGACTGCGCCCGCTTCCGCACTATCGGTGGGAGAAGCTCCTTTTGCCCCATCCGGCAAACAAATTCGATTTCGTAAAAGGAAACTTCGCGAACCGCGTCGTGCTCGCGTCCGCGATTTCTCCCCCGTTTAATTAAATTCATTAGGAAGAATACCTTAAATTTTGCATTAAATCCGGAAATTTTACTAGAAAGTACTAATTGTATCGGGGTCATTTCCTTTCTTTGAAGAATAATCGAAGCGTCACCGATGACATTGCGAAGCCCAGGTTTAATCCCTAAATTGGAGTAAAATCTTATAAATTAAAATCAATTGTTAACCCCGGCGATATCGATTTACGTGTACGTGTAAGCGTGGTATTGCACTTTCCTCCCGTTATACACTCGAGGAAACCCCCATTTATCGCCGGCCCGACCGGCGAGATGGAGGCGGACGCGGAAAGGGTGCGAGAACGGTTCGTTTCCCGGCGAAGAACACTCGTGAGATTATATTACATACTTCCGACGAAATTTACTTGCATTAAGACTGTGCAATTAATTTCTGCGTAACGACGGGCTTAATTTATATTTGCGTCGTCGGGGTCGGAAAGGGCGCTATTCGCGCGATCCCGACGGGGCCGCCCCGCCGATCTCGAGGATCCTCAAGCTCCGGAACGGCTTTAAAACGTAAACGCCGTGACGATACGTTCGTTCGAATTAAAAACGGCGAGTTTTAAAAGTAATAGGCGAAAAATATGTTCCTACGTTTTTTTGCTACCTTGGAGAATGGTGCGGGAATTCTGGGAAAAGTTGAGGGGATTTAATTCCTTAAACGAAACATGAGCTTTCGCGATAGAGCTTGTATTTATCACCAGAACTCATGTTTCGTTCCTGCTGTCAAACTGAAATAGTTGCCAAAATATTAATTCGAATAAGAATCTAGAGCAGAGAGATCGGCAAACTATTTCGTATGCGAACAAGAGAGAAAACTATGAAAGATTTGACGGGTCAGACAGATAATAATAATAATAATAATAATAATAATAATGATAGCTTTATTGTCCAACGGCTAACCATTTACAGGACAAATTATATATAGAACAACATACATACATTATTAAAGATTCATAATTACAAATATTACTATGTGCGTAGAAATGAAATGAAATATAATTCAAAAAGATAAAGTAAAACTAATAAAATTGATTAATTGTGTTGTAGAAAATATCAGAATATAACAAATCTGCAATACGACCCATTGATGTGATAGGAGATGAATGGAGTAACAAATTCGTTCTAGGGAAGGGTAATGCAAATGTAGGCGAGGAACGAGAGGAAATACGAGGTACAAGGAAATTAATACTGGAAAGTAAATCAGGGGAGTCAATTAAGCCGTGAACAAGTCTCCACATAAATCTGGCACTAAGAATTTCGCTGCGCTGTCCCAAGGACCGGACACCATGTCTTTGCAAAAGCAGTCCATAATCCATACCACGCTTCGGGTAAATCCCATCGATTTTAAAGGATAAGTGTTTCAAGAATCGCCTTTGTATCTTCTCTAAGGATAATTGCAGGTAAATATAGTGTGGCGATCAGACAGGCGAAGCATATTCCAACTTTGTTACAATAAAAGCGAAGAACATAGTCTTAAGTAAAGATGTAATACGAAAAATTTGCAGGTGCGTAAAACAAATCCCAAAGCCTTTGACGCAGAAATGCAAATGTTATTAATATGAGTAGCAAAGGTTAAGCGGGAATCAAAGAAGACTCCAAGATCTTTAACAATATCAACTTTTTAAGAATGGAGTTATTAATATTATAAGTAGAATTAATGAAATTATTTTTTCTTGTAAACGAAACAAAGCAGCACTTATTGACATCCAATTTTAATTTATGTGTAGAACACCACCGAGCAATCAAATCCAAATCATGTTGCAGGCAATTGACATCATCCCAAGTTGCAATAGGCAGATATATTTTCAGGTCATCCGCATAAGCCAGTACCGGACAAGTTATAGATGTTAACAAATCGTTAATAAATAATATGAATAAGAGAGCTCCCAAATGTGATCCCTGCGGAACTCCTGATGTGGGCAGAAATTCGAATGATTTAAATCCATTATAAAAACATACTGAGATCTGTTGCTTAAATAACATTTTATAAGCAATAATAAGGAAGTGCTCAAGCCTAAAGACGATAATTTGGCAAGTAGAATTCCGTGGTCGATAATATCAAAGGCACTACTAAAGTCCGTGTAAATGACGTCGACTTGGCCACGAGCATCAAGTACCACGCCAATATGTTGACAAATCGACACAAGGTTCGTAACTGTAGATCTCCCGGGAACAAAGCCGTGCTGATAATGTGAGATGTATGATTTAGTGTTGTAACATACACATGAGTATATGATACTTTCAAAAATTTTAGCAAAATTAGACAATATAGATATAGGTCTATAATTATCCACGTGTGTATTATCGCCCTTTTTAATTACAGATAATTACAGAAGGCTTAGCAGCCTAGACAAAAATGCAAACAAATAAATTCACATTGATAATAATAATAATAATAATAATAATAATAATAAATTGATGTATATATTTCGTGGCTTTAATCATACTTGTCTTAAATGATAGTTTTCTACCACAATTAGGTCCATTAAACAAGATTGTTTGAAACAACAGTTATATTCTCAGAACGTTTACAAACGTTTCCGCAACACTTTCATTAGTGAAAATATAACTAGATAAATATATAAACAAACATTTGTTTTTTATTCGGCCACTGCTAACAAAATAACCAATGACTAGGATTTCTTGTTATATAGGATCTTTAAAAAAATTATGAATAACTGATTTAATGTGCAACACACATGCAAACTATGAAAACGCCCAGAAAAAACTGATATCAAAAAGTCTTTGTCAAAACCTTAACAATTCTGTTCAAGGACTAGGGAGAACCCGAATCAAAACTTTCCTTCTTAGAAACTGAAGAAATGTCATTTTAATAAATTACTATAAACATTAGGTACTTAAATTCTGAACATCGGTTCTGAAATTAATAGTTCTACTATCCTTCTGGATATTTATCATTTCGTTATTAGTCTTTTTTATAATTATCTTCTGTTTCTACTATAATTGTGTTTTCCACCGAATTTGTAAAAATATAATAATCCATCGGAGTTCCTGGTTCATAAGTACTAGGAACTCCGATAGTATATAGTTCTACAGTACTTTGCGGAAAATTTCAAGAATTCTGCAAAATTGCGCAAACAAAAATGGAAAATAACGAAAGTGGACGTAGCAACCGTTTTTTGAGAAATACGGTGCGAGTCGGACATATTACTGCACCTCGACCATACTTCTAGAGTTCTTGACCAATAGTACGAAAATTTCTGCAAAAATTGAGATTTTGAAAAAAAAATTAATTCAAAAATCGCAAAAATAGTTCTATACATGGACCTGGATAGCACCCTAAGAGTTTTTTTATCAAAATCTTAGTTTGAAAGATATTTGCAATAGTATGGGGTCTGTAGTTCTGGATGAAAAAATTTAAGAAATTGCGCAAAAGTTCTGATCGTAGTTCCCGCTAGAACCCTAACAGTTTTATCCAGAATCCTGATTATATCTTTTTGTAAAGTTGAAAATGGGAAAGATATTCGAAGAAATAAAACTCGCCTATAAAGGCAGAATATACAAAATAGCGCACGCCGTTCTGGTCGTAGTTCCCGCCAGAATCATAAGAGTTCTATCGAAAATCCTGATGACATTTTTTCTTTATAAAGTTGAAAATTCAAAGAGATATTCGAATAAATAAAGCTCGTCTATATGTGTAGTGAAAAGAAAAGAAAAAACGGCGCAGCAGTTCTGATCAATTTTAATTTCTCACTTATCCACTTTTATTCAACTTTAAACTCGTTTTATTTAATAAACGGGTACTTGTTCAAAAGGTGTACGTTTTAACGCCCTTCCTTGCAGGGTGGACAATTTTGAGTCTAACTCACTTAGGGAGAGGACCGGTTTCGTTCGAGATTTCGATGAAATTGCTCCGTCTGTTTGACGTACCGTCACATTTGAATCATATCTTGCGACGGTCTTTTAATCTTTTGTTTTGACCATTAGCCAGCGCTCTTAATACCTTCTTGGTTAAAGTAAACCATAACCCCCACTCTGCAGCTGTCTCTATTGTTTGTGCGTGTCAGCAGGTTGTTCCATGACAACTTGAGACTCACCTGCTTCTTGAGGGCCGTGTTTCTGCCTTTCTGTATGATCAGGGATCTTAAAAACCGGCTTCGTTTTTCAACTTGTGAAACGCACCGCACGGGAGGATGCACGTAGCACAGGTTCTTCTTTTCGTGCAAGTTTTTGCGCGATACACTACCCCTCGAGGTTGGGGTAGCAGTAGGTCATCTTGCTCAATTCCTGTATTGAGAGGTTCTGGTCATTGGCTTTTGCTAATACGTTTTTCTCGGAATTAACGAGTACCATACACGATAGTACGACGTAAAGTCTAAGAACTTACAAAATGTCTTACTACAACAATTGCTAGAAAAAATTTTAGGTTAACGTTAATGAAGCCTTCCGTTACAAAGCATCGGTTGTTAAGGACATCATTGATCAACTATTTTACTCTGAAACTACCACTTTTCCACATACTAAAGCAACATATGCCTGAAAATACAGGCTCACAGATTGATAAAATAGAATAAAAGCCGAAATCATTTCTTGCTGTTTCCGTTTGTCAGCAGTAATAAATGTAGATCAATTTTGTTTGATGACCACAAAGCGACACATTCCGAACTCGCAAACTATGCAATTTTTCCCTTTCAAAAAAAGTGACGTCGTCCCCTTTCCGACCACGTAAACTATACTCAATAAAACATCGCATTTACTGCGCAATAAATAAGCAACATCATGTCGGTTATCGCAAGAATCTAAGTATCCAATTCAATAAATAAACCCCCGTCGAATCTGAAACATCTCCAAAGGACAGGGGTGGATACCTTCAATCCAGAACAATTCGACCGTTGCCTCTTTTTAGTTTCTATTAATGCGGACTTTCGTATGTATAGAAGGGAGAAAAGGACCATCGTCAACGTGACGGAAAATGCCCTTCGTTCGACGCTAGGTACGTGAAACGGTCGAAAAGATTTGATTCGAATAGGAGGGCTGAAGGAAGAGGAAAAAACGGGGAAAGCTATACATACGAACGTTTTAACTGATATGAGGTTTTTATCTACGACCCAAAACCGTAGGGGCGATCGTCCCGTAATAAGAATCTCCTTAGTACACAAATATCTATTCTATCAAAGGAACAGCGCTCGATACGGTTCCGAAATAAATTCTGGTCTTATTGCTAGGATATTGTTTCAGCTCGGATCGGTCGTTGATGCAGCTATCGAGAATTGCTTCGAATATCTTTCCGTCTTCCTTCTTCCGTACTTCTAGACGAATAACTGCGCGATACCACGGACAATATAAGCCTCATAACTTATGGAACCGTCGCTCTTCCCTCCTGTCCCCACACACAGTCGCCCTTTCTTTCCTTCCTCGTCCCCCCTTTCGGGGACGATCTATGCCTCGGTCTATTTGAACGTGATCAATCTTAGAAAAATTCCTCTCTATCTCATTCCGGCGCGCTACATCTTACAAAAGGTAAAATGTATGGTGTTTTTATTTTGTACTTACGTATAAAAATGACACGCTCCTAGCAGTCGTTGCGACGGGCGACGTTCAAGATAAATTGGAACTACCGCCGGTATTTTTCTTTTTCCGGTTTCCGGGGCGCGGAATTGATATCGCTCTGCCTCCACCCACGGACTTCGCGCCGGCAAAAAGTATTTCTTTCCATTCTCTTCTCCGCGAACGTATATATACGCTGACACCTTCGCGTCGCGACTGTTGCTGCCGGTTTAGAATTTATCGTGGACGCTTATTGTGAAGATGCCGATTGTTTTTTTTTTTCATTTTTTCGACGATAAATCTCGTTCGGCTCCTCACGACCTCGTTCACGTGCGCTTCAGTTAATTATTATTTATGTGAAATAAATGGGATGGTGTTAAAATCGCCTACCGCACCTCATTCTTCAAATTAAAGTCAGTCTTCTTGCTGATGTTATATCACATTGGTAAACTACTCACCACAGAAATTATTTAATTAAATCCGGTGACACGTGTTTTCGCTAGCAGCGTGGCTACCATCTTTAAACCATACCCTTACCCCAGGAACAGCGATTTCTTGAATTCTATTCAAGCAAACACTCCCTCACACACCGCCCCTACAACTCCGAGACATTTCTTTCTACCTACTAAAGTTTATATAAAATAAATAAAATTACCCTAACCACACTTGTCGGAAGAAATCCAGGTACGTATTCCGGCAACTAAGTTGCCATCGTTAATGCAATACGAGTAAAAGGAATACGTAGTACAAGACGAACACTGTACAACACTAAAGCACTGCACAATGAACATCACGCAGTGAACGCGCGAAACATACCAAAACACCGTTGACACTGAACTCCCATTATGGGGAGCGTGTCTTCATACCAATTCTAACCTAAATTTTATGCTCTATGGAGCGTGTCAATACGATTGAATCATCCTACACTAAATCTAAATTTGATTTAATAGCTGGTACAATTTGGAATTTGGAATAGATCCTCCATCTGCATTCATAATTCTCTCTCTATTTTTATAAATATATGTATATACTATCGTAGCTATCTGGTTTCCTGTTATTTTAAACCGCTTTAATTAGTTTTAAACTTTCAATTGGCATGGCGTGTTTTTTGTCCAAGATATGTCGGGCCACACTCGATTTTTCAGGGGTGTTGAATCGAAAATGAACAAGGTGCTCCTTGTATCGTGTTGGGATTGATCGCCTAGTTCGTCCAATGTATTTTAGGCCACATTCCTGACAACCGATTTCGTAGATACCTGATTCTTTATTTATTTTATCCTTATCCTTGGCATTTCCTAAAGAATTACCTAATGAATTCGGTGATTTATACGCGAGCTGTATATTAAACTCTTTGAAAAGTATGGCAAGGGCTTTAGTGCAATGATGGAATGGTATTTCTTGGCTGGTTTATCCAAAGTTAGACTCGGGGAGTCCCTAACCAAGGTTTTGAAATTTTGTTTCCTAATTAAGTAATCAATCAATTTTACCTCGAAACTATTGTATTCGACAATGTTTCTCATGTATTTAAGTTCTCTCCCTTTCTGTTATGAGGGAAGAATTTAGTAAGCGATGTACTAGAAAATTAAGAGATGCAATTTTTTGTTGAAAACTATGGTTAGAATCTTCAGTTAGAAACCTGTTGGCATTGGTTTCTTTGCGATATATTTCTATCTCCCAATTGGCGTTGCTCTTGATTACTAAACCATCTAGAAATGGGAGTTCGTTATTTTTCTCCTTTTGCATTGTAAATTTTACGGCATTGAATTGAGAATTTAGTTCATCCAAAAACTCCTGTAATCTATATTTTTTAATGTAAAAATGGCAAATGTGTCGTCTACGTATCTAATTCAAACACTCGGCAAATACCTGGCATCTTTTTTAAATTGAGTCTTGAAATTGCTCATAAACAAATCAGCCATAAATGGTGACAAACTATTGCCCATCGAAGATCCGTGTTTTTGTTCAAAATATTTGTTTTGGAAACAGTGTTGGGACATGCAAAGGGTTGTTAATTTGATACATTTTTTTTTATTTTTGCCATGCTCGTATCATTTCTATGGAGTAAATTTTCCAAATATCTTGTGTCAGGAATACGACTGCTGGAAATAATGAAGTAACATCCCCATTTTGACCATCTTTGATTTACTATATTTTGTTACTTGAGATATGCAAGTTTGAATTTATAATATTGGTCATTTTGGATCCGTCATCTTGAATTTTGAAATTCTGACTGCAGATTTGGGGTGAGCAACCTAAGTCGCTCTGCAAGATTATCAAGAAATTTTGAGAAGAGTTTGCCTGAAAATGTTTAATGCGGCACATCAGATACGTCTCTAATACACGTGAGCAGTATTATAAATTAAAATTTGCATATCTTAGCTTACGAGCAAAATCGTACAGCGGCTATCAAATATGGATTTTTAGCCTGAGGACTAATACTATACGATGTCATTTTTGGAAATATGTATTTAAAAGAAATCCGCTCCCTCACAATAAATTCATAAACATGGTCAAAACAGCGATTTTTTGACCATCTTTGGACACAGGTTCACCGTTTGCGGATTTTGTAAGCACTTCTATTTTGCAATTTTGTGACCATTTAACCTGAAGTGTTATATAATTTCCGCGACCGGATTCCTCTTCAGCATCAAAAAATCTACAAGATTCATTGCCTGTCACTTCTGTAACTAGCCAAAATCTCAAATTTCGCGGGTGTATGCTATAGTCCAGCTATTTCTCCAGGTATTGTTTCTATTTCATGTTCCCATCGCGCAGTTTGAAGTTGAGACTGCCTTCTGCTGGAATAAGGGAGAAACCAGCCTGAACTTCTAATCGCAATTGATATGTTGTTGATATGCAGCTTTACTTATCTCTGTATCCCACTCAGTTTAAGTAGGCAGTTGCTTCGAATTTATCTGTACCTTATTCAGTTCAGGCAGATCTTCAAATCTAACTTCTTCCTACCCTACTTGATGCAGGCAGGATATTTCCTACCATGCTGACTACGAGCAGGAACAAACGAATGGCTCGTTGTTTGTTCGTAGGGCTCTCATTTAACAATGAATCGCATGCCTACATATAAATCTCTAATGTTTTCAAATGAATGAATACGCACAAATACTTAAGATGTTAAATCAAAATTACACCACATACAGAAATTACATAACGGTGCGAGCTTCGATGATTTCGTGAGTAACTGCAACCATTTTAGTTTTTAACTTACAGGTGAGGGGCGTTCAATATAATCAATGTACGGGTCATTTCAAGAATTTGTCCAACATACACACAACTTCCTTTAAAAAGCAAGTAAATTTCCATTCAAATTTGACATTTACTATACGTTTCTTGAACACTTAGAAAGCTAAATTAAGAAGTAACTAAAATGTTAGTAATTTTGCGTTTGTTCCATACAAATATTTTTACCGCGCCTATTTTTCTTCAAGGTTCTTAGATATTTCGTATATGAGCTCACTGCTCTGACAGAGACTAGGACTATAGTCGTTAAGTTGACATTTAACTGAAAAATTGAAGAAGTCCAAACTGATACTCAATTTTCTCTTCTTCGAGGTATTGAACATTATTCTGCATTCGTGATGTATGTACGTAAAACCTTACGTATACCCGATCCACACGGGAAAACGAGAATTTCGTCGTATTCGCATGGGGAAAAGATAACAGTTCCGTCAGTTCAATATCGACGACACAATAATTGTAACCGGTTGCCGATTCCATCATCGACGACGACGACGACGGCGCCTTCGACGGCATATTAATCTCCGGGTTCGGGGGTGAAGGGGGCAGACGGACACGCGTCCCATGTATATGGCAGCCGTTAAGTTACGTAATGTTTCACGAACAGAATGTTTATTACAGTTGCTGCCCACCTCGTCATTCGTCTGTCTGGCCAGACGCGGGCGTATTTATCTATCTACGCCCGTCCGCTTCTACATGAAAGCGTAATTAACAGACTCGGCCGTTGGGTTGAATTTGACTATCATCGAACTTGAGTTAATTTCTCCGGAGAATCGTTGTTGCTCTTGTTGTACTAGTAGTAGTAGTAGTTGTTGTTGTTGTTGTTGCCGCTGTTATTGTTGCCTCGATAGAGCTCTTGTTGTTTTACTTAAAATCTACTTCGTGGATAAACGAAAACTTGGCGCTAGCGTCGATACGAAGAAAATCCAGTTCTGAGGGAATTAATTACGCTTAGGTCAATATATACATATAGCCAAGTTAAGTCTATCTATCGCTAATGCAAATAAACCGTAACGTCATCGCGAAATATTTAAGAAAGTACGTCCGAACGGAGCAGAAAATCAAAAGCCGATTAGACGCAACAGAGATGAGATTTTAAAACGGATTTAAAACAAGAAAAAAATTGAATTGCAATTGCACCCATAAATAACTTCAGCTAAAACCAGGGAAGAAACGTAGAAAGAAAACAACAATTATGGTGGTTCGAGCACGTTTCACGCATTCAGGACAAAATAAAATAGCAAAACAATATTTTTAATCGAAACAGATGCAAGGAAGGAAAACAAAGGATAATCAGGCGCTTATGGGAGGAAGAAGTTAGAAGCCTGTTACGAAGAAGAAACATCGGACGGACAGGAGCAAATGAAGCAGCGTAGGGGAGAAAGGAAAATATGGAAGTATGATCAGAATAGGAAGCAACATGAATTCGATTCCCCAATGCTTTATGCTTTACGCCTAGAAAGTAGAAAACTTTTAATACTTCGGAGTGGCAGCGGCTTCAAAGTTTTTCCAAAACTTCAAAATTCCACGCCTTTCCTTAGAAACAAGGAAAGGCGTGGAATTTTGAGAATCAAAGAAATATTACAAAATTAAAAAGTATTCGATTTTTAAATGGTTATTGCAAATTTCACCGATATTTTTCAATATGTAAAAAGCGATTTATAGTACACTATTTCTAATTTTGAATAATTAATTAAGACATGATGGCGCAATCTCTCTTCAACATACGATACATATTGCAACAAGAAAGATGATAGAAACCTCAAAACTTTTATCATAATACTATCTAATATTAAATAAAAGCTGATGGTGCCTTCTCTCTCTAAACTACAGTTTATCGCGACGAGGAAGACGATCGATTATCCTATTAAAATACGTATTTTGAAAACGTTTGCATTTTTGATGAATTTTGCGAATTTTAAATTTTCGAAGAATTTCTTTTCTTTTTGAAAATCGTTTAGGAACTTTGAAATTACGATAATTTGAGAGATTTTGAAAAATTGTAGAATTTCTGGAGGGTTTAGAATTTCAATGGATATTTAAGAATAATTCAAAAATTTAGAAAAAATTGCTCAAATTTGTGATCACGGAAAATTTTTGAAACATTTGAGAATGTGTAATACCCCGCCTTAAAAACTACACGTTCCGTAGTCCAACTAGTCACATTTAATAATTTCTGGAAAAAATTAATAGACACATGGGTGGTACCAAAAGGTTGACCAAAAAATGACAAAAATGCTGGGAAATCGTTCGGATGGAAATAAGCACGCGCTTCAATTTCTCGATGTTTACTTTTTATATTTGAATGCAGTCGATCATCCCTAAGTCGAGACTGTCATAACTCGAACTTCTTTCTAGCATAAGTCGAGTTCTTCAGTTGTGTGGAACGCTTGAATCCAATTTTAGTAACTTAATTAAACTCTAATTTGAGCTCTCCCTAAGTCAAACAGTTTAGAGCTGTACATGCAAGTTCAAGTTAGTGAGGTTCCCCTGTGTATAATAACTGCAAAACAGATGAACAGCACGCGTCAAATATTCTTCCGTTCATCGATATGGCAGTTCCGTAATTGTTTCAGTTTCTGTCATACTGCGTACAAGTGAAACGTTTGTTTGTCTTTTTTAATTTGGTACGCGAAAAATAGTAGGTACTTTTATCCTGTATTTATATCCAGTATAAAGCAATATGATGGAATGCGGCAGATTCTAAAAGGAAAGGGAATATCATGGCAAGAGGCACAGGTCAAGGCTAGAAAGAAGAAAGAATGGGCAGTTTTTGTACAAGAATAATATGGATTAAACCTTACACCTTATGGTAGAAAGTTTCTGATTAATATATATGACACTGAAGATTCTTGACCGGTGAGAAATGTGCAAAAATAGTTTCTGAGTAAACGGTCAATTTATTTGGTAGTAGTCCAAGTAGCAAAATCTTAACAAACGTTTCGAGGTAAGATATCCCTCGTTATCGATGTTTAAAAATAGTTGCCCCCAACGACGTGAAAAGGATGCTAATGATTCCAACCTCTAGTTAATTTTCCAAATTCCCAATATGAATGTGGATTATTAAAAGCATTATGACGAAATTTTCGTTTAAACCTGTATATATATAAAAATGGATCGTGGTTTGTTCGGATGCTTAAAACTTGAAAACAACTGGACCAAATTGGATACTTCCTTCTGCGGGTTTGTTCGTAATTGGTACGCGAAGAAAAGTCGAAAAGAATTTTAAACGAAACGAAGTTTGCCGCGTCACGTAGTTTAGAATAAAATAAGATGACAATTTATGCCGTCCAATCGGTGGCGATCACATGGAAATACTAAAAATAATGCCACATGCTGTTTCATTGTATTTTTGCTTATATAATTAAAGCAATATGGATTCAAGAAGGTCAAGCCATGTCAGCAAGTAAATTAGAAACTGGTGACGGGGTTTGAGCTTGGGAAGTGACTAGTACTAGCGTCATTCCATTGGTGAGAGCTTGAAGCTGTTTTGGTATCATCAAAACCGCATTCGACATTTTGGAATTTGATGATTCCTCACAGGACGTATTGTTCACATGCAGCTCATTTCTTAACTTATAGCTCATGTAACTGCATGTTTATGACAGCATAATGCGCACAAAAGGTTTGAAAATTCATTAAAATGTCTTACGAAAGTTCTTGCAATGCTTACTTACTATGCTGAACGCACTATAGAAGTCTGTAGGAGACAATGTCAATACAAGAAGATACTATAGATAGCTTTTATTTATAGCGTACACGACGTAATAGTTTTTAAAGTCAATGATTAACACAGAAACGCATTAAATATCCGTTCAGAGTCTGTTTATTATTACACCAAATAATAATCTGATAAAAAGCCGTATAAATGTTTCTACGATCGTATTTATAGGAGAATGCACAATTTTGTGAAATTAGCAAGTCTATTGTTGAAGTATATGGTACACACAATTCTCGTGGAAATACATTGTAGCAATTAAAGACTTGAAAAGCTGTACTTACAGTTTCAATCTTCTTTTAATTATTTCTTTACTCCTAACCTCGCTTATTTGATTCACACCTGGATAGCACGTGGACGGGGGAAGAAGGTTCTTCTAACCTCTGCATAAAGAAACCTTGAAGAGGTTTATAGTTGGACGCCAATTCTTTATGTAGAGGTGAATCACCATTCACATGTTAACCACTTTATTAAATCAAATATAAAAAAGGTAAAACTAAATAGAAGAAAAGATACAATGCCAGTTAGTGTAGCAGGCCACAACCGCCAAAAATTAGAAGATTTTGTCTTACTTATATGGTGTTATATCTATTAGTTATAAGTCTTATATGATAGAGATCTACCACTAATAGGTCAATAAAACAAGGCTGGTTTGAACGATATATATATATATATATACATTTAATTAGTTATAAGAAAAAAAAACTGACATAATCATAAAATGCATCTATGCCTCTATTTAATTTCCAACAATCTAGCGCGGTGTTACCCCAAAACTGCGTTACTACTATCTCTCCGAGATAGCAATAACTGAGGGGAACAATTGGCTAGAGTGCATAAGACGACAAGAACAAAATAAGAAGCGGTACATACGCTTGTCGCAACAGGCTATCCAATGCCGTGCTCAGCTCAGTGGGAGGTCGTGTCGGTTCTTTTTCAAGCTCTAAATAACGATCGTTGAATACAACAGGTCTTGTCAGGGAAAAAGATAGTATGGGCACCAACCATGAAATTTGGGTCAAAGATCATAAGAACTTACCAGATATATTTTCATGATCAAATAATCGGTACCTTTATATCGATCGAAGAACTGTCTGACGTCGGGAGCGACCAAGATCAGCTGGAAAATGCACGTTGATTCTATATGCTTAGATTCTGTTACGAAAATAATAAAATTCTACTTGAAAAACTACACCCGGTTATTCAAGAACTTGTGTATTTAGCCTTTAGTTAGAATTCATTAAAAACATTGAAAAACTACATAGAATTTGAGATAAAATTAGCTAAATAATGCGAACAGTGCGGTAACCGTAAGTCAGCATAAAATGTTTTATCCAAACTTTCACAATATAAACTATAAAATGCGTGATGTTAATTGTTACTGTGAGTTATGCAAAATACGATACAGGTCTAGCGGGAATTTCGATATATATATGAATATCAATGAATTTAATAAGAAGATACGGCCATCTAGATAATAATGATTTTACAAGCTAGTGAATATTAACGTTGAATTTAGTTGAAATTATTGATACGATATACGAAATATTTGAAACAAAGAGAAAAGGTTTAAGACATATAGAATGAATGCTTAGCTGTCATGGCTTCCGGGTGATGTCCTCGCATAAGGTTCTACCCTTTGTCTGCCTCGGATGTAGAAATGGTCTTTCGGATTTATCCGACGGATTAGACGATCGGTTTTCCTTCGTTTAATACCTTGATGCGGAGGTATAAAGACAATGATGTTTTATTAGGCACGACGAGGTGTAGGAGGGTTCGATCTCGGGTTTTTTTCCTCCGCGAACGGGAGATGTAGTTGAACAATACACTAGAGGATTTGCTGGCGAATTCCCCTACTACAGGGTAAATACTTTCTTGATGATAATTCGATAAACGATACACACACTTAAATTTTCTCAGCCATAACCCCTTCCGATCTCGTCACCGGTCTTTTACCACTCGCTCCCTAATGCCTAATTCCTTCTTTTTTTTGTTACTACGCCGAAGCTAAGATTCGCTTCGCGTTCTCGTGATTGGACGAATTCGTAAAACTCATGGGCAACTAACACGCTGCGATATGATGGGTTCAACGGGAATATCGTTCAGCGATATTAGGAAATAACTATTGTCCGAGAGGAGTAAAATTTGAGCCTATATTTCTAACAAGTTAAATGAAATACGGAACTGAACTAAATGAAATTTGTGCACGTAACAGTGGATATGGACGTAGTGCCATAATGCAGGTGCGGTTACATTCACATTCTTTGTTAGTGCAATAAAGGAAATAAAAGGCGAACTACCCGTTGGATTTTCCAAATTTCCCGAATTTTCCGAAATGATGACAAAAATCCATCTCAACCACAAATACGACGGGAAATCGATTTACAACATTTTTATGGCAAAAAAGTAGTTTCTATAACAGCTTTTTTGAAGACAAAATTAAAGATTACTAAATCTCTCTCTATGTGCCGGTCTATCTTTCCTTTGTTTGATAACATCGTACCTAAATATTTATATTCTGTGCATCCCTTTATCGTTTCTTCGTCTGTTGGAAATGAAAGAATTATTATTATTATTATAAGTAATTTGTACTTGAAATAATTCGTTAATGTCTACAATAGACGTTTTAAACACTTAAGACGTAATTCGAAAGTTTCCGCTTCTCTCGACATTCATCCGAGCTAAGTACCATATCTCGCAGCGAATATATCTTTCTAACGACCTGAAACGTAAGAAACTCCGTCGGAAAACAGAAAAGAGTAAGTAACAGTACCGTATTCCGCCGACATTATTATTACCACATCGGGTGCGGAAACGGCGCTCTACGGCGACGGTAACGTCCCGAATACGTAAAATTGAAGGAATTGCTCGGATCCGCGCGCGAGCCAGACACCAATCAAAACAAACGCAAATTCATAAACTAAGACGTTCTCCCCGGTCGCGATACGTGTACGACCTCTGATATATGCTCCTACAACAGGTGTCACGAATGTGTTCTAATATTGCATATTTCATGTATATTGATTTTTTCTAAGGCGAACGCCGCCTTTATTTCCGTTATAACTCGTGTGCATATATCTTAATCGGGTTATACGGCGCGAGACGTGCTTCGACGGAAAATTCACGTTCGAATTTCTTCGAAGCTATTTTGCGTCAGAATATTTTGCAAGGGGATCGGCAAGTACGTAAGGTTTTGTTGCGACAACAACTGTTGAAATAATCTAAACAAATTCTACGCCGTTGAATTCGACTCGTCAAAACGCTTTGATTGATCTAGGATTGAGCCTCCTACGTCCAATAGGAACCGAAACGGTAGGGCGGCTTTGATTATTCTTAGCGATTTTTGGTGACTTTTGGCGATTTTTGTCAATTTTTGCGATTTCCTTGCATTTTCTCAGCAACCGCGTGAAATAATCTAAACAAATCGTACACCGCTGAAATCAGCACACCAAGACGCTTCAATATATCCGTCGCGGTGGGGCTACAGCGTTAATAATACCATATTTAGAATTTAGAATCTACAGAAATAACAAATATAAGGTGTGGAATGTTTGGGGCATAAGTGGAAGTCATTTGGAGAGTATGTGAAGCACAACCAGAAATCTCAATGGGTTCATTTTTTTACGAACAACTTGGTTGGTATGAAAAGGCGCGTTGTCGTGATCATAAAAAACCTTTTTTACGAGCTTTTCCAGGTTAATTTTCAGAAATTGCTTTCTTCAATTTGTCTAGTAGAACAGTATAATAATCTGTTAGAAGTATCTCCTTCCCATCCAAAGAAATCGTAGCCCTTACCCTATCCGTCGATCGAAAGATCTTGGCTTTTTTCGGGGGAGGATTACCACAATGTGTATTTGTATTTTTCTAATTTCGCGTAGAAAGTTCATGTTCTCCTCAACTTCCATTTCTAACGTGAATTGAATTTTAGGGTGGAGGTTGTTAAGATGATTTAGGGCCTTTTGTTGTTCTTCATTGTTACCCCCGAAACATCAGAATATCGTCTACGTACCTGTACCAGAACAGAATTTTATTGGATGACTGAGTTTTAAGGAACTTTGTTTCTAATTTAGGCATAACAATTTTCCGTAAGAGAGGACCTAAAGGTGATCCCATTGCTAGTCAATTTCATATCTTTGAAGAATTGATTATTATATTAAAAGTAGTTTTCGTTTATGCAAAGTTCAAATAATTCTAAGATCTCTTTGCGGATTACCCGGTTGATGTTGGTTTCTATGACTATATTTTTTATTAATTGTAAGCATTCTACATCTGGTATGTTAGAGAACATATTAGTTACGTCAAAAGGATACAAGTCTTACGTTGTTAGGAATTGTGGTATCTTCCATTTTATTGGCTAAACATATGGAGTTTTGAATGCTGTAAGGTAAGGTTTGTAAGTTTGTAAGTTTTCTGAAAATATTATTTAACGTATTTTACGGCTCCATTTCCAAGGGGGCGGTTAGTATACCATACTACGGGTCTGATGGTGCTTCACCTTTGTGTATTTTTGGAAGACCATGTAGTTTTTTTTGGGGGAGGGGGTAGATGCTATTAATTAGTTGTAATTTCTCTTTATACGTAAAAAATCCGTTAATTTCATTTAAGGTTCAACATAGTTTCCGTTATATTCTATAATCTGAATGTAAAAATTCCTCAATTTTCTGTAGTGAGTAGTCATCTTTAAATAAAATTACGATTGAGTTTCCTTGATCTGCTTTTGTCATAACTAAATTATTTTCTTTTAATGTGAATTGTATGGATTTTACTGCGGATTGATGACTAGCATTTTGGGCTAAATATGTCGCGCTTTATAAGTGTTTCTTAATTTTCTCCTTGGAGTCCAAAACATTATACAGTGCACATCTACAACACTAACGTTTCAAAGCGATTTTCTTTGTTGCAATTAGGACTATGTTTAGAACCTTTTGAATAAGTTGCCATTCTCTTTTTGTGAACTTTGTATTTGTAAGATTAATACAACGTATAGAATTATAGAACGGTTGTGTGGCTGTATGTGGAACCGTTGTGCGCGTGCACGTGACTTTTTTGTGATTTGTTATTAAGTTCTCTCGCGCCCGTCCAACTGGTTTAGGATTTGGAGTAATCGGTTGTGGAGAAATAAACTATTAACCACCTAAAATTTTACTAATTTATTTGTTGTGAAATTATTGCTGGAATATTTTTTCCTACTTTCTCCCACTACCCACAATACACTCGTTCCCTACACAACGCGTGCGCAAGTTCTTCAATATTTATATTAATTTATGCCGCCATCCATCCATGCACCAATACAATTAAAATGTATTGTGTTATTTTAGACTTTCTTAAAAGCAAAACTAAATACCGTAATAAACATTTCAACAAATCATGGTTTCAGGCAACACACCATTAGATCTCCAATTAACAAACAAAAACAAAAACAACTGGCAATCCAAATAATCTATTCGAAAATAGAAAAAGTAGGGAATTTCAGATAAATTGTCATACATCCTATCCAAAAACAATCCCCAGGTAGCCTTTAAACCACATCAGAAACTTTCTAACCTCTTATTTAATATCTAGGGCAATATACCGTCAGATTAAAAATCAGAAGTTTTCAGGAGCTTATAAGTGCAAACCTGAAGAATGCAATAGCTGGTACGTAGCCCAAACAGGAGAAAGTTTCATTGCGCGTTTTAAAGATCACAAATCGTAATACCACCTGGAAATACAAAATTCTAATCACTAGAAACCACAGACAAGTTTCCCGAAGCTAATAACATAAAGATAGTATACACCGCACCGAAAAGTCGCAAACTCAATGTATTAGAATGCACACGGCAAGGATAAGGGGATAACCCTCCTCAATGACCAAATAGACGTAATGGCGTCTCCATTGTTTGACTTATCTTACGTATTTTTTAATATCATATATTTAATTGAAATTCATTGACTCTGTAGTTAATCTTACTTAATGATACGTTATACCTAATGATGTTCTCAAAGTTTCACTTATTATAAGTATTTTTGTAGAAAGAGTCCAAGCATATAAATAGTTGTTTAAGCATGGTTAGATGATACTTCTAGTTTGACAATGTAACAGTGTTTACGATACCACAGTCACGTTTTTAATAAAAATAAGGTGGTTTTCTTTTCATAAGTGAACACTTTTTTACACTGCTGTTATTTTCAAATCCAATGTCAGAAATTGGAAAGTAATCACAGTTCACCTGTCACCATAAACTATGGCAGAATTAAAAGATAATACTATTACCACTTTTCCTAAAGTTGGTGTTAGTAATCCAGTCCAGCGTCCCGTGAAATCGTCCTCCTATCGCGATAAATTAATGATCAAATCGTCGTTTGCGTTAGTAATACTTGCCATTCGTTTATTTATTTATGTCGCCGCGTCGAAAACCGGACGCGTAAGCGTCGACACATGTTGAATCCAGCCGGCTTCGCGTAAAATGTCGCGTCGTTCTCTCCTCCCACATTCCGGTATATGTTCGCCGCCGTCGACGGCGGCGGGATATCCAATAGCAAAATAATATATGCCATTTGCGAACGCTGCAGTACCATCTGCTGGCGATGCGGTTTCCCGAACACTATTAAATAGTTCTGCCAAGAACTATAATCTATACATAAATCCCGCTCGATTAGGGAAAGAGCGGCAGCCAGACCCAACGGCGGCGGGAGCGGCCGCGACGGAAACGGCAACTTCGAAACTGTTTGTTAATCGTGTTACGATATGACGTTGGTATTAATCCGAGCATCGGAGATATGATAAATACATGTTGCTCGTAATTAAGACCACTTACTGGGGCGGCGGACAATCCGAGTTCCGAACGTTGGCTTATACAAGGTCGAAACGATAGGGAGGACGGGGAAAAGAGGGAACGGTGCGGGACGACTACGTTCCGGTTCGCCGTCATAAATCCATTACCTATCGAACGCGATCGTATTGCGTGTAATGGATAATGGATGTTGAACTAGAGCTACGATTATTCTATATATTATATCCAGTATGTTAATTATTTATTGCTCGCGACATTCGGAGGAAATTTATCCGCAGAGTTATTGATCACCGCGCGCTGTCGAAATTTACATCGGGTTAAGAGGAAGAACCGGTCAAAGCGTTCAATGCGACATTGAAACGGAAGGAAAATTGCAATCTCTCAAGGGAAGTTGACAAAACCTTATAGAAAGGGCGCCTTCTACGTTGTGACAAGAACTTGGAACGAAAAATTTGTATTTGCTGCTCTTCAAAATATTCGCCTTTAAGATTCCCACACTCTCGCATGCGTTGAAACCACAACTGCGAACTTTTTGTCCCCTGAAGTTGGTATCTCAAAAACGTGGTTTATCTTCGGACACCCCCAAACATTGAATTGCTGCTTGTAATTCAAAGGTATATATCCAAGTTTCTTCACCTGTTACGATGTTATACAGCGTGTCCCAAAATTGCTGGGACATAGAGCTACCACGTATTGTAGAGGTCAAAATAAGTCGATGGCACCCAATTTATATGTATACCAAAATATATCGTTTGTGCGTAAGAAGAGTTCAAAGTTTACTCCAAAAATGGATTTCATCAGAGGAACACGAAAACATCAACTTTATCCTTTTAAGACAAAATTTGTATGTAACAATCAAGAGAGGCGATGAGAAGAACCAAAAGAACTATAAACAATACAAAATTTTAATAGGACACTTTTTTAAATACATATAATAGATGGTGATCTGTATTTAATCCTTTAATAAACATTTACACCATACCTTTGTCTTTTTTCTTTTATAAACAGGGAAAGAGCTAAACGGAAAAATGTCTAAACAATTAACTTAGTCGTGTGGTAAAATAAAGGAGTGTTTAATCAGCACCTTTGTGTTTACTGGTAGTGTCTCAAGGTAAGGTGATAAAAGAAAAGAATGACGAACTAGGATTAAATGCAATTATTCAGAGAACCAGGTGAAAGACAAGTAGTAGAATGTAGAACTAACCAACCCAAAATGTAATTAATGAACATAACCAAAAGGAAAGTCAAAAGAAAGAAATATTTATCTCCAAAAAATTCAAGAAGACAACCAATCAAGCTGTGACACGTCTACAAGTACCCTGAAAATCTCAGAGAATGATGTTAAGCAAAAGTCTATGTTTAAAAAAATAGAAGGCAGAAAGAAAAGCGCAAGAACAACATAGAAGAAAACCTAAACAGGCGGAAGATAATAACACACTTGGAAAATCGAAAATCAAAGAATATAAAAGAATAATACAAGCAAAACAAAAGTCAATCAGCAAAACTGAAATATGGAGATCGAAGTGAACATGATAATAACTAATTACGCTATAAGCATCTGGCGGCAACTGTAGAATGCACAATTACTTCTTCTTCTTCTTCTTCGTCTTCTTCTTCTTCTCTGTTCCTTTTGCTCATTGGGACAAGGAGAAAGGGAATTTACGAAATCTAAAAGAAAATGCTTTGACCAATCAAACGAAGGAGGAAGGAAGTTGAGGCCTACGTGTTAGGAGATCATCAACATCATTTTGACTAAAACCAATCGGTAGGAAAGAAAAAGAAAAGTAGACAGTAGGAAAGGTAGAAAATTCTTGTGTTCGTGAGAAAAATAAAAAATTGAGGAAAAACGAAATAGAAAAAAACTAGACGCAAAGTTAGCTTTACCACCTTCCGTTCTTTCCACCAATTGCTCCATCGATACAATTTTTTGGAGTTTTCAAATTCTCCATGGTGCAGCTGTTCTCAAAAGTACTTACTAAATTGGGTCCCCATAAGCCTTCTTTTTTATCTTCCAAAAAGAAATCAAAATTCAGATTGAAGAAAACAATCAATCTATAAGCCTCCCTTTCGGAAGACGTAGATTCAGAGAGTCATAAGTACTGGTATTGAGAAAAATAATAAGTAGAAACCTTCTTGGCAATAGTTAGATGTTAAGCAGCCGTTCTGCCTGAAGTTGACGATGTGATTGTGTTCGTTTAAAAAGCTAGGTATTAAGTTCGCACCAAATTTACTTAAACTATATCACATTCCGCTTCATCAAAGTCTCTCGTCGTTCCCAAAGGGAAAAACTCCATTTACATCGCTAACATTCCGTATAACTTCAATAGGTGCATACGCGTTCCATACTGTAGCAGGAACATAGTTACAACACTATCCCGCCAGCTCGAAATCCAGTTATGGTTTTCGAATAAAACGGTCCACAATAGACAGACAAGAGCTAATGAGCATGATTAGCTCGTTTGCCGACAAACCGCAAAGTTAACGGGGTAATCAGTCTGTCTTCTGGTCTGGTATATTATCGTCTATCAGTCGGGCCTGCGAGCTATCCGAGGAGTTTTAATCCTCCATTCATATGCAAATAAGTTTTATTGCTAGTTGCGAGTTTATTAGGGACCGACGAGGGGGTACGTGTATGTATGTGCGCGCCATCCGCGCGCGCTGTATATGCTAATCTTTCGACCCCTCTATGACGACGTCGACGGGGCGCAACGCTCTGTCTTACCGAGTCTAATCCCTACGGTGTCACCGTCGTTGCGAAGGAACGGCAGCTACCACCGCCGCCGACGGTCGTAACACTTTGCCGCGGCGAACGAGAGAGGGGGGTGGAGGTGTTAACTAAGTTACCGATGTTGTATACAAACTCCTGCCCTCATTAACGAACCCTTGACATACAAATTTATGGAGATGGATAGGGAGAAGGTCAGCAATAATAGTTGTTAAAATGGTTTTTGAGCGTTAACGTCGAAAGAGAGCAGGTGTTATAGCGGTGTGGTAATGTCTAGGTTAACGAAATAATTTTTAACGGATCTAGACAAAGAAGAATGAACAGAGAAATAATGCGATTCATCGAAGAAGGATGACACCAATTTGCTTATGTTTAAAGTCTTGTAACAGTGCAAGTTAACGCCGTTGACAAACACTGCCGATAATAAAGAAAGCTTTAGAGCTTGACATAATTGCCGGTGAAATGTATCAATCAATTTTTTAAGAGGGCCTAAGATATTTAAACTTTCCTAATACTAGAGGCGACTGCAAGTCGCAAGCAAATTTCGAACACTTTTTTCAGGTATCTTCATCATTAAAGTTTGGAAAATATGCACTAAAAAAATCGCAAAAATGTGCACCAAAAAGTTGAAAAATATGCCCTTAAATATGCATGCTTTCCTCCTCCACAACTCTCAGAACGCGATCCGATTAGATCTTCTATTACATTATTCTTTTACACTTATGCATAGCCCCCATTTCCCTATTCATTTATGCACTTAAGTATGCTTTTATGCCAAAAAATATGCAAGAAAAAGTTCGTTTCAACAGAATTTGCACTTTTTACTAAACACAAAAATGATGCATTTCTTTAAAGTTGCACGTGTGGAATAATAATTTCTTCAATAGGAAGACATCGTCGAAATAATTTTTCTGATCAAAAATTAAGTCCTCTTTTAGTCCTGTCCTTAGGGATGACTCATCACTAAGAACCGGACTAAAACGCCCAGAAGAAAAAAACAGAAAAAGGTACTTAAGAAGGCATAAAATTTTGACAAAAAAGCAATAAAGAGGCATAAAATTTTGACGAAAAAGCAATAAAAAGCATTTTTCTTAATAA
This sequence comes from Chrysina gloriosa, assembly GCA_038088585.1. NCBI lineage: Eukaryota > Metazoa > Arthropoda > Insecta > Coleoptera > Scarabaeidae > Chrysina > Chrysina gloriosa. Next base: position 5,209,332 of record CM076090.1, on the reverse strand, counting down.
GGCATAAAATTCCAAAAATGCATAAAAATTAGATAAACAACACAAAAGTTACTATACCTAACTAATCAAATTTTATTTTGAGCAAATATACGTTTCTAAATAAATTTATATAAAACAAAAAATGCTCAAAAGCCATTGATCTAATTCATGAATGATTTTATTTTCATCAAAAATACATTTTCAAACCAATTTTTTATAAAAAAAAAAAGAAAAACTACTAATTCCGTAAACAACTGATTATTAAATTCTCTTCTAAATGTTCCACTGTAAAATTGTGTCTTCTATCACTTATTGTTAATATATTTTACAAAAATGACGTTACATTTATTTACAATAAATCCACATAGATACATACACAAATTGCACTATTTAATTAAGTTAAAACAATACAATACTAAAACTTTTTCTATGTTACCAATACTCATACATTGCCTGCGGTTAACACGTGTTTGTAAGATGAAAAAACTCGTTCAACATCGCAAGATATTATTAGAGCATATTTACATTTACAAATAATGCTTGGCTCTATATCTACATTTACATTGTTAGTAAAATTTCCATTTAAAATATCATTTATTCCATTAAGTTGCTTAAAACCTAATTAATAACAATATTTCTTTGTTATATTATTTGTGGCTGGCAACTGATCAATCTGATCATTTAATGGATTTACATTTGAAATTGATGTATTTAAACTACATCCTCTTAGTTTCTAACTTTGTAATTGCATCTGCAACACAAACAAAATTGCTTTGGATATATGTATGCTAGCTGATTTTTTAATATGAGGATATTATAAGATTTGTACAATTTTCATGAGCTAAATATGTGTAATGAATTAATTTGAGGAAAAATGTTTAGATTTTCTGCTGCTTTTATCATATATGCGGCAGCATCAATTATTATCATTAAAAGTAGATTGTGCGTTGAAACTTTTTGTGACAACTAAAAGTTAGATAAGCTCACATTTTCAAACCGCGCAATAGTTAAATTATGTGTTTTCTCGAGTTTTTGACATTAATCAGATACTTTCTTTTTGCTTATCATCCTCACTTTATAATTTTTCTAATTACTTTGTTTTCCCTTTTTTTCATCGCATATCCATACCGTGTTATTCATCGTGCTTTTATGAAGTTTACGCCTAAGCACCTTATCCGTGCAATTCTTTTAGCATCTCATGTTTCATTGTACTTCTATATTAAATATCATTGACGTTGACTATTTCTAAAGTTGTTCTAACTATTCTCCTATCAAGTGTTCTTAGCTGTTGATCCTCTTGTTGATCTATACATTTCAATTTTGGCGCTGATAAGTTGGCTGCCGAAATACGTATTTAGAATTTCCGAGATCGGGATGGTAAGAGCTGATTTATTGAGAGAAAATCTAAAGTCACAGGGGACGCTCTTTTTTCCCTGAAGTGAAAATGAAAATAACTTGAATGTCGAATACGTACGTATTTGGACGTATTACCGTCGGTATAGCAAGAATACGAACTATTTGGGTATATTCAACAACCGTAAAAATACCCACTGTTCTAAACGTTTGTTGTAGATGTCGTAACATGTACATGAATTTTTTCAAATTTGATGTGCTGGCGGTAATTCTGTATTCATTCTAAAGCTAATTATGACGAAAGCAATTTCCGGTGATATTTCAAAAATAATGAGATACATCGCGTAATTAGGTCACCATTAGCTGAACGCTAATTACAAATTCTAATTGTATTATAAATTATGTTACATTTAATTAGTATTAGAGCAAATTACGCACGTACGTCTGATGATTTCACGCGCTCAACAAATAACGCGGCTGTAAAACGTAAATCTTTAAAGCTTTACAAATAAGACCCAATACTGGTGTAGAGGAACTTGATCGCCTAGATAGGCAAACAAGATGATATCGTACAAGTGACGATTACAAGTAAATACATATTCGTTAGCTGGAACAACGCGTGGGAATGGACAAAGATTATGTAACTTTGCAGCTAGAAAAGCGTGGTTAGCATTCGGCAGCATAAAACTCAACAGCATTCAAAGTGGTAGAAAGATAGATATATAAGCCATTTAGGTCCATTTCCCTCCAGTGTTTCATGTCTTTTGCCCTTTCCCTCTCGTTCTAGATTTTTCTCTCCCAAACCTTCCTCCACAGTTCCTCGGCAACGTTTTCTAGGTCTTCCCCGTTTTCTCTTACTCTCCGTTGCTTCTCAAGCGAACCCCCTTTACGTCCCTCTCCATGTGCCCCAGCCACCTGAATTCTTCTTGCTTTAATGAAACCACTAACAGGTGCTTTGTTAAGCAATTCATATAGTTCTGCGTTCGTTCTTCGCCCCCATCCTACCTCTGTCTCCTTTCCTCCAAAATTCTTCTCGGTGCTTTTCTTTCCCAAATTTCTAGTTTTTGTTATATTCTACGATCCGAGTTTCACACGAGACTTGTGGATTTAACGGGCACCAGTAGATCAAACATGTATAGGAAATACAGAGAAGCATGCAGGGTATTGAGATTACTTTATGAGTGTTGCAGCTTCAAGAACAAATAGGAAAAAAGGGGCAAAGAAGGGTAGGATTACAAAAGATAAATAAAAAGCTGAGAAACTAAAAATATGTAAACAATAGTTCAAAGTATGCAAAAGTGATGAACCAAAAACTAAATGAGAGTGATTGCAAGGACTATGGTGCATTTGCTGACACTAAATCACATCGGTGATCGCTAGCTCGAAGCAAGCGCTATCACAACCGTATAAACCGAAGTATCTTAATGTACTACAAGAAAAGCACACTAGAGTAACCGAATACTTCGGTTTACTTGGTTGTGATAATGCTTGTCTATAACTACCCATCTCACAATTTCGATGACACGTGTTTCGCTAGCATGAAGCAGTCATTATCAAAAACCAAAAGAATTATCAATATACGATTCTTACAATGCTTGTTCATCTAAAACTTGTCCGAAAAAGAGATACGTCCTATCAGGGTAAAAGGAATGTATTTATGACATTTGAGATGACATAGATGTCCTCTTTTCGAAATATTTTTTCATATTAGTGGGTAGGAAGGTATGGTTGCGAGTTGTAGTGGGGAAAGTTTAATTTGCCCGAATGAAATTTAAGAAATCGCGGTTTATTCGGTAAAGTACAATTTGAAAATTCTGACCTCGTTACTGACAAAACACGTGTCAGCGGATTTAATTCAATAATTGCGTGGTGGGAAGTTTGCCGATGTGATATAGTGTCAAAAGCTAAAGGAAAGGATGCTTTATTCCAAATTAAATTAGAGTATGTATACAAAGTATACAGTAGTACATACAAAATTCGAGAATGAAACAACAATAGAATATTTAGAGACGGAAAAGGAACAGAGGAAGAAAAACAATGCTAAAATTTGGTGCAAATTAACAATACAAACTGGACGGAAGTGGCTAATAGGAAGGAGCAATGAGGATGAGGACGAGTACGAAATCTAAGAGAACTTCAACGAAATTGAATAGAAAAGGAAGCAGGACGAGGAACAAAAATCAAAATACAGGCAAGCAGAATAAAACCTACGAGGACAATGAATAAAAATGGAATAAAAAGCGGAGAGGAGGAATTATCAGTAAACCATGATAGTCTTCAAGATTTTCTGATAAAAATTGTTAATAGGGCAAGAACCAAACTAGGACCTATACGAAGAAAAGCTGATAGTGAAAGAACAATATTTCAGAAGATATTAAAAATCCCGATAAAAATAGTAAACAAGGGATTTCTGACAATCAACCAGCCCCGAAACGTGATTATCTCTTCCCTAATGTCTGGAAAGAGACGAGATAATTCCGTCCAAAACAAAAAATGAATAAGCGAATCCGATAAGAAAATTACTATCTTCGCCAACTACTCCATCGTACAGTCCAAATTATATTCGAAACAGACTCGCCCGCTTAATTCGGGGGATCCGGCACGATAGCGTCCGAATAATATTACCCCGCGTTATAAGTCACTTTTGTTTTCTAACCGACTCCTTCTTTCCTCCTCCACGACTTTCAGAACGCCATCCGATTAGATCTTCTATTACATTATTCTTTTACACTTATGCATAGCCTCCATTTCCCTATTCACTTCATTTCCGGCCTGCCCCTTATCCGCCGAAATATCTCCGGGCTCGCCCCGGCAATGAACAACAGTCCGTATTAACTAACGTTCTCTTTGCTTGACCTAAAATCTCTATCGGCCGCTCGCCACGCCGCGCAACCACTCCCAGTATAATTTTCTCGGCTTAATGCGCTACGGCGACGTCGTTATTATTTCTTATTGACTTCCGAATTGCCCGCTGCACAATATAAATCAAGCTACCCGCTCGTAATAGAGTGGGTACTATAAAGGCTGCGAAAGAAATTACCTTCGCGTTTATTAACGTCGGGCGTAGTAGATAATTATTTGTACAGTCCCTTCTAGAACGATAGAATTTTAACGGGAATTGCGGCGAGTAGTCAATTTTTCAAGTAATTCTGACACCACACAGACGATGAGATGATATTGCCTCCTACTCGGGGTGTCAGCTGTCAACCCATCCTCAAAGATACGGGAACTCCCCAGCCACCATCACCAGCGAACACCTAACACCTTCTCACTCCAGAAATCACCGATGGACCGTCGTGTTACTCCCTGTAAACTCCCTCTCGTTTTTCTCTCGCTTCACTCATCTTGCTCTATCACATCTCCTCCTTCCAAACGCACTCGGTGCAGCTCTAAACCACCTGTCCTCAAAGCCACTCACCCCCTTCCCCTCGTCGTTCAGTAATCAATCAGTACTCAATCTAATACTCTTCTCCTAAATGCATCCCAACTCGCCACGGTTCTCACAAACCCAATCTGGCCACTCTCCAACACTCCAGAACATTTTATATATTAAGAGAAATGTAATAAAAGCTAAATTCAGAGTAGTTCAGTCGTAGAGAAGGCGTAGAGAATGTCAGTTTTGTAAGAGTGAAATATATTATCGTTATTTTTTTCAAAGGGGTACCCCTGAAATTCTCAAGAAAATCGGAATGGTCCGAAGTACAACTTATTACACATCAAATTACAGCATTTCTAGTGCAGATTAAAGATAAAATAATTTGGGGTACGAGAGACGGTTCATTAAGGAAATATTCAATGAGAAAGTGAAAAGTGGTTCTTAACGAATCGCTCTGGCACGCTCTAACACCCAAACAAAGCAAATTTCATGAGTTTTGACGTCAAAATCGTATTCTGCACCTTCGAGAACATTTGTCCACAGAATTTCGTTCAATTTAGAACATATTAATTTTTTGCTGAAGTTTCAAAGGGGTACCCCTTGAAATTTCGAGGAAAATCGAAATGGTCGGAAGTATGACTTATTACACACCAAATTAAAGCTCTTCTACTACAGATTAGGGATAAAATAATTTCGGGTACGAGGGACGGTTCATGGAGGAAATATCCAACAAGAAAGTTAAAAGTGGTTCTTGGCGAATCGCTCTGGTACGCTCGAACACCCAGACGAAGCAAAATTCGCAAGTTCTGACGTCAAAATCGTATTTTGCATTTTCGAAAACATCTGTCCACAGAATTTCGTTCAATTTAGAACATATTAATTTTTTCTGAAGTTTCAAAGGGGTACCCCTTGAAATTCTAAGGAGAATCGAAATGGTCCGAAGTACGACTTATTACACATCAAATTAAAGCTATTCTAGTGCAGATTAGAGATAAAATAATTTGGGGTACGAGAGACGGTTCATTGCGGAAATATTCAATGAGAAAATGAAAAGTGGTTCTGGACGAAACGCTCTGGTATGCTCTAACATCCAAACGAAGCAAATTTCACGAATTTTGACGTCAAAATCGTATTCTGCACCTTCGAAAATATCTATCCACAGAATTTCGTTCAATTTAGAACATATTAATTTTTTCTGAAGTTTCAAAGGAAATTCTGAAGAAAATCGAGATCGTCCAATCCCTAAAGCACGCCCCCAGGTTCCTTTCAAGATTTCACATACACATAACATACGGTGACATTCATCCCTCTTCACCATCACCTTTCTGCGTACAGTTCTCTCGTCCTTCTACGCAGGCTATAGTATTCCTACATTTTGGATCTTTACCTATCATCATTCTCCAACTATCCTCAACGAGGATTGATTAGGGCCTTCCCATCTTCCACCACAAGGGTACTCCCCGCTCCCTATCTGAAGCTCTCTCTTTCTATATGGCTCCTGTAGCAGAAATCTCTCCTTGGAAAATCCAACGCCAGCTGGGACGTATTCCGCCCTCGCACCAGGTTTACCTGTGCCACCCTGAACGTGTTACTACTTTTCTCCTCTCCACTCTTACTACCGATAAAAGAGAGGAAATGAAGAAGTCCTAACCCTAAATTCAAGCTGGTGTCCTTTTTCTTCCCTTTTTTTGTTTCTTTTCATTTTCCAATTTTTATCATACCTCCCCGCGTTTCTCCTTCCTCCACAGCCGTCACATTAACATGAGACCTCCTTTCCCGGCGGTTCTACGTCAGTCCCCCAGGTACAGGTCCTGTTTTCTTTTTCCCGCTTCCGGTCCTGTCTCAATTCTCCTTAGTTTAACCCTCATGATATAAACTTCTTCCATTAAGGCAACCTTGTTCCGCACCACTGCGCTCTCCATCCTCCCACATTCCTTCAAAACCTCTACCAGCAGTAACGAAATTTCATCGTATCTGTCCCTAACCTCTATTCGGTTGGCCCTCGTGGAAGTCAATTTTCCATTTATTTCCTCAGACATATTCCTCCTAATCTGACCAAGAACCTCCATGATTCTTTGAATAACGTCAATATTTTCGCATACCATAACGCTTCATTAATTTCAACCCACATCAGTTACAGTTGCTGTCCTCGATCCCACCTCGATACCATTGGGCGCCCTTTTTTCTCCCTTTTCTCCCGTCCTGCTTTCGTTTTCTTTAGCTTAACCTTCATCAACCTTGTTCCGCACCAATTTCCTCTCCATCCTCCTATTTTTCTTCAGTACCTTTACCAGCAGTAACGAAATTTCATTGTAAAAGCCAGGTTTACATTCACTTCCTCACACATTGCTCCATGAGCCTTTGATAAAGTCAATACTTCCACATCACTTAGCGTCTTTTTCAACCTATGCTCTCCAATCGTCCTTTCCTCTATTTTCTCACATCTTCTTCTTCCCCATCGGTAGCGTCTTCTGAAGTCCCTGGCTCTTTCTAAGCGCCCTTTTTTCACCCCTTCTCCATTTTCTGTTCCCAGCCTTATTCTGTCCTAGCACTACAGTAGAAAATACTGCTTTATTAAACTCTACTGATAATAAAATTTAAATCGCATTACTATGTTGAAGTTCCCGCGGCGATTCCTTATATGGTCCGTTGGAGCCCGTGTCGACCATCTGGAAACTGTTGTCTTCTGCTATCACGACGAGAACTTTCTCGCATCGCCGTTGGTCTAATGGAATACAGATTTCTCGATGTTTCCGCCCAACTGGAAACATTCTGAAAACATCTACTTCTTCTTTGTCGAGTTCTTCAATGTTCAATCGTTCGAAACTTACGCTAAAACCGAATAATAGAACTATGACGACGTATATCTTTTAGTCGAAATCCGATTTTTGAAATTTCTAAAAAACAGAATGTGGTATGAGTAGGAGCTAGTTTATCCAATCCCTGCTATTTGGTATGCCTCAAGGTGACATTGATTTTTTCATCGGCATCGTAGCTACTGCAAATTTTTTACTTTTATTTACTTTATCCATGCCACTACGCACGATTCGCACGGGCACCGACGACAGCCGCCGACGTGTAAATATTAATTATAATATTGTTCGGAACATATTTGCCCGGACCGTCATACGACTGGTTAATATGCTAATGCGGGTAGTGTTTGTGCGAAATTGTTTCCTGCGTGTACGTATCGACTCGTTTTGTTTACGGCGCGTAGCTTAAGCGATTCATTAGCTAATTGGACGATTCATTGTGAGTAAACCGTACAAAAGCTCGTTGATTTTCGATATATAAATAGGAAAACATATTGAATAGCGGGTGCAAATCAGACTGACATCATCAGGGTGAGAGTACGTATGTAGTTATACTGAGGAATTGTAAACTAAAGGAGTTGGTTAAGGATTTGAAGATATTATTTTGAATATTTTAAATAGAATATCGTATGAAAACTTTTTCTATGTATTAATATTTTTCATTTCTTTTAACTTTAATAATTATATTCATTTTTATCAGTTTTAAAATTAATATTCATTGCTTGGTATATATGTACTAAATTTGAAATGGTGTTAGTTTTTGTAAATTCTTATATTATGTTTTAAACGCTACCGGCAATACTTCGCTTACGAACATATGCGGTCCTTCGACAATGTACACAGACAGAATCCGTACCATAGATAAGAAACTTCGTCGGTCGGCCGTGCGAATTTACAAAGACCTATTCATCGAGCGTTGACAAGGAACGTGTAACCCATTGCGTAGACTATGATTTGACCTTTGAAACAAAGCTTATACATAGGAACACGATTTTGATATGATGGTTTTTATATTATGAATGTACAAATCTTATCTGCCTAAATAAACCGGCATAAAAACAGAAAAGCCTGTTCTTATTCCTTATATTCTCGCGCAAGCGGGAAAACGCTTAGTGCTCTCTCCCAACCATCACTTTTTTTTCTAATTGCACAAGTTAGAAAGGAACCGCGAAGAAAAAACGAAAAACGACACTACCTACGTATACTTCATAGTCGTTGGGAAGAAGTGGCAACTGATTCGGTGAGGGGAAGTCCCTAGCATACAGGAAACGTACATTAAACGAAATGAATCAGGAAACAAGCAACTGTTAAAGTTATTTCCTTTTGAGGTCAGGTTTCTAAAAGAAGATTTCCGGCGTTGGGGGTGGTTGTGTTATAGTCAACAAAGCGTCCGTACAGTAAGATCTCACGGAATGGTTGGCGAAGAAGATGCCTAGGTTTCTACTTCACGAATCCGAAAGAATGTCCCATACCGGTTTTCGGTCGTTTCCTGGGGCCTAAGGGGATAGAGGAAACTAAGCAAAACGCTTGCTAGCACGGTAAACTTTTTCCTATGGGATTTGAACCGTTTAAGACGTTTTGATCCTCAACGAGGGTTTCTGACTTTTGGGTGCATAATCTCTTAATATCCTCATTTCTCACTTTTAATTCGGGGACGCACTCTTCGATACGTGCCAAACACGCGCTTGTTTACCTTGAAGAAATCCCATGGATTGTTTTCGAAAGACGATGTACCTGAGACGAGAAGAAAATATCTGAAAATCGATAATTCGGCGCCCGCGAGGCTAAAGGAGAGAAACAAAGAATGTTGAATACAAACATGAGGGACATACAGGAATATATAGTACTGACCAAAACTATTTGGATAAATTCATTTTGAATTTGTAACAAAGTTGAAAGGTGTATTTATATGAAAAGAGAAATACTTTAGTTTCTGATCTTTGAAATTTTTGGCTTGGAAACTTTCGATAATTTCTTTGCCTTTGGCCTTTGCCCATTTGTATACTCGAATAATTTGTCCTCCCGCCCTAAAAGACCAAAGTCTGATCAAAACGACTCAAACTGATTAGAACCTTTGCAGTTTTCTTTAACTAATCGATTCTTAAACTCCATCGTGCCATATTCTCCGATATTATTTGGACAAATTGACGTCCCAAACCACACTCAAACTGCGCACCGATTAACTATGTCATCATTTCTTTATTTATGTGAACACCCAGTTGAATCGGCCTCCTCTTATTATTCGAAACGCATCACGCTTCTAGATGCAAAAAATAAACACGACCGTCTGAGCCTCGAATGCATTATTCCAGACACCTACGTACCTACCTATCGAAATCACCACGAAGATTGGCTTACTAGGAACTATTCACCGGTTTAAATGAGTTCCTTTGAAGGCGTCATCGCATGCATCGCCAAGAGTAGCATCTAAAATTTAAAATAAGTCGGGCGGCGACGCTAGCGATACGAAACTTTCGACGTGGCCACCACCTCAACTCTAGGGTCGGCTTTAACGAGAAATATAATAATAACGGATCGTAAGAGTCTAGTACGAGGAATCTCTCTTCCACTCGAAAATAAGCACAATAATAACGGCGGATCGTCGCGTTCGGGGAAGCGAATTTGTTATGTATGAATGTACGCATAGCGGCGGTTATTTAAATATCTTCACCGAAGGTATTAATAATTCATGACGTTTATGCGAATTAATTCGGGCGCGAGTGGCGCTAATAAAATCCGCAAGGGGTTTGCGTTTCGCCGAGAAACGAATTAGGCGAGGCGGGTGATTGTTTAAAAATCGCCAATTTTGTGTTCTGTAAGGATAATAAGGAGTAATCGAAAGATGTTAAAGGAGAAATGCTTGAAAGTCCGCAGTCCGAGTTCTGCAGTATATCACCGACGTTTCCCGATGAGATCTTCTACAAGGATACCGAAAATGTTTCGAGTTTCATTTGATTTTGGCTTTTAAAACTATGAGATCGAAATTTACAAATTCTAAATTCCCTTTTACGATTCATCGATCACCGTATATTTCTTACTGCTGCGCGTTTCGCAAGCCAAATAATATATGCAACCAAGATTACACTGTTGTCTCTACTGTGGTACCAGAAACCCTAAACATTTTAAAGCAGAATAATGAAATACCTGAGACGAACATGCGGTGTGACCCTGGGGAAAGTCAGAAGTGAAAAAAAAACAAGAGAGAAGTTGGAAATTGGGAGTATGGAAGAATATATAGAAGAAAGACAACTAAGATGGTGTGGGCACGTTCAAATAATAGATAAAACAGCGCAAGTGAAACAAGTATGCGAAGCTAAATGGCAAGGAAAAGGAGGAAAAGGGAGACCAAAAAAGACGTGGAACGAAACTATCAGTGCAATCCTGGAAAAGAGAGGTATCGAATCAAAAGACTTGGAAAGGATAGAAAAAATCATCATGCCTACGCCCGAATGAGTACAAAAGCCAACTGAATATATTATATACAGACTGACATAGAATAAGCTGCAATGCATAGCACCACGCGATAGAGGACCAAGAAATAATAAAAAGACTCCTAAACACTAATGCCCGATCGCTTTTTGTTTTTAAGCTACAGGCTTTTAAATTTTTATTAATTGAAAAGGCTTTTATTTAATAAAACAACATTAAAAATGTAAGGTATCTAGCTCAACATAAGGTGTTCAATTTGGCGACCTTGTTCTTGAATACACATTTCCAATCTTCGTGTTGATGATTGACGGCATCTTTGAAATATGTTCGGATTATTACGAAATGTATCAGCAGACTCCACAATTCTGTTCCATAATTGCTCTTCAGTATCTATTTCTACGACATACACTTCATTTTTCATAAACCCCCAAAATGAAAAATCGTGGGGATTAAGATCGGGACTACGAGCTAGCAATAGTATAGGTCCCCCGACCAATCCCGCTATTTCCAAATCTTCTTTGAACAAATTCCCTTGCTCTTCGAGAATAGTGAGCTGGCGCACCGTCATGCATGTAGTACATTCTTCTTATAATATCCAATGGGACATCTTCTAATAAAGTGTTCAGTTCATTTTCCAAAAAAATTGCTAGAGTTCGTCTGTCAATCGTCTGGGAAATCGAACTGGACCAATTAGATAATTATCGATTATACCTGCTCACACATTAATGGAAAACCCATACTGGTGATTCCCTATTACGGTATGATGAGGGTTTTTATCGGTCCAATAATGCATATTATGCATGTTCAAAACACCATCGCGACTAAAACCAACTTCAGGTTTTTTAACCTCAACAGCCTGTAACGTGAAAAGAAAAAGCGATGGGACATTAGTGTATAGGAATTTTTTCATTGTTTGTTGATCCTTTATCACGTGGTGCTATGCATTGTAGTTTATTCTATGTCACCCAGTATATATATATATATATATATATATATATATATATATATATGAGAAAAGGTTGAGTGAAGACTATGTCGGTGTGATCCCTATATTTCGTTGCTAGGTTTGGCAACTTCTTCAAGAGGATTGCTGTAAATGTGTAATCACAATTTGTAACTTAAAGAAATGAAGAACAAAGTTAACTTACAACTAGAGTTAAGCACTAGCCTCTGTTTGCATATTAAGGTGGTATCAAAATGACAGTTATTCTACCTCTGACCACATGAACGAATGACATGTGTATGAATGCGTGTACGAATCGCAATCACAAGTTCGTCTGCTAAAATCAATAGAGGGAAAAGACGTGTAAGAATTTTATGGGATCGCCCAATAAACTAACACTCATAGAGTTGCGCCCTGAAAGAACTGAAAATGGAAAACTTGCAAGTGCATTACAGATTCAACGTTTCAGAATATATTACACTTAATTGATTAACATCCGTCTTAAAATTAATGGCTTTATTATCTTTGTTGATGTGTATCATCTCCAGAAATAAGCTTATTTCTTAGTTTTGTCCCCTTTCTAAGACCTTTACGTCATCATAGTTAAAACTATGTTAAAAATGTTTAGTATGCACTGCCAACGCACACGAACCCTTTTCTATCCTACAGTCACTTTTGTGTTGTGTTAACCTTCGTTTTAGTAACTGTGATGTCTGCCCGATATATGTAGATTCACAATTACCACACGGGATTGTATATACCAAACAGACATCGTCACTCCGAGTTTCTTAGTTTCTTTGTGAAGCTTCCCTTTTTAGCGTGTCTTAATCCCCTGACGCCTTGAACAGAATAATTAGAGAAAGGGGGAAGTGAAAGTAGAAAACATCTGCAGGTAACTTTACGAACTACCCTGTCTGTTTGACGTACCGCTGCAGTAACAATCTGCTTCTTGCCCTCGTCGGTTTAGAAACGCGAAATTTTCCTTATAACATCAGTGGCGCCCACATTTTGTCTCGCACCATCAACCAGCGTCTTAACAAATTTCTTTTGTCAATAGTTAACTTGAACCCGACTGTGCGCTAGCCGTATTCGTTTCTACTTGTATTCAAATTTCACTAGAAATAACAACCTGGGAGTCACTTGCTTCCTGAACCCTGTGCTGTATTGCTTTCTTGTTCTCGTCTTCAGGAGCCCTAAGGACTCAATTTCGTTTGTTTCTTGGTGTTTTACCTTACGCAATAGACGGTAGGGGAGAGAGCACGTAGCAGGATACTTCTGAGTATACATAACCTAAAAATCCAACATTTCCAATGGAAGAGATAACGATTGAAAAGCTTGTGATACCAAAGAATCTCCTTTCCAAAGATTCCCTCGAGTACAAGAATGAAACGAATTGGCACTAGCAGATATGAGACTTGTCCTGAAAAGAATGAATAATAAGAAAATGTTTATCGCTATTACGTTCCGTTAGGAAAGTTACTGCAAAAAATCATTTTTATCTTCAACGCCATAACATAAAACATTCTTTTCAACCGGAGCCCGGCAGCTTCGTAATGGATGTTCGAGAAATTCCGACAATTAAGAACTTGGAAATAAAAATTCTAATTATCCACCGCGTCCTCGTCGAAGCTCTAGGCTGATTACGGGATTCCGCGGCGGAGCCCTTATCAGGTAAACATTTCCCTCCCGTTCACTGCAGTTTTAAGCGAGTTTCCGCCAGAGGTGTACAGAAAACTTTTCCGAGTTTAATTCTTGTTTATTGTTATGAAAACGCCTCGGGCCGTGAAATCGCTTGATTAAGGTTTCTCGCTCTCTCTCCTCGAACGCTTTCTGATAAAAATTAACGAGTACGTTTTATTGCCATCAAAAATTGAATAGCCCGGCTCCGACTTCCTCCTTCCCTCCAGCTCCGCTTTCGCGATTTCATTTCGTTCCTCCTCTTCCTTCAATGGCGGCAAATATAAAGAAAGTTATAATTAATACTGTTTTACGGAATGAGTGGAAACCGAGAAGCCGAAGATGAAGACGGAATGGGGTTTCGGGACGCTCAAGAAAAAAAAACGGGGGATACTACAAAGTGAAAAGCGTAGGAAGTAAGTCTAAAAAAAGCGTCGGCTAGCTCGGGGAAAAAACAAATTTAAATTTGTGATTTATTGAAATTACTCGGCTAACAACTTTTTGTCCGCGGACTCAATTTATATGCATTCGCTCAAATACTAAGTCAGAAAAGGAATGTAAAGTAAAATTTGGGGTATTGCTCCGGTCCGATGACGCGACGCAAGAAGGGGGAGTGTCAAAGGATGTAAGAGCCGCCACCGCCGTCGCCGTCGCCGTCACCAGACGAGGGAAACGAAGGCACTTTTTGTTTTAATTCGGAAAATTTACATAATGATTGTGTAATAAATATAAGTTTTCTCGAATCGCCGCTCTCGCAAACTTTCATTATAATTGCGCTGCTCTCGCCCGTTACATTTGCATAATTTTGGGGGACATTAGCGGACGGACGCCTTTCACAAACAAATCGTCCCTCGTGCCTTGACGCATCGTAATTAATATATCAAACGTGACGAGGGTTTTTTCACTTTAATTGGGGGTTTTGATGGTCTAATTTGAATTTTTCTCTTTCGATGGGAAACCAACTTATTTCTTTTCCATTCTCGTCGAAATGCTGACTAAATAAAACTTGTGCATGTATAATGCATAAAATACGCTAAAAACGTGGGGAAACAACAATTTTTACGGAAAATTTTTTATCGGTGTGAAGAAAAGTCTAATATGGAGGCAGCAACTAAGTGCAAAGGTGATGAAACTTAGTGAACAAAAGAGGATAACAATCAAAGTTAGCATGCAGAAATTGAGGTGATTAGAAGATGCCTACAGATATCCGGAAACGAAAACTAATTAAAAGCCGGAAGTTGAGGACCTAAACGAGGTTGCTCAGAGATATCCGTCGTGAAGGCAAACAAAAGTAGTAAGTAGATAGTATTGGAAAAATCCAGGCACAGGCCTGCAGGCCCTTAGTGCTACATATATTTATATTATCTGCGTTAGTGTCAAACGCGTTCTTTGAAAATTCGCACGTACATATACAGGATGGTTCAGGACTAGCGCGTCGAACTGTAGCTCTCAAACCAATAATTTTTTCTTAAGTCTCTTTTGACAGGATGCTGTATGTTTATAAAGGCCAGAATTAGGAAATATTGTCATTTATAGTAGGTGTTCCAAGAAAAGTGTTCAGTATCAAAGTTATGTTTCTTTTTCGAATTGTATAGAAATATCGCTTACGGTTTTTGAAGTATTTGAGGTTTTTCGAAAAAGTAAGATGTTTTGAAAATGCACATAACAAACAAATTAATGGAAATTTTCAAGTCATGTTTTAGCCTTGATTTGGTATTTCTTGGGCTACTGATTTTCAAGTATGTAATTTTACAATACTGTACAGGGTGATTGCATAGATCGGCTTTACTTGTTTCAACTTCAATAGAATATAACTTTGTTATTTCAAATGGAATACCCTGCATATTTTTAGACTCGGAGAAAGGTTTTTCTAGCCCTACCCAAACTATATCAGGTTTCCCTATACCTATCTTTTGTGGCTCCGGAGAAATTTGAAGGTATGTTAAATTTTTCTTAGAGTGAAATTAAATCGAAGCTGCTGAATCTGGAAATGCATTTTTTTTTATTTGAACTATCTGAAAAGGTTGATAATGAGGCACATATGCCTTTAAATTACAAATATTATAATAAACGTTCTACATGATCGCCATTTTCCTCCATCTATTGTATTTTCGATTAATTGTAATCCATTAGTAGGCATTGAGGTGAAAAGGATATGAAAGAAATAAGTTTTTCGATAAGATAATTTTTTGATATAAAGTTCGTAATTTCTCACTAAACTGTACACTTAAAAATCGTTAGGTGTTCATTAAAACTTTAACATTTATTTAACGACTGGAATATATTATCCGGTACGTTTTCACAAAATTGCAGTCCTCGTCGAATTGTTTCGAATGCAATCAACACATGACCTTCAGAAAGTTTTACCAAGTTGTCGTTTTTATGTTTGTCATCTCCTTCATCTTCTACAACCGCATTGTTTCTATAAGTCGTGCCATCTAGAATGTCTGCATTCGTAGGGTATTCTGCAATTACTACTTCTTCGTCTATTTCGAGGTGGACTTCAAGTTCCATATCTTCAGAAATATGATTGCAACCTCGAAGTCTTACTCATTTCTTTTTTAATTCGCTCAGTTGTAATTAGTCCTCCTCATACCACTCAATGGAAACTGAAGAGAATCCAGCTTTTCTGAAGCAATTTCTAATTGTTCTTTCGGTCTGGCCAATGTGGAAATGCGCTCGCCCAAATCAATGAAAATTTTGTCTGCGGGCTGATCTTTTTCAATTTCCCTAATAATGTGGTTCAATATCCGCTTACGATAATGAAATTTCGTCGTATTTGGCGGAAAAAATATCAACTTTATGCTTTTTAGTTTAGGTTGCAAACTGTGAGGATATGCAGGTCAGTTATCAAGAATTAGTGCTACGTTTCTATCTTGATTTCTTATTGATTTCTCTAGTTTCGCCAACCACTGTTCAAAAACTTCACTCGTCATCCACGCTTTTCATTGCAGTTGTAGTCGATTTTCAACGATTTCACATCTTTGAAGCATCTTGGATTTTCACTCTTGGCAGTTACCAAAATATATTGTTTTTCCGTCCCAGTTATATTTGCGCCAAGCATAACTGTGATTCGTTCTTTGCTGTTTTTCCGCCCATTACCATTAGTCACCCTCAAATGACAACGTTTTGTCTTGTAAGCACTTGAAAAACTGCCCAATTTCGTTTGCATTAAAAACGTCTTTACGATCATAAATATCCAAGATATTTTTTAACACTGTTTTTCTCCAGCAATTCGAGCCTATTTGACTAACATCGGCACTGTTTCTGGAAATCACTTTTCTGTATTATACCGTGTCTTTTCTTAAATTTGTCTAGTCAGCCTGTGCTTGCTTGAAATTCTGAATGTCCCATAAATTTTGCATATTCTAAAGCCTTTCTTTAATTAGCAAAGTTGATATTGGTATATTTTTCTCGCGGAGCATTTCCACCCATTTTAAAACGGCTTCATCCACATCTTTGTATGAGAAAAGTTTAATCCGCTTTCTGCCGGAATCAAATGACTCATTTTGTTTTAAAATCGGGTCGCGATTTTCTAAAATTGTCGATAAACTGTTAACGGATATGCCGAATTTAATTGCGATATCTTTTTTCTTGAAACCCCTCGTCAACATCTTATAACACTTTAACTTTTCCCGTGATGCTTAAACATTTTCGTTTACTCATATAGGACGTACGAACACACAGAGATCACAAAAGGAACTGAAACAAATGTACCATCACGGACTTTAGTTATGTCAGGCCTTGTATGCGCGAAATTTGCGTGACACTAAAACGGATACAGTAACAGAAGCACAGGCTGTACCTCAAAAGAGCGGACATAAGCAAAGTCCGTGATGGTACCTACTGGCCAAAGAGAATTGAATGGGTGTATCCTAATTCAAAGAACTTGTATATTAAACTTCAAAGGATAACTGTCCAAATGAACGGTTTCTAAGAATTTTATCAATTATCCGTCTGATCGACCTGGATTCAAATTCTAAGAAATATTTTTTTTTGCGCGACCAAAAACTGGTGGTAGCTTTAAATAAAACCTTTGCAATAAAGAAATTTTGTTGATCAAGTAGAAGTTAAAATACACGCAACAGTAGTCTGAAGTTCAATGTGCACGTGAAAAAACCGTTAAATAGAAAAATTCGCAAACTTCGCTAAATTCGGAATATAGAAGTTCGACTGTATATGTATAGTAAATAAAAGGTGACACTATACAGGGATGCTTGTAAGACAAATATGGAAAACGTTGAAGGATAGGTTTTAAAACGTCACAACTCGTTCCGATGAAACCGTCCGAAGCAATCGAAAAAATAGATATATTTCGAAAGCGCGTTTACACCCCGCCTCGTTGTTTCTATCGAACTTCAGTCGGAATACGTTAATTTAATACCCGATACCACCGAGCTATCTATCTCTAACAGGCAATTCTATCATTATTATTGGCGCGCATTGATCCGGGTCGGGGCGGGCACCATCGCCAAAACGTTCGTGAAACAATAAACTATCGGATGCGGCGTAATGGATATGGGAAAGCACAATATTGACTAATTAATGCGGCGCATTGTTGCAGCGTTTAAGATACACGACTTCGTGTTATCTCTTGAGCTCTCTTGTTCTATAGGATAAGCGGGAAAACGGAGCACGTTCGAACGCCGGAGCGAATGCATTTCATTAAGAAAGTTTCCTTTGTTATCTTATTGTTATTAGAATATGCAATTAGAATAAAGCCATAGTATTCCCGGAAATTCCTGCGATTTAAATAGGATGTAAGGATAGCTTTTAGGTTCCCCGTATCCAAGTCAAGAAACGATCATAATAAATAATCTTCGTCGATTTTTCGAGCGCCTCAAAGGGTAAATTACACAAATCTTGAAACTTACCTTCTAGCAATTTAATAAAAAATAACACCCTGTAAATAAAAATCAAAGAAAGGAGAGAATTTAAGCGAAATACGAGTTTTAAGGTTTAAAATAAAATTAATACTTCGAACTCAAATACGATTTCAAATCCTTTAGGAACTTTTGTACCTAACCCTGTATATAATCATATGATCATTAAAATTATGTGGGAAACAACTCAAACAACAATGATTAGACTATCATAATATTGAAACTAAGCACAGTAAATAAATGAAATGATTGATACAATGTAGCTTACTTGATTAAAATGTGAGAAGTTCATTTTACTGGTCCAACATTAAATTTGACTAAAAACTTTTTTAGTCTGGCTAAATTTTGAATGGTAATGATGAATTTTTACCTGGCTATCAAAAAAATAACGGTGGTTCCCCGTGGAACTTAAATACAAGTTATTTCAGCACGAATCATGGCTATCATATTTAAGCACATCACAGGCAGGGGGCGTGTGAATGTTCTTCGAGACCTCAAGAACAAAACTCTCCGAGCATTTATCCGATTGGGGTCTCGTTTTGAAAATATTAAATTCCGAAGAATAAAGCGCGCAAGCCACGCGAATCAGTACCGAATCGCGTGACTAGAACTGCACAAGCCGCGACGGTCGAACGGACAAGGGGACGAGCTGGAACGATGGAGGTTCGGGTTTCGATTCTTATTGACTTCAATTTTTTTCTTTTTTCTTTCTCATCGCAAACATCAGTGGTATTGAAGTCAGTAATTAAAAACAATCGAAAACAGTTTTTGCTTTGTTTCATAAACTTGCATTCAAGGATAGAAGGGCAAAATAGGAATGTTTCCCTCATCACAAACATCAATGGTTCGAATTCAATAGTCAAAAACAAATTCAAGCAATCTTTACATTGTCTAATAAACTTCCATTCGAGGATGAAAGGGCGATTTTGAGTGGAAAGAAATCTGGAGAGTGTAATGTAAATTTGCAGAAAGGTAGATGTTCATTCGTCATCTGACTACGAGTCAGTCGATTCGTTTACGTCGCTGCCGCTAACATTCGGTGAGCATGGTTTTGGGTGATAATCATCGTAAAAACATTTGAAGCATAAATCAGTTTCGCACCACGAACATTTCATGAAGAAAAACTGCGTCGAATTGACATTTTCGTTCCCAAGGAGTCGATGGAAAGCAAGTTTCAGTCATATTTCGAAAAATCGCTCTTTCGGGCATCAGTTCCGATGCAAACCATGCGTATTTTAACATTACTTAAGATTACTTAAATTGTTTTTGACTATTGAACTCGAACCACTGATGTTTGTGATGAGGGAACTATAGTTATTCTGCTTTTCTATCCTTAAATGAAAGGTTGTGAAATGTAGCAAAAATTGTTTTCGATTGTTGTTAATTCTTGAGTTCAATACCACTGACGTTCGCAATGAGAAAAACTAGAAGAAAGAATGTAAGTCAATCAGAATCGAAACCAGGACCTCCTTGTTCCAATGCGTCACCTGGTCCGCTCGGCCATCGCAGCCTGTGCAACTCTATTCACGCGATTCGGTACGTATTCTTGTGGTTTGCGCACTTCATTCGTCGGAATTTTATATCTCGAAAACGAAGCCCCAATCGGATAAACGCTCGGAAGGTTGTTTTCGTGACGTTTCAAAGAACACGCACACGCAATAGGATCGAAATTCGTAATGAACGTTAGGCGGTGTCCCCTTGTAAGTGATAAACTTTTTGATAGCTATGGCTTGACATGTGAATACATTCCTCAACGGGAACACCACTGACTATCAAATATAATAGCCATGGTCATGGGAGTCAATGTGTTAAGGAAGTCCATACGAGTACTTCAAAAGCAGCCACCTTGAATTTGTGTTCGACATGAATTTTGAATTACTCTTATCGAAAACAGCAACTTTCATATGAAACCTTTTTTCCTCTCTCTTATACTTACGAAGATATTTCATATTCAAGAAAATGACAGTTCCCTGTTTTCTTTTTTATAACTTCTGACAGGTTTGACATTTTGAACTTTTTCAAGTAGATTTTAAATCTGCATGTAAAGCTGGAAAACATATCCCAGTTAACCAAAACTCCATCTTCAATAATAAGAAAGTTACCCATGCAATCCCACTCGATCTGGGACACACTGTATAATCCGTAAGTTATTATGCTACGAAAACCCACTATTCGTATTTCTCCAATTATTTCCAAATAGCACGTCCAAGTCAAGCTCGAATAAAATCCAAATGCACTCAAAAACCACAAAATGCTTCAGCTAATTGAGAAAATCTTCCAGAACTGTTGTCGCCTTGCCGGATCGGGGGCAAGAAAGAATTCGTAATTGAATGAAGTTAGCGACAGGGAGCCGATGGGAAGAAGAGTCCTGTTTCTAATCGAACAATGAACTTAACCTAAGAGATACCAGATAGCGCAATATATGTCATTTGAAATCAATGCCATTGATATCAATGATGAAAATAAAAAGATACTACATAACTTTATTGTTATTATTATTTTATACTATTATTGGCACGTAACAGCCTTAAAGAGTAAATGACGAAATCGTGGAATTTACCTTCTAGTACCCAATAACATTAAAGCAAACTTCTCCAACTAGTAAATGCCTAAATCGAATCCAACTAGTCACAAGTCGAAGTCGGATCTCTCGGCCTTCGAGTCATCAACGCTACTTCGACGGTTCCAAATTCCTTATATATTTTACGTTAATGAAATGTGCGCTGATACTACGCAGACCGGGGACTAAAGAGACGAAACCCGGAGCGAAGCTCGTTTATTGAAATTTCGGTATTTCCCCGATTAGTTAGTGCAATACCGTGTCGAACGGACGCCGCTGTCTAGAGCCGCCGTCCGGGAGCGTTCGAGTGTCGGTGATTCGACGTCGTTTGCCACTCGACGTCCCGTCCACCGTCTGGAGTGAAGTTGCTGCCGGTTGCGGTCCGTTGTTTGTTTATTCAGGTAGTCGAGAGGACACTTGGACCTCCCGATCGTGGCACCCGTTCGTTCGCCGGCTCGTAATACGACGGTCGACGTTCCAAAACGGGGCGGACGAGGAGGAGGGCGGAAAAGTTTACCACTCGAGAGGAATGATTAAATGTTTCCCGGGCTCGCGGAATGTGTACCCAAAAGCTGACCGACACGAACCCGTTTGTTTGCGCGTCCAGAAACACGCTCGACGTTACCGCAAACAATTAAAGCTCTTTGGCCGCTTTCGGTGTATATAATTTTATAAATAGCCACGAAGTGTTAGTACGTACTACGTTAACTTGACGCTAGTATGATTGCTGTTGTTACGCTGTATTATGCTTCTGTTAGATCAAATGGCAACTTAGTTAGTCGATTTTGAAGGGGAAAGCCTCTTGAAAGTCGAGGCTTTTTCGTGGAAATTTCGTTCAGAACTGTCATGTGTCGCTGACGCTGTGATGGTGACGGTACCTCTCTACATCGGCGTTGGAAACCTAGGAAAACGCATAAGTTAATGCAAATTTGGCAAGCACGTGGCGAACGTGTTTATCATATCAAAGGTGGAACAAATAAAAGACAAGAAAATCACCCCGAAACGTTATCCTGTACTATTGTGCTTACTTAGTAAGCTTTTGCACAGTTACTTGGTAGCTCGCCATGAACATACCTAATTTAATTAGATTTTTATATGGACAGTCATCCAGATTTTATTTTATTAATCCTCTCCTGCACCGATTTTACCTCGAGAAAATTCCCTAAAATTTTACCCCTATTCTAAACCGTCCCCAAAGTCTTTTCTAACCAAAATATTAAGAAAAATCAATGAGGAACGCGTTAACACGAAATGAATATTAAGATGGGTCCCAAAAATCATGAAATGCAGGTAAATTTCTATATAGTTTAAAATAATATTGAGGAGTAATACAGTTATTACGATTTCCAGATTTTTCATTCATTCAAATATACAACACAAGTTTGTAAATATTCGCGGTCATTTATACATTCCTATTTCAATCCCTTCGAGGCCAAGAAATGAGGGCAAAACGCTGTTCCAAACTTGTAACAGTTCGTGACGGTTTATCTTCTATCATTATTAAGTTCTGATAAAAGAGTGGATGACGTGTCATTGTTAAGTATTGTAAACAGAACTGACGCTGTCACTCATTCAAACTGTTTCATTCAATGATAACTTATTATTGATAAGTCATTGAATAATAAAATTCGTAGAAGTGACAACGTGAATCCCGTTTACAATACTTATACTATTGATAACACGTCATCCACTCTTTTATCAAACCTTAATCATTATCTGCGGTCTGCTCCGAGCATCGGTGGAGTCAAAATTGCTGATTTTTGCGCTCCTGTTTTGAGGCCGTCACGCTGCGCGATGGTGGATACTTTCGAGCAACGTTGGGCGATCTAATTCTGCACACAACTCGACAAAAAAAAGGCCGAAACTCCCGAATTCCTTAAACAAATCTACAGGGACTCTGCTCTAGTGTAATGTAATGTGTAAGTTACAGGGTGGGTGAAGAAGTTGAAGGAGGGCCAGGAAAGGGTGGACAATTCACCCCGTTTTGTACGACCATCAACAAACCAAACCATTTGTTCCCGGGGGTCAACACCACACTAAAAGGGTGCCATTGTAACAACATTGAGACTATCCATGCGGCCGTGACAACGGTTTTAAAGATGGTTCCCCTCGAAGATTTCGAGGGGGCGTACTAGGCATGGAACAGTTGGTGGAAAAAATGCTCATGGAGAGTAGTAAAAATCACTAATACTTTATACCGATATTATCAATAATTTTTTTAATATATTTCATGACTTTTGGTATGCAACCTGTATACTTATACTTATGTCCTAATTCCTTCAGTCACAGGGCAAACACCCGCGATTGTAGGAAGAATTCATTTTCGAATTTAATCTACAAGTTTTTCAAACGTTTGGACCTCCGCCTTTCCGAAATTTCATTCCTCCACCTCCTCCTCACCTTCTCGCTACCCTATTTATGCCTATTTATTTAAAACAGACCGGGTAGCATCTTCAATAACACGTTTTAATTTTCGCCCGACGTCCGTTGTAAATCATGCGAAAGGTGAGAACTTTCGCTCGTTTAATATCCACGTTCCAGAAGTATCCGATAAAATTATACTTTTATATAACGAGGACCGGAGGCCCGGGCCATATAGTATAAACGAGAGAGCGAACACAAAGGAAAATGACGACGCCGAAGAAGGCGCGTATAGACGATGGTGCGGCGGCGGTGGCGGTGGCGGCGACGGCGGCTGAGGCAACTTTCAAATTAAATTATTATTCAAATGCAAAAAGGGGGAGACGAAGGGATCGCCGCCGACAACTACCCGACTAGCGGCATCGCCGCCCCCGAAACCAGAAGCGGAAAGAAGTTATATTTCTAGTTTCCTGACGCGCTTCCTGTATCTATAGTTCGGCGCGCGAGGGGCCGTGCCGAGAATGGAGGATGGTGGTTGCATAAAATTTAAATAAAACTTCGCTTAACACCCAATCAGATGGGAAAATTTGCTTTTCAAAGGACGATATGATCTCCGGTGAAATTTGAATGAAAGGGAATAAAATATATTCGGAATTTTTCCCCTCCTAATTATATTGTAATCATAGGTAAGCTCTCTTTTGCTACCACTGCGATGGCGGCGAGAATATTTGAGATTGTAAAGATTAAGAAGGCGGGAAAACTTGTGATTTGAGATGAACAGAAGTAAAGTTGGTTCCTACCCTCAGTTTAATATACACCAATTAATAGTTCGTTTTCCGCTAAGGATGGTTTCTTAGTTAACGAAATATGTATTTGGATATATCCACAATTGGCTTAGAACAAATAAATAGTCTGCAAAACAGCGGTAACAACGTACAAATACAAAATAAGTTAGGACAGCACCACCGACTTCCCACTCTAGTCAGTAACTGTGTGCGAGTAGATCTGTATATATATATATATATATAGCCTGTCGTAACTTATTTCGTAATTACCACTGTTTCTCCAGAATAGTAATAAAATACACACTCCAAACGAGCAGGAAACCTGTGGTTATATAACTCAAGTAAATTGGTTCCTACCATCAATGCCACAATACGCACCTATTCAGATACTTTTGTTACACCTTTTAATCTTCAACTGTGAATGATAATTTAATGGACGAAATACCTATTTGTAAGCATCCACACTTCGCTATTAAAAAATAATAAAGTGTTGGAGAGGTTTACCAGATCTCATCGGCATTTCACAAGGTATCCTGTTTCTCCGAAGCTTCTGATTATTACAATTACATTTACGGGTGGAAAATGGAGAAAGATGAAGAAATAATGTTTGCAATGTAGTGCATTAAAGTACGGTCTAGTGATATGTACTGCAATAAAGTAGATTACCGTGAAGTTTGGTCCAAACCAACGGTGAAAAAGCATCCTGATGAAAGACAGACCAGTGAATCGCATCGTAGTGTAGTGTACTGCAAAAAGCACGGCTTAGTGTAGTGTACTGCAAAAAGCACGGTTTAGTGTAGTGTACTGCAAAAAGCACGGTTTAGTGTAATGTACTGCAAAAAGCACGGTTTAGTGTAGTGTACTGCAAAAAGCACGGTTTAGTGTAGTGTACTGCAAAAAGCACGGCTTAGTGTAGTGTACTGCAAAAAGCACTGTTTAGTGTAGTGTACTGCATTAAACACGATTTAGTGTAGTGTACTGCAAAAAGCACGGTTTAGTGCAGTGCACTGCATAAAGCACGGTTTAGTGCAGTGCACTGCAAAAAGCACGGTTTAGTGTAGTGTACTATAATAAGACACAGTTCAGTGAATTTCGATTCACTACAGAGCATTGTAGTGAAATACGATACAGAGAAATACATGCGTGAATATAGCACACACAGTTGCTATTTTCTGAGAGGTCCTCTGTTTGTTTTATATGTCCAGAGATCTACACTTTCTAGGACCGAAGCGTACTGGAATTTTGTCAAGTGTAATATGATAAATAAACTACCGCCTAGTAAAGAGTATAGTGGAGTATGCTAAAGTGCAAGACGATCCGGTGAAATATATTGCAGTTTAGTGTAACGCAATTGTGGTTGAGTGAAAATTTGGTGAAAGGAAGCCCTTTACAGTGAAGTGCGGTGCGGGAAAATGTATTCTAATGATGTACAGTATAGTGATACGCATTAAAGTGGCGCGAGATATAACAAAATACCTAGTAGTGGAGTACAATATAGTGCAAAGACATTTCTATTGGAATGTAATCTAATGAAGTGCGTTGTAGTGAAATATTGTACAGTGAAGCGCGTTACAGTTAACTGCGGGCCGGACCAGTGTGATACGTCGTAGTGAATAGTCAATAAACTGTGTTATGGTAAAGTGCCCTGCAATGAAATGCATTATAGTGAAGTGCAGTGCAGTCAAATGTAATATGCTGAGTAAGCTACTGCTTAGTGGAGAGTGTAATAAAGTATACTAACGTGAAGGACGATCCGCTGAAATATGCAGTCCATAATAACGCAGTAAGTTGTGGTTTAGTGAAATTCAGTGAAAGGAAGCCCTTTACAGTAAAGTGTACTGCAGTGAAATGTATTCTGGTGATTCACATGGCAATGAAGTGCATTGAGGTGGCGCGAGATACATTAAAGTGCGATGTAGTGAAGCGCAATATAGTGTAGAGGAATTCTATTTAGTGAAACTTAATCTAATGAAGTGTGTTGTAGTGAAATATTGTACAGTAAAGTGCATTCAGGTTAACTGTGGTCCTATGTGGTGCATTGTAGTAAATAACTAATAAACTGCATTTTAGGCAGGTGGGGTATAATAACATGCGTTATAATGAAGTGCAATGTAGTCAAGTGTAATATGATAAGTAAGCTACTTCATAGTAAATAGTGTAGTAAAGTATGCTAGAATGAAGGACGATCCGGTGAAATATATTGCAATTTAGTGTAACGCAGTAAATTGTAATTTACCGAAGTTCTTAAAGTGTAGTGAAGTACATTAAAGTGGTGCGAGATACGGCAAAGTACGAAGTAGTGAAGTGCATTTCAGTGCAGAGGAATTCAATCTAGTGAAACGTAATCTCATAAAGTGCGTTATAGTAAAATATTGTCCAGTGGAGCGAATTGTAGTTAGCTGTGATTCAGCATGGTGTATCATAGTGAATAAACAATCAATTGCTCATCAGTAAAGTGTATTATAGTGAACTGCAATGTAGTCAAGTGTAATATAACAGTAAGCCAGACAGATAATCAAGTGAAATACCTGGTAGTTTAGCGCAATGTAAGCGTAAAGTAGCCTCGTGACAGTGAAGAATGACGCAATGGAATGTGACGTGCAATAAAGTGCGGTATAGTGAAGTTCATTTCAGAGACATGCAGTGCGGTAAAGAAAATTGCATTCTCTGATAGATTTTCTCATTGCTTTATTATTGTTCTTGCACTCTTAAAGTAAATTTTGGTACTTACTGTGTTCAATAACCTGAGGCACATAATTTTTCCAGTTTTTCTTCGCAAATATCTAGATTTGGTATGAAACTGTCAACTTATGTCTTTTTCGTCTAGCGTATCCCTATACCTTTATCTACTTTATCCTTGCGTTTTGTTGTGTCTCTTAAATGTCGACTAGAGGTTGTGGTAGAGACTTTGTTTTGTTTACATTTTCACCTCTCAGAATAACAATTTGCCTATCGAAATACGTATTCTGTTGTATCCAAAACGATGCGGTACTAGTACTGGTCACCTGGAAATAATCCAAAAAAGTAACTTTTAAAATAATGTTTCAATAATGATCATGACATATCATCAAATGTCTTGCCTTCAAAAATCGTCTACTTAGTTCGGACATGCTAAATAGATTGAGACACACACAAGCGAAAATCTCCCTTAACATTTCCTTCAAACATAACCACCGCGAATGGAACAACCATCCGTTTCGGATTCTAATTGCTCACGCTTAAGTACGTTCAAGAATTATTCCTGCTCGACGATAATTAAGTATGTCGTCTAGGCGAGTAATGTAGCGGAAAGCATCGTCGTCGGCGTAGATCGGGAAACGTTGTAGTGCCGAAGCGGCGGCGGCGGGAGATGCATTTGCATAATGTAGGAAGCCGTAGAAAACAGCGGGGAAGACGTCGTTGTCGTCCGCCTTAACGAATCCGACTTGTCCGTACGCGTTCACGCAACATCTTCGTAATTCTATTGCGCGCATTAGGCGACTCGTTTCGTGCTTGGCGTAGCGAATCGCCATCGTCGGGCGCGTAATGACGGAGGAAGATGCGGTCGTTCGGTGAAGATTCGGGGTAAATTTTTCCGTTTTATTTTGATTACCCTAAATGTATCCTTAGAACGAGAAAAATTGTAATCTATAATGAGTTTGAGGTAGAAGAGTCTATGTATGTAGGTCAATTAGTACTGTTTCTGTAGGAATTTAGTGATCATGAAAGTATAGCTAACGTCACCATACGTCCCGCTTCAGGCAGTCTGTCCCTTCTGTGTAATGCAAAATTTACCAAAAACCTTTTTGTTAAAGGAGAACCCCTCAGTTCTATCACATTTTCGTGGTTGTAATATCGTTACCGCTGACGATTGATTGGATTTGCCATCTAACGACGATGAGTAACAGGATAACGCCATCTAGTGGTTTTTAACGGCGCTACCATAACAACGACTTCGAGGCTGTTCAAGACTGGACTATTCGAAGCGAGAGGGCCGTGGAACGTTCTGGAAGTTCCAATACATTCTAAAATAAGGTTTCGGGCCATATAAAAATGCGCGTAAACGACGCCGGGAGAGAGTTCTTATTTGGTGATAGGCGCGAAGTGAACTCGGTAGTGATATGTGAGTTTTTAGTAGTTCATGTAATCAGTTGCATTCTTATTCGAAAACTAGACCTGATATTTAGAAACAGATTTTCTCCGCCCACAAATATAAGACAAGTAATTAGACGTTACATTAATTCTACATACCTACTTCTTATTAGTTTAGTATAAAGTGTTACTATGTCCTCGTTTTTTAATAAAGAAGTAGCACAATACTAATAACTATTTTTTACAAAATTCTCTGATGAAAAGAATAAATGGTCACGTTAAGTATAGCACTAGAAGATATGCACAACTCAAACCCTGCTACGAAATCCCGAACGGAACGAAAGTAGTCCAAGATCATCATTAGCCTCTCCTCAAATCTAAGAAAACGCTACCGCTTATCGATCGTTCCTCCACCATGCTTTACAAAATATTTCTGCTTATTTTTCGCGAAGAACTTTTCCGCTGATTAACGTCCGCTGATACTCGAATCGACGTCAGAATTTTCGTCGCTATCTGCGCCAAATTAAATTGTCCCCTATCTTACATACTTATCTCCGTCCCCGTTCCGTCTCGTTCCGTCCCATTGTCGCCGGCCGTCCGAAGAAATTCCGTTTCGAGCGAATAGCGCCCGTCGGAACGGGCGAAGCTTTCGCCTCCATTGTCGTCGTCATCGTCTTCGTCCTCATCCTCGTCCTCTTTCCTGTTCGTTCGTCGCGTACGTGTTGTTTGTTTTTGTTTTGCGATTCGACCTACGACCGCGCTAACCGTATTTTGGTGTTTGGTCAATTCGTTTAGGCGTTTGTCATTGAGGTCGACGCGAGCTTTCGCCCGTCGCCGCCGCCGCCGAAACGGCCCCCGAAGGCTAATCAAGCGGGCCGCCGTTTCGCCGCGCCTTCTGAATTTCGAATTTCGTTTCTTGCTCGGAGGTAGCGGTAACGAAGAGTTTGGGTGGGCCGAAGTGGCAGAGAATGAAGCTTGGTCCTGCCTTTCAGGCACGGAAATTACCGAGTTTCATAAGTACGTTGGTTGAATTTCTAATTCATTTAGACAGTGGAGGAGAGTATGCATAGTTAGATGTCTTCGATGAAGACAAAACGTTTTCTGCAGTTATGTAAGAACACAACAAGAACATTTCGTATTTGACAATTAACCAAAGTGGTTTTGAAGAGCTCTGCAGAGAGGGAACTGCGAGCCAACCTAAAACATATGGACAGTGAAAGTTAGGCTTGAGGAAAGCTGTTGCAAACTGTATAAGGCATAGGACGTTCACTTCTCAAGATGGTATAGTAAATGCAGTATGTGAATTTTTTGTATTCGAAATCGGTAGGTTTCTATAATACGGGCATACAAATATTGGTGACAGGTTGGTAGAAGGTCATTGAGTGTGATAGTAACTATTATTGCGAACAGAAGCGTACTTTTGGTTTGTAATTTTTTTTTATTTTACCATTAAGAAAGATGTGGAGCGACACATTGCAAAGCTAAAATGGAGCTACGCAAGCTACAATGCTAGACCCGGCGCCAATAACTGGAATGACAGGAATGGAGAACATGGCTAAGGCAGCGAGGATGCAAGGTAGACGACCTGAAGAAAATAGGTGGATTACGGTGGAGAAGAACAGCACAAGACAGAGGCAAATGGTGGGAATTATGTCCAAGGTTGGACGAACTGAGGGCAAGAAAGAAGAAGCATCAAAACCGCACGAATTTTTGGTTAATTGATATTTCAACTTTTTCCCTTAAATTTCAAATCGCTTGCCATTACCGGTGTGATCTAATCCCATCAATACTACACCATAACCGTTGCAATTACTACCACTTGATTACGACACCATAGATCCAAACGTATTTGACATGCTTGCCTCAATTTTGAGCCAAAATTTGTTCATCTTAATAATATTAAAGCTTCCGAATGACTAGCTGACTATATTTAAAATTTGAAACTTTCAAAGCTACAACTATGTTGGCGAGCTCTAGTGGTTCTGTTCGTTGAGATAGCAATGCTAATAATTCTTTTTAGAAGGAAGTCAATTGGTCATGTTTTAGATCTTGTACAAGGAAAAAAGTATTACTCAGTAAACGATATACGACTATAAACCAAAGATTTTAAAAGAATATTCAAAGGATCGGGAGCGACAGATGGGCCTAAGACGGGTCCGTCTAGAACGAAAATGGAAGGATAAAATAGTTCAATGAGGACAACACGAAGAAGTAACAGGTTTAAGTCTAAATTGGAAGATTGGAAAGGATTAAGAATATGTTCCAAACTGTTTTCAGAACAGCAAGGGGTACAGAGTTACATACAACCTCCAAGCCGCCCAAAACTTTAAAAATTAGGCAACCTCCCATTTCTCATACATCATTGGAAACGTTGGAAACCCGAAGTGACGAAACAAAGGCCCAGAAATTAGGCTAATATCTTTGACAGAATACTTACGAGGCGATTATTCATTAGATGCGTATAAATGAGAAGAGACTGCTGCACCTAACAGAAACATTATTGATGGCAATCTGTGATAATGCGGAATCAGTAGCAGTACATGTATACAGTTTTATAAATTTTACAGTCGTTTGCACACAAAAGACAAGATTCTATGATCTGTGTTTTCCGCTGTCATCCGCTGTCATTTAGTCTCTGCCTGCAAAGTGTTATAAGGGACGCTAATATCTTTAGATCAACGAAAACATCAATGTCTATCTTTTCCCACCGAGTTAATAATTCTAGCCAGAAGTGAACGAGAATTAACAGAAATCGTTAGGAAGCTAGAAGAGAAAGCAGAAAGGATGGAACCGAGCATAAATCAAAAGAAAACCAAATATATGAGGTGGACGAAGGAAACGTGTGGAAAATCGGTACTTAACAACATAAAGATATGAAGAGGTCGATAAATTCACATATCTAGGAAAAATTTGCACAAGAATGCCCAAGAAGAAATGCAAAATAGAATAGTGGCAGGAAGTCGATGCACCAAGCAAAGAACCACTGCTTATCTACGATAATTTTAGGAAGAACTGGGTCTGATAGTTGATATAATAATGTCCGAATTGGGTAATTCTAATGGCTGGAACACTAGTCGAATATTTGTTTTAAATCAGGAGATTGCATCCCAGATAACAAGTATTGATGTAAATACATACAATATATAGCTTCAACGTATTTCTTGTGAACATAAAATCAATACCCAGAAGTTTTCCGAATAGACTATCGAGACAGCCAAACTCTACATTAAACTGTATTCCTGTCCTATATATCCAATGACTCCAACGGTACATAAGATTTTAATCCATGTTTGTCATTATCATTGTCATCGAATATGTTTTTTTACGTATTGGCCAGCTTCCGGAAGAAGCCGCCGAAGGAAAAAAAGTAATAAATATTTTCGCCAATACCGTGAAAATTTAACTTGAAAATTCTCAAGAATATTCTGCAATTTAGATGTGTTTATAAAACTTACTCTCAATTCTGATCCTCTTCCATCTGGCATGAGACCATTATTGAGCAAAAGCCACTACTTTAAAAGAAACTTAATATATCATCTCGCTGAACCCCTCTGTCTCGATTATTCAACCGATTCTGATCAATCTTCCTGCTCTGACGAGGAGGAGGAGGAGCATAGATTTGATTAAATTTTATGATCTATAAATAATTTAATAAACGTTTGGAACATACGTTTTGTTAATTTGTTTTAAACAATTTTAATTAATTAATCAAATCGCTCAACAAGCCCGGAGGGCCTAAGGCATGTTTTCCACTTTTATTCACTTTCTGGTAATCGGGGCACCGTTTGTCTCCATTCTTCTGTCTCTCGCTTTTGTTTCCTAGTCTCTTATGCCCATCTTTCCTCAAGTCTTTTTCTACACTTTCACCCTCTTTCTCCTTTTTCTCCCAATTGGTTTCCTCTTTGTTACCAGCTTTGTTTTTCCTTCATTTGACATTCTCTCTATATAGCCTAGTCATCTAAGTCTTAGTATCTTTTTTGTGTCTTATTATACTTGTTTCGTTGTACAGTCTTTTCAATTCTTCATTCGCTCTTCTTTTCCAGCTCTCTTCTGTTTTCCTTCCCCCTCCCCTTGTTTCCCATCCGCTCAGAATATCCTCTTCCGTTTTCTTCAATATCCACGTCTCTGCTGCATGTGTTACTGTTGGTCTTATTACAGTTTGATATATTCCAGTTTTTGCTTTTCTGGATACATGCTTGGAGGTCATTAGCGATTTCAACCCGCCAAATTTTTGATTTCCTTTCATTCCTCTTCGTGGCCTTTCCCTCATCTCAGTACACCTAGGTATATAAACTGATTCACCCTTTCGAAATTATATTCCTTTTCTTCCTGTACTCTCACAGCCAGACTGTCGGTTTTCTCTTCTGTGCTTCCCATCACCGTGTATTTTGTTTAACCAAGGAAAAACAAATTTTCATCATTTAAACAACATTAATGAGTTTTTGGCCGGCTGGATAGGCACTACAAATTCCGTTCCAGTTAGTCTGTCCGTGTCCCCCATTATCATATATTTTGTTGTGCTAATATCCATTTCTAGACTTCTTTTCTACATTTAAGTTTGCCGTTATTCTCTTCAGTTCCCTTTGAGATTTTGTTAGTAAAGCTAAGTCGTCCGTGATCACTCGTTCTTTTAAAACTTATTGCTAACCTAAGATGCGTGTGTATAACCCTTCTAATTACGTACGCACTACTATATAAATCTAACAATAAATTACATGTTATTCAATTCTAAATCCTGTACAATTGACGACGGTCCCCACGAATCGAGTTTTCTTCGGGAGAAATTAGGATACCTCGAAAGGTGTCCAGCTCTACAAAGGAACCACTTTGAAAAGTAACAAAATTGATTAGAAATTTCGAAATTTGTAACAAATCACACTTTGTACTTCGAAGCTTCCTATTTTTACGCACACGCAGCCACGATAGCGAAATAGAAGTAGGTTGATTGATTGATAAACTGCAATAGCGTCATTTCGATCGGCGGCGTCATCATCGAAAATGAATTATCCGACTGCGACCGACTGACACTAAAAAATGGCGTACTCGTACGCTCGCAGTTCCGGACGACCAAAAAAAACTCAACGCGAAACTTTTCCGGTCCTCGCGAGCTCCATATATATTTAGTACGGGTTTTCAGGACAATACGCGAAATTAGTGTATTTTTCATAGCGATTTGTCACTGCAATATGTGTCGCGTAATTGACCGTTTCGATTGTGTATGTGTGCTTCGGTGTGTGTGTATACGTGCGTCCGCGAGGGTACCAGAGTTACGTCCCTCTCGTTACACCCTCATCCTTTCCGCGTGTGTCCGCGTGTCGCTCTCACTTAAAATTTGCCTGGTGAATTACGCGACGGCGGCGGCGGTGGCAACGATGCTGTAAATTATTAAGGTTAATTTACGATCGTGTGTCGTCGCACGGGAGGACGCCGTTTTTTGGCGCTCGAATTATGAATTTTGATTTATTTTCGCGTATTTAACGTGTAGCGGTGGTTTTTTGCGAAATTGATGCGAGAAAAGAGGATTCGCGCAGTCGTTTTGGGAATATGCGATTCGCCAAATTGTCCGGTCGTATGCAGTAAATTGCATGTTAATAAAAATATTAAACTATTTTACAGGGCCGAAATCTTAATAAAATAAACTATGGATAACTCTCCATACATGAGCGTCCACAGAGGACGACGAAAGTGGCACTTGCTCCCATCTGGAATCTAGTAAAAATTCCACAAATTGTAATGGCAAAAGTGATGAAAAGTAAGATTTTTGCACCCTTAACCATGGGACGGAATTTTATTGCGGATTACCGGTTTCGGCTGTTGTAAGAATAGACAATATTACTGAACTACAACTGCACTCCTGTTACTACAATACTTTGTGAGTAATCGACGAATCGACGAAACTGCAGATACTGCTCCAATAGAGCAGTTTTCAATTCGTCATAGATTTGTTGACGATAGTAAAAATATAACAGAACATTTCTTTGAATTTGCAAAACTGTATGATACGAATAGGAAAAGTATTACTTCTGCTATTTTAAAGAAATGTAGGGAATACGATATGGATATGAACAAATTAATTGAGCATAAGGGAGGAAAGGAAGCTGGTGTTCAGGCCCGAATAAAAAATATTATCCAAAAGCCACTTACGTACAGTGTGTTTCTGACAAGTTAAACCTAGTTGTGAATGACTGAAACGTTTTGCCAGAAGTTCGGCAAAAATAAGAATTACTAAATCTGTAGTAAATTCTGTAAGCGAAATTCCAAAACGGAGAGCCACTAGGTAAGTCAACGATTCCTTTACTTTCGGAAATGAAATATACTTCAAAATATCAAAGTATAAAATTTAACTCGTTTTAATCAATTAGAAGAAATGTCTATGAATTGGACAGGATCAATACATGAAGATCTTCATGATCTTGATCTTGATATCAAAATGTATAATAAATCATAATATACAGTAAATAATGCAGACAGAAGTAACGAGTACAATGCAACTACAAACTTCAGGAGTAACAACGTGTTAGACTCTCGGGAAGGTCAAGGTGAAGAGACCTAAATTTTGCCAATATCGTTTATTGCTGCTACAGAATTTTGGCCCTCAGATTAAGAATTTTAATTTTCAATACATTGTTTCATTATGGATTTTCCAAATAATTCGTGGGCATCTTAATATCACCTTTGCCTACACTGAGGATGCCCTTAATCTGAGCGCGAAAATTCTGTAGCAGCAATGAACGATATTAGCAAAATCTAGGTCTTTTCACCTTGACATCACCGAGAGTCTAACACGTTGTTACTCCTGAAGTTCATAATAATATTAAAATATTCCGTTATTCTCGAACCAATATCGTAAAAATTACAGGGCGTGGATGTAGATTTATTAGCCGCTTACCAACATATTGAAAACTTACTTAAAATAGTCACATTTCATACGGAAAAATCTGAACAGAAATTTATAAAGCTTCAGTAGATATGGCTGAAAAATTAACAGTTGCAATATAGATACCTAGACGATCTTCAATACAGAAATATAGAACTAACCATCCTGGAATTACACCTTTGTCAGATACTTAGATTCTTTAATTTCATCTTTAAAATCAACATTTTCATCAGATCATGAAATAGCATTTTCAATATTTCAATTTTATCCAAAGAATATTCACAAAATAGATAGAATAAAATCCCAAAACAACGCCAAAAAGGAAATAAGCTAAAACTATGATTTGGAACGTCTTGAAACCAATATTCTCCAAACTTTATTAGAAGTTTTGGAGCAATGAAAATGTTGTCTTTTATTAGTTCTGTTACAACATGTACTGTTAAAAGAAGCTTCATGGTAGATAGATAGATAGATAGATAGATAGATAGATAGATAGATAGATAGATAGATAGAACTTTATTGCTACATTTACGAATACAAAATAATTTTCATAATATTTATTTACAGGAATATATATAAAATATTCCTTTGTCAGTAAAAATTAAGGTGAAATATATAATATTACAAATAAAAAAGGGCACGTGTGGTAGGACATCCGACAAGAGCGAAGTTCTTTACGCATTTGATGCTTATTTGAATAAAAGGTAAAATTCTATAATTGAATAAACAATGTATAAAGAGAATCTATTTCATTCGAAACCGGTGGTAAATAAGTTGAAGTTGAATTTGAAGTAAATTCGAGTCCGAATAATAAGAGCGCCATCTAGTAGCAGTAGGCGCAAACGTGTGTGTGTGTGTGTCCTAGCGAAAAACAACTAATGAAAGAAGAAGGATAGAAGAAAAACGTCTATCTGACGATTTCAATCGTCTCACTTTTTTCCGAGGTCACTCTCACCGCAGAACCTCCTTAAAAGAGCTTCGCTCTAATAAATAATACATATCACAAACAAAGCACTAATAAAAAAGGAACAAAAACAGATAAGTCTAAAGTTGATCCTTTCCGGGTGTAATATTCTTCCTCAATCAGTGTGAAACTTTCCCGATCAAGTTTATAGGATTATAGATTTTAGTGCCCCAATAGTGCATGTTGGTCTGCGTCCGCGTCTGCGTCTGATTCAGTACTTTAAGACGTCTGAAAATATGGCAAAAGTCGCGTTTATCAGGTTTGTGTATGCATAGTGTGCACAGGAAAAAAATATAGGAGGAGGAGGTAAAGAAAAAATGTATTTATATTATTATCAATAGATTTGCATACGACAAACGTCGAATTCAATTCCTGCACGATTAGTAACTACTGAATATACCGAAATTATTAATAATTATTTTTTGGAAGTAACTAATTTACCTACTTATATGCTTTGGTATTGATGCAATATTATAGTATACTTTCTAAAAGAGGGATACATAATTATATAAAAATTATTGAATGTAATTACTTAACTCAAAGTTTTACCCCACGCTCCCCCATCCCAGAAAATTTTCCGTGGGCGCCCATTTCTCCATATAACGACCTAATTAACTTACGTCCATTAATGGACAGCTTCCAAGCAACTAAGGCTAACTAAGTAAGCACAATTTGCATATAGATATTTGCCAATAATTCGTGAGGGGAATTAAACTTTGTCAATCGCAAACCACAACTACAGACTAACTAGTTTTGTCCTTATTAGGGCTCGTCAGCACGGAATAGTCGTCATATCATCTGAGGGATCGTAATTTGTCAATTTCGGACTGAATATCGCACTAATGAGGCCTAAAAGGCCGAAACTAATTACTCTGCGGTTGCGGTCCGTGATTGACAAAGCATGATTCCCCTCATTAATTACTGGGACTTACTTAGTAAGCTTTTGCACAGTTACTTGGTAGGTGCCCATTAACAAATTGAATTCAGTCGTTATATCGAGAGTCATCGACATTTTATTATAGTAAATCACATATTATTTATATTAGCATCACCATACGGTAACCTTTCTGAAAAAAAAATCCTCAACTTCCTCTTTCGATTGCTTTTTCTCCCAATCGCTTAGATTTAATTAAATTTCGAGAAAGTGTTTCGACGACGAGCCCGCTCCGACCCCACCTACGCGACGTTCTACTCAAAAGCTTACTTAATGACGGTGTTTTTATCGCTCGTTGCAGGTACATCGACGTATGCTAATTGGAAGTTTATTCGAGAAACTTTCCGGCGGAATCTGAGAAATTCAATGAAAAAGTTGGCTCGCCCTCGCCATGCTCACCCCCTCGCTTCCCCGGGCATCGCCGTTCCCCGATACGTAATTAAATCTCACGGCATCCCCAACTTCTTTGTCAATAGTATGCATTACAATGCCGCGAGAAGAGAAGTAGTAGGTTTGGCATTATTTAAAAATTCATTAGTCCGTAGAGCGAACGGAAGAGGAGCCGCGACGCCCGACGATAGACGAAGACGACGTATTAGAAAAGGTCAGGCTGAGGAAAATGGGTGAAACGCGAGGAAGAAGTAGTCGATAATGCAACCGAGAAAGCGATAGTACATAAAGGTTTCGTTCCAATGGATTTGCTCGCGGTAATGAATTTCAACCGGATATACTGTCTCGCTGAAAGTTTCGCCGTTACGGTTTTTATTTCCTTTCCGTGCGCTTTTTCGTTCCGTTATTACTTGTTTCGTTGCAAATTTTAAGCAGGAAAAATTAACGTATTTTCGGGGCCAGGATCCTAGGAACGGAT
Organism: Chrysina gloriosa; assembly: GCA_038088585.1. Lineage (NCBI taxonomy): Eukaryota > Metazoa > Arthropoda > Insecta > Coleoptera > Scarabaeidae > Chrysina > Chrysina gloriosa. The sequence goes on along the minus strand of CM076090.1, from coordinate 5,171,459 downwards.
ATCCTGTCTAGTGGCCGATTTTAATTATCCGGGCCGTTGTTTAGAAATACTGCGGTATATATCGACCACAAGAAAACGAAAAAGAATGACATTTGTGAACGATTTCTCTCCGTTTACAAAAATAAAACTGCGCCGAACGTTCGTTTGGAAGAGTTTAAATGAAGTGCCACAGGCACCTCCACCATTTCCTTATGCTTAAACACATCAATATTTCGATTGGTATATAGTAAAACCAAGTGAAATTGACAAACGGAAAATATACCAAATAATTTACAGTTTCTTGGCCGCACATGTCGCTCTCCCGAAATTTTGACACTTGTACAGTCATATTCAGAATTTTGCAATTTACGATTTAGTTTAACTGGTTTCTGCTTTGTTATTTGTATTTGTATCTTCCTCTATAATTTTGTTGTATTATAAAAGAACATTTTTAGAAGCTAGACTACTATCTTTTGAGCCGAAAATGAAGTAAGAAATTTCATAATACAATTTCCATATACTAAATAAATTCCCGCTTATTTTTAATACTTTTTGACTCTGTCATGGCAAGGCGAAAATCCTCGAATTCTGATAGCCGTTGTTATAATTCCAAATTGACGATAAATTACTTCCCAGAAAGTTGCCTCTAAACTATATCTTTGAAGATAGTTGTTTGGAGGATGTCCGCACATAAATAAATATTATTTCTGAGGGCTAAAATTTCTGAAAGAAAAAACTGGTTAAAGACTGTATCGAGATTACTTCAAAAGAAGCTGGCTAAAGATTGCTTGTAGATTGGAAAAAGCCTCTCCAAGGACTATTTACAGATTATGTTTCAACAAGCTAACCAGAAACTCTGAACAAAAACCGAATAAAGACCATTCGAGAGAGTTGACTAAAGTCTGCTCAGAATCACTTCGGAACAAGTTTAACTAACTTTAAATTACTTGAATAGCCAACTAAGGACTATTTGAACATCATTTCTGGACAAACTGATTGAGAGAACGTTCAAGATTAGTTCCGAAGAAAGTTCTGAAAAGAAGGAAAAAGCGTGACAATGACTGTATTTAGATTACTCAAGAAGAAGCTGGCTAAAAGCCGTTGGTACCTCACTTCTAAAAAAACACAGTCAGTTGTCCGGTTTTGCCCAGAACCTAGTTACAGCCAAAGAAGGCTTGTTACGTCTTGTCATCGCGCCAGAAAATCCAAGACGAAACGTGTTGCGTATGAGGCTCTGGTATTAGGCGGTTCAGTCATTTGGGGAATCCAGGAATATCACCCCAATAGACCCCCGACGTGTGAGTCCTTCCGTCAACCCCTTCCACAGCCTGAGTACTTCGAAGTCAATGCTGAGTCCGATCCTGAATCCGAACCCTTTTGCATCCGTAAGCTATTTTGAACAGATTTAAGAGCAAATTTAGACATTCTTGGGGAATGATAGATCCTTGTCCACCTTGTTCAATTCCTGCAGTCAGAAGAGGTAAGGAACAGTTCCATTAGCAAGGTGATAGGTTTCAATGAGGATACCAACCTAGAGGAGTAGGCTAGTTTGGGGGTACAACAACAGCCTTCAGTGCAGTGGGCTAAGGACCATATACCAAGGAAGGAATCGCTTCAAATTACTTCTGCAGAAACTGGTTAAAGGCTGAAATACCTAGCTGGAAATTCTGGAAAGAAACTAGTTAAAGACATCAGAAGTAGGCGAAAAGCTCTGTCAAAGGTACTAGGGAATCGATTATTTCAATGAATTCGGAAAATACATACTAAGGAATGCCTTTAAATTACTTGTGAAGAAGCTGGCTGGAAATTCTCAAAGGAGAAAGGAGCTGGATGAACAGATTGCTGAGCCTACTTTCGAAGGAACTGGTTAAAAGTTCTGGAAGAAAGACGTTGGAAAACTGGCTGGCGAATCTGTCTAGATTATTTCTGAGAAAGCTAATTAGAATTTGTATGTACATTACTTCTAGAAGAAGTCCTTCCAAAGATTATTTCAAAAAATTGGCTAGTAATTTTAAAAAGGGTAGACATTGGGAAATAATTCTGGAAGAAAATCTAGTTAACGACTGTATCTAAATTAGTTTATGAAGAATCTGGCAAAAAATCTCTGTTGTAGATCAAGCGAAAGCTGCCGAGCGCTTAGCTTACGGATAATTTTCGGTAAAAATCGTTCACCCGACTTTAAATTTTTAATTCATCATTTGAACCATTCAAAATATGCCATTTTGGTTTTTGGAATCGGAATCGTTGTCTCGGCTATATTTTGTTTGCAGTTAACAAAAAAGTTTAACACCAAAATTTTTCCTTAATTAGGAGCAATTTTAAAATAATTTACAGATTGGGAGCTTTAGCTTGACGCATAACACCATTCACTTCTGGTAATGTTGACTTTTCGCCATAGTTTACAAAAGAATGGGTCAAAATCCTTTTTGGCGGTTTGCAGTCAAGGCTAAACGTTTGCGAAATTTGGACATGCCTTCAAACGAGTCGTGTTATGCGAGAAACAAAAGCTCTTCACGTATGCATGAAAGGAAAATATTTTGTTTGAACTGGTAAAGTAGTTCAAAGAAAGCTGGCTTCTAAACATAGAACCAGACAGGTTTCTTTAACTAGGAACAATTTTGAAATAATTTGCACACTGCGAGCTTTAGCTAGACGCATGACAACTTTCACTTCTGGTCATATTAACTTTTCATCGTAGAAATGTGCCAAAAATTCCCAACTATCTCGAATTTGATGTAAGCAATATAGAGAAATTCTCCTTGGGAAATATGTGTATAGCTTCCCGGCAATTCGTCACCAAACTACTGAATTATCAAGATGGTTCCCTATCAGATTCCCTCAAGAGCAAGTAATTTTCCAACTTCCTGGCTATAACGAAAATTTCATGTAAATCGATAATTATCTCAATTTCTTCCATCGACTTCTTATTAATAAGCGCAAAGTACCCGTCTACGTTTGGTTAGACACGAACTAAAACATTTCCCGATTCCGAGCACGAAAATTATGTAATTACCGCGGCTCAATTTCGATATTGTCTTCTCCATTAACAAATTTTACTTAATCGAGTAAATATTTGCAAGCGAACTTCGCCTTTAAGCGTAGGTAATTCGATGATCGGTCGAAAAAGAGAGCCGGGATACGTCGGCCGCAACGACCTTCTTCTTCGTTCCCGTCGTCCCTTTTCCGCCCCGCCCCCTCCCTCCCCGACTGCCGGCTTTGAGTAATTTGTTACTGAAGCGAAAACCTGAAAAGTTCTCGAAAACAAACAGGCAATTAATTAAGTCTGCTCGTTTCGCGTCATTACGGGCTACGCCGCGTTATATAAAGTAATTATCGGAGTTACATAAAGAGGTTATAAATAATAATGTACATAGATATTAAAACGGGCGAGAAATATACGAGAACGTTCACGCATAATTTGTCACGGTCTCCGTGAAAGACGGGGGAGGAAAGGGGGCGAGAGGGCCGGAGAGCGAGACTTGCGGCGATGGAACGGCGCGGCGGCGGAGACGAAGGCGGCGGGAGATGGAGACACGAAGCGGCAACGGCGGCGGCGACGACGACGACGGCGACGGTAGCTGCGAGTTGGTTCAGGCAGAGACAACTTCACAATTACTACGCTGTCACTTGAAAGTTTTCCTCGAAAACTTAATTTGCAGACTTTAAATTGTCCCCGAGAACCTTTCAGATACACAACAATCGATTCCGCGACAAACCTCAAAAGAATCTGAAAGTTTTCACGATGAACAAAGTGGAAAGATGGAGGACGTAGGAAAGAGTGTGGAGGATCCTAGGATGATCTTACCTTGTCCAAATATGGGGAATGCTGATTGGTTTTTCGAAATTATCGTTCATCGGGCATCTTTGTACTATTGCGGCAACAAAAAATCGGACACTTAAGCTAATGTAGGTTAAATCTGGCTAATGCCTTGCCAATTTTTCTTTTTCATTTTTAAATCATTATTGAGATATTTTATTATATTGCATTTAAGTGCTGCTAAAAAACGCAAGTAATTACATTGCTTGGGGAAGAGTGATCGATAAGGAGACTAGGTAATAGATTTGGAGTCTCCAAAGGCACAATTGATGACAGGAAATGGATACATCAAAATTGAAATCACCATGACCAACGATTGGTTTATACTGCTAAAAATTGCCAAAAAAATAGCCTATAAGATTTGCCCGGATTTCTCTTGCCGCAATAGTACTTTCTCGTTTATACCCCAATTTTTTTGAGTATTTTAAATTTTAGATCTCGTGTATTTAAAACGATCGCGTTAATGTTGTTCTTGCAACGAGATTGATTTTTAACGAAGTCCTTAATAGTTTCTCGCAATATGGTAATCTTAATCTCCTTTTCGTTCTTATTTTCTTAACAGTTTCGAGGGGCTATGTGTGCGCGCGAGCGTTCATTCAAACTTTGTCGCGGATGGCGAAATTTAATTTCTCGTTTCGACGTATTCATTTCGACGCCTCACCGGAGTCCCGGATTTTCTCCGGGGCGTGTAAATTTTTCTCCGTCTCTCTTCCTCATCGCGCGCCGAACACCGGTGATCCGAAACTTTTCAAATGTAATTGTTCACCGCAGCGTGTACATGTATATGAAGCGGCAGAACGGAGCGCACATTTCGCAAAATTAAACTTGATGCCGTTCCTGCCTGCGCCAGCCGCCGTTGCCCCAACACGGTCTAAAGTTTACCGTTATTGACATCCAAATCCGGAAGACGAACAGCGCTTAAATAAAGGGTTAGTGGAGCGCCGGAAAGATATAGGGGAAGAAGGACAGACAGAGAGAGAGAAGAGAGTGTCAGGAAATAAATCGGGAAAGTAAACAATCCTTTGTGAGTCGAGGGTATCTCTGCGCGAAGGAGAAACGAATACGAATAAGAATGAGTTAAATTGAAATCAGGATCGTTGCTGCTACCTCTCTCTTCCGTTTCGGCTCTTATTGGTTCGGGCTGCACGCCGTCGACTCTGAAATGGAATTGATTCACTCGAAGAAATATAAAAAATAGAACGAACGCTTGGATTTGGCATTGACAAAAAAATACCCCGCACGAAACAGAATAGGGGAACAGGATTGAAGGGGATAGGGAACGAAAAGAACCACAATTCTTTACACCTAAATATTAAATCTTCTTGTTCTTATTACGAGGTTAAAGGCATTTTGAAGTTGATATAGAATTTGCGAATCAATTACAGTCGAAGCATTAGAAACTACGCATTATTACGTACAGTATGTGTGTATGAAGCAATCGAATAATCCCTGAACATTGCGGTGCACAACAGTTATACGGAGGGAAAATGATACCAACGAAGTAAGATTGAAAATATTAAAATAATGCAACGGAGTCACCTATTTTACCGTAGACTTTCATAGCTTGAATCAGTACCGAATTTAATTAACGTTCGAAATAACTATCACTACTTTGAAGAATTTTAACAAGACCTCGATGATAGAAAGGCCGAAAAACGTTGGGGAAGAGAAGGGTAAGTAAACAAGAGGTAGAGGGGCGCTTTCCAAGACTGATATACTCGTGGCTCGTGACGTGGACGACAAGAAAATGTTAGCTAAAAAAATATCGTTCCTTGAGTGTTACGATTTCTTTCATGAAGGCCGAGCGAAACTTGGAGGAAGATGGAAAGTTTTACGGCTCTGAAATGGAAATCTAGATGACTTCTGAACTCGAAGTTTAAACAGCGGATATAAGAAGCCTATTTCCAACCTCCTTCACTTAAACAATCACTACGGAACGATAACGTGATTCTAAAGCAGTGTTTCTAAACTTTTTTTGTGCTGTGCCCCATCTAACAAGGGGAACGTCAAGGTTGTGAATAACGTTGATGTATTGTTGATGTATTTCGAATATGTTATAGAGGCACCTCCCACGAGTATCTTGATACCAGCTTTTGTAGCCATTCGTCCTAGTTCTCGAGAAAATTGCGAAAGTTTTCCTAACGGACTTTATATACCGTTAATCTTAATAAGTTTGTAAAGAAGTGACTATAGTGCAGTGGTTAAGTTCCAGGCGTAATACGCTGGCGATCCGTGTTCAAATCCTGCTCTTGTAGTTTTTTTCTCAATCTTATTGCATATGATTTTAACAAATATATTTAATTTCATGCAAAATTGTTCAAAAATATTTTTCGCCATACTAACTTTATTAATAAAATTAATCGGAAGCAAATGTGAAGTGTGGTGTATTTTTATATTTTAAACTAAAACTGACTCGGGCGGAATTGCAAGGATTGAAGGATATTTGTATATTTATATTAAAGATATAGATAAAAGCGTATTGTAATGTTCCTTTTGCCTACAAAGCATTGGCCCCGGACTTGATGTCATCAAACAGCAACATCAAAGAATTCTTGTGTGCATTTATGGTATCTCACCGAAGAAGCAGTCGGTTTGGTATTTTTTGATGATTCAGTTTCTGTCGAGCAAAAAGTAAAAAATGAACAAAGCATTTAAAGAAAAAGAGTCAAATAATTTTGATTCTTAACGCTTAAATGTTCTTTTGAAGAAATAGCCGAATTTACCCACAAAGAACTACATTTTTGTATTGTATTGTAATGAGGTGGGGTCTGGCCCAAAATGGCCCTTTGCACTGCGACCACGTTGATCTATTGTGCTTCCTCTTGTTTGTTTTATTTATTTATTTAATACGCTGAGGAACAGGATCAGCTCCTTCAATGGGAGTGTAAATAGGTCCTCCTCACTCAGCGGATATGCATGTAGTAGTCTATATCTCCTGTGGCCTAGTGCCCCACAGTTAGTGATCAAGTGTTCCATTGACTCCTCTTCATCACCGCAGAATCTGCAAGTGTCCGTGTTGGATAAGCCCATTTTGTGAAGGTGCTTGTTACAGGTATAGTGGCCTGTGGGTGCCCCTGTCAGTGTTTTTAAGCTTCCCCTGTCCAGTTTTAGGGCGAGGTTCGCCCTCCTAGCGTCGAAGCTCAGAAATTTTTTGAAATGTTCCAGCCCGCTGGTCTCATTCCAGTGTTTCATTGTAATGGACGCTGTCCATTTCTTTATCTCACCTTTAAGGAGACCTTTGTTAAACCCAAAACGTGGGGTAGGTCCAGTAAAGTTTCTCTCAGCCCCATTTTTTGCGCAGATGTCTGCCATCTCATTTCCCCCGTGCCCCTCATGTCCTGGCACCCAGACCAGGGTAATCTGGTTCTGAGTGGCCAGGCCGTTCAGCATGTTGCGGCATTCCAATAATAATTTGGACGTAATTGTACAACTGCTCAGGGCCTTAAGGACTGATTGACTATCCGAGAATATGTTGATTAAAGAACTACATACACCATTATGTGTCAAAAACCACCTTTAATTTTATTAAGTGATTTAAGATATCATCATCAAATTAATAAAATTACCATGGCGAAAAATATTATTTTTGAACAATTTTGCATGAAGTTAAATATATTTGTTAATATCATATGCAATGAGGCTGAGAAAAAATTACAAGAGCAGGATTTGAACACGGATCGCCAGCGTAGTACGCCTGGAACTTAACCACTACACTACACTCACTTCTTTACAAACTTATTGAGACTAACGGTATGTAAAGTCCGTTAGCAAAGCTTTCGCAATTTTCTCGAGAACTAGGCCGAATGGCTACAATAGCTGGTAGCAAGATACTCGTGGGAGGTGCCTCTATAACATATTCGAGACACATCAAAATCCGTTATTCACAACCTTGACGTTTCCCTTGTAAGCCTTTCTAAAATTCGTATGCCCCATCCCCCCAACAGCTGCATTATTTTAATATCCAAAAATTGAACTGTTCACTAAAGAAGCTTGAATGATGGGGTTTAGGAAGAAATCACAAAAAATTATTGACCTAACACAGTAAATCTATATGTATAATATGTATTTCGTGATCTTTAATTATACTTATTTTATGATTGTGATAATAGTTTGAAAGAATAGTTATATATATATGAGAATATTACGTCAAACACTCTCGTTTAATGTATCTAACTGTGTTAGAAAATCATCATACAAGATAAGTAACACAGTTAGTAAATTTTCATGTAATGGAGAACTGAAACTCAAGGTCAAAATAATTTGAATAAAAAATGTTTCTATATTATTTTGACTATTAGTAATTATTTATTATTTCAGGGGTAATCCTACCTTGTAATTTTTTTGCCATTTTCTTTACTTGCCTAAATGCTTAAATATTTATTGAAGAATGATATCGGAAAGTTTCTATGGGTGGAAGAATTTATAAAGTCGTTGAAATTTCAATGCATTTTCAATGCGGATTAGAGGTATGTCAAAAACGACTATGCGATTTCGGTACATTAAACTTCAAACCCGTTTTTCTCAAAACCGTCTTTTTCGAGTTGGCCGTAACGATAGCGCCTACAATTCTCATCCGATTGACTTCAAACCTTAACTGTAGCTTCACGATCATATCATCTAGTGAACATCGTAGGATTTTTACGATAAAAAAATTATGCATTTTATCGCTGATTTACGACCGATTTTTCCTTCAAAAACAGCATTTCGACATAAATATCACCGTCATTTCTTTAAAAACTTCAAATTTGAACAAAACCCTACGATGTTCACTCCATTCTTGGATATATTTTAAGAATCTTTTTGATTTTTTATTCTAGGTGTAGAATTGCGAGCAAGAGATGTACGACCGTATCGACTATGTCAAAAACGTATCGAGTTCCAAGGTATGCAACGCCGCCATTTTGTATTTGAAAAATCCAATAAAAATTTGCTTTTGTGCTTCAATATTAGTAGAAACATAAACGCTAAACGAAATTAAAATATATCAACCTGTTCCCCTCTGATAAAGCGAAGAAAATGACCCACGATTTTGTGCTCACAAGGTAGGATTACCCCTTAATTTTAGTGAGATCCTTGCGTTTAGTACTCGCTGCATAGTTAGATTTTGCGTTACCTTCCAGTTTAGTTCATTTCAGCCCCTGGTCTCCCTGTTTTATTATATCCAGTCAATTTCTCTTTTTTAGCAGAAAATCATTTATGGCACTAAATCCGCATTCAGCTAAATATGAAGATGGAAACGTTGACGATAGTTCGCTTGCACATTTGGTTACATTTGGATATTTGATTTCGGTTTCCCCACAACTTTTAAATGACTCATCATTTCTGCGAGTTCTTCTTGATACTGCATATTTGAAATATCAGACAAATCCACTAACATTGGTTGCATCATCCAAGTAGGGATATCATTTTTTTTTCAAATCAGAAAATCTCTTTCTTTTAAATCAGATGATCGACAATAACATGCACAGACATTATCATTTCACTTATCACTTCACATTCTTGGAGCCAATGAAACTTTTCAAAATTTTTGTTGTTATGTCTGACATAACTCACTAAAGCTAATTTGATGTTTGTACATGTGAGAGGGATTCGATATGAATTCTCTCACAATGCACGTATTACGCATTTTTTACAGTTATTTTTCTACAGAAGTGGACAACTTGCGTTGCCACAGCCTCCTGCAGTAACTGCAGTCGCGCTCTTCGGCTACCCGCCGTGGGAGCTCTTGCAAAGCCGTACTGACGAGCGGTATAACCGCGAAACGTACGTCTACGGATGGCAAGAGAAGATCAAAATTTTGTAATTTACTAAAGCTAATGAAAACAAATATCTTCGCTTTTGCATCGACGAGAGTTTTATTTGTTCCTTGAAGTTGCTTATTTAATATATTCAGTTTTTCAAAGATATCGACTAAATAACTCACAAATGCCTTACCATCGACCGTTAACAGATTTTTCATTTCAAGTTTGTCGCTTAAGGAATCATTAAGGGTATCAAATAGTTCCATAAATCTTCTTAATCAGTTCCCTTTCGAGAGCCACCTTATTTCAGTGCGAAGTATAAGTCTCACACCGTCTTCATTTTGTTACCTTTGTTTTGTTCTTCAAAATAACTGGAAGAGACATTCATCTTTGGCACCACTTTTAATAGTATTGATACATTTTATAAGTAAATTTGGTACTTCATTTAGATCAGACGAAATATTTTTAACTACCAAGTTTTCCCTCTGAACAACACAATGCACAAGAAGTATTTTTGGATTTTCATCTTTCATCAATTTTAAGCAACCATTTTTCTTCCCCACCATATTAGAAGCACCATCTGTAGCACAAGATTTCTCATTGGTAAGTATATTATTGACATCTAACTAATTTGGAGGTAATGGTGCTTTCTAATGATTTACTCTTCTGATCTTTCTGATCTCTTCAGCAAAATCACCTTTATCAAGATATCTTACGTAAGTTATAGGTACGACCTCACAATCTATCAATTGTTGATTCATCCATTTGCACCGAGAATTTTCTTGTTTTCAGCTTTTCAACAAGTTCTATTTCAATATCATCACTGATTTCGTCTATTCTCCGTTGACAATATTGTTACTTATTGTTAGTGGCATATTTTTAACGCCTTTGTCATCCATTTCCAGAACCGTTTTAGGAAATGCTGATATTGATGATTTGATTAAATTCTCCCCTATAGTATGACTTTTCCGAGATTTAGTTATAAGTAATGAAATTTGATAACTAACCTCGAAAGTACGGTTGGTAGTTGCATTATTGGGCAGTAAATAGAGACTTTAATGTTACTCATTTTTCAATATTTTTCTTTTAAAGTTTGAAAATAATTCAAATCTGAATTCATTTGAGCATTATGTTTCGCCTTTAAGTGTGCCTCAAGATAGTCTCGTTTCATCGATTCGTTGGTCAAGCATGGTTGGCATAAATGACCGTTCTCGTATGAAGTCAAATTTTAAATATTACTCCAAATACTGACGAATTTGTTTATTTCTTGCACCATTCTGTTCACTATGGGCTGAAAAAATAAATGTTAGATCAATTAAAAACTAAGAAAATAATATAAACTGCAGTAAACGTACAAATGATGCTCCTAAAACAGAAAATTACCAATTGAATTTACATACCATTTATATATCACTTATATTTATACAATGCGTATATTTTTGAAACGACGAGACTTTTACAACAATTTAACAGACGCTTATTTCAAATTAACACCAACGGTGAATTTCATGCTATTTGTTCTGAATGGCGCGAAGGGCTTCGTGCCGGCCCAGCATAACCAGTAGTTCAACTCTAACGTCTAACAACGAAATCACGGCTACTAACATGGCGGACAGAAGTTACTTAAAATGGGAGTTTACCCAGCTCTCTGGACTAGTCCATTTTCATATTGCTCCCCTGTGGAACGTAGGCCCCAACACTGTTCTAGCGAGTTCCAATTCGCACTGATGGTGTATCATATGTTCACCTTCTTCCCCTCCAAGTCCCGTGTCACCAGTGTTGACCGTTCAAACAGAACGCACCAATCTCATTACTTTATTTCCACACCTCGTATTATGATCTGGCGAATCTGCGCGCCATGCGTGAATTCGATAGATTCTTCAGTTCTTCCAACGAATTGGAAATCGTAAAGACCAAACACAAACACACAAGAGAGAAGATATAAGTAAAACGCTCGCGAGCTAAAGTCGAAAGGTTTCGAGAGTCTAATTACCTCTCGAGAGATTCATTAATCACAAACTCCAGTAATTACATTCGCTAAGTTTATACATATTATGAAGGCGTCGTCCTCCGTCCCGCCGCGGGGGCTCCGGTCCTCCTCAAACCGCGACTAATAGTGATCTGATAGCGGGGGCAAAAGCTCGCCCCGCTCTTAGGTTATCACTTCTTCACTTATTACGGCTAATTTCTTACAACGTCTGGCGCGCCCTAGGTGAACGCGGCCCAGATAAGTTGCGCGTCTAGTTTTATTTACGGGCAAGAATTAAGAGCTCGAGACCGATTTTAAACTCCGAGGCACAAGTTTAATTGTGTCGCGGGTGCGATCTGTATTAATTTATGCCATTAATCAAAAGTGCTTGTCGCGTAGGGTGTACACCCTCTCTCGATGGTTTCTTCGTTTGACAAATGAATCGAGAAATTTCGCTTTTCGTACCCCGATTCGGGGGTGATTCCGATTCGCGATGCCGCGACGCGTGGTGCGTCGTTTATCTTCATTTAATTGGATTCGAAGGAACGGAAGTTTTAAACTAATAACCTATGAAGTCTTGAAGAGTACAAGTGCTCACGAAATAGAGAGAAGAAGGGGATGGTGGATAATCGGAAAAAGGTTTGGGCGATAAACTCGCTAGTTTTAATTAAAAGCTAGCATTTTGTCTCATGCCGGTTAGAGAAGAAACTACTGGAAGATGGACGTAGCAAATTCGAAAATATTACGTTATTTTAGCAAACTTTTGTACCTCAAGTTTACCCTCAAATACTTGAAGAACTGAGAGCCGATCGAAATAGTTATGCCAAGTGTGCTCTTTTCTTAAGTGTGACTATCTCCAAATTTTATGACTAACTATACACTGAAAGCTCCAATATAGAAAATATTGAAAAAGTGTTGCACTATTCGCTTCTATTGATACTTGTGCTTTGAAGTCAATTCTCCGTTCTTCTGCTACAAGAATCATGAAGGTCCATGGGAAAACCCATCAAGCGCATATTTTACCAAATGAAATTCATTCAGATACTTTCTGATTAGAGTCAGTAGTCAAATAAATTTTTAATTTCCAAAAGTTACTTCTTCTTCTTTTAAGGCTCATGGCTTCCAGGGAGCAAGAGGGACCATTGGCCTTGTTCGCTAACCTCAATTGTATCAGTAAGATAGCTGCGCCTACGTACCGCCTAAGTTACTTAAACTTCATTTATGTTAAGAATGCAGTGTGGGGATAGATAGGGATATAAAATCCTTGAATTTGATTGGCTGAAGACGTCCAAATTATCTGACATAGCACTTGACACTATAATTCGCTTAAACCAGCGTTTCCCAACCTGCGATACGCTCAACCCCGGAGCTAGGCAATGGATTGGTTGGTGATACCCGAAGAGTTAACACAAATGACAACAGTTTTCATTTAAAAAATGAAGCTTATGTCAAAGAGGAGGGGTACTCATAAATGGAACTCCTACTCAAGGGAAAGGCGAGAAAAGAAAAGTTGGAAACCACTGTTCTAAACTTTTAGTGCAATATGTGATTCAAAAGTGATTTCGCGTCTTTTACTATCATTATAATCTATCAATAACGCCATCTCTATGTCAAGTTGCGATGTTGCATGTTGCCCCGAACGCAAATGTTTTGATTTTATGAAATGTCACTTTGTCTATCATAACCTTACTTATCCGAGGAGTTTGTCCTATTTTGATTGTGCCTCCATTTAGAGCACCGCATTGTTAACGTGAACTCGGTATAAATATGACATATATAGTCCGTCTCAACTTTTAAACGCAGTATGGGACTGAATACGGGTTTTACGTCTCTTACTATCACTATAATCTATCAATAACGCCATCTCTATATCCGGTTGCTATGTTACATGTTATATCGAACGAAACCTGTTATTAATAGAGTTTGTTAAAAGGTGGATGACGTGTTAGCATTAAATAGTGTAAATTTTATCCAAAATTCGTCCTTAATTCTCGAGGGTGTACAATTCAATTCTAAAGTCAAAATCGTCGATCTAATCAGTCTCCTTCAAACTGCATTACCAATGTAAAAAAATTTTGTTCGTGTTCTTAGAACAAAGCACAGTTTTTATCCGAAAGTAACTTTTCCCTTATTTCTACGCGAAAAACTTTCGTTCCTAGTATAACACTATTCGTTCGGAGACATATGAAAGCTTCCCAAAAGTTTTGCCTTTATTGGAAAACGCTACGAAGAGAATTTTGGCCCATTTTCTTCTAAACTATGGCAAAAAGTCAATATTATCATGAAATGTATGGTGTTATGCGTGAAACTAAAAACTCTCTGTGTGCAAATTACTTTCAAATTGTTCGTACTTAAAAATCTTTCTGATTCTAAGTTTATAACTCAGCTTCTCTTCGAACTACTTTACCAGTTCAGACAAAGTTTTCCCCATAAGCGAACTAGGCAAGGTTTTTATGTGAAAATAAATGGAAAATCATTTATGCCTGAAGAGCTTTCGTTTTTCGTATAACACGACTCGTTTGGGGGCATGTCGTCGAATTTTCGTAAAACTCTAGCCTTGGAAATATTTTACTGCAATGTACTCGGATTCGATTCGAGCATCGTCTGTAAATACATACATACATATAATCGAGACGATGATTCTGATTCCGGAGGCCAAAGTGACATATCTTTAACTGTCCGACTCTATGCGTCGAGAACTTCCGTTTGATCTACGACACACATTTTTCTGCCAGCTTCTTCAAAAGTAATCTAGATACAGCCTTTTAACCAGATTTCTTCCAGATTCATTTGGCAATGTCTACAGAACAGTTTCTTTTTCGAAATTACTAACCATTAATTTCTCTGATATAATCTGGGGAGAAACTGTCGCCAAGTTTTTCAGAAAAAAATGTATAGATAACCTCTAATGAGATTCTTCAGAAGTAATCTAGGCACAGTCGTGAGCCAATTTTCCACTTTCTTTTCCTTCCAGAATTTTTAACTAGTTTCGTCGGAAGTAATCCAAGCAGACTATTTAACCAGCTATAGACACTTTGTAGGTTAATTCAAATAATTTGGCTGAATCTTGCCTTTAAATCATTCCTGCACAAACTGAATAGAAATTCTAACAGAAGAGTATATCTAAATTATAAAGTCGATTAAAGACTATATCTATATCTAGATTACTTCGTAGGAAATTGTCTAGAGGCTATCAGCACAATAGTTTTGCAGAAACTAGCTAAAGCTTTTGTAAAGATTACTTTGAAAGAAGCTGTTTCTACATTACTTTTGGAGCAGCTGGCTAAATTTTCTTAAAAGGAAACTCTCTAATAACTGTTTCTAGATGATCTTTGCAGAATCCGATTAAAAAGTCTGAACAAGAAGAGACTAAAGACTGTATGTGGATTGCTTCAGAAGACGTTGAGTAAAACTATTTCCAGACTTCGTGTAAGAAAGCGGACTAAAGTCTGTCTCCAGATTACTTCGAAACAAACTGACTAAGAACTGACTTTATATTGGTGGGGAATAGAGGTATGATGACTGTCTGGAGATTAAGTCTGAACAAGTTGTCTGCAGTATCATTCAAGATTAGTTTCGAAGAAGTTAGTTAAGAATTAAAAACTGTCTGTACATTACTTCTGAAGATCTGTACATCATAGGAGTAATGGAAAATCCAATCTGTCAGCAAGAGAATCCTTTACAACATATCATTTGTGACTGCCAGGACCTGGGCAGTGTTGGATTGAAATACATTGGACCCCAGCCGCTACGGGATCTATCGAAAACACCTCCTTTAACCCTGAATATGCATCCGGCCAACTAGGGCTTCATAAGTTTTGTAATCTCTCCAAAGAATCCCAGACGAAGCGTGTCGTGTCTGAAACCCTGGTGCTAAACAGTTCAAACCCATTTCAGTAATCCGGAAATACCACCCCAATAGACCCACACCGTTCGAGTTCTTACCTTACTCCCTCAGTCAGCCTGAGTTCGATCCCGAATCCGAACTGTTTCGCAGGATGAAGGTCAATCTATACCACTTCACCCGTAATCCTGGGGAGTATGACAGCAAAGTATAAAACATCTCGGGGAACGCTAGGTGCTTGTTTACGTTGTTAAATTCCTGTAGCCAGAAGAGGTAAGCGTCCCATGAGAATGATGACAGGTTTCATTGAGGACATTGATCTATTTTAATAAGCTGATTGAGGGGTGCAATAAGCCAGTGAGCTTCATTGTAGTGGGTTAAACATCACACTCCAAAGAAAGAGAACTGCTTGAGTTTACTTCGGCAGAAATAATTAATTTACAATGTGGTGAATCATTACGTGGGAAATATTGCGAAGGGTAGGAAAATTTGTGCAATTTCTATAAGCAATTAAATAATGGAAAAGACGAAATTTGAAAACTTGCCAACAAATATTTAGCAATTTTCAACTCAACTTATATTTGTGAACAAACTTTTTCTTGATTGAATTTAAATGTAAGTACAAGATCAAGATTGAATGATTTATATTTGGAGGCTGTGTTAAGAATAACTTCCGGAAAAATTTGTTCAAATTGCCTATAAATTGCTTCTGAAAAAATAGGCGGCAGAATGATCAGCCGAAAGTGTGTTTCTTTAGCGATTAGGACATTACTCGTATCTTACATTTAATTAACTCAATGTTATTACTTCGAAATTTCACAAACATGTGGTTCTTCATCTAAAGTATTCATATGATATTCAGGCTTGTAACTTCACCAGATCTAATTATGCTGATCGAAAGTTCCCCCACAGGCGAAGCTCTTTTCCTATATATTCCCTTCTTAATTTTTCTATTCTACTTTTTCCCAATTTTCGTCAATACGAAATGAGACGTCAAGTCGGAAAATGATGGAAACTTGATAGCGTTCCGCCGACGTTCCTCCTCGAAGTCGAGATCCTATTAACCGTTAAAACGTTTATTAGACGGTGGTCCGTTCTCCCTCGGATAAAGCGTCCGTCGATAAAGTTTAATCTGAAATAAGAGATCAAGTAAAAATTCGAAAAGGAGCCGCTCATATTTCCTGCTCCGTTGGTCCCGAAAACTACGTTCGCGTGTCGCGCATAAGCGACGATCAAAAACGACCGTGAACCAAATGAAGTGTGAGAGATGGGTGCATACATTTCACGCGCCCGTGCCTCCTCGAGACCGGTCAAGGGACGGATGTATCAATTTGGCCCCTCCTTTCTCTAGCGCCCCCTCGACCGGATACGGGAAAGGAACAAAGGATCTTTTGCGGTGGTGTGGTGCCGAGGAAAATACGACTTTTTAACAGCGCTTTCGAAAACTTTTCCATCTCACGCCGTTTTCGAACAATAATAAAAACGGATCGATGATCGTTAAAGATGAGAGGAACACAGCCGGAACGTTTTCTATTATTGTCGGAGGACGAGATGACTTTTATACGGGTCGTTTATAAAAATACGGCCGTCTAAAAGCGTAATCTAAATTTTACGATATTGAGTCGTTTTATGTAATTGTTCTGTGCAGCATGAACGTTTATCGATAATACGACTCTCGTAAATGGAGACGAGAACAGGGGACAGACCGGTCGGGGATTGTAGAAGCGTTAATCTGTTTCAAATCTTGAAATGTATAAAAAGAGTTTTATTTACATTTTCGCATCAGCATTTAGGAGTAAGTGGTGGATTCCAGTTTCCTTTTGGGAAATTTTTGGCTAATCAACAATCTTTGGAAACACTGTTTACAGGCTTCTTCAGAAGACATGTGCCAACGACTTAAATCTAACTTCCACCAAATTGATCTAAGCACAGCAGACTACCGAAGAAATTTATAAACAGTCTTTGCATTGCTTTCTTCCAAAGCAATTTGAAATAGTCTTTAGCTTAGGTCCTTCTTTTTCATAATCTTTGGACTTCTCTAGAAGTACTCTTCGTCAAGTACATATGTAATCTAGACATATTCTTTAGCCAGTTGTTTTTAGAATATATATCCAGTTTCCATAAAATAATCTCAAACCATTTTTCTTCCTTAGACTTTACACCCCAGGGGAGAATTTTCAGTCAACTTTTTCCGAAATTGCGTAGACACAATCTTTAACAGACTTCTTCTAAAATATATCCAAATCGGGTCTTCTCATCCCGAAGTAATTCAGACTATCTGTCCAACTTATCTCGAAGTAATCTAGATGCAGTTCTTAGCTATGTTTCCTCCAAAATCTATAGCCAACTCCTGCTGAAATAATCTCAAGTCATTTCTTCCTTGGGCTGTGGTGCTTATCGCACTGCGCTGAAACTCGTTGGCTTATTGTTCGGCTCAGTTAGCCTACTCCACTAAGTCTATGTTCTCAATGAAGCCTACTACCTTTTCATCCAGAAGTAATTCAGACTATTTGTCCAACTTACCTCGAGGTAATCTAGACACGGTTCTTAGCCATATTATTTCCCGAATCTGTTGCCAACTGCTACAGAAATTGTCTCATATCATTTCTTTCCTTGGGCTGTGGTGCATATCGAACTGCATTGAAACTCTGTGACCTATTGTTCGGCCCAATTAGCCTACTCCGCTTGGTTTATGTCCTCAATGAAGCCTACTACCTCGCTGACGAAACTCTCTCTCTGGTCTCTTCTGGCTGTGGTGACCGGGCTCCAAAGTTTGAAGTTTTAGTTTAACACTGCTCAGCTCCTGGCAGTCATAGACGATATATGAAACTTCCTCTTCCTCACAGATGCACTTCCAATACCCCTATGGTATACACATCTTCAAATGTAAGGTTTAGAGAGCTTTTAACTCTTAATCAACTTTTTCGGAACTAATCTTAAGAGTTATTTCAAACAACCTGTTCAGAAATAATTTCCAGGCAAGTTACTCGACTGCAATATAAAATCGGTCCTTTCTCACCTTGTTTCGGAGTAACCTAAGGACAACTTGAGTCAGCTTCCTCGGATGTAATCTAGAAATCTGGTTTTACCCAGTTTCCTCTGAAACAATCTACATACAGTCTTTAACCAGTTTTTTGATCAGTTTCTTTAACCAGCTTGTTCCAAGGTAAACTACAAACAGTTCTTAGGCAGTTTCCTTTTTTCAGAAGATTTAGCCAGCCTCTCCGAAACTAATCTAGAGCCCGCTTCTTTCGAAGTAATCTTTACAAAGACTTTAGCTAGCTTCTTCGGAAGTATTGTACAAACAATCTTCCTCTGAAGTAATCTAAATAATAGCCTTTAGCCAACTTTTTCCGAAGTAATTTAGATATAGTCTTTAGCTATTTCTTTCTATCAGAATTTCTAGCCACTTTCCCCAAGAGTCATTTTGATGACTTTAGCCTATCCCTTCGGAATTAACTTACAAAGAGACTGTAGTCACCTCTTTCAATAATCATCTGTAGACAGTTTTTAGTCAGTTTCTTCAGAAGTACTCTAGACCCATATTCTTTAACTATCTTCAGAAATAATCTAGACCCATATTCTTTAACTATCTTCAGAAGTCACTTCGAGACAGACGTAAGCCAGTTGCCCCAGAACAAATCTACAGTTAGTATCAAGTTAACTTCTTCACGAGTAATATAGATGCAGTTTCCAGCTACCTTGTTTCAAAGTTTTGTTTTTCATGATTTTTTGCCAGCTTATAGGGAACGATCCTGGTCAGCCTCCTTAAAAGTAATCTACAGCCAGCTTCTTTCGAAGTCATCTTTACAATGACTTTGGTTAGCTTCTTCAAAACTACTGTACAGACAATCTTTAAACAGCTTCTTCTGAAGTAATCTAAATAATAGCCTTTAGCCAACCTTTTCCGATGTAATTTAGATATACCCTTTACTCTTTCTCTAGAAGGTTTTGAGTAAGTTTCTTCAGAAGTAATCTAAGTCCAGAGTCTTTAACTATTTTCAGAAGTAATCTAGACGCACGTTCTTTAACAACCTTCAGAAGTAACTTTGAGTCAGACGTAAGCTAGTTCCGCCAGAACAAATCTCTTTTGGGCAATATCTATACAGTCAACTTTTTCACAAGGAATCTAGACACAGTTTTTAGCTAGCTTCTTTCATAGTGTTTTGTTTTTCGTGATTTTTTGCCAGATTATAAGGAACGATTTAGGTCAGTCTCTTCAAAAGTAATATATCGACACTTTTTATTCAGTTTTTTCTGAAGTAATGTAAAAATAGTCTGTAGCCAGCTTATTCTGAAGTAGATCATCTAAACAGCCATTAGCCAATTTTGTTCAAAAAAATTAGCCAGCTTCTTCAGAAGTAATGAATGGATAGGATTTATCGGCTCTTTCGAAAGTAATTTAGATACAGTTCTAGCCAATTTTCTTCGAAGTAATCTAGAGAACTTTTAGTTTAGAATGTTTGAGCAACTTCTAGGAATAGATTTCGGACCAGATTTTTCGTTTAGTAAATATTTAGTCAGCTGGTTCCGAAACAATCTAGGAACAGACTTTAGACAATTATCTCCAATTCAATCTAGAAATAGGTTGCTAACTTCCCTTGGCAACGCCACCTATCTTCAAACAAGGGTACTTATTGATCCGCCCTCGAATATGCCATCAGTGGACTGTGGACTCTTCGCCGCGCAATTATTTAATAAAATCGGGTGACACGTGTTTCGCTACCTACGAGACTAACATCTTTAAACCGGAAGAGGTTACCGATGTCACCAAGGTCCTTGCAATCAGTATTAACAAAATCCACGTCTTTGAACGAGGAGGTCTTTTCTATAGATTTTATTTCAAATCTTGTAGAACTTACCAGAAACAGAACCAAGCAATATGCAAAGATAAGATGGAAGCATCACCATCATTACTATTTCCCCATCTTCTTCGAAGATTTCGATGGAAATAAACAAAAACATTCTCTAAAATTCACTACCCATCTCAAATCATAATCTTCACCCCCTTCCTTTTTTTTTCTTTCGTTCCCCTTCTTCCTCCGATAAGTAGGGTATTTCGCGGGAACTAGGTAGATAGTAGGTGTACGAAATAAGCGGAGACGAAGCGAGCAAAGTGAGACGAATCCGTCGTGGGAACGTAGCGTCTTAAGCATGTGTATACATGCCAATGCATTCCGGCCGGAGCTAAGATCCGGAACTTGCACTCTCTATTGGATGTAATCCGCAAAGCCTCGACCTCGAAAGGCACTTGCCATTTCTCGGTTTTAGCGGGGCGACCCCGCGATCCCTGTCGCCTGCGATACGGATCTAGCACCGAATCAATTTGTCCTCGAGGGCAAAATTACATAAATGTTGGGCGTTCATAACGTGAAATAGTATCTACTGTGTGAGGTATTATCTTGTTGATGTAGATTTGAAACGTCTAAATTATGTGCGGGTTAGGAACGAATTTAGTTGGGGAAGAAAATGATAATGCGACACGCACGCGAAATAGGATCATCACATATTTTTCTAAATTGCGTTCGAAAGGATGGGACGTCATCCGAGTTTCAACCTGAAGAAGAATTTACAATAGAAGATGATAAATTCCTATTACTTCGTGTAGAGTCACTCACGTCATCTCAAATCTCATAAACACATTCCTATTTACGCTGACAGCACGTATCTCTTATTCGTACAATTTTTCGATTTACTAAACATTCACGCAAAATTAGCTTCCCCTACAAAACAAATGGAAACGACCGACCCAAGGGACCATCGTCATGTATTAAAACAGTAGAAAGTTTATAATAAATAACACTAAATTTTTGAGAAAAAATTCGTAAGTCGAAATTAATTTTTGAAGTTTCCGAAGGAACTGATTGGAGGCTGTAGACTGACGTAAGCGGTAAGAAGTAAAGGCGAAAGTTTCTTATTCAGACAAAGAAATGCAAACGCCAGTAAAATTCGGCCCATATGTTAAACAAGGTGAAGTTGATATTTGGTTCTAAGCAATTAGTTTGAATCTGTACGTTAGTGGTGTGACACGAATTGTGTACCTTTAAATAGAACGTTCACCAGAATGCACAAGCCGCTGCGACACTTTATGCCGTTTTCCGCGTCGGCATCACCAAAATTACCTTACCTTTTTTGCATGGGGGCAAGCTATTCCGGAAATTTGCAGCCGCAGCGCGGGCAAGACGGCGGTCTACTTAGACCAGCAAAGTTTTATATATCGTAGAAGAAAATCCAACAATAATTACTCCGATAATCGCTCATCAAGTAATTTAATCTTAACTTCGACAGTCCGCGAAATTTTATTTCATCTATAATTTCATCGCACGTAACTGGCATTTTAATAATTATTTTCTCCCACGAAAAATGCCACGGCTGTACAGTCGCAAGCGCAACGTACTCATAATTTCCGAGAAAGTCGTCTCTGCAGCGCAGCTCTTTTGCAATACAGATAAATTCATGCACAAAGTAAATCGAGGATAGTCGACGGTCTTTGGCACACGGGCGCGAGAACGTCGAGATGAGCTGCATTTTCGACCAGCAGTGGTCAGTGGGAATCGGTCGATGTTAAGGTACGCATCGCGGGCGTTTAAAATTACAATTACGTGTCGATGTGATGTAAAAAATGGATATTGTCTTTAAACTCGGCGAAACTAAGTTTCAAAACTTTAATTTTCAACAGCAACTGGCAGTAAAACAGAGTGGTTATAAATATTATATATTTTTTATTATCGGCTTATTATTATTATTATTATTACTTTAAACTGGTTGTGGTTCGTCAGGAGCCGCCACTGGTTTCGACTAAGTCGTAATAAAGATTCATCTTAAAATTGGAAATTGAAAATATTTTGCCATAACGTTTCTAAAAATTGAAAAACTTTTGTTAAAACTTACGAAACGTGTATGATGAAAACAATTGTGACCTACAATAAATCCCAGAATTTGTGGACTTATTCCCATGTCCGAAGGTTTTAGTGGTATTAAATGAGTTACAACTCAAAGAAAACCAGTTGAAGTTGAGGACCACAAAGCAAGGACATTGATCGAATTCCATCGATAAAATATCTTTTAACATAATAATAAAAACGTTTTGAGACTATTTTACAAACAAAGGATAGGCCGGCAGCATATCTAATTTGATTGAATTAGGCTAGATATATCAAACTCCGATATACTTTGCGATATCCGATATAAAGTTCAAAAACCAAAGGTTTATTCTTACTATAATTGCAAAAGAAAATGTTGGATTACGAACGCTTGGTGATAATCACATAGAAATTAAAAACTATTTGGCGATAACTTTATTGGCATGAATAGGATCAGTGTATTTGACTTGAAATTATATAACCAAATAAATGTATGATATTGCAAACGCCTTTATTTGTTCTGAAAATCAATACTTAAAAATTTATAAATATATACGAAGCAAATAGATAAGATACGGAGCGACTCGTTCTATTGAAAGTGGTTTATGACACACTCATATATAATGTGTACAACTGTGTACTTATTATTGTAGATTTTAGCTCTCTGTGAGTTCCGCGCGTCATTTCAAGTTTATCGGAGTATAGCGACTTCGGCTATTGTTTAAATGTATTGCTTTGTTAGTTATAAAGTTTAGTGCAATAAGTGGTGTTTGCAGTTTTATCCAAATTTTTATACCAATTATCGCATTTTGTGTTATTTTAATACCTGGTATGTAAACTTTCTAATCCTCAAAATTAAGTTGTGTGCAGAGCACTGATGTAATTTTTTCTCGACTGGTTAACAATATTCAACAAAATCTCCAATGTTGTACAACTCTTTGCAATGTTAAAGCTACTACTAAAATTACTACTGGACCGGATCTTACGATTTCGCTCTCACATAATTTATAGATTATTCCACAAGGAGTCCTAGAAATACAACTTGGGGGAAACAGATCTGTGTTGTCATATCGTCATTCTTAAAGCGGTAATACACCATCACAAATTACATGTATTTTTCGTGAATGTATTGACAAAGTTTGAAAAAGATGATGTTCAACTTTTGAAGGTTATTGTCGTGAATTTTTACATGTAATATTTCGTGTATTTAAATGTAAAAATTTGAACGTGTATTGCCTGCTTCAGGGATTTATTTACACAGGCAGTACGCCCTTCGGATTAAACATGGCAAGGAAACTTGGGAGAGGAAAGGATAGTTTTATGCAATTTGCACGGTGTAAAGTGGGATGTTAAGAACGTATACTTAGGACTTGTGAGATAAGTTCTACTAATTCGCTCTCGTCTATGACGTCAGGTGTCAAATGGGTTGCGTTCCTGCATTAAAAACAAATGCCATAATGAATTTATTCTAGTGCTGGTAAATCGACTAACGGCACAGTCGATGTTTTCAGGTCAATCGATTCGTCGACTAAATCGAGTATGTGTAACTTTTACGGTTTCTGCGTTTTTTTTTTTTGTTTGGTTATTCAGTCGTTCTTTAGACAAAGACTTTCGCATGTAAGTTATCTGCGCCGAGGTAGGGTTTGTTTCCTTAGAGAAGAGCACATTACGTGATGAAAATATGCGCGAAATATGACGTTTCATTGACTTTCGCTAGTCAGTTGCCATGGTAACGTATACAGAACATCAAATTTGGTTCATTGCGCCGCTGACGTAATGTGCTCTTCTCTAAGGAAACAAACCCTACTCTTTGCATAATTTGCTTAGAAAATAAACTAAGATGAAGTTCTGTCATGGTACCAGCTGAATTCGGTACGATGCAGTCAACGGAAGGGGATTCCCCGAGTTAAGTCATCTGCTCGAGATTTTATTGGTCACTACAGCAGACTAAGGATTTTACTTACATAATGTACATGTTAATTTGTCACGCCATAACGCCAAGTAAAAGCTCCCTAATACGTCAGTAACCTTCCAAGCATTTTCCTTCATTGTAAGTATTGATCTGATTTCATCTATCAGCCATTGGGCTCTGCAACTTCCTTATTCATTCTACTTTTCAATCACGTTGCAGAATGGTTTTGTCGTATTTTGATCCATTTTGGGCAAGTTCGTCTTCTGCCTGATTTTGATGTTCCTTTGATAATCGTAGTATCTATATTATAATTAGTGCACAGACATTTCTAAGCAACCGAGAATTACTTTTTCTAAGCGACTCGCTTTGAAACAAGAAAGGTTACTCACAATTATTCCTAAACGTAAAGGAAACACACACTCACCACTACGAGTCACGGTATTCATGTTCGAGCTTTCACTGAATTTATCTTAAGTGGCATCAAAGTCAGTGAAACAATGACTTAAAACATATCTTTAACATCCGGATTGACTCTCCTATGATTTTTAAAACTATTCTAAAACCTTTACAGAGGACCACTAAGATCGCTTGAAGTCAATTGATATGAAAGAGTTGCCAACAAAACAAGTATTTGCAAAAATAGCAATCCCTTAGCAGCGACTCCATAAACTTATCAGTCTACCCTTGTAAGATCAGTCGAAATCATCGAAATCAAAAACCGTGGTACAGTGACTTTTAGACCGTTACAAAGTTGCATCATAGTTGAAGAAGTGGAGCTGTGATTTTTTAGAACGTTAGAAGGTGGTATCAAACCCAGTTGAAAAAAGTAAGCCGTTCCAAAGACCGTGAAACAGTGACTGACAAGATATCTTTAATATGTGGAATGCCTCTTCTATGATTTATAGAACGATTCAAACCTTTACAGAGGGCAATCGGTCGAAGTCATCGAAATCAAAAACCCCGGAACAGTGACTGCTAGAACATTACAAACTGGCATTAAATTTAGTTGAAAACGTAAACTATTCAAGTAACCATGAAGCAGCGACTTACAAGTTACCTTTAACGTTGAAGTTGCCTCTTCCATGATCTCTAAAACGATTTAAACCTTTACAGTGTGCAATTAAGATCAGTCGAAGTCATCGAAATTGAAAACAGTGGAACAGTGACTTTTAGAATGTTAAAACTGGCATTAAATTCAGTTGAAAACGTAAACTATTTAAGACACCGCGAAGCAGTGACTTACAAGTTATCTTTAGAGTTTGGGTTGCCTCTCCTATGATTTCCAAAACGATTCAAAGCTTTACAGGGGCTTATTAAGATCATTCGAAGTCATCGAAATTGAAAACAATGGAACAGTGATTTTTATAACGTTACAAGGTGGCATTCAAGCCAGTTGAAAACGTGGAGCTACGACTTTTAGAACGTTACAAGATAACATTAAACCCAGTTGAAAAAGTAAGCCGTTCCGAAGACCGTGAAACAGTAACTTACAAGATGTCTTTAACATGCGGGGTGCCTCTTCTATAATTTTTAAAACGATTCAAACCTTTACAGAGGGCAGTTATGATCAGTCGAAGTCATCGAAACCAAAAACCGTGGAATAGTGACTTTTAGGGTATTACACGATGGAAACAAACTCGGTTGAAAAAGTAGAGCTATGACCTTTAGAACGTTAGAACATGGGCATCAAACCCAGTTGAAAAAGTAAGTTGTTTCAAAAATCGTGGAACAGTGACTTACAAGATATCTTTACAGTGCCGCTACGTCTTCTACGATTTTTTAAACGATTGAAACCTTTACAGAGGACAATTAAGAATGGCCGAATTAAAAAGCGCGGAACTGTGACTTTTAGAACGTTACACAGTGACATCAAACCCGGTTTAAAAGGCGGAACTGTGACTTTAGAACGTTAGAAAATGGCATCAAAGGCAGTTGAAAAGACGGAACTGTGACTTTTAGAACGTTAGAAAGTGGCATTAAACCCAGTTTAAAAGATAAGCCGTTCAGCAAACCGTGAAACAGTGACTTACAAGATGTGTTTAATATAACGGGTACCTCTCTTTGATTTTTAAAACGACTCAAACTTTTACAAAGCAAATTTTTTCGAAATAAATGTTGACCTTGAATTCTAACCAATCAGAACCCGCTGTTTGTTCGGCCATCTTGTGGTCGTTCACCTTAACAATTGATTCGTTATCGATGACGTATGCATGGCACTTTGACACAAACCTAACCTCTTTTAAGTCGTTAAAAGCTTTTAGAACTGTTTCCCAATAATTTTTTTAAAGTAAGAAACGATTGAGTATGTCTTTCCGCTATCAATAATGGTGAGAGCCACTTCATGATTGCAATCATAACTTAAAAGGCATTGCGTTTATTTGGCCACGACACAAATAATTTTCGTTCTTAGCGCAAGCCTTAAGTAAGTACATGAATCTGTTTCAAAGTTTAAAAATAGCGATTTTTACCTCACCAAAATTCCAAATTCAAAAACGATCCGCATAACGCTAGATGACGGGAATCACACGAGAACGTACAGTTCCCTATCCGCAAATGCTCCGCAAATTTGTCATTTCAAACGTCTACTTTACCCTTTTAGGTTATCGATCGTACAGTACCTCGATGGTTATCATGAATAGGGACTATATGAGAACGTTAAAGGAGCTCTCCGGCGATAACGTGTACATAAAAGACAAGACGCGAGTCAACGAAATCATCAACGGCCTAGTCAAAGGGGGCACCAGCAAGCTACAGGTGATATTAGACTTTGATCGCACCATAACCAGGCAACACCTTAACGGCGATAAACAATACAGCAGTTTTGGTAAGATCGAAGAGATTCGACGATCTGTTAATTTCGAAATGTAAAACAGCAATTCTTGGTAGGTATCTTCGAGAAATGTCCTTCGTTACCGGAATCGTACATCGCGACCGTGAAACACTTGAACGAGAAGTATATGCCTATCGAGTTCAATCCGGTGGTTTCTCTTGACGAGAAAAGGAAACACATGGAGGATTGGTGGAGGCTGTCGGAGGAAGCCTTAAGGTAAAGTAAACGATTGGACTGAGAACGTGTTGTAGTGTAAGGGACACATTTCAAATTCATTTTCTTCTCATTCTAAGACTCATGCTATATTAGTTCAATTCTCAAAGATAATGTAATTGTGGCAATACAAATCAAATGAACCTTAATTGTTTCAAGTAAATATTCGAAACAGGACGAGGACTTCGAAGTTTTAAATTTATAAAACGTTAATGTGCTTCACCCAATTTTCAAGTCGTTTCTCTTTTTCTTTCCAGAGGCTTACACGTTACACCATCAGAAATCGACGAAATGGTCAAAGAGCTTCGCCCGGCGTTGAGGTGACTTAGAAACTTAAGAAATTGAACATTCTACATGAACTAATTTTAGAGACGGATGCGCCGATTTCTTCAACAACGTCACTCAAGAAGCGGTCCCTTTACTGGTCTTTTCGGCCGGATTGGGTCAAACTGTCGTATCCGTACTTCAATATCACAGGATATTGAATGAAAATGTCAAGGTAAATTCAATTAATATTTATCACTAGACCCCGGAAAGTTTCCAATTACGTGAAGAACGTACGTCGTCAAAGCTCGACGAATCGCATTATCGCGTATGCATACCAATCCTCACCGTATAGATTTGTTTCATTAACGATAGGGAATGATTTTCTTATCAGCATCCTTAATTTTTCCGCGGTCTATTTATAACAGATCATAAATTATCCTTGTTATTTATTTACTTAGTTAATTAGCACAGGTGACTATATTTAGTATGTGGTAAGTCGCCGCACGATCTCTCGGTCTGTATGTAATTCAATGACCGCCCGTGCTGTACGGGTAGTAGTTTTACAGGCGCAAACTTTACCTTTACTTAACGATATGCAAAGTTCATACGTTCACAAAAAAAATTATTCGTAGGTTGTGGCGAACTTCTTACAATACGACGACGACGGTGTAATTCGAGGGTTTCGTGATAACATCGTCATCAATGTTTTTAATAAGAACGAATCTGTGCTTTGCGGGACGGACTATTACAAAACGATTAAGAATAGGACCAACGCCATCGTGGCTGGAGATTCGTTAGGAGACGCCACGATGTTCGATTGTGTCGCAGACCAGAATGCCGTTTTAAAAATTGGATTCCTGTACGATCACGTAAGTCGGTTATCATCGCGTTTAAGGACATTGACAGCCTAATTTGTTCGATTTTTTATTCGGTTCTAGATGGAGGAAAATCTCCCGATCTACATGGACACTTTCGATATCGTTTTACTCGATGATCAAACGATGAATATACCTCATTCAATTTTTAAATGTATAGTTTAGGGCCTCTTTAGGGCAGCGGTGATTTATTTATACAATACCGGTACTTACCAGATATTAAAACGATTTTAACTTATTAATGACAACGATTGTGCCAATGATTGGTGCGTGTATTGTTTTTATTGATTGATGTTTTATTTTATATATACATGATTTAACAAGATGTTTAATGAATCTTTTTCGTTTGTATTTTTATCTCTCTAAACCCTTTCCGGCGATTTCCACAGGAAATAAAATTTTAAAAATACTACATTTCCTTTTGAAATTTTGAAAAGCAATTGTTTTAGAGGAGCTTATTAAGGATGAATCAAACGTTAGCACCGACCTGAAACGCTATGCATGATAAGCTACTCAAAACAAAATAAAAATTTGTCGGTGGTTGTTTAGGGTCGCTGATAACTGAAGTTGGCGCTCCAAAATTAGGCGCTTTCCACTCGCTAGCGAACTAGTGCGTAATAAAATGAATTATTGAAGTTTTACAATTTTAAGAATATTGAATAAATAAACAAAATTTTGGGAATTTTAAAATCATGAAAACTTGATAAACCTGATATTTCAATGTTTGAAGATCTCGGAGACATGAAAAAAAAAAACGGAATTTCCGAAAAGCGTTAAAATCTAGAAAAATACTGAAAAAATATTTATATTACGAAATTTTCAATTTTGAAAATAAAAATATTAAAGAATTTTGCAATAAAACAAAATCTTGAAATATTTAAGATTGAGAAAAATCTCGATAACAATCGACTTTTTATAAACTTCATCAAATTTTGAATTGTTGAGATTTCGAAAATTTTTAATAAACGTCAGTTTTCAATGGGGGAAACCCGCAATTCGAAAAAATAATCTCAATTTTGTTCAAAATTATGAAATTTCGAGCACCTTGGTAAAACGTAAATTCATTACACAATTAATTATCCGTATTCCGAGTTTCCTTTAAAGTGTCTGTTGATCTGTCCATACCATATAACTGGTGAATGACAAAAAAGAAATCATGATAAATTTGAATTAACAGTGAATTTTCGGTAAATTTGTAAATTGGTATATGAATTCTGTCTATATATTTTTTTCCAATTCTGAAATCTTGAAATTGTGAGAAATATTCAGAATAATCGGCTCCACATCCGAACGGCCAATTGAGGTTTCGTATTAAGAATCTTTTTAATTTTTGAATATTTTTAAATATGGATTTTCGAGACGTATTGTTAAATCCTGAATTTTGGAGAAGTTACGAAATTTGGAGGTAAACTTTAAAATTTTAAATTCATGGGAAATATGAATTAGCACTGAATTTTCGGTAACTTTGGAAATTTCGGAGAAGACCAGATTTTTCAAAAGAAAATTTGAATCTAGTAAAATGATTACAGATTCTGAAATGCGGAAAAATTGTAATTATGGAATGTTCGAGAATTATACAACATCGGACATTTTTTGATATTTTTTAATTTTGAAATCCTGAAATTGTGAGAAGTATCCAAAATAATCATTTCGACATCTTAACGGGCAACTGAGGTTTCGTATTAAGAATTTTTTCTTTTAATTCTTGATTTTTTTAAAATATGAATTTTCGAGACATATTGTTAAAACCTGAATTTTCGAGAAGTTTCGAAATTTCGCGGAAGCATTGAAACCTGGAGGAACTTAAACATTTTAAGATCATGAAGAACACTGAATTTTCAGTGTATTTAAAGAATTCTGGAAACACTATTAAAATCGACCTTACGGAAAATTTTGAAATTCAGAAAAGTCATGGAAAATTCTAAAATACTAAGAAAAAAATTAGAAAATTTTGAAAAAGTCCTGCAGGATTAGAAAATTCTTGGATAAAACACTGAATTTGTTTCAATTGCGTATTTTCGAAAATTTTTATAACTTTGAAAAAGTACGATAGGCGACGAATCGCAGTCTTAAGAACACAAAAAAAAGATTGAATCTTGAAAACCTAGGGATTAACAGTTGAAGCCGTGGAGGGAGTGTTGGACGTCCACTTTGGAGGATGGATGATTGGGACAGGACAGGCGATTACCCTACTTACATATATGATATATAAAATACAATAAGAAGAATCTTGAAAAAGGAAATGGAGAGATGGAGTTGTACCGTTTGTTCAACCAGAAAACCACCTGGAAATATTTTTATGTTCAGCTTTGAGATGTCACAAAAGATGTACAAATAAATAAGAATAAAATTAACTTCCAATGACGTAACTGATGCTCCGACCTAAATCGAAAGCTCCATTTTTACTAACGATGCTGACCGAGGTCTTCGCAAGATCAACCTGGAACGTGCTGTTTTCCTCAATTCTCACTTTATCTTTAAACGGTTGCCCGTAGAGTGGAATTTTTCTCTCACCTAAGATGGGGTCTTCAAATCTCCACAATTGGATCGATTTGACGTCTAAAAAATCAGGTTTAAATCATTCATGGCGGGCTCACGAGAGTGGGCAAATTTGACGTACGAAACAAAATTTTCCTGGAGCTTCCAATAGGATAGAAGAAGTACTCGAGAAGAAATTTTTTTGGAAACTGACCTTTAATATTCCGACTTGTCTTGGCGAGCTTTCGCACAACACTCTCGTAAGTATCCCCGTTTGATATCTTCACCCGTTGCTGGAACAATCCTGAATGCGGAATCGGATTGGTGAATATTAAATTAACCCCTGGAGTGGTGTCGAAGATTATATGTGGTTGCCCTGGACAGCATTCTTTAACCTTTTCAGGTGCATCTTCTTCATCGGTGGTTCTAACCACGACTTCCTCGAGCTAAAAATTGTTGTATAAGAACTATAGTGAGTTCGCGATAAGAATGCAGTAGATGGCGCTCTGAGCCGAAGCACAATCAACATAGGACAAACTCCTCGAATAAGTAAGTTTATGTTAGACCAAGTGACAACTATCAAGTACAATGTAAGAATCTATTTTAAGCATCGTTATCAGATTCAAGAACGTTATAGCCCTATCTATCGCCACATTGCATTCTTAGCATGAATGAAGTACATATATACACGTTTGCGGCTGAAGAGTTCAATCTCAATTTATTTTCATATACTGACTGGAGGTTAAGGTATAAGCAATTCAAATCTGGCCGGTGAAAAATTCTCACAACTAAGATAAGAATTTCAAATGTGGGACTGTATGAAGCTATCAGTGGCGTGCGACGTGTTTAAACAGTAGTTTCCCGTTGCTCAGAAGCTGTACAAATACATTGGACGTCACTGATTTGGTCACAAAGCCGTTTGATTCTAACAATTGGTGTTTTGAAAGTCTTCTGATAATTATCCGCCAGCAAATTTTGAATTGCCTGTATTCGTTTGAAATTAGCTCGAGTCCTTTTATAAATAGTACCAAAAATAGCTCCGAAAGAGCTCTTCTACCATGTAAACGTGAAAGTCAAAGCATGTCTTACGTCTAAAGTGTTCGCTAGATAAATACTGTTATTTTGAAGAACATCGGTTTCGTCGAATTCGAGCGAGAGAGCAAAGGCCTTGGGCCCGATTTTGTCCAGTTTTTCCCGAACCATCTGAGCGAAAGGCATGACCCTCTTCATGTATTTCTTCAATTCTTGTTTCGACGAGAGCTCAGAGGATAAAGTCTTGTTATCCGGAAGGTTTCCATTTTTCTAAAATTTCAAATACAATCAATTTGTGTATATAATAAAAACTGCTGTAGCTATCTCTTTCTAACATAGACTTAAAAACTGATGCTAATTTCAAGGATTTTAACAAATTTTGAATTTTCAAGAAACTTCGAAATCATGAATTTTAGTGAATTTCTGCAATCTCAAAAACCATACAAACTTCGAAAAGTTAGTAAAAAACAAATTCCGAAAATTTTAATAAAATTTATCATGATTTTCGAATTGATAAAATTTTTCGGGTTCTCCAAATTTTGTAATTAACAATAAAAAATTTTTAGGGAGTGACTATTGGGCAGTGCAATAAACCAAGAAACCCTACATTTGTGAAAAACTTTTGTATTTTGAAAAATTAAGAATAAAGATGAAATTGGAAATTTATCTGTATCTGGAATTCTAAAAAAATTCAAGAAAACGCCGAATATTTTGAAATTTTGTAATTTCAAAAAATTAAAAATGTTTAGAATCTTGAACATTTTTAAATTCTCAGAATAGATAATAATCATCACGACATCCCAATGAGTGAAATGTTTCGAATAAGAAAAAATTGGAAACAATTGAAAAACCGTTATTAAACTTCATTCACTCAAAAAAAAAAAAATCTAGATAAATTATAGAAAATCCTAAAATACTGAAAGACAGAAATAAGGGAATTTTGAACAAGTCTACGGCATCGAAAAATATTGAAATCTTGAATTGTGAGCAATATACCTACTGTAACAATGATCCCAATAGAATTGAGACCTCAAATTAAAAAAGAAAGTGACAAATCCTTCAATTTGGAAAAATTGCGATTTTTTTGAGTAAGCTTGTTAAATCCTGAATTTGAGAGTTCTGAAATTTCGAAGAAAATTGGAATTTTAAAAAATTTGGAAAAATGTTAGAGAACACTGAAATTTCGGTAAGTTTGAAAATGGTACTTTCGGAGAACTGTTATTAGCGTTGACCTTTCCAAAGCATTTTGAAATCTAGAAAAATCATAGGAAATTCTGAAATGGTTAAATTTTCAAAAAATTGGAAAAAATTAGAAATCATTGAATTTTTGGGGAAGTTTCTAGAAAAATTATGGGAAATTCCAAAATAATAAAAGTCAGACAATGAAATTTAGAAGAATTTTGCACCGTCAAAAAATTTTGAATAAAATCGAATGAATTCTTTTAAATTTTGTAATTTTGTGGAATTTCAAATTCTTAAAAATGTTGAAATCATGGGAATAGATCACGACAGCCGAACAGATGACTTGTTTTGGATTAAGAGAATTTTAAAATTTAAAAAACCTTAGATTTTCAACAATTAAAAAATTTCCTAAACTTTGAAGATATATTTTGAAAATTGCGCATTTTTTTGAATAAGGTACTATTACTAATATAACTATAACTATTGCTACACTTCTGAGACAGGTTGCAGTAATTCGATAACTTGTTTACTAAAATGTAGAGTGTGATGCAATTTCACATGATTGACAAATACAGCAGTGCCAACTTAAAACACACGCACACGTCCACGGTTTAAATTTAGTTTTAAAAAGTTCTGGCCAAAATTTACCTGGTATAATTCTTTCATTGTTGTAAGAATACAGGACTGCCAACTCGGAAACTTTTTCGCCACCCAGATCGTAACCCTGTTCGGTTTCTCCGGAGCTACCGCTTTGGGGTTAGCTTTATTGGGTTTAGGTGGAGTTAAATATGCTTTCAAATATACTCGGAAGGAATGAGCAGCTTCCATTAGATACTCCGATGATTTAATCAAGATCTCATCAATCTCCCCAATCGAGGGCCAACTACTCTTAACGATGCTAGTCTCCTACCGAAAGAATTTGTTTATTGAACAAGGAAAAAGTTACCATAGATTTTTACCTTGCCGAGGATGCTCCAAACATGTTCGCAAACATGAGGACAAATCGGTGCTAACAGTAATGCTTGGATCTCAATATAATGTAGGATCAAATCTCGATTTATCCCATCAAGCACCGATAAATTGACGTATTTATCTCGAGCCGTTTGCAGCTCGAAGAATCCCACGCGTAAAGCATCCTTGAACAGCATCTTTCCATAGGCTTCGTCGGCTTCTTTAATTTTCAAATTGATCTCGGATTTGAAAACTTTATCGTTGAAGGTGTCCGCGGGACCCAATCTCAAAGTATCTTTCCCAGATAAAATTTCCTTCACCCATTCTATGAAGGTGTAAAGTCTCAGGATCCCGGCGTCAGCCATTTTTTCGACGAAATTGGCATCCTCGATGGAATCGCCGGCGTCAGCTAGGCAAAGTCTCATCCCATCGGCGCTGAATTTACGAACGGCTTCGCGGAGAGTCAAGAAGTTCCCATCCGACTTGGACATCTTAGCCGAATTCAATAACAGGAGCCCATTGGCCCAGATGCTCTTCGGCCATTTGGAGTTATCGTCAGGCCACATGGCACAATGATTATAGAGGAAGTAGGTCAGGTGATTTTGCACCAAATCTTTCCCGGAAACCCGCAGATCCACGGGATACCAATACTCGAATTCCCTTTTCATCCGATCGAGAGCCTCCTTTTTAATCCCAGACTTCGTAGGGAACGGCTTCCCTTTAAAGAAGATGTAATCCCAAACTTCGGAACTTAACTGTTCCGGTTTGATCCCTAATAGATTGGGTTTATCGCCTTTGAAGCTGTTCCCTTGGATTAAATGTGACACCGTGTAATACGCCATATAGATGGTCGAGTCGGATAGGGATTCGATCAGCCACTTGGGATCCCACGGGAGCTTACTCCCCAATCCGTACGTCCTCGAACAAGCGTGTTCTTGCAACCAATTCAGGCATCCTTCGAAATTCCTCCGGACTTCGTCGTGGTAAATGTCGAGTTCCTCCAGTACTTTCCTCGCTTGATTTTTCCAAGTTTCCTCTCCGTAATCGAGGTACCACTGATCACAAAGGGCTACCACACATTCATCTCCAGATCGGGACATGATAGTTTTTTCCGGTTCGTAGTATATGACGCCCTCGCTTCGATCGATGAGGGATTTCTGCACCGATTTCTTGACGTCTTGCACTTTCATCCCTTTGTATTCCCCAATAATCATAATCTAAAAAAATAATAAACGTTAATTAACCGATCCTAGCAGCGTTTGCTTCAATATTTGTACCCCGTCATAGAATCCTTTCAAATAAATCATCTCCTTAGCTTCGAGCAACTTCTCCTTATCGTTTTGACTTTGTATCTTGAGTTTATCGTAAAGTGTTACAGCTCCGAGAGAGCCAAATTCCGGTACATCGATGATAGGAATGGGGTCATAGGGCAGTACCTAGAACAACCATGTAGCACCATCAACAAATTCGTATTGATGGAACGTTTTCTGATTCAAAGTCACTCCCGGATTGGCTCAACGAGTAGATTTCAAGTATGGCATTACAAACGCTGTAGTCCTAGCCGCTACGGAAATATTGGCCCTTAAAGTTTGATTGCGCCCGAACGCGACCAATCCTACACTAATCGACGCGTCTTAACGTGCTGATTTGAACGGTATATGATTTGTTTAAATCATTTCAAACGGTTGGCGAAAACACGCAAAAAAACGAAAAAATCGCTTAAAATCGCCAAAATTGTATACTCATTAGCTTTTATGGGACTTAGGTTCAATCCTACATAAATCAACGCGTCTTGACGTGCTGATTCCAACGGTATATGATTTGTTTAGATTATTTCTAACAGT
This sequence comes from Chrysina gloriosa, assembly GCA_038088585.1. Classification (NCBI taxonomy): domain Eukaryota; kingdom Metazoa; phylum Arthropoda; class Insecta; order Coleoptera; family Scarabaeidae; genus Chrysina; species Chrysina gloriosa. The sequence goes on along the minus strand of CM076090.1, from coordinate 5,135,662 downwards.
TACGGAGAAAATGCAAGAAACCGCAAGAAAACGCTAAAAATCGCTAAAATCGTATACTCGCTCGGCTTGTATGGGACTTAGAAGGTTCAATCCTACATCAATCGACGAGTCTTGAGGAGGCGAACTCAACTGCGTAAATTTTTTGTGACTATTCCAACGGTTACCGGGAAAATCGGAAAAAACGCGAAAAAAGAAGCCAAAGGATCGCTAAATTGCATCCCGGTCTAATCTTCTTTTTTAAGCTGCGAAGTTTTTTCCTACACCGTTCGAAAAAGCCTTTTACTCTTACCATCTCATCCTTAATTTTGTATTTCTCCCTGAACGCCGGTTTCTTCTTCAGATCCACCAACGCTGCATAATCATCGGGTGAATCGGACGGTACGCTGGTTACGACGCCAGTTCCCTTGTCTTCTTTGATTGTTAACATCGGAAGTGCATAGATTTTCTCATAAACCGTCATCGGTGCTTTCAAACCGCATCCCAATAAATCCTATGGGATTAGAATTCGTTAAAAAAATGCAAAACGAAATATTGTACTCGTACCTCTCCGATAATTTCAGCGACAATTTCAACTTTACCTTCCACGGGGGTGAATCCCTGATAGGACATATTCCTAGCCGCCCTTGAGGTAGATACGAAAATCTCGGATTTGGTTAAGAAGGCTATGTACTTCATATCGGGGCGTACCCAACAATTCGTTTGTCCATACATGGTTTCCGGTCGTAGCGTTGCCGCCACCAAGAAGATTGGTTTCGTAGAAAATTGCCTAAAAATCACCCCTAATTAACACCGACTTTTAACGAAATTTGTATATATAATAAAAGCTGATAGCGCTATCCCTTTCTAACATACGGAATATTACAACGGAAACAAACACGATTTCTTATATGTCCTGATAATTACAAATTGTTGCTACTAATTATAAATAATAAAAGCTGATAGTGCTATCCCTTTCTAATCTAAGCTATATCACAACTATAATGAAGGTTAAAACTATTCGTCAAATGGCTTCTAGATTAAAAACGATTTCCTATACGTCCTGATAATAACAGATTATTGCTACTAATCAGAAATAATAAAAGGTGATAGCGCTATCCTTTTCTAAAATACAGAATATCAGAACCGAAATGATGATTGATACTATTCGCCAAATGGCTTCTAGATCAAAAGTAATTTCTTATACGTCCTGATAATAACAGATTGTTGCTACTAATGATAAATAATAAAAGCTAATACATCGCGCTCTTTTTATCTCCGTTACGATGGCTAAGAATGACACGAACAATGATAACCGTCGATGTGTTAATCGCGAAGTTTATCAGAATCTTGAGCAGCGAGTATGTGACGACACAATGAGCCAAGATGTCGGTGAAACCTGATTTTTAAAAATTTGTATTTTGAAAATTTTGTAATTGTAGAAAATTTCGAAAGGCCCTGGAATTTGAAAATTTTTTAATATGGGAAATTTTATCTAAGCTTGAATTTTTAAGGTTCTTATCAAGATTTTCGAAATATCATTTTTTTCGGGTTTTCCAAATTTCAAGGTTTTCGGAATATCAATTTTCAATTAATATATGTAGTTCTAATTACTGCAACTTCTTCGGAAGGGGATCAAGAACCCTTATCTTGATCAACGTATACTCTTGAGGACCGACCCCTTCACCAGAGGATCGATCATGATCCATGCACGGTTGACCATCGAAAGGGGAATAAATCGTGTACCGTTTTCCGAATTGGACCTTGTTTCTCTCTTTTAATCGTAGAAATTGCCACCGTACGAATGAATCGTAGAAAGGATTGGCATCGGTTGTGATAAATGTACGTCTCCAATCAACCTTAAATGCAAACATAAGTTATGGACTTGTTTCATCAAACATTTATTTGTGATCCAAGAAGTTAAAAACTTTTGAAAAATATCAAAGGTATATCAGATAGCTAACAGCTTCATCATTCTGACGGACATCTCCGACTGATTTCTCAATGTCATATACTTACATGAACACCACAACTATTTAAATCTTCAATGGCTAAGGGTGGGAAATATTCCAACCAGTAATTTTCATTGGCGAACTTGGGGATTTCCTCATCGGTCATCCCAATACTCTTCATGATCTGCCATTGATATTTAGCAGAAATAGTTTTTGCAACTGCTTTGCTCTAAAACAACCACATACATATTTTTAATGGAATCATACTTGTCGACAGTTAAAGCTGGGAGTAGATCACAAACTAAAACCATAAAAAATATAACCTAAACTTCTACAATGTTCATCAGATTTGCCAACCGCAATTTACTACAGCACCAACAATTACCTCAATGACACAAGAGGGATTTAAATATTAAGACAGAAGCCAAGTATCAAAATCGTGGAAATACCTTTTTCCTTTACTCTTATCCTTAATAACAATATCATCCTTCACTTTCTCCGTTTCCTCCTCATCATCCACGGGGAACTCGGGAGGATTCCCGTACAATTCAATTTCTCGCTTCAACTTATCGGCACACGCTTTAATAGGCATCCCGGTGCAATGAAATCCGAAAGGAAACAATACACGTTTCCCTTTCATTCGATGATACCTAACGGAGAATTCACATTTCGATAATGAGAAAGTATGCCCGAGATGTAATCGACCGTTCATATAAGGATACGGAAAGGTGCATATGAATTTCTCGTCGTCGGATTTCCTCGGTTTGATTGGGGCGTCCACTTCGTGTATTTTCTCCTTTTGCCATCTCGCTTGGACGTCCTGTTCGATTTTTTGGAGGTATTCCACCTTAAACGTGCCTTTTCTATCGATGGAGGCCTACAATTTTAGATCGTGCTTGTAAAAGTCGTGAGGGAAATGATCCTATAAGTAATAGGGTGTCGAAGGTATAAGGATGTTAGAAGAATGAGGTGAAGTGCAGACAGTGAATGGGAATTAGTTACCATCGTAAAGTCTATCGGTTTCTGTCCTATCGTTTTTCGTGCTTAGAAGTTAGCACATTTTATTTATCACACGTGTTATGACAGATCGATATAACATAACCTAAGTATTTGAGAGGTAACCTAACCTCAACTTAAACGAAACTATTCCGACCTAAACGGCTGCATGGTTGGCAACAGAAATAAATAACTAGGGTAACGACGACCGACCCTATTGCTGAAACTCCTCCAGTAGTTGTTGTTGTGGCCACAATGGTGTGTATATTCAGTTGTCTACACAGCAGTGAATCATTTTAAGTAATATTTGTCTGTTTGCCTAAATCAGGGAGTAAAAACTAATAGCAGCCCTCTTGAGCCCTCTCCTTTCTAGTACGCGGAATTGACGAGTACGTAATATTCAGATTACCACTTCAACCGCATATTTAGTTTCCTAAAAATTAGTAGATCAGCATATATGTGGTTACCTAAATTGTGGGGTAAAACTTCATTGAAAAGCAGTGGCCAGAAAACACTTCAGTAACCCAATTCGACTGTTAAGACTGGGAACATTAAGTGAACGCATTTGGCAGGCCTGATTTACTTCATTTATTGGCTTTCGACGTTTAGTAATCTTTAATTTGCAACGTAAATGCTCTTGGCAAAGTTTATAAACGACACTGTATATGCGAATATGTGATTAAATTATTTTAAATTTATTTTGATACTTTTTGACTGACATTACAATTCGATAACTTCACGCTCACCAACTACATTGAATTAATCCCGATCGCTCTGTATATGATCATGAAACTAAAACATCTAGCGCTTCCAAACATTTAAAAAGACACATGTAAGAATTCTTGATAGATTTTTTATAAGGAGGAAAGTGTAAAGAATGTCAATCAAACAAAAATTATAAGTAAAGTAATTTCTACGGGTGAAAAACGCATAAAAAACTACTACTTCTTGGTCGCCTCACACAACACAAACAAGAACTGGGTGTTGTGTTATGGATCACACAGCTAAAGCGTAATTTCAATGTCATACAACCTTTAGAAATTTGGGAGTAATTGAAGATGTTCTAAATTAGACGAAACTTGGTGCATATACGTTTTCAAAGGCGTAGAGTGCGATTTCGACATCGGAATCGATGAGATTTGCTTCGTTTGGATCTTGGGGCATACAAAAGCGTTTCGACTAGAACCACGTTTCACGTTCTCGTCGAATATTTTCTTAATAACACGTCCCTCGTCCCGGAAATTGTTTTAACCGCAATCTGCACGAAAAGAGCTTTAATTTGATGTGTAATAAGTCATACTTCCAACTACTTCGATTTTCTTCGAAATCTCCAAGGGGTACCCCTTTGGAAATTTAGGAAAAATTGAAGATGTTCTAAATTAGACGAAACTTGGTGCATATACGTTTTGAAAGGCGTAGAGTGCGATTTCGGCATCGGAATCGATGAGATTTGCTTCGTTTGGATCTTGGGGCATACAGAAGCGTTTCGACTAGAACCACGTTTCACGTTCTCGTCGAATATTTTCTTAATAACACGTCCCTCGTCCCGAAAATTGTTTTAACCGCAATCTGCACGAAAAGAGCTTTAATTTGATGTGTAATAAGTCATACTTCCAACTACTTCGATTTTCTTCGAAATCTCCAAGGGGTACCCCTTTGGAAATTTAGGAAAAATTGAAGATGTTCTAAATTAGACGAAACTTGGTGCATATACGTTTTGAAAGGCGTAGAGTGCGATTTCGGCATCGGAATCGATGAGATTTGCTTCGTTTGGATCTTGGGGCATACAGAAGCGTTTCGACTAGAACCACGTTTCACGTTCTCGTCGAATATTTTCTTAATAACACGTCCCTCGTCCCGGAAATTGTTTTAACCGCAATCTGCACGAAAAGAGCTTTAATTTGATGTGTAATAAGTCATACTTCCAACTACTTCGATTTTCTTCGAAATCTCCAAGGGGTACCCCTTTGGAAATTTAGGAAAAATTGAAGATGTTCTAAATTAGACGAAACTTGGTGCATATACGTTTTGAAAGGCGTAGAGTGCGATTTCGGCATCGGAATCGATGAGATTTGCTTCGTTTGGATCTTGGGGCATACAGAAGCGTTTCGACTAGAACCACGTTTCACGTTCTCGTCGAATATTTTCTTAATAACACGTCCCTCGTCCCGGAAATTGTTTTAACCGCAATCTGCACGAAAAGAGCGTTAATTTGGTGTGTGACAAGTCAAGCTTTCGACAATCTTAATCATAATTAAGGGAAGATCGTAAAATACACCATTTCTTTTCAGTTTATATAAAAGTTAACCTATCCTAAGTATGACGATATCCTTACAATATTATTTTCTTTTTAATGATAGAATTCGACATCGGATCATTGAGAAATCTCTTCATTTTCGATAACGTATTACATTCTTTATACGAGCCCTTCAGATTTTTAGACAAAAAGCTCGGAGCATCTGCATCAGCTAATCACGCTAATTGTGTTTCTGTCCAGGTGTGTTGTTGCGGGGTATATAAATCTCTTCTTTCCTACTTCGTCGATGAAAGCTAAATGGATATCTGCGAAGAAGAATCAGCTGCTGACTAAACATAAATATATACACATTGTAGCTTGACCATAACATTTGGACAGGGTCGACCTTATAAGATTTTACGTAACATCGGGCTGAATTATATATTATATGTAGATACGAGGGGTGTCTTCTAATTAAAAAAAAAACTAGGAAAGAACAATTTTGTTATGCAACAAACTGTTTTATAGCTTTTCACAATATTCGCCTTTAAGATTAATACACTTCTGCATGCGTTGGTATCTCAAAAACACGATTTTTAAAGGTCACGATCCAGGCATTTATTGTTTGACGTTCGGGATCAGAAGGAAATCCTTAGGCGATAAATCAGATGAACACAGACAACTAGACATTCATTGAATGTTTTCTCTTTCAAGAAACCAATTGTTGGACGTGCTGTCTGAAAGTTGACATTGTCATGATGCAGAGTGATGCGACGTTTTGGTTTTGATTTTCCTGATTCCGTCCATGACATATGTAGTTTTGCCTTAGGCCATTCTGAGACCACAATTCATGCTCTCATTTTGTGTAAGAATTATGGCATAGATTATTTCAACTCTAAAATATTATCGCCCCCTTCAATGCAACCGGTATGTAGTATCCCCTCCTTCACTTCGAAAAACTCGCCAAATTCGTATTGCCTTTCATAAACTAGTGGCTAGTATAATGTTATCTGTTTAATTATTGTACAATATAACGAATAAAATATCTAATTATTCTTATTATAATGTTTCACTGTATCGGCCAGAAAAGTGATTTTTGCTCCATGTAATATAAACTGTTACTAATCGCCCCCTAACGTGGAAAAGCGCTCATGAATTGAGAAGGTCTATGGTGCTGTAGCGAAAAAGTTGGCATAAAAACAAGATTAACAGTTGTTATATATTTGTGATTTGGTGAAACACGATAATTGTTCATTGCGAAATAAAAGTATTAACCGGAACGTTTCATTATTAATTTAAACTGAACCTCCAAAGTGCCACCACATTTAAGTGCAAAGAAGGATGCATCGCCCATATGTTAATATGAGTAATCCACGACCTTCATTCACTCGATTTTGTCGACCTATCAAGTTTCAGCATGCGAAGGATACACAACAGAAAGTAAGAGAAGAAATTCAAGGGGAATGCATTACAAAAATAAGAGACACAAGCGTTTGTATTAACAATGGAGAACTGCGGGCATCACATTGGTAATTGTGGAAAAATTTACTGCTGTGAAAACCTAATCTCAACTATCACAAGTAACTTGATGAAGGATAAAGAGATCGAGTCCCTGAAGCAGGCCCTAGAAGAACTGAAGTTTAAATGGTGTTCAGAATGGGAAAAGGATGTTGAAAGACCGACTAAATCTCTGACTGAGCAGGCCAATCACTGTAAATGTAATGATAAGGAAGTTGACGAATTAAAACAAAGACTGTCCAAAATGAATAATATAATACTCGAAAAATCATTGGCTGAGTTTGGAGGTGAACAAAACACCGTAGAAATAGATGAGGAGGTGTGTTACGATAACATTGAGCAGGATGATGTGGGGGCGAACATAGAGGAACGAATGCACTTTATGGAAGCAAGACTGAAGGAAATTGACGAGAAGTTCGTTAAGGAAATTCAACAACTACGATCAGAAATGAGTAACAATAAAATAGCAATTATTGAATACACTTATTTATCGAAACTTGTAGGGGAGAAGCACTCAGGAACAACATTGGCACATATACAATTGTAATGTAAATAAACAAACGGAATCAATTATACAAACGAAAGATGCTACAAGCTCTAAGGAAGTTTTGCATAGACAACCAGATTTACACAACAATACACAAAGAGGCAAACAGGTTCAAACAGCTGTTTCAAGAACAAACAAAATAGATGAAAGAGATCGAGCAAAGCATCCGAATGTAAATACTACAACCTCAGAAAAAAGAAATACACACATTGCGAGGGTAAGAGGTACCAAATTGGAGAAGGAAGTTGTTTTTGAATTTAAAAACCTGCACCGGATGTATGTGGATAAATTCAGGGCTAATTTTACAGATACTGACATGAAGGATTTATTGACGACTGAATTTGGTATAGAGAATGATTACGTAACAATAATGGTAATTGTGCTAGTCGATTTTTCTCTAATCCAAAGTTAACTGTCGAAATAACTGGTGTTAGTGAAGTGCTAATATTAAGATTCTCCACGACATTGGAAGCAATAAATTATGGCGCATATATTAACGCTTGTAAATTGGGAAACTACGCCTATGAAACTCCCCAACCTAATGTTGAAGAATATAGATGGTCCTTTATGCCAGTCACAGTACATAAGATAATTATACATGAAAGTGATATTATCAAAGCTTAATGCCCATTGGCTTATTGTCAGAAGAAGTACAGAAAGCCCGCAACAAACACTAGAAGCGATATCGTTTAAGCCAGTCAAGGAAATGTGGGGAGATTGCAACAAATGAAGATGTTTTTCACATGTTGTTGGTGTCCTCAGACCCGTATATATCTCATTTGAGAGCAGAATCATGAAAATTATATTTAGAGTTATGAGGTAAAAAAGTTATTAATCGATGGCAATTTATTTAAGGTAATTTTTAATATAAAATAAATAAAATTACCCTTACCACATCTTTATGAAAAATCCAGATACGTATTTCGACAATTAAGTTGCCATCCTCAGTGGAAAACTGGGGAATTCAGTACCACTAGCGAATCCGGCTAACGCTCAAGATGAACACCACACAACGAACACCGTACAACACCAAAACACAGCACAATGAACATCACACAATGAATGTGCGAAACACACCAAAACACTGCCAACAGTGTTTAGTAGTTAATGGTGCATTCTTCTTTTACATGTATACATATAGAGAACATTTATACGTTTTCAGCGCATTTTTTACCAGTTACAAGATACGTACACATACACTTATATAATATAATCGCGTGCACTCGTTTTTAAAGTAAAACTATCGTTTATTTGACCTTCCGCTGCATAATGTAAAATTGGCCACTCTGCGTCACCGCCTTACACTCGAAAGGGTAAAAGGCTTTGAGATAAGTTAGTAGTAGTAATAATGAATTGCTTCTCAGTTCAAAGGACTTTCTAGCAAATTGGTTGTCGACTTTTTCCAAAAACGTGTATAAGGAAGCACGAGGCAATCTTCAGGATTTCAGGGAATCATAGCAACTTTCAATACAAGAATCTTACACGCCTAAATTGAATAAGAATCGCCGAAAAGATAGTCGAGCATTTCTTGCGTAACCAGCTTTCAAAGAATTATTACCGAATACGTCCCTGTACGCCCAAAAATTGCCGTAAGGGCAGCTGAAACTTCTACAACAAAAAAAAAAAAACTAAAACAAAACGAAAAGAAGACGATATAACGATCACCTACCCCACCTACGTTACGTTGTACCTATCCTATCCAGGTGTATGCGGGTGTTTTAAACTGATAGCCAATAATGATAGCATCTTAGTCAATTTTTAAACGGCACGCGTCAAGGGTTAACGAGGCAGTTCTACGGCGACTCACGTTCGAGGCGAGCTGCACACGAAAAATGCTTTTTAAGTTCATATCGAAAGATGACGACGACCTGTAATATAATATCGACATCAATCTCTTGCGCGTCGTTCGCCAGCAATCCATGGACATGTCTTCACGATCGCGATCGCCAACGTCAACGTGAATGGATCGTAAATCCCGATCAGATTACGGCGCCGGAACAATATTCGGACGAAAACGGCGAGCTTGATCGGGACCAGACGTCGTCGTCCGTCAGGGCATTGAAAGAGCAAAATTGTAAGAAAACCGGCGGTAAATACATCCACGTGCCCCACAAGGATAAGCCGCCGCAAATTGTAGCGAGGAGAAACGCGAGAGAAAGAAGAAGAGTGGAAGCTGTCAATAGCGCGTTTACGAGGTTGAGGAAAGCGGTGCCTTTAGAAAATAACAGGTATGAGTTTTTATGTATTTCGGATGTTCCAAAAGGAATTGCTTCGTTCGTCGGACGCTGGACTGGGGTGTTAAATTACAAGAGATAGAATTCCATTTTTTCGGAGCGGGAATCTTTTCGATTTTGAGATTTTTTTGTTCGTCCGGATTCTTATCGAAGATTCGTCTTTCAGAGGTAAACGCGTCAGCAAGGTCAAAACATTGCAGAACGCCATCAAATATATACAAAAGCTGCAGGAACTTTTACACTGGCACGGAATGTACGAGCAGTATGTCGTTACGGTAAGTAGTAAAGTTGTAAATTTTTATTAGTAGTCGTAATAATGCGTATGGTAGTTAATTAAAAATTTTATTGGTAATAAATTGGAAATATGTGTCACTCCAAGCAGTAATAATTGCGCGTAGTATTTTGAATCTGTTAAATACATGCATGCAATCAGGAGTTAATGGATCCTACAAATATGTCACCTTCGCCTTATAAAAGTGTGAGGCGTGCCGACATGGAAAAAATTGCCAACCAACACCTCCAGGTTGTTTTAGTGATCTTCTCCAACTAGATGTGGATAACAGGGAAACAATTTTCATTATAAAGTAAATTTTTGGAAACAATCATCATTTGATTTTCCTCAACCTCATAAATTTTTCGACTTTCGCAGGAGAGGATTCCTGCGCGAGATGAGCATGATTCCCTTGATCACGTGGATAAAGTAGAAATCGCCGAACAAACGACTTCATCTATAGCACGGTGTGGGTCTTGAAAAACCATCTTCTTTTTCAGAAATCTAGCAGATTCCTTCGCTTCATTCCACAAAAACAGATTTCAAAACTTATAGGAAATACTCGGCCTCGTGACCCCGTGAACTTTCTGAACTTAGTTGCTATTACTTGAAGATTTCCTTGTTGAATTACAGTTCATGAGGAAGATTGATTATGCCAGTTCCGGAAAGAAGCCTTTGTTTTTCCAAACCTTTGGTCTGTTTGTTTCTCAAAATTTCGGATCGACACCTCCAGTTAATTCAATGGTCATCTGTAACTTAATCAATGTGGATAACAGGATTAAAACTTTTATCGTAAAAAAAAGTTATACAGAGACGTGGTATGGAAGCAATGATCGTTCGTTTTCGTCAATTTCAGGCATTTTTCGACTCTGGCAGGGGAGAATTTGCGCGAGAGATGAGCATGATTTTCTTGATTACGTAGATCAGGTAGAAATCATAGAACAAACGATTTCGTATATAGCATGGTATGAGTCTTGAAAGATCTTCTTTCTTTCCAGAAGCCTGACAGATTGAAAACTGACAGGTGTGAGTATTGCTTTGTTAATTACACGATTTTTCGTAGCTTATTACTTCAAGATTTCCCTGTTGAATTAAAGCTCATGACGGAAATTGTTTATGCCAGTTCCGGAAAGAAATTTCTCCTTCTCCAAACCTTTGGTCTTTGCGAAAATTTCTCCAAATTTCGAACCAACACCGCCAGTTAAGTCAATGGTTATCTGTAACTTAATCAATGTGGATAACAAGGACAAAACTTTCATTACAGAGACACTTATACAGTGACGTTGTGTGGATGCAAAGACCTTTAATTTTGATTGATTCAATTTCATCCATTTTTCGGCTATCGCAAGAGAGAATTCCTGTGAGAGATGAGCATGATTTCTTTGTTCACGTAGATAAGGTATAAATTGTTGAACAAACGACTTCATCTATTGTATACTACGATATAAGTCTTGAAAGAACATCTTTCGTTCCAGAATTCTGGCAGATTTCTTCACATGTTTCTACAGAAGCAGATTTCAAAACTTGCAGGTAATACTCATGTTGTTAATTACCTGAATTTTTCTAATTTGGTTGCTTTTACTTGAAAATTTCTCTGTTTAATTAAAGTTCTTTAAGAAAATTGATTATGCCAGTTGTAGAGAACTAGTTTCCTTTTTGTAGTACGGTGTGAGTCTCCAAGGAACATCTTTTCTTCCAGATTCTTGTCAGATTCCTTCGCCTCGTTCTACAGAAAAAATTTCAGAATTTGTGGGCAATATTGGTAGCTTGTTAATTGCGTGAATTTTTGTAAGTTAGTTGCTATTACTTGATGATTTCGTAGAACAAACGACTTCATATATAGCACGGCGTCTTGAAAGAACGTTTTTCTTTCCAGAAACCTGGCAGATTTCTTCGCTGCGTTCTGCACAAGAAAGAATTCAAAACGTAGGCAATACTCAGGTATTGCCTACAAGTTTTGAATGTTTTCTTTGTTCATTACGTGAATCGTTGTAACTTAGTTGTTGCTATTAGTTTCCTGATAGATTTCCCTGTTGAATTAAAATCTATGAAGAAGACTGATTATGGCAGTTGTAGAAAGAAACTTTCCACTTTCCAGACCTTTAGTCTTCACGAACACTTTTCAAAATTTGCAACCAACACGTCCAGTTAATTCAATAGAGAAACTTATACAGGGACGTTGTATGGATGCAATGACAGTTTGATTTTTGCCAATTCCATCCATTTTCTGGCTGTGACAGGAGAGGATTCCTGCGAAAGATAAGCATGATTTCCTTGACCACGTAGATTAACTAGAAATCGGAGAACAATATAGCATGGTGACAGATTACTTCGCTTCATTCTGCACAAAAAATTAAACTTACAGGCCTTGTAAACTACGTGACTTTTTGTAACTTAGTTGCTATTATTTGAAAGATTTCTTTGTTGAATCAAAGTTCTTGAAAAAGACTGATTATGTTGGTTCTACACAGAAACTTTTCTCTTTTCAGACCTTTGGTCTTCACGAAAACCTATTAAAACCTTCAACCAATACTTCCAGTTGATTCACAACGTTTTTGGAACATGATCAATGTGGGATAGTTTTTCGTGTATCTAAAGATCAAGGCCATAATTCAAATTGATTTGAACTTATTCAATTTTATTCTGGAAATCAGCATAGATTCGTCTAATTTGAACATGGTTTAATTTTCTGCTAATCATAGAAGGAAATTATTCCAAAATATCGAGCATAGCTCTCTCATGAAATTTGAAAAACAGAATCAATTTCTTATTCAATTTTGGTTTTTCTAAATATCCAATAGCACCCCTGTTTGGCGAAAATACTTTTTCACTGACATGCTTAAGAGCATCACCTCGGCTTGCATTCTTTCGCAAAAAATGTCATGACTACTTTCATTTGCTGGTAACCATCCAATTATTACCGTCTGGAACAATATCCATAAAAATGACTTTGATTTGTGATCGTCGAAGGTTCAATTCCAATTTTTTGCTGGTTGAAATTATTGATAATTTCGCTATGAACGGCTCTACAGTCTCGTCCGTCATAAATATATATTTTTTATTTTAGCTACTACATTCGGAATCACAGTTGTGCAAAATATGTTTAGTAGCTTCCGTATTGAGTTATTTGTTATTGATAAAAAATCATGTCAAAGATAGATACTTTCTAGAAAAATTATTCTTGATTTCGTTGAGGTTGGAGATTCATGGAGGCCATGAAGCTTGGATTTCATTTATAACCATCTTCAATACTCCAACTATTTTCTAAGTGGGAATCTTTGATTTATTGTATTTTATCAAACTACGGATTTATATCGCCAGAAATGATTGAAGGAGCACGAATATCTTTTTTGTTTAAAAAGGTATTGAAAGCAATCGTCAACCTTTAAAGGAGAGCATTTAAAAACAATCCACGTTCTATAGAGGAGCGTGCAAGCAATCTAATTTCTCCAAAGGTAACTGTTCTAAAATAGACAAATCAAAATTTGGAAAATGTATTTCATTGAAGCCATCTAGGAGCGACTTCCTTCGTTCATTTAAAAATTTGAAGATCTTGAAAATGGTGGACTACAATTGTTAAACACCTGAAACAAATTCAGTCCGGTCAAAAATTCTTTGAAGCTTTCAGAGCTCCGAACAAATGGGAAATCGACGGGGTTAAATCCGTATTAAACGGAAAAGATTTTGTAGAATCTCCCAATTACGCCGCGTCAACCACAGTTTGGTTTGGTATGATGTGTGCGATCTGGAGCCATTTTGCAAAAGTTTAACTTCTTCGCCATTAACGTCCTGTGATCTGCGATGAATTTTGATCTCCGATTTCCAAATTTCTAATGAATCTCTTCAGCTTGCAAAAATCTAATAATTCCTAACCCCTCGTACTTTGGATACTCTGCGATTCTGCGCGCCATGTTTGTTTGTTTCCCGAAAACGAAATTGAGTCGTTAAGAAAACAGAAATTCCATGATCAGTTGCACTCACATGTCTAATTAATAATTCACTAATCTTGCGCATGCGCAGTTTATATGACAGCTTCCTGTTCCTTATTATCGGACACGCCTCGTACATACATATTTCGTGAGGTTTACGATCACGCTTGATATTCTAACTTTTTATCCGTAACTTCTGTCAATTTAAGTGGTTCTTGGTCGTCCGGGATGATATTTACCAGGACTAAATAACTAAATAACTCAAGAAAACATCTTTTTAACGTTGCGTTGAGTAACAAGGTAGCTATCCTTCCTTTACTGAATCGACGTAAAACTGATCGAGTTTCTTAATTGATTATTACAGGTGACAAAAAGTTGCTTATAAATTTATTTGATAGATAATTGATTAAATTTATATAACGAATTGTGTAATTAATTTGAATTTATCGATTTCACATACTTTCTAGCAAAAAACAACGAAATGCTAATGCGCTGTCATAACTTTTGAAATAATCAAAACGTAGTAGCATTTCACGTAACCGTTTTATTTTTACAGGATGCGTACTGCTTCGACGGCTGTAACGATTTCTTTGAAGAAAACTTTGAAGAGAACTTCCAATATTGATAAATTTGCCAATTCGTAAGTTTCCCGTTGTACCATTTAACCAACCTACATATGTATGTATGTAGGTCATATGCTAGTCATGTAGATTAATACGTGCATGTTTTTATAATCTAGTCTACAGCAAATGTGCTGTAATTTCGTCGTCATATATTTTTTAACTGAAACCTGTACTGAAGAACTAATAAAAATAAATTAAAAAATGAATAAAACAGTAGATCTGCATTGATATCTCGTAGGTGATTTTTTGACCCGTCTTTTACTAATTACACTAATCGACTAGATCGAGTTAGGCTGTTGTTATGCGCATTTTAGCGGGGACAACTTATTTATGTACTTTATGTTATAAAATATGAAAACAATCTTAATGCAATAGCAAAGATTAATGAAATAATACGACATTGGAAAAAATCTTTGAACGTTAGTCCAATGGAAACGATGTTCTCTGACGTTCCTCAGTCTCATTCGGATGAATGTGATTAAAAATATCAGTCGTATTGGCGAAACATAAGTCTCGAATTAATAAATACGTATGTTGAAACCAATCGAATATTTTAAATTGGCGCGTTAACCCAAGGAGGTAGGATGGCGGGAGAAGTGAATAAGTTAATACGAGGCGTGTTTTTAAACTAAGTACCGTTTTGACATAAAAAACAAGTAAATTTTTTCCAAAAATAATTTATTCACTTGAAAGGTCATACTTTACTCTACTTTTCTACATAATTCCCATTAATATTAAGGCACTTATCGTATCTTGGGACCAGCTTTTGTATGCCTTCGTCAAAGAAGCTTGCCGCCTGATTAGACAACCACTGCTTGACAGTTGTTTTCACTTCGGGACAGCAGGAAACTTTTCAGCTAACGACGAAATGGTGAATCGTCTGTTCTCTTTCACTTTACAGTCCACTTTTTGAATCAGATCATCGGTAATGACTGAAGGTCGCCCACTTCGTTTCTCATCATGAATGTTTGTGCGGCCATCTTTAAAGGCCCTAATCCATTTTCGTACCATTCCATCACTCATAATGTTTTCACCATACACTACACTGATTTGGCGATGAATGTCAACTGATTGAAGCCTTGAGCACAGAGAAACCGTAGTACAGCACGCACTTCGCAGTCGGTGGGATTCTCAATAGGTGGAGGCATTTTAAAATCACGCAAACAAATGTAGATTCGATCGGATGGTTCGTAATGGCGTCTATGGCTTCCCAACAGAGGTAGCTACATGGCACGCATGCGCTAAACGGCGACCGCAGTGCTGCGGCGGCGTAATTTAAAAACGGTACTTAGTTTAAAAACACGCCTCGTATTTGTGTTGACAACGAGTGTATGTTTATCGATGATATTATACAGAGTGATCAATCAGAATGAAGGTCAGTACCTCTGTTCTGAGGTTGGTCTTAAGCCCTCTTACATCATTTTAGCCGCCATAGTTCTGCCGCTAGGGAGATAAATGGATGTAAAACTCCGTTCTTCGTGAATATTTTGACTTCATCGACTACAGTACGTTTCGATTCAAATTACGTGCCCAAGTCAAGAGGGCGGGAACCTGCTCCAGATCTTACACACTCCCTCAAGTCATTGGAGATTTAAAAAAGGGCAGCTTAAGGTCACTGAACAGAATCAATGCTAGGGCGGATTAGCCTAAAGTTCGCTAGGGTTAAATATGTTTTATCGCGGACCACAACAGCAGACTATAATTCTGTCTTCATCGGACCAGCTCTGCGATACATCTAGTTGGTTCCCAGTTAAGCAAATCCACATCCTTGCCCTAGGTAAAACTGTTCGTAACCAATATGGAAGCGAAAAATGACTGCATCTATAAACTATTGAGTAAATGGATGTCATCCAGATTTAAAAATCCGGTATTTATTTATCAGACTGACGCAAATAGTAATTGTCTAAACACCATTTTTTAAAAATTCATTGGTTTATTTAATTTTTAATGAATTTCGTTATTTTATCCTATTTTTTTTTTTAAATTTTTTTGCAATTTCATGGTAAGAAATGATTGTAATTTCTTTGAATCTTTTGTAATTCCTTGGTAAGAAAAAATGTATAAATATGTATATAGGTTTTCTGTTTTATTGGAATTTGTTTCTTTGCCCATTTTTTCAAACGCTCTTATTAGGGACCACATACAACGTCCGGAATGTGTAATTAAATCAAGCGATTGATCATATCAATATTTTTTCTAAATCAATTGAATGTACAACAATAGGTCTGCTTAACCCAGACATTTGCTGAAGTGCTCTTATGGAATATAGCCTGAAGTGGTTAGGTCACCCCAAATTCGCGGGGCATTTGGGCCAATAGGACAAAGAAAACTATATATCTATATAATGTTAACAATATACCTTAAGTGTTATGTAATATATTGGTCTGTTTATTGCTAAACAACCATGCAATATTTTGCCGTCAAAAATTGCGTATTACTTGTCCTAATTTACAGTTTTATGAAGGAAACTGGATTCATGTTGTAAAATCATGACCCAGTTATCCCGGAGCACCGTATAGAGCTTTTTATCCTGAAAAAACCGTCACGTCGGAAGCTCATACGCTGGTCTTTCTTACAATCATTCCTTATCATACATTATACACCCCTTGCCTGAATTTGAAATAGCTCTTCACTACAGCTGTATTGATTCTGTTCATCGTGGGCATCACTCCACTTTGTTCACTAAAACGGCTTCTGCTTTTTTTTTTCCCTATCCTTTACTACGATTATTACCCTAACTCTTTGGATAACATTCGGCATTTTCCTACGTATTAATCCTTTTTCTGTTTTGTTTCGCCAAATTTGAATTAGGAGGGTTGAAGTCGTTTTCTGCTTCCTGCTAGTAAACTATTGACAGTGGTGATCACGCTTGTTAACCCTTAAATGCTCAAGGAAACCGATTTGGTAAAAAATATCATACGTAAAAATGCAAAGAAGAAATAACTGAGTAGGTAAACGAATTTTTAAGAAAAATACTTTTTGAGCTGTTATTTAAAAAAAAAAACTGGTTGTGTCTTAGTAGATACACTGACCGTTCTGGAAAGGTGTTCACATAAAACTTAAAGAAAAAGCATATACTGGAAATTTTGTAAGTGTTTTATTTAATTTTTATTTCACAATTTTATTCAATTTGAAATAAAATAAATTTTATTTCACAATTTTATTCAATTTGAAATAAAATAAAGTTCTTACGTCAAATGAATAGAATATAGCGATAAATAATACACAAAAACATAAATATTTCCATAATAAAAAATTAAAAATATAAATTCACAAAAACTTACATAAAAATATTCAACAGTTATGGTGACGACAGAAAGAATTTTTTCCGCGCTTAAACATAAATTTACCTTACATTTTGAGTACTACATCCTTGTTTGTCCAACGTAGTTTGGTAGTTTACATCTCCCTTTTTTATCCATCATAGTCCAGTGACCTATCATATCTACTCTGGAGTCCTTGGGCGGTGCTGATTGAGCATTTGGTTTACAACATTTTTTCAATCTGTTTATCAGGAGGCGGTTGCCTACGCTGAGAAGGTTCTGTTGTAAGATTTTTTTATCGGTTGTATCTTTAAAGATACCGTGAGCATTTAAGGGTTAACGCGACCAGCAACCCCTAATCTCTAGTCAAATCCATCGCGCCATCGCCGGATCTAGATTTGCTAACAGTATTGGGGTCAAATTCCCAATTCCAACTCTAGTCATAACTGAAGTAATTGAAAACTACAACCAAAATAACGTTTGTATCATTTAGAGACTGGATCTTTCGCCGTCCAAGTAGACAAGAAACCCGAAGAACAAGTCGCAAACAAGTTGCGAATAACTCGAAAAATTAAAAACCTCGATCGCGTACCGCAAGGATATGTACGGGCCGGTCCCAGCCGATATACCGGATTGAATATTAAAAACGTCGAAATTGCTTCTTGGAACCGAACTGGATATGTTTTCGATATTATCTCGTGAACCCACACACAACACCGAACACATACGTCGTATAATACATACGTACACGCATACGAACGTACGTACGTACATATACAAAACGTACGACCGTATACTTACGATCTTAAGAAACAGGAAACGACAAGTTATGCATATCTAGCAGGTCACCACCGGCGCGTCTCGGTATACATAAATACACCGGCGTTTATACGTGTGACGTCACGCGGCATTCGCTTCGGCAATACAGAAATATTGCCGAAGAAGAAGAAACAAGTGCGTACTTACCTTAGTACCTACCTACATACATACCTAACGATCAAGCGACGTTTACTATTGTCGCTATTATGCATTCAAGTCGACGAACTAAGAATTACAATGTTTCGTTTCGTCAGCCGTTTCGTACCGTACCGTTTCGGTCATGTAAGAACAATTCGCTGTTGACATCCGCGAGCATATTAATTATGTAATTAGTGATGTATTATAACTGTTATAGTAATCCATCGATGGCAAAGGACGTAAGTATCTATATACATACATACCTAGACGGGCGTGAATGAGTAACTTTTTGATTCGGAAGTACAATAACAGGAAGCTCATTGTGATTCGGTGTACTCCACACTAACCTGGAATAAGGAATTTTTATGTATCAACGATTTCGACCTTCCAAGGAGGTGCAAGAAGAAGGGTATGAAGAAGAAGAAGAAGATGATAAATCATTAAGCTTCGCTCCTTTGCAACCAATTTTATAACAAATAAGTTATTGCCTGGCTTTCGTTTGAAAACTTAATCCAGAATGTTCCCGAAATAATGAAAATCTTCGAGTGCAAAGGAAATGTTGTGAAAGTTAGGTATATTTGGTGACAATAAGTTCTTCATGAAAGACCCATCCTCTCCTTCAAATTTCCTTTGCACGTGATTTTCTCTTCTAGATGATGGCACCAAATATACCTAACTTTCACAGCATTTCCTTTGCGTTGGAGGATTTTCATTATTTCGTGAGCATTCTGGACTGAGTTTCCAAACGAAAGCCAGCGCAATAACCTATTTGTTAAAAAATTGATTGCAAAAGGGCGAAGCTTAACAATTCATCTTCTTCTTCTTCGTACCCTTCTTCTGGCGCCTCCTTGGAAGGTCGAAATCATTGATATATAAAGATTCCTTATTCCAGAATAGTGTCGAGTACACCGAATCACAATGAGTTTCCTGTTATTGCAAACGAAAGCCAGGCAATAACCTATTTCTTAAAAAATGGTTGCAAAGGAGCGAAGCTTAACGATTCATCATCTTCATGTTGTAATGGATTACGCCATTGGAAGCTCCATCATGTAGAAGAGAAAACCGCGTGCAAAGGAAATTTGAAGGAGATTGTGGGTCTTTCAAGAAGAACTTATTGCCACCAAGAGTCTCTAACTTTAACATTTCCATTGCACTTCATAATTATCATTACTATTAGAGCACTCTTAATTGAGCTGCCAAATTGAAAGCATCCAATAGTCTAGTTGTTTTAATATTTGCTGGGAAAGAGCAGAGCTGAACGCATCATCTTCTTCTTCACTTTCTTCTCCTTGTATTATCGGAGTTTCGGAAGCTACAATCGTAAGCCTTAAAGCGCAAATATTCAGGAATTCAGAATTCTTCAAATGTAATTCTCTGAAACGAGGCGTGAAACAAGTCGACACCTTTCAAATCGAATTACCTTGAAGGGGTGAAAGGTCGTCTTTCCTTGAAAATTTCATCTCAAAATGTTCCACTAAAAATAGTAGTCATCTCAATATTTGCCCTATACTCCATCAAACGGAGGGACCCTTTGAAATTTCTCGTCTTCTTCTTATCGATTTTAATTTGAAGATTTGGCTCAAGTACGCCAATATCTTTTGTGATGGCTGGACCTTGGCTGAATTTTGGTCCCAATGAGATAGAGTTCCGAAAGTTTCATCCTTTTGAAGCGAATTTGGTTGATGGTTGAGTCCTGGCTTTTATTGGATATATGGTGTGTAACACATTTAGCTGCGTGATGTCTAACTGCAGATGTAAGCATTGCCACCGACTTAAACTTAAACTTCAAGAAACCGCTATCAAAAGTTCAAAGTGAATGGTGAAAGGTGTACGAAGTCTTCTCAGTCCGCTCATCGAGAACGAACTCGGCATTATGAGCAGAATATTTGAATATCCTGATTCAAGGAGAAAGATATATTTTGGTGGTGGGCTGGATCTTATCAAAATTTTTCTCCAAAAGCAGATGTAGGTTTGTCTTGTTTAAAGTATCTAATGATTGCAGTTTCTTACAGCAGAAACCTTAATTGTCTGGTCTATTGGTGACCAATTGCATGACCTAAGGAGAAGGATATATTTTGATGGTAGACTAGGTTTTAACAAGATTTTTAGAAAGAAGCAGGCTTAGGTTTTGTTTTGTTTAAAATATTTAATGATTGCTATTTCATTTTCTTACAAAGAGCATAAACCTCAAATGCCTGGACTATTGGTGATCAACTCTATGACTCAAGGAGAAGGATATATTTTAGTACTAGACTGGGTCTTAGCAAAATGTTTCTCGAAAGAAGCAGATCTAGGTTTGTCTTGTTTAGAATATCCAATGATTGCTATTTCGTTTTGTTACAAAGAGCATAAACCTCAAATACTTGGTCTATTGGTGACCAATTCTATGATTCAAGGAGGAAGATATATTTTGGTAGTGGACTGGGTCTTAGCAAAATTTTTCTCGAAAGAAGCAAATCTAGGGTTATCTTGTTTAAAATATCTAATGATTGCTATTTCTTACAAAGAGCATAAACTCCAAATGTCTGACCTATTGGTAACCAACTCTATGAATCAACGAGAAGGATACATTTTGATGGTGGATTTACTCTTAGTAAAGTTTTTCTCGAAAGAAGCAGATTTAGGTTCGTCTTGTTTAAAATATTTAATGCTTGCTATTTCGTTTCCTTACAAAGATCAGAAACCTCAAATGCCTGGTCTATTGGTGAACAACTCTATGACCCTGGGAGAAGAATATATTTTGGTGGTGGACTGGATTTTAGCAAAATGTTTCTCGAAAGAAGCAGATCTAGGTTTGTCTTGTTTTAAATATCTAATGATTGCTATTTCTTTTTCTTACAAAGAGCATAAACTTCAAGTGTTTGGTCTATTGGTGACCAATTCTAGAAGAACGTGCTATTTCTGTAAGACAGCTCGGATACTCAAAATCTGAACGACAAATCTGTGCCCAGTTTCAGACCTGCATTATTCAGGACAGCTAAGCATTGTGCTGTAGTCTGACGGGAGACCCAGAGGGTTATGATCTGGTTAAGAAATTTGTTGAAAGTTAACTCGAAGTTGTTTTCTCTAGAACACCTTACTCTTGGCTTTGCGGAGGAAGTCAGAATTTGGAAAAGAAATTTGAATCCAACTCTCTTAAAACTTAGAATCATTACATCATTATCGCCAAGAAGACTTGTTCGAAGTTAACATGTTGGCTGCCCGTTGGTACTTAGGGGCAGTTGGTGTACTTGTGAATCAGTTACAATCAAAATCAACGGCTAAATGTATTCTTTTTGTATGTTTTCTACAGAAAATCTAACCATAGTTGTTCTCTGGAAAGAAACATCTGGACGTCAAATTTGAAATCAATTTGGATCTGTGGTACTCAAAACTGCTTATGACTGCTGTTTTCTGGCAGATAACTCAGCAGTGCTCAGAACATCCACTGATTGTTACTTTCAGGAGGGAATCTTACAATATGGCAAATATATTTGTAGTTAATTCAAATCTGTCTGTTCACAGTGTCTTATTATCGTTTTTTCTTTTTGGAAAAGAACTCAGAAAGTTATGATCTAGAGAAAGAAAATTCAATGCAAGTGTGGCCTAAGGAAAATTTAGTCGTAGCTGTCTTTTGCGGTAGGAAACTTGGATGACCATCAACGAGGAAAGAAGTGTGTACCCAATAAAGATTTCGCTTGCGGGCAAGAGCTAATCATTACTGTTTCTTGCCCAAATAAAAAGAAGAACTTGAAAGGTCACCTTCTCAGAAGAAACATTTCAGTCCATGTTCAGAATTGCGTTGGGCAGAACATCAATGCTATTTTTTGGCAGAAAAATTAGAAGATCGCCAGCTAGAACATGTGTTTCGAAACCAATTCAAATTTAACTTCTGTAAGACTGCCAAGAAGCTGCTAGAAGATGTTTTTTTGAAATCAACTCAAATTTAACTTCTTCGTAAAATGTTGCGTAATAGAAGGTGTAAATTTTGAAACAAAGCGAAGCACCATATGGAAAGCCTAATTGTCTGAACTTGAACTTGAAGCCCAAAAATTATTATTTTTCTTTTCTTCTTACTGTTTTATCCTCCTGTATCGTTAACTGTCAAGGTAGTTTGGAACAGTGAGCCGTAGTAATAATTGTAGGTTGTACAATTACTGACTCGAACAACTTTTGTTTGCCTTCGAAGACGGTTAGGCAGATTTCTTCTTGTTCTTGTTCTTCTTCTTTCTCGTTCTCTTCCTCTTCCTGTCTCATTCTTTTACCTGGTTTAGTTGTTGGACGAGATTCTGAAGATTTAAAAAATCAAACCTATCCCTTCCCATTTCCTATCCAATTTCATCAATTTCCGAGTCGACGCACGCCACTGATCATAATAACAAGCGCAATAACGCTTACTATTCGGTCGATGTTAACAACCTTCAGAAACGTTCGTCGTTACGCGTTCGTTCCTAATGTCGACACCTGCAGCTACACATATCTCATTAAGTATTTTGTTTGGGTCGAACATTTAAACTGTAAAATGAGCGAGAGAGGCGTAGAAGGGCGTGTGAAAGAGAGAAGGAAAGCGGGAAGCCCGACACCGCACACCGATGGGATTTCTCTATGTGCGATTTACCAGGGAGTTAGTTCTGAGAGGCGCGTTTTATTCCCACAAATCATAAAATATCGCGGGATTACCCCGTCAGTTGCTGATGAAATTGTCTCCTTTTTACTTTTTTGTTATCTTTTGAACTGAGAATTGTTTGTATTATTTAATACATCAATAAAGATTATATTATTGTTACTATTACTGTTAGCTCGAGCAAACAGCGGTAACAGCGTAGAATTACGAAATAAGTTACGACAGCATCGCCGACTCCCCACTCTAGTCAATACAAAATTGAATGCGAGAAGTTCTGTGTATATGTAGGCTGTCGTAACTTATTTCGTAATTACCGCTGCTTACCCAGACTAATTATTATTTCGATTAATTTTCCTCACTTCTGTTCACTTAATCCGTTGAAATGGACGTTCTGTGCTGGCATTAATAGCGAACTAATCGGAGTTTACATTTGCTTCGCACAAACCAATCAACTGCGCGACGAACTTCGAACTTCCGAGTACTTATTAATTAGTGTCATTAGATTCGGTAAATAAGCACTAAAAAGATGGTGTTATCTCTCCGTAAAAGGAAAGATTTAGTAAACAGAAGGAAGTCGTTTAAGATCTCCGTATTTGGATAGGAGGTGCCTGCAGACGTATACAAACCACGTACGTACATACACAAGTTTATAATGCTCGATTCATCTTTTATTCCAACAAAAGCTGGCTCGAGGACCGTTAGAGGAACTGTTAGGATAACGTCCGAAGTTCTTCACCAAACGGTTAGCGGGTTTCGAATCGATTTTATCAAAATTGCGAGGAGTTTGCGGTAACGAAGATTACGTTCGGAAAGAAATTACAGGATTCTCGGTTACGATGGGTGGATTTCCGCTATTTCATATAAAGGGTTTTTCGATAGAAACTGTTTTCTTCGATAGATTGGTATGTGGCGAAGATGACAGATATGTCATTCAATTTGTAATTATGTTTACGGTGGAAGGTCTACGATTTAACAAAATGAATTGAATTTCGCACGAAAATCGCATAAAATAGGTCAAATCCATTATGAAAAATGGTCGATCTGTACAAACCACATTTCGTAAAATCGTGGTTAATTCTAGTCGTTATAATCGCCTCAAGAAGAGTTTTCGAAGCCAAAACAAGCAAAAAAGAAACTAAAAGGAAGACCAAGAAAGTATTGGGTAGACGAAGGACGCGGCGGAGAAAAGAAATATAAATTGGAAGGAAATTCGAAGACAAGTGCAAGACAGGAAAACATGGCGAAAGGGATGGAAAAGAACGCCAACATGACTCAAGTCCATGAACCCGACACCCAGAAGGGTATAAGGGTTAGGATTAGGTAAGTAGTATAATCGCCCATCGGAGCCGCCTGCAATTAAGAATTTAGTGGAAAGATTTGAGTCAGCTGGGTCACAGTATACAACGTAGCAATACCAAAACGTACTCGTACCGTTCGTTCTCAAGAAAATATTGTTGTGCGCGCTAGTGTTGAGGAGGATCCAAATTTATCAATTCCGGGGCACTCTCAACAATTGGGTTTGACCGCGAGCATAGCAAGGCGTATATTGCGCAAGGGTTTGGCTCTAAAGCGTTAGAAAGTCCAATTGGTGCAAGAATTGAAGCAACCAGATCATGATGATCAACGTCGACTAATAGCTGATTTCATCATTGAGGAAGGTGCTGGATTTTCAGACAATATCATGTTTTCTTAGGAAGCTCACTTTCGTTTGAATGGCTACGTTAACAAACACAAATGTCGCACCTGGGCTTCTCAAGATTCAAGGGCAGTTGTTGAACAACCATTACATTCCTCTCGTGTTACTGCTTGGTGCGCTTTTTGGGCTGGGGGTGTCATCGGATCCCATTTTGTTTGAAGCTGAAACTGGTGCTGCCATAGCGATCAATGGAATGCGCTATGCAGACATGATGGCTTACTTTTTATGGCGTATTGTGGATGATTGTCGACGACTTGTGGTTTCAACAGGACAATATTCCAAACGGCTCAAGAAACAATCAAATTTGTTGAAAAGCAACTTTAATGGACGTTTGATTTCGCGTAGAAGCGATGTCGATTGGCCATCAAGATCACGCACCTACGTGAAAAATAAAGTTTACAAGGATAATACAACAACAGATTGCAGAGCTCAAAGAGCCAAGATCGAGAGCGGAATTCGCAAGATCGAGTTGCAATTATGCTCGAATGTGATTGAAATTTTGTCAAAAGAATCGATGTCTGCCAACGTAGTCGCGGTGGACATTTATTGGATATCGGCCCTAATGAATAAAAATTTAGCAATTGCTTTAACCAATTGCTTTTTGGAAAAAGCTAATGTTTGACTAGCAAATGTTATAGGTAGAAGCACTTGCTAGATCATCACATCAATAAAATTTTTGAAGCAAGTGCTGCCTTTCCTACATCTCTGTAGCAAATTCCTTATTCAACAGGTCTGAACCTGTAAATTTAGATAGTCTCAATTTTGATTTGAAAATACATATGTGTAAATTTATTTTTATTTCTAATTATATTGTTGTGCCACAACAGAGGTCCTAACCTAACCCAAGGACACAAATCACAGATGTAACCAGATTTGTCTTTGAAAACGAGAATATCTATTGGTAACAACTAGATGCCTACATTATTATTGAAGAGCATTTCATTTGTGAATTTCCTTCTTTGCTGTGCTAATTGATGAGTTATATTTAATGTCAGATTGTCGCCATTTCGTATATTATTTAGAACATTAGTTTTTTCAGATGAGTACTGACAATCTTCATCATTTAAACGTTTAGGGATATTATGAAGCAATTATCGTCCATGATATTTTTTGTAATTGACACCGAATTTTATACTGAAGGACAGGGAACATTCCTTCTAACTGCCAGAAACATCGTCCAATTATTACACGTTTTCGGCAGAACATGTTATTAGAACTTTGGTCTTGGGTTGCAGGATTTTTCCAGAAAGTCATAATCCAAGGCGATATGGAGCAGCCATCGTCTCCTAATAATACATATTCTTCTGTGCTGTTTTTAAGAATGTTGTATATGTTAGACTTTTTGAAAATTCTGCTGTAGTGCACAGAGCCTGGCCATTCGCAGTCTACGCTAATAAATATTTCCTTTGCATTACAAGTTGCCTGTACGTTAATGCTGGGGTATAATTTTCTGTTCAGCACCGAATTCATGAAACTTTGGAATTTTGAGGTGTGTGCAATCTATCGCGGTTGGAAAGCGGTATTTCTCTGACCACAACCGTTTGGCTAACTTAATGAAAATATTGGCCTTTTCCAAAACTGCATACATTACCGAAGTGGATGTCTTACAGACAGTAATTTGGGGAACACCGAGTTCTTCGGGTACAGAATTTTGAAAATCCAGGCCCGACAACTGTCGCAGAAAGATTTTCATCTTATTTATAGGTAATAGTAGTAGTAGCACCTTGCCTTTGACCAGTATCAGTCAAAAAATAATTTGCCAACCACTCAACATTTTCGCGGTCAAACCGATGTAACTTTCTGAAATCATCGTCTCTGCAATTTTTACGTACACTGTATATTTGTCTTTTACCCACATTCATATATTCAGCCATAATTGAAAAAGCTCAAATAAATAGGAACTCATGTACATGCCGTAGAGAACCAAAGTTGACTGTACAAGCAAATTATGCAGGGGTCTGTAACCTACCTTATAAATTTTAAAGAAATTGCCACACGGTCCTTACTTTATCCATTATATTTTAAGCATATGTAAGCAATTGCTTCAATTTTTTAAGAAAAGGCTTGGACTATAAGCAATTTCTGCACTTTTAAGCAATTGCTGGCAGCAAAAGCAATTACTTCAGTTTTTATTAATAATAATAATAATAATAATAATAATAATAATAATAATTTATTTGAGCCCATCGGCTAAAATTTAGCATGGCTTACGTCATTGGCTTTCAAGGATTTAGTATGATTTTATAAACAAAAGCAATTGCTTAATTTTTATTCCTTAGCGCCATTGTTTCTCATTCATAAATTATAACGTCTCTACAATAATTATACGTCTCTACCACATATTTCAATTAAAATATTTCGAGCTTCCATCCAAAATGCGTGTTTTATTTACAATTTCAAAAAAGTTCTTATTGAAAAACCATTTACTTTGTAGTGTGTTTCTGGCTTTATTAAAAAGTCGATGTAGATCCTTCCAGAAACCCTGATTTCCACACAACTTCCTTCTCGATTAGATTTACATCGTAATTCGCGAAAACTTCCCTGTTTCCCTGTTAAATTTCCGTAATTTCACTCCGTAACGCGGACATTCAGCCTACAATTAATTTTTTTCTTCTTGCACCTTTCTTCGGGCATTTCTTTCTAATACACGCGTCCACGCACAGACATATATCAATATGTACGTGAGCACACGTCGAAATGGTCGTTTAATAAGACTTCGATCCTGCCTTACAAAACGGTCGGCCGCTCGACGGGATTAGGTGTGTCGGGAAGTGGTCGCATTCTGCCCGTTCGAGGCGCATATCTGCACGTCCAAAAGGACATTACCGACTACTACGCAAGGACGTGCATATAATTAAAGATTATGATTTAATATGTCCATTAAGTCGGCACGATATATACCGTACGTACGTGTGTAGGTACTACATACTGCTTACAGCCACGGGGAAATATGTGGACGTGCGTCGTTCGAGATGTTCGAGGAATATTACGGCCTTAAGGTCGTTATCTCTTCGTCGTCGTCGTCGGGAAAGATTGGACGTTACGAAACGTCGTCGCCCTGATTGCGTATTCGGACGATGTTTCGGATATTTCCAGCGTTTTTCGTTGAAATGCAAGCGCGCGATGTATTTTGTTTTTTCATACGATGCGTTTCGGATCTGGAAAAGTTTTGACTTGGAGAGAAAATTGCCAGCACTCGATTGTTTCCTTAACCCATTAACTGCCACATTTTTAATTTTTCGCATTGTGCAATTTTTTGTTAGACCACAATTATTCATTACTTCTGCTGGAAGCAAAATAATTCGCACTATGACTGCAATACTACCATACCTCCAAAATAGTCACTTTTAAGTAAATGCAACTTGTAAATTACTGAAACATATCTTTTATTTCGTAATTTATTAGAAAGAATGGTTCAAATCCGTTATTCGAAATTTATACAGATGTGTAACAGAGTAAATAAAAGTGCAATAAAATAGTCATTCTGTTAGAATTAAATATAATATTTATCATTTAAGATAGTATCGTATTCTTGAACATGAATAATTTTTTCAGTTGTGATTGAAAAGTGAACCATTAAAAATTACAGAAAAACTAGAAAAAGAAGAAAAATTTGTAAAATCTTAGGTGATTTGCGTGTTAAACGAGTCAGTGGAATTTCGTGAAAGATCTCCTGTTCAAATTCGGGTTCATAGAAAACGCTAACAGTAAGTATGTTGTTTTTCGACTTTTTCGAAATTTTGATTTGGGTCCAGTTTCCTTTGTTTCCATCAGAGCTGAAAGAAAAGTTTGTTCCTATCTGAGAACTTGATGTTTTAAAATCAACGATATCGGTCTCTTGCACTTCGTATACCGCGTATGGATTTCCAGATTTCTTTGTAAGTGCTGTTACTGGCATCCATTGGCTAGGAATGTAGATATTGGTGCTTTTAAGCACACGTTTCTTCTCCTTTTCGACTGCGGAATGCACGCTATTACCTTCGTTTTGTGTGTGTCAGGTTTAAAAATTTAAAAATTTATGAGTTATGGATTCAATACTCAACTTACATGCTTTATTTTTGTTTTGGCCACAACAATTATCCGAATAGAAGATTACCTTACTTTTTGAATGAGTATTTCTAGTAAAATTCTGTAGATAATTGCAGGTCTCAGCTTTTGTAACACTTTTCTTACTTGGAGCAGTTTCATTTTCTTCGTTATTCCCAGCGGATTTTTCTCCTTCTTTTCTTCTTTGTTAAATTTTTTTTTTTCATATAAAATACATCGACTTTACTAATTTAATAGTCACAATGTTTAAATCATCATTACTAGAGTCATTATAATCATCTATCAATTTCGTTAAAAAAACATTTTATCAACGATTTGGACAAAATCTCTGCAAGTGTTAACAACGTCAAACAAAACGACAAGAAATTAATACCACACTTTTAATAATATAACCGTGTTTTTGACCATTGCGTTTGTTTAGAAATGCGTAATATTGAAATCTACCGTTGTGCTATGTAAACATTTTCTTTTTTCTGACCACAGTAGCACTTTTAAGACGAATTATGATAGGATATTCTAAAAATGCGATTGTATTTGTAGTTGATCTACGACGATTCAGGAATTGGGATTTGGGATTGTATTGCACTCATAGTGCGATGTGGTTTAATCCTTCCATTTACGAAGAAAAACTTAATTGAAATGTAAGTCCCACTTGGGGATCACGGCATTTGCTTTAATGAACCTATAGTCAAATGTCCCTCTGTTTTCTTTTCCCTTAGTGTCATCATCTTCGCAGACATTTGCTCGTCCTGTTATATCAAACAGCACCAGTGTGTCTGGCATTATTTTCCCCAGGATATTTCATTAGGAAATGGCTCGTACAAAATTGTCGTAGCAGATGATATGATTATATGGATTAGCCACAAGAGGCGGATTGTTTAGTATTACGGAAGACCCAAGCCCTTCCGTAGGAAATGTATTTGCTGATTTACCTTCACACATGTTAGCGCTGAAGCAGCACTTACTTTCACTGCAGCAGCTTGCGCACTGCTCGAAACCAAATCT
Source organism: Chrysina gloriosa (assembly GCA_038088585.1). Classification (NCBI taxonomy): domain Eukaryota; kingdom Metazoa; phylum Arthropoda; class Insecta; order Coleoptera; family Scarabaeidae; genus Chrysina; species Chrysina gloriosa. The sequence continues at coordinate 5,105,809 of CM076090.1, read as the reverse complement.
GATTGGTTTGTTACGAATGAACTTCTTCACACAGTGGTGTTCATAGTATCACATCATCCGCTCATCAATACTCAAATGTTTGGAAAAGAGGCTAAACTCGAGAAATTTTTAATTCATCTTCTCGATGGAAGAAGCAATTCCAAAAGTTCTTATATTTTTATCTAACCTTGGATTATTATCGAATATACAGTTTTACGGTACTGTACAATGTGGTAAAGATTGTACATACAAATCAGTACATTAGCTCTTATTAGTTGGAATTAGTGACATCAGGCCATGTCACACACAATGAGGATGGATTCCAGAAAATTGTACGTTATGTACGACCTAGTGACACACGTATGGTAACAACCGAACTGAAGAAACAAGAAACGATCTATGCATGTACATGTGTCTTAGGACGCTGCAATATTCGATAGTTCCAGAAAGATAATGGTGATGATTTCGAAACATCACTTAACTCCACCTCGCATAGGAAAAGAACCCTTAAGGAGGTCATACCCTCGATGGTCAATTTTCAGAGTTGGCTGGAAAGGAATCGAAAGATAACTTTTCTATTCTTCCATCAATTATCTTCAAAGTTTCTAGACTTTCGTAAAAATTATATTTCTTTAGCAAACTTTCTTTTAAATGTGTAAGGTCAGTATAAACTTCCGTCTTTCCAATTCAACATCTTGTCAGAAATCATTACCCCTAGAAAACTAAGAAATGAAACCTCTATTTTACCTTTTTAGCATAGAAATAATTATTCATGTATTGCTGCACATTGAGGGATTCTTCATATTTTTCTAGGTAACATGATGTGATCAATTATTATAAATTTTTCATGAGTTTTCCACCTCGGCTTTATACGGTTTCGATAATGCGTACTGGCGAAACATGTGTCACCGAATTTTATTAGACAGCTATGTGGTAAGGAGTTTACCAATGTGACCTAGCGTCAGTTAATACGCCACAGTCGCTATCATTAGTTTTTTACCTAATTAAATTACATTTCTTCATGATTTTCGATTATAGGTTCGTTCCAAAACGATATAGAACCATCTTGTGCATCGTCGGCGTTTAAAATTTGCTTTGCGCATAGACCCGAAGATTTACAAGCTGATTTTGTGGTGTGTTGGAACGAACCTTATAAAAATATCGATCCAGGATTCTCAATTCTCTTTGTGGTATAATTTTTGAGGTGCCCCTAACGTGTTTCTTATTATGACCAATTACCACAGCGAGTTGCTGTTATTTTTGAATCTCATTCTTTTCTGGGAGATTTAATCTAAATTCAACGTATAATTCAATTTTTGACACTAATACAGCCATTCCGGACCTGTGCTTGCCTAGCTGTTTCTGGAACATTGATCTTTTTTCAGGACAAGGCGGTTCCTAAACGATGTTAAAGTTTGGAGATCGATGAAGACCTTAAGCGTATATACATCTCCTCGAGGATAAAGACACTATGAGCCTAACACGAGGAAGGACCAAGCTGCCAAGATCTCATTGTCCAAAAGCCTTAACAAAAAGATATCACGAAAGTGGAAGATAGATGTGCACGAATAGCTTCTGGAAAAGAGTTTCTTCAAGTAGAATTTGTTTCTCCTACAAGGATCGCGGATTTTCGTAAAAGCTTCTAAATATACGGTTAGACAAAGGTTTATATCACACATACTTCGGTATTAGTGAAGAACCTGCCACCGGATTTAATGACAAATAATTGTATGATGAGGAGTTTACCCATATGATATAGGGTGGACCAGAAATCTCCTCAAATCTTAGAAAAGTGAAAACCATTTCTTTCTAAGTCATCCATTGAGAATCTATTGCCCACCTTTGGCTTCCCCTTGATAAACTATTGGCTAACGAAGCAATTCTCGTGTAGCAAAATCCTGGCATTGTCATTGCTTCTTCAGCTTTTCTATCTCGCAATCACAATTTGAAACCCAGTATTATCGTGCGTATCAGAAGCGTAGAAAAATCGCTTCTTTTGAGTTTCATATCATATCATATCTTTATTGATGCTATGTACATTCACAATGCACTTACACAGGTCATACATAGTAAAAAAACAAATATATGTATGTACATAATACAGGACAAACACAAAAATTCACAAACTCATAAAATAATCGTAAAAAATCGGTAACTTCTGATTTAGAGGACAAAAACTCCTCGTAGGAGTAGAAGGCCCTTGCAATCAAAAACCCTTTTGTAGTTATTTTAACACTGCTTCATGAGTAGTGACCTAATTGGAGTGGGCAAATTATTATAAAATTTTACAGTTAAATAAATATTCAGCCCTTCTTTGACTTTTTGTTAGCCTATAGAATTTAGGTATAACATCTGTGTCCTTCCCTGTATTATAATTATGAACCAAAATCTGAAGACAACTTCTTCAGAAGTATCCCAGCTAACCTCAACATAATCATCGCCTTACAGCGAAAAAGCAAAAACATGACGTATCTGTAAAATCCGGACGCGATCTATGGAAACGGTGAACATTCCGAAAGAAACGAGAAGTCACCTTCGGAAGTTTATTAATCCGCAACAGCTTCGAAACAAACAACCTGATACCCACGAAAAATACAATCACGAAATTCGTCGTCCGATTAGAATTCAAACCGCCGAACCGGTAAACGTCCCACTTATAAATAATAACCTTATAGAAAAAAAAAGAGATAAAAGTAGGAGACGCGCGGATGACGATTATGTAGTAGGTACCTACGTTGTACATACGGTACACACATTTGCTCATCCGCCAGAGGGTAAGAACCTCGAACAATAAACATTCCTGTAAGCCTTCGGTATTCTCGAAAATAATCAATTTAGTTCCGTTTGCAATCGCTTAAAATTCACATCGGATTGAAATAAATGTCTTGCTAACAACACAGCCGAATGGGCATGACTCGAATACAGCGTACGTATTTGTTGGTAGGCGCTACCGATGGCGAATATTAATTTTCGACGGCGAGCGGTGCGGTATTCCCACGCGAAACGTTCTTGGAACCTCTTCGAAAAACGGCGGTCTCGTGCGCGGCTATTAGATAATCGGGACTATATATGTAGTAGTTGATGACGAGATTATTACAAAAGAATTCATAATGTTGGAAAATTCAAGTGGAATAATTATATTTCCACGAAAAGAATGCGAATCTAAATGTTGCGTACCGATAACATACGTCAAAAATGAATTGATACCTAAACACATAAGCCCGTCATAAATTATGTACTTAAAACGATAAAATAAACTGACCTGGAACCAAGGATGAGATGTATTGTAGATATATCGTGGCGTTCAACGAATAGTCTTCCCATGCCAATGCATTAAGTAACCTTGCATGCATCTTCTCTAGAAAACGGTCGTATCTTTCTCGTGCAAAACCGATATAAAATAAAAGAACTTTCTTTTATAATTAGGTACTAGTCTTTATTCATTGCCCTATCTCAACACATAATTTTCTAAAGCCGCGACCAGATCGAGGTTCTAACACCAACCAAGGAACATATGGTCACAAATTCGGATGCGTTAGATCACCATCTGCACGCTTTTGCCTTGTTTCCCTTTTAGTACGAGTATTCGTTTCTTCCTTTTTCTTGTATGTCTCTCGGATAGTCTTCGTCTATCCAAATATCTGTCCCTTTCATATTTTTTGCCTTTTTTGAATATCGATTTCCTATTGAGTTTTTGTTTAATTAATTTGGTTTTCCTTTACAGTATGCTCCCCTTAGCACCAAATTCCTTTTCCTTACTTCCTTCTGCAATAATTGGATTCTTTGGTCCTGCATTTTGACTTGGTGTTTTAGTTTTGCATCGCCTTCTTTTATTATCGTAGCATTGGAACATCTATTCCAACGCTTTCAAATTTGTAATCCCACGTGCTTTGGTTGGCATTAGAATCTTGGTCTGGATGCGCGGTCTAATAACAAGTTTTATTAGGCTACGTTTATATCGGCGAGAAAATTTGCGAGATTTGTTGTCTAAAAGTACTGTCACCAAATCTCTTTTCCATAATGAGAATCGTGAGAATATCTTCTTCTCCTCTTCAATTTTAAGGATGCGTTTACACTGGCGGAAAATTTTTGGGCGATCTGTTCTCTTATGCCACTGAGAGTGCTTAAGAATTCTATCAAATATGAAATCGAACGATCACAAAAAATACCAGCACATTTCCTCTCAGTGTGGACAATACATAGCATACATTCTGTGTAATTGGAAAACTACTTTCACCATTCGCAGACGCGTTTCGCGGTTATACCGCTCATCAGTGCGACTTTGTGAGAAGTAGTTTTTATTTCCATATAAGCACTAAAATAAATAAATAGCTGCAAAAATGCACATTTAAGTACATATTGGGGGAATTTCTTAATTGAATTATCATATATACAAACATCCAGCATACATTCTGTCTGACAGCACTACCATCATTGTAACGTATCTTGCTACTAAAACCATAATTATAAATCCGCATCCAGATCGAGACACCAACGCCAACCTAGCAAACATTGGCACCTGTGACGCTGGAATATGGAGTTAGAAAGGATTTGAAGGCATTTGTTATTAAAGCCGCGTCCAGATCGAGGTTCTAATGCTAACCAAGGCACATGTGATCATAAATTCAGAAGCGTTGGAATTTGGCTGTTTCCAAAGTTGATGTTGGCAGTCGGTTGCCTTCGCTCTTTAAGCAGTTCATCAAAGAAAGTTTGATTTGATTTGGCCAGGATTTGTTTAGTATTCAGAGCTGCTCCATTGTTTGCGTATGAAATTTATACCTTCTTGAATTTAAGTGGGAGAGGGATTGGAATAATTATATGAAGTTTAAAATTAATAAAATGCTACCTGCAAGATCCCACATTATGGAATCGCAATAATAAAAATTTAAAATTATCTATGTTCATCAGATGGAGCCATTAGTTTGGTGGTAGAATTTAAGATGATAAACTCGTGTAATAACTAGTTGTGAAATTGCTTTGATAATCGCAGAAATGCTGTACCATACTGAAGAGTCCTAATAAGGACGAAACTAGTCTACGGTTGCAATCCGCGATTAACAAAGCATAATTCCCTCTGCGATAATTATTGGCACTGCAGTCGTTGCACAAATTTCCGCGAAAGTTGCCTAATCAATGAAGCTCGGTGTAGTTCATTTATTGGAGAGTTTGTAGATTTTTACTTTTTATTCTTTGAAATAAATAATTTCCATTGTAAACGATTCCATTTTTTAAATGGTGTTGCAGCAAAGCATAAATCGTCGTTTCTTATTTCTTTTATGTAATGAATGCGAAATGATATTCCCCGCACGATGGTAAGTCCATACATCCTCTCCATCCCTCGACATTTAACAAAGGTTAGGAACTTAAATCTAAATGTCGGTGTGGACGACCAGACCAAGGTTCCAACGCCGACTAACCAAACATTAGCACATGCGACCTTTGCAGATGGAATTGGCAAGTTTTTGAAACTTAGATTAGAGAGAAATAGATAAGAGTTTCATTTTTGTTATTATTATTATGTTATATATTTTGTTTAGCAATGACAATGATATATTAATAGCAAGTGCAGGGTATATAATTTTGTATTCATTACTTTTAAAGAAGAAGAAACGACGGTTTTTGCGTTGGTAATCGGTTAGTTCAATTCTTTCCTATGAGACCTGTAAATTCAAAATATGAAGAAAGTAGGTGTGAAACGTATGGCAATAACGGAGCAGCACTGAATAGTAAGCAAACCCTCTCCAAACCAAATCAATCTTTCTTTGATGGACCGTTCAAATATCGAAAGCAACCGAATGCCAACGGAAACCTTGAAAACAGTTTGGCCATATTTCAATATGGTAGATCAAAACATATAAAAGTATTGCAAATTACATGAAAATCAATACTCGGGAATCTTTTGGGTCGCTGATAACAGGTCCGACGTTAATTTGGTAAATTTTCCACTGAAGGTGACGATAAATGATAAGACATTCACTACAAATTTGTAGTAGTAATGTTGTAGCTAACGGAATTTGTTGAAAAATTGCTCCCCCACCTGGATTTTACAATATGGCAGATGAAAAGATTTGAAAAATTCTGGCATGTCTATAGGAACGAATATTTTGGGTTTCTAGGGTCGTTCATGTTAATTTTACATGTTTCAATACATATCACTCTTCAATCAAAGGAAATATTTCCGGTGTTAGCGTTACCCAGGACCAAAGAACATGGACGAGACGGAAATCCTATTTCTTTAGTGCATATATGTGAGTGCTCTTTGTGATTTTGTGTGAAAAGAATTGACTGCGTCCATATGCTCAAATATTTTCGAGATTAACGAGGATCGCAGAGATTATTCCATTTTTCCACTATGCACTTCGATTATATAATTGTTTCGATCCATTAGCGAAGCATCGACTGTGTATATTCTCATTTTTTGATCGATCAGAATCAATTCGGGGAATGATACTGAATTTCCCATGGGCAAGCGTTTTCTCGGTAGTTCTCGCCCTCTTTTCGAGTATCGATCTCGGACAAACCAAACCGCAGGCGAATAAACGTGCGTATTGAAATAAATGTAACGTTCCTGCGTAGGACAGTAGTACATACATTGTAACGTGTTATTCAATATGCAAATGCGGCTCGCTTCGTAACATACATACTTAATACGCGCGCTATTTACAGCGGCTATTATTGAAAAAAGAAAAGAAACGAGAAGCAGGACAGCTTTTCCCATTCGTCACTCGGAATATCAACCGCATCGGGAATTACGACGTGCATGTTCAAGTTCGTCAGCTTTAACTCGACGGCGATTTAGAGAGAGGGAGAGAGTGGAGATGTGGAACAGTTGAGTTTCAGTCTATGAGGTGTTGGGTTGAGCTTGCGTGCTCCGTTCCTTTCATAAACGTCTTCCACTGCTTTTACATCCGGTACGATATTTCTAGTACTGTTTAGGTTTAAGTTTGTCCTTTAAAACTCTCTCATCTGATATTTTCCTAGTCCTATCTTTTTCCCTCTTTCTTTGTTTTACTTCCCTACATCGTATTTTGCGATTCCACTATCCTTATCATATGTGCACATCAGTTTAGTTGCTTCCTGTTTATTTTTGCGTTTATGAATCCCACGCCTAGTTCCTTTCTAATGTCCACAGTCCTCATTCCGCCCACTTTGTTACCGGCTCAAATTCTTCTGAGAAACTTCACTTCGTCAGCTGAGTTCGTGCTCCGATGTCTTGCAGTTAATATCCGGGTTTCTGATGCGCACGATAAAACTAGCTTTTGTAATATAAACCAGAGATGCTTCCGAAGAAACGTCTTCAAATTGTGATGAGGAAGCAACAATGACAATGCCACCCATTTGCAAAAGAAGAATTGCTTTCATGGGTTATAGTTAAGCAAGGGAAAAGCAAAAGTGGAGTCTACATTCTTGCTTTCATTGATTTCCTGGAAATAAATGATTCTCAATATCTAGGATTTGAGGAAATCTTTTATAATATGAACCCTTGTACTGTATATCGAAAATATTTAAACTATTAAGAGAGTCCACGATCCTTTTCAGAGAAGCGTACTCCACTTGAAGGAACTCAATACTTGTCTTTTCTAGAAGCAAGTCTTGAACCTCCATTTTAAAATTTTGTGGTATCTTTTCGCTAATATTTTTGGACACTCAACTTCAGTTTCCCTGATTTCTAGGACTTCGTTGCGATATCACCTGCATTAGTGGTAAGATGGAATTGGATTAGGAAAAAGAAATTAGTGTGGACACAAAGGACGTGTTATATAACTTAGTTTTAGTCTTCCTGCTAACCTCCTCTTTTATCTAGCAAAGTTCTCAGTATACTGCATAATATATTTTTTAGCTATTGCAATTCTTACGTGTTCCTTGTTACGATATTTTTTACCGCACTTGTATCTCGTTAGTTTTGACCGCGCCTGTATGGACGTTTCGTTTTGTAGTTGTACATGTACCGCTTTTGGTGGTGGCGGATTTTCGAGCTAAACCCGTTTAATTTCATTAATTTCAAATTCATTAATTCCTAACTTTACCGTGATCTTAGTACCGTTTCTTTATACGATATCGTTCCATGTATTTAATTGTAGTAAATTTAGTTCCTTCAAATTGCAAAGTGCAAAATCTCCAGTAATTTGGTAACCCAATAGATTTCGAAAGGTATATGGATGTTGGGGATACAAAAAAGCGAAAGGTCGATAACAAGGAAGATGCGGGGGCAGTAGAAACACTTTCTATGAATCCTATCATCTAACCTTTGTGGAATCTGCAGGATAGTGCCCACCAAATTCTATCGTATGAGAGTCTTTACAATTTGCTTATTGCTTTCTGTTTCTTTCTTCTTTTTAATAGGCTAAAGAGCTCATAGGCTAATGGTGTTGTGATAACTATGGGGAACTTTGAATTTTTATAAAATTTTCCACTTCTATTCGATACCCTCACCGTCAACAAACAAATACGAAATAAAATTATATTTCAAATGAAGAGCATGAGTGCGCCAGATGTTAACAAATTCGTATAAATTGCGTTCTTACAATGTGGTACGAAGACTCAAATATTCTAAAACCGGTTTCACTAATACGAATCCAAAATCATACTAACTTAGAGAAAAAATATGATCTGCTGAGTTAACCGTCCAATCTTTCAACCGGGGTTGATATTACGTTGGTGAAACCCAAGGAAATTTTAACGGTGCGTCAAATCTAGCACGTGCTTACTTAACCACGCGCTTAAACATATTTTTAAGATACCTGCCCTTATAGTTATAAAGTAATTGTCTGCATAAATAAATTTAATTCTTATTCCAATTTGGTTTCGCCAGCTAATACAACTCGTTCGACAGTCTCGGGATCATTCTCGAATGTTTCATATTTCCCTTGATATGAAACAATTTTGGTCTCCTTGGCACCAAAGTTTATAATAATAATAATAATAATAATAATAATCTTAATAGCTCATAAAAGCAACAATTCTAGGAAAATTGTGTAAATATACATACGTATGCATTCCTTAAAAGTATATTAATTATATTATAACCCCGCTTTATGGGCTTTTATGGGTTGTACTAATGACCTAAAGATAATGTCAGTATTTTAAGGATTTTTCTCCTTATGCCTTCTAATTCGGTTATGAGAATCGGAATAGTTTGAGATATACATATATCAATGAAAGAGGATAAATCTTAAAGAACTAAAGTAGAACTTTACTAACCAAAATTTGTGTATTTATTTTGTAAACCTTAGACATAAATATGTTGATTCCATGTTTATGTATAGTTTCCGGTTGCGGTTTTCCATTTATATAAATTATAAAGAGGATGTAATGGGAATACAACAGCCGGGGGAAGCTTCTCGTAGATTTCGCACGGATCTCACATTTTCGTTTCTTCTAGTGTCGTATCTTTATAAAAGGCATTTTCCTGGATCGTTGTAAATAGCCTAGATTTCGATTTTTACCTTCAAAATCCTTCCGTGTTAACCTTATAGCCTTAAAAGAAGATTATCGTCCAATTCATCTATTATATTGTTGGATATAAAGGGAAATTCTGCGTCTGAACCAAAAACAACGGGGGTCAGCATCAAAATTTTGTAAGTTCCAGACCAATCTCGGCAAGTTACCGGAAAAATATTAAATTTTCATTAAATTCCGGCCAGTTTTATCAGCAAATTGTTCCCCCACGTTAATTATGTATCTCTTTGTCATAGAATAAGCAATTGCAGTCCTGAATATCCCATCTTTCCGTGATCGTTGATATTTAAACGAAATTATTATACATCTCCAAAATATAAACAATATAAACATATCCGGATATGCGCGGATTTCCAAATTTTCACATTTTTGAGGAAAGAAATTAAGAAGTAACTTGGACAGGCTACTATCATATATTAATTTCACTTTTACTTGTTTCTCGCTAGCTTATTGGTGTAACCCATCATTTTATATTAGTATCCCATCAGAGTTCACAACACGCATGGTATGTAGCATTGTACATATCGGGAATGATTAATTTGGAAGTGTGAGGGCACCCACATGTTCACGTTCTTCTTTTTATAAATAACCCGACCTTGCTTCAATTACCACAGTACGTACGTAATATAAACATATGTATATGCATATATAACACATTTAGATGTAAAGTATTACATGTGTATGGTGTACGTACATACGTACAGACAGGTCACAGTTAAATTAGAAGACGCGACGAAGAAATTCAGTGGTCGTTCTTATTAAGCTGTACGAGACGGAATTTTAAAGACTAAATTAAACGTAATTGATCTCAATGAAGCTTGCAGGATTTTAGGGCTCGCTTGATTTGACGTAGTTTGAAAGAGAAGTTATTTTTCTTCCACTTTCCCTCCATGTCCTTTTGGGGGATGTGCAAAACAGTTTTGGATCGCAAAAGTGACAGAAAAAGAAAAAGAAAGAATATTTTAGGAAGTTGATAGAAGATAATAATAGTCTAAACGTTTTTGTTAACACTGAAAATATAAACTAATTATCACGCATTATTTCTTTATCGTGTTAAGTTCTATTCTTGCGCGTCTTAAGTGGTATAATAATTTTCATTTAACGCTGTTATTTCCGTACATTTCACCGTACAAAGTACGAAACATTATCACGTTTGGATTTACATGGAGCTAGTTACTTTTTACATTAGGTTTCAAATTACATAATGGTCCAGTAATTAGTGCTGTTATTTCTAGACTTTACACACAAATCTTTAATCGAATTATTTTCTATTTGCATACATTTTCAAAACAAAACGACGTAAAGAATCTCAAAACAATTTAATCAAAAGAATCCGTAAATGAAAAATATAACTTTTTCTGTATCAACGCTCAGAGCGTTCCCAAACAACCACAAATTTTATTTATTAGCTTTAGAATTCCTTTCTGTTATTTCTTAGGATAGTCCTGTACTACTATAAGTTGAAAATGATTGATCTAGCGACATGAGAATTACGTTTGTAGTCATGATTTTGTTCGTCGTCGACAAAATCGTAACAACAGCGCACAAATTTAACCGACCTTGTGACTTACAGCTCTTCAGAAGCTTTTAAACCGTCTACAGTGAAGACGAGGACACATCCCCTAACTGAACGTTCAAGTGGGAAACACGAAGCGCGGTTTCGATATTAAAGCACCCACAAAACGATATTTTAGAGTCGTAGACGTTTCTAAAACTTTCAAGTCGCATATACGAGGGCCATCCAGTAAATAAGTTTCCCTATTTTTTAACCAATAAACAACATTATTTACAATGATGCAGTTATTTTATTTTCATTATACAACTCATAGACTACTTCTCTACATAATCACCATTTCTGTCCAAACATTTTTGGTACCGTTGTAGCAATTTTTTGATACCACTGTTGTACCAAGCTGTGTCCTGTCTTCGTAGCCAGTGGTTCGCCTCCGCCTTCACTTCGTCATTATTCGCAAAGTGCTTGCCTCGAAGGTGCAACTTGAGTGCTGGAAAGAGATGGAAGTCGCTTGGGGCAAGATCCGGAGAATAAGGTGGATGTGCGAAAATTTCCCATTTGAAGTTTTTCAGCAACGTTTGGGTCGTTCGAGCTGCGTGGGGGCGAGCATTGTCATGTACCTCGCAGCGTTAACCGTAGTGCTTGGGGGCAGGTAGTCAACCGTGAAAAAATGAATTACAGAACGGAGTTCGCACGTGGATACGTTCACCAGTGGTAGCTCCATGGCAACTGAAGCGCTACGGACTTGCGCGTACGAATAGCGTGATGTGGAAGGTCACGCGCTTCCAACGCATCCTAGTCACCATTTCTTACACTACTAACTAATTTTTACAACGTTTCGTTCGCAGAAAAAAATAGGGAAACTTATTTACTGGATGGCCCTCGTATGTATATAAAGCAAACCTTCGTCCCTAGTTTCAAAGGTAATAAGAAAATAATGGAGACAAAAAAATCTTCTGTTATGTTTTAGAAAACTGAAACGAGCACACATAATACCGGAAAATTTCATTTCATGTGGTTTTCAAACCGATTTCGGCCAAATGTGGACGGTATTCTTGCCGATATTCTTGATGCAAAGCCAACCTTTTTCTTCTGGAGAATTTCTTGGGGTATACAACGTATACTTCAAAGAAATTTCTGTACCAATTGGCTCCATTACGACTCGTAAATTCCTTGGCTGAACTTTGATTTTGAGGTAATTTGACAAAAAGATCGCACGCATCCGATGAGTATGGGATCTACGAAATATCGGTTAACTCAAAATTACTGAGTACCTACTCTGTTTTTTCAACAGGAGTAGTTAAGCTACTCCCAACAAAAGCGCGCAATATTTGAATAAAATGACATGGTCAGAGCAGAACTCTTGCATCTTGTCCGACAAGCTGCCGTTACGCCGAAGCATGTGATCGATAAGATGGCAAATTAACACAATGTAACGATTTTAAGATTGCTCCCATATCATCACGAACTCGATCCTATTGAATTGATATAAATGAAAGGGGAGGTAGCGAGAAACAAAACAACTTTCAAAATGAAAGACCTTGCTTCCACTATTTGACCGAGCAGTGAGTAATGTTTCTTCCGAAAATAGGAAAAATGCTATTTGTCATGCTCAAGGAGGAGAAGAAAAGTGTGGCAACTTGCAACATTGCATTGGACACAATGGAGCCACTGATTATTCATGTGTGGGATGATTCTTCTTCGTCTAAAGGACTACGGTCTGATGAATGAAAAAATCTTTATAATTATTTTACTTTCCCCATTAAAACAGTTTCAGTAATGCATCAAATATGCACTTTTTTGAAGAATAATTTTTCACTGTGCTGCAATTTTAGCTGTTGTAAATAAACTGGGAAAAAAGCGGTATGTTGAGTCATCTGTCCTTTTCACAATGTAATATTATATTGCAGAGGCCAAAGGATAAGATCGACTCATCATACCGCATATTTGCCTAGTCTAGTTATAAATTTTTATTATTATTATGCTTATTAGAATTATTGCAGCGTCAAGTTAATAAACATCGAAGAATTTCAAATTTCATATCCTTGTTTCAAATCTGTCGCGCTTTTGCTAATTTGTACCATGTTAAACTCTCTGTTGTGCTCATTGGTATACATTTATGGGAAGTGATTTCACTATCTCTGTTCGATGAGAAGAGTATAGTATGTTGTTGTGATGCTCTAGTCACCAGTAGGCTTCTTTACTTCGCTCTCCGTCCATCGGGTGTGGTTTGCTAATCCGCGAGTAAAATGAAAATTTTAAATAATTTCCTTATTTCGTTCTTTAAAATTTCTTCCGTCACAGTACCTTTCGTGTATCTGCATATCACCTCCTTTCCCTATACAAAACTGTTTTTCAAAATTTCAAATAAATGCCACATGGCATTTTGTCCTGACAGACGCCAACCGATCAAAGGTGCAACAATATTTGCAATAAATAAAACACACTTTTTACTTTGTAACAATATCTAATTGTAATATTTGCAATGCTAATCAGTTGGTAAGACGAGTAGACTGTTTTGAAGAAATCTAAGTATGGAATTAATGAAGGAAAACATGCGAAGGTAAGTTGACAAACACTTACCACAAAGTGTGCGCTTTCCGGGCCTGAGGTTTACAGGCATCGAAGGTAAAAGATAAAATTGCAAATACTGCGAAAGACGAAAGTCCCGTTTTTTATTTGCAAGGTTTATAGATCTTGGTTGTGCATAGACCACACAATGATGTGCTGCAAAGATTGCTTTGAAAACGGAGGCAAGTTCGACCCCTTCGAGCTAGTGCATAGAATTTAATTCTTGCTTTTAATTTTGTTTATAATAATTTGTATATTTTTAGTAAATATTCTTCTAAGGCACTAATATTTTAATTTATTTACGGTGTAACTCAAATTTTGGAAGAAAGTGGTAAAATTGTAAGCCTTCATTCGAATTTAACCAAAATAAGAGGAATGTGTTTGGAATTAATCCTGCATTTAGGTATTACATAGGAAATTGTTTATAGAGTAGTTGGAAGGATCGTTGGTGCTTTCCAGAAGCTATTAAATTTTAGTGTCCACAGACCATCCGCATGGAAGCCTATTTGACTAAAATGTAAAATAAGTTAATTTTACTGGTATTTTTCATTCAATCATACGTTATCTCACATCGTTCAGAAGAGAATAAAAAATCTCTCCAATAACCTAAAAATCCAATATGGCAACCATTTAACTTAACGGAGTTGATACGAGTACTTCAAAAGCAACCACCATGAATTTTTGTTCGACATTGATTTTTGTTCATCATGAATTTTAAATTGGCGTTATCGAAAACAGTGACTTGCATATAAAACTCTTTTTGTGTCTCTTATACCATGAGATTTTTAATGATTGTCGTGATCCTACCCTACTTTCCGCAGTTCCTACATAAATATTTACTTCCATTGTTCTATCTGAAGTTAGCCCGTTGGTAACTTCTAGTGGATTTCCCCATATCTGCTGTCATGGCTGTCACTTGCCCTTCACACGTGTACCATATGTATTTTTTGGGTTTAATATGAACAAGTTTTTAGGTTTGCAAGTTTCTTTCCTAAGGCTAAACGTGTTTGCTGCCTTCTATTTCGCTATATATCGGGTGTTTTTTTAGCTACATGAGAACTTTCAACATCGATAACTAAGATTTGACAGCTGAGAATGTCAAACTGTGTTGACACATCTGTTCAGTAAGGTTTGGCAAGTCATCATGAATCATTTAACGCCAAAACAACGCTTCCAAATTGTGGAAATTTACTTTGAAAAAATAAATCTGTTCTGCGTCGCATTTTTGCTGATTTGCTTCATTTGAAACTGGCCGAAGATGAGTATTTTTATCAAATAATTGTGTTTAGTGATGAAGCTCATTTCTGGTTAAATGGCTACGTCAATAAGCAAAATTGCCGTATTTGGAGTGAAGACAATCCTCAAGCCGTTAAGGGATCACCATTATATTCATTAAAATCGAATGTTTGGTGCGGTTTACACGGTGGCGGCATCATCGACCCTTATTCCTTTCGAAATGAGCAAGGAGCTACCGTTACGGTGAATGACGAGCCATGCTGACTGAATTTTTGTTTCCAAAAATTAATCAGCTAAACATCAACGACATGTGGTTCCGACAACACGGCGCAACTTTCCATACAGCGCGCTTAACAATCGATATATTGCAAAATCAATTTGGTGACAAGTTTATTTCCAGAAGTGATCCTGTTCACTGGCCCCCTCGTTCATGGGATTTAACGCCTCTGGATTACTTTTTATGGGGCTATGTTAAGTCATTGGTTTATGTCGACAAACCAGCAACTCTTGAAACATTGGAAGCCAATATTCAAGCCACCATTGACGCCATACAGCCAGATTTATTGGAAAAAGTAGTCAAATATTGGATTGATCGAATGGACCATGTAACTCGTAGCCGCGGCGGACATATGCCGGAAATCAAATTTAAAAAATGTCATGAAATTATCTACCAGATTATAATAAAAAAATTTCATTCCAACAATATTTCTGTCATGTATTATCATTTTAAGTTCTCATGCAGCTAAAGAAATACCCGATGCTTATAATTATCCCAAAATTGCAGATTGTATAGTTGTAATATTGATACATCAAACCTTTTACATAGGCGTTATGTATGACAAGCTGCATAATCATATTTTATCTAAAAGACACCACGGCATTACAAAACTTTGTACTTAAATAGAAGTAAATATTGGGGTGAGGACTGCGGAAAGTAGTGTAGGATCAGGACAATTATTAAAATCACGCGGTACTTACGAAGATATTTGATGTACAAGAAAGTAACAATTTTCTGTTTTTTCCTTTTAATAACTTCTGACGGTTTTGACATTTCGAACTTTTTCAACAGAAATCAGCATATAAAGCTGCAAAATATATTTCATTTAACCAGAATTCCATCTTCAATAATAAGAAAGTTACCCACGCAAGCCCTTTCGATCTGGAATACGCGGTATATTACAGCTTTAACAGGCCAATTGCTGACTAATCATTTTCCATTCCTTTCTGTTCCTTGCGATCCGTCTTCCCTTTTCAACCTGTTCGAACTTCAAATTCATTTCGTTTCAGACACTTTCCTGGGCACGCCTCTTCAGCCAGAGAACACTAAGGAGAAAGCTTCAGCTTTTAATGTGTTAAAACGGAGCTTCCTCAAAACTTGCTGTTAGAAGGACTTTTTGCGTAGCTTCAAGCTTCATAAAATGGTATTTTTTGCTTTAAATTTGACGCCGGCTACCAAAAAATTGATTTGATCCGTTCTACGTTATATAAGACCTAATAGAATTAAAAATAGATTATTTTTCATTTTTAAAGCAAAATTATTGTTTGCTACTTTTTCGTTTTGATGTCTTTTTTGATGTGCCTTGTAATATTTACTCCAACAATTGAACAAAATTATATACAAATCGCAATAATTCTGAGTGATGCTTAGACTCGACGAATGCAAATACATACGTACTGTTTTGTACCTATGTGATTATGATTGGTGTGGCCGTTCTACTGAACGTGAATTTTCAATTATTCGTGCCGAATTCTAACAGCTCCGAGAAGATTTACATAATGCAAAGTTTCTAAAGGATATTTACCGGCGGCGCGGCGATCGGATACTTAGGACACTATCGCTCGGTTAATTTTACGCCTATTCAATTAAGTAACGCCGGCAATTCGCGCGTTTTAATTTGAGAACGCGGGGGCGAGAACAGAATGAAGAAAAAAGAGCGCGTTCGACGTAACTATCTGTAGACAGGTGCTTGTCCTCGTAGAAACGGCGCGTTTCAGCTAACATTCTCGACCAACCTTCGATCGTAAAAATAATCGCGCGGCGATTAATTTCCATTTCTTACGATCCGCCGGCCGCCGACACTTCCTCCCCGGTCGAATGATCTAATCGTTCAGCAAAAAGTTCGAACGGAATCGAATTGGACCGATTTGCGGATTTGGTGGTTTCCCCTAAAATATTGAGATTTAGGAATTATGGGAGTTCTTAAATTTTCTGCAGAAATTTGTGTCGGTTTATTGTTAGATACACTGATGTTCTCACGTACGAATTGAATACAACACTTTTGGTACCACCGAATACGTATTTCGATGATTAAGTTGTCAACTTCAATGAAGGAAATGTAACTCCGTCGGTGGCCATGAATTTCTTTGAATGTATTTCCTTTCTTATCCAAAAATTGGTTTTGGTTAAAAACTATATTTGGAAAAGAAGCAATTTTCTTCCATCATAATGAGAGTTGTTCACTAGCGCCAACGTGCAGTGGCGGAGGTTCGACGCAACTTTCAGTATAACTGCGAGTCTCAATGAGATCTGTTGTGTATTCATGTAGGGAAACGTGGGGTAAGTTGGCGACAAAAAGAAACCAAATATAATGCCAACTTCTGTATATTAAACAATACGAAAATATCCAATGTATAATATGATTATAATCTGTTCAACAGGTAGCATATTATTGCCATAAAACCAAACGTTTAAAAAATGAAGAAAGAAATACACTGAGTTTTCGTCATCTTACTCCACGGTTGGGTACGATGGCTAACTCGAAGGGGTGAAGCGACCAATCAATCAAGGTGTACACAAATCACAAACAAAATCTTCGTACTTGCGATAAGATTACAGATACAGATTGTTCACTATAATTTTCGCGAAATACAATATAATAGGCGTAATAGCGAAAAGAACCTAACTTGGTACCAGCTGAAAATAATAACATTAGCAGTAGAATTTAACAAGCAGCCATAACGGCCGTAATTCTTTCTTCAGCGCCATGCCAATTTCTGCTATACATCATTCACTTTAAGAGTGCAGTGTAAGTCTTATGGAGAAACCTTTTGTAGTTGCCAAATGTGAGAAAGACAGCTGCACTAACTTCTGGTTGTATAATATACGAATATACAAAATAAAATCTGAAGTTGTGGATACAAACAATAACTAGTTGTCATAACTTCGTTTTCTGCTTCAATTTTCTTGTTCTCAGAGCTACTTTTTATCATTAATACTTCAAGGTATTATTTTTTAAATTATATATATACAGTAAGTTTTATAGAATATTTATAGATTTATAACTTTGATATGGACGAAGAATAGGTGGTTGACCTAGCTGTTGACCCAGCCGCAGGGCCATCAGAATATCCTGCGGGGAAGTATATGGTAGTAGGAAAAAACAAATGATTTACAATTTATATTTGCAATTAAAGCAACAAAATTCAAAAGTCAGCCTCACTCAAGTTGGCTTCAACACAACTTGGGATAGGAGAACGAACAGTGTAGGAGATTGTGAAAGAAATGGATTCGTCTGGAATCGTTAGTTCATCTCCTAGAAAATGTCATCGTATGGACGAAGCGCAGAAATCAGCTATTCGAAGACATGTACATTCGTTTTCTTTGAATAATGCATTGTCTACGTGTACAAGAATATTAAGAGTAAATATGAAATTAGTTTTATATTTAAACCAATTTACCAAACTATTGTGAGCTATTGTAGCAGATTATACTTTACCTGAATTAACGCGAACATACATTTGGGAAATCTTTAATTGGGAGAAGCGCAGCCGGAAGAATGTGTAATTAGAACGACAAGACATTATTCTATGGAGACGTTGCTATCTAACCAACATTAGAAAGTTTCGTGAACAAGGTAGAAAAATGTACTACTTATAAGGGGAACACCAGGATTGTCCGACACGGATTTGGATGGGTCTTATATATGTTATAGAGGAACCTCCCTGAGTACCTATGTAGGTACGATCTCTCGTCTTAACGCGCCCTAGTATTCGGAAAATTACCATGGCGAAAAATATTATTTTTGAATAATTTTACTAGAAATGAAATATATTTGTTAATATTGTGCACAAAGAGATTGAAAAAGAAAGTGCACAGACAGGGTTTCAACACACATCTCCCTGCGTTGTAGCCCTAGATCTTATCCAATGCGCTACGGCGCTTGCTTGAACAATATTTAGAATTAACGGTATAAGAGACTAAATGATAAACTTCAATATCTTTTCCGACGATTTTCTCAAAAACTAGGGCGCGCTAGGACAACGCTCGTACCTAGGTACTCAGGGGAGGTTCCTCTTTAACATATATAAGACCCATCACAATCCGTGTCGGACAATCCTGGTGTTCCCCTTGTTAGATGAAACATGAGTTTAATGATGGTCACACCAGGGAAAATGTATGGAAAGATACAACAATACTTACTGCAAGACAAGCACTTGGTGAAAGAGTATCACCAGGATTAAAAGATCCTCTTGGTAAAAGGTAACGGTTGATTATTTTACATATTGGTAATGAAGATGATTTTGTTGAAAATGGTCTACTGGTTTTTTAATCAAAAAAGTGGAGACTTTCAAGAAGATATGAATGGTGAAGTGTTTACAATGTGGATCACAAACATTCTGCCATATCTTGAATCTAACACCATTATGTGATGGATAATGCACCTTACCATTCTGTCACGGGCGAAAAACAACCTACCAAAGCATGGAAGAAAGATATAGTAATAAATGATCGCTTATTTATTTGTCTTGATATCAATTTTTGTAATTGAAATTGAGAAAATGTGTATACCTACATATATTGATGCTGGTTAGCGTATTTGCTATTTTATAAATAAAATGCTGAAGTAATAAAAGAAATTATTTATTAATTTCACTTTTGTTGTATTTATTTATTAGAAGACGGTTAAGTGTCCTCTGCTTTTCAGTCACCCCTATATAATTTATTCTTTGCTGGCTCCATTATTGAAGTTTAAAATCTGTAGCGATAAAGTCTTTATTTTTTATCACATGTTAAACTCTCCTATTTACCATGAATCCTTTTGTAAATAACAGTCAGAGTTCTGAACAGAGCGACCCATGGAAATGTAGAATATTTCGACTGAATAAAAATAGCACAAAATAGCATCAAATAATTTGCCAATGTCAAAAAATGTTGTGTGTGTGTAACTTCTTCTGTTCGATGAATTTATTGCTTTGGATCCCCTATTAAATTCTTTCTTCGGTGAGGTGAAGCTCTGTTTATTTAATAGTTGAAATTTTAATTTAATTCTAACCTAGTAAAATCGTATTTCGATGATGTTGTTATTGTTGCTTTTTCGGTCGTCAACCAAACATTCATTCATCTTTTTCCGAAACTAGGACGCCTCCCCCATTTTAAGGTTGATACATTTTCTCTGTTTTCTGGGTAACTAGATCTTTACTATTTTTCCATAGATAGCGCAATCCACCACAGAGATCTAGATTTGCGATGCCCAGGTGTCCTCGATTTCTTATATCGAGTGGTAATTAGGACATCTCGTACCGTGAAAGTGTTGAATGTATGTGTTGAAATGTTTACATTGCTTTCCATCTTTCAATCGATGCTTTTTATAATGATTGATACTTTTATTTCTAGTTACATGTTTTTCTCCCATTAAA
The DNA here is from genome assembly GCA_038088585.1 of Chrysina gloriosa. Taxonomy (NCBI): domain Eukaryota; kingdom Metazoa; phylum Arthropoda; class Insecta; order Coleoptera; family Scarabaeidae; genus Chrysina; species Chrysina gloriosa. Next base: position 5,085,414 of record CM076090.1, on the reverse strand, counting down.
CGTCTCTGCCTGGAGTTAATAATAAGGGGCTAACACCTCCTGGGTAACCAAGTCTTTAAAAGGTGGCTTGCGTGGTGTTGGAAAAGTATAAATAGGACCCAAATTAAACAAGATATCATTTGAACAGGAACGTCCATATATTTTTGATTATAATTAATGATAGATTATTTAGAAAATAAAAGCACATTAATATTACACTGGGTCACGAAGTATAGTTACACCTAAGCGATCATAGAATACTAACGTAAATGTCACCGATTATATATTTGTTTTACATTTTGCCCAAACGATCGTTTGTTATCTTACCCACCTTGCCATCCTATTCCACCTTCCCCTACGCTGCCGTAAATACTATTTCCTAGTTCTACGTTTGTTTTAAAAGTTTGTTGGACAAAATTAGAAACTTTATAGCAGAAATGCTTGCAATGCCACTGGCTGTTAACGCAAATTGAGCAACCCTAATCATAATTTCCGCATAAATCGTTCATTTACTTTCCTAACTACCGATTATCTAACAGCTTCTTGGCATCGCGCTAAATTAAACGCGAATAAAAAAATAGAAAAGAAACGATGTCAGTTCCATCACGCCTTCCTACAATCGAACGGTCTCATCCCGCGATCGCTGAAGCGCGCCGGTGTTGGATCCGCTGACGGCCGGTCACGAAGACCGGTCTCGATCTCGATCCTTAAAAACCGTCGCTTATTACAACAACAGAACCTTTACGGAGGTGAGCGGTAACCCAGAAAGCTCCTCCGTAAATTCAGCGGGTCGGCGTCGCGAATTTATCGACGGTAAAGTGGTCCGTCGTCGACCGCGTTCGTCAACCGGGTCGACAGCGGCGCGCAACGCCGCTCGGAATGCCGCGATTCTTGGCCACATTATGCAACGTTACGTAAAGGAAAGGGAAAGTAGACCGCGTCCCGCATTCGGAACTCGGCTCGGCGGGCACGCTGCCGTACGTATAGTACGTAAACGTATCTTTCTTCCGGGCACTTTTGATTCGGTGACCTACTCGAACGACCACCGCCGTCGTCGTCGCCGTCGCCGTCGCCGTCGCCGTAACGACGCCCCACGGCGACGGAAAGGAGATTTCGTCGACAACGCAAGTGTAATTGAGGGAATTTATTTTGTCGTTTAATCAACGGTATTGGATATAATTTTATATAAAAATTTAGCACTAATTTCCCTTCTGCTAATGAGCGAATCAAAACTATGTTGGCTTAATAACTCGTCTTATGAGCAACCGCGTACGGGATAAGCACAAGTAATTTTAAAAGTTAAAAGGAACCGTCATTGAAGTCGTTCAATAAAAATCTGTTGAGACAAGTGCAAAGGATACCAAACGATAGATCTATACTCTAACTTACTCACCAGAAATGCATAGTACAGCGTTCGCAATACGGCCATATGATTAAAATACTTAAACCTAAAATTCTAGAGCCTTGACTACAAGTGGATTCAATATGATCCCTACTACTTGTTTCTAACAAATATGATGCCAAGGTCTTTAACACTAACTGCGGTATGAAGTGCGTGGTCCTCCATCACATATAACTTTATAACAGCATTTAATTTTCGGCAAAACCTCGCAGTCAAAATTGCGCTTACATTTGTTGATTTCCGACCACTCAACTAGAGAATTGTTGGCTTCTTGCAATCTATCAGCATCAGCCAAGTTAGATATTCGGGCAAACAATTTGACGTCATCAGCATATGCAAGTGAATGGCAAGGAAATGACGATAGAAGGTCATTAAACAAAACGAGACGAATAACAGCGGTCCACGATTCAAGCCTATTATAAAAAACGCAGTTGCATCTGTATGTAAGGTATGACGACATTAAGTTAACCAAGGAAGGTGCAGAACCAAATGCATCTAATTGCTTTAACAAAAGTTGGTGGTTTATGGAATTAAATGCCCTAGAAAAGTCTGTGTAGATAACATCAACTTGATCTCGATCATCAACAACTTCACTGAGAAACTGAGAAAATGTTGCAAGATTGGTGATAGTAGAGCGACCAGGAACAAAGCCATGCTCACGAGGTGAAATGTAAGGCTTGATATTTGGATATATTATCGCCTGCAAGACTTATTCAAAGATTTTGAAAAAGTTAGATAAGATAGCTATAAGTCTGTAATTAACAAAATATCGCCCTTCTTGAATACCGGTATAACTCTAGCTCTCTTACAGAAGTGGGTATTGACAAGAGAACAAACCTGGAATCCCTAATCAGGAAACTAGAAATCAAATCGTCGCCAGCCCTCAAACTATTGGCTAAGGAAGACATTATACTCTCAATTAAGTTATTAGAGACAGGAGGGACGTTAAATGATAGTATATTCGTATTAGTGTAGGATAGGTCAGAAATAGAATTCGACGTGTACAGATTAGCAAAAATGTCAGAAAATTTATTAATTATGTCCTGTGGGACATTGATTTCAAAATCGTTATAAAACATATTTACTGGGATACTGGAAACGACGACGATTGGACAGACAAAAATTTGTGACCTGAGAACGGCTAACTTGTCAAGAGAAAGATAGGTTCAAGGTTGGGCATGGTTATAAACCTCTGCTTCAATGACTCCTATCGATTGGACAAGCTGGAATGTTTAACATTGTTAGCTAAAGAGGTTGCTCAGATTTGATCAACTTCGGAGGATAACCGTTTTTAGACAATATGCATTTAATGATGTTAGGGCTCTCAAAATTCGAACTCAAAAGTAAAACTGCTTTGACAATCAAACTGATCATTGCAGCTCTCTTTTGCTTCCTGGAAGTGTACGAAAAAAAGTTAATATATTTATCCGACCAAGTCCCCGTTCTATACCAATCGGTCATCAAAGTTGTATACCTTCTAATGATGGTGACATCCAAGAAATTGATAGAATAATTGATGCCTTTCCCCAAAATAAATTTAAGGCTATTTATTGTGGTAACAGTTGAAAGAGTTCAAAGAGAGTTGAGTGTATTGTTCAGGCAATACCACGAAAGTATCATCAACGCAACGCAGGTAGAGGACATTAGTAAAAGGAAGATTTGTAAAAACAAAACTTTTCAACCTCTATAAAACCATCTCAGCCAACACTGGAGATAATGGAGACCTCATGGGTGTACCAAACTTTTGTACGTAAAAGGTATCATTGAAGGAGAAGTAATTGGTATCCAAACACAAATTAAGCTCAAGAAGTTCAATTTACTGATGTCAATGAATCCCTCAAGGTCAGACCAGCTCTATTCCATGGCCTCAAGACCCACGAGTGACATTCGTGAAAGAGATACCACATCCAACGATATACAAACGTGGTTTAGCGGTAATGTTAATGTCCTCATTCTTTCGACAAACCCAAAACAGTTCTTCAAAAAGTGTGGAGACTTGATGACTACATTACGCATGATGGAAACCAGAATCAGATTGTCATTTTATTTTATTTTACATTTTAAACTAAAATTTCGGCATAATGCTTTTAGTGATTTGAATTTTACTGGAAATTTGGAAAAATTGAATTGAAAGATCCTTTACACGTCGGTGGATGCGACTGGTAAACTTAACCTTTCTTTTTTTTTCTCCATCGCAATATTCCCTTTAATTTAATCGTAATTTTGGCTTTTTACTGTTAGTTTTTGGTCATTGATAATGAGGGAAATCTAACCTCAAAAAGTCTGTCAACAGTTTACCACTTGGACTATTATTGGATACCAATAAATTGAGTATTTACTCAGAAACTGTTTTTGTACATTTCTCTTCGGCCAAGTACCTATATAGACATATATATTCAGCACTACGAACCAAGAAGGTTAATGGCCTGGTTACAATCTTTTTCTATTTTTGTTGTCTTATCCATTGTTGCCCTTCTGCAGTCACTTATACCTATCTCTCTCAAGTCCTTCTCCACAGACTGCAGCCATTTAATTCGCAATCTTCATTCTTTTCCTCTCTCCCCTCTCCTTTGCCACCCTCTTCTTCTCGATCCTGGCCACATACCCCAGTCATCTTATTCTCTGAGCTCTCGCCATACCAGTTATGGATGGTTCTCCATATAGTTCCATGACTTCTACGTTTGCCTTCCCCTTTCAGAGGCTCTCAACTTCTTTCCCACCACATATTCTTCTCAGGATTTTCCTCTCTAAGGCAACTCTATCGTTTTGATCCATTTTCCATGTTTCGCATTCACGTGTCTGGTACTGGTCTTATTAATTTTGTAAATTTCTTTATTCGTATCCTTTTTTTAAATATTCCTTAACCTTATTACATGAATTAAGCACAGCAGAAGATACTTTGTATCTTCAATATTTCTTATTATATTTAGAACTGGGGACGGTGATTTGCCTTCTAAAAATTTCTTCTCAAAAACAATGTGACTTCAAAGTTTTACAACCAATTACGTCATACGTAAGATATCGCTTTCTGATTGGTTACTTTAATATCGAAACTCTGTTCGTATTTCCAATTTGAATTGATATGATACCTACAACAACATAAAGAAGGAAAATATTCTAATATTTCTAGAACACAAGCGAAATTCGGGTCCAATTTCCGCTG